>CM056784.1:15000000-17500000 GCA_029852875.1 Mythimna loreyi | reverse complement strand
TAATATTGACGCTTTGGCATTTGAACTAAGTATTCGCTGTGGCGATGGCGTTTGTTGCGAAGTGCTCAAAAACTTCTTTAAGTAGACTAAACTTGACATTGGCTGAAATTTAGAAACGGTGTAAAAATGTAATAAAAAACATATTAAAAAAAGCTTCGCCACATAAAGTAAAAAAATAAGTTAATAAATTAGTCTTTCAACTTTTTAACTTCAATGAAAGAACCTATAAAAAATATATTTTGTTTTTTTTTGTTTATTAATCTATAAGCCGTCCTAGGTTCCTTACTTAGCGGTCCCCCGACTCAGTGACGCTCATCACCCTCTTTTCCATCGGGGGTTAAAAATGTCCAAGTTGTGTATGCTCTGAATTTTTAAAAGGGACCCAATACAGTGGATATATTGAAATACAGAGAAATAAGTTTTGCGTTTCGATTGCTTGGACACACGGAGGAATTTTTAACACACTAAAAATATTCCGATTTTCGGCCACCGTAAGCGCGGGCTTTTTTTTTTTTTAGGTAGGTAAAAATCATCACGACAACTCCTTGAGGCGCGCACTGTTCCCGCGCGCCTCAAGGAGTTGTCAGCAAACCGTAGGGACCCTGCAGAAGCGTCGAAGCCAACTGGGGCCATGGGTTCGCGTCTGAAAGGAAGGCTCTGGCCCTGGTGTATATGGCGTTGGAATGGGGTAGGTTGTTTAGTCAGTAAGAGTCTGACACTGTTCCCCTCTCCGCTTAATAGCGGGATTCGTCGTTGGAAAATTTTTGCTCACCATTAAAAAAAAAACAATGATTGTCGCATATTCGTAGATCATCATGTGTCCATTCAATAGTTGCAAAGGTTTAACCATGGCGCCCTGCCGAAACATAGAAAACAGAGCTTAGTGCTAATAAATTCATTCGATCAGCATAGCATAGGATTTTTCATATTTGTTTTGATTTGTATGTATTAGTTTATTATTATGTAAGATTATTTGTGTATTGTGTCTATGGGCCTTAGTTGCCTGATAATAAAGAATTATTATTATTATAACATCAGCCTTTTTAATATTTCCACTACTGGGTTTCAGGCCTCCTCTCTAGGAGGTAATGGGCCATACATAATACAACACGCTGGCCCAGTGCGGGTTGGCGAATGTCATACAATTAGACTTAAGAAATAAGGTCAGATAAGATCAAACTTCAATTAAATAAACCTCACTAAAAATATAAAATATCTTCAATTTTGTAAGCATTAAAGCGTGGTGCTTATAAAAAGAAATAGACGATATGATGGCAGAAACTCGGCTGACACCTCCGTGTGATCGGATATTACTAAATTTCGATTAGAAACGGCACATTGAACAGTACAGGTGAACGCACCAACCACTTTACTTTCAATCTTCTAAGAAAAAATATTATAATGAAAATAAAAACTGGGCAAGTCGAGGCGAGTCGGACTTGCACTCTGAGGGTTCCGTAGAACATTACCTACCTACCTTACATCTAACCTAACCTAACCTAACCTTACCCACATTTGCGAATTGCATTTATTTGTTTAAACCATTTATTTTTTACGAGTTTTCAAGCGCTTAAAGTCGCAGACCCTAACTTCAGACTCGCCAAGAAGAAGAGAACAGCCAAACTGTATATAGGTAGGTAAGGTTCTACGCTAAAATTTGCAGAGCCGACAGCCGCACTGTAAGTACTCGTAATTCAATTCCCGAATGGAATCTTGAAGATTTTTCCAAAAAAAATGGTTGCCTGTAAAGTCGGTTTTACGGGCGAAGATTTTACGTGACAACGTCCTAATTCTCTAGTGCTGCGCGCGCGGCAGACCGATCATAGTTGAGTGGGAGAGAGACGCAAGGCATTCGGCGGGCCTCTCTCTCGTTCGGTGACTCATCGTAACGTTACCGAGCGTTACACTTTTTCATAAGTGACTCCCAGCCGCAACCTAATTTAAGACGTTGTCACGTCAATAACAAAAAATAACCTATACCTAATAAACTGTACGGTACTGACGGTCTGTACTGCTACATTCAAAACTCCATAGAAGTGATTTTACTGACAGCTGTCGTGGCGATCAAGCTGTGTTTTATTATGATTCCCTTGAGATTGTCGAAACATGCGTTTTTTGCGAAATAAACGGCCGTATTTTCTTTTCGTTTACTTAAAAGTTCGATTTTTTCACCGCTTCAAGAGAGTGCGGACTTAAGTATATAGTTTTAATTTCAACTCAACACCTCCATGCGTTCTCTTCTGGGGCCCCGGTCCAGTTTCTGAAAAGAAGGTTCGACCCTAGTATGAAGGCTAAGAAGTACCTAATATATATATAGGTTGGTCGTTTAGTCAGTAAGAGTCTGACACTGTTTCTTGCTCCGCCTTCATTAAATCATCCCAAGGGCGGGATTTGTCATTAGATTATTTTTCCCAGCATAAAAAAACCCACAGCCAATGGTCCAACTTATTTTCCGCGTGCCATAACTGGTTTATAATACGACTCCTCACTACAATTTAGTCACGTTCCGTTTGAATTCGGAAATAAATTAAATACCTATTATGTTTTAATATTTAATCTGGAGTAATTTATATTGAATCAGTAGGAAAATTGAATGATTATTCAGTGAGCGGAAAATTAATATTTGGTCAACGGAATATATTATTATTTGGTTAGTAGGATTATAATATTACAATTTACGTACTTTGGGCACTCTGACACGGATAAGTTAGGTTCAAATGGAGGTAAGTTTTCTCGCTTTGCTGGCTCACTATAGACCCCGTCATCCCTTTTATATTATATTCCTTTACATTCTTCGGTACAGAAATAAACCCCGCGGGGTCCCCTGCCAGGTTTATCTTAGTTTAGTTACTACCTGTCAGCATTACGTTATTTTTTTACATATTAACATTATAATAATAGTTTAACTATTCTATTCTAATAGTGTAGATAATGGTAAGGAACCCGTCGGCCGCTAGTCCAACTCGTACCTAACCGATTTTTTCTTCTCTATTGTCATGTACCTAATTGGGTAACGCAGCAAGTTTTTATCCCTGTACCAGTATTATACATCTCACAAACAAATGTCTACAAATCATTACATAGTATAAAACAAAGTCCATCTATGTATGCTTCCTTCTGGAGCCGAGGGTTGGTGCGAAAGCGTTATACCGGGGTAGGTTGTTTAGTCAGTAAGAGTCTGACTCTGTTTCCCGCTCCGCCCACGAGCAGGATTCGTCATTGGATGATTTTTACCTACCATAAAAAACCTATGTATGGTTAGATCTTTAAAACTAAGCAACGGATTTCGATGCGGTTTTTTTTAAATAGATAGAGTGATTCAAGAGGAAGGTTTATATGTATAATAAATGCATAATATATTTAATATCAGCACTGCACCCGAGCGAAGCCGGGGTGGGTCGCTAGTAATTGATAAATTATTACTATACAGGTATAATAAAGCATAGTGCCGCATCTGCGAACCGGTCTAGTGATATAGAAATTAATTAATTCCGACTGAACAAAGGCAATTAATCTTTAGCCCAGTCACTCGCGCTAAATACCCCTATAGTGTACAATAGTAACGTTCTTTGTTCCTCGGTAATTAGTGGCCCAATAAAGATTTAAAAGAGACATTTTTAGAAATTTTTATAATTAGTTAGTAAAATTTTCTGAAAATTTATCTGTTGTTGTTTGACTATATATTTTTTTTTAGTTTAATTTGTAGATATCTGCAGGAAAACTGTGTGTCTTAGAAATTTACTGACTTAAATCCATTCCTATGCAGCGGTGAGCAATTCCCATGCGAAATTTGAAGTGGGCGAGATATATTTTGCGAGGCCCTTTGATGGAGGATGGATTGAAAGACAACATTTTTTTACATCTATATTTTTGTTCGCAGGCCTTCGAGGCACGAGTACGTAGGCGGTGGTCCACGTCACCTACGCCTTACGCCGCCACTGTTCCTATGTACCTTTGCTTCCATTCCAGGGCCCCCTGTTTTCCTATCAGAAGCGAATTCATGGCCCCATAGGCTTTGACCCTGCTGACCCTCCACAATTCCGCTGTCATCTTGAGACGCACTACGCGCAATCGACGACTGAGGCTCACTTGGACGACCAGCCGGTTACCGAACAACCGGATGGCAAAATACTGGTTGACAATATTTAAGAATTGTTAAGGCAAAAGCAGGCATTGAAGCCAAGTGACTTCAGACAAAAGCTTATAAAAGGAACGCATAATGATTTTCAATGATTACATGATCATAGTAGTCATTTTAATGATTACATGCGTTCCTTTTATAAGCTTTTGTCTGAACATGTCCTTTGATACATTTTCCTAAGTCACTGTGAAATATCACAGCTGTGAACCAGATTAGCATAGATTAGTTGGCAATATGTGAGCATACAGTTGATAGATTCACACGTTATTTAGAAAATTACAATGGCTTTGCATAGCTACAAAGCTTTGTAGCTATGCAAAGCATTGTCAAACTTAACACTCTGAACAAAGTATTAGTTCTATAAAATGGTTTACTTTGTTGATTTTGAAAAGCCACATGATTTTGGTAAGATTTTCGATTTGTAATGTTCGGTAAGATTTTCGACCTCGCCTTAGGCATTGCACCAACCAAAAAACTAGGTCTTTCAACGATTAAGCTTGTTTGCCTAGACATAACCTATTTACTTTTGATTTAAAGTCCTTTAGGTAGGTATAAGAAAATGCCATCGATATATATGTACTACATAGGTACTAGATTAGGCGTACCGTACAGTCACTTTATTTGACTTAGGTGATGCTGCAAGCCCTTACATTGATGACATCTGTGCAGTTTTGACATTCACGCAGAATGAGAGCGCTGTTTCTTAGACGACATAATGCTAATGAAGCGCTGCAGCGGACTTTTATACTAACTTTCCAGTATTTTAACAAATAGTTTTAACGAACGTGCTTGTCTATCGCTAGGACATAAGTCAATGGAAAATGCAGACTCCGGCAGGGAATCTCACTCCTTAGTTGTACACACAAATACGTTCCTAAAACGTTTTATGCATATGTGTGAAATGTCCAACACGTACCGGTGGCGCATCGCCTTACTTCTGTTATATGAACTTCCTTCTTTTCGAATGGAAAGAGCTAAGTTTAAATAAATTGGATTAGCAAAGTAAAACGTGTGCGGTCTACTCTATATTTGAAATTGTTGCACTTATGAATGTTACATCACTGGTATCAAATTATTATATGTTTTGTGTAAACAATTGTTGTTGTTAGCCTCCTAATACAGGCATTGTATGCTTAAATGGGGGCCCCAAACACGTTAACATGTAATGTAGTTCCTAATTGACACAATAAACTATTTTGTATTTTAATTGTTGGCTATCCTAAATAAATAAATAAAATAAAATAAAAAAATATTCGAGACGTTTGCTGCCAGCGCCTGCACAAATCGCGCCCGAGAGACGCGCTCGGGTTAACTTTCACGTCTTGTCTATTCATTTTCGAAAAGATAATTCAAGTCATTCAACTAGAACATTTACCAAAGTAATATCTGACTAGCTTCTACAAGCGTCTTCGCGTAAAAATATGTTTGTACATATAAACTAATTTGGAGCCCAGATTCAACCCCTTAACTCCTCGCACGTAGGGGAATCTTACTAATATTATAAATGCGAAAGTTACGATGTTTGGATGTTTTTGTTACTCAATCACGCCAAAACGGCTGGACGGATCTGGATGAAATTTGGCACAGGCATAGGATACACTCCGGAATAGGACATAGGCTACTTTTTATCCCGGAAACCCCAACCCCAACCCCAATACCACGCGGGCGAAGCCGCGGGCAAAAGTTTAGTATGATTAAGTATAATGTAAATGCGCATTTTATAGAAAATCAATAAACATTTACTTACACACAAAAAAAAAGATACACGTACACCCGTGTGTACACTACACTTGTACAGTACGATAGTCATTCAAGTTGTACAAATGCCTGTGTACTCTTTCGGCTCGGGAGAATTTTAGGAAATCCTCTCTTTGTCATAAAAGGAAGCTTTGTGTAAAATTTCACGCTTTTAGTCCCGGTATTTACGGCTGTGCATTGATATGTTAGTCAGTCAGTTTCTCTTTTTATAATTATAATACTAATGACCCGCCCCAGCTTCGTACGTGTACAATGGTGATATTAAATATATTATGCTTGTCTTATACATATAAACCTTCATCTGGAATCACTCTATCTATTAACAGAAAACCACATCAAAATCAGTTGCGTAATATTAACGATCTAAGCACATACCTACCTACATAGGGACAGCGGGAAGCGACTTTGTTTTATGCTATGTAATGATATATAGATAAAAATATAAAATAAATATACAAAATGCAGAATTTCCGTGAATCACTTGACCCATGCATAACGGATTCACTGCATAAATCACGGAAGATAAAGATGTAAATTCAACGAAAACTTCCACAACAAGCTTTCCCCATGGCCGTCCTATTAGATCCGTGCCTTTCTTTCCTAATGTATTTAACCGCCTTCCGAAAAGGAGGAGGTTCTCAAATCGGAATGTGTTATTTTTTGCATCTTGTTGAGGGATATCTCTTGTTTCGAAATATACTAAATATACTATATTTAAATGTCCTTTCTTTGGTATTGATCGTCAAGTCGTTGAGCTCCTTAGTAGTCCTAAGTTTGAGCTACACGATTACTGACAAATGGTTGCACTGACTGGACAGGTCTACTCAAATCTGGTGGTTCTTTTTTCAAAAGACCACCTGAGACACTAATCTGCATGGTTCTCGTATGATTTGACCAATACATGGTTACTGTATGGACGGTGTTTCTTCTCAGGGTAGTCAGCTAAGAAACACCGGACTCATCTAGCTTAAACTGACAAAAAGAAAAAAAAAATGTCGTTTATAAGTGTTATTTTAAAACATATTTACAAAATAAATATCATTTATACACGTGGAAGATTTCGTTTCATATTTTGTCTCTTTATCCTGCCCCCCTAGTCAAGTAACAATCGTTTCGTTAACGTCCAACGTTTTGAATTGACGTCGACGAAACGAACGTTACTTGCCTAGGGAGATGGGCTGTAATGGAAAGAGCGAGCTTAGATAATACCATATTTACGATTGCTTTGAATTTTACATAATCAGTAATCACATTTGAACGAGTTCTTGAGGGCCTTTAATAATACGATAGAAGTGAGTTGCAGCTCAATCGGGTGAAGAAAATCTGCTTCAAAATTGTGTTGCAAGATTTGAGCTGAACATACATAGTTACATTGCCAGCTAACAAAAAGCTTGTAAAAAAGCAGGCAGTCAAATCTAGATAATATGATTTATTTAATTAACACTCATGCATAACGTGGTAGATGCTACAAAACATGCGAGGTTCATATAGGTTCTTCTTACATGTATTTGTTCACGCAGTCTGATTGAGCCTCGGTTTACTAATCATGTCAGTTAGACAGAGCCGTGCGGATTACTGTGGCGTTTGCGGCGGGTCGACCGCGAATGTATCTACCAATGTTATGCACTGGGGCCTCACTATGACGTGTTAAAATGTCAAGCGAGAAAGAGGAATGAAGACATTCAGCCTATGTAGCGCCATCCCTTTGATCAGTTAAAGATATGAGACGTAAAAAGTTTAAAAAACACAAGTTTTCAGTAATTATCAGCGAGGAAAAGGTTATGCAGGGTTCACGTCTTAAATTAAGGCTCTGGCCCTGGTGTATATGGCAACGTAAGAATGGGGGTAGGTTGTTTAGTCAGTAAGAGTCTGACACTGTTTCCCACTCCGCCCAAGGGCGGGATTTGTCGTTGGATGAATTTTACCTACCATAAAAAAAAACATTGGTAAGCTCTCATTAGCAAACATATCGGCAGGCCTAGTAAAGTTAAAGGTCGAAGCCTATTGACGCCGGGTGTTCGCTTCTGAAAAGAAAACCCAGAACTCGAAAGAAAATAGGAGTGGGTTTTTAGTAAGTAAAAGTCTGGCTCCCTAGAGCGAAAGACGTCATTGAATAATATCCCACCTAAAAAACTACTGTTTATAATATAATTAAATCATTTTTTATTCATTCATTTTATAACTACATACATACCCATAATAAAAAAAAATAAAACCCTTAAAACTTACACTTAACTAAAAGTACCTAACCTAATCTACTAAAGCGTCAAAAAACTCTTCCGCATCACTGTTGACTGGTAAAGTGCCCAAAAGGCTGGCAGCATAATAACGTTTTAACGTATTCTTGATAACGTTTTTATAATATTAATTAAGATTCATTAAGCACCTACATTATTATCTACTATGCAGCCATAATGACATCAGCTCGGCACTCTATTTAATTCCATACACAAAGGAAATTATGAAAATGATGCATAAACAGTAATTTCTCGATACCGCAGCAAACATTGGAATGGACGGTCATTTTCTAAATTATATCGTGATTACCGATATGTACGACTTTGTATTGGGTAATCATGTACTTAATCTGTTGTCCATAACTGGGGTAGACTGGGTAGTCTCTTGTTATATAGGGTGGATATTAAAGGCAGGTAGCTTAAGTGCTTGTTTACAGAAACGCGTGTTGGGCGTTCGTCGTAGATTGCATCAGCGGGCCGCACGCGCAAACTCAAACATATGGCAATGTACCTCAAACGCCCAACGCCCTACGGTTTTGCTAACACGTTATGAAAAACTTAAATTATTTATTAATTATTATTATAGTTAATTATCTTATTAGGTATATGCTGGTAGAAGGACTAGGAAAATTAAAAACTGAATTTTTCATTGTTATGGAGAAAGAAGAAGAAATAACATTTATTGGTACAGTCACAGGACATAGCACAATAATAAACCACCAAAAAATTTAATTATTTTTTGTTTTTAAATTACTTAAAACTATTTAGTATGAAAAAAAATTGTTTGCCCCACGGCTGCTCCAAACAGGCCCAGTTCAGCATAAATGTCAGGCAGCTAAGTGCCTGACGCTGGTTTTCAACTTGTTATGCTCACGCTTTACCTCAATCTCATTATTATTATGGTAGGTAAGCAATATTGTGTTCGATAGTGAAGCACGCTTGCCTAGAAATATTAACATATTCACAATTGACTTAAAGACCTCCAAGTTTCAAATGTCAGGAAACACAAAGACGGGTAGGGCATTCCACTCCTTAGCTGCACGTACAAAGAATGTGTTCACAAAACGTTTTGAGTGTATTGGTGGGCAACGAAATACCAGTGGCTCATCGACATATGGTTTGATGATTGAACGGGTTTATCCGAAAATTTAGTTATGCAATTCTAACAAGTTCGCTACTTGTCAATGAAGGTAATATAAGAATCTCGATTACAGGCTGCGGATGCAGGCAGCTTATACTGCAAGTGATTGCGACCTGCAACCGCAGTTGTTTTCGGAATGGTTTTCACACAAGTCCATAGATACTGCTATATAGAAAATCTGTCGTGCAGCAGAGATTTAAATATACTCGTAATCCCTTAATAAAGTTGTATCATTCACCCTTAGGTACGAGTATGTTACGATAATTCTTTTTTCCGTTCTGTAAATAGACTAGGCCACCGGAGCAAAATTGCGCAAAAAGTTAGTACCTGTACAAAGTTTTTTTTTCCTACAAGGAAATTTATTATGGCTATTATCTGTCTGAGAAAAATGGGAATTTATGTTACAATTCTACCTCGACTACAACCTTTCGGTATCTCTTCTTTTTTTTTATTGCAATAAACTAGTGCTTGACTGCGATCCCACCTGATAGTAAGCAGTGATGTAATCGTTAATGGTAAGGCGCACTAGTTTATTAAGAGCCTATTCACTCTAGCCTTGAAGACACCTAAATTATAATCGGATTGAAAGACTGCAGCCGGAAAACTGTTTCAGTCCCTCGATGTACGCAGTATAAACAACGAGGCAAAACGCTTAGTCCGGGCCGCAGATGTCTCAAAAAAGTAAGGGTGGAGGCAAAACGCTTAGTCGGGGTCGCAGACGTCTCAACAACGTAAGGGTGGGTATTTGCCGTACGCCGGGATGTCCGATGGTAAAATTTTTCTTCCATTAGAAAAGTGTTATTGCGATTTACTATACGTATCACGATTTCATAGTTCCAACACTGTAATTAGAATTAGTTAGTAGTTAATTAGTAGATAAGGATTATGTGTACGTACAGTGTGCAGAGGTTGTCGCTAATTTGTGCTCATAATTAGTTTAACTGGGGATTATGCGGAATTGAAAACTGAGTGATGGGAAGCAACATTCCCAGCTGGGGCCACACCATGATGTGTTAAAATTTCAAGCGTGCGAGTGAAAAAGAGGGCTAGTATAGAAAGAGAGAGAGAGAGAGAGCTACATCTGTATCTTTTATATGTATAAAAGCCAAATACAACCCACTGATTAATCACAAAATCTCAGAAACTCAGAAATTTTAAATTTATAGGTGTATACACCTACAAATTTAAAATTTGGCTGGTAGGTTCCTTATAATTATATAACGCACTGGTTAAGAGCCAGCTAGAGTGTAACGCAGTCGTCTGGTCTCCGCATGAAGCTAAATATAGTCTCATGTTGGAGACGGTACAAAATAAGTTTATTAGGTATTTATATATGCAATATTATGGTGTCTATCCAATGTATCCGTTGATGTATCCTACTCTATTTATCTTAGGTATGGTAGGATACAATCAATTAAGGGTTAGGAGGGATCTTGCACTTACCTCATATGTATTTAAAATATTGAGAGGAAAGGTGCAAAATCCTGTTGTTTTGGGGCAGGTGAGCCTGTGTGTTCCCGACAGGTACGTATGGCGTCGACGGCGCCCGCGCCTGCTGGCAGAGCCGCGCTCTCGGACTAATCTTTTAAGAGAGGCGCCGCTTACGCGCGCACTTAGCACGCTCAACCTAATTGCTGATGAGACAGACTTATTTTTTTGTACTCTGGGTGAATTCACAAGGAATGCATTATTTATAATTAGTTATAAATTAAAATAAAAAAGTTAGGATAAGCGCATTTATCGCATTGGGGAACAAAAAAAAAACCTGTAAAGATAGATGTAAGAAGATGAAATAAATAAATAAATAAGGTGTAGACATCCGCTAAGAACAGATTTTGCGAAACTCCACTCCTAAAGAGGTAAACACGGGGTTTGGACCTTTGTATATGGAGTAACCGACTTTCACGTGGGTGAAGCCGAAGGTAGAAGCTAGTACTTTATATAGCTACATCCCTTTGACAGTTCAATTAAGGATGATTATTTTTATTGTGCTTTTAAGTACAATATTGACTGGTCTACACAGTTCTTACATAATGATATAAGTACTGTAACAACGAAATATTGTAAGAAATCATTTTTTTTTAAAAGAGTAACCATTGAGTTTCTTGCCGGTACTTCTCCATAGGAAACGACCAATTTGGAACCGTGCACTAGCTTCTGACGTTTTATAAGTGCTCTTGTAGGCCTATATGAAATAAAAACTTTTTTGATATTTTTTTTTATGTCAAAAACATTGCATTAGGCCTCAGTGCACTGTGATATAATGTGTTAATTAAACTGAATATTCCACCTCATAGGCAATCTTACTCGACGCCTGGTACTCTCAACTCTTCCTTGTACCACAAGTCGCTAAATAGCCACCCAATAACAAGTACTTCATTCAAAATTCGCTTATAGGTAGTAGAACAACGTCTCTATAATTTTTTTTTTTGGCCAACGACTAAGTTATCCAAGCTACATATTGGTCAATCATAGATTTGAGTCCAAGTGATACCGAAAAAGATTTCTGAGATCAAATGCAATCAGCCTTTATAATTGCGCACGCGTTTAAGCACTTATTATGTTAAAAATGTGTAATTTAAAATAGATCGAGGCTAGAAAATGCTAAAGGCATTCCACAAGTCCACTTCTGTAATCATCTACACTAATATAATAAAGAGGTAAAGTTTGTTTTTTTGTTTTTTTTTTATTTTTTTGTTTGTAGGAGGTAATCTCTGGAACTACTGGTCCGATTGGAGAAATTTTAGCAATAATAGAAAGCTGCTTTACTCCTGAGTGACATAGGCTATATTTTATGTACCTACGCGGGCGAAGCCGCTGACAAAAGCTAGTATAATTATATTTTCAACTACTGCATAAAATTTCTATAAATAAAATGAATAAGTATTTGCCTTTCATTATTGTTTACTTAAGTACTTGCCTATTGCTCGAGTTAATCCTAACAAAATATATCTGTGTATATATTTTCAATTGATGTATAGAATTCCGATAAATAAAATGGATAAGTATTTACCTTTCATTATTGTTTAATTTAGTGCTTAACTATTGCTCAACTTAAAAAAAAAAACAATCCTAACAAAAACAAATCAAGATCACATCCCCATAAAAAAAAACTCTAGCCTTTTCATACCGCCAGTGAATTAAAAATATTCCTAAGTAATGGGGTTGCCAACAATCCGCGCGGCTATTGCATGGGGTTGCCGATACAGTAGATGGGGTAAGATAACGCTACTTCCCCCTGGTTTTATGGGGTTACCTTACAGGCGAGCCCCATTCAATTGGTCACGGCGAGCGTTTCGAATTCAAAGCGAATACCTGAGAATTTGCCGAATCCGTACAAATCTGTTCAAAGTACTTACCTACTTACTTGAGTGGTATATTTACGGTACTACTTATTCATTTTTCTCATTGAATATGGAATTATATAGCCTAATAAGCAGGTACCCGTCACTTCATCCGCATAAGACCCGTAAGGGTGTTATTGATACCATGTAGAGCCACCATTTCATAGCTCATGCGGAATTTCTCCGCATGCGGGCTGCTACCCAATATTACGCCCCGCATCCCGCGTTCATAGTCCAGGCATTACAATAAATTCTTGTATAAAAAGGACTTTTGCGGGGGCTCAGCGTATGGAGCAAGCCCACAGGCGTAATTAAAATCCGCACGATATTAAACACCCATAAACATCATAATACCAAAAACTTTTTTGTAATTTTTTTAAAATAAGGAATATAAGGTAATCCAGCTAAAAATGTCAGCTAATAATAAGCGAAAGTCCCGCTAAAATAATAATTTAAATGCATACGCAATCATAGAATATGCAATTATGTAGGTATACAGTCTGATTAGCTGGTGTCTGCGACTTTGTCTACGTCAGAACTGTAAAATAGCACAATAACAAAATGCTTTTTTTTTTCGTAGAACTCTAATTCATTTTTTTTAATAAAAGTAGCCTTCTTCCAAATTATTCCTTTTAACGTCAGCTATTTATTTATTTAATTTAAGGACAACGAACGTTTAAGTTTTTCCCTGCTGAAAAAAAAAACCGCTGCTCTATATATTTTGTCGAGTTATGTGAATATGAATCTATGGAGCAGCGTGTTCTTTTTCGTGATTTTTAGGTAGGTCTCATAGTAAAAGTTGTTCATGTTGGTGTGTACAATGATCCTTTTTAAGGAAAGCTCGTATGTTGTAACAACTTTGTACGAGTATATGCATTTATTTAAAACATATTTTGGTGTTTCAAAGATACTTCAATTTAATTTTTTTGTAATACTGTACCTATATAGAGTACAAATTATACCGAGATAAAATTGTCCAGTGTCCTAAAACGAGCCGTCTATCCGTTTTCCAAATTTCATACAAATCCTTTTAGACATTACGATTGATCAATAAACATCCAACCAAACAAAAAAAAAACCTTTTTTTCATATAGGTAGTTTATTTTATAGGATAGTGATATTTTAGCAACGCCAAGTCCGTGAACAAGGCAGGCAGAATTTTATCGAGATGAAAATGTTTGCTATGATTTAGTATTATTTCTAAGTATTTCTTAAAATATATCCTGGAATTGTTTATTTTATTAGGGAAACAAAAATATTCAACAAAATTTATCTGTGTATAATCAAGTACCTATGTAAATTACGGAAAATCTAACTTCATATGCCATGTTAGGGTGCGTCCACATCTGGCGAATGTGCCGCAAATGTGCAGCACGCGAGCCGATTGCGAGCTGCGCGCGTGCAGTCACTGCAATGGTTTGGTGCGCCTCTTTAGCGCAACTCATGCAACGCTCGTATAGAGCGCGCGAGCGGCGCGTGATCTGCGCACACTCAGTCATTATATTGATCTTTAGGATCCCATAATACTAAATATCTTTTATATGTTTAAATTAAGCGTAAACAATTCTCCTCCGTCCACTCAATAACAACACGTACTTAGCCTCCAGTAATCGGAAACGAACTGAGCGGGTAAATTATGAATTATTTAATAACTAGCGCGCCGCCCGCGCGCTGATCGCTTACGGCGCTTAGGTCGCGCGCGAAGTGCGCGCGGGCGGCGCACGAACAAAACTTGCACGCGCGCAGCTCGCGGGCAGGTCGTAAACGGCTCGCGAGCTGCACATTCGCGGCACATTCGGCAGATGTGGACGCACCCTTATATGAATAACATTTTATAAAACTAATTAAGAATGAAATATATAGGTAACCTACAACTAGGTTCTCTAAAATTATATAAAGAGGGAATTGGAAAACCTTTAGATACCGGTATTGTCATTGATGTAATAGTACTACGAAGTCCCGTAGCCCGCGGCCCGGTGCTACGGCTACGAGCGCCGTAGCCTGCTCGTAGCCCCTGTTACGTACGCATGATTTATTGCAATTTCCACTATTATATTTCATTTGGGTATTATGTCATTTAAGTCACTAATTTAATTTAAATTTCAGTTTTATTATTTTCGTAAACTTAAAATAGAATTAACTTTGTTTTCTTTATTACTTTCATCACAGAATATTACCTGGAGTGATATTTAATACTAAATCGGAGCCGTTAGTAGTCAGGTATGTTCAAATTTGTGAGTAACACACAATCAAAAAAATGTAAGTTGCAGCTGAAACTTTATGTAACCGGCCTCACATGAGAAACAAGAGCAAACTCGCGCCGCTGCGAGCTACCGGGCACCGGCTGTACTACGTAACAACGCGATAATTAAATCAATGTACGTTACCATGAGTGAGGATGTTGATGGTCTCGTTGTGGAAGTAGAACAGGCTCCCCACGCAGCCGGCCCAGCTCTGCAGCGGCCGGTAGCCGGTCAGCACGTAGGGGTTGAACTGCAGGTGCTGCGGCATGTCGCGCCAGTGCAGCAGCTGGCGGCCCGGCGCGCCGCCGGCGCCGGCCGCCGGCTCGGGCGCCGTGCTCGCACTTGCCGCTTCGCCTTCACGCTCCTCATTATCACAGATACGCTCTAACGACTTTTTCCTCTTTTTAGGTCCTTTCCCGTTCACTTCTTGAATTGACATATCGAACATTTTTGTACATGTATCAGGTACGCTCTGAACGTCTCTCATAACAGCGTGGTGGCGCGGGTCGCGGGAGGCTGCGAGTGCGGCCCGAGCGCGCCGAGAGCCCGCATGGCCGGCGTGCGGACGACCGCAGACTTTGTACAAATATCACAGTTACAGCATGAGTGTGGAGCGTGGGGTGGCCGCGGACGCTGGCGGTGCTAGGTTTCTGTTATCCCCTGCGGAGTGCGGCTCGCGGCGCCGCGGCGGTGCGGCGGTGCGCGCGGGTGTAGCTCGGAGGGCGGGCGCAGCGCGCGCGACTGGCCGGGCGCGCCGACTCCCCTGCGAGCCGAGCCGAGCCTCGCCCCCCGCGTCCCGCACTTTTGCGCACTGCGCAAACCCGATCAGCTGATTCCCGCCAGAAGGTCGGCCCCTCGGCCTGCTTCCTTTTCTCGTACTTTCACTCACTGTCCAACTGTACTAGCATTCTCTTACTCGTAAAAGTTGATAGGCTCTATTGTATACTGACACTGTAATGTACCTATCTAATTTATTTTTTAATAATTTTATTTTTTTAAATATTTACGTGGGAATGCAAGTCCATGAAAATATCCGGTAAACAAAATAAAATAAAAATAATTTACAAAAGGATATAGGTAAGATCCTTGACAAAATGTCACTGTCTAGATTCATCTTAACGTCAAAAAATAATCCAAACTTGATACAGAACATATACAGACCACTGTTTTGATATTCAATGATAATCTTAGGTTTGTTTTCGTCATCTTCCGAGCCTTTACCCAACTGTCGGCGTCCAGTCTTACCAGATGCGGCTGAATACTTGTGCTTTACATGGAGGGACTGTCTAGAGTATCAGACTGTTACCGAACGACATTATACTCCTTGGATAGACAGTCAGACTTCCTGGCATCTGACTACTTTTAACGTCTGTCAAAGATCTCCGAATGACTACCGGAATTAACGCTTTTACGTGCATCCCAGGACTCTGGGTGTCAGGAATGTCCTAGACAAATGAAAAAAAAGTAACATTGGTACTTGCCGGTTTCGAACCCGCAACATCATGCTCGAAAAGCAGGTGCGTTAACCCTGTGGTTAGTGCCTGCTCTGTAGCAGGGCCATCAAGACTTCGCTTTATTTTGTCTAAATACTACTTATAACTCAAAACTTGGTGGGATAAACTTATGACTGATGAGACGTCTGGAACTCCGAAGGCGATTAGTGTTCCACGTGCACCTCATGGAAATGTCAGCAAACCGTAGCGGTCCTAAATACCCGAAGTATACTGGGGTGGGGGTGATTCGCCCGACTCCTGTGGCAAGTGGGCGAGGGCTACCGTGTATGGGGCGAGCACGGTTAAAGACGCGAGCCCCAGCCCGTAAACTCCGCTTCGCCAGCCTGAACATTGGCACGCTGACCGGACGCGCGAGAGAGTTGGCCGATGTACTGCTTAGGCGAAGGGTGGCCGTGGCATTCCTGCAGGAGACTCGGTGGAAAGGCCGCAGGTCCCGACTCATCGGGAATGGCTACAAACTGATCTATACGGGTGCAGCCGGTGGGGAGAACGGGGTGGCCGTTGTACTCTCCGAGGAGTTTCACGACGCAGTCCTGGAGGTGAAACGCTACAGTGATCGGCTTATGGTCGTAGGTGTGCTTATTGATGGGGTTATAACCCACTTGATAAGTGCCTACGCGCCTCAGGTCGGTTGCAGCGACGCTGAAAAGGCTGCGTTCTGGGATCAACTCGGTGGGGTGCTTCGTGGCATCCCGTTGTCGCAGGGAATCGTTTTGGGTGGTGATCTGAACGGTCATGTGGGTGACAGGTGCAAGGACTTTGAGCATGTTCACGGTGGCTTTGGATACGGTAGCCGTAACGCTGAAGGGGAGACTATCCTCCAAACGTGTGCGGCTGCCGGCCTTGCCATCGTGAACACGTATTTCAAAAAGAAATCCGAACACCTGATTACCTACAAGAGCGGAAGGTACGCTACCCAAATCGATTTCTTACTCACACGGAGGCACCATATCAGTAAGGTGGCCAACTGCAAGGTCATACCCGGTGAGAGTCTCACTGCACAACACCGTCTCCTTGTCATGGACTTGCGCGTCAAGCCTAGGTTCAAGGTTGTTGAGCGCCAACAACGCCGTATACGGTGGTGGCGACTGAACGAAGCCACGTCCCAGTCGTTCGCGTCGGCCATCGGCGATAAGTGCGATGGTACCGATGGCGAACCTGTGCAAAGCCACTGGGACAGGATTCAGGTTGCCATCACTGAAGCGGCAAAGTCGGTGCTCGGCTTGTCCAGGGGCGGCCGCAAGTGTGACAAGGAGACTTGGTGGTGGGATGACACAGTCCAGAGGGAGATCAGAGAGAAGAAAGCCCTCTTCAAAACGTGGCAAGCTTCCAAATCTCCCGAAGACCGCGACGCATACAGAACCGCAAAACGTGCCGCCAAGAGGGCCGTAGCCAGAGCCAGACAAGACCACTTACAGCCACTTTATGATAAGTTGGAATCGTCTGAGGGGCAAAAGCTCATTTATAAGTTGGCACGTTCCAGGGTCAAAGCGGCACTGGATATCTCTAAGTGCCGCTGTGTAAGAGACCCTGACGGCAATCTGTTATGCGAGGACCTCGCGGTGAAGGAGAGATGGCGCTCGTATTTCCACGAGCTGCTGAACAAGCAGCACAAAGAGGTGTTGTCTCCGGTTCTCCCTCCAAATCAGGGACTTGTGCCCCCGGTTACGCCTGAAGAAGTGCATGTGGCCCTTCGCCGCATGAAGAACCGGAAAGCTGTCGGTGCCGATGGAGTCCCCATTGAAGCCTGGAAGGCGATGGGTCCTCGTGGTGTGGGCATCTTAACCCACCTATTTAACCGCATGCTCCTCACCGGAAAGATCCCGAGTCAATGGAGACTGAGTATTATCACTCCAGTCTTCAAAGGCAAGGGATCGGTGCAGGAGTGTGGCGACTACCGTGGGATTAAGGTTATGTCCCACACCATGAAGCTCTTCGAGCGGGTGATTGACTCTCGGATCCGACAGGAGTGCACCGTCTCGGGATGTCAATATGGGTTTCGACCAGGCCATGGCGCCATGGATCCCATCTTTGCCCTAAGGGTTACCATGGAGGGATACAGATCGAAGAATACGCCTCTGCACCTCTTGTTCCTAGACATGCAGAAGGCCTTCGACTGTGTCCCCCGTGATGTGATCTGGTGGGCGCTGAGATCTAAAGGAGTGCCCGAGACCTATGTTGACATCATCCGAGATATGTACCGAGACTCCGGTTCTGTGGTTCGGACCGCTGTTGGCGATACGAAACCCTTCCCCATCACCGTCGGAGTTCACCAGGGCTCTGTCCTTAGTCCGTTTCTGTTCAGCGTGGTGCTGGACGTGCTGTCCTCCACCATCAGGGACTTACATGAGCAGCCGCCATGGCTGCTCATGTATGCAGACGACATCGCGCTGGCGGATTCGGACAGTGGGCGCTTGGTTCGACGTGTGGCAGCGTGGAAGGAATCGCTGGAAAACGGCGGTCTGAAGATTAATGCGGCGAAGACCGAGTACTTGGCCTGTAACACAACTAACGCTGCTCCTGTTCGCATTGGCGAAGACACAGTTGAGCGCACGGAACAGGTCAGGTACTTGGGATCGGTGCTCCACGAGTCCGGGGACGTCGATTGCGACGTCGAGTCGCGTATCTCGGCGGCCTGGGCGAAATGGCGTGAGGTGGCGGGTGTTATCTGTGACCCCAAAATGCCGGTTAGGCTCAAAGGACAGGTCTATAAGACCATCATTAGGCCTGTCCTTTTGTATGGCAGTGAAGCGTGGCCTGTACTTAAACGACATAAGCAAAGCCTGCGTGTCACGGAAATGAATATGCTGCGCTGGATGTCTGGAGTTTCGCGGAAAGACCGCATTAAGAACTCCCGCATCCGGGGCAGCCTTCAGGTCCGTGACATAGCGGATAAACTGCAGGAGGGTCGTTTACGCTGGTATGGCCACGTTTTACGAAAACCGGCATACTACGTGGGTAGCAGATGCCTCGCCATGCCGCCTCCGCCGGGACCCGGAAAACGAGGTAGGCCTAAGAGGCGATGGATCGACGTCGTAAGGGACGATATGCGTGCTAATGGGCTTAAGGCAGAGGACGCAAAAGACCGAGCGAAGTGGAGACGACTAGGCAGGAAAGCGGACCCCGGGCACCGAGGTGAAAGCCAAGGTAGCAACCGGGACTTACGCTAGGCTGATGATGATGATGATACTGGGGTGGGGGCATGGGTTTGCTTCTAAAAGGAAATCCAGGGGCCCTGGAATGCAGGGCAAAGAAGAAACATATAAGAGTGAATTTTAATCTTTGATGATTAAACAAAAAGTAAATGGCATACGAGACCATCAGTTAGAATCAACCCTGAGATTGTGAAATTTACAGTACGGCTGTCGGGTCTTGGCGAGTCTACAAGTTAGGCTCTGCGAATTTTAGCGCTTGAAAACTAGTACATAAATAAAGGTTTAAAAAAAAATAAAAGCCAACAACAGCTTTTAACAGCAATAACAACTGCAAATTACATTTTCAATACACTTACTCGAAAACTGCCTCTTGTCGCACTCCTATTAGGTTCAATATAGCATGTATATCACCCAAGTGCTTTTTTGAGTTTATCACAACAAGGGCTTTTTTATTCCTTCCTTATCGTCACGGTCAACGGTGATTTTCTTTTTTTTTACTTAGTTTATCGAATCAGGCGCGAGGCGTCCCCCACGGGCGCTGGACGACCCCCACAAAATTAGAGACTGTTCAGAGCAGATTTGAATGCTATTACTACTGTATATATTTCTACTGTATGTTTGAGATACGATTAAACGTTTTTTCTTTCTTTCTTTCTTTATTTCACAAGTCGTAAGTGTATTGAAAAACGTCGTTTGACACACGTGCAGATTTGTCTTTGCAGCCCTCGGCTCCATAACACACTCGCCTACGGTTCGTGCGCATTTCGCCTCGGTCGCAATGACAAACTTCCTGCACTTGTATCAAAATGTACTATTGTTTGCTTAAAGCATTATTTTTGTTTTTGAGTTTTCAAGTGCTACAATTGGCAGAGCCTAAAGTCAGATTCACCAAGATCCGTCGGCCGAACTATAGCTCGGTGCGCACTGTTCCCGCGGGCCTCAAGTCAAGAAGTTGTCAACAAACTGTAGGGACCCTAGATATAAGATATTTCTATGGTAGGGACCCTACAGAAGGGTTGACGCCTACTGGGGCCAAGGGTTCGGATCTGAAAAGAAGGCTCTGGCCCTGGAATAAGGGCAACGTAAAAACGACGTTGGTTGTTCAGTCAGTAAGAGTCTGACACTATTTCCCGCTTCGCCTAAGGGCGGGATTTGTCATTGGAGGATTTTTAACCGTCGATAACCCGACGCACGGCGAGTATCCATCCTTACGTTGTTGAAACCTCTATGGTTCGGACTAAGGGTTTCGCTTCATCTTTCATTCCGCGCACATCGAACGACTGGAACAAATTGCCTGCTGTGGTCTTCCCATCCGATTATAATTTGGGTGTCTTCAAGGCAGTGAATGTTAAGCTTCTAATAATCTAGTGCTCACCATCAATGATGGCATCACTATGATTACCATCATGGTATTATGTAAAAAAAGTATTTTTTTGTATGCGCATGAATGAAGCAACTGCTTTCTTGTAAATATCTTTTCTTTGCTTAATGCTGTCCATGTAAGGCTTAGCACGAACCTGAAGGTAGTAACAGCCGACGTTATATTGATACAAGTGGAGAAGCTTTGTCAGTGCAACCGAAGTGTAATTCGCCCGAGCCGCAGGTAAGGGTGTCATGAGGCCGAGTACCTAACAAATTTCCACGTGTATCAATCGACTGTTTTCAACACACTTACTAATATATAAATAAGCGGTTATTACCGAATAACGCGCGACTCGTGGGGGTTGACGCGCGCCTCGTGGGTGTCACGCTGCACCAACCTGAAATGTGACAAAATTGTGGCGTAGACGATCATCTTAGGCGGTTTTCGACTAATGTGGATCTCTTTTTATTCATCTTTATTCTACTGTGTTTATGACATTAATGTTGACAATAGTCAGTAGGGTTACTGACCTCATTTTTAGGATAACTAATGCAGTTATTTTTCTCAAATATTGCAAATACTACGAGTATTTGCAATAATTGATTGTATCATGTATAATAAAATGTAGAAATGTTATTAAATAAACTTGGGTGAAAATAAAGTATTTGGCGCATGTTTATATTATAAATTCCAATTACATATTACTAGTAAATAGATATAATTTTTGTACGAGTGACAACCCTAGTTTACAATCAAAATCATCGAATGAACATGACATGTTAATTTAATTCTAAATCACCACATTTAACATTGAAAAATGTGGAGATTGTAAAAAAAATAGACACAAGAAAAGAGACCCGTATGCTTAACCGAGGATGCGATCTGTAGTGGCCTATATGAAAAGCAATCAATAGACTGAGTACCCAAGTAGGCCATTGCAAATACCTAAAACTTGGTAAATGGGGGATTATAGACCCCTCCGACACCCATAGCAAGTGCGGTGCTGCTGACCAAACAACGGAAGGACCTAAAAAACGCCACTGACGCTACTATGGCTTTGTATACTTTGAGGGAAACGGAATCCATCTTTTCGGGAAGAAGAAGAACAGAGAATGTCTTCGATGCCGAGCTATGTATAATAATTAAGTACAACTTGCGGCAACATCAGCCAACATTTAGCAGACTTGTTCAATCTAAAGCTGAACATAGGTCTCTTTTTTTATGTGCCAGGGCGTGGAGAGAATTAGTTGCGAGGTAAATATAAAATGGACGAGCAATACTAATTTTTAGAATAACTTTTCTGAGGAAAAAAAAGGCAGTTTTATAAAATTACAAATGATGTTTCCTGAAACGGTAATTACTTATGAATACACTGCCTATCAACGACATCTGTGCTTTGAACGATGAAGCTTTAGTGAGTCGCAGTAAGTACAGCCTGTCTGTAAATTTTGTACGTACTTGCACTGTACAAATTTATTTCTGAACTTTGTATCCAGAGTGATTAATATCATGACGTAGATTACCTATTGAACTTCTTTCAATAAATAATTAGAAATAGGTGAACGTACAAGTATTGTGGTTCAATTTGCCCGTTTGTCACAATCTCGGTCACCATGCTACAAATTTTTGACTGTAAAAACCAAAACTAGAAGTAGATAGTTAAAAAAAAAATTGATAAAATAAATAATAATAGACTGGAAGTAATTACTAAATTTTATGACGGATAAAGGTAATCAGTAAAAACTTCGGGTGGGTCATAAAGTGCGGTTGTGGAATAGGACGCGTCATAGTCATAGCATAGCTTAGCTTACTACTGGTAGAAATATTTAAAATTATTATTTTTATTGAATTAACGAAAAAGCAAAATATGAACGGAACAAAATTAAATCAACCTGCAACAGCAAAATATGAACGCATCATAAAGTTTGTTATGTTGGTAGATCGTACTTCTTTTGAATAATTTCAAAAAACAACGCTAGATGGCGGGAGTATTGCGACAACTTCCTTTAAAATGAAAACTTTTTTGATCTTTTATTTTAAATATTTTCTCAAAAGTTATTTTTAAAATAACTATTTAGACGAATATATTTTTAATTTTAAATATATCATATTAATAAACTTCATTTAGTTGATAGAGTATTTAAATATTTTACTTGATACGGAAGAGAAACTTGAGTTACGATTTTACGCCATCGCGTTGCGTTCAACCAACCAACAAGCATCTGTCTTGGATTCGGATCGATGTTCGGGCCTTTATTGCGAAGAAGCATACTTCAAGGTTCTGCATCGCGAACTTGGAATTGTCTAACTAATTTCACTCAACTACTTTGGTGTAAATTGAAATATTTACGTGAACTGAGGGTAAGTTAAAACGTATGTGATTTATTATCAACGCGTACTTAGGGCTCCAGCGGAGTCGTAGAGAAACCAACATGGCGCCAGCATGTAAAATGTAAATAACTTGTGACATTTATTGTAATGTCTACATAGGCAAGTTAGTTTTTTGAACTATTCTTTCGTACACACAGTCTTGTAGTGGTATGTGCATAGGTTGCAATTTTCATGATTCTGGGCACTGGGCACCGTTTTCCGTAAAGTTATTGCAAACACGATAGATACGTGATAAAGTACCTAGTTGCAGGCGTCGCAGCTGCGGTACTATTGGCCAACTGTTATTCTGGAGTCGAGCATTCGTTTAGCTAGTTATAAATAAACCTAAATGTAATTGGTATCCTTGATAATTTTGTGGACATTGATGACTTTATTTCAAGGCCACAATCAATACCAAAATATGTACTAAATTAATGTGATTGGTTGTATGTACCTAATATATCTAATAACAAAAAGTGTGGATATATATTAGTAATTAATTTGTTATCTCAAGTAAGCATTTGCTATTTTTAAACAATTATAGTAATGCACACTTCGACTAAGGATTGCAGTATCATGTTATCACCAGCTTATAGCAGCGGGTTTGCCCGCTTTCAATGGCCTGAGTATTTTTCTAATAATGAAAGCAACATTATTGTAAAGTTTCATCTAAATCTGTTCAGTAGTTACTGTGTGAGAGAGTAACAAACATCCATCCATACATTCATCATGACAAACTTTGACATTTACAATGTTTTTACAACTTTTTACAACAGGATTACTACATGTATCATAAAATTGTCTTCTAATAAATAGACATCTGCTTTGCTCGCCCTGTTTAGACTCAATTTGGGCTGTTTGAAATCTTGACTAATGCGTCAACTGAGGCTTATAAGAAAATGTCAACTCGGGCAGTACCTAATAATAGAGCTTTATTCTAGAATTCAATATCATCATCTTTTCTACAAAAATTGCTTTTTATTCAAAGTGCATGCCAGTGTGAAGTTATAAATTTCCACTACGCACCTTGACTTACTGTCAATGGTTAAAAAAGTTTATGTTTTTCAGCTTAAACCGCTCGGATACGAGTATTTGGTATCTGTGTTATGGTAAGTGGAAGTACAAATGTACTTTCCTAAAGTGTGACTGCCAAAAATAATGTACATTATGTTATTTTTGACAGACACTCATTTTACAGCATGTTTGGTTAATAAATGGAATGGCTTGAAGCAATAGTACATGAGACTAAGGATCTGCTATGAAAGAATTTTTTTGTGCAATATAAACAAGTCGGTAACATCTCATCGTAGCAAAAACCATCCTAAGCACTATTCTTTCATGCTAGATGCTTTTTACTGTTTTTAAATTAATGTTTACTACCAATAATCACTCTTATCACATCTAATTAAAATTCACTGGACCTCTAAATACTTAACTAAATGTTCATCTGTCATTATAATGATCATATTAAAGAAATTAATTATTGCGATATCAACAAAATTGAAAAAAGAAATGGCCCATTTAATCCGCCATATTAAAAATACCATATTCACAATATCCTAATAAATAACGGATGTCATAAGCACATTAATATCATTATCAAAGTGTGAGAACCAATAGTATGTTGATCAAGCTGAGATAAGTATAGACAAAAGAATATTCCATTAATATTCTGATGGACTGTTGTAGCACCAAGTTAATTTTGGACATTTTTTCTTTGAACTGCTTGCATTGGATTGCTCCAACAAGTGATTTCATGACCTAATCGCCAGGATTGTGTGTTTGTGAATGGTTACTCCATCTCGTTGAACTCTTCAAATCCCCATTAGTTACAGAACAGATGATAAGATAGAGTATGTTTGACCTTGTTGGAATTGTCACAAAATTATATCTAATGCAGGTGGTTAAAAGATTAAAAAAAGAAAACTGATGGACAACTATTATAATACGTAACAGTTTTAGTACTGACTTGCTAATAAAACTAAACATTTATTTACCTAAGATTAATTTTCCATTTGACTATAAATAAACTTGAATTTTGTGTAGAATAATGTTAAATACTTACATAAGTGTGCGTTGTATATACATATTACCTATAATGTTGTTAATTTCCAACTGATTAGCAACACATAATATCTGCTTACACAGCAAACAGCAATGGCCATGCTTATGGTACAAGCACGAAATAGTTATTCCAGCTACCAGTAATGTTAACATTTTTGGCTTGACAGTCCACAGCTTGTTATACCTATAATTGCTGAACTGCCTCTGAACATAATTTATCCTAATATGCTGGAAATGGTAATATTTCTGCTTCTCTGGAATAAATGATTGTATATGAAGAGGAGGAAGCATGTTGTTCATCGGACAGAACTAGTATGAGCAGACCGAGCCACATACAAACACTTTCAGACTTTATTACATGTAACCAACACATTACATAAAAACTAACTTTTACATCATATCTGTCATACTGGTGATGTTTCACAAGTTGGTTCGCTCCTCAGTGTGCTGGAACACATATAATGGTGGTGTGTCCTGTTTCCAGATGCCGCGCACTCGTAGGAAGCACTACTCGTCGCACTCCAGGTCGCGGTCCCGGTCGTACGAGGCAAAGCGGCGGCGTCTTGACGACGGGTCTACTGAAGGTTCCTACAGAAAACGGAGTCGCAGCCGGGGAGGAGATAGAGAAAGGTCAGTTGAATTTAACAATACATTGTACTAGTATAGTACTTACGCGGAAAATGAGTTGAACCGTCCGCCAGGCCTACACGCAGCCGCCCACCTCGACTGAAACCCGAAAACTACTAGACAACTGATATTATATTTCTAAATACATCCAGACATAGAAGAAATGTTTGTCTTAGTCGTCATACAAAGATTTGTCATAGGTGGGAATCAAACCCACGACCACCGGCATAGCAGTCAGGGTCACTAACTACCTAGAAACCAGTCAATAGGAATGCGCAGTAACCTATTTTCTGATCCCTATCGAAGCCCCAGGGCTGCGCGCAACCACAGCAAATTGGTTCTACTTATTTGCCGCCTACTAAAGCTAATTTAAGGCACTTGAAGCTTAGTACTGTGGTGTCTGCAGAGACCATGACTTATTAACTAGCGGACTAGCTAACGAGCTAGTGCTCCGTATAATGCAGTACGAAGGAACAAATCAAAATATTTAACATAACGTATTTTATTTGAGCTGTTAGTCAGACATTTGTTATGGCTTAAATCACGTTTTTATAGTAAATATATATAGACACGACAATCGCGTAAAGATTAAATAGACATCATACAGTACGGCAATAAATGCCAATAACAGTTGTGAACAGCAATAACGGCTGCAAATGGCATTTATTCATTTAAACAATTTATTTTTTTACCAGTGCACAAGCGCTAACTTTCTCAGAGCCTAATTTCAGGCTCGCGTATTTAAAACGGCCTGTAATTTTATGAAATTTTCTCTGCATTTCAAATTTTTCATTCATAAAAACTATCTTCTGACAATAACACTCTCGACATAAAAAAAAAGAAATACAATGTTGATCGAACAGTTCACACGTTATGACGTTACCACATGAAATAGGGATTAATTTGTGAATAGATTTAAAACCCTAAACTGGACATAGTTAAACACAAAGGACTCAATCAGTAATAAGTCAAGTGTGTTAGTAAAAACTGTAAGTTATTAATATTATGACGGTGCATATGACAAAGTCAAGTCTATCAATTCCTAATTACTGTAACATGTCTAAAACAATTTACGATTAATAAAACCACACTAATATAACACGACTATATTGTACTATAGAATATAATGTTGGCAACCAGCTGTGGCCTTGTTGATCATTTTGTTACTTGTAGATATTTCTGGACTTATTTATTCAAATGACACCTTTATATACATCATTACTGACTGCTCAAAAAAATTTAACTGCGCATATTGACTTGCATTCAATGGAGTAAATAAGTTAAAAAAAAAAAATGCAAAACGTCAATAGGTTAACAACATAATAGAAGCGACAAAAAAATATGTAACCGAGATCTTTGTAATACATGAAATTATTGAAAATAGTTTCCATAGACATTCTTCTCCATAGAGATCTACGCTTTGGAACGAGCAGTTAGCGTCACTTTTTCTGAAAGCCTGACTTGACCTTTCAGAAGTGCTTGTATA
The DNA here is from genome assembly GCA_029852875.1 of Mythimna loreyi. Taxonomy (NCBI): domain Eukaryota; kingdom Metazoa; phylum Arthropoda; class Insecta; order Lepidoptera; family Noctuidae; genus Mythimna; species Mythimna loreyi. The sequence continues at coordinate 17,472,557 of CM056784.1, read as the reverse complement.
AGGTTTATTTTAAATAAATGCTTTGAAACTTAAATTAGGATTTGTCTGACACAAGGCACTAAACATGGTTGCTCACAAAGTGTTCTATCAGAAGGCCAAAGCTGTCCAAATGGCAATGGAAAAGATTATGCTCAGAATTTAAGTACCGTGATCGAATCTGAAATGAATATATCTGCAGAAGAACCATTTACCTCGAAGTATCCACTGCTTAAAAGAATGTCATTAAATGGTTCTTGAGACAGACAGGCTTCCCACATGGTCAGGAGAATCTGATGGACGCGAGACGCTTTTGGCTAAAATATGATTACTGTAGACAATTCATGCTTGGTTGTTGAAGAGTATGTATGTTAGATAAATTGCTCAAAGAACATGGCAAAATTGTCAACAAAACAAGACTTCTTACCTCCATCATTATAGCTAGACCAATCATTACTGTGCAAAGTATACTAAATACAAATTCTAATCTATCCAACCTGTTCTACTGCTACTCGTAAACCCCCCTTTACAAACACATTCTTTATTCTGCAAATGCAGGTCAGATCATTAAGCAAACCGCCATCTTCGCCTTATGGCCATTTGCCTTGTGTGTATTTTCTAATCTGACATTTATGGTAACCATGGTCGAACTCATTTCTAAAATTATAATTATCTTTTTAAAAGATGAACTAAAATTAGAAGAACTAACATCTCAAAGAATCCAAATATTAAAAACAAAGCAAAACAAGTTTTTGCACATAAAAAAGAGCTATTCAGAACACTCGAGATTCTATTATGTAAATAAGTTACTTCCTTATGATAATTTCTTAGTCAGTCAATAATACTCATATAAATAAAATATAATAATATGAATAAGCTCTCTTAGTGCCGATTGTTTCTAACTGATCAGATGATCATTAAAATTGTCTAGTTTATGCCAATAGATTCAACCGCGGGCCGCGTGAAAGTAAAAAAAAACATTTCCCTCAGTGATAAAAAAGTAAATTAAGTAACATTCTTCTGGTGAAAGAATTTAAAATCGGTTGAGTAGTAGCAAAATTACACAGGGATACACAAAAAAAAACTGTTTTTTGCACAACAGATTTCGTAATTAGTTAGTCCCACACGCAGCATGAATTTACGTAGTTTAGTAACCGACATGTAAACCATAATTTAAAAAAAAAATGGTATCATAACCTTTTTAGTTGCATTTGTTTGTGTATCCCCTACCGTATATACTCATACGATAAGCGGTGCATTTTTTAAGATTATTATACAGTCACTCATGAAAAATAGATGTTTTTTTTTTTGATACTACGTTTTGCCCTTGACTTCGTCCACGTGTATGTCGGTTATAGCAAACAGTAGTCTTGCCTTAGTGTTCAAGCTTACTCGGTACCAACTTCTATAGTTTAATCGTAAAAGCGTAACGGACACAGTTACTTTCACATTTACAATATTAGTATTTGTTGTTAAGTCAATTATGTCAAATAGTTCATAAAATTATCTAAGAGCCAATTTGACATTTCTGATATCTTTCCGTATTCAGCATACCTACTTCTATTTACCATTACCATACCGCAAACTGTCTATTTCCGTATAATTTATTATACGTAACCAAAAATCGATATTCTGCAACATGATGTTATGTATCAGATAAACTGATTGATGATAACAAATAACTTATCTATAAACAACGGGGCTTACATATTAACTAAACAATCTGTTAAAATACACCTAACTAGTCATAAATTATTATTCTATACTAAAATGCTTGCATTTGTCGAGAATCCAAATAAGTTTTCAATGAAAATCGTCTTTTTATAACATGCTTTTACAGCGCGGTATATACTTATATAATTAAAATACTCATCAAGACCATTCACAAAATCTAAATACGATAAGGTTATCTTATTGTGCCTATAGCAATCTTCCAGCTCCATCATAAGATCTTCGTTACCATCTAGTATAGTACCTAAGTACGATTTATTTATTACATTTACAAATGCACGAACAAAAAAAAAACACATTCTAAAATTCAGCTCAATAAGTAACCGGATCAAATATGATTAATTACAGACTAAGCTAAATAAAAACTTGTAAAATGCCTCGTGGAGTTAGTTTAATCTGTAAAAGTGGCGACATCTGTTGGCCAACCGTAGTTTCAGTTAGCAATCAGCTTGCCTTGGGTTGTACGGTTGTTCGCTACTCGCCGCTAGGTGGCGTTAACAGTTTCATAAATTGTAATAGTCTGACAAAATTACTTTAATTCGTTGGTTAAAACATAAATAGGTATAAATACGTGGGGGTTTTCAGAGATTTATTAAAATGATTATTGTAAAATAATGCAATATTATATTGCTCACGTAACTTGCATTCTTCGTAGTTTGCATTGCATTATTCCTGTTTTTCAGTATTTTATAAGGATAACCACTGAAAGAACTAACTATTATTAATCGGGTTAATGGTCGTTGTCCGTTTTCCTTATGAGTTTAATAACGCGCAGTCAGTTTGGAATTTAAGTGTACTAAATAATATACTACTGTTAAGTACTTTTTGCTACTACTATTTCCTTATGCCTTTACAATGTTATATTTTTAGCTATACAGTAGATTCTGGTAAATGGTTTAGTCTTTGAAAAAAGTACTTGTCTACATGTATTTTCTATTTAGCTAACCCACTTTTTGCGGTTGGTTTAAATGAAAACTAGGCACCGATTTTGGAGTTTAAATTTTAAAGAACTAGAGATTTAAATACTAAATGATAAAAAAGGTATGTAAGTAGTAAATCAATGCCACTTTTCGTTGTAAATCTATAACTCAAGCACGGGCTCACCTATCCAAACCAAATGTTTAGGCTTTGTTCAGACTATTTAGTAGATGGTTTATGTGAAGTTCGCACAAAATCGATTGAGCTGTTCTTCATTTATCACATTGTACTGTTGCTGGGAGCGAAGCCGCGGGCAAAAGCTAGTAAATATATATATATATATTTTTTTTATTAGTCCATGAGCCTGAATATGAATCATTAATATTATTAAAATATTTATGCATTATTAAGCTAACATTTGAATTTACTAAACAAGCATTTATAATATTTATTCCAACAAATCTTTCTACCAAATTTACGCAATCGATATAGCAAGATCGAAGCTACAACTTGATTACAGCATGGTATTGACTGGTGTCACTAGTTCGGTCATTACGGCTAACTCTCTATCATTACCTGTTTCCAATCTGTGGTCCATCGCTACAGCTAGCAATAACGTGAGATGTATAGCAGGAAACTGAACTGCAAATACCGTTTTTGCCTGATTACTGGTATACACATAACCAGCTTCTAACACGAAAGTTATTATATACTAGCTTCTGCCAGCGGCTTTTTCCGCGTGTACGTTGGTTATTGCGGATGCCAAGTCGAAGAAAAAGTAGCGAACAGAGAGACAGCTATTTTTTATATTTATAATATAAAAATGAATTGCTGAATGAGTTGTGCTAAGCTCAAATCTCGAGAACAGCCACACCGATTACGTTAATTCTTTTTTGTTGTTTGTTATTGTCAGAAGGTTCTTATGAAAAAAAATAATAGGGTAGAGTGTAGTAGAGAGGTGATAGGTTGACGTTTAACGTAGTCGCGGGCCAAAGCTAATTTATAATAAATAACAATAATAGTTAATTTCAGAAAAATCTAATTTATGTGTTCGAAGGTTCTATTGATAAAACAGTTCAAATAATAGCTGGTAAATACAGAAAAGGCGCTTCGTTAGTACCTGTAAGTACTAATGAAAAACATTGTATCGCAGGTACCAGTCAGTATTTTTTATAATAATACGTAGGTAACTTTAACTTCAAAGCAGTAAGCACAAAAAGGATTGGGACAATGACTTTATAGTAAAAACTTAAGTTACAGAGAATAAATTATGTAATAGTAAAAAAAGCATTTAATAATATTTAATAAATAAATCTTTGACAATCAAATTTTATATACAGTGGACCCCCGATAATCCGGCGCCCCCTGTAATCCGACATGACTTTGAATGTGCATTTATGCTTAATTTTATAATAAAACGTAAGCTCTCAATTGTTATTTAATTTACTAAATTCGACTTACATAAATTAAGTATGATTTGTACTTCAAAGTACATATGTACTGATAACATATATGTAGATTCTTATCATTGGATATGTAATTTGTCGGATTACAAGGTCCTCTTTTGTAAAAAATTCCGGACTATAGCGGTCTTAGGCAGTGCTCTATAATCCGACAAATTTGATAGTCCGACACAGCCCTGCATAATGTTTGTCGGATTACCGGAGGTCCACTGTATTAAAGTAGGTTAAACTTGTGTGTACACATAGTATAATATGGAACAGTTACTGATAAAACAAAATAATATAAAATATATATATATATATATCCCTTCTAGTAAGAACTATCTGGTAAGGTAATCCTTGACGATGTACGGTGTGCACAAACATGCAGCAATTATACTGTTTCGAAACCGTCACAATTTCGTGCCGACAGATTCGGAAGGTGTAGGTATTGTGCATTAGGTGGGTTTAGAATTCTGCCTCTTACCTATGTGCAAAGGAAACACCGTAAAAATACGTATATTCGTATGTATTATAAGATGGTATTGAGCGAACCTAACGGTGTCTCAAGGTACGGGTTAGTGTACGGTATCTGCAGATTAGGGCCCGCTGTTGGGGCATAAGTCATATTGTGGGGAGTCGTGCCAGGTGAATGAATCGACCCCGCTCCCAACCACTACTGCTCCTTACGGGACCACGCGCTTATGTAATTCTATTTGTTATCTCCGATCTTGTGCAATTTTCCTTTGTGAGGAAATAATGCCCACGTGAATCTTGATGATTATCACGACAAAAAACTGTTTTGGATATCGGTTGTATTCTTTTTTTGTTTTGTAAAAAGTGTTTTATTTTTCGCCTTTTTATTTACGGCTAAACTTATATGGCCTGCTACGGCACATTTAGAATATCACCTTAACAATTTATTAGCAGAGTAGAGTACATCTCATGACAACTCCAAGAAGCTAAAACACTGCTAGGAAACTTTGTTATATTATGGAACTCTTGTATCACCATCAGATCAGTTCGTCTGTAATTTATTACAAATTTAATTTAAATCGACTTCGTCTCTTTACTATCTTAATCGAGATTTATGCTATTACAAATTCGTGAAATATGTATCAGTCAAACTGGTAGCATTTGTTTCAATTAAACCATTTACAAGCATTTTTAAAATTAAGGAGTTCTTCTCTTCACTTCTTCATTAACTTAAATTCACTAAATGCAAATTCAGACGGTAGCGTCTGAATTTGCATTCAGAAAGTACAATTTGCTTGACTCGGTGATGAAAATGGAACCAATCAGAAAATCTATGAAAAACTATGTCGTTTAGAAACGGTTCTGAGGTAACAAACATAAAAAGTAATACAACGTAATTGTGAACCTTCTTTATTGTAATCGGTTAAAATAGGTAAAACTTATTGTCATCAGATTGAACTGCCAAGCATGTTGCAGTCCTAGGTCGACAGAGGAACTGGATTATGAATACATTTTAAACTATAAAAGGATCACTTTCATATTGTTCAGTTAAAATAATTATTCGCGAACAGCCATGTCTTTGTTCTTGTTGTCAGCATAAATAAGAAATTATCTCTCCATTGCAATCTTGTTTCTTTATGTGTACAGAGATCATCCGACGCGACTGACGCAAGACTGTTCCGAAATTTATGGAGACTTGGCTTCACAACAATAAATAAGTAATTTTACCGAGTTACCATAAAAAAGGGCCTGCGTATGTGCAATATCGAGTTTGGCGGCGTCTTTTTGTTGGCGCTCGTCAAGAGGTGCCAATCAATTACTACATGATTAATTATATGGTTCTTGTCGAACAAATTGGCAGCGCAACCTATGGTACTGTAGTCACACGTGGCTGATTAACGTAACGGCCTTCTATGTGTGGCGTTTCGTGGGAACGCACTTGACTTTTATTTTCCTCTTTTCTTCATTTGGTCACGCTAACATTGACATTCGCTTCGTTTACCCTATTGACCAAGATTTACGTGCGAATTTCTTTTTGTTCGATTTTATGAAGGGTTTTTCCATTATAGTTTGTATGTACTTACTAAATAACACACTTTATTTATAAATATCTGACCATTCTTAATAGTGTTGAGTTCATCGAAATTAAGACGTACTCTGGTGAACTGTTTCGGTTCAAATACAGCTAACCAGGTAGCTCCCTGGTTGTAAATGCACGAAATGGTGAATTATTATTTATGAAATGATGTAAAAGAAAAGAATGTCCGTAAAATGTCTTCATTGGATTGGTTGAATTAATATAAAATTGTAAATGCAGGCAGTTCTGATCGCTGCAAGCATTGCGCCGGAATCCAGTTCTGTTTTTACATTCTGGTAGCGTGTTGTTTTTTCATGCATTTTGGAACCGACCACTGTGTTAAACGTTCTCATTGCCAATCTTAATAGCAGGTTTGAGCAGTGAAGTAACTGAATGATCACTAAATAGGATGCACTTATGTTTTAGAAAACCTCGCAAAAATAAAATGTTAATTTAAAGCTTTATTTTTAATAATGCATTGATAAAAATAATTGTGAATAATAATGTAATAATATAATTATCTTAAAATGACTTTATATAATAATGCATGCAATTATAATTAATACATTAATGTTGCGGTGCCCTGGCAGGGTTCATGTATGGAACTCATATTCTGTTACAACACCTTGTAAACTACATGAATGCAATAAATAAATATTAGTAGCACAAAAGTAATTTTCATATTTCTTCAAGTTTTCTATATTTTTAAAATAAATATATACACTATAAATGTATAATTTATGAGCATATCAAGTTGTAAAAGTGCAATCCTGATTATGGGATGATAAATAAGAATATAGTGCACTCCAGCAAAACATTTTTAAATGTTTACTTACATCGCGATTGTAGTTTATAAACATAGAACATTGAACTGTCCATTGTTACGAATTTATAGGTATAGTTAAAAGGTAAATTGAGTTAATGTTACAGACATTGCACTTACAAGTTACATTTGTCCAAGAGGCCGGTGAACCCGGTCCAAGTGTTCCGGATTTAAGAGCTTAACATAATAACGAATTGAACACGAAGGACTATAAATTGATATTTTGCACAAAGGGCCGGCGACAGTAATTGCTGGTTTGTCGGCAAATTGCGCATGTACGTGTTGTGAAAATGATTTCTTTAATCGCACGCCCGACTCTGACTCAAGGGTACTACGGCTAATGCCAAACTGTAATTTATAGCAATCAGCAGCTTCATATGCATCCAATAATCAACACAACACTTTTTATTCGCTGCATACAATAATGCTGATGTACATACATGACTGTACGTGTCGATATGTTTTCATTTTCTTGTCTTTCGCAACGATTGTATGCCAAGGACCTCTGAAAGGTCGTTTACTAAAACGGTAATCTTTATTTTTTTATCTGTGAGTAAATAATGTATGATTTTTGGTTGTCACTAAATGAAACCACGTCATCTCTTTGATTTCATTTGGGAATTCCTAATTCTATTGCGCATATGGCATAAGCACATCGATGTATCACAACAAAGTTTTTGTCCTATTGTAACGTAAATCAAATCTGAATTGCTATTGTTTTTGAAACAGTAAGGAGATTGCTAAATGAGGAAGCATCCAAACGGCATTGTTATTTAGTGAAAAGTGCAACATCTCGTAAGAAGTGACCGGCGATTGCGTCCATGGCGAGCACCAATTGTCGCAAGAGCTGGTGTTTCGTGTATAATTCAGGTGACAAATGCTGGCTGAGCGCGCGGGGTGTGGGGTGGGGGCGAGAGGCGTTGTTCTTGACACAGTAAGACTAGAAGTGCAGTAGGTAGGTGCAGCTGCGGCCCACGCTGAGCTTTTTGCAAGCTGCTAATACGACTATCCACAACCGGTCTCTGTGCTTTAAATGTGCTGCATTCTTGCCGTTCGGTAGTTTGTGTTTTGTTAAGACAAAGCCCAATATGCGTAATATTAATGCTAACGTGCCTACCGTGTAAGGTTTAAAAACGTGTATGCAGTATAACTAGCTCACCAGTATAATCAGTGATAGTAATTTAACCTCTGACCAACCCTGTCAGGTTCCTTATTCATGATGATAACGTAGTGCACATATTTACGTTGAGCAATCACATGGCTATTAAATTAGATAAAAGTGATCACGAGTTCAATAATATCGTATTAGTATTAGCTGGGATTATAACAATTTATAATATTTTTGATTTCTCCGCGTTCCCGGCTCGGTACGGCACGCGGTGCGCGAGATTTATCTGGCGTGATCTGCGAAGATCTCGGCCAAGAAACGCTTTCCATGTCGCGAGGCGGAACGCCGCCGCCCGCCGCTGCGATTTATGCCTCGTATCGCCACGTCCGATAAAATCCGATTGGGGATTTATGCCACTTGCCTGTTGCCCGTTCGTTACTCCCCGCACCTTTGACTTCCTAGCCACTCATTTTATTACTATGCCTTTATGGACGGTACATTTTTTGCACGCTCCAACTCAAAGATCACGAACTCTTAATGATCATTGTCTGAATCGGTGGCGGAAAAAATATTGTTACTTCCTTGAAATAAGACTTGCACGCTGTCACATCATTTTTTTGACACAAACACAAGGTAATATTCATTAAAGAAAATTATTTCCTTGCTAACGTATTGGATTATGATGGCGAGGTCGCATCTCATCATATCCTGTTAATTTAACAATAGCTCACCGAACCGCGCATCGGCCTTGCGTCGTCTTTGCTTTGCGAGGGCTTTATCAGGGTCTTCTCCGACACGGCGCCTATACGTCTATTCTTTACGTCGGAAATTCATACGCACATCTATTTGTCATTTCGTCAATCGGTTTTTGGCGTTGATCCAATACTTCTATTCTAGTAAACAAAAGCAATACTCATGTATATAAATAACGTACATAAATGATTTGTTATTGTCTTTAAAAATTTGAACAAAAACTGTTAGGAAATATACGTCTCTTTCAGCTTTGCATCGCTCATCCTGCTCCCAATAAAATTGTCTATAAATATTCATCGCTTTCACTTGGGTACCACTTCTCTTATTTTTTGGTGGAACCGAATAACTTCTCTCACCCTGGGTGGAGTGAGAGGCAGTGTCAGACATTGGTTAATACTAAAAATCTATTTATTTATAGATAACTTATAGTTCATTATACATATGTTATACATGTGTTATTTAGATGCCCGAATTGCGGTCCCTGTCCAAGCATCTGCTCTAAAATTCACCTTCCTTCATTTACTCTTAAATCAACTTCATTTTTTTTTAAGTGTCACTACTATCAGACTTTATCAGGACAGCACACCTGCATAAACAGCCTTCCCGTTCCGATGTTACCATTCCTGAGACTCGGGTCTTCTGTCTAGGAGTGGGAATGGAGCGTAATCAGTGCGGATTGGGTGTCACACATGTCTTTGAATTTTGTAAGTGGGGTCGTTACCGCTGCTCCCAAACACATCATCATCATCATCATCATCCTTTTTAATGTTCCCACTGCAGGGAAACAGGCCTCCTCTCTCTAGGAGAGGGAAACACATAGCAAGAATTATTTAAAAGCGCGACTTCAACATAATGCCGGTCTCTACGTATAGATATATCGTCATCGTTTGCGGCTTGTGTGGACGTCTTCATGAAGACGGTCATTTATTCCGGCTGGCACTGTCGTCGGCTCTATTGTACAAGCGAACACATGTGATGGAATCAACGACCGTTTAGTGAGAGCTCGACGATTTATCACGCCAGTAAAATGTATCTTTGACTGAGTAAAATTAAACCAGGCATCCGAAACATACTTTTCTAATTTTAGAATTACACACGTTGCCAAATTGGAAGTTGATTAACGGTTCCGTCGATTGATTAATAACAAAATACCTGGTTATATCTGTGCATAGTTATAAAATCTTTCATAAGAAGGACTGTGGTCATAAATACAGATCGGTATAAACAATATTTGAGCCAGCAAAGCGATCGCGTCGTTTATTAGTCGTAGAGTCTTATAAATCACTCATCTTGGGCCCTACTTGGATAGTTTGTAAATCATTCCTACGATAGCTACAACTTTATATTTATCCAAGACCATGTTTGTAATAACACATTCGACCGACATGGCATTATTTGATCGTTATGACGGACGGACATCAGGCCCCGTTATATCAGCGTGAAAAAGATATCCTTTCGTTGAAGTTGACCACAAAAACTCGAGTGATGCGTCGTCTTCGCAACGGTCAATACTTACGAACAATGATACCATTGTCACGTCCGCGGAAATCGGTCCGGATAGACTCGAGTTTAACGCTCTTTTCAATCGGTTTAGAGAAAATTGCGCACAACCGTACACCAATGCTATTGCTATTGCCAACCATACTGCCGGCTAAACGCTCATTATGATGAGTGATGACATAATGACTTAATAGGCTGTCTACTGAATAGTTATTACCTAACAGGCACAGAAAAATCTATCCGTGGCTACTTATTGATTACGTGATAGATTTGTTTATGCAATGACTAAATAACCATACAATAATATTTTTTTATAACACGTTAGCTTTCTATGAAACATTAAGTCGCTCCGTGGATTGGTACCATAGTACATTATTCTATCGTAGCCGCATGAGTTGGTGCGTTGAAGAAATGCACAAAGTGCACCGTGACACGATACCTGGTCGTGGCTGGTTGCGAAGGAGCCGTTAGTCGCGTTTAGGTGCGGACAGGAGCGCGGGCCAGCCGGTGCGGGATCGATTAGTGAACCGGTCCCCACAGTACGTTGACTCCCGAGGGCCACTGTCTGTGCCTGCGGACGCGAATTATGCACCTCTCGCCATTGCGGCACTCCCCCCACCTTTACCCCAAACATGCAGGCTCTTGTACAGCACTCGGTACAGAGAATTCTCTAGTGATGACTACGTCTAGTTTTTTAGCAGTCATACCCGTCGTTTATTAAAGTGCTCCTTTAATAACTTCATGATCAGCATTTCGCAAACATATTTTGAAAATGGCATGTTGGGTGAACATGATTAATGGCGTTTTTCCTTGACGAAGACTAGTTGATTGAAGGTGCAGTAAAGCACAACTAGTTTCACTCCATGGATGACGGGTTGTGCCGGTATCTCGTTGTTTTAACTACACATGTCCGCTTTTGCGTAATTGCTGGCAGGTGCGCCGACGCAGCTCTGTCGTTTGAGGCAATTATAGGAAAACGCGTACCTTTTTTCACCCATGTAAGACACCGGTTTGATGCACCCAGTCAGTACCACTGATCCACCCTACGTGCTGGAGAAATCGTATTCAACAAAACAATGTTACGATTACGAATAGGTTTAATATCATTATTATCGAATACGCAAAGGTCGCCCTTGCTGTTTTTCACAGTTGTCCGTTTTATTTTTGATATATCTATCAAGTGGACATTGACACAACTGGTTGAAGAATCCTCCCTTTTCAACGGTGGTGTGCACCTTTTTCCGCGTACCTATAAACTTTTCTCTACCTACCTGTCCTACCTTTTTTTATCTTGATCGTAGAGCGATTGTTGAATGTATAACATAATTAAGAAAAAAGCTAAAGCTGTAAAGTCGCGCAACTCACAAAAAACCGAAGTACCTTTTCAAGCATTTTCACATACCATTAATAGGTTCCTACCTACTTGATTCTGCAAAAGCACATACCTATTGATATAAATTATGAGAATGTTTACTACCATTGTTATTGAAAATCCCAGAATAGGATACAAGTATTGAACGCAACGCTACACTATTGACATCAATCATTTATTGTTTAGCTGGTACCAAGTAAACTGGTAGAGTAAACAAGAAGCCGTCGGTGCTGATTAAAAGTGATAAAGCTGTCTGGTATCGTCCTGGTAGAGAAGGGCCTAGTAGGGAAGCGGGGTGCGGGGCGCGACTGCGGCCGTCGAACCCGCGTGGGTCGGGGGTCAGCGGCGCGACACGCGTTCATTAGTGCATTCGTGCGCCCGCGCAGGCCCGGCCAGCCCTGTCTCTACATGTAACAATATGTGCACTTGCATGCAAGCCAGCATTTCTTAGAACATTGACACGAGACTCCTTCCACTATCTTTGTTCATGACACTCGGAACATGAGGTATCTCGTTGCGTGCGCCTCCCTAAACATATGTCGCTTTAGACAATGACCGAGCGTCTGGCATTATTCACATAAAGGTCGTTCAGCTGATGTTGACTAAGGTCCCATCACGGAAGCCATAAATTTTTATTTTCTGTCCTGTCCAAATTCAAGTAATATTAAATGCTGTAAAACGTCGAATATTTTCATAAATATGTAGTGTCCTTTGATATGTTTACTTTTGCTTTAATGTGCAATTTACGAAGCCGGCCCGGTTAATTCGTCATTTCTTTGTCGAGTACGCACCTATTGTTGAATTAAAGGCTTTTGCGAGGACATTGCGCTTCTCAGGGCCAACGCGAACTTTATTGTGGTTTTATGTTTTCCGTAAAATTCATTTGTCACTAAATAAACCCGGTTATTCACCCCAGTACTTGTTCTTTTGATTAATGTCTACCCGTTCGCCTACACTAGGTTTTTAAATTTTAAACTTTCCTTTTCATTTTACAATAATATGTCTAGGATGCTTATTTTGACTGGCGACTATAATTTTGAAAGTTGGAGTATTTATCAGAATGGGTCTGTGCTTTTAGCAAATTGATATTGAGCTCATTTATCTAATTCGTAGTGGTAGACATATGCAATGAATTGTATGAGTCAATCGAGAAAGTAAACCAGTAAGCATTGTTCCGAGTGGATGCGCGTTGTACCGAGTGCGTGGGCACAGGCAGCAGCGTGAATTAAAGCAGCTCTCTATACATTACTCATCGTTATTGCTATCGCCATTTTGGAAGACGAAAGCGAGTGTAGGCTTTAACTTGTGTTCTATGAAGCTGACTAATTAATTTTATTTTGAGATAAAAGGGTGTTTTTTTATACATTGCCACCACGGTCACTAGTCACTTCACATGAGTGCCTTTTCATAAATTGATTCACGCTCGATGAACGCTTATTTGAGCGTACTGAAGCTTCTAACTTTAATAGTCGTGCATTTATAGACATGTGCGTTGCATTGAAAAATAGATATGGTTCGTTTATAGGAATGAGTTAATTCTATTAAACCGAAACCAGAAATAATAGCAACATTAGTAGTTGATCTATAATTAACATTATGGAAGGTGTGTACTGAAATAGTCTCGGTGACCTTTTGCGCCACCTACGGCTTGGAAAGAAGTGATGAAAGATACAAGTCGCTGGCCTATAGATATTATACAGATATGATTGTTGCTTCATTTATCAAAACAGCAAAGAGAACAACTACCCGAAATGTCTACATAACAACAATTAACGAGTATAAAGTATAGCATAGCATTAGCCTTAGAATGTTTCAGGCTTCCTCCCTAGGAGTGGGAATGGCCGTAATCCACCACGCGGTTCCAGTGCGGATTGGTGGAAGTCACAAGTCTTTGAATTTTTTGTTCTAGGGCATGCCGGTTTCCTCACGATATTTTTCTTCATCGTTTGAGAGCAGTGGTGATAAAATAAATTACACAAAGTAGGTCATCTGGTTGGATTTGAACCCGCGACCTCCAACTCACATGTCGGCGCTGTTACCACTCGTCCACTACAGCTCTAGCAAGCTCTGCTATTAGCAAGTATAGAAGAACCATTAGCTATGGTTACACAGCCCCAATTCTCGGGTCTCAAATCTAAGTGGGCGCTGCGCGTAACTATAGCAACTGGTTCAACTTATTTGCCGCGTACTATGTTTTAAGTAGCAAAATGTGCAAATACCAAAAACATCGAAATAACTATCGCTAAAATGGTCATAATGAAACGTCTATCGAAATGTCTGTGTAGCAGAATGTTTAACAAGCAAATCAACTAATGTGGACGTTATTTTTTAAATAATTCCAAACGAACAGTTGTTACGGCTCTAATAACAGGAACCTGTTCACAATGCGAACCTTGCTTTCTGTTTTTCCGGTTCCGTACCTCGGGAAAAAACTGAAAGAAAAAATGGATTAGACAGGATAGAATTAGGAACAAAATTTCTTGTCCGTCGGTCTTGTCAAGAGGTATCGAGTTGAAATTAAAATATATGTTCAGATATGCGGTCCCCCTAAAACTGAAAAAATCTAAATTAACAAGAAAGAAGATACGGCTAATTATATTGCAGTAAACGTATATTTTTTCACTCAAGAAAATCAAAATTCATAGTGTAATATCCCGTTGACCTAGAATCCTGAAATTTAGCATGAACCATCAACCAAGGTTTCATAGCACAAGTATAGGAAAAAATCTGAAGACTAATTTTGTAGTATCGTCACAAAAAAAATGCAATGCTGAAGTCTTCGTAACTCGACTCGGGAATTGAAACTTCACAGGTAAGTTTGTACGAAATCCTCAGTGCATGAGGCCGACTCGCACTTGACCGGTATTTTTTATGCATGATTTTAAAGGGTAGGTGGCAGGAAATGTGACCTTAACCAACCATGTCCCAACGGTTGTTATGATACTAAAAGCAATGACTTTGCCAGCCCTCTGCTTACAATTGCATCAGTGCGTGTCGGTCTAGGAAAGAAGGGTTCCACGGTGCAGTCATCTAGAAATACCAACGAATGCAGTCAGAGGACTGAAATATTAGCTTTTTGATCGTTTTAATCCCGTGGAGGTTCGATCAGATACATGAAACACTATTGATTAATAAAGATAAAATGATTAATATTAATTTGCGCATTTACGAAATTAATTTCTTTAAATAAACGTCAGCTGAGCGAGTCAATGATCTGTAGGTAGTTGTCGATCGTTACGTACTAAGTTGGGAAGTGTAGTGGCTAAAATTAAAAGGAGTACGTTTATTAGATGGTTTAGATACTAGTAATAAAGAGAAAGTCGAAGAATAATAAACAAACTTTACCCTATGATATTGTTTAAAACTCGAGTACATTACATGGTCTTCGCAAAGATTCATGCATGTGTATCAACGTGGAAGTATCAAAAGAAGTGTAAAAAATCGTTTATAGGCGTTCTCTACTGCTTTATTGCCTGAATCGTACATCTACCACGTATAATGTATCGGAAAGTGATTCGATTCCTACGAATGTGACAGTGTAAGAAACAAAGGTGTTTACTTTTACTAATATACACAAAAAGTGTAATAATGTGATTGTTCATTGTGGCAGACGAGTCTCGTAGAAAGTATCCGGCGCGTGTATGAAGTGAAGAAACGGTAATTGCGACCTTATTGTTATATCTCTACTGTTTATAATTATAAACACTGCCGCCACTATACGCGAAATTAGCCAGCCATTGTGTTGAACGTGTTTTGATCTAGTTTTCTTGAGAGATCGCAATATTTGTAATATCTTTAAAAAAAATATGTTGTGATCTAACAGTATTTCTTTTTTCTTTGTGTACAGTAGGCAGACAGCACCAGAATTAGGGGCAACCGTTCAGAATCATGCTCCACTAAAGTCTGAACAGACGGACTGCATGCTAGCCGACTAGCTGCAGTTTGGTTGTAGTTTTTGTGTCCTCGTCAAGCCTACCAAACTGATCATTTTATGATATATTGGTATTTTTATATCGTCAGGTACACTGTAAATATTGGAATGAAGTTAATTTAAAACGTCCGTCTGCGACGACGATTTCCCCAAGCAAAGACAAGAGCTGTTCGCCTTCGATTTCAATCGTAAAATTACAGGTTTAATTTAATTTCCTTATGTTTTGATGATTGGTGGAAAGTGGCAGGAGATTAATTTCACAAGTTTTAATATTTAACGTACAAAAAATAAAGGTAATTATTCAAGAGAATAAAAAAGTAGTCATGTAACCTCGCTAATTATATAAAACTAAACAAACCAGAATAAATTAACGCGTTCTGTCTCGTTTAGACGATAATCTAAATTCAAGCCATATTACGTACGTATACGTACCATCATTACTTTTTAGCATAGGTATCCAAAAGAGCCTTTCTCTCTCAAAATAACTAACCGTGACATCTTTTCACTTTCGCCATTACTATGTCAATCAAATTCTGAAACAATTTGCAGTTAGCAGATACTAATTAGCTTAATTTTATAATAAACTAGGTGTTGCACCGCCGAGCCAGTCGCATTCGCGTTGAACTTTTCTTTCTAACACACAAAACCTGTATTTTGTAGGATCAGGCTCTGACGGCTGTCGACAGTTGGCGGTGGGCGTTCAGTGAAAGCTTTCAATGTGAGCTTGCTTATATTTTGTCAATTAATAACATTAGTTACAAACTCTCCATTTCGTAGAATACTAATAAAGTTTTAATAGCCCGCTGTCACAAGTATTGTATGTTTTATAGTTGACTATTACCGACATAATATTATTTTAATGTACAATTTCATAAACACAAAGCGTGATAAGCATATTGTTAACAATCAATTACAAATTAAAGAAGTAACGTTAACGGTTCAGGTAATTCAATGTTGAAATCTGTTACAACGAAGAGAGTCTGATAAGGAATCTCCATTGTATTCATATGAGCTCCAATCGATTTGAATGTACCAAATATATATACGCCTATTTGTTAAATAGTACCAAATCTCCGTTATGTGTGAGCTTCATGGAACTCTGGTACATAATGCTTTATTGTCTCGCCACGGGAAGCGTGGGTGATAACTTGCTCTACAGTATATAGGTCAAATAACCACACAATTACATAGATGATAATAATAATTAGTCATAATATAATTGTTTCAAATTTTCCCAACAGCTAATGTACACACACATGACCTAAAATACACATGTTTTTGTACAATAGTGAAGAGAAGACTGGCATAATGAGTTCACAAGACGTTTTTGAATGTAATGCGATATGAAAAGATGTGGGGTATTGGAGCAAGTGCCAACCTAGACCGACTACAGTTAGTTAGCTTTAGTTCTGACTCAGCTTCGGTAAACGATCACGTTAACCTGAATCCTCAAGAACACTTACGCATTGTCTTCAATAACTCTATTTACTCTGATTGTAATCAGTAGCGTAGCCAGTCCCAAAGGGGTGGGTCCTGTATCAAAAATGTCAGTACTAACTACTAGCACATATTGGCAGCATAGAAACATTGAGGACTTGCGAGAGGTAATGACGGAGATAGGCCAGTGCATAACATGTTACGAAATGCCCCTTATAATTGACTAGCTTTCTGCCGTAAAAATACTTTTTCGCACAAACTTTGGACACTCGGTTCACCCCCTTTAGGGAGTGAATTTTTGAAAATCCTTTCTTAGTGTACGCCTACGTCATAAAAGGAAGCTCTGTGCGTGTGCAAAATTTCACTCCTAGTCCCAGTAATTTCGGCTGTGCGTTTATATAAGGCGATAGCTACCTAGCTACACCCCTGATTGAAATATATTTTTTTCTACTCGACGATGAATGTCCGACTCAGTTCTATCAAATTTTTGAAAGTAAAAAGTTTCTACCTACATGACTTGCAGTATATCTATTACACAATTATACAAATCATTAGGAGATATACGCTGTTGACGAACGCTACTTGAACCATGGCATTGACCGTCGCGTGGAACAAAGCAGTCACACATAGGAAAAATATAGACGTTTGTCTTTGAATATATAGCGTGCGGATATTTTACATCATAATGTAGCTTTATTGATAATTTATTCAATACAATGTGGTTGCGCTTATGCACGGTAAGTTCGTTCGTTAAGCTAGGTTGCTATATAAAGGTAAACCGTGACGATCCGTCGTCGATTATGCTAATCGAATCATTTATTTCCTTTTTCGTAGGAAATAAAAATGCTTATTGTAAACAACGCTGTCGATGCACTCATCACGGTGTTTACACGGATTACAATCAGGTGCGGGTCACGATTACGGAAGTTCGATACTTATTTGAATCATTTTCGTCAAGGACGGGTTGCGAACCAGCATGTGTACGTACTTATTAAGTACCAGATAAGATTCCTCACTGTACTACACTGACCATAATGACTGGGGACCTTGTCGCGTATCGATATCGGCTATCCTAAAGGGAAGACAAGTAGGTAAACAAGGTTTCCGTTTAAGGATTGGCAATGCATCGGCCGCCCACGTATTGTTCAGATATCGACGGAGGCGTCGCACTAAAACATTGCAAACGATCATTCGGTAATTCGTTCGTTCACGGAAGTATTTAATAGCCAGTCGTTCCATGTAAATCGGTTTACTTTTAAGTCATAACTTATGTGGGAATATAATATACTCGTTCGTGATGTAGGGTCCGATCATGTACTCACGTATTAATGTCTTATAAAAAAAAACCGCCGGCAACCTTTTGAAGAATTAGCTTTTTGTGTTTTATGGTCATGTACAAGTTTTTTATTCTAAAAAAGTATCTCCATAATTTTTATACTGAATCCAACATTTAAAAGTCAAATATGCTTTAATTTCTATATAAACTAATTACAAGATATAATAATACATAGTTAAGTACCATGAATAACAAAGTAGGCGGATAATTGTCAGAATCCTGACAAATCTTTTTCGAAGAAAGTTTTAGCCTAGTAAGTTCGCCTGTCATTGAATTGAATGACGAAAACATTTCACTTTCATCAATTACTGAACAACATAAAGGTGTCAGATGTCCTGAGATGAACTCTGTTAATTATTGCCATTTCTCCATTAAACGAGTCGACTCGATATGGTCGTCTCTAATACATGAGAATGCGGGCGTGGGCGATATTATTTAGTCGGCGGTACGCGCTAAGCTCGGAAAGCTTAATGTTCAGTTTACGCAATCAGATATTTGCATCTCGCGTAAACTTTGATCACTTTTGTTTTCAAACGTCTTCCGAGCTTTGCCGTGGCCCACTCTCAGCGGCCTTGATTGTTATCCACCCGCGCCGCTGCACATTGTCTGCAGTCGTTTGTCATGTGACGTGACATGATTTCCCTTTTATCAAAAGAAATATTAATAAGTGAAAGTTTCCTTTAAGCCAGCTGCACCTATGAAGATTTATTACAAGTATTTTAAAGCAATTGACGCGCCGGAAAGTAACGACAAACGTTAACCTTCTCCTCGACAAAATACACTCTTCCGCGTTTCGAATACTACGGAGATATGTTTTTTTTTTTCTCATTTGTGTGACTCACGGGGTTCAGGTACTAACTAATGATGACGAGTTTTTTAATGCCGAGTTGTCTGCAACACCTGGGGTATTACTACCATTGTAGGGCACTAATCGAACTCATCAGGAAATGCCATTTCATTTACTCACTCCACAAAGATAAAGAAAAGCTATTCATGAACAATTATAGTGTGCTTTTAAATTGCATAAATAAATTATAAATAAACTAACCAAATATTTGGTGCGACAAATAATGTCCAATGTAATGTGATAGGTACAGACTGTAATATTAAAGCAGTCATGAAAATTTGAAATACTTTCGGAAATCTATGTTCAAAATATTGAACACTCTAAGTTGATTTCCTACGTGTTATAGATCACGCGTTTCTTTATTGGAAAGTTTTACCCTAATCAATGTCGGGTATGACCACCCACATGTGGATCATTTCTAAGAGCAGCACAATTGCCGTCTCCTTTCTAATCGCACATCACAAGTGTGACGCTGGCCCCGAATACAAATTATGGGAACAAGCAATTTCTTGTATGAAGGATGGCGAGCGGCGGTAATGTGGCTGGCGACACCTACGCGGCCTCCACTTCGAAGAACCAACTGTACGATGAGCTGACTTTGTGCCCCAATTACACGTGTCTCCAAGCTGGTACTTACCAGCACGTGGGCATTGCAACTTTCATGACTTCGATCACAGCCGTCGTTGTTGTAACTCAACATTGAAAGGAGCACGTGTTCCGGCCACGCCGCACGTATTTATCTGAATATGCCAAAAGGTTTTTCCAGCTTTATCAACACTATTACACCAATGTGTCATCAAATTCCTTTTTAAACTTCTGTAACTTTTATTATAAACTTCATTGTGATACTACTATAGTCTAGGTATCTGTTGGTTAGATTTTACCTCGGTCGTGGTTTGTTTTGTTTATTTTTGTCTGGGCCGAAGGTTGTACCAAATGCGTGAGTCACAAACGTGTACAGGATCTTTGTTGTGCTTCCGAGAAGCTCAACGGGTACGTCTTTGTGGGAAAGGTGTTTTAATGCAGGTCGACGGACTGATTTCTCCTGTCCTGCTTACCGGACGATATAAAACTAAAAAATAATTAAATGTCTTGTTCGGTTGGAAGCCGCCACCGAGTTAGATTTCGTTTTATTCATGATCCTTCATTTGAGATGTCGAAAGATGCTGTTCCCACGATCTGATTTTATGTAGTTTTTTTTTGTTATTGCGGTGATTGAATGTGCATTCCAGTATTTTTAATGATTTTGTTTCTATTTTTTCTGTTAAAGGATTATTTACAAAACAACCAGCTTATTAAACTATAAATGTACTTTTTTATCAAAAATTACTTGTAAATTTGTCCTCTCTGGTTTTGATGTTGGAATTACCAGAGACTACAATACACATAATAAAATTTAAATCACTAATGGGAAATATACGTATATAGAATTGACATTATAAGGTAAAATTTATAATTAAAATTGTAAGTCTAACCAATATGTTCCCTTTGTTTTCCTTGTGTACGCAGTGGTTTAAAGTGAACAGTAACATTAAAAGAACCGACAAGTAGGGGTACCTAACGGAAAATATTGCTGATGAAACATCATAAAAATGGCACAAAAACCTGTGTTGACCGATATACTTTAATTGAAAGATGACGAATCAGTATCGAGTAATGCTCGGTTATACCTGGTTAGTTGTTTGACCCCAATGATTAATGAGGACCGTTACTTCCTAAGTCACTTACTATTGCGTTATTTTTTGAAATACTTTAATGTAGGTCCGCACAGTACCTACCTCATCATCACGGAAACAATTTACGAAATTGTTGTCATGTTCCATGTCAAGACGGATTACTTGAGAATCACTTCTCAAACGTGATGACCACAAACAATATATTTAATCAGTTTGTTTCGTTACACACAACAATAAAATCAAACTGTAACGTTGAATCCTATGGCTCCAGGAAGCCTATTTATGGTCAGTATTTTGATATGTAATTTAGATTTGTCGGATTCTAACTCGTGTCTGGTAGATCAGGTTTCCGCCGTAGCACCATTTATGGTGTCGGATTAATTCGCCGTGGTCATTGCTAGCATCGAAGCACTTAAAACGCTCGACTAATAAATACACATGTTCACGGATTGTTTCGTGCTTAGCACTAACCACAGGATGGTAAGCTCATCGACCTTACCTTTAGTGTAAAGTGGCTTTTAGTGTCGACACCCGGTCCGTGACTTATGCGTTTTCATACCGTAGTACGTTGATCATACCACCAGAAATAAGGAAATCTTAATTCTAGTGACTCCAGAAGGTTCAATGTCTAGAAATCAGTTTAAATCAATTGACTTTAATTGGCAATCAGCAGGGAGCTTCTAACAGTGGCCATACTGAGAAAAGTGACATCGTCTTGGCGGCGGCCGATTTTTCTTTCGTTAGTTAGTCTAGCCGGCCTAGTAATGAACCATTTGGGTCATTGGACCTCGCCGTTTGTCGGCTACTCGCCGCGCTGCCGCCTCCGGTGCCATTATTTTTTGCCGCCATTTACGTGCCACCAATTGTATAGAGTGACGCGGTCGCCTACAATCGCAGGTCGAACAGTGTTTTTGCTGATGATGAGTGTATGTAAATATATACGTACCATCAATTTAGCATGTTTTCCTTCTCATATGTAACGGTGATTGTTTGATTGAGGGTTTGTACAAATAATCTTTGTTTAGGATCAGATGTAAAGCACCTAACGGTATCTCGTTTAGGAGAATCTGAGCAATTACTGTCAAGAATATTGATTGGATGATCTCGGCTATGATGAACTAATTAACTAAAATGTACGCAACGGGTATTAGTGATAATCAAGCGCTGATTCATTTTTGATAGCATTTTGGGTGAAACATCAATTCCAGTTATGGATAAATTTACTAAGAACCTGAGATTACAAATAAATAAACAATATTTTATTACACATTTCATCTTTATATATAATATTATATTATATGGAAGGACTAGAATAATAAAACTATTTCAGTTCAACTATTTACAGTATGCTACAAAGGTCAAGCAAATGCTGCAAAGCTTTAAAGCCCTAAGGGGAATGAAATCATACAAGCGCATAATCGTTGGCAGTGACACACATCACCACTGAATAAGCAATAATGTTCCAGTCTAGGCCATGTTTGTTTCACACATAAATAAATATTAAACGGACCGTGTCACAATATTATACATGTACCTACATTAAATATGTTCACTATGTATCGGTGCTTTTAGGGTAAGCAAATCATGAGGCATAATCCAATCAAAAATTGTGCGCATCGTTAAATGTTTTCGGCGCCACACACAAGCACAAGGAAATCCGACAGAGCAGTCAGATCAATTTTATTTACTCTCTCGAACGTGTTCTCTGAATTTATGTTTCTTAGTAAGAAAACGTAGGCAGTAATAATTTATGTGCAAGTCTCGACAGGCTATTAATTGAATTTGTTTTCAATATCGACTCTCGTCAACTTTCACCCATATTCGGTAACCTGGAAGTTAGCTTCTTATTGCTGATTCGCTGTGCAATTCTGTGTATTATTGTTTCCCAATGAATACTATACAAGAATTCGTGGGTATAGGTACGAGGTAAATATAGGTTATTTGTTGGAAATTGTAGTTTATTAATTTTAATAAGGATTAAACCTAAAAATGGATCAAACAAATGTATTTTATTATTAGCACGTGTACTACTTATTCTACAAGTTAGATACAAAATTTAAAGCAATTATGGATCAACTGCTTCCTTCAGAAATGATGAGCAAACCATGAATACATACTAAGTATTTCAATTACTTTTTATATAGCTCCAAGTTTCTTGTCATCAATTTTATTATAAAACACTTGACCTAATAATTAAATGATAATTTTAATTTGTTATTCAATCGTTTTGTTATGTAATGTTTTATACTTTCAAGATTCAACAGTTAGATTTTGAGACTAAAAAAATAATAATCATAAGAATGAATTAAAAGCATAATATAGTTAATAAATTGTTATTTTCCTTGAACAAAACATCGAAACGTATGTTGGTATGTAATAAAGTGTAGTATGGACTAAAAGAGCAGAACTAGCATATGATACAGTCATTAACATAAAAAGTGTTTATCAAATTTTTACTTAAAAAAAAAAGAAATTAATAATATAATTATAATAGTTATGATTCCTTTACACTTGCCTCCACAATAGCCAATGTTTAGTATAAACGTTGAATTAGTCACTTAGCTGGTGGACAAACTGCAATTGTTTAATGTCAGTGAAAGTTTAAAGAAATAAAATTAAGTATGTGTAATATTTGCAAAGGCTCTAGTAATGTCTTCATTACTTTTTGAACACCGTATGTTATTTATTATTGGTATTGAATTTAATATCAGGCACGTATGTACGAATTATAAAAGAAATTACAGTGGCCCAAATACATAATAATGTTCTGTTGAATGAAGTTGTTTCGAAACCAACTTGACCTTCTGTACCCCGGTTGGCTTCATGTGATCATGATTTTTTTTCATTGAATGTGTGTTTTTTATCATACGATTATCGTAACGTTTTATGGCCAAGGTTAATACCGCGTTATTAACAAAATCATTTTTTGTTTCAGGTAATTATCAATTAGATCGCTATAATAGCTGCAACGAAACGTTTAAGGTGAGATCCCAATGCTCCACATCACAAGGTCAGGAATGCAATCAACTAAAAGAAACTTAAGAAATTAACTTAGTTTGCGTTAGTTTTTCCAATTAATATAAATCTGTTTTTCATGACACAAGCACATTGCGGTCGCCAGACAGACAGCAAAGATAATATTTTTTCGTATAAATATAAGAGAAATCATGCTATGCACCGTTGCAAATAACATTAAAATTAGTGATTATTTTAATTGTGTGTTGTATAATGCAGCCTATTTATTTAATTCTTCTTGTATAATACAATAATTAACATTTTAATCAATTAAAAATAAGTACGTTGTTAAATTATATTTTTATAAAAGACAACGAAGATTCGACGTTCCGTCCGTGCACAATTTTCTAATAAATAATAATACTTATATTTTATACGAGATTGTATGTATGTAAGTACACGTAGTGTACTTTGTTGGGTTGGCAACTGTTACAAACTCGTACTGCTGGAATAGTGCAGTCGGTCGGTTGGATGCAAGCGTGCGCTCGGGCTCGCCGGTCGCTAGTGTATCGGCATCTTGTCGTTGTTGTACCGAAGGTCAGTGCTCCTGCGATTCAGCCCGTAATGCTCTCGCTATAGAGTCACTAGTGGTGGACCGCAGGAGAGAGGCGGCGGCAGCGGTGGGGTCCTCGCATCGGGCCGCCGCGCGTTGCCTCCCTTCAGTCAGTTTAGTCGCAGCGGTGCACGCACACCGCACGCAGTTCTCGCGCTCGCAACGAGAAGGTATGCACGGACCGGCCCCGCCGCCGCCGAGCAAACGCATTCGCTTCCGGTGGCTGCTCTCCTTCCAACTAGCGATACCAGCACTGTCCTGTGCTGCGCGTACGTGATGTTGTGTGACAAAGGCTTGTTTTACTTACTTGCTTTATAAAATTATATCCAGTGCTATATGCCACTTAGTTGGTTGCAGCCACCGAACGCGTCTGTGTGCTGAACGGTACACATGTTTATAGTCAGTGATCGGTTCCAAGCAGTGTTATGCGAAAATGTGTTGGACTAAATTAATGATGATCAAAAGTGTTGCTCTTACGTTTTTCCTCGATATCAAAACAATAAATCACATGAATACATTTATAAACACCGTGTGTTGTTATCTCGTGCGATGTATTCAATAATAAAGCCTTAATAATCAAACAAATGTAACGCATGTCTGTCTCACTATTCGAGGCGAAAAGATAATAATTAATGTTTGATCATTAGATAATCGGTGTCTAAACTGGTCTAAACAAATGATAGTGCTAGTATAACAGACAGTGCTTTAATTATGTATACCTTGGTGTTTAATTGTCTATTACAGTATATAATACGAGCAGATTTATCTCACAATAAATAACAGTTATAACATATTGCCCCAGAAAACTTGTTTGTACAGCGATATGTTTGTATCGCTGCAGCTGGAGTTGAGACAGGCTAGGATGTGTCGGCCGCGGGCCATATGGCAGCAACGCCACTAGCCATATTAGGGACGCCAACCAAGGCGACACTTGTTGCACTTATACGGCATAAATGCTCCACAAAACAACGTGACGTCTTATCACTATCGACCATTTAATAGATTACTCTATCACTGAGTAACGTTCATTAATATTAACAACGTTTTAGTAACATGTAATGAAACATGTAATGATGTGCCTGCGGTTGGCGTGACCGATGTATAACTGCATAAGAGATAAGGTAGAGCAGCGGTTTGCGAGTGCGTTATGCAAGCAGGCTGGTGAGCTGAGCGGCCGGCGGCGCACGGGGCGGTTCGTTGACCAGTGCGTTGTCCCGCCGCGCCGCGCGCCGCCCACCGCGAAGGTCGCGGCCCACAGCCCGCCGACACGTCCACGACCTGCACCGAATACCAACACACGTGAAAACAACACACACAGTCTAGAAACAGTCCTGCATCATTATCAATGTTAATTCAACACATTTATAATTGCCACGCTCTTTACAGGTAGAGTCGATATGTGTTCAGTGTGCTCTGTGCTAAAATATATTTTATTGTGAAGAATAATAAGTTTTTATGACTGTTGCCTGGAAATTTTGATCTCAAAATGGTGACTTCGAGAATACCGGCTTATTCTCTGAGTTCGGAGTTCAACAGGGAGTTCAGAAGTTTCCGCATAACGCGAGCCACACCACGGTCGACTCTGTACGCTCCCGCTATTGTTCCTATTCACGAGTACCCGAGGGTCAGCGTGCACGAGCGGCGGGAGGCGCTAAAGGCTGCGCTGGCAAAGGCGTGGTCTTCCAAGAGTAGTGAGAAGAAGAAGCACGACACGTGGACCGTTCCCACAGAACAGAGCAGGGCTGGCATTACGGCAGCCGATTTTACAGCAAAGGCCCAGTATAAGAACGGGACCAACGGTGATGTGTCGCGTGTTGCACTTGCCAAACATGAATTCGAGAGCAAGGATGCAGAACGGACCGAGCCCGTCGACAACAGAACCGACAGTGTCCAGCCTGCCAGCTTCACATACAGCCGTGTTAACGGGAACGGTATCGATATACAAGAAACACTTAAAAAAGGCTGTGATAAAGGTTTACACAATAAAGATTTAAGTTATAGCGACTACCTAAATAATGTTCCTAAATGTAAAACTAGTTTCGAAAATAATTTCCTCAAACAAAGCCACGAGGAACGCTATAGCAAACGAAATGGGTACGATGCCGCGACTAAACGAGTCGATAGAGACATCAACCTAAACAATGTCGAATATAGCAGCCTGAACGGCGACACGTACGATTCTTTGAAGTATTCGCGAACAGCGAACGGAACTGAATCGGTACAATATAAAAATTACGGTAAGGTAGACACCGTTAAAAGCAAATTGCTCAGCACAGATAGCCCCAAAAGCGTGACGTCTTGCAACGGAGAGAAATTAAATGGGTACGGTGGTTTGGAGCGGCGCAGTGCAAAAGAGCAACAGCGGCCTTTGACGAGCGGGCCCAAGGCGCTCGTCGAACAGAGGCTGGCCGAGCGGCTCGAGGTGAAGGTGGCCGAACTACCCGCTCTCTACCGAGGAGTAGACTCCTGGACACCCAAATCTGCTGCATTCCAGAAGAATATGCGCGACCACGAGTGGAGCGTTTCGTATGTACCCACATCACCAAACACGATGAACCCTTACTAACAAACTCCACTCCTTTCAAAACAACAAAATATTCATAAAACTTCCATTACCATGGTTTCGAGTGTGTTCAGCGTCGAGCGCGCCGAAGTATAACTAAATACGTTGGAAACCGAGTTTAGCCCATGCGCTTATAAATAGGAAAAAAAGCTAGCGCGCAGTCGGCAGCTTGAGTGCATCGACTTGCCACTGGTCCGGTCCGAGTGCAGCGTGAGCAGGCTTTTACATTTTATATTTGTCAACAGTGATGTTAGATTGAAGCTAACTGGCCAGACGAGTTTCTATGTACGCCATAATGCGTATAGTGACAGTAACAGTGTGCCAACCTGCATTTTCGTATCAGTAAACGCTTTTAATAATTCGATTGCCTAAACGAAACCTTTCCTTTATATGTGTCACCAGATTGTTACAGTTTATTCATTGTTTAAAATCAACACACGGGTGTGAAGTATGTATCTTGGTTAATCTGGATCATACATATCCCACCAGTCATTCTTATTTCGTAGACATAATGTTAGTACCGTTACTGTACGGTTTACCGAGTATTCGCTAACTGTTTCTATGACATTGTAATTGTTTTTTGCTAGTTTTTACTGGCCCTGACCCTCATAATAGAAAAATATACATCATCTTGATATCCTTCTTAATACGTTTTCTCGTTATATTATGAAGTATGACAGTAGCGGTGAGGGCTCGGGGGACTGGTTGTGCAAAATCATTGCACAACTCACCGTGACTCACCATCGTTGCGCTTTATTCCATCCTGCTAGCGGTTGCTTAATCTCTTTGCTCATTAACGCCATTTGGTTACTAAGCACCAATCCCACATTAAGGATAGTAAGGAATAGGAAACAGCTCAACCATCGAATGCAACCATCTTCAATGTTTATATTGAAGCCACTGTCTGGCTGACTGCGACCTCCATTCGTGCACGTTTACATAGACGCGTAATTATTGTTTTCAGGTCAAATAACGGTTCTTTCACTTGCGCTATTATCTTGCAAACGTTTTTCAAGTGACAGTATTTTGTCAATGTGTGTTGGTGCATAAACATGTGTATTTGTGTAATAAAGTCGTAATACATCTAACAAGTAAACATTTTACAAATTCGTGGGCGCCAGGCATAACCATAGCATAAAAGATTCGTCTCGATAGCGTTCACAGTGAATGTTTCAAGGTCCTGTCCTGGTTTATGCGCTCGCAAAGGATTTGTCAACTTGGTAGGCGTTATGACGTAACTAGAACTTATTGTTTTATCGTTCCTTCCTTCTTTTAAAGAAAGATAACAGGGCTTTACCAAGAGACAGTACAACAACACGTTTGTGGTATTATGCGATTAAAGGAAATTGAAAGAGAAAGTATCAAAGATATTGCGGTGTAGTAAATGTAATTCTTATTATTTCACGACTTGACTAGTAGTCTATAATTTGAAACGCTATTTACTTAATGTAAAGAAAAACCTTCAATTGATAAAATACATTATTTCTCATTTACACACATACATTTTTGCAAAATATAATGATCATAATATCACACTTCTTACTATCAGGTGGAATCGCAGTCAAACACTTGTTACACTTAAAAAATATATACTTTTTAATTACCATTTGAACAATTTAAATTACATAATACAAAACTTTCGTTAAAATAATTATTTTACTTAAACTTGTACCTTATTAGGTACAAGTTAAAGTTAAAGAAACTAAGCTAAAACACACACTAAAACCGACATTGCTTGAGCGTGACGATTTAAAAATCAATTATTTTATCCGTATGTTTTCCAATTCCTGAAAAAGGTTAACACACGTTTTAATGTGAAAGCAATGTCAGCTTATTCCACTCATTTTTAGTCAACTATAAAGCTATAGGTGCCATTGAAGACACTTCCGCCTAACCACCGCTAAGTCCCATTTTTACTTGCACTCGAAACGAAAACTTCTAAGGTTTGGTTTGGCGCCGCGCCGCAGGTTTCAAGTAAAAATATTTTTAAGCGATCGGGCAAAAATGACTGCGATAGTACGTCAGCATAAAGACAGCGTCTTCTAATACCATTTTCTTGGACGGCTGCGAAAACATTGGTGGTTAGGAACAGTAATCAAAAACACATCAGACGTGAAGAAAATGCTTTATTGCTAGTAAAAATGATACAGGGACCATCGTTTCGCTAATATTTTGTTCACGTGGGGAAACTTTTTGAAAATTTGTAACTGTGCGTCGTAAAAGTTAAGTAATGTTTTAATGTCGTAACAACTAGTGTTTAATGCTGTATCGATGACATTAAAGGTTGCATTAGTGTCCTGCTCACGTACGTCAACAAATCTCAAAACGGCTTACGGTTTTTATTCTACTTTCACTACAAGCCTCATATTTCTTGGTGATTTCTTACTGTTGCAATTCTAATAAATACTGTGTAATTTACTAATCAAGTTAAAAAGATCTAGTTCTGACTGTCATATAGTTCAAAAGAGACCCTAATTGTCAAATTTTAAAATATACATACAATGTTACTGCACCAGTAGTGCATCTAATACTAATCAATAACATATTCAGAATACCCAACTGCAAGCAAATAAATTTTCGCGCGATCAAGATTCTTTTGTCAGTACGCGTTGTGACTGGTCCGCTTGGTATTTTTATAGTTTATCGAATATCCTTTTTTCCGATTTGCATTTTTAACATTTATAATCAGTGAATCATACAACTATCTTTGAAAAATAAATTTTGTCGACTGAAGTCAATGTTATCTTTCAAACAATCCATAATCATTTTAATCGGTCGTTTTAATTTTCAAAACAAATACAATTGTCTAAAATTCAAGCAAACACAGA
This sequence comes from Mythimna loreyi, assembly GCA_029852875.1. Classification (NCBI taxonomy): domain Eukaryota; kingdom Metazoa; phylum Arthropoda; class Insecta; order Lepidoptera; family Noctuidae; genus Mythimna; species Mythimna loreyi. The sequence goes on along the minus strand of CM056784.1, from coordinate 17,442,695 downwards.
TATTGAGATACTAATCATCTGAAACGTGAATGAATAATTCACATGACGAGGTAACTTTCCTTTATCGTCTGTTCGGTGTTCTAATTAAGGCTAATGGTTTTTGGTTACACGATCAGGCGAGCCCAGTGTGTTTCAGTTTGTATAATGTATTTATTTTCCTATGACCTAGAATTATTCAGGTGGTCTACCTCATGGGGCGGTGGATCACTACAAAGTTTCGATGCTAGTTTCTTTTTTTTTTTTTCAAACCAATGAGGCTAAAAGAATGTCGGTTTTTTGTTACTTTTGGTGTTGCTAGCACAGAGCGACGTGTTTAGTTGTGCTTGTCATTGACCCGACGAAAAGCGGTGCTGGCGGGTGATTAGTCGTGGCTGCAGCGTTGACACGGTTCACAGTAATCGCTCATCCGGCGCGGCCTTGTCAGCGTGTCGAGTGCCCGCTCTGGCCGAACACGGTTTAAGTGTAGCACCAACATAAAAGTGATAAATTTTTAAACCGAAACAGCTGCGATTTCTGTAGGCTTTACGTGAGGCTGTAATTTAATTAGGTAGCTGTCGGATTAATGGATATCCAACTATGTACAGAAATGCCATGTCTGTCGAGCAAAGGATCCTTGACCGGGCACTGGTCGTGTCACGTTGCAGACTTCGGCTTTCGATTTCGTAACCGAGCCCGCAGTCTGCACCGGCCAACCGATCGATTATGGTCATTGTGCCAGAGGCGTTCCACTCTCGCTGCGATTTTGCGTGCTCCGTTGCCTCTCTGACCTTTGAACGCCTTGTTGTTTGTGCTAATTTCCTTACTTGTAAAGTCACACGCCGTAAATACAATAATTAAATCAAACCAAAACCGCTGACATTAACGTATCCTGACAAATAGGCTAAAGGAAAGTAAAATTACGAAACAAGTATCAGGAAATACCAGTGAAACAGTAAACAGAGAGAGATGATTCAATACGATACACGTGTTGGGTATTTCTAAATATAAAGAACCGTTGTGTGAATACCGTTGTTACTTGAACGTTGACCGCGTTGCAAATTAATGTTTCCCTTCAACGCCTTTTCATCAAGTGTTTTTGTACAATATCCGTAAAATTGTTACGCCATGCGTCAGACAGCGAAGGGCAGTTCTAAACACAAAATAACTAGGCAGAGCAGGAAGTTAGGTCACATGTAATAGCGTGTTCGCCGGCAGTACGAGATAAACAAACTTTCTCAACACATTTTCTACCAATATTGACAAGTGTCGTTATCACGAGACAGCTGAGCGGTCTGCATGGAACCGAAAGTACATATTGTGAAGACATAAACACACAACGCGAGTTGCGAATTACTCCCAAGTTCGCTTTCACCTTCAACAGCCACAGGTTGTAATTATAGAGTCCTCGACTACCGGTCCTCTACTGAGAGGAAAGGAAAGCCTAAAAAGGAATTTCACCAATTAAAATTAAAGTAGTGTTTTAAAGAGAGAGACGACTATGCACGAATATTAATTAATGAAATAAGTTTGGTGTCAAGTCAGTGACGTCTGGTACTGGTTACACGGGTTTTAGATTTTTATGAAATAGCCGGTTTTTTAGTAGCTTATACATGTGGAGCCTATACGAAGCTTCGAATCTATAATGTTATGTCGTTGTTCGTCGAAAGTGAATGTTCCGGTGTTTGTTATTCGCGACGGAGTCCGTGTCGTGTGACGTGAGCCGCTTTGTTGAACATTGATACCACCATCGAGTGCCTTCTTTAAATAAAAGTGACACACGTTGTGCAACCATTTGATATTCGCGACGTTTACGAATATACTACACTACTTCGCTAGTGAATTGAAACAGGAAACTCAATAAATCGGTAAAAACTATTCATATACAACTTTCGAAATGTTATAACTAATAGATTAACTTGACAGGAGATACACGAGTGACGTTAATCCAACTTTTTAGCAAGCAACCATACGATCGTTACGTTATATAAAATCGAAACTCCTAAAAAATATACTGCATTGTATGTCATGAAATAAGAAAACGAAAAAAAATTCACAGTTTTAAAAATAATATTATATTAAAAAAATAGTATGTTAGAATTCTGAGGATACAAAAAAAAAAACTGGCTGTTAATATTAAGCTCAAATGCTTAGAAATAATGGGCATAGTAAATGAGTGAAACTCAGCATGCGGCTAACGAGAACCATCTCGTAGAGCTATGCTACGACGTAGTCTACGAAATGAGAACATGTGTGTGTAGCTGGAACAAACCATGTCTTTTTTAAGTTAAAATTATTATTTTTTACCTATATAGTCTATCTTTTAAGCTGTTAATCTTCATCAAAAATATCACTTTAAAAAAAGAAAGTACCATCTTATAAACTTGTTTGTTGGATACAAAAGGAAAATTATTATTAAAATTAAACAAAAGCGTTCATGTACTTCCACATTATTTCATACTTAAGTCAAGGAACGGAGAGATCTTCACAACTCTAGAAATCTACTTGTACTATCTAAACTAGGCCGAACGAAAACTAAATACATATTAATGTTGTACCGCTTACATTGAACAGAAACGAGAAAATAACACCAGTCAAAAGTGTCAGTCAAAATAAATTCAAATTATATGATGAAACGCAAACGCTTGAACGTAATTTTATTCCTGCTTAAGGCAGGACTAGATAAAATTGTTTATTTCGCATACATTAGAAGATACCATTTTGAAACTAGTGAAAAATTAGTTACAAAAATACTCAAAATATAATCAAATAATAGTCACCACCGAAACAGATTTATGCACTGTCGATGGTCTACTTTTTCTTTATTCAGGTCATGATTTTTTTTTTCAAATCGTTTCCCATTATTTAAAACATTTTCTTTAAAACATATTTTAAACTCAATCGAGCTAATAGCTTATTCGACATAAATACCAGTAGTATAATAAAATACGAAACTATTTAAAATTTAAACAGTAAAAAACACAATCCAATTCCTACTTTATTACCTAACTAGTATACAAATATCTTGCGACCTTAGATTAGATTTCACTATCATTATCTTTCAGTTTTGCACTAACCTTGCCCAAAAGACGCCTACAGGCATTTTGCAATAATATTATAAGTTTTGAATAAATGGTAATGAATCTTGAACTTTTAAACTTGACGAATTTTTAAAATAAAACGGAAAAACAATAATTCCTTGAATTAGAACATGCTATATGTATCGCAGCCAGATCATAGAAATTGATCACTTCAATGATATGGCCAACAAAAATTGGCCAAATCGTTGAAACGCTAACAACATTTGAATAATCAGTTGATCATATCATTGACTAGCTTTTGGCAGCGGCTTCGCCCGCGTACATAAAATATACGCGTGTATTCAGGAGTAAAGCAGCTTTCTATTGTTGCTAAATTTTTTCCAATCGGACCAGTAGTTCCGGAGATTACCTCCTACAAACAAAAAAAAACAAACTTTACCTCTTTATTATATTAGTGTAGAAGTATAGATGTAGAATTTCTGTGGTATTAAAAGGACTAAAGAAAGGATTCAAATATCATCAAACTTTTAACGTTAAAAACGATCTGGCCAGTTTTACTTGGCCATATCATGAAGTGAATAATTTCTATGATCCGGTCACGACATATGCATTATTTCCCCAAGACTTAGCATAGCAGGTGCATTCATATAAAACCTATCGATTCTTTATATCTACAGTGGGATATTTAACATATGGTCTTAGCACGAGGCTGCGAAGGCTCACAGCCTAGAAACAATCAAGTGTTCAAGTTCAACCTCTCGTATGGCGCTAAACAATGTGACATTAAGCTCGACATATGAGCGACGCCCGCGCACGCCACCGCGCCTGCGCCGTAACGACACTAACCGTTTAAGGAATTTTTATTTAGATAAGTTCATTTGTTTGTATTGATACAATATTGTAGTCTTGTTGTATATTGTACACACATAGTTTTCAGAGAATGTCACGATATTTTAAGGATAGTTGATGTTTAGCAGCAAAACTTTGTGATCTTAGTGCATTTATTAATTGTCCAATTAAATAAATAATAAATAATTCCAACAGTTCTCATTATTCGTTGAAAATGCTAACAAATAGAAAACAGACGGTTATATTGACTTCAGAAATAAGCTTAGTATTTACTCCGGTCTTACATACCTACCTAATGCTAAAAGAAATTAGACACTAACCGTTTAAGGAATTTTTATTTAGATAAGTTCATTTGTTTGTATTGATACAATATTGTAGTCTTGTTGTATATTGTACACACATATTTTTCAGAGAATGTCACGATATTTTAAGGATAGTTGATGTTTAGCAGCAAAACTTTGTGATCTTAGTGCATTTATTAATTGTCCAATTAAATAAATCATAAATAATTCCAACAGTTCTCATTATTCGTTGAAAATGCTAACAAATAGAAAACAGACGGTTATATTGACTTCAGAAATAAGCTTAGTATTTACTCCGGTCTTACATACCTACCTAATGCTAAAAGAAATTAGACAAAGTTGTTCCGTCATTAAAACATTCTTTCTACGACGTTCCTAAGATTTTCACTACTTTCTGTTTTACTTTGTTATACATCTTTGCTGGTATGTGTGAATAATAGTGATGATGATATTGTCAGGAATTATAATTGGTCATAAATTCTTGTTGTGTACGAACGCGTTATAAAAATTTCGTCTAGCTTACTTTCGCAACAGTTCCACTACTCGCCGCTAGATGTCACTAATGATTACACATCGTTAAAATGTAACGAGTATGAAAACATTCGTCTAAATATAGTTAGTAATAGAGTTACTTCGACATTTATTTTCTGCATTATCTTGTGCGTATACATATTTATGTATCTCCACTGCGACTGTAAACCAATTACGTACATTTAATTCTATTAGCGGTGCCAGCGTCCCTCGTTCTGCATTCTTATGTTATTTTCTGTTGGTTCTTACTAGTGAAATGTTACGTTTTATCTATCATACTACATTTTTTTACACTTCAATGTATATTTTTAGTATTGATCTATAATGGTATTTGCTGTTATGGGAGAAAAGTGTGCGAGTTTAACAATTATCGACATTAGGTTAATATCTAGCCCTCAAAGTTTGCGTGTTTGTTGGTAAGCCTGAATACATAATAAAACGAGGAAGTGTTTATATTCTATCCATTTAAAATTAATTTCTGATTTATCTGAATGTATGACAGAGCAGCATTGAACTAGTAATTTACTACAATTTATGTCAAAGTATACAAACGTCAATCGACCAGTGATTTCTCATAGACGATGACATTGTGCTAGTGACGTGGAGGTTTTGATTGTTCGCTTGTTAGGCTGTGACGGTGGCGGTGTTTTGAAATGAGCACTTGATTGTACGTCGCTTTACTTGAGCCGGTATCTTGTTCGCGGGCGAGCTGACAGAGCTCTGGCAGTGTGTCGGTGACCGCAGTTCGGGCCGGGTCCTCGCCGACTAACAGTCACAGCTGTCATCTAACAGCTGCTCACACATCTCGTCTAGCTTCTATATATTGTCAACTACCTCCCTACATCATCTGTGTTATCGCTGCTTGTAACACTCGTATAAAAAGTTATTACTTTAATGTTTCGTGACCTTGGCAGTGAAGCCTCAAGCGCTCATTTTAGGATTGTGTGTTGAACGTAATCGTAGGGTGCGGTAACACTATTTGTATAAGATATACGTTTTGTACTCTATGAAATAAGGATTTGAATAAATGCGAATTTCGAAAAATTAACAAATAATAATAGAAATAACAATAATGGTGTATAACAAGCGATTATAGACACCGACAAAGGCTTAGGCACGGGGCAAAGGCGGTGGGCGGCTGTGCGGGCGCTCCTGAGCGTCTGCTGCCTGCCACCGCCTGACCACCTCGCGCAGCTGATAGATCCGCACTCTGCTCATGGAAAACGCTCGCCAACGTTAGTAACACTTCGGCCAAACTCGCTCGTCATCATTAAACACACTCACGGACCTCACCTAAACGTTCGTTGTATACGTTGCACTATCTTGTCCTACTCACTAACCCTACAGCCCACCGATCGATGATTTCACAGCTCGGAGCATTCGTGGAGGCGGAGAAATGAACGTTCCAAACGGTCACATCACCGGCGTTCGCCTACATCACACAGGCGGAGGAGGCACCACCGCGACGAGTCTTCGCCACGTTCACCCCCTGAACAGGTTAGTCCCACAGTTTCTTTTTTATACTTATGAGGATGTGCGAAAGGACGGTGTGACTTGTAAACTCCAAAACTCGCCATTACCACAAAGAAGTGTCCACCCGCAAACCTGTCTTTCTTTCACTTCTATGATACTACATGTACTGTACATCGTAAGCAAAGTGCGGAACCAGAATAAAGCGTAAAACGTCAGCGTGCCTGTTTGGGATTACACGCGGGACGGGTTTGGCTTGCGAGTGCGCGTGCGCCTTCGCCCGTGAAGATGTGCGCGAGAGACGGCGACCTCCTCGCGCTTGCGCCCGTTCTATTTGTGTTCGCCTTCGTCACTCGGAACGCCTTCAGTCAGTCGCAAAGCTGAGCCGGCCGCCCGGCGCGTCTCTGCCGCACCGAAATACTAGTCCACCGCGTCGGGCCGCGGGCAGCCTGTCCCGGAACCATGGCTGCCCAGCCGCCGCGTCCACCCCCCAACAACCTCCTGTTCTGCGGACCCCCGCCCGCCCTTCCGCACGTGTTGCTACTACCCAGTGATGCTGCATGCGCCAACGGCGATCTCCAAGTTGCACCCAGTGTTACCAGCCAAACAAACGATGCGGATGCCTTACATGAAATAAACAACGTGGGTGTGCCTACATACGAAGGATTGTACGATGACCAAGTAGAACTTATCGATAGAGATGAAAACATTGAATTTCAGTTGCCACCCGAAAGCTATTTGCGAAGAACTCACAGTTTTGACGTTTCGGATATTTACGCTGCAAATATCGCACACGAAATCGACTCCCGCGCATTCCGACATAGGCGATCTGAACCTGATTTATCTAAGTACGGATTATTTGCTGAAGTGACTATGGAATGCACACCTATGCAACCTCCCCCTCTTGTGCTCAACAATCCTTTCTACGATGGTTCGTATGCCCTGGATCCGAGTCAGTTGAACCCAACCATGGTGATGTTACCTGAAAACTATTTAGCCTTTGAAGACTCGTTCGTTCCTTCATGGGACTACAAACCAGAATATTTAATTGATAGAGAAATGAACCCTGAGCTCTACTATGATGGATTACCTTTAATTCCTTCAAATGATCCTTGGTCCATTTATTGCAACGATAATGCTGCATTTGAGTATTATACACCCAATTTTGAAGCACCACTACAAGGCGATGGTGTTCATTATACACCTTTAACAGATTTAGATTATGCCATACCGCAATACATGAGTTTACCTGTAGTTGAGCAAGCGAAAGTGGAAAACTACGCGAACAACGTTGACAAATCGGAAGATTTAAATCAGACTAGTGTTAATGAACCAGCTGACCAAAATAATAACGATGAAACAAATATACACAAAACTGATGTTCCAATGTCAGCTGTCACAGTGAGTAATGTAGTTAGTGAAGATGAAAAAGTTAGTGCCATTGAAGACTCTTCTACTAATAGAGAATCATCTACGCAAAGTGAGGAATCTTTGAATGCTGATATTTCCAACGATGTGACATCTAGTTTAGCTTTTGTTCCTAGTAGTAAGAGTTCGCAGAGACCTGATGATACAGACGATACCAGTGACGACACGTCTCCTTGTTCAACGGATTATCACGAAGCGTCTGCACTTGATTTAGTACAAAGTCTCGAGGAGCTGTCTTGTTGTGATAGTACTGATTTTTCCCAAAGTAGAGATGACGTCTCACCGACTGTACCAGAACTACCCAAACCAAGCAATGCTGTGGCTGTAATAGAAAACCAAAATGTAACTAACGCTGCTGTTATATCGACTACTACAGCTTCGAATCTACCTCTTAGCAAATTACCATCCATTCCATTTCACGAACAACCACCAACGCAAATACCTCTAGTATCAAATAGTAGGCCCGATAAACAACCCATGAACGCTACCGCAAATGTAGAACAAATCTCACAAAATTTAGAGTCTAATAAGAAAGTAACACCTGTCCCTGAACCAGAGGCAACGAAACCAAATGAAACTTCACAGTGTAATAATACGAATCAACCATTGACTGCACCGTGTGCCCGTGACCATAGTACTAAGGTTAATGATCAAGCGTTGAAAATAACACAACAGCCGCCTGTTGTGCCGCCTGCGGTGCCCCCGTCTTGGCTGGCGCCAAGACCACCAGCTAGTGGTAACCAAACAAATGTAGTGCATCCGCCGCAGATACGCGTCCAGAACGCCGAAGGCATAGTGAAAGATTTGCAGAAGAGCCCCAAGGTCGCCTCCCAGCCGCCTGTCAAAACACAGCAGCCTGCCGTGGAGCCCCAGCCTTCCTGCTCCTTCGTGCCTCAGCAACCCCCACAAAGCTCACAGCTCAAACCAGAGAAACAGTCCAAAGAAGTAGAGGTCAGCCAACAAATCATTACTATACTTTAACAAAGTATTAAAACACTATTACACTTGGTGTTAAATTAAATATATATTATATGAAAAGTAACTGCGCCACGCGCTGCCAGCGCGCGTGTATTGAGAGCAATGTGCATCTATTTTAGCATATATTATTAGGTCAAGGATTTAATTTATCACTATCCTCGGAGCGATTTAGAAGCAGTTCAAAAACAAAGCCAAAAGGACTTCCCCATTAAAATAGTTGTATGTGTTGTTTCCTGTGCTTTTGCTGTACGCACGCAGTGGCATTCACATTTTTAACAGTACTGAACTTCACGTGTTTTCAATAATGTATTGCATGAATAACATGAGTTTCATAGTTCGAAAAAAAAAGTGCATATTGACGTTTTAATTTGTATATATGCGCATATTACGAAAGCTCACGTACAAGTAAGTTAAATCGAATGCAACAACAATGATTTCTCTGTACCAATCTGTAATAAACAACGTTATAATATGTGTATGATGTACGAAAATAGTATCAGCAGCTGGCACGGTCTATGAGATTCCAAATGCGATCGATAGATGGCGCTGCAAGGCGTTGTTCTCGCGTAGAAAACATAGACGGCGCATGCGCACAGAAATAGTAACGCGATGATCACCTTCACCTAGGAGAGACAGCCGTCGTGCATTCTGATATGATAACAATTAATAGATTTTGTAGCAGCGACATTACTTTCTTTGAAATAACCGAACTAAAACCACATTTGTTAATGAGAATCTAAACTTAACGAAATTAGCAAATTATTAGCAAAACACGATCACTCATAAAGTACTATCGAAATAAAGCCATTTTAATAAAAGACCAAGATAAAATGTTGTTTCATAGTAAGATGCTGTAGTAGAAATCGTTCCGAATCATACGTTGACTAATGAACAGTCATCAAGAGGCGTGCTTCTCAATTGTTTTGAATTGTGAAACCAAAACTAAATTGTAGCTTGTTGGATCCGGATCGAGGCAGCGCAAGATGACTGTCCACATGATCGGAAACTTACACGTTTTTTGTACCAGGAAATTGAGACACAATTTATAAGAAATATCTTAACTCTCAGGAAATAACACTAGTTAACAGTCAAAATGCATCAGAGTGACCGTTGGGATTTTTATATTAATTAATACAAACTAAATGTGATTCTGTATTTGAAAATATCGTATTTTGTAACATTTTTAGATTTTAACTTGACAAAATACACTAAAAATAAATAATTGCGCGTTATTTATTTAGGCAGAATAAACATGTTTTCTTTCTTGCTTTTCTTTTCACAAAATACAGCGTTGTTAAAATTAAAAGTTAATTTTTGTATTTCGTAAGTTTTTATTTCTGGTTCGTTTTTACTTGAATGACATGTTAAAAAATTGTCTAAATTAAACTCTTTAACTTATAAAATTTTCGAGAAACTACTAATAATCTGACTAGAAATGACACGTTTTAAAACTAAATTATAGAACTGGACTGTGATCATCATCATATAGCTTTATCCGAAGATTAAATAAACGTTGTCAATAATTCATCAGTGGTTTACCACTAGCTAGATGGACAATCGGTATACAATATACAGTAAATAACATTTTACAATAGATGAAAAGGTCGAAAACTATAAAATATATAATTATGAAAAAAATAGTTTTACGTCAAATAACTAAATAGAGTATAAAATTTACAGAGACACAATAATGCGCTCATCATTAGCAAAACCTTCATGCTTCTTTGATAGATCCACATTGTTACTAGAGGAAAACTAAATTACAGCTTTTAAAAATGCTAATTAAAATTTAAATTAAAGAAATAAATGATTTTAGAAAGTAAAAAATTTGAAAATATTTCATTTTAAAAATACAGTGATGGCACAATCAAAACACGACTAGAACGTACGTCTTTGAAATTCTTGGAATTAAATGTTATGGAAAATAATGTTTTAAACAAACTTGTTTTGCCCTTCATTTGCTTACGCAAAACTGATAAGCTAACAGCAACAGTGCACTTATCACAACACATTGCATAACTAACTTTCATCTAACTACATATTACACTATGTCACAGTTTACTCTAAACTTCTTATGTACAAAAATTAATAGCCGTTCGTTTGTCACGCTAAAAAGTCGAAAACGGTTGGACCGATTTGACCAATTTTGATCTTGAAGTATTTGTGGTTAGGGAAGGTTTAAACGGTGAGAAAATATGGAAAAAAAATCACGAAAAAAATTAGTTATCACAATATCCATATACAATTAGACGGCGCGATATTTACCGGGTCAACTAGCTTATACTAAAACATCCTGAATTTAACATAGTACAATGTGTCATAAAACCAACTTTGACTTATATTAATCGATAAAGCTAAACAGGAAGACACCATCAGTAATCAAATTACATAATTGTTTCAAGTAACATTTAAGAACTCATTAAGAAAAAGTTCCTTAATTAACCGTACATAAAGTATTAATTACTAGACGGATTTGTCACGTACTTATTAAACGTACTTAACAACTGCTGTTATTAGTACATTAATAGCTTAGCGCTAATCGTGGTCAGGGGTCAAGTTCATAGAGAATAGGCTATCGCGTATCATTAATACAATAGGCCGTGGCGTGTTGGCCGCGAGCGGTTGAGATATGGTCTGATAAATGCGGTACGCCCGTTGTTTTGCCCACCTATCTATTTGGTAATGCCCGATTCCTTCCGGCCGACCTTGCGGATACCGCTGAGGTTGCGGCACCGCTCCGCCTCAAGTACGCGATTAGGCTTCACGTTATTACTTTTGTAACACGTGCTTACAATGCTCATTACTTTCCCTGTCACTGCTTTTTACGAAGACCTTCCTACTTTACTTACTACTCCAACACTCTAAAAGAAAGCGCTAATGTGTGTGGTGCATACTGATATTGTAAGGTATTTCGATTTTTCTGAATTATGATTATGAATCCAGAAAGCCATTTCGGACGGTATCAGGCCAGCCTTATTGCATAATATACCAAGTTGAATTAAATAAAATTTGTATAAATCGTATCTCCTTTTACGGCCCTCCTTCAAAAAGACTGATCATCTTAGAATGATCATTCAGTCCCAAAAATAGTACCTACTTACCGTCTAAGTTATGTACGCATACCTAAATACTTTTTATAATATAGCGTTCACTATTTAAATACTTTAAACATATTTGATTTCATTGGTATGTAATGAAAGCAACTTAACAATATATTTTTTTGTTAATCACAATAATTTAAAGTACTGTACTTACTTTAATAAGTCATTTTAACATTGCTGAAGACTCATTATCAAATTGTGCGCAACGTGCATCCGTCTATTTTGTAAAATAAATCTATGTGATAAAATAAAAGATACGTCGCGTTTTTATCAACAAATAAATAATTATACTTTTTATAGTAGGTAGTAGACCTCCAAAATAAAGAGAGTAAAGGGTATTGTCCTACAAAACTTATCAATTTATACAATTATGTCTGCAATTCAACAGTATGGCATTAAAATTCACGCAGTTTGGTTTTGTCAAATGAAACAAACAAATCATCAATAATAAACAGTTTGTTTTCAAGCACCTACATACCAAAAATTCCCTTAGTGTTTTGCCGTTGGCACGACAGCAATGTTAACGAGTGGGACGTGGATCAATCCTGTTTAAACCGATACGAAAAGCTTGAAATTGTTTGCTCCATTTGTGCATGCCATCTTTAATTAAATGCCATGGAACGGTGGACCCACGCAGTTCAGTCTCGGTCGCTGTACGAACTACACATTTCATTAATTGTCTTGGACCGTTTTTTATAACATTGGAGTTTAAGTTATCTTTTGATTGTGTCATCTGTATCGTCCGCGTAGTGAAGCCGAGTCGTGGTGTGGTATCGCGCCGCGCTGTACAGTTGTGTAACAACCGGCCGGCTGGCCACCCGCCCCCGACGCTGGCGGCTCTGTCGCCCGTGTTCTAACTAAACTAAACTCACGAGACAGTGCAGTGCGGTGCAGTGAAGTGCATAATGGCTGAGTTGTCAATAAAACAAGAACGCGTACGGCTTCCTTTGCGATTCGGCTCCTTTTATGAGCTCTATAAGAAGTTCCTCAAGGAGCACGGATGCAAGTGGCACGATGTCTCGAAATTGCTCTCCGTGGTCGCGGAGATCCTTTTTGATGTAGACGGTGCTTGTAGTCGCCTAGCAGGCAAGGTCAGTCATAAACAACGGTGTGTTAATAGGAATGTGATGTTTCAAACTGCTGTGAACGTTCAGATTTTACCTTAAAAAATTAGTAATAAAACAATACTGACATGTACAACGTGGCTCACAATATAATATCTAACGAATCAATAGATAAACTTGACCCCTACTGGTACAAGTTACTAACTAATGATAAAAATGTATAATAAATATATTATGTTTTTAATTCTTTCCATATTCAAATACCTACTACATATACATATAAAAATAGTAAGGTTTTTTACTCGCTAGTACAAAATTCTTTAATCAGTTGTTATCTTATTTACCGTGAAGGAGTCAGATGTTGGGGTAATGAACCGACAATACAATCAACTCATTTAAAAAAGTATTCATTTTAATAATTAATCACCTAACACTATTATTGCATTTAACTCAAGAATACATGACGCAAACATAATAGATGCAGCACGTACTACTAGTTCTTTCTCGAAATAAGGCGCAACGGCAGCGGCCAATCCCGTTTGGGTTGTTTTTACCTGCACCCTAACAAACGACCCTAAACAGCTGGCCGTCAGTTTGTCATTCAGTAACGTGCCATCTTTGTGCGATGTAACTAATAATTCCCATGTGGTGTTTACCATGTACAAGTGCTATGATTCCTGTGCTAGTGGCGTACGTCTTGATTCAGTGTTGTTCTTAGTGATGATCACTACATATCTGACCGTTCACAAAATGAAAACATTCAGCTTATTAAGTGCTTTAGAAACTATTGTTAACTTTAACTATCCTGTGATGTTAAACGAAAAAGGTTACCCACGGGTATGTGCTTGTTCGATATATCCTAGTATAATGTACCATAAACTATGTTGATTTTAAAAAAATTGTTGGGAAATACATGCATCATTAAAACTTGCCGATGTTGATCAGTAATTAGAAGCAATACGGTAGTTTGCAATAACGTCGGGGCGTCGACTTAATATATGTAGTGTTGAAAAATGTTTACCCGCCAAGTGAAAGTAGAAAATTACCAAGCAGCGGCTACATGAGTATGCTATGGCAGTCGCTAAGTGCACTATGTTACGTAAATAATGCAAGATATTTTTGTGTTTCCTTCTTTGCATTTTCAATTTTTTTAGTAAACGTTATTGGCAAGGACGGTATGGTATTATTGTTCAACAGTAGTAATCGCACCCAACCGAATGTAATGTTGTTAATGCGTTATTTATCCTAATCCAAAACAATGATTTACGGTACATCCGGAATCAATCAAGGTTCTGATTTTATTACGCGTTGTTCGAGAGCGCGGATGGGGACAAACCTATTTAATGTTTTACACTGTGATAAGCGTGAGACAGCACGTAGATCGGCCGTGTCGTGTCGCTTTATCTTCTCATCTCGACTCGGTAGCGCCCGCATCCGTCCTGATGCTCGTTCCCCGAGTAGATAACGCATGTTTTGACATGCTGATTTAATCATTGGTAGAAATATGAAATAAGAGAAGCGATGGGATAAGTATTACGTGTTCGTGAAGACGTGAGTAAGATGGTGTGGTTGCATGCCGTGCGCGTGCGCACACGTCTGGGCCGTCCGTGGCGGCATTGTTCACAGCTCGTACGCGCTCCACTGACCTGCTTACCTACCGCTTATTGACAGAACTGTCTTGGCTCCACTGCTCACCGTTCAGAGAAAGGTGTGCGTCTCCAAAGATGCCATTACAAAGCTCAATTACAAACATAACCGAAATTTAATAAGTTTAAATGTTTGTTTACACTGATACATATTTAGCACGTGATGAAGTTCGTGAGCAGACTATTGTCGATGATATTATTCATAATTAAATATACCAATGACCAAAGAATCCACCGGGAAGAACAGGGAATTGCAGTATTTTACACTTTTTTTTTAAATTTCGAGGAGGAATGACCATTAGTCATATTTGTATTGCAAATAGAAAAAAAAGGTCAATTGTTACTTTGCCAAAAATATGACGTGTCGAGGAGGAACTAAGTACAAAAGTAATATTATTTTTTAAATATAGACAATTCTAAGGTTATTAACCTTTGCAAATACTATGTACTAAACCGCCATAAATAGAAATTCTTGGAATAGGCCTGTAATTTACATTTCAATAATACGAAAAAACGTAGTAAAGAGTAATGCGGGGAAATGTGTTCGCGGCGGGCACCTCGGAGTGCGCGGGAGGGCGCTCCCACGGGTTGCCGATATTTTTAGTGCACGACGATTACTTGGCACCGGCGGCCGCACTCGGTTGCGCTAGTGATCTTTCTGAAATTCGTTCGCGCTTAGGTACGCACTCGATCTCGAGATAGAACCAGTCTTATGTCCGGTGGCGAAGAAGTAGCCGTGTAAACTAGAAAAGTCGCGAGTACACCTCAATGTTTCGTTAAACTTTCCATTGTGCAAATATGACGATTCTGGACTATTATGTGATATATCCCGGCTAAAGTGATAGTAATATAACAAGTAAAAACCCCGGCAAAACAAACACTATGGCTAGTTTGAGTACCAGTACTAGTGCCGCGACGAGTCCGCGACGTCAGCGTTATAATAGATCTTCCACGGCGAGCGTCACACAGCTGTTGTCAGATGGCTACTCCAGCTTCATCAATCGTCTAACTCGACGGGGTCCCTCCGAAAAGACTGAAATTATTTCAGACACAAAGCTTAGCACTACGCGGCCACGATTCGATGATAAACTCACAAGCAAGAATTCAGTGCTAGCGAATGTGCGGCGGTACGAGAACAATGGCCACATCTCACCGTACACAACATCTTTGACGTCCGGTGCGCCAGCGCGGAAGTTGAACGATGACCGTACGTACTCGAGTTACCTGGGCGCGACCAAGTCGCGCGTCGATACATCACCTTTACATTCTACCTCTGGGATTAGCGCGCTCGGACGTACTGACTCATTCCGCAGAGCTCACTTGAAAGACAATCAATCATCTCCCTTCACTAAGCGCTACCCTTTGAAAGAACCCAACAACAACATTGACAGCATTTTGTTAGGTAGTACTCGTAGTCGCTTAGAAGATAAATATTCCTCTGTCTTAGACAGGATAGCAGTACAGAAAAAAGAAAGAGCAAGGAAAGAAAAAGAAGATCGCGACAAAACGTTAGAACCTGAACCGACTTTGTCACGAGGACTAATGAGAAGTTTAACGACTGCTGTTTTTGGGGAAAACTCTTTTAAAAGAAATAATTTCTCTCATGAAAAAATCAGAGATAAAACACCTTTTAGGAATACGGCTGACCGACGATTATCGTCGAGTAACAAACAAAAAGATTTGAAAAATGGATTTGACATTCCATTGAAAGATCGGCCTCATTATGGTAAAGACAGAGATAGTGTGTACCGGAGACATCAAAGGAGATCTTTAAGGGCTGAAAAAAGCGAAAATAGTGACAGTAAAATGGGTAAACTATCATTACGTCCCATAGATATGAACATAAATCCTGCGGTTCGGGATTTAATATCACCACCGCAACAAGCTAGAAACGCAACGAATGGAAAGTTGAAGATAAATAAAACGCCAGCGGCATCCCCAGTGAAAGAAGTAGGACGCCAGAAACAAATCTATTTTCCATCGAGCGATGAAGACGACGATAAGACTCCGGTAGGAGACAGAGTGCTCACCGAACGGGAAACCAGACGGAAGGAGATACAAGGACTCATTATGAAGTATGCGCACTTGGACGAAATGTACGGACGTATCGGAGATAAGGAGATGAACGACACTACGAGTACAGTGGCTGTTCCTAAGAAAGTGGAACCCCTGGGCGTGGGCGATGTAGTGCTGCTGCCGCCCGAACTGCGCGCGCGCCAGCGGCCGCAGCGGCCTCGCCACCTCATGCGGCACGCGGCCACGCCGCCTGTAAGCACAAGCTAACCACCCGCCTGCGCACTGTGTGCCGCTAACATACACCTGGTCCGTGGTTTTCCACTATTTACATATTGTACCAGCGAATGCATTGTTTCCGGTCTTGCATTTGTATTAGTACTTAGTAGCAACAAAATGCTCAATCCGCGGAGTTCAATTATCAGGTTCTCTCTATGCCTGATATGTTTACGTATCTTTATTACAAACATTATAAAATGAATGCATGTATTTATCAGCAATTTACTTAGCATTAATAACGAGCGAGGGTACTGAGAGAATTCTTAAACAAAATCGAAAGAGGGTAACCTTAATGCTTCACTTGTGCAACTAACGATGTCTGACGTGATAGTTGTTAAAAAAGAAACTAATAAGTACAATGATAGTGCATGTTTTCAATTTATTTGTGCGTGGTTTAAATCTAACATGTCTCTTTTGTGTATTAAAATATTTTCAAATTCAAGACTTAAAAACAGTTCCGATAGTTCTTATTCCTTAAAAGTTAGTAAAATGACCTACTCATTGTGTAAGAGAGGTTCGGGTGGACATTTATCCTAAATTACCTGTGTGAACGTAGATTGTGCAAGTGATCGGAATGCTTGTGGTGTGTCATCTCCCATCCCCGGTGGTCCCGTCCTGCTCCCAGGCCGCGCGGGGCGGCCGGCTCGCCCCGCAGCGCCACCCGCCCGCCCTCTAACAGCATGTACCTCCGACACACCATACCAATTGTCGCTTGTCTGACGGGCAACCGTTCCATTGTCTGATTGTTGGGTACAACACTACTCGGGTCGTGCGGATCGCGTGGCGCGCTCTCCGTGCATGTGGCGTGGTGCGTGTGGCTGTGGCGTGATGTCTGCGCGGCGCGGCGCGGCTCGTGCGGCTCGTGCGGCGGCGGACGGCGGCGCGGCGCTGGCGCATGCAGAGCTCCCGGGCACGCTCCTCCGTCAAGGACGACAAGGACGGACATCTGGTCTACTGGCCCGGATATGTCATGGGAGCGAGATGTTCGTGTCCACACCCATAACTTAAACAACTCTATTTACACATACACATTGTACACAAACACACTACACTTACACTACACATACATATTACACATTACATTCATAACATCATAAACATTCATGACTCTTTCAGAATAACTGAAACCCAAACACTAGTTACATCAAATGACTCACAACAACATAACTCTACACGACAGATGGCAGAAAATTCAACAAGAAAACGAGTTTTCTCACACAATAACCACCGTCAAGTCCTCGCAGTCAGTGATTCGTGTTTTGAAGATTTCAGACTTAAATTTCTGCTTTTTAATTGTATTTTTATAATTTTTGATAAAAATAGTAACCACATCACAGAGTCCATTTGGATGTTTAGCGAAGTCATGTTGGAGCCTCGGATATTGGTCGTCTATCACTATGTGTTGCGTTTGATGGTACTAAAATAGTTGTTATTCTCAAGAATTGGCCATAATTCTCCGAGTCTGCTAACGTGTATCAGTTAACCTATAGTGAATGGAATACCAATGCCGATTCCATCATGACTTTGTGCAGTGAACATTTGATTAATTGTGTTGCCTTGGTTTCATTGCAGACAAAATCATCGACACGCTCGGTGAGGGCACCTTCGGCAAGGTGGTCGAGGTGAAGGACTTAGAACTGTAAGTATCTTTCTTTACACGAATAGCACCACTTTTTGTGACCACTGCGATACCATCGCTACTTCGTGGCTCACGGTGAAATGCATGCATCTGCGACTATTTGCATATCGCTTGTTCGTATTTTTGTACTCAAGTATATTCTGTTGTTTATTATGCTGGCTTTGTTAAAATAGTGCTAAGGAAGTTCAAGATGTGTAGCAGTCTGAATGAGCAATTGTTGAATGAAGTTACGGAATGGTAAAGGTCCTGATAAGCTAAGGTGATGTGGTGTCGTTAGCATCGGCGCCGGATGAAGACACATTGTTTGGCAGGACACGCCTCACTAATTATTCATATCTATTTCCATTTGTTTATAATAGCACCGACAAATTTCGATACTTATTGCCAAAATTCCGAGTTTTATGTACAGAAATAAAGCATGGTATCTAATTATAAATTTCAGGGAGCACAGAATGGCTCTGAAGATAATCAAGAATGTTGAGAAGTACAGAGAGGCTGCAAAACTCGAGATAAACGTATTAGAAAAGTTAGCTGAAGTTGACCCTGATTGTAAAAAGTGAGTGTATATTTGATTGTGTGTTATTATTGTGTGCAACGTCACATGTTGATAGTCGAGGCTGGTGCGGGCGGCGCGGTGCCGGCGAATGTAGCAATATTTGACCTTGCACGGTTATATGCGACGTTACTGCTCCTGCCTGGCGCGCTGCCAACGAAGAACCCGATGTCAACTCCTAACACACTAAAATACCGTCTGCCGCCCGCTCCCGAATACACATATTATTTGATTCCATGTAATCTGCCGTCGTTATTAAGAAAGGCACAACTAACATTTTACAAATGTTGAGAAAATCGAGTTTAAAATATTTTTTGAATTTTGTTAAAAAAATCACGTTTAAAATATGTTTTTCAAAATTGTGAAAATGTAAAAAATTGTGTTTTTTTGGTATGTACACAACGATAGCAATATTATATTTTTAATTTAAATGGATATATTTAATAATTAGCATAATTCTTTTTAACTTAACATAAAAAATAACAAGAAAGGAGCAATATTATGTTGAAAAGGCACATATAACCAAATATGCCTTTTCAATGTAAAATTTTGAGTAAAAAATTTAACATTTTACGACGAAAAGGCATATTTTTTTAATTGTGTCTTTTCATCGTAAATTATTAAAATGAATATATAGGTACAGAAAATATTAGAATTAATTCATCGATAGTAAAAAGGTAAAATAAAAGACACATCATACAATATGCCTTTTTATTGTAATAAAACTTAAAAAATGATGTAGTTGTGCCCTTTAAGCTTATGCTATCTCTGTTTATTTTGCAGCTAAAAATCCACAAAAAATCAGGCAAATAGGCCTTTTTTTCCTGATTCCGAATATATATATAACTCATTTTGACAAAAAATGTTAGTTGTGCCCTTTTTCGGTAGCACGGCAGTAATTCCTTCAATGACGTAGACTTATTGCAAACAATCTTTTAAAACATGTATGTAAAGAGCTTATTTGTTGGAATTGATGCTAAAACTGTGTTCTATTCTATTTCAGCTTATGTGTTAAGATGTTGGACTGGTTCGAATACCACGGACACATGTGCATCGCATTTGAAATGCTTGGACAAAGTGTATTTGACTTCCTGGTGAGTGTCAAGTTATTACCGTCGTTACTACTATTGTGCATGTTAATTTTCACTCGATACTTTATGCGTCATCGTAATGATAAGCAATAAAGTGTACAGTAATGGGTCTCCAACATGCGGGGTTTTCACATTGCCTCTAATCAATTATATCCTGCATTGAGGTTGAATTTATTGTTTCATGTTCATTCAACAATTTGAATATGACATTGAAACAAGAAAATAATAAAACCGATGGCAATAACAGTTACATTTATTTATATTTATGGGTATAGTTTTGGGTACAATAATTTTTGAATCTGATATTAATACATAATTTTTAGTTTGTTGCGTTATTAAAGACAATAAACAAAACATTGGAATAACATTAAAGAATGCTAAGTATTTATTTATGGAATAATTTATCCTGTTATGATGACGCACATGTTTGTGAAATCACTATGTTTTCCCCATCGCCTGTAAATTAATGTAATAACCCGATTCCCTTCAATACTTGATTAGTGTAGCAATTGTTTATAATGTAATGTAGATTCTCATCCGTCTAAATGCTACGCGATTAGTCGATGTGTTTCATCCGCTGAGTATCTCGACAAAATAAATTCAAAATAACTCAAAATAAACTTACGCTTACATTCATCTACTGCTTTATTTATAATGCACAAATAATAATAATAAATCCCGCATTACGTCATAGTTTTTGGTCCTGAGCCAGTCCATTTCACGATTTACACGTCCTGTGATCGTCACAATGTCAATCATCACACTCTTGGATCTGTGGGCCCAGTCAGGTGGTAAATTAGATAAATTATGTAGATACCGATATGCGTTAAGACATTGATGATTTCTTAGGAAATCGTGATCACTATTATTCTAGGCGTAGAACTTACAATGCTCTTCATAACTAAAATACGCAGTTTAAAAAACACAAGGAATCATAGATGTATGTTTATAAATTTGCAGAAGGACAACAACTACCAGCCGTACCCGCTAGAGCAGGTGCGGCACATCGCGTACCAACTGATATACAGCGTGCTGTTCCTGCACGACAACAAGCTCACCCACACAGATCTCAAACCAGAAAACATACTGTTCGTCGACAGCGACTACGAAGTCGTCAGCGTTTACAACGCATCCAAAAAGGTCAGTTTACTTACTACCTTGATCAACTTCTAACATTAATTGCTCGACGCCTTCTTCGAATGTATAAAAGGCAATAACCTACCGGCAAAACGAGCCACGAACAAAGTTCACTAGTCTGTTGCCTATCAACAAGAATGTAAAACATTTTTGGCAGTTGGCAAAGTTCCGCTGACGCATTTACTCTTTCAAATTATATAAGAAAGGAAATCAAAGCAATTGATATAATAAACAACGAAATAGTATCGATTGTATTAGTTCTAACGAAGGTTAATTCAACAAGTAAGCGAATCAACATGGTAAACTGTTACATATTTTAGCTATATCATCTTGAATCAGTACAGTCTGCGATGGCCAAGTAGTGACTAATCGCCATCTCAATATAGCACACTCGCTATTTTCGTCATTTTCGTAGGAATTGTTTTTCTTACAACTTTAGACATAATAGGATAACGTAATCTTATATTTTATACAGTTTTACAACTCAATTGATAGTTCTAGACAAACATTTCATTGCGTCAAAGTGATTGGCTAAGAATTTAGTATTATAATTACAGTCATCTGTGTTTTCTAATATGAATGAATGTTTGTGTACAGAAACATGACCTGATGCGTGTGAAGCGCAGTGACGTGAGACTCATAGACTTCGGCAGCGCCACGTTCGACCACGAGCACCACAGCACAATCGTGTCCACGCGCCACTATCGAGCGCCAGAGGTTATATTAGGTATGTTCCTCCTACCATACAACTCTTAATTAGATTTCGAAAACCTTCCAAACACTCACCAAATACGCATTATGAATACAAGTCTCTAAAAACTTCGTTTATCCTGACATACCATTAATAGGAGCACTACATTGCATCATGTTTGTAAATATTCGTTGTCAAAATAAACAATTTACTCTACAGTTAAATCAACAAAATATTTGAAGGGCCCTGATTAACTGACAATAAGACCTATATCGGCATTGATGTTGCGTACTCCTTTTGTGCGCATTCATGATCTATTCAGAGGCAATGAATGAATAGATGCTTTATAAACCAGTCATATTATTCTCGAACATAAAGGAAATAATGATATCAGCCTTCATGGTCACGATGATTTTTCGGACAGACCTTCATAACATTCCATAGTAATGCTTTAAAAAATAAAACCGTGTCAAGAGCGTTATAATAAATTGTCTATTTATATTCTTTCAGAATTGGGTTGGACCCAGCCGTGCGACGTGTGGTCTATCGGCTGCATCATGTTCGAGCTCTACCTCGGCATCACACTTTTCCAAACACATGACAACAGGGAGCATCTCGCCATGATGGAGAGGATCCTGGGACCCATACCTTACAGGTTTGTGACTGCTGTTGTAAGCAAAAACTATTATTACAATATGGCTTAAAGTGAAAACCTCTGCTAAGCTATTTTAGATACTTTTATTTTATTACATTTCTGGAAAGAAAAGCTCGAAACGCTCAATCTTGTATTGTGAATCGTCACTTGTAGCGCCATCTACGATGTTGAATGCATACCTTGCAAGTACTTTTGGTAAATTGTGCCCTGTTATTTGACATTAAAATATTTTTTACTCTCAAAACTATACAAAATTGTGTTGTTGAATTTATCCGCGTATATTTTATTCTCTCGCTGTGAATATTCTGATGTCTTTGTTTACTCGCGCACCGCTCCACTTTACGCAATTCACCGGCCCGTTCAAATAAACATCAATTTGTTCCGTACACATAAGTGCCGCTGATATAAATACTTTTCTGGTTTTTGTAAACTAGGGCAATTATTATTGTCACATACCGGCCCCACATTAAACTCATTTAAATTGTTATTTCAATTTTGTATTTGTGTTTTTTCAGAATGGCGCGCAAAACAAAAACTAAATACTTTTACCACGGCAAATTAGACTGGGACGAGAAATCGTCAGCTGGCAGATACGTCAGAGAAAACTGCAAACCGTTGATGGTAAGTTTCCTTCGTCATGTTTTGATGTTATTAGGTCGTATTGCAAATCACGCTAACATTCCTTTTGTAGATCATACAAAAATCTTGACCATGTGGTATTTCAATTTTTCCACAGAGGTACCTACAGAGCAATAGCGAGGAGTCGCGACAGTTGTTCGACTTGATCGCGCGCATGCTGGAGTACGAACCCTCGCAGAGGATCACGCTGCGAGAGGCCCTCAAGCATCCCTTCTTCAATAAACTTCCACAGCACCAGAGGCTCGGTCAGTACTCGTGCCACTAAATAGTATTCTCTAATGTACGCGTACCATATTCGAGTAGATCGCTACTGTCCGCCTTGTGATTTTCTGAAGTTAAATCGAAAAAAAAGGATCCCAAGGGAACACACTTCCAGTATAGAAAGTATCCTATTTGCTATACATTAATAACATGGTGTACTTGTGTACCAAGTTCATCGAAATCCCTTCTACTATTTGAGCGTGAAAATTTTAACGCCCCAGGCAATGACTACAAGTAATATTTATAGAAAAATCATTTTGACGTAGAACATTGATGATATTCATGATAGTGATCTTTTGTTATAGGACACCAGTTTACAAGGCCATCATTCCTTAGGTCAGGCCTTTTTGTCGTTAGATGCTTATTTGAAAGCTTTATTTTCTATAATTCTTTATTATACTTATTGGAACCCATGTTGCGACATGAGCTTATAATTAATTGGTTTTATATTGTGTTGTTAGTGTGCCGTTGAATTCTTTCGCTTACTATATTCACATTTTGTTCTCGTCTATAACATTTGCTGTTCATTTTAATTTATTATGTTCTTGAGGCCCAGTGAATCTGATGATTCAGTGTCTCTCTTATCTTTTGCATTTTGAAACTAAAATAAACCAAATTCAGCTCGCATAGTAACTCATTCATGATGTAGACACTGTCAAGCTATCACTTTGAATTGTAAATAATTAAAGCTATGTTTGTGTATTACAGGCAATGACCGCTTGCGGTGCAACGGTGAGAGCTCAGGGTCTCGCGAACGATCGCATTCGCTCAGCAGGTGAGCGACGCTCGGCCGCCCTGAGGCCCGAGCCGCCGGCGCGTGAGCGGCGACACACTGCGGGCCGGCCCGCCGTGCAGGCCGCGGGCAGGCCGGCCGGCGTGCGGGCCGCGGGCAGGCCGGCCCGGCGTGCTGCGGGCCGCAGGTGCCGGCCGGGCAGGCCGCACGAGCTTGCCGGGCAGGCCGCACGAGCCGGCCGGGCAGGCCGCACCGAGCCCGGCGCCGCACGCACGCGATAGTCAAATGGCGCGGCCGCGTCGTGGCCCGCCGACCCTGTAAACTTGTACAGTTGTAATGAAGTGATAAGTGATAATTATTTTGTCGAACATTGTAATCTAGGTAATATTTTGTTGTGAATCGGTACTTCTCAATTTGTATTTATAAAGTAACTATTATTCGAAATAAAGACTGTCAGTCTGAATGTTTTTTTTTTATTCAATCTCCAATAGTTCCAATCAGCGATACGCACACTGTTATAGCACGCTGTAAATAAGTTGTTCTAAACTCGTTGTTATAGTTACGGGCAACGCTATAGATTGAAATTCAAAAATTTGATCTTTGCATCCAAGGTTGACGCCACGATACCTTAACATATATGTTTCGAGGATTATACAAATGTATGTTTGCATGCCATAGTGACTCCGGAGTTGATTGGCGCACTAATTTGCAAGCCCCTTGTATGCTTTTGTCTTGGTTACAAGCATGTGAATCGTTACTAGAATTAACTGGCAACATTAAGCACGCCCCCAGTCATGCGCAGAGTTAACGTAATTTGACTCTATAGAGCTCACTAAACTCGACACCCAGAGCTGTGTCATCCTAGATGTCAATGGATCAACGGCTGGTTTGGTTATTATAGATGCACTCCTTGTCGCTGCGTAAAGCGAGAACTCGCGCGGACGTCATTTTGTATGGGACCGCGCGTGTGTAGTTGGTGGCGGTCACCGTAGCGGAAACCGGATTATTGCTTGCACCGTGTCACTACGGAGACCGCCGCAAATGGCTCACAACGGGTGGCATGGGCTCCCGCTTTACGCAGTTTTGGCCCTTAGAGAACATAAAAATTCCCTTCAAATTTGTCTCATTTCGCCCCTGCATTTCTATTCACCCAAGTCCCCAATGTATATGCAACGCTCAGTCTCCGTGACATTACAACGTTTACCCAGCCAGTCCCGTAACGTGTCAGTAGGATATATATAAATTGTTATTGTAATTAATGAGTTTTAATTTTTTCTAAAAAGGTAACTCTAACTTTATTTAGTTTGAGAAAACAATACATCGGCTACTAGTTATTTTCACAGAACAGTAAGGAAAAGATAAATGAGAAAAAAGACTTGACATACCTATTAAATACAACTCAAGTCAATGGAACAGAAGGCGTGGATATTACAACAATCTTTGCCTGTAACTTGCCACCCAATTATTTTATAATACAACGCATTTTTGTGACGCAGGACATTATGTTCGACAATTTAACAGCGCTGTTGCGCTTCATTTTTGCAGATATTTTGTACCTAATATGTCTGAGATGCCATCTGCTGCATCAGGTAGTATAGGTATTAGTTACGCCAGATTACCCAGGCGGGCATTGAATAGGAGGGCAAAGCGGAAAAAAAGATGTTTAGCATCTGCTACCACTAATGAAACAAGATTTTATTTAATACTCGCAGCGTTCGGAGAACTAATTTGACATATAATATAAATTGCTGCATAGAAGTGTATACTAATCAGTATTTTTGTATTTCATATTTTTAATTTTGTTCGGATTTCATTTTATTCCTGTTTTAGGAATTATATAAAAATTATTGATTTATGTACAAGAAGAAATACATTTAGAAGGGAAGATAGAAAAGGTACTGCTTATTTCTAACGAAATTTCTTCCAGCCAAGTAGCCTAATTCTCGTAATGAAAACCGTAGCGACTTTGACATTTTCGTATTCCCATCCATCAATCGAGTTTGAACGACACCGATTTTGAACTCGTTCGATCGAAGAGAGGTCGTTTAGAAGTCGTTCGATTGTCGTTCTATCGAATCTCCATCAAGGAACACGTGAATACCGATTTTGGATAGAACTACGATCGAACGACAATGGAATTGGGATTGTTTGATTTTACGTGAATTAGGGCACGGTTTGGTTTAACTTATCATTACATAGTATGAAACAAAGTTGCATGTCCCTATGTATGCTTAGATCTTTAAAAGTACGCAACGGATTTTAATGCGTTTTTTTTAAAGGTAGAGTGATTCAAGAGGAAGGTTAATGTGCGTAATACATGCATAATATATTCAATATCAATACCCATGCCAAGCTGGCGCGGGTCACTAGTACCTATATTATATTTTGGATTCTGAAAAAACAATACTTACGGGTGACCACGTCTTAGGGGTATCTACAAATTAATATTCCAGTTACGTACCTACCCACAATAATATTTATGTAATAAAAAAACATTCATCAGCGGTGAAGTACTCTCGTTTGTGAACATATTCATGTACCTACATAAATATGTTCATGTAAGAAAAAATACTTAACTTGAATTTCTTACTATATTATAAAGTTAATCATCGTGTTTGTGTATGGGGGGATTTTAATACCTATGTGGAGTATCGTGCAGTGACTTATAATTAAATGCAGTTTGATATTCTGTTTTCAATGTAAGTACCTACCTACATTTATGCCGACTACTGTAATTTTTTTAAACTTATTTATTTAATACGTATGTTCGGGTACGAAGTTTACAAATTGAAATACATATTACGGTCCATTCTTGAAAAATAGACAAAAGCGAAGCACATTTTTTTTTTTTTTTTTTTTTTAATTAGCCATTACTGTTCCACTGCTGGGCAAAGGCCTCCCCCAAGTCCTTCCAAGTCCTCTTTTCTTGTGCCATCTCGGACCAGTCCTCTCGGTACGCGTCTAGGTCATCCCGAAGCACATTAATGTTCTATAATATTTAGTTATGAAAAAATTCAACAATCAGTGGGGATTTGAACCTGCGACCTTTGGCGTGCCGCGCCGTGCTATAAAAATCTGATAAGAGCGTGTCAGGTCACGCTCAGTGTAGGGTACCGTAGTTCCGTACGTCACAAATTCTCACAATGTAACGTAACCCCGAGAGATGGCGCTATACCCGGTGGTAATTTCGGATTGCGCGAACCGATTTTAATCTGTTTGTATTTTTATTTGAAAGAAAATAGGTCAGGATAGTGAAATATTAAAAAAGTAAAAAAAAATGCTTGCATGTACGGTTAAATTACAAAATTAGCACAGAACATTTTTATTTAATTTTTCAAGAACTGTAAACTGTAATACGATGAACGTATCAAGTACAAAATAATTTGCCTGAAAAGTCTATTTAAAGTCCTATTTTTGAGATTTTTCTAAACTTTTGGTTCAAAAGTTACAGGGGGGGGGAAACGCCTTGTTTTTTACTTTTGGAGAAATAATTTCCGAAAATATTTACATTATCAAAATATTACTTGTGATTATTGTGATGTATAATCTACATATATTACTGTACAGTTTTATCAAAATCCGTACACTAGTTTTTGCGTGGAAGAGTAACAAACATCCACATATACATCCATCCACAAACTTTCACATTTATAACATAAGAATATTAGTAAGAAAAAAAAATCGAATATTTAGCAATCCGATTCCAATTTCTTTGCCAACTGAATCGATATTATAAAAAAATCGATTAAATTTCGTTAGGTCGTTTCATTAATACGAGTATAATATGGTCACCCTACACACTGAATTTACAAGACAATAGTTAAGTATTGTTTTTTCAGAATCCAAAATATATACATTGCTGAACAGTGCCGATATATTTAGCCACACATTTCTGCTAAACGTTAGTATCACTGGCTTTAGATTCCGTTGAGATCTCAGGTGGCTACAGTCAAACATATACTTAGGTATAATTGAACGTCAGGATTGAGGAGCCAAAGAAAATGCGTTCATATACAAAATTTACTCTGTTTTACTTATGGTTTTACTATTTTACTTCTATACTGCAAAAACAAACACAACACCTGCTAAATGATCAATATGTCGAATATATTAATTGATCGCTCACATGCAATAGAAATTCACCTCTTGAGTTTAGATTGAGGAGCCATATTAAAAGTATTGTATCTTCTTTCATTTTAGCGTTACAGAAGCTAAATTTTTAGACGGTAATATGCAAAATTGCTACTAAATGTTACAAAATTTTCATAGATATTCATCTATTACTTAACGAGTTCCAGGTGGGTCCTCAATTCAGACGTTCAGATTGAGGAGCCACTTTTGCATTAAAATAACTAGTGATATATTTTGCTGCTAAATCTAGGAATTCGTGCTGCAAAATAAGCTACATTGTGTGGCTGACCCCAGCTTGCCCACCATCACGCATTTTAATTTGGATAACACGAAAATTTAGTCGATAATTGGTCGAAATTTGTCGCCAAATATCAGAATTTGTCGGTCAGTGGTTTAGAAGTTATAAGGGGTCATTGTGGGCCAAGCCAGAGTCAGCTGTCCCCAGCTTGCCCACATGTGTATCTCAAAAACTAGAGCACCTAGCGAAGATCTGTTTTCTCCCAGATTTAGTCGCCAATAAGTCGAAATCAGTTGCCAAATCTCAGAATTTGTCGGTCAGTGGTTTAGAAGTTAAAAGGGGTCATTGTGGGCCAAGCCAGAGTCAGCTGTCCCCAGCTTGCCCACATGTGTATCTCAAAAACTAGGGCATCTAGGGAAGATCTGTTTTCGTCCAAATTTAGTCGGTAATGTGTCGTAATTTGTCGCTAAGTCACAGAATTTGTCGGGTTATATTTTAAAAGATATAACAAGTTTATTTTTTTAAGGTATAGACCAAGAGCTAGTTGGAAGATTTTACAAGAAATTGTCAAGAAAAAATATTTTAATTATAATGTGAAAATATATTTCCAATTTTTACGGTCTAATGTCCTTAGACAAGGCAGAGAGAGACAATTTTTTAATTAAATACATGTTTTTATGTTTAAAACATAAAAACAATTGTTAACTTAGATTTCTTTGAAAACATTAAGCCTTGCTCTTGGTCTATTTACTGTCGAGACGTACAGTCGCGTACAACTATTTTACCGAATTATAACGTTACTTTATAATTTACGTCAGAATAATAAAACATGTTGGTTTTTTAATAAAGTTATTTATAAATTTAATACAAGACAAAAGCAAATAAACTAGTCATTGATTGCGATCCCACCTAATGGGAAGCATATTATTCTTACCTAACGTAAGTATGAAACTATTACAAGAAAATCCACCCACTGTACAAACGACGCTCAATACCTCTCAAAAACACTTTTACCCTTTCTAAAGAATTGCACAAAATATTTCAATAAGTCTCACAAATTGACAAACTTATTATAATTATTTACATTAATAAAAGCTGTTGGTGTGTTAGCTGTTTTTTTGACATGACATTGTGCTGGTTGCCGAGAGTGATCTAGAGGTCCAGAACCAGAACAGATTGCAGATTTGGTGGCACAGACTGGAAAGTGTTGGCCTGAAATTAAGTAGAACTAAAACGGAGTACTTGTTCTGTGATTTCGGCGGTCTCTCCGGTCCTATGGCCTTAGCTCTCGCCGGAACGCCCATACCAACCTGTTCCGACTTTAGGTACCTTGGGTCGCTTATCCAAGGGAATGGTGAGATAGACCGAGACGTAACGCATCGGATCAACGTAGGATGGATGAAATGGCGACAGGTCACGGGAACAACTTGCGACCCACGGATGCCCCTCAAGTTGAAGGGTAAAATTTACAAGTCCGTGATAAGACCTGTCCTACTGTATGGATCAGAATGTTTGGCTGTGAAAAAGATGGATGAAAAAAGACTGCATGCAGCGGAGATGAGAATGTTGAGATGGATGTGTGGTGTGACTAGAAGTGAGAAATGAGTAAGTATATTAGAGGAAGTCTGAAAGTGGCGCCAGTGACTGAAAAGTTGGAAGGAAATCATTTGTCTTGGTATGGTCATGTGAAGAGGAGAGATGAAACGCATGTTACAAAAAAAGTTCTGGGTTTACACGTAGATGGATGGAGAGGAAGAGGGAGGCCGAAGAAAAGATGGATGGATTGTGTGAGGCGTGATATGAAAGAAAAGGGAGTTCGTGATAGTGTGACGGGTGACAGGACAGAGTGGAAGAAAAAAACATGTTGCACCGAACCCAAGTAACATGGGATAAGTGTAGGATGATGATGATGTTCTTAGCTGTTTTTTTATGGTAGGTAAGTCATCCAATAAAATAAAAATCATTCAATTAGCTGCTTTCCTCTCCTACTATACTCGTGCATCTATCTCTTTCTTACATACCCTAATTTAAACGGAGTGCAAATATCTATCTGCAAGTGATATTTTGGTCGATAAATAATTATAGATTTGCTTCGGTAGGTTCAAATTATAGAAAATTTGATATTGCTTTTTATATAATTATATATATGTATATCAAAACAAACGAGCAAAGAGCATTATTCATGATCATTAAATATCATACTGTATAGGAAGTTAAAGATTTTGTATTTGCTTGTACCAATGTATGGAGAAATTAAATTCTCTAATATCTTTTTCATTGCATGCCGACAAATTCTGTGACTTAGTGACAAATTACGACACATTACCGACTAAATTTGGACGAAAACAGATCTTCGCTAGATGCCCTAGTTTTTGAGATACACATGTGGGCAAGCTGGGGACAGCTGACTCTGGCTTGGCCCACAATGACCCCTTGTAACTTCTAAACTACTGACCGACAAATTCTGAGATTTGGCAACTGATTTCGACTTATTGGCGACTAAATCTGGGAGAAAACAGATCTTCGCTAGGTGCTCTAGTTTTTGAGATACACATGTGGGCAAGCTGGGGACAGCTGACTCTGGCTTGGCCCACAATGACCCCTTATAACTTCTAAACCACTGACCGACAAATTCTGATATTTGGCGACTAATTTCGACCAATTATCGACTAAATTTTCGTGTTATCCAAATTAAAATGCGTGATGGTGGGCAAGCTGGGGTCAGCCACACAGCTACATTGCTGCTAAATAATGATGAGATCAGATTTTAAAAATCTGATGTGGCTCCTCAATCCTTACGGACATACAATAACTAGTGATATATTTTTGCTGCTAAATCTAGAATTCGTGCTGCAAAATAAGCTACCATCGCTGCTAAATAATGGTGAGATTAAATGTTAAAAATCTGATGAAGCTCCACAATCCTTACGGACATTCCTGCCGATAGTAATAAGGTTTCAATTTCCATTACTAGTTTGTAATTAAACAAATAGTTATGTTATAATCAATTTATTTCAAAAAATTACATATAAATACCGTACACTCATGGTTTAAGTTTTAACTTATACTATAATTTTAAAGGAACGTCATGCAAGTTATTCTAATAAATTCTAATGTACATACAGTCATTAGTTTACATTTTACCGCCAACTGCTTTTTTAAATAATAAATTAATTACATGAACAAAATAAGAAATATGCTTGATACTATATGAGAGCTTAATTACCAAGCATAAATATTTTTATTAATAAATAACACTTAAGTACAAAATATAACTAATTTCAAGGTTGCTTTTGGAATGGTGAATAAATAACAGTTTTGGGTCGTCACACATACGGCGCTTTTTATGTCATTGTTTTTTCTTTTGAGATAACATTTTACTGTGATGTGTTGTTTTTTCTAGCAGCGAGTGTGTTGCGACCCTTAATGACAAATAACATCAGGCGGCACAATAAATGCCTCGTATTTTGTAAAAATATAATTTCAGTCACTTAAACCGCCATATACGTTAAGCTCACTTAACAAATCCGTTGGAACAGCACGTTGGTCATCAGTACGATCGACTTAAATAAATATTCGAAGCAAGATTCTGGAATACACTGCTAGCGCTTGGAAACAAATCCAACTAAGTATAAGAATAAAAATGGAGACATCAAGATCAGAGTAGATAGGAATAATGTACAACGCTTCTTACAATGATGGAATACCTAATCGCGTGAGAATATTTACAAGAGAAATTTCACAATTCGGAATTTTACTGCTATAGTTACAAAAACTGTAACTTCAACACATGGTTCATAAAGGTAACTTTGTATTTATTACACTTAAATTGGAGTTCACTTTCGCAGTTAGCCTGCGATGACGTCGAATATCACAAAATGTTGGGAATGTATCCAAGCGCTTTCAGTGTATCATACAACTTGAATCTAAACAAATGATTGCAGCGAAAGAACAAGACTGACAGATGTCAAATTTGACATCTGTCATGATCAGAATTCAGATGTCAAATTTGACATCTGTCATGTTGACAAGTAGCGCTGTCATTAATTTAGATCCATGTGTGTGTGTGTCGTCTAGATCATGTCGACGCGCAGCTCCCTGGTGGGCCACGAGTAGATGGGCGGCACGGCGGGCGCGTACCGCGTGTCGTACATCTGCGCGCGGATGAACTCTTCCGTGTTCAGCGGCTGCGGGAACACTGATGCCTTGCCTGTGGGACAACGTTTTAGATTAAAGCACTTTTAGACCAAAGATTTGCGACATCGTCTTACCATATCGACGGTTAAGAATCAATAATGTTTATCTCAATATTCACAATATTTCTTAAATTATTTGCCATAGAAATATCACCTATGTTAGGAACGCGTAATTTTTTCTGCCAATATGGTCTTTCTCTCCTTAAAAAAATCTACATCTTTGCTGTTTGTGTACTTTCTAGTAACTTATCATCTCAAGCAAAACAATACTTTTGTTATCTACTTTAAATTTGACTTTTGTGAGATAGACACTATTGTTTCTTAACCGTCGATATGTTAAAATATAGGACGAGTGAGCGAAAAAAAAGGATGGAGCCACCGATCCTTATAATTTACTACTGGACAAGATTTTTTTAAAGCAGAAAAAATCATCTAAGGAAGAATCCCGCCCTTTGGTGGAGCCGGAAACAGTTTCAGCCTCTTACTGACTAAATGACCCACCCCGTTCCTTCTTGCCTTAGTTCCAGGGCCCTGGTGTTTCGCTTCCGTATCAACTCTTGGGCCACTGGGCAGGCTGTTTTTCGTAAGTTTGACAGATCATTTTTGTACTTATTTGAAGCGCCACTCGCGAGCGTCCTGAGAACTAATCTGACTAATATTGTATGCGGCGCGACATTACCAGTTTTAGTACCGTAGACACTCGCTACAGATACCGTGCCCCAGCTTCGCACGGGCGCAAAGCTGATATTAAATATGTTATGCATGTATTATACATATATTATAAACCTTCCTCTTGAATAACTCTATCTATTAAAAAAAAGCGCATCAAGATCCGACTTTGTTTTATATATTTTGTACTATGTAGTGGTGTGTGCGCTACTAAGTCGTGAGCTCAATATACCTAAAGTCTAACTTTACCATGAATAATAATAAACTTAACTCGAGGGCACTCCATGTTGAAGAGCTTTGCAACAAACTGAAAAACTCTGTTTATGCACTGTTTAATCTCGCCCCAGATATCGATACACGTGCACTTTTCACATCGATACATCTTTTCACTTTTCATAGTAAGCCCGGCTTTATTTTTATGCAGGGGACTGTCTACAAATGAGAAACAATTTTTTTTTAATTCCAAAACGAAAATTCAAAAGATCTAGCATTTTTTAAAACTAGTGCATGTTGTACTCGGGCACCGAGGGTTCCCAAATTCAAAAATAAAGTTCCGGATCGAGTCTCAAAGCAAGGGACCTGAATATTTGATATTAATTTCAGCTTCATGCTTCCACGTTTTCTTGAGAAAAAGGGGTTTTTAAGTGATCCTATAAGGGTACCGTATACCGGTTTTAACGATTTAGGTGCGGTACCCTAACAGAAATTGTGTGTCATACTCCTACGTCCTATTAAATTTACTAGCCTACTTTACTTAAAATCATAGTATTTAGGCTTTCTTCTAATCTCTTTGAATACTCAGGTATTTGTGAAAACGTCTATTTAATAGGGACACGTTCCAAAATAAAATTTTCTATCGCGTTATGACGCAAATAGAAATTTATTATCTTTCCTCCCACGCCGGAATTTTTCCCGCGATCTAATTGAAACGTAAATGTGGCCAAGACATTAAAATTGTTGGGTGTGAATTGCAGTATATCTGCGGATTATGGATTGAACGACGGAATGCATTTAAACTGTGCGTGCTCTGTTAAATTTTAGTTTTGAAGCAGTTCATTTACACTGGGTGGGTTTGATTACCACTGCTCTCAAAACGGTGAACGAAAACATCGTTAAGAAACCGGCATGTCCTTGAGCCAAAAATTCGAAGCAACCTCGCACTGGGCTCGCTGGTGGATTACAGCTTATTCTCTCTCCTGGGAATGAATGAATGAGGAGGCCTGAGTCCCAGCAGTGGGAACATTGTAAGGTTGATGTTAACCTATGCAATGCTAATTTAGACTGGGCTGTTGGTGTAGTGGTCAGTGGCCCCGACTGTTATGCCGGAGGAAGTGGCTTCAATTTTCACCCCAGACATTTGTTTGTGTGATGAAAACACGATCATTTTTATTCTGTCTGGGTGTAATTTATTCATGTTAACCTTTCGAATACATTATAGAAAGACAATAGGTGTGCCAACACCGGAGTTCGCTTGGGGCTTAAAACTTTAATATGGCGTTGAAATATCCATAGACGGCGGGCCCTTACCACCGGACCTACCTATAACCTACCGATTTACAAATTACACAAAATACGTATTTTAGCCGTGGAGTTGCGGATACCAGCCCAAAATACAATACAATACAAAAATCGTGCTGCTCCTCTAGCCAAGTTACGATCGTTTCGTTAACGTCGAACGGTCTGAGTTGGCCACGCCCCCAATTCCTTCAATTCCTTTCTTTCTTCTTCCTTTTTCTTCTTTGTTCTCAATACTCACGTCACGTTGTCAGAACAAAGGAATTCTAAGCGTGGCCTTTTCCAAGTGTACAGTAACTGGGCTAAGGGTACTGCAATGGTCGCTGTGTTTGTATAGTTTACTCGATGTAGATCAGATACTTACCACATTTGTAAGCGTGTTCGAAGATTTTCTTGGCGATCTTGACAGAGCAGTTCTGAATTTCCTGCAGAGGTGGGTACAGGCTTCCTTGGTCCAGATCTGATTGGCGCACGATTTCTGCTAACGCCTGGACAAATCAGACAAATATTGCTTTAGAACACATTTTATTTTCAGAAAAGTTATGGTATGGGCCTGATGGGCTTTTTTTATGGTAGGTAAAAATCATCCAATGACAAATCCCGCCCTTGGGCGGAGCGGGAAACCGTTAAACGACCTACCCCATCGTCGCCATCTATACCAGGGCCAGAGCCTTCCTTTCAGACACGAACCCTTGGCCCCAGTTGGCTTCGACCCTTCCACAAAGTCCCTACGGTTTGCTGACAACTCCTTGAGGGGCGCGGGAAGAGTGCTAGGAGTGGTAGTAGTATTATATTAACAGTGGTATTAGGTGGCGGGACGACCTGAGGGCCCACCACAAGCCCTTATAGCAGTATTACTTCGATATTACTTTCAGTGGGAAAGAGACGGCGCTAGACAACGTGTCTAACGCTGTCACTTGCACACTCTGGGACAGGAATAAAACAATCTTACTTTAAACGTCATGGTCAAGGTCCAGGATGTCTTCCTTGGGAATTGGCACGATAAAGCGAGTAACCGAGATAATTGGAAGGAATGGAGGCAGGCCTTTGCCCAGCAGTGGCAGCACAGGCTAGCTATAATAATAATAAACCCTGGACCCTGTTCCCGATGCCGGTAGGCGACTATTTTTTATATTTTTAAATGTTTTTTTGTTAAGAAAATATTTAAAAATGTATAAAATATGTTTAAAATTTTAAATAAAAGATAATAATAATATAACAATTATGTTACCTCAGCAGCCAGCAGCATGAAGTCCTCGCTGATGTCGATGATGCCGGCGCAGATGACGCCGAGCGCGAGTCCGGGGAAGATGTACGAGTTGTTGCCCTGTCCGGGACGCAGGATGCGTCCGTCCTTCGTGCGGTAGTCCGGGAACGGAGAGCCCGACGCGAAGATTGCACGCTCCTGGGAAAGGTACAATGGTGGTTAGTTTTGATCTTATTAAGATGGCGCTAAGATTAGCCCCACTTCTTGTGGTAGGTGAAGCAGAAACATTATTTCAGATTTGCAGTTATCCATCATGACATGTCATGTAGTTGTCATTATTCCAAGTCTACCAGTATTGACACAGCTGTCACACGGTCACTTTAATATTCCGATTCCGTTTTCTGCAGGTTTTCAAAGGTCTTTTTGTCATTTCCTCCTAGCGAGAGGGATACTGCATTTTTTAATTATAGTATACTTACACTAACACGCACTGGGCCTTTGAGATGGATTACGGCCCTGTAGTGGCAACATTAAAAGACTGAAGCTTACATTACGTCTATACATTGTTTGTAGTGAAAAATATATAGCTCATTTTATTTTGTTCTAGGGAAGACTTCACACTCAACTACTGGCTAAATTCAAAACCAAACTTCATACGTCGACACCCAAGCGAGCGCCGGCGCTCGCGCACGATTTCGCGCCATCCGGTTGTCAAATTTTCAAAAATAGAATATACATCATATTTGAGCATTTTTTTATAGGGTATTTTGATATTTATCCAAAAACGTAAATATTTTTTTTTACAGACAAATAACTTTCCGTTAATACCCGCGAACGCCCGCGTTCGCTGTACCTATAGGTAGCTGAAAGGTAGGAGAAGGCAGTAGCTGATGAGGAGCCCTCAGCATAGTATGGTACTCACATCGGTGTTGGTGTAGGCGTCGACGGCGGTGCACTCGGCCTTGCTGGTGGGGTTGGACAGCGCGAAGATGACGGGCCGCTCGTTGTTCTGCCCCATCTTGCGCAGGATCGACGTCGTGAACGCGCCGCCGATGGCCGCCGCACCTGCGAATTAAATAAATGACATGGCAATTTAGACAGAATTGAAGAAGGAAGAATCAGGGACATGCGAACAACATAAGTAAATAAGCCCGAGCTTTCATCTACACTAATATAATAAAGAGATAAAGTTTGTTTTTTTTTTTTGTAGGAGGTTGAGGATCTCTGGAACTATTGGTCCGATTGGAAAAAAATTAGCAACAATAGAAAGCTGCTTTACTCCTTGCGTAGTTTTAAAGATCTAAGCTTACAAAAGGACAGACAGCGGGAAGCGACTTTATTTTGTACTATGTAATGATGAGATGCGTAAATTAACAAAAATGTTTAGTTGAAATGTCTTGAAACGGTTATTGTTTTATTATTATTTTTTAGTTTTCGGTTACTCAAAACTAAATATAATATATATACATAATAATGTGGCCATCTTTTAGGTGTACAATACAGAAAATTCGAGGTCGACAAAAAGAAAAAAACGTCCTCACCAATAAGCACGGAGGGCTTGGCGATGTCGACGACCTCCTCGAGCGTGCGCACGGGCGGACGGTCGTGCGCGAACACGGCCTTGTGCTCGTTGAGGCCGCCCTCGGGCCGGTCCTTCACGATGAGCCCCTTGGAGTCCACCATCCAGATGCGCGCCCGGGCCGCCTGCTCCGGCGTGCCCTCCGCCATCATCGCCATCACGCACAGGTTCGCGATACCTAGAGATGCCTGAGGATTTAATAAGTCTTCATTAGTACACGAAAGCTGTTTTAAATACACTCACGATTCGCGGCAAATAAGTTAAATCTGTTGCTATAGTTACGCAACATCGTTCAGCTTTTATAACCCTCAACACATATAATCCCGAGTCGCGCAAGGGTAAACCCTTGCTGGACTCGAGCGTCTTCTGCCTCGGTCATGATGACAGACTTTCTCCACTTGCATCAAAATGCACAATTTTCTTGAATGAGTGATACGATATGCATACGAAATAAGATTTTTTTTTTTTAATCTTTCCTCTATTTATTCTTACTAGCTTTTGCAAGCAGCTTCGCTCCCGGCAACAGAAAAATGTGATAAATGAAGAATCACTCCGATTTTGTGCAAACTTCACATAAACCATCTACTAAATACTTAAATAGTCCGAACAAAGCCTAAACCTTTGGCTTCGATAGGTGAGCCCGTTCTTGAGTTATAAAATTACAACGAAAAGTGGCATTGATTTTTATATGTATTGATACATATTAGTATATGTAGTAAACGACAAATAAATATAACCCGGTTACTACGGTTACGCGTTGTCCTAGACCCGAAAATCTCTTAAGGTAGTCCGCCATGATGGTTCAATTAATGTGCCGAGGATTATAGAAGGTGTGGTTACCTCTCCAGCGCCCTGGAACACGATGACGTTCTCGGAGAGCTTCTTGCCGGTGATGCGCAGCGAGGCGAGCAGGCCCGCCACCGCCACGGCCGCCGTGCCCTGGATGTCGTCGTTGAATGTGCAGTACCTTCACAACCAATAACATCGCGTTTAAAATCAGTTTCATATATATATATATAAATCTTATAATATATATATATATATATATTTAATAGCCTATTGTATGTCCCACTGCTGGGCAAAGGCCTCCCCTTTTTCCTTCCAAACCTCCGGCCATGTTTGCCCCGCGAACACGATGAGATCGTCACTCCACCTTCGCCGCAGTTTCATATATATAAAAAAAAAAAATTAGCAGCTATTTCCCTCTGACCGAAGCAAAATGTATGTGTACTGTAAAAGCCCGAACTACTGTAGACATCAACTACTTATACAACTGCTCAAAGCGCTTTGTAATCTTCGTTTAATTCGGCATTTCAGTTCGTGGAGGATGTCACATGTCTTCGAATTTTTGGTTCTAAGAATCTAATAAAACTAAAAGAGCGAGGGAGAGGTTTTACGGGATTTTTGATGTGGTGTGGTTTTTCACGATGTTTTCCTTCACCGTTTTGAAAGCAGTGTTGATGAAATATATTACACAAAGTAATGCGCTTGGCTGGGTTTGATTGAACCTGCGACTTACAACTAAGAAACAGAAATTAAAATTAAGAACCAACAAACAGCTCTCCGTAGCGTCATACCTATCATTAAGTATAAGAATTTTTATTATGTTAAATTTATACATAGCGTCAGCAGGCCACTTCATCTTGCTTACTCAGTATAATTATTGGGTCACCAAGATACAGGCTTTGCCTAGTTTTGGACCCATAGAAAGACATATTAATTAAGATATGTTAATGTCTAGTGTAATTTTAAAATTGTGAATGATACGTGAATGTTTCAAGAAATCATCATCATCATCAGCCTTTTTAATGTTCCCACTGTTGGGACACGGGCCTCCACTCTAGTAGAGGGAATGAGCCATATTCTACGACGCGGGCCTAGTGTGTATTTTTAATAAATAAAGAAAGAAAAGGACTACTTACTTCCCGCGGTACTTCTCCAAGAGCCTGAAGGCGTTGGCGTTGCCGAAGTCCTCGAACTGTATGAGGCAGTTCTGCCCGTAGCGCTTGACGACGGCCTGCATGAACTCCTCCACGAACTCGTCGTACTCGGGCCCGCGCACGCGCCGCTGCCGCAGCCCGATGTACAGCGGGTCGTCCAGCATCGCCTGCGTGTTCGTGCCCACGTCTGCGAATCATAGATCAACTATCTTAAGAACCGTCAAAGAAAACATCGTGAGGAAGCTGTCAAGCACTAGAGAAAAATAGAAAATCACTCATGACTAACAACATACATGGGAAAAAGTTGCGAATCCTGTTGGAGCTGCTGTTTGGAGTCATGGTAGTTACATTTACCATGACTATATGATTACATTTACCATGACTCCAAACAGAATCGACAACGTGGAATTTAAGTCCACTCTCTTCCACAGAGAGTCCTGTGACCCAACAATGGTAACATTCTATGGTTATGTTAAACCCGAAATTTTTTATATATTTTATTGTATTGTAATATTTATTGGCACCACCAAAATAGCGCCGAGGCTGAAGGAAGAATTTGATTAGGGTGGCTCTGTGCCATATTTGCAAATTTCTAAGAAGAAATCTAAATTGTCTTGTCAGTTCCTCCGTGGTCTGTCGCGACCCCGTCGTGCATGACATGTCGTGCAAACAGGAACAAGACACATACAATTCCCAGTATCATTTACATATATCAAATGCGTGACAGAACGTAGCTAAACACTAAGAGGCTATCGCCATTGGTTTACATCCAAAAGGGAAGCCCGTGGTCCTGGAACACGCATCGTCATTTTTTTTTATGGTGGGCAAAAATCATTCAATGACGAATCCCGCTCTTGGGCGGAGCAGACAACAGTGTCAGACTCTTACTGACTAAACACCCCACCCCGTTCCTTCCTTGCCCTTCGCACTGGGGCCACGCCTTCCTTTCAGAAAGAGACCCTGGGCCCCAATAACGTCGTTTCCCGTTCCCCAAAATCGTCATTTGACATTAGTGGCCCAACTTACCCAAAGTGATGGGGAGGCATTGGTGTGGCTTGATGCCCGCTAGTGCGGTGTAGAGCGACAGCTTGCCCACGGGGATGCCCATGCCGCACGCTCCCAGGTCGCCCAGACCCAGGATACGCTCGCCGTCTGTTACTACGATGGCACGCACGTCGCTTTCAGGCCTGGTGTACAATCGAAATAATACATTAATGAAACATACATTAGAAGCTACTTAGGTTTTTTTTTATTATATGTCATCTCCGCGCCCTTAGGCGGTGAAAGAGATAGTGTTAGACTTTTATGGACTTTTATGGACATACCGGGTTCAAAAATTCCTTTTAGAAAACGATCCTTGGCCCCGGTAAGTTTTGACCACGCTGGGCTACGGGCTACGGTATGCTGACAACTCCTTGAGCCACTATAACGATCGGTTCTGTGCTTCTGGCATCCAAAAAAAAAACGACTGTCACCAGGTCATCGATCCATCTTATGGTGCTAAGTCGTCATGCTAAATTATTATAAAGTATGCTATTACGTATTACTACAAGATGTCTGAACAACCTTTACTATCATACACTCACCAGTTCTATAATCAATCAGTACACTCACCAGTTCTTAAGAATATCGTAGACGTGTCCCTTGTCGTTGATGGTGATGAACAACCCCCTAGGCCTGCGGTAGACCAAGCCGAACTTC
Organism: Mythimna loreyi; assembly: GCA_029852875.1. NCBI lineage: Eukaryota > Metazoa > Arthropoda > Insecta > Lepidoptera > Noctuidae > Mythimna > Mythimna loreyi. Next base: position 17,401,442 of record CM056784.1, on the reverse strand, counting down.
TGGCAGGCCAGGCCCACAGTGGGCGTGTACACGATGGGCATCATCTCCGCTACGTTCTCGCCCACGAAGCGGTAGAACAAGTGCTCGTTCCGGTCCTGGACAAATTATAATATAGGTATTTTTTTTTAAATTTTCTCATACTAAGATTTTTTTATTCTAGATAGGCTGGCTCGCGTTTGACCACAATCTCACCTGATGGTAAGCGATGATGTGGCTGACGATAAAGCACGTTTGCCTAGAAGTAACCTATTCACTCTTGACTTAAAGACCCTTAGTTTGTAGCTATCAGAAAACACAGTCTCCGGGGGGTAACCTACAGCCCAGTGTCAAAATTGCAGTTGCACTCTAAATTGTTTTGAAAGGCTCAATAGAAGATATATTTAATATGTAGCATAAATAAAACTAAATCTTTTAGACACTAACATTGGTAGAGTGTAACTGCATTTTTTACACCTGACTATACACAAAAGGCATTAAATATGGCATTTATTATGCTCATTATACAGGTAGGTAGTAATTATTATGGGGTGTTAATCAAGTGAATCAGGAATTAGGTTCTAGACGCCAGATAAGTAGTTGCTCCATGCAAGATATTCAGATAAACCCGGTTCAGTAGATTGGAGAAAGGTTAATCGATATCAATATCTGTGGTAACCTTTTCTTACATTGCTGGAGTCTGTTTCCAATTCATTATGTTATAGGACTGGATTTTATTTTCAAAAAGCTGATCGCTCAAAAAATCAGTCTCACTATACTGCATGTACCTATACTAAATATACACCCATAAACGTAGGAGAAAAGTCTATCTGGCAATTGTTGTATTTTGTTATAAATATACTTAACTAGCTTTTGTCAGCGGCTTCGCCCGCGTAAATAAAATATAGCCTATGTTACTCAGGAGTAAAGCGGCTTTCTATTGTTGCTAAATTTTTTCCAATCGGACCAGTAGTTCCAGAGATAACCTCCTACAAACAAAAAAACAAAAAAACAAACTTTACCTCTTTATTATATTAGTGTAGATAGTGTAGATGTGTGGCTTTCGAACACTTATTGCATACGTGTATATCTGCATGGCCCTTATGTAATTTGACCAATAGGTACATATTTTCTGTATGAATTTTAAGAGATTTTAACCCCTGAGTTTGTTGCGGTGTTTCTTCTCAGGATAGTCAGCTAGGGAACACTGGCCTCATCATCAGCTTTCATAATCAGCCTTTCAATGTTCCCACTACTGGGACACAGGCCTCCTCTCTAGGAGAGGGAATGGGCCATAATACACCACGCGTGTCCAGTGCGGATTGGTGGATGTCACATGTCTTCGAATTTTTGGTTCTAGGACATGCCGATTTCCTCACGATGTTTTCCTTCACCGTTTTGAGAGCAGTGGTGATTAAATAAATTACACAAAGTAATGCGCCTGGTTGGGTTCGAACCCGCGACCTACAACCCGTAAGTCGGGGCCGTTACCACTCGGCCACCACTGCTCATCACACACTGGCCTCATCTAGTTTAAACGATGAAAAAAACGTAGTGTAAAAGTGTTTTTTTTTTCTTAAACACCTATTTGCAAAACTAAATACCATTTGTATATTATGTTTGCTAACTCTTTTTACCCACGACTTAGTCCGTGAGAATGTACGTAAAAGTAGTAAACATCATAATCGGTTTATTGAACCCATTATGTTTTACCGTGAAAACTTACCTAACAGAGTTTCACATTTATTAGTATGGATACTTATCTAAAGTATGGTACGTGAATGAAAATTGACATAAATCAGAGTGTGGATTCAAGTTGAAACTAGTCTTATATTCTTATTAGTTTATCCCTAAAAACGAGGTCAGTATCTTTAATTTCCTCGCTCTATATCATAAAGAATGTTCAGAAGGCACGAAAACATTAACGTAACCTCACACTAGAAATTATTACTGTATAGTATGTGACTTTACAAAAATTTATAACTCACAAACTAAGAGACCCAGAGACGGCACAATGCACAATGTGTAGGTCGTTTAATTTGTTCCGTGTGAGAACCGAACTCGTGACAAACAGCGCACCAACCGAACGCTCAACCACTGCGTTCGCTAACTCCACCGAGCCGTCAAACTATGAGGATCGAACTGAATAAATCTGACTTTCTGACTACAATTCGCCATAAGTCGACAGCAGTGACCAACTTTGAGCAAAGTTTATAATTACTTTAGTTGGCGAGAATATTGTACATCGGCTTCAGGCTTGTCCGGTATTCACGGGAGAATTTAATATATTTACATAAGTATGTGTGGCGCCCGGATATTTCCGAAGTTCCAAGAACTCTATTAGGATCCCGGAATTTCGGGAACTGGGGAACTGTTACTTTATAGAATGTAATTTATTTTTTATTTATTCAACAAGCCCTATTAGAATACCAGCGCTGAGTTATTTACTTTTTTGTTTTTAATATCACAGCATAAATCATAATGTCAGCATTATGATTTATGGTATTCTAATAGGGCTAATTAAAAAGAAAAAAGTGCCTTCCCCTTGACACCCAAGCGAGCGCCGGCGCTCGCGCTCATGATTTCGCGAAACGCGCCGTTGTCAAATTTTCAAAAATATAATGTTTTTTTTTTTCATTTTTTTTTTGTAGGGTATTTTGATATTTATCCAAGAACGTAAAAAAAATAGACAAATAACTTTCCGTTAATACCCGCGAACGCCGGCGTTCGCTGTAGTACCCGCGAACGCCGGCGTTCGCTTGAGGTAAAAGACACTTTATTGTTGTTTTTTGTCTTTTTAATGTTGTATTGTTTTTAAGTTTTCAATAGAATAATTACTTTTCATTTTATTGTTGTTTGTCTTGTCCGAGTCACAAACAAATTGTTTTCCTTTTTTTGTTTCTTCGAGGTCTGTTTTCTAGATTAAAAAAAAAAACCGGCCAAGTGCGAGTCGGGCTCGCGCACAAAGGGTTCCGTAGCAGCAAATATAATAAACTTATTATGTCAATTTATACACCTGGTGAATGGAGCCTAAACTCTCCCGATATTTTGCCTTGTACTTATAGGTTCAGCCATCGTTTTCAGTGTAAGCACAATAACTTAACCAAAATTACAGTTAAATCAACCTATCTCAAAAACTATAAGAGATACTTTGATCAAACCAAAAATCGTTGAAAGAGTTAATTAGCATGCATCACCTCTATTTTTTTTAGAATTTTATACCCCGTAGTTATAAAAATAGAGGGGGGGGGACATACTTTTTACGACTTTGAGAGCTGATATCTCAAAAACCGTTCACTTTAAGAAAAATGTTTTTTAGAAAACTTTATATCATTTTAAAAGACCTTTCCATTGATACCCCACACGGGTATGTACATCGAAAAAAAAATTTTCATCCCTCAGTTACATGTATGGGGGGCCCCACCCCCAATTCTTTTTTTTACTATTTAGTGTCATAATTTTGTAGCGGTTCATACAACACATATTCCCATCAAATTTCATCACTGTAGTACTTATAGTTTCCGAGTAAATCGGCTGTGACAGACGGACAGACGGACAGACGGACAGACGGACAGACGGACAGACGGACATGACGAAACTATAAGGGTTCCGTTTTTGCCATTTTGGCTACGGAACCCTAAAAACAATGGTAAAGTGCCAGTTTGACTCGCATTGTTTTTATTTATTTTTATGATCAATGAAATTTTACAAATGAGTTAAAAAAAAACAATTACGTAACTATCATTTTTAATGTAAACTAAATTTCTTTACAACTTGTACAGATCATATCTAAGGCTCTACACAAGAATACTTGGAACTAAAAATCAAAGATGAGGCCTATATTTCCTAGCTAAGTTCCCTGAGAAGAAAACGGCGAAATAAACTCAGATGGCAAAGTTTATTTTAAAGTCAAATCATTTGAGCGTCATGGAGATCAGTGTCTGAGATGTTCTTTTGAAGTAAAAATCACACAGATTTAGGTAGACCTGTCCAATTAGTGCCAGCATTTGTCAGTATTCGTGCAGCTTGTCTCAGGACTACTAAGAAGCTTAACGTTGCCTTGTTAGAAATAGGTAGGTACATTCTCTATGAACATTTCAACTGTGTACTGCAATGGGCTAAGCAGTTCTTTTTTATTGCTATAAACTATTGCTTGACTGCGATCCCACCTGATGGTAAGTAGTGATGCAATCGTTGATGGTGAGGCGTATTAGTGTATTATGAGCCTATTCACTGTAATCTTGAAGACACCCAAATTATAATCGGACGGAAAGATTAGATTTAGTTATAGGGTTCTATTGGTTTCCAGAACCATATTACTAATCTGCTTTGCCCAATTGGGTAGCCAACCACACTTCGGGTGTAGAATTCTAAAAACTAAACACCAATACCCACCAAAAATACAGTTTAGTTTATGAGTTTGTAAAATCGAGTGCGATGTTATTTCTGCATTTGAAAGATTGTTTGTAGGTCGTTATAAGTCTATAGCAAGCAGCATGGTCTGACCTCGCGTTTGACGGGATCTATGCTTCATAGATCCCTTCACAACGGCAAGGTTTGAAGGCGATAATTAGTTTCCAGAAGATAATTGGTTTTTAGTCGGAAACAAAACTAAAGGCTAAGTAATTTTACTAGTTTACCGTGTAATCAACAAAAACCAACATTCAGAAGGTATTACTTGTATTAAGGTAACTTGTAATACTTGTCATATTACTCTTTCTATGGTTTTTTTTTTTATTTCTATAAACTAGTGCTTGACTACGATCCCACCTGATGATAAGCAGTGATGCTTATTAACTCCTCTCCCCTCAAGCGAACGCCGGCGTTCGCGGGTACTACAGCGAACGCCGGCGTTCGCGGGTATTAACGAAAAGTTATTTGTCTATAAAAACTTTTTTTTACGTTCTTGGATAAATATCAAAATACCCTACAAAAAAAAAATCAAATATTGTACGTTAATAGTTTCCGTTAATACCCGCGAACGCCGGCGTTCGCTATAGTTCCCGCGAGCGCCGGCGCTCGCTTGGATGTCAAGGGGTAGCAGCTCGGTTATGGTGCAGATTATTTGTTACTTTTTAGTGCCCAAAGGGTACGGACAAGACTCTATTGCTATTTACTATCAATGCCGTATCATTCTGTTAGTAGACTGTATCTCATGAACCTTGATAGTTCTAATTTACACAAATACAAAAAAAAAAAACAAAAATATTTATTTCATCTGTAACATTGTCAGCATACATAAATTGAGGCAGCTCCGGTAAGTTACAGTAGTACTTGTGTTGGGGCTGTCGCGCACTTCCCTTATCAGTTAACTAAACCATTTTTATGTTACCAATGAATACATAACCAAAACCAAAGCAGTAATAATATTCAGGAAAAAATGAGAAGATAAATAATAAAGTATAAAAAAAGAAAAATAATAATAAAAACAAGTATAAACTAATGCAGCTCTTGGTGTGTAGGTGTACATGTATGATGGTGTGTTGTGATGTGTGTGTGTGTGTGTGTGTAAAATAATGTAATACCGTTCAAATAACAACACAGCCGCTATAAAAACGGAATAAAACAAATATTGAAGCAAGGCATACAACAATCATGATAGTTTTGCCGGTTTTTTTGCTCGGACTATACGGAGCCCTTCGTGCATGAGTCCGATTCGCACCGGTTTTTATGAGTTATTCTAACGGACTTGAAAACAGCCGCTACCAGTCATCCATCACATAAATATTTAAATGCCTACTGTAGAATATTTAACAGAGCCAGAAATGATAACATCTTTCAGTCCTTTAGTCCACTGAGGCTTCATGAATATTCCGTTTCAGTGAGGCGAAAGATTTCTCCCGTTTATAATGGACGAAAACCTTCGATAGAAATAGATATGAAAGTCCAATTCTTTTCATATTTAATGAAGTGTATAATAATAACGATCGTCGGTTGTTTTTTAATTAAAAAAAAAAAAACGTTTTTACGTAGTTCATTGAAGTGTAGTGTAAGAAAACTGCTCTGAATAAAGACAAGCAATTACTTGTATGTTAGTCTACGGTCGTCTGAGTGACTTCATTAACAAAGTGGTTGATTGCCGTCCACCTGTTTAAAAGGCTCAAGCCTGAGTCGACAGCGCATTGTATTTGCGCTCGTCTTATATTTATGTCATATATGTGAATAGGCATGAGCCCAAGGACCGATCCTTATAAGACGAGCGGACGGCGAGCTACTTATTGCTCGTCTGGATCCAAAGATGGTGAAGTTTACTTATACATATATGGACGCCAGTTTTACAGTTCCCCAAAGACTAAAACCACAATTTTCTTCCAACACATACCAAATCTGGTGACTCAAAAACAAAGCCTTACTTACCAATAGTCCCATAAGGTAGATGTATTTGTTGAGGGGGTCCTCGTACCGGTCGATAGACAGCTTGCACATCTGGACCTGCTCCTCCTGGGTCTTGACCCTGGCGGGGAGCAGGCCGTGGATACCCAGGGTCTGGCGCTCCTCGATTGTGAAGGCCATGCCCTGTGGACAAAACAAGTATGATGTTAAATATTTGTTTCAAATTTCTGTGTTAAAAATATCAAAGATATGCTAATTAAAATCTCGGCACTTCAATTAGCATATATTTATGATGTTTTATTCTTTCAACAATTTTTTTCTAGCCAGCTGTGGGCTATTTTATAACTGATGTAGGTACTATCGCGACCATTTCTGCCAGATCATTTAAATCCGAGGCGCCAAAACCAAAACTTTGGAGTTTTTGTTTCATGTGCATTAAAAAATGAATTTAGCGGTGGTAAGGCGAAAGTGACTTCGATGGTACATACATTTAACCTAATATTATAAAACAAAATATTGTTATTAGTGCCGTGAAACTCCGTAAACAGGCGTGAACATGGACGTGGACGGTTTTTGTGGAGTGTTCGCGGGTACGACTTGCGTAGTTAATTCAAGGCGTAAATGCGCGCGTGAATTTACGGCACTAATGTGGAGCCATAAGAACGTGAAATATTGGAGAAAGCTTTCTTTTACGAAGTAAGCTAGTAGGTACTAAGGACAGAATGAATTTCCAAAAGTTACCCACTAAGGGAATAAAACGAGGGTCTAAGTATGTATGTAAAGAAACCTATTTTCACACAAGTGAAACAGCTGGCTAGTTATGTAAAAGATTAGAGAGCTTCACAAAAATTCACTATCGCTGTGAAACCTTCCATCCCGAATCTGGCAGACTGCCAAGTTCCAGTTCAGTATTACCGGATATTTTCCTTATTTTTCCCAGCAACATAGTAGGTAAAAACGTAATGTTCGAGTTGAAGTATTATTACAATAGGAACATGCATTCATATCACAAACACTCGTGACAATGGTTGTTGTGAAAAATCGATGCACAGATAACACATGCCACATAAATATTAATCACACTTTGTAATTATTACTATCTATGCAAGCTTTACCGTTTTGTTGTGACTATCAGTTATAGTATTGTTATAATTATATGAACATATAATTAGGCTACAAAAATGTTTATTCCTATTTCCGCCTATGACCGTTATAAACATTGAAAGCATGTGCTAATTATGTGCCCCAAATCAGCTTCATTAAACGAACAAACAAACAAATAATTTATTCGCAAAATGTGGGTAGATATACATGGTACGTTAATATTATATGATATACTAGCGACTCGCCCCAGCTACGCGCGGGTGCAAAGGTGATATATTATACCTATAAACCTTCCTCTGGAATCACTCTATCTATTAAAAAAACCGTATCAAAATCCGTTGCGAACTTTTAAAGATTTAAGCATACATAGGGATAAGCAACTTTGTCTTATACTATGTAATGATTTTTTTTTTTATGGTAGGTGAAAATCATCCAATGACGAAACCCGCTCTTGGGCGGAGCGGGAGACCAGTGTCAGACTCTTACTGACTAAAAAACCTACCCCGTACCTTCCTTGCCTTATTCCTGGAGTCGAGGTAACAGTTTTCACCACCCTCTAGGCTCCAGGAGGCTTCGACCCTGAAGGACCCCTGCAGTTTGCTGACAACTCCTTGAGGCGCGCGGGAACGGTGCGCGCCGTTGACGACTTGGACTCGGTCTTACCAGACAACCGGACGGCGAGCTACCCATTGCTCACCGTCCGCGAGCCAGTGTCTACGGTGGCCGGATATCGGCAGGATCGCGGCGGCGACGGCTACGGCGAGGGCGCTGTTGCCTTTGCCTTATGCGGTCAGCCTCCTCCTTTACGAACATTACTGCTTCGCAGAAGGAGGCGACCGCCTGCCATTCCTCTTCGCTGCGGACCATGGCCTGAACCAGGGCCCGGCGCGAGAGGTCGCCGCTGCCGATCACCCCCACGAGGACACGGCGATGCTCTTCCCAAGCAGGGCACACCTCCACCGTGTGCTCCACCATACTATGTAATGATAACAGTAGAGATCCTCATATTCACCATTTCTGGCATACGAAACTTAAATTAATAATTAAATGAACTGGTTAAGTACATAGATGCTTATAAACTCTTTAGGAAGACAATTTCAGACCATTAAAAATGTACACAACGGCACTGGGTATAATACTAGTGCATAGATAAAGCTGAATATCTCGTTACGTTGTTTTCTCCAATTCCTTCCCATTTCCAGAATAGTGTCAGTTTTCCGGTGAATGACTGAGACTCCATTCCAGCACAATTCAGAAATGAGGCTGTATAACAATAATAGTTATTCAACCTCACTTCCCATATTGTGAAAGAATCAAGAATGTGCTCCACATAGTTCTCAATATTTCGCAGAACTACTAAGATCATAAATTTCTACATTGTACATGATTGACCATTTCCTTCTCAGCTATCAAGTCAACGACACAACAGCAGTATAAAATTACCGCAATGGGCACTACGCCCACACACAAAATATACTTTCAACATGATAATTATAGATTGGGGCCGGTTTGTAGGTAAATGAATGGACTTACAGTTCGTTTTTTAGTCCTAGACTACGATTTGACAACTTAAAATGTCAAACTCCAGAAAATTGGGAACATATTTCTAGAGTGTGACATTCTGAGTTGTCAAATCGTTGGCTAGAATTAAAAAACGAACTATAAGTGAGAAATAAACAAAATTCTTCGTACTTTGCTTGCCCGGAAATGTTCGCGAGCGGCTGGCTATCAGCTGTGAATGACGTAACGAAGGTGACCGCTTCACAACGACCTTCGATTGTGCATTGCGAACTGATATACGTGTTCGACTTTATAAATACGGAAATAAAGGCTATATTTGTTTGGATCGAAATGATCGGCTTGAATTACCGTGCGTAAAGATGTTGTGACTAACGTAATACGAAAGTTTCCGCTAAATCATTATGGGTGTGTGATCTATGGCTCAGTTAAACAATACCTACGGTTGTTACCGGGGCTCTGGGAATAAGGCAAGGGAGGAACGGGGTAGGTTGTTTAGTCAGTCTGACACTGTTTCCCGCTCCGCCTAAGAGCGGGATTCGTCATTGGATGATTTTTACCTACCATAAAAAAAACAATACCTACGGTGATCTAGTGTTGACTATTTTGATGTAAAAATGCGTAAACATCGATTTTCGTATTTAACCCCTCGCGATTCGGGATAAAGCTCGTTTCTACGGATTCATGTGGCAACGGGAAGCCAAAAAATGTTTACTTCGGAATAAATTACGTACGTGATATGTAAATGTCTATATAAAGCAATTTTCCCAATAGTTGTTTTCGTAACTTAATCTATTATACTTCTTAAATAAACTATTATACTTCTTAAATAAGATTATTACTTCGTCTCAGTTTTTATTATTTATTTACAAGTAAATTTGTAATGTGCAGAGAAGGAAATACAATTTCAGCCGAAAAACATCCACAGTGGGACATGGACCTTACAAAATAAACATAAAGTCACAAACTACAAAATGTGTTTCTATTTTCCGTGCTAGTAATTTTCCCGGAGTTCTGTCGGAGCGTCCGTGGTCACAAGAAAAGTCTAATTGGAAATGCAACTCCCGAACAAAACGCAAAAATCTCAGTTTGAATAATTAATTGCAATTTAAATTATTCTGAGATTCTATTATGATTTCGTACGTTTAAACGATATTCTTTTCTTTTGGTGAACAATCATCAAATAACTTCTCTCGCTGACATACGAAAAGCGTTATCGAAATATCAATTAATTGTTATTCAGTCGTCTATTAACTGATCATTGTGCCATTGGCAACACTTCACAGTATTGAGGGGAAATGAAAACTGTTTTTAATCAGTATGTGATAACGACCGTACATTACAACTCACCTCTATGTATGGAAATATGTAGTCTTAATATTTCTAGTGTTTCTTAATATTTTGCGGAACAGCAGAATTTAACTCCTGATTCAAAAATAGGGGTGTTATAATTTTGATAACTATTTATGTTTGTATGTCGATGGCACTATAGTTCTACAACGGGTGAATCGATTTCGATGCGGTTTTTTCTTCATTTGAAAGCAGGTTTTCTAGCGATGATTCATAGCCATTTTTTAACAACATCAGTTCAGCTATTTACAAGTTATGGTGGGAGAAAAGTATGAATGAGCCACCAAACTTTTGCTAAAATGTCCAAAAGGGTTGAGTGTATGACTAGCTCCAGCTCTTGATTAAGCATGAGGGAATGTCAGAGTTTTACAAACGAGAATTTTCATTTAGTCCCCTTTGCTTTTAGTTTAAAATATTTTTATTTTTTATGGGCCTACATTGAGTACGTATAAAACGTCTGAAGCTAGTGCACGGTCCCCAATTGGTCGTTACCTATGGAGAAGAACCGGTTAAAAACTCCAAGGTTACTGTTTTAAAAAAATACGATTTATATACAATATTTTCATATTATTTCGTTGAAACACACAGAAACTACGCCAGTGAAGAAGAAAAAATAATAAAAAAGTCATAATAGGAAACTCTCTTTCGTTCAAAGGTAACTCCTTGACTACGGTAACTCTTTTAAAAAATCTCGCAACCCTAGGAATCGACATACCCCGAAGTCACTCTAATGATATAACGAGTCGAATTGCCGAGATGCGACTTTAATTAAAAGCATAATGTCGTAATAAAAGCGTGTTCTCAGCACAACTCTACACAAAGAGATCTGAAGTTAATGAATGTGACGTCAGAACCGTCTCACACTGGAAAGTTATAGGCAAGAGCTTCTGAGAAACATTTATTGTGAGAATACGAGCAACACTCCCTTTGCGAACGGTTTTAATCCATTAGGATTGTGTTAACATTTGTGTAGGATGGTAGATTCAATTCATTGCCAGGTAATGTATTAGTAATATTTATTTTGCCATAGGCAATCTATCAATAATAAAAAAAAACATAAAATCATTTCATTACATAGTATAAAACAAAGTTGCTTATGCCCTATGTATGCTTATATCTTTAAAAGTACGCAACGGATTTTGATGCAGCTTTTTTTAATAGAAAGAGTGATTCAAGGGAAAGGTTTATGTGCATAATACATGCATACTATATTCAATATCAGTTCCCATGCGAAGCTGGGGCGCTAGTAATATAATATATTCGACAATTATCACACAACGCCGTCTAATCTCAAGCTAAGCAGAGCTTCTAAATAATAATTCTGCTATACCTTGAACGATTAAATCGCTTTAAAAAACCATGCATAAGAAAACCCTGTACAAAACACTAGCAGTCTCTCATGTTTTTCTAAGACCTGACTCTTCTAGGGTCCCTAAAACGAAGTCAAAAGAGGAACAACTTAGGAGTAGGTTTTAGTTTGTAAAAGTCTGATACGCTCACCAGGGACCCAAGGGCGAAAGATGTTATTGAATAATTTCCCACCTAAAAAAGGTATCCCTCGCGGTTTTAGCCACTTTTTAGTTACTGCCCCGCTATCATGGCTCGTAGTCAGAGCGTCTACCTTATGGTCTACCTCTATAAAAGAGCTAATAAAACTAAAAATTTTCAATTCGACCTACCGAGTAGTTCCTAGGAACTACTACTACTATTGAATGTGTTAAAAAGGAACTACTAGTCTAGACTAATAGTTCCTTTTTAACACATTCAATAACTTATAATATAGCAACAAAACGTATTAAGTTATATAAGAAGGACAATATTTTGATTGTTTAGTTCAGAAAAGGGATAATTTAACTTTCGGCACCATATATCTTATACTAGCTTTTGCCCGCGGCTTCGCCCGCGTGGATTTGGGGTTTCCGGGATAAAAAGTAGCCTATGTGCTATTCCGGAGTATATCCTATGCCTGTGCCAAATTTCATTCAAATCCATTCAGTAGTTTTTACGTGAAAGAGTAACAAACATCCATACATCCATACATCCATACTTACAAACTTTCGCCTTTATAATAGTAGTAGGATCAAAGGTTGAAATTGAGTTCGAGAATGGCTTCCTAAGTCATATGCCAGCAAGTTAAAGGAAACGTGACCGCTTTCAGAGAAGCAAAGGGATCCGGAATAAGTGGTAGTACTTCGCTTTGTGAATTCCATCGAGTGTCTTATGGATTGTATTTTTATACTTAGACCTTCTGTGTACTTATCTACGTATGTTCTTGTCCTGTAGATTTTCTAGTTACGGCCCACAGAAAGTCTAAGTGTGTACTTATGAGGATTCTAAGCCAAAATCAGTCGTTGTAACAATACTTGAGGAGGCTTATGTTCCGCAGTGGATGTCTTTCGGCTAAAACGATGATGGTGAGTTACCACATATTTTTCTTAACCTTTGTCTAGAATTTTAAGCACTGTGGCTAGATAGCATAGGTATGGTTTTCATTAATTTTATACAAACACTGACAGCTAACGGGTTCAATTACCTATATTTTTAAACTATCCAGGCGTCCACTCAAATTTCATCCTGATCGGTCAAGCTGTTTATAAGGGGTACGGAGGGAAACACACTTACTGAGGAACTGTATACATAAAGTCTTTCTTCCAGTAGGAAGAAAGGTCAAAAGAGTACCACATTTTTCTCATGCCAATATGTGAAATGCTAATTGCTGCTTCATTTAATAAGCAATTGTAATTCTATTTCAGAAAAACATTTCAAGTGTTATTTTTAGTTAAATACAAAATATTGTTCAAAAATATATAAGTTCAAAAATATGTAAGAAAATTCAACAAACCCTCGAGTCTAAAGCAGCAACAGATTCAGACACGGTGTACAAATCCCTGCGAGGAGTCAGGTGCCACCAGTCCCTTTCCATTTTACACTTCGGTCCATTAACAAGACTCCTTGAACTCAACCATCACTGACTCACTTAAACTCAACCATCACTGACTCGCCAAGGCCGCACTTAATGTCACTCGAGCAAAACCACTTCTCAAAAGTAATGTGTCATTATTATTCTGCATACATTTTTAACGGACGATATAAACGTAACTATACTAAAACAAGCGATTGAAACGTTTTATCATAAACTGGATCGATAAATTGAAGCTAACATGCATAAAACATTTTGCAGCAGCGCCTGCATGCTAGTAAAAAGCTAGAACGTCCAACACTTTATCTAAATGGAAAACGCTTTTCAATTTACAGCGTCGCTTGACGGCGGCGACTGCATTTGAAGTGGAAGGAGCGAAGTTGCGGGAACAGCTAGTATTATTATTTATTTATCAGGAATGCGGCACCTCACGATCGATACTTCAACAGCAGAGTTTTCTATTCTTTATGAGATATTGACTGGAAAATTCAGTTCGAATTGATCCAGTAAACTATATTTTTTGTTGTAGCCCATATGATATGCGACCCAAGGTTGACCCTTGTTTATTTTTCACAGAGATTTTTCCTGTCCCGTCACGCACGTCCCTTCGGATTATCATAATTTAATGTCTGGTCGTAAGTGTGTGTTAATGTGAGAGGGTCTAAACCGCACATCAAAAGTGCGGTTTAGGCGAGAAGAAGGATTTAAACGGTACTTGTTACGCATTTACTTATTCATAAAACCTGAGGCTGCGTGTTTTATAATACAATGCATCATTAAAAGTACTTAACGAATTATTATTTAATACTTCTTTTATGTTCTTTTTTATTATTGTACATAGGCTCGCGTTTGACCTCTATGTTACCTAATGGTAAGCGATGATGTGACCGACTAGTCTAGACTATTCACTCATGACTAACTAACATGACTATTCACCCCTAAGTTGCAGCTATTAAGATGTAGGGGATTTCACTCCTTAGCTGTAAACTATAAATTCAGGTAAAAGTATCAGAACACACTTGTCTTGCGTCATTCTTCCTAATGAAACCAAGGTTCCAATCAATCACCTAAGACATTTCAATTTCAAAAATCCGATAAGTACTCTCAAGACAGCAGATTAAAAATCAATTAAGAACAAACGCTACATTACTATTCCAAATATATAAGTACATCAACCTGTCGACTGATCTCCCGCGGGCCTGCCACAAGGTTCCTACGGCAATATTATCGGAGCTAAAGGCTGATTTACATTGGGTCTGTGGCTGTCGTCAGTGCTGGCGCCGAAAACTGACGCGTACTATTTACAAGCAGTCAGTATTTCGTCAGTAGTCGAGGATATGATTATAAATCGATTTACACTATGGCAGTGCCAGGTCAGCTCTGACTCGTCAGTGAATGTCTGACTAACTGTCAGTTACTTACTCAATATAAATCTGCCTTAAGACTATTACCGCTGCGGTAAGACCCGATACGATCGCAAATTGTCCCAATTACAACGGGTAATCGTCAAGTAACCTTCAACTTGATGTAAAGTGCCGCCGGCGACAAATCTTGGAACGCTACGTACCGTATTTGGTCGGATCGATTCACTTTTTATGATGACTGAAGCTGTTCCGGTTCGTTAGAGGTAAGTTTGTTACTAGCATTGACACTAATTGTAATGTCAATGATAGACCTTAGTAACAGCTAATGGGATCAGTTGCTCAAATAAATTAACATTTTATTGAATGCTTTAAGGTATGCACACTAAAGTACAGAGGCCGAGACAGATGTCTTAGGCATTTTGCGTCTGAAAAGGAAGGCTCTGGCCCTAGTATGTATGGCGATGTAGGAACGGGGTAGGTTGTTTAGTCAGTAAGAGTCTGACACTTGTTTTCCGCTCCGCCCAAGAGCGGGACTCGTCATTGGATGATTTTTACCTACCATAAAAAAAGATGTCTTAGGCATTATCTACTAGCTAAGTTTTGGGTGATGTAGAGAACAAGTTTTCAATGAAAATATTGTTTTCATAGTAAGATTTTATAGCGTGGTATATGCACATATAATTGAAACTCGATGGGGTTGTGTTGTTTAATTAAGGAGTTCCTATGGCCACCTTCCAGCTTCATAATCAGATCAACTCCATGTCAACATAAAA
Organism: Mythimna loreyi; assembly: GCA_029852875.1. NCBI lineage: Eukaryota > Metazoa > Arthropoda > Insecta > Lepidoptera > Noctuidae > Mythimna > Mythimna loreyi. The sequence continues at coordinate 17,386,104 of CM056784.1, read as the reverse complement.
TTGCATCGTCACACGATTTACATATGTATGCAATATTTCAGCGCAATCGGTGACCGGGAAATGGATCCAATTTAGTTTGCAAGTTTTGATCACAAACATCGGGACAGGTGAAACTAATATATAAAGCTTGTAAAAATGGTATTAGGTTCAATAAAAGTTCGTTTCACATCGCAACGAGAAGAACAAATATGAAGAAAAGTTCATTCACTCATTGAAATTCCGACCTGAAATCTAGTTTACCGTCCAGGTCTGAACATATGAAACAAACAACAAACATGGAAATACAAATTTATACGAGAATTTCTGCGAGCAATCAGAGAAAGCAAACACAACGAGGGTCTCTGTCAACATCATTATTTTGAGAGGAAATAATAACTCATACTCCCCGTGCCGAGTTTGGTAGGTAACGTTAAAGCCGCGTTTCCACTAGGCCACAATTGACGCGCAACATGTTGCACAAGTTGCCCGACATGTTAAAAGCCAGCGCGGAACTTTTGTTGAACAACGTTGTCTGTTTACGCAACTACGACTTTACGTCAGTCGTCGGCAACATGTCGCCAGAGGAACTTGTGTTGATTTCAGCGGTAGTGGTTATAATTTTATCGAAAAATGCATCAAAAAGAAGAAATTCAAGTTGGTGGGTTAGAAAATGCCAGCGAAATAAATAAAATGTAACGACTTTAAACAAAAAACAAGCCGCGCGTCATGTTGCGCGCTTGTAGGCAACGCCGCGCGCTTTTGTGCAACGTTGCCGTACATGTTGAGCGTCACGTGTCGCGCGCCAAATGTTGTCTAGTGGAAACGCGGTTAAATCCGGGCTAAGTACACATGAGTACCTGCCATGATAATAATTGTACCATTAAGGTTTTATTACCTCAAGCACATTCAATAAATGTTACGTCGGCAACTCATTTTATAAAGCTATTCAAAATGTTTATGAAACATGGAGGGATTCGTGTAATTTAACATTTTTTTTGCCCTTTACCTGAAATATTCAGGCAAGCGTGTGATTATTAAGTGTAGTTAATTTATCAACGTTGCTTACATAGAGGCTTTCTGGTCTTAGTTCTTATTCGATTTTCCAGAAAACGTTATTTAGGAAAAGCGTGAACACGAATCGATCAATCTTTTGCTTTTCCAATCCTTTTCTATTTAGTAATGGTAGGTACCTAAAGGCATGTTGTGCCTGACGTTTGGGACGTGAAAATTGAACGCCTATAGAAAGTAAATATGTACCTACTAATGTAAAAGTAACAAATGTAAATATCATTTAAAAATTGCATAAATACTTATAATCTTTTAGAATTCTGTTATTAGTTAGACTCCACTGTCCGTCTATTAGTTAGACTCCACTGTCCGTCTATCTGTTACCAGGCTGTATCTCATAAACTATGATAGCTAGAACTAAAAAAAGGTTATAATATAGTGTCTGGTGTTTTATTGGTCGCAGTTAGCCGGGTCTTCTTTATTAATAGCTTTATATTTAGAATTTATAAAGCAACAATGAATATAAGATTTGATAAAGCCATTTAAGTTCGAAAGAAGTCTTACATTATTCTATATCTAAATAAGGTAATGATTGTAGCATAAAACGGTATCATTATACATTAATTGTCTTACGCAATACGTTTATCTGCCGACAGAACAAGTCTCCCTTCAGCTTCTAACAAGTACCTACGTCAGCAACAAATGGCCCGCCTGGCCGTGATATAGATATATAAATGGTTCATTGTCTTAGGCAATTAATCTACGGAATAGGCAATTAGGAAGACCTCTTTTTTAAGGTTTAATTGTTAAAAAGTAAATGAAGCATAATTTCCTCTTCATTTTTCTTTTGACCCATCGATTAAGAATAGAGAGAGTAAATATAATTCATTTAGTAACGCAAATAACTTACTTTGCAGAAATCTTTAAATTGTATAAGCATCTGTACGTGTATTTGTATTCATCTAACTTCTCTTACACAGCTTAACCAATTTAGATGTAATTTTATTTGTATATATGAGCAGTGGTGGCCGAGTGGTAACGGCCCCGACTTACGAATCGTAGGTCGCGGGTTCAAACCCAGCCAGGCGCATTACTTTAGTGTAATTATTTCATCACCACTGCTCTCAAAACGGTGAAGGAAAACATCGTGAGGAAACCGGCATGTCCTAGAACCAAAAATTCGAAGACATGTGACATCCACCAATCCGCACTGGGCCCGCGTGGTGGATCATGGCCCATTCCCTCTCCTAGAGAGAGGAGGCCTGTGTCCCTGCAGTGGGAACATTAAAAGGCTGATGATGATGATTTGACTGGGCCTCTGTATGGTTTGAAAATACAATTGGACCCGGTAGATGGCGATGGAATCGGGTTCTTATTTTTTTTTTTTGACATTTCCCGCTTTCGTGTCAACGGCAGCCTTTGCCAGAACTGCTAGTGGGTGATTCTATGAAGCCGAGAAGGGTGTCTTATTCGTCTGACTTAGCTTTTGTTTACAATTTGATATTTGTTACTAAATGTATCAAAGGTACTCATTAACGCCCACTTACGCTTACGACGAGAAATAAATAGATACGAAAGCTAGGCTAGATGAATGAGACGTTCTCTCAGTTTCAAAGAATCACCCTAATAAAGGATAAATTCTGAAAATGATGTATTGTCCAACAACATAATCTAGATCATCACGATAAAAGAAGGTGTACATAATCGTAGTAAATCGTTTAGTATGATTACTTTTTCCCATTTGCGATATCTATAATTATGTGTACAAGACTAGAAGTAGTATGACCACGATAAACAAGGTCAAAGCTCTTATATAGGTAATTCATCAGGAAATATTGTATTTGGCTGATTACAACATCAAATAAATATTTGGGTATAGGTTTGTGATTCAGGCATAAGGATAAAATTACTACGGATATTAACGTTGGCAAAATTATGCGACAAAACGTCAGAGTAACATCATTTTCCTCTAATTGCTTACTAATATTTTTTATGGTGGGCAAAAATCAACCAATGACGAATCCCGCCCTTCGGCGGAGAAGGAAACAGTGTCAAACTTTTACTGACTAAACAGCCCACCCTGTTCTGTTTGCCTTTCACACTAGGGCCAAGCCTTCCTTTCAGAAAAAGACCCTGACTAATAAATATTTGACCATAATGCTCGATCAACGAGGACTACGAACTTCTCTAGTACAAAAAATATTGACCTAATGACCAGAAATTAGTGGTTTCTTGCTTCGCAAGTCATGGTCAGTTTTTGCTTCCAAAATATAGACAAGTCCTAAATAATAGCAAGCTTGGCTATTATTGTATGACGTCAACCATCAGGTGATATTTTTTCTATTACCTCACACGTGTTTTAAGAATGAATATTAGTTTGGTTAACAACGCATTATTCAATGAATTACCATGCATTAGAAGTTATTTGTATAACGATAGCGTTTATGTGCATCAAATTAACTGTGCTGATTTAAGGAAATAAATAGGTTTTTTGATTAACATGACGGATCGGCATTATTAACACGTTTCATTTCCAGATCCTAATGAGTTACTAGGGGCGAGAAATCACGCTCATTAATTTTTTCCGTCCTACTGTATGCGTATAAATATTATGATTGCAAGTTGCTGATACTTATAGCTTTCTAAATGTATGATATTATTTAGATAAACTCCATCTGGTTAGGCACTTAACTAAATGCAGACGATTTGCACATTCTTAAAAAAATTGACTAAAAATGTGTACAATTAGCGATGTTAGGCAATAGTTAATTGCCTAACATCGCTAATTGTACTGTGTAATTTAAACACACGTACAGAAGATACACAAAGATTTTGTGTATCTTCTGTACGATTAAAAAAGACATCAAGATTTTTTACGTTTAGTTAAGCACCTAAACAGATGGAGTATAGTTATAGATGAGAACGAAGTCCGTTGGAAGAATCGATTTAATAATAACTGTGAAGTCACGGTTAGTTGCAATTTCTATGCCTAAACGTTAACGTACACGTTAAAGTTAGATGACGCAACCCGTCCATAGAGTAGATATAGACCTAACCTCGTTCAAGAGCAAGGGCGGAGTATAGCGAACCGACAGTCTAGCGAGGGTGAGCGACGACTTGGCACCGAGTCAATATTCACAACGCACGACCGTAGAAACACGCAGTGCTGCATCGCTGGCTAAAGCGGTTTAATCTAGCTAGACACTTACTCTATCTGAATCATGAGGTAAAGGTTTATGAATGTTTGTAAAAGTACTAAATTTATTAAGCTCTTTTACTAATTTTAAAGCTACTTTATCATCCAGTAACACAAGTCACTTTTTATCATGTCAAAATAAAATTGACAATTCCTGTGGGATGGGCCGCGCGATTGAAGCTTAAATTCAACGAGGACCCATTTTGTTAATTGACCGGATTACCCTCTTTTGCGATTTGAAAATTAAATAATGCTGCTTTATTCAGTGTGTCTCAATATAGGACTTGAATTGCTATGAGATATAAGACAGGTGAATAAACTAAGGTAATTTTAGCAATTGCTTATTTTTCTACAACTTAGATATAACTCTCTCAGATAGATTATCTGAGAGAGTTGTACGTGAGGTGCTGCAATTTTTAAATCGATAGTTGAACCTTTAAATACATTTTCTGCTATAGTACCAAATTTTAAGACATCAAGGAGGAAATTTAGGCCAACTTCAGGGACATTCGGTAATGAACACTTAAGACGTCTAGTTTTGACCGCTTGGAGTATTACTCCCTTAGCTGCTTATCATTATTTTCATTTCAATATCTTTTCAATCTATGTTATAAATAAGAGACGGATCCGATATGCAGTATCCAACTTTTGGTTGTAATTATGATGAATAATTATTGAAGTATCATAATGTAAAAAATGTAGAAAAAAGAAAGGGTTAAGAACTGAACCCTGAGGTAAACCTATTATAACTGAAGTCTCCAAGAACATCACCTCAGTAATGATTACTTAATGCCACCTTTACCATATGGAATACGACTGGAATAAAGATGCCAAGTAACTTTTCCACGAATTCATTTATAGATCAGATTATAATATTATATTCAACGTAATCAAAAGCTTTTCAGAGGTTATAGAATATGCCAATTTGAGACTTTGATCTTGGGACGTATTTTATTGACTAATTAGTTTCACTTCTACACCTTTTGTGCAGTTATTTGTTATAATGTTACATTGTATTGTTGATATAGCAACTGAGAATAAATACTATGTATGTTTATAATTGTTGTAAGAGCATGTACTAACCCATAAGCATAATGAAATGATTTTACGCTGCAGTGGAAAACTTTTTGCATTGATTATATTATTTTTACCTACGTAAGCAAGATATACAACTCTCTATGTACGATTAAATACATATATCACAGTATCACTACAGTATTTGGTATTTTGTAACTTAAGTAAGTTATACAACCCGATATTTTCGGTAGCAAAAAAGTATGCGTAAGAATTGACTTGACTTGCGTCATGGGAATTTCTAGAAGCTATAGTAAAATATTAGTAGGCAGTTGATGGTGATAATGTTCACTTCCTTATACATCATGTGTATTGGTCACCAACTGTGTCTTGCGGTTTGAGTGTAGTATTTCCTCTTACGTAGCATTTTGCCTGTTTACTTTATTGTGTCTCTTCTATTCTATACTAAGTATTTTTAGTAGCTGTTTTTTACTTAAAACTATAAATGTAAATTTATATTTTTTTCACCGCTTTTAATATCTAGCATTTTAAAGCTGAGAAAAAAAAATTAAAATTATTCATTCAAGTATTCATTCAATTACACTATTTTACATATATTGTAAAGTCACTACCTGCTGTTCATTAATTTATTTTATAACTAAACGCTAAGTAGCAACTACGTACACGTGTTCTTAAGTTATCTATTATTCATTCGTTTACCTAACCTAAATATTTATTGTTGGTGTCTTTGAATAAATCATTTATTTCGGTACAATAGGTACCCGAGACCGAGAGCATAGCCATCTAGGTACATTTATCAGTTTATCACTGTCAGAACTAGATAGTAGGCACAAAGAACTAGCGAATATAGTTTACTACATAGTTCATTATTAAAGTTAGTTTATCCTAGCGACGTCTACTGAAATGGGAGTTTATTTGAACAATTAAGAGAGCATACAGCCTTAAAGCCGGGCTTTGATCAAAGCCAAATGATTTCTGAATAATTGAAACGACAATTTGGTTGCAAATAGATGGGGAAGGACCCCGTATTAGATGAAGGACTCACCAATACGTACGCAGTATTTTGTTTTTAACTTTGTTGTTAATACTTTGCTTAAAGGACTTTTAGGAGCGTGGCCAACTCGAAGCGTTCAACGTTAACGAAACGATCGTAACTTGGCTAGGGGGGCTGAGTACTTATTTGCATATAAACTTATAACCAATCAATCGTGTTTGTAAAAAAGATCTTTTGGACCAATTTATGTTTAGCACTGGTAAAGTCACAAATCTTTAAAAAACCCTTTAAAGAATTTCTACATTTAAATTCACAGTATTCATTTTTAATAGGTACTACTACGCTATAAATTTTCCAATTCGTAGCTACGAGTTCTAGGAAAATTTAGTTCAGTAATTACTTGAAGTAAGCACAAATATTTACCTTTGAATTTATTACTACAGGTTAGTGCTAATAAAAGTTACAAGAGATGGATATTAATTTCTCAGCTATAATTAATAATGTTAAACAAAAGATCGCTTAGTTACAAACTTCGGTAGAAAATACTAAAGCGAGCCTTTCAAGGCCAAAAGAGGTTAAAACGAAATTCAATTATGTAATTCTTGGGATTTCGGCTGGCAGGTATTTACGGTGCCCGAACGCAAATCGCTTTAAGGCATCGTACATTAAATAAATACCGTAAATTCATCTGACCTTGACGAGTATTTTTCGAGACTAGCTGGCCTCACTATTTTCAAGCGAATAGGTACCAGAAATGTGCCCAAGGCAATAAAGTTTGTAGACTCTTAAGCCTGATCTACACTACTCGCGAACTTGCCTGGACGAAGTTGATCGAAGTCCAAAGTATGTGACTACACACTTGTGCAACCTCGCGAGAAACTATTCGAGTCCTTTGACTCGGGCGCCAAAACCGACAACGACTGGAAGTCGCAAGAAGCGAGGCGAGGTTGCACGAAGCAAAATACCCAATTACCCTTACGTATTCGTTCAACTTCGACCAACTTCACGAGTAGTGTAGAACAGGCTTTAGAGATATGATTACATTTTCTTGGATCCTGTAACGGAATCAAAAAAAACCTAGCGAAGTGCAAGCCAGGCTCTCGCTCGAAGAGTTCCAGTACTGAGTTTCCCTGGCTACCTATAAAGTTGCGATGCAAGCTTAAGAATCTTAAAAAAAAAGGAAGAAATCTAGAGCAATATTAATGGCAAGCATTGTTATAATCGTTGATGGTAAAGCGCACTGACTATAGTTTATTAAAAGCCTATTCACTCTAGCTCTAGGTCTCTTCAAGGCTAGCCTTGAAGAGACCTAAACGATTCCAATACAACACACCCTAACCTTACGAATTCTTATGTGTATAAGGTTCTTCTACACATAAGAACAACGCGACGAACCGACCCTGTACACCGTGTACAATATCTGATTAAAGATTAAATCTTCATATTTGCAATGAAATCTCCATTTTTCCGAAGGTCTAACAAAAACTACGCGTAGAAAACACGACTACATTGAGGGTGTTTAGTACATTGTCTAAGGGCCAACATACTTGAGCGCAGAACAATGATGTAATCGATATCAACTTTCATGCAAGCACAATGGACAACAACGCAAGGATATGTGGCGAGCCGACTAGCCTAGCTCTTAAGACGCCTAGAAACGGAGCGAGGTTACTGACAATAGGCCACAGACACAATAACCTAGAATCTAACCAAACTAGGTCCTTTACACAATACTGAGTCAGGAAACTGTCTCACTTCGACAATAGATTGCTAGGATAGAGGTCGTCTGCTGAATCGAAACAAAATAAAGAGTTCAAAGAATAATCTGTAGGCTTAGAACACACTTCTTTGAAGGCTTTGAGTGAAAAAGAAAGAAATAAATTTTATTGGTCCTTAAATCCTAAAAGTTGTAATCTTTTATTGTTATCAATGGGTCATAATTTTCTCATCTCTATAAATTTAATTTATAAAGGTTAAAACCAGATCATAGTTCACCTCTCATCAAAAATAAAGTAGGTTAAGTTACAGTATCCGCGAAATGTCACATTCCCATTTAACTAATTATCACTTATTCCAACAACTTAACGCAAAAACCGCGCCAATTAGGCAATCCGCACAAAACACGACCACAGATTATAAATATTTTTATCCCAAACAGAAAAAAATACGCCAGAATCACACTGTAAACACCACTTCACACCGACTGCGTGAAGTTTCCACCATTTACATAGCTTTTATAACACGGTGGCAGCAAATTATCGTGTTGCCATGGCAACGGTAAGCCGCCCTACAAACTAGGGCTTAAGGTGTGTGTTTGAGGATTACAGAGTCGATGATTCAATTAGTTGAAACATGCAACCACCCATTACTGAATCAACACACGGTGAAACTAAGTGTTTGCTGGTTGGGCAAACATTTGGTAAAATAATACGGGTTAGTTGATTTGTACCTAGATATACAAAGCGTTTCAGTTTGAGAACATATTCGTTGTGTGTATAGCTAAGGAGTGTAATTCCCTGCCGGAGTCTCTGTTTCCTGATAGCTATAACCTAGGTGTCTTTAAGTCTTTGAGTGAATTAGTTACTTCTAGGCAAGCATGCTTCATCGTCGGTCACATCATCGCTTACCATCATACACTTAACCTCTCAGCCATAAAGCGAACGCTGGCGTTCGCTGTAGTACCCGCGGGTATTAACGGAAAGTTATTTGTCTATAAAAACTTTTTTTTTACGTTCTTGGATAAATATCAAAATACCCTACAAAAAAAAAATGCTCAAATATTGTACATTATATTTTTGAAAATTTGACAATTGCGCGTTTCGCGAAATCATGAGCGCGAGCGCCGGCGCTCGCTTGGGTGTCAAGGGGTAGTGTATAACGCGAGCCTATCCATAATAAAAAAAATGTGCGTAGTAAAATTCTATCCTTTGTTTGTCAGTGTTACGTAGGGTTCCGTTTAAAAATTTATTGGGGCCCCTTTGTTCGGACACTGAAAACGGATGCTTTTAAAAGAGAAGTTTCAACCTGTGCAAGTGAAAACATGAAATGAAAATGAAAACATTTACCACGTGAAAAGGCTTTCGGTTATTTGTAAAATTACTCTTTGTTGTAATGAAAACGCGGGTTAAAGACGCCTTGAAAATTACACGTTTTTCATTGTCTGGGGGTAGGAAAATGGAACAGGAATAAATGTTTATTTTTGCCAGCATTTAAAAATCACAGAACTGATGTAGAAAATTAGTTTTTTTTCGGCAAATATATCTAACGTTTCCGTGTGTTTATGAATAGTATTAGGGCACTTGAATAAATCCGCTTATCTCAATGAAATATTAATACTGACGATAACAGGCCAGTTTAGGATATGACTAATGAATTTCAATGTTTTATCTTCCCATCGTGTAGCCGATTTATTCTGACTTCGATAGGCGCCTGAAAGTCTAGATCGTTGAGTGAATACGTAAGTTCTTTTAACGGTAGATTCTATTATTCAGAGGGTTTTGTCTTGATCATTTTTGTAAGTTGTAGACTGTGGGATGACCCATCATTGTTAAGTCATTTTAATTGTTATCTTGCTGTCATTAAATATGAAAATACTTGTGTGCAAACTTTTCGATATATCATGCTAGCGTCGCAAATCGCTAAATCATACAAAGCCGGCTTAGTTTTCAAGAATTGCACAAAATTCCGCACTCATTTAATTTTGTTTTCACATTTATTGTGCGTACAGCTAAGGAGTGGAACTCACTGCCAGAGTATGTTTCCTAATAGGAAACACACTCCTGCAGTGAATATTTGCTAGGTTTTTTTTTTTTTTTTTATGGTAGGTGAAAATCATCCAATGACGAAACCCGCTCTTGGGTGGAGCGGGAGACTAGTGTCAGACTCTTACTGACTAAAAAACCTACCCCGTACCTTCCTTGCCCTATTCCTGGAGTCGAGGTAACAGTTTCCCACCACCCTCTAGACTCCGGGGAATATTTGCTAGGTAGCTACAACTTAGGATTTTTAAGCTCTTGAGCCCCAAGCGTGCTCCTATTATCCTTCAATTGTCTCTATTTACGTTATAAATTACAAATTAATTAAATTTACGGTTTAAATCAATAATGCATAGATTATTTCTTGGTGAGCCTTCACAACCGTTGACCACATCGCTTACCTTTCGGCAAGATGGTGGTCAAACGCGAGATTAACAATAATGAAGTGTACGAAATGTTTTCCGGCAATTGTCCATTGTGAATCTACTCCTCCAAAGAATAATATAACTGCTGACCTTTTCAGCCTAACATGGCAAGAAAAACACAACATCTTACGAGTCACTTGAGAAAACACGACTATGCTCAAGAGAGCGTTGGGTCTCCTAAATTTATCGGTACCGATTATCTCGTGACAAGACAGGCTTTATGTTTTATTTTATTTTTCCTTGGCTTAATTCTTAGATAAATTGGCTTAGTTTTTCTGTATATATTGATAGAGTATTTCCATTAACATTCGAACGAATTTTCTTTATAATATTCAGTTCATTAAGAGAAAGCTACTAATGTTAACTATTAGGACTCATAAGGAGAGAAGGTGCAATAATGTGGTGGTCACTTAACTTTGAATTTTTGTTTCTAGGATGTGACGAAATCCTCACGATGTTTTCCTTTGCCTTTGTAAGAGTAATGATGTTATAATAAACTACAAAAACCAACTGGCCAGGTTTGATTCCGTGACCCACAATTTTTTTGTGTGTATCCGTGCTAAATAAAATATTTGTCTTTCTTTATAATCTTGGCCGATACCATTGGACTACCACCGCTGTCTCAGTTCCATTAATTCAATTGCAATGTGAAGTGATGTCATTGACACATTCTTCGTAAGTTCACTCTTATTTAAGTTGATATAATTTAGGTTTCTACAAAGTTAGAGTGAATAGGCTCTTATTAAACTAGTATAACTCACTATCATTGATTGCATTACCGCTTACTATCAGGTTTTTTTTTTTTTTTTTTTTATGGTAGGTGAAAATCATCCAATGACGAAACCCGCTCTTGGGTGGAGCGGGAGACTAGTGTCAGACTCTTACTGACTAAAAAACCTACCCCGTACCTTCCTTGCCCTATTCCTGGAGTCGAGGTAACAGTTTCCCACTTCCCTCTAACCGCTTACTATCAGGTGGGATCGCAATCAAGCACTAGTTTAGGTACACCTATCATTAAAAAAAAAACTAAGTTTCGCAAAGTAGGGACCTAAATTATATTATTATAAATAACAATTTTATTTAAAAATGTCTAATTTATATATGAAAGACTTATTTTCAATTGGATCACCCTTCTCACCACCTACAATAAACACGCCAGAATTTGTCTATACAACAGAATGAAAACATAAAACTTCAAAGGGCAATAAATCCATCTCCGTAATAAAAATTGACTGTCGACTTTGCGCGTCAGTGAAAATCCCCCGAGGTCTCAGCGGGAGCCGCAATATCTTTTGATATGAAAGAACGAAGATGAGAAATAGATAAAACGAAACATTGGGCCAATTCTGTGAACAATCGAGGGGAATCAAATATAAAAAAGCTCACTTTAACATTAAATAGACATACCCTAACCCTTTCACAGATTAAACAAATGTTTCTTTCAGTTGAAGTGCTCAATGGAAACTATTTCTCCAAGCTAAAGTGATATATTTCGCATTTTAGGCGCCATGTATGTAGGTATATAATCTACAAAGCAAGAATGCTAATCCGCTAGGCGCCAGAAAGCTATAAAGGGATGGAATGACATCACGTTCTAACCCTGGACGCTTTATGTCGTATCTTATACGTCTCCACAATTCTAAAGCCGTCACGTAAGTAAAAAATTGCTCTTTGTGTGGAGACCAAGTCAAAGTCAAAATCTTTTTATTTCACATAGGCCTACATGGGCACTTGTAAAATGTCAAAAGCTAGTGTGTGTGTGGAGATCAGTAAAGTCTCTAACACCAACCCCAGGATGTTGGGCTACCGATTTGAACTGATATTGAATAAACTACACATACAAATCAGGCATTTCAGATGCCAGGCTAAAATTAACCCCGGATACGTCCTTACGGCTCCGTAGTAAAATTTACGCAATCGTTCGACTAAGATAAACAAACATATATACAATTATGTTATGATCACTTTATTATCGACGACAGAAAGAAAAACAAAATTCGATGTTAATACATTACTACTTTTTATTCCACAAACTCAAATTTTCATGTTTGTGATTTTCTGACGTGGAAATCTTCGTGGTAAATGTGTAACAAGTAAAAATACGGTGTAGAAAATTATACTGGAAACGTTATGTAGATACATTACGGTAACTTATTTAACATTGCTAATGTTAGTAAGGAACTCTAAGTTAGTCTAGCGTTCCGCAGCCACAGACTATGTTTTACTTCAGGCAATTTGGCCGCGGATGAATTAATTAAAAGTTAACACCTAACTTTTGATGAAGGGTTTAAGTCAATCTTGACCGCTTACAAAATTATAACTGACCATTGTTCTTAATTAATTCACCACCTAACTACAATATTAGTAATCCTGTACCCGCACTCTCTTATCAGCAAAGTTAGGTTAGGCAAAGCTCATTTTAAACATTCAGTAGTTATCATCATCATCATCATCAGCCTTTTAATGTTCCCACTGCTGGGACACACGCTTTCTCTCTAGGAGAAGGAATGGGTCATAATCCATCACGCGGGTACAGTGCGGATTGGTGGATGTCACCCGTCTTCGAATTTTTGGCTCTAGGACATGCCGGTTTCCTCACGATGTTTTCATTCACCGTTTTGAGTAGTTATAAAGAAGACAAATAAATAATTGAATACAATTTTGCGAAACAGAAACAGGAATAATCTTGCTAAAGTAATTTATTGTTTAGATACCCCCATTCCCACTCATGTCATTAAAATAAGCAAAGTTACCAAGTTACCCAAGCCTCCAGGGAAGGAATTGATTCTGCATGCAAATCTGATGACCTCAAAGATTAAACATTCCACTAAATCGCATGCAACAAGGTCTAATACTCGTATGACTTGATAACACGTAACGTTATCAATGTATATCATAATAAAAGATCACAACGAGATATGACATACAATCAGATAAAACTGTTTAGTTTATTACTTCTAATTAGCCTTGTAGTGCCAACACTATAGATTGCAGATAGATTTATTCTTTGGACTGCGAAATTGTCAAAAACTCGCTCTGAATGAAGCTTTTAAATGCCTAAAATCTACCTGTTTTCCGTCAATTACCTCTTGCATTTCGGGGTTACGGTAACTCTTTCCAATATTCCGCTGTCCAGAAGACATGGTCTTGCTAAGTCCCTTTATTAATGGAAATCTTACCAACTTGTATAACTTGTGGAATTTAATAGAATTTGTACAAGGTGTGGTTTAGTTTTTAGTACACTAATTGCTGCAAATGACTGCACAGGTGTATAGTGATTAATGTCCTATTCGATCGTGACTGACATTCGTAACACCGCAAGGCCAGGGTCAGAGGCAGTCAACCGCTAAAAGCCAAGTGATTCATTTATTTTAAACTTCTATTATAATGATTTATGAGTGCATTTATTATTTTTAATTGGAAGAGGGATATGTATCTCTATGCCAATATGGGAATGGTGCCAGTAAAATGCCAAATGTTTATTTGTTTAGCTTCTTTATACAAACTTTAGTCCTCGGTTTCATCCACATAAGTGGTTTTGGAAAATCCTCTAAGTTTCCCTTACGTCAAGTTTTGCTATGTCATTAAAGGAAAACATGTCTAAAATTTCACGCTCCTGGACCCAATAGTTTCGACATGCAGTTATATATACAACAAATTTTACACTATTAAGGTAAAACTGTATTGTGCACACGTGGGCTACGTATGATGTACGCTAATCTGGGTGCATCGATCTCCATACATTTTGTATGGAAACTAGACTTGTAGAGCTACATTAGATCAACGCCACGCGACGTCGTTCTACGTAGGTACATGGCAGGCGTGGTCTACGTGTTAGTCAATGCAGTTCTAACTTTAGAAATATTGTACAATAATATTATTAAAACGCAAACAGAGTTGTTTTTCGACATATTTCTTTTTTTGATCATAATTATCATAATCGTACAAATGAAAGGCCAGATGACTCAGAAGTTAATGAAACTATTAAAACTAATGAGACTACATAATTTTAAAGTCGAAAATTTAGCGTTGCTTAAAAGTTTAATACACTAGTCGTAACGGGTTAATAAAGTTAAAGACAACAGATTTGAATTGATTGCCATAATTACCTATAAGTCTATCTAGTAGATGCCTATCACTTAGGCACAATTAGGTCAAGAGACAGAAAACGGCTACAATTAGTTCCCATAATAGAAAAATAACGTTAAAACTTACGAGGCCATAAACGTTAATAACACTTAATATAAAAGTAAACTAGTAAATCAGGGCTCAATAGCGGTTTAACTACCGGCAGCGGACAGGCGGCAAGGTTTTGATCATGACCAAGCAAATAGCGTGACCTTGTGTGCTGACGTCACGACACACCCACCGAACGTATGGCGGTGGGACGTGACTGACAGCCTGACTCGCCAGCGATACTGTGCAGGTAAGTGGAAAGTCACACAGGTAAACAATTACCTACCAGTCCCTGTTTAATGTGACTATTGTATTTAATGAATGTGATGTAAGTAATTGATATATTTTTGCGACTGGTGCACGAAAGAAAAGTGAAATATACTCCTGGGAAAACTTGAGTTAAGGAGTCAGTCAGTCATTAATATTTATAATCGGATTCATCATGTAGTTCGATTACAATGAGCATGCAAAAAAATCATGGACAGTTTAGAGGTAAATAAAATGGTAATAAAAAGGTTTCTAAATTACACATTGTTTCAATTTAATATCTCTATAACATCATCATTACGAATGAAATTCATGAAATGACACAGTAGCAATAATAATTCAGTAGTTAAATGGTCATTGAACTCTACAGGTTTACGCAATACCAAGCGAACATTCGGCCAATCGTACAGTAAAATATAAAGTGTTGTATCATTTTATGCCGGGAATATAATATCGATATATGAATGTAGGTATACATCATATGGTATTTCGTGTGTAAAATTATTTCTAGCAATATTTTTGCCCTATGATTCGATTTTACTTTATGACAAAAGCAATAAAATCGTGGAAAATGCAATGAAAAGTGCAGAGAACTGAGAGCTTCATTTCTCTAAGACATTTTTACAGCAAGCTCTTCTAAGCAGCTTACTCGATTTTTCCTTTGAGGCTCTTCGTCGAACAATAGATTTTATTTTCACGATCTTCAGGACTACGGAGCTCTGACTCTTCAGCATTTTATACTTGTAAAAGTGTTTGTACGCATGATGTTTTTTTTTATATTAAATTGCAGTTATTTACTGAACAGAAAAGTCTATGGCCTGAAAACATTAGTTAGTTAAAAGAATGACACAATAGAGAAAATAATATAAAACTACGAGAACTATGGAAAAATGACAATAAAGATACAATTTTCCGAAGAATTGAAGTATGTATTGTTTGAGCCACGATGCGTATGGTAGGTATACAAGCAGTAGTCGACATTCATTCAGGTCGTGATACAGAAAATCAATAATAATATTGCCTTCATATCTGACGAATATTTTCTTTGTTTGGCTTGGCACAGGTTACTTGGAAACCAAATAGTCTGAAGCTTACTAAAATAGATTGAATATATTGATTGAATGTGTGTTGTCTATCAATTAATGGCTTTCATAGTTAGAAATTTCTGAATACCCAAAAGAACAAAGAAACAATAGAGCCGTCTGCCTGTAGCTATCTTTGTAAACAATTTTGATGAGGGTAGTTAGAGATTACCTAATCCGGAATTGCTGAAAACCGTATTTAACTTATGAGATTATTATTATTTGGATTGTTTCCCCTTTATGCCTTTATCATATTTATGAAGATGAAGAAAAAAAGTAAAAGTGTTCTGTGTAAAGTTTCTCACATTCTTTAGAATATAGCATTTCAGAATTAGAAAACATTTTACTTTTTTTACTCCATAACCTAGACGTAACAATTAATTTAAAAATTAAATTGTAATTGGTAGAGAAAATGCAGTATTTAGCACATTAATTAGAATCTTAATTACAACGCAGTATTTTAATAGTCGGCTTTTAGTATTTCAAAAGTGGATTCAATGTTCAAATTAATGTTATTACATTGAGGTCTGCTGGAAGAAATTTCGGTTGATGCTTATTTCAACTACATATACTACATTTACGTACATTTTGTGTTCTTCTATCTGTTAATTTTAGCAAAAAAAAAGGTTTTTTTAATTGTTATAAACTAGTGCTTGACTGCGATCCCATCTGATGGTAAGCAGTGATGCAATCGTTGATGGTAAGGCGCACTAGTTTATTAAGAGCCTATTCACTCTAGCCTTAAAGACACCTAAATTGAACCTGAAGTATTTAGCTATTGTTAAAATGAGTGATTAAAGCCTAAAGCGAAGCTGTTATTAAGTAGGTTAGGTATACATTATTACACTTACAACTACTAGCAAGCCAAGCAGCGTAACTGATATTTATCGATTGTTGCAGAGAGAGTCAATTAAAAAGATTCCTATTCGATGGGTCCACATAACAAAATCGTATAAGAAAAAAATATAGATTGAAGAAGAGAAAGAAAGAGAAAAATTGTGCGATAAAATACCTACATTTCGTCTTATTTTTTCTTAAGATTTTGTTATTGGGACCCTTAACTATATCTTTTTTGGGTATCAAGCATAAAAATCAGTTCTGTAGTTTAACTGTGAAAACGTAACGTACAGACAGAGTTACCTACATTCATGTTACTATCGAATTTCCTAGACTTCTAGGGTAGTATGTAAGTTAAATATCATCTGCCATATACTAATTAAGTATATAGGGTCGTCGGGGTCGAGTGCTTAGATTGGGGACTCAATCCGCCCATCGAGTCCGACTCCAAGAAGGACGGTGGCAAAGCGATCACGTACTGCCAGTGCGCAGTGAGGCTCAGAGGAGACCTTTTTAAAATCTCCCCAGGGATGTACCCTAATAGGTTGTACAGAGGGGGTTCTAACGAGATCTGTTAAAAGGTCACGGGACTTTCATGACCTGATGATGGTCATAGGGTGATTTTAATAAAAAAAGGTAAAAATCCTACATTCCTTAGTCTTTTCTTCAAAAACCCTAGGCGTTTTTTGAAGGATTCTTCTCGAGAACAAATAAAAAATAGATACTGATGGTACAGTGACGTACTAAGCCTGTATGTCACTTGCTTGACATGACAAAAATGATAGCGTGTAATGTTACTACAAGAAACATGATCATATTAAAATCAGTAACACATTGTGTTGACCAATTAACCGTTATTTAGTTCTCAAATCACGTGGAAAAAAACGCTTTTGTTTAAAAAAGGTATTTTATAATTGACTAACTTCTGTCAGCGACTTCGCCCGCATGAAAGTAGGTGTCTACATACAAAGTTTTGGATCCGCCGTTTCATGCCCTTAGGGGGTGAATTTTGGAAACATCTCTGTTAGTGCTAAGGAAAACCTTGTGCAAAATTTCAACCTCCTAGTCCCAGTAGTTTCAACTGTGCGTTGATATGTCAGTCAGTCAATTTTTCTTTTTGTATAGGTACATTATATAGATTTTGTAACAGTATGTTCTACGTCAATTCTTATTTACCAAACAAAACGTGTTAGTTGCACACATTTTTACAATAGTCTTGGTATTTGCGACATAATATTGACGCAAATAAACTGTGAAGGTAATGCATCGAAAACAAGTTAACGTAAAGAGTAAATAATGACTTTACATTAAGTTTAAAATAAACATCACCATTACCTTGCACAGAAAACTACTGGCTGATTCTTGAACAGATATTCATCAGCAATTGTCTTATCTATAACATGAAAAAAACGGTGACTGACTGACATATCAACAAACAGTCAAAAGTACTGAGACTAGCAGTGTGAATTGTTAATTTTTGTACTGGGTTTTTTTATAACGCAGGCGAACACTATAAGAGGATTTTCCAAAATCCAGACTATCATGACGAATCGGGGTTCCAAAATTTGTACCAAGATTCTATGTTCTGTGTTCACGCAGGCAAAGCCACTGGTAGAAGCGAGGCCACATAGTATAACGCGGTAAATACTACATTTTTTACCTTTAACTTTCTATAGCGGAAAATTACATGAAAAACTACTAAACAGATTTTCATAGCGCTTCATAAGTAAGGTTAAGTAAGTGTAGTGGTACAATTTTCATTAGAGCCACTTATTTAAAAGTGGTCACTTAATTATTTGATTCGTGATAATTTATTGCCACCCATGAAATTCTTATTATTAAGGATTATTTCCGTTGGCAATCGGTGGTTTTTTTCATCGGCGTCACATCACCGAATAATGCTTATTTGAATGCAAATGCTGGCGTCGTTGATGACAATATCGACTTTAACGACTTAAATATGAGAAGCTGAGGCATTTCTTCATGGACCTCTCATCAAAACATAATTAATTATTGTAAACATTGGGTCGAATTAGAAATGAGTTAGAAGACGGTTAAAAATGAGTAGACACCGTCCTAATCAATACACGAACTCAAGGTTAGTTACTATGGCAACTCATGACTAAACTAATATTTTGCCAAGTCATTCATTGAGAAAAAAATAGCACAATCATAATCTTGAATATAATATTCTATACAGTTGATTAACATAAGTATGAACGTGTTTGACTTAATTCAGGTTTGAAGCGACACCCTATCACCCCTTTAGACAAATCAGTGACCCCTTTTGAACGCGTTCAAATGTGCCTTGGGAACTCTACTCCCTTTGAAATAGTGCTAAGAGAGGGATGCTTGGAGAATTGTGAACACTTTGTTCAGTATGGGTAATTGAAAGCGAATACGGGATTGAAGTAATTTGTATTGCCAGGCAAACCTAGCAGGTTTAAAAAAATAGTTTTTCTTATACTTTAATTTTGTCTAAAACGATCCCTAATATTATTTTTTGTCTGGTTTAAATCTGAAAATACAATACTTTTTCTAAAACTGTTCTCAAAGTGCAGCATAAGAAGATATTTACATTTCTCTAAAGATAACGTTTATCTTTGATGTATGTTTAAAGATACAAAAATGGAACTCAATAGTTACATAGTAAATTTTGTGAAACATTACTTCAAAATTTTTATGAATCTCAAAAAAAATATGAATTTAAATGAATCATTCGTGATTTTATGTCTCGACACATACTTCTGTAGAAATTAAAATAGGTAACTGTCACTCTCTGATATGTTATAGACTCGGAAAGTTCAACTAAATATTGCAATTTATATCAAGGCAATCAAATAGATATAGGAGTATAACTCGATCAAATGAGTAACACTGTGGGCCGGAAGTGTGCCAATGTCAGGGCGAAATATTTCCTCATTGAAATCTGTTCGCATACTGTTGTCATAACAAGGAATTATCTAACAAGTGCACTTCCTAGTGTAAACATTATTTATTGATATGATATATGTATTTGCTAGTTAATTAGCAACTTGACGTATTTATTAACTCAATACATAAAAGTCATGGTGATTCGTCATCGTCATAAGACTTCAATGTTACGCACCCATTACATCAGTCTTTATAAAATATCACGCCATAAAAATAAAAGTTTTTCAACACTTTCCCAAATATGAAACAAAGTATCGGAAACATTGTTTAGTTCCCGCAAGTTTGTTGACATAACGAGCCACGTGAACTTTGACGCCGGGTGTAAAGATCAAAACAAACATTTACATGACAATTGCACGGCGGATGTGAGCAGAGACCTCACCGACACCGACATTGACACCTCTGACACTGGATTCTCTATAGAAACTAGACCGATGCACACATGATAATGCCGTAAGAATTGAACACTTCCGCAAAGTCGAAACCATGACCTAACCGAAAATACGCGGTCATCGATCTCTGAATAAAAATAAAAGTAGGGATGTACCTTGTTGAGTCCTGGGTGTCGTAGACGGTCGAGGCCGGAGACTTGGCTGGAAGCCGTGGTGTCCCCGGAGCCCCACATTCCGATGCGATCGCGTTCCATGTCGTGCGTACACTTCCCTGCGCCGGTCGCGTACGACTGCTTGCCGGCACCGACTGTGGCGCTGGTTTTGTCTCGCTGGGCGGGGGGCGCTGGACTCATCGCGGTCTCGCTCCTGGGAAAACAGGAAAATGTTTCAGCGATAACGTACTCACCGCAGTGCGGTCTCTTCCGTTCGATAAGAGATGGCGCTGAACTTTGCACTATACTGTGGGAATTGTGCCGTAGGTGAATTAGAAATGTACCTACATTTCTAATACAGGTCAGTCAATCGCTTGCAAGATTGAGCCGTTTTTTTTTTTTTAACAAACGATAAAAGCTGACCCTTTTGACTAAAATTTCTTTTTTGTCTCTCTCATTTTTAAATTATATTATTAAGACTATATAAACTCTAGTGTCCATCTGACTGTCACTAGGCTCTATCTGATAAACCGTGATAGCAAGATAGTTCAAATTTTCACAGATTAATAAAATAAATAGTTAAGCGAGGTTTTTATTCACATACTGATGGAAAATTATTGTTTAGTCAACTTAAAAAAGCTACACGAGTTCTTTGACCTAAGTATCTGAGGTACTAAAATTATTTATCGATAGCCAAACCGCATTGAAAATGTAACTATCATTATTGGGGTCATTGACATTATTGCGCATATCTGCCTGTACGGAAACTGTGGTTTTGAGCACTACATTTGAGTAAAATAATAATTGTATTTGTTATCATTTCAGTGAGATAGGTATCGGTAATAAATAAATTAGTTTAACTTTAGCAGCGCGGTGAGTTGCACGCAGTTACGATTCCTTTAACTTTTTTCTATATTTGTTTTTTGCAAAAAAGCTTTCTTATTGCCAGTAAATATTAAACTAACGTAAATGTTAATATTAAACTAATTTTATTTTTATCTAATACTTATTAGATTCAATATATATTTACTACAAAAGTTTAGGACAGTTTTATACACACTGAAGTAATAGTTTCTATCTTACAAGCTTAAGTTATGAAGAAAATAAAAACTCAACGATCACTCCCTACTAGGTACTCCGTACGCTGTGAGTATATTTATCACCTGAAATAATGTGTTTATTTAATAAACACGATAAAATTTAGTAATAACTTCCACCATATTACCATGAAATAAGGTAATATTTAACTTTGCATAAAATGACATAGGAATTTTTCATCTTCAGGCCTGTTTAATTTTCTTTTTATGAATATTGTATTTTTTTTTAATTTGTTTATAGATAAGTATTTTTTTTTATTTTAACTTTTTATGAAGAAGAACTCTAAATATCAGCAGGAACTCGATTATAGCCAACAGTGGCCCTTGTTGCCATGACTAATGTAGTCACGTTAGTCAGCAATCTTTTTGTAATAATTTCCCTTTTGAACTCTATAAATTTTAATGATTTATCAGTCTTTATAATGCTAATTTACAAAATTATTATGGTTTTACATAAAAACGTCACATTATCTCTTTTTATATCATATTGGCGTCTCACCCCAGTTTTACACGGGTGACAGCAATCTCTAAAATTCTCAACTTTTCTCTACCATTATATGCAAGTATTATGCAGTATTATACACTTTTCTCATTAATCACCCTGTTTATTGGTGAAAACTGCATGAAAAGCCGTTCAGTCATTTTTCTAGACATACATACGTGGTAGGAGGTTTTGTTTTATAAGTAACGTGCTATTAAAATGCTAACAGCAAAAATACATTTGATTATGTAAAATAATTAAAAACTTAAATATTGGACAATATTTAAGTATTTATAGTCAATATTTAAGCCTTAATATTGACAGTTTTTACTAGCATACGCTACATCTGGAATTGGATACATATTTGACTTGAAACGGTTTTATATGTTTAAAGTCAATGATTTTGCACCATTGTATAAACTGTTAGCACTAACGTGGTTTAGTAGCCGAGCATTGAAAATTCAAGAACAGTTTGTAAGGGTGCTAGGTCAAAGGTAAGGGTGCTACGCAAGTTGCTACGAGGCTACGCTACGACACTACACCGCTACGAAGCTCTACGGCCTACCTACGGCGCGCGAGACAGGAACGACAATCTTTCTCACAAGGACAGCTCATAAGACAACACTATCTGAAACAATTTATATTTTTATTCATTGAAATTTAAACAAGAGGTACGTTTTCAAAACTATAATTTCAAATTAAGGTGCAGCCCAGCGCAGAAAACCTTTTTTGCGATCGAGTCTTTGGCATACAAAATGTTTGCATGACACCCTTATATAAAATATTCCATCATCATCATCATTTCAGCCGCAAGACGTCCAACATAGAAGACATAATTATTTACAAGTAAATTATTTTATTAATTATATTGGAATCCGATGGATGCAAGAGGCACAGGATCGGTCTTTGTAGCGGCGCTTGGGGGAGGCCCAAGTGTAAAATCATTTTAGCAATTTACTGTCTTTTGTACTTGTTAATTATTTATCATGTCTGTGAAAATAGAACCTTAGCAATTATAATGCATTTATAGCATATAATTGCCGGTCGTTGTGGCGGCGCTTGGGGAAGGCCTATGTCCAGCAGTCTTTCGACTGACATGTTCTTGATGAGCATTATCACTGATTAAAGTGATACTACTAACTTTGAGTCACGGATAGTCTGTCGTCTGCGCTGCCCCCAAATGAACTTGTATAATAAAATCTATGTAAAATATAATATAGAAAATAAGCCTTGATAAAACAGATAGTGTTGACTATGATGCATTCCTCATTAATAATATTATGGCTAACAATAAGCTTGGAAATTCATTTAAATGGAGAAATAATTAATATACTTTTGTCTTGATATATCTCACACTGATATACATATATGAGAAGAAAGATAATGGAAAACAAAAGGATATTTATGCATAAAGCATGGCGTATTCATAATTTGCATTATAACTAACTATCAATAACATTATTAATCTAGCCGTAGTCGCCTTTAACCGCTTTGGCGACGTAGAAACGGGGTAAGTTGTTTAGTCAGTAGGGGCCAAGGATAGATAGATACCGTAAAACGGGGTAAATAGAAACGAATCGGGGGTGAAAAGAAACAACATTTTGTTGTTTTTTCACGTTATTTAAACATTTTGGCAACATATAAATATTTTTTATTAATTCGATATTAAAAACAAAAATGCTTTCTTTAAATTAAAAATATGAAATCAAAGTAATAATCCTAATAAAAAATATATTTCTATTCACCCCTTGAGTTTCTATTCACCCCATTTTACCCGGTATACTCTTTATTGTAGGTACACCAGACAACTTGGTACATTAGGAACTGAAAAATTACTACGGTGTTACAAGGGTTGATGCGAAAGCAGAACACCGGGGCCCTGGAGCTAGGGCAAGAAGGAACGGTGGGTCGTTTAGTCAGTAGAAGTCTTACACTGCTTCCCGCTCCAAGGGCGGGATTCGACATTGGATGATTTTTACCTACAATCATTACATAATACGAGTATACACTCGAAGTTGCTTACCGGGTAAAATGGGGTGAATAGAAACTCAAGGGGTGAATAGAAATATATTTTTTATTAGGATTATTACTTTGATTTCATATTTTTAATTTTGAGAAAGCATTTTTGTTTTTAATATCGAATTAATAAAAAATATTTATATGTTGCCAAAATGTTTAAATAACGTGAAAAACAACAAAATGTTGTTTCTTTTCACCCCCGATTCGTTTCTATTTACCCCGTTTTACGGTACCGCTGTCCATATGTACGCTTAGATCTTTAAAATTACGCAACGGATTTTGATGCGGTTGTTTTCAATAGATATTATTGAATAGATATTCACGGGGAAGGTTTATGTGTATAATACATGTAAAATAATTCAATGTACCCGTGCGAAGCTATTAAAAACAACCGCATTAAAATCCGTTGCGTACTTTTAAAGATCTGAGCATACATAGGGACGACGTAATTTAAATCTACACAGCGCACTTGCATTCTAACCTAATAGAAAATAAATAAAATCATCTAAATACCTACTCATAAAAAAATCTAAAATAAAATAATAAGTTCTAATTTCCTACAACTCTATATACCTATTGTGTACTTTTGCTTAACATTTCCTACTAAGTAAACAATTAAGGATTAACCTTTCGATAGTATAATTATCCAAGAACTTTAGACACTGCGTCGTGCTGAGGTACTGGTCTGTCGACCTCACTAACTGGGCTACTACTAAAAAAAACGGAAAATAAAATAAAAATAAATATGTTCTGAGTATAAAGTAGGTACGTAAGTACTTTTGTCCATACTATTTTACGCATAATTATTATCACAGATCACTATTCAGATATGAATGCATGGGAGCTGTTTGTGAGTGGATAGAATATTCAGAGTTACCCTAACACTGGAATGCTGGGCCTGTTTGGAGCAGCCGTGGGGCAAACAACAATTTTTGTATCAAATATTTTTAAGTAAGTAATTTAAAAACACAAATAACGAAATTATTTTGCATGTTTATTATTGTGCTATGCCCTATGTCTGTACCAATAAATGTTATTTCTTTCTTTTCTTTCAAAATGCAACTAAAGGATCACAGGTGGATTGTCGTTAGTAAATGTCTAAAACTTCCACTCGCCCCACCCACAGCGTGAAAAGTTATTTAATGATTCAAAACCAATGTTTGTTTAAAATGTTATATAGTTCACCAAAATAATACAAATAAAAAACATACTAACTTGACAACAATTCCTTGTTGGCTCTCATTATTTAATTTAGTGAAAATCTTTGAGGCGTAACAAACAATTTAAACAACTTTTCGCTTAACTTACAAAAAACTATTGGAAATGCTTACCGTTTATTTTTGTTAGTGTCAGACGCGCCATTCAGCTGACGTGCGTCAAGTTGACTATGTGACTTAACTTTACGCGACAAGAATTCCATTTTTGAACTTTAAAAAAAAATAGTTTACAATTCAGAAAAAAAGGTTTAATCAATTCAGAAAAAAGGTTTGATCAATTCAGAAAATAGGTTTGTACAATTCAGAAAATTATCTGGACTATTGATACAAACTTAATTCCGAGTAACAGAAATTAAATTAACATTTAAATAAATAATAAATTAACTGATTGCCAGGGAGCTCTTGCGAACTCTAAATGACAACTAAAGGTTGTAGCGTGGTGCTACTGAACATAAATGACTTATCAAATCATTAAGATGATACTGGACCAACTGTGAACCTGCAGTAGGTAATCACGCGGTACAAAAATAAATAAACTGTACGCGTGATCACTGATTACTTATAAATTTATGAAAATGAGCGTTAAACTAATATTGATAAAAGCTGTTTTCGTGTGTCAATTAAAACTATTTATATATTTTTTTACTCACCTGTTTATACACTGAACTGTTATGTCCCTATCGGGATTATTGATAGCACAGTGGGTACGCACTGGACGGAGTCGGATCAGCAATAAAGTACCAAGTTAGAGATGACTTGTGTTTATAAGCCAACACAGATCACTGCTAGATAATTGATTAGACATCTCCATTCGAGCTTAGAGTGACAGTTCTGGTGGTGTGATAAACAGCTGATCTATTATATGTTTATTATATCACCGATGTTAATGTACGCGGCAATTAAGTTGAACCATTCGCAAAATTAGATAGAGAGCAGTGGTGGCCGAGTGGTAACGGCCCTGACTTACGTGTTGTAGGTCGCGGGTTCAAACCCAGCCAGGCTCATTACTTTGTGTAATTTATTTCATCACCACTGCTCTCAAAACGGTGAAGGAAAACATCGTGAGGAAACCGGCATGTCCTAGAACCAAAAATTCGAAGACATGTGACATCCACCAACACGCACTGGGCCCGCGTGGTGGATTACGGCCCATTCCCCTCTCTTAGAGAGGAGGCCGGTGTCCCTGCAGTGGGAACATTAAAACGGCTAATGATGATTCGCAATTCAATCAGTTACTGCGCATTCAAGGTCGATCGTCATGATAGTTAAATTTGTGTGACGAAAAATACAACCGATTGTCGGGTCTTAATCGAAATGGGAGGCTGCGCGTAACTATTACAAACAGTTCAACTTATTTGCCTTTTACTACAGAATAACGCTATCATTAAGTATTACTG
Source organism: Mythimna loreyi (assembly GCA_029852875.1). NCBI lineage: Eukaryota > Metazoa > Arthropoda > Insecta > Lepidoptera > Noctuidae > Mythimna > Mythimna loreyi. The sequence goes on along the minus strand of CM056784.1, from coordinate 17,359,661 downwards.
CACTTTTTTTTTCTCGTGGTGGAAATCCTCATGGATGTGCTCCACCCTGGGGTAGGTGAAGGGGTCTGCCAGACTCTTACTGACTAAAACCACCCCGGGGTTCCTTCGTACACTTTTGTCGGTGGCTGCGGGTGCAGTTTGACTTCCGCTGCGTATTACTGCACTTGTCTTAACTTTTAGGCACATTTATAGAAGTGACAGGTACCACCAAGGCCGATACTTGGCAAGGCTGCGAGATTGTATGAAAGAAATACCTCGACCCTGAAGTACAAAATGCAATGGAAGGAACACAAATAGGTTTTCAATAAGTGTCAGTCTAAAATCCTCTCTCGCTCCACCCAGTATAGGAAAATCTATTTGATGAATTGTCATCTAGAAATAGGTGCAGATACCCATAGAACATGGAAGAGAAGAAGAAAATTACTTGTTCAAGCCACTTCCTTATTAATTTTAAGTTCCTAGTGTTATTTTATTTTTGGTGTGCAATAAAGAATATAATCTATCTTCGAGGATGGATTCGTTTTACATTACTCGTACATACATGTTATTGATTTTTTGGGGCTAAGACCCAGTTGGTGGAACGGTTCGTTAATACGAACAAATATTGCAGCATATCTTCAACCACGCATTAGTTCTTGTGATTTAATTAATTTTCATCAGCTAAACGTATCTATCGCATGATAAATCCTAAAGCATTAAGTCCGCCTTTGTACAGTGTCATGTGCATAAAGTTTTTACTTGTTATATAATTGTAATTTAATAAATAAAATGTTTTTTTGTTATGGCAGTTAAAAATATGGTAAAAATCATCCAATGACGAATCGGAACTCAGACGACAGTGGATAATTTTTTTATTGATTTTTAAGGGCGGATCCTTGGGTGGAGCTGGAAACAAAGTCAGACTCTTACTGACTACACAACCTACCCCTACGTTGCCATACATACTAGGACCATAGCCTTCCTTTCAGACACGAACCCTCGACCCTAGTTGGCTTCGATCCCTACTAATAAATAAAGTGTGACAAAATGTAAAAAAACAATCAAAGTTTGATATAACCAGAAATGGTTCTTTACAATACAAGCTGCTTAACGTAACATGCACCTATATATGTATATTACGTAGGGACTCTGCAAAAGGGTTGAAGCCTACTGGGGCCCAGGGTCTCTTTCTGAAAGGCCTTCCTTGGCTCCAGTGCGAAGAGCAAAGAAGGAACGGGGGGGGGGTGTTTAGTCAGTAAGAGTCTGACACTGTTTCCGCTCCGCCCAAGAGCAGGATTCGTAATTGGATGATTTTTGCCCACCATAAAAAAAAACTATACATATTAAATAATTTCAAAAGACAAATTACACTGTCTGAGAGATTGCTCAAAGAGTGTAAAATGACGCAATACTTGAAATTTTTTCGTCATTTGAATGAATGAGCACAGAAATTCGCGTGATAGAATTAGTCATTAAAGCAAATATCTTATCTTATATGTATAGATCAGTAGGTATTCACATGACCTGTGTTTTATCAATAGGTTAGCGGAAACTAACCGGTAAGTATTAATATGAATAGATCACAGCAAGTTTCTTTCAATGCTTTTAAATAATAATAATGTTTTTTATTTTTATAAAAATGTAACAAATGTATAGAATAAAATGTATTTTTAGTTTACAAACATTATATATTATTATTAAAAAAATAATTAAATATACATAAATTAAATAAAAAAAAAATTAACAAATGTGTGTGTAATTAATGTCATTTGACAACAACATATGTTGGCCAATTTTACTACAATCGTAATCGTCCCAAGATTTTAATCTTGAACGTATTGACGGACCTATGGGATCAGCAAATAAACTGGGCAAGTGCGAGACAGAGTCGCACACTGAGGGTTCTAGGGTGGAATATATCACTTACTTGATCTCTGTGAATTTTTAGTACATACTTTGTTTTGTAATTTAATTTAGTTTTGCAACACAGTTCCAGTATATCGGAGACCATGGTAATTGGGGGATGCCTAAATCCCTGTCACACATATGTGAGATAGACCTAGTTCAGAAGTTGAGACCACGCTGATGTAATGCATCTTGATGTTTTGGAAATAAATTTATTACTATTATATAGCGGTTTATTTAACAACAGCCTGTAGCAGTTGAGATGTCAATAACCTTTGTGTTTACTTTGATTCTTTATTATTCAATCATTTGTTTGGATTTTTTTTATTTTATGTGATATAAGTAACATTTCAAAATTTGCTTTTCTTCAAACGATTTTTTCTTAGGTAGTGATTTTTTCTTAGGTAGTACATACTTTTTGACGGCATTATTTTATGGTGGGAAATCGTCGAATGGTTACTTCAGCGCTGCGGTGGAGCAGGTGGGCGTATCAGACTTTTACTAACTAAACCCTATGTTCCTTGTTTACCTTGCGTTACAGGGATTCCTTTTCAGACTACCTTTGGACTGTTTAAGGGCATAGTTGGCGGTAGGGATGTAACGGGAACGATTATATTAGGTTTATCGAAATCGGTATTAGAATCGGTGGCGGATGTAGGAGCGAGAGTCAAACGAAACGCTACTAAATCTAATCAAAATCCCGTTTAGTCATAGGGCTATGACTAAACGGGATTTTAACTTAACGGGACAGCATCAGCGTTATAATGTTCATACTGTTGGGACTCAGGCCTCCTCTCTAGGAGAGGGAATTTGCAGTAATCCACCACGCGGGCTCAGTGCGGGTTTATGGAAGTCACATGTCTTCGAATGTTTGGTTCTAGGTGGTTCTAGGTTATGCCGGTTTCCTCACGATGTTTTCCTTAACCGTTTTGTAGTATGCATGGAGTTTTCATTTAATTAATTTTTTTATTGAATTATACAAGTTTGTTGTTTTGTTATTTTATTGTTCTTATAAATAAATATATCGATGCCTCCCACGTAAGTTGTTGTAACCCACAAAATGTCGATTTTGGGTTTTTTATGTAAAAGTGTCTAACTTTATGTATACTATCCTACAAAAAAACAAAAAGTCCAAAAAACCTATTATTTAAGGTACTTTTGAAACGTATAATGTTGTATATTTCGAACGATTCCAGCGTAGACTGTAGTATTTATTACTTGCAATGGTTTACAACGGGGAAAAGCGTACGCGCGCCCGTTGTATGTAACACATATCACAGATTACGCTGGAAATCGCTGCCAGTTGCACAGCTCACGTAATTTTTACGTCGTTAATTTAATATTCTAGTAATTACTATTCCGTTTAACCTTATCTTTAACTAACGTGATAACCTTTTAAAATATGGTATTGATCCCATACAACAATTTACGTCGATAATTTTCAAAATATTTTATGTTAAGTGATACATACAATATTTTACTTCGATGCTAGATATGTAAAAGTGAGTTGTAACATCACATACAACGATTTACGTCGCTATTCGTTTGAAATGAGTACGTTGTATATATTTTTCAAGGAGTGTTTTATGAATATCACTGGAGTCAGAGCCATCCTAGACAACCATTTTCATTGAATCTAAGAAGTTTTAAATGACTAAATTAACAGATGATGGCATATTCGTAATTTTGAACCCTAAAACTACAGATCATTTTCTCCTCATTAAACTTTAAACTGCTCACTTACTCGTATTTCATAGCTGTGTAGTATAATAACCATTTGGATTATGACTGTAATTGCCATTTTTGTTTATATTATATCATAATAATTATAGCTAATAACAACTTGGCAAAATGGGGGATTATAGACCCCGGTGACACACAGTGCGAGTGCGGTGTCTCTGACCAAACAATGGCCCACCTATTGGAGTGCTCAAAATGTCCCTACAAGTGCACGCTGGAAGACCTTAAGAATGCCAATGAAGCTGCTATAAATGTGGCAAGCTACTGGGCCCAAAAACTTTGAGGGAAGCGGAATCCATCGATTGGAGAAGAAGAAGAAGAATTATAGCTAGACTGTGCTGGGCAAAGGCCTCCCTCCATTCTTTCCAGTTATCTCAGTTTTTCGCTTTATCGTACCAATTCTCAAAGAAAGCATCCAGGTCGTGTCGAGTAAATGTGGGCCTGATTGCCTGTAAAGTACCGAAAGATTACAAGTGAGTTTTAGTCAATAAAAGCAACTTTTACTAATTAAAAGCCACCAGGACTTTCCTTCTTGTTCGTGTTTATTGCCAGTTTCCCAAATCAGAAAACGTTGTTCGATACTTTTACCTTAGTCACCATCTGCATGTTTCTGCACTGTTGAACTCTTCAAGCTAAGTCCACTATCAGTTATTTGATTAAATGAAGTATCGTTTGATAAAGGTAATGAAAAAAATACACATTTAAAGACTACAGATTTTTCAAAAAGGACTAACAAAAACAAAGAAAACCTTTCTAGTAAAATATTAAAAACAGCCGGAAAACTGGTCTACTGAGTCTGCTGTAAGCACTATTTCAATAAATTAAACTAAAAAGACGACAAAGAAAACAATCGATGTATAATTATGGCTAATTTAGTTACAGGAGAGCCCAGCTTAGAATTTATGCTGATACTATTGCGAGACATAAGTAAATAAGATTAAATTGCCTGTTACCGTTACTGAAACTTCAAACTTCAGACGTGTGAAAACAACAGTTTTCCCATTTCTATAAGTGATTAAGTTCTTAATAAGGCATTAGTTAAATTTGATATACCAACAGCAATATTAATCCCCGATCAAAGAGATAATTATACTGTTAATAATAACAGCCTATGAAAAAGTCTGGGTCTGTCAAAACTATAGTTTGTGACTATTTCAAGAGCTTTTCAACTTCTTGCAAATTGAGTCAAATTATGCTTGACAAAATCCACAAATGTTATATTAGACAGAGGTTTCAACTTTTAGTGTATATAGTAATAATGTGTAGCTTTTGCCTAAAGGGTACACAGAGAAAGCGAAATCTGAAAGATAATAATATTGTGAAGATAAAAGGGGTACAAGTTGGTTCTGAAGATTCAATATTACTATAATGTTTTTTCGGACTGTAACGTGATGACCATTTCTTCTCGGTTGGGAAACAATGGCTATTTCTCCTTTTTTTTTAAATGCATATTACAGAATGAGCTTTAAGTAAAGTCACTTGGAAAGATGGAGAGGGGAAAGATAGATATAAAGTAAAGACTGTGGGAGAAGTTATATGAAAGAAAAGGGAGTCAGTGATAGCGAGACGGGTGATACGACAAAATGGAAGAATAAACTTGTTATACCGACTCCAAATAACATAGGATTAAAGCAGGAACATGTTAATTATTTACCTATTTTTAAATCTCACTCGGTTACTAGAATTTTCATAATCAAAATCTTAAAATACTTTTTTGATTTTTGATTATTTAAACTGTAATTAAATTTGATTAAAGAACGATGTAATTAATTCAAAGTATAATTTAAATCAAGAGAACACTTAAATTTTCAGTTTTATATATTTTTTAATTATTTTTAATCTTAATCTTTAATATTTTTCTAATCTTTAAAATATAGTTTGTTATTTTAAACTTTAAATCCTAAAACGCAAAATGTTGAAAACCAGTTTGAAAATATTCAACTTTTTTGAATTTCGGAAATGTATTAACAAACAGTATTGTCCTAAACGAAATTAGGCTGAAAAAACCTGGTATTTATTTTATTATATCAATTAATGATACACATACCACACCCTTTTTTTTATTTGTAGTCGACGTACATTGATGTAAGTATCATATATGATTAAAAACGGCTCTTATACTCCCGTGTATAATAATGTAAGTAATAGTTACAACATTTTGCAAGGACCTCATGTCGCGGTAAACAGTTGTAACAACAAAATCCAAGAAACTGTTAAAATTATAAAGTAATGACATATAGTAAACAATAACGTAATAAAAACTATACTCTCATACCGAATTTCATAAAGATTCTTTGAAAAATGTGGTTTGTATCGCAAAAAGAATCTTTAAAACGCTCTCCTGTAAAATTGCATTTTTGGGGTTACAACAACTTACGTGGGAGGCATCGATATATTCCGCTCTTATGAGCTGTGGAATTGCACCTGACTTAAATTATTCATTATTGTTTTTCTGTAATATTTAATGTATGAAATGTACAATAAATAAAGAAATTGTAGAATTTATTCGAAATATTATTTTACCTGGTTCTTACTCAGTTTCGAACGAAAGGTTATATCTAAGAGAGGTCGTCATTCATATTGCAAAAATCGTTAACCCTTTCGGCCTAGAAAAGGTTAAACACCAAGATTAGTTACAATGTCATTGTAACAGAGAACGTATGTCATAGCGAAGTTTATAAAATGAGTGATAACTGTCATGGCGGGCATGTCATGACGTTCGCATGACCTGCGTATGCGCAGCTGTCAAGGTCAGGCCAAGGGCAGGACAAGCATGTTCTACAGCGTGATAGGGCAACACCTATACGCAGGTTATATAATTGTCACTTAGATGTTTATGTCACATAAATAATAATCTTATGATTTATAATTAATCAGAAATTATATGGCTCTATCTATGTGTTTGATATGTCAACATGGTTCAATAAGTGTCAGCATTGAGCCGGTAATCCACCAGGCGGGCTCAGTGCGGTTTGGTGGATGTCAGATGTCTTAGAATATATATGAGTATGTTTTTTTTTTAAATTAAAAAAAAAAATTTAAAAAATTAAAATTACAAATGTTTATTTAGCCTCTTAGATTTTCATTACATATGTGAATGAAACAGCCCCAGTAAGTGGTTAAAAACACTTGTGTCGGGATTGTCTCGCTCCTCCCCTGAAGTAGTTAACACTATTGAGACTTAGACATTAAAGATAAAATTAAAACTTAAAACCATATCAGATTAAGACCATAATTACATGAACAAAATTAAAATTAATAATAATAATTTAAATTAAATAATAAATCAAATTCTAAAACAAAAACAAAATTAAAATATAAATCAGACTTAAAATTAAGATACAAATTAAAAACAAAATAAAATATATATATATAATATGAGTATGTTTGGCTCAAGGATATGCGAGTTTCTTTACTTGACACTTTTACCACTAGGCTACTACTGCACTACCTTGTGAAAATATAGTCGGATTCCAAAATTGTAATATTTAACAAAAATAAAGAATTCAAAATATAAATAAATAAATATCTACTAACAAATATGAGTATTTTTTTTTTGCGAATATGTGCTTCACAACTTCTCTAGATGGGAAATCATCAAATGACTTCTCTCACTCTAAGTGGAGCGCCAGGACATATCAGACTTTTACTGACTAAAAACCACTCATATTGCTTCTTTGCCGTCGTACCAGGGCCCTGGGGTTCACTTTCACATAACCTAAGGCCTCAGTAGACTTCGACCCTGCTGGGCCCCTACGATTTGCTAACATCTCCTGCGCGTGGAACACTACGTTTAGGTACAAATACCTACTCTATTTATGTGACAAATTGCCGTTACTCTGTTCAATGCCATTAACACCTAAGTACTTTTTATTCTTGTTGTTGGCGCGAAAAGATAAGCGACATAAAAAAAATCTACACAGGTTTTCATTGGCTCATAAGATTGAAGCCACTAGAGGTTTTTTTCAGTAAGATAGACTAAATTTATACACCGTTAAATCTTGATCGTTTTAATCCCTTGGAGGATCGATTCAGTACATGAAACACTATGTATTGGTAAAGTTAGAATAAAAAAACAAAGTACTTTTTTTAAAAACTCGAAATAATTTACACATGTTCTAAATTGATTTCTTTAAGTAAACGTCAGCTGGGCGAGTTCACTGACCTGTAGGTAGTTAGTACGCAACGACCGACAACTACCTACAAGGTCATTGACTCGTTTACTTAAAGAAATTAATTTCGTAAATGCGTATATCAATAAGAGATTTAGAAAAAAAGTACTTTATTTTTTTATTTTATCTACACAAATCGATAGTGTTTCATGTACTGGATCGACCCTCTTCGGGATTAAAACGACTAAAATTTAACGGTGTATACAACTACATTGGGTCACGTTTTTTTCGAATGACGAATCCCGCCTTTGGGCAGAGTGGAAGACAGTGTCAGACTTCTACTGACCCACCGTTCTTTCTTGCCTTAGTTCCAGGGCCCCGGTGTTCCGCTTTCGCATCAACCCTTGGCCCCAGAAGGACAGTAGGTCACGTACATCTGAGTGTTGGTTTAAAATTTAAATACATTTTTTATTACTACTAAACTTCACGGGACGTGACTCAACGTTCTTAAATCAGGCGTGTACGTCGCACGTCTAATGTAGTAGGTACCTGCTTTACTCTTGGAGGTCTCCAATTAGGTAAATAAGAAAGACCCATGGACAGATTGTCTTTAAAGCGTGAGTAAACAGTCATATACTGCGCCCACTCGCTCCATTGTAAACATCCATAGCTTACTATCAGGTAAATTCGTATTTAAATAGGAATTCAGATTGATCATGAAGACTACATAATAATGTAAACCTATAACCTGAAACTGTCTGTATAGCTACCTATGACTTGTAAGAATCCTTTACCAATAAATAACTAGACTATGACTATAATAACACTAGCTTCTGCCCGCGACTTCGTCCGCGGTAAATTTCTTGTAGTGATAGCTCGGTTAACATCCATGTTACCTATATAAATAATTTATAGCCTATGTCACTCAGGAGTAAAGCAGCTTTCTATTGTTGCTGAAATTTTTCCAATCGAACGATTAGTTCCAGAGATTACCTCCTACAAACAAAAAAACAAACTTTACCTCTTTATTATATTAGTGTAGATAGATGTAGATTACTAGCGAAAAGCCAAAACAATGCAATAGCATAGCACAGCCTTAACCCTTATAATATTCCCACTCAGGGATTCAGGCTCTTCCTACGAGAGGGAATGGGCCTTAATCCTCAAAGCAGGCCCAGTGCGGGTTGGTGCAAACAATCCAATGATAACAAGGTACTATTTAGATAAATACCTAATCCAGAATAGGGAAATTATACTCGTAAATGTTATGATTGTGTGTTATGATGTTGAATCGAACAAGTCGTAAAACAAGGAAGTGGTGAATAAACGAGTACTGTATTGATGTTGATTACGATTATCTTACTGTCTAAGTGGAGTGTATATATATGTACTTGTCCTATACAAGGCTTATCACTCTATGTGAGGTCAGGGGTCAACATGTGGTATTAAAATTCTTAAAATATTATTTATTTAAACTTCTTCTTCTGCTCAAATCGATGGATTACGCTTTCCTCAAAGTTTTCGAGCCCAGTTTCTTATACTGTGCCAGTAGGTTGCCACATTTGTAGCAGCTTCAGTGGCATTTTTAAGGACCTCCTGCGTGCATTTGTAGGGACATTTTGGGCACTCTAATAGGTGGGCCATTGTTTGGTCAGAGACACCGCACTCGCACTGTGTGTCACAGGGGTCTATAATCCCCCATTTTGCCAGGTTGTGTTTGCAGAAGCCTACTTAAACTAACTTTTTAGGATTTATTTCGTTAACACTATAGCAGAAGTTATAAATACACTCTGAGACAGTTGGTGCAAGGTTGTTGTGAACAATCTAAACTTATTTTAATGGATTTAGAATAAAAATTTAAATACATTTTTAAATGCATACTAAAGTAGAGAGGCAGATATAAATAATACAGTGAACAGTCACAACTTAAGGTGCTCCGACATTGCCGTTACCAAAAATGTTTACTAACATTTTATAACATTTAAAATATCTGGTATTGGCTCGCCGTTTGGTTTGCGTTCTGATGGCGTCTACACGAAAATGGAAGAGGATGCTTTGCTCCTTGGAATAGCTTTCATTTTTTTTTTTGTTTAAAAAAGATATTAAATATAAAGACAATTTTTTGTATTGTTATAATTTTTTAAATTTAGTTACTAAACAATTTGTAACATAAAAAGAATTTTTATATTCGTAATTTAAATGTTTGTTAACAAATCTTTATTAACGTTACTAAAAATTTTCTGACGGCAATGTGGGAGTACCATTAGACGTCCTTTCTTATTCTAGGTTTACGTGCAACGGGTGGGATTCAAACTAACGGTCGACGTGACTTCTCTCTCGCCGATCCATTGGGATATTTACCCGTGTTATGCATATCCAAGTATGTCTGATTCAGAATACTACACACTTAAGCACGTTTAACATTCTGCACACGTAATTTGCGTTAGTTTGTTATCATGCAAGTAAACCGCTTAGGTTTGTGTTGCTAACGAGATAAAGTATGTATTGGAAATTGTAATTTCAGAACCTCGAGGTAGATGTTTTTTTTTAAACAACCATTGTAGTAATTCTTATATACATACACCATTATATTTCGATAGTTTTAAAGTCAAAATTATTTTACTCCAAATAAACCTTTTTTGTCCTTGTCTGTAAACAAGGACAAAAAAGGTTTATTTGGAGCACGTTTGTATACCGTAATTAGATACATAATAGAAAGACAGGTGTGCAAACGCTGGCGTTCTCTAGGGGCTCAAAAGTTTAATCCCGAGGAGGGTCGATCCGGTACATGAAACACAATCGATTTGTAAAGATAAAATTTAAAAAAAAAACTAAGCAATGGGTAGCTCGCCGTCCGGTCGTCTGGTAACCGTCCGGACCAAGCCAAGGCGTTAACCGTCGTGTTCCCGCGCGCCTCAAGGAGCTGTCAGCAACCATAGGGACTGTAAAAGGGTTGAAGCCTATTAGTGCCCAGGGTCTCTTTCTGAAAGGAAGGCTTGGCCCCAGTGCGAAGGGCAAATAAGGAACAGACTGGGGTGTTTAGTCAGTAAGATCCTGACATTGTTTCCTGCTCTGCCCAAAATCTGCGGGATTCGTCATTAGATGGTTTTTGCCCAGCATAAAAAAATTTTTTTTTTCTAAATCTCGAATTAATATATTTTATGTGCGAAATTAATTTCTAGTTAATGACCTTGTAGGTAGTTGTCGGTCGTTGCGTACTAACTACCTACTGGTCCTTGAATTCGCCCAGCTGATCTGCCCTGCATGCCCTAAAACGCAGTAAGAGCAAAAAAGCAGTTTCGAGAAAAACGCAAAAAACACTTTGACGTCGTATATTTTATAGTAATAATGTTTTATGGTAGATTTTTTTTTGCCTAGAGGATTAGGGCAATTACAAAGAATGAATTTTGAAAAAAAGCGTGTTATTTAGTCCATTCAATTCAAAATTAAATTGATTTTTCGAAAATCATGTCTATTACTGCATGCGAAAAAGTATAGATATACAGATTTAAATGCAGTAAAACATACTTGATACTGCAAAAACTCATCAGTTAATAGTCGTATTAACCGATTTCACAGAATAATTTGCAGTATAAGTATTTTTTACTGCATTATAATAAGCACGTTTAACTAATTGTACATGCAGTATGTGACAAATTTTGAAAATAATTAGGTCGTGTAGGCATTTATAAAGAAAACAAGACATTTTTGTTTGTATTTTGTTCTGTAGAAATTTTTTTTGTACTATTTCTGCTAATTTAAACTTTAAAAAAATGCTAAAAACAGAACAAAATAAATATTTAAGTGGGTGTTCTCATGCAACAAACGTGATTTTACCATTTTTCTTGATATTAATTACGGCAATACGAAGACTACATAGCTTGAAAGGCTTACAGCACATATAAGTGTATATTTACTTTAAAAACCTGTAATTTAATTAACTTAAAAACATTTAAGAAGGGATCCCATACAACAAACATGATTTTTCCGCATACATGTAATGTCTAATCTTGTATAAATAATGGTGCAACACCGTCGTGTAAGCGAGTCCGACTCGCACTTGCCTGGTTTATTACCTTTTTTGCTGATTTTTGTACAATATTTGCAGGTTTTCTTTGTCTTACTTTATCCTTTATTGAAGATTACTTCTATATCTGCTGTGGTATGGTATTGGCTATTGTATTGTTTAAGATTAAAAGTCTCTGATTTGTAAGCATTACTGTTCTGAACGTGGAAGCCGCCGCCTCACTCCGGACTAGGACCCAGCGTAAGAAGCCATTGCCGCAAATTTCCACTCGGGACCACCTTACTCGTGTGGAGTACCAACTCTTACACGGGGCACATCTCCACTGTATGCTCCACCGTGTTCTCCGGGCGGTCCATACAATGGTGATACTCGGGCTTTTTTGCACGGATCGGGTGCAGTTATCTCCTGAATTTACCATTTCCGGTGAAGATCTAGGTCATACAGAAGGTGAAGACGCTGTGAAGTCTTTCCAGACCATAATTATGGCGGATAGCCTTCACAGACTTCACAGCGTTCTCACCTTCCGCTGGACTTATTATTGTTTAGTTTTTTCATTGTGTTGATGCCAGTCAATAAAGCAAATTAAAACTAATTCGTTTCTAAAGTTGATCTGTACAAGCTATGAGTTGATGAACAGTATTAAAACTATTTACTTGGAATATTTTGATGTACCTATTCTAACTTCAGAAAATGCTATATAAACTATTATTACTAATATTTGGATGCGATGATACTTTTTTTTAATTCTTTATTTAATTTAGGGACTTTTATATAAAATACATATCAGAAATACTTTTAAAGTGATATTCTAATGTGGAGAATAGGTAGGTATTGTTACGTAATATTTTTTTCCAACAAAAGATAAAATACTAGCCGTTCACTTTGATGTGTATGTTTCCTCCCGTTGCTTACCCATCTTAAGTCAGACCTTAGGCCCTACCACGATCCGTTTTACGACCTAAAGTGAACTATTTTATAACTGCTACTATAACTGGTAAAGCCCATGGTTAACTTGGATGGCAAACTTACGTTTGTTTGCAAAGCTTTGTCGTGATGTTATTTTGTAACTATCAACGACAGCCATCTCGAATGAATAGTTTGTAGGTAATTATTTTTATCTTAAAGTCTTGGACGATAATTTTAGCTGGAACAGACGGTCCATTTGAGCAGAAGGTCTAGCTTAAAAATGAACTCAATCATCGGATCCAGCTCAACTGGGCTGGGAAGCTGTGCCATAATTTCTTGTTAAATATGCCACAAAGTCCGAAGAGGAAAGTCTATGACCGGTAAGGCTTCATCAGAAGGTTTAAAGACACCTAACACAATGGAAATTTTCTTCCGTCATCTTGGTAGTGAAATGAAGATTATCCACAAGACAATCAAGATTACCGATATAGCCCAAAGAATTGACTAATCTGTTAGTACAGATTCCCTGATTTCTATGTGACTATGGACAAGCACGATCAAGCTGTCTGTGACTGATTGAGAGACAATTCCTGACTAGAACGCAGTATAGTCTAATCGTGACACCAGTAAAACTTAGTAGCTTTGTTCGAGTTACTAATTATAATGCAGTAAATGGGACTTATACTGCCATTTAATAAAAAAATAGTTAGTTTTCAACTTTAGAACGATACAGACTATAGTGCAGTAAATACTCAACTTACTGCAATTTAGTTTGATTTTCAATCAGTCGTCATCAATGCAGTATTACTATTTTCGGTACAAAAAGGGCTTACTGCGTTTTAATTTATATTGCATAATATTTCTTTAGTTGTGGATTACAGATTTTATGAGGTAATAGAGACATTTACTGCGTTTAAGTTGGTAAAGTGATAGGCCGATTTAGCCGTAACAGCTTTAACTGCATTTTAGTAAGTATAACAATGAATTTTGGCATATAATTTTGTGTTACTGCATTAGTAAATTTCGTTTTTCTGCCCAGTAAATCATCGAATCAAAACCTAGGTAAGACGAATATGTTCCTTATAAAATGCCGGTTCAGAATCAATATGTAACTCAAATACCTAAAAAAGCCTGTTACTGCGTTTTAGTGTCAGCACGGCAGTGATGTTAACTTAAAGAAATTAATTTTGTAAGATATAAACTCTGTGTCAGAATATAAACTGGCTAGTAAGAGATGAAAGACTTCCTAAAAACATGATACTAAATTTTTATTAGCAATGGTAACATGTGTGTAAGAATGAAATAAATGTTCCTTCTGGACCCAAGGTTTGATGCGAAAGCGGAACACCTGGGCCCTGGAACTAAGGCAGGAAGGTACGGTTGGTTGTTTAGTCAGTAGAAATCTGACACTGACTCCCGCTCCGCCTAAGGGCGGGATTCGTCATTGTCACAATTATTCGATGATTCTTCCCACCCATCGATCACCGGTTATTTATCAATTATCGGATGTTCCCACCATAAAAAAAAATTGATTAAATATTTATTGTCGTTATAATAGAGAAGTAAAGTAAGAAGATGTATTCGTTAATCACAGTTTGATGTAACCGGACATCACATAAGTTTCGCAAGTCAGACATTGCACAAAAACTATCCGCCATAATGACTGCGCAGCCGCAGTGTCTAGTAACGTACCGGTGATAACACCGACAATCTTAGCTTCAATTATATACGCTTTGTACTGAGACTTTGTAGACAGTTTTGAGACAGAATTAAGAATAGGATTAAAATTTGTGCTAATATATAGCGCAATACTCAAGCTTTACTACGAGGTTTGGAAAGAAATGACTATGGGGGGTTTAGTCATTAAGAGTTTGACATTGTTTCCCGCTCCGGTCACGGGCGGGATTCGTCACTAGATGATTGTTTCCTACCATTAATAAATCGGCTAAGAGCGTGTCGGCCCACGCTCAGTGTAGGGTTCCGTAGTTTCCCGTCCGTCACAATTTTTTCACAATGTAACAGAACCCAGTGGCCCATGTAAAAATTAGTAACACAATTTCCCGAGAGATGGCGCTGCACTCGTTGGTAATTTTAATTTGCGTGTCCAGATTTTATTCTTTTTGTATTTTTATTTGAAAGAAGATTCGCTCAAGATAATGAAATATATAAAAAAGTTAAAAAAAAGTGCTTGCATGTACGGTTAAATTAAAAAATAGTTCAGAACGTTTTTTTTTTTAATATTTCAAAAACTGTTCATCCTATCAAGTTTAAAATAATTTTCCTAGAAAGTTTACTTAAAGTTCTACTTTTGAGATTTTTATCATATTTTTTAAACTTATGGTTCAAAAGTTAGAGGGGGGGGACGCCTCATTTTTTACTTTTGGAGCGATTATTTCCGAAAATATTTACATTATCAAAAAATTATTTTACGAGACCCCTAATCATTTTTAAATATCTATCCAACAATATATCACACGTTATGGTAGAAATTAAAAAAAAAATCACATCCCACTTCACGTTTAGGGGAGGTACCCTAATAAAACATTTTTTACCACTTTTTGTTTATGCACTTTGTCGGCTTGGTTTATATACATATTGGTACCAAATTTCAGCCTGCTAGTGTCAGCGGTCGCTGAGATTATCCGCGGACGGACAGACAGACAGACAAGGCGAAACTATAAGGGTTCCTTTTTGACTACGGAACCCTAAAAAGCTAAATTACGTAAACAGTTCGCATTACGTGGATAATGTCACTTAGTTTATACAGTAGAATGCCCGATTCCAACAAAAACCATTTCTCTACTATAAAGTACAATCAAAATAATTTAAAAATGTTATGTTTAACGCCATCTAGTGAGAACATAACCACTCTAGGGCTCGAAGTAACATCTTCATAATTTCAGCCGAAAAACGTCCACTGTAGGATACAAGAGTCGCCATTACGACCGGTCCTGTGCGTCTCACATTTAATTACTAATCTTTATATAATACGGCTTGTATTCACATTCTGTTAAATAAATCAAGGAAAAATTATAAGTTTTTGACTGCTATGCCGGAGGTCAAGGGTTCGATCCCCACCCAGGACAAATGTTTGTGTGATGAGCACAATCATTTGTTTTGTGTCTGGGTGTAATTTATCTATCATATATATGTATTTAGAAATATATAAGTATGTTTATCAGTTGTTTAGTACCCATAACACAAACTTTGCTTAGCTTGGGACTAGACGACGTTGTGTGACAGTTGTGGAATATATTATATTATATTATTTGTATAATCCTGATGCGCGGGAAATGACGCTAGCTCCTCTTTGTAACTCGCTGGCCTATATCTGGTCTTTAACCTTCCGAATAGTGTAAGTAGAGACATAATAGAAAGAGTTTAAGTTTCTAGAGTTTAAATGCAATACATCAAGAGAGATTACACCAGAAAATATTGTAGTTATTTCGCGAACGCAGTGTACACTAAAACTCCACTTAACCATAACAGTTACTCAAATGACTGTGTGGTAACAGTAATGGTAGACGGGTGACTTGCAAACTGCACTTGTGACGAAACGACGCAAATTCCTGCGTAGCTACGCATACTCATACTCGTGCAGGTAACGAAAGAGAGAGTTTTCCACACCCGTTAGAAAGTGAAAATAAAATATACATTATACTTATAAGACTTTTCCACACTTGTTTGGAAAATTGTGGGTGCGTTTGTCGGTTATTTTCTCAAGTACAGTGCAGCTAATGTGTGGTTATACTTTGGTTACAGTAATGAATGATATGTTTATAATGATTGCATTAACTATTGAACCACGAGAGTTGTGTGTCAGGGTTGTCACGATCTCAGATTAACTCATGAGAAAAAATCTTGGCTAATCAGGTTTATAGGTACCCCTTTTTATGGTACTTAGTTAAAAATCATTCAAAGACGAATCCCGCCCTTGGGTGGAGCGGGACACAGTGTCAGACTCTTACTGACTAAACAACCTACCCCGTTCTTACATTGCCATACATACTAGGGCCAGACAGAGCCTTTCCTTTCAGACATGAACCCTAATTGGCTACGATCCTTCGACCCTTTGAGATGTTGCTAATTGCTTTTTATTAGGTCTCATGATTTAAAATGGTGTA
The DNA here is from genome assembly GCA_029852875.1 of Mythimna loreyi. Taxonomy (NCBI): domain Eukaryota; kingdom Metazoa; phylum Arthropoda; class Insecta; order Lepidoptera; family Noctuidae; genus Mythimna; species Mythimna loreyi. The sequence goes on along the minus strand of CM056784.1, from coordinate 17,342,868 downwards.
TCTTCATTTTTCTTCAGGTTTAGACCTGCACAATACCTATGATTTATTGCCGGCAGTTTTAGTAACGGGCAAAAGAGTTTGAATCATTTGCTATGGTTAAAATCAGTTACTGCGCATTCAAGATCAAGCGTCATTGTATGACGGGGATTTTAACCGATTATCAGGTATCAATCGAAGTGGGGGGCTGCGCGTAACTACTATACTAAATGGTTTAGATTATTCGCCGCGTACTATACCGTTGCCGTTCCTTCTCCTAGAGAGAAGGTTTTAGTCTTAGCAGTAGGAACATTATAAGGCTAATGCTTTGCAATGCTATTCTACTATACCGTTTTAAGAAAATTTGTATGTTTATCATATTGAATTTAATTCGTTGACTATTTGAAATGATGGCAGATCGTTGACACTACTTATTTAATACTTTCTATTGCGATCTATACAGTAGCCATTGCTGAGACTTGGAACATACATTAGAGATCTCATCTGCCATGAAGTGGCGTGAATGTGAAATGATGCAAGACACATTCTTTATTTATATATTCATTTATTTATATTTTTATTTATATATCGAGTTATGAATTGTGTTATATACAGGTATTGAATTATTTTATATATTTAAATTATTTTATTTTCTTTATTTATAAATTCATTTATTTATATTTTTATTTATATATCGAGTTATGAATTGTGTTTTTTTTCTTTTATACTTATGTGTACCGTTGGTGTCCGTGGCATCACCAGGCCCTATCAGAAAACCAGCGCTGCGTTATTTTACATCCTTGTTAAATATCGCAGCATATGCTGAGGTAGGAGCCTTTTTGGCCTCGCACAGAGCATAGTTGATTTTTCCAATTTTATATTTAGTTTTGTGATTTGTTGTAAGTTTAGTATAAGTTACATATAGATTAAGTAGTTATTTTTTTTTATTTTGTTCTGTGCGTGTCAAAATAAATGTTTTTCTTTCTTTCTTTCTGTTATATACAGGTATTGAATTATTTTATATGTTTAAATTAATTTGTTTTTCTTTATTTTGATTAATTAGCAGTACACCGCAGACTACACCTGTAATACTTTCTTAAGTTTTTACGATCCATCTTAATGTACATATAAGTTTATGTATAAGTTCTGTTACTTTTTGACAATAAAGTTTATTTATTCTATTCTTTTCTTTTGTATTATTCATTCTAGATAACTATAATCTGTTCTTTGTTTTCTTTCACCATAAATGTAAAGTACCTTATGAAACCACACCGAATATGGGAATTTCAAAATAGCTACTCCATTACCGAATCGAGGTAAATGAGAGTGAAGAAATATAACGTTTTGCACAATTATTTATTTACTTTGTAATGTGCATTTGGAACATAAATCTTGATATTTAAGTCGATATCTGGCGCAATGGCCGTTGTTCTATCTGACGGAGATAATTCGAGGCCGAATTCAGACATTGTAGATTGTTTCTGTACAGTAATTACTGGCTAGTGTTGTACCGGTTGTGTGCCTACCTAGTTATGAGTTCCTGGTACTAATACCTTGACCAAAAGTTCTTTGAATAGAGCAATGCATTAAATATAAATATTCTATAATTATTATTAGGTCACGCAATAGTAAAAAAAAATCTGGCTTTGGTAAATGACAATGGATAATGTCTATACGTGGATTTAGTTATATTTGGTATGCAACAATGTATGTACGTGGTTAATTTCCTTTTGATAAATACTACCGGTATTTATGATGGTGCTCGATTTTAACTTCTATTCCGTAGGCATAAGGATGGCACTAAAAGCTAAAATTCGTTAAAAAAACACAATTTACTGCAGCCGCCATTTGTCATTCCACCAACGTAATAAAACTCAAAATCGGTTGAACGGACGGCAATAAAAGGTTTGTTATTTTGAACAAAGTATACCTCGTAGGGACCCTGCAGAAGGGTCGTAGCCAACTGGGGCCAATGGTTCGTGTCTGAAAGGAAGGCTCTGGCCCTGGTATATATGGCAACGTAGGAACGGGGTAGGTTGTTTAGTCAGTAAGAGTCTGATACTGTTTCTCGCCCACAAGGGCAGGATTCGTCTTTGGATGATTTTTACCTACCATAAAAAGAAAAAAACGGAGAATACCTACATTACAGTAGTAGATCATTAGTAGATCATACAAGCCTTATAAGAGAAGTCTATTCAAAGGATAAAATAGTTACTTAATTATTTGTATTCACTTTTCGGTCAAAATAAAAGTATAAAATGTATTCTGTGAATAACAGTGTGAGTTGCACATTTGTATGATGAACTTATATGTATTACTTAGCTAATAAGACCTAATGTGTAACTGTTTGTTATTCCTAAATAAAAAAAATAAAAAAAAATAATTACAAATCACGCGCCTATCAGATCGTAAAAATCTTTCAGGAATTTAACATAAAAATCTAGCGTAATAAAACTGAAATATTGACGTATGGATGACGTCACACCACTATTATTGCCGATGTCCGGCCGATAACTGAAAATTCTGTAAGGTCTAGTAGTGAAATCAATAAAACTTTAAACAAACAATAACCTTGCGATAAGAACGCACCGTTACACAAAGCTGATGACTAATCTGTATGACTACACGGTCTAAAGGTAGTTATTTATAATGACTATACCACTTGCTTGCTTGAGCCAATTGCTGGAGTGCCCTAAGTGCCCATACACCTGCACTATGGAGGACCTAATGAGTGCCACCGCAACTGCTGTTAACGTAGCCTACTGGGCCCAAACAATTTAAAGAGTTTATCATCGATTCGAAAAGAAGAAGAAGAAGACCCATACTCATGTTATGGATCTCTTTCGGGTGTCTTCTAGGCATCAAGGATTCGTCGCCCAGCAGGGCTGAAGCCTACTGGGACTGTTCGAATTCTGAAAGCCTGTCTGATAGGAAAACTTGTGTTTTAGAGCACTAAGGGCATCTGAACGAACAGAAGTGTGGGTTTAGTCTGTAAAAGTCTGGCATGACCTCCCACTGCACCCTAGAGTGGAAGAAATCAATAAATGATTTCACACGTAAAAAAAAAGTTAAGTCCCAAGATAATCAGCACTTGAACTGATTTTTTTATTTACGTACATTGGCAGTAAAAAAATGACGAAAAATTTCACCACTGGGGTTCCAGAATTATGTACTGGATCGATGGTATTCGTTTATGATACAATGTCAATGACACCCTGTACATACGAACTTTCGCCTTCAAAATATTATTGTAATAAAAAGGGTCCTATTTAAAATGTCTAGTCTACTTACGTCGAGGTTATTTACCTTAATTTCTAAGTAATTACTCATTTGAATGATTTATTAGAGCTCTAAAATTAGCATTGATCGAAACATACGGTAATTTACTAACGATAATTGATTAATTATTTATTTAGTCTGTGTTAACATACGATGGGTAGGTATATTTCTACTTTGTATATTAGATTTTGTTACTCTGTATGTTATGTTACTACTACATGAGTTAAATGTATCATAGATTCATGACTGTTTCATAGTTTGTTGTTGAATGCGCCTATCATAGTTATCTGAGTTTAAATGTATCATGGCACTGGTTTTTACACGAATATTTTTAACCGGCTTCAAAAAGGAGGAGGTTATAAATTCGACGGTATGTTTTTTTTTCGTATGTTTTCTTACACTACTAATACATATTTTGTATCTTGGTAATCTCTGAAACTACTATACCGATTCTAAAAATCCTCCAACAGTAGAATGCTACGTTATTACTGTGTAACACAGGCATGTATTTTTTACTTCCATGCAGACGAAGTAAAGAAAAACTAGTTACAAATAATTCGCTAGTCAAATATATAATTTTAAATTTCGCAACTCACACAAACAAACAATGGCCTAAAGTCCATAGTTGTACGAGGCCAAGGAATTGTCGCGGTCTGATTATCTGCTTACCTAATGTGACGCTGAAGATTCCCAGTTCGTATACTCAATGTTTCACTTGGCCTAACATGTTTTCAACCAAAAGAATAACAGTTAAGAACTAAGCTGTAAGTACCTTTTTTTTTAATTACAATAAACTAGTGCTTGACTGCGATCCCACCTGATGGTAAGCAGTGATGCAATCATTGATGCAATCCTATTAAACTATTGAGAGCAGTGGTGGCAGAGTGCTAACGGCCTCGACTTACGAGTAGTACGTCGCGAGTTCAAACCCAGCCAGGCGCATTACTTGTAGTAGTTGTGTAGATGAAATAAATTACATAGGTAATTACATAGGTAATTTATTTCATCACCACTGCTCTCAAAAACGGTGAAGGAAAACATCGTGAGAAAACCGGCATGTCTTAACCCAAAATTACTAAGACATGTGACATCTACCAACCCTCACTGGGCCAGCGTGGTAGATTATTGGCCTATTCCCTCACTTACAGAGGAGGCCTGAGACCCAGCAATAGGAATATCATAAGGCTGATGATGATGACCTATTAAACTATTGAGCCCGAAGCGAACGCCGGCGTTCTCACACCCATTGTCTTTCTACTACGTCTCTAATTACGGTACTCGAAAGGTCAAGCGTGGGCCACACGGATGGAATGCAGCGTCTCAACTGAGGTGACCTTTCTAATTTCAATCCTTGTAGACAGTAACACTAAGCCTTGTAATTAACGTTCCGACAAACTGACAATCGACACCATGGTTGCCTTGGTTTACAATCTGCAAGTTTCCACCAAGGTGAACTGCATCAGTAGGGACCCCCTGCATAAAGGCTGAAACCAACTGGGGCCCAGGGTCTTTTGCTGAAAGGAAGGTTTGACCCCAGTGCGAAAAGCAAATAAAGAACGGGGTGGCTGTTTAGTCAGTTAAAATCTGACACTGTTTCACATCATGGTTGCCTTGGTTTACAATCTGCAAGTTTCTACCAAGGTGAACAGCATCAGTAGGGACCCTGCAAAAGGGCCGAAGCCAACTGGGGCCCAGGGTTTTTTTCTGAAAGGAAGGCTTGGCTCCTGTGCGAAAAGCAAATAAAGAACGGGGTGGGCTGTTTAGTCAGTTAAAGTGTGACACTGTTTTCCGCTGCGCCCTGGGGCGGAATTCGTCTTTGGATGATTTTTACTCACCATAACAAAAGGTGAACTGTGTTTGGACGCAGGGTCACATCCGTGTGGCCCGTGCTTTAACCTCAAGCCAGTTGTTTCATTAAGATCCTACCTTAAGGGGCGGATATATGCGAGTGACCTTGACCGAACAAAAGAGGAGCTTGCGTCCCTTCTCGCACATCAAGATTATAAAAAGAAAGAAAGTTTCATAAAAATACATCTAAAGGTTTTTGCCTGGTTTTCGCTTTTTTGTCTGTGTTTGACATAATTTTGAAAATAAATTACATCAAGTTCAATGAATAAAAACGTATATTTCTTATATCACATTATAAAGGAAATAGTCTAGTTTAACATAATAGATTTTTCAAATCATACGACTAGACGTTTAAAATCATCAAAATTCATATATCTCCCTCCCACCACCTACGAAAATAAGAATGCTCACCTCAAGAAACAGCAGTTTCTAAAATCAAACATTTGCAGTGTTTTGATGAACGATGAACGACTCTGTTCTGTCTGCATTGTGCTAAACTACACAGAACTACACTAGAGAAGTAGAAATAGCTTAGTAAAACGTTTGAAGCACAACCGGTGTTACCAAAACTCATACATACGACTTACTCTTACTACAAACCCGAAGATACGATTGGTAAAAGCAAACAATGACTGTAAACGAAATGAAAAAAAAGAAATGCAACTCAGTCAAATGCAGTGAACAGTTTAGAAATTAAATTAACATAAACACCTAAGAAAATTGAAATAGATCTTGGACTAATAATAGTTATCTCCACACGCCGCTAGATGGCATTGCTCAATACGAACTTTAACTACGTAAAGATAATGAACTTTATAACTATACTTATAAAGACAATTTTTGTTTGTATAATATATCTTATGGATTCTTCTTCAACGTTTGACGAAAAGAGATTGCCCAAATTTGTATGTGGATCCGTACCAAATTGTATCAAACCAAATTTAAAATAATCTCTAAGTAACTATAGATATTTTTTAAGCGAAAAGCTATCTAAAATATTTTTAACGTGGTTAAAAAAATAGTAGTAAAAAATCTATAATTATAAATATTAAAAACGTAAATGAAAAATTATTTTTTTTATTAATATACGAATAAGTACCCGTATACGAGTAAGTTGTTTATGAAAATAAATAAATAAAATTATTTATCTATTTTCATAAACATAAACGGGTAAGTACTTATTCTCTTTTATTTTTCGTTTTATAAAATTTTAATTTAATTTAATTTTAATTTTTCGTTTTATAAATCCGATGCACCTCCATGACTTAGATTTTTAGTCTGACTATGGTATTTACAGTCTAGTATTGCCATACTATAAGGCATTTTAATATTATTTCACGTAGGCATATTGTATGTTGACGGCTTAGATTATAAAACAAAATGTTTTGTTTTATAATCTAAGGTTGACGGAGTCTAGTTGGCGAATGAGAGCGTTTGATCAGCAAGTGCCTACTGCAGTACTTACTAGTGGCGACAGTGACGGGCCTTACAACTACCTATTTCCATTTTCCATATCTTTCTGTTTCCAGATAGGACAGAATGGAAGAAAAAAACTTGCTGCGCCGACCCCAAGTAACATAGGATATGGACAGGAAGAAGAAGTGTCTTTTTAAATTAAAAAAATGTAAATTATTTAGGTACCAAAAAGATAACTTAGTTAAGTCAAATATCGAAGGAGATTTTATAATTTACCTAGGTACTACCTACACAGAAAAGGTAAAAACCTAAACGAAAGAAATAGAACAATGAATGAAGAATATACATAGGTATAAGATTTCCTACCGTACAGGGAGACTGCTGCTTATTCTCCAAACAAATATTTCTTTAGAATATTTTAATAGTTAAAATGAATTTACTTAAATTGTATGCGTCAGTCAGCTGGCTCCTATGCGACGACTATGTACCTAGTCATTACCTCATTCTAGCACTTTTACTTGTGACGTCACTCACAATGGCTATTGTACCTAATGTTCATTGAACATACAATGCAACGCAATTTCATCGTCATTATACTATTTTAATTTGCAAAACTTCCATATTTAGTTGTTAGTTTTTATTGTTTTAAAGTCATCATCATCATCAACCTTTTTAATGTCCCCACTGCAGGGACACAGGCCTCCTCTCTAAGAGTGGGAGGGAGTGTTTTAAAGTATTGATATTAAATTACCACAATCAGTGCTTTTATGATGTAATTTTATTATTTTATTGAATACTTATATTTTTTATTAATGTTTGGTTTTAAATGTTTTTAGGGTTTCGTACCTCAAATGGAAAAAAAACGGAGCCTTATAGGATTTTCGTTGTCCGTCTGTCTGTCACTGCCCTTTATCTCGGGAACGCGTAATCATAATCCTAATCATTTATTTATTTTGCAAACATGGGTACAGTACATAAATGTTTTTATTTTTAAACGTGGTCCTCTTAAATTATCATTAAATTAATGTATATATATCTTTTAAGTATTAGGTTTTTTAACTTAAAATTCAGCCATCATATTATGAAAAAATTGGTGAAACTAAACATTTTTAAAGTTGACCCTGTTCCTATAAAAGAAATTGAAATCAACAAATGATTTCTTTCATTTAGGGTTCGAAGCGACAGGGTGAGTCAGATTTCTAACTAAAATCCGCCTATATTCCTTCCCTATAAACTAAAACATAAAAATTACCTATTAAGTAACTAGCAATACTTCATACCTATTGTCAAACGCATTTTATGTATTTTGTAGTGACTGTTATCAGCTTAGTTATCGAGATAAAAATCTGTGACTAACAATGAACTTGCATGCATAGTGCATGCATGTGCAGTTTTACGTTATTTACCTATATAAGTAATTTATTTCATCTCAACTGCTCTCAAATCGGTGAAGGAAAACATCGTGAGGAAACCGGCATGTCCTAGAACCAAACATTCAAAGACATGTGACATCCACCGCCTACTTGAACTTGATTTAAAGTGAAACATCAGCTCATCAAGTTCAATTAGCTGTAGGTAATAGTCGGTCATTGCGTACTAACTAACAAAAATGAAAATAATAATCCTAATCCTCAAAATTGTTTCTATTCAACCCATGAGTTTCTATTCACCTTATTTTGCCCGGTACTAGGTACAATACGTGGAATATAAGTTCAGCGAAAATAGAGATCAACCTCCAATGCGCTACTCGCCGTAGCCGTCGCCGCCGCGATCCTGCCGATATCCGGCCACCGTAGACACTGGCTCGCGGACGGTGAGCAATGGGTAGCTCGCCGTCCGATCGTCTGGTAAGACCGAGTCCAAGTCGTCAACGGCGCGCACCGTTCCCGCGCGCCTCAAGGAGTTGTCAGCAAACTGCAGGGGCCCTTCAGGGTCGAAGCCTCCTGGAGCCTAGAGGGTATGTGCATACTGTTACCTCGACTCCAGAAATAAGGCAAGGAAGGTACGGGGTAGGTTTTTTAGTCAGTAAGAGTCTGACACTGGTCTCCCGCTCCGCCCAAGAGCGGGTTTCGTCATTGGATGATTTTCACCTACCATAAAAAAAAAAAAAAAAAACCTCCAATGCGCAGAAACGGATTTTCAGGCCTTAATCGAGGCGGGAGGCTACGCGTAGTAACCATAGCAACGGGTATAACAGTTTGCCGCGTAAGAAGGTACCACAAGCGTCGTGAGGACTTGAATCGGGCTCAGTCCATACCGTGGTCCTTACCGAAAGGCGGAACGGCGAGCTACCCATTGCTCGTCCTCAAGTACCTACTCATAAACATTCAAATAACTATGTTTAAATGAAATATATTTCCAGTTTAATCTTACCTATTGGTAATAATAATTATAGGGCCCTACAGGGTCGAAGCCTCCTCAAAGGTTGATGCGAAAGCGTAACACCAGGGCCTGGGAATAAGGCAAGGTAGGAATGGGGTAGGTTTTTTAGTCAGTAAGAGTATGACACTGTTTCCCGCTCCGCCCAAGAGAGGGATTCGTCATTAGATGATTTTTACCTACCATAAAAAAAAAACCTATTGGCAATAACGCTGCCAGTATTCTGTACGCATTTCCGGATGACAGCAATGAGAATAATTACTAGATTGTACCTACTTATATTATTTTTATATATCTACTTAAAGTTAACTATGTAAGTACATATAATGTAGTTTATTTTAGTATTAAACTCAAGTCTGTCTGTCAGTCTAGTAGTTAGTGACCCTGACTGCTATGCAGGAGGTCATGGGTTCGATTCCCACCCAGGACAAATGTTTGTGAGATGAGCACGATCATTTGTTCTGTGTCTGAGTGTAATTTATCTATAATATGTATATATTTAGAAATATATAAGTATGTTTATCAGTTGTCTAGTACCCATAACACAAGCTCTGCTTAGCTTGGGACTAGACGACGTTGTGTGATAGTTGTGGACATAAAAAAAAAGAAAATAGTTTAAGTTGGAGTTGGACCTATCGTCTTTCTATTATGTGTCTAATTACGGTAGGTACTCAAAAAAAATAAAAGAGTGAGTTAATATTTAAGCTTTCTTTTATGTAAACACATGTACATAAACAGTTATTTACTTTAAGAAAATAATTCCCTTTATTGTTGGGTAGGTAATGTAAGAACCTATAGGTACCTTAATACATAGGTACCAACCGCACGAGTGTAGGGTTATGTATAATATAAACAAACATTATCTATCATTTAACTTCATCAATAAATAAAATAGGTAGGTAGGAAATTAATTTATATAACTGTGACGTAAATAAAACACTAACTGCAATAAATTAACTTAGTAGCTACCTACCCATATTATGTAGGTACCTACATAGGTATATTATTAGGTAGGTATCTCAATAACATAAATGGGTAGTTTATTATTCCGCCCCGAAGACAACCCACTGTCCTTACTTTCTTTTGTCAAACTTCAAAGTAACTAACGTTAACCTATATACTTACTACAATGAAAAAATAAAATTTATGGACAGCTATTTAATGCCCTGTATTATTTACAAACAGAAGCTATCAAACTACCAACTATTACATACATAAAACATGAAATAAAACTTACTGCCATCTTCGTTTGTCGTTCAACTTGATAGATGCCGAGTTTCCCATATTCCTTTTTCAAATTTAACAATAGTTCAACACTGAATATGACCGGGCCGGTGTTTTAGTAAACAATATTGAAACGTTCACAAACGCGTCTAACCCACACAACTACCAGCAACACTTTGCTTTACCCAACGGTAAGTTTAGAGCGGTGGCCATGACTTTCCCTCGCTAACTAATAAGTGAGACCACCGCGTCATTTCCTTTAATTGTTTGAGAAAATCTTACGACTGACATAAAGGAAAAATCGGGATGGGCAAAGTGTTCCCGCTTAATTTAGTTCCATCTATTCGATAATAGATGGCGCTGATGATTATGGGTTAGGCCTGAGATTTAAAAGATTTAGCAACAGCGTACCTAGTTGATATTATTGATTATCTTTATCGATTACGGATGTATCATTAATTAAACTAACAAAGTGAACAACATATTGTACGTATAATGTGTATGTATGTATAGTCTAATACTGATCCTCTGTATTAAGGGTTACCTAGGTTCCTATATATTCTAGAATCTAAAAAGAGCATTTTTATTTTAAAAAAAAACTAACTATAGGTACGATTAAACACTTAATTAACAACAGTCTTGGTGTACAATAAAGTGTATAATAAATGCTGCTGGCTGGTTCTTAATTTTTTTTTTTTTTGTTAGCCTGTTCTGTCCCACTCCTGGGCAAAGGCCTCCCTCCACTTCTTCCATCCATCGCGGTCCCGCGCTTCCTCGGTTCTTAATTAATTTAAAAAATTAAAAAATATAAATTACTTACACAAAACACTGAAAACAATATGAATATTTGTAACAACGAGATTCTAAATTCAAATAACCTGATTTAAAAAGGAATCGGTTTTTTTTTAATTAGATAAGGCCTGAATTTAATGCAATGCTGAACGCTTCGATGAACAATGCTGAATGTGAAGAGAAGTGCTACGTTCGATGCCCAGTTCGAACAGAAAGTCATTTCTAGGACACAATCTTGACCATATCTACCTGTGGCCACCCACATAGGGCTATAGGAGCTCCTTTTATGTATGACTTGACGTTTATGTTTTATTATTCTAACTAGCTCTTATGGAATGGAAGGAGGCCGTTGCTCAGCTGTGGGGCACCACAGCTGAGCAACGGCCTTCTTCCATTCTTTTCAACTGTAACGGTTCCTCACTTTCCCGTTCCAAATCTTGATGAAGACATCCAGCTCGAGCTGCCACTTCCGGCGACGGACGGCGAGCTTCCCATTGCTCGTTTTTCTTTAGCCCAGACCTACCTATTGTGAATGTAGGAACATGTGAAGGGAGGAACGGGGTAGGTTCTTTAGTCAGTAAAAGTGTGACTCTGTTTCCCGCTCCGCCCAAGAGCGGGATTCGTCATTGGATGATTTTTAATTTTTACCTACCATAAAAAAAACCTACTTTGAATGTCTTTTTACTGAAGCTGTCAAATAATCCAGCCGGTCAAATTTAGTATCCGAGGGTTTCGATAATCCGCTCCCAGTTGAAAATTGAATAATTATTAAATTGGTGTAAAAACCCGTTTTTGTGATTATTCACTCCGTGAATTTTTTTTTTTTTCATGTGCTGGATCGATGAGGATTTTTTAGATTTCATTTATATTGCTTGATATTTTAAACAATCCTACCAACTTTCACCTGGGTACGAATCGTAGGGACCCATCTATCATCAATCATCAATCGTAGGGATGCAGAAGGGTCGAAGCCAATTAGGGCCAAGGGTTTGCGTCTGAAAAGGAAGGCTCTGGCCCTGGTATGTATGACGATGTAGGAATGGGGTAGGTTTTTTAGTCAGTAAGAGTCTGACACTTGTTTTCCGCTCCGCCCAAGGGCGGGAGTCGTCATTGGATGATTTTTACCTACCATAAAAAAAAAACCTGGGTACGAATTATTGTAACCTTACTTCATTTTTAGGGTTTCGTACCTCAAAAGGAAAAAAAAGAAACCCTTATACCTAGGATCCTTTTAGGACTTTCTTATCCATCAGTCAGTCTGTCTGTCAAGACCCTTTATCTCGGGAACGCATAAAGATGTCGAGTTTATAGAGTAAAGAATCTACCTACATCTCGAAAATCTGAATGGAAACAAAATTCATAAGGCTACTTCCAAAGCAAGGTCTTACAGCACAAGTATTAGAATAAGTCTGAAAGCTGTGAATCAGTAGTTAGGTACGTCAAATTCGTAAATCAGCAATTCGTAAAATCTTCAAGATTAGATTCGCATACTGAACTATCTGTAAAAGTTAGTTCGTACGAAACTCTCGGTGTGCGAGCCCGTTCTATACAAGGTGTCATTGACATGTTAACGCAAACGAATACCATAGATCCAGTACATGATTCTAATGGTGGTTTTTTCGTCGGTTTTTTTTTTCAAATTTAAAAAAAAAGTTTTGTTTTTTATTTTTTACCTGTATAAAATCGTTATCTAACCAATCCCAACGATATTTTTAGAAAAAAAAAAAATTGTTTTTCAATTAATAAAAATATCATCGAGGCAAATAAGGTCGTTATTCTAATTAAAGCTTTTTTAAAAAAGAAAGATCTGGGAACCTAGATAAATATTGTCTAAATCCAAATCTATACTAATATTATAAAGCTGAAGAGTTTGTTTGTTTGTTTGTTTGTTTGTTTGTTTGTTTGTTTGTTTGAACGCGCTAATCTCAGGAACTACTGGTTCGAATTGAAAAATTCTTTTTGTGTTGAATAGATCATTTATCGAGGAAGGCTTTAGGCTATATAGCATTACGCTGCGACTAATAGGAGCGAAGAAATAATGAAAAATGTGGAAAAAACGGGGAAAAATATTCATCTTTGATGGCTTCCGTTGCGTGCGCTGCGAAAACGGTTCAAGATACCAAAAAAATATGTATGAAAGAATTATTCCTCTTAAAATGATCTAAAAAAATGTCCGCGACAGTATATGTCTATCTTTTAAGATTAACTCACTAGAACCGTTTTTATGGGAATCAATTTTGGCCGAAATTAATGCATTATTACCAATTATTTGTTAGAGTTGTATCAACATAGTAATATTAAACTTTATCCAAATGTGTTGTTGATTAAGAGTATGTAATTGTGAACAAAATTGTCTTTGACATCACTTATTTTCAATTAACATCTTAGAAGTTATTACAATTTTAAAATAACTCCGATATAAAATTCACACGCGCCGCATGATGTGCAAAATATGACGTTGCACCTGGCCGGCGGGCGAGGAGACGGGTTGCTTGCGGGCAGCGCGGAGGGGTTTTTAATGGTAGGTAAAAATCGTCCAATGATGAATCCCGCTCTTGGGCGGAGCGGGAAACAGTGTTAGACTCTTACTGACTAAACAACATACCCCGTTCCTCCCTTGCCTTATTCCCAGAGCCCCGGTATAACGCTTTCGCACCAACCATAGATATATCAAACAGTAGAGATATGGTAAGGAGGCGTGGTTCTTGGGAACACAACTAGGCCGGCATACTTCTTCCCGGTACCCAAAAACCCAATTATGTGCAAAGTCAATTCTTCGAATTGAGAACAAATATCATTGCTTGCTTAGTACAGATCGACCAATTAATCAGCTGGTCTAGATGCACAATGGATGTGTATTTAACGTAAGATCATGCGTTAGTCTTTTGTTTTGTTAAGGATGTGAAGTAATATTTGTGGTTATCGATATTTTTCATGATCTTCGTTTTTATGTATGTAAGTACGTATGTCTAATTGCGAGAAACTCAAAAAAAAAAACTGAACGGAATTTCATGTGGTTGGGATTTATTTATTTTTAAGAGGATGAAAAATTATTTCTAAAAAATATCTAAGATTATTTTGTTTGTATATTTCTTCCTCTACATTACCTCTTATAGGTATCTTATTTTAGTAAATATTTCAAATAATCCACATCCTGGGCTTTCTATAATATCTTTTCAAAAGTCTTTAGGCTGAAAATAATAATATTTAGCAACAAAATTGTTGTAAACTAATTGGTAATAAAATACACTTTTGGGAACTGACGGATATTCCCGCATCATTCGTTCTATCACTATCAATCATATTCACTGTCCTTTAATTTAAAATTTTTAGTTATCCGAAGGATCCAGGAATAAAGGAGGATGAATTCACTCTGAAAAGGGCGGCTCCAACACTGAACTTGAAGAACATTTTGACAAATTTTGTGGAAATATCATGAACGTCCCAAGTATGTTTTTATTCTGGATTGAATATAAATTTCGTCCAACTGCGAAAGCTTTCAGTTGAAATGATGATCATCATCATTTCAGCAGAATGATGATGAATGAGTGAATACTGACAAAAGCTTGCATTGACATATGAATAGTTTCTAGATAGTGTTTACAAAATTTAATTTGTATTGTAATCTATACTAATATTATAAAGCTGAAGAGTTTGTTTGTTTGTTTGTTTGTTTGTTTGTTTGAACGCGCTAATCTCAGGAACTACTGGTTCGAATTGAAAAATTCTTTTTGTGTTGAATAGATCATTTATCGAGGAAGGCTTTAGGCTATATAGCATTACGCTGCGACTAATAGGAGCGAAGAAATAATGAAAAATGTGGAAAAAACGGGGAAAAATATTCATCTTTGATGGCTTCCGTTGCGTGCGCTGCGAAAACGGTTCAAGATACCAAAAAAATATGTATGAAAGAATTATTCCTCTTAAAATGATCTAAAAAAATGTCCGCGACAGTATATGTCTATCTTTTAAGATTAACTCACTAGAACCGTTTTTATGGGAATCAATTTTGGCCGAAATTAATGCATTATTACCAATTATTTGTTAGAGTTGTATCAACATAGTAATATTAAACTTTATCCAAATGTGTTGTTGATTAAGAGTATGTAATTGTGAACAAAATTGTCTTTGACATCACTTATTTTCAATTAACATCTTAGAAGTTATTACAATTTTAAAATAACTCCGATATAAAATTCACACGCGCCGCATGATGTGCAAAATATGACGTTGCACCTGGCCGGCGGGCGAGGAGACGGGTTGCTTGCGGGCAGCGCGGAGGGGTTTTTAATGGTAGGTAAAAATCGTCCAATGATGAATCCCGCTCTTGGGCGGAGCGGGAAACAGTGTTAGACTCTTACTGACTAAACAACATACCCCGTTCCTCCCTTGCCTTATTCCCAGAGCCCCGGTATAACGCTTTCGCACCAACCATAGATATATCAAACAGTAGAGATATGGTAAGGAGGCGTGGTTCTTGGGAACACAACTAGGCCGGCATACTTCTTCCCGGTACCCAAAAACCCAATTATGTGCAAAGTCAATTCTTCGAATTGAGAACAAATATCATTGCTTGCTTAGTACAGATCGACCAATTAATCAGCTGGTCTAGATGCACAATGGATGTGTATTTAACGTAAGATCATGCGTTAGTCTTTTGTTTTGTTAAGGATGTGAAGTAATATTTGTGGTTATCGATATTTTTCATGATCTTCGTTTTTATGTATGTAAGTACGTATGTCTAATTGCGAGAAACTCAAAAAAAAAAACTGAACGGAATTTCATGTGGTTGGGATTTATTTATTTTTAAGAGGATGAAAAATTATTTCTAAAAAATATCTAAGATTATTTTGTTTGTATATTTCTTCCTCTACATTACCTCTTATAGGTATTTTATTTTAGTAAATATTTCAAATAATCCACATCCTGGGCTTTCTATAATATCTTTTCAAAAGTCTTTAGGCTGAAAATAATAATATTTAGCAACAAAATTGTTGTAAACTAATTGGTAATAAAATACACTTTTGGGAACTGACGGATATTCCCGCATCATTCGTTCTATCACTATCAATCATATTCACTGTCCTTTAATTTAAAATTTTTAGTTATCCGAAGGATCCAGGAATAAAGGAGGATGAATTCACTCTGAAAAGGGCGGCTCCAACACTGAACTTGAAGAACATTTTGACAAATTTTGTGGAAATATCATGAACGTCCCAAGTATGTTTTTATTCTGGATTGAATATAAATTTCGTCCAACTGCGAAAGCTTTCAGTTGAAATGATGATCATCATCATTTCAGCAGAATGATGATGAATGAGTGAATACTGACAAAAGCTTGCATTGACATATGAATAGTTTCTAGATAGTGTTTACAAAATTTAATTTGTATTGTAATTAATAATAAATTAAAAAATTTCGCTCGTATAGAATTAAGTTCATATTAAACATCTCGTAACTCGAATTAGCTTTTCTTTAAGTAAAGATATTTTATAGTTAGATAGAAGATAATAGGTCCTATCCCACGAAGGTGGTGACAATCCTGGATGTGTGTATAGACTCATTACTCATTGTTCCTGGGTAAATATTAGCTATATTTTTTATGACACAGTTTTCCGTGTGTGTGTGTTTCCGTGCTGCAAACGGAATAAAAAGTTATTAACGTATAATTCATCAAAGATTTCCTTGGTGAGATAGAACAAATTTTGCAACTCTGAATTTCATCGATATTTTTTCTCGGCTACTTGACATCACTAATTGTATAATTTGCATATGTGTGTTTATAGTGAGCCCGTAGTTACAAGAGGATGCTCCACCTCTTTTTTGAGTGTGTTTCATAAAAAAGTTCATATGTGTTGAAATCTATATCTCTGTGTCCGTGAGACATGTGTGGTCGTGTGGCGTACGTATAGATTTTGATTTTGTGTTAGTGAAAAAATGGGCGTAGTTTGGAGACATCTGAACTCGAACAAATTTGCGTTGATAACATATCTCTACTGTTTGATATATCTATGGCACCAACCCTCGGCTGCAGGAGGCTTCGACCCTGAAGGGCCCCACAGTTTGCTGAAAACACCTTGAGGCGCGCGGGAGCAGTGCACGCCGTCGACGACTTGGTCTCGGTCTGGACTGTTACCAGACAACCGGACGGCGAGCTACCCATTGCTCACCGTCCGCAACCCAGTATCTACGGTGGCCGGATATCGGCGGGATCGCGGCGGCGACGGCTATGGCGAGGGCGCTGTTGCCCTTGCCTTATGCGGTCGGCCTCCTCTTTTACGAGCATTACTGCTTCGCAGAAGGAGCTGCTTATTCGCTGCTGACCATGACCTGAACCAAGGCCCGGCGCGTGGGGTCGCCGCCGCCGATCACCCCCACGAGGACACGGCGATGCTCTTCCTAAACGGGGCACACCTCCACCGTGTGCTCCACCGTGTCCTCCGGGCTGGCCACACAGTGGCGACACCCGGGCGTCTCTTCCGCACGAATCCGGCGCAGAAATCTCCTGAACTTCCCATGTCCGGTAAGAAACTGCGTCATGCGGAAGGTGAGGACGCCGTGATGTCTATCCAACCACGCCTCAAAGAGGGGACTTACCGCCGAGATTATGGCGTGTCCAAGGGGGTATGTAGCTCTATAAAGTACTTTTAGATAATTATGTTCTTTTAAAAACTAAATTGTCTAAAATAATAACAGAAATTGACACGGGCAAAGTCGTGGGTAACAGCTATAATTTATAAAGCTGAGGAGGTTGTTTGCAAAAATAAATATGATGCCCAAAATAACTAGGTATTCCACGCGGACGAAGTCGCGGGCACAGCTAGTTAATAATAAATTAAAAAATTTCGCTCGTATAGAATTAAGTTCATATTAAACATCTCGTAACTCGAATTAGCTTTTCTTTAAGTAAAGATATTTTATAGTTAGATAGAAGATAATAGGTCCTATCCCACGAAGGTGGTGACAATCCTGGATGTGTGTATAGACTCATTACTCATTGTTCCTGGGTAAATATTAGCTATATTTTTTATGACACAGTTTTCCGTGTGTGTGTGTTTCCGTGCTGCAAACGGAATAAAAAGTTATTAACGTATAATTCATCAAAGATTTCCTTGGTGAGATAGAACAAATTTTGCAACTCTGAATTTCATCGATATTTTTTCTCGGCTACTTGACATCACTAATTGTATAATTTGCATATGTGTGTTTATAGTGAGCCCGTAGTTACAAGAGGATGCTCCACCTCTTTTTTGAGTGTGTTTCATAAAAAAGTTCATATGTGTTGAAATCTATATCTCTGTGTCCGTGAGACATGTGTGGTCGTGTGGCGTACGTATAGATTTTGATTTTGTGTTAGTGAAAAAATGGGCGTAGTTTGGAGACATCTGAACTCGAACAAATTTGCGTTGATAACATATCTCTACTGTTTGATATATCTATGGCACCAACCCTCGGCTGCAGGAGGCTTCGACCCTGAAGGGCCCCACAGTTTGCTGAAAACACCTTGAGGCGCGCGGGAGCAGTGCACGCCGTCGACGACTTGGTCTCGGTCTGGACTGTTACCAGACAACCGGACGGCGAGCTACCCATTGCTCACCGTCCGCAACCCAGTATCTACGGTGGCCGGATATCGGCGGGATCGCGGCGGCGACGGCTATGGCGAGGGCGCTGTTGCCCTTGCCTTATGCGGTCGGCCTCCTCTTTTACGAGCATTACTGCTTCGCAGAAGGAGCTGCTTATTCGCTGCTGACCATGACCTGAACCAAGGCCCGGCGCGTGGGGTCGCCGCCGCCGATCACCCCCACGAGGACACGGCGATGCTCTTCCTAAACGGGGCACACCTCCACCGTGTGCTCCACCGTGTCCTCCGGGCTGGCCACACAGTGGCGACACCCGGGCGTCTCTTCCGCACGAATCCGGCGCAGAAATCTCCTGAACTTCCCATGTCCGGTAAGAAACTGCGTCATGCGGAAGGTGAGGACGCCGTGATGTCTATCCAACCACGCCTCAAAGAGGGGACTTACCGCCGAGATTATGGCGTGTCCAAGGGGGTATGTAGCTCTATAAAGTACTTTTAGATAATTATGTTCTTTTAAAAACTAAATTGTCTAAAATAATAACAGAAATTGACACGGGCAAAGTCGTGGGTAACAGCTATAATTTATAAAGCTGAGGAGGTTGTTTGCAAAAATAAATATGATGCCCAAAATAACTAGGTATTCCACGCGGACGAAGTCGCGGGCACAGCTAGTATCACCATAATATGGTTGAAATATGCTCGACTTGCAAATGATTTTGGTATTACGTTTGTATGGATAAATCGTCCCGAACCGGCCTCTTAACATGTCAATGACACCCTATATAATATTCTTGGCGAGCCCAGCACTTTCCCAGTTTTTTAGTAAAATTTGACTGGACTAAATTTTGGAACGATATAACAAAAACAATGTCAAAATCAAAATGATTCTAAATGAAAAAGTTAAGGGCATGTTTCAAAACGAACACAATTAAGGTTTTTTGAGGAAAGTTTCGTGACTATATTATAGCTGTTTGTACATTGATCCAGAATATTATGACATAAAATTGGTCTAAAGCTTTTATCTCAAATGTCTAAATAACTGGACAATATGTATGTGGCATGGGCATTAAATAAAAAAATCGGCCAAGAGCGTGTCGGGCCACGCTCAGTGTAGGGTTCCATAGTTTCCCGTCCGTCACAAATTTCTCACAATGTAACAGAACCCAGTAGCCCACGTAAAAATTAGTAACCCAATTCCCCGAGAGATGGCGCTGTATCCAGTGGTAATTTTAATATGCGTGAACCACTTTTTGTATTTTTATTTGAAAGATAATTCGCTCAGGATAATGAAATATGTAAAAAAGTTTAAAAATAAATTACAAAATTAGTTCAGAAGGCATTTTTTTTTAATTTTTCAAAAATTGTTGATCCCATAAAGTTCAAAATAATTTTCCTTGAAAGTTTATTTTAATTAAGTTCTACTTTTGAGATTTTCATATTTTTAAACTTAGGTATGGTTCAAAAGTTAGAGGGGGGCGACGCCTCATTTTACTTTGGGAACGATTATTTTCGAAAATATTTACCTACATTATCAAAAAAATATTTTACGAGACCCCTAATCATTTTTAAATACCTATCCAACAATATATCACACGTTATAGTAGAAATGAAAAAAAAAAACTTCCTACTTTACGTGTAGAGGAGGTATCCTAATTAAACATTTTTTACTACTTTTTGTTTTTGCACTTTGTCGGCGTAGTTGATACATATTCATACCAAATTTCAGCTTTCTAGTGCTAACTGTCGCTGAGATTATCCGCGGATGGACAGACAGACAGATAAGGCGAAACTATAAGGGTTCCTTTTTGAATGCGGAACCCTAAAAAAGTGCGAACTCGATACAATGAGGCAGCCAGGAAGGCTGACTGAAAACATTCGCTGCCGAATACTATAAAACATTTAAGTGTTTACATCTGTATTAATTTTTTAATTAATGTGACGTACAACACACAAAGAGTAAAGTAAATAAATGATACGAAAGACTTGTATTATTATTAAAACTTATTATATGTACAAAAAAATGCTCTAAGGCAAAAAAAAGATGGCAGTAAGACTAGGTAATATGGTAGAAAGATTATAGTCTTCCCTAAGGGTAAATAAAAAATCATTTTACACATGACAGCATTGACAGCCACATGACAGCTTACTGAAATACTGACGTTTTTGTTTTAGGTTATGTTGTGTGAGATACGTAAACAAAAATAACTTTTAATAAATTTAAATTGAATAAAGTTAATAAAATTCAGGCAAAAAATGAAAAAAGAAGGTATAAGATACAAATTACAAGTAGGATTTACTATATCTCTGTCGAACAATCTTTTTACAATATTTTACTTTTTAACATTCACAGAAGTTCAAGAAATCTTTTTAAAGATTTTGAGAGAGGAGGAAGATGTATCAGCAGGTGTGGCTGCTATTAGAACGCTTTTAACTGTAATAGAAAACTACAAAGGTTGGTATTTTGCTCTTGCTGCCAAAAACCATTCTTGCATCACCCATCAATGATATATCACTTAAAAAGCCATTAACGACTATTTACAAGCTGTCTTACGTAGCTTTTGTTCCTAAATAAAATGCTTTTTTCAATAAGAACAAAGTGATGCATAGTAATCAAGAAAAATATGTTGAGGTAATCATTTGATATGATAAACACTTTCAAGGACAATATAATGTATCTTTCTCTAATATTAGTGCTTATTTCATCACCATCATAAGCCTAGCTTTTTAACCAGAATCTTGGATTTGGCTTCCAGTCCAATTAGAAATGGTGTAACACATACAAAGACTAACATATTCACACATTCTGACTTCATTTCCAACACACACTAACTTATTCTTACCATTCCTCTAGGGGACATAAGCATGATAAGCATGACTATGCATGATACAGTTAGATGTCCCGTTATTTAGGTAACTTTTAATAATTATCTTGCCAGTGGCGACAGTGAGAGAGCTGGACCTGAACCTGCAGCTGGCGGTGGATGCCATGAAGCACTGCGACCAGCCTGTCACCGCTATCTCCTCGGGGTGTGAACTGTTCATGAGGTTCATTACGTTTGCTAAGCTTGATGTTAAGGTAAGGTAAACAAGTGTTGCTGGTTTTAGAACAGGCCAACATAATTATTCATTTTTATGTACTTACAATTTTATTTTATTTTCTACACTGCTGTATATTGTTGAGAAATTAATGATGACTTATGACTTTTATGCTGTAAGTTTGCTTGATGGGTCTTAACAACAAAATTGTAAATGAAAAGTAAAATGCAATGTATTTCATGACTTATTTACAGAACTTTAAAATCTTATACCATAAATTGATAATTTTTCATACACATTCTTCACGTTTTTCTACCTGTTGATATGTTCAGCCAATTATTTGTCTAGCTAGCACAATGCTATATTTATGTAATAGCCAGTATTTTATTTATTTAACACATTGTATTTTATCATTTAGCAAGTGTTTAAAAAAATAATAAATGGGTCCTTTTTAGAAATTAACCTGTAATTCATTATGTTACAGTCTTTTGAAGAGTGTGAACAAATTATGTTGCAAAGAGGTCACATATTCCTTAACACCTTACTGGAAGCAAGAGGGAAAGTTGCCAAACAAGCCATGATACCTATATCTGATGGATGTGTAAGTATTAATATTTGTTTATTATAATTTGTTAAAGACAACTATGTGTTCTTCACCTAAATGTAAGACACAGACAGATGGAGACAGTGTCAACGTTTAGTCAGTAAAGTCTGACATTGTCTCCCGCACCGCCCAAGGGCGGGATTCGTCATTTGATGATTGTTCCCAACAAAAAAAAAAACATAAATGTAGGTAAGCAATTCATGGCTTTGAAATAAAGTTAAGAAGTAAAAATGCATTGTTTAATACTGCTGTGAATAATTGAAAATATCTGCTGTAAAATGCAGACTACAGCTTATTGTTCTTATTTTTTAATTTGTACTCAACTCATGATAGACCATTATATATGCCCCATAGTAACCTTCATTCTATCCAGCCTGCTTCTCTCCAGATGCTGATTGGGCCTCAGTTTATTCAGGCAATTCATAAGAGAATTTGATGGTTCTAAGGGTCAGATCTTGTTGTTTTAGGGCATGCAAGAACCATTCAATCTTGGTGATAAACAATTGAATTCCTGATTATAATCATCTTCTTTCATATGAATATATATGTGGTATTGATGTGACACATTTTTTACTTGTAAGCAGATATATTGGGCTGCCAACTATACCTTGATGTAATTTCATTTCTCTGTTTTCAGAAAATATTAACTCACTCAAGGTCGAGGGTTGTTCTGCAAGCCATGTTAGAAGCAGCTAAATCCAACAAAAGGTTCCAAGTCTATGTTACAATGTCTAGTCCAGACAATAGTGGGTAAGTGTTTTACTGTATTACTAAAGAAATACACAAACTTATAATATAAACTGTTCTACTAACTTGTCTTGCCCTCACAAACAATCCTGTTAATACAGAGACCATAAACAGGAAAAAATATTGTTCTTTTTTCTTTATTTTTTTTTTTACACCTACAAGCTTTTACTTAAATATGTCGTTTATATGACAGTCCTATCGTACTTCTCAATTGTATGTAGGCAACAAAAGATGAATCCAAACAAATCTTCTAATCTAATACTTCTACACTTTGAACATTGAGTTTCAAAACAGCCTAAATTCCACTTGATCTATCTTAGAGACTTTTACCGACTTCTTGCCAATTAAAAAGGGACCTGAACCTGAGGCTGAGGGCTCTACGCAATGGATGCTCATGTGGCTCCCCGCAAAAGGAACACTTTTGTATGGGACAGCATTAGCGTCACCTTCACGTAGTTTCAGCCCTAATAAGTATTTATTTTCAGTGTACTAATGCACAAGCAGCTGGTCGAGGGTGGTATCGACGCGACTCTCATCTTAGACGCAGCCATCGGCTACATCATGGAGCAAGTCGACCTCGTCATGATCGGCGCGGAGGGCGTCACCGAGAGCGGCGGAATTATTAATAAAGTAAGTCTCATATTTCCTCATACCATACGTCCTCGATGACCGGAGTTAAGAGGGGAAACGGACTGAAGAGTCTAGAGCTAGACCCCAATCCAGTGCCGGAACTATAGGGTAGCAAGGCTGGTAAAATTGCCACGGGCCATCTGCTCAGAACAAGTCCAAGAATTACAAAATGTATTAGGGAAAATTCGAACATAATAAGATGAGGATTTATTGGGGCCCCATCCAATAAATTTGCCACGGGCCTCAGGTGATATAGTTACGCCACTGCCCCAATCGCTAATAAATCTACGCACCACCCACTTGCTTATAGTCATAAGACTGATCGCAGACTGAACACAAAAAAATATGTATATATTTCCTCATGGCGGCTCTACATTAGATCCGTGAATTCCGGCAAAATCGCGCGTGAATTCCGCGAAAACAGTCCACATTCACGTTTACGTCTATTTGTGATTATTCGTCTAATGTGGAGCCACCATTAAGTAGATACAAATGCCAATGAAATAAAAACTTGTCAAGTTCGAGTCGTCGAGAGAAACTCTCCGAAATCATTATATGCTGCGACCGCACCTACTACACAAACTCCTCAGATATACTTTTTCTCCTCAGACATGTTTTTTTATTACACCACAATGGTTAAGGGTCGTCTGACGTCACGTATTCTATTGTCTCAAAATGACTCCTGCAAATGCAAAATCAAAGATATTTTAATTATATTTTTACTTAAAATAAAGTAAACTTTGGAGGCATGTTGGTTGATCAGAAAGTAAAATCCTGCAAATCTCCATTGAAAAGGGAGGATCCTCCGACCAGACGGGCTTTTAAGTCTAGAGGGTTTACTGTTCTATATATTAAAAAATCGCGTGGAGAAACTTAATTGCGCGATGCAGGATTAGTTCTTATGTGACGCCATAGATGGCGCTACAAGTCATTGGTTTGAAAGCTTTACTAAATAATATCTTCAGGTTGTATCAGTCTATGATTTTGTTACAGATTGGGACTTATTCATTAGCAGTGGTAGCCCTAGAACTTAAAAAGCCAGTGTTTGTACTGACAGAAAGTTTCAAATTCTCGCGGATATACCCTTTGAACCAGCGGGATTTGCCGAACGAGTTCAAGTATTTGTCCAGTGTTATTAAAAGCAGCAAAGACCTGTCGAAGGAACATCCTCTAGTGGACTACACGCCGCCCGCGTATATAACTGGCTTATTTACTGATATAGGAATATTGACACCTTCTGCAGTTAGTGATGAACTTATAAAACTGTATTTGTAAATATATATGTCGGCTCGTGTCCAGGATGGTGTTAGAGCTCTGGTCTATCAGACCTATCATGTGGGTCTATGTGGGTATCGTGCAATGAATAACAACGGGTAGGAGTTGAATCAGTTTACTTCTCAATACATTTCGGTACAGTGCACTGTTATCACAAATTACAAATTACAACAAAACAGACAGTTTCAGAACGTCTTGACTCTGCGACGGCTTGGCTAAGAGTGTCCGTCCGCTCCACGGGCGGGTTCCCCCCTCCGCAAGCTCGCAGCAAAGCGGAAACGTCACCGACTCTGTCAAGCGCGCCATCTTTGTTTAGTTCTTCTAGTTGCCACTAGATGGCGTGCCTTGTCTTGTTGTCAACAAATAGACGCCGTCTCCGACACGGCCATCCTGCGAGACACACGTCCTCGTGTGTTAGTCGTCATCGCCACCTCAGCTGGAAGATGTCCACTGATGAAATATTCGAACTAGTCATCCATCGCTGTGTTACTCTGAAACAAAACACATCTCGCAGTATCATATAGCTCGGTCACTCCTGACAAACACTAGGAATCACTCTTGCATCGCGAGTGCATTCTCAAACACGCGAGTTTGAGTTTAAGTGTCACTCACACAAAATTAACAATTCACATCTTGACTATGAGCGACCATTTACAGGCCACACAAATGTCTGCTTCGAGCGGGAATCGAACTCGCAATACGAAGTCCATAGCTCAATGTGATAACAAAACTTTACCCAACAAACCAGATCAAAATTTTGGGTAATAGAAATTGTCATCCAGTCATGTACCAACGTTCATTGTTCTCATCTTAAAGCGTTAGGAACCCCCACAAGCAAGCCACTAACGCCACGGCACTCATTGCCGAACTGCAATCACAATTGCTTTCCCACATGTGCATCCACCACCTGTGGATCACATTGGGTAGGCCAGTCACCGACTTCCGTCAAAGCTTAACGCGCATCGCTTACTTGCGTGTTCCCCACAACATAGGCTACCACTACTGCTATCACCATGTACCTCGGCTGGTACATGACTTTCTGGCTTCTTTCTTAACTTGTCGGTATACCTTCACAGTACACACAACAAATCAAACTAATCCAAAACACTAATCATTAAGCTGTACACTACGACCTCTGGCTACTCATAGCCCAGTAACCTCTAGTCACTTTTCCATACCTGCGCATCCCTCCAGGATCGCCAAGTCTCTAATGATTTAATGGTTTCCTACAATACGTCCCTGGTTTAATGTACTGACGGTCTACTAAGACTACCAGATATTGTTTTCTATTAAGCTACGCCTACATATCAAATGTCCGATCATATTGTAAACTTAATTATCTCATTATCTCAACTACTTTATTGTACGTCTATTTTATAAGCTCTGATTTTCTCCTACCTCCTACTTCAAACGCGTTTTTTTTTATTGTCCTTTTTTTATTTTGTTCGTGGGTATTTTGGTTTTCTCTCCTCGTACACTTTTAATAGGGTACTACACGTTATTTATTGCGTAATGCATAATCTCTCACGACATTTAAATCAACCTAGGGATCTACGTCATCTTTTGTTATTAACGACAGAGAACGCGCGACTAAAATCGATCAGAAATCATTTCGTGACAAAATGTCGGCACTATTACGTGGCATCATCCGCTTTGGATCCAGCCATATCCCATGGTCTCACCCGCCTTGGATCTAGCCTCCTTACTTGGCATCACCCGCCTAGGATCTAGCCTCCTTACTTGGCATCACCCGCCTTGGATCTAGCCACACCCTGTGGCGTCACCCGCCTTGGATCTAGCCTCGTAACCTGGCATCACCCGCCTTGGATCTAGCCTCGTAACCTGGCATCACCCGCCTAGGATCTAACCATACCGAATGACACCATCCGCCACGGATGAGGAGCCTCGCCACTTGAATTTAATTATCAAAAACAGATCACTTTTTCAAATGTAACGTTATTCCGGCTTTAGTCGACGTTCTCAAAACTACTGTATCATTAAAATGATCTGATCTGATCTGTACCTTTAATTAAATCAAACATTGGGAATAGGTAATTGAAAATACAACAATCACCACAGATACACTACATATAACATACCACAGTCAAGTACCATCGTCGTCATCACAAGTACAACTACCAGTTACAACCAGATTTACAGAAATCTCCGAGTAAAGACCTCCAACTCCACGGCTCTCTAGCCGAACAGCAATCGCATTGCTCTCGCACTCATCTCCAGTACGCATACCCATCGAATGGGTCACCCGTGTACACCACCTCTGCGGTTACACGACTGGTACTTGACTTGCTGGCATTTTCCTTAACCTATCGTGAGCAAATTTATAGGTACACTTACAATTTAAAGCTTTCAATGTGTAACTGAGATATTTGATCCGAGACAAACATCAACGAATAACGATTTGGTACGGTATTGTTATTTAGTTTTCGATAATCTCTGCACATTTAATTTGACACGTCGTATTTCTTAACTAAAAGAACTGAACTAGTTAACATTGAATTACACGGTCGCACCATAATTTATTTACCCGCTTACGAATTATTTTTAATTCATCCGCGCTAAAGTATTACTGTCATCTTTATACAGTCAAAATTAGTCGAACGATTAAGATCACTCTTTATTGCACGCATTTGTAGCATACCGATAGTAAAATAGTCCAATTATTAACGAAACGACACAGAAATAATCGCATGTTTATGTTCAAGGACACGTCGATGTCAACAACGTCAACATTATTTCGGAGAACTGTCACCGTCATAACAAAAAATCGAAACTTATTATCGGTCGTAGGGACCCTGCAGAAGGGTCGAAGCCAATCAGGGCCACGGGTTTGTGTCTGAAAAGGAAGGCTCTGGCCCTGGTATGTATGGCGATGTAGGAACGGGGTAGGTTTTTTAGTCAGTAAGAGTCTGACACTTGTTTTCCGCTCCGCCCAAGAGCGGAACTCGTCATTGGATGATTTTTACCTACCATAAAAAAAAAAAAAAACTTATTATCGGATCTACTGAGGGTACTTTGTAATTACAATTTTTTACGCCATGAACCTAATCAATTTTCAAAAAATGCGTCACGGTCACTAATTCAACTGAACCTTTGCAACAATATTTCACGGCCTAAGATTTAATTTCGCAAATAGATGTTGGTTCACGTAATAAAATCGCGATTTAGCCCCTATTATCAATTTCAACCACACAAGTAATGATCTGTACCGAGTACCGTCATATGTCACCTACACTTGTCAATGTAACCTTTTACTTTAAATCTACCCCAAAATTTACTGACAACCTACACTGTCTTCCGCTCCGCCCAAGAGCGGGTTTCGTCATTGGATGATTTTCACCCACCATAAAAAAATCTTTGACGAATGAGAACTCAACTTTAGAATAAAAGTGGAATGAGAATACCTGACCTTTTTCTGATGAAAGATCGGCGACCATGACGTCAACTCATCATCGCTCGCTGTCACAACGGCACCGACACCACCGCGCCGCTTCTCTCAGGGGTCAGCTCTCCAAAACCAATCCAGACCAATCTTGCTACCTTTTTGCCGGGGGTCTTGAGGCCTGGATATTCTTGTTTTCAGCTTGCCTATGTTCAATTTTCTCGTAGTGATTTCTGATTTGCTCTCGTCTCTCCGGGTTGAATTTGGGTAGTTTCACAATCTGGGTAGAACGTTGTAGGTTGCGCTCTGGGGGTACAACGTCACCATGGTCCAACATTCGTTGCTCAGGATTAGGGAAAAACCCCAGTAAAAACCTAATCAAACCATTCAAGTCCATGCTTCGATCCGAGGCTTCATTTTCGAATTTCGAATTATAACCGCCAACTGTCTTTGTTCTCGCCATTTTCTTCAATGTTGCGTAATTATTGCTCACATAGCTTTTCGATTCATTTGCACGATTGAATCCCAATTCTGATGTCGGCTCGTGTCCAGGATGGTGTTAGAGCTCTGGTCTATCAGACCTATCATGTGGGTCTATGTGGGTATCGTGCAATGAATAACAACGGGTAGGAGTTGAATCAGTTTACTTCTCAATACATTTCGGTACAGTGCACTGTTATCACAAATTACAAATTACAACAAAACAGACAGTTTCAGAACGTCTTGACTCTGCGACGGCTTGGCTAAGAGTGTCCGTCCGCTCCACGGGCGGGTTCCCCCCTCCGCAAGCTCGCAGCAAAGCGGAAACGTCACCGACTCTGTCAAGCGCGCCATCTTTGTTTAGTTCTTCTAGTTGCCACTAGATGGCGTGCCTTGTCTTGTTGTCAACAAATAGACGCCGTCTCCGACATATATATTTTATACAAAAACAGTTTTTTTTTTGGGTCGTCTATCCTATACAAAAATTGTGAGCTAGCTTTTTCATCGGTTTACACTGTCAAGACCGTTCCCTCGGGCATTCTGCGATAGTGATGTAGTTCTATCATAATCGGATCAATACTTCCAGGAAAAGGTACCAAGAGGCAAAGTTGTTGATTGGCAGGGGGTAACGCCCTCCTGCGTTATCAATAAACAATTTTACTTCTATAATTTCAGATTACTGATTTATATGTATTTAGCTATCTTCACATACTTAGTTCACATACTTTCGTCACAGCTCATTATACTCGTAGTCCACTATCATACGCTTTGTCTAGATTAATGAATACTTTGTGCATTTGTTCATGTTCGTGTGTGCTCGTCTGTACTTGTGGCGTCCTTTGTTCTTTGACACCCAAACATGTTTGGAAGCTTTTCAAATATGATGATATGGTTGGCAAAGTTGGTGAGCGATTGGGTGCATCGCTGCTTGGCGTGGCGATCAAATATTTGTATACCCTACAGATGGATGTTTCGGGTCTGAGTGTCGTGTCTGGTCTTAATGTTTGTGAACGAACCTTAAAAGAGTATTTTCTTGTATGGGGTCAATGTCTTTTTAACTGCACTACTTTCATTATCTATGCTTTGTGTTGTATCAGTGTATGCTTTTATTTACAGATTGGGACTTACTCATTAGCGGTGGCTGCTCTAGAACTTAAAAAGCCAGTGTTTGTACTGACAGAAAGTTTTAAATTCTCGCGGATATACCCCTTGAACCAGCGGGATTTGCCGAACGAGTTCAAGTACTTATCAAGCGTTATTAAGTCTAGCAAAGATCTGTCGAAGGAACATCCTCTAGTGGACTATACGCCTCCCGCGTATATAACTTTATTATTTACTGATCTAGGAATATTGACTCCGTCAGCAGTTAGTGACGAACTTATTAAGTTGTATTTGTAAGTGTGTTTGTGAAATAAAATCTATTTATAAGGTACATTGTTTTTTTATTGGTGACTGGCTTCCGACAATCACTTCGCTAGCGTTAATTTTCTTTATACTGGTCTGTCGGTTTAGTTAGTAGCCTTGATTGCTATGCTGGAGGTCGGGGATTTTATTCCCATTCAAGACAAATGTTCGTGTGATAAGTACGATCATTTGTTGTGTCTGGGTGTGATTTATCCTGTACTTAGAATAAATATGTTTATCGGCGGTTTAGTACCCGTAGCATAATATCGGTTAATAAATAATAATAATATAATTATTTATTGACATAGTGTTCTTCACACATAAATAAAATTCCCTAGCTCAGGAGCCAAGCTAGTTAGAAAGTATATTACAGGACCAATAAGATAAAAATAAACCCGTTTTATTTCCTAAGAAAGAATTTTGGCAAATCGTTTACTAATATAATATTCTTTGTATACATACATCATAAAGAGAACCTATTTACAAAATGTTAGTGTTCTAGGTATTGTTTGGACTGGGTGTTGATGAGTTAGTATAGTCAAGACTGCTTTTTATAAGTATTTATCTTGTAGTTCTTGATTGCTTGCATTAAGGTCCATTGACACTCCATTCACTATCTACTCTGTGGTAAGAAAAATAAAACACAGAAATCAAAAATGTCTGGCTCTTTAATATTGTACGAAATATATTTACATAGTTTTAATAAAAATGTTCAATTAAAATACTAGGCGCCCTATACATTTATATCTCACTTTGTGTTAAAATATCAATTAATTATATCATGCACTTACACTAGGCAAGAAATAAACATATAACTTAAAAGTATCTTATTGTTACACTATTCTGTGGAAGCATTAAACATATCACAAACATGTCCTTTATTGCCAGAAATCATTAAATTATCGTAATTAAAAACGATGTAAGTATTACAAAATATCAAAAGACATAATGGAAGCACAGTTCACACTACGAAAACTTATATTTCCTTGTATTATTAATATCTTTGAAAAACAATTTTAAATTCTCAACAACAACATATAATTTCGATCTATATATTTCAAAAACAATTAACACATTTTCTTATTTTACATTTACATTTGCTAAATATTACATAAATCTTAATAGGTAATAAGTATACAATTTATTTGTTACCATTTCAATTTAAATGTAGTTAGGAAGACCGCAGTGATCGTATTCGTATAAAGGTGTACGTACGAAGTCTTAAAAGGACTAACCGATGCCTCTTACGTACCACAATCTCTTATCATTACAAAAGCTAGGGTACCTAAATTAAACCTTACATATTTTGAAGCTATACAAGTTGAAATTAATTTTAACACAGTACATACATAAACTAATTCTTAAATTGTACTTGAAATAAAACATACGTAGATTTTCAGTCAGAACTGATATTATATTGTACTTAGAAACTATTATTTCCATCTATCGCTAGAGTACCATTCGTAAGAGATCAACGCTTCAACCTATAAAGACACTTAATCCGGTTTCTGAATTAAATATTTGAAGGTATATTAGCCTGGAAACCTGCCAAACGTATGCTTTAAATTAAGGTTTGACACGGTTCTTAACTCCCAAATTTTTTAATTCTGAAACCTATTAGTGCTTTTATAAGTATACCAGAAGAAACAACAGGGGGTTCAAAGTTTGCTGTTCTGTTTCCCACATAATTTGATTCAGCCATTCATTTGGTCTATTTATTTAAACCTCACCACTTGGTCTTGTCTAAAATATCTGTTATATTAGCTGCCTCATTCGTACCCAATACAAACCTAGCCTAAAGTGTCTACGACTTTTGCGAAAGTTCTGAATACCCTTGTGGCGGCATCTACAGAGCTACAGACGAACTAGGTACGGAAAGATTGCCTGTAAGCGAATCTTAAATCGCGCAATAAAACATTTTGTACGAACATAAACTACACTCATCTGGTTGGATATCCTCCCGGGACTTTTCTTCCTGTTCCAAAAGCTTCTACACGAAGGTCTGACCTAGATAAGGAAATAATATTTTTCCAAAAAGATTTCTTTTTTAACCCCTGTTGCTCTTTCTATACATCTTGACACTTCCATAATCATTACATAAAATAAAGTACACGTTATTATAATGTTTAATTAACGAAAATACTTAATTAATACAGTAATCAGTTGCCTATTGCATAATGGAAAATGAGTAAATACGCACATAACATTACATTTTTACATTATTTAATGTTTACAAAATTATTACATTAACCCTGGTTGAAATGTTAGCTGTTTTAAATGTGGGTAGATGTAAATTTTCACTTCAAAAACCTAAAAAAAACTTTGTAAAGTGAGGCTTTCTGTTCAGACGTATCGAATTTTGTAGATACCTTATTCGATACATATGTATATAAAATATATCGCCTTCAATTCTGGAATTTATAAAAGTGGGTTGGCTTTGTAAATTCCAGAGGTCAAGGTGAGGACATCAATGTTACGTTGACATTTCTACACACATTTTGAAAAACCTATACTATATTCGCTTTAAGACATTTGAAGAAAACCTACTACCTACTGTCTATTCAACCGATTTTAACTTCTTTTCCGAAGACATAAGGAAAGAAGTCATTAAAACCAACTAAGTATTTACTGCAGCTGCCATTTGTCATTTCACCAACGTAATAAAACTCAAAATTGGTTGAACGGACAGTAAAAAGGTTTTCTTAAATGTCTAATGTTATTTTGAACAGAGTATAGAGTTCACAAAACAAGATGTTTATGACGTCTCAAACCAGATTCACGTAGAATTCGTATCGTAGTGTTACCTATTGTAAATATTGTCGATGATGGTGTATATCTGGTGGAAGTGCGGTCTCTTCTCCGGTTCGTATTCCCAGCAACGCAGCATCAGTGCGTACACGTCTTCTGCACAACCTTCCGGTGCTGGCATCCTGTAACCTAAAGAATGATAGCGTGAACTTAGGACATTCTTTTGATTTCATAGGTACTCTTTGAAATTAACCCCATAAAAGAGTCAGATAAAAAAAAACATCAAAGTAGAAGAGGTCAAAACCTTTATGCTTAATCCGGAATATTTTAGCTCTCATGGGTCGTCCGACAGGTTCCACGAACGCAAGGCAAAGAAGGAACATAGGGGTGGGTTTTAGTTAGTAAAAGTCTGACACGGCTTCTCATTCCATTATAGAGCGGTAGAAGTCATTGAATGATTTCCCAAATAAAAAAAAAAAATTGCCCTCCTTATAGCTACTAAAATCGTTTCCACAATCGAATTGGACTCACACAACTTCTTTAATGAACTTAATCTACATACACCAAGAAATGGTGAAGGCGATTAAAAGTGCAGTTTTAACAGTCCTAGTACCTACAAATATGAGTTCCTAGGTATCACCCCTAGTTAGCGAATACCTTCTAGGTTGTTACATACCTGTATCAATTTTTTCCCTTGCGCGCGAGTTGCTCATCCCTGCGTAGGGTGTGTCGCCCTTGGAGAATATCTCCCACATCAGCACGCCGTAGCTCCACACGTCGCACAATGATGTGTATTTACCTGAAGTTACGGAAGAAACTAATTATTATGTAGACAAAGACGGAGACTATGCTAACAACAGCATAACGTCTGTTAAAGACTGTTGTACTACTACTTATGTCTCCTGATGCGTTGGGAAGACCAGGGGCCGATTGTCAAAAGAGAGACGAAATGAGAAAATAGTTCTTTCTTAGTTTCACAGCAAAGTTATGATGGCGTCAATGTAAGGCCGCAGTAAGCAATAATTTGGTATCTGTTAGAGTAGGTAGTTCGCAAAAAAAACACTATTACTTAGTAAAAAGTTCACTGCGCAACAATTTTCCAAACAACTTTTTTTTAATTGTTGATAGCTTCGCGCTTGACGGCTATATCACGATGGAAAGCGACGATCGACGATGGGGCGTGCTTATCTAAAAGTAACCTATTCATACTTGACTTAAAGATTCCCGGATTGTAGCCATCAGGAAACACAGACTCAGGCAAGGAATTCCACTCCTTAGCTGTACCTACACACAATTAATGTGTTCCTAAAACGTTTTGTACGTAGGTATAGGTGGGAATGTGAGATGTCTAACATTATATATATCGGCAACGCCGTACGTCTGGTGGTCCGATGATGGAACGGGCTAAAACTTACCAAAATTAAGTGCCTCAGGCGCCGTCCACTTGATAGGGATCTGCTTCATGCCTCCAGACACGATATACTCTTCTTCCTCTCTCGACATTCCAAAGTCTGATATCTTGACGATGTTGTCGTCTCCGACGAGGCAGTTCCTGGCTGCTAGGTCGCGGTGGATGCAATTCTTGGACTCCAAGTAGCGCATACCGCCGGCTGCGTCTCGGCACATCGCGAGAAGGGAGCGAGCGCTCAGGGTTGCTGCGCGCGTCCTGAGGAATGTTAGAAGGGAACCACCTGGAATGAAAAATGAGTACCTGAGTAATCATCAAAACGTCTGATAGATATCATTGTCTACTAGCGATAAGACCGCCATGGTGCTCATAGATTTAAGATTGAGTATAAGTCGTGTTATTTTAGTGTAAGTACAATAAAGTTCATTCTATTCCATTCTCCCACTCTGGATGTTACGAGAGTGAGTGTCAGACTTTTACTGAAAAAAAATCACCCAAAAGAAACTCTACAGAACGACTTTAAGACTGCAACACTTTTAATAGCAAAACGTGCAGTTATTTCCAGAGAAAGCTACCGTAGCTTAATTTTAAACGCATGTTTCACCCGGCCAGCATGAAATCGCTGACTCCCACACGCTGGCGTCTATAAACACGTAGTGACACATCACACGGTAAGCTACGCTTATGTGAGCGCAGTTTCGTAAATACATTCAGGATTAACGTTGCATTCTCTGATATAAAACGTGGCATATAAGTTGATCCAAAACAGCAAAAAATTAAATGCGCAGGGAGCTGAACGTAACCACAGCAACGACGGCCGTTTTCCTAGTCCTATCTAACAGTCCAGTTTAGGTCGTAAAATGGATTGCGTTAAAGAGTTCCTGGTTATCTGTTAGAGGAACTGCCGAATAAAATAAGCCAGACTCATTAACGAGTTTACCTATTGTGACGATATTACGTAACCGACTTAAAAAAGGATGAGGAATGAGGATCTATTTTTGGATGTAGGTGTGTATTTCTTTTTGGGTTAAATTGAAGGTAGATAGGTATAAATATGTAAGTATATTAGGTTTAATTGAGCAGTGAGAGCACTAGCAATCATTGTAATTCTCTTGAATACAAGCCACATGAAAAAGCCCTGTAAAGAAGACATTTATATAATCATGTACCTATATCTTGATATAGAATTATCCTGTAGGTACATGTGTATGCCACCTAAACTCCTCCTTTACGGCTTGACCGATTTGGATAAAACTTTGTGTGTATATTTTAGTGAGTCCCGGGGTGGTTTGAAAATAATATCTGACGAAAAGTCTGCTTTCAGGCAAATTACGACTGTCGATCGAAGCTGCTAGTAACATATTATATTTATAACGCATTATCTACGTGGATAGGTATGAACTACTGTTTCTCTATGAACCTACATAAATAAAAAAATAAATAAAGAAAACGAGTTAAGGATATGGGTCAAGTGAAAATGAATCTGTCAACAGCAAATATCGCGTCACCTTTTTCTTTATTTTCCATCATAATGACGCAAGACATTGTAAAAATAAATGCATATTTTTATAACTAAGAGGAGATGCCGTTTTATTTTAGTCTTCAGTTTCAAAGAAAGAGCATTGCTATGTTTAGTTTAAACGCAGGGCGCCTACGCTGAATCTAATCTAGATATGTTGTAGGTACATTCCGTATTGGCTTAACGATCAGCCAGAGAAATTTTCCAGATGTTTAGGAGCTCTGTTTATCTTTAACCACTGACATATTAGTAAATGGATGAAGCGTATATACGAACAATGAACCTAGATGTTTCTCGTGATCATTCTTTCTGGTTCAATATCCTGCCTTCTAGGGCTGCAGGATTGTTTGAATGAGTTACTGGCATGTGACCCTAGATCGCAAAAGGAAATGAAAGAATAATAGAATTTTGGGCCAACGCTGCGCACCTACTATGCTTTACAAATAAGTAGATAAATAAGATGTAACGTCACGCCGTGTAGTTAAATTGATTTTTTTTTTTTGCAAAATTGAAGAACTCAGAGATGAGTAAAATTGAAAAACTGGATTCTGAATTAACTTTTTAGATCACCGTTCATATTTTTTTTTCTTTTTGACAGTAATCGTGACGTCACAATGGCAATCGATCCTATTTTCATTTGGAACGCATCTCACTCTCGCTCTCCGCCGAACTACACGCGCGATGACACGCGATGGGTCCGTACTAGCTCAGACTTCTCCCTTTTTTCGTGGCCGTAAAAAATAAATATAACAATCTTACCAGGCACAAGTTCCATGACAATCATGATAGGCTGTTTCTGCACCGCTATGCCTATCAGCCGCACGATGTTGGGGTGCTGGTACTGCTTGAGAATGCGGCCTTCCTGCAGGAAGGTGCGTTTCTGTTCGTCGGGCAGCGCCACCCGGCAGGTCTTCACTGCCACTTCCTGGCTCGTACTCTTCAGACGAGCCTTGTACACGTCGCCGAAGTTACCCTGAGGAAGCCAGATGGTCAATTTATTTGAGGAATAAGGAGAAATAGAAGGTGCGACGTGGGGTTAATTTCTGAAGTTTAGCCTGTTGATCTAGTGGGGTTCGATTCCCAGTATTCCCAACTTCCCACCCATGACAAATGTTTGTGGGATGACCACGATCATTTCTTCTGTGTCTAAGTATAATATTTATCTATAACATGTATGTATAAAACAAAGCATTCATGCATATTTAATATCACCATTGGTCCCGTGCGAAGCTGGGGCGGGTCGCTTAGAAATATATAGGTATGTTTATCAGTTGTCTAGTGCTCATAACACAAGCTCTTCTTAGCTTAGTTTAGACGACGTTGTGTGATAGTGGTCGAATATTTCGTTTAGACGTATCTTCGACTAGCAAAGAATACAAAGGAGGTACAAACCACATGAAACAGTACCTAGTTTAATATTAGCTTCAGAAAGGAGCAAGTAACTAGTAATCTCTAAGCGCGTAAAATGCAAAATGGATACAGGTATCTCTCTTATCTCTCTTGTCTTTGCCGATTTTCCATCACTGGAAAATCTGTCAAGTGCGAGTCGCAATATGAACGCTACAACGAAGATGTACCAGACGTTAGGTTTCAGTCAGTAAAAGTCGCCGCCCTGAGTGGGTAGAGTAATTTGATGATATCAAAACCTTAATAACAAAAAAAGGATATCTGAACAAATTTTAGAATTGAGGACTTGTTCAGATTTTTTATTTGAATGAATTGCGCCAGTCTAGCGTATGAAGTGTTTTTACTGCTTATGACATCAGATTGTAAAGGCCACAATGAAAAACTATGCTTACTACTACAAATATCGTTATCACGAGTAACACACGTTATAAAATTCTTATCATAACGTAAACTATGGTAAACGCCACGTAAATTTTCCATAAAATAAATGACGATGATGATGTAGTTATTGTATGTCATAATGCGTTTAATTTACCTACCATAAAAAAAAATCACGAATTTGCCTCTAAAATTATTTTTAATGATAGTTTGTCAGATTATTTTACCAAATAACTGTTGTCCAAAAATAAAAGGCCCATTTTGACATTTAAGTGCAAGAAGTATAAGTACTCGCAATACCTATGTGCCTTCATGTTATTTAACGCACCAAACGCGTTTTAATTTTATATACTTACTTAATTTTAGTTAAGTATCTATTTTTTATTGTCTCTTCTTTCAGTTTCGTTCCAAATTACATTCTAGGGTCTTTCTCAAGTGTCAAAATGGGACTTTTATTGGTTAAATCTGTAGATTTTAAGTAAAGGTCGCTGCATACGTGACGGGATAATACCTCGGACGGGACGTGAACGGGAACGGGACGTGACTGCCACGTTCATGACCGCCCCGTCAATGCCACGTTTCCGTCCCGTCCGTGTCCCCGATGCGCTACCATATACATTTTGTATGAAACGATATTTCCCGTAGCGTCCCGTCCCGTCCAGTCCGTGAAAAATCCGTCACGTATGCAGCGGGCTTAAATCTCTGAAATGCTTGATGTTTGCGAGAATTGTCTTTGCGCGTTTCATTTTTTTTTTTTTGTATGCAGTCCGAGAGTGCCGGGCGGGCGCCGGCACTGTATGGTGGCATTAGTGATGTCAATTTACGCCCGAATTCACGCCATGAATAAACTACATTAGTCGTACCCCGCGGCGTGTACGTAAAAGTGAGCGGTTTTCCATTTTCTCGTTCACGCCTGTTTACAGAGCTTCATGGCACTAATCTAGTGCCGCCATAATTCGTACACCGCAAACAAACCGCGAAAACCGTCTACATTCTCGTTCACGCCTGTTTACGGGGTTTCACGGACCTAATCTGGGGCCGCCATAAATCGTACCCCGTAAAAACCGTCCGTCACGTTCACGCCTGCATACGGAGCTTCACGGCACTATTCGGAAGCCGCCATTAGATGTAATGTAGTCCGACGGTCCGGCCTATTGACAGTGAATAATTCACAGTATCGATCTATTCTATCAAACATCGTGAAGGTAGAAATAGATGTTGGAGTACTACCGAAATTGCTGACACGAATACCCTCCCCAGCGGCCTTGCCAATTGACCTCAAAAAGTTCCCAAAGCTACTCGATCTAGTTTGTGGTGTAATCGGCGGTGTCTAATTCTAGGTGTCCTTCTATCTTTCTTACTTTCAGTACCAAAGCTGGTCGCCTTTGGTTGCCAGTACGCATAACTGTGCCTACAGGAATAATGAAGACTGACTTCATGCAATGTGTCGATGTTGATGCAGGGAGCTGTGATCAAGTACTGTGTGAGTCAAATGTCCTGTCTTCCGCAATTTGTCCCTTTACAAGAACAGAATAACAAAACCTTGGGCACTTACCCTTAAAGGATATCACCAACTACATAAAAAATACAGTTTCATGAAGCCTTTTGTTATAAACAAAAAACTAGTGCTAGACTGCGATCCCATCTGATGGTAAGCAGTGATGTTATCGTTGATAGTGAGGCGCACTAGTTTATTAGGAACTTTTAACTTGAAGACAGCTAAATTATAATCCGACGGGAAGACCGCAGCAGGCAAATTGTTCTCGTCCTTCGATGTATTCGGTATAAACAATAAAGCACCACGCGGGCCCAGTGCTGATAGGTGGACATTGAAAGTACATACTTTCAATACGTTTTATCAAAGCAGTAATGGCTACTTACCCTGCCAATCTTGTCCAGTAGCTGCACGTCGTCATTGTTCAGCTCCCAGTTTTCCCTGGGAACTGCTCGACGCAGCAGGGCTCCTGATCTGGCCGTCACGGGTACCCCGCTCGTTCTTTGCCAGGCTATCAGTTCTGCTACTGAGGGAAACGCTGCGCCTTCGAAACGGTAGTGACCCTGGAAGGTAAAAGGGTTTTGTAGAAACTGGGTTATTTGACTTCCAATGGTCATAGATCCTCTAATTTTAAGTGAAAGTGCTCAAAATTGGACAACTAGTCTTGCCATGGTGTATTGTACCTATACACCAGGTATATCGCGCTCATTTCTACCTGATCACTTAACAAGCTAATAAATTCTTAAGGAAGACATCTAAGTCCCATAACTAATAATTAAAACATAATATTCAATACATAAAATTGACAAGTTGGATACAAAGTAAAATAACTTTTAACGCAGTTGACCACATAACAACCTCATAAATTCGTAAAGCTTTTTAAACTTCGGAGAACCGTGCGTAAGATTTAGTTAATTGACACGATGCAGTCATTTATGAATCACACATTTAAAGCATAAACGAATAAAATTCAAGAAGAAATCACGCTCTTTGCATGAAGTAAATATATTCTGCAGAATATTAAAGAACCGTATTCAAAGTTCGAAACATCCAAATGCCAAACGAAGTTAGTCGGAGATTTGCATTCAAACCGGTTCTGAACGATTCTTGATCCATATACACACAAAAAAAAACATTCCAAATAACAGGTGTTACCAGTAATCTTTTTGTAACACTACTTTTGAAGCCTGAATTGCTATACGAGTCTAGAAAGGTCAGGGGCCTAGGTGTTCGGAGCATCTAAGACTACCTGAGCCTAACTCATGTTGTTTACTAATGAAGCACCCAGAACGTTTTTAGCTATAAAATGGCATTTACACATGCATGGAATTTGTACCGCATCATTTTTGCGGAATTTCAAGCGTTTACACAATACGATATTTCTGACAAGCTCGCTAGCTTTCTATCTTATAAATGAACGAACCGATGTCAGTACAACTCACCTTATATGCATTATACACAAGACATCAAGGCCAAAAATCTATGAGAGAAAGTTTTTTGAAAAAGAGTTTAGAGAAGTCATATAATATCAAACTGACTGACAGCAGAAAATGTATTCCTACTATGTGAACGACCCACAATTTACGAGTCCAAATGCTGGTAATGTATTTGTACTCGTAAATTATAGGGCGTTCACTGAATAAATTCCTTGGTAAAACATTGTAAGTATACGAACCTCAGGAGTCGTCTGTACAATGAAATGTTTATGCTGTCCCCAACAGACGGACAGCACCAGTTGCCTCGCATGGTTCCTAGTCGTCTCTCGCACCAAGTAGTCGCCATCAGCCCTCAGTAGCCGCACCACCTCCTCACGAGGAAGCACTCCATGGAACCACTCCTGTTCCACTAGGGTTCGCTCTGTCTCGCTCACACTCACCTGCAGAGACAGGAGTATAAATAAGACAGGTAATTGCTTCGACACCCCACGTGTATTTCACGTGGTGACGATGTCAATGTTGATTTAAAAAATAAGAAAATTGGGACAGTCTGAAATAGTTTTCGATCACTTTGACCTAGTAATTGGCTAGTTTAAAATATACGAAGTATTATATATTCTGTAAATTTGATTTTATATCGACATTATTTATTATTTGCAAAATAGCCTCACGTCTAGTCTCATTATTAAAACAATGTCACTAAAACAAAGTGCTGGTACAGAAAGTATAATTACTTAATTAGTAACACAATCGAACACACAAAAAAAACATTATTCCACGCAATGCACATGCACTCACCGATTTAATTACATAATGTGAGAAAACACGTCAAAACGTAACAACGAAAGCGATAACATACGTTCTCCAACTCTTGCTCAAGTTCAAGTTGTAGCTGCTTCAAGCGCTTCTTCCTGCGCGGCACGACCACCGGCGGAGGCAGCTCGCTGTGCGTGATATACATCGAGAACGGATCAAACGGATCCATCCGCCAACCTCACCCGCTCACAACACCGCACAACAAACCAACACTACTTTATTATCTCTTTTATTTCACCACATAAAGCGAACGTTCCTACAAACAGGATGAACTTGACGTAAACCCCGCGACTGAAACGTACACAGTCTACGCGTATAAACCGATACATTTCTGGAACGTCGCAAGCGGCTTCACCTTGATTTTGAAACTGAGTTTTAAGGAGAGCCTGTGCTATTTTCATTTTATTTGAAATCTCATTCCCGACAGAAGTTCGTGCGGTGCACGGTGACGTGAAGTGTTTGCGCTAATATTAGCACTGACTCGTTGAGTAACACTCGCACAGAGTGAATAAATCGTGCCACTCCAGTGGCGTCGTGGAAGACGAAAGCTTCATGCATCGAACAAATTCCATGCCATGCGTAGGTGAGGGTTGTCTCGGTTAGTGGCACTCACCACACTGTTAGAACAACTATCGAGTACAACGCGGCTCTGTCTCCTCTTTTTGAAGAGCGTTTTGTTGTGAAGTCGGCAATGCACATAGATATCCACACGTTTGCGCAAGCGTCGCCTCAGGACTCTGATCCGTCTGCGATGTGGTACGATTACCGAGTCAGAAGGGCCTTCGCTGCTGCTTCTGTAAGTCTTCGGGGGCAGCGCTGGGCTCGACGGCGCAGACTTGCGGCGGAACGGCCGCGTGAATAGTTTGAAGAAGGGTCTCGGCGGTATTATCGAGTGAAGATGCAATCGTAAAACGTCCGTCGACGCTTTAGATCCGAGTGAGGAGCGATCCTGATAATCGAATGTCATCTTTAGCAAGGCTGCTAGATCCATGGAAGAATCTATACCAGAAATACCTTGATATGTTAGTCAATTTCTTTCACCTTTTATCTTTAGTTTAAATACTTAGTTATTTCCTCTAAACCCTTATACAAGCCTTAAATGACTAACACATGCAACAAGCCTACCTGGTGATCAGGAGAGCTGCCATCCAGGCTATCAACGCCCACAGTCTCGGCAGACAGATCAGGGCATCCGCTGGGCGCCTCCTCACAGCCCAGTTCGGCCAGGGCGGACCTGATCATCTCCGCTTGTTTGGCACATTTTCGTTCAGCCACACGGAGCTCCAGTAGTTTGATGGGCTCCGATGTCGTCACTGGTAGTGGTGGCGGAGAATGCCTAGGTAATTGGAAAAAGGAAAATTGTATTTAAGTAATATAAGAAGTTATAAGAGCTTAAAAACTGCAGTAGAGCGTAATGTCAACAAATTTTTTACAATAATTCGGGACAAAAGTGGATACGCAAGCGTGTTATTGTATTGTGTATTTTTTATATATATATTCCTTTTTTATATATTTCACAATTGTCACACAACGTCGTCTAGTCCAAGCTAAGCAGAGCTTGTGTTATGGGTACTAGACAACTGATAAACATACTTATATATTTCTAAATACATACATGTTATAGATAAATTACACCCAGACACAGAACAAATGATTGAGCTCATCACGCAAACATTTGTCCTGGGTAGGAATCAAACCCACGACCTCCGGCAGTCAGGGCCACTAGCCACTAAAGTCTAGTGGCTAGTATGGAGCACATTGACTGGCCTGTTGGTCTAGTGACTAGACCAACAGGCCAGTCAAAATTGTGCTCCATACCTACAACTAGGCTACTACGCTGTATTTACCTGGAAAGTTAGTAATACTACTTATTAGGTTTCTTCCTTCATGTACTTATTACTTTTGATGTCCAAAAGAGACTCCATGATATAGATATAAGATATAGATAGATAAAGATTCCATTTTTTAATACAATTTTACCATTCGTTAAGACTCACCTGTCAATCCCATTAATTCCATTACTCAAGCCCGTGTTATTGTTCTTGCAAACTCCGTTCCCTATGATCTCCGGCCCCTGCAGCGCTGATTGCTTCTCTCGGTTGTCTTGAAGCGTGTTCTCCAGCTCAGTCAACTTCTCCTTCAACCACTCTACAGTGAGATTGTCCACTGTTAACTGGTTCGGTTGCAGTTTCCCGCTTGTGTCTTCAACGAGGCTCTCGTCGAAGTTAAACGTGACTGGGGTTGAAGGTGGTGATCTAGAACAAAATATGATTTTAAACTGTTTTTTTATATTTCTATGATTTTAACATTGATTTAAAAATATATATTTTAACATGCATTACGGCCGTCGGTTCTTGGTGCGTGAAGTTAAGCTCTGCGAACTTTAACGCTTGAAAACTCGTACAAAAATAAGGGTTTTAAAAAAAATTCGCAGGCGTTCACTTGGGGTTCAAGAGTTTAAAAAAATCTTTTTGCGGGAGGAGGAACTGACATACTGATAAAATAATTATGTAAACTAGTCCAAAGTTAAGCAAACACATCTGGGCAAAAAATGGCAGTATAATAAAGTCATGTAGCGCTATTATCTAATAGACGACCTTATTCTAGTCTTTTTATGTGTCTAGTGACTATGATTACCAGAACATTTAAGTACAATACTGCCTAACTTTTTATATATAGAAAAAGTCGAATTATAGTATATCTATCTGCCTGTTTATTCGCAAACTCCTATAGCATGCAACGGAATTTGGTACGGTTTAGAAAGAGCAATATATGAATATGACGAAAAGTTTCTAAGATATGAAATTAGCACGCGTGCCAAGCCAAGACGGATCGTTAACATAGTTACCGTAGCGGCCCTACAGGGTCGAAGCTAACTAGGAGTATGGACTATGGATTCGAACGTAAAGAAGTAGGTACCTAACAAACATACCTACACAAACACACACATAAACTTTTGAAATTATAATCATCATCATTTCACCTGAAAGACGTCCACTGTTAGATAAAGACCTCCCACTGGTGTCGCCACTATGGCGTAGCTTTGGAAAACCTCCTACAAGGTGGACCGATGACCTGGTT
This sequence comes from Mythimna loreyi, assembly GCA_029852875.1. Lineage (NCBI taxonomy): Eukaryota > Metazoa > Arthropoda > Insecta > Lepidoptera > Noctuidae > Mythimna > Mythimna loreyi. Next base: position 17,298,511 of record CM056784.1, on the reverse strand, counting down.
AGGTTGCAGGAATCTGATGGAAGCGAACTTAATACTAACTACTACTTAATTACGAACGTGTTTAACATTATCATCAAATTAGCATCATGTTTACTTAGCAAAACCAACCGTACGCAATATAATCTGGCTTCATACTAAAAATAACATAATGATTGTCTAATCTTATACCGTTTTATCGTTTTGTGGTTTAATAACCCTTATTCCCATTAAATAAACAAAAGAAGATTATGAGACATGCTAACTACAAAGCTATCAATTGTATGTTAAATAGCTATGCGATATGACTCAGTTTATATAAATTTGTAAATTACTTGCAACCACAAAAATACGTCGGAAAAACCGTAAAAACACTGGCGATAAATAGTAATAAATTAAAACAAAAAACTTGGTAATAGATAACCCACTTGAAATGGGTGTTTCCGATTTACGGCGGATCGGAAGGGCGTGTCCCGCTTTTACTGACTAACTGACTAATAACCACAACCTATGTTCTTTCAGTCGTTCTACGCATTCTGGGACCACAGGTAACCTTTTCAGAAGCCGACCCATCTTGGGTCGGCTTAACCGGCGAACTCGACAAAAACCTACTGAAACCATGATGGTTCGATTAGGTTTTGGTCTTGCTTTGCCCCTACAATTTTGCTGTCATCTCTATGAGGAGCACTGGAACACTATGCACCGTCGACCACTTGGGTGTCGTTCGGGACGGTTACTGAACCTTTGTCGTCCGCAGCCCTACGCCTAAGATGGCTGATAGTCAGGTTTTTTTTTGTGGTGGAAATCATCATCTAATGACGGATCCCACCCTTAGGCGGAGTGGGAAACAGTGTCAGACTCTTACTGACTAAACGACCCACCCTATACCTTCTTAGCCTTCATACCGGGGTCGGACCTTCCTTTCAGTAACCGGAGTCATGGTACCAGGGTTCACGGGTGCGGCCGTCTCCTTTGCTAGCATTAATGCTTCGCAGCTTCGCAAATTCCGCCTCGTTCTGGACCATAGCATGAGCCCAGAGCTCGGCGCGAAACGTCGTCCCCAGGAGGACACTACGGTGCTCCCCCCAAGTAGGTATCCACCGTATGCTTTACCATGCCCTCCGGGCGGTCCCCACAATGGTGACACAACACCGAAACGTGTTCGAAGTGATAATAGGTATATCACCTATACCAATACCTACCTAATAACTGAATACCGACACGATGCGACACAATCACTGAAATGACATCACGTGTGGTTTTGTACATTATTCCAGTGACCGCGTTTTGTGGTTTCTGATTTAAATATTTTTATTTAATTCTTCATACAAGGAATAAGTAGGTACACTCATTGATTTACAATTGAATTATTAAGTAAGTAAGTAAGTAAAATGCAAACATAATCGTTTAAGTATTCTTAATGTTTAAAGAAACACGCCCATATCCTCGAAGGACTGTCCAATGTCCCGCCGTGGCGTGGTTATTATCTAAGAACTGAGTATTGGTGGCCGCAGAGAAGAAATCTAAACAGATAGGTAGATACATTGGATTTTTTATCTTATAGGTAATACCCCGTAAAGGTGTATTTGTACGTTTAAGTTACATTGGTTTGTTGGACCGTACCAAAGACGACGACGCGTTCCACGCATGCCTCTATGAGATATCGAATGGGAATGTTCGAAAGATATGTTACCGTGGCCATGAAGCGGAAAAAGACCACTGAAGAGACTCAGGCAGAACTTTGTAGGTAGGAGTTGTGGCAGCCGAGTGGTAACGGCCCCGAGTTACGAGTTGTAGGTCACGGGTTCAAACCCAGCCAGGCGCATTACTTTGTGTAACTTATTTCATAACCACTGCTCTCAAAACATCGTGAGGTAACCAGCATGTCTTAGAACCAATTTTTTTTTTTTATTGCAATAAACTGGTGACTGCGATCCCCCCTGATGGTAAGCATACGAAGACGTGTGACATCCACTAACCCGCACTGGGCCCGCGTGGTGGATTACGACCCATTTCCTGTCCTAGAGAAGAGGCCTGTGTCCCAGCAGTGGGAACATTAAAAAGGCCGATGATGATGATGAAAAATAAAAATGCAAGTACTTACTAAGTATATGTATACCTACTTAGTAAGTACTTGCATTTTTAATTTTCATTCGTAAAACGTAATAATCATTTTCAGTATGTTACAAAGTACTTTATCATTATCATCTTAGCTAACAAATAAAAAATAATAGCAAGAGTCTCAATAAAAGACAAACAAAAATCATAATTTGCGTCGTTGGCCTCAAAGCATAGCCTTTGAAAGTAACCGTCAGTTCCTGAATGCCTTTGATTCATATCTTACCTTCGTGGCTTCGACTACTCATCGCTCATTGTCGCTACGATCACTTTTTGAAGCCGAAGTTATAAGTCAATTTTGAGGTCTGAGGTTATTCTTTTGATTTAATAAATATAAATATTTAAGATATGACGGTCCTGTCAGTCTGTTAGTGACCCTGACTGCTATGCCGGAGGTCGTGGGTTCGATTCCCACCTAAGACAAAATATGTTTGTGTGATGAGCTGTATCATTGTACATCACATGTATTTACATGTAACAGGCCATTCAGGTTTTTATTTTGTAACAGGCCAGTCGTAATTGGTAAACATTGTTTTTTTCTTTCACTTTCCGTTGCGAATCGAATTAGAATCTTTGAAAATAATAAGGGTAAGCTACCTGCGATCTCTCTAGGTATTTAATTGATGATTACTTTTTCCTATTTCTATCACAATTATAAACATAATCTACCTATGTAATCTTCTGGTGCCAAGGGTTAATGCGAAAGCGGAACACCGGGGCCCTGGAACTAAGGCTAGAAGTAACAGTGGCTTGTTTAGTCAGTAGAAGTCTGACACTGTCTCCCGCGCCGCCCAAGTGCGGGATTCGTAATTCGATGATTTTTTACAGCATAAAAAAACGTATGTCATCTTTTAATTTTGCATTTTCGGCTTGTTATTCCAGAGTTCTTTTATTTCTACAATAAAATCTGTTTTAGAAGATATACAAACATAGGTACCTATCTAAGTAAATGTCGAGTCGAAAGTTTCCGGTATCATTTTACTTTCTATCGCATTCTTCGCAAAAAGCTTTTTCGACAACTCATGATGTTGCACATTTATACTTGGCTCAAGATTGAAATTTGAGAACGATTCGTTTTATAAAAGAAACCTATTATGAATATGTAATTGTGAAATATTAATAAGTCGTTCGCGAAGTTATTTATACCTATTCGTCTTTTTTATCGATAAATCGTGGCCATTAATTTCTTTACGACTGGTGAGTTTTTAGGTTTCCATAAAATCACAGGTTGTTAGTGATAGTTCCGCAATAAATAAATACTTTAGTAATAAAGGCCTTTGCTTCAACGGTACTATTTACTTTCAACCTGAAGTTTCAGGCAATACGATGAATTTCTCCTTTTAGCCTTTCGAGTACCGTAATTAGAGACGTAATAGAATGACAATAGGTTCGCTTTAGGCTCAAGAGTTTAAGACCTATTTCAATTTTGAACCTACAAAACCTAGTAATGTACAAACATTCTAGGTATCATATGTATACAAATCAATGGCACATTTCGTTAAAACTTTATAACTCAAGAATGGGCTCACCTATCCAAACCAAATGTTGCCTTTGTTCGGACTATTTAGTATATGGTTTATGTGAAGTTTGCACCAAATTGGTCGAGCGGTTCTTTATTTATCACATTTTTCTGTTGCCGGTAGCGAAACCGCGGGCAAAAGCTAGTTATTTATATTACTATCAATTAGGTTCGTCTGAAACACGTTTGGGAGAAGCCCTGAACCTAGCCTTCTCCCACTGTGGACATCTTTAGTTAAAATTATGAATCAGTTTTTTACTGATATAATCTTCCTCTCAGGTATCTACCACGCAGGCCTAGTACAAGTTGATGAACATAAAGTTAACCATTATTTATTTAAACTTCATGTACAGTAGTGATACATAGGCAGACTTAATGCTACAAGGCAATCTCTACCAGTCAACAATCAAATCAAATTCAATTTCAAATTGACTCACTTGTACTTTTCAATAAACTCCTTGTATTCGTCCTGTGGCCTCAGGTTCTGTATCGTGGTCTCTATTTTGGTCTGGATCTCTCTGAACTTGTCCGTACTGAAGTCTGACCTCTGCACCACCTCTAGGAGCACGCCTTTCCTGTAGAATAAAGAGTAATGTATTAAATGCATCATCATTGTTAGGTACAGTTGTAAGGTACTGCAAAATGTGACTGAGGACATTTCAGAAACAAAAGATACTCGTGTCCTTCTACTCGTAAAGTGATAATGTGATATATGGATTCAGCTCAAGTTCCCCGAAATTTTCGTCATACACGTACCGTCGGATGTTGGCGAGTTTGAAGTTAGGCTCTGCTATATTTAGCACTTGAAAACTCGTAAAAAAATAATTTTAACAAATAAATGCAATTTGCAGTTGTTATTGCTGTTAAAAACTGATCGTCAAGATCCGACGGCCGTACTGTATTTATTTTTAATGTCCATTCTTAGGTTCGTGTATTTGTTTGCACTCAATCAGCTATCATCTCGAATTAAAATACAAGTTTAGGTATAAGTATCCGTGTAGTTCAAATCTAAGGAAATTATCTATTACTGTTGGCACATTTTCTATAGAATCACTTTTCTTTATTGAAAAGCTATAAATAATAATTTGGTAAAGAGTGATAAGTTACCTTAAATCTGATAGATTGAAACAAATTAAACCGATACAGCTATCAAATTACACAGCATTACATCATTCAAGTTGCTTACTAGGTGATTACTTATCTTAATCGATGTGCATTATCGATCGATCAACTACTGTAATTCGAATAACATTAGTACTTCTTCGAAGTTCGATTCGATTGAAGAAAAACACGCACTTCGATTAGAGCTATCAAATGCGACATCGGTTTCCATATTAATTTCTTTTTTATCACAATCGACCTAATTCTTTATTGTTTAACAGTTTTTATCGTTAAATATATATCATATTTATCATAAAAGATACTTATTTGATTAAGTTTCTATGAAGTTTGGCGACAACCTCTGTTTTAGGTGCACTGTTCGCCAGTTGTACAATGCGTTCCAAATGAAAATAAATAATTACCATGTTGTCACGTCAAAAATTATTGTCAAATCCAGGCAAGATATTTATAAAATTAAATCTATTTACGAACTGTGAACGAAAAAGAGTTTAATCAAAATCCAGTTCTTCAATTTTATTTAACTCGTTTCTGAGTTCTTAAATTTTGCTAAAATTTCTTCTATTTGACAGTACGGCGCTAGCTAACGTGACGGCGCATCCTGGCAATCAATCCTATTCTCATTTGGAACGCATCATACAACCGGTGAACGTCATCAGATCAGTCAAACAGTAAGCAGTTAAAGAGTCTTCTAGCTCACCAAGACGTAGCCGTAGCCTCTCCTTGCCTCCGCTGCTGGTCCATGAGGGTCGGTAACGCAGCAGTCCTCAGCGCCCTCTCGCACTCAGTAGCCTCAGCCAATAGCAGCACATATTCATTATGTGCCCTATGTAGCCTTCTGCAAGCCTTGCCGTATTTGTCTCTAGTCTCGTCCAGCTTGCGACCCCCTCGACTTGTGGGACCTGGAAGTTAGAAGAAAAATAATGTTTACAGTTGTGAAGATTATAATATTGACGGAATATAATAGCTAGGAGAAGATAAATAAACAATAGTAAAGTTGAAAGAGATATAAACGGTTATTATTGATTATCTTTATATTTGTTCTTTATTAACAATCATTATAATAACAATAACACACAATCCCAGTCTGCAGCGAGTAATAATTAATCTATCAAGTGAAAAGTTTCCTTAAACTGGTTCCTAGCAGAAGAAAATAATCGCAATCACGTTAAATTGCCAAGAAAAACAAATTTAGCCAATGCTCCAAATTGAAATCCGTTTAAGACCACCCACAGAGAATTCGCTGCTATAATTGAAGCCGCAAACCTATTTTATAGAACTCACGAATACATTTTCAATCTATTCTAAGAATTTAATAAACAAGCCTTACATTTGAGGTAGTTCTCTTCGAATTTGGCCCTCATCTGCTTGTAGGACTCGAGGCACTTTTGGTACTCGCTCTGTTTCCTCTGCACCTCCTCAGACAGCTGTGAACAATAACGTAACATTATTAATACCGTTTCAATTGAAGAAAATCTTTTCTTAAATACTACTGCTTTAATTAGAGAGGAGGTCTGTGTCCTTGCAGTGGGAACATTAAAAAGGCTGATGATGATGATGACGATGACTGATTTAATTTGATAGGCACACAAAAAGTAGCGAAACATTAAAACCAAAAGGACAAAGATACTACACAAATAGATTAAAACTGTATCATTTAGAAATATTGCCAATTTAAACATCGAACCAAAAATAAATATATTCCAGGATTTCACAATCAAGGCCCAGGTGTTTAAACTGAGCGTTGATAAACCAGTCAGTCTGGATATCTCTAAAAGGACATGCGTACACGCAGACAAAAGCCTAACCTGTTGAGCAGGAAAACTACGTAGGAAACCATTTATGTTTTCCAAAAGCGAACCAGTTTTTTTGCAATTCAAGTTCTTAAGTTTGATAAAACGCGTTAATAAATTCCCACGTGGAATTATTTATCTGTACATCTATATCGAACTATTAAATAAAGCGATAAATTGCCAATGAAAACAGATGCGCTTGAATAATAAATGAGTGAAGCGAGAGAGGCGCGCGCGCAGGTGTGGGACGAACAAATCATGCTAACAACGAGATTTATTCTCTCATCGCGCCCTCAAGTTAACGCCTGGCTCTTTAGTTGGCAACAACATTCATCACTCATTTGTTCAGATGTTATAACATAACAGTACCTACTCTAAATATAAGAAACTAATAATACCTACTGCTGAACATATTACTGGATTCTTTAACCTCTCTACATGTCTTGCGAAAACTTAGGTGTATGATATATCCAAGCAACCATAATTAACAGTAGAACCCATATCCTCCAGAGGTTTCCCGAGGAAACACATTCGCGTATACACATGGCCTCATTAAAAATCGTTACCGAACAAAAGCTTCCATAAACGTATCGAGAAGAAAAGAAAACGCTAGTAATGGTTGCAATATGAAAGTTTTCTCACGACACATATTCAACGAATATATCGCTGTGTATATTACTTAATTAAATAATGGAGTTAATGACACTGAAATTGTTTTGCTAGACTATTAGACCGTACTATGTAGGTTTCGACACATTTTATAACAGCTATTAACAATTAAATGCTAATCTCAAATTGCTTCTTTATTATGAAGTGAGTAAAAAATGTCTTCCTACTACTACACGATTTGTATCTACATATTCATATATGTAAATGGTTTTTGCGCTATGAGTATTATGACGCCATATATTATGCAAGGCGTTGGTTACTGCAGCTGAAATGAATAGTTGTTTGGTAGGATATTTGTCATACATCTGCTTTTGGAACTTAGGGGACTTTGCCTAGAGTCTTAAGAAATAAACAACAAAGTTCTACTGCTAGAAGGATTATAGTCTTAAATCAATCATGTCAAAGATATTTATTTCATCAATTTGAAAGATTTGGCAATGATTTAGCAAAATATAATAACTGTTTCCTGGAAGAACATAATAGGAAGGTAAACTAGAAACCTCAAAGATATAAAATAATAATGAAAGACAACATAAATCTTACATGACTAAACTTTCAAGAACAAACAGCAGACGAAACATACATATGTTTTCTATCAAATAAAATAATAAAGGAAGTTCAAATTAATAGCGCTATAAAAACGCCAACAATTTCAGTTTCCAAGTCATATTATAGAAAAGAAAATAAAAATGTTCTCAATCAATCGATGTATCTATAAATGATTCGATAAATGGTAGACATATGGATTACAGAAAAAATATGATAATGCTTCCTATATATATCGCATCCAATACGTATGATACACATGTAGATCTATAGGGTACAGTCATATCTAATGGATGTTTAAATGATATGAACTGAAACAAGGAACATGCTGCAAAACGTTGTTTAAAAGACTATGCTTGTAAATGTACGCACTTTTAAATTCGGTATGACAGGTGTATTTGAAAAATCGAACGAATATCCTGGTTAAACCTGCATTTCTGAAACTAGTTTTTTGTAAGGAGTGAAATTGTACTGCCATGGACTTAAATGGGAGAAATTACTGTGAACTAATTTGACACAAGATGAGGCCAATGGTTGATCCTTGAGAGACCCCGAGTTGATTTACGTAGGTACTACTGAAACTTTGGATTCCGGCGTGGGATATGAAGATGTAATTCATTTCAGATAAAAGGTATAACTTGAAACTCCTAGCGAGGCAATGAACGGCCTTTAAACGTATTTAGCTAATCACTTTTACAAACACAATATTGTCGTTTGCTTTTGTCATACCTATAATAAACATCGTATTGATATTATATGTTTGGGTTACGGTTAGCGCTCGCGTCCATCATCGGGTCGGTCCTCCGGAAATATTTGGCATACCATCACCGGGTTTGTTCCAACTCATGTTTACACTTTGTTTTGTTTTAAAACGTTTTAATTAGTTATCGTTACACGAAAATCTATTTTAAGACCCGAGGTGTGATTTTCATCATGATATTGAATTACATTTGTAGGTTTGTTTTTTTTTTCAAATTATTATTATGGATATGCCCGCATTTGACCTCTAGGTATCTCACCTGATGGTAAACGATGATGTGGTAAACGATGGAGCATGACGCTTGCCTAGAAGTAGACTATTCACTCTTGACTTAAATAACCCTAGGTTATAATTATATCTATCTGGAAACATACACTCAAGCAGGGAGTAACATTCCTTAGCAGCTTCTTCGGACCAAATATTCATACCACATGAAAGATTTAAAAGAATGATTTTTCTAAGAGACGCAAAGAAATATTCTTAAAATGCAGCAATATAACGCCTATATGGGAAATTAACTGTATTATACCTAACTGAACAAAAAATGATTACTATAAGAAAACGTAACAAGTTAAATCATCATTAAATGAATCAGATGAGACATTACCGCCCTAAGGAAAAACGCTTCAAAATTAATTTAGGTTTAAATTAAACTCATATTAAATGTAAAAGAACAGACATTTTGGCTACAACCGTGCGAAAACTTAAGTGATGCTATTAATCTTAGTCGAACATAATTTGAAGCCCTTAGTCATTCACTTACCCATAAATTAAGTGCTGGAACCTTATCAGTTTAGCAATTCCCACACTAACTTAATCGAGTAAAAACTGTGTCGTACAGCGCATATGTATTACTAGCTTTTGCCCGCAGCTTCGCCCGCGTACATAAAATATAGCCTATGTCACTCAGGAGTAAAGCAGCTTTCTATTGTTGCTTAAATTTTTCCAATCGGACCAGTAGTTCCAGAGATTACCCCCTACAAACAAAAAAACAAAAAAACAAACTTTACCTCTTTATTATATTAGTGTAGATGTAGATTTATTGTATTCGATTTTTAACATTCTCATCTCTGCTACCTGCAATCTCATTTCATCCGTCTTTTTCATAGCGTAACATTCAGACCCATACAGTAAGACAGGCCTTATCAGGGACTTGTAGATTTTACCCTTCAACTTGAGGGGCATCCGTGGGTTACAAGTTGTTCCAGTGACCTGTCGCCATTTCATCTATCATGAAATTCCTTCCTTCCTTTGGATGATTTTCCTTCGGTAAGTCCGTCTACTGCATAAGTTAACTCTTTTCTATTTATCTCTAGGCTATCTCTTTTGGCCTGTATTGACATAGCCGTATGAAGACCTTCGCACTCGTATTGTATTAACACAACATTGATATTCAAGAAGCAAATGCTAGCTAAAAAGCTCCAGTTTGGCGTAAGAAAAATAAATCAAAATAACAGTATCCGGTTGTCAGCGCATACTTCAAGAGCTAACGGCAACATTACGCAGTCTGGCCTCTCATATCAACCAAAAAAACTATATTAAACCGACATGTTTGGTCCAGAAAAAAGCTGGCATTTTGTTCTTAAATTTCTTCCTGTACCAATAAAATCATGTTTTTACTGTCACGTTGCTACTCGAATAAAGCTAAAAATACGAGTAATGCATTGACATTCTAGAATTTATGATTTGGGAATATAGTGTAATTCACTAGTTAAAAGTATAAACCAATACATTTAAATAATTATATTAAAATGTTCCTCATCACAAAAGTCTCCAGAAATTATGTGAAAAATTGAGAAAATAGTGTTGTTAATATCAAACGCATACTTGTTGCTCGTATGAGTAAATGAGATAAATATTGATGATATTGTTGATGTTGATAATGCATACCGAGTCTAAATTGATAAGTAAGAATAACTAACATTGTTAGCATAGCAAAGAATCAGCCTTATAATGTTCCCACTGCTAGGACTTAGGCCTCCTCTGTATAAGAAGGTAAGGACCGTAATTCACCAAGCGGGACCAATGCAGGTCGGTGAATGTCACATGTCTTCGAATTTTTGGTTCTAGAACATGCATGCTGGTTTCCTCACGATGTTTTCCTTCCCCATTTAGTGATACTAACATTGTTATATTATATATGTCGGCTCGTGTCCAGGATGGTGTTCGAGCTCTGGTCTGTCAGATCTATCATGTGGGTCTATGTGGGTATCGTGCAATGAATAACAACGGGTAGGAGTTGAATCGGTTTACTTCTCAATACATTTCGGTACAGTGCACTGTTATCACTTTACAAATTACAACAAAACGGACAGTTTCAGAACGTCTTGACTCTGCGACGGCTTGGCTAAGAGTGTGTCCGCTCCCAGGGCGGGTTCCCCCCTCCGCAAGCTCGCAGCAAAGCGCAAACGTCACCGACTCTGTCAAGCGCGCCATCTTTATTTAGTTCTTCTAGTTGCCACTAGATGGCGTGCCTTGTCTTGTTGTCAACAAATCGATGCCGTTTCCGACATATATATATTTTATTAATATACTCATTTATAAACCCAGGATCAGCAAATACTCCTTACTTATATGATATCTTATTAAAAGTAAAAATGTTCTCGAGTTGTTCTCGTTACTAGTTACGACTCTAACAGATTTTTCTCATATTCTCATTCTATCTTCTTTCTCGATGATTGAGAGATCTAGAGATGATTGAGCGTGATTGAGTAAATACGCTATGACGTTCTCCTTTCCTCACACCATACCCAATCTCGTGAAAGGAAAGTGAAATCGAATAATATTACAAACACTTAATATTAGAACATCTTCGGAAAGCCGTAAATAATTACAAGAATTCAAAGTATGTGACTTGCATTACCGTTAAAATTGGACAATGAATACGGTAATTCGCACAACATGATTGTCATGCAAATGCTCTCTTCAGTAAAATAAATTATGAAGGAGGCTGTCATAATGAGACAGGTACCGTTTGATATAATATACGTTAATGCAAATCGCATTGGTAATGTTCTTGGAAGTTTTATTGTCTGGACTGGAGTAAAGGCTTATATAACACCTAAAACCTACACCTTTGAAATAATGACGCCGTAATAATAAAAACTCTATTCAACTAGATGCTTCAAATGACACCAGTTTCAAATCTGTATCTACCAACATATTTGAAAAAGAAACTCGAACAAGGTAGGTTGGAATAAGCAGCCCCGGATCTAGGGGGGGGCAAGCCGGGGCCCATGCCCCGGGCGGCAAGTTCAGGGGGCGGCCAAATTCACACTTCACAGACCAATGGACAACTCATCATTTATTTAACTTTGACCACGGAATAAATAATAGCACAAGAACAGCAATTTTATGGCCATATCAACTTGACCGATACCCTGAGCGCGGAGTGAGATATGCTGCACGACTGCACGAACATTTATTTTTCGCGAGGCGCGTAGGCATAGTTCAAAATACACGCCCGGCTCCCGCTCGCCTGCAGAAATCGCAGATCGCTGCAGGCGTCTGGTTACCGTGAGTGCGAAAGAGATAAAGCTATATTCGAAAACTTCCTCGTCGATTTCTCTCCACGACAGTGTTTTGTTTCAAGGCCAGACTCCGTCGGCCCGCCACCACCACCGCCACCGCCGCAACCGCTTCTAATGCCGCTGCCACTGTCGCCACCGCCGCAACTACTGCGGCAGTGCCCTCATAGAGGGCTCGCGAGGAGACAATGGACTGCCAATTACGGCGCGAGGCGGCGAGCCTCCTTGCTGGCCTACCACCATAGGATTTGGAGGCAACAGTCCTTGCATGCATGCACGATCTGCGCGTGGAGATGCAACGCCAGGGCGAAACTCCGCTGCCTGAACATGTCGAGGCGTGGCGGAAAGAGCTCCGGTGGGATCTCATGGTGAAGTGGAAACAGCCACTGTCGCAACCCAGGCCATAAACTCGGCGGTAAGTCCCTCGGCGGTAAGTCTTTGAGGCGTGGCTAGGTAGACCACACGGCGTCCTCACCTTCCGCATGACGCAGGTTCTCACCGGACATGGGAAGTTCGAGAGATTCCTGCACCGGATTCGTGCGGAAGAGACGCCCGGGTGTCGCCACTGTATGGCAAGCCCGGAGGACACGGTGGAGGTGTGCCCTGCTTGGGAAGAGCATCGTCGTGTCCTCGTGAGGGTGATCGGCGGCGGCGACCTCTCGCGCCGGGCCTTGGTTCAGTCCATGGTCTGCAGCGAAGAGGAATGGCAGGCGGTGGCCTCCTTCTGCGAAGCAGTTATGCTTGTAAAGCAGGAGGCCGACCGCATAAGGCAAAGGCAACAGCGCCCTCGCCGTAGCCGTCGCCGCCGCGATCCCGCCGATATCCGGCCACCGTAGACACTGACTCGCGGACAGTGAGCAATGGGTAGCTCGCCGTCCGGTCGTCTGGTAACTGTCCAGACCGAGTCCAAGTCGTCAAAGGCGCGCACTGTTCCCACGCGCCTCAAGGAGCTGTCAGCAAACTGTAGGGGCCCTTCATGGTCGAAGCCTTCTGGAGCCGAGGGTTGGTGCGAAAGTGTTACCGCGGCTCTGGGAATAAGGCAAGGAAGGAATGGGGTAGGTTTTTTAGTCAGTAAGAGTCTGACACTGTCTCCCGCTCCGCCCAAGAGCGGGATTCGTCATTGGGTGATTTTCACCTACCATAAAAAAAAAAACATATTGATAGCTGAAATTATATGGATGATCAAGGTGAAAATAAACATAAGTAGGTAGGTGGGGCGGCATTTTACAGTTTTTGCCCCGCCTAAAAAAAATTGAAGATCCGGGGCTGGGAATAAGCCATTGGCAATTGAATTCTATGTTTGCGTTCAAAATGCGAGTGTAGAGTATCTACTCTGTAACGTCATTAGAGTTAACTCCAACCTCAAATTTATAATAAATAGATCTAGGATCATCATCATCATCAGCCTTTTTAATGTTCCCACAGGCCTCCTCTCTAGGAGAGGGAACGGGCCATAATCCACCACGCGGACCTAGTGCGGATTGGTGAATGTCACATGTCTTCGAATTTTTGGTTCTAGGACATGCCGGTTTCCTCACGATGTTTTCTTTCACCGTTTTAAGAAATGGTGATGAAATGAATTACACAAAGTAATGCGCCTGGCTGGGTTTGAACCCGCGACCTACAACTCGTAAGTCGGGGCCTTTACCACTCGGCCACCACTGCTCAGATCTAGGATAATTATTAATATTAAAATATTAACGTGAAACATGTAAATATCCTCCTGGATGTCCTCCATAAGGATTAGGTGGGGGTGAGGATTCCACGAGCTCTCGAGGACAAGTCTAATCATCGACCTAATGCTGACGTTGACATCCCCTTATATCAAACATAATATAATCAAATGGGGCACTTTCAGACGGGGAAAAGAAAAACTTTCCGATTTGTGCAATGCCAACTGAAAATCCACTACGACTTGCTAGTTGTCGCGCCGTAGGTACAGCATCCTGTGATAAATCACTAACATCACACGTATATCTTTCAATCAAAGACTCTCTTTTTAGTAAACTAGCGACTATTTTGTTACTTTTTTCATCGGTCATGATTACAAATGGAAAAAAAACATGATCGAACTCGCATTTAATTTTAAAAATTTCGTCCGTCTAAAACCTTAATTGCATATAGACTTTAGCTCGTGGCTAAAATAATGACAGCTACACGGATCGATCTCCAAGGTTAAGCAACTTGCCGAGGTCGGCCTGCGGATGGGTGACCTTAACATGCATAAGATTACGGCGTGTCCCGACTATCATTTGAAAATCTTTGACAGTCATTACAGTAGCTAGCTTTCTGACACCAGTCTTATCAAGAAGTATCAGATTACCAAGCCAGTTACTGAATTAAACTAGAACTTCATTAGACCGACGCACACGTGTAACACGCCTTATTTGTACGTAGAACAACGTCGCGTGGCGTGAGTGACGTCGCGTGGCGTGGATCAAGTGTAGCTCTACAAGTCTAGTTTTTATATAAAATGAATGGATGCGTTCAAATCGGCCTGTGTGGCACACGTGTTAGCAGTGTATTTCTACCTTTATGAAAAGGTCAAGGTGTTAGTAGTCACTTCACGCAAAATACTGGTAAGTAGTCAGTTGAATCCGATCGAACTAAAAGCCGACCCCAAACGTAGTTGGAAAAAGGCTAGGCAGGCTAATTCTAAGTACACGAAAAAGCTGTTAAAATGAATATCGCATGTTCTTTATATATATTTTTGTACACAATAAGAAATAATCACTGCGTAAAGACTAATACCAAAGCACGAAGTGTATCGAATAGCATTATCTTGAGTCATAGAACACAATAAAACAGCACCATTTTAAGTTACTTAATAGCCATAATGTTTTATGTACACAAGATGGTATGCAAGATTAAAAGTGAAATCGCAAAAATATACGCAGTGATGTTAATAACTGCCAATAGAATTGACGAACCTGCCCATAGAGAAAGTAGCAGTGCAATAAATTGCAATAGTATTGTGCAAACAAAAACCTGTCAGGGACTTGAGAACCATTATAAGTAACACAAGTGGTTCGGTTAGTAGGTGTCGTGAACAAAAGCAGAAAGTAACAATGTCGCATGCACGGAAGGAGACAAAGTAACGGTTTCCAAGAACGGTGTCTGACGACGTAAAGCCTTCATTTTATGTGAACGTTAGTTAGATAAGCAGCCTATATTTTTACTTTTACGATAGAAATAAATCTACAAGTGTACATTTGTAAATAGGCTACCTAACTGTACTTGTAAGGTTACACTCAATTGTTCTAAGTGTATTGTAAGTACCACATAAACGCGTTTTCTTGATAAGAAAGTTAATACTATTATAGTTAGCGCATAAGGGTAAGTTCAGATGACAAGCGCTCAGCGCGCGTTGAACGCGCGTTGAGCGCTTGTCATCTGAACCTACCCTAAGGCAACAAGGTTATTGCAGCCAGAGAGATCTATTGCGTTCTAGATCGTTCGCATTTCCTATATTGCGACGAATCTTGTAATGAACACATAAATAAATCACTACAATTTGCTAACAGTACAGAAGTATCAAATCAGGTCAGGATAGAAGTAGCTTCCAGTGAATCGCTAAAACCGTGTTCCACTCCTGTTACTAAGAGGCATTAGCAAGAATGTGTGCTAGATATTTATAAACATAAACACGCAACTCCATTGTCTGTGACCCACATACATCAGATGCGGCGACTCACACGCATGCCATTTGCCTTTGACTCCACTTGAAGATATATCTTTATTTGTTAGTTGTCCATTGATACACGTCATCGACTCTAATCGACCGAATGGCAAATTGACGTCATACGTTAATGGAATTCAAGGCTAACAAAAAATCTTGTGATTGTAGACAATAATATTATCCATACATACCTGATTATGTTATGTTAATTAGGCAATCAAATCATTGGAAGCTTTTTAAATTTTTGTACTCTGATCATTTTATGTCTTTTTAGACATTTCTTTTAGTTTGGACACTAATTGTAAATGTATTTCTAAAAATAAGATGCTATAAAGTCCTCACGTGACTACGTTTGTCGGTAAGAAAATAAAACATTAACCTCGACTCAATATAAATATTGACAAATTGTGGTATTAACGATGTAGGTAACATCGGCGCATTAGACCAAAGACTGCCTTTACATATTTGAGTTCCGAGAAGCGTCAGCAAAAGCTGGTCCCGTGAGAAAATATGTGCATAAAGTGAGGCGTGCCGATTAACTGCCAGCATTAATGATTTTTTTGTTAACCAATAAGGTAACATTTGCCATATTTGATGCCGACCACACTTCGGTTATGTCTCGGAAAAGCTTTTTCTTGTTAAATTGAAGAAAGACGTTGTTAATACTTTGGTGCTAGAAAGCAAACAAGGTAAGCCACACGATGCTAAATGCGCAATTTCATAGTTTATAAATTTAAGTGGTCTCTTCAAATAACTTAAAGACCAAATGCTTAAAACCATGTAAGTAATACGATGAAATTCCTACCAAAAGTGCAATTATATTATTGTGGACATATATTATACCCAAACAACAAAATAATGATTACATTAAACAAACTTAACGTCACAAATGGTAAAATACATTTTTACAAGCAAGATATCTAAGTAGGGCAAATGGTAATAAACTACTAACAACTCCAAGCTTATTGATAAGCAAACTTACTGCGGAGGTATACTCAGGCGAGGAGTCTTTCGTAAACCTCCGAAGATTGTTCAGAATCCGTGGAAGAGAAAAGTTAAAAATTAAAACGGTGTGACAAAACCCACTGTACCAATACCAAGCTGTAATGACATTAACCAAGATTCTTTGAGCAATACCGCTGACGGTAGAGAAAGCGTTTTTCGTAGAAACGATAAAACACGATGCACTTTTTACCTCGATGTTTGAGGAACCGCAGTTAAATACTTTACAAAGAACAAAGTTGTTATAGGATAAAAGAATAATTTATTCATAGGGATAAAAATCTTCAATTTAATCTTTTCTTTAGGTCATTTCTAATGTAATTCTGGCTCCAATCCAAATTACAGTTTCCTTCTACGTTTCATTCAATATGTGCCAAGAACTCACTTTCCCTGTGCATGGCATCGTTCAGCAATCTTATTCGAATCAGCTCGAAATGTTATAAGGTAGAAACTAGAAATATCTTTAGCGTAAGGTAGCCCATCTACATGATTATAATCTTCAAGTGGCCTCAAACGACACTCCTGGGAAAATAGGTGTGCCTATTACCGACGCCAGCTTCAAGACATATTTACATAATATTTTATAATATAATCAGACTTTGTCTAAACAAATAAACTAAATAACACCATTTATATTCAAATGCTTGGATTTTATAAATGTTATAACCAATATCACTTCTTTTCCAAACAAATGTGAGGTCGGTGGTAGGTCGCATAAAATATTCATTATTTATAAACAATACTTTGAAGTGTAAATTATTGTTAGGAAGAAAAATGTTAATCGTACACATCCAGTTATACCGACAAAGAATCTAATTCGTTTATAACTATATACTTATTCTAACAGATTGTAGACGCCACCTTTTACTACATTTTTTAAAACACGACAGAGATATTTTATTGTTGAAGAAATAAACAATGAATAAATAAATAGTGCTGTATTTATACAATCAAGTGTCTGTCAGCAGACATGATTTACTCATATCCCAGGTTTCATTCAAATTATGTTCAGTTAGATATGTAGAGATAACCGACAGACAGACAGAATAAGCGCATTTATAATACAGCAGTTCATTCGACCACAAAAATTGCAAAAATTGCAGGTTGTAGGCGTTTTTGTAGTTTATTAATAACGTCTTCAGACATTAAACCAAATAGGATGACTCAATAATAAGCACTACATAATATTTACCAGACACCAGTTTATTATCAACCTTGAAATAAAAGCGAAAAAGTCGATCGCGGCAAACGAAAAAATCCAAAAGGACCAGGTTAACAATAAAACTGGCTTTGACCACTGAACGATAAATGTTTGCGGTCAACGTATGGAAGGGAAACAATTCTTTTCACATTATATTGTCTTCTGCACACCGTGCGACGGGTATTCTGTACATGGCTCCCATCGACCATATTATACCATTGTTCACTTCAATCATATCCGACAAAGCTTTTTATTTAATCGTGACACATGCAAAGGGTTTACTAAGTGCTATTTTATTGCTCATAAACTTTAATTTCGAAATTCGAAAACAAACTTGTTGAGTCTCTGAGTCACTATGATCATCGTATCTATCGACGAACCATTCCTCGAAGACGGATTGAGTCAGCCGAAGCTTGCCTAGCTTTTGCTTGGACTTTGGACCTTATAAATTTTGAGCGCAACAACAATTTAATTTTCAATCACCAATGACCTAGCGAAGTAGAGGCAACGAATGAACATATGATAATAAAATAAATCATGTAGACCGTGTATTTATTCAGAATCCAGTCTATTTTGACTTTAACCTCGGTACCTGATGAGGTTTTTATCAATTTTCAAAAGGGAATGACATCGCAAACAAGAATGTTGATCATATGTTCTGAAACACGTCTTTCTACAATTTTTTAATTGAACCTTAACTATGAGTCACCGCTGATCTCCAGGTAATTCGAATGCAGTCGTTGGACACGTTGCTCTTGCACATAGTAAGCGAAGGGATACGCCCGGGAATGACCTAAGGGCTGGTGACGACACCGCATTTAAAATTCCATGCTCGTTCTATATGCGAACAGGACTCAGGAGACTCGGGTGTTTACTAGTCTATAAAACAAATGAACAGCCATTATAATCTATTACAGAATAATAATGTAGTGTTCGTGTCCCTAGATACTATTTCTTCTTTATTGTTTCCGAGTTGCATTTTCCTTAAAACTGATTGGTAGATATTTCTGCTGCTTGTAATTCGACTGTCAGGACCAAAAAATGTAGGTAAATTAGCCATTCTGTTTCACAATGCACAAAAACGATGTATTTATAAAATAGCAGGAAAACTTGCAGTTAGGTGTGGCAAGCGAGGTTGCTTTCTCTAGTCAGCTGGTCGCGCGGCTTGCACGCCGCACGTGCGGTGCCCGCGAGCAGCGACGTCGACGTTGACAAGTGTGTGATATGCTCCACATTAGACCAAACCTTGTCAATACCAAGGTTACCACATGTTGATTTATGATGACAGAGTCCATTTTGTAATTTCGGTCGATAAAAACATTTTAAACACTAGCTTTGACTTGCCAAGGTGATAGACGAAAATATCTCGTATCTATTTTGTTTCTTGGACTTATTGTAATCGCTGCCTTAATCTTACATTATCCTTTATAATCGCTCTGTGGTCGCCGACTAACATAATATAACAATACTAAAGACTCTCTGAGCTTTTATACTACCTTAGTGGTAACTTAAAGATTATCTGGTCCACTGCAACAGCCAAAAATATACAAATTTGCTAAACCGTAGCCAGAAATAGATTGGAAACTCGGTAGCGATTTCTTAATGTAAATGTAGATAGAAATCATGACATCATTGACTTAATGTGTATCTGATCTACATTTTGCTTGATAAGATTAGACTAGTTCTATTTATTTGCCTTCCAATCATTAGATACGTGACATCGATAAAGTGGTAGAAAAGTTACATACGACCAATGATTACGTTACGATTACTTTTCTAGGAAATTCTGCTTTCATCTTATTTATACTTAAACAAGATCTTTACCGTAACTACTGCTGTAATCTAAGTCATGTCATCAGTTGGTAGAGAGATCTCAACTAGTGCTCAAATAAAATGTGGGGTGCTATAATGTTTTCCTACATTATTAGAAATTGTAGATTTTACTCCTAACGTTTCCTTATTGGCATCACATTTACTGCACTCGTTTCGCATCTTACTGTTACCTGATATCATTTATCGTTGCTGCTCGATTCGTGTTCATCAGTACCAGTAAGTTCTTTTTTTATTTGTGGCCTTTTAGTTTATTAGTCTTCTTTTTTTGTTTCCGTTAACTTTGTCATCTGTTAAAACAACATCGCCATTTTGAGGAAAATCGATTGCAAACTCCTTAAATGGGCACGATCACAAGATTCGAACCCTAAACACGTGTGAAAGCTAGGCAGTTACGTCACCTCGTGAGGTCTTTAAGTAAAGAGGAAAACAAGCTGAATGTTAATTAAATTTAGTTTCTCTTGTAGATAGATACATATACTTTAATAGATGCGTTATGTTCATCGAAAACAAATAATATAGCTATATCATCATCATTTTTCCTTCTATCATTATCCTCTAATTTGTCATCATCAAAAAATAGACATAATTGCAAAATATAAGACCACATCAGTAAAATAAAATGTATTTTACAAACATTTTATTTACATTATACATTTTATTGAAACATATTTGTTTCATGAACTTGTTCACCATTCAATGAATGAGTTCAAACTTATAAACTCTTTCTTAATGAACATCGAGATTTCAAATTGGCCGTTAATAAGGTAAATTGCATGGCAACAAAAGCTTTATTCACGGCCATGCTCAGGTTCATTGAGGCACCCTGGCTGCCGCGGGCGGGTTCCCACGACTCCACTCCTTCGCACCAATTAGATACACCAGGCCTACGCTAAGCTATACTTAGGTGCCAATTTATTGATGAAAAAAAAAACGTTTTGGATGTGTGTTTGCAAGGAATGTTTGGCTTTATTTAAAAAAGAAATGTTTTTAATTTGGGCTTTGGTTTTCCAGCCAAGAAGGCGTAAAGGTTGATGCGAAAGCGGAACACCGGGGCCCCGGGAACTAAGGCAGGAAGAAACGGTGGGACGTTTAGTCAGTAAAAGTCTGACACTGTCTCCCGCTCCGGGTTTCGTCATTCGATGATTTTTCACACCGAAAAAAAACATTTTTAATCAATTGATTCTTCAATTTTCTGTCTCTTCAACTGGTGCAATATAAACACGTCTTGTCTTGTATTTCTACAGTTCCGACTTTTTCAATAACAGCATTGAAAATATTCTCTGCCAACGTAAAGTGAGTGATCTTTTAAATACGAACCAGAGACCATTGTCCATTATTCAATTCAATCCATCTAACGATAATTCGAATTGTGTTGGATTACAAATTATTTATTTATTTCCTTTATTAAAAAAAAATATTACGTAAGATGTACGAGGTTTCCATTCATTTTTATACAATTGTGTTTGTGTTCTACCGACTGAACTTAATATGTACGCATGTATATAATATTCACGTCTATGATCACTGTTCATAGGTATTTATATGTATTCATAGATATTTATATATTATATAGACTTTACTAGTTTATCAATTGTGGCTTCGAATAACATTCATAACGTTAGCGTTAGATTCTACAGTTTCACTAGTAGGTATGCTGGCACACCATTATTCATGTAAGTTTGTTTAGTTTGCTTTACTTTTTATGCTTAAATTTGATTGGCTTCTGATGTATAACAAGTGACTAATAATAATTAAATTTTATCATTTATTTTATTAGACATGTCATTTTTAAGTTCTAAGTTATGATATACTAGCTTTTGCCCGCAGCTTCGCCCGCGTACATAAAATATAGCCTATGTCACTCAGGAGTAAAGCAGCTTTCTATTGTTGCTAAAATTTTTCCAATCGGACCAGTAGTTCCAGAGATTACCCCCTACAAACAAAAAAACAAACTTTACCTCTTTATTATATTAGTGTAGATTAGTGTAGATTAGTGTCTTCGAAGTGAATACAATGAATAGACTAGTATTGCTGGGGAGTTTGTTGCACCACTTCTTCTTCCTAGCTAAGTTGTCTTTTATAGAACTTTGACGTTCAAAAAGTGCCCAGTTTGAATAAAGGACTTTCGATTTTGACTGTACATAGGCGCCTGTATAATCTTAATATATATATATAAAAGGATAAACTGACTGACTGACATATCAATGCACAAACAAAACTACAGGGCCTAGGGGCGTGAAGTTTTGCCTACGTCATAAAAGGAAGCCTTGTGCAAATTGCGTTTTGCACAAGACCTTCCTATTATGACGTAGGCGAACACTAAGAAGGGTTTTTCAAAATTCAGCTCCTAAGGGGATGTAATGGGGGTCTAAAGTTTGTATGGAGAACCCTAGTTTGACGCGGGCGAAGCCGCTGGCGGATGGCTAGTATATAATATGACAGGTATTTATTTTCCAGCAGGTATGAATATTTTAAACTCTACATTTCAAATTCTTGCCATTACTTAATAACATGTCACGGTGTTATTTTATGATTTACGCCAACTGTCGTGGTATTTATAAACGCAATTAAAATATTACGCAGAATGAGGCATTCGAATAAAACGAAGAATGATATAACTTCACAGAATATCCTTGAGAACTCCAGTTACTTTTTTCCAAGAGCAATCTTTTTCTGTTCGGTGTCAAATATATTTTGTCATTTAAAAGAAATCAATGTTATAGATGGCAAAAATGGTTTTACTGTAACGCTAATGATATTTATTATTTCTAAATTGTGCCAACATAATTACAGCTCGAGTCTTGTTTGTATACCCTTAAACAATGCTAATTACTAAACTGATGAGAGATAAATGAGTTTATTAGTTTCATGTTCAAGCATGATACGCAAATACACGGTTTAGTCGTGGAATTGCAGGCACCAGATCGAAATACAAATACAAAAATATTCAAGTAAGTATAGGTACATATAGCCCAAGGTATGCTAAGAAAAGATTCAAAAGAGGAAAAACAAGAAGAACAAGCAAAAAATATATTCGTCCACGACTACCATTTCTTAGTTCATAGTAAACACCCCAATAAAGATACCTGACATGAATATTTCCCTGTATAGTAGCGATTTATCTTTGTCATATACTGTAAACAATATTGTGAGGACGTTGACTGTACATACGTGCTTGCACGTCCGTGATAACTAATAATGCTATGCCACTGAACCCTTTGTTTTTGTCATGGGTGGGCCGACTTTACTACGCAGTATTTTAGCATTGTGATAGGTATCCAAATATATTTCGCCCACTTTACGACATTTTTTGGAATGCAAACATTTCGTGAATCACAATGATTTTATAACTACGTCTAATAAAAATATCTTAAAATTAGGCACCTCATTTACAACATTATCATGTTTGACAATCAATGTATAAACGAAAAACATTACTTCAACGAAAAGGTGTAAGCAAACAACATTATCAGAGTTCACATCCGTAGGTGACTTAATAGAAATAACAAAGATAAATATAATTTAAGTACAACGGTAAGTAAACGAGAAAGTTCTCGGTATCGCGCGTGTTGCTACCAAACCGACTCTATTTGCACAGCTATACAAACTGCGTGTTGTTATCGGTATCCAAAGCAAGCAGACCCTCCCCGCTTCCCTCTCGAGGGCAATAATGAAGCAATAAATGGTAATTTAGAATATTATGACAGCTCTGAGTAAGGTGGTGGAGTTGTATTAAGGTATGATGACGATGTTGTGCCAGCTAAACCACCTAGTTGTTGAAGAAACGCCGCGCCGAACAGGGACATTGTTTGTTGTATTCCGGTACACTTGTGCTAACGTTACTGCCATATATTTGATCAAACTTTTCGAAAATTGAACGACAGTGCTACGAAGCTGGTGCCAATACATTATCTCTTTCTTTGCCGTGATACATCATCATCTCATCATCTTCCTGCCCTTGTCCCGTTTTATTTGGGGTCGGCGCAATATGTTTTTTTCTTCCACTCTGTCCTGTCACCCGTCTCACTAACTCCTCTTTCTCTCATGTCACTTCTCACACAATCCATCCATATTTTCTTTGGTCTCCCTCTCCCTCTCCATCCATCCACATTTATACTCATGGCTTTTTTTGTAACATGCGTTTCATCCCGCCTTTTGCCTTTTTTTTTGCCGTGATACAACACTTCGAATTCATCTCTGGAATCTATAAGTTTTTTAAAGGTCCAATAAACAATTTCGTTTTCCAGACATCATTTTCAAAATAAACCTTAACGACAGTTGTTACATAGACGATGGGCCAACAACTTTCCACTACTTACCTATGCGTTAGTGCAATACATGGCTAATGTCGCAGAGACGCACCTTAAAAGGGCCCGAGGTGTCGGAAATTCCGCAGACATTAGTGATTCTTGAGATTCTTGACATTTGCGAACATTGTACGTTCGAACGAAACTTCTCGTATAAATTAATTCGCACATTAAATATGGCAGCGTTAAACATCCGTTTTATACTGAAGTCTATAGTGAAACAATTAGGGTTGACATTTTTTTGCTATTGGCAAGTTTCTTGTTTTTTTTTTTTTCAAAGCTTGAACGTCTCTTTCATAAGCCACATTTAAGGAAGGTGCAGAATGTTGAGCAGAAAACGCGGAAGGGGAGCATAAATGCAACATATTTAGTAACAAGGTTCCACACTCTCACCAAAGATTAAAGGATAATGAAAAAAAAAACTTTGACAATACGCTTAGAGTGGATCCATACTATTTCATTTGACCAATTTCCTTCAAGGTTTAACTTGAATTTAGATTACCAAAAAAATTTGATACACAAAATTGCTTGGTTACTGTCTCAAAATTTATACACGCTAAATTTATTCCGTTCCACATTAAAAGTATTACACTTGCCGAATTCTCAATATATTATCATAAGTTCAATATCCGGAAGTGGGTCTACGCATGATATTAACGTCTACGATTCGTCTCTAGTTTTTTCTCCTTACATAACTTTTAATTTTGTAGTGTTGTATTCACACATGCCCCAATACATATTCCTTACTGCCTTTGTATATATATTGAGCAATAGGACATGGTTTAATAGATCTATTTTATATTCTTTTCGCCATCAGAAATGGTTTAATTATACTTTGGATTCAGTTCACACCTTAGCATTCATACGTAATTCGTATAACATATTATTACGCAAATTAAACTTCTCAAATACAACATAGAAGGCACTTTTACTTTTAATCGATCAGTATTCAGAAAGTTTAACTTTCCCTCGCTCGTGCTGCCGATGTCGGAGTCAACACGGAAATCTATGTTTATTAAACAAGCTTTCGTTTAGATTTATACAATCATTGATAATGAAGTGGCAAACTTCGTTTGATTGATACCAGACGAAGTAATAGAAAATTCCAAAACTCTCGGAGATGAAAAAGGTTATAAATAAGTCATAGAAAAGATTCATTCGAAAACCAGTAATATTATAAAAGACCGACCCATAATTCCCAGAGAAACGAACAACAACAATAAATATACAATAACAACTGTTAAAGCTAAGCGAAACACGTTGGAGAGCGGCGCGGGCGCCGGTGAGCTTCTAAACTTACGAGTGCTCACAACAAATAAGTGGCTGACACAGACGCACACACGAACACGGGCAGGTCGTGCGCGCCCGCGGCGAGCGCCTGCGCAGCCTGGGACACAGGTTTACTCAATGAACTGTACGCCTCAGGGATGGGAGAACACGATCCTTATTTATCGATTGCGATATTATTAACTTTCATCATTTCAACTTCATCAAAGGGATCTAAAATCTTGACCAGTTGACCCTGACTACCTTTAAACAAGGCCACTTCATTAGTAACAATATTATTATCATTAACTTATTCTATCGACATATGCGAGAAGAAGACATCAATGTTATTTATTGTAACGTGGTCTGCCAATATAAGTATTTCGGTAGATGCGTCATCTATTTATAATGTGACCACGACAAGCCAACAGACAAGTTCGTTTACGATCGCTCTAATGTCACTCACTTTTTTAATTTATCGGTCCAATGCGTCACCGCCTGAAATATACCAAAAGAATAATTTAAGAAATTTGTCAATAACGACTTTTCTAATGAGTAAACGATTTGAACAATAAGAAGGTAATAAATTAATCTTGTTTATTTTCATACAAATGTTCCAAAATATTAATGTCATCTGGAGCAAATACGGCCTACCTACCTGATTCAATATTTGTCAAGTTATCTCAAGTTAGCTAATGAAGCTAACTTTGAAGTAGGTACATTAGTTGAGATTCCGTAGTTTTCAGGTAGGATATTCGATTACAACATTAAGACTTTCTCAAACATCGATGCATCGATGATTTTGAGACGGACAGTAACGACAACACTATCGTCGAGTAGAGTAGACGTTAAGTAGGCGAGATCGTTGCACTGACTAGCGGTGCAGTCTTCCATCTCAGTCGCACTCACCTTCTAAATCTAGCGGTGCACTTTTACCTCTCCTTCGCACACTAAAGCAAGGCTCTAGGGTTGCTTATTGAAAGTGATTCAAAAAATTTGTAAATCGATGTGTTAACAGGCTGCTAAAGAATGAGACGGGTGTCCTTCAATCAGGGAATTTATGACTACAACGTGGCTGGTACCAAGCATAAGTCAAATGGCAGGCGCGGGCAGAAACCGCAGGGCGATTTATTTCACTGGCTACAGAAACTACAACGGGTGGTCTCGAGTTGCGATTTCTTCGCCTGGGGACTGTATCTGTAATGGTGTTTCTAGTCATAAATACAGGCGCGATAAGTATCGCCCAGGACGGAGCGGGGCGATGGGTGGTCGACGCAAAATTCGGCAGAGCGCTGCCCTCGGGACCGGTTCCGAGAAGGCTCGGCGCGTCGGCGGCGGCGGCGGCTATTGTGTCTGCCCTCTGCCACACGCGCCGCTTCATTACCGGCCCTCCAGACCTCCCCTCCCGCCCTCCGCACATGTGTTAGTGGTCAACTAACCCAGGCGCCAACGCTTCGTGATATTTATGCGCTGATTTGGATCACTTACCTACTACTATTCCATTAATGATGAGCGTGATTTCATATCATGTTATTATAGGTCCATGTAACAAATGAGGTCGTATTTAATTTTTACACGCTTAAATTGTTCTATCATTATTTTACTGGTAGTTCAGATAGTATGAAAAAAATCCATTTATAAAATGAAACGATTCAGACACGCTAGACACGTTTAATATATGAAAGAATAAGTTACAAAACATCTAATTTACGCTTATAAATCAAATCATTATTTGTTATGTTAATGATATATGATGGATACCAATATCCTAAGAAAACATCTAACCTTCGTCACAGCTTAACAGGTGATTAAAAAAATAACACGGTAAAATGCATTTGAAACGGCAAATAGTGCCGCTCCGCACCGATAGACCACAATAGACGAGAAATAATATCGTCCACCTAATCTCTTTTTCGTTAGAGGCGCGCCATATTTCATTCTGGCAGCCATTGTCAATAAGAACCGAGGTCAGAGGCAAATAGGAGAAAAAGAGCGTCTACACTTTTGTTTTCTTTTTCGAACACTCAAACAAAATAAACTCTAGCACAGTTGCTTGAACGCGCCGCCTTTTAAAATTCGAATTCTAATATCTTTTTTCCTATCCCATCTTTTCATTAATATATTACGTTGGACGCTGGCTGTCAATTTTGTTTTTTAGTCGAGTTCGAGTTAGGTACCTGAACGAAGTGATGTCTACCATTTTACGGTGGGAGCTTATTGTGGTGTCGGTGCCGTCGTGTGAAATCCCATAAAATATAAATAAATTGTTAAACGCCCAGGATTAATAACTAATTTTAAGTTAACAACAGAAATGGTTCAGTGTCAAACCTTTCACTGCAGCACAGTTTTTCAATTTGTAAATAATGACTTTGGAATACATAGACGATTCAAATGTACAATACTGCAGCAGACTCCAATCATAGCTGACTAATTTATTAAAACAAATCTATGGAGAAATGATAAGTTCTACTATCTGTCACCATTTTGCATTTTCTTTATACCTACTCAAATCATCCAAAATAGATAGAAATGATTAAATTGTAATCACTTAAAACATATATAAGATCCAATTTAATAATAAGTATTCGATCTTAGGTGAAACGCTACACGTGTACAAAGATTTATAAAAACGGCCGGTTCCACGAAGCAAATTAACTTTTGCTGAATCTAAAAATAAAACACGAAGCACAACGGACGGTTTTAGGATAATATACTCGCATTTATACGATAGAGAACGAACTGGAGATCCCATAAACATAGCCACAATTGTAAATCTAGATATAGAACTAGGTACAAATATATCTTCTCTTACAGTTCTAGAGCAGAGCATAGATCTCCTCAATAAGCAATTAGCCACTGACAATCTCAAAGGAAATTGGCAATTGACCTTTTACTTGAACTTTAAATTGACGGCGGACTGGTATTTATTAAATGCAGTAATCACTGGAATATAGCACATTTTCATAGAGGATTCGTCACTATTGTTACTTTCTACAATCGAAAAAGTGATATTTATTCAGAATATTCACAATTATACAAATCAACGGGGTTTTTATGACAGAAAACAAACGTTATGAAAAAGGAAATAGACCAATATTGCAATCTGAAAACCTAGATAAAGTAACTACATTTATTTCCTCCATTAACAAAAACGAGGTGGTGCCCATTATAAAATTGTATAACACGTTACTTATAAAGATACTTCTGAAAATGCGTAAACTAATTGAAATTCATATTCACACGGCACTTTAGCGCAACCCACTTACTATAACTTTTATTATATCACACAACTCTCAACGAAATCAAAAATTCACAACTGCTTTGTTATGTTACGTCAACCGTTACAGTTGTAACCACTTACCTAATTATGCGTTATCAAACTAGGTATCGCGTATTCTACAGTTTTAGTTGAAGTTCATCATATGTTTTTTTTTACTTGTGAGAAGTACTAAAAAGGATTTTTGTTTCAAAATAAATTATTTATTTGTTATACTGTGTTGATTACATAATGTTAAATATGACTACAGAAAAAAAAGCACAAAAATATTTAATTTATGGCATGCAAAATTTAAGAGTTACAAGAACATTATACAATAAGTTTTTCAGACAACTTGAAGACTTTTTTTTTTTTTTTTGACTTGAAGACTAAGATGAAACAATTGAAAGATAGAATTTTGATAGGGAAACCGACAACCGCAATAGTAAAATTTAAAGTAATCCGATAGATAGCAATAAAAAAAGAAGATAGATGACTGTAAAATAAACTCAGACTTTAGCAATGTACAGCAATCGACAACTGCAAAATGCATGTATCGTTCTAAAACCACACAATCGAATTCATGATCCACATTCCTATTGTGTTCATCAATTCTAAGTTGCAATGACAACAAGCTAGTCCATCGCAATAACATACATTCTTTGATCCTTATTCTTTGGGCTACTTTTACTGGATGTCACAAATGACACTGATCATTAGATCATATTGAATTCAAACGGGCAGTCAGTCGTCTGTGACATGATCACGACTTAGCTGTGTGTCTGTGTCAGCATCGCCACCAACATGCGCCGGGTCAGGTTGCACAATGTCTATTAAGTAATTACCATCTAACAAAGGTGAACGTGGTATTTATACTTATAATTACAGTTTATAGTAAAGCTCAACTGTGTATTATACTTGAGATGTATTCTTTTTCTTTATTCTTTGATTCGACAAATTCTTCTTCGCTTCAGCCTCACAAGGTAGACCTTTACTCCAGATTCTACTAGTTGATGTATATGAATGTGAAGTTTAGCCATTAGCACAAATAACAATCAAAGATATACCTACACAAAAAGTGTATGATCCCATGACCTATGACCGTTATGACTTTGTAACCATCCAACCGGTGTGTTCTTAATCGAAACGAAGACGGATTTAGACCAATGCAAAGATCAAGACAAAAAAAAGAAAATTTCCTTTTTTCCAATGAATAATCGAAATGTATTTTTTGTTTTACACACACCAGGGTATACCTGGTAGTAAACAAAATATACGATAGTTTTCCATTTCATCATTCACGTGAGTTTTTCTCAGTAAATCAATCAAGCAATCCAGTTTTTAGCTCTTCATAAATTTGCAATTAAGATGCTATCGAGACACGCTATTTAAAGCAATCTCAAAGTCATATTGAGTAACAGAAGGCATTACTTCAACTTTAAGAAATAAATAACAAAGAAAAATTTTAGACCAATGCCTAATTGCAAAGTTGAATTAAAGTTTCACCGAAGCGAGTAAAATTGAATTACTTGCATCAGTAATAGCACGCTATAGATATAGACTTTCAAGTTGCACAGACAACTAAATTGTAATTGATATGATTATAAATAAAGCAATCAAATGTAATAATTTGCTGTAGATTCAATGTGAAATTAATGTCTGCAATAGCTCAGTACAAAGAATAGCAGAACATAATAGTAAAGAACATGAAGCAGAAGATATACCCAACTTATTACTGTCCGTTAATAATGTCGACTACCTTCTGCCAATGAAATTTATACCAGAGGATACTCCTTGATAAAAAATAACCCATGTCCTAGTATAAGATAATGATAATGGACTAGATAAATACCTTCGTGGTCACTTTTTCTTAGTTAATGATTGTATTCGGCCATCAGATTTGATGAAATAACCACAGAACAGATAAAGAAGAAATAACAGACAGGTAGAGCTACTTTTGCTTTTATAAGCATAAGTTTGATTAGTGCAGATTACTTGCGGGTATTAACATTAATGTTGTAATCAGATTTCAGTGAACCAGCCCAGGCCCCAAACCAGGGCCCAGATCAATTGTTGACATTTATTTTACCAATTATGTTGGATTAAAAAGTATGACTGTCCAGGGAAGTTATGGTTTTGAACGACTAAAACTTCCGCGTGCAGTGTCTTAGATTTTGATGA
Source organism: Mythimna loreyi (assembly GCA_029852875.1). Taxonomy (NCBI): domain Eukaryota; kingdom Metazoa; phylum Arthropoda; class Insecta; order Lepidoptera; family Noctuidae; genus Mythimna; species Mythimna loreyi. The sequence goes on along the minus strand of CM056784.1, from coordinate 17,267,759 downwards.
TTAAAATATTCAAGAGAAGACATAGTCATCTTTATTCATTTGAATTAAGAAAAGTTCACAAAATTTAAATTCGAATTGAAATCAGTATTATTAAGAACGACATTTTTAAATTGGAAAGTTTAAAGTTGATCAATCTAAGCAAACTTTGCTATTTCTTCACCCTCTTGAAGGTGGAATTTACAAAAAGCCTCCAACATATATACGAGTATAAGGAATGTCATAACCTACGTTCCTACAGCTGTTTTATTATGCTTCCATATTACTTAAAGGAAACCATTCCCAAAAAAAAAGATCATCTGCTGTATGGGAGATCTTATTCTTTTTATCAGAATATTATGACATTTCTGAAGACAGTTTTTAATTTCTATGGGCAGAAATAGTAAGTATATAAGATATGATCACATATTTCTGTTATACTCTGCATATAGATGATATAAACGAGGCACGTGGTCTTGTCGAGTGAGGTCAGTATGGCTGGGAGCGAGGAGGCGAGGACAGTGCAACGAACTATTTGGAGCGGTGCGACATTTAATTCCAAGAAGCGCGAGTCGGCGACTCGGCCGAGAGCCAGCCGAATGTCGATTGAAAGCACGGACTTTGTTACCCACACGCTAAATCGCCATTTTATTGCATTTGCAGTTATTAGCTCAACTGTTGTTTTGAACAGCTAGTTGATTTGCATTGCACGAACAGTAGTGACAACAGCCAACAATTTGCTAGGCAAATGTTTATTGCATTCATAGTTCTGTACACAAACGTGTTGGCTTGACTTCGAACACAAACTTCGGACACGAACGCAAATAAATCAAGATTTTTACAATATTTTGCCTATTGATTTCGCTAAGCATGATCAAAGCGGCCGGACATGTTTTAGCAAAAGTGACGCAATACGAAACGTAACGACTTTGTTTGCGATAACGTAACGTATTAATATAGCCTTTATTATTCTGTAAGTAGATTAATGTGCACAGTATGTAGTTCGAGAGCAACGCCAAAACATTCCCAGTACCATAACTCTAATGATCTATTGTCATTTGTTCCCGTCATCATCAGCATTCTTAACTTACATTATTTTGTCAGATACCGAGGCCTTTAAAAATTCAACAGTAATACCAATTATAAATAAATTACAATTTTTACCCTTTTTGTCTTGTTATTGTGGTCTTTCGTCATCATTAGTGAAGTACCTCTCATCATTATTAGTACTTAACTCTTTTAAAAATGTTATTAAGTACCTCAATGAATAATAAGAGCAAAAGTTATGATTAAAAGTTCAAAACTAACAAACGTGTTAGAGAAATTCGTAATCCTTAAAACCGTCTTATCAATTGATAACATAATGTTACCATGATGTGTGGCCTAGACTAACCATGAATAAATACTACACAAGTGCCAAAACAAAATCAGAATGTAATTAAAGGACTCGAACAGTTGCGGCCGTGATTGCATCGTCGCACGCATCGGATGCGCATGAGTTTGATCTATTTCTGCTCTGCGTCTCGAATTAATATCCGTAATTGATGTGTACTGCAGCCAGATAATAAATGATGGGGCAGACGTGCAGCCAACAACAACGCGCTTATTATTGACTTGAGCCTAATGAGCTCGAATGTAATCAATAACAGCGCAAGGATTGCCTGCTATATACAATTAGCATAAGTCATGCCCTCAAGGCATTTCTTAGAACCTACCCGTTATTGACTTCTCAGGGAGTATTGACTCCTTTAGAACTATACGTATTATTATTTGGAATGATGAAATCAAATCTAATCCCACTCCCAATGTATCAAATCCGCATCGATCTTCCGACTAAACCTATCAACTTTTTGCCTAAATAATATATTCATCCGGACACAAAACAAGTTAAAAGCAACGATCAAAAGGTAATTTCACGCAAGATGAAAGAAGCGTTCTAGAGTTACCAATAGTTGGATGCGATTGTCGGCGAGGCAAATAACAGGTCCCGGTGATCGTCTAACGAGCAGCCGCCTCCTCGCGAAACTAAAACCGAACCGAGACGGTTATTCTCGACCAAATTAAAATGGCGGCGTCGTCAACAAAGGCGAGTATAGTGAGTAATTTGCGCATATCGCTGCACCAGACGAAACGGAATACATTAACACGATAACGATTGCAAATTGCTACCACGCTTCTGTTATGATTTTACATAAAACTCCTAGTTTTTAATCATTCGTAATTATAAACAACACGATGATAACGTACAATGCGCACATGCGGACCTTGCTCTTATCTTTTCTAATCGAAAACTTTGTAAATTTTGTTTGGGTGTACTACTCTCAATGTCAAACCAAGTTAACGGCTGTTTTACTGATTCGCTAAATCTATGCCGATGTAATCAATACATCTCGTCGGCCACAATAGATTATAATGATCTCAAGATGGGTATAATAGCGCAGTACCTGAGGTCATCCGGCCCCCCACGCTCACGCATGTTGACAATCCATTCAAACAATTAACAACACTTCGATTCCGAGTTATACGGCACTGACAAGATTTAATCGCATATATTTTAATGGCTTAGTATAAACACCATGCAAATTGCCTATTGTAAAATATGAACTACAGGGGTGCTATGCACAAGTATGGATGGGATCATAGGAAATCAAAACAAATTGCCCATCTTTTTTTTAAGGTACTTAATAACTTTTTTCTTTATTTAACTTTCACACTAAAATATGTTTTTTACATAATATATAAAATAAAATCTTAAATATAAACTTAACTAAAATAAATATTTACACCAAACCTAACTATGTACATATGATACAAAAACACAAAACTCAAGCGTCGAAATATTCCTCCACATCGCTGTCATCTGGAAACGTGCCCAGAAGACTGGCAGCATTGCCACGTTGGATGGCAATGCTAATTCTTTGGGCAAAGAAAGAGCCAGCCCTCTGGTCACGCAAAGTATCGATTAGACGGCGTGATATTTCTTTAAAAAGATGACGCGCACTCGGACCCCATGACCCAAGCGTTTCGACCCCAAACGGCTCAAAACTATAATTACCAATAAGGTTACTGTATTTGCGCCGTTTGAGGGTCTCGGCAGCCGCAGCGGCAGCGCCAGCACAGCCCGCAGAACTAAGAACATGGGATGGCGCAAGGGTGTCGACACAGGTTGCGTCCCACACCAGAGGCCTACCCACCTTCCACGGCACTAACGTCATACCATCTGGTCTCTTCCCATCGTCACGTACCAAGCCACTAGGTTCTAATACGGCAGGTACGCCGGCGGTGACTAGAGCTCGACGAATAATGTCGTTGATGCTAGCGTGTCGTGATATGCGGCCTGCGCTCCTGCAACAGGACAAGCCATGGTGTCCGAGGCCGCCGACAGCTTCGCCACAGTGGCACCGATGTGGAGCAACACAAGGAGCGCCTAGGCGTAAACAGGTTGCGAGTCGAAACGAGGCGTCATCCATCATAGTGCCTACGGTGGATGACGGTAGTGCCTGAAGCCATAAACCCGACTCCCATTCTCCCACAGCCAGCAGACGCGCACGCTCCGCAGTACTTGACGACGAGTTTATAAGATTATTACGTGTAGCACTGCAGAGCGGCACATCCCACTGTCTCTGCGAGGACAGGTTGTCAGGCAAATCCGTGTTGGGACAAGCCATTTTCCAAGCAATCAACGCATCGGACAAACACGGTACCTCAACATCAACCAGTGAGGAAGATAGGATATTCCTGGTTAAAGTTTCAGTACCGTGCACCGAGGAGAGGAAAGCTGGTAAACTTATACTTGAAATTTTGCGGACGCCGAGGCCGCCTAGCCGGATAGGAAGCGTAGCTTGCTGCCAAGCTCGGTCGTCCAAGGCCACATTTAGGATCGAGGAAAGTGTATTCCTAATGATTTGGTCATTTCCATCTTTTGATTATATAAGAGGTATAAAATCGTAAATTATAAACACAAATATTATTAAAACACACCGCGATGATTTCATATCAGCCGTCCGCGGCGCCCCATCGGGGATTTACCACGAAAATGCCCCGACGCAATCGACCGCTCAAACTCCAATATAAAAGGAATACAACTCAATTGATAGTTCATTTGTTAGTTTATGTGGTGACGAACACATGTTTCGAAACACTTTTAGAAATATGAAGAAATATTCGTTAATCGGCAACAATTTAAAGATGGAAATAGAGGAGAACAATAATCATTTAAAAATTATTGGCAACAATAATTACATTAAGATATGCAGGAACGTGGGAAGTGTTACGATCATTGGTGACGAGTGCAGTATAGACGTTTTCGACAACTGCGGAAGTGTGGAGATGATCAGTGCCAGTAGTACAGTGAAAATAAATGTAAGCAATAGTGATGGTGATAAAAAAGTTGAAGATCATAAAGAAGTGTTCGAAAATACGAGTGATTCGAAGAAGAAATTTAAACACAAGAAGTCTATCAAAACTATATTCGAAAAGTTCGTTAGTTTCTGTGTAAAGAAAACGTTTCGGCCGAAGAAATAGAAATGTATTTGCATATGATCTTTGAGGTACTGAAAGTTGCAAAGCCAAATATCTGAGGATATAAACAGCGTTGTGAAAATGTTTTGGATCTGACTTTCAAGTTATACAGGACGAGGAAAATTAAATGGTTTCCCGTTATGTTTAATGTTGTTCATACGTGTGCGGGGAACCACTTGCCTAAGACGTCCGCCACGTAACTAGCTGTGACGTGTGACCGTGTGTCCTTTCTGACACGCCAGCTTCCTGTGAACTTTATCATTAGTTATTAATATTAGTTAGTCATTCACGGGTACTTTTTTCACTGTATGTACATTATCCGTATCATTTAAATTATTGTTTATCCTTATTAATTTATTCATAGAGACTTCTCACTATCAAGCGAATCTTAATTGTGTCTGTGTATTATAGCATAAGATAACTTGTGCAATTTTATTTATTTTTGTCTCTGTAAGTACATATTTCATGTTATACGACTAAGTTTTTTTTTATTTTTATCATACTAGTTACTTAACGTTTTTATTATGCACCATGACATTATAAGCCGTATAATACCTGTAATAGGCTATTAATAAACCACGTCTATTGCTTCAATGGTATAAGTACTATTATATTGTATTGTATTTTGGGTTGGTATCCGCAACACCACGTCTAAAGCGCATATATTGCGTAAGTACGATATGTATAAAAAAAATTGTCATTATCGATAAATATTTGGTATACATCCTTTATTATATCAGCAGTTCACTTTACTATACTTGTTTTAATTCTATAATTCTACAAAGTGTAGTGATCAACATGAATCACTATCTAGGTACTCGTATATTAATATTACAAAGAGGTAAAATTTGTAAATTCGTATACAATGTATAGGGATGGTATAGGGTAATCTCTGAAGCTACCGAACCAATTCCGAACATTCAGCGCTATCTTGTAGTGCTATAATTATGTCTGAGTATAAATCTTCTACTTACAAGTGTGTGAAACCGCTAGAACAATTATTTTTTTTTCAATAAGTTTGGTCAAATTATGCTACCAGTTCTGGCTCAGGTATATATGGCAACGTGGGAAGGGGGTAGGTTGTTTAGTCTGTAAGAGTCTGACACTGTTTCCCACTCCGCCCAAGGATAATATTCGTCTTTATTATGTTTACCTTAAAAAAACTTGCTACAACTCAAAACTTATGACATAGTTATTATTATTGTGCTTAATGTACAAGATCCGGAAACAAAGTTCTTTAGAATCTGAAGGTTACTTAAATGGCATAATTTGACTTTGACTTTGGTTGACGAATTGACTTTTGCCCTCAAAATATTTTAAATCAGGTTTATTAGAATTTGACTTAATACCAAGTTGTTGAATCATTGAGGTCAAATTGTAGTAACTTCATGTTAAATTTAAAGTCATAGCCAATGTCAGAGCACTTACTTACATTATTATTTCTTTATGTAAAAATAATAATGGACTAATACTCGTATAGTAAGACTAGCTACCCGCCCCTGCTTCGCACGGGTGTGATGATATTAAATATATTACGCATGTATTACACACATAAACCTTCCTCTTGAATGTCTATTAAAAAAACGCATCAAATGCGATGCATAGTTTTAAAGTTAGGGCCAGACAGCGGATAGCGACTTTGTTTTATAGCATGTAGTGTGATGTGAATACGGAAAAATGAAGAATCGAATATACCAAGTATTGCTATTTGATTGGCAGAACTTCTAACCAAAACCCAGATTCTTGTTAGTCTAATTAACAACAAAGACAAACACATCTTTCGTAACACATAAAGAGTTCGGTATGAACAAGAACAAACGATTTCAGAGAAAACTTCGAAATGATCTAATGTGGAGTTGTTAGTGCGACGGTTCTGGCAGTCGGCCATGCCACCATGTCGCTTTAATAAATTGCTTGAGACACCATTACAATGACTAAATACCCACAGGTATGCGGTTAAAATTAGTGCTTATGTAAATGTATTTAGAAGTGGACATACTATATACATTGTACAAAGCAAAAATCGTAGCGAAATTCATGTGGCTGAGCAGAAAATACAAATTAGAAATTTACCTAAATTCAGGGCATCTTCCAAAATTTGAATGCACGCTTATCTCTATTATAAAGCTAATGAGATTTCGCATTAAACAGAGCTTACAAGTGGTGCTTCAAAAATTTGGAGTTTCCATTATTGACAGACTCATGATTTTTTTTTATTGGTTGGTAAATATCATCCAATGACGAATCCCGCCCGGAAACAGTCTCAGACTCTTACTGACTAAACAACCTACCCTATTCCTACGTTACATACCAGGGCCAGAGCCTTCCCTTCAGACACGAACCCTTGGCCCCAGTTGGCTTCAACCCTTCTGCAGGGTCACTACGACTCATGTTTGACCACTATCTCACATGATGGTAAACTCCGTTCTATTATAATGAAAGAAACGTTTATAAATTTTTCGATACTAACCAGTATCAATAAATTCTCCTAAAACTTTTCAGTTTTCATTCATCAATGGACGTAAATCTGATTAAACTCAGCAGTAGGTATATATCTTATCGTACATTAACCTTTCCAATTCATAAGATAAAGAGAAGTAGTGACAATCAATCTTCGTAGTAGCAATAAACTTTCCATTGATTAATAAACTTTGTAACAGGTGACGTCTGGCTTGAGGTCTTGGATCTTTAGAAGGTATACGAAAGGCCAAACAAAGCTTAAGGTCCTAATACTACGACGATGACGATATTTGTCCTTGTACCGGCTATGCCTATGGGTGCACTTTACCCAAATCCATCCCGCTGGGGCCCAGGGTCTCTTTCTGAAAGTAAGGCTTGGTCCCAATGCGAAAGGCAAAGAAGAACGGGGTGGGATGTTTAGTCAATAAGAGTCTGATACTGTTTCGTCATTGGATGATTTTTGCCCACCATAAAAAAATCCTGATTGGAGGAAAACTATTGTAAGATTAGGAAACAAAGTTGTTGAGCTAGAGGCCATAGAAAAAAAAATATATTACGTGACAGTTTATCACTTTATTATTAGCGTTTTGCCTCGTCGTTTATACCGCGTACATCGAAGGACTGGAACAGTTTGCCGAATACAGTGTTTTTGTTGGATTATAATTTAGGTGTCTTCAAGGCTAGAGTGAATAGGCTCTTAATAAACTAGTGCGCCTCACCATCAACGATTGCGTCACTGCTTACCATCAGGTGGGATCGCAGTCACGCACTAGCTTAGAGCAATTATATATATCTAATTTGTTGACACACTTTTGTCGACACCAACAAACAAATAGGTAATTGGTTATAGATTAACTAACAGTTACGTTCAACGTTTCTATCATCGACTTCAAGCAATGTGTACTAGTTATTGGAAATATGCCACGTTTTTGTCACGACATATTACATTTCGCGTTAACTGCTAATTTTGACACAACATGATCTCATATGTATACGAGTATATTCTGCGCTAAAATCATGGCTCATTCATATGAGCTCATGCATACCTTGATATTCACGTTTAAACCTTTTGATACCTTTGACCTTTTTTTTGTGGTAGGTAAAAATCATCCAATGACGAATCCCGCCCTTGGGCGGAGCGGGAAACAGTGTCAGACTCTTACTGACTAAACAACCTAGCCCATTCCTACGTTACCATATATACCAGGGCCAGAGCCTTCCTTTCAGACGCGAACCCTTGGCTCCAGGTGGCTTCGACCCTTTTGCAGGGTTCCTACGGTTTGCTGACAACTCCTTGAGGCGCGCAAGAATAGTGCGCGCCGTCGACGACTGGGCTTGGTCCGGACGGTTACCGGACGATTGGACGGCGAGCTACCCATTGCTCGCCATCACCTTCGACCTTTCACATTGGTATTTTTTCCTAGGTGAAACCATCTTGGAAATGTCTAAGTAAAGGGATGCTTTAAAACTATTGACAGATCTGTATAAATCAGTTACCTTATCCGACAAATGTGTTGCGGAGTGTTTGTTGTACCACTTCTTACTGTTAAAACATTAGTAGTTACAAGCGTTTTGGGGTCAGTTTTCCGTTATCTTTTGCTTTCAAGAAGTGCTGGTACTTAGCCTAAATATTTTTTTTATTTTTTGTCATTATCTATACCGACTTATTATTATATAATAATAAGTCGGTAAAATAGCAACAAACAATTATCTATACCGACTTATTATTATATAATAATAAGTCGGTAAAATAGCAACAAACTTTGTATGATCAAAAACCAGCACAGTCGTAGCGGGGACTTTTCTGTATAAAAATCATAAAATGGAAACCAGTAAGTGCGTTTTTGCATATATACCTATACTAGCTTCTGCCTGTGGTTCGCCCGCTTAAAGGTCAGTTTCTTCATACAAAACTTCCATTCCCGATTTACTTACCTCCTTAGGGGCGGAGTATCGTAAAATCTTTTCGTAGCGGTTGTCTACTACACCCTATAAGGAACCTAATAATTTTAAGATTGTAGGCGTTATAGTTCCTGAGATTTCGTGATTAATCAGTGAGTAGTATTTCGCTTTTATATTTGTAGATAAACAGATTACGTTTGCCTAAACATGTGCAATCTAGATAGGTCACAATATATCACTAAGCAACAAGACAAGTTTATTTTTAATAATACTCGTAGAAAACCTAATAATATCAATATTATCATCACGTATTCTGGGAGGCAGTGACCTTGATATTTGCACAGTAATGTCAGCAGATAATGTTATCCGTGGTAAAAGGAAATTCCACTCAATAACGATACAGTTGTTCGGTATCTGTAGGAACTCGTTAAAGATAACAAAGACTGCCCATTGACTCAGCGTTGGAATGCAATTTCTTAGATAAAACCTCTTTGTCGAGTGTTAACTCTGTACCGTTCATCTTTCCATTTATGTCTTTTTCAGGTATTTTTTTGTTATCAACTGGCAATTGGGTAGTTGACTCATTTTTAAATTGTATCAAAAAATGACTTTAACCAAAATCGGAAATTGGAAGGAATTTTTCAGAACCGTTCAAAATAAAGTAAGTTAGAAACTTTTCAAATCTGGGCCAAGGGGAAACTGTCAAGTAACAGAAAAAAGATCTGCAAACATAAATAAAGGAAGACACCATTAGGTTACGAGTACCGAGTATACAAAAGAGATAGCGACATGTCCCCACCATGGCCCCACTTTTGCTCATACCAATATTTAAAATTCGGATTGTTGTTTCATTTAGTGCCAGTATCTAATAATTTTTAAAACAAAATCCACATAAATGTATATAAGAGAACACCATAAAAATTATTTCATTAAAATGGACATAATATTTGACTAATGACCAGGCAAAAATCAACACATGATTTAAATTAGTTGGCTCGATAAAAAAAAATCGTGAATCTGACTCGAACTTGCAACTTAAACGTGTTTGTCTACGAGATTACGTTATAGAAATATTTGAAAGTTACAAAAAAATTGCTTGTAAAAGCGTCTCGCGAAAACAAAAATCTTGAATAGCTAATTGTTTCTATTTATATAAAAATTAAAACTGCTGTTTCGGGGCCGCGACATCGATATAGTCCTAGGCGGAGTTCGTACAAAATACTTAGTGACCACAACTAGCCCTTAAAAACCAACTTTGATACTGTTTTCAGAAAAAAATATGTCTTTACAGTGTTATTTGTAATTTAGCATAAAGTATTGTGTAAACCAAAATAAACACTTGAAATTCCCACCTTTCTAGTTGATGCCTTCTTGAAAGCTGACGCGCATATTTAATAAGTACACACCTGATAACATCATACCTACTTGTATTCGATAACATTGATGAATGACGTCAAACTGTAGTGTGAACAGTTGCTTGAAGATGTTTGTTATTCGACGCCTTTAGCAGGACAACTAGAACTAATACTTGAGACAATAAACCGTTTCTATAGACGTAAAACCTTGATCTACTTCAGCCTCCATTACGGTAAAGTAAATCAGTGCGGAAGAAGTTACTCACGAACGGAAGTGACCAACTAATTGGAAATCGACTTCAACTGGCGCAGCAGCGTAGGAGCTATCATAACCTGTCCCTAATTGATCTTCCCTAAACTGGTCCGAGATCACCCACGGCTAAACACGTCATAATCACCAACCTGCTATCAAAATTAGATAACTGTCATTGAGACTTTCACTGATCGTCGGTTGATTTCACTTTCCCCGCTCGGCCCACTAATGAGACGATTCGATTCTTGCGCAACAATGGGCGTCGCAGGCGCAGGCTCCCATCGAAGTCGAACCGGTCATGTCATCGACTGTCTGAGTATTTGATTAACATTACCACCATCTGGAATTATGTCATCTAAATCTATTCCATCTTGCATAGGGCAAATGCCGCGGGCAAATGTGAACTCCGTAACCTTTTCTGAAACTCAATATCATATCGTTAAGTATCGTAATATTTTTCATGTTGACCAGATAATCATACTATTTATCAAAATTCAATCGATTTTGCCAGGCTCAACATTTTCTGTACCCTTTAAACAGTCAGACATACTCGTATGATACAAATACTGGTCTCTTAAATATGAACTTGTTACTACTCTAAATTTATAGAAAAATATTGAATATTTTCTGCCAGTATCTATCAGGTACAAAACTCCCAAGACAATCAAGTTCCAACAATGTCTTCATCTAAAGCTTGTGATACCCAACGGTTAGCAATTGCCCATTCAATTTATATTACAATTTACTCAAATGGTTTCATGGCCGTTTATACAAACTGTTATAAATTGCTTTGGGCTAACAAACGGCTATTAAGTATTTGAGAAAAAATGTATTTGCTCGTTTCAGTTTTTGCCCAGTACAATTATTTAAATTATAGAAACATCTAAATATATCTATGACACAATTTTACTTCACTTTATTACTGAATCCAATCCAATATTGTGTAAAGGGAACTGCTATACCATCTGTTTTACATCAATACGTTTGTAACAACGTAAAATATTGGCACATATTCAAACATCTACGACAAAACAAAAAATTAGCGCCAAAGATAAATATTACAAAATGAGTTATTTCCGTAGGCTTACTGGTGGAACGGATATTTTGCAATACAAACCAGATAGCTATTTACAGACGTATAAGAAATAAAATGTCGTATACTGATGTTCACACGGCTAATTGTAGGTTACACATAGTCTAGAAATACTTCGTGATTATTCCGCGTATTCTGTACATGACCCACATAACAGTAAATGGTACTACGTAGGCGTACTACGGTAGCATATTTGTTAATTGTAATAAATCGTTATTAATTAAGTATGTATTCTATGACCTCTGCTAACTCAGCATCGTACACTTTATGAAAACTAAATGTACATACTCGTACTTGTTTTTAATATACTTCACGAAGTTAACTTGACGAATAGTCATAGTTGACATATACACATCGCAATAAAATGATAATTTGATACAGTTGACGGCAAACCTTGCAATTATAGCATATCTGCAAAATGACCTAATAGAGCACTGGACCGACAGAAATGCAATGATGAGTTAATCTGCAGTATCATGTACATTATGACATTCAGCTCCTGATTCCCAGGATTTTCTTATTGCTTCGACGTGAGAAACATTTTTTAATAGTAAAAAACGTTGCTGGAACACTTATGAAGTCATCAAGGTAGGCATTTTGGTTATTATAACTAACTCGACTCTACACGCAGACGTACAACCTACTTACTGACATTAAGACATCCGAATCCAATCAAGCTAACGACAAATTAATGAAATAAGTACATGTCTCTTAAATAGTTTGCTAGAACTACTGGTATATGAAACTGATTATAGTCTTCAGCAATGTCAACGAGCACTAATTTTACAGAAAACGGTTTTTATCTATCGCCAATTATCGACGATGTCGTCAAAACTGGGTGAAATTGAGAATTATCAGCAGTGAGTCGGGAAACTAACAAAAGAAACACGTCGCGGTTCTTTTGCCCCAGTTAACCACGATTTATTTGTTTTGTAACACAGACACGACAAGACCTTAGATTTCGAATGCGATTTAAGACCTAGTAAAACTACATCCGGAACAAACGTGCAGAATTTGAAGAGTTCGTGGTTACGATATCATTCACGATACCGGATTTTGACTTCCAATGTATTGCATGACTAATGTCCGGCCTATAACCGCAAATTGTATTAATATTCATAATGAGAATAAGGTAAAACGCTAATGTTAAGCATTGCGCGTGGGGTCCTCCTACTTATTTCGCCTTTCCTAGTTATTTAATTAAGAATAAAAATTCTCTTAAGTTTTGGTTGAAAGCTCAAGATGGCAACCTATGTATTCTGATAAAATAAAATCCAATTTATCTACCTAATGCAAAAATAATGGTCAAGAAGGTGAAACTAAAAAGAAATCAGTCGTGCACGCGCCGCAGCACAGGCACAGGGCCAATGAACGTTGACAGGTGCCGCGCGACCAATCCCGATACAGAATCTCACTTTACGCGACTTGGTTCAAATCACGAAATTATGTCTACATCCTTCTCTGGTGCATTCAAATAATACCGTGTGAAAGAGAGACGCGGAGGGCGAAGGACCTCTCACCTTACCTGGCTTGCTTTTGCACAGGCTTTGTTTACCGATCAATTTTAAGATTGCTTAACTTATTCAGACATGATTAAACTTCCTTTTTATTCCTTTTCGTTGCTCTACCATACAACCAAATAATTAGTTCTTCCAAAAGTTCAAAGTCATCGTTTTAAGCTTTGATCCAAATGCTTGCGTAATCCTTTGTTAGCTAAAAAGTTCAAGTAGACAGTGATCTGTGAACAGAATTGTAATGCTCCGGGTATCGTCCCACGCATTCCAGGAGGTCGTTACTGTGCGGTCTAATGTCAGTCATTCATTAAAGCGAGTGCATTCCCTGGCATACAAATGTCCTTCCTGCCGCTTGTAGCTTCGAGCCATGACACAGCTCGGGTAACTAACTTTCTAACATTTAGTCACACCGCCTTGCGCTCGAGTCGTCAATCTGTCCTAAAAGAAATCTGCAGATTGCGCGAAAACATAAATCATTTATAACTAGTAAGCATTGGCAAATAGAGCGCAACCTAATTTTAAGTTCCAGATAAAATGTTAATAGATACGTGTATAATGTTGGTGGCAGGCACGGGTATGTACGACTGGGTGCGACGCACGGCACAACGGCGCCAATATTGCTTGTTTTATTTACATCGCAGGCAAAAAATTGGCATCAGTCCAAATCCTAAACGAGATGGCGTCCATAATGATATCTGGGTGTTTCGAAATCCTAATCTCGATAAACAGGTTTATGGTTTAACAAGAAGTTTAAGCTGCAAAAATACACTTCACGAAACTGGTCCCTCCACGAGATTCGATCCGGTAAAACGTTAGTATGTATCGAATAAGAAATCGATTTATGTTATTGCATCTCTGGAAATAAGTCGATATAGTCGTAAGTTTCTTCTTGCAATTTGTTATAGAAGCTGATGCTGGCTTGCCATTCATCAGCAACCAGTGGTACAACTCATTGGTTGTCAGATGAGATCGATTAGCCCACATCGAAGCACAGTCGTATTGGTAACGTTAGCATCTGGTTGTAAAGTGGCCTCGACACGGTTCTTTCGTTTGCACCGTTCGCTAAGACCTAATTACGTGGATCAGGTACTGGGAGTAGATCGGCGATAGGAAGCGGACGAGGAACTGAGAGCTAGCCGAACCGGTCAGTAACGGGCGGTCTGTGTCGACCGTTCGGCCCAAGACATGGCTATTTACAAAATAAATAATGTAAATACGACATTATGTGCAAAGTATAAACGGTGCAGTTATTATATCATTATTGAGAACATTTCGCATTTCATTCTAATGGTTGTGGAATAGTTTCTCCTATAACCAAAAACGATTTTTTACAGAAGCAAGAGCGATAAGTTTGTGGCAAGTTATCAACGCAAACAAAACGTACGTGATTGAGTTGAAAACTTCAGAAATAGCCAAACAGTGCGTGAGTCAGAGCGTTATCGACGTCAGACGTGATCGGATACGGTGATACCAGTCGTGATAAGAAAGCTACCATCTATGGTTCAAGTAAAGAGCCTGTTTTAAATTACCGTCAAGTTTTCGAACAACTTACCGTAAATGATACTCTTGTCCGTCAAGTAAATACATTTTTTACAGGAAGAACAAGGACATAGAACGAGGACTAACAAGTATTCTATTTAGAACATCGGATATACATAGAAACAAATAAGTAATTTCAAGACGTACAATATGAATATTGTTACAAATAAAACTACAATTCTAAACATACCTGTGTGAACTGTGAATTGATTTTCGTATGATCCTCTTGGTACACTTTCCGTGATTTCCGTCGCTCAGTCATGAGGGCTGTTAGTCTGTCTAGGGCTTTAGATTCCAGAGCCTCAGCATTGGCCCTAATAAGCCGGCTGATATTCTCCCACTCTTCGGTCATAGCTCGCCAAGCCGATGCTATTACAGACCCTGGAACAAAAGGACAATCGTAATAAGTAATTGCCGGTTCTTCTCGGAAGAAAAGACCAACTCAACCACATATTTCTGTTTACGTAAATTGAAATATCTACTCCTATTTCACATAGTTTGGGCAAGTGATATACATAAATAGATTCTAAACGTTATTAAAATGTATCTACATGTAATGAAACAGTATCACAGACGGCTTCATGTTTTCTTCTATAACAAATTCGCAAGTTTGACTGGAATACAAAGGCGGTTTTTTTTTCAGGAAAGATGATATTTGAACTAGAAAACACAAATTATGAGGCCCAAAACTTTAACCTCAAAACCTCATAAGCAAGGAAACATATTTTCGAAGGGGAAAATGAGGTCACAATATTTCATACAAAGGCCAAATGCTCTGTATTACATCTGTACTCCAGTACGCCCATGCATGCTTCTGTAATGTTGATGATCACTACGTTATGTCTAGACGGTCTAGACTTGACGCATGTCGAACCTGCTGAATGATTTCTGGCACAAAACCTGACTGAACCCACGTTGCATCGTATACTTACGTATTTAAAATTTTAGAAACAGGTAAGATACTTCCAACCTGTTTCTAAAATTTTAAATACTTTATGTATATTTTGATGCCATTCTGAAATATTATCGTAATGAATCAAAATTTATAAAAAATTAGCTTCACAGCTCTTATTAGCTGTTGTAAGTTATATAATTATATGATATACCAATCGAAATCTAATGCTTCTATATTTTACACCTATCAAAATAATACTATTTTGGTGTACAATAAAGTTTATTCTATTCTATTATCACATATAGAATATTTATGTATTTAAAAATAGCTATCTATTTTTAAATAAATATTCTACACTAACTTGAATATTTTATTTGGTAATATTTATAATTATTATTCGTCTTGTATTTTGAATATCCCATATAATGTCAAATATCTAAAAAAAAATTAAATGTCAATAAAACTCTTAATCGAAATTCGATGTGATAAAGCCGTTCTGCTGGATAAGACCTGGTCTAATATCTCACAGATCAAACCATAATTATTTAACTTCCAACTTATGATCAATTTACAAAATTATGGCATATTTACAGAAGCTAAAATTATAGAGGTTCGTAATTACCTTTATCAGCTGTCGACGATTTTGTTTTCAAGATCATGATTAATTTTAATGACATCATCAAGTGAATTCAAAACAAATTTTAATCAGTGTTGGCTTTAAAAAATGAATTCTCAAGAATAAACCACAATTTCACAATATAACAAGGTTTTCGAATGACAAAGGGAAGAATTTTAAACGAGAGCTAGACTTTACGGTCTAAAAGTAAAGCTACCAAGAGTAAGAACCCTTCAAACAAAACAATTTTATTCATGATCCACATAAACAATGGTGTTACCATATGGTAAAGTCAGCCCACCATGGAACAGTTATGGTGAAAACATAGACAGCACCCACAGTCACACCTACTGTTTGGAATATTGATGAAAATTGACCTAATTATAAGTTAGGTTACTAATATAATTATAAGACGAAGATGTTTACTCTTCATAAGTATTCTCTTGGCCTTTATGGATGGTAAATGTTGACACAAAAATAATTTATAATCAGTCCGATTGTGTTCGGATTGTTTTGATTCGTCGTTAGTAAACGTCTGTCGCAGCAGCCTTATACTCTTGTTTTGATATCTTATTTCTACCTTTGTAGCCTTGTCGGCTACCCTAAACAACTAGACTAAACAAATACAATCCTTCTTTTATATTCCAAAACTAACTTTTGCCGGCGCTTTGTCCCGCGTGAAAGTAAGTTTCTCCGTAAAATCTTTGGAACCCCGTTTCAGTCCTTCGAATTTAAGTTTTGGAAATTCCTCTTTAGGAGCTCGCATACGCCACAAAAAAAACCTTGCGCACTCATAGTCTCAGTATTTTCAGCTGTGCGTTAATGTCAGTTAGTCAGTGCCTCCTTTTATATAATTATTATGTATAAGATATCCTCATTTTAAGATTGCAAGAATTGCAATTGGAATATTTATTTCTTTAAATTGCTTGCTTCAGTTCCGTCTAAATTATCCGTCGTGAGATTGGTGTCTACTACTTGGTTATTAGCATTGTCTAAATAATATTGTGAGGGTCAATATAAAATCACTATGCCAACGTTGAATTATTCATTTTAATTATCGTAGACACGTAATTAATAACGCTTCCTTCTTCTTATTTGTCAGTTTTAAATAATCCGTTGCAATCAGGAAATTTATTTGTATTATTTTGACGGAAATCAACAGCACATATTAAAAAAGCTAAAATATTTTTGCAGCCTAAATCAATTTATACTTATTGCTAACTAATTTTCTTCAAATCCTATTATCAATTAATAATTTTATTATTTGAAAGAAAAATAAAGAATAGAATTTCATTTTATCTGTGTCGGCATCGCATCGTCCAGCAGATTAGTAATCTTCAGCTTCATACGAAATTGAGTAAATTAAACAGTTTCACAGCTACAGGTTCTTGTCAAGTTTGCCAAATTCGCCAACTCCCTACCTACCCACATGACAACAAAGGTTTTTGAACTCTTAACCTCAGGTAAAAATTATTGAAAGACATACAGTTTCCCTTAACACGAGCTGCAGTAATTTCAATTAATTATCTATCCTAATGATTGCTTATACAAACTGGTTGCTAGTTAAGCGTAAGTGGATTCATGTTTAACTCATCACATTTAAATGCAACGGGTTCTTAACCAAGGATGTGCGTAGCTTCTGGACTACCTTCTCATTAGCACGTTAAACTCTTTGCCACTACTTATCACAGAATAACAGTAAAAAGAAGCTTTGATGCAACAAGTTCAGCGGTGCTAATAGGGTTAATTTTCTTTAAGTGGCGCTGATTTTTTACCGTTAAGTTCTTCACACTTGTCCATCTTCTGGCCTGTGGCGGCGGCGGCCGACAGCGCCAGGGCGTACTCCCTGTCACTCTTCATCTTGGCCTGCAGACTGCGCTTCATGGTCTCCATGAGCCGCAGCTCGGCGTCCTGGCGCGCCAGCAGCGCCTCGTGCGCCGCGCGCCCCGACCCGCTCGATGCGTACCCCATTGTAAACAACCCACGTCTACACTAAACAACACATCACAAACATAAACACAACACTATTCACATCATTCTCCGTTATCACCGGCACAGTGTTTATACCTCTAACGTCACCTCGTAACAAAATTCAATGTATTGGCAAGCACAACAGAGAAAGGAGACCGCGACAGAGCTTTTAAAATTTTACTTTTTATTTTTATCTTAGTTCTAGCACCCGCATGGAAGACTAACAGTCGAGACTAAAAAAAACTTTACAACAAAAAACTTTCGATAGAAATGTTTAACGATCGAGATGTGCGCGCTCGAAATATGAGTCCGCGCGTCCGCACGGTATCGTCGCCCGACCTGAATGCCATCTATCGCGAGCACATTACGTCTGGTGCGGCGGTGCGCCGGCCGTGCTGATGGCTGGCGCAGTCTCCGCGCCAGCCGCTGTCCGTCGGCGAGCCATCGCTTGGAAACGAGATGATATAAGATCCAGACGGTATATTACGAATGTTCATCAGACGTCGCCACAGAGCGCGACTTTGTTTTTCTGGCCTAGGGGCTATGAGAGCTTTCGATTATGGTTGTTTTCCATTATTGATAAGTTGTAAAAAACCTTAATTTCGTTCTGATCGCTGATCAAATCGAATACGAAGAATATAATATTCTGATGTGCAGTATTCCAGTTGTGAAGGCTAACATTGATTTAACAACACTTTAAATATGTATTTAGGTAAAGCTGTTCGTAGAAACGAAGAGCGCCTTGTGACAATAGGCGCGCAGTTTCACGAACAATGCAGATTGGTTTTCCGATACAGAATAGATCCCTCAGATATCGTGACTTATTAGAATTAAAAACAATATCTACATCGAAAAATTTATAAGACAATGCTTGAGTATGACGCGATTTGAACTTCAAAAGTCATCTTGGCAAAGCTGCAAAGACATGAGGTATCGCGACATGAAATAAGGCCCATCAACCTTGCTTTGTCTACAAATGCAGGTGCAGAAAGCATTTTACGTCAACTGAAACAATAGAATTAGCATCGTATATCATCGTTAGGTACCACAATACTGCAACTATTTCAAAACTTACCAAATCAAACTAATGATCATTTTATTTATGTATTTTATTACTTATTCAACGAATTTTGTAACATTATAACACTACAGAAGGGAACCGAACAGATACAATAAAATTATAATTTTATAAAAACATAAGGCAGTTGACAAATTGAAACTTGGGGACATAAAGGAGCTCATAATAAAGCCTAGGGGAAACCTTTACGAAAACTTATAAAATATAATAGGGTGAGAGCAAATTAAGAAACTGGTTAAGTTTTATAATTTACTTAAATATACTAGTATAAAAATAAAACCCGGCCAAGAGCGTGTCGGGCCACGCTCAGTGTAGGGTTTCGTAGATCCACGTCCATCACAAATTTCTCACAATGTAACAGAACCTAGTAGCCCATGTAAAAATTAATAACACAGTTGCCCGAGAGATGGCGCTGTACCTGGTGGTGATTTTGGATTGCGTGAACCCCCACGAAGTTAGAAACTGTCGTTTGACACACGTGCAAATTTGTCATTACGCCCTCGGCTCCATAACACAATCGCCTGCGGCTCGTGCGAATTCCGCCTCGGTCGCAATGACAAACTTTCTGCACTTGTATTAAAATGTACTTTTTCGGCTATACTTGTGGAGCAAACCCGCATGCGGAAGGAATTCCGCACGTTATAAAATACCCTTATAATGTTCCCTGCAATTAGAAATAGTACATTGTTATCCTAGGGGTGACAGTAAGTAACTTATTTAGTCCCGAGATATTTGGCGCTAATAGATCGAGGGACTAAATAACTCCTTAACCCGAGGTAAACACTGTGCTTTTCATTACGAATACAAGCAAAATAAAAAAAAAATCCTGAGTCGTCGTCAAAGGTATGATTTTCAATATGTTTCGGCAGCAAAATGTTTTCCACTATAAAAAGTGGAAAACATTTATTTATAGCCTCATCTCTAAGGTAGGCCTTCCCGTCTCGGCTATAGTCTACGTCGAGCATGGATTAAAAGCTTGTTGCTTCTATCCAATGTGATGTTTGATGCAAAAGTAATGCCAAAAAAGAGAGATAACACCTGAAAACTCTGTTGGCATTCAGTAATTCCACGATTTACTCAAATGTTTGTCAAACTTGTTCCAGGAAATACGTGTTTTTAAGGATTTTTGAAAATAAATTATTTGAATCTCGATTAAATGCCATAAGCTTCTATAGAAGTACTTTTTATATTTTTAATACACGAGTATATTATGGACTGTCAAAGTTTACGCAAAATAGTAGATTCTCAGACGGCTACACTGGATTAATCTTACACACATTTACGTTTTGATTTCTATAGAAGCCTAGATAATATCCACAAAATATCTGTGTATCCAAAATATCTGAAGAACGATGTGTTACAACATCATAATCACGTAAAAACTGTACGTCGGGTTGGCCGGTCTTAAGAATCTGGCGTTAACTGCTTAACTGAATCTGAATCTCTCATAACAGAGATTAAGCATACTACACTACTATTATAAACTAAACTACAACTTGAAAAAACAAACAAAAATTGTATCGCCATTTTTTAATATTTACTTCAAGCTAAAAGTTTTATTTCAATGGTAATACAGTCAAAACGTAAGTAGATTCAACTTCCATGTCTATTTCTTTATTAACATGTTTATTTTTATTGTTCACAGTTTCCGTTAATCTGTTTGTTTTTATGTTGCTTATTTAGACTTAAAAACAATTTCTTTACATTACTGTCAGCATTAACTAAGTACATAAAAGATTCTGATAATCATTAATGAGGGTAGTTAGAGAATTACCTAATGATTATAGATGGGTATATTGTTAGTTAAGTACAGTTTTGACATAAATGAGCCACAAATTTGTCGTGACGAAGCATATAAGAAAGTCGGGTTAAATGTTTAAAATTAGTTATATTTTAGCTACTAATACTGTTGCATCGTGTTTGTGGTTGTTTAAAGTGAAAGTGTGAATTAATAATGGGTTCAATTGTCAAACGTAAGTATTTAATCTTTTTTGTACAATTATATTTTTTTAACTTAGCCTGCTTTACTAACCCATCAAATGCAACAGTAGGTAGACATCATTCGAAGAATTTTAAGTCTACTTTTACCGGCCCTTTTCGTTCTCCACGTGGATAATATATATATTACTTACTTTTCCAATTTACTTTAGACATTTGGCCGAATAGTCGACATCGGTTTTATTTGCCAGAATAGAATAAAACTTAGGCTACTAATTAGAAATATCACGCTACCTACCTAATCAAGAAAAAAAATTTGGACCTAAAATTTAAAAGACGATAAGTGAAAATCCCTTCATTTCTCCGGGCTATCATCATCATCATCATCATCAGCCTTATCAATGTTTACACTGCTGGGATACAGGCCTTCTCTCTAGGATAGGAAATGTGCCATAATCCACCACGTGGCCTAGTCCGGATTGCTGCATGTCACATGTCTTCGAATTTTTGGTTCTAGGACATGCCGGTTTCCTCACGATATTTTCCTTCACCGTTTTGATTTATTTCATCACCACTGGGTGATGAAATAAGTTACACAAAGTAATGCACCTATCTGGGCTTGAACCCGCGACCTACAACTCGTAAGTCAGAGCCGCTGCCACTCGGCCACCACTGCTCTCACTGAAGGTATGACAGTTATAAAAAAAAAACCGGCAAGAGGGTGACGAGCCACGCTCAGTATAGGGTTCCATAGATTCCCGTCCGTCACGAATTTCTCGCAATGTTACAGAATCCAGTAGCCCATGTGAGATAGCGCCGTACCCGGTGGCAATTTTGGATTGCATGAACCGATTTTATTCATTTTGTATTTGTATTTGAAACAAAATACGCTCAGGATAATAAATATGTAAACTAATTACAAAATTAGTTCAGAACCTTTTTTTTAATTTTTCAAAAACTGTTCATCCTATCAAATTCAAAATAATTTTCCAAGAAAATTTATAAAAAGTTCTACTTTTCAGATTTTTTTCATATTTTTTAAACTTATGGTTCAAAAGTTAGAGGAGGGGGACTCATTGTTTTTTGCTTTTGAAACGATTATTTCCGAAAATATGAACATTATCAAAAAACTATTATAGGACCCTTAATCATTTTTAAATACCTATCCAACAATATATCACACACTATGGTAGAAATGAAAAAAAAAATCACTCGCCACTTTACGTATAGGGGAGGTACCCTAAAAGATTTTTTACCACTTTTCGTTTTTGCACTTTGTCGGCATAGTTGATAATGTTGATATACATATTGATACCTAATTTCAGCTTTCTAGTGCTAACGGTCGCTGAGATTATCCGCGGTCGAACAGACAGACAGACAGACTTGGCGAAACTATAAGGGTTCCTTGTTGACTACGGAACCCTAAAAACGCCTACTTTATTGGTCATATTTTAATAGGACCTTAGATGAAAACTTTTGAAAAATGGCTCAAAACTTCTAAAAATTAAAGAATGTTGCACTTTTTAAGTTTTTCACCTCCAATTAACTTGATTTCAGCCGTACCTATAATAGAGAAATCGTTCAAAGAGATCAAGGTAGTTATTTCAAGATTTTCTGTGTATAATTGTCGAAGAAATAGAATTGTTAAAAACTTAGGATCGTTTTTAGCATAGGTACAATCAGGCACAGAGACGTCAATATAATATATAAAATTTTAAGACACTGTAGACCCATTAGTATCATCTCATTTCTTACTTATTTCTTTTCTTTTTTTATTAGCCCTTACTGTCCCACTGCTGGGCAAAGGCCTCCCCCAAGTCCTTCCAAGTCTTCTTTTCCTGTGCCATCTTGGACCAGTCCTCTCGGTACGCGTCTAGGTCATCCCACCACCTCTTTCTAGGTCTTTCTTTTCACTTTTCTTTTTTTTTTTTCTTTCGTTCTTAAAAGATCAAGAGTAGATTGAACACTTGGTAGACACTAATGCAAAGACCTAACATCGAGATATTGATTTGGTTCAAAAATAAATTCCTGTTTTTTATTGTTTGATTTCCTGCTTTTTATTGTCTTAGCTTATATATGGCCTTGAAGTTGAAAAAAATAGGCACAACCGAAAAAACGGTCCATAGCAAAAAAAAACATTGATTTATTTAAATTTCATTATTTATTTTTAAAGTGAATATATAGGTATACTAACTTCAAACGTCCGCCTATTACTGTTATCAAATCAATAAAAGCAAAAAAATAAATAAAAAATAATCACGTTTGTTTTAAGGGAATCTTTCTCATCTGGGACAGAGATGGGAAAGAAAATCACATTCACACCCATAACATCACCTATACATACATCATCATTTTTACCATGAAATAACCTTAACTAATTAATTAAAAGATTTCATAGAGCTATATAGTTTTTTTTTTCATATTTTTAACTGACTTAATTTATTAATAATAACTGCTGGGGCACAGGCCATCTTTTAAGAGAGGGAATGGGCTATAATACACCACGTGGGCCCAGTGCGGATTGGTGATTATCGCATGTCTTCGAATTTTTGGTTCTAGGACGGGCCGGTTTCCTCACGATTTTTTTATTCACTTTTTTGAGAGCAGCGGTGATGAAATAAATTGCACAAAGTAATGCGTCTGGCTGGGTTTGAAACCGCGACTTAGAACTCGTAAGTCGATATATGGTCACCCCATAAAACATATTAAACTTTATGTATATAAAAATAAAACACGCTTTAGAGTTTGCCATATTGCTTCGTCATCAATCCAGATTATCCGAAGGATAGAGAAATAACATCCTTGGAATTGAACAAGTTTGAATTACGCGGGCTGCCACATCTCTATCTTTTTGAGGTTTTTGACTTTGATACTAAGTCTTTTAAGCCGCGTCTTTGTATCGTAGCTACTTCATTCGAATTTAAAACTCTGTCATGATTGAGTTGTACACGCACGGACATATAATACGTTCAAAAGCATAAAATTTTACAGCATTTGTTTAGCAGCTAATGTATCGAGTTGACTTTCCCAGCAAACTGTTTCAATTCAAATAAGTATTTATTATTTGTGTATTTTAGGTTGTATAGAATCTTAAGTTTCTTAAGTTAAGTAACAAAACTACTATAATTTTACATCTACCAATTCGAGAATAAATGAAATAGCCCTCAATATTTGTTACATCCGCATTCTAATGGTAAACAAAGGTATGGTAACTTTGATACCTACTTTGTTTACTATATTTGGATATATGTGTTTTTACCGCATTCACTTATTCTGTTACATATTGTACTCGTCATTCGTTTCGGCGAAAAGCAAAAAATATAAAGATTAATATAAATATAAAATCAGCGTTATACATAAAAAAAACTTCCTCACATTTGCCTAAATATCCACACAATAAATTTTAATAGAAGTGGTTGAAATTGAAACCACCTTTAACATTGTTGTACGCCAGCGGTGGCGTTAGTGAAGGGGTGTGGGGAGGGGACAGTGTGGGATCAGCTGATCTTCGCTCGGCCTGTCGCGAGCCCTGCACCGCACGCCAGTTTAGTTTAGCTGCCACACGCCTAACAAAGGTTCGCGCTCGCGCATTTTAAATAGTACTTGTATGTAGTGAAAATAGTGAGATAGTCAATACTCCAAGAATTGTGGAATCGGCTCGGCTCTGATTCTACTTCTTGGAGTATTCTTCTTAGAGATTCCTTTCGAGTACCGTAAATACAGATACAGTTCAAGAACAATAGGTGTGCGAACGCCGGTGTTTGCTTCGGGCTTGTTGTGCTAGTTTTGTTGGGGCTCAAAGAAAGATGGGTAAGTCATTTATCACGAAATACAAGTAAGCGTCTAGGCTTTAAGCCACAAGAAAATACTCCCACGTGCGGTCATCATGTAGCTAAGTTTTTTTAATAATAGATATCCTACCGAAAATCTTCAAGCTTAGTAGCCTGTTCTCAGTCAGTATACTCTAAATTACTTAAATAATTTAAAACAAAAACATAAGTCTCTTTACTAGTTTCGATCTAACGTGGCCCCTCGGGCTAGACCGAAAAAAACTAATGGCATTGCTTTGTTTGTTCAATGTATCTTACGAATTTACTGACATGATTCAGTTTCCATCTAACGGGGCCCTCGATTCTATGACGCTCGTAATACATAAAAGTAATATTGATCGTAACTTGTGACAATTCTTTCAAGGAAGATTCCTTGAAAGATTTAAAAGAACAGGAGAAATTTATCAAAAAAAAGTTGTCAACCCCTTTGTAATTTAAATTCACACGTGCAAAAAATACCATTGTTATGTATAGTACAGTCGTTCTAACTTGGCGAGCCTGAAGTTAGGCTCTGCGAACTTATATAAATAAATATAGGGTTTAAAAAATAAATGCCAATAACAGTTGTTAACAGTAATAAAAATTACTAATAGAATTTATTTCTTTAAGCCATTTATTTTTTTAGGAGTGTACAAACGCTAAACTTCAGGCTCGCCAAGTTAAAACGGCCGTACTGTATAATTAATGTATCTTAGAGTTCTTCTCTATTACCAAAGTTTCCGCTAATACCCTCGTGTTATATTCTACTCTCATTAATGTAGGTACATAATGTTTTGTTAAATAAATATAATCGCTAAACCAGTGATGGCATACTCCAATGAAAAACAATAACTGCGCTGTTTACGCTTGACTAAATCGTTACAGCGAATGTGTAAATGCGGCTTCACTGATGACTAGGCGGTATAATCTACGATCTTAGCTTATCCAAATAATGCGAAGAAAAAAAATCATTTTTGGATGTAAACGTCTTTACATTATTGGCAACACTGACCCCAGCCTTGTGCAATGGCCGCATCAGGTTAGTTCTAGTAATTTTGTCACGTGAAAAAAAACTTAGATTTGGCTATATTTTATTGTTTATTATAGTATTCTCATACCTAAATTAGCTTGCATGTGAATCAGTTATCCTCTGCATCTTTTCTGGAGGCTATACAATGTTATCTAATAATGCTAACGTGTCATCATTTCACCTCTGCGGACGTTTGGATTTACCGCGTGGCCACATTTCTCAATACTCCCAATCAATCTATTACTCGTATAACCCAATTTATTGTTTCATTTATTGGTTTTATTTAATTCTGAGAAGGTGAGAAAATTGCGTAGCAGATGTATATCAACCAATTGCTAATAGTCCTTTCATGTGTCCGCGAATAACCGCTTTCCAAAATCGGAGTAGGTCGTTCACTTGCTATGCGTCATCATTATTCATTAACTTGTCCTCTATTTTTCAAGACTTCATCCAGCTGTCACAAATATTTCACATAGTATCACCCGATTTTCTTGTCACATTTTTACAGGCAAAAAATCAAAGAAGGCAAAATGGATTCCTGCAAGTATCACAGACATCATTGCAGAACCTACCACAATACCAGCAACACACAACTGGGCGGATGCAGTAGATGAGGAGCGTAAGTGATAATAATAATGTTCTCTTTGTCATGGCACTCATGACATTATTACAATGCTATCGTTTAAAGTCGACCCAATGATGATGCAAAGGGTAATGGCTAGCCAATGTTAATCTCGTACTTGGGGCGCACTTACTGAGTGCTTGTCACTCCCTCCGCCCCGGGAAGGTCTGAGGAAAGGTCTTTGTGTTTCAAACATTCTAGCCGGATGCTTCTCTCAAAGGGAAGGCGGGGGAACCAGAAATTACAGTGTGATGTTAGCCTGTGAGGCCAGGCCTGTGGGGCTAGGTGGAGGTGTGAATGTCGCTCACTGTTGGAAACCCCTGTGACCAGCAATTTTAGCCTAATCTACGAGATGACTCCGGTCATAACTCAATTCAGACTAGTCTTTCATTGGCTTGCTCCCTGATTTTTCTGAGGGTCTTAGTATGTTTTTATAATCATTTAAAGAAATAGATAGAATTCTATACTAAAAATATCAATTTAACAAGTTTTATTGGGTATTTCATACAATGTATTCTCCTTAGATTGAGCATAACTAGTATTCTAACTAAAACAATTTCATAGAAGCGTTATTAGCTTGTAAATGTTTCCACTTTAGATAACAAATGCTTGTGCAGGCGTCATCCACATGTTGATTACTATTTGTTTGATAACAACAATAGTATCATAGTAAAATGCATTCAGCATTCTTTGTTGAAACTTCCAATCTTAAAATAAAGTGTTAAGAATAATATCTTAATACAATTTATTTGAAAATAATTGAGCTTTACTTGTAAAAGCAATATAATAATATATTAAATCTTCAATACTATCATAGAAAAAGCAATTTAATAAGTGTGTTTAAAATATAATCTATTATAATTGCTTGAGCAACCTCACATTTACTACCTAAGATATAAAGCAAATTTCCTTCAATAAAACACTGTTCTAGCATGTTTCAATGCTGAATTCAGTACTCTGCCTAAAATGTAATTATATGTTCCTTTTATAAACAAAAAGACTAAGAAACATTCTGTATTTCGCTGCTTGCATAAAATATTATCATTTATTTATTAATTAATCCTAAAACACAATACCTTTGCTCATAATTAATTTAATTAACTAGACATCTGACTGAATCATAAAAAAATGTATTTACCTAAATATTTAACATTATTTTACATACTATATTTCTTAAAAGAGATCTTCTAGGAAGATCAAATCAAGCGAATCTATTTAATAATCATATTGTGTAATAACAATATCAATATGGTCTTAGCTGAGAATTCATATGGAGGAGGCGGGTACTCCTCGCGCCAGCGGGCGCCGGTGGTGCTCCCGTCGGCGTCGCGGGCGGCGCGCGGCGGCCTGGCAGTGGATGACGAGTCCATCCCTCGTCGCCCGCCCTTCACTGCACACATCTCCAACCTGCCCTATGATGTTGACGAAAGTGCTATTACCGAACTGTTCAATGGACTTAAGGTAAGATCATTATTGCCTCATATCTTCTTTTCAGAGTGTCGATATTTGGCAGATTGGGCAGTCTAGCCTCCTCCTCCTCCTCCTCCTTGCGTCATATTCTTCAATGCTGGTTGTGACGACCTTGCTTCATCAGCCGGCTAAAACGTCAAATTATTATAACTATAAAGGAAACCAACACTATCCATAAATTTTTACAGAAAAGGTACTGATCAGCGGTTTTGTAACCAGGGGTAACAAGTAAAATGGCTGCTTTACCCAAATTATTGATCATATGAGGTCACAGCTAGACATGCATGCCATTCAATTTGTGTCATATCCAATGTGTATTTTGCATTTTTTATACGTAGGCACTTGACCATAGTTTCATGAATTGTTTTAATCAGTCAAGCTCTGCAATATAATTTAATCTGATTATGTTCACTACACAGCATGGCATTGATTTTTAATAGTAACTTATTGCTAATCCATGCTAATTAATAATGTAGTTTTATTACTACGCTACTAACATTACTAGAAGTTAAACAACAAGGTCCAAAAACCTTGTGTGCATGAGTTTAAAATATGCAGAATTACAAAATAATTAATCACTAAGAATATCTTTGATATATAGAAAGTAATTCTCTGCAAGCAGCCTTGAAGACTGATTAAAACCAGTTCTCTTACAATACTAGTTTATCATAACACTTACATATAGATCTTGTATCTGATATTGTTACATAATTTAAACATGCCAGAAGCCAGAATGTGGAAAGATAATTTGAAATAATTATGATTTTTCCATCTTATCTCAATCAATCTAATCAGCTATTTAAAAAATCTGCTTGCAATGATGCATTTATATTACGAGGTAAAAAATGGAATTTACTATTTAAAAAAGTTCATCACATCAGAAACAATTTTATCCCGATATGTATTCACAGAAATGACTCTCTATAGTCAAAATCTTTCCTACTAGTCTATAAATGATGGCAACTGTAATAATGTATTAATTTTCATTTACAACAGATTATCAACTTGAGAGTTCCACGTGAGGGTGACCGTCTCAAAGGCTATGGATGTATTGACTTTGAAGACAGGGAGTCTCTTATCAATGCTATGAACATTGCAGACCTGGTAAGAACATCTGCCATAACTATTATCTTAGATTTAAATGGCAAATGAAATTTTCCTTAATCTCTGTAAAATCATTAAGAGAACAATAGTATTATTTGTGCCAAGCACTAAAGTGCAAACACCCAGGTAATATTCTTTTTATTACCATAAGTAAAATAAATACTTAGAAATAATAAATAGTATCTACACGGAAGAAAGCTTAACTGTGGAACATTTTTTGCAAAGAAATGTCTCTATTATTCCCTTTCTATTATTCAATTTTTTTTTCATTTGCCAAATGTAACTGAGTCATTGACAAAGGGTCCTATTGTGTTTACTACCAATTGTAAGCTAGTTTCATTTGTTTATAGACAATAGGCGGGAGACGCATAAGAATAGAGGTATCTACCCAAGACAACGACCGCCGAATGGGTAGGGGCGGCAGGTCCGACCGGGACAGGTAAAAACACCCTTTCTTATCTGTAAATGTATTGAAAATTATTGTTATTGAACCCAAGGAGTTACAAATCAAAACTGGTTGTTTAGAAATTACTTTGTATGCTGTTATAAATAGGGGCTTGCAAATTTTTAGCTGTTGTACTTTGAAGTAAATTTGATTTTCAAAGAATCTAATTTTCTCACAAACAATAAATACTGGGAGTTTCAATACTTTTCTAACTTAATGCTTTCTGGATTGCCCTGGCAGATCAATACACCTATTTATTACAATGTTTTCAAATTGCTTGTAATGCAGTATATATAATTAGTTGCTTTTGTAAAACAATCAAAGCTCTTCCAACTCTATAAACCTCTGGATAGTTATACCTAAAATGTCTACAGATTAAAAATGTAGTTATGTGTTATGTAGGGAATATGACCCAGAACGTACAATGGGCGACTGGCGTTCCGGCCCCCGCGCCATGCCCGACACGTCGGGGCGCTCGGGGCGCGACGAGCGGCCGCGGCCCGAGCGCGGGCCCATGGACCGCAGCGACATGGGCGGCGGCATGGGCCGCGACCGGGACCGCGAGAGGGATTGTGAGTATAACTTCTATATAAAGACCTTTTTCTAAACTAGAAGACACCTAAGTAAATTATAATAGGGTGGGATAGCGGCAGCAGGCAACTTGTTACAGTCCTTCGATGTATGCGGTATAATTGCCGCATTTATCAGATCATTACTTGAGAACAGCTTGGCTATCTCGTTCTTTTTTTTTTGTTACTGTGTTTGTAATTGTCAAGACATAGGTTCATAGTTCATACTAAGTATTACTTTCTTTTTTTTATTGACTGGAAGCAAAATTAAGGTTGTAGAGAGATAAAAACAACACAACCAAATCAAAGTACCTACTAACTAATGATACCTGGCTCTTGTTATGCCTCTTTCCATGTATCAAGGAAAACTGCCAGGCAGTTAGCTGGGGGTCAACATAACTGGAAAAGGCATCACTGTATGACTACAACCTCTTTTCATGAACTCGGACAGTATATTTTTCACCACCTCTAGAATGTCGAGACAAACATGATATTTTATTATTTATCATGCAACATACACAATTATGACGTGACACTAGTCAGTGATATCATATATTTGAACTGAACACGCACTCTTGAGTAACATAGCTTTTAGTCTGGGTGATGTAATACACGTATAATTTGTGGGCCTACTAAAAATGCTAATTTCCCGCAAAGCCCTTCCGTGGCTTCAGTTGTTATGCGACATTACCTTCATAGCGGTCTTTAAAATTGTTCAACTATATGCGAGTAGTTAGTGTGAATTATGTTGCTTCGTACCAGTCGGAAACTTCATAAATTGTTCATCACAAAACGAATTACATATTTTTATAGAATCTTGCATAAATACCTATAAACTAATTCACAATGATGATAGGTACCCTGATGGGTGGAGCTAACTATAATGTCACACTTGGGGCGCACACACAGAGTACATGATCGCCGATTTACTTGTCGAGTCGTTATTGTTTTTATATGGCCATTTGCAACCTCGTTTACTTCACGATGCGTTTGTGTGCACTGAGGCCTAAGGCCTTAAACATACACAAGCAACATAAGGCAGCAGGCGTGGAACAACCGTGGCGCAGGCGTGCGCCGCTTCAAAACGATTTCATACAAAATGTATGCAGGCGACGTTTCTGAATTATACTGAAGCGACGCAGCACAGACACGCCGTTTCGTTGCCTGCGCCGCGTCGCTAGCAGTCTGTTCTCGTGAGTCACGCAAGGGCACAGTGTATTTTTCGCCCAAAAAATCGGACATGGCATTTTTACTATCTAATTTCATAGGATTTGTGATTATAAATGCGAGACGAAAACTCCTGATTGCCCTTTTGCTATAAAATATTGAAAATTAGTACTTGAAAAAAATGTCTATGGTTTCCAGAAAAACCATAGAAACAGTTATAACTTAAAAGTTTGACTTCTTTTTAAGAATCTATTGACGGCATTAAATAGTGTCTTAAAATCCCTCCTATAACAAAAAACATCTAGGCTTTATTTATTCAAGATAACAGATTTATGGCTGATTTTGTAAATTTATGTTTTCTTTTTTTTACCGCCATATTATTACATATTTGGATTTGTAACTAGGATCGAAATGTTCTTTTTATTTATGCTTATGATCCTACAAATTCTTGGATCCTAATTATGCAGGATCTCGGAGTTGTTAAAATTCAGATTTTTCTGGATAGGGTTGTCGCCTCATAATTTAATAAACATAATATTTGAAGTAATTTTTTTAAATGTCAGTTTTTCCAACGCAGTTTATAATATTATCTGAATAAATTATCTTGGTCTTATTTACTTATTGAAACATATCAACAACAATAAAAAAAATATATATCTTACGAATATTATGAATGCGAAAGTTACAATGTTTGGATGTTTGGATGTTTGTTACTCAATCACGCCAAAGCGGCTGGACGGATCTGGATGAAATTTGGCACAAGCATAGGATACACTCCGGAATAGGACATAGGCAACTTTTTATCCCGGAAAAACACAAGGTTCCTGTGGGATATATAAGGTGCTTTTAAAATATATGCCAGGCTTTTTATGAAGTATAGTATTATGTTTATAGATTACAATAGTAAAGATAAAATGTTGATAATTTGTGTTATTCTTTTTTCGTATAAAACCATCCTCCGGTGTTACGATATTACGATACGCTGTTGCCGCTCCGCGTCGCAAAACACCGGCGCCATTCATACTACGATTGTCATTCATTTCAAACGAATGCCGCCTGCGCGCCGGCCACTCGGTCGTTACTGCACAGCAACCCCCCCCCCCCCTTCCCGCCCCCGCGCGCACTACCCCGTTCGCCGCACGCGCTGGCCGACCACCCGCTTGCCAGTCGCCTCCCGCCCGCCACGGGATTTAGTTTTATTATTATCGCGCGCGTTTTTATTAAAAACATTTAGCCAAGTGAACAGTAAAACGGACACATTGAACAAAGTGAAAACCCATTTGTGTGCAACGCAGAGATGGACTTGTGCAACAGTTTCAAAATCAGTAGGGAGTGTGTAAATAACTTTTAAATACGTTGGTGTCGGATAACTTTTAAATACGCCAAGTTCCTGTAATTTATCGTTATTTGATATTACACTTTTGAGCCCTAAGCGAACGCCGGCGTTTTGTTCTTTAATTGTGTCTGTAATTACAAAAGTCGAAAGGTTAATCTAAGTACCTATTGTTTAAACTAACTTAAACTGAACTGTTTAAGTGTGATGTGAAGTTTATCATCGTAACTGGTAACTACTGGTAAGTAATTGCACTTTAAAACACTTGTTTGCCTACGTATTATTGCGTACCTAGTGAATTAGGTAGGGACAAGCTAGTCAGCTGATTTTAGTTTTCATTCGTAGAACGAATGGAAAGAGATAGCAGCTGTTTCATTGACGAAGAGAAACATCGCGCGTAATTTGTGAACCACGTTGTGCAGAATAGAGTCAATATTTATTTAACTACTTTATTTTCTCAAACTGGATTAACTGTTCCTGGGCACGAAAGCTCTTCACTATTGTAATCTATAAACACAACAGTACACCTCCCAAAAAGCCTGGCATATATTTTAAAAGCACCTTATATAACTTCTTATTTTGGTTTGGTTACTCAATCACGCCAAAACGGCCTGATGAATCTGTATGAAATTTGGCCCAAGGATAGCGTATACTTCATAATAGCACATATGTTACTTTTTATCCTGGAAAACATAAGGTTCCCGTGGGATATACAACTTCTTATTAGGCAACCCCAATACCACGCGGGCGAAGCCGCGGGCAAAAGCTAGTAATTAAATAAAGTTTTAAAATCTTCAGTTTAAAATCCAATGAAAGGTGATATGTGGTTCAGGGAAGGGGTCCGCCCTCGTTAGGCTACGGCTAAAACCTTGCACCAACACATATTTCCTGGAGGAACGGGGGTGAGGCACCATGGAGCCGTCAAAGACCCATGGCGCCACTTTGCCTCAACAGGACCTGACCCGGCCTGTTGAGGGATGTCTGTCCGGGCTCCGACCGGCTGACTTACTGCAAGGAGGGCATGAGGGCGCCAACCCTCATGTTGGTCCACGAGTGGCAGTTGATGGAGTTGTGGATAACGCCACAGCCGGTACTCTTCATCCTCCGGGAGTATTCGCAAGTACACAAGGAGACGTAATTAGTAGGCTCGATGCCTATAAGATGTTGATCACCAAATCAAAAGAAATGGGATTGAAAATTCGCCCTACTGACCTGCCTTTACAAGAAAGGTCAAACCTTATTTTGAATATTTTAGGATTTTCCGAAACTGATGTCAATGATAAGAAAAGATTCAAAGAAGCAATAGCTAAATTCACGTCTAAATGTGAAATCCTCTACAAAAACTGTAAATATAATATGACCTTTTTTGCAAAGAAGAATAACACGTGGCTTAAAGGATCGATACAAAATGATTTGAATAAATTTTTAATTAGCGAACATCCAACTTTACAAGATGCGTCACTTTCCGACTCTGTGGTTATTCCTGACTCTGAAATTAATATTATGAGCCAATCGCTTGACAGATATGAATTTGCACCTCATCATCAGCAACAAATTTTAGAGTCCAATACTGATCCAAATCATAGTGTTCAAGATTTACATATAGTCCCTGAACAAAATATTTTTGATATTGCCGTGTCGCCCACAATCGATGCCATTCCTTCGACTTCTTCATGTTTGGTCTATGAATCACTTAGTGGCAGACAAAAACGAAGGGTGTGCAAAGAACTCCAGTATTCTTTAGAAAGTGAACCACCGGCAAAAGTTATCAAAGCTGTTTCTAGTGCATTAGAAGCAAAAGGTCAAAAATTAAAAACCAATACATCAAAAGATTTGCAATTTGTTATAAATTCTTGTCTTGAAAGTCCAACACGACCGACTAAGCTAGCAACCAAACTTCGCGAAGACCCCCGTCCTTATTCTCCAGAGGAAGCTTTAGCAGTATTTATAGACAGAAAATTTACAGTAGCTACATACAATTTTTTGCAACATGATTTAAAATCAAGAGGTTTTCCAGCATTTCCTACATATAAAAAAGTATTCGACGCAAAACAAAAATGTTATCCGGATAGTGCAGTTCAAGTAACAGAGAGAGAAGCCTTTGTCCCATTAGCTAGTTTACTTTCTCACACTCTTCAAAGGTTAGTACACTCATGCGACGAAATTATATCAGCATATTGTGAACAAAAAAACCTTGATACTGTAGATTGTATTTTTGAAGGTAGTTGGGGGTTTGATGGTAGTTCGGGTCAATCATTGTATAAACAAAATTTTTCTGATAATCAAGACCCTGAAAACAGTTTATTTGCCACTACATTCATTCCATTGCGGATAAAAACAAAAAAAGACTTTGTTCTTTGGTTAAACCCAACTCCACAATCATACAGGTTTTGCCGCCCGATTCATATCCAATATCGAAAAGAGACGAAAGATTTAATACTCAATGAACAGAAGTGGATAGATGACCAAATTAAGGATTTAACTACATTAGAAGCAACGACATCTAACAAGAAGACAATAAGGGCAAAACCACAACTGTATTTGACATGCATAGATGGCAAAGTTCTGAATACAATAACAGAGACTTCTTCTCAACTTAAATGTCCGTTTTGCAAAGCAACCTCTACACAATTCAACAAATTAGATATTATTTATTCGCGGCCAATAGATGTGTCGGTTTTCAAATACGGAATAAGCCCCTTGCTTGCATGGATTCGGGTATTGGAGTTTTTACTTCATTTGGGCTACAAGCTTCCTGTTAAGAAATGGAGGGTAAGCAAATGTTCACTGGAATCAAACACTGTAGAGGAAACAAAGAAACGTGTGCAAGAGAGAGTGCGAAAAGAACTGAAAGTGCTGGTTGATGTTGTGAGACCCAATGCTGGAACAACAAATGACGGCAACACAGCCCGAACCGTTCTATCTGATCAAAATCGTGCAGTGTTTGCAGAAATATTAGGCCTTAGTCAGTGGTTGTTGGACGATCTTCACACGATTCTGGTCACCTTATCTTGTAGTCTACCTGTAGATGCTGATAAGTTTGGAGATTTTTGCAAAACCGTAGCATCTAAATACGTGGCAGAATATGGTTGGTACCCAATGACAGTAACTATGCACAAAATCCTCATTCACGGCAAAGATATTATTAATAGCTCAGCTCTTCCAGTGGGTCTATTATCAGAACAAGCCGGTGAAGCGCGGAATAAGTTCTGGCGTTATGACAGAGAACACCATAGCCGAAAATCCGACCGTGAAAAAACAATGTTGGACCTATTTCACAGGGCACTGGAATCGTCAGATCCAGAAATTTCCTACATTAGGCTTCAGAATAGGTTGAAAAAACTCAAATCTTTGCCTTTACCATCCAAGGTAGTGGAGTTACTGAAACCGTATGAAATCTCAGCTGAAGACGATTTTGAGGCGGCAACAGAAAATGAAATTGAAATTATTGAAGGTCATACCGATAGCGACAACATAACAGAAATTCTTTCGGCCGATCAGGATGAAGAATAATAATTATTACCCTAACCACCATTTTTTAATTCAAAAGAAAATAAATTTCAAAAGAAATATTGACAACCCTAAAACCATAATTACCATAGAAAACTTTAGAAGCCTCTAAGTTAGAGATCCTTCATTATTTGGATCTGATTTTTTTTTCTAAGCTTCTAACACATTTTATTAACAATTCTAAAGAAAAATAAAATCCAAATAATTGAAAATACGACCATAAAAAAATAAAATAAAAAATGCTTAAATTGTAAATAAATCTCTTAAAACTCAATTAAAAAATATATAAATCAATTAGTATTATGTGTTTTGAGATTATTGTGGATCAGAAAAACCAAGAAGAAAATTTGTGAAATATTTCAAAAGTTATGGATGATTTACTATTTCACTATAAAAAAGAATAAAGTGGTTTTATTTCTCCATAATGAGAAATAGGTGCACGAGTGTTCTATTAATTAATTCATAAAACATTTATGTATAAGATTTCACAAAAAAAAAGGCATGTCCGATTTTTTGGGGAAAAAATACACTGTGTTAAGGGGCACGTCGCTTGTGATACGGAATGATCAGTATTTACCAACCCAAAAATGCGTGATGATATTGATTTTTCGGGAAAACGATCAGGGAATTCATGTAATTATTCCATTATTTTAAAATTTGCAGGCAACGAAATGGCGTGTCTGCGCTGCGTCGCTTCAGTATAATTCAAAAACGTCACCTGCATACATTTTGTATGAAATCGTTATGAAGCGGCGCACGCCTGCGCCACACCTGTTCCACGCCTGCTGCCTTACGTCGCTTGTATATGTTTTAGGCCTGATACTTACAATACTATCTTTTGACAATAAAATCGGCGATCTGGTTACTCAACCCGCCTCGGGAAGGTCTGAGTAAAGGTCGCACGTGCGTGTTGGCACAACCCTTCAGCAAGGGGTACTGCTGATAGTGGTAGGAGGTAACCAGAAACCCGGGCTTCGTGAGTTTCGTTGAGGACTCCATAAGGACGAGATTGGCCCTCTTAGCCCCTGGAAATTTCTTTGACCAGCTGTTTTAGCTCAATCTGTGACGTAGCGTAGCTATAACTCAATTCAGACTAGTCTTTGGTTTGCTCCTTCCATTAGGTACTTAAATCTGAGTGATGTTATTTACCTAAGTGTTTAATCCTTTTTTTTTTCCATGTAACACTGTAGCATAAATTTGTTTGTGTATGCAGCAAGTGCCGACAACCGGCCGGGAGGCTGGCGCGACGGCGACCGCGCCGCAGCCGAGCCTGCCCGCACTCCATATGGCGGGAGAGACTCGTTCGGACGGGATCGCTTCGAGTAAGTTGTATTTTATATATACACTGTGATTCTGAATACCATTAGGTATTCGTAAGTTTAGCCTTGATTGTCTCATATTATCGATTTGCATTGATTTAAAAGGTAAAACTTAGGGATGATTCTCATTAGAACGTGCCGTGCCCGGGGCGGGGCCCGGACGGGGCACGGACGGGGCACGGACGGGGCACGGTTTTAATCTGTTTCATATATTTTGTATGAATCAATTTATATTACACAGTGCATTATCCGTGTCCCGTCCGGGCCCGCTCGACGCACTTCAATACCACGTTTGTTGCACGGTCCCGCCCCGTTCCCTCCACGTCCCATCGTAATCAGAACATTTTTCGTGCTGCGTCCGAAAATAAATTGCGTAGCACGGACGGGCCCCGGCTCGTCCACGCCCCGGCCCGTGCACGGCCCGCTCTAATGAGAATCATCCCTTAATGTTTTAATTTCTACAACACGTGCAAGCCAGTAAGTTGAGTTTCACACCCAGATGGCTGTGAAATAATAAACTAGACCAAGCACATTTAAAAAATAACGAGACTTTATGCCTCGATATTTATGTTGTTATATAATTCGTTATGTAACAAGGTGCTAGATTGAATCGGTTAACTAGACACCGGCTCATGCTCTGTGCTAGACTCGGTCGCTCTATACCTACATTTATATCAGATGTTAAGTGGTACATCGAGTTTGATTAGGAGTTGTTCTGATGGAAAGCGATCATCGCTCGAATAGCTATCGACGCGTTCGGTTAAACCGAAAAAATGCACGCAATGATCACGTATTTGGGTTCTACTCATTTACTAGTAAGATGTTTGCTCCAGCATAGCCTTTTCGTTTCGAAAAAAAAATGAATGGCTTAGAATGGTTAGACATACAGAAGGTTGTTTTGATAATTTTTATTTATGATTATAATTCCGTAAATAATTACGTTATACGGCTTTCAATCATATTTTAATCAGCGTAGCGTCCCATAGTTGTTATGGTATTTGACTTCACTACACAGTTAGTCATGAACAGTCCGAATTAGATGCATTATAAGATAATTATGCAAATACAGGCTTGCTGTCTATCGTCCAGGTTATTGGCCAGCACTCATTCAAGTTCCCCACAGACTACACCCAGACAAGAGTATGATATGATCTATCTATAAGTTATATTTGAATGGTGCATATTGCATAGCTGGGGTACAGATATGTCATGTTACAGTTAGTCATGTTACATTAAGGTTGTCAAATATTATTTGACTAAGTACAATGAAGTAGATTATCCAAATTTTAGCAAATTGTCATTTCCTTGACTTGACCTTCGTCCCATATACTAAAAATAAATATCTAGCTTTTATTTTGAGATGCAGCTTTAGTCAAAATTCTACTTAATACTACCTTCTCTTTGTTTATCAAAACCATGAGCTGATGGTGTTTCATTCTACAACTCGACATACCATTTAAACACCCGGGTAATTTTCCTAAGACTC
This sequence comes from Mythimna loreyi, assembly GCA_029852875.1. Taxonomy (NCBI): domain Eukaryota; kingdom Metazoa; phylum Arthropoda; class Insecta; order Lepidoptera; family Noctuidae; genus Mythimna; species Mythimna loreyi. Next base: position 17,228,784 of record CM056784.1, on the reverse strand, counting down.
CTATCGGCTTCACGAGGCTTAACCAATATTTGAATGTTGATTTATGTTTGCAGAGGTAGAGACCGCGGTGGTGGTGGTTTCGGAGGGCGCGAGCGTGACGAGCGGCCCGAGCGCAGCGGCTACGGCGGCCGCGACGGCTTCCGCACCGCCGAGCGCGACGCCGGAGGGTTTGGGTGAGTGGGACACCAACAACTTCTTGTATGCATACCCACAGCTTAAAGTATGACTCCTGACAGCATGCCTACATCAAGTGGCTCTGTCCTTTTCGGTTCTCGCTGATTTTCGTGACATTTACCTGGTCATTGATCTATAATGTTGTAGGACCACAGCGCCATTTCGGGATTGTCGAACTGTAAGCAAAATGCACTTGTATTATCAATTGATTATTAGCCAATTTATGCAAAGTACTGTAACTCTCAAATCCAGCCAAAACACCAGACATGCTAAACTAAAAAACTTTCACCTTATTATATTGGTTTTATTGTTTGTAGAAATCGAGAGAGCCGAGGTTTCGGAGGCAGAAACTTTGGCGATCGCGATCGTGACCGTGACCCACCACCCAGAGAAGGTAACAATAATTCTATTTATTTTGATCATACAAACTGTATTATTTGTCGTCTGTTCACAATAAGATTTGCAAAGTACCTTAAATACTTTGACTTCATAGTTTTCATTTATGTGTCATTCCATAAAGTGATTCATGTGAATTAACACATGCCTCTTGCTTTAAATCTTATCAATATACTCAATGTAGTGCTTGTATCAAGTGGTTTTCGATTTATAACTGTATTGTAATAATTCTAGTGCAATTTACGCTTTTTGGTTTACCGGGTATACAATCCTTCAAAGAATACAGGCATGATGAAACTATTGTTACATTCGCAATTACACCTATTTTTTCTACAAATACAATGTGATAATAGGGTTTAAAAAATTATTATTATTGTAAATAATGAAAATTAGTATATTACTAGCTTTTGCCCGCGGCTTCGCTAGCGGCAACCCTACCCTACTCTACCCTGAATTTTCTTTGCTATAAACCTCACGGAGCCCGAGACCTTTCCAACGAATGCAAAACCGTGGAGATCGGTTCGTGCGTTCTGGAGTTATAGCGTCACGAAGGAAAACCCGACTTATTTTTATATAGTAGATTATACCAGATCTATTCTGGAGTAAGACCATTTCCATGTTCTTTTTCATTTTGTGTTTGTAAGCATTGTGCTGTGTCTGTCTTGCATAAAAGCATTTCATTATATCCAGATGTTATTATAAACATTTGTGTTGCATAGACGCCAAGCCCCGCGAGCGTCCGAAGCTGAACCTGTTGCCGCGCACCGTGCCGCGCGACGCCGAGCCTCCCGCGCGCGCGGCCGACGGCGCCGACGACAAGCTGCCCGACAAGGCGGCGCCCAAGCCTGTGTCCGCTGAGAAGGTGTTCGGGGCCGCCAAACCTGTGGACACTGCTGCCAAGTACATTTTATTTATATTTAAATTAACACATTAATAATCCTGTATCATGAGAGTGTTCACAAACACGTAAACTGACATACACAAGGCACCCAAACTCTCACTATATCACACACATCAAGCTATAGGCTATACAAATATGTATTCCTTACTCGGGAAGTGGTATACATGTAATCGTGTGTAATTGGTTAAGTGTAATCGCTCAACCAATGCAACAAACGTACTGTTCCGTACGTACGTAAACGTATTGTTCCATGAGTTTTTGGTGTAAGTACTACACTAAAGACTGTAGACGCTAGTAGCTGATTCTTTCCCTTTTAGAAAGGCGAATCACATGGTTGAAATCTAGTGTTCCAAGGGCACCTTGGTTGGAACTTGGTTTGTGTAGCGACTACATGGATATAAACTACTCACCAACACATTCGAAATTCAATCACGGCGGTTGATCAACGCGCCTCCCAACAAGGGCATTGAAAATCATGGTTTACAACCATTGTGTACATGGATTGAAACTAGCAAGGTCACCTTGGTTGTTCAACGCGCCTTCCAACCAAGGGCGTTGAAGGTCATAGTAAGTGTGCTATCTATACGGATTGAAACTATCAAGGTCACATTGGTTGGGATTGGTTGCTTTACAATCTTACTCCACCTTTTAATCATTAAATAAAAAATTTTCAGTAATCTCAGGTATTGGGGTTGTAAAATATAGAGTTCATCAGCATCTAAAACATTCTGGTTGGACTGGAACTCTCAACCTCAAAACAGGCAATCAACAATGTCAGAGCCTCAATCAACATGTTCACAACTAAAGGTGAACATACACATATCTGAACCTAAACAAATCTTGTTTATTCTGGACTCCTTCCAGATACGGACGGATCGACATGGTTAGGTGTGCGGGTTTTTATAAAATTTAAGAGTTCTTTTCTTTTGGTTTGTTCGGCGCGTTCGTCTCCACAAAAATATCGTTAGAACGTGTAGTGAATTCAACTCATTCCATTGCGCTAGGAATGCACATACTATAAAAATCGAGATAATTGTGTCCCGAATTTTATTAGGTTGTTGTCACAACATGTGCTAGATTGAATCGGTTAACTAGACACCGGTTCATGCTCTGTGCTAGACTCGGTCGCTCTATACCTACATTTAGTTTTAAATTACATATTTTTTAATCTTTTTTCAATGATTTAATAAAAATAATATAACTAGCAAACTAATGAGTCGCTTTATACTTTGATAGAGAACGGGAAATAGAGGAACGTCTTCGTAAACAAGAAGAGGAAGCTCGACGTGGAGGTGAAGAAAAAGAACGATGGGGCAGGAGGGTCAGTTGAAACATCAACTTCAAACTAATTTCAGACGATTTTTGTTAAAAGGCAATAATTTAATTATCATTCAATCTTTACAGAACGACCATTCTGGCGACCGCCGTGCTGGTCCAAAACGTGGTACGTAAAACATGATTTCAAATCTAAACATTGTAACATTTCAAATATATAGAAGATCTCTTATTCAATTTACGTTTTTATCTGCAGACGAACGCCCGCGAGATTCGCGCAGCTACAACAGAGACAGACGCGACTATTCCAAGGACGACAAAGACAGGCGCGACTATAAAGACGATCGAGACCGGCGCGACTACCGCGACGACCGAGACAGGCGCGAGCGGGACGACCGCGACAAGCGCGAGCCCGAACGTCGCGACTACTCCGGCGATAGGCGCCCCCGTCGAGACTACTCAGGTGACAGGCGCCGCGACTACTCTGGCGATAGGCGCCGCGACTACTCCGGCGATAGGCGCCGCGACTATTCCGGGGACAGGCGGCGCGACTACTCCGGCGACAGGCGAGACGACAGAGACTACAGGGACGGCGAGCGCGACCGCCGCCCTGACTCTCGCGAGAGAGAAAAAGACAGAGATACCCCCAAGGATAGAGATACTCACAAGGAGCGAGCACACGACGATGTGGAACGCAACGGTCGCGCACGACCCAGCCGCTCGCGGGACAGGCACGATGATATAGATGACAAAACCATGCCTAAGATGAAAGAACAGGAAAAACCCGTATGTATAAACTTTTATTCAATTCTTCAGTTCTCATTGTTCTCATGATATTTTATCGTATTTTTATTAGTTGTGTATTGAGTTCTAATGATTTCTTTCTCTTGTTTCAGAATTTTGTTGCGTCAAATAAATTTAGCTTCTTAGAGGACGCCAACGACGGCGCATCCGATTAGCACGAACGTAAAGTTTGTGTGTGCGCTACATATTAGTGTCCATTTTACAGTTGACTCGAGTGTAAAGTGTAAATTTACGAGTATCAAAGTGTCTAACGTGTAGAACGGACTCAATAAGCACTAAGACAATCTAAAATTGTGCTATGTTATAGAACTCGATTGATAGTCACTAGTGCGGTGTGGATATACGTGTATATTAATAGGGTTGCTATATGCTCACACTGCTTCGATGCTGGCCCCAGTTTTTGTTGTGGCTTCTGATTTAATGCTCTAACATTTTCTTCACTTTACGGGTATGATATAGGCCCACACTATGCTTGTATGCTAGGTAAGGCGCCACAGTAAAAACTGGGGCTCGTAATGTGACCATGTTGTACTGATTTGTGTAAATTTTTCTATGGGTTTGTTACAATTATAATGTTAATGTGAATGGTTCCAAACATAGCCAGGTTTTGAGAACTGCAGATATTCCATTAAATTCTGATACGGTTTAGGTCAGGTGCTGCACTTTCATGTCTTTGTTTTTGTGAATAACTAATATTTCATAATTTTATATTATTGCAATATTGTCCTTTTTGAAGGAAGTTTACTGCAGTTAAATGCAAAGCCACCATAGGGAATCTTATTTCTATATTTTAGAATATGTCTTTATGTTAAATATTTAGTCGATTTAGGTTATTAGAACGTTAATTGTATTATTTATCTTTACACTCAAAATTTGTTTAAAATAATCAAGTGATAAGAGGTTAATTCGTATTCCTACATATTTTGCAAGTATGCATACAGATGTGCCTGCCTTGGTCGTGATGAATATAGTTATTATGATGCTAAAGGTACCTAATAAATCTGATTAGGGTGTGGTCACAATAATTAATTGGTCAGAACGTTACAGACGTTTCATTTGTAATATTTGAAGAATTTTTGTTTGGTACACTATGTAATTTGTGAATTATAAATAAATAATTACCCTTTTTACAGTAAAATGCTTTTTATTTTTCACTAGCTTTTGCCCGCGGCTTCGCCCGCGTGGTGTTGGGGTTTCCGGGATAAAAAGTAGCCTATGTTCTATTCCGGAGTGTATCCTATGCCTGTGCCAAATTTCATCCAGATCCGTCCAGCCCTTTTGGCGTAATTGAGTAACAAACATCCAAACATCGTAACTTTCATTTATAATATTAGTAAGATTAATCACCGGAACTGCGAAGTGGATGAGAGTGTTGAGCTGCTAAACAACAAACTTTTTATTTCCATTGATCAGTTAGAAACATTTTAGTTTTGTAAATCAATATTTATTTATTACACATAGATACAATGTGTGGCTGACCCCAGCTTGCCCACCATCACGCATTTTAATTTGCATAACACGAAAATTTAGTCGATAATTGGTCGAAATTTGTCGCCAAATATCAGAATTTGTCGGTCAGTGGTTTAGAAGTTATAAGGGGTCATTGTGGGCCAAGCCAGAGTCAGCTGTCCCCAGCTTGCCCACATGTGTATCTCAAAAACTAGGGCATCTAGCGAAGATCTGTTTTCGTCCAAATTTAGTCGGTAATGTGTCGTAATTTGTCGCTAAGTCACAGAATTTGTCGGGTTATATTTTAAAAGATATAACAAGTTTATTTTTTTAAGGTATAGACCAAGAGCTAGTTGGAAGATTTTACAAGAAATTGTCAAGAAAAAATATTTTAATTATAATGTGAAAATATATTTCCAATTTTTACGGTCTAATGTCCTTAGACAAGGCAGAGAGAGACAAATTTTTAATTAAATACATGTTTTTATGTTTAAAACATAAAAACAATTGTTAACTTAGATTTCTTTGAAAACATTAAGCCTTGCTCTTGGTCTATTTACTGTCAAGACGTACAATCGCGTACAACTATTTTACCGAATTATAACGTTACTTTATAATTTACGTCAGAATAATAAAACATGTTGGTTTTTTAATAAAGTTATCTCTCCTATACTAACACCTATTCTCTAAATCGTTCTGTCTCTTTTTAACTCGCAGAAAATTGTACCAAAATAACTCGCTGCGCGCCGGGTTATTGAGTATAATATGAGTAAAATAAATAATAATACGAGTAATGCACAGGCAGGTGTCCAGGTTCAAGACCATACTTACTCAGCGATGTCTATGCACAGGTGCAAGCGAGACAGAAAAAATAATTCCTATTTGACTATAATGATTCAAAATAAGAATGAATTTAGCTGTTTATAATTCTTACTGGCGAATGATACATTTTATTTGGCAGGATTTTTTATACGATAAAATTGACATGGCAGCTAATTGTTTGAGTGGCGCGAATATTTCGGTGTTTTGATATTGTTTTGTCGTTTTTTATTTTTTTTTAATATTGATATGTGACCGGGTGAACTGTACATTTATTTTGTGTGTTGGATTGCGGTGGATTGCGGACATCAATTTGAAATGACATTCATTCATGTAGACTGCTGTAATTAACAGATTCTTGTTGTGCAACGCAATGTTAAACCTATTTTTGTGCATCATGGAGTGTGCTGCATTAGGTGAGTTGACTTTACGCTCCGGCTTCCCTTCAGAAATTATCCACTCTTCGCCACTGCTGCCCTGATTACCCGAACCACATCGTGGGTATCCAAAGATGGACGATGCCGCTGAGTTCGACCTGGACACTTACTGCAAGGGTTGGATTGAGGTGGCCCGAAACAAATATGCCTGGAAGAGGTTGGGGGAAGCCTTTGCCCTTCGGTGGGAAAGTATAGGATATAAAAAAAAATAACTATGGATGGAAGCTACGTGGAAGCCATACTAGTAGTTAATGAAATATGAAAAACTAGCTTTTGCCCGCGGTTTCGCCCGCGTACATAAAATATAGCCTATGTCACTCAGAAGTAAAGCAGCTTTCTATTGTTGCTTAATTTTTTTCCAATCGGACCAGTAGTTCCAGAGATTACCCCCTACAAACAAAAAAATAAAAAAAACAAACTTTACCTCTTTATTATATTAGTTTAGATGTTCTTAGCTGTTTTTTTGACATGACATTGTGCTGGTTGCCGAGAGTGGTCTAGAAGTCCAGAACAGATTGCAGATTTGGTGGCACAGACTGGAAAGTGTTGGCTTGAAATTAAGTAGAACTAAAACGAAGTACTTGTTCTGTGATTTCGGCGGTCTCTCCAGTCCTATGGCCTTAGCTCTCGCCGGAACGCCCATACCAACCTGTTCCGACTTTAGGTACCTTGGGTCGCTTATCCAAGGGAATGGTGAGATAGACCGAGACGTAACGCATCGGATCAACGCAGGATGGATGAAATGGCGACAAGTCACGGGAACAACTTGCGACCCACGGATGCCCCTCAAGTTGAAGGGTAAAATTTACAAGTCCGTGATAAGACCTGTCCTACTGTATGGATCAGAATGTTTGGCTGTGAAAAAGATGGATGAAAAAAGACTGCATGCAGCGGAGATGAGAATGTTGAGATGGATGTGTGGTGTGACGAGAAGTGAGAAATGAGTAAGTATATTAGAGGAAGTCTGAAAGTGGCGCCAGTGACTGAAAAGTTGGAAGGAAATCATTTGTCTTGGTATGGTCATGTGAAGAGGAGAGATGAAACGCATGTTACAAAAAAAGTTCTGGGTTTACACGTAGATGGATGGAGAGGAAGAGGGAGGCCGAAGAAGAGATGGATGGATTGTGTGGAGCGTGATATGAAAGAAAAGGGAGTTAGTGATAGTGTGACGGGTGACAGGACAGAGTGGAAGAAAGAAACATGTTGCACCGACCCCAAGTAACATGGGATAAGTGTAGGATGATGATGATGTTCTTAGCTGTTTTTTTAGATTTTGAAACATTTCTCCGACATTTGTTTCGCCGTTGATCGGTTCACCGACAGAACGATTTACTATTCATTTTTTCTCCGACAGAACTTTTCAATGACGAACGATTCGCCGACAGAACGATTCACTATTCATTTTTTCTCCGACAGAACTTTTCAATGACAAACGATTCGCCGACAGAACGATTCCCTTTTCATTTTTTCTCCGACAGAACTTTTCACCGGCGAGCGATTCGCCGACACAACTGTTCATCTGCTCCTAGGTTATAAAACATAGGTATTCGACATATAGACCTGTTTCCGTTTGTTGTTTACACCTGAATCAAGTTGTGAAGACGAAACTTGCAAAACTTGAACAAAACTAACCAAAAAAGTGACAAAAACGTATTTGCTTCAACGTCAATACATGTATCATACATGTTATGGTTATACATAAATGTTCCATCCATCAGCCAATAATTTGCTTCACTTAAAAGTCTGCAACTCTCATTTGTGCCAAATACGATTACGGATTCTTTATTATGAGTGAAGTGACCGATAAGGAAGTTGACACCATTGTTAATTTTGGTTAATTCATCGGGAATCACAACAGCATGTATATCTTTGGGAATACTTGGAAAATTCTTATTCCTTACCCGATGAACCATCATTCTCATGGCATCCCTAGTCGGCATGTAAGGAGCACTAATACTTGGTACATCTTGAATACACCGTTGAACAATTTGTGAGGGTGCATCCATTGAATGGTGGGCTTTTTGTTTGATGTTAGCTTTTACAGCTAATTCAATCTGCTTATCGGGATCCGGCAAATGAACATGTTTAAAATTTTTCGAAATGCAGGAGCAGATGAACAATTGTGTCGGCGAATCGCTCGCCGGTGAAAAGTTCTGTCGGAGAAAAAATGAAAAGTGAATCGTTCTGTCGACAAATCGTTCGTCATTGAAAAGTTCTGTCAGAGAAAAAATGAATAGTGAATCGTTCTGTCGGCGAATCGTTCGTCATTGAAAAGTTCTGTCGGAGAAAAAATGAAACGTGAATCGTTCTGTCGGTGAACCGATCAACGGCGAAACAAATGTTGGAGAAATGTTTCAGAATCGTTTTTTTATGGTAGGTAAGTCATCCAATAAAAAAAAAAATCATTCAATTAGCTGCTTCCCTCTCCTACTATACTCGTGCATCTATCTCTTTCTTACTTAACCTAATTTAAACGGAGCGCAAATATCTATCTGCAAGTGACATTTTGGTCGATAAATAATTATATATAGATTTGCTTCGGTAGGTTCAAATTATAGAAAATTTTATATTGCTTTTTATATAATTATATATATGTATATCAAAACAAACGAGCAAAGAGCATTATTCATGATCATTAAATATCATACTGTATAGGAAGTTAAGGATTTTGTACTTGCTTGTACCAATGTATGGAGAAATTAAATTCTCTAATATCTTTTTCATTGCATGCCTACAAATTCTGTGACTTAGCGACAAATTACGACACATTACCGACTAAATTTGGACGAAAACAGATCTTCGCTAGATGCCCTAGTTTTTGAGATACACATGTGGGCAAGCTGGGGACAGCTGACTCTGGCTTGGCCCACAATGACCCCTTATAACTTCTAAACCACTGACCGACAAATTCTGATATTTGGCGACAAATTTCGACCAATTATCGACTAAATTTTCGTGTTATGCAAATTAAAATGCGTGATGGTGGGCAAGCTGGGGTCAGCCACACAGATACAATGGGTAAATAACACCATGGACTATGCGTTCCAAATAAGAATAGGATCGATTGACAGGATGTGGCGTCACGCCGTACTGTCAAATCGAAGATATTTTTGCAAAATTGAAGAACTCTGGAGCGACTCGTTGTCCAAGGACAAGTGGAGGGGAAGCGGTCTCGTGGGCGCTCACCTACGCGTTGGACAGACCTCATTAGAGCTGCAACCCAAACTCCATGGTCCAGTGAGATGAGTAAAATTGGATGGATTCTGATTAAACTTTTTTCGTTCACAGTTCGTAAATAAACTGACTTAAAAGTAAATCGTGACGTCACAACATGGCAATCGATCCTATTCTCATTTGGAACGCATTGTACCTTAGGGTATATGGTGTTATTTCAACCAAAATCACGTAATAGGGAGCTTATTGCTATCAACCGATCAGAAACTTGTTCAGATTGTAAGTCAATAACTATCCGACATAACGTCGCTAGTTTCGATCATCAGATCAAAAGTTACGGCAGCCCTGAGGTGCAAAAATACCTATGAAGGAACTGGAACATTTCAATACAAGAGTTTGTACCGCCATTATGATGTCTAAGGTTAAGCCCACAACATTCTTCAGTCTGACCATAGATATGTCAGAGTCTGACGCTCCCTTTTTCTTAACCCAGAGCGGGATATTAAATTCGTGTTTTGGTCCGTTCGTCACGTCACTACAGAGTGCCAATTGAAAACTAGCGCTGGGTGTCAAATACAGAGGATTTTTTTCTATTCTATGACCCTCAATCAATACTTACGCAAATAAATGCCCAGCAGCAGCGCTTCGACAGCTAGATTAAAGATACTGTTTATAATCACGTTCTAGACTTTGGCATTGCTCAATTTCACCATGTAACGTCGTCTGTGGCGTTGAAGACGCTTAGCTGCTCATGTATTGGTTGCATGAGACACAGAAAACAAACTAAGAGGATAGCAGGAAGTGGAGCATAGTTTGTAATCATAAAGAAACCTTAATAAGTTGCACTTTACGCCTTTTAGAACGCAGAACTTTTATACACTAACCTAACAAGAATATCATTGAGTTTTTTTGTTAGCCTATTCTGTACTACTCCAATCCTTCCAACTTCCGCGAGCCCGCTTTTCCTCTTGCCAGTTTTGGCGGAATCTCCATTTCTTCACGCCATCTCCTTCGTAGTCTGCCGAGGCGCCGGCGTCGCGCTGTCTCAGGGCACCAACTTATGCTAATTTGGTGCAGTTTGTCAGACATGCGATAGACGAGCCGTGCCCTCTCCCATTTCAGTTGAGCAGCCTTTTGAGCCACGTCAATTATTCTAGATTTGGAGCGCAATAGAGTTTCGAATTCTAATTCTGAAAATATCCTAAAATATTTATACTTATAGGTACTATGAGTATAAGCTAAACTTTTCTTCGGAAAATTTGAAAAAGCCTTTTCACCAGCAAAAAATTTAAAAGCAGAAATTTTAGAACACCTGTCCGTGTTCCCTACACGGACCTGTTAGGTTAGCAGCGGATTACAATACGCGGTATATAAGTTGATCTAAAATGACTTTCGACCTTCAATGCGCAGTAATATTGGTCTCAATTAAAGCGATAGCAACGACGGCCATTTTGTTTAATTTTTTTTGCCTCAAAGCTACCGTTATAATTCCCTTCATGTTGTATTCGTATTGCTTCAGTGAAAGCCTGCAGACAGAAATAGGAAGACTCTGTCGACCCTATCAAGTGTTTATATAATTTATAGTCACCCCAAGGATGTTATATACGGATTTAAATCCTTTAGAAGATATAATTTCCTTGAGTCACCCCTAACGCGAAGTTTAAGTCGTCAAATACGAGTGACATTTAAATACGTCATGGTAAAGTCCCGGGTCATAGTATAAAGAGAAGGGAAGTAGGTTATCTTCATACAAACGCACCGCGCGCGGCTTGTATGTGTGCGCCATAGTATCTACGCGTCGACGCACGCACACTGTAACAAAATCTCGAACCGTTTCTCAGTGCGCCAGTCGGGGCTAACACTATACGAGTTTCGCGCGTCACTGCTAAATCAAAACAAAATGTCTGATAATCGCAGGAGAACGTATTGCTGTGTGTTTGGGTGTCTTAACAATTCATCCATTCTAGAATTGTCTCTATTCAGATTACCTATTGAACAAAAAAGGTAAGCTAGTCACTCATTCTAGCATATAATTTTTACTTGATTTTGAGATACCTACTTATTTTTTGTTGTATTAGTTTTCTATCACACAGAGGAAGCAGGTAGGTAGGCTTAATTTCTACTTTTGATCCGTCAATTAATTTGCTGCTATTGCTTTGTTTACGTTTGGTTATGCCGATTTCTCAGTTACTTTAGTTTCTCACCTACTTACAGTTAAAAAATCGTAATTCAAAATAAATAATTGACTAATTGTAAATCAGATATACATATAAAGCAAAGTTCGAATCATAACAATAAATTTGATTATAGTCTAAGAGATAGGCGTTAGTTTTTAATGTTGTTTTAGTGTTTCTTTTAATTATAATATTTTAGTCACTTTATTCATTTTTAAGGTTCCGTGCCTTAAAAGGAAAAAACGGAACCCTTATTTATTTATTTTATTTATTTATTCAGATAGGATCAGTTCGTTGTCCCTTCGTCTATCTGTAGGTATGTCTGTCTGTTAAGACCCTTTATCTCGAGAATGCGTGATGTATCTAGTTGAAATTAAAACCATAGTCCCTTCAAGCTGTGAAAAAACGAAACTTTTAAGTTAACGAATAAAACATAAAATATACGGCTGTTTATATCGCAAAAAAAAACGTATTTTTTTATACCAGTTTTTTATTTTTATTATATCCCGACCCTTGTCAATTTATAGGCACTGAATTAAAATTTTGCTAAAGTGACAACCCTAAGACAGTAGGCAATTATATCGCGGATTGGGCCGGAGATAGCCTACTGCCCTTCTCTTTATACTATGCCCGGGTTATAGAGCAAGCGAACCGGGGCCCTAGACAAGTGGCAATCGCTCTGTGTCGAATCCATTTCTAAGTTCGATTTCGCCTTAACGATGTCGACCACAAAATGGTAGACAAAGTGACATCGACTAACATATCGATAAGTCGAAGTGTTGGTTCGATAAAATAACAACTTCTTGGCTATGGTTATCGAATTAAAACGTCCAATTTGACGTATAAACAACTAATAACAATTAGCGAATCGAAAACGTTTGACCACGTGACTTTTCGAAGGCATATGTCAGTTCCATACATTTCGGAGTTTCGAATTTCGTTATCGTTAGTGAGATGTGACTTTGTCTACGCCCCCAGAGTACCTTAGAAAAAAAAGAATGGTGCCTTGCCACAGATTCCTTGTTAAAAACCACAGTTAAACAAAGAATCTGTGACAAGTACCAACGACGTACAGATGCGTACCTACTGAACCAGTTTTGTGCGGGCTTCTGAAGTTCTGGGACTTTCTGCTGATTGTAGTCTACTATTTAGAAGGATTCTGTCTAATATTTGTGGGATTTCATTCCACATGTCGCAAAGCCACCCTAGGGAAACGTTTACTCTACCAAACAAAACTAACGACATGGCGTAAGTTGCATTGTATAAAAACAGGACATTTCAAAATATGTATGTATAATTGAAGATATGTTTATGCTTCATGACCAAGTAGGTAAATTCTGCATCGTGCATCGTTTCCTTCGTTTCTATCATAGAATATTTAGGTAGGTACTGTGATGACTATAAAGAGATCACATGCGTCACTGGCTTGTAAGACGTTCGCAGACTATTCGTGGTTTAAATTAAAAATGTTACAATGTAATTCCAATCGGGGTGGTTGTCACTTTGGCTTCCTAGGTTAGCAGGGCGGTACGCTGTGGTCTTTAGTTGAGGTTTTGCTCCAGTGGAGTTTAAGCAGGGCAACGCTGGTTGGTGAGAGCGGAATGATGCTCGATAGAAACATAAATGTTGGTTGTTTATATTCTGAAATATTTGTCGTTGACCCCAGCTTAAGCTCGCTCTAGAGAGACATCCGCAATTAAAAAAAAAAATACATGGTCCTCACATAGGTAGGGAAATCAGCGTTAGGATTAGGTAGGTCCTACAAATAGCCTGCAAACCCAAATTTTTGGTTGAATAGAAATGTTCGGTATCCTAACATTTCTATTCATAAGGGGGTGGCTGTATGTGATGACGGGTGTACTACGCCAAATCGAATAACAAATAGTCGAATATCAATTGATCGACCACTATAAATCGAACGTCTAAATACTCGAACGTTCATAATATCGAATTGTTATTAAATCGAACATACATCGCACACTTAATACATCGAGTGTTCAAAATATCGAATGTTTGTTTGATCGAGCGTTCAACGCATCATCTTTTGCCTCTTTTTTATGGAGTAGGTCTTCCCAATCCCGCGTTTACCTTATCAATTCTCCTATTTGTTATAGCTTGCTCCTTAACTAAAAATTCACACTTCACAACAGTAGGGAATAATAAATAATTATCGCACTTGCTTATTTACCCCAAGAAGAAATACCAGATGCTTTCAATAAATTGAGATTGCAGAGTCCCTACTGTTTGTGCTACCATAGCATACCATTCAAGGTTTCTTTTTTATTCTTTATTATTAATTTGGAGGAGGATTTTTAGTGACGTCTAGGTTATCACGGCTCGCGTAAAGGACATTACTTACATTAAATTTATAGGTACTTTGCCACATTAAAGAGCGATTAGTGCACCATACTCAACGTAATCATAACTATAACCAGCAATGTCCCTGTTCGCAGTGCGATTCGTTCGTCGTTACTCGCATGAACAACTCTATAATGTTTAAGTACAAATAATAAACACCTAGCGTTTTTACTAATAATATTGTTTCGATTCCAAGGGTCCTTTTAACCCCCCAGGTAGAAATGTAGCCTGCACCTATTAGTCGAAATACACATGAAGTCTCTCTCCAAATCAATTTTGTGAACTATTTTTACCCGACTACGGCAAAGCAAAAGGAGGGTTATGATTTTTTGCTGTTAGTAGTATGACTCCGGCCATTTTGAAATGAATAAACTTCGGCCATTTTGAAGTAAATTGACATCGACCATTTTGAAATGAATTGACATCGGCCATTTGCAGTGAATTAACTTCGGACATTTTGAGACCGAATTTTACAGATTAGGGTCGAAAAATCATTTTTCTATAGAAATCATGTGTCTGTGTGTGTGTGTTGTACGGTAAGCAGCTACTTAACCATAATATAACAAGGTTAAAAATGTATTGGAGAAATCTGACAGATTTGATTTTGTATAATGTGATGAGCTGCTGACTGTACATCGATATTACGTACTACGCACGTGTTGAATGACAAAATAGTGTACCTATGTATTAGGGGTAAAATTTTCAAGATTTTTATGAAATAAATAATCCCATCGCTTTTTAATACAACAATTTATTTCAATTACAATTTATAACATACAAGACAATTTTTAATGCAAAAAATAAACTTTAAACCATGCATTTACCTAATGGATTGTAAATTAATTACAATTATATTATTTTTATGTAAATATAAATGTTTTTTTTTGTTTTCTTTTTTTACATTCAAATGCTTTATAGACCATAGATTACAACTAATTCAACTGAAGAATTTTAAAACTACACGCTCTTACTTAAATGTGTAATACAGCATCTAGTATGCATGGCAAGATCTCTTTATCTACAATCATAGAAACTAACCTTGTGCTTATTAAAGTTACACAATTTGTACTTAAGCACATCCATGAGAATAGATTCAACGAACATTGGGAGGCATGAAACTCAAGTTGCTCAGGACTTCGATCACCGAAAAATCCACGATGTCTTTTCACTTGCTCTTCAGAATAGCAGACATCAATTCATTCTTCAGCCTCTTCGTCATTTCTTCTAGAATATCAGCTCTAACTCTCAGCTTCTTATTCTTTTCTTCTAATTCCTCAGCCAGTTGTTCCATTTGTAGCTCCTTGAGTTTCCTGTTCATTCTAGACCTTTTAGATGCTTCATTATTCTTATCTCTTAATTCCCTATATTTAAATTCTTGTGTAGAAATATTTGACGAGTTGTCATCTACACTACACACCGAGGACACTGTGCTCTCCCTTCTCTTGGGAGGGCGTCCTCTTCGCGCCTTGGGTTGACCTTCTAGTGCCAGAATCATGTCTTTGATGGGAACACTTGGTTTTCTTTTGCTATACTTTCGTGATGGTTGTTTGGAGTAGGGTGTGTAAGTTGCATCGGATTCATCGCTGTCCGGGCGTCGCCGTTTGCTTGCTGTTGATTTGACGTCATCGTTGTCCGATTCCAAGTGAGATTCGCTTTTAGGGGTGATGGGCTCGTAGTCGACCGGCGGCGGCGGTGGTGTGTCCACCTCCGTGAATGTTTCTTTTGATGTGGAGAAGGAAAGGTCTGTGAACGTCTCTCTCGATGTGGATAAGGAGACGTCTTGTGCTGGCCAGTGTTCCGGTGGTTTCTGAAACAATGACAAACAAATGATTAAGGACCTGATAAATGACAATTTTAAACGACGAGACGACCTGAGATTGGTGCTTTTGGGGGAATTGGCTGCTTCATGCAATAAACCAATATTTGTATGGCCTTTGTTCTCAGTGTTTATATACTGTGAGTTAATGTGTGAGTTAATTCAATAATAGTACTTTCAATAATAGTGAGTCTGTGAGTTAATTCAATAATAGTACTTTCTAGAGTGGGGAAAAGATATCAAAACACAGTTAAATTAATTCTACTGTTACACTTACCAATAGCTGAGAGCATTTCTCTTTCTCCAACTGCTCGACGTAGCTGAGCACCTCCGGAGTGCTGATGGTGTTGTCGTAGGGCCAGCCGGGAGCCCGTGCCGTCACGTCCACGGACAGCCCCTCAACCCTTGTCGGCATCGCCGGCGCTTCCAGCATCCCCATTAAATTGTTCTCTTCATTAATGATGAACTCCGAAATAACTACGTTGTTGCTTTCCACTTCCCGTGGGATGACGGATCCAAATTTAAGATCAAGAGAGTCTTCTGTATCGATGAAGGGCGCTGTGTTTTGTGGTGGATTAGTGTACATGTGTAAGTATTGGTTGTCATATGTGTTGGTCAACTCCACTGGATCCTGGACTTGCCACGGATTAGTATCTGCGACCATCCCTGACGCTAAATCTCCAATAACCACTGGCAATTTGCTGATATCTAAGAATGTTTCCTTGAATTGCATGGTGCTATCTTTGTCCCACTCTGAGAAGGTAGGCATGTTGATGTCGTACTGCGGGAACTTGTCGTTCGGTGACAGCGGTTCGTGCGACGAGATGTTCTGTAAGCCTGCCGCCTGTGGAAACTGGGAGTTAACGTCGAGGTTTTCCCAACCTTGCGGTGAGAATGGTGTGTATGGTGTGTCGATCTTAAGTGCCCTTTCTTCAGTTTTCTTAGATGAATCTGTTTAGGGAGAGAAATAAACAAACATTAGTTTATGTTAACTAGAGCTTATTTTTTTAAGATGGGATCAGATGAAAAGTTTCTTTTTCGTAAAGATAATGCTCAAAAATAAACCTTGGGTTTACATTAAGTTAAAATCATTGAAGAAATTGATACAAAAGAGAAATTCTTACCAATGGTCTGTACTACTTCTTCCTTTGCGGTATCTGAGGACAACGGGGCCAGATCTTGGAAGAACTCGTAGTCCAACATTGCGCTCTCGAACAGGGGCTCCGGTTTCAAGTAAACCTGAAATCAGAGTTATCTTATGTTAGCATGTATTTCAGATTGTGAGGAGAAACTACCAATAATCTTATTAATAATAGTAATGCATTATATCTATGAGTACTCACGGTTGCGCGTTCCATTCTTACCTCGGCAAAGCTGCTGGTTGTAGCCACTGGCGAAGACGGTGCTGCGTTGCTTGAATATCCGTCGGTAATCACTCCGGTTAGACCGTTTACGTAATTCTTCTTCTCGGTCTTTAAACGATCTAGCTCTACCACTTTCAAAACAGTTTGAGTATTGAGACTCGTTTGCGAAAAAACCATGTCTTTTGGTGTTCGTATCGTACTGATTTCCGATATCGTCGCTCCGACTCGGACAGGTGATCTTTTGAGCAACCATTTTGAATAGAACTACAAACAGAAATGATACGACGTAACATAATGTGTGCATACTCATATGAAGCAGGATGGGAGATGGTAGGACAACATACAAGGGTTGTGAGGGGAATTGCAAATGAAAAATAAAAATGATATCGCTGTTATTATCTTTTGCTAATGTTTGAAACATCACACGAATGTTATGCTCCATCGTCAGTAAGCCAATTAGATTTGTTTTAATTTGAATAATGAAACAAAATAATTTAGATACGATCAAGGACTCCTTGCCTACACATGTGACGTGTTGAACAACTACCGTGACGTCTGTGAATGTAAGGTCGAGACCTTGAAATCGACATACCAATGAAGATGGGTTGAAAAATATGTACATAGCATACGTGTGTTAGGAATATAGTGAGGTTTTATAACAGCATTGAAGGAATGATGATTGCATATATATTTAGATACAATAAATACGATTATAAATTGGGAAATCAATGAGTAAAAAACATTTTTTTTCATCTGCCGTCGTTATGCAATCAACATAATGTCACCTGCCCTTAAAATTTTATCGCTTTTCAGAATGAATGAGTAGCGTCTGACGCTGTGTCAAGAAAAGTCTTTTTTTTTATCTCGGTTGCTATATTTAAGCCTCTAGCCGAAAATATAATCCCTGTAAGATTCCTGTTAGAAAAACTATAATTATGTACAACTTATCTATATTAAAAGTTAATTGAAGCGTTATCTTAATTATAATAACTGGAAACTGCGGTTTAATGGTTCATTGTAATGACAAAGTCATTACTTATCTATGTACCTATTTTATACTAAGAAAATTAAGAACTATCTAAAGCTATTTTATAAATTACCCAATATTTCTTACATCTATTGTGATTAACTAAAATATGACTAAAGATTATTAAGAAAAAATAACTATAAATTGATACTTAGCATACGTTCCAAGTTGAATTGAATATCAATTCGAACATTGTAATCTCAATGTCCTTGGAACAGTGCGGCCTATCTCAATTATCTGCTACTCATGAACGTACCTACTTACGTGTTTTCTTTTATCTTTTTGAGTAGATACGTTGGTGTTGGATATTAGCGAATCCGTGACTACTGACTTGTGTTTCAACCGTTATAGAATATTTAAGAGCAGGCACACGAGCAAGTTATTGGAAAAAAGGCCAACAAAAGAAATGAACAGATGGTAACAGTATGAAAACTGGAACATTACGGTGGAAGAAAATTTGAAATCGACATGATTATGCACATTATTTAAATTATCAATCAAGAATTCAAGATTAATTCAAATTTGATAAATTTTGATAAATTCAAATTTGTAAACTTCTTATTTTTTTAAATACAGAAGTTGATAATAGTCTGAACTTTATCACTTTAGTGCATTTATAGCAGTAGATAAAATTTTGTGATAATTTTGTTTTCCAAATCCACCAATTCGTTGTGAAATTAATGTTGGAAGTCTTGAGGGTCTGGGACTTTCCGATGGTTCCTGTAAACAAAACCTTTAATTCGGAAAATAGGGTGAACGCAATTACTTACTTGTTTGAACTCTTCTTGAGCTCCTATAGAAATTGTAACTTTCTAGGCTCCTAACCAACTAATGGTGCCGACTGTAGGCCTGGAACAAACAGAAATCATTCATTGAATAAGTATATTCTCTTTTATAGCTTCCTGCGTACAAATTATCACGTTCCCAAGTGACACTTATCACTTTTACGTGACTATTATCAATAAGAATAACATTTTCGATACCTATGTCCAAGATAACAGACAAAAATAATAATAATTGGTACAAAATGGAATGACGTATGTAGTCATCGATGTAGGTACGACTTTAATGTTATCTTATTATCGTAGGTGGACGCCTCCGGAAAATATTGATTAATTTTAACCGAAACTTTTTTAGCGATCTTTTGTTTGACTAAAACCAACAAGTTGGTATGCATAGGTAACAAACCTACTATTCAAAATTCGTCACCTTGTATTTGGACATTGTTATAAATATATGTCAGAAAAACTTGTTTGTCTCCACTAAATACGTCTAAATGCCGAGGTTGGCATATTTCCAACTTATTTTAGAATGAAACTAACCAAAGAAAATATTTGAAATAGGTCGGAGAAGGCCTGGCATGTTACAAATACAAAGTAATCTAGTAGGTGCCTACTCCGACAAATCAAGATAGTCCCACCAAAACCAAAAAAATAGCACATAATTAGTCTTAGGTGCACCTACTGAAAGGAACTAAGAAATTCCCAAGTGTCATAGTAATACAAAAACATGTTAGGGAAAACGGATCTGAAAACCCCAGTGATGATGGGTTGGTATTGAATCAGACAAATAACAATAAACGACATTGTGATCTTTGCTCTCTAAATGCGTCATTCCTATTTACTGAGTTTTTCAAAACCACAAAAGTAGATTCCTAGGAATTTGATTCTAGTCATTTAACTAAAATCAACTTACCAATTACTACAATCAAGTTCGTGAAGACCAACCTATCAAAGCAAGACGAAACATAGGTAGGTCATTACCATGCAACGAGCAAAGGTCGACTTTTGAGTCGGTAAGTACTTAAGGAAAGTGGTAATGATCTAAAAGTTAAGACTAATAAATTATCTATCATAGATACGAGCACGTTTCAATTTCAGGGTTACAAAACAAGTTCCAAAGTTGTTACAAAATGACAAGGACAAGTAGGTATGAATGTCATTAAAAATACATTAGAAGAAGGCACTCTATCGTATCAATATATTAAATTGACGCGCATTTTCTAGAACGGTGGTAAGTACGGCGTGTGAGCGGACCGACGAAGCAACGTGACCGCGAGGCTTTCCGACAGGTCGGAACATGTCTCTACACTTTGCGCGGAAATAATCATGGTGCAACAATTCACTAAACAACGTGGAATTTGAAAAACAGTCTAAATACACAACTCCTACATTAAACGCACTGCTATAAAACTTCCATAGGCAATTATTAACACATAAAAAGCACACAACAACAAAAAAGTTCTACGCACAAAATTATTGCACAAGATTTAATTTTATGACGATATACGCATTTGGACCGAAATTAAACTACAATTCTAAGCCAAAATCCACTAACCAATAAAGTGATTTCCTGTAGCTTCTTTTTCTAATAAATTGAATACACATGAAACAAATTTCAAGAACTAAATTGTTATCTAGAGTTAAGAATAAGTTTGTAAACTCACCTTGTTACGAACAAATACTGTAACGCCTCCAGTAATTAATTGATAGTATTCGCTATCCTCACAACAAATGAAGAGGATAATAGGACGAATGTTTTTTAACACGTCAACTTCTACAGCGTTGTTGATTAACTTCAGTGGGCTAAATAAACCGATAACCGCCCGCGGCGATACGTGCACTGCGTGCGAACACAGAAAATGTTGTGCAATGTTCACAGCGGTGGCGACCCATACAGTTTTCCTAAATCCCCACTACTCAACTTTTGCGTTCTAAAAATATCTTTACTTCCACGCTATTGGCCCGCCTCAAATGACGTCAACTCAGCCATCCAATAGGATCGCTCGATTACCACGGTCACGAGACCGTAGCGCTACACGTTATTGTACAGTAGAAATATTGAACTTATACTTTGTTGTATGTATGTAGAGTTGGGGAATCACACCGCACAAAACAAGAGGGATACTGTTTTTTCAACATGAGTCATCATAAGCATTACGCGACTGCAAAACAAGTACCATTTTATATCATTATTGGCTTATAACATTAATAATGTTATCGAAGTAGCTATGTAACTAATCTGGCATTGAACATTTAAAAGGGTGATCATGAATTCATCACTGTGATAAGTAATCATGGTAAATTATGAATATAACTCACATAAAAGAAATCGGGTTGGTAACAAGGATTCTTCTCTATCATCATTTAATATTTTGGTAACAAAGTACCTATTATTTGAAAAAAGCAACCTACGCGCAGGTATCTAGACTTTAGATCAAGATTACGTCGCACTGAAGCAGAAACCCTTTTAATGTGTAGAGAGGTATAGGTACGCCAAATTATATTAATGGCGATAGGTAGGTACGAAGTAAAAGCTGTTAATTACCTTATACATCTACTCTAGCATACCAGCGCAAGATGGCTTTAAATGCTGAAAGTATGAAGTTCAATAAAATTAGTGCTTTTAAAATATAGAGCAGTTGTGGCAAATCTTTGAAAAAATTTCATAAAAAGATTTTTTAATGAGCTGTCAACTACAATGGGGGTCTTGCTTGCTACGGCCTTGCCCTTTATTCGAATGCGTACATTGTGTAGGTACTAAACCAAGACCTGCTCGAATTAAGCATGATTTTTACCCCATTTTCAAACACAGTAGAGACCGTAAAAGATGAGAAACAAGACCTATTGCACTCCATCTAATGTAAATTTGAATTAATTAGTGCTCACTTACGAGCAAATACTCTTACAATAATCAAAGGAACTGATAGACATAGATAAAGACATACCTACTACTAACAAACATTACGGAATGTATTATAACATTATGACAAGATCTTACGTATACCGCAGCCAAGTCACTGTAACGGTAGATAAATATTTTCCTGTTTCCAAGAAAAGCATGTAGGCATCAAGGAATTATCAAGCACACAAGTCGGTACATGTTAGGTTGAGACGCTCAAGCACATAAAAGTACATTACGTTATTTTCGCAGGTTGGGGAATGACTCATTCTCTCCTGGCATTGAACTAGGTTGAATAACCTCTTTTTTGCTCGTACTGGACTATTGTTGCGTTGAAACGTAAGTAGTAATTAAATTATTGAAGTTTTGCCTGTCACTCTTTATAATGATTAACTGGTGCCTTAACACCTTTGTAGGCACATAAAAAAAAATATTCCTACACTAAAGATAACAATCTTTAGAATTATTTAAGGTGTTATAATAGTCAACAATTGTTTCTTGTCCGACGCTGATTTTGACACCAATCACTTTGTTCTCTAAAAATAGTAGAAAAAGTGTATGTTTGCGATTCCAAAATATGAAAAAGAATGAACAAAGAATGCAGCAAAAGTTCAAAATAATACTTCAGTTTCTCATAGCCATAAAATCGCCGAAAAAAAAGTATCTTGTCCCAAAAATATATTAGATACAAAACGACCTCTTCAAGGAAAACTGGCGGTCAAAACCGTTTTACATACAGACCTGTAGAAATCAACATAAATGAATGACTACATTGAATATCGCCGTAGACAGTGTTCTCCCGTTTGGGCCTCCGAGGCGCGCTCTAACTACGTCATCAAGAATGGTTTAGATAAACATGATAAGAATGATTTGCAATTTTTTGCAGTTATTATATTGGTTCTACATCTACACGGATTGTATCTAACTATATAGGTACTCAGATTGAAGTATTTACCTATTATATTTTCTAAGTGTCTTTATGTACAACTCAAAACACTTTATTGCTTTCAAAATGCAATTAACAGGCTGTCAGTTCACAATTATTATTTTCATAACTATATACACCGCAGAAGCGCTATCAGTCTGTAACATTTACTTTATGATTTTCGTTATCATGTCCTTTACAATTTGGTACGTTTTCCTGTTCCGAAACTTTCCTAATTTATTCTTGTTTCGCGGTATTACCAATGTCGACATTCTTCTTTCGATAACACCGTTCACTTCTACTTTCCCCGAAAATATGTTACGGATGACTGTGTTGAATATGTTCCAACTTTTTTTATATGTAGAGCAATAATTTGTTTTAAAGAAATAAACTGCCTATGAGGTAATTCCTTTTAACAAAACAGATGCTACAAAAACAGATGCTAATATGAATAAGCCATTTTTCTATTTTAGTCCTGGCCAGGTTTACAATAAATGCATGTTGATGATGAACACACACAGGTTTATAGGACAGTTGAGTGTATTCGCAATATTCGTATCTTTTTCCTCATGCGCTGAGCGAGCCGCATACTTTTGATACAAACACAAAATGTATAGGTAAGTACCTACCTAGATATTTAAACAAAAACATGAAATGTTTAGCGAGATACTGAAAAATGAGGTCGAGGATATTGTAACAAATTAATGAAATTATTATATTTATTCATATCGATTATAATAAATCGGTATCTATATATGTATTTATTTTATTGCTCTGCGCATATTAATAATATAAGATACAAACAAAATTAAAACGATGGGAAAAAAATATGCTGAAGAAGACCACAATAAACCAATCGGTTTATAGCCGAGACAAGGACACGCTGTACCTACTACGCGATCGGTATTTAGAACGAGTAGGACCATTTAGAAAGTTTCAAGAAATTGTGTTTACCAACGTGTCTAGGTTTACGTCACAACAAAATTCCTAGAATCCATTGGTAGGCATGTTTACAAGAACACATGCTAGTGTGTAATTGTTGTGAGGCGTTGAATAAGAAGCCAATTTATAGGAAAAAACGAGCTAAGATTAATTTTGGTCTCATCGCCGAGACCGAACCAGAAAACCGGATGATAGTGCATCAAAAGCAGATTATCGTCATTTGGTTTCACCAGATGACAATCCATACATCATCTTATGTTTTTTTTTTTTTTTTTATAGTAGGTGAGAATCATCCAATGACGAAACCCGCTCTTGGGCGAAGCGGGAGACCAGTGTCAGACTCATCATCATCAGCCTAGCGTAAGTCCCGGTTGCTACCTTGGCTTTCACCTCGGTGCCCGGGGTCCGCTAAAAACAACGTCGCTAGTTTCGATCATCAGATCGAAAGTTACGGCAGCCCTGAGGTGCAAAAATACCTATGAAGGAACTGGAACATTTCAATACAAGAGTTTTTTTTTTATGGTAGGTGAAAATCATCCAATGACGAAACCCGCTCTTGGGCGGAGCGGGAGACCAGTGTCAGACTTACTGACTAAAAAACCTACCCCGTACCTTCCTTGCCTTATTCCTGGAGTCGAGGTAACAGTTTTCCACCACCCTCTAGGCTCCAGGAGGCTTCGACCCTAAAGGGCCCCTGCAGTTTGCTGACAACTCCTTGAGGCGTGCGCGCCGTTGACGACTTGGACTCGGTCTTACCAGACGACCGGACGGCGAGCTACCCATTGCTCACCGTCCGCGAGCCAGTGTCTACGGTGGCCGGATATCGGCAGGATCGCGGCGGCGACGGCTACGGCGAGTACGCCGTTGCCTTTGCCTTATGCGGTCGGCCTCCTCCTTTACGAGCATTACTGCTTCGCAGAAGGAGGCGACCGCCTGCCATTCCTCTTCGCTGCGGACCATGGCCTGAACCAGGGCCCGGCGCGAGAGATCGCCGCCGCCGATCACCCCCACGAGGACACGGCGATGCTCTTCCCAAGCAGGGCACACCTCCACCGTGTGCTCCACCGTGTCCTCCGGGCTTGCCTCACAGTGGCGACACCCGGACGTCTCTTCCGCACGAATCCGGTGCAGGAATCTCCCGAACTTCCCATGTCCGGTGAGAACCTGTGTCATGCGGAAAGTGAGGACGCCGTGAGGTCTATCCAGCCACTACATCATCTTATGTTCATTTGGTGAAAAGCAGATATTTTTGGTGCACGAGAATTAATTTATTCATTGAACTCGTGTACTTAATAAAACGGATTGTTACTGTTATCGATGTTATCTACTGCGCAGTTTAAACACAGACAACAAATTCAGTACAAAGCAACCTCGACTTCTAGTGCTAGACAATGAAAATAGAACACATTCTTAAAACACATCTGGGGGAATCCCATATTTAAGGCTCGTTTACATCGGCGGAACAACAAATAATGTACCTACATGAATGCATATTTTTGTAGCCACAAGTGACACAAATAAATAGTATTTTGGCTAAACAAAAGTGTTAAAAACTAACTCAGCCAACCATTCTCGATTAAAATGCAGTTACACATGACTAACTAACAATAAACACAACATAACTTACATTGTCATCATTTTAAAATGGTGCACAGTGTATTTTTTCCCCAAAAAATCGGACATGCCTTTTTTTTTGTGAAATCTTATACATAAATGTTTTATGAATTAATTAATAGAACACTCGTGCACCTATTTCTCATTATGGAGAAATAAAACCACTTTATTCTTTTTTATAGTGAAATAGTAAATCATCCATAACTTTTGAAATATTTCACAAATTTTCTTCTTGGTTTTTCTGATCCACAATAATCTCAAAACACATAATACTAATTGATTTATATATTTTTTAATTGAGTTTTAAGAGATTTATTTACAATTTAAGCATTTTTTATTTTATTTTTTTATGGTCGTATTTTCAATTATTTGGATTTTATTTTTCTTTAGAATTGTTAATAAAATGTGTTAGAAGCTTAGAAAAAAAAATCAGATCCAAATAATGAAGGATCTCTAACTTAGAGGCTTCTAAAGTTTTCTATGGTAATTATGGTTTTAGGGTTGTCAATATTTCTTTTGAAATTTATTTTCTTTTGAAATAAAAAAAAATGGTGGTTAGGGTAATAATTATTATTCTTCATCCTGATCGGCCGAAAGAATTTCTGTTATGTTGTCGCTATCGGTATGACCTTCAATAATTTCAATTTCATTTTCTGTTGCCGCCTCAAAATCGTCTTCAGCTGAGATTTCATACGGTTTCAGTAACTCCACTGCCTTGGATGGTAAAGGCAAAGATTTGAGTTTTTTCAACCTATTCTGAAGCCTAATGTAGGAAATTTCTGGATCTGACGATTCCAGTGCCCTGTGAAATAGGTCCAACATTGTTTTTTCACGGTCGGATTTTCGGCTATGGTGTTCTCTGTCATAACGCCAGAACTTATTCCGCGCTTCACCGGCTTGTTCTGATAATAGACCCACTGGAAGAGCTGAGCTATTAATAATATCTTTGCCGTGAATGAGGATTTTGTGCATAGTTACTGTCATTGGGTACCAACCATATTCTGCCACGTATTTAGATGCTACGGTTTTGCAAAAATCTCCAAACTTATCAGCATCTACAGGTAGACTACAAGATAAGGTGACCAGAATCGTGTGAAGATCGTCCAACAACCACTGACTAAGGCCTAATATTTCTGCAAACACTGCACGATTTTGATCAGATAGAACGGTTCGGGCTGTGTTGCCGTCATTTGTTGTTCCAGCATTGGGTCTCACAACATCAACCAGCACTTTCAGTTCTTTTCGCACTCTCTCTTGCACACGTTTCTTTGTTTCCTCTACAGTGTTTGATTCCAGTGAACATTTGCTTACCCTCCATTTCTTAACAGGAAGCTTGTAGCCCAAATGAAGTAAAAACTCCAATACCCGAATCCATGCATGCAAGGGGCTTATTCCGTATTTGAAAACCGACACATCTATTGGCCGCGAATAAATAATATCTAATTTGTTGAATTGTGTAGAGGTTGCTTTGCAAAACGGACATTTAAGTTGAGAAGAAGTCTCTGTTATTGTATTCAGAACTTTGCCATCTATGCATGTCAAATACAGTTGTGGTTTTGCCCTTATTGTCTTCTTGTTAGATGTCGTTGCTTCTAATGTAGTTAAATCCTTAATTTGGTCATCTATCCACTTCTGTTCATTGAGTATTAAATCTTTCGTCTCTTTTCGATATTGGATATGAATCGGGCGGCAAAACCTGTATGATTGTGGAGTTGGGTTTAACCAAAGAACAAAGTCTTTTTTTGTTTTTATCCGCAATGGAATGAATGTAGTGGCAAATAAACTGTTTTCAGGGTCTTGATTAACAGAAAAATTTTGTTTATACAATGATTGACCCGAACTACCATCAAACCCCCAACTACCTTCAAAAATACAATCTACAGTATCAAGGTTTTTTTGTTCACAATATGCTGATATAATTTCGTCGCATGAGTGTACTAACCTTTGAAGAGTGTGAGAAAGTAAACTAGCTAATGGGACAAAGGCTTCTCTCTCTGTTACTTGAACTGCACTATCCGGATAACATTTTTGTTTTGCGTCGAATACTTTTTTATATGTAGGAAATGCTGGAAAACCTCTTGATTTTAAATCATGTTGCAAAAAATTGTATGTAGCTACTGTAAATTTTCTGTCTATAAATACTGCTAAAGCTTCCTCTGGAGAATAAGGACGGGGGTCTTCGCGAAGTTTGGTTGGACTTTCAAGACAAGAATTTATAACAAATTGCAAATCTTTTGATGCATTGGTTTTTAATTTTTGACCTTTTGCTTCTAATGCACTAGAAACAGCTTTGATAACTTTTGCCGGTGGTTCACTTTCTAAAGAATACTGGAGTTCTTTGCACACCCTTCGTTTTTGTCTGCCACTAAGTGATTCATAGACCAAACATGAAGAAGTCGAAGGAATGGCATCGATTGTGGGCGACACGGCAATATCAAAAATATTTTGTTCAGGGACTATATGTAAATCTTGAACACTATGATTTGGATCAGTATTGGACTCTGAAATTTGTTGCTGATGATGAGGTGCAAATTCATATCTGTCAAGCGATTGGCTCATAATATTAATTTCAGAGTCAGGAATAACCACAGAGTCGGAAAGTGACGCATCTTGTAAAGTTGGATGTTCGCTAATTAAAAATTTATTCAAATCATTTTGTATCGATTCTTTAAGCCACGTGTTATTCTTCTTTGCAAAAAAGGTCATATTATATTTACAGTTTTTGTAGAGGATTTCACATTTAGACGTGAATTTAGCTATTGCTTCTTTGAATCTTTTCTTATCATTGACATCAGTTTCGGAAAATCCTAAAATATTCAAAATAAGGTTTGACCTTTCTTGTAAAGGCAGGTCAGTAGGGCGAATTTTCAATCCCATTTCTTTTGATTTGGTGATCAACATCTTATAGGCATCGAGCCTACTAATTACGTCTCCTTGTGTACTTGCGAATACTCCCGGAGGATGAAGAGTACCGGCTGTGGCGTTATCCACAACTCCATCAACTGCCACTCGTGGACCAACATGAGGGTTGGCGCCCTCATGCCCTCCTTGCAGTAAGTCAGCCGGTCGGAGCCCGGACAGACATCCCTCAACAGGCCGGGTCAGGTCCTGTTGAGGCAAAGTGGCGCCATGGGTCTTTGACGGCTCCATGGTGCCTCACCCCGTTCCTCCAGGAAATATGTGTTGGTGCAAGGTTTTAGCCGTAGCCTAACGAGGGCGGACCCCTTCCCTGAACCACATATCACCTTTCATTGGATTTTAAACTGAAGATTTTAAAACTTTATTTAATTACTAGCTTTTGCCCGCGGCTTCGCCCGCGTGGTATTGGGGTTGCCTAATAAGAAGTTGTATATCCCACGGGAACCTTATGTTTTCCAGGATAAAAAGTAACATATGTGCTATTATGAAGTATACGCTATCCTTGGGCCAAATTTCATACAGATTCATCAGGCCGTTTTGGCGTGATTGAGTAACCAAACCAAAATAAGAAGTTATATAAGGTGCTTTTAAAATATATGCCAGGCTTTTTGGGAGGTGTACTGTTGTGTTTATAGATTACAATAGTGAAGAGCTTTCGTGCCCAGGAACAGTTAATCCAGTTTGAGAAAATAAAGTAGTTAAATAAATATTGACTCTATTCTGCACAACGTGGTTCACAAATTACGCGCGATGTTTCTCTTCGTCAATGAAACAGCTGCTATCTCTTTCCATTCGTTCTACGAATGAAAACTAAAATCAGCTGACTAGCTTGTCCCTACCTAATTCACTAGGTACGCAATAATACGTAGGCAAACAAGTGTTTTAAAGTGCAATTACTTACCAGTAGTTACCAGTTACGATGATAAACTTCACATCACACTTAAACAGTTCAGTTTAAGTTAGTTTAAACAATAGGTACTTAGATTAACCTTTCGACTTTTGTAATTACAGACACAATTAAAGAACAAAACGCCGGCGTTCGCTTAGGGCTCAAAAGTGTAATATCAAATAACGATAAATTACAGGAACTTGGCGTATTTAAAAGTTATCCGACACCAACGTATTTAAAAGTTATTTACACACTCCCTACCGATTTTGAAACTGTTGCACAAGTCCATCTCTGCGTTGCACACAAATGGGTTTTCACTTTGTTCAATGTGTCCGTTTTACTGTTCACTTGGCTAAATGTTTTTAATAAAAACGCGCGCGATAATAATAAAACTAAATCCCGTGGCGGGCGGGAGGCGACTGGCAAGCGGGTGGTCGGCCAGCGCGTGCGGCGAACGGGGTAGTGCGCGCGGGGGCGGGAAGGGGGGGGGGGTTGCTGTGCAGTAACGACCGAGTGGCCGGCGCGCAGGCGGCATTCGTTTGAAATGAATGACAATCGTAGTATGAATGGCGCCGGTGTTTTGCGGCGCGGAGCGGCAACAGCGTATCGTAATATCGTAACACCGGAGGATGGTTTTATACGAAAAAAGAATAACACAAATTATCAACATTTTATCTTTACTATTGTAATCTATAAACATAATACTATACTTCATAAAAAGCCTGGCATATATTTTAAAAGCACCTTATATATCCCACAGGAACCTTGTGTTTTTCCGGGATAAAAAGTTGCCTATGTCCTATTCCGGAGTGTATCCTATGCTTGTGCCAAATTTCATCCAGATCCGTCCAGCCGCTTTGGCGTGATTGAGTAACAAACATCCAAACATCCAAACATTGTAACTTTCGCATTCATAATATTCGTAAGATATTTTTTTTTTATTGTTGTTGATATGTTTCAATAAGTAAATAAGACCAAGATAATTTATTCAGATAATATTATAAACTGCGTTGGAAAAACTGACATTTAAAAAAATTACTTCAAATATTATGTTTATTAAATTATGAGGCGACAACCCTATCCAGAAAAATCTGAATTTTAACAACTCCGAGATCCTGCATAATTAGGATCCAAGAATTTGTAGGATCATAAGCATAAATAAAAAGAACATTTCGATCCTAGTTACAAATCCAAATATGTAATAATATGGCGGTAAAAAAAAGAAAACATAAATTTACAAAATCAGCCATAAATCTGTTATCTTGAATAAATAAAGCCTAGATGTTTTTTGTTATAGGAGGGATTTTAAGACACTATTTAATGCCGTCAATAGATTCTTAAAAAGAAGTCAAACTTTTAAGTTATAACTGTTTCTATGGTTTTTCTGGAAACCATAGACATTTTTTTCAAGTACTAATTTTCAATATTTTATAGCAAAAGGGCAATCAGGAGTTTTCGTCTCGCATTTATAATCACAAATCCTATGAAATTAGATAGTAAAAATGCCATGTCCGATTTTTTGGGCGAAAAATACACTGTGTGGTGGTCGAGCCGGATGTAGAGTTGTTTATTGAACTAATTAGGTGTGTGTTTTATAAGCTTTAAACACATGGAAATACATATGTAAGTGCTACATCAAATCATTTTTGAATTTATTTGAAAAATATGAAAACCCCTAGACAAAACACAAAAAAATAAGTCATCAAATTGTAAGTGAAGGGCTGTATGCCTACACCTGTAGGTACATGAACTTTATCACAAAAAAACAGCAGGAAACTACTTAACATATCTACTGATAACAATAAAATATCTACTTTATAGGTATTCAAACTAGCTATCCAACCCGGTTTGGTACCTATATCACGTGCAAATCATATAGGTATATAAACAAACATAAGATAGTTTTTTTTTCTATTAGCAAATCGCAACAGAATCCATTGCGTGCTCAGAACAAAGCGGACAAAATAACAGACGTGGAAATCAGCTTTGTTTTAGATAAAATTAAATTAAATAACTTAGAAACTTAAATTAGGTACTTACATCATTGTATGGCTTCTAAAATGCACTGTTCTAAACTTCTTAACCTTATACTTTCTCTGCCAACAACAATTATTGCGGCGCAAAGCAACCTGCTTAATATTATTGCGATTTACTGTCCCGTAAGAAATTGTGTTCAACAAATTGTTTAATTGTGGACAGTCCGCGTAGATCATGTTATTTAAATAATACTTTTCTTCGCCCTTATAGCTTTTAATATGCTATAATGATTCAAAAGAAAAAAATACGAGCGGCGGTCTTAACTTAAAGACCAAAATAAAACCTAAAAAGTAAAGGTAATACAGTCACGATTGCGATTTTCCAATAAACACTATAGTAGACACGATAAACAAACTTTCCGACTTCGACAGTAAACTAAGAATTTTTTAATAACATATAACTTGTGATACGTGTAATGCTCTGAGAGTTTAAAGTAGGAATGAAATTAACTGGCGCCAACAGGACATCTCCGGACTTGCTTGAGCTTATTCAAACTGTCTGACGCAATAATTACGTTCCGTTTCATCGACAAAACAGCTACGTCAACATTGTATTTCCGTTTAATTTTTTTTTTCAGTTTCAACTAGTAAGTTTATTAAATAATATAACATATCATTCGCTATTCTTAAAGTTGATGACAATTTCTAGGCCTTTTTCAATTAAAAATAATTGTTTCGACGTCAGATTGCAACATCAAAGTTTTGAAGATTCTGCGTGAAACGAAGACTTTTTGAATTTTTTGCCGTCATAGCTTAGCACTGTTCTGCTATCTCTGTCACATCTATGTCTAAATATATCTTTCTCTTTCGTCCCAAAAACAATTGTTTTCTCGTTGTTTTCCCATTTTATTAATTCATTTTTACTAAATGTAGTAAGAATACTTAAGTTTTGCGTATAAATCACTTTCGATAACATCTGACGCAATGAAATTACCTTACAATTGCGATTACAGATAGTATGATGCAATTCTATTGGAGATGAAGCGAGATCGCAAAGTAGCACATGGGGGTTAAGAGCTTTTTATCAATCTGAATCCAAAAATCCGACGTTTCTTCTTCTTCTTTGAAAGTTCAATGAAGTAATGGAATTTTCTCAAAACTTTAAAAATAAAAATACTAGTAGGTATATAATATGTATCATGACTTGACAGTTTTTAGAATTTTGAGAATTGAATAAATAATAAAATTTTATTTATGATAGGTAGTACCTACCTACTTGGTATTAATATTAAAGTTTTTTTTTTTATTGGTAGGTAATATTGTTTTATTTAAAATAGTTCCTATTTTCAAAAAAAATTTGGCCAATTTTAGTTATTTTATGGATAAACATTATTATTTATTTTCTCCATTAGTTATTTAGAGGCACACTAACTTTCACTATGTTTTGGCTACAATAAAGCATTATATATATATATATATTTTTTTTTGTTACCATGCAAATAGTAGGTATGCATTTTATTAATGTTGTATGTATGAGACAGAAAATTATCAGTAAGTATATTTTTTCTCATCTAATTTAAATTAATATACTTACCTATAGTTTTTTATTTAAGTAAGTATTATACTTAAAGCAAAAACAGATGTTCAGATATCAAAGTATTTAGATAAAATCTCAGTTATGAGAATAGCATTTTAAATGTATTTTTGTTTAGGTTAAAATTAAATACTATCAGTTACTTATTTAGTGGAATTGGGTACACAAAGATTGTAC
Organism: Mythimna loreyi; assembly: GCA_029852875.1. Lineage (NCBI taxonomy): Eukaryota > Metazoa > Arthropoda > Insecta > Lepidoptera > Noctuidae > Mythimna > Mythimna loreyi. The sequence continues at coordinate 17,195,899 of CM056784.1, read as the reverse complement.
TAATAAAACACAATTTGTACCTAATGGAACAACTACTTCATACTAAAAAAGATGTAGCCGCAATATCAACATAACCAACATGTTGACTTGGTGGCTAATTATCGAAAAACTGGTATTGCACCAACCATTTCAGTTACCCTTTAAATTACTAAGGAATTATGTATATCAAGAGCACCCTAGCATTTGATAAGGACCTAACAGAAACAAAAGAAACGTTCTATGTAGGCTCTTATTTTATTAAATAAAATTCTAGAAGTTATTTACTTACATTTCCTTTACTTCTTTGCAGGTCTGGTGTAATCACTTTTCTTGTTTATTAGGTAGGCCACCAACGAATAAGTGATGAAGAGCAGGTTCCAACGTGTTCTCCCTTTTAAACGCCAGCCGCGCCGGAAGACCACCTATTACTATTCCACGTAGTGGTTGATGAGATCTATATACGTGCATACTACGAAAAACAAGATATAAACAAACCCATCCACAATAGGGTGACTCATAAATTATCGCAAGTATTAATTTTACTATTTAAAAACCGTTATAAGCACATAAAAATACAAAATGCAGGTCAAGCAATTCTAACAACAATAATAAATAAAGCTATATAGATTACTAATTTAAAAATTAATTATAATTGAATCTGATGAAAATAGTTCATTTTCTCGTTTTCTGTCAATTTTATATTACGGCGGCAAAACCTTCACAAAACCATAGACAGTATTGAGCATAACCATAGATACAATTAGTCGTATATTTTTTAAGCTCCTTGTTCATTATCCATCTTGCTGGACGGCTAAGTTTTTACGAGGAATGCAGATAGAACTGTTATCGTGGCGGGACATGTCAAGTCACGTATCCAGCGTATTAGATGAAATTGTACAAGGTATTTTGTTGGTAGGTTTGCAGATTTGAATACTATCAATTTAACCAAACATAAAAAGTGAGTTCTTCTGTTATTGAGCGGTAGTAAAAGAGACAGTGGCGGGGCAAGACCTAAATTTGATGTGGGCAAGATATATTTTGCGAGGCCCTTTGAAGGACGACGCAAAAGCACCGATTTTGTTGAGAGAAAAAAAAAATTGATACTCGAATTTTTATGCGCCTACGCGTACGGTGCACGGTGGCCGGAAATCGGTATCGGAAAGCCGGCGGCGTCTGGGGCGTAAGTGCTGTAGCCCTACGTGGTTGGCCTCCTCCTTTACTAGCATTATTGCTTCGTAGAAGGTGGTCTCCACCTGCCACTCCTACTCACTCTAGACAATGTCCTGTTCTAAGGCCCGGCGCGAGAGATCGCCGCCGCCGATATCCTCCACAAGGACACAGCGATGCAAAGTGTGCCCCTCCCAAGCGGGGCACACCTCTACTGTGTGCTCCACTGTGTCCTCCAGGTGCTCCACACAGTGGCGAAACCTGGGCGTCACTTCCTCACGAATCCAGTGCATATACTTCCCGAACTTACCATGTTCGGTAAGAACCTGCGTCATGTGGAAGGTGAGGACACCGTGAGGTCTTTCCAGCCAGGTCTCAATTTACAGCCATAATTATGGCGTGTACAGAACTGGGTTGTGACAGTCGCTGTCGCCAGAACACCATGACATCCCACCGGAACTCAATTTGTCATCCTGCGACTTGACGCGGCAGTGGAGTTTCGTCGTGCATGTGTGCAAGGACTGTTGTTTCCAGATCTTAAGGAGACTTGCCGCTTCACGGAAAACTGAGCGGTATCCCCACACCATCCGTAATGCCCCTCCGTGCTCCGTGTGTCCGTGTTGTTGTTGACCCTCTGGCATGGCTGGGCCCTCGGTTGCTTTTGCAACGACAGCGCCTACACTGGCGCTCCATACAGGGTCAAGGATCGAACGATTCCTGCGTAGAGCTTCCAGCAGCTGCAGGAGGCTTCTGGACCCCCAAATTTCGGCTACACTCAAGCGGCTCCGCTTGAGTGTAGCCCCAGTCCGATTCAGTTTGGGAGCCAGACGTCGGAAATGCTCGTCAAAATTCCACCGGCTATCGAGGACTAGTCCCAGGTACTTCATCGTAGACCCGACACCGATGCGAACTCTTCCATTAGCTAAGAACTCGTCGTCAGCGCGTTCCGAGGAACGCCTCGGACTTGTACAGCGCTACCTCGAATCCCAACTGCTGAATTCTGCCAACGACTCTCGCAACCCCGCGTGTCGCAAGTTCGAACGCCGCCTGGTACGATTCTCCCTCTGCTAAGATCGACAACGTCAAGAAAATAGCGGCGCAGCACGTAGTCGTACCCAGTGTTCCACAAGGTTGGTCGTACACACACTTGCTAGCCGATTTTTACATTATTTATTGCTAGATGAGTAATTATATAATATTTGCGTTCACGGACCTTCGAGGCGCGCGAGGCCCCTTGGACCGCGAGGCCGTGGGCGGTCGCCCACGTCGCCCACGCCTTACGCCGCCTCTGAAAAGAGAGAACAACCAATATCTTTTGTGCTGATATTGGTAGTTGTCGAATGTGTGTAAAAAATTGATACGCTCATACACCCATGAGCGTATCAAATTTTTATCGATTATTGATCGCCTTAAAGGTGTGTGCACACATCGGGCGCGGCGCGGTGGGACCGGGCGGCTGTGATGGGGTGTGTGCGGGTTGTAATGTACTAGATAGTACGGATGACGCCACACAGAGCCGTCCCGCTCGACGCGACGGTAACCTCGGATCTGTATGGGGTCGTCGCGTCGCCGCCCGGTCCCGCCGCGCCGCGCCCGCTCTGTGCAGAGACCTTTACTTGGACATCCAATCCAACCCATCTGTAGTCGTCGACGACGCGCACTGTTCCCGCGCGCTTAAAGGAGTTTGACAACTCCAAACTGGCAAACTGTAGGGGCCCTACAGTGACGAAGCCTCCTGGGGCCAAGGGTTGATGCGAAAACATAACACAGGCTCTGGGACTAATGCAACGAAGAAACGGTAGGTTGTTTACTCAGTAAGAGTCTGACACTGTTTCCCGCTCCGCCCAAGGGCGGGATTCGTTATTGGATGATTTTCACCTACCATAAAAAAACCTTCTGTGCTCCACCCAATGATCCAAGTGGAGCATCGTATCCGCCAGGTAGGCCGCACCTGGTGACACCCTGGCGTTTCTCTACTACCACCTGAATGGTAAACAGTAAACAGGTACCTCTCGAACAAAATCCCGTAGACTCATCGTATTTTGGGAGTGGTCATGGCATTATGCTGAAGACGTATATTTTTTACTAAGTATACTTATAATTTGTTGTCCTAGATTTGCGCCTTTTTCTTTCTTTCCGAACTGGCTATGTCTGGTGAGGACTTGCGGCAGGCGGACGGCGAGGGTGCTGTGGTGAATCTTCAGCCAGCTACGACTCAAAAATGGGACAGCAAGTTGGAAGGTGGGCAAGGTTCTTTACAATTAGATCACATCAAGGCTGGCGTGGGCCGTGGGGTAAAAGCTCTTAGTCTCTCATTGTTTTCAATAAGTAGAGATCTGAAGAAATCAGTGGTAATAATTAAACTAGTGTAGTGGTAATAATTAAACTCTAGTAGTAGGGTTCGATTCCCACCCAGGATATACATATATTGGGCTCGCCATAATCTCGGCGGTAAGTCCCCTCACCTTCCGCATGACGCAGGTTCTCACCAGACGTGGGAAGTTCAGGATATTCCTGCACCGGATTCGTGTGGAAGAGAGGCCTGGATGTCGCCAGTCTGGCCAGCCCGGAAGACACGGTGGAGATGCGCCCCGCTTAGGAAGAGCATCGTGGTGTCCTCGTGGGGGTGATCGGCGGCGGCGACCTCTCGCGCCGGGCACTGGTTCTGGCCATGGTCCGCAGCGAAGAGGAATGGCAGGCGGTCGCCTCCTTCTGCGAAGCAGTAATGTTCGTAAAGGAGGAGGCCGACCAACAACGAACGACGGAGGCAACAGCGCCCTCGCCATTTGATCCGTAGCGTGAACGGGCCGTTAGGACGACTAATAGTTGCATATTCACAGATTAAAGAGAGATACATTGTTTTATTTTGTAATGCACGCTTTTATATAGTGTTCGATAGATAGTTACCGTTATTGTCTAAATGCTAATAAAGCTGTTGATGGAGCAAATTGAATCCAAAAGAATCGGATATACGATATCATGATATACTGAGCGTACTGTATGTGGAAAATCTTTGAAATTGAAATATATCATTTTCATTTTTAATCTGTTGCATTTTCTTGAATTTTTATGCGAGATCCCGAGCAAGAGTTGTCCAAATGTCGGAGAATAAAAAATAAAACAAATTTTTACACGTAAAACATACACTATTGTCGTCACAGTGTTCAAGATTACAAGTGTTGTTGTAATTAAATAGTACTAGTGGTTTGTGCTTCAAGTTTCTGTGTAGCTATTTTCGAGATGTTTTATTATCACGGAGACATTGAGTCGCAATAATTGTAAATATTTGCCCCATCTGCTGTTTGCTGAGTTTGGAGCTAACACCGAAGTACTGCGAGGTAAAGACTATTGTTTTTTAAAAGCCATCTGACCTTGAATCTGGCCGGATCTAGAAAGGCGAGACATATAAGAGCAGCTTGTAAAAGTTGGCCGTGCATCGTCTGACGCACTGTCTACCTATATAACATTATATTGTATGTATACTATATACCTACAGACTATTAATCTGTTATGTTTGTTTTATAGCTTAATTAGATTTGATAACAACTTGTTACAGGCTAAAATGTGGCGAGAATATAACATATTGTGTGTGTATTTTTGCTCATACACTAGTCGGTTTTGAAAAGTAAATGTAAAGTTTGTTTGTGCATTAATCAGAGGAATGTAAACCATCATACATTAGTGAACTCAGCAATAGCTTGCTAGATAAACAATGTTTTGCCAAAACATGAATTGTTTGCGAGTGACAATTCAACACACAGCTCACTTCACACTTCACTCACAAGCAGTTATTTAATTCACAATAAAGCATTTCAGTTTTTATTACCTATTCATTTATTTATAGAGTACCAATACTATGATTAATATACCTCATGTGTTTACTGTAGATTCTTCAGTTAATTATTCAGTTAGGTATAAACAATCTTTAAACATGTTTATTATAATGAAAGAAAGAAAGAAAAACAATTTTTAATAGAGTTATAATTATCCTTTTCCATTCCCTCTCCTAGAGAGAGGAGGCCTGTGTCCCTGGAGTGGGAACATTAAAAAGCTGAAGATGATGATAATTATTAGAGACCGGATAATATGCAACATAAAAATCTTGAAATATGCATGCAAATATGCATGAAAAATGCCTAAAATATGCACGAAAACTGACAGAATATGCAACATTAAATGAGTTTTTTTGTTTTGTAAATATTATTCCTTTAGATTTAAGTATTTTGTTAGTAAATACTTGTCTTATTTATGTTTTACTTTATTATGTATGTATCTTTTTAATTTATTGTTATTTGATAAAATAAAAAAAACTATTAAGTTTTATATTTTTTATTAAAAAATCAGCATACATTTATAGAAAACTATCCATTGATAGATGTTAATCGATACAGTAGACATTATTTAATATTTTTGTAAACATTAACGGCGCGATCATTTGTCTCTTTCATTTTTTGAGTACCTACCAAAACAAAATATGCGCGGCTGCCGAGTGCGCTACGCTCGAAAAATACCTACCTACTGTAAATTATAGCAATAATATGCATCATCACTAGATATTAGTAAAAATATGATATTAGCCTTGAAAATCGCTTAAATATGCAAATGCATATGCAAATATGCAAATGCATATTATCCGGTCTCTAATAATTATCCTATTATATATTATGTACAATAAGTTGTACAACTTGAAATCTCTCTCATGAAATCATATTCATGCTTTGATGCATAAATGCATATTCATCTTTTTTACTGACATTTGCTTATCCTCCTGGAAAAATAATGTAGTATTTTTAAGTCTTAAGTGTCTTTTTAAGGCAGTTGGACTCTTGAGCCCTAAGCGAATGTCAGCATTTGCATACCTATTGTCTTTCTATTATGTCCCTAATTACAGTATTCAAAAGTTTAATAAAATAATATTATGACATGTAAAAGTGTTATTTTAAAACCTATTTACAAAATAAATATCATTTATCATTATTCAAGGGTATCAATTGGATAATAATATTCTTTTTTTTTTAAATGTGACATGGTGGTTGAAATATGTGTTACACATTTTCATATCTGCTTTATTTGTTTGTCCCATATGTAAAGAAAATAAATCATTTTTAATGAAATTGTTATTGAATTCTTGTCTTTTGATGTTTGATCTACAGAAACATTATAATTCTTCTAATTCTGTTGATATTAGAAATGAAAATCACTTGTATGAAGCAATCATTATTAATTTTCATGTCACCATATTAAATATAAACTATTAGTTACCAAGTCTAAAAATTAGTCTTATCAATAAAATATATTTCTATAAATATGTTGCAGAATTTGATTAAATCACTTAGAACAATTAATTAAAATTGAAAAAAAAATATGTTGAGACCAGATTTTGTTAATTAGAGTTGTGCATTCACTGATAAACATTAATTTTGTTCAAATTTTCCTTTTAGAGAAATTACTCCATATTTAATAGAATAATCATTATGGTTACATACATTTTCACCAATTTGTATTGAACCATTGAGCAAGACCTTTGCCTTGCAATGGATTAACAGTCTAATCTATACTAAGTAATATTTTTACAACTGGAATTACATATTTTTGTTTTACGACAGTGAAACCTATTGATCAACTTAATAACTAGTATCTGGCCTTGGTCCACACCTTGACGGTTGAGCTCTTTAGTAGTCCTGAGTTGAGTTTTGTGAATACTGAGAAATGCTTGTACTCACTGCATATGGTCAGGTCCATTCAAATTTGTATCATTCTATCTGATGAAGTTATTACTTATAACAGATTTAAGTAGTAAAGTATAAACAAAACTCTACTATACAAAAAAAAAAAACAAATCGTCCATACATTATAGGGAGATAACTATTTACAAGACTACCATTTACCTGCCTATTTGTGTTTTTTTTCAGTGGTTGGTTGGCTATTCAGTCAAAAATTTTCATTTTATCAGTATAATAATGGGTCAGGCCAACATTTATCTCAAATATTTATTAGTTTTAAAGAAATAGTTGAAAGTAAATTAAAATAGTCATTAAAAAAAAAGGATACTTAAATTATTTCTATCTTTATGGCAGTATAGAAATTTGGGTCACGGTTCAATAGAACTAGTTTTTTTTTTTAATATTTAGGCAGCTGTCAATTGAAAGTAAAACTCAGTAGGGAGGAAAAGTATTGCTTTCAACTCGCTCCGCAGGCAACTTTACGCCTACTTTCAGAGTATGATTAATGAAAAAGTACTTTACATTAAATATTCAATAGAGCTCTATGCAAATTTAACAGCAATTATCAAGTCGAAAGATACAGGTAACAATGTACATATTAGTCATTTAAATTACGCCAATGCAAACACGAACACGTCACGTAAATCTAAGGAAAAAGCTAGTATTTACATGAAGCCAGTAGTAGTTTCTATATAAAACAAGTTCATTCTTGTGCAGGTGTCTGAAGATGACGATGATTGACGGTGTTGGCGACGAGGTCGTGCACTTCGTGGCCGTGGTACTGGTGGTGGCCGTGGGGGCGCTCGCCTGGTGGTCTACAAACGCTCGCCCGGACCGATACCGAACTGTACTGGTGATGCGCTCCAGATCACTACACCCTGTCACTGTCAGCATTCGGACCAGTAAGCAGCTAGTTGCTTATCTTGATTAGAACAAATGTTACATTTATACACCATCCTACCTGTTGTCCGGTACAGGTTTGATCAAACAGACTTGACCGTTTGTACGAATGGATTGGTATGATGCGAACCGATCCATTCGCATACACTTTCAAATCTGTACCGAATGGACAACAGGTAGGATGGTTTTGGCCGGCCCTAGATTAGAAGAGCACAAGTGCTGTTTATTTCAAGAGAAATTCCTTCCAGCAACCTGATTTTCTGCTTTTCTGGTTGCCACTACTTAACTTCTATGAGTTGTAGTGGTTAAAATAGTGTCTAGTTCTAGAACTACCAAACCACTAGTGGTTTGTGTCGCTTGTGGTCGTCTTCAGCAATATCCGGTTAGACTAAGAAGGTTTAAATAAACTACAGTGCGGTCGGAGATGATTGTGGCGTTTATCGACACTCACCATTAACTATCTCCTTTAGTGAGATGTCATGAGATTTGGTGTGTTGTTCAAAGTGCTTATTTTTGCCTAAACCTTAATTTATACGTTTTTGCGTTGGGTATGTTAAAAAAGTAATTCGCATAATTATTTTATTTAGTACCTGTTCACTAAAATTAACCTAGTTTCAGGCATATTGTGCGTCTGTTGCACTGTTTTTTACGCAATCAAAAAATTACGTATTATGTACTTAAGACTCCTCATTATACCACAGTGAAGGAATCGTTTGTCTTGGTATGGTCATGTAAAGAGGAGGGATGAAACACATGTTACTACAAGGGTTATGAGTATACATGTGGATGGATTGAAAGGGAGAGGGGCTGGAAGATTATTCCATGTGAGATTGTATGAGATCCGACTTGACCCCCTCACTCCAAAAACTTTACATAGGTAATTAATAGATGCCACTAAATCCAAACCCAAAAAATGATGAACAGTGGTATGTAATAAATAGACGTAAGTACCTACTCTTTATTGTACAACATAATAATACATATGTATGTATTATGTACTTAAATAGGTAATGTTGGCCTTGACTGTACAAATTGGGTAAACAAAAAAGGTTTTTCAGGTGTATTAAGCAAGTTGAGTTAAATCATTACATAGTATAAAATAAAGTCGCTGTCTAAAAAATCTAAGCACACATAGGGACTTGTGCTTAGATTTTTAAAACTACGCAACGGATTTTGATGCGGTTTTTTTATTAGATAGAGTGATTCAAGAGGAAGGTTTATAAGTATAATACGATAAGTATATTTAAAGTCACCATTGCACCTGTGCGAAGCTGGGGCGGGTCGCTAGTTAACCTATAATAATAATTAACTTAGTATTCGTCCTCTCCCTTTTTGTGCAACTTAGCTGCGCCCGACATGGTCCATATTGACCTTGACAATATTTATACCACCATATGTACGTATGGAATGCAATAAAGTATTGATTGCAGTCCTATTTTTAGTTCTGATGTCAATTCAGAAACCAGTTATGTTAAAGTAGACTTTATTCAAAAACCTTGTCTTAAAATGTGTTTATTGTTTGCAGGATCGAATTTGATGATAACAGCTGCTCCAACAAGCAATTCAATACAAGTTCCCTCGAGTGATACTGCAAGTATGTTTATTGTTTTATTGATAAAATATTTCTTCATCATCAGCTTTTGGATGCCATACACGATACAGTTTACAGCGCGCTTGAAGCGGTGTTCAGTAAACTTGATCTTATGTGGCTATCAGTATGCACGAGAAGCAGACATGGATTAGAGACAGGGTAAGTGTCCACCAAAAAAGGTGACACCCAGTGCGGCGCGCCACCGCCGCCTTTTTGCTATGCCACTGCTCGGGGTGGTACATCACCAAATAACTTGACTCGCTTTGTGTGGATTGCCAAGGATTATCAGATTTTTACTAGCTAATATTCAGATTAGTTCCTTCACTGCCCGGTGCGTTGGGTCTCCGCAACTTTCAAATAGTTCTTCAATCCGCGCAATTTAGCTAACTCCCAAATATCTAATGATTGTGTCACATTTACAAAAGTGAACAGTACGCGGCAAATAAGTTGAACCCGCAAGCTCAACATTACGCACAAGCGCAACCCCCCACTTCGAGTGAGACACAAAAAACACAAAAAATCGGTTACTGCGAATTACTGCGGTCGACCACCATGATAGTGCGCTGGGTAGGTTTTTTTTTTTTTTTTTTTTTTTATGGTAGGTGAAAATCATCCAATGACGAAACCCGCTCTTGGGCGGAGCGGGAGACCAGTGTCAGACTCTTACTGACTAAAAAACCTACCCCGTACCTTCCTTGCCTTATTTCTGGAGTCGAGGTTACAATTTTCACATACCCTCTAGGCTCCAGGAGGCTTCGACCCTGAAGGGCCCCTGCAGTTTGCTGACAACTCCTTGAGGCGCGCGGGAACGGTGCGCGCCGTTGACGACTTGGACTCGGTCTTACCAGACGATCGGACGGCGAGCTACCCATTGCTCACCGTCCGCGAGCCAGTGTCTACGGTGGCCGGATATCGGCAGGATCGCGGCGGCGACGGCTACGGCGAGTACGCCGTTGCCTTTGCCTTATGCGGTCGGCCTCCTCCTTTACGAGCATTACTGCTTCGCAGAAGGAGGCGACCGCCTGCCATTCCTCTTCGCTGCGGACCATGGCCTGAACCAGGGCCCGACGCGAGAGGTCGCCGCCGCCGATCACCCCCACGAGGACACGGCGATGCTCTTCCCAAGCAGGGCACACCTCCACCGTGTGCTCCACCGTGTCCTCCGGGCTCGCCTCACAGTGGCGACACCCGGACGTCTCTTCCGCACGAATCCGGTGCAGGAATCTCCCGAACTTCCCATGTCCGGTGAGAACCCGCGTCATGCGGAAAGTGAGGACGCCGTGAGGTCTATCCAGCCAGCGCTGGGTAGGTAATATTATAGGTATACATTTTCTCCAAGAAATCTAAAAGTAGTAAATGCACAGATATATAATGTAAGTAGGTAAATAGTGGAGGAAATACATTGAGCACATTGGCATTGCCCTCTAAAAAGGTCGAGTCGAGTACACGCACATCCGCAATACCTGTTGAAAAAAAAAACCGGATGAACGTAAACTATTGATTATAATGATTTTTTACTCTCAGTCGATAACTTGACCTTCCTGCGAATGAGCATGTGCAACTAACAGACCTAATTATGTGTTAAATCAATAAATTATACTATTATTGATGGAAACTTAGTCCCTCTCGCTTTTACTCTATTCTATATGTGGTTACTTTTCTGCTCCTATTGATAGTAGCTTGATGTTTATATTCTACAGCCTTCCTTGGTAAATTGGGTATCTGACATTAAGAGTCTTTCAATTCGAAACAGTAGTTTCTGAGATTAGCAGGTTCAAACAAACAAAATCTTCAATTTCATAATTTTAGTATCTTAGACTAGCTGGGCCCCGCGGTTTCACCCGTATCTCTAGTTACTGCCCTGCTCCCGTAGGTTGTAGTGTTAACCTTCCTCGATAAATGGACTATCCTATAAAGAAAGTATTTTTCAAATCGGACCAGTAGTTCCTAAGATAAGCCATTCAACCAAACAAACAAACTCTTCAGTTTCATAATATTAGTATTACCTACCTATCTTAGATATTTTTGTTTATAACCGACTTCGGAAAGAACGAGGTTCTATGTATTTTTTTTTATATGTTCTGGGTTAAATTACAAAGAGATCAAACTATTATGGAAACACCGACTTCCAAAATTAAAGTTATTTTGCACGTTTTTGTATTATTATTTTTTTACATAGAAGTCGCCTGTATGTTTTTTGCATTTTTTTTTTTTGATGATGAGAACTTTTGATTTTAAATAATAGGTGTGATTCAAGTTTCGAAGTGATTTTTTTTGTTAACATATTTATGTTTCCTTTTGGACCTTTGATCTCAATAGAAGACAAAGGAAACAAAGTAGTCCACGGTCAAAAACGGTTGGATTAAATAGTCAATGCCAACGCTGCCGTGCAGATACTAAAACGCAGTAAAAGTGTTGTAAAATACGCTTTTTTTTTGCGTTTTAGTGTCTGCACGGCAGAACGAATGTCGGAGATTATAAACCTGATATAATCATCATCACATGTGACATTCACCAACCTGTGGGAACATTTAAAAGCTGCTTATGTTATATTCACCATCTACCTTCCCTTGGACAGCCGTAAGGACTCTGAAAAAGGGTCGAAGCCTACTGGGGCCCAGGGTCTCTTTCTGAAAGGAAGGCTTGGCCCCAGTGCGAAGGGCAGAGAAGGAACGGGGTCGTGTGTTTCTTCAGTAAGAGTCGGACACTGTTTCCCGCTCCGCCCAAGAGCGGGATTCGTCATTTTACAAGCTTTCATTTAGTTTCACCTGTCCCGTTGTCTGTCGTTCTGTAATCAAATCTTGCAACTTAAATTTGATCCACTTCCACTTAAATTTGGTATACACGTTTAGTTCGGATGACAATGCAATTTTATGATGACATGGAGCTTATCTGATGATGGAATCGCGAGGTAGCCATAGGAACTCTGTAATTAAACGGCACAACCACGTTGAGTTTGGGCTCGTGTGAATCGTCTTGACGAGTTTTATTTATATAAGTATAGACCACCGCTATAAAAGCTTGTTATGAAAAAAAAATATTTTCATTGAAAACTTGTTATGATTTTTGCCCACCGTAAAAAAAAACCTTTCCTTGGACAATGTTACCTACTCGTTTTCATTGCATCTTCCAATCTCCTTGAATCCCAATTGACCGTCCCGGTATCGTTGAAATCTGAACTAATAGTTTTTATTTGGCTCATACTGTCCTACTGCTAGGCATAAACCTTCCCCTACATCCTTAATAGGCAAAAAAAAAAATATTGTAAAATCTAATTATAAAAATCTTGTTTCTTGCTCCTCCGAAATGGCTAAACCGATATTTATGAAATTTTTTGTGTACTTTTTGGTAGGTCTGATTATCTTTAAAATTATCTCTAATAATTTTTAAAATTATTTTTTTTACGAAAATTTCATTTATTTACGATCTGTGAACGAAAAAAGTGTATTCAGAATTCAGTTCTTCAATTTTACTAACCTTTTAAATTTTGCCATTTTTTTTTTTCATTTTGACAGTACAGCATGACGTCACATCCTGGATATCGATCTTATTCTCATTTGGAACACATAGTAAAGTAATGTTTTATTGTGCAGGTGCTACTACTACGGAGACGACTGAAGAAAACAACGCGAGGGTGATTCCCCTGCAAGAGATGGACAGTATAGTGGACGCAGACATGGCTATGCTCGACAATAACCGCTTGCATTTCTACAGGAGAGTTGATTGTGAGTTCTATTTAATTTTTTTTTTATATGAATAAATTAAGGAAATTTTTATAATAAACTAGCTTTTGCCCGCGGCTTCGCTCAAGGCAACAGTTTATTCTACTTTACTCCAGTCTACCCTACTCTGCTCTACTATACCCTAATTTTTATTTCGTAAGAACCTTCTAATAATAACAAACACAACAAAAAAGAATTAGCGAAATCGGTTCAGCCATTCTCGAGTTTTGCGCTTACCAACACATTTTGCGTTTCATTTTTATATAATTTAAAGTAGATAACATCCAGTTACACACAAGACAAAACCATATTGAAAAAAATGTTTATTATTATTTTATCGTTGCGCATAGCTATGAGTGTCTTTTGTACACAGGATCACGTTATACAGGATGGAATTAAAGTCGGGGGCATTATTCTTACCCAAGGTGCGACTTACGATACTTATTGCATTAGACCTGCTATTGCGCGAATCAAAAATCTTATTTGAGCAAGAAATAGTTATTAGTATTATTTGATGTTTGTTTATTTTAGTGCTGCGCTGTACTGCGTTTTAAGATTTTAATTCACGACTTTTGGAGTTGTAAGTGTTTATTTACAATAATAAGGCTTTTACAATATGACTTAGGTACTACTTTTTTAAGGTTTTCCATTCTTCATTAATAACATTTTTAATTTGCTTAATAGTAGACCTTTGTTAAGAACAATACCCACGACTTCAATTCCACCCTGTATATTGTAAATAATTCGTCGTTGGTGTGTCTATGCAAATAAATAAACAAATAAATCGACATCACCGATCAAGCAGTATTCTTTAATTTAACGAATGGGATCATTTAAATAAATTAACATTTAACATTGCATTTACTTAAGTCTATTTTTATGAATTTTTATCGGGTGGGCGAAAAGCAGGTATTTATGAATACCTACCTACATTCATTAAGATACTTTGGCTGCATTTACACATAAAAACTTTATACCATATTGTTGTATTATGACAAAGAAAGTTCAATAATGTGACAGTCTGGCACAAGGAAATGGGCGAATCACAGTTCTAAAAAAAAAAAAAAAACATGGGCCACCCATGAACATTTGACGCGCTCGAGTATTTCCATGTGACTATTTGATTTTTACATTAAATAAATTGGCCAAGAGCGTGTCAGGCCACGCTCAGTGTAGGGTTCCGTAGTTTCCCGTCTGCCACAAATTTCTCACAATGTAACAGAACGTACTGGGTTCTGTTACATTGTGAGCCCTTTTGTATTTGTGTATTGTGAGCCCAGAAAAAATGTTTAATTGTGTGTACCCTAATTAAACATTTTTTACCACTTTTTGTTTGTGCACTTTGACGGCATGGTTGATATACATATTGATTTCAGCTTTCTAGTGCTAACAGTCGCTGAGATTATCCGCGGACGGACAGACAGACAGACTCATCATCATCATCATCATCTCAGCGTTAGTCCCGGTTGCTTCCTTGGCTTACACCTCGGTGCCCGGGGTCCGCTTTCCAACTCAGACGCTTCCACTTCGCTCGGTCTTTCGCGTCCTTTGCCGTAAGCCCATTGGCACGCATATCGTCCCTTACGACGTCGATCCAACGCCTCTTAGGCCTTCCTCGTTTTCCGGGTCCCGGCGGAGGTGGCATGGCGAGGCATCTGTTACCCACGTAATCTGCCGGTTTTCGTAATACGTGGCCATACCAGCGTAGGCGACCCTCCTGCAGTTTATCCGCTATGTCACGGACATGAAGGCTGCCCCGGATGCGGGAGTTTTTAATGCGGTCTTTCCGCGACACTCCCGACATCCAGCGCAGCATATTCATTTCCGTGACACGCAGGCTCTGCTTATGCCGCTCAAGTACAGGCCGCACAGACAGACAGACTGACATGGCGAAACTATAAGGGTTCCTTGTTGACTACGGAACCCTAAAAAACCATTATTTGCTTTCTCCCCCACCCCACTAAAATAAAAACTTGCAATAGACTTATTTTTCGTTTTAGAACCCTATTTTTATAACCTGGTAGGTCCCCATGATACTTTAGTAACTGCAAATTTAG
This sequence comes from Mythimna loreyi, assembly GCA_029852875.1. Classification (NCBI taxonomy): domain Eukaryota; kingdom Metazoa; phylum Arthropoda; class Insecta; order Lepidoptera; family Noctuidae; genus Mythimna; species Mythimna loreyi. The sequence continues at coordinate 17,180,760 of CM056784.1, read as the reverse complement.
TACCCTGGCTTCCACTACTATTCAAATATGTTTCGTCGAATCACGAGGCGTATCACAATCACAAATGTGTAAATGCGGTATAAATGAGTCCTAGTCAAAAAACGTTGCGTATCAGATTTTTTAAAGAATTTACAATTTGAATAGTGATTCTCCATCCATTACTTCTCAAAAAGTGGTTGTATTGTTTGGAGATTTTAACATTAAAGTCGCATCATTTGAATTTTGATGTTTTTGGTCATTTTAGAACATTATACGAGTTTTTTTTATTACTTATGTAAATTAAAACTAGAAATATCAATTTTTTTTTAAATAGTAAATCGTCCCACTGTTGCCAAGCCATGTTCAAGAAAATCATATAAAAAAAAATTAAGTTACTATTTAAAGCAAACCTTGTCTCGTTACAGTTGGGTCGGCCTTTTTATTTTAGAAACTATAAAGTCTATATGAAATAGGACCCATATAAAACAATCCTAGAAGTGTAGTATTTTAGCATACTTTATTGCGTTTTGAAAATGTACTCTTCCCTAAAATAGAGCACAATACTCTGTATAAGGTATGAAACGAGCTGGTTTTGTTTTCTTTAATCTTGCTGCAATTCTAAAGCTGGTGGCTGAAGACATTGCTCAACACAAAGCAATAACTGCAGCAATTTAGCAGTGTAGCCCGGGGATTTAGCCAGATATTGGTAAATGCCTTAGGCATTAAGTCCGCCTTTGTACCGTTATGTGCATGAAGTGTTAAATAAATGAATAAATATTTTAAACAAACGAAGGAACAAAATTTGTCAGCAATTCAATTACAGCATCTTGCTGGGCTATATTCGGCAATATATTGCATTTATAAATTGCTCTGTATTGATCAATATTGCGCAATAAAAATAGACAACAAAATGCTATTTTTAAGCCCTATTACCGGGGTCATTAGAGTACAGTTGCCAACCCTGATTGCAGGTTACTATATTATTAAAACGCTTATAATGAACAATGGTCACGAGAACATTAATTTTATCCTATAATATTATACTTAGGTATGCAATTTAGTATGTATAAGTAGGACTTATAAGGAAAACCTTTTATGTATTAAGTTGCTAATGATTTATTTTGAAGGCAAACATAGTTTTTATCTGCTAAATTCATAAATTGGTTTATATTGGAAACATCCTCAGTTTTGCAGTTATAAAATTAATAATAATTTTATTAATGTAATGGTCATATTCTACCACTTCATAACATCTGAAATAGAAAATTAGAAGTTAAATATTGTTCATCATCATTATTTCAGCCGAAAGACGTCCGCTGATGGGTGTAGGCCTCTCCCAAGTGTCGCCACAACGACCAGTCCTGTGCGTCTCGCATTCATCGGACTCCCGCGGCCCTTACCAAGTCATCGGTCCACCTTATGAGATGCCTTCCAACACTACGTCTTCCGGTATGCGGTCGCCACTCTAAAACCTTTTGGAAGCCATCGATTATCTGTTCTGCGAGCAACGAGCCCTGCCCACTGCCACTTAACAGTCGTGATTCTTCGGGTTATATCAGTGACCTTGGTTCTCCTACGAATATCTTTATTCTTGATGTGATCATGCAAGGAACCTCCGTGCATAGCATTCTCTATTGTCCTTTGACTAGCTTTAAGCCTTCTCATGAGGCTCAGTTTCACAACCTCGGATAAAATGTTAAAAATTAAACCAAAATTATATAATTTCACGTAGGCCCACTTGAACACTTCCCACTTAAACGTCAGAAGCTAGTGCACGGTATTTATTGGTCGTTCCATATTCAGAAGGAAGAACCAACCCAAAAACACTGTTTGCTATTTAAAAAAAAAAAACTTTTTTTTACAAGTGTCTTTATATTACAATATTAATCGAGAGGACAATGTAGATTCAACTGTTTCTTTTTCGATGTTAAGTTTTTGTTCAACTATGTTGACTGCAACACAGTAACAAAAAGACAATGTAGTTTAGTAAAACGACAATGGAGTTAATGAGCTACTAGAGAAGACACATCTGCAGATGTAGTCATTGCCAAACAAGCGGGTCTTCAACGTAGTCTTTAATCTTGTAATATAATAATCCCCTTTTTATAGGAACATATACACTTCTCATCAAAAAAATCGAAACACCTTGCAAGTTTACGTTTTGTCAGGATTATCAGAAAAATGTGTACATTTAGGAATAAATGTTAAATGTCGTTTAATAGTGAGTAATATGAGCTTATCAAATCTTAATGTTAATGTTCTAAATTTAAATGAATTTTTCATAGGTTTCGTATTTTGTTAAATGAGTCATTTTTATTCCGTATGGAGTATAAAGGAAATGGATAAAACAACACACGTAAATGAAAAAAAAAGCTAAAAAACGTTTATTTAATAACTTGTATTCCCTCCCCGAGCTCTAATTACTGCTTCCATACGGTTCTTCATCGATCGGATGAGAGTCACGATCACATGCTGTGGTATATTGTCCCATTCCTCTTGGATTGCATCTTGCAGCTGGCTAAGTGTTTCTGGGGCAGGATCTCTTGCTCGAATTCGTCTCTTTAATTCATCCCATAGATGTTCAATGGGATTCATGTCCGGGCTTCTTGCTGGCCATTCCATAATAGAGATATCGACTTCGTTAAGATAATCTCGTACGACGCCCGCGGTGTGAGCCCTAGCATTGTCGTGCATGAATATGAAGCCGTTGCCAATAAAATGTGCATAGGGCATCACATGAGGCTCGAGACACTCTTCGACGTACCGATGACAGTTTAGTGCAGGCAGACGTGGCCCAGACACGAAAGCAAGCTCTGTCTTACCGTCGGCGCTGATTCCTCCCCAAACCGTCCACGAACCGCCACCATAGCTGACCTTTTCTTCAATGCAGCATTGTGCATAGCGTTCTCCGTCTCTTCTGTAGACCTTGTTCCTTCCGTCGTTACCATACAGCATAATTTTACACTCATCAGAAAAGAGAACTTTGCTCCACTGTAGGTATGACCAATTTAGGTGCTCACGTGCAAAGTTAAGGCGCGCTCTTCGATGGTCTGCAGTTAATTTCGGCCCATTTGCTGGCTTATGCGGTACCAGTCCACGATCCTTCAACCTTCTTCTAATTGTAGAGTCACTTACAGCCACCCTTCGTACAACACGAAGCCGCTGCTGCAGTTGAAAAGCGTTAAGGCGTCGATTTCTTAAAGAAGTTGTTACAATAAATCGATCATCTCGCTCAGAAGTGACCCGATTCCTGCCAGATCCTGAACGGCGCGTGAACAAACCAGTCTCCCGATAACGTTTATAGACTCTATGAACAGATGACAGGCTTAGATGCAGTCTTGCAGCCACAACACGCTGACTAAGGCCAGAATCCAGCAATGCCACAACTTGGGCGGCTTCTGTGGGCGAAGTATCCATACGTTTTAGAAAAAAAACCTTTTTTCAGACGTCCCAAAGTCACAGTATTGAAATAAAAAACAAAAAGTTTAAGGATAGGCGCCAATTTTTAGTTTTTAAACGCTAAATGTACTCCAACCCTAAACACACATTTGTCTCAAAACAGTGATTCATTTCGTTTATAAGATAAACAAATGAAATTCTAATTTTGAATTTAGAATTTTCGCTTATTACTGTAATGGCCAAACTGCCAGCTATAATATATGTATTTTTTTTCATCGTATGAATTCTTTTTTGTTTAACACAAAAAAGAATTCATACGATGAAAAAAAATACAGACTTACATTCGGACAGAAACAATGAAAACGGAAGTGTTTCGATTTTTTTGATGAGAAGTTTATTTTGGTGTGGATATTGAACATTCCCTCGCTAAGTTCTGTAAATGACTTAGCAACTTGTTATAAAAGAGATTGCTGTTTATGAGAAATAAGAGTAAGGGGTTTTGTGTTCCCGTTCTATTAACGGCTGTTTACGACTTTGTCTGCTTGAAACTAGTAAAACAGCAAAAATGTTACTAGGTATTGAACTCATCCCATTCTTCATTCCCTTTTCCTGAAATAATAGTCACTCGTTATATCATTATATATACAAACAGTCAGTGAAAATTCATTCAAAATCGGACCAGACCATTATATCATAACACATTTTTTTTATATGAGAAAATAATCTTTATATAAAAAAAATAGGTATTTAATCAATCAAACATTATTTTTCACATTAAAGACAGATGCTTTAAATTTAATTATTCCTATAAATGTATAGATTATCACCATAACTTGTCTCTAAATTCTTATTTTAAATATTAATTTCCTTGTTCCAGCTTCAAACAATACACAAAGCACCTCAGAGTCAACAAGCGACGAAAGCGAAGTTCATGAAGAAGCCGAGCCAGCCAGCAACGCTCAGATCAGAGAGATGGACAGCATCGTTAGTGCCATGGAGGCTGATGTCACTGCAGGCTGCGACTTCTTCACACGAAACAATGGTGGGTATGCATGATATCACTGTTCTGCCGTGCAGATACTAAAACGCAGTAAAAAAGCCTATTCTACAATACTATTACTGCGTTTTAGTATCTGCACGGCAGTGTTGATATTCGGTAATTCTACTGACTGACTGGCGGTATTACCACGCTGTTTGGCAATGCTGTTGAACCATGTTGACTGCAACACAGTAACAAAAAGTTAATGTAGTCTTTGAAAAACAAGCGTGTCTTCGACGTAGTCTCTCTTGTAAAATCCTTTTTTATAGGAACCTATATTTTGTATAGATTTGCTTTTTATTATATAATTTTAATAAATAATTATTGTTCCAGAAACAAACCCCTCGACAACATCATCTGCAGCGAAAAAAGAGGACAGAAAAGAAACGAATGCACCTTCAACAGCCAATATAGACAAGCAACCAGAAGTGAACGCAGAGGGCGCTGGCGACGCGACGACGAACGAACACGCGGAAGACAGGAGGCGGATATTGATCAAGTTGAAGTATTTGAACGACACCTTGAAAGAGGTTGAAGGGAGTCTCGATGAGTTGTTGAAGGATTTTAAATGGTTAGTATTGAGTTTTCCTTGGAATATTTGGAGAAATTGAGAGGCCATCTGGATTTTCATAGGGATTTTTTTTTAGTTAGTAACTTTTTTACCAATTCAAAAAATAATCCCCTTTATTAAATGATTTTTTCTCCAGCTTTCGAGAGTATGTTTCAGCCGACTGGACCAAATCTTCCGTATCCGCATAGATTGTATGACAATATAGCTCTTGCAGTTGCATGGTTTTATATACTGCTCATTCTTCTCTTAATTTGCTCAGTCACTATTATAATAACAAATATTTAATAACTATAACATAATATACTGGACGTAGGCAGCGTTAAACATTGCCATTGACCGGTTCTGCACTGTTTTCATCCTGCAAATTATAGCGTTCTACTATAAATCGTTCGTCTTTTTACACCACAATACTTTAAAAAAAATCTACCCTGTATTTTTGCTTTTCTAGGCGCCACTTCTCAACGGAGCTGACAGCAGAATGCCGCGTCCGTTTGATATTCAACGGCCGCGTGTTGTTGGACGACGCGGCCACGCTGCGAGCTTGCGGCCTGCACGATAAGGCCGTCGTACACTGCCTCGTACACCCCAAACGTACTGTCAATCAGGTGAGTGTCAGGATATGGAGAAAGGTAATGAGCATTGGGACGTGTTGGAATCGACCAATAAAAGATGAAACGAGAAACTCTGGAAATGCGATGAGCAGAGAGCTCTTTTTTTATTTGAGAAGTCATCAAAAGGAGGTTCAGATATTTACTGAGTAAAACGTACAGTATTCCTTCAGTTATTCTTACGGGGATCCAATCCGTCTGGAAGGCGTCGCACATTTCTTTGAAGGCCGATAGTTGGTCCCGAGTGTTATTTTTCGCCGTTACAGGTTGTCAGAAAATTTAAAGTTTCAAGACCAATTTTGCCAACCAAGTGATGCACCAGCTTTCAATCTAGAAAGGCAATCTAGTTAAAATATAAAATAGGAATCATTCCATGTTCTTGGTGTGACTGCCTGTTACTGTAGCTGTACCTAACTGTATCTGTTTAGACTGAAAGTTGACCACAATTTAAAAAAATATATATTTTGACCTACACTAGGTATTGTGTGAATACATTCACAAACACGTAAGCTTACAAGCCCAAGACACCCAGACCGTTTGAATCGACACAGTGATATGAAACGCAGCAGTCATTCAATACCATGCCTTCCATGTAAGATGAGATCTTGGGGTAAGTCTATACATCTGTATAGACTATTTTCAGTGACGATCTCGTCACTATATGATGATCGGTTGATTCCTGCACGTCTGCTCATCGCTAGATATCTTTATACATTATATGTACACGAGAAAAGTAGCATAGCATCCTCATCATCCTTATAATGTTCTATAAACTCTCTAGAAGAGGGAATGGACCTTAATTCACCACGCGGGCCCAGTGCGGGTTAGTGGATGTCACATGTCTTCGAATTTTTGGTTCTAGGACATGACGGTTTTTCTCACGACGTTTTTCTCCACCGTTTTGAGAGGAGTGGTGATGAAATAAATTGCACAAAGTAATGCGCCTGGCTGGTTTTGGACCTACAACACTTATTTCAAGACTTTACCACTCAGTCACCGCTGCTCTCCGAGAAAAGTAGATAGTTTAATCAGCAGGTATGGTAACAGGCGTGATTTCCCAGGGCACACCAGACGAACTCCGAGCTTCCTATCTTCGCTGAAGAGACTACTCAATGTTTACTGTCGCCATGCAGACAGGCTTGGTTGGTTCATTATTTTACTGATGGTAGCTTCCAACTCTGTAGTTACAATAGTAGTGAGTCACCACAAAACAACAGATTTTTTTACTAATCGGTTATTTCCGTCCTACAACTATTTTGGATGATGATTTTGCGTAAAATTAGGTACAGTCGAGTCCAAAGTCATTAGAATTAAAATGAGTGGTGCATTACGCAATGCTATTGTTATATTGCTAAACGATTTAGTTAACAAAAAGGTTAGGCCATGTAAAAACTAAATGTGGATGAACAAAGTGTGTGATGTAATGGGGAAAACACAACTTTGCAATGTATTATGGTTTTGGCATTCCTTTAAAATTAACCTTTGGATTATGCTTAATGGTCAAACTGGTTAAAAATGTGCTAGAGAAAAATATAATCAGCAGAAATCACAGATTAGCGCTGAAATGTTTTTTTTTTACAGTTAAACAGTGTAGAAAAAAAGCTGTGAGGTTTTTTATATAATTTTATCATGGAAATACACTCACAAAATAAGAGATTGAGATTCTGCAGGGCAGGCCTTCAACTCCCACTAGAACGAGAAGATACTAAATAAAAGAAAGCAAAAACAATGTGAATTAGTGATAATTTTGTTTTCGGTACCTACATACATTAATATGCAACTTGAAAACTCGTTTTTATACCTACCACTTTTAGGCACGCAATTTACTGTTTTTTCATACTAGTGCTGTAAAGTGTTGGCGCTCGCCCCCGCTATAATTTAATATAAATATATTTATGATGAGTCAACCCCCAGTTTATTCATATCTTCGTAAGTGTATTGAAGACCGTCGTTTGATACATATGAAAATTAGTTACAGCAACCCTCAGAGTCCAAAAAATCCGCCATGAAAGTCACAAAATTCCGCATCGTTCGTAGTTCGTATTGACAAACTTTCTCCACTTTTGTTACAATAAACCTAGGGGTCTTTAAGTCAAAAGTGAATAGTCTACTTCTAGGCAAGCGTGCTCTATTATCGACCACATCATCGCTTACCATCAGGTGAAATTGTGGTCAAATGCGCGCCTATCATTACATAGTGTAAAACAAAGTTGCTTCATCCCTATGTAGGTTAGATCTTTAAAAGTCCGCCACGGATTTTGATGCAGTTTTTTTTAATAGATAGAGTGATTCACGAGGAAGGTTTATGTGTATAATACATGCATAATATATTCAATATCAGTACCCGTGCGAAGCCGGGGCGGGTCGCTAGTCTAGAATTTATCCGACTTCAGAAAAGCAGGTTTCTTCTTCATGTTTAAACGTTGATGTAATTTTCCAGCAACACGGCATGCAGGACGAGGGCTCCATGAACGCGACACACGAGCTGATCACGGAGCGGGCGCAGCCGGAGCGCGCGTGGGACCTCGAGAACATTCTCATGACGCTCGTGTCCGTCGCGCTCACCGTCGTCTGGTTCTTCAGGTGGGTAACCTCATCATGATCTACTTCTTTCATATTGGGGGACGGAGATGAATAGTGAGCATTACCCTCTGTGGTTTTTTTTAAATGGTAGCTCATCCAATGCCGAATCTCGTCCTTGGGCGGAGCTGGAAACAGTGTCAGACTCTTACTGACTAAACAACCTACCCCGTTCCTACGTCGCCATCTATATCAGGGCCAGAGCCTTCCTTTCAGACACGAACCCTTGACCCCAGTTGGCTTCGACCGTTCTACTGAGTCCCTACGGTTTGCTGACAACTCCTTGAGACGGCGCGCACTGTTCAGTGTTCAGTACGGCGCGCACTGAACCAGTGCGCGCCGTCATTGGCGATAAGGCTTGGTCTGGAAGATTACCAGACGACCGGACGGCGAGCTACCCATTGCTTGCCGTATCACCTTCTGTGGTCATTTTTTAATGCCCTCACCAACGGATGGAGTGACAGGGTGTGTCTACTTGTGTTCCCGCAGTGTATTCTTTAGGCCCTTATCGACAGGTGAGTAAAACCGAGGTCATACGGCTCATCGAAAAAGCATGCTGTGTGTGTCATTACAATAATTGATTTTGTGAGCTGGCGAGTCAGACTCGCAGCCGTCCGGTAACAGTCCGGACTGTTCCCGCTCGCCTCAAGGAGTTGTCAGTAAACTGTAGGGGTCCAGCAGGGTCGAAGCCTCCTGGGGCCAAGAGTCTAGGATCAAGGCAAGGAAAGAATGGGATAGGTTGTTTTGTCAAAGAGTCTGACACTGTTTCCCGCTCCGCCTAAGGGCGGAATTCGGAATGGGATGAATATTACCTAGGTACTATAAAAAAATCACCGGCATCAGGTGGGATAGTGGTCAAATGCGAGTCTACGCATAATAAATAAAAATGTTTTTTCCAGATGCGAATATTCAAATCTATTCACTGCGAGCGCGAGCCTGGCCCTGTTCGGGCTGACAGTGTTCTACAGCGTGGCGATATTCGGGCTGTACCTGTCCGACACATTCCAGTTCGACAGACGGCCCGCACCCGCCGTGCCCGACAACTAGACCCCAACGTGACAACTTGCCCAAGTTTTGTAAATTATGTATATGCCGCCTTTTTTACTGTGTTAAAAGGTAGCGTTTGGATTCCTGTCTACGCGAATAGCTTGGCGGACATAGTCTATGGATAATAAGACCTCTTTTCGCGCGATGGTTATTTATTTTTAAATATAAGTTGACGTCGTTAGTGTAAGCCAGGTTGTTGAAGCATTTGGAATACTTGGTCTACTCGTGACAGTGTTTGAATTCACGATAAGCATTTATCGTAGAAATAGAATAAGTCTTCCTACTTATTATATCAAGCCAAGATTTTATACCAAAATTGTGTTTTTACAGGTATCAGTCTCAATGGCTTACACAGTTCTTGAGTGAGAGTCGATCCGCCATGCTAGTCGCAAATAAGTTAAAGCTCTATATGCAGGTCATATTGCTGTATTATCCTTTGAAATTAATACCAAGCGCTTATACTTTTAGTTAAAATGTAAATCTTCATTGTAATTGGCTTAGCTAAGCAGTCATGTATATAAATAAATGTTTCATAAACATAGTGTAATAAAGTAAAAAATAATTGTGAATGTACACAAAATCATTTACAACTATTATTTTATACTGATAGTTAAAATATTAAAATTCATACCAAAATTATAATGTCAAGGAAACCAGTTTCTTATATTTATTTGATTTGTGTGGAGGAGTGAGGAGTGTTTTAACTCAAAATTTTGTTATTTTTGCTGTAAATACATATAGCTGTAACTAACTACGATACTGTAATGGTATAACAGTATACACCATTACGATCTAAATAATAACATCGCCATCATACATAGCACAAAAAAAAAATCAATAAGAGAGAGCCTAGTATTTCCATGTTACCGTTTTAAAACCGTCCAAAATCAGAAATTGCGTACATAATCGAAATATTCAAAATGATTTTACGCTTTGGCAATTTGATTGACAGATTTAGTTGGATTATTTGGACGATTGCATTTCCACACGAAATCTTTGATTTAAAGATTCAACAATTGGTGATTGCGACAAAATGGATCTTATTTAGGGCGGTTATACTTGTTTAATTTTATATCTCAGTCAAAAGTAACCCGTGTTGAACTAAACATAGGGTTTACTGGTCTCAAAAATTGTAAATAATGGTAATAGGTATAAACATCTGTTTTATATTTATTTAGAAGTAAGTTTGGACTTTTCTTTTATTCACTTTATCATCTTCATCAATTACATCTCATGTTGGATGTTAAATTAATATTTTTCTAGCATATATTTCCTTTCATTGTTAAAATATTTTAGTAATCAATAAAGCTTATAAAATTCTAGTTATTATTCGGGTACCTAATCGTTTTCTACGCTAATAAACGTTTTATTGTTATTTACTTTTAAGGAAATAGATATATTAAAAGTAAATTTTAATTGAAATCTATTGTTTTTTTCTTTTTTTTTATAATTCCCAAATCTTGATCATTGATATTTCAATCAATGCTAAATAATATATTCGAAAGAAACCGTAACGACACATAAGGTTTCATTACAAGGATATAAATTGTAAAGGTGTCGTTATAAATACAAATTGGAATACAATCATTCCAGGTACCTAAATGGACATAGGCTTGTGAGTTACATTGTCAGCAACTATTTTTTAGAAGTGAAGAAAATAAAACCGTTGCAATAGACTAGGAATAATTGTTATTCCCAGAATCCGGGCGATTTTTGAAGAAAACCTCCAATATGCGCGTTCGAAAAGTGTTTTACCGTGTTAGTTACTAATCGGGTGATCGTCATAACACAGGACTCCCAATAGAACGCATCTCGCAACACCTAGTCTAGGCTCAACACACACCGAAAGAGCGGCGAAGCGCAGAGCCACGAAGTCCCGCGCCTTCTCGAGCATTCCAGCGACTTCTCGAGCAGTCGCAGGAATGCGCGCGCCTTCCTGAGCCCACCCGCGAATTCATGGGTCGCTCTCCTATGCGCAGTTCAGTTTCAACAAAACTTGAGGAAGCTTGTGTTTAAGCAGTGAATATCATGGGTATTTTGGATTTAATTATTATTGCACATATAATTGAAGAATCCATCACTTCTGTGTTCGTTGCACTGAAAGGAATGAATGCGAATGCTCGCCTGCAACAAATGCTCAGCGTGCAACAGACGCGCGCCGCGCGCGGGGAGCGGACGCGAGGGCCGGATATTGTCAGCGGCTGCTCGCGAATGCTCGAACTTTCTCGGGAATTCCCGCGACTTCCCACGCAGTCGCATGGCTTCGTTTATGGAATTACCCGGAATTCCTGCGGCGCCGCGGGCATCCGCACGACTCGTTGAGTTTTTCATGCGATAATAAGTATTATGGTAATGGAAATAAAGTTAAAAATCATATGACACTGAAACTGCGTTCAGCTTCGTTGCCCTTCGCCGCTCTTTCGGTGTGTCTTGAGCTTTATCCGATGTTTCACAGAACCGGTCCTCGAACTAAAATTGTGGAATACTTCACGATAAGTCTCGCTAACTTCATCATCCTTCTCGACCGTAGATGACGAGTTTTGTTCGTCTATTTGACAAAGAGAAATTATTGTTATATAGTCATTGACAAAGTGGTTGTATAGTCATTGTTAAATAGGCACTGATATTACATCGAAGGTAGCCTGGCACTTTATGAAATTCCTGGTTCTCGATCACCGATACCCTATACGAAGCGCCGTTGTGGGCTAACGCAACGGAAGCAACCGAAGGCCCAGCTAAGTTACGCCAGAAGGTCATGGGCACACGGATGGTGCGGGGATACCGCACGGTTTCCCGCAAAGCGGCGAACCCCTTGTTGGCCTGCCACTGTGGCAGGCACCGTGCACATGCACGATTTGCACGTGGAGATGCAAAACCGGGGCAATACTCTTGCCGCGACTTCTTCGGAACTTCGTGCGGAAGCGATACCTACCCCTAAATGTCACTACTGTGTGAACGTGAATGAAACAGTCGAGGTGAGCCCCGCTTGACCAGAGCATCGCCGTGTATGGGGCCGTTCAAGTATTACGTAAGCACTATTGGGGGGCGGGGGGGTCTTTGCTTTGCTTATTTTGGATGACATGGGGGGGTAGGGGAGTCTAGATGATGATTACGCTATCGATAATTATTTTCTTTTTAACATAAATGGCAACCCTCACATTGTGCTTGCTTGAAAACGAAACGTGTTTTCGGGGAATTATCACTATTACATTAGGATTGATGAAATTATCAAGGATAATAGGGATTGATATAATTTCTGATTGAAAACACAATCTTTTTATTTATCTAATGTATGACTCTCCATACAGCCTTTCGATCTGGCTAATGAAAAATCTATACAAATAAATAATTCAATCTATAAAAAAAAATATTTACGTAAGCATGGGGGCACTTACTTTATTACTTACTTACTTACTTTGCTTACTTTTGCTGACAAGGGGGTAAATAACTGTAATCTGCTTACGTAATACTTGAACGGCCCAGCGAGAGCGGTCGGCGGCGGCAGTGGTCTTACCACGCGGGTAGTGTGCGTTCGCGCAGCGGAATGTTGTTGAATTTAAAGATTTTAATAATGCAGTTAATTAGTGTATGACGTCGTATAATTGTGTATGGTAAAAAAAAATTTGTGCACGCAGCCATTGTGGAGAAATTCACCAAAAACTGATTCCGCTGGGCGAACGTTGTCCTGGCGGAACTTTTTTCAATCCATAGACTTTAGAAGAAAAGAGATATATCCAATAATTAGTGTGTATTTGTGTGTAATTGTGTATGTATGAATAAAATTAGTGCATGCATAAACTTCGGAGAAATTCAAGTTTCCGCTGCGCGAACGTTTGGCCATTAGCTAGTTTTCATATAAAGCGCTTACATAGAGAGCTGTACATTTTTACATACGTTGTTTTGAATTTGTTTATATTTGTTTAAAAAACAGATTTAGAAAAAATCGTAGGGCTTAGAAGATAAAAATATAAACGTAAAATACGCTTATTAGGTCTTAGTTCTTAAAGTATGCACTTTGGGGTCTAGATTTTCACGTTTATACTAACCTTGTAAGTGTCTGCAACATGTTGCCAAGTATCAATGACGTTCCGTTTGTAATTAGATAGTTACAGTTTAATTTACCATGAATAGATCACTGTTTACAAAGCAGTCAAATGTCACGACGTTCTAAAGGAATTGCATGGTAAAATGTATGCCAATAGTTAGTGTATTCATTCAACTATTCACATGCAAAATTTAATGTCATTAAATTCAGTAATTAAAGAAAAACAATTATAATACTGACGAAGCATCAAAAACCTACATAACCCGACCAAGTTCGGATAGCTATAAAAAAGCGGCCGTGCCATATGTCTAAGAAACTTCTTTACCTTCCAATATAGAAAAAAGAAAGAAAAAACGTTTATTTGTGCGAGAGTATAGCAAACAAAAAAACAATAAAAAAAAAATAATATTAATATAATATTTATTAATATGGTACAGTTGCGTGCACAAGCGTTAGGAAAAAATAGTCAACCTTTGGGTTTATTAGTTACTTTCCATTTAAGTATGTCTTAGTGATATTGAATCATATGCATAATTAATTATTGAAAAACAGCCGTTATTGCCATCTTTACTGCGGAGTTATGTCCCCTCCCCGCAAAATAGTACATTTTGATACAAGTGGCGAAACATGGTCATTGCGACCGGCGGAAGGCGGAATTCGCACGAGCCATAGGCGAGTGTGTTATGGAGCCGAGGGCTGCGGTGACAAATTCGGACGTATATCAAACGAAGTTTTTCATTACACTTACGAACACATTACTTTCTTTGAAAATTACGACGCATTTTTTTTCTAAATCTGTTTTTTAAACAAATATAAACAAATTCAAAACAACGTATGTAAAAATGTACAGCTCAAGTAATCATGTTAGGTTAGGTTAGTATGTATGAAAGTCCTCTGTTTTTGAAGTAAGAGACTTGAAATTTAAAATGTATACTGTCTAGATGTTGTGGTGAAGTACTAATAATGTACCTATCTTTAGAAATCAATTAGGGGGCTAAGGGGTTAAAAGGGGGCTTGGAAGTTTGTATGAAAGTCCTATGGTTTGAAGTAAGAGAGTTGAAATTTAAAATGTATGTTCTATAGATGCTAAGAACGGATTTTATGAAAATCTACCCCTAAGGCGTTAAAACGAGGTCCACGCGTACGAAGTCGCGGGTGGCCGCTAGTTAATAATATTCTGTACCTCTTTGCTACTAAAAAAAAATACCTTTGACCGTGAAAATAAAGAGAGAATGAAAAAGCCCTTGTTATGATAAATGAAACAAAAGCACGCGGGTGATATGCATGTCATTTTTAACCTAATCATAGTGCGATAAGTGGCAGTTTTCGAGTAAGCGTATTGAAAAGAAAGTAGCTATAAAAATCTGCTTTATACGTATACATTACATATCATATATGTGTTGGTAAGCGCAAAACTCGAGAACAGCTGGACCGATTTCGCTAATTCTTTTTTTGTTGTGTTTGTTATTGTCAGGAGAAGGTTCTTATGTAAAAAAGGGTAGAGAAGGGTGTAGGGTAGAGTAGGGTAGGGTGGAGTGGAGTTGAATAATCTGTTGCCGGGAGCGAAGCCGCGGGCAAAAGCTAGGTAATAAATATAAGGTGATTATTTATTTATTCAGTATTTATTCTGTGATTTTCTATTCCGTAGTTTGTTTTTAACCAGAAAACATCTACTTTGTTACGTTTTTATTATAATAATTTAAGTAAATAGATATATAATTAGATCAATCTGTAGATATTACCTTGGGTTTATGGTGTCCGTCCAATCTTAACATAACACAATTACTTTTTATAATTGATCTGCCTAATAAACTACGCAAATGAATAAGTGTATAGCTATTAATTTATTATAAAATCTTACCTTATATCTGTTATCAGCTTCTCACTATCACTCACTTAATATAGGTACCTACTACATTATCATGTTAAGCTTTACTGTTATAACATTAATAACACATTTTGTCAATATTATTATTACAGAGCATAGCAAAACAACAGCGCATATATGCACATTGTCCTTGACTGCACATTTGTTTGTGACTGGGGATAAAACAAAATCAGGTTGAAGTACAACAGTAAACGAATACGCGCGGGCCGCGGCCAATGAAAACTAATTGCCCTCTTTTTTCTTCAAGGATCGAAGTACCGTTTCAAACGGGAGTTGTCTATTTTTTCACACTAGTATATTTTTGATCAATTCGTAACTACAATACTTAGACTATTTAACCAAAAGACTAGCCTTAAGCGTACCGCTACGAACAAAATAATTCTGCATATTTTGGTGAAGTGCGGGGGAACACGCTCACATACATAAGTCACTACAAGCACAACGGTATACATCAATTAAAAAATCGATTCAAGGAGTCTTTTTTTTTTAGGTAGTTGCAAAGGGGAACGCTCGTGCATGTCTAATCCATCGGTTAAATTGTGTAATAAGCTACAATATGATAAATATTTAAGTTCCCTAAGGGGTCTATAGTTAGAATCCTGATCCGTGAAATCTTCAAAAGAAATGAGCTGTATGAATTTTATTTGACTTAAATAATATATAATCTAGATTATATCTCAAGCGCATACTTAAATAAAGTGCCCACGTAAATAGTACCTACTTTTTGCCATAGTCAAATATATTTAAATGACCTATAAATTATATCGAAACAACAATTGTGTTATCATCTGTACTAATTCAATACCGGTATTATACTGTAAATTTTGGGATGTTACCTAAATATATTGCACGGCCGCTTTTTTATAGCTATCCGAACTTGGTCGGGTTATGTAGGTTTTTGATGCTTCGTCAGTATTATAATTGTTTTTCTTTAATTACTGAATTTAATGACATGAAATTTTGCATGTGAATAGTTGAATGAATACACTAACTATTGGCATACATTTTACCATGCAATTCCTTTAGAACGTCGTGACATTTGACTGCTTTGTAAACAGTGATCTATTCATGGTAAATTAAACTGTAACTATCTAATTACAAACGGAACGTCATTGATACTTGGCAACATGTTGCAGACACTTACAAGGTTTGTATAAACGTGAAAATCTAGACCCCAAAGTGCATACTTTAAGAACTAAGACCTAATAAGCGTATTTTACGTTTATATTTTTATCTTCGAAGCCCTACGATTTTTTCTAAATCTGTTTTTTAAACAAATATAAACAAATTCAAAACAACGTATGTAAAAATGTACAGCTCTCTATGTAAGCGCTTTATATGAAAACTAGCTAATGGCCAAACGTTCGCGCAGTGGAAACTTGAATTTCTCCGAAGTTTATGCATGCACTAATTTTATTCATACATACACAATTACACACAAATACACACTAATTATTGGATATATCTCTTTTCTTCTAAAGTCTATGGATTGAAAAAAGTTCCGCCAGGACAACGTTCGCCCAGCGGAATCAGTTTTTGGTGAATTTCTCCACAATGGCTGCGTGCACAAATTTTTTTTTACCATACACAATTATACGACGTCATACACTAATTAACTGCATTATTAAAATCTTTAAATTCAACAACATTCCGCTGCGCGAACGCACACACGCGGGTATTCATTGCTCGCGCTGGCCCTCTCATTATCAATCACACCGCCGCGCGCCGATCTAAGCTGTTTAGTGTTGGGGCCAGCTGTTCACGAATTACCTACTTTTAAAGTCTATTTTAAAATTATTTTTCACCTCGCCGCGTCGCTGCCATTCCAGTGTGACTGAGCCTTTATATTAATCATATTCAATTAGATTGAGAAGTTCGGTGACCAACTTTTAATGTATGACAAAAATAAAACAAAGTATTCGTTAAAAATATTTATTTTAATTATTATTTATGTCTATACTAATATAATAAAGAGGTAGTTTGTTTTTTTGTTTGTAGGGGGTAATCTCTGGAACTACTGGTCCGATTGGAAAAATTTTAGCAACAATAGAAAGCTGCTTTACTCCTGAGTGACATAGGTTATATTTTATGTACGGGGGCGAAGCCGCTGGAAAAAGCTAGTATTTTATAAGAATTGCGCATAATTTTTGGGACAGCCACTACGCAGTCTTCGAGTCTGAAACTGGTCACCTCCTGTAAATTAAAAGTATGTGTTAAATATGGCTTGGTAATTAATTTTGATGGTGTTTTAAAAGGTATTAAGTATGTTTGTTTCTCGCCGGATTGAGGTTTACCGAAAATGTAAATAACAGTAACCTCACCTAGACAAGATTTTAATCTTTCCAAATTCGTTTTCTCGTTAACACTAGTTACTTTAACAAGCAATCTTATACGACTTTGGGTAATGAAATACCATACAAGAAAATTATAATTACCTTGAGAAATCATGTCGGCAGCACAGTGTGGGTCCATCTGTGAAAATAAGAATTGTTTAAAAATTTGACTTCCAATGACTTTGATATCCCTAAATTATATTTATGTTCAGCCATCCAAGGAAGTTTAAAATGCGTGGTAATCAGGGTTGCGCATTCATAAAGCATTGTATCATCATTCAAATTTTGATATTTTATATTTTTACCAATCAATAAACATAATAGTTCAGGATATATGGAGACACACTCGTATGCATACATTTAGTATTGGACATACTGTTTCTAAATGTGTTATTTTATTTCAGGGTCAGTCAAATAAATATTTTGGGAAATACATAACAGGGTGGTCTAAATTTTCCTTTTTTTTGTAATTGTGATTTATTGCATTTAGTTAAACAAACAACAGTGTTATTTATATTTCCAGTGAAACCCAGCTATGAAATTTGTTTATTATAAAAATATGCAAATGAAACTTGAACTGCAAGAAACAATTCGGTTTTGTTCAATTTATCATATTTTGTTTACACAAAATGCAACAAAAATCACTATTACATACACCCTCCTAATAAATAATGCAGGTAGATAAGGGTACCAGACTTTTGGTTTCATTCCAAAATCAAACAATTACAACTCTGGGTTGGAGCAAACAATATAAAAGATGTGATTGGTCAAATTATAGAGGTCAATCTAATCAGGCAATACTTTTAGAAGTGATATTTACCTTTCAAAAAGAAGCCTTTATTGGAAGGTGGATGTTGGCTACCCAGGTTCTGTAGAGTGTTGCAGGTAGGCTGAAAAATTAAAAAAGACTCAGGTTTTTGCTGGAAATATATGCAGTTTTTGTAATGTGCCATTGATAGTATCAGACAAAAATGGTAGGTGAAGATTCAGCAAAACCTTTCAGATTGGTGCATGACAAAAAGTTCATCATTGAAATATTTTTTCACAGATAAAAAAATTGGAATGAGGTGCATAGCCTGCAGAAACATGAACAAATGAAGCTGGTGCTTACTGCCACTATATGTATTTGTTTGTAATATTTACCTATTTGATTTCTAATCATGTGAAGCAACTGCTTTGCAACGGCTCAACTATAACAATAAAAATACATGAGTACATCTGCTAAAAATAAATAAAAGACAAAAAAATTATGAAATCAATACTTACATTCCATAATGTGGCATAAAATTTTTATGGCATAATACAGAATAAAAAAAATATTAATTACAAAGTAAAATTTTATTTGACACTGGCTTTCCATCTGAGAATAATAGAAAAAATCAAATAGAAAGTCAATGGCTTGTCCGATGCAACATTTATCGCTTGCGGTGGAGCTGCAACGTGTTGCGGCGGATCCAGGATGCACGGCGGGAACCTCCCTTGGTCTGTGAGAAGCGGTGACCCTTGCCAAGACCACGGGAACTGCGGCCAGCAGAGGTGAGACCACGCATCTCGCGATGTTTGTGGACAGCATTTACTATCCAGTTGATCTTGGGGTCTCTGCGGATAGCCTGATGAAAACAGATCACAGATAAGTATATTGCTACCAGTCTTTATTTTTTAATTATGTGCAGGACAGGTTTATCAGATTAAAATGGTAGGTGAAGATTCAGCAAAACCTTTCAGATTGGTGCATGACAAATTGTTCATCATTCAAATGTATATAGTTTTTTCTATAATTTATACAACAAATAGGCAACATTCTGATAATTACCTTGTGTGAGGGATCAACCAGGATTACTTCAAAATATTTGTATGAAGAGTCTTGAGCTACCCAGTACGAGTTAAGCACACGTAGACCTCCACAACGACGACCGACACGCTCCTGTGAATGAAACAGTTGTGATTTAGTCTAAGTGTTACTGATATTAAAAAATTGAGCAGCAATAACTTGACAGTTTTGAAAGTTATGGAACATTAATTTGGTAATAGAAGAGATACTAGAAGTGTTATTTGATTATAGAGTTCAATAATGTACACGCATTTACCACCATAATTCTAGAATAAACATTGAAAACTCTTTTTCACCTAACCTCAAAGACAACACATGATAAATTGAATGAAACTAACCTCGGCGATGGACTGTAGGTTGCGTGTAGGCTTCAGCTGGTTCACTCCCTGGCTCTTGGGCTTACCGTAGGTGGCTCCCTTGGGCACAGGGCGCTTGCGGCCACCACGACGTACACGGATTCTGAAGATAACGAATCCTGCAAAAAGATAAGTCAGTATCAACACAAATATTCCACCACGTGTATCATCAATCATGCCGGTCAAAGCGTTAATATCCTTACCCTGCTTAGCGCGGTATCCCAGTCTCCTTGCCTTGTCAGGCCTGGTAGGCCTAGGGGCGCGATGCATACGAGTCAACTGACGGTACTGCCATACTCTGACACGCAAGAGGAATCGCATCACATCGCTCAACTTTTTTCTGTACAACTCTTGGATATATCTGTACGCTCCCATCTTGGACAGGTGCCTGTGGCAGACCTAGCAACAAAATCAATACATATTGATCAGAAGTCACATCATCGGTCTGGCCACAAATAGAGCGATTCTACACCCATCATGTATGCCATCACGAAACCACTGAAATATTGGAATCAAATAATAAATACACTGATGAACAACTACAATGAACTTTAACTTCACTTTTTTAATGAATCAAAATTTAAAATAGCCAATGATAACTTAAATATTTTAAGATATAAATTCAACGTACGTCTCGCGTACTCCACAGGTAAACCGGAAAAGAAAACTGACAGCTCACAGCAACTTTTGGATCAATGGTCGCCTGTCAAAGACAAAAAAAAAATATTGCTGTCTATGCATAATTTATGCTGGCTGAATTTTTCTATTTCACACTAATTGATGACGGCGCGGCAAGCGCGTCAAAGCCTAGCCGTGTTCGCTATTTAACTTCGCCATTCCCGTAAATGTGCACAAGTGCACATGCGCCTTAAAACCAAATTGGTAAATATAATATTTATTTGCCTTAGAACAGTTGGAGTGTTTAAACTAGATGTAGGCCCATCAAAACATAATATAAAAATTTTACCTTAAATAAAATTTGTATTATGTGTTCCGTTCGACGTCCGAAGTCCATTATGAGAGTACATCGTCTTTTTCCACGTTTATTCGCTAGATTGAACTACTTCCGCTACGTAAATCGACCTCAGCGCCACCCGTTGCCGCACCTGGAACTAACTGACAGCAAAGAGCAAGCCACCATTCGTTTGTCATTGTTCGGCTCATAAACATAATGGTGATGATTGGTATACACCAGGAAGGCATTATTTGGACTTCGGACGTCTTAGGAAACATAATACAAATTTTATTTAAGGTAAAATTTTTATATTATGTGTTCCGTTCGACGTCCGAAGTCCATTATGAGAGATCTGTTTGTTATCTCCTGGTGGCTTGCTTAGTAAGATGCAACAATGTGAATAATATTCCTCTAATTGTTTAAAAAGAATATATGGAACAAAAGAATCAACGTTGCTTTTAATAAAATCGGCGTTTAACGGGACTGCTTTGATGTTTCGTAAATTTTCTTACTGCTTACAAGTTAACTTTAGTTTAAATATGAACATATGTATTAATTACGTGTTGAAATCTACATTGGTAACTACCAGAAGCATTGTCTATTCCGGCTTCCTGTAGTGTTTCATCTGCAAGTAGTATTAGTTCGTTGACAAGACTCGGTTGTAGGTAAATGTGTTTTCCAAAAAAGAAAAAATGTACATTTCTGTCTAGAATACAGACAACAGAGTAGTTAAAGCCGAATTTCAGATGCAAGGCTGTTGGATGTTCTAAAAATAATTTAGAGCATATTTAAAGAGATTATGAACTGCGACTCAATGCTAGCAATAATATACAGACAGTGCGCCACTTACGAAGCACGTACAAATGTAGATTTGCACATTTATAACAGTATTTTTAAAGAAATTGATTACTGATCTCGTTTTATATAACTAATTTTCGCGGCGTTAAACTTGCTTATAACACTGCTGACTGATACTGTAGTTGGTTTGTCAGAGCAGTAAACCAAGCTAAATACTGAACTATATCAGACAGAGAGGATGGTAATTCCAGCACCCATCTGTGATTGTTCAGTCTTTCTCTTACACTAACAAAACTTCAGTAGCCTCACATTGTCAATTTCGTGGTAGACAGTCCCAGCCGAAATGGTTAAGTTTCCAGCTATAGGCATACTGGCATATGAACTTTATCTAAAGGATGCCTGGTGGTGACTTAACACATGTGAAAGAAGAATTAGTGCAAGAATAAAGTATGACAGATATACTTGATAATCTGTTGACAGCACTGATCAAGAAAAACAAACGCTTTCGATGTAAATGACACGTGTGGTGAGCAGACCTAATCGTGGGTAGATATTTTGTTGGTCAGCCGATCTCGTTCGGATCGAAACGATTTGAAGAAAGCTGATTGGCTTCTGTATTGTACAGTTCCAATAGATGAAAGCGATAGATATTAGACGGCTCGTCAATGAAAGTTAAAGTTTTGTTCACTGGATTTATTGTCTCGCCAATCTAGTCTTATTCGTCTACAAACTGTGTCGGATAACTTGAACGTCTCTAAAGACGATTGCTGTAGCAACGTACGGCAAGCAACCTTCCCCGGAGGGTAATGAAGGTCGCAAAGTTGAAATACCCTAAGAAGCTTGACCTGCTTGAGGGATCAACTGCCATCTGCTTAGTGAATCTACACACCCTTCTTGGTTTGGGATTGAATTCGTCTACAACCTGTGTCGGATAACATGAACGTCTCTAAAGACGATTGCTGTAGCAACGTACGGCAAGCAACCTTCCCCGGAGGGTGATGAAGGTCGCAAAGTTGAAATACCCTAAGAAGCTTGACCTGCTTGAGGGATCAACTGCCAGCTGCTTAGCGAATCTACACACCCTTCTTCTTGGTTTGGGATTGCGTGTGCAATATTCCTGAAATACCACATAGACAATGCAATGTCATAAAGTTGAGATACCTTTTGAGAACTACTGCCGGTTGCATGGCGAAACTCTCATATATTTTTCAGAAATTTCGTGCAAGGTATGATAATTAGCGACAACTGTCAGTTGATGAACAAGTCAAAAGGCAATAAAAGATAATGCTTATCAGAGTCTGGAGGCCAACTTTGAAAAGGCCGAGTTTAATGCATGGTACGGTAAACAACCTTACCCAGAGGGTTATGAAGGTCGCTAAGTTGAGATACCCTCGAGGCTTGGCCTGCTTGAGGGCCCAACTACATCTGGTAAGCAAGTGTATCGACAGTCGGCACCGATGGATAATACAACGTTTTGTCTAGGGACAAATTCTTGAAGTTGGATAACGTCAATGTCCAGGCAGCAAGAGCAAGTTACGGCAAAGCCACCTTCCCCAAGGGGTGATGAAGGTGTCAAAGTTGAGATACCCTCGAGGCTCGGCCTGCTTAAGGGCCCAACTGCCAGCTGCTAAGCAAGTGAATTGTCACTGTTAGATAATGCAAAGTTTTATCTGGAGACAAACTCTTGAAGCTGGATAACGCCAATGTCCAGGCAGCAAGAGCAAGTTACGACAATGCCACCTTCCCCAAGGGGTGATGAAGGTGTCAAAGTTGAGATACCCTCGGCTTGGCCTGCTTGAGGTCCCAACTACATCTGCTAAGCAAGAGAATTGTCACTGATTTATAATGCAAAGTTTTGTCTGGAAACAAACACTTGAAGCTGGATAACGTCAACATCCAGGCAGCAAGAGCAAGTTACGACGATGCCACCTTCCCCTAGGGGTGATGAAGGTGACAAAGTTGAGAAACCCTCGAGGCTCGGCCTGCTTGAGGGCCCAACTGCCAGCTGCTAAGCAAGTGAAGTGTCACTGTTAGATAATGCAAATTTTTGTCTGGAGACAAACACTTGAAGCTGGATAACGTCAATATCCAGGCAGTAAGAGCCAGCTACCACAATGCAAACTTTCCCAAAAGGTGATGAAGGTGACAAAGTAAAGATACCATTTGTGGCGCCTGCTTGAGGTTCTGAGTGCCCGCAACTAAGAGAGTCAATAAGTATTGATGCATGATTCAGAATTTCAAAGCATTGTCTGGAGGCACAACTCTTGGAACTTACTACCAACTGTGGTGTAACCTTCCCCAAGGGGTGATGAAGGTCATAAATTTGCTAGTAGTAATAGATACTTTCTAAGGCGTTGCGCCCGTTTATAGATAAAGTTCGTCTGATAGCTGCTAAGTAAGTCTTAGCAGTATATATATATATATATATATATATATATATATATATATATATATATTTACATCTCGAAGGACATGTTGCGTCCTATATGGCGTTATTTACCGATGATGCTGCGTCCAACTGACTTTGTGCGTCCGGAATACGGACGCAAGATTGACCGACCCTCATTTTTAGCCAAAGGGTCCCTTATGATCATTAGAATGCAATGTCGAAAAATTGGCATGGACGTAATTTCATCACTACAATGCCTTTTAGCGTATAATATAGTTCCGCCGTCGTCCGACCGAAATTTGGAGGACGCTAGTGTTCAGCGTATAATTTACCGCGTATACTTTGAGTTCAGTTCACCGATCTCATCGTGTCCATTGAATATCGTACTTAATTTGTAAAGTTTTTATCATGTTTTCGTGACAACAATCTTGCGTCTCTTAAATATCCTTAAACGGGCACTAGGTACGGTGTCTGAGGGGCCCATTCGGGGTTGACGAGGGACGCATGGCTTCAGCGCGCTCGCGTGCCGAGTTGTAAACAAATAGACTTGTGCCGGCCGGGATGCAAGCTTGTCACCAATGTGAATTATTTGCAAGTGCGTTAAAAGTGGTTATTTATTTGGTCTATTATTATAGTCTGATAGTGATGACTATTATAACATACCAGCTGCTGCCCGTGACGTTGTTTGCGTGAAGGCTCTACAGCACCAAAACTACCTAAGATGGCACTGTTGCATTATAAATAAACAACTTTTAAAATAGCATTATATCAGCTTTATAAAGTTCCCACTGCTGGGAAACAGACCTCCTTTCTAAGAGAGGGAAAGGGGCAAAATCCACCACGCGGGCCCAATGATTTTTTGGTTCTAAGACATTCACAGTCACAGTTTCCTTACTACTAATACTAATGTTTTCCGTCATCATTTTAAGAGCAGTGGTTATGAAATAAATTATAAAAGTAATGCGCCTGGCTGGGCACACATACATCATGTACGTACATCATGTACGTTAGGAAAAATCTTCATCTTTTTAGTAAAAGAGGCGATAGATACAATTATTTTACAAGAAATAGGGATCAGTTAGTTCAACCAGGCTTCAGACTGGCTAAAGTGGCCTCTTCTTTCATGGCGTACTGTTTAAAATGTTATAATAAAATACCTCCCAATATATTAGAACTCAATGAAATTAAATTTAAATCTTGTGTTAAACGCACACTATGTAGACAAGCTTATTATAAGTTAGAGGATTATATACAAGATCAAAATGCTTGGCTCATTGCTGGTCCAGCTCCACTACCACTAGTCCCTACGAATTGATTATTATTTTTAATCTTAAATTTTGACATTATTCTAGTGTTGTATAATGTAGAAGCATTTTTTTTTTCAATGTTTGTAAATGTGAGTACCATGGAGTAATTTATGGTTTAAAGTTGTTTGACGTAAATGACCATGGTAGTTGAGAGTTTGTCATGCTCACTCAAATGTCTCGCTGATGGTGGCGCGTGTGTTGGATCATTCGGTTCCCTTCATAAAGGTTGAGCTGAGTGGTGCTGATATACGCGTCATGTCCGTGAACGGGCGCTGTCAGTTGGGACTGGTCATCTCTTAGCTGCCAGTGGTTTATTTTAATTTGTTTAGAACATACTTTACGTACTTTTTTATTATTTTAGTTACATTGTTCTCGCATCATAGCAGCGACAAAAATATGTAACCTATATATTTGTAAAACACAACATGATTAAAAAGAGTGTCCATGGAGTTTCTTGCACATTCTTCTCCATTGAGACCTACTTTTTGGAATGTGCAATTAGCGTCATTTTTTTCCTGACAGACCGACTTTATGACTTTTCAAAAGTGCCTGTAAAGGTTTATTTGAAATAAACGCTTTGAATTTGAATTTGAATTTGGGTGTGAACCCCCGACCTACAACTTGTAAGTCGGAGCCTTTACCACTCCGCCACCACTGTGACGGAGCCTTTATCACTCCTCCATCACATTACGATGGTAGTTATGCTGCCAGTAGCCAAAATGTAAAGAGTGTCAGGACTAGTGACGCGGGAGCAAGCGACGTACAGTTGCCCACATGAGAAGCAACTCGTCCTAAAGTTGACACCTGCTGCACTCAGTGCCTGCCCATGTGACTTATTGATGGTCATCGCGAAGCTAACACTCACAGGGGACTGTACGCGCTTGAACTGGAATGGGAAGTTATGAGGTACAAATACTGCCTCGCCGACGCCACAACCCGTAAGAATTTTTGCCTTATTGGTGTGTCTGTGCAGCAGATGACTTTTAAGATAGGTCTCGTTACACAACTTTGGAGGAGATAGGCTCCGAGGATGCATAATCGGGACTCCGACTTTCCAGCTTGATGGTATGCGCTGGAAGTCCACTTGCTGGCTAGGAGTTCAAAAATCCCACGTTGCTCCAAACCAATCTTGCTCGATGACAGGGTTTATCGAAGTATAAACCACTGCATTCCCCTAAATTTCCGAGAGAATGCGTTTGTTAATTGCTGCAGCCTGATCATTTTTGGACGTCAAAATCCTGCCCGCCCACACAGCGAACGAGTTCTTCTAAGCTGGATAACACTCTATCTAATAAATCAATATTCTATTCTATCGAGAGGCTCTGGAAGCACCTCCTGTCCACCTCACTCGCGGTGGGCTTTGACTCGCGGCGGGCTTTGGCAGAGCCCATGATCCGGAGCGAAGAAGAGTAGCAGGCGGTCGCCTCCTTCTACGAAGCAGTAATGCTAGCGGCTAAAAGAGGGGGCCGACCGCAACAGCCGGCGTGTTAACCGCGTTAACCTATGTCCTCGTGGGAGCGATCGGCGGCGGCGATGTCTCGCGCCGGGCCCTGGTAGAAGCCATGGTTCGGAATGAGGATGAGTGGCAGGCGGTCGCCTCCTTCTGCGAAGCAGTAATGCTAGCAAAGGGCCCAGACGCCGCCGGGATTTCGATCCTGACTTCCGGCCACCGTAGGCGCGGGCTTGCGACCGGCGAGCAATGGGTAGCTCGCTGTCCGCTCATCCGGTAACCGTTGGGACCGAGCCCAAGTCATCGACGACATCGCGCACTGTTCCCTGCGCTTCAAGCAATCGTCAGCAACTGTAGGAGCCCAGCAGGGTCGAAGCCTTCTGAGGCCAAGGGTTGATGCGAAAGCGGAACACTGGGGCCTTGGAACTAAGGCAAAAAATCCTTCTCGGGTTTCGGTGGGTTGTTTAGCCAGTAGAAGTCTAACACTGTCTCCCGCTCCGCCTAATGGTGGGAATCATCATTTGATGATTTTTCTCACCATAAAAAAAAGGTAGAGTGCCTTCGCCAAGAGTTAGATGGAAATCAGAGGATTCTTGAGCACGTGCATTGCTGCCGAGCCGAGCTCTCATACTAATGCAGTGTATAAACTCGTTACGAGTTTATGCGTTGCATTTGACCGAACACAACGAAGACTGTATCAACGAAGCATCCACCTCGTCAGCCCTCTTTTCCCAAGTAAACACGGGAAGCGTTTGCCCGAAATAGCCACTGAACAAACTGTGTTACCACCCATAAAATGTTCGTTCCCGCGGATATCTTGCAGGGTTCTGTCCTCGGCCTCAACTTCCTTCCTATTGGACATCGTACGCTCATCCCATACGATCAGAGAGCAATCCTTAAAGACGTGTCCCTCATCGCTGTTATGTGACACACCACAAACAGGCGTTTTGGAGATCTCTAAATCGACGGGAATTTTAAACATAGCATGTGCTGTTTTGCCACCCGGAAGCAGTGTAGCAGCGATTCCCGACGACGCGACAGCAATAGCAATATTGCCTTGCCTCCTGACCTCTGCAAGTATGCCATGTTTTTCCTGTTCCACCAAAAGCAACCCAAAGAAAACGTTTTATCCTGGTTTTGCACAACACTTTCAAGGACGGTGTTATAAATTTGTTTTTGCTCGGAAGAGAACAAGGCGACAAGGTAATTTCGTATGGTGGTCATTTCGCCCGGATCTCAGCGTTATACTCTCGATTCCCTTAGTCTTGATGCGGTGATGATTGGGGAGCTGATAATCATATTTGATCATTGGATTGCCACCGATAGAAATGTCCACATCTTGAAGTGAGCTGAGACAGGTGTTCAGCACACGTTCATCAGTTACATCGACTTCGTCTCCAGTAGCACGCCTCAAAGCTCGCAGAAAATTGTCAGACAGATGATGGCGATATTTCAATTAACTAACTTTTTTGTAATATTTAACAACGGATTTCTTTTTAATTGTCTTTCTCAAGATTTTGAGGGTTTTCTGGAACTTGAATTTTTCAATACGATACAACTTTTAGGAAGAAAATACACATTACCATCTATGAATTTTAAGAATAACTAACTACTACCCTTGCCAGCTTGATCAAATTTAAATTATTAATTTACAAAAATTGTTAACATGCAATTTGATTTGATTTTTATGAAATCTCATAAATGGCGCTGTTCAAAATTGTCTTTATACTAGTAATATTTATTAAACTAGTTTCTCTGTCCAGGTTACATAGTTTTGAATAACGAATAATGGGAAATTTTATTATTTACCTACATAAATTTTCGTACCAAGTTTCAAGTTAATTAACCCAAGAATGAGATTCTCCCATACATACTTTAACATCCCCTAAATCTTGCACTGGGAGTAGGTACTACTGAAAAATTAAATATGCCAGCTTTGATAACTAATTTAGGGTAATGTTTGTAGTAAGTTTTGAGTCGATCGGCCCACGGGAAAAAAAATACATTGCATCCATTGCACCATTTAAAGTCAACATTGCTTACTTCCCATTACTTACGGCATGATAATATGTACCCTAAAGCCTTCCTTGGTTTACAAAGAACATGTTTGCTAAATTTCAATTCAATCTATCCAGTAGTTTTGGCATGAAGCTGTTGGTACCATTCACACAGAAAAGCAGATAAACAGACAAAAATTCTAAAAAGTCACTTTTTGTCATCAGTTACGTTTTTACAACAGAAGCCACTTAATTTTTCCATTAAATTCTCAATGTACAGTTTTTCTTTCGTTAGGTACTGTTTTGATGTAGAGAATTATACGGAATTGATTTAAACATTAAGTTGGATGGAGGCAGGAATGTGCTTGTAGTGTTTTGAACGTATACGGAGATATTCAGTGTGCAAAAAACATCTAAGAGTGAACGGTCGCACTAATTCAGTTATTCGGAACCAATCTGAATTCAATAGTAGACGGATGTAATTAAGTTATTATAATCATTATGATATATGCAGAGCATTATACGGAATTGATTTACACATACATTCGGATGGAGGCGGGAATGTGCTTGCAATGTTTTGAACGTATACGCAGGTATTCAGTGTGCAAGAAAGATTTCAGACTGAACGGACGCACAAATTCAGCTAGAAATATTTAATTTGAATATCACCATTTAAGGTTTAAATGAAATTTGACGTCGACTACTGATATGATACTGATTAAAACATCTTACATACGCATTGAAAACATTAAAAATCTCACTACATTCAGTGGACGCCGCAGGGTGGTAGTTTGGAAAGACGCAAGAAGTCCATCGCGATTTAAATATATATATACATTTACATATTAATCTGGATGGAAATATTAAGTTAAGATTTCCTAACCCAGACAAATCCACGAAGTTTTGAACAAGTTTCTTCGAGACTTTATATAATTATTGATTTTTCTACCTAGATATGTAAGGAATTATAGTAGAATTACATTGGGCCCACCCAGGTCACGCAGGCTGACCTGGGCGCGTCGGTCACCATACATTTTATATGGTAACTACACCAGTATGCCACGTGATGACGTTACGTACAACTCGGGCGTCGCTCACGTGTGCGTCGGCCGAATGTAGTTGTCGGTTTATATACATATTCGAAACCTGTACAAGAGATTTAATGTCTCCTTATTTGGAGTATTAAGTATATACGTCCAGAAATACGATTTGCTGGTGCAAGTACTAAAATATTTAATGTTAAACACAACGTTTTGTTAAGTTTGCACATTGCATTCCACCTCGGCAGTCCAGTTTACGACTGACGGAAACTCGGTCAGCGCCGCGGCTGGACCAGTTAGAATACATATGGCACCCGACTTTCGCAAGTTATGTGAAGAATAGACGGCGCTTTATGTTATTATAAAGCTCAACATCTCAACACGCTTATAAAGTAGGCGTTGCGTGATAATAAAAATGAAGATCGTTTTTGTTGACAAAACCGTATTAACAATCTTAGACTTGTGATTTGATTAAGGCTTAGGTTTGCACTGGTTTTTGTTAAAATTTAAAATTATGGTTGGGTAATTTGGAGGATGAAAACTGAAATCAATTTAGAATAATTTCAGTTTGCCTTTGAGCCTATGTCTGGTATAGTATAGCACATTTTCGGCTCCCCCCCCCTTCTTTTGATCATCAAAGTTAGAAAGTTAGATGATCCTCCCTAGGGTACTGAAGCGTTTAAAGGTAGTCCAAGGGTAATGCAACTTATGTATTTAAAAAAGTTAAAGATCGAATAAAGCTATAAAATCTGAGTACGATTTACTCAAATAATTTGAAAAAATGTATTTGTAAAAGTTTGGTAGGTACTCAGAGAAAAGAAAAAAAAAAATAATTAAAAACTTGGAACAAAGAAATCCAAGAATTTCACTTTAGAAATCCCTTAATTGCAAATTATATTTCATGTAAGCGTATAAGGTCAAATGTTTTTATTGAAGTTAACCTCGAAAAAATGCATTGCTCGGCAATAACATTTATTTTGATTGACGACCGTTAATAGAGTCATGTAACGGAGCGTAACTTACACTGATGCAGGCGCTGCACTTACACAAGAAATATTTTGGCAGCATTGTAGCGTAAATTGCCCAAAATAAAGTACTAAAATGACTTACCAGATGTTGTACTCCAAACCTTCAATCTATTTTATGATGAGTTTCAGCGCCGATTATCGGAGGATTCATTATCCTTGAATGCACTCCAAAGTTATAAACGGTCGTCCACTTTCAAAACGAAACAATTTTACGTAACGGAAAAATAAAACAGTAACTTTCTACTTTAATCTCGAAAGTTAAAACAAGTAGGTATACTGATAAAAAAAAAAAATATTACAAAATGGAGGTTTGTATGTTTTCTAAATTCAAAATCTAGCGACATGCGCGCGGTACGAAGAACGACGCAACAATGACAAACGAATGGTGGCTTGCTCTTTGCTGTCAGTTAGTTCCAGGTGCGGCCACGGGTGGCGCTGAGGTCGATTTACGTAGCGGAAGTAGTTCAATCTAGCGAATAAACGTGGAAAAAGACGATGTACTCTCATAATGGACTTCGGACGTCGAACGGAACACATAATACATAATTAATCGAATCTACGGTAATCCCATCCTAACTCTACTTATTTGCCACGTAATACATATATTTTACTTAGACATACTATCGGTGATTTTTTAGAAAAAATTTTGATTTTATAGGTCAAACGTTCTGATTGGCGAGTCTGAAATCAGACTCTGCGAACTTAAGCGCTTGAGCAGTTGTAAAAAATAAAAAGTTTAAAAAAAATCAATGCGCAGAGCCTAACATCAGACAAAGTAGTTTTCAAATTGGTTCAAACTTTCGATTTGAAGACCCATCAAATCATCTATTACTAGAATTTGGGTTTTATCCGAGTAAATAGTCAAAGTGGATATTTCGTAAGTATTTATCCATTTTAAAATGTGATTTGAAACAAAATATTAAGTATTTTTTTATTCTGGTTGAATGTTTCTGATATGTTGCTTTGTCATAAATCGAGATGTGTCTACGTATTGTATATATCTAACTCAGTTTTGGCAATATATGTGCGTATTTTTATCGCATATTATATCCGTTCACCAGAAAATGATCTCTTTCTTATTTCTCATAATGTAGTTTTTTCCTTATCTACGTTTACAACTGCTCTTTCTTTAAATTGTTGATAGGTTCGCGCTTGAACTAATCTGTGAACATAATCGTCTGCTTTCGTTACAATAATCAGGTCGGCAATTTCTGAACGAAAACAACGGTTCGTATTTTGTGGTTCGTAAACTTCGTATGTTACGCCGCCATCTTGAAAGCGTAATTGTTGTCATGTTTACGTTGTGTGTGAAAGGTGAAATTTATGATATTTGATATATTATCCGGTAAAACCCAATGAATTTAGTAGTAAACACATGCTTATAGTGTTATTATTAAGTGAAAATTGTTATTATGCAGTTAGAGAAGATAGGCGTCTGTGAAAATTGTGCTTGAAGATTAGGCGCCAAATTGCTCATAGTCGTTACCAATTATTGTAATAAACACCCCTATGAAGCTACTTCGTGTACCTGCACTAATTTGGTTTACTGTGAACGTTATTGGGGGTGCTTAATTCATAGTATTCATTTCAGAACAAGGTTGATGTAAGTACAAGCCGGAAGCAGTAAGCCATCACAATGTTTTACGCACATTTCGTGCTGGCCAAGAAAGGCCCATTGGCCAAGATTTGGCTGGCGGCTCATTGGGACAAGAAGCTGACGAAGGCCCATGTTTTTGAGACTAATATCGAAAAGTCAGTTGATGGTATCCTGAAGCCCAAAGTGAAGATGGCTTTGCGTACATCTGGCCATCTGTTGCTGGGAGTCGTCAGGATTTACTCCAGAAAAGCCAAGTACTTACTCCAGGACTGTAATGAAGCCTTTGTCAAGATCAAGGTGTGTTATTTTTACATATTTTTGTAAAGCAGCTTGTTTGTAAACTACAGTAGGAAAGCTTACTGTCACAGTTATTTTACTTTGTTTGGTTTATTATTTATGTTCTTGATACATTATTTTTCATTAATTGATCAGAGAATTACCTGAGACTAGTTTTGTGACCTGTAACAACCTCAAATTCAAAACTACAATTAGCACATAATATACAATTTAAGAACATTTGTTGTGTTACATGTCAGTAAACAAAATACATGTGTGTGGTCTTTCTTGTAGATGGCCTTCCGGCCTGGCATGGTGGATTTGCCTGAGGAGCACAGG
The DNA here is from genome assembly GCA_029852875.1 of Mythimna loreyi. Classification (NCBI taxonomy): domain Eukaryota; kingdom Metazoa; phylum Arthropoda; class Insecta; order Lepidoptera; family Noctuidae; genus Mythimna; species Mythimna loreyi. Next base: position 17,147,908 of record CM056784.1, on the reverse strand, counting down.
GAAGCTGCTATGAATGCTATTACCCTGCCCGAAGTCTTCCATGATTTTGACACTGCTATGCCCGAATTGAAGTAAGTTCTTTACTTTCTTATAATACATGTCTTTTTTTACTCATCATAGTTTTTGATATCTTCGTAAAACATTGAGGTATATAGATATCTTTTGAAGACTGGGTTTTTTTATATTTAAAAAATAAAATGTAGGTCACAAACAATTATAACCTAATTACCACTATTATCATTTTAGTATTTCAAAAATTGGCTCTTTTATCCAAAAATTACAAAATACACCTACACAAAATACACACTTTTCACCTAAAAGTGCGGATACCAGCTCAAAATACAATACATACATAATATACCTATGTTGTTTGTGTTATTGGTTTTGTTTTAAAATATAGTAAGGGGTGTTTAGAAACTATGTATCAGTGTTTTGTTCTAAATATACCTAATTTGGTTTATCTCAGTCAGTGTTTTTAGCTCAATTTTGTTATATGTAAAACCTAAAGATTTTTCATATCAAAATATGATTTTCACTCTTCTAGCTTCATTTAAAACATAACACAACATAATGCCAGGATCACACTACTGCTTTCTGGCACAGTTTTGATGTAATATGACATTTCTTTTTTTTCTTTCTTTACTAGATTTGTTTTAGTACTGAATCTCAGACTTGGACTAGACTATTTACTGAGTTTCAAATAGGCTAAAAATGTAGATTTCCCTATTCTGGTTTCAAAAGAGCATAATTTTTTTTTATAAATTACTTACAAAAAATTGTATTGAAACATCAATTTCAAAAGCAACTTCATTTGTGGAGGTTACTAATGCATAATAATACAAATAAAACCCTAAGCAACAACAATTCATGATACACAGATAGAACTATAGTTATTGTTATTTTTGGATACTCCATGAGTAAATAGCAAATTCATTTGGTTATATGAGTGCACAGGATACTGCTCAGTGAAAACATTTCACATCTAAACTGAGCCCCAAGCAAATGCCGGTGTTCGCACACCTATTGTTCTTTAATTTTGTCTATAATTACAGTAGTTGAAAGGTTAAGTTTGAATCATATTCATTTTGAAGGCTTTAGTTGCGTCAGATACGTTTATCTTTGAGGTGGTCGAAGGAAATACATAGTCTATGCATATTGAGCTAGTTTTGCCCCATAATGGGCACAAGATAATTGAAATTAACCATGCATAAGTCTTGTTTCTGGGGTCGTGACTTGTGATTGAACTTACAATAAGAATGCTCATTTAGGTATGGTATGGTATATCGGGCTGATGTCCGCAACTCCACGACTAAAGCGCGTATTTTGCGTACGGGTGGGACAAATGGGTCATTCGATCCACCCCAGCTCCTCGAGGAAGGCCAGCAAAGCCTTGGTATTACTGACCATTTCATTGAGGTTACCTGGGTCTCCGAAGTACTTTGCCCCTCATTTAGGTATATCAAATAGTAAGTTTTTTGTTATATATATCGCAAAATTAAGCTCAGAAATGCTAGTTTCATTCTAGCCCCTTTTTGACAAACTGAATTTAATGATAAACAAATGCTTGTAATATTTTCGCCTAAAATTTAAGTGTTTTATTTGGTCAGTTGGATAAAAAAGAAAAAACTATATTTTTTAAATTATCTGATATTAGAATGTGTGTTTATGTGCTCACTAACTCTGTAAAAATGTATATCTATTTCTGTGTCCTCATATCAAACTTTGCAGTAAAACCCCCACACCACACATAATCAACAGCCATCATAAATGCACCCTACACATTTTCTGTTTCAGTGAGGTAGACATTGAAGCCCAGTTCTCTCTGAACCAGTCTAGAGCTGAAGAGATCACCATGCGTGAAGACTATGGCTCCTTAAACCTTGTCACACATGATGATGGTTTTGGAGACATGGGGTTTGATACAGACAACCCTGATATCATGCGTGAAGCCATTGGCAATGAAGGTGGATTAGAACAGGTAGGAAAAAAATAAAGTTTAAAAACTAACACCCGACTACTTAAAAACACGCTCTAAAAAGTACGAAACAAGAAAACAAGAAAGCCGTGGTCGTATACCACTTTTTTTAATTTATTATTCTTATGGCATACGACCACGGCTTTCTTGTTTTCTTGTTTCGTACTTTTTAGAGCGTGTTTTTAAGTAGTCGGGTGTTAGTTTTTAAACTTTATTTTTATTTAACACTAGCTTTTGCCAGCGGCTTCGCCCGCGTACATAAAATATAGCCTATGTCACTCAGGAGTAAAGCAGCTTTCTATTGTTGCTTAAATTTTTCAAATCGGACCAGTAGTTCCAGAGATTACCCCCTACAAACAAAAAAACAAAAAAACAAACTTTACCTCTTTATTATATTAGTATTTAACATATTTTGGAGTTCTAAATAGGTTAATCTTGGGTTCATTGATTTCTCAGCCCATGAATACAGGTAAAGTCACAAGCAAATGCTAGTAATATATATATATATTCAAAATGTACAAGTAAAGCGCTTTCAAATGATACCAAACACGGCATATTTATCTTAACTTTATTTTTTTACTTCGTATGTTTTATCCGCTAGAGGGCGCCACATTAGATTTTGTGAAATCCCATATAGCCTATAACCAGCGGACAATTAAGACGCTTCTAATGATATGTCATTTGTCGAATTCTGATAAGTAGTTTAGAAGTTACGAGGGAACAGATGAACATCCATACCCACATACATACATACATACATACAGGTCAAAATCATAACCCTCCTTTTGCTTCGCCGTAGTCGGGTAAAAATAAATCTCAAATCAAAAAGCTTCCAATTTTCCTTTGAATGAACCAAATCAATAAATGACACGGAGTAAGAAATAAATGGAATACTCACAATGATAAAATGTTTGATGACCAATTTAAGGTCAGTGACTTTTGATTAACCATTATATTTTACTTTCAGAGTAACTTACTCTTTGCTGATGGGTCATCTTTAGAGCTGGCGGGTAAAGACGGAGGGGTGGGCAGCCTAACTGGTGGAGTTCCCACTCTTGAACCAGAGCACCCACGTCGCATGGAGGCTGCGCCACATGCGCCAATGGATGATGGTTTTGGAGGGACTATTGGAGACGTCGCGGATTTTGGACGTGAGTGAGATTTTAGAGAGAGAATATTCTGCCTTTGATAATAATAGTCATTGTTTTTTCATTCTCAAAAATCATTAGCCATGTCATGACTAGAGCCAGCTCTAAAAGTTGTTAAGAAAGTTAAACATTTTAAATTTCTTGTAATTTTATGAAGTGTATATTTTAGGTTATCCACGAATATTAAGTTAATCGCACTTTTATTTCAAGCTTTAGTGGTCTTAGCCTTCTCAAAAGACAGATAATTCGGTGACGGATTTTTATTCTGTGTAAACCTTTTCTTTATTCTTACTTGTACTTAAATTACTGGTATGTGTTTAGACGCCGGCGGCCTGTTCGAGGGTGACTTGTTTGGTGAGGTGACTGGAGGCAGTAGCTCTGCCGCGGCTGCTTCTGGCATGCCCGGTACATCGGCACAACCGCAATCGCTACAGGTAAAACTCATAGTATCTATTTTTTACTTTATATGTACTTGTTACTACAAAGGCAAGTTGTTATTACAAGTTTCATGGTACAAAAATATGATTTATTGTTTTCTTTTTGTTGAGTCGAAATTTTCAAGACACAGAACAACTAGAGTTACTAGACTATTTTCACGTATCTAAATAGAAATGTTTGTAGAAAAATATCATTTTACTATGGCAATAACCACTGTTTTTTATCAGTTTACGATATAATGTTATATTAAAACAGGCTGAGATTGACGCTGCTGGAGTTGGCGGAGGCGACACCGGTGGTGATGTGGCTGCGGCCGATGCTCCCGATTCTGACGATGATATGGGAGACCACTATGATGCTGGAAACTCTCCACAGCACAGGTCAGTTTGTACTTAGTTTTTAGTTACTCCACAATTATATAGACTAAGATATTTTTGTTACCAACATGCATGGACTCATGGATATCTATTTTGTTACCAACACGAATTAGTGAACTGAATTTTTAATAGACAGTAATTCTACATTTCAAGTTTGCTTGACCTTTATTTTCATTATGCTATTTTATAGCACTACATTTTTGTGACAGGTTACATCATTTGACCAACAGAGTGAGCACTCCATCGATTTCTACTCCATGGTTGTTGTCCAATTTCGGAAGTTTATTATGAAAAAGATGTGTTTAATTTACGGAATAAATTTTCTGTCTTTGTGATACATTGCAAAGATGTAAAAGTTCGAATAGAAATTCAAAAGCAGTTATTTCATCAAGTTTTTTTTTTAATCATAAAATAAAATATAGAATCTTGGTGTTAGGAAGAGAGAATTTTGATGTTGTGCTAGAGTGGTGATATTATTATATTATTTGTGTCAGAAGTTTAATGTTGTGTTGTGTTCCACCAGTTGGGGCGGCTCCCCAGTGCCTGACAGCGTGCCTCCACCACCAGTACAAGTGCCGCCTTCGCCAAGCCCACATATACCTATGGTGAGATATTGTTATCATTTTACACTATTTTCATTTTGCATTTGTAGTTTAATAACTTGAAATTCATTATAAACTGATTTTTTCTACACTTACGTAAAATATATAGGGCGTCAGTGACAAGTAAATGTAATGTTCCTGAGAAAGGTGGCCTAATGTTATAAATATTAAAAAAATATATATTTAAAATTATAACAAGTCATGCATTGGTTATAAATATTGTCATATTTGAATGCGTAATATATTTTAAGCATCACAACAAGGAGAATTAATGTTTTCAACATATTTTGCCTTATAAAGTCCTAAGACTTACAGTAAGACGGAAAAAAATATTGATTACTATTATAATTGACAAAGATCAATAAATAATAATTTCACTTAGCTAGAAATTATCACATAGAGATAAATATATGTTGTTTTTCTGATAAATAAAGAAGTTTGAACGACTCTCCTTGGTGGTAAAAATGAAATGGCACGTATAAAGTGTAGTCCGTTGTGGACAGGACGTGGACGCGCCGGCGTCGCCCGCGCCGCCCGCGCCCGCGCCGCCGCCCGAGCGCGCGCACGACAACACCACGCTGCTGCACAACGACGAGGAGTCCTTCGCGCTCGCGCCCGTCGACGCCACCGTGCTCAAAGGTAACGCCGCCTGCCCACGCTCTTTAACACCTCTTAGAGCGTTGGCATATTATAAAGTGGATTAATAGCACCCTTAGAGCAAACGACCGCAACAAATTCACATACACTGCGAATTTATTGCGCAACGAAATTAAAATTCGTCGATGCTTTTATTTTCGCCACCGGCGTCTTCGCAGTTACAAAGCAAACGCAATGTCTTCTCTCCAGAATCCATTTTGTTACCAAGTCTATTGTATGTTGGTAACCTACTACATACACGCGACAAAACAGAACAAATTCGTCACGCATCCGCAATGTCTTCGTTTTGCAGCGGTGGTGTATTGGCCCCGCGATCACTCGCAAACCGCTAGTGTAACATTCTTAGGCATTAGAAATTATCGTTTGAAAATATATTTGTTGTGTTTGTTATTGCCAAGAGAAGGTTCTTATAAAAAAAAAATAGGGTAGAGAAGAATAGAGTTGAATAATCTATTGCCGGGAGCAAAACCGCGGGCAAAAGCTAATGAGTAATAATTGTACAAGCCAAAACTATAACGAATCCTTACTCCTCAGGAATAACTAAAACGAAACGCAAACGTAAGCTGATCGTCGACGAAGTGAAAAACATATCCGGAGAAGAAATGAAAAATCAGCTGAGCAACACATCGGACATTGTGACGACGTTGGATCTCGCGCCGCCGACCCGACGACTGATGCACTGGAAGGAGACTGGAGGCGTCGAGAAACTGTTCACCTTGCCAGCCAGGCCCATACCTTCTAGAGTACTGTTTAAGGTATGGTTGAATTAAAATTAGTAAGAGAAGGATCAGAGGGTTCAGTGCTTCTAAACTTCACCACTGCGTTAACCATGCCTTCAGGCGTGGACATTTTTTTTTTTTTTTTAAGTTTCCCACACTAGGAATTACATCTGTGTCGTGGATTACGTACACAAAAATGTAAAGTCACATACACCAAATACCCAAATACGGAACACCTACCTGCAGGCCATGCAAATCTTTTTTCCGTGCGGGAATCGAACCCGCGACCTTCAGTGCAGCAGTCAATCGCTGCTGCACTGCGCTAACCGAGTCGTCATTTGCATTAGACTGGTTCTTATGTGGCGACAAAATTTCCGCTACAAAAGTATGTTGGCACAGTTCATAAATAGTAGTAATGTACTGCTATCGGATGGCACACTAATGAACAATTAAAATCACTCAATGAAAATAGTGGGGGCTATTGGTGCATGTGAACAATCATGCAAAGAAAATTTTGAGCCCCGAGCGAACTCTGGCGTTCGCGCGTCTTTCTATTATGTTTCTCCTTTTGCATGACGATCTTCACCGCATGATCTGTAAAGCTACACTATAAAAATGACCGTATTCTACGTACCGTATTCTACTATAGTATGCTTCTACTATATTTGTTAATATCATACCACTTGTTCCAGAAATACCAGCGTAACATGACACTCCGCAGTGAGGCGGAGGAGGGAGGAGGCGACGCGGCGGCGCGCTCGCCCTCTCCTGCCGAGCCCGCCAGGCGCGGCGCGCGCAAGAGGAGGCACGAGGAGGTATGCATGAAGGAAAATGCCACGATTTTATTCAACATAAAGTACAGTTACAGCTATTGTGTGGTTGCTGTTATTATAAGTCTCTCTTCTAGGCCCACTATTATTCATCGATTTTTACTTATTCAAACTCAATTTTACTGTTATACACAGCTAAGAAGATCGATCCGGTACATGAAACACTATCGATTTGTAAAGATAAAATAAAAAAATAAAGAACATTTTATTTAAACTCGATTTAACTATCGCATACAAAATTATTTTTTTAGGTAAACGTCAGCTGAGCTAGTCACTAACCTGTAGGTAGTTCACGGGATTAAAACGATCAAAATGTAGCCGTTATTCAGATTGACGATTAATAGAAACATTGATCAAACATAAGTATAAAATAAGCACTCTGTATAACCGGTGAATGCGAGGTGGTAACCCTTTCGGTTCGGGCACGCTCAGCGTACACATTATGTTTGTTATTTTTTAACGTTTATTGTGTTTTTTGTAACTGTTGTGTTGTGTCTGTGCTGTATAAATTTATTTCTATTCTATTCTATTCTACGTACCAGATCAGTCGCTTGAGAGAGTCTTATGTACCAACAGTAGACGTCTTTCGGCTGAAATAATAGATGAAGCATGGCTGTGCTATCATCGTTCATACAACTGCGACCATCTCGCATTATGTTTGGCTAGCTAGACTAGGAATTTAAATATATGGAACTGTAATCCCTGAAGCAAGAAGTTACTTTAGCATACCACACTTTGTTACAGACAATGCTACCACCAGAAACCCCAGCGCCTCTCCCCACAGCCGAGCTAGAGCCTCCTACACCAGTACCTCAGGAATATGAACCTTCAGTTGGTAAGTGTTCACTTGTTACTGCTCACTGCTTCCTCTCACTGGGATATGGTGTGCAATGCCAATATTACATTCAATACTTCAGCATGATGTCTGTTCTACCATGTTTTGGTTTGGTAACCATTAATCAAGAAAACTTAAAACTTGTTTGTCGTGAATTTAGAGCTTTCATGATAATAAAACCAAGTCATTAGATCATGTCGCAAAATAATCCTTGACAATTGTTTTTAATAATATTCATTTTCTGCTTTTTCATAATTTATAACTATTGCAATATGATATAACTAAAATTGGTGGAAATCTTGATACTGAATTGATTTGGAAATACCATCAAAATGAAGAAATGCTTGAAATCAAATGATTGATTGCAGTAACAAAATCATAATGAAAGTCATGTAAAATTTCATTTAATTAACTTCAAGGGAAATTTTCACTATGAAATACACCATTTACATTTTTCCAAAATGTGTTTAAACCTTTTTGACTGCCTCCGTCGAATATATCCGACAAACACTTGCGTTTATTTTGCCAGAGTCGCCAATTTATGACGAAATACTCGCATCTCGTCACCTCTTTTGTCACCTAAATCCCCTTAGACAAAACCCGTCTTACGAGTTGTAGGTCGCGGATTCAAATCCAGCCAGGCGCTTTACTTTGTGTAATTTATTTCATCACCATTGCTCTCAAAACGGTGAAAGAAAACATCGTGAGGAAACCGGCATGTCTTAGAACCAAAAATTGGAAGACATGTGACATCAACTAATCCGCATTGGGCCCGCGTGGTGGATTATGGCCTGCTCCCTCTCCTAGAGAGGAGACCCGTGTCCCAGCAGTGGGAACATTAAAAAAGGCTGATGATGATGAAGTGACAAAAGAGGTTTAGCTCTTAAGAGCTAAACGAGAAGGTGTACCCAGTCGTAAACACGCGATTCTGGCGAAGCGACCCAAGCACTCTTCGGACCAATCCGATGCAAGGCAGTTTATTGTCACAAGAATAAGGTGTATTGTTACCAATCCGCACTGGGCCCGCGTGGTGGATTATGGCCCATTCCCTCTCCTAGAGAGGAGGCTGGTGTCCCAGCAGTGGGAACATTAATAATGATGATGATGATGATGTATAAAAGAAGCATAGTGAAGGTTTCCCTTGTCCTGTACATAACGCTGGGCTATGTGGCACACAATTAACTGGTCCCTGGTGCACGGCTAGAGGCGGCGCCGCGCTCGCCGGCGCCCGCGCCCCCCGCGCGCGCAGACCTCGACGTGGAGCTGCCCGCTACGCCAGGTACACTACCATTTTTCTTCACTTATTCCTTATGCCCACTACTAAAATGGAAAATAAAGGCAGCAACCTATTGGAACATATTTACTATCTTGGTAATTGAGTCAAATGCATTTTGAGGAAATTTCTAGGAATTCCAAAATTATCTACTATAATATAAAAATGAATGCATGTCTTGGTAAGTGCATAACTCAACAATGCCTAAACCAATTTTACCAATTCTTCTTTTTGTTGTTATTGTAAGAAGAAGGAGAGGTTCTTATGAAAAAAAAAAAAGAATAGAACAGGGTAGAGTATGGTGAGCAAAGCCGCGGACAAAAGCTAGTACTAGGAGGCCTATGTTCAATAGTGACTACTTTTCATAAAGAGAAGCGGCTATAGATCATGTGGGTCAAATATATTGAACATACTCTTGCATTTACTATATCAATATTAATTTGAGTTGACAATCAATTATTCGTCTACTTTATCAATTCGGAACAAAATCACCAACGTAATTAGATAGCAAAATGCACATTACTACAACTATAGTATATTCGCATTAAGGAAATAGTGACACTTCATTGCCACTTAGCTTAGCCATACTCCTTGACCAATTAGACTATATTTATTCCTCCGTAATTTTACGCGCAACCTTTCGCATTTTTACTCTAGTGGGAATAACCCATTACTTTGCAGTTATACTGATGTGTGACCATTTTCTTAACGCGACTAGATTATATAAAGTGTCTTTTATTTTGGCGTCCGTTTACTTATTGCCTTATAAATAATCTGTGCATCGACTCTTATATTTTGCCAGTTATTTTACGTGATATTTCGTAATATAAATTATCCACTATTCCAATAGCTAGTATAAAAACATAATGAGCAGCACACAAGTAACTTTTATTCGCAAGTCGACTGATCACTTCAGTCTTCATAGTATTAGTCTGAACTGCGCTTCATCAAATTGCCCACGAGGGGATTTCATCTTCGTGAGACAGGATCACTGTAATCCCATATAATCGCATAATCGCAAGAGCTAGAAAGCCACGTCGTACAACTTCAAGTAAGGGTGGACTTAGCACAGTTTCACCCAAAACCACTGTCTCACTGAGTAGACACGGACTGTAAAATCCATGTATTACAGGTATGTTGAGCGCACTGGGCGGGCCGATGACCCCGGGCGGCATGACGCCAGGAGCGCTCGGCGCGCTCACTCCCGGCACCTTGCTGCAGGGCGGCCTCACGCCGGCAGGCCTGCAGCATGGATCCATGACACCCGGTAAGTAACAACATCATCATCATCAGCCCTTTTTATGTTCCCACTGCTGGCACTTAGGCCTCCTCTCTAGGAGGGGGAATGGGCCGTAATCCACCACACGGGCCCAATGCGGTAAGTAACACATATTCATGTATCTATAGGCAAGTTGGGCGGGCTGATGATGATAATGTGGTACCCGCTTAAGAGTCAAAAGAGAGACATACAGCCTCAGCCTCTGAGTTTGTTTCGGTGTTTCTTCTCAGGGTAGTCAGCTAGGAAACACCGGACTCATATAGCATCAAAAAAAAAAATGACATGTAAAAGTGTTTTTTATACCTACTTACAAAATAAAGATCATTTATCAGTATGAGATATTTTTATATGAAAAAGTAATTCGATATTTTTCAGTTCACAATTTTGCCATTGCTATTTAAATGTTAGGCGATTATAAATTCGAAATGAAGAATAGAATGAACTAAAAATGTCGTTCTATAGATTTTATTTTTCTTAAGGGAATCCATTGGGAATCGTGTTGTATGGACCACAAAGACGTTGAAGTAAAACAAAACATAGTTTTTAATAGTAATCATATTTCCACAGTTGGTCTACAACACGGTGGCATGACGCCTGCTGGTTTGCATCACGGAGACAGTCAACAAATCGACCTGGGACTCTCAGCAGGCGGTATGACACCGGCAGGATTACACCATGGAGGTTAGTGTTTGTTCAGTCCAGTGCACGTCGCTGGAACACTTCGACCAGCTTCGTATAAACAGGCCTAACGATCTAAACCGATAAGCAACAATTAAAGTGCACGCTAGCTACAAAAATGCAGATTTCAGGTGTCGGTTTTAGGGTTCTGTAGTCAACAAGGAACCCTTATAGTTTAGCCAAGTCTGTCTGTCTGTCCGTCTGCGGACAATTGCAGCAAACGTTAGCACTATAAACCTGAAATTTGGTATCAATATGTATATCAACTACGCCGACAAAGTGCAAAAACAAAAAGTGATGAAAAAAATATTATAAGGGTACCTCCCTTACACGTAAAGTGGTTTTAGAAAAATTAAAAAAAAAACGTTCTGAACTAATTTTGTAATTTAACCGTACATCCTACTAAAAACTACGGATACCTACACTGAGCGTCGCCTGACACGCTCAGTGTATGTTTTTTTACGAGTTTTCAAACGCTAAAATTCGCAGATTCGCCTAGATCCGACAGCCGTACTATACTTCCATAAGCATTTCTTTATCAATTGAAAATGTTAGTTGAATCTGTGTGTAAGGGTAAGGGTAGAAATGAATAACAGGAGGGGTAAGTAGAAGGTGACATGTGGTATATTTGCAGGCATGACACCAGGGCTGCTGTCCAGCGGCATGACGCCGGCGGGGCTCGCGCACGGCGGCCTCACTCCGGCCGGGTTACATCACGGAGGGATGACACCGGGTAAGCTTTACTTCGAGCCACATATGCTGCGTCCACTCCTCATTCATTGATATAAAAGTTTTCAGCGGCATTATTTATTTATTTATTTATTCATTAATTAACCAGAACGACAAAATGCCAATTACACTGATTAGGTACAAATTATGTAAAACATATTAAAAAAGAAAAATATAACAGATATACATATTAAGTAACTACTCACTCAGTCTTCTCGCAAATCACCAGACATTCAGTCAATATCTCCTTCCATTCATCAGCTAACAGATCTAATCCTGGACTGGATTCAAGGAGAGTGTTGAGTGCAATTAACATTCGGGGAATGGATGACATACGTCGGGCAATCGTATTGCAACGTGGCACCACAAATAATTTATACCTTCTTGCCCGACAATAGTTATCAGGATTAGGTCACAGGCAGGCTTGTTTATTTTGAATATATCTTTTTTCTAATATTTATTTATTGTGCACACCTACCACAGTGTTCTCTTTTTAACCCTAAGGTTGACTGGTAGAGAACACCTTGTTGCATTAAGTCCGCCTATGTACCACTATTGTACATGAAGATTAAATCATTACATAATATAAAACAAAGTCGACTGTCCCTATGTATGCTTAAATCTTTAAAACTACGCAACGGATTTTGATGTTTTTTTTTTTACCAGATGGAGTGATTCAAGAGCAAGGTTTATGTGTATAATATATGCATAATATATTTAATATCACCATTGCACCCGTGCGAAGTTGGGGCGGGTCACTAGTAAATAAATAAATTAATTGTGTATCACCATTCCAGGTGGGTTAGACCACGGCGGCATGACGCCTGGCGGACTACAACACGGCGGCATGACCCCAGGTGGGTTGCAGCACGGAGGCATGACGCCCGGCGCTCTCGTGCACGGCGGCATGACGCCAGCAGGCTTGCAGCACGGTGGCATGACGCCTGGAGGTAAGAGATTTCACCTCTATTTTTGTGTTATTGAGACTAAAAACAAGACGGCAATACTGTACAATTGGATCGAAGACGCGCGAAGCTTTTAGCTTTTTATTTTCGTTTGTAATGTTCTATGATTCAGATGTTAGGTGCCATGTATTTTCTCATAAAAACCGGGCTTATTAACTTCTGTTGCACACATGTCCTTACCCACAGCTCGTCAGCATCTTTCTACAGTGCCAATATTTCGCTTATATTCCAGGCGTTGCGCACGGCGCACTACTAGCACATGGCATGGAGCAGCTACCCATGATGCCACAGCTTGGCGGGGAACACGTGTCGTCACTGCTGCGCAGCTCGCTGCCCGCGCCGCCCAGCGAGCGCGCCTCGCACGACCTGCCGCACACCGTGCCCATGGAGCCGCTGCTGCACGGCTTGGACGACCACGGGGACTATCAGGTAATGTTCTAACTGGAAGCTGCCATGATGCCGCAGCTGGGCAGCACGTGACGTCACTGCTGCGCAGCTCGCTGCCCGCGCCGCCCAGCGAGCGCGCCTCGCACGACCTGCCGCACACCGTGCCCATGGAGCCGCTGCTGCACGGCTTGGACGACCACGGGGACTATCAGGTAATGTTCTAACTGGAAGCTGCCATGATGCCGCTGCTGGGCAGCACGTGACGTCACTGCTGCGCAGCTCGCTGCCCGCGCCGCCCAGCGAGCGCGCCTCGCACGACCTGCCGCACACCGTGCCCATGGAGCCGCTGCTGCACGGCTTGGACGACCACGGGGACTATCAGGTAATGTTCTAACTGGAAGCTGCCATGATGCCGCAGCTGGGCAGCACGTGACGTCACTGCTGCGCAGCTCGCTGCCCGCGCCGCCCAGCGAGCGCGCCTCGCACGACCTGCCGCACACCGTGCCCATGGAGCCGCTGCTGCACGGCTTGGACGACCACGGGGACTATCAGGTAATGTTCTAACTGGAAGCTGCCATGATGCCGCAGCTGGGCAGCACGTGACGTCACTGCTGCGCAGCTCGCTGCCCGCGCCGCCCAGCGAGCGCGCCTCGCACGACCTGCCGCACACCGTGCCCATGGAGCCGCTGCTGCACGGCTTGGACGACCACGGGGACTATCAGGTAATGTTCTAACTGGAAGCTGCCATGATGCCGCAGCTGGGCAGCACGTGACGTCACTGCTGCGCAGCTCGCTGCCCGCGCCGCCCAGCGAGCGCGCCTCGCACGACCTGCCGCACACCGTGCCCATGGAGCCGCTGCTGCACGGCTTGGACGACCACGGGGACTATCAGGTAATGTTCTAACTGGAAGCTGCCATGATGCCGCAGCTGGGCAGCACGTGACGTCACTGCTGCGCAGCTCGCTGCCCGCGCCGCCCAGCGAGCGCGCCTCGCACGACCTGCCGCACACCGTGCCCATGGAGCCGCTGCTGCACGGCTTGGACGACCACGGGGACTATCAGGTAATGTTCTAACTGGAAGCTGCCATGATGCCGCAGCTGGGCAGCACGTGACGTCACTGCTGCGCAGCTCGCTGCCCGCGCCGCCCAGCGAGCGCGCCTCGCACGACCTGCCGCACACCGTGCCCATGGAGCCGCTGCTGCACGGCTTGGACGACCACGGGGACTATCAGGTAATGTTCTAACTGGAAGCTGCCATGATGCCGCAGCTGGGCAGCACGTGACGTCACTGCTGCGCAGCTCGCTGCCCGCGCCGCCCAGCGAGCGCGCCTCGCACGACCTGCCGCACACCGTGCCCATGGAGCCGCTGCTGCACGGCTTGGACGACCACGGGGACTATCAGGTAATGTTCTAACTGGAAGCTGCCATGATGCCGCAGCTGGGCAGCACGTGACGTCACTGCTGCGCAGCTCGCTGCCCGCGCCGCCCAGCGAGCGCGCCTCGCACGACCTGCCGCACACCGTGCCCATGGAGCCGCTGCTGCACGGCTTGGACGACCACGGGGACTATCAGGTAATGTTCTAACTGGAAGCTGCCATGATGCCGCAGCTGGGCAGCACGTGACGTCACTGCTGCGCAGCTCGCTGCCCGCGCCGCCCAGCGAGCGCGCCTCGCACGACCTGCCGCACACCGTGCCCATGGAGCCGCTGCTGCACGGCTTGGACGACCACGGGGACTATCAGGTAATGTTCTAACTGGAAGCTGCCATGATGCCGCAGCTGGGCAGCACGTGACGTCACTGCTGCGCAGCTCGCTGCCCGCGCCGCCCAGCGAGCGCGCCTCGCACGACCTGCCGCACACCGTGCCCATGGAGCCGCTGCTGCACGGCTTGGACGACCACGGGGACTATCAGGTAATGTTCTAACTGGAAGCTGCCATGATGCCGCAGCTGGGCAGCACGTGACGTCACTGCTGCGCAGCTCGCTGCCCGCGCCGCCCAGCGAGCGCGCCTCGCACGACCTGCCGCACACCGTGCCCATGGAGCCGCTGCTGCACGGCTTGGACGACCACGGGGACTATCAGGTAATGTTCTAACTGGAAGCTGCCATGATGCCGCAGCTGGGCAGCACGTGACGTCACTGCTGCGCAGCTCGCTGCCCGCGCCGCCCAGCGAGCGCGCCTCGCACGACCTGCCGCACACCGTGCCCATGGAGCCGCTGCTGCACGGCTTGGACGACCACGGGGACTATCAGGTAATGTTCTAACTGGAAGCTGCCATGATGCCGCAGCTGGGCAACACGTGACGTCACTGCTGCGCAGCTCGCTGCCCGCGCCGCCCAGCGAGCGCGCCTCGCACGACCTGCCGCACACCGTGCCCATGGAGCCGCTGCTGCACGGCTTGGACGACCACGGGGACTATCAGGTAATGTTCTAACTGGAAGCTGCCATGATGCCGCAGCTGGGCAGCACGTGACGTCACTGCTGCGCAGCTCGCTGCCCGCGCCGCCCAGCGAGCGCGCCTCGCACGACCTGCCGCACACCGTGCCCATGGAGCCGCTGCTGCACGGCTTGGACGACCACGGGGATTATCAGGTAATGTTCTAACTGGAAGCTGCCATGATGCCGCAGCTGGGCAGCACGTGACGTCACTGCTGCGCAGCTCGCTGTCCGCGCCGCCTTCGTGAAAGTGTACCCTATTCACTCGTGGAAATAACTTGTACCCCTATCAATGTTCACCCGTAACCATTCTGTTTTCAAAGCTAGAGTGAACAAGCATGTTCTGGCATTACTCTATCTTTTATCATAGACCTCTATGCCTCATACGACGACCTCGATGACGAGATCGACATCAGAGGCAACAAAAGAAATAGAAATAAATGCAGTGAGCAGCTTAAAATATTGCGTTTTCTTGTATCAGTAATCTCCAGATTAGCAGGATGGTTGAATCACGTTTAGCGGGATGTTGATTCACAACATGAATGAAAACTAGATTGCTAGTCAGTAACTCGGTAAATTGACCTAAAATATATTTTGTCCTTATTACTGACATTTTGTTTTTTTTTTCCACAGAATGGAATGCAAATGACGAACTTGGGGTACGACGACCAGCACGGTCATCACAGTCCACAGCACGACTACGATTTACCTTTAACGCCAGACAACGTAAGTACAATGGTGACCTACTAATATAACTTAAATGGAGTAGGTTTTTTATCTATAATATGAAACATGATTCGCAAAATGTGTTGGTTAGCGCACAACTCGAGAACAGCTGAACCAATTTCCATAATTCTTTTTTTGTTGTGATTGTTATTTAAAAATAAGGGTAGAGTGGAGTAGAATAGAATACTCTGTTGTCAGAAGCAAAGCCGCGGATAAAGCTAGTTTTTAATAAAACTGATTATGAAAATTTAGGTAATAAAAATATGCAAGAATATTAAAAGTATGTCCATAAATCGTTTTAGAACTTGACGCTATCGGTTTGCAAGAATAATTTTATTTCACGAAAGGGTGTGTGATATTACACGACCCTTGATCATTGTGGTAAAATAACGGAGATATACTACCAATAAAATAAAAGTCAGTTGTACCTACGTAAAATAACTAGGAACAGCGCGAGTGTGTATTTGAATAAATTGTGATTGTACTTCAATAGTTATTTCCTTCATTCAATGATTAAATTCTTAGTTATTTATTGAACGATTTCAAAATATTTATTCGTGTATTAGAATGGGTGTACATTTACCGTGATGTTTTACAAAACTGCCCTTGTGCCCCTGCCTAAAACTTAGGTAGACAAGTAAGACGTATAGGTATTAGACTAATTAAGCAAAATTATAATACTGTAAGACTATCATCATCTTCCTGCCCTTATCCCGTTTTATTTGGGGTCGGCGCAATATGTTTTTTTCTTCCATTCTGTCCTGTCACCTGTCACGCTATCACTAACTCCTCTGTCTTCCATATCACTTCTCACACAATCCATCCATATCTTCTTTGGTCTCCCTCACCCTCTCCATCCATTCACATTTATACTCATGGCTTTTTTTGTAACATGCGTTTCACCCCTCCTTTTTACACGGCCATACCATGACAAACGGTTCCCTCTCAACTAATACTGTAAGACTAACTAACATAAATATAAATGTGTTTCCAGGCGGAAGAGGGTGAACGTGAAGCGGGCGAAACAGATGAACAGTTCGAGGAGCGAGTGTTGAACCGTCGTGCGGCGCAACTGTTCGCCGTCATGAAACCCAAACTGTCCGCCGGACTACAACTCACCTTCACAGATCTTGCACCTAGACATAATAACAAAAAACAGGTATGTTGCTATAGATTTACTAATACTGCAATAGTGTGTTGTTTACTTTCCGTATCACACTATGTGATATGGAAAGTAAAGAACATACTATAGGCCAAGGGTTGATGCGAAAGAGTAACACCTGGGCTCTGGGATTAAGGCAAGGAAAAGGTTGTTTAGTGAGTCTGACCCTGTTTCCCGCCTCGCACAAAGGCGGGATTCGTCATTAGATGATTTTTACCTACCATAAAAAAGCTATAAAGATTCACTACAATTGCAATAGTGTTTTGTTTACTTTCCATATCACATATGTGACATGCACCATACAGATTACTTATATAACATTTTTGTTACAGGTCGCACAAAAATTCTACAGTTTACTTGTTCTCAAAAAACATCAAGTGTTGAAATTAGAACAGCATGTGACATACGGACCTATCACCATAAGCAAGGGTAATCAGTTCGAAACTGAAGCGATTTAATACATTACTAATACATTATTTATAATAGAATGTAATATAAAGAAAATATCAAGACTAGTTCATAAAAAAGATTTTTATGGAGGTGAAGAGATGATGTCTAGTTGTAAAGTTATGGACTTCACGGGGAAACGCGTTGAGCCAAAAATAATGTGTAAGTTTGATCTTGTAACTCGAATTCATGAAAACATTTTATTTTTTAAATATTGGACCAAATAATATTACGAGTGTTGATCTCACAAAAAATCTAATTGCAATGCGTTTTGATAATGTGAAACAGTAGTTGTTCTCATGAATTCAATTTACTTGTGATGAGCAAGTTTCTATTTGGATAAATTATGTTTGATAGAAATGTGTAGGAAAATGCCTTATTTTGTTTTGCTCTAGGTTAAGTGAAATTATTGTAAAGATGTTTTACAAACAATGTTTAAATTGAATAGTCAATGTCAATCATAGAAAGAAATAGTACCTATTTGCTGTATTGTTAACCCCTGACTCCCAAATTATGCATGCATTTATACTGATGCAGCAGCCACAAAGATTATGTTATGCCTATTAACATTTATTTGAAACTGTATGTACCTCTCAAGGAAGTGTAGACATTGAATTTTGTTTATAATATAGCTTGTTGTCCTTCTATTGGGATTAAGAGATTTTAGTGACTGTGTTTATTGACAAATGATGTAACATATTTTAGTAGCAGACTGGAGTGATTGAGACAAATTATGTAGAAGAAACCGAGTGATATCCTCAACACCAAATAAAGTGTTAAGCTTATAATGTTTCCCTTTTGTGTGTTAGTATGAATTTGGTTTTTACATTTCTTTGAGATATTTATTATGATTATGTACTGTGTTATTGTAACGCAAATTGAATGCATACCAAATACGTGATAAACCTTTGGTTTGGATTCATTTTGATACTCTCATTCTTCTTTTTTTTTGTAAAAATTCTCGATCTAAATAAAGCATTATGAATGCCTCAAACAATTATGTGACTATCGTGTATGTTATTTGGACATTATTTCTAAAAATTTAAGAGTTTACCTCTGCTATGACTTAAATTTGTCGATTTTTGTTTTCCCTTTTTGTTCAGAGGTATCCACTTAGATATTTTTTCATAAAAAACAAACATATTTGCAATAAATTTGTTGATAAAATCCGGTATTTTATTTTTTCATCAAGGTATTTCGCATACCAATCCGGCCAAATTACGCCATAAAACCTAAGTGCCAACGCTGCGTTAAGTGTGCGAACGCGCGGGTGCCGGTACGGGCAACCGTCGCAGGCAATGTAGCGGAAACCGGATTATTACCTGCGCGGTGTCTCTAGTTCAATTTTAACAGTGAGCATGTTGTCATATCGGTGGAAACCAATGTATTCTTATGTAGCAAAAGGCCGCGGCGCACGGGGACACGTCGCCGCCAGCCGTTCTGGGGCCCGCCGCCGTATGGCGGACGACCTCGCGGATCCACGCGCTGACTAGTCGACTCAATAAACGGGCTTTCTGGTTGTAATTTTTTTTTTTCAATGTATAATAATAATGTTTTTAAATTTTTATCGACAGGTCATTTAATTTTTTATTTGCAGTGTTGTTTTGCTGTTCAACGTGTGCATGTTTTCGTGTCGATGGAGAATGTTAATGTATATACATAGAAAAAGGGGGGCGAGGCGTGTGTGCCCGCCTAACGCAGCGTTGGCCCTAATGCGTCGTATTATTGCTTTAGCCTATGACATCTGTAATTTTAGTTTTACACCCCTATCATCATCCTATCCTTATCCCATTCTGCTTGGGGTCGGTGCAACATGTTTTTTTCTTCCACTCTGTCCTGTCCCCGTCACACTATCACTAACTCCCTTTTCTTTCATATCACTCTTCACACAATCCATCCATCTCTTCTTCAGCCTCCCTAAAGCCCCTAGTAGGTACTGTATAAAATCGTAACCGTCTAATATTTACTCTCACTTGAAGTGACAACTAGTTCTACCCTACCCCATTACAGCCAACGCTGCCGCGTAAAGTAGGAGCCCGCGCGATCCCATACATCAGTGCTTCGTCTAGACTGAGGGGCCCCGTCGCGCCCCTTTGCTACGTAATAACGCTTTCGAGTTTACCATCGATATCATTACTATATGAGCACTGAAAGATGAACTAGCGAAGTAGCGACACTGCAGGTACGAGGTAATAATCCTGTTTCCGCTACGGGTACCGCTGCAAATTACACACGTGCGATGATACCACATCTACACTAATATAATAAAGAGGTAAAGTTTGATTTTTTGTTTGTAGGAGGTAGGTAATCTCTGGAACTACTGGTCCGATTGGAAAAAAAAATTGCAATAATAGAAAGCTGTTTTACTCCTGAGTGACATAGGCTATATTTTATGTACGCGGGCAAAGCCGCTGACAAAAGCTAGTAATGTTAATATTTTCGGAAATAATTGCTCCAAAAGTATAAAACAATGCCCCCCCTCTAATTTTTGAACAATAAGTTTAGAAAATATGAAAAAATCTCAAAAGTAGAACAGCGTTTGTGCAGCGTTTCATAGGTATCTAGAAGCTGACTTGCCATGCCCTTTCATACCAATATACCTACAATTATTGTTTCAACGCGGCAAAAATAAAAAACAAGGTTACATAATATCACACACTACGGCCCGCGGGAGTAGCGCAGTAACTTCAAAACCTAATGCACAACCCTATAATAGTATGTGCCAATCATTCCGCATAGCAATGAGATACGTTCCTCATGTTCCAACTCTCCTGATGTAATAGCACATATCTACAACAGCGCTGTTATGTAACAGTTGGCTCGTTGTTGTAGATCAATAATGGAGCAGCTTTCTTCACAAACAAGCCCGATTCTCTACGTTCAGATTCCTGTGTTAGAGGCAGTCTGGTATAGTATAGAATAATAAAATGATTGATATAGATACCTACTTGGTCACACTTCCACCCTTGCATAAAGGGGGGGAACCCTAAGTCTAGACGATCTGGCACTTGCATCACCTATTGCACTTATAGATATCTCTACATAACCGTTGAACGGCACTATTGATTGAGCTAAGAAACCTGCGCATTTGCGATGGTAGGGTAAATACGCCAAACGTCGGCCCCTCCCCAAACTTCGGCCGTCTGCACATTTTCGGCTTGCATTCCTTTACAGAATAATAAAGTGGCAAGAATGCCACCCTAATTGCAACCTTAGTTCATATTATATATGTAAAAACCGTTACTATCCCATTACGTCACTCACTCTTCGCGTACTGAGCATCAGCAGCGATTGCGCCGTCGAAGCGTCATGTCCGTATTAAAAGTACCTTACTTGCTGTGAATACCCACACTTCGGGGATTGATATTAGAACGGTAAGACATTCCTTTTTCTTTGTTTTAAGCTTTATTATTAGTAATAAGTGATTTTTACTATATTTTGAGACAGTTTTTCCAATGTTTTACGTATTGTTTTAAAGGAAAAATAGGAGGCCGCCAATAGAATACTAATTTTGAGTTAAAACCGAATTCTCGGCCGTAGCCGACTTAACGCAAATGCAGTCTGTTTTATAAATTCCAATTGTAGTAATTCCATTGGCTCCGTAAGAGAATTTGCAACGCATATAGTTCAATAAATCTATTTTACATTTAATCGCCAAATGGCGGCCGGGGTGATATTAGTTAAATCTCGAGAAATAATGGACACGAAATAGGGGCCGGCTTTAGAAATATTAAAGATCGTAAAGTCGACCAGCCTCAAATTCGAGCGCCACTATACAGGCTGATTACTTTTTTATTTTGTCAAAGTTATATATTTAATTTATTAATATTATAAAGACTCAAGTTCAAATATGACCAATTATTAATGACCTCTCTATAATTCAAAGTTATCACGAGTTCCCTACAAAATCTCTTTATATTTCGAACTAAATCAATACATTTTTTTTTGTTTGTAGGAGGTAATCTCATAAGACAGAAGAGATTACGACTTTTTTAATTCATGACAAACACATTTATTTACCATAGCATAATAATGTTTAAGTAACCTTTATTTTATTATTTACCGACTGGTTTTATAAATATTGTTACGAAGACGTTAAAACTTTCAAAAACACTTTTGAATTATTACAGTTTTTTTTTAATTGTTGTTTATATTTTATTTTTTATAATTATAATATATAACTTTGTTTAAAGCAAATAGAAAAATACTTTACCTGGTAAGTATTAAACAAATATACATATACGATTAATAATGTAGGCATATTTAGTGAGACTCCTGCCAAAATAAATCATATTAATAATATTTGTCAGTTTTAATTTAAAACACCCTATACCCGGCCGACATTTGGGAAAAACGCGACCGACTATGGGCCATGAATGGCCGACTTTAGGAATTTTTCGTTCTCGACGCATTTAAACCTTAGTACTTTTTCCTTGTAGTAGAAATGTTAACCTTATGTCCATAAACATGAAATACATATAATAAACTATCAAAAACCGCATCAGAAGCATCTTTATGTTTCAAATTGATGGTACCAGAGCCATCCCAATACAGAAAAACCGTAAGGGGGCCGACATTTAGCGTATTTACCCTAGGTACCTAAAGATGCACAGATGTTAAGTCAGATCAATATCGGGACTAATTTTTTTTAGATTAGCTGGTGTCCGCGACGCCTGACGGCATTGGACTCTTAAAACAGCATAATTATGTACCTATGCCGTTTAGTCACAATTTCAATTAGGTATCTTTTCTTTTTTGCGCGGCACTCTTTTTTTACAAGCTTTATAGCTTCACCCTGACCGATGTTTGTGATCAAATCTATAGGTATGTACTTGAATTAAATTTGATCCACTTCTGCTGAGCTGCAAGCATGTGTAAATCGTGTGACAATGCAATATTATGATGACATAGATGCTGATCTGATGAGGGAGCAGGAAGATGGTCATAGGAACTTGAAAATCAAACAATACAAGCCTTTCGAGTTTGGGCTCGTTTGATTTGTATTAACGAGTACTTTGATCCCATATGTTAGTCAGGGTTTGATGACGGAGCTGGAAGATGACCATAGCCCATAGGAGAATTCCTGTGAACGACTGTGGTTGTCTCGTTTAATTACTGAGTACCTATTAATTAAACGACACAACACATCCGAGTTTGAGTTGGTATGATTTGTCTTGAAAAGTACTTTGATGCAAAAAGGTAAACGGATCACATGGTTTATCTCGTCTGGATATCATAACCATACCATAATCAGCCTTTTAATGTTCCCATTGTTGGGACTCAGGCCTCCTCTCTAGGAGAGGTAATGGACCGTAATTCACCAAGCGGGCCCAATGCGGGTAGGTGGATGACACAAGTCTTGGAATTTTTGGTTCTAGGATATGCCGGTTTCCTCACGATGTTTTCGTGAGGAAACCGGCACTGTTTTGAGAGCAGTGGTAATGAAATAAATTACAAAAAGTAAAGCGGTTGGCTGGGTTTGAACTCGGTAATTTGGGGCCGTTACCACAACTCTACCTACCCATTATAGGAAACATCCATTACGAGCACTTTTCCCCACAAGTGCGAAAACTTTTTTAAATGTTGCTCCATACTAGAAGTGCCTCCTGTGTAGTGGGTGTAATGAAAATTCATATGCGCAAGACACTCAGACTTGGAACACTTATCAGTACCTAGGGCATACAAATACGAGTATTTTGTTCTCTGAAAGAGTTGAACCCGCGACACGCGTTCATCATGTACAAATTTAAATCTACACCAATATAATAAAGAGGTAGTTTGTTTTTTTGTTTGTAGGAGGTTATCTCTGGAACTACTGGTCCGATTGGAAAAATTTTAGCAACAATAGAAAGCTGCTTTACTCCTGAGTGAGGCTATATTTTATGGACGCGGGCGAAGCCGCTGACAAAAGCTAGTTTTTAATATGAACAGTAGATTTGAGTGCCTTGTGGCCAGTAGATTTGGTCGTATCACCACGTCTTAGGTCGACCTAGTCAATCTACACTCAGGCACTACTCTGGCAGTCTTTTTCTGACTTCTATGCCAGCACTTTTGGCACACACAGAATGTCACTCTATTTCTTTTTGACAAACTTCAAGGCGAAACATTTTGTCATTTGCAAGAGCGACCAGCCAGAACATCATACAGTAGTGGTTGGCCGTGGTAGCCCATAAAAGGCCTCGACATACAGTTGTAGGTCGTGGGTTCTTCAACTTCAAACCCAGCCAGATGTAATTTATGTAACCAGCCTTTGTGTTATTTATACAACCATTGTTCTGAAAACGGCATGTCCTAGAACCAAACATTTGCACTGAACTAATAACTCCCCGTAACTTACTAATAGGAAGTTAGATATAGCAGGTTCAGTTGAGTGTGCATGAGGGCTCGTAAGAAGGCCTGAGTAAATCGATGTTGTTGGCCCAAGTTTTGGTGTATTTGAGGTCGGTACTCCGACCGACGCGAAAATAAAATAGGTATTTCGAATGTTTTGAGAAACCTGCGCATTGGGAATGTTACCTAATCGGAATTGCAAGATCAATACCCTACATGGAATGAAGTCTTCGATGCAAATACTCAAAATTTCGCTTGGCATGCAATATATCGTATCGGACTGGGCGCCAAGCTTCCGGCACGAGTCGGTGGTAAGGTACGTACACGTAAAACTCAGGGATGTGCCGTAACAGGCGTTGCGAGGGCGTTCCGGAATGTCTTTTCAGAGGTAACGGAGGCCGCCCCTTCTACGTGCTGATGGATCACCGGGATGGTTTTAGTGAGATAAAAATCCCACACTCCCCGGACTTATCCCCAAGGTCCGGGCGCCTTTTGAAGGTTTCCTCCCGTCAAAAAAAGTTACTCGTGAAAATCGTTACTGCAGCATTCTGCTCCATAGCACCTTCGCCAGAGGTTCGGGCGAATTCTGCTTCGGTCACAATGACAAGCTTTCTTAATTTTGTTTCTCTTGATTGCGCAGCAGTGTGGAAATCTAGCCTGGATTTTCACAGAGCACAATTGTGTGATTTGAATTTAGTTTCTTATTAAATAATAGAATTTTTTCTCTCACGCATGCTATTGAAATTTACTAAGGTACCTACGCAATAAGGACTGCTTTGGAATTTACCAAATTAAAAAAAAAACGAGCATGTATATGGAATTGTTTATTCGAAAGCTTATCATATCGTCAGTGCACTTGGATGGGCACTGAATAAACAAATTCCATAATTATAATTTGACTAAGAATTAAATAACGTAACTCTAGGATTTATTGAATTATTTTTAAAACTCCAAGAGCTAAAAAAAGACCAGGGTGTTATGTAGGTCATCAACAAGAAACGCTCGTAATTTTGGTTTTGTATCATTTAATCGCCCTAAAAATGTACAATACAGATGCCGACATTCTTCAACAGGATAAACTCACACTTCAAAAATTGATGACAATACTCACGCAAATATACGCAGTCACTGGCTCAACTATTATATTGTCGCCGACTTTTGATATGCGGGTAATAATTGTTTAACATGATTCAGAGAACAGTCTACAAAAATCAGGAATAGAAATAACTGTAGCATCAATGTTATGTTTTACGTACAACATTTTATTTGCTTTTCTTTTATACTACATAATTAAATAAATTGCATTCCTGATGACGCGCACTGGTAAGTGTAACACTTATACACATCAGTCCATGCATCACTATGAGGGTGAGGTTTCCACACATTCGATTCCATGGCCGTCCACTCCAGATAGTATTCACTGAAACCTCGTCATGTGGGATGGCAGTAGTAGTGTTCTTAAAAATAAGTAGCTTAGAAAGCGAACAACAGCAGGAACGCCATCATAAGACAGAAGAGACCCATAGCCTCAGACAGGGCGAAACCCAAGATGGCGTAGGAGAACAGCTGTTGCTTGAGGGAGGGGTTCCTGGCGTAACCGATGATGAGGGAGCCGAACACCGTTCCGATTCCAGCACCTGTAATATACAAATAATGTATGACTACCACATATAAAAGTTATTACATTTAACTACCTTCAACATTTTACATACTGATAACATTTCTAATTATGCAAGTTCTACAACTACCTAACTACCAAGTTCCACAAATGATTCTCACCTTTTATTTTAAGTCAGTCGATTGAGATTGATTAATACCCCCATTAAAAACATGCATTTTTAATAAGTATAAAACATTTATATTCTATAATAATAATACTATCCATCATAATTGCAATAAATCACTGTAGGAAAATCTATTTCTTAAAAAATAACTAAAAAGCAAACAGCATGAGGAATGCAATCATTAAACAAAAAAGTCCCATTGCTTCAGTTAATGCAAAACCTAAGATAGCATACGAGAAGATCTGTTGTTTTAGTGACGGATTACGAGCATAACCAATAATCAAGCATCCAAAGACCACACCAATACCAATTCCTGTAGAGGACACAAATATTTATGTTAGTTAAAGTGCAGTGCAAGCATTTGGGCAGTGAATATGCATTTAGGTTATAGAACACATTAATTAAGGAAATGTGGAAGGAAAAATCACTTTAGGACCGGAATTAATGTTTTAAACTCTTGAGCCCCGAGCGAACACCAAAGTTCGCACACATATTGTCTATTTCCATGATTATGGTACTTGAAAGGTTAAATTGATTTAAACTGCTGTAATTTAAGGAAATATCATAAGGTAAGAACACTAAAATCTCACACCTCCTCCTTTTGAAGAAGTCATTAGATTTAAAAGGGGAAGTCATTTCAAGTGATCCATTAGCAATTTCTTCACAAAAAAGAGTAGTACAAATAACAGGGATACTCCACATTTCCTCAATACACTTTGATTTCAACTTTTAACTACTTATGTAAGCAGGGATAGCCCTATTCAGAGCAAAATCAATAACACACAGCTTGTGTTATGCAATCACATGATTTTGCCAAAAAATCAGTATAATAGGAATTCATTACATACATCTAATATTTTAAGAGAATAAAGTTATATCTAGCTATTCAAGTAGAGAGAAATCTTTAAACTGAATTCAACAAAGTAAAACTAAGGAAAAACAGTTAATGATCTGGTTGTTTGAGACATTTTGTAGTTAAAAGTTAAATCAATTCATGCTTTACTAGGTGTTTCAAGAATTAAAAACACACAAAACTGTTAGGACATCACAAGGCAAACAAAATCATGATTATGTGCTCAGAAGCTTAAAAAAGGATGGATAATTTACCAGAGCCAGCTACTCCTACTGTCGCTGCACCAGCACCAATGAATTTGGCCGCTGAGTCAATGTCCTTGGTGACAGCGGTGGTCTGGAAGGACCGCACTGCGGACAGCTGAGCTGGTGCAGCAGGGACCATCTGTGTCTGCGGGAGAGCAGCAACTGGTCGCAAGAGGGCTGTGTTGCTGAAGATCTATAACATACAAAATAATAGCTAAGAGATAGTATTATATAGCCAAAGGGCTACACCCTAAAAATCAATATTGCATAAAACTAAAAATAACAAGTAATTAATTATTTCGATAATGACGGTTCCGCGGCGCTTATCCATTCCATTTAAAATTGTGATCATTATCGTTACCTAATACTGGAGCAGAAGTTAGATTATGTAATGATTCTAAGACTTCCATCGTTGTTTTCTGATTTTAAATCTACTAATATTAAGGAAATAAGCGACGAGAAATGAGCTCTCATTAACCTATAATACCGGCAAGTGCAGCTTACAATGATGAAGGAACTTACAAGGTCAAATAATATTAAGTTCAATGTAAAGAATTACAAGTTCTGAAGGGACGGTAAAAAGGGATAAATTGAGGAAAGCAATTAAAAATCCAATAAGAACATTGTACTTACGGCAGACCTGGCTGCAGGGGCGATCAATCTGGCGGCGGACAGCATTTTGTGTTTTATTTAGGTGCGGCGAACGACAACTGAAAGAAACCGTACGACTAGATGAGTTAGCTACTCGAGACTAGTGAGACTATGTGCCTACTGATAGAAATATTAAGTTTACGAGAAGTCACTTGACAGTTTGACCGACGACCGCAGAATGTTACGTAATTTACGGTGCTACGTAACGGGGACTGAGGTCGGACAACCTAGACTATCTTAAAGAGATATCAATTTTGGTAACACAGTGGTTGCGATTATATTAGCAGAGCTACTGTATGTTACCTCTACACGATATAATTGAATGTCGAGCGAAAATGGCTGAATCGGCGAGCTGAACTGAACTGACTATTGGTTCTTCTATGACAACTTACGAGTTCACAAATAAATATTTCCACTATCACACACTATATGCCCGTATGCGCGATTATAATCACTTTTTGCGGACTGATGGCTTCAAATCGTTACACTTTTTCACGATTAGTTTATTCACAAAATTCTGCCGCACTTACCAAAGAACACCGAGAGGGAGGAGACCGGCCTTTGGAATGTTCAATTTTTGAGTGGTGAAGTGAAACAGAGTACAAATGCCGCATTGCTATTGGTCGATATAGCAGGCAGTTCCGTTCAGAGCTGCCAACTGTCGGATCAATATGCGCGAGTGACAGATAATCTCCGAACTTATTTTTCTTAATTTGTGAGAAAATTAGTATTATACGATACTAATTGCATAATAAATTAAGATTTTTTTTAAAACGAATAATTATTTTATCAACTACTAACTAATATCTAATTTAGAGGCATGAAAATGATTGCTGCCTGAATGAATTCAGTGTTGTCATTGACTAGTGCATTACCATTGTACGACATGGCCGTCTTCATGATAAACATCTGTAAATTTAATGGCTGTGGCATAACATTTCCAAGATTAGCGGACTTAATTGAACACATCGAAGATGTTCATATCGGTAAATATAAAATATTCATATCTATTGCAAGTAATTGTTCTTATTTTAAGCATGTAATGTAATCCATGACCCTCCCAATTTACGCCTTATCAATGCGCCAATGTTGTCACCATTGGAGGGTATTTTTGCGTCAATTATAAAAATAATGAGACGTTCTACACAGCTTTACTATTGTTATTTTAATTAATGGTTTGTTTAACTTCTTTATAGCGTACTGTATACATAAAAGCGTTGCTATTTTTATGTCCATTTCCTCTTTAGCGCAGCAAGTGCGACGGAAATAGTTCTGTCGAATCGAACAGCTGATTGGGGGCGGCTGATACAATGTTGTGAAATTAAAACTGTTTTTTTTTTCCTCAGATTACGATCCAGCTGTAATAGAACAAAAGGAAGCATCACAACCAGCATGTATACCGTTAAGTTATGTCCTAAAATTTTTCTCCGAGGCTTCGAGGCGGGAAAACCAGAACGCAGCCCCCGCACCAGATGTCCGCCGGCGCCTCCTGTCCGCGCCCAAAACACCTTCAGTCCGTAGCAGCACGCCTACCGGTATTATAATTACGTACATACTGATTGATTTTAGAATATCAGATTTTGCTGAGATTATATTAATTTTTGCATTAATCCCTCAGCCCAAGTTTTAAAATTAAATAGAAACCTGCCGCCATTATACTTACTAAATTAAAATTCTAATAAAACCAAACACGGCTAGGATGCATTGACTTATTACAGAAATCTGGTCTCTACCTTCCGGCTTCATCATTAGATCAGTTCTATAAAGGTATACCTCCCCTTCTTCGTTCAGTCAGATTTTACTTGTTGCGACAGTTTTACTACTTTCTATAACTTGGAAGTTCGTCATCAAATTAAAACTAAATAAATATTTCTATGAGACCAACTTGGGACTACAATCGTTCAATCAAAATTCCGTCCATTATAACTACGGAGATATCGGTGAACATTGAACATACATAGAAAATCTTCTTCTTTTCGAAGTCGGTAAAAATAAAATGAATCATAAAGTTGGCGTCCCCGAGCACCACTGACTGGGTACACCCACTAGCACGTACAATCCAGCTGTCATCATTTCAGCCGAAACATGTCTACTGTTGGACATTGGACATTGGGCCTCCCCAGAAGCTGCCACAATGAACGGTCACGTGCGTCTCATACAGATACGTTTCACGGCACCTTTACCAGATCATCGGTCCACCTTGTACGAGGCCTTCCAACGCTGCGTGTTCCAGTACGCGGTCGCCACTCCAGAGCCTTTCGTTTCAATTCAGCCATAGAGCAGTTTAGCCAGTTTGTTCACGGAGCAGATTTTTTTTTGTGCTCCATAAATTGAACGCTTGGAGTAGGCTCAAAGAGAATGTGGTTGTTGTGGTTGTATAGTCGTTGAGTAGGCTGGATCTGAAATAGGGATTCGAATCTGTTGAATATATTTTCTTGTTACTTGAAAAACTTTCTTTCTTTTAAGTATTATATTTTTTTTTATAAACCAAAAATTTAAAGACATGTGACATCTACCAATTTGCACTGGGCCCGCGTGGTGGATTATGGTCCTTTCCCTCTCCAAGGGGAAGGCTCGTGTCTCAGCAGTGGGAACATTAATTAGGCTGATGATGATGATTTCTGTAAAATGAATGCCACACACAATATTATTCCCTCCTACACCTTGGATGCACTCATAAACATGTAAACTCTAGTACACAAGACAGCCAACCGGTAAAACCTACGTAGGCCATATAAATATTTGTCCCGTACGGAGATCGATTACGCTACCTGCAGCGCAGCAGCTAATCGCTCAACCTCCTCTCGCTCTAGTAATTCCAGCTGCTCCGCAGTGCTAGAGCGGGTATTTCATAAATTCCCACCTCAAAAAAAAAAAATATTGACTGTTTCTTTGTGATACTATTACTTAGATTGAGGTGTTAGTGCTTTACTATAGATGGGCGAGTCAAAAGCCTATTTTAAGTACTGCTGTGTGAGTCATAATTTGTTTTGGTCATGTCTCTTTTCTATTTTACAGTCAAGTTTACTGCCTACCTACAATAGTAGTAGTAGTAATGACCATTTATCATTCTCATTAGCACAGTCACATCGTGGCTGCATGAGTCACCCACAGTGGCATTCATATGGGGATACCCTTTGTACCACGAACGTTTAGATCCAATCAATTAGATTAAAATATTTATCCTGTCGAAAAAGAAAACTTGTTAATATTGTGAGGGAATAACAGTTATTCCCTAGTTACTATTTAGAATAATTAAATGCAGAGGCCTTTTCTAAAGTGAGCCACTGGTGTTCACTTGGCAGTAGAAAGGCATCATCATCAATTCAGCCGAAAGACGAAGACGTCCACTGCTGGACATAGTCCTCCCCCAAACGTCGTTGAAAGGCATAGTACGCCGTAAATAAGTCGAACCTTTTGCTATAATTACGCGCCACCCCCTATTTCGATTGAGACCCGAAAATCGGTTATTATCTTTGCCACATAAGTTAAACCATCATGACGGTCGAGTCGACCTTTAACCGCGGTCCTATATGACGCTGGTGCTGCTGGGCCCCTACAGTTTGCTGACATCTTTTTGAGTAGCGTGTTGATTGTTATGCGCTGTCGACGACTAGAGGTCCGGTCGACTACCGGACCGCCGGACGGCGGGCTACCTATTGTTTAGCATCCGCAAGTCTGCGTCTACCATGGCTTGTAGTCGGGGTGGGAATCTCGGTGGCATGAGGACGTTCATTCCCCTAACCGTGCTAATATTGCTAGCGTAGGAGGGCCTACGCTAGCATTATTGCTTTGCAGAAGGAGGCGACTGCCAACCATTCCTCCTCGCTCCGGACCTCAGCCTGAACCAGGGCCGGGCGCGAGAGGTCGCTGTCGCCGTTTACTTCTACGACGACACGGCGGTGCTACACTAAAGGTCTCTGCACACAGCGGGCGCGGCGCGGCGGGACCGGACGGCGACGCGACGACGCCATACAGATCCGAGGTTACCGTCGCGTCGAGCGGGACGGCGTGTGTGGCGTCATCCGTAATATCTAGTACATTACAACTGCTCAGCGTCGCGTCGCCGTCACGTCCCGCCGCGCCGCGCCCGCTGTGTGCAGAGACCTTAAAGCTGGGCACACCCCACCGTATGCTTCACCTTTCCGCCCTGAATCTGATATAGAAGATTTCCGAACTTGCCATTTCCGATGAGGACATGTGGAAAGTAAGGACGCTGTGTTGCTGCTTCAGGCACTTTTCAAAAAGTGAATTTACTGAAGTGTGAAAGGCGTGTCCTGCACTGGGTTGAGACAGTCGTTGTCGCCATTTCGTGATGAGATTTCGACGGAGCTGTGTCCACCATGCCGCGACTTGTCGTAGCAGCGGAGAGTCGCCCAGACTTTGCAACTCCATGCGCAAATCGTGCATAAGTGCAAGGACTGTTGCCTCCAGACCCCACGGTGGCAGTTGAACAAGGCTCGTGTAGACATGCACACGGAGCCATGACCCTCTGTCAGGCGTTTAGCCTAGCCGCAGGTCGCTTTAGCAGCATCGGCGCCAAATATTAAATGCTGGAAAAAGATTACACCAAATGATCATGTTGGTTTTTGTTTCAGGGAGCGAAATGGATGAAGACGAGCTGGTCAGTCCATCTGAAGATAGCAACGACTCGTGGACCACAGCTGAAGAGTATAGCTCCGAGTTCATTCTGCGATACGGCGTCAAGTAAGTGCAGCCAACATCGTACTATCATTTAGAAATCAGATATTATTCCGGGAGTCGCGATAAACACAGTTTAAACACAAATAATTTGACTATAGGTCGAGGGCTCTAACCCAACCAGGCGCATTACTTTGTGTAATTTATTTCATCACCGCTTCTCTCCAAACGATGAAGGAAAACGTGATTTTTTACGTCGTGTCCTAGAACATGTGACATCCATACCAACCAGCACTGGGCCCGCGTGGTGAATTACGGCCCATACCCTCTCCTAGAGAGGAGGCCTGAGACCGATCAGTGGGTAAATAAATACTAAGGCTGAAGCTATAATATGCTATGCTAGACACATAGGATTCTGGATTGTTCGATAGAGTTACCGCGGCCCTGAAACGCCAAGAGGGCAACTAAAGACTGGTGGTGGGTACCTACTAGTCTCTAAAATTCTTATACTACTCTCCACACCCTGAGCGGGAGCAGTTATTTGATCATTTCCACTAAAAAAAGAGAGATATCCTTAGTGATTCGTAAGTTGCTGAACATACTGTAGGGACCCTACAGGGTCGAAGCCTCCTGGGCCAAGGGTTGATGCGAAAGCGTAACACCAAGGCCAGGGAATAAGGCAAGGAAGGAATGGGGTAGGTTTTTTAGTCAGTAAGAGTCTGACACTGTTTCCCGATTATTTTTACATTTTTTTTTGTGGATTTTAATGACTTGTTCACTTGGACCTAAGTCAAGCAACAATATAAAAAAATACGGTTGTTACAAGGTCAGTTAGATAATCTGTAACTTTTTGCATGTTCTGCTGCTTTTGGTTGGATAAGGGTTAAGGATTTCTGTGGTCAATCTTACGCCTTATTATCTAAAATTGAATTTTAAATGTTTAACCTTTTTTATTTCTGTGACTGGTAGGCGTCGTGATGAATGAGCGGACCAAGAAAAACTTCAGGCAGTGAATTGATCCTCAAACAACTTTTCAGTCTACATTTCATTTTCTACATTGTATGATGATCTAAACTGTTAGTTGCAACATTTCGAGCAAGTTTGTTAAACAGTATTTACCTGTTAATGGTAAACATGGATAGTAGTTTTAATAAATTAATTTTCTCGTTTAGAATGAACGCTAGCGCTTCATCCGGGGCTCTTGGTCCGGCGGCACAGGAGAAACCGTTTGCCTGTCCAGTGCCCGGCTGTAAGAAACGATACAAGAATGTCAATGGCATCAAATATCACTCGAAGAATGGACACAAGAAGGACGGAAAGTGAGTACATTTATTTATGTTGTTTTGTTTTTCTTTACTTTTGGAAAGCGACGATGCAGTCGACGATGGAGCAACCTACATATACGTTCCATTCAGTTGTTTCAGGAACGTCACTATTTTAGACGATAAGGCCCCTCGCCCACGGTAACTCTTTGTAGCGGTGTTGTAGCGTGTTCGCATCGATACAGTCTCGATGCTGTAGCGCGTTGGCATTTTTTCTACGTCGCGTTGCAAATACGACTAATGCCCTATAGTAAAAAGTCGCTGTGTCCTATAGCTGGCCGTCCGATCGTCCGGTAACTTCCCGGAGAAAACTGACATTGGATGATTTTCCCACCTAAGAAAAAAAATTGCGTAGAAAAATATGGTACTACTACTAAACAAAGAGCCCGCGAATCTGTCATCATTGCCTTTAAAAAAACGTACAGGCATACTTTTCGCTTTCAAATTTAGGCTAATAAAACTTCTCAGGAAAAACGTAACTGAAATCAATAAATCGTAAAATATGCCTTCTTAGCAAGGAACTCTAAACAATTTGTGATCGTTTTACGATGCTTGTGACCTCCTTATTAGGTCTGCACTTAATGGCATGCAATACTTAATGCTGGATTGCTAGCTGAATCATACACGCTATCAATAATCTAACTTAATCATAGAAGCTCAGCTCGATTGAGTTTAATTTGCGTTGTACGAAATTAGTATTGTGTGTGGATGCGGGTTCTTCGAAATGGTCACCCTGGCCCGAAAATGCTAAAAGCAATTGAAGGAATATAATCTTTTTTGGAGGAAAATCATCCCATGACTTTTTACGCTCATGGGCAGCGTGGAAGAGCGTGTCAAACTATTACTGACTGAAGGTTTTAATCAGTGAAAGTCCTGACTCTCTGTCACGTTCCCCTCTGAGTGAGAGAAGTTAATTGAAGATCTCAGAAAAATGTGTATCGACTATTAATTCAGCGCTTTAATTTCATTAGAAAATACCCGGCCTTGACGAACCCTGAACAGTACAATAAAAAGATTGTAACAGGCCCAAAGAAACGACTCTCTGCCCAAGAGTATTTCTGGAAGAAATGGGTACAACTCCCTATGTATATTTGTAGTTCGAAATGTATGTAAAGAATAAGCAGTTATAGGTTGTGTTATTGTCCAAAGTGTATGTAATTATCTAGTTCTTGCGTTTTACAATGGCAATAGTGGTCATTCATTCCCTAATACGTTTTGTTATAACATCTTGACTCGACAATTATCGTAATTCTCACATTACCTACAGCGGAAAATGATACCTGTGTAGTGTATTGGATGGGTATCTACTAGAGATGCGCCCAATATTCGTTTTATATTCGATGTATTCTGCAGATTTTTCAGGTACCTATATGTATTCTGCCGAATTATTCGGTTGACATGCCGAATGTATTCGGTTTAACGTTTGTAAAGCCTTTGGGACAAAATAAATTAAAGATGTCCTATATTTAAACAATCAAATTGCAATAAGATATGTTGTTTTCTCAACTATGCCACTAAGTTTAAACATATATAAATGAAAAAATATGAAAGAAAGAGTTTATTTACACAAAAAATATGGTGCTTAGATACTGTATAAAATAAACAAAGAAAACGGCCAGTGCTCAGCAAATAGCCGGGGCTCATGTGTTGAACAGAGCCTCAGCGCTGATTTTCAGCACCAGCAGCTATGGAATGAGGGGTTCCTCATTCCATAGCTTTGTCGCACGAAATTCCTTTGAATTATCCGGCACTATATTCGGCGCATCTCTAGTTCCTACACACACGTCTGTAAGGAAAATCCAATGAACACTATTGTCGTGCTGAAACAATTATTATAGTAAAGAATATTAGTTACGCTTTTAGTTACCATTATTATTTAATCGATATACCTATGCAAAAGAAGTGATGATGTAACTCCTATTCGAATTCTATTATATGCATACTTGTATTGATAAATGTAAATTTATTCTCAATAGCTTAGTCATTTGTGGTTGTTATCAGACAGTGATGAATGTAATTAGAGCATAATTTGTACTGATAAACAGTGTTATATGGGTCGGATGATTTTTCCAGGGTAAAAAAGGCGTACCGATGCCAGTGCGGCAAAAGCTACAAAACGGCACAAGGGCTTAAGAGCCACTCGATATCGCAGCACATCGCGTCTGCTGCGGAAGGGGTGCACAAGCTGCACGCGCCCAAGATGCCCGGCCTCGTGGTCACCAGCTCGCCCGCGCACTCGCGCACGCTCAACCTGCTGGACGCCGTCGACGGCAACAAGCTAGTCCGCATCTACGACACCATCAAGACCAAGGAGCTGCCGGCCTTCACCATCCCCAAGCACGGCGTGAGCGTGGCGCACGCGGGGCTGCTGACGCCGGCGTCGACGCCCGGCTCCAGCCCCGTGGACAAGCTCAAGTTCGAGCGCTCGCCCAAGGTGACGGTGCAGTCCGCGCACCTGCCGCACCTCACCTCCATCTACACCGACGCGACCGACTAGACCAGTCGCCACGACTACCAAACGAATTTAAGTCACTAGTATAGTTTACACATGCAGTTCCTATATAAAAATGTGAAAAAAAAGTTCATTTTCATCAAATGATTCTATTAATTTATTAACTCTCATTATA
The DNA here is from genome assembly GCA_029852875.1 of Mythimna loreyi. Classification (NCBI taxonomy): domain Eukaryota; kingdom Metazoa; phylum Arthropoda; class Insecta; order Lepidoptera; family Noctuidae; genus Mythimna; species Mythimna loreyi. The sequence continues at coordinate 17,111,792 of CM056784.1, read as the reverse complement.
TGAAGGTGTTTATGTATGTCGTTGGTTGAGCTTGTGCATGCTTTTATATTTATCATTTGTTGCACAAATTTATTCCCATCGCACCTTTGTTTATAGAGGTAAATTTATTATTTCTCAAAGAGATAGGAGAGTTATTTATTTGTTTTTGTTTGTTTGAGAATTTTGTTATGTTGATTAGTGCGTATGTGTAAGTTATTGGAACGCTAATTTTTTTTAAGTATATTTTTATTTACAAGGAGATGCGGTGGAGCCAATAGTTTGATTTAGTTAAGATTAAATATTTATGTTTTTTTATTAGTTGATCTTTAAAAATTATATTAATTGTTTTGCATTGTGACAGAAGAGGCACTCTATTTGTATACTATTGATTAATATACTTAAAATTGTGTGGTAATTGGTGACCATTATATGTATATAAACTTGTTGGTCTCCGCTGTGTCTCGCATACCGCGACGGCTGTGTGACTTGTCGACGCTCGACTCATGTATACGTATCGTGCGAGTGCAAGTTTTACAAATATTATATTATGGAACGTAATCGTCAAGTGTATAACGATCAACGTTATTTTGATAAGTGTCTTCCCCGCTCGATTATTATGTTAAAATTTCTGTGATCTCTATGCGGGGTATCCTGATGATTGTGTACTCTAAATACTTCAACGCGTACGTCATTCATGCACGACACCCCTTCGTATCTCTTTGTGCCATTATTTTTAACATGAGTGTACTTAATCGTATAATTCACGCGAAACGCTTACGTTCATTATGGTTTCTCATAAGATTTCACTATGTTAGATTTTGTAAATTAAGAGAAAAAGAAAAACAAAGAAAAAATAGCGTTCACCCTAAGTATCTTTCAAAGCTAGAGTAATGGTTATACTCGTAAATGTGATATGGTATATAGAAAAAAGGTAAAAAAAAAAATGCTTTTAAGCGTACACGTATTTAAAAAATACCTAGTTGTTAAGGCTGGCAATGTTTGTTTGTTATCTTTTCGATAAAATGTGCGTTTTGATGTGTCGAGGTTTTGGTGCCTTTTTGTTTTTTTTTTTTACGATTGTCTTGTTTCGCGGTGTAAGTAAGTACACTAAGTACTGATAGTTTTGTTTTGTTCGAAACGTTAGGATAATGTAGATTCCCACGACGGAGCCTGGTAGTGTCTGGTAACGTGTATGTAATCCACAAAGTTATAGGTGTTTATTATTTAGTACCTCCCACTATTGAACGGTCGGTTCACAAACAGGAGCTTATTGTAGGGTCGTTTTGTTACGATTACGTACCTACATCTGCATGAATGCTAATTTTTACTTGCTATAACGCTTCAAAAAGACGTATACTTAATATAATAATAGAATAAAAAAAAACTGCTTTAACAAAACTGTTCCTAATAAAATGCTTTGAAAAAAAAACCCTAAAAATATATTCAGGATTAAGTACTAAAATTTGTTAAAGAAAAGGTACGCAATCGTAACAAAAGTTTATAAGACATTTAGTTAGATAAGAACTATAATATCTTCTCAAAAGTATTTATTCGATTTAAAAAAAAAAATGTTTGTCTGGTATAATAGGAGAAAAAAGGTTGAGGTGCTACCAAAAATAGTGATTTGGCGCTTAGACTATACGAATGATGTAAAATAAGAATAATATGTATGTATAATATCAGTTCCAAAGCGAAATTATATATCTAAAGATAGTTGTACGGTCACGGTGCTTAACGGGTAAAAAGTGTGATATTTGGATTAAAAAAAGTATGTTATAGTGTGACTACCAAAGAAACGACATTTCAAACTACGATAAGTATTTATTATACTCAGTTTCACAAAACAACTATCCCTCTCTTATGAACGACACAATTTAAATCAACTGGCATGTTTTAAAATGGAATCTTTTTCGAAATGTTATAGAAAACTTTTATTTTTTGCGTATTCTACAGGAACCCCTTTATTTTGAGTGTTATTTAACTAATAATACATTTTAACCGCCTGTGGCCCAGCGGCAATTGGAGACAACAATTTAATATCAACCTTAACTACCTTGACATACGGTCTACAAACACTCGCACGCATGCTCTTGTAGATTGAAGGCGCTCCTAGTGTCGCATGCGAATTTATTCTTTTGTAGACCGTATGTTAAGGCAGTTAAGGTTTATATTAAATTGTTGTCATCAACACCAGCGGCCTTTGTTGGATATATCTGACGAAGACTCGCGTTTGCTCCGCCAGGGTCGCAACTCGCATCTACAACCAAATACTCCATCTCGTCGCTCTCCTGTCACCCATGGGGATTAGAGATGCTAATCGGGTGGAGTCGTAATCATAGGACTCTGGTTAGGACGCAAAAACATTTGTCAGACCAATCCAACGCTGGCTATTAAAGGGTTAAAAAAATGTCGTATTTGAATCGGGTGAATGGAGAATTATGGAGGGAACACTGAATCCAAGAAATGTGGCAAAAAACTTAAAAAATATAGTTATTACTACCCTACCATTTCCCTAAATTAAATGTTAGCTGCGCCCATGAATGTGATTATAATGATAATATGACTGGGGATTAGAAGGCTGCAAACTAGAAGGTTTTCGCGTAACGATTAGATTGTAAAAGCGTGCTCTCCAACCTGCCACCTGGCGGGGAATTGGGGAACTATCGCGTCTGTTACATCAAAATTGTGCCACTAAGAAACCTAGACAATATTATTTATAAAAAAAAGTTGGCTATCACGAGACGCCTTAGAACCGCGATTTTATGAAATTTCTATGCTAGTATACGCGCTTGCACACACTCGAAAGTCGAGAACAGTGGCGTGGGGGAAGGGAATCGAGCGGTTTTTCTTTTAAAGCGTGTTCAGATGTTTCACCACAAAAATAATTTTCCTTTTACATTATCGGCGTTGGTATTTTAGGTGGAAATTTTAAAATTGTTATTTTTTGTTTTAGCTCTAATAATGTGCCAGTACCATTTTTACGGTTGAATATTGTCTAGTTTTCTTAGTGAATTACTACATTCAAGTTATTGTATCGCTATTCGCTAAGTTAGGTTTAGTCTGTGTTGTGCCACGTGCCATTGTATGAGGCACGTTAATATTAGTGACGATGTGCGGAGAGGGAGCAAGTATCTCATTGGTTTCACCCAAAAATATATTTATGTTAACCCAAATTTTATATTTTAAAAAATCCTACCCGAATTATTACTCACTGTATTGAGTATCCCATTTTATTTACATCATTACGATCCGTCCTCACTTTAAACACCCTTTCTGTTCATTTTTCAGCCTGTTCGATTGTTTACGAAGTGCCCTTTGGTTTTCGACATTATTCGTTCCATTAAATGTGTGTAGTTTTAATGTAAACGTATTTAATCGTATGTAAACGGACTGGAAGTGTCCTGGTTATATTTATCGTCGATTTGCTTGGAAGCTATTGCGCTGGCTTCGTAACATAGCTTCGTGTAGAACACTGGATGTGGCATTGTATTGGGTTTATGTAACTAATTAGTTATCGCACTGTTCGGTAGATCTAGCGTATGATGGACGCTATAACTTTATGTACGTTATGTGGATTTTTTTTACCGTCGTATGATATATGCTCATTTTATTATATTATAATACCTTTGGTATAGTTTCAATGAACATTGTTAGTCATGTTTAATTTAAGACTGATAGTTGGATTATAGAATATTGTTTCCTTAATTTATTTTGTGTGCATACGTAGAAAGACATTTTGTATTGTGAGGAGGATTTCAGTGTAAATGAAAAACATAACAGATAAACAATTTAACATTTTTGATACAGAACTGTGCCGACTGTTTGTCGAACGATAAGGGCCAAGTGGCCACATAAACAAAAATAAACATTTTAGGTATAATATACATCTTATGTTAACACATATAATATTTTAATGATATATATAAAGCATCTGTTACGGACTGATTTATCACCATACAGCTCAAACCACTGAACTGATTGCGCTAATATTTGAGTCGCAGATAGTAATTACGACGTAAGTCCGCGCTAGGAAAGGATTTACCAAAATTCACCCCTAAAGGGGATTGAATCCGTTTAAGCCTCCGGGTTTAAAGTTTGCATGGAGAAACTTACATTCTTGCGAGCAAAGCCGCTGGCGGAAAGTTAGGTATATATGGAAAGATAGATAGAAAATTTATTTGTAGAAAGATAATTTTTTGTATGTAACTAAAAGTTAAATATATTCTTACTAAAATAATACTAATAAGACTTGACACACAGTCGGCACACTTCTACAGATGTAACTAAGAGGCATGCAATGCCTCTTAAGTAAGTTTTGAAATTTATTTATAAACAACAGTATGTTGTCTAGTCTCAAAGAGTAACTGAAAGTTGAAAAATTAATTATCAGAGATTGAGATCTGTGTGTGTCAATTAAAGAAATGACCAATTTTAAAAATTGTTGAATAGGATGGGTAAAAATTTGAGGTTGTGTGAAATTGATATTTGTACACAGAGTAAAACGCGTGTTGATGATTTCCTCTAAGTTATTATTATTTAACAGCTCAAGAAGTTTTCCATTCATTTTTATTATTTGTCGAAACATTTGATTTTGTTCAACGATTGTATTTATCCGTTAATGGTTGTGAATAACTTGTAACCTTGTATGCTGACCTATTAAGCCAAAAAGGGAGATCTCAACTGTTTACAAAATTTTGTTTTTTTTTTTACAAAGTCTATGTATCTTTATTGGAATGGAATAAACAAAAAATCCGTACTATGCATCGATAATTCGTTTGTTATGTCTTCACGCCTAAGCCGCTAAACTTATCTTAATGGAATTAAACTTGGAATTAGCCTAGGACATAAACAAAAAAAAATGTTTTTAGCATGAAGATAACTGTAATAGAATTGAATAAACTTTATTGTCCATCAAAAAGTAACAGAACTTAAAAACTTAAATTCAATTGCAGTTCTTAACAAAATCCTGTTTCTCAAAAATGAAGAGTTATCGTTTTTTGGCTTCATAGGGTAGTATGGTCGGTGTAGCCACCTTCTCAGCTGCCAGTTGTAGCGACACCGTCAAACAAAAGTACCTTATTATTATAACACAGTGATGACAATTGGCCTTATTAATGACATGCATGTTTCAATTATTTCTGCTTCTGATAATAAGCTTAAATAGTTGATAGGACTGCAGTTAAAATTATTGATATAATCACTTAAGACTTGTTACGGTGTCTCTTCACGTTGATGTTACAGCTCTATATTGCTGAATCAGTGTTGCTTACTTATAAAATAAGCATTTGTCATAAACTGACATAGCTCACCGACTGTCACCGATAAACTTTGTAATATACATAAATAAACATTGATGTTATGTAACCTTTTGTATGGTAGGCGCTAGATAAATTTGTAATAACGGTCATTGGCCCATTCATAGTACAGTAAAAAATAGTTTACTGATCTGAAGTTGGCATTCCGAACTATAGTGCATTCTAAAAAATATACGCAATACGCATTCGATTGGGATTCGTTATATGAATCTTAAAAAAAAAATACTGCGCAAGATCGACGTGCGCAAATGAATTGCAATTGATCGAAGTTCACAAAACGGTTAAGATATTTCGACCGTCATCGTCATCGTCATCAACCTTATCAATTTCTTTTCCCCACTGCTGGGGCACAGGCCCCATCTCTAGGAGAGCGAATGGGCCGTAATCTACCACGCGCGCCCAGTGCGTATTGGTTCAATGCTAAAATGGAAATAGATATAAAATGCTGTCGATTATAATGATCCTTTACATTTTCTAGTAATGAAAAACTGATCATAATTTATTTCGAGTACCTACAGAGAGATTAATGACAGGTCAATGAACTTTATTGAAAATTTATCAGGCGCCTACTGTTTGTATTTCTCAATTCGACTTGTAATTCAAGATTTGAAAAACCCTTTGATTGGACAATGAATGCTGTTTGTTGAATAAAAAATTTTCAAAGTGTTTGACTTTGAAATATGTTCTATTCCATGCGGGATAAGTACAGTCAAAGGGTAGAATATCATTCTGATATCAATATAAGTGTTGTCTTTATAGTATTTTGTATCGATTTGGAAATCTTAAGCCTGTTATTATCAAGTACTTCCTACACGCTTATGTAACAGTTCTATGTAAGGACTCGTGTAATACCTGCATACATGTGATTATCGTCTCCATCTTGTCTTGATAATAAAAGCAAACAGCAACCATTTTTAACTTGTTTTAATTTTTTCTTGAATATAAAATATTTATACCTACATTTACAAGCTTATTGAGAATGTTTTGATATACATATCATATAATTAATAAACAATTTGAATAAATTATAAATAAATACAGTCCACGTAGATATATTTTTCGGAAGTATTTTTATTTTAATATAGTTCACTTTTACATATTTTACAATTATGTAGCTAATACACTGGAATACGGCCAGTGTAATATTTCGAGTTTCAATCTAAACTAATATTATAAAGAGGAAAGGAATTGTTTGTCATGAATAAACTCAAAAACACTGGACCAGGGCCCCAAGTCTGCTAATTTACGAATGGCTCAATTGAATATCAATTGGATCTCAGTAGCAGTTTTAACTACATTTGGTATTCTGCTACTAATTTAAGACCAATGGTTTTCCAGTGACATACGATTGAACTGCTATCAGAATATTTGCTAGTCTGCTCTTCAATCGTATTACAATTGTAAATCGATTGTGGTCAAATTGGTATTCTACTCTTAGTTAACGTTTGATTGACATTTATGTCAATGGACACTCAGTGTCAATTTTGCAATTGAAGTACGATCGTAGTACGATTAGGCAACAATAGATATTTTGCTAAGGTTTAAGGGTTTTAAGTGGTGGCTACTTGACAAAAAATATTTAAAAGATGCTGCGGTCATTGTTACGATGGCGTATTTTAGCATTAGCTAATGCGCAAGATCGCCGTCGTCTTACCGATTTGAAATACTTTAAATAATATACAGTGTCATTGACATGTTAACGCAAACGAATACCATAGATCCAGTACATGATTCTCGGCGGCGGCGACCTCTCGCGCCGGGCCTTGGTTCAGGCCATGGTCCGCAGTGAAGAGGAATGGCAGGCGGTCGCCTCCTTCTGTGAAGCAGTAATGCTTGTAAAGGAGGAGGCCGACCGCATAAGGCAAAGGCAACAGCGCCCTCGCCGTAGCCGTCGCCGCCGCGATCCTGCCGATATCCGGCCACCGTAGACACTGGCTCGCGGACGGTGAGCAATGGGTAGCTTGCCGTCCGGTCGTCTGGTAACTGTCCAGACCGAGTCCAAGTCGTCAACGGCGCGCACCGTTCCCGCGCGCCTCAAGGAGTTGTCAGCAAACTGTAGGGGCCCTACAGGGTCGAAGCCTCCTGGAGCTGCCGGTTTGAGTGAAACTGTTACCACGGCTCTAGGAATAAGGCAAGGAAGGTACGGGGTAGGTTTTTTAGTCAGTAAGAGTCTGACACTGGTCTCCCGCTCCGCCCAAGAGCGGGTTTCGTCATTTGATGATTTTCACCTACCATAAAAAAGTACATGATTCTAGGCCCCCCAGTGGTGGAATTTTTAGTCGGTTTTTTCTTATTTTTTTTTTAATGAATTTTTTACGTTTTTTAAATTAAACTGTATACTTAAAAACGACATTTTAACATTTTTTGCGAAAAAAATGAGTGAATTACATTCTAAATTAATAATGTCATCCGGTTTGATTAGAATAACGATTTTATACAGGTAAAAAATAAAATATTTTTTTTTTCAAACATTTGAAAAAAAAACTGACGAAAAAAACCACCACTAGAGTGTCCAGAATCATGAACTGGATCTATAGTATTCGTTTGCGTTAACATGTCAATGTTGTATATCTAACACCCAATAAACATGGGACATATCAATCAATCGATTATAATAAAAAGGTTAATAATATGTCTATGCCAATAAACCTTGTCCATGGATAACTATGTAATACAGCCACCACATTTGAAATAAACTCTTTCTAACACCGTTAAGTCATGTTTTATCGTCAAGGCGATTCATTACCGACAATGTAATTCGTTACTGAATAACAGAAAATGATAAAAATGTATATTTAAATTAAAAAAATAGTTCATTCACTCATTTAGCTTCTTGAAAGATTTTGAATGGAACACCTTTATTTGTTCAACTGAGAGTCAATTACAATTACACTACGATTCCATTACGACTCAATTGAGTTTACATTCAAGTTTTTGCAGAATACCAAATTTGTTCTAATCGTAATGGAGTCGTGATTGAATCTCAATTGAATTTCAATAGCATGTGAGTTAAATAAAATTAGCAGACTTGACCCCCTGTTTTTAAACATTCGTTAACTAAGAGATTGCCACTTTATCACTGAGTGACATTGCATATATTTTTTACTTTCACGTGGGCAAAGCCACTGGCAAAATCTAGTACAGAATAAACAAAGAGACTAGCTCCTCTTTATATGACAGTTGTAAAACATAACCGAGGAAATGAGGGTACACTTATACTACCTGCTTTCTCCTCGCGGAATACAGGCTTGAAGTTATATTTATAAAAATAATAATTATATTTCAGTCTATTACACCTATGACGTTCATTTTTTAGTCGGTAACTTTTCGAGCAGTGACGAGATCTTAGCGCGTTTCATGGACTCATTCAGGGGACATTTGTTCAGCACGAAGAGAAGTGCGCTCTCGTCTTTCTGCTCAAATGCTACTTCTGCTGCTTCCTCGTAGAATCTGTAAAAAGCATACGATAGTAAAAAAAATGGATAACGACGCGATAAAAGATTTTTGCAATAAAAGATAGCACAGATTTAGATTCAGATTAATTTTATTTTCACACCTCAAGACCCGCCCTATGGCGTAAGAAATTAAAAGCATAAAACAACGAAAATTCTTGTCTATGAACTTATCTATTAATATTTTTCAACGGAGACAGAAATAGCTTATGAAGAAGGTAAACGTAAAAAGGTAAAGGTTCGCATTAAGAAAATAGTGACTCATCGTTGTCACCCAACTTAGCCACTGGTCTTATTCAGAACGACAAGTTAACATGAAGCAAAATGTATTCATATCACTTACCCAGCTTTAACGTAATACTTGACTTTGATGTCGTCGCTGCACCTGGGCAGGTACTTGAGCGCCTCATCTTGCTTGCAGTATTTGAGGCATGCATCTACAAACGGTTCGTATCCTACGGGAGACTTCTTAGACTTGGAGAACTTGTCCAGTTCTGCCCAGTCGTCTGCGTCAGCTAATGTCATGATCCGTAGCCACCAGTATCTAGGAGAATAGAATCAATTTTATTTGATCGTTTTGACCTTATAAATACCGTAATTAGAGACATAAAGACAATAGTTGTGCGAACGCCGGTGTTCGCTTGGGGCTCAAGAGTTTGATCCCGTGGAGGGACATCACAAACATCAGCTGAGCGAGTCCAATGACTTGTAGATAGTTAATACGGAAAGACTGACAACTACCTATAGGTAATAAGACTCACTCAGCTGATATTTAGAAATTCATTTCAGACATGCGCATATTATTTCGAGTTTAAAAAAAAGTATTAATTTTTATCTTTATAAATCGATAGTGTTTCATTATAACGGATCGACCCTTTACGGGATTTAGACGATCAAAATTTAGCGTTGTATTCGTTATGTGCGCGATGACAGCGCCCCTAGTGGCCGCAACTATTCAGGACTTGTCATCTGTCAAATCATATCAACTAGATGATATTTTTGTGATATTGATTTTCGACTAGTTTTTCAACGAACTTGAAAAAAATTGTGTAAAAAGTGAGTGTTTATATTATACCTAGTGATTTTCACATTACATGTGCATGCACATTACATGGATTTCACATTACACAGCAGCTATCCATTTTTGTCTTTGCTGTAATGTCCACTTTGATGTTGGAAACGAATAAAACTTGCACGAACTGTTTTTCCCATTGTTTTTACGATTTACGACACAGCATGTACCCACACGATTTTTACGATTTTACTTAAAATTATAAAGGAAGTTATGAAAATAAAGCAATTTGACACATGACAGCCCAGAATTAATTCACATTTCTGCCACGTCGTGCGCTACGATCGATTTGCCGTTCCCCACCACCCACTTCGCACATAGCCAATACAACGCAAAATTTTGACGAATACGCGTAAACTTTTTCCGCACTTCATTTGTTTCAGGTCTGTCATATGTGTCTGTGTATATGAGTTTTACATGTTTGTGATCAGTCCAAGAACTCGATACTAGAGTGATTCCAAGTGTGTAGAAAAACTTTTTTTTAAAATAAGGAACAGTGCCATTTTAATACTGACCTTCTATCAGGCATCCGATACTCTGAGCGCAGTTTGTCTGCCAGCTTGACATCCCCCTGGTCGAGCAGCTTCCTCACGGTGTCCTGTAGCGACAGGCCTACGAAGCTGGTGCCGTACGTCTCCTGCAGGCTCGACTGCTGCTTGCAGAGCTTGCGCGCGTCCTCGCAGATTGACACGCCTGGAACATGATGGTAAGGCGATAAATATAAGGTACTAGCTTTTGCCAAGGCGTCGCTCCCGCTCTACCCTACTCCACCCTACTGTACTACTATTCCAATAAATGACTAAGGTTTGGACTTCTTTCTTATTAAACAGTATAAATCATATGTCCGTCTCCTGGTTCTACATACCTTCCCAGCAATTTCCAGCCATTATCGCTTCAGCCAATCTTGAGTTATAAATATTGTAACTAATACGACTTTCTTTTTATATATATATAGATATGTGTATGTTGTCGAGCTTGATGACGTGGCCGAGATGGATAATTACGGGAAAATAGTCGGAGAGAGCTACACAGAGAACAATAAAAAGCTATCTATCTATTGAACTTTGTTTTTAGTTGTCTGGACTATGGAGGTTTTTGTCTACTGCACTCACCCAAATCATTCTTGCCCTTCTTGTAGCACTCTCTGGCGGATATGAGCGAGGCCTCGATGGAGCCGGGGTTGGCCTGGTCGATGGCGTCGCGGATGTGCGTGGCGGCCTGCCCCGCGAAGTCGTCCTCCTGCACGAACACCTGGCGCAGCGCCTCGCGGTTGTTGCGCGCGCAGAACTTTATGTACAGCGCGTGCGCCAGCGAGAAACTGCGGATTGTTAGCTAAGGAACAAACATATATTAGCGTTTATGTTTAGTTTAACCTTTCGACTACCGTTATTACAGACACAATTAAAGAACAATAGGTGTGCGAAGAGAAAGAGTCATTCACGAGTTTAATATGCATTTATATCGCACACAGACTTGGTCTTTGACTACTATCCTAAAGTCCAAACTCAAAGTTTGCCATCTGCTCGTATGATCTTCTATATGATCAGATAGCCCTCTAAGTTTAATAATTATTTTAAAACGAATGAGACTGATTACGGTCTTGTTTATGGTGGGAAAAATCTTCTAATGACAAATCCCGCCTTTAGGCGAAGCGGGACATAGTGTCAGATTCTTGACTAACTGACTAAACGCCCCACCCCGTTCCTTCTTGGCCTTTATACCGGGGTCGGACCTTCCTTTCAGAAACTGGTCCAAGGCTCCAGTAGGCTACGGCCCTGAAGCTGGGCCTCTACATTTGCTGACAACTCCTTGAGGCGCGCGGGAACAGAATGCGCCGTCGACAACTTGGGTTTGGTCCGGACTGTTACCGACGACTGGATGCCGAGCTAACCGACTATGGTCTGACATCTTTATGTTTTAATGTAATTCAGTTTCTGGTTGGCGGTTAAGAAGGGGTTCATTTATATAAAAAAAAAAACAAAATACCCGACTGCACACTAAAAAAAGAGTAAAACAAGCCCCACAATACAAATTTACTGAATATAATTTATAAATGTTGATGGAAAGCATCGCAGGCGGGGACCAACAGAGGCTTATTTATAGTCATTTCTGTTGTGCACCATTTAGCAGAATTTTCGTTGGTGGCGGTCAAGGTGGTCCCCGCCTGCGATGCTTTCCATCAACATTTATAAATTATATTCAGTAAATTTGTATTGTGGGGCTTGTTTTACTCTTTTTTTAGTGTGCAGTCGGGTATTTTGTTTTTTTAATAATAATTTTTTTATTTATAACTTTTTAGCTGTTTTTATTTAACGAAAATGTTGTAGATGTAGAAGACTATGTATATGTAAGTACCATTTTAAATTATTTCGACGACATTTGGCTTTAGATTACGAGTACATATTTTTTTAAAGGGAAATTTAGAAAAAATATTATTATGTCTTTATCCCGTGGGACTTTTAGGATAAAATGTATCCTATGACACTCCCGTAATCAAGACAAATCTAACGATACCTCATACATCAAAATCCATCAAGCCGTTTAGGCTACAGGAGGTCACAAAGGAAAAGACATACATACATACTTACATACACTCGAAAAACATTACCCTCCTTCTTTGGCAGTCGGGTAAAAAAAACCTTCCACAACTTTTTAGTCAATACAAATAATAATACAAATTAAGATTTTGAACAGAATATTATTTAACGAGCTACTTACTTCGAAATCTCGTTTGCCCATTTTTTCTTTCAGATGGAACAATACTATGTATATTAAATCCGTATCACCACTGGCAGTTGCTTTCAATAAAGCGGTTGGTCCCTCTCCCAAAGACAAAAGTAGAGGAACTTGCAATTTACTATGAGTTTCATACTCCAATATCTGTAAAAAAACATAAAAATAATTAGAAACACCACAAAAAGCTAAAAAAGCCAACGACACGCGGTGTTCCCAGGCGGTCACCCATCCAAGTACTGACCGCGCCCGATGTTGCTTAACTTCGGTGATCGGACGAGAACCGGTGTATTCAACGTGGTATGGACGTTGGCGAATGCAAGATTTAATTTATGGACTGGTATGTATATGTAGTTGCTGACGTCACTGGTTACTTACTTTGATAGCAAGAGCTTTCCGTCCCTTCTCAGCAGCTTTCATAGCGATGGTGGTGTAGGAAATGCCAGGAACATTGCGTAGTTTCTCGCCAATCTCGCGAGCAGCACTTTCGTTGTCCAAATGTGGTTGTGTCACCTGAACAAACAAAGCCAGTCATTGAGAATTTTGAGAACAAGATTATTTCATACGTATTTTTTTTTGTTTCAAGAGAAAAAAGTACATGATAAAAGATCACATTTTTGCAAAAACATAATAATATGTGTGTATGTATCAATAGATATGAAATTTTTACTGTTTTATAAGTACAGAATGTACAGATTCAGGCCTACTGAACACCTTTTCTTTTATCTTTTTTTTTTTGCCCTCGGAGAATCAAAACAATCAACCTAAGAGACCATGCTATGCAGACGATGCTGTGAAATTTTGCCTATTTTACAGTATCGTCTAGTGTTAGCTAGTGTTGAATAGATAAAATGATAGCGTACCTTATAACAGGCCCAATGGGAGAGTACCCTGGTCCTCCCATCCTTCAGCTGGAGGTAGGAGGCGATGTGTCCAGCGAGGCAGTGCAGACGACGCCATATTAGACGGTCTAGTAGAACCCGCTCGCCTAGGTTAGTCATTCTGAGATCTGGTTAAGGAATCACGGTGTAAAATAGTAATTGTTATGTTATTCTTAAAGTTTGCTGTTATAATTCAACTATACGGGTGACCAGGATGTTATAAATCTTAAAAAATATGTACATAATTGGCGAAAACTGCATTAAAAGCCAATTCTGATTTTTTTTGGAACAAATAGGCAGACGCGGTAGAGAACTTTGTTTTATAAAGAAAATACAAGTAAATACTTAGAAGTCGGAACGGAAAGAATTCACAAGAAAATCTTTAAACAATTCCCAAATATTCATAAACAAACTGGTTTCAATATGGAACTAAGAGCACATTGCATCAAATAGAAATCTCCATTAAAGCATTTCTCGAGATTGAGACAGTCGACTAATTACGCGTGCGTGTATCACATTAAACATATTTTTTAGTTTTTTACTATAGAAACTGGATATAATTTATATTACTTTGTTATTATATGTATGTACAACGTTTAGAGACACAGTTAGGGCAATAGCGCACTAGCGGCCAGGCCGCAGCGGCCAGACGTGCGGCCCGGCCGCGGGTGTTGCGATTTGCAACGCGGCCAAAATTGCGGCTACGATCGTCAGTTGCACGTACAGCGCGCTTCAAAATGGACGTTGAGGAAGTAGCAGTGCTTTTGTATCTTAAGTAATGTTTATTTTATTGAGAACACAATAAAATAAACATTACTTACCGAGTTCGTTTTTTTTAGTTGTCCTTAAGTTTTCATTTCCAAATATTTCAATTATTTCTTCCCACATTATCCTTTTTATATCTCGGTTGGCATAGTCTTCACAGGATATGTCCCACAACGCCCTCCTCGTCTCGATTTTTGTTATAAATCTTTCCGTGTCGAAAAACATCGCGATAATTACAAATCACGCTGTAGCTCTACAACATGTGCGGCCGCCACGGCTAGTGCGCGCACACTGGTGATTTTACTACAATACTATAGAACTCAGTGGCCGCAGCGACCAGCGACTGAACACTGGCCGCAAACGCGCCGCTTCGATCTCGCTGGCCGCTGCGGCTGAGTGTGGCCGCTGGTCGCGTGCGACCAGGTGCGCGCGCTCTGTGGCGATTTCATACTAAGGTATCTATCTCGATGGCCGCCGCGACCTGGCCGCTGCGGCCAAGCCGCTAGTGCGCTATTGCTCTTAGTGTTGTGGTCGAGCGATTAATTGCTGAGCTCTATCTGTAGGCCAAACTAATACTTGTATGGCCTACAGATAGTTGTTCGGCATCTGGGTGCTTTGTGGATTATATTTGTGAAGAAACTTGTGAGTTTATTTTTTCTTGTATTGTGATACATGAGCTATTTAAAGTCTGGGATAGTGTAAAAAAAAAGAAAGCAAAGAATAATATTCGTTGAAAAAGGATACTGCACAGAAGTAAGCGGTATAGCCACTTTTGGGTCCCTCACAGCGTTTAAAACCCTGAGCCATCTACAAGTCTTGACATACAGGTCCGTTAACTCTGGGTCCATGATGAAGCACTTGCCGAACTGCGCCGCCCTGATCAGCATTTTCTGAACGTCAGGGTTGAACTCGAAGGCAGCTGCCTCTATGCAATCTTGGACTGCTATTGAGAGATCAGGCTTTACCAAACGAATGTATTCATCGGCCCTGTGACTGTGGTTCTGAAAAAAATGTTTTAAAAATATCTTATTTTAATAGTTATAATAAGTAATTATAGCGTGAAAATAAAATAAAAAACACTTGTCGCAATCAAAAAAGCAAAAAGCCAACGACACGCGGTGTTCCCAGGCGGTCACCCATCCAAGTACTGACCGCGCCCGATGTTGTTTAACTTCGGTGATCGGACGAGAACCGGTGTATTCAACGTGGTATGGACGTTGGCAACAGTAACAATGAAATAGTCAAACAGTACCATTAATGATCTATGACGTCATATCCCGCCTATAGTTTAGTATCGGCAGTATTCTTCCAACATTACTATTTTTAATGCGTCAAGGTTTTTAGTAATTTCTGACAACCTGCGCTGTATTCGCATGATGGTCATTTTATTTTAGGCATTTTTAATGCAAAGATAAGTTTTTTTTTATAATATGCTTTAATGTCATGCATGCAGTTTAGTAGTCAGACGATTCCAAAGAGATCAAATACAATGAGGTTTAAATCGTATTACGCTCAGTAAGTCCTAATGTCATTATACGACACCATCAAAATACCAGTTCCATGGTAGCATATAAATGTATACAATACAATTTACATAACTATACCAAATGAGGAGAAGTTAAAAAAATATTATCTTTAACTATACATTAAAGCATTTGAAAATAATCGAAAAAAAAAGTTTTTTTTTAAGTGTGTTATGGGCGGGGAGCGCCCCTTTAAAAAAAAAAATCATTTCTTTTAACTTCATTGGGTGGGTTAACTGTTTTAAAATCCATTAACAAGATTTGCCGTACATAAAAATATTGCTAGTTAAAAAAAAAGCATCTCACTTGAAATTGCCTCGAAGCTTCAAGCAGATACGACCCAGGCGCCGTACTATTGATCCTGAATATTTTCTCAACGACGAACGGTACTTTTTGTATGAGTTCGTGTGTCATTTCCGAGACCACCCGAACGCAGTCGATGTCTTGTATGAGGTGGAAGGGGCCATCGTAGGGGTACTGTACTGACTGGCCCTTGTAGCCGAAGATGCACATCGTGTCGTCCCAATGGCCTACTACGGCTTGTGAACCGCACCTGGAATTAGAGAAAGAAAGAAAGAAATGACATTTATCAGTACAGACACAGGGCATAGCACAATAATAAACATGCAAAAACTTAAATTATTTTTGTTTTCAAATTACTTAAAACTATTAAAAAACAAATGTTGTATAATAATTTTATTATAATACAGTACTAACTAACATAATCTAACTAGCACAGTGATGGGCAAAGTACGGCCCGCGGGCCAGCTCCGGCCTGCGAAAGCATTTAATCCGGCACGCAGGTTTTTTTTTTAGGTGGTTCTTCGACATGAATAATATACAGCGCTAACTTTTGCCAGCGGCTTCGCTCCAGGTAACAGAAAAATGAACCACCTACCAAAAACGTGAAGACAATGAAGAACTTGACCGATTTTGTGCAAACTTCACATAAACCATTTCCTAAATAGTCCGAACAAATAGAATAGCCCGTAGTTTATGGTTGTGTTGCGCACACGTATGCGCCTACCATGGTAGAGCCTTCGAAACTTTATATGAAGTTTCAACACAAAATGCACATTTTCTATAATTCAGGCCCTTCTCTGAAATTGATTACATTTTCTGGCCCGCCATTAGGAAAGTTTGCTTACTACTAAACTAACAGATGCCAGCGGCTTCGCTTGCGTGCTAATAGAAAATTGTCCCAAGTGAACTAACTCCCAGGAAAAATCTATATGTATAAAAGAAAGTCGCGTTAGTCACACTATTTATAACTCAAGAACGGCTGAACCGATATGGCTGAAAATTGGTAGGAAGGTAGTTTATCACCAGTAGACGGACATAGGATAATTTTATCCGGTAAATAAAAAAAAAAACAAATCCTGCTCATTTATTGGTATGGGTAAAGTAGGGTAGCTTAGGGCAGGGTAGAATAGTGTAGAGCGGGAGCAAAATCTTGGGCAAAAGCTAGTAATATCCTATTTGATATTCCCGGACATGGTCAACCACGGACCGGACGTGTGCCAAATTTTGTCTGTATCTCGATCTGAACCTGTTCAGCCGTTCGAGCATGAAAAAGTAACAAATATATGCACCCCTTTCGTCTTTATAATATTTTAACCTTTCGATCTTATAATTACAAACCCAATTACAGAACAGTAGGTTTGCAAACGCCGGCGTTCGCTTGGGTCTCAAAAGTTTAAAATAAATACAATACTAGTAAACCAACCACATCAATTCCTTGGGCTGTTTGATGAAACCGGTGTCGATCTCGGAGTAAGCAGTCTTGAAGTCACTGGAGCCAATCCATAACATTCCAGAGTCAGTGAACAATGCCACATGCATGCCATTCTGGGATGAGACTATGGACAGAATCTGGGTATACGGACTCTTTATGTCGGGGGGCTGGAAAAAGGAAAAAATATCTTTATACAAAATCTTAGTGAGAGCACCTATAATATAACCCAGTAGTCCAAATAAACAATGTTAAAGTACGCGGCAAAGAAGTTGAACTAAAATGGCCAGTCTTAATATTATGGTTACGCGCAGACGTCAGCTACGCCTTACTGCGAATTGAGGGTCGATCGCCATTTTGGTTTTAAAACTTTTTTGCGGCGTTATTGTATGGTTAGGCAGTTATTATACTGCGAAAAACGAGGTTTAGAAATTGGTAGGACTAATTATATCTTTTTGATTTCAATTCCAAAATTTTAAAAATAACTAAAAAGCAATAAATAATACACTTCAAAAATGCAAAAAGCCAACGACACGCGGTGTTCCCAGGCGGTCACCCATCCAAGTACTGACCGCGCCCGATGTTGCTTAACTTCGGTGATCGGACGAGAACCGGTGTATTCAACGTGGTATGGACGTTGGCAACAATGTGACTAAAATTACTAATCTTAATTCAGAAACAATGACGTCATTGTCGTCCAATCAAGCTATGGACAAACATATAAAATAATAATACGATATAATTTATTGTTCAACGACATTACCGAAATTAATGTATTGTTAACTAGTGACACGCTCCAGCTTTACACGGGTGCAATGGTGATATTAAATGTATTATACATAATTATATTATACATAACCTTCCGTTCCGTTCTGTTGCGTAGTTTTAAAGATCTAAGCCATAGGGACAGACAGCGGGAAGCGACTTTATTTCATACTTAAATGTGGTGATGGTAACGCCCACTATATTTATTTACATTGTAGTCGGAGTTTTTAAATCGTTAACTGTTTCTAAGTTTCTACAAATGTACTGCTGTCTATTTATTTGAACGTATTATTTTATTTTTCCTTTGACATTTTTTCCGATGTACTGAGATTGTATAACTGGTGATCTTTAAGCTACCCGTAATAGTTACCATGAGCACAGCTCTGGACTCGCCTAGCTGACACTTGTATATTTCCTTGTCCCGGCACACGAGGAACCCAGAGCTGATGACGCACCAGCATGATATCGCCTCATTTGCTCCTGGAATTGAAAAAGTTGATTGACTTCATTTTTTGTGCTAACATTTTGTAAGCTCTCTGAACAAATAAATAAAATTAATAATAAAAAGATTCCACCCGGTTCAGGGAATGCAAGTAAATTCTGTAACTCTTTTCCTTCATTAAAAAATTGTGTAATCTATACATATTTACGAATTAGGTACTACCAAACCACAGACACATATCTCTTTAGGTGTCTTGGACAATGGGATGGCGTTCATGAGATTGGTGAGAAATGTTCTTGTATTATTTTCTACATCTGTATTCATCAATAAAATAGATAAATATAAAATGACGTCATAAATTATATACAAGTCTATAAATTAAGAACCACACTCGCCAACGTCCATACCACGTTGAAAACACCGGTTCTCGTCCGATCACCGAAGTTAAGCAACATCGGGCGCGGTCAGTACTTGGATGGGTGACCGCCTGGGAACACCGCGTGTCGTTGGCTTTTTGCTTGCGAAAATAGTGTCTCCACTTTCTTCACACAATATTTTTGCTGCCGATTTGTATTTCTATCGATTTTTTTTTATTCCTATTAGTAAAATTTACTAAAAATCCTTAGCAATAGGTACTTACTAGGTAAGTCTGGGACAGATCTGACTTTTGGCTCAGAAACATTACTAAGAAGGAACATGCGGTTGGTGGTAGTGATGACAGCTAGGCCTATGCCATGGGGGCTAGGAAATAGCTGGGCTTTGCACACCTGGAACGCATACAAGAAATATAACTATTATAATATGTATGCATTACTATAATATATCCCTAATTTCGGTGTGCCTTACGGCAAAGGCCTCCTCCAACTCTTTCCATTGCATTCTGTCTGCCGCTACTCTTATCCAAAGGGGGCCCAAAGTCATTTTAAGGTCATCCTCCCATCTTCTTTCTTTTCGTCCTCGGGTCCTGACTGAATATAACTATTAAGATACAGGAAAAAAAGACATTGTATCTGTAATGAATAAACTTATTATATTTTCTGTTTCATGTATATTCCGATAGTAATTTAAATTAGAGTAGGATGATTCTGATTTGTGAGTTATGATGAAGGGAAATATAAAAAAAAGTTTTCAGATTTTCTAATATAAATATCTTGTAAATTCTAATCTACTCAATACTTAATATGTTTATTACATTCTCATTGAATGTCACATAATCCAACATAAAATATAGGATTAATCATACTGTTCAGTGTAGCTTACCATAATTTGGGGACCTTTTTGACTAAGAGACTATTATTTTAGCAACTTTAGACCAGGGTCCAGGATAGTTCTTGAGTTTGAAGATTTTGATATTTATTTTTGTATAAAATTACCACTAACCTTTGTATCTCTAACTTCCTGCCCCATATTGAAGGTTCTCTGGTAGGCTCCGAACATGTCATAGACTAGGACATCTCCACTCTCCTGAACACATAGTAGTTGCTCACCATCAGACCAGCCCATGTGCACGAGTTCACCACTGTTCCACTGAAACAAGACCCAAGGTATGTTTATTTATTTATTTACTCTTTATTGTACACCAAGACTCCAACCAAATATAATTGTCACAAAATATAAGGGCTATTGAGTATAATTATGACATTGTGCATTGGATGGATGCAATTCAGAACTAGGGGTACAATATATATGAAAGAAACCTTATAATAAAGAAAATATAAAATGTAGGTATACCAATAATAATAATAATCTTTTTCCACAAATAATTTTTGGAATCTTCTACTGTTCTTAAACAATGTATAATTTGCAGTAATTGTGTTCTGGCTCCATAACTCCAGTGGCAGATGTCAAAGAAAAAACAGCCAGGTTGAAGTAGCAGTAGGCTGTCCATATTGCACAATAGCACCCAGACATATGGAGGAGTATTTACACTCACTGTACACTGGAGAGAGGCCAACCTCGGCCAAGTTAATGGCAATCAAATCATTTTGCAAAACTTGGCCAGAGACTGCTTTGGACAGACAGGTTTGGGCAACTTCTTTTTCCATAAGAAAATTGCATAGGAAACATTGTTGTTTCCAATGCAATTTTCTACAAAAATACAAATATGGAAATCATGGTGTGCATACTGAGGAAGCAGCTCCTCATAGGGCAACAACCCTTGACCTTTTCAACAACTTATTCTATTCTTCACAATTATCTTACTAAACACAATAAACATACCAATATCTTTGAGATAATAGTTCCAACACCATTGTACACAGTGATCACAGGTTTTGCAGTGCCCATGATGCGGACAAACTGCTTGCGGTCCCTCACCACGGCGATTGGACCTCCGTATTGAGCTCCACTGACTATCATGTTTTCAAGTCCTTCGTCCATAGTCCAGTTCATGGTATACAAGTCGAACTTCCTGCAATTTATTTTATGAAGAATATTATTAACCTTTTGAATACTGTAATTAGAGATATAATAAAAAGACAATAGGTATGTGAATGCCCGCATTCGCTTGGGGCTCAAGAGTTTAAATTGAACATATATTTTGGAACAAATGTTAACTTATTTATACTATTTATGTTAACTCTGTAGATTGAGTGTTTTGATCAAGGTGACAATGAAAATGAAATAAAAATGCTATATTTTACAGTCAGGTACATTAATCAAAATATGGAATGTTTTTTCCAGGTTGCATATTGGTCAGTGGGTTTTCTTATGGGCGGATATTATTACTGAGCGTTTCTTTTCCATTTGGGATGCCAATGGGAGTGACTATATTATAAAAAAAGAGGTTTGAATTCTGGAATCTTTAGAGTTTGTAATTTTTCTTATAAGATGGTTATGACAGCTTTGTTACATAGAAACCACTTTTCATTTAAAATTACTATCATACCTGTAATAGGAGTCCAACTGAAACCAGTCTGCAGTTAGTAACGCCGACATTTTGTGATATTAATTACACTAATACTATAATAGAGAACACTGTTGATAAGAGATTTATTTGATTGCGTTTTTCCTGTTTTATTTTCGCCACATAGTATTGATAACAGTTTAGATTCACTTTCGTATTTAATTAATCCAAGATCTCACATTAACACCTTTGTTAACACATTGATTTATTCTAATCTAAATATCTGTAAAGTAGTGCAACAATACACTATTTATTTTGGAAAATATTTAGATGAATCAGTTTTTCAAACGAGCTCCAGGGATAATTTGATGTTTGTTGTCAAAGAAACAGAATCACCCAAATCATGATAGAATCTATCTCTCTTCCTCTTTCAAAAATATTGATAGTGACATCTCTACGTACAATAAAGCTATGCTTCAGTACCTATTTGATCGTATTTTTTGTGTGCTGGAACGGACCACAGTTTGACAGTGACATTGAAGTTAAAATGTACGTTCAGAAACATTATATTACAAAGGCCATTCATTAAGAGTTGAAGTTGAACATTATATTAAAAACTTGCTTGATTATATGTTAAAAAAAAAAACCAGCAACAACCAATGATATCTAAAGAAAGAAAATTTGTTTGAAAAGAAAAGTTGACAGCCAACAATTATACTATAATACAAAACATAATAAAATAAATTAAAAAGGCATATTGTATACACATTTTGTTATCAGTATATCACAGTATATCATCTCTGGTGAACAGTGTGGTATGTGTGCAGCATAGCATAGCCTTAACACTAGTCGACGCTGATTTTTAGCACTTCTCTTTCTCATGACATTTTATTTAATCAATTTCACGCCTACCAAACCGGTGGACCAAGGTTACTGATATAATCCAAAGATTCGAAGGGCATACTGTTGGTAGAACAATTGGTCGATGACGTCGAATGGTTCTAGTGGGGCGACCATGTACCAGAAAACCCCTCATAAGGTAGACTGATGACCTGGACAAGGTCACTGGATTCCAAAGGATGCGAGACGTACAAGATCGGTCGTCCCAGTGCAACTGCACCGTGGGGCTCCTATTTCTGGGTAGTTAAAAAAAAAAACCGCAAAGGATAGCGCGGTGGTTCATCTAGGCTTCACTCCCGGAGTTTTTAATAAAAGGCATTTTATATTGACACTAGCTTTTGCCCGCAGCTTCGCCCGCGTACATAAAATATAGCCTATGTCGCTCAGGAGTAAAGCAGCTTTCTATTGTTGCTTAAATTTTTCCAATCGGACCAGTAGTTCCAGAGATTACCCCCTACAAAGAAAAAAACAAAAAAAACAAACTTTACCTCTTTATTATATTATATTGATATTGATATTGAATATATTGATATTGATATATTGATGACATAACATTTGTACAGACTAGTTTTTTTTTGTATTACTCATCTACTAATAATTGGTAACTTTATTTAAATCTCTCAATTCTTGTTATAATTTGGCTATCGAACAAGTTATCAAATTATAACAAATTAATAAAAATCTTCCCTCAAGTCCTCATATAAATTCCTATTGGAGTAAGTATACCTACCTATAATAAAGAGTAGATCTATCTATCTATCTAATTATTATGATAAGTAATATTCATTCATCCTCCCATCTTCCATCTCGCACGCTCAGATACGGTCGGTGGGCGAAAATGAATGAAGGTAGGCCGATAAAATACTTGGAGCTTATTAGAGAGATGCCACAGGCTCGGAGATGCCGCTTAAGAGACTACGATTTGTTTGTAAAATAATTTGTGATTCTTGGTATTTTAATTAGACGATTTAAAGTTTCAAGATACCGAGCAAGTATATTTATAATATGCTCGCATGTAGCTACTTATATCCTCGGGCGTTGGGAATCGTATGACGATTCCGGATGCTTGTGGACTATGAGCGATGGGTAGCTTGCCGTCATGTCATCCTAGTGAGGAGATAGGTTTTCGAAGGAGTTACAGTAGTCCTCGCCAAAAGGGTAACTAAAGGAACACCGTGGGTTTTAGTCATTAAAAGTTTGACATTCCCGCCCGCTCCACCATAGAGCAAGGAAAGTCATTGGATGATTTATAAGTATGTAAGAAACAACTGGCCAAATGCGAGTCGAACTTACACACGAAGAAATATTACTAGATTACTTAATATCGAGCACAAACACCGACAAAAAATTTTTTTTTGGTGCATTGTGTTGCATTACATCGGCCTTATAATGAAGATGTGAGCCGTTACAGTTTTCAATGGATTTCACATGTCTTCGATTTTTTGGTTCTAGAACATGCCTCGCTGGTTTTCTCACGATGTTTTATTTCAACGTTTTGAGAGCAGTGGTGATAAAATAAATTACACAAAGTAATATGTACCTACAACTCCTAAGTCGGTGCCACCCGGTCACCACTGTTCTTTTGTTTTTGCTGCGACCATAGATATGTACAACAGTGATATAGGTATCTATAGCTGAGACAATAAAAAAGACATTCTCTGAAAATTGCAACTGCCTACCTGTTACGGTTTATGAGATACGACAGACGTACAGATAGACAGACGGTCTCGCTGGCACCCTACGAGTATGGAAACCAAAAAAATGTACCAACCAAATGAAAACAAACCAGTGCAAATTACTCTCTAAAAAGACCTTCAGTCACATAAATTTTTCAGAATTATTCAGGAAAATAACATGCATTTTGCATTAGGGATTCATACATTTTTCTGTGAGAGGCGAGGCGTTGACACTGACATGTTAGTTCTCCACTCGCAACACCATTTTCTCACGCCGCCTCGTCCATCCGCGGACTATTAAGTAGTGGAAGGAATTTGCATCCATAATGAACGACAGTCGCTGTCTCTTTCGCACTGTAAGGAGGTTCTTACATAGAACATCTTAGTTCTTTATGTCTTTGCTACTTTGTGATAAGAGTATATTTTCTTGACGTCTTGTTTAATCTGTTAAATGTATGTGTTGTTGAACTCCGAAAGTCTGAATTTGCTGTCGAGAGTTAGACGACTTTTCGTCGTGTTTCTAATTTCGGAAGGTGTGCAGGTGCACTAGATATGAAACAGTACTCTGTGAGGACCGTTGACCTGGTGAGGATGGTCTGGAAAGTGTCGCGGGAAAGCAGGATGTTTGGAAGCAAGATGCACAGGAGGATAGGTCATTGGTGACACTTGGGAGATGCCTATATCCAGTCCAGTACCTACTGGACGTCATCATCAGCCTTTTCAATATTCCCACTGCTGGGACACAGACCTCCTCTCTGGGAGAGGGAAAAATTGATGATTTCTTTATTTAATTAATGATGACGATCATTGACGATTCACTCCTTGATGATGATGATGATGATGATGATGAACTCCTAATAAAGAACTCTAAATTCTTAAAAAAAATAAATTCATCCGAAATGTACATATTTACCTATGACAAATGTTACACTCTATTTAGTTTTAGTTGCTTTTTATTCTGATGAAGTAGGTAAATAAGAGTAGGTATTTTGTTAAATAACTTGAACGATTTGTGTAAACCTTTAGAAGATGCACAAAGAGAATAATGCAAGTTTCACGACGTTTCGTGAAATATTTGTCACGTGAAATCTTTTGCCTTGTTGTGTCGTGCCGAGCTCACTGTGCCGACTTCCTAACCCAGGCGTGAAAGAAATATTAAAAATCGCGAAAGCGTAGCCTCGGCCATTACGGACTTATACGCGCAAGATATTTTTATAATACCAGTTTACGAACCCAACCATCTGTTTATACATTAACTTGTTAGTTTGCACTCTGATTATTTCGTAGTTTAAACTCGTAAAGGTAATAAGTGAACTAATAAACAACTATAGGTGGTAGTTATCACTTTAGAACCGTTTGGCTTAGATATATATTTATTTGAAAGAAGAAAGAAAGAAAGAAAATAAGTTTATTTTGCCACAGTGTAGGGCACACGAAAATCACAATCATGAAGCCAAAAATAGAATCAAAATATAAAATAGAATAAAAAACAAAATAAAAAGTACTTAAAATAAAATAAAAAAAAAATAATTTGGCAATTTATAAGAAAGTGTTTTAATTATGATAGATAATTACATTATTATAAACGATGAGTCGCTGTGAATTTTACTGACAGTATAGAAATTTAAATTTAAAAGATAATCAACTTCACTTAAAATCACGTAGACAGGTAATTACTGTACCTTGTTTAAATATTCATGAACTATCAGTTCATAAATAAATTCGTTGAATCATTTACTTCTTTAATATTTCATCAATTAAATTTGCTGGAGGTACGGTCAGCAGCACATCAGACTACAACAAACTGTCAAAATTCTGCAAACGATTTTCAACTCTTAATCAAAATGTAACAAGGTTCAAAATGTATTGGGGAAATCTGACAGATTTGTATAGTTTGATGTGCTGGTGACTGTACTATCAATCTCATATTGAGTGAAGAAAAAAATGGCATTATTAACACTTTAACAGCATCAATACTATTAAAAATAAATGTAAAGGTGTTGGAGGCACGTGCCGAATGGATTCATCTTGAAATGAGAATGAACCGAGGCACAATAAACAGACGAACTAAACGACACGCCTAAACGGTGCTGTGAAATATCTCAGTTACAGTACAGCCGTCGGAACTTGGCCAGTAAAAATAAGGATAAAAAAAAACAAATGCCAAAAACAGTTGTTTTATCTATAATATGTATGTATTTAGAAATATATAAGTATGTTTATCAGTTGTCTAGTACCCATAACACAAGCTCTGCTTAGCTTGGAACTAGATGGCGTTGTGTGATAGTAGTGAACATCATCATCATCATCATCAGCCTTTTTAATGTTCCCACTGCAGGGACACAGGCCTCCTCTCTAACAGAGGGAATGGGCCGTAATCCACCACGCGGGCCCAGTGCGGGTTGGTGGATGTCACATGTTTTCGAATTTTTGGTTCTAGTACATGCCGGTTTCCGCACGATGTTTTCCTTCACCGTTTTGAGAGCAGTGGTGATGAAATAAATTACACAAAGTAATGCGCTTGGCTGGTATTGAACCCGCGACCTACTGCACGCAAATCGGGGCCGTTACCACTCGGCCACCACTGCTCTCTGTAGTGAACATATTATTATATTATTATTATAGTTTTTGACAGCGATGATAACACCTGCAAATTGCATTTATATATTTGTTTTTACCATTATTTTTTTACGAGTTTTCAAGCGCTACAATTCGCAGAGCTTAACTTCAGACCCACCAAGATCCGAAGGCGTTTTATGATGCAGTAGTAGATAGAAAGGTTTTGGAATGCTAGTTAGTCGTCTCCAAGGTTATTTACTGTCTCGTTTTTGGTTACTGCTCCGTTTTCATGGTGTAGCATGATGATATACACAATTGACGTTATCTTTTTAGGGTTCCGTAGCCAAAATGGCAAAAACGGAACCCTTATAGTTTCGTCATGTCCGTCTGTCCGTCTGTCCGTCTGTCCGTCTGTCCGTCTGTCCGTCTGTCACAGCCGATTTACTCGGAAACTATAAGTACTACAGTGATGAAATTTGATAGGAATATGTGTTGTATGAACCGCTACAAAATTATGACACTAAATAGTAAAAAAAAGAATTGGGGGTGGGGCCCCCCATACATGTAACTGAGGGATGAAAATTTTTTTTTCGATGTACATACCCGTGTGGGGTATCAATGGAAAGGTCTTTTAAAATGATATAAAGTTTTCTAAAAAACATTTTTCTTAAAGTGAACGGTTTTTGAGATATCAGCTCTCAAAGTCGTAAAAAGTATGTCCCCCCCCCTCTATTTTTATAACTACGGGGTATAAAATTCTAAAAAAAATAGAGGTGATGCATGCTAATTAACTCTTTCAACGATTTTTGGTTTGATCAAAGTATCTCTTATAGTTTTTGAGATAGGTTGATTTAACTGTAATTTTGGTTAAGTTATTGTGCTTACACTGAAAACGATGGCTGAACCTTATAAGATAGATCAAAAAATATACTACAGTATTCAGTTATCACAAGCCGATTTGGGCACGCCTATAGCACGGAATATTTATAAATACATATATAAAATTAATATTCATACATAAAAGTACAAGGCAAAATATCGGGAGAGTTTAGGCTCCATTCACCAGGTGTATAAATTGACATAATAAGTTTATTATATTTGCTGCTACGGAACCCTTTGTGCGCGAGCCCGACTCGCACTTGGTCGGTTTTTTTTTTTTTTTTAAATTAATACGAGTTTTAAAAATAGTATTTTATTTTTTAATTTTATCTTTTCAAATCGTTATTTCATGTATTGGATTGATCCTCCACGGGATTATAACGATCCAAATTTTGCGTTGTATTAATTCAGTTATAGTATATTTGCGTATATTATTCGTAAAGAACCTGGCTGTTATTTAGATATTTTATTTTTAAATCCTACAGGTAGCCCCTAATACCTATTAGACGCATTTAGAGAAGCAAACATATTATCATTAAGTATTATGAATTTGACTTACGAGTTGTAAATCACGGGTTCAAACCCTGCCAGGCGCATTACTTTGCGTAATTTATTTCATCACCACTGCTCTCAAAACGGTGAAGGAAAACATCGTGAGTAAAACGGCATGTCCTAGAACCACAATGTCCTAGCAGTGGGAACATTATATGTCTGATCATGATGATTTTGAATTCAATATACCGTCCGCCGCTTAAAGACACTGCCTTTTTCCCCTAGTCACATAATCAACTATTTATTTAT
The DNA here is from genome assembly GCA_029852875.1 of Mythimna loreyi. NCBI lineage: Eukaryota > Metazoa > Arthropoda > Insecta > Lepidoptera > Noctuidae > Mythimna > Mythimna loreyi. Next base: position 17,083,473 of record CM056784.1, on the reverse strand, counting down.
TAGTTGATTCCTTTGAAAATGTTCTAAGATACTCGTACTATAGCTAACTACGTATTTACTCTCCACTCAATAAGATCTTAATCTTCATTCATTACTTATCCGTAGAAAGAAATGAAGATCAAGACGAGGAAATGAAAATCCGGGAAATCTTATTTATATGTCGACTATTTTCTTCTATCTTTTCTAATAGATTTTCTAACAGGAAAACGTCAATTTTAAAAACATTTGTTGGTAGTGGGATGAAAGTAGCGTTGGTGACAGAAACATTGTAAAGCGATCAATTGTCCTAACGGTGAATCGAAATGTAGAAAGAAGGTCAAGAAAAGTTTTAATTATAAATATGGAACAAAATATGAATGGTTTGAGGGACCCTAGGCGCCGCCGGGATCCCGATCCCGATTTCCGGCCAACGTAGGCGTACACTACAATGGCTAGATCGCCGACCGGTCCTCTGGTAACAGTCCGGATAAAGCTCAAGTCGTTCACGGCGCCAGCGCGCTCTGTTCCCGCGCGCCTCAAGGAGTTGTCAGCAAAACAGTAGGGACTCTGCAAAAGAGTCGAAGCTCACTGGGGACCAGGGACTCTTTCTAAAAGAAAGGCTTAGCCTTAGTGCGAAAGGCAAACAAGGAACGCGGTGGGGTGTTTAGTCACTAAGAGTCTGACACTGTTTCCAGCTTTGCTCAAGAGCGAGATTCGTCACTGGATAATTTTTGCCTACCATAAAAAAATGGATTGAGCGAAAAGTGTGAAAAAGAAGAGAATCCGTTGCATCTTCTTAGTTATGTTTCTTTAGATTTGACTCAGATTTTATCTGGCCCCAGTTGGTATGAAACCACCTGAACAGTGGATGGCTCTATCAACGATGCTATCGAGCAAATCATTGCCAACCGCTGATGCCACTGTGATGGAACAACACTGCCGTGCAGATACTAAAACGCAGTAAAAGTGTTGTAAAATACGCTTTTTTTACTGCGTTTTAGTGTCTGCACGGCAGAACACCCAGGCTAAATACATCAGGATACTAGAAGGCCGACGTTACTAGGGAGGCCGATCTAGGAAAAGATGGTGTGATGACGATGTGATGATGGTGTTATGGTAGGTAAAAATTATCGAATGACGAAACCCACCCTTGGGTGGAACGGGAAACATTGTCAGACTTTTATTGACTAAAAACCTAACCTATTCCTTCCTTGCCTTAGTCCCAAAGCTCTAGTGTTACGCTTTCGCATCAACCCTTGGCCCCAGGAGTACCGCTGGGGCTAGTTCGAAGTGGGTCGTGAAAAGAACACCTAGCAGGATTTAAGGGACACCTTTTCCTAGCAGAAAATAGCAAGAGAATTACAGTAAACCATGGTCAAATAACGAGACTACCTACATTATTTAACTTCTGTAGGATTGGAAAGTACGTTTCTCGCAAATCTTCGCTAATGCTACCAATACAGTACGGATAAACAGATTTAACTTTAGCCAAACGAATTTCCTGTTTTATTTAGCGTATTTATTTACTTTATGTTTGTGTGTTGAAAGTAGTAAAGGTTTTTGCTTTTCTCCAAAGGGAATGGAACGAGGCAATCAGTTCAGATTTTGTTAGACTCGATCAGAAAATATCGATTTGTTTTTTCTTTTGTATACCTACTCTACATATTAGAATACTTACTATTTCTTGGAAAACCCTGACTTCCAAATTACTATCTCGTGATACTTAAGAAAAATCCTTCTCTGCCAAAAAGATCTACTTTACTCCACTTAGTAGATAAGTATCTTTTCGATCCTCCATAAAAAAATAAAATAAAAATAAAAACGCCCAATTTGGACAGATAAATTGGGACAAGTTAGGGATTCCGTCAAACGAGATACTTTATTTATACTTTGTCTAGTTTGTTTATAAGCTACCTTAATTATATCTTTATGTTTACCTATCTCTTATGTTATTTTGTGTTATTTTATCGTTTGCAGATTTAAGCAGATTTTGCCAGGTCTTACGAGGTAATTCCTGTAAGGATAAAGATCGAAAAAGCCGGTAAGTATCATTACATAGTATAAAACAAAGATTTTTACCGCTGTCCCTATGTAAGCTTAGATCTTGAAAAGGCCGCAACGGATTTTGATGCGGTTTTTTTAATAGATAGAGCTAATCAAGAGGAAGGTTTATGTGTGTAATACGTCCATAATATATTCAATATCAGTACCTGTGCGAAGCTGGGGTGGGTCGCTAGTTATTGATATATGAAATGAAATTCAACCGTCAAAGTAAGAATTAATGAAGCGAGTGAGCTCAAAAGATGTCTTCTTCTGCGCTCGATCGATTTTAGATCTTATCCATCGATTCCTATCAGGTCAGATCAGAGCTGACCAAAGTTAAGAACTGGCTCATCACAAAAAAGAAGATAGTTCACCTAATTCATGATTTCTAAAGCAATCTATGCTTACATAATTGTGAGTATTATCATCATATTACCAGACGTACAGCCGAGGCTGCGGGATTTTTTAAAAGAGTTATTGTGGCCCTGGAACGAAAAGGGCCAGAAACACTATGAGTCAGTAAAAGTTTGACACTTTCTCTCATTTCACCCTGAGCCAGATCGGTTAAAAAATGGAGAAATCATCTCATCGCAGAAAAGAGGTGGATGTGGTGTTGCAAAATTAACGCAGAATCAAGAAAAATCAATCAGATAGATCTCCTAGATCCAAAGTATGTAGACACATACAGCATGAAGAATATCTCTCTGGATCTTGGCATAAGATCCAGAGAGATATTCTTCATGATTCTTATAAGATAACTCCTCTCTCATCACGAGTATTAGATATTCTAAGTCTTGTCACGACATTAGACATGTGATTATGAGATTTATAGTCCCAAGAGCTCGTAATATAGTGTGAACAGCTTCAGTTAGCCCGAGCTACTTTATTACCATCGTAAACTAAATTATAATTTGGCGTTTTATGTTTGTAGATTGCCTATTGTAAAAATATCTATTGCGTGTCAAGTTGGATAAGTAGAATAAGTAACAGAGGCATAAAACAGGTGTATAAACGAAATTAATTTCGCAGGCTATAACTAATAAATTCTTGATAGATGTTGAGTAAGAACTAAGCTCACTGCAAAAGCTCTTAAACCTCAACTTGACCTCCAAATAAACTTGTTCTCCGAAAAAGATCGCATAAAATTCCTGCACCTCTAACTAGAAATGAATGAAACCTCTCACTCTATGTTTTGCATCGCTAAACAAGCCATCAAGGTAATCAACTGCTACAATTCTGGCTGAATAGCACCGCAGATCTGTGCCAGAGCAGCAACAATAACAAAAGCGAGTCATGGCATCGATATGAAGTAACCAAATAACTTAGAAATGTCAAAGCCTGCCGGAGTGCCGGCTTGTCCGACCTCGCTCCCACTCTCGGAGTCGGAGCAACGGTACTCGTGTCTCGGCAGTCGGCGCCCGCGCAGCCGCACGCTCGAGGTCTGTGCCCTCCTCCCCGACAGCTTGCACGCGTCATTGCGCCCGCGCACGCTCCCTCGCAGCAAACAATCCAGTTTTAAACGAATATTCACAAATAACGAACAATCCGATTGCGAAGTATTCCACCCTCGTGAACTCGGCGTCGAGCCCAAGTTATCGCCGACAACTTTGAATGTGACACATTACGGTACGCAGCGAGTGACGGAACTTTTATCAATACAGCCTTTTACAAGCTCTCAACTCTCCGCGAGTTCAATGTGATTTGTGAAATGTTGCGAATTATGGAAATTTCATGTTTTCATATCGACGTGGTGATTTTTTATCGTGCCTGAGGCGTAAAGTGGAAGTTTGTGAATTATTGAAGGAGGAACACTTTCGGAGTTAAGGTGCGAGGCGCTGGAAAAAGCATCAAAGGTGAGTTTAAAACGTTTACAATTTAAAAGCCAAGTTGTTTTGAGTGTGAACATAATTTCAAGTTTAGAGGGAAAACATAATTATTTCTTAAGATATTACAAGTTGATCTCTTTAACAACTTTTGACGGCGAACACTTGAATAAATGAATACATTTTGTTGATAATGATGGGGAGGATTGTGTAGGAGACAAGGGTGCTTACTGCTTGATCCACTCTAACACGAATAAATAATTATTTAGCAGTAAGTAAAGCTTTAATTTGTGTTGTCTCTGTTATTACTAAAGATATTTCAGAATCTAATTTGAATAACATTTTGGACGGTGATAAAAATAATACAAAAGCTTGTTAACCTTTTGTTATTTTAATAATTTGAATAGGAAGTTGTAGAAAATGCAGTATTGTGATTATGTTTCATCACAGATTCGCAGGATTTTATGAATGATGAAGATTCGGATATTTATTGGGCGATAGAGTTTCATGATATTCTTAAATTCTTTTCCCAATTAGATTGGGGTCGGCTTCTAGTCTAACCGGATGCTGAATATCTGTCATAGGACATGGAGCGATTGCTATATTCCTTGAATAGACTGATGGTGAGATATCCTGGTGTCTAACTCTCTGTAAAAACGGTCAAAGTTTTACGAATGAAAATCGGAATCAACGGCTTTAGGTATTTTCCGAAAGGGAGGGCTTGTGTCAGACTATTATTGACTAAAGCCTACTTGGTTACCTTCTTGCGTTCTTGGGTCATAAAGATTCTTTCTAACGGTCCTTGATTTCATTTTCGAGCTTTTGTTTTACGTGGTCTCTGGATACCTGCTTCAAGATATTAGACTAAGTTAATTATCACAGAAACCGCAACAAAACCATTCTCTTTCTCTTATCGTACCTACGCATTATGAAATGACAGTGTCTATTTGCTCCGCTTGCATCATTGGTGGCAATTTCTGAAGGCAATTGAACGCAAAGTAAGAGTTTAATAAAAGCTTGACAGATTGCTATTTGGATTGTAATAAGCGGTCTAGATTTGTTATTTCTACATCATTAACAGTTATTTTCTTTTTTTTATAAGCGTTATTATTGAGCCGTGGCGCTATCATCAGAAATCTGTCAATGCCACAAGATTAGAATTTAATTGTCGTTGTTAGAGTTTATTGATGGGTATTGTTTTAACATGAGATTGAAAATATTTCACGTTATGATTACATGATTAAATTATTATCAATTTCTTCTTTTCTACAAGGTTTTTTTTGGGGTTTCGCGGCTCAAAAGGGGAACAGATACCTATATAGGATCGTCTATTTGTCGAAAGAACTTTTTTATCAGAAACTCGTCTAGAAGTGGAAATTAATATCACATTAACCTGCAATGGTCCTGGAGCTGTGAAAAAATAACCTGTAAATCAAATCAATTAAAAGATATAGTCGATTTTATCATATATTTTTTTGACCCACACAAGGGAATCAAAACTTATACACTACTTCCTGTTGACCTAGAATTGTAAAACTTGCTAAGAAGCAAGGTAACAGTTACAGTATAAGTAAAGAAAAAAGTTAAAATTTTCTTAAATTATAGTGTTAGTGCATTTTTTTTGCGATCGAACTTGCCGTTCGAGTACTAACCTTGACATAGAATATATATAGTTTTATGTAAGTGGTATATGGGAAAACGTTTTCACAAATTTCGTTACTTCCTTGTCCTTAAAGTTTTATATAAGCTAGTTTATTGCAAATAAAAAAAAAACAATGGTATATGGGAAAACATTTTAAAAAATTAATTTTTTTTCCTTATTCTTAAAGTTTGCGTTAAGTTTTTCCTTCAATCCTACTTTATGTTAGTTTTAAAATCAGAATGGTTTAGAACCCTTAGTAAGCGACTCGGCAAGTTTAGTCTTGGCCAATTTAAGACTCGCGTTTGATCGATGATGTGGATGAGGATATAGCATGCTTACCAAGATACATTTTCCCTTTAGATCCAAAAAACAGACTCTTGAAGGAAATGCCACAGAATCGGGTAAGTTGTTTAGTCAGTAAGAATCTGACACTGTTTCCTGTCGCATCCAAGGGTGGGATTCGTCATAAGGTCAAAAAAAGACAGATAATCTCTTTAGATCCAGAAAACAGACTCTTGAAGGATAGGCCACTGCTTAGCTGTCCGAACAATGAAAGAGTAACGCCTTTAGAGCTATTTCAACTGTTAGACGTTTTTTTTTTTTTTTATGGTAGGTGAAAATCATCCAATGACGAAACCCGCTCTTGGGTGGAGCGGGAGACTAGTGTCAGACTCTTACTGACTAAAAAACCTACCCCGTACCTTCCTTGCCCTATTCCTGGAGTCGAGGTAACAGTTTCCCACTTCCCTCTAGACTCCGGGAGGCTTCGACCCTGAAGGGCCCCTGCAGAACTGTTAGACGTTGCGTTTCGTTTTCTTAGTGATAACCTTCAAAGTCAATTAATAAAGCCGGATATTTTAGTTACGGTACTCATACAATTTGTTCCATATCTAGGTTGCTTATACAGTCGATTGATTGTAACAGCAGAAGATCCTAACTAGGCATAAGATTGACGAAATGTTTTCCACATTGGCAAAAGTCAACGAACTATTTACTCAATATAACGTAACTTCGAAACTGGTTTCGTTTTTGATAACAGTTTTAATTTAAATTCCGAATAACGTGTTCAGGATGTAACTGTAAGGTATCTACTGTTATAGACAATTTTGGGACATATTATAATACTGGATGAACTTGCTTTATAAATTATTATTATCTTGATTTTATCTAATGTTGAGAATGGTATTTTTATTACCGTCACTGTCGTGATTTACGTCACAAGTATGTATAACAGTTCTTTCAAAGGTTGTTTTACAAGTTTTGTATATCTGTATCCTGTACCTAATAATCGTGATATGTTTTTGTTATAGGATGTTTAATTTTTTTTGGATCGGCTTCAAAAAATGGAAGAGGTTCTTAATTCTGTTGTACGTTTTTTTATGTTTGTTACATCAGTAGTGCGTTATTTATGGACCGATTTGTATTTTTTTTATAAATAAATATCTAAGGTAATTTTGGAAGTCGGTGTTAAATAATGAACAAATACCTATAAAACTAGAAATACCGACTTCAGAAATTAAAGTTATTTTTGTAAAAGTTTTTTTTAAGTAAAATCTTCTTTATTCATGCTGATCATTTTATTTTGTTGGTATTGAATGAGACTGAGCTGTCACGCTCGGCTATGAAACGCTAGATCGGGTGAGGTCGGCTCCAGTTCGCTAAAAGAGCGATAAAGATGTGTGGCCTCAAGCCCATTTCTTTTTAACTTTACTGCTATACTAGATACAAAACTATTGTCCACTATATGCTCAGGCCCTAGCATAATATCTTAAAATTATCATGAATCCGGTATGAGAAAGGAATAGTTTTATGCAGCCTTCATAGCGCCATCTCTCTCTTACATAAAATTAAAATGATTTTATGACGTCACTGTAGGGCCTCAGCTGTATGGTTGCTTTAAAGGTGCGTAAAGCAAAATGCACACACTTGTATTATTATGAACTTTAATATAAACATATTAAGGTTTCTTTTAGTTTTTTTCAAAGGTTTGGTAACTTTGAGTCTGCCAGAGAATCGCTTAAATGACGAGGTTTACAGTAACGTTATGAAGTAAAATACGTCGAGATTTAGATAATCGAATCACGAGGAAAGGAAAAATACTGTTTTAGTTTGTTTTTCCCGTTGCGGTTTTCCTTATGCATTAAGACATTAATGGCCCAGAGCAGTAAAAATGGTCGAAAATTGAGGTTTACTTGAGAAACCAAATACTTTTGCGGTAATAATGATCTGTCCGTTCGTATTTTTTATTGACCACAGTACATTTCAGTGCTTTACTTACATTTTCAGAATAAATTGCTTGGGCATTAGCATCGTCTTATAATATTCCCACTACTGGGACTCAGGCCGCCTCTCTTAGAGAGGAAATGGGCCGTAATCCACCACGCTGGGTTAGTGCGGGTTGGTGGTCACATATTGCCGATTTTTTTTTTTATTCTAGGACATACCGCCTCACGATATTTTCCTTCACCGGTTTGAGACACTTTTGATTTCACACACAAAGCTATGCCTGGCTGAGTTTAAACTCGTGACCTACAACTCGACAGCCTGGACTGTTACCGCTGGACCACCACTGCTCATATAAACATTATCGCTGTCATACATTATTTATACGATGCTTATTTCAAGAAAAAGTTTATCACACATCTGAAACTCCATTGAACCGAACTCGGCAGTTTTCGAGATCTAAAGGTTAGGTAAGGTTACCGGGACACACAGACAATCTACTTTCTTTCATATTTTACAGTGTTAAGTAGCCACGTTCACTTATGATACCTATCTACATGCTTTATAGCTATACAAAAAAAAAAATACGCGTTGATTCTTTTTAATTTTATTGTACAGGCTGCTGAACGATGTAATTTTTGCTTATTATATTTAGTTGTTTGCCACTAAGGAGCTCTGACTCCTAAGCCACAGGGACATACCTAGTTTAGGAGTCAGGGTCTTAAAAAAATACCTTAATTGCCTTGCCTTGTTGTTGAACGTCACGTTCATTTTTATTCAAAAGACTAAAAGAATTGTTCAAATTAGTTTGTCCATATTATTTTTTGATGTGGGAAATCGTCAATGACTTCTCCCGCTTTATACAGGGCGTATCAGACTTTTACTGACTAAAACCCTCCGGTGTTCTTTGGTTGCTGCGTTCTAGGGTAATGGTACCATTTTCAGAAAATTCTCCTTTTTTTTTCTGCTGACCATAAAACGCCCGCAAAATGTGATGCAACAGCCTTAGAAATGTTTCCACTGCTAGGAATCGAGCTTTACTTAAAAATCCCTTAGTCTGTTGTATGTTGAATTTTTGTTGGCTAGCGAGGCTCCCATGATGCGTCTCTTGACATGGTTTACAGCGTCTCGGGAACTCAGGACCATGGAGGTTTGTGTTGCAGCTCTAATGAGGTCCGTCCAACGCGAAGGTGAGCTCCCGCTTCTCCTCTACTAGAGAGAAAATATTGCCCCAGAATTCAAAGATAGTCAAGAAGTCAGTCGGAATAATGATGCTAATTGCACATACCAAGGCGTAGAACATCTTTAAGAAGAAGAATGTGCAAGAAACTCCATTGTGTATTACAAATACACGTGTACATATTATACTTAGGCATATTACAATTAATTATAATGATTTTTTTTACAAACATGTATAGTACATTTGAATACAACGCATTACATTCCAGAAAACGAAACACGTAAGCAAAGCCATGGGTACAGCATAGTGTACGTGTACCATAATACTACGTTTAATGGTGAACGCACACTTGTCGGAGCCGGGTTCGTCGAAAGAACCGAAAGAAATGAAGTTTTAGTTTTTTTTTTACGAAATTCTATGAAACCACCATGAAACCCCGCACATTTAACCGCGGACAGTCGTCCGAATCTGGAAGGACTCCGCGGTATAAAGAAAAAATCTTTCGATTCAATCGAGGCGTTCATGATGACACTTATCCAAGTGTCATCATGATTTCAATCGAAGGACGTCCACTGTTGGACATAGGCTTCGGCAAGAGTACTGTGCGTCTCACAACCATTCTCACCAGGCCATCGGACATCGGTCTACTTTGTGGGAGGCCTTCCAACACTGCGTTTTCCGGTGCGCGGTCGCTACTCTAGAACCTTAAGGTCCTTTCTACACACTTTTTTGTTCTCTGCCCACTGCCACTTTAGTTTATTTATTTATTTATGTACACACAAACACTTACAAAAAGAGAAGAACAAAAGAGTACAAAGGTACTGCTTATTTATTAGTTCGGCTTTTTTTTTTGTTTAATCTCTTATACTCCATCCTAAGGTTGTCTGGTAGATATCGCTGTCAGCGATAAGGCCGGCTTTTTTACCCATTCATATAAGTTTCTGTGAAATGTTACTTTTTTGGTGTACATAAAAGTATTATTCTATTCTATTCATTTGTTCTGTGTCTGGGTGTTATTTATCTATAATATGTATGTATTTAGAAATATATACGAGTAAGTATGTTTATCAGTTGTCTAGTACCCATAACACAAGCTCTGCTTAGCTTGGGACTAGACGATGATGTGTGACAGTTGTGGAATATATATTCTATTCGGCGATTCTTCGGGCGTATAAGTGTGCGTACCCCTTAAAATCCACATCGTTTATCTGCGTTAACGCACGTTTGCGCGTTAAGCCATTGTCTCGCGAGTTTCACATGAAAGCAAGTAAAAGCGTTGTGCGATAACTTTTCTACGTCCGAGGCGAGAGTTTGAAACGTTAGACGCCTGACGAAGGGGACAGGTAGCTGTAAAGTTAGACGCGTGGCCGATATGGCTCGCTTTCTTGGTTAAATAGTGGTTGTATGTGTTGACTACTTGAAATGGATAGGCTAGAGTGAATGCTGATTCACTCTAGCTTGGTGTAAGGTTAAGGTAAGGGTATAGGTTTATTTGATGGTAAAGAGCACTAGTTTACTAAGAGTTTTCTTAAACTCTTAAGCCCCAAGCGAACGCCGGCATTCGCGCGCTATACACACCTATTGTATTTATTTATGTCTCTAATTTTGGTACTCAAAAGGTTAATAAACTAGGACGCCTTATCGTCAACAATTATATCACTGCTTACCATCGGGGGGGATCGCAGTCAAGCACTAGTTTATATCATTAAAATAAGATTATATACCTATAAATTGATAGAATTTGCCTTGATAGTGGTGGTATACCCTCGAGCCTCGGGTATTATATAAAACCGTTGGTCCTGTTCCTGACAGATCTCTTTCCGACCGTGTCGGATGGCCGTCCCATCTGACTATTCTGGGGCCAAGGGCTGATGCGAATGCGGAACACCAGGGCCCTGGAACTAAGGCAGGAAGGAAGGTTGTTTAGTCAGTAGAAGTATGACACTGTATCCCGATCCGCCTAAGGGCGGGATTCGTCATTCGATAATTTTTCCCACCATAAAAAAAATTTGACTATGAGATTAAAGGAATAGAGTATGCACCTGTGTTTTATTATACGCCTGAGCACTGTACCACTGACGTTGCTTCCGTCAAAAAAAAGAAAATACTTAATAATTCCATGCTTCCGATCTCAACAATCTATTAACCGATTTAAAAACAAAAACAAAACACAGTCTCACTGCCCACCAATTATTCAGAAACCAGGAGAGAAATCTCACTGGCATTCCCAATCACTTGTTTTTGTATTAAAGGTTATAATTATGTTAGAGAGGGCACAGTTATTAGAGCGATTATATGCCTGCGCACACGCATTCCAGTCGGCTTGACCGGTAGTACCGTTAAGTATGATTGCACCTGCGGTAATTAGATGTATGTCAGTTTTGTACTAATGTACAAGACTGACATATACGTACAGTACTTGAGTAGATAAATGTTGGTACCGTTGACCTGGAGCCTACATTTGACCACTTTTCTTACTACTTACATGTATTAGTGTGTAGGTGAGAAAATTGTTCAAATCTAGAACATATAATGATAACCAAACGCAAAGCATTTTGCAATTGACTCTAGGTTAGGTTTATTACCTCTTTCTTGAAATTCCATTTAATTATACGCACATATTTCTGTGCTTGCATAAAATAAATATTTTATTTTATATCTTAGAGTCTGTACTGTCCCACGGCTGGGAGAAAGATTCTCTATTTTCCTTCCATTGTTTCTGACTCGGGTCACTGTTTGTCATTCCCAATGAAGACATCGGTCTCTTTAGCCAAGTTTTGTTAACGTCGAACGCTTTGAGCCGGCCATGCCCGCAATTCCTTTGTTCTGACGTCATCTGAACGTTCAGTCACGTGGTCAGGTCACAAAGGAATTGAAGGCGTGGCCAATGCCAAGCGTTCGATGTTAACGAAACGATCGTAACTTGGTTAGGGATTGGTGAAGAACTTGGAGGGAGCCAATTGGAGCTCCGAACGTCATAAACGTGTCGATTACGTTAACGTCGACAGTCTAAAGTTGTGGAGATTTTATTCTTACAGTTTTTTTTTTAGATAAGCTCGCGTTTGACCACAATCTCACCTGATGGTAAGCGATGATGTGGCCGACGATGGAGCACGGTTGCTTAGAAGTTACTTATTCACTCTTGACTTAAAGACCCCTATCATGAAGGAAGAAACTTCATGACCCCTATAGTTCATTTTTTAATCCTAGACTACGATTTGACAATTTAAAATGTCAAACTCCAGAAAATTGAGAACATATTTCTAGAGTGTGACATTCTGCGTTGTCAAATCGTAGTTTAGAATTAAAAAACGACCTGTAGGCTGTAGTTGTGAAGTGAACGTTTTTATACGAAAGATAAACTACTCAGCCATTTAATAGAAGCTATTTTTATCAAATCTAATAAGCCACGTTTGTGTGAAAGCTCAGCAAAAAGTATACTTTCCGTTTTATTGTGTTATAACAATGACAAAGGGAGATATTTCTGCGCTTCTCTCTAAGTTATGGAGTACTATACATTTACTATTTAATTCATTGCCGCGTTTATGAAATGTACAGGATAGTTTACGAGATAATAAAGTTTATTGATGAACTATCTATGCTAATATAATAAAGAGGTAAAGTTTGTTTTTTTTTTGTTTGTAGGAGGTAATCTCTGGAACTACTGGTCCGATTGGAAAAATTGTAGTAACAATAGAAAGCTGCTTTACCCCTGAGTGACATAGGCTATATATTTTATGTACACGGGCGAAGCCGCTGACAAAAGCTAGTGTTTTAATATTAGTGGTATTTAATTTTCTTTGCTCAATAAATAATTATTCGCTGTTATATGTTTGTCATGTTTATTAGAGTTCCGTAGTCAACTAGGAACCTTTATAGTTTCGCCAAGTCTGTCTGTCTGTTCGTCCGTGGATAATATCAGCGACCATTAGCACTAGAAAGCTGGTATTTGATACCAATATGTTCATCAATCACGCCGACAAACTGAAAAATAAAAAGTGGAAAAAATAGTTTTATTAGGGTACCTCTCTTACACGTAAAGTGGGGAGTTATTTTTGTTTTTTTCTTGTCAACCCTGACGTTTGATATATTATTGGATAGGTATTTAAAAATGAATAGGGGTTTAATAAAATATTTTTTGATAGTGTATAATACCTTTCTAGGAAAACTATTTCGAAGTTGATAGGACGAATAGTGTTTGAAAAATTTTGCAAAATAATTCCTGTTCTATGTTTGTAATTTAATTCTTTGTTCATAAAATTATTTTCAGCAAGCATTTTTTAACTTAGTTTACATATTTTATTATCCTGAACTTAGTAGTTGTAGGTGGAAGGGTATGTCTCTGTCTTACAGTCATACTGTCTTAGTCTGTGTCAGTCTTACTTACTAAAATCACCCTGGTGTTCCATAGATCACCTAAGTCAAGGAAAGGGACTGTACGGCACATCAAATCTAGTGCGTAGTACATATACACCGTTAAATCTTGATCGTTTTAATCTCTTAGAGGATCGATTCAGAACATAAAACACTATCGATTGGTAAAGTTAGAATGAAAAAACAAAGTATTTTTTTTTAAACTCGAATTAATTTACGCATGTTCTAAATTGATTTCTTTAAGTAAACGTCAGCTGGGCGAGTTCAATGACCTGTAGGTAGTTAGTACGCAACGACCAACAACTACCTACAAGGTCAATGACTCGTTTACTTAAAGAAATTAATTTCGTAAATGCGTATATCAATAAGAGGTTAAGAAAAAAAGTACTTTATTTTTTTATTTTTTTTATTTATTTATTTATTTATTTATTTATTACATCCTGGAGGACTTACAGCTAAAACTACATAAAAATAGAAGCCAACATAAACTACTGAAAGCCAATTACAAGTCCTCACGTATAGTGACAGACTTAAAATTGAGAAGTGAGCATATCAAAATTTTCACAGTGGTTACAACTTATTAAAATTGTAAAGTTTATTAAACAAGTTAATTGCAAGGATCGACTAGAAACGAGTATTAACTAGAAACCTTTAGTTACAAGAATAAGTAAATGATAAAAATATAAGCATTTCCGAAAACTAGGGATACAATTAAAATGCTACTTAAAATACTTGAGGCTTATGCGTCTTCTGGCCGACGCCACGCTAGTCGTAAAGGGATCAAAGTCATACTGCTTACATATATTATTGAACTGTCTACCTGCTCGTATAATAAAACTATTCTGTCTGTAATTTGTTGATGCTAGAGGCACACGTAAGGGTGGGTTATTGCGGAATATTTTTTGCGGTACATTAAAGTGAAATTTAGATAGAAGTTCGGGGCTGTCAATATTGTTATTTAAGATTTTTAATACGTACAAAAAGTCGGCAATCTCACGTCGATCTTTGAGAGGTAATAAATGATATTTCTTACAGAGTCGGAGATAATCGATGGAGTGATAAGGAATTTTTTGATGAAAACAGAGAAATTTAATGAAACGTCTTTGGATGTTTTCTATGCGGTCTATGTACTTGTGGTAACGCGGGTTCCATATCTGAGACGCATACTCAAGCTGACTTCTAACAAATGTGCAATACAAAATTTTTAGTGTTTTAGCGTTATTAAAGCACTTAGAGAGACGCATAATAAACCCAAGCAATTTAGAGGCTTTTTTGATAATAGTGTCAACGTGGGTGTCAAAAACTAATTTGCTATCTTGATGAACACCTAAGTCACGAATGGTATCACACCTTGGTAAAGTCTGGCCCGAGAAGATGTAGGTGGTGACTAGAGCGGCACGTTTCCTAGTGTAAGTAACTACTGAACACTTAGATGGATTCAGATCGAGTTTATTAGCCCTACAGTAGTCTTCAAGACGGTATAGATCAGCCTGAAGTGCTAATCCATCTTCAACCGATGATACTTTGGCAAAGATTTTCATGTCATCGGCGAAACACAGCAATTTGGATGATTGAAGGCACAGATTGATGTCGTTCACATAGATCACAAATAAAAAGGGCCCAAGTAACGAACCTTGAGGCACTCCGCTAGGCACTGAGACCCAACTGGATATATAATTATTGATCACAACAGCCTGCGATCTATTATTAATATATGAGGAAAACCACCTTAAGAGGTCCCCACGAATACCTATAGAGTTTAGCTTCTTAATCAAAGTGTCATGATCAATACGATCGAATGCTTTGCTATAATCAGTGTAAACCACATCGACCTGGCTACCATCATCCATAGCCTTAGTAATAAAATCATTAAACAAAATTAGATTAGAAGTTGTAGACCGTCCCCTCAAAAAACCATGCTGGAAGGAACTAAGCGAAGGTGCAAGAGCAGGGTATAACTGATTATAAATAATACGCTCAAATAATTTAGCAATAATGCACAATTTAGATATGGGCCTATAATTAGTAACTTCAGTCTTAGACCCCTTCTTATGGACCGGTGTAATAAACGCAGATTTCCACACTCTGGGGACAACACCTTGAGACAAGGATTTGGAAAACAGAATAGAGATAGGTAATGCAATAGAAGTAGCACATTCAATTAGAAATTTAGAAGATATTTTATCAGGACCAGCTCCTTTGGATGGGTCTAGACTGCGGAGTAGGTCGGTCACAACATCAATTTTGATTTCAATGTTAGAAATATCAGAGGGAGGGATTTTATCTACACAAATCGATAGTGTTTCATGTACTGGACCGAACCTCTTCGGGATTAAAACGACTAACATTTAACGGTGTTTATCAATGATCATGAAGTACTCAATAGTGCTCAACTCACTTTTTATCTCTCTTAGTCTTTATTCATATGCATTCTACTTCGTTCTTTGATATATCTTTCACGGTACAAGCAGCTCGATTGTGGAATGGCATTACCTTTAGAAGTGAGGCGTGCCCAAACGCTACCGGCGTCCAAAAAAATGGTGAAGGAGCATTACCTATCACTTTCATTTTTCTTCTCCTTTACTTATTTTTATTAATTATTGTCCTGTGTTAAGCTAAGGTGTGCAATAAAGTTATAAATAGATAAATAGTGCATTCACAATTGACTAGTAGTTTTTCAAATAATATTTACAAAAGTAGCGTTCATCGTCAAAATGAGTGTCACACTGGAAAAGCCAGCAATGCGTACGATGCAGTCGATGCACGGTGCGCATGCAGCTTGCACGCACGATAAGAAATCTCGAACAAATAAAAATTCATGTTTATTACTTACGACTGTATTAATATCTACTGTGTTCCGCTTCATAATTGTTTGCACGTAACTCAACACTCAGTTGTTGCTGTTTCTAATTTATTTTTGAAAGGAACACTGCTTTTAAGCACTTTACTAACCCATTGAATTCATCTTATAATTTTACAAAAGTAACTCTCAATCTGTCTATTTGCTTTTTAGAAAGAAAGAAAAATATTTTATTTGACACAAATATTTTTAAGTTTTTTCACATTTTTACAGCTGAACTAATGCTAATAAATATGGATTGAATTTTGGAATACATAATTATTTTGGATCGTACTTTTTATTACGACAATTTGAGCTAATTTTCCGTTATAGAAGCTTTTTTAGAAGCTCGAAATATAAACAAATATGTAGTGCGTCTAGAGTTGTAAGGTATGCATTGGTATAGTATGGTACGGTATTTATTTTAGACTATGGTATAGAATATAGAATGGTATGTTATATTATTGTTTAAAAAAAATTAGTATATCTTCATTATGTTGAATATGCGTGTTCCTTTCTGTGTCTACTGGTTACACTTAAACATATATTATAAGCTCTTGCTTTTACTTTTTTTACCTTACAGTAAATATTTATAAGCGTCTCTTGTGTTGTCATAGTAAGTAACATAACTACCAATATTAGTAATATACGTATAATTACGTTTAATATTATAGCCTATTAGACAATAATGATTCACAAATACTAATGAATAATTACTACGTGAGGAAATAGTTAAAATTTATCAGTGGAGAAAGTGTGTTGTTTCAAAAATTCATTCAATTGAATAAGGTATTTATTAACGTAGCTACATATTAGGCCCCAACAGTTTAAAGACTTTATTATCAATTCTAAAAGAAGAAGAAGGTATTTATTTTCGAATATACCTACTCACTATTTTAAAATATTTAACGTTATATCATGTACCCGTTTTGTACATCATATACTCGTAACGTTAAATATTGAATAATATCGTCGCGCTCTAGTTATTTCGTTGATAATCTTATTTAACCGAAAACTGAGCTAAAGTGTTTATCGTCAGCAGTTAATCTGCATAGCTATCTGCATAGAACAGCTATAACCACACTTCCAAATATTACTTCATGCTTCTTTTAAACGAAGACGCCGTTCTTAAGTGAAATTATTTTTCTTCGAAGCGACAAAATTTATTCCTGAAGTTTTAAGTTATGTTTAGTTTGTCTTACTGGGGCAGAGTTTCTAAAAAGTTTTGTAAATGTTTTGTCTTTCAATACTGATTTATTGCTAAAGTTTAAGAACATTATTTTTTAATACTAGCTTCTGCTAGCAGCTTCGCCTGCCTGTATACGCCGTTAAATTTTGGTCGTTTTAATCCCGTGGAGGGTCGATTCTGTGCATGAAACACTATCGATTTCTAAAGATAAAATTAACCTATCGTATGCCGTAATTTGTGACACAATTAAAAAGCTATTATGTCTCGCGTAGATCTGCGCACCGACATTCAAAAGGTTAAAAAAACATAGTATGTACTTTTTTATCTAAAATTCGAATTAATATACGCATGTACAAAATTAATTAATTTAAGTAAACGAGTCAATGACCTCGTGGGTATTTGTCGGTCGTTACATAGTTACTAACTACCTACAGGTCATTGAACTGGCCCAGTTGACGTTCACTTAAAGAAATCAATTTCGTACATGCGTAAATTAATTCGAGTAAAAAAAGAAACCAAAGTAATAAATACATATGTACAGACGAGTAGAAAAAGAACTCACTGGGCATTAAAAAATCATACACATCGATGTCAATGGAAAAAGTGCCCAGAACGTCGGCAACTTTGTCATGTTGGATAGCACTCAATGCTCACAAAGTTCATTTGTTTAACAAATATGGACCGATAGATTAATATCAAAGTCTAAATTAAACTGGTTCTTTCCACACCGATTTGGGCCAATTTAATTGCAGACCAGTGAACCTTTCTAACGGTTTCAGCAATAAACATCTCTCCGATAAACATCTAAGTGTAAATAAATAGTTTTCGACTAAACAAACTCTTTAAAAGGGCCTCTAAATAGTCTATTTGAAATAAATAATTTGAGTTTAAAGAAATTTTGACTTTAGGCATACACATGCTGAAGATTGAAGATCTTACAAGTTTCTACAATGTCGTAAACCATACAGTACGGCCGTCGGATATTGGCGAATCTGAGGTTAGGCTCTGCGAATTTTAGCGCTTGAAAACTCGTAAAAAAAATTGAATTTAAAGGTTTTGAAAAAATTAATGCTAATAACAGTTTTTACCAGCAATAACAACTGCTAATTGCATTTATTTGTGTTATGACTTTAAACTACTTTTTTAATCACATAAAAAATGATGAAAATGCTAATAAATGTTCAACAATTTCTACTTTCGCAAAAAATATTATAAATAATTTCTTCATTTATTTGATTTGACACAAGTCAAGAGGCTCATACAAATTTGGGCAATCTCTTTTCTTTTTTATTTAAATAGCGTTCTTTCGTTAAACATCGTATAATATTGCAAGTACTTTTATTTTGTTTACTTAGTAAGATAGAATTTAAAATATTCTAATTTTACTGTTGTTTTTTATTATGAAATAAAAAATAAACATAGAAAAACGTTTGCATAAATTTATGGAAGAGAAAATTAATTCCTGCACAAAAAAACACATATCGTCGATTACGACGTTTTTTCCTAAAAAGGGTGAATATAATATTTAATCTTAATCTTGATATGCAATCCTATTACGACGATCTTAATTTGAAGCACTTGGCAATGAAGGAAAGTGTTTTAAAGAAAGCGTTATAACTGTGTGTTTTATACTAACTTTTAATGCTTTAACGTGATCATGGTGTTTCTCATGGCCGTCAGTTAGAAAGTTTTTATGTTTACGGGTATTACCGAGGTGTTGTATGGTTTTTATAAACTGCTTACGGGCTTAATGGTGTACCTGATGTACTGTTATGTGTACATTTTTAAGAATAAAAATAAATAAATATGAATGTAGTTGGGCCTTATTTTTGTGATATGTTTGTACAGTAACAATAAATAAAATATATAATAATAAATAAGTATTTATTAGTTTATCATATTAGCTTATTTACGTATTTTATTATTATAAGTAACTTGTTTATTTTAAATATATCTATTTTCTGATATTTATTTATTGTGCACACCTACCACAATGTTTCTTTTGAACCCAAAGGTTGACTGGTAGAGAATGCCTTGCATTAAGTCCGCCTATGTACCACTACAGTACATGAAGATTAAATAAATAATCTATAAATAACGTGTTTGAAATTAAAGAGCACAAGTAGATGAAAAGTGAGGCACCATTTAAGGAAAATAGAACAAAAAGAAGTAATTTTCGTCCAGTATTGGTTCAAAGTAGGGTTGCCATCTCTAAAATTTGGAAAACAGGACAAGACGCGTGAAAACCCCGGATTTTAGAGCCCAAAAGCCGGACATATCAACAAGATCTTTTAAACATATTCAATGTAATAAAAAACAGTTGAAAATGTCATTCATTATTTAAAAAAAAAACTATTTTTTTTTATTTAATTAATTTTTTTAAACTCTGTCTACAAATGAAATCTTCCCCGGACGCTCCCCGGATGCCCTCTAAACTAGGACAAATCCGGGGAAACCCGGACGGATGGCAACCCTAGTTCAAAGAAAAGTCACTTGTAAAATAAATCTAGATATTTTCATACAAGTCTTTAAGATTCCATTAACGTTTAATAAGTTAAGTTAAAATTCTCAGCGAAATTTTCGATGTCATATTAAAAAACGTGACTAAAGTACTTAACGACTTGAAAAATGTAAAGTATTTTGTCAAGCCAAATTAACGTGTTTAGTGTTGGTTGTTATGACAACGATTTGCATTGAAATTAACACGTTGACAGCGTTGTAAATGTCGCAGTTCTTTTATACTATAATAGCACACATAGCTGTATAGCCGCTGGACATCTGGAGTTTTTAAAAACTCGAGGCTGTTATGTTTGCTGTACAAGGACTGTATATCCGGCTACACAAATGAAATAATGTACCTAATCTAATCAGCCATTAGCATTATAGTAGCTAGGTATGGCGCGTCCTGTTCCCGCACGCCTCATGGAGTTGTCAGCAAATTGTAGTGTCACAGTCTCCTGGGGCCAGGTCTAAATGTGAAAGTGTATGTGTGTAGTGGCTTTTAATCATTAATTCATTAAGACCCAAGCGAACGCCGGCATTCGCACACCTATTGTGCTTTAATTGTGTATGTAATTACAAGATCGAAAGGTTAAAAGTCTGACTCTATCTCCCGCTTCACCCAAGGGCGGGAGTAGTCATTGGCTGATTTTTACCCACTATAAAAACATTGTAGCTAATTACCTACCTACTATTTTTTTAACTAAATACTTATCACTAGGCTAGTACGCAGCTCTTTAAATTCTCTTATACAGCTAATAGTTGCTTTATGGATTATTAACGGCTATTGTACAACAGATATCATAATGCTGTAAGCAAAATTACGTAAATAATGAAAGTGTTATTACAAAACAACATCATAACAACAAAATTATTCATGATAGCTCTTCAAGTTACGTTTATAATGGCAGATGTTTAGATTAACGGGTAATTACTAGAAACACGTGTAATAATTTCATCTGTTCATAACTGGAGCTGAACTCGTATGAGATTAACTGAAACTTTGACGTTAGATCCGATCATAGTTTTAAATTAGGTAACTACGTAGGTACTTTAAGTTCATAGAATTTGCATAAAGTTCATGATTAAGTTTCTCAATGGCTGTTTACTTGGCTCTTATTAGAGTACCTTGTATGTTAGGAGATAGAATTTATGAATGGAATTTTTGTCGTATGTGTTTTATTTGGATAATCAGCCGTACATATTTACCAATTACAAACACGAGGACCTGTCTTTTATCTAAAGTTTTGTATATTGGTGAAAATTTCATGAAAATCCGTTTCGCTTTTTCGGACGGACAGACAGACAGGGTGGGGATTTTGTTTTATAATGTAACTAGCGACCCGCCCCAGCTTCGCAGGGGTACTGATATTTAATATATTATTATGCTCACAAACCTTCCAATTGAATCACTCCATCAATTAAAAAAACCCACATCAAAATCCGCTACGTAGTTTTAAAGATTTAAGCATACATAGGAAGGCAGCGACTTTGTTTTATACTATGTAATGATGATAGTTCTTAAAGGTGTTTATTTTTTATTTATTTCATGTGGAGATAAAATATAACTGCTTACTATAAATTATAATTGAAGTATTTCTAGAAACGTTTTGCATTTTAATGTTGTTGTAAGGTTAAATAACCTATTTTCTTTTATATTAAGAAAACAATTTTAAATGAAGACAATGGAACAGCACAAATAGTCAAATATCAACAAGAACCGTTGAACATAAATATCCGGTTAGATTCTTCCAATTTCCGTTCCTATTTAGTTCATGTTTTGTTTCGATAGCTCTCGTTTTAAACGACGCCGAGAAAAAGTAATTGTGCAAATACCTATAAAAGACCTTTTGTAAATATTGCCACGTCTACAGCTCAGTTATTAAAATGTAGAAGTCTGAAAGAATTCACATTTTAAGACACGATTTTCCGGCACTTTCCTAATTAAAAATACATCAAAGAAAAAAGTACATTATTCGCTACTGAGCACAAAATTATAGACTTGGCACTCATTCGTGATAAGAGGATTGGATCATTTCGACGTCACAGAGGTTCTGAAGCAGCCGGCCGGAGCTGGCAGGCTGCCATGCGTCCACAAAGCGTTCCAAACGTCACGAGAGGCTGCGAAAGCATAAAACTCTCTTTTACTATTATTTTCATATTCCCTTGCGCTTTTTATACGGCTTTCATAAAAGCTGTTGAAGATATCGAGACGACACTGAACTTTTTGTATCTCTCTTTAGTAGTTCTTCAGCTACGTGCCTATAAAAGAAAGATGGCGATTTTTCCTGCGATTTTCCGTATATCCACGCATCAGTTGACGGCGACGTGCGTGAACAGATATTGTTCCACTCGCTTGTACAACTTGACAGCTCTAATATTTTATTTTGTAAAAGACTAGGTATTTTCTTTTTTAGTTGTCGATTGCGGAAATATGTCTCCACGCTCTATTAATTTAGATCAGGTGGGTACATTTTACACTACTTTTTTTAACACATTTGATTTGACTGGCCTCTTGGTCTAGTGGTTAGTAGCCCTGAACGCTATGCCAGAAGTCGTGGGTTCGATTCCCATCCAGGAAAAATGTATGTGTGATGAGCCCAATCATTTGTTCTGTATCTCGGTGTAATTTATCTATAACATGTATGTATTTAGAAATTTATAAGTATGTTTATCAGTTGTCTAGTACCCATAACACAAGCTCTGCTTAGCTTGGGACTAGACGACGTTGTGTGAAAGTTGTGGAATATACACTTCTCATCAAAAAAATCGAAACACTTCCGTTTTCATTGTTTCTGTCCGAATTTAACACAAAAAAGAATTCATACGATGAAAAAAAATACATATATTATAGCTGGCAGTTTGGCCATTACAGTAATAAGCGAAAATTCTAAATTCAAAATTAGAATTTCATTTGTTTATCTTATAAACGAAATGAATCACTGTTTTGAGACAAATGTGTGTTTAGGGTTGGAGTACATTTAGCGTTTAAAAACTAAAAATTGGCGCCTATCCTTAAACTTTTTGTTTTTTATTTCAATACTGTGACTTTGGGACGTCTGAAAAAAGGTTTTTTTTCTAAAACGTATGGATACTTCGCCCACAGAAGCCGCCCAAGTTGTGGCATTGCTGGATTCTGGCCTTAGTCAGCGTGTTGTGGCTGCAAGACTGCATCTAAGCCTGTCATCTGTTCATAGAGTCTATAAACGTTATCGGGAGACTGGTTTGTTCACGCGCCGTTCAGGATCTGGCAGGAATCGGGTCACTTCTGAGCGAGATGATCGATTTATTGTAACAACTTCTTTAAGAAATCGACGCCTTAACGCTTTTCAACTGCAGCAGCGGCTTCGTGTTGTACGAAGGGTGGCTGTAAGTGACTCTACAATTAGAAGAAGGTTGAAGGATCGTGGACTGGTACCGCATAAGCCAGCAAATGGGCTGAAATTAACTGCAGACCATCGAAGAGCGCGCCTTAACTTTGCACGTGAGCACCTAAATTGGTCATACCTACAGTGGAGCAAAGTTCTCTTTTCTGATGAGTGTAAAATTATGCTGTATGGTAACGACGGAAGGAACAAGGTCTACAGAAGAGACGGAGAACGCTATGCACAATGCTGCATTGAAGAAAAGGTCAGCTATGGTGGCGGTTCGTGGACGGTTTGGGGAGGAATCAGCGCCGACGGTAAGACAGAGCTTGCTTTCGTGTCTGGGCCACGTCTGCCTGCACTAAACTGTCATCGGTACGTCGAAGAGTGTCTCGAGCCTCATGTGATGCCCTATGCACATTTTATTGGCAACGGCTTCATATTCATGCACGACAATGCTAGGGCTCACACCGCGGGCGTCGTACGAGATTATCTTAACGAAGTCGATATCTCTATTATGGAATGGCCAGCAAGAAGCCCGGACATGAATCCCATTAAACATCTATGGGATGAATTAAAGAGACGAATTCGAGCAAGAGATCCTGCCCCAGAAACACTTAGCCAGCTGCAAGATGCAATCCAAGAGGAATGGGACAATATACCACAGCATGTGATCGTGACTCTCATCCGATCGATGAAGAACCGTATGGAAGCAGTAATTAGAGCTCGGGGAGGGAATACAAGTTATTAAATAAACGTTTTTTAGCTTTTTTTTTCATTTACGTGTGTTGTTTTATCCATTTCCTTTATACTCCATACGGAATAAAAATGACTCATTTAACAAAATACGAAACCTATGAAAAATTCATTTAAATTTAGAACATTAACATTAAGATTTGATAAGCTCATATTACTCACTATTAAACGACATTTAACATTTTTCCTAAATGTACACATTTTTCTGATAATCCTGACAAAACGTAAACTTGCAAGGTGTTTCGATTTTTTTGATGAGAAGTGTATTATAATTATATATTTGACAGTTTGTTTAAAAGACGTAGGTAACCTTTTCGGGTATGTAACACCGATGGAGCACGGAGAATTTACTGACCCGGCAGAGTGTGTTATTGGCCACGGTACACCAGACTAATGACCTCAGTTACCTTATAATAGGATTATAAGCTTGTTAGAAAGAGAGATAATACATAATTCGTACCTATCTTCAGCCGTGTCCACCTATGGCGTATCGCGCACCATAAATCTTTTGATTTACGAGGCAGTAATGTGCCACATGAAAATCTGCCCATCGGTTATCAAATATCTAATTTTAAGTTTTTTTTTGGTAGGTAAAAAACGTCCAATGATGAACCCTACCCTTGGGCGGAGTGGGAAACAGTATAAGACTCTTGCTAGTGCCTTTAGATAGATATAGTCTTTATTGTAGGTACAACATAAATACAATTTGTTTTTTTTTAATTGCTATAAACTAGTACTTGACTGCGATCCCACCTGATGGTAAGCAGTGATGCAATCGTTGATGGTGAGGCGCACTAGATTATTAAGAGCCTATTCACTCTAGCCTTGAAGACCCCTAAATTATAATCGGACGGAAAGACTGCAGCTGGCAAACTGTTCCAGTCCCTGGATGTGCGCGATATAAACGACGCGGCAAAACGCTTAGTCCGGATCGTAGATGTCTCAACAACGTAAGTGTGTATATTAGTCGTACGCTGGGATGTCCGATGGTAAAATTGAGATGGCACATTAGAAGCTTAAAATTACTATGGCCTGTGCCTATAGCATTTTCCTGCTTGTAGTGTTTGTATACTTGTCTCGGGTCATGCGCGGGATGGTTCTGTGGTGTGTAATCTGGCTGCTGGTGACATAGTGAGCCCGTGTGCTTGCTCCCTTGTTCCATGTTATTTGGGATCGGCACAACATGTTTTTTTTTCATGACGTTCTGTTACCCGTAAATTCTCTATCCATTCACAAGGTTCTAGTTAATACTTTGATTCTTTCATGTCTAATCCAGCTACAGTAAACTCTGAAGGGGCCCTGCAGGGTCTGAAGACTCTTGGAGCCAAGGGTTGATGCGAAAGCAGTACACCGGGACCCTGAAACTAAGGCAGGTTCCTTCCTGCGGTGGGGCGTTTAGTCAGTAGAAGGCTGACGATGTCTCCCGTTCCAGCGAAGGGCGGATTCTTCATTCGATGATTTTCCCCACTATAAAAAAAATGCTACAGTAAACGCATAATATCTTCTCAAGATTCTTAAGAGGCGCCCGTTCGGGACGATTTATCCATACAAACGTAATACCAAAATCATTTGCAAGTCGAGCATATTTCAACTATATTATGGTGATATTTGGATTTAGACAATATTTATCTAGGTTCCCAGGTCTTTCTTTTTTAAAAAGCTTGTTTAATGCTTTTTTAAAAAAGCTTGTCTTTTTCTAGTACTCAAGATTACTTAAATTCATGTCGCAAACGATAATAAAAACCAACTCAAGTAATGCTCCATTCATTAGGTATTAGACAATCTGACTGCAATGCAATGACAGCTGTGTGAAATTCACGTTTTCTTCATAATAATGGCTAAAATGGTCCCAACTTACAAAATATCGTGAGATTCGTCAAGTGACCGTGACTTTTATTAGAATCATGTTTAAATAATAGAGATTGTAATGTAGCTAGCATGTTTTAGGGTTCCGTAGCTCAAAAGAAAAACGGAACACTTATAGGTTTACTTTGTGGTCCGTCTGACTGTCTGTCAAGACCTTTTAACACGTGGAGGTATCAAGTTGAAATTAAAAACTCATATTGAGGTCTACGGTCTCCTAAAGCTGTGAAATATTCAAATTTCTATATTGAAAAAAAGATAAAGCCGTTTATGTCATAAAAAAACGTATTTTTTTACACTTTTAAGAGAATGGAAATTCGTAGGGTGCTTCCCTACGTTGATTGCATTGACATATAATTCTAAAAGGCGTGAAGCATTATCTCATAGAAGAAGTATAGGAATAAATCTGAGAACTGTCAATTTGTAGTTACGTCACAAAAAATTTTTGACGTGACAACGTCTTAAATTAGGTTGCGGCTGGGAGTCACTTATGAAAAAGTGTAACGCTCGGTAACGTTACGATGAGTCACCGAACGAGAGAGAGGCCCGCCGAATGCCTTGCGTCTCTCTCCCACTCAACTATGATCGGTCTGCCGCGCGCGCAGCACTAGAGAATTAGGACGTTGTCACGTAAAATCTTCGCCCGTAAAACCGACTTTACAGGCAACCATTTTTTTTTTTTTGAATTCGGAACAATCGTCGAGACACGATTCGGGAACTGAACTATTTATGTAAGTTATTTTGAACGGAACCCTCAGTATGCGAGTCCGACTCGCAATTGCCCAGTTTTTTATTATTATTCTAACCAGTGTTACTGTAATCAAAATATAGAGTTAGAATAATTAAAAAGGAATTTTAAATATGAACTTTTCATTATGTAAATATTCGAATATTTCTTAATTTATAAAAGTAAATTAAGATTTAAGTTATTCAGATTTATTTATTAAACTTGCAAAGCTAATATTAAATTTATGAGTTTTGTTTTAAAACTGAAGTATAAATAGATGGGGTAAAGACATTTATAGACATTTATAGATTAATATATAAACTTCTTGACTGCCCAGTAAAGTCTACTGAGAACCCAGTAGCTCTGAAACGAAGGCAAAGAAGGAATATAAGGGTGAGATTTGGGCAGTATAAGTGCTTGTTTACGCAGACGCGGGACGTTGTGCGCTCATTGTACATTGCAGCAGCGGGCCGAGTCATCACGCTAACACAAACATAATGGCAATATACGTCGAAAACCCAACGCGCCGCGTTTCGGTAAACAAGCACTAAGAGTGATACTTCGAATATAAAATTAATGTCAAAAATACTTATTTTTGATATTAACTTTACTTTCGAACCCTATGTATGTTGTAAAACAGACGTAAGGTTGTACGGTCTACGTCTGTTGTAGGTACTTACCTACAACAGACGTAGGGTTAGAGAGAATAAATTGGTTCAACTAAAGATGACAAATTATTATGGTAAGAGACCATCAAAGTATTTGGTATCGAAAGTGTTTAACAAAATAGATTTATGAAGAAAAGGAGTAAAAATGAGTAAACAACAATTTGAAACAGAAATGAATTTAAATGTTTTTCCCCGTCACATTCCATTCTAAAGCGAGAGAAGTCATTGGATGATTTTCCATCTAAAAACAAGTACTGTCAGTGTCAATATTCCACAGTAACGCTGACCATGACACCTCTAGAATGCGATTTAGAAATTGTGGTGTGCGCGTTCAATTTATTTACACAATAATTACTTAATACTAAAACTCAAAGTATTTTGTTTCAAATAAACCATTAAAGGTACTTTTGAATTCGGTCAGGGATACCTAAATAAGAATCTAATTTAACATCCCTAAAAAGAAATACATACATGAAACTCCACAGGCATTCTTTTAAATCCTGCTATGTATATAAACAGCCACTCCATGTTATACTACTATTATACTATTTATACTTCGTGCGCAAAAAACAAGCTGACAAAAACTAGTAGTCAAATGTAAGGCTTCATTTCAGCTAAGTTCACATCATTCAAAATGACAGAATGAAATGAAATCATTTCTACAATAATCTTGAACTCTTTCTTTAATTCTTTATTGTACACAAAAACTTAACATAAATAGTGATAAATGATATGACCATTCATGTACAAAGGCGAGCTTAACTCAACAATGAGTTTTCTCTCAGCAAACAATTATTAATAAATAATCATTGCCACATCCTGCAGTTTTATGATATAATTAATACTTACGCTGAGGCGTTTCGATTGTAGAAAGAGATTCGTCACGAAACAATTGTAACTTGGCAAGAGGGGCTGTTTTATATAGAATCTCATACGTACTCTGATTTAGTTCAAAAAGGCGTTGAAATGCCAAGAGTTACGCTAACGCAATCAGTAACATGAAAGATATCATTTGAGCAAGTCGCCCCACACTCAGACGGTGTCTAACTTTGTTTCGTCAAGTTTGATTCTTGCACGAATCTAGAACATCTAAAGTCAGGCGAAAACAAAGGGATCAAGTTGAAATTCCTTCAGATGAGTCGACTTACAAGTTTTTGTTTTTTATGGGACTCGATTAATGTTCTTGTTTCGGTAAGTTTTAACGCGGTTACCTTAGGGACTATGAAGAGTTTAAAAGTATATCTAGAGTGATTTGTTACACTTGATGTTAGTTATATGGTAGTACTTATACTGTGAACGTGTCCACTGCCCTCGCAGCGGTGAAAGATTCGTGAGGATACCGGCGTGTCCTAGAACCAGACACTTCGAAGATTTGTGATGCCCATCACGCATATTTTAGGTGTGCACAAGCGTCTAAAAGAGATGCGTATCTACGCACTTTCGACGACTTCTGCTTGGTCCAGTTACTGGAAGGCTGAGCTGTGCTCAGCTTGCTGTTCAGCTTTGCCGTACTTGTATCGCAGTGACGATACAAGTAGAATAAGCATAGCATAGTACAACATCAGCTTTATAATGTTCCCATTGCTGGGACTCAAGCCTCCGGGTTTGGAGAGGGAATGGGCCGTATTCCACCTGCGGGCCCAGTGCAGCAGATTGTTGTATTTAGATGTAACTGGTATAATGAATTACTTCTGCCACTCTATGTGGAGTAAGATGAAGTGTCAGACTTTTGGTGACATAAACCACCTATTTTTCGAACTATACTCTAGCACTGTCAGGGATCGGTCTCGTCAATGTCACGGATAGATATTTCAGGCAAGCTTTGAGTTATTTAGATATTGCTTTTTAAGGCATTATGCTGAACTTGACCTATTTGGCATTGCTGTGAGACACATTGTTGTTGTTTTATATTTTATTTATTTTCAATTTAATTTTTGTGACAAATAAATACGTATTCTTTCTCTCTTCTTTTTTTCTTTTTACCTAAACATATTATTTTTTTATTAATGCTTGCTTTCTAAAAGCCTATTAAAATTTGCTCTACTCCAGACTAAAGCCACTAACATTATGAAATAATGTACATTCTTAGAACCATTATAGTCTTAAGAATTTTCATTTTGTAAATAGCTAGAGCCTCTGTTACATGAGACATTATTGTACATTAAAATGCACCTGTGCCTTAAATTAATTAATTATCTTAATGCAACTTCAGACGCAGCTCATTACGGGGACATTACTCGACAGCTGTACAGTCGTTTGCAAAAACATGACGCACGTTTTGCTTTCGTTACATTATATTCAAAAGACGTATTATAGTGCATTATTTACGAAATATAATGTTATTCGTTTCATTAATTATACTATGGTTAACACGTTTAATATTCATTATCATCATCATTTTAGGCGAAAGGCGTCAATGTTAAACATGGACAGTTCTTCTGTTTCGTTCGGTGTTTTTTTTTCAGGGTATTTTGGGAACATCGGCCTCATCTAACTCTAATTGACAAAAAATAGTACATTTTGATACAAGTGCAGGAAGTTTGTCATTGTGACCGAGGCGAAATTCGCACGAGCCGTAGGCGAGTGTGTTATGGAGCCGAGGGCTGCAATGACAAATCTGCACGTGTGTCAAACGACGTTTTTCAATACACTCACGACTTGTGAAATAAAGAAAGAAAGAAAAAAAATTTTATCGTATCTCAAACATACAGTGTATGTATATATATGTATGTAAGTATGTGTGTAAATGTAGTTATGTTTTGTTTTATACTCGTATTTATAGTTTAATTAATTAATTAGTAGTACACCGCAGACTACCCCCTTATTCTTATTTAGTTCTTACGATCCATCCTAAGGTTGTCTGGTAGATATCGCTGTTAGCGATAAGATCGCCTTTGTACCCATAGATTTAAGTTTCTGTATAAGTTCTGTAACTTTTTGGTGTACAATATTGTTTAATCTATCTATCTATCTATCTATACAGTAGAAATATAAGAAATATATAAGTATAGAATTCAAATCTGCTCTGGTCAGTTTCTAATTTCGTGGGGTCGTCCAGCGACTCTGGGGGACGCCTCGCACCTGATTTGATAAACTCATCATCATCATCATCCTAGCGGTATCAGTCCCGGTTGCCAACCTTGGCTTTCACCTCGGTGCCCGGGGTCCGCTTTCTTGCTAAGACGCCTCCACTTCGCTCGGTCTTTCGCGTCCTTTGCCGTAAGCCCATTGGCACGCATATCGTCCCTTACGACTGATTCGATAAACTAAGTAAAACAAAATAGACACCCGTGACCGTGACGATAAGGAAGGAATAAAAAAGCCCTTGTTGTGATAAACTCAAAAAAGCACTTGGGTGATATACATGCTATATTGAACCTAATAGGGGTGCGATAAGAGGCAGTTTTCGAGTAAGTGTATTGAAATAGTACATTTTGATACAAGTGCAGGAAGTTTGTCATAGCGACCGAGGCGAAATTCCCACGAGCCGTAGGCGAGTGTGTTATGGAGTCAAGGGCTGCAATGACAAATCTGCACGTGTGTCAAACGACGTTTTTCAATACACTTACGACTTGTGAAATAAATAAAGAAAGAAAAAATGTTTAATCGTATCTCAAACATAGAGAAGAAATATATAAGTATAGCATTCAAATCTGCTCTGGTCTGGTTCTAATTTCGTGGGGTCGTCCAGCGACTCTGGGGGACGCCTCGCGCCTGATTCGATAAACTAAGTAAAACAAAATAATCAGCCGTGACCGTGACGATAAGGAAGGAAAAAAAAGCCCTTGTTGTGATAAACTCAAAAAAGCACTTGGGTGATATACATGCTATATTGAACCTAATAGGAGTGCGATAAGAGGCAGTTTTCGAGTAAGTGTATTGAAAAATATTTAACCAACGAACCATGTCATCTGTGGGGGAGAATCTTTATGGAACAGAAGCATTAGAAAGTTGTTAATTTCTTCCATTAGTGGTTTTTTAAATCGGTCCAGTGGTGTTTGAGTTTTTCTCTTATTTATTAAAAATAATAAGATTTCCTATTTATTTTTAGTATATACATATAATATTAGTGTGAAAATTACGTCTTTCTCTCTATTTTTTTTATTATTTCTTATTACGTTTATTTATTCTTTTATTTTTTTATTTTATTTTTTCTTTTATTCTATTCTATCAATCGAACCATTAGTTCCAGAGATTACCTCCTACAAACAAAAAAATAAAAAAAAACAAACTTTACCCCTTTATTATATTAGTATAGAGTATAGATTTTTAAAGTGTATAAAATAACGATATTATATATTTCTTATTTATTAATATTGCACCCCAAATCAGTTTAAGAACAATCGCTTTTGAATATGACGTAACAAATTAATTTAGAATTTTAGACGAAACCACACAAAAATCCTTTCAAGTCGTATCTCCTTTAAGGTAGGTACTTCAGTTAAGGTAAACATTATCGTTTCTCCTTTAAGATACTAGAATTATTGTATTTCTTAGGTTTCCGTTCTTTTGTTCTAAGTAATCCAATTTAAGCTCCATAATATTGGTGAGGAGTGGACATTTTTGTCAGCGCCATAAAGCAGACGAGACAAGACAAAGGTAGGGATTTAATCATTTTATCTGATAGGGAGAGATCTTTTAGGAATTTACGAGTAACAAAAGCGATGAAAGACTGAGTACTGAAGGCCCTATCATGAATTCTAACCTAAACCTATCGACCTAAAAGTGTTAAAGAGAAGGAGCTTTATATCATCATCATCATCAGCCTTTTTAATGTTCCCACTGCAGGGACACAGGCCTCCTCTCTAAGAGAGGGAATGGGCCGTAATCCACCACGCGGGCCCAGTGCGAGTTGGTGGATGTCACATGTCTTCGAATTTTTGGTTCTAGGACATGCCGGTTTCCTCACGATGTTTTCCTTCACCGTTTTTGAGAGCAGTGGTGATGAAATAAATTACACAAAGTAATGCGCCTGGCTGGGTTTGAACCCGCGACCTACTACACGCAAGTCGGGGCCGTTACCACTCGGCCACCACTGCTCTCAAGAGCTTTATATGGTGACAGGTAATTAGTAACCGATACAATGTAGTCATGGTAACAAACAGCTTTTATTATGGGATCAAACCTGAAATTGCGAAAAAAATCAGCAAGTTTTTTTATGTAATTTCAGGTTTCTTTTCGTAGTAAAACAGTTTTTTTTTTATAGTGGGAGAAATCGTCTAATGTCGGATCCCGTGTTTGAACGGGGTGGCACACAGTGTTAGACTATTACTGACTAATCAACCCAACCCATTCCTTCTTAGTCCTCATACTGGGATTGGACCTTCCTTTCAGAAACCGGACCCGGGCCCCAGTAGGCTTCGGCCCTGCAGTCGGGCCTCCACATTTGCTGTCAATTCCTTGAGGCGTGCGGGACAGTAACTGTGGTTTGTAATCAGGACTACAATCATGTGTTTAAGTACTTATTGGTCACTAATTACTAGTCACCATATACAGGGAGTAGAATTCCATTCATCTTTTTCTTACTTTCACTCGATTTACATTTTAAAACGTTATGGTAAGGGCCTTGAGCGAAGCTCTGTTCGATATAATCTGGGTTTTCGGACGGATCGTTAGTCTTAGAAAATGATTTGCAGAGAAAATTCGAAATAAAGTTGTCAAAAATAGGGCCTTTTATTTTTTTTATTTTTTTTTTGACATTTGTCATCGCGACGAGAATATTAGATTAATAATTAATAAAGAATACTCGTAATTCTATCATATTGTTTATTATTGCGTCAAAAAATGTATGTACCTATTTGTTTAAATTCTTGTTTCTATCAGTTATCTTTTTTTTTTAATTGCTATAAACTAGTGCTTGACTGCGATCCCACCTGATGGTAAACAGTGATGCAATCGTTGATGGTAAGGCGCACTAGTTTATTAAGAGCCTATTTACTCTAGCCTTGAAGACACCTAAATTATAATCGGACGGAAAGACTGCAGCCGGCAAACTGTTCCAGTCCCTCGATGTACGCGGTATAAACGACGAGGCAAAACGCTTAGTCCGGGCCGCAGGTGTCTCAACAACGTAAGGGTGGATATCTGCCGTACCGGGATGTCAGTTAACTACTAAGTTACACAAATATTTATATGACCTATAGATATGTGTTTCGGGTCTGGGCGTCTTGGGTATATGAGTTTACACGTTTGTGAACGCACCCACAATGCTCTAACGTGACAGACTTTAAGCAAAACTCACGTGTATTTTTATTATCCCTTGCGTTCTAGTGCCACGATAATTCTTCAAACGTTACCCTAGTGGCCACAAGCTAACTTAGTTTTGAAGACCACAACAGTTCATTGTTTTGCGGAGCTTAGATCATGTTCACATAAGAAACAGTTGAACATCGTGTGCTTACGTCACCATACACTTGTAAAAACAAAACACTGCCTTTTGTTTTGCTTACATGTTCGGATTATATGAACCGATTCGGAGTCTACAAGCTTTTTTGGTTAATATTCAAGACAGTAACCGCGGGGCCTTGACATATTGCAGCATCGACTTGACACTCAAGTGTAAAGTCAAGACTGCTGGCAACACAATGCATAAGAGTTGCAACACTACGCAATAATGTGAGGTATTGAGCTGTACGGATTGCAGATACACGGTACAATGTTGAGGGATACTTTGAAATTGTGACACAAGGGGGTGATCTTGAGAGGTGGTATGGGGAAGGGGGGAATTGATAATTATCATTACATAGTATAAAACAAAGTTGCTTCGTCCCTATGTATGCTTAGATCTTTAAAACTACTCAACGGATTTTGATGCAGTTTTCTTTAATAGATAGGTAGAGTGAGTTAAGAGAAAGGTTTATGTGTGT
The DNA here is from genome assembly GCA_029852875.1 of Mythimna loreyi. Taxonomy (NCBI): domain Eukaryota; kingdom Metazoa; phylum Arthropoda; class Insecta; order Lepidoptera; family Noctuidae; genus Mythimna; species Mythimna loreyi. The sequence continues at coordinate 17,049,437 of CM056784.1, read as the reverse complement.
AATACATGTATAATATATTCAACATCAGTACCCCTGCGAAGCTGGAGCGGGTCGCTAGTAATGTATAAATGAGCCTTTTATGAGAACAGCTCCTCACATCTTCACTAGATAAGTGTTCAGATGATTACTTCAACAAAATTCCATGTCCACTTGTTTTGATTTAAATTTAAATTTAAATATTTTATTTTTAGCGAGGGAAATCTCTGTGTGAATTGGGAAAAGGTCTTAAACTTTTATTTACCTAAATCCTTTTAAATTAAGAATACATTTTCATTTGGTTCATAATCAAAAAAAAAAAAAAAAAAATTGAGAACCTGTTCCTTTTTTGAAATCGGTTAAAAAGAAAAAAGAAGAATGCTGAAAAACTTGAGAGAGATTGAGTCATCACCATAACCTCCTTTCTAACCTTGTATTGAGGCTGCCTTCTAATCAGTAACATATTAAAGTTTAAGACGCATAACATCTTTATGGCAACAGTACATCATAAAGATAGGAAGAAGCTCATCCTCCATGGCTCGTTCGCTATAAATACAGCTCAATCTTTGTAACAACCGCTCCATTGTTTTTGCAAGAATTCGTAGTACCGGGGTATTACTATGGCGAGCAGGGGCGTAGCTACCGCCGTATCAGCCGTATCAATTATACTGGACCTGCGCGGCACAGGGGCCCAAACCTAGGCAAAAATTCGCAACATGTTATCCACAACCATCTTATAGGGCAGCTAAGCATCTGTAATAAAAATACGTTTTTTTTTATACGGGGCCCCCGAAGGACTTTTGATACGGGGCCCCTGTGGGACTAGCTACGGTACTGATGGCGAGTTAAAATACAAGGCGTATGGACGGGAAAGAGGCATGGAGTTATGACACCCTATGTGGCTCCATCCCTTTAATAGTTGGTGTGGCAGGCGATCGCCTCCTTCTGCGAGGCAGTAATGCTAGTGAAGGAGGAGGCCGACCGCAAAGGCAACGGCGCCCTCGCCGTAGCCGTCGCCGCCGCGATCCCGCCGATATCCGGCTACCGTAGACGCTGGCTTGCGGACGGCGAGCAATGGGTAGCTCGCCGTCCGGTCGTCTGGTAACAGTCCAGACCGAGCCCAAATCGTCGACGGCGCGTACTGTTTCCGCGCGCTTCAAGAAGTTATCAGCAAACTGTAGGGGCCCTAAAGGGTCGAAGCCTCTTGGCTCTTGGGGCCGTCAGTTGATGCGAAAGTGTTACACCGGGGCTCTGTGACTAAGGCAAGGAAGGAACGGGGTAGGTTGTTTAGTCAGTAAGAGTCTGACACTGTTTCCCGCTCCGTGCAATAGCGGGTTTCGTCATTCGATGATTTTTACCTACCATCAAAAAAAAAAAAATCCCTTTAATAGTTCGGTTTATGTATAATGACCTGGCAAGGGTTGCGGGTATCGGCCGGGTATGGTGTTCTGTATTTTTTGTTCTCTTTTACTTTGTTGTTTATAAAAGTTGTGCTGTAACTGTTGCGAATAAAACTTTTTCTATTTCCATTCTTCACCTATCATCATCAGCCTTTTTAATGTTCCCACTGCTGGGACACAGGCCTCCTCTCTTGGAGAGGGAATGGGCCATAATCCACCACGCGGGCCCAGTGCGGATTGGTGGATGTCACATGTCTTCGAATTTTTGGTTCTAGGACCTGCCGGTTTCCTCACGATGTTTTCCTTCATCTAGTTTCATAGAAAATGTAATACGTTTAGAAAAAAATCGGTATCAACCCTTTTTCGCCATCTTCCGTCTTGCTTGTTTTTTGAAACCTTTATGTGCTTTATGAAACTATATGTAAATACTAACAATATATTACTACTTTTTTATGTGAGTGACCATCAAATAACTTCTCCCGCTCTGGTAGGGCGAGAGGTCTTTTCAGACTTTTACAGACTAAACCCATCTGTGTGCCTTTATTTGCTCTTTATGTTTTAGTAGTAGCAACGGTAAGTATTTCAAACGTTCCTATAGCATCAAAGTTGCTACTGAGCCGTGCCATGTTGTCCACGACGGTTCAACTTAGGTATGTGCCGAGGATTATAGCGAGATTAAAGAAAAAAGTTTTCAATGAAAATATTTATTTTCATAACAAGCTTTTATAAAGGTGGTCTATCTTATATAATTAAAACTCGTCAAGACGATTCACACGAGCCCAATCTCGACGTGGTTGTGCCGTTTAATTACAGAGTTCCTATGGCTACCTCGCGATTCCATCATCAGATCAGCTCCATGTCAACATAATATTGCATTATCATGCAATTTACATCTGCTTTCAAAATCGCAGCTCAATCGGTTAAAGATATCTGCTTCAAAATTGAGTTGCAAGATTTGAGTCGAACATACATAGTTACTTTGCAGGCTAATAAAATAATAATAAATATAAGCTTGTAAAAAATTAGTACATTATTTTTTTATACTCTTTTAGAAACTACTTTCGTCACATTTCATATTTTATTTCCTGCCTGCAGCATTTGAGCCTTAAATAAGTAATACCTTACTTAATTTCTAATGAGTTTCATTTCTTCTTTTCTCTCAGCATCCAATGAGGTTATAGCACAGAGAGAGCTGAATTGTCCAGCTCATTCAATGCTTTAAAAATTTAAACGTCCGGAATTAAATCCCGTACAGGATAGAATTAGGATTTCAAATTGCTGAGAGGATTTCATACTGAACTGTGAATTCTTTCATTTTCATTTAAATTTTGTCAGTCACTACTATTTTCACAAGTATAGACTATTTTCTGTCTGTCGTCTCTCGTGGTCTATATTTTTCTATTAGATATATATTTTTTATATCAAATTTGTTTTTCTTTGCCGGATTGATTCGAAAGAGTTACCGTGATGTTGGAACGCAAAAAGGCATTTGAAGGAATACAAGTAGATTTAAGTTAGTAAAACTTGATACATTTTCCACTGAAAAGAGATTATGTACTACCGACAAACATATTTTTTTCTCATTTAGATTTCAACTGCCGTAATTACAGACACAATTAAAAGATAATACGTGTGCGAACACCGGTGTCCTCTTGGGGCAATTAAGTTTTCTTACAGCTGTTTGCTTGTTGCTTGTTTTCTTGTTGTCGATTTCAGTCGTTTTTTTTTAATTAAACTTGTATATTAGTGTTTAAACTTTTTATTTGCGGCACGCACTCTTAGTGCGTGCCGCAAATAAAAAGTTTTTCTTTCTTTTTTATAAAACGTAAATGTCAGCGAAATAATTATCCAGGCCACCGTTTTATCATTAGCAGTCCATATCCGTTAGTTAATAAGCTGAGCGGCTGCACATCTAATTATAAAGTTTTTCTTCAACCATAACGGAATCTAATTACTTAAGTAATGCGTCGAATTAGTCCAATAGGCATTTTATAAAAAGGTGATAAACTAGATGACTGGCTGAATTTATTTTTTATCTATCACACAACGCCGTCTAGTCCCATGCTAAGCAGAGCTTGTGTTCTGAGTACTAGACAACTGATAAACATACTTATGTATTTCTATATTATAGATAGACACCTAGACACAGAACAAATGATCGTGCTCACCACACAAAAATTTGTCTTAGGTGGGAATCTAACTCACGACCACCGACATAGCAGTTAGCAGTCAGCTAGTCGAAGGAGTCCCGAGAGGTCGTTGCCGCGGATCGCGATCCCGAGCCCTCACGAGGACACGGTGGTGCTCTTCCCAAGCGGGGCACACCTCTACCGTGTGCTGTGACTGTACTTGAACTCTATAATTATCGCTTGTCACTGAACTTGTTTTGATGTTCATAAGCGAATTAAAGAAAGACGTAAAGAAATACGAAACCATTTGTTTAGATAAAAAAAGTTTGTTTAGATTCATTAAAATTCCAGTCACATCTTCCACCGATTCCTGCTTCTACACCATTTTCTCTATCCCTAAAACCAGGTGCAAAAGGTGACAAACTGGAAAAGTTTTCTGGCCCATATCCCCGATAACATACGAGCCTAAACTGGAATAATAATATAAATTACGATTACGTTCTTCACGAAGTTGGCACATTACACAAACTATTATTCACGGTATATTATTGTTGATGTAATAATAATGGCCTTACAGACGCTCTCTCTTACACTGTGGAAGAACTTAGTCTTGATATATTGAGCGAAAGTAATTGGATATACAGTGCGAGTGTTTGTAGTTGGAATTAGGTTTTGATTAAGTGTATCTGTTATTGTAACGAGTGGGTAGATAGAAAACTATGAGCTGTTCTGAAATGTTCAACTGAAAGTTTGCAATTGAAGGATGATTTAAGGATACCGCAGCGTTGGGCTTGCAGACATGAGTAATGAGTAGTTCACCGTCCGGCGATAGAGGTCAGGGTTGACTGCAGGTTGTGTTCTACGTGCGCCACAAAATGATCCACGGTCTCCGTTGCAAAGAGTCAACGTGGCCATGGCGTGGACGTGGAACACTAAAAGGTTTTATTCAGTTAAAATATGTTATTTATTGATATCGAAACTATTAAACACTGTAACCTTTTTAGCTAAATAATATCTGTGCAAGTCTTATGACTGATAATCTATTGTTGTCTATGGATTTTCTTCTTTGTTCCATGTGTCTTTGTGAGAAATATAGCTGCGTGGAAAACTAACTCGTTTTATTATTTATAATAGACTATGACATTCTCTCTGACTCTACACAGAGCAAGAGAACTAATTTAATTGACACACATATAAAAAAAGAACTATCACCTACCATTATTCTGTAATAGAGAACTGCGGCCATTCTCTACTCTATTAGTAAACAATAACCATAGGATTTTAAATAAAGTAGTACACCAGTTTGACAGGCAGTCGCTCTGTGTAACACGGGTACTCAGCTACATCTAGATAAGTCTGAATGGCGATCCTATGTTACTTTGGAAAAGGCAGATAACGAAACACTAACCATAAAAGAATTTTTGAGACATATTAAGAAAAACGATGCCGCCGAGGTCGACTAGGAAGAGGTGGCGAGATGACCTGGACGCTTACCGCAAGGGCAGGTTTGAAGTGGCCCGAGACAAAGATGCCTGGAAGTGGTTGGAGAGGCCTTTGCCCAGAAGTGGGAAAGTATAGGCATTTAAAAACTAAATTAAATAAAACATAAGTACGAGGGATACACAACACATAATGTTTCATAAAAACAAGTTGTTGACAGGGTTTACCGTTACCCAAATTTGCAGCAGACTAACCCAAAATCTGTCTAACAAAGGACAAGTAAGATTCTGACATAGATGACCGTTAGAATACCTCATCTGTCAGTCATGGGCCAGCGACCAGTCGTGGGAATATATTGCTATAGTCATCATTCTTGAATAATCATGAGACAGGTAGATGTGTTTTTTTATACTAATGGTTTGTTATGTCAACCGGATGACATGTATGCCGCCATTACCGGACATAAGCACATATTTGGCCATAAGTTACGTCTAACAGTTCCTTGTGGAAATAGGAATTTTAATTGGTTTCATTTGGGAACTAACTTATCCTACTTGAAAGCTTAGTAATTGTTTCGCAATAAAAACTAGCTCTTATATTATTGTTGGATAACATTTTCCTGCTATTTCATTTTTTGCCTGCTGGAAATAGATGATGGAACTCGTTGGTCTAAAAGTAATTTATTGATGTTATGGTAATATGGGTTTTGGCCTTAACTCCGGGGAAAGCGATTCCAGCAGGGAATTTAAAAACCAGTTTAATTTTATGGACAGTGAATATATGCCCAAAACATTTTGTCTATATGGATGGTTATATCCACTATCCACCATACCAACAATTAAAAAAAAATCTTTAAAAAATCGACTTTATAAAATCGTAAATTGAAGTTGCCATGACAACTTGCCAAACAGACCGACATAATATTTTTCTCATTTATATTTTAAGCATAAAAACATTTCCATAATGTACAGAGCCGAGCCTTGTGCATTTAATGGCTTCCCATGGCCTTCTCTATAATTATCCAAGGGTTGAATGGGTACCATTACACCGGGCCCCTTTACACTTCTATGGTTTAAATCCCGTCCCTTCCTAGCTGATTTACATGTTGCAAAAAGATTCAATAAAAATAAAAGAGGGTTTATGTTTTAAAAACCTCAATACCTACAGAGAGAAAAAAATAATAGAATAGGTATTAAGTAGGTACTTCTTAAATACCGTAATTAGAGACATAACAGAAAGACAATAGGTGCGAACGCCGTTCGCTTACGGCTCAAGAGTTTAAAATGTGGTTTTGAGGATAGCGAGCAATGGGTAGCTCGCCGACTAGCCGTGTGGTAACTGTCCGGGCCGAGCTCAAGTCGTGAACGGCGCGTAGTCTTCCTTGCACGCTTCAAGGAGATGTCAGCAAACCCGTAGGGGCCTAGCAGAGCCAAAGACTATTAGGGCCATTTATATAACCGTGGTGCCTAAACGCAAAGGGCGAAGAAAAAATAGCCTGTGAGGTTTTAGTAAAAGTCTCATACTTTCAAGTTCGATAACTTTTTTGAAAAATCTCGCATTCTCAATGCTGCAGATGACAATCCACTTTACAACAGAGTAGGTATAATCATCATTACATAATATAAAACGAAGTTTGTTTTCCCTATGTATGCTTATATCTTTAAAAGTACGCAACAGATTTTGATGTGGTTTTTTTTAATAGATAGAGTGATTCAAGAGGAAGGTTTATGTGAATAATACGCGCATAATATATTCAATATCAGTACCCGAGCGATGCTGGGGCGAGTCGCTAGTATATAAAATAAATGCCATTATAACCTTACCTTTAACCGTAAACTTAAAATATTATAGTAGTCAGCATTTAATAGAAAATAAAGTTCTGGCTCACAATTCTAATGTTTTACGACTCCGTCATACCATAATCTCATCTGGAGCAATATAAATCGTGGTTGTCGCACCCCGCACTCCCCCTCTCCTCTCTGACGCCCTCCAAATAACCTAATGCCGTTTTTACATTCTCCTCATCAAATTAAGAGTGGAGCTTCAAAGAAATATACGACACAGCAATCTTACTAAGTATCAAGTCTTTTTGGTGGGAAATCTTATATTATTTTTCTAGGAATCATTCCTTTTTAGGATTCCGTCCTGAAAATGGATTCGATTTCATTGATTGATTGTGAGCTAATTGTGCCTATTAATACTGTTTTGATTATTTATAATGAGTCAGTGATATTCGCAATAAATTACTTTGTATAATTTTTTTACTAAGCTTCCACTGTCCGTCTGTCTGTCCTTTTGTCAGCGGGATGTATCTCATAAAGCATAAGAGATAGACACTTGAAATTTTCACAGAACGTGTATTTCTGTCGCTGCTGTAATCTACAGTAATAGTATAAAGAGGTAGTCTTTTTTTTTGTTTGGAGAAGGTAACCTCTGAAAGGTCTTGGTACTGGTCCGATTGCTAGTTTTTTTTACCATTAAAAAGCGGCTTTATTCTTGAGAGACATAGGCCATATTTTATATAACCGTGGGCAAAATATAGTAAATAAATAATAAGAAATTAAAAGCTATTTTCATTTTTGCTTGATTCAAGGTAGTAGGATAGCAATACGAGCTATACCAAGCAGTGTAATAAAAAATCCTTAATTAACCTTTCGAAAACCGTAATTAGAGACATAATAGGAAGAAAATAGGTCTGCGAACACCGGCGTTCGCTTAGAGTTCAAGAGTTTAAATATTACAGAACCTTGACAAAGATATCAACACCGTTCGATTAGTTGTAGTACGGATCCCGTCGTATACGAATCCAACTAGTACTTAGCCAGTTTTTTAGTAGTGATGACAAAAGCACGTGGCACAATAAAGCCGAACGGCCTCCTTTGTGAGAGACAATGGCACGGAATGATGGAATCTGCAGAGATCTCGGTTTCATTTGGTGAGCTTCAATTAATTTAAGTAAAACGTAGCTCCCCGCTGCTATGGAATTGATATAGGGATATTAAATTCTGTTTCCTCCTTGTTCTCGATTCTAAGGCTTCATTAGAAATCTTGTACAAGTTTATTATAATTAACATGAGGCCTTTTCTTGCTGCTAAGACATTGTTTTTGAAAGTCAATTTTAAACTTTTGGGTCTAGTTGTCAGTGGTACTGACTGCCATAACGGAGTTCGTGGGTTTGATTCCCACCCAGGACAAATTGTAATTGGGTGGGAACTTCGTGGGAAGACCGCAGCAGGTGTTCAAGTCCTTGTATCATTAGATAAATTACCTTTTACAACGAATTAAGAATTAAATAAAAAGAAAATAGATATTGGGTACATGCACCGTTAATTATTAAACCGTAAACACGCAAAAGATTTAGCAATTTTCATCACTTACAAAGAGAAAATTACAAACAACTTCTCGCACGCAATGTCACAATAAAATTGCATTAATAATATAGCATTTATTTTATTAAGACTAACACAGTAGCGATTTGCATGATTGTAGCAGTTTCGTATAACTATGCAGATGGTGCCATAGGTATAGTAACATGTGATTTGTTGGTATCTTAACGCTAATCTCAATATAAAAAATGGCGTGGGACGGAGAAAGCATGCGTGTTTAAGTGTAAAAGAGAAAGACTTAACAAATGCTGTAAATGATGTGGTGCTGTGCCAGTTATTTTTCTTAGTCTTGGTCGGTATCACTCTTGACAGATTGGTAGTGGTCATCACTTTAGGTGTTCGTTGCAAGCTTTACAACAATCTGTGGCCACACCTTTCTGATGGCTGCCCTCCTCGTGCATTCATGCAGCGATGATGAGCCATTTACTTAAGCTTTTATTTGGTCAGTCTACCTCATATTCGATCACCTTCAACTCTTCTTTGTACCTTGTAGTTTTTTTTTAGGCGAGTAAAAATCGTCCAGTAACATCTTTGCGCCCTTGGGTGGGGCGGGTGATAGTGTCAGACTTTTACTGACTATAAAATCATTTCCTATTCCTTCTTTGCCTTTGTTCCACGACGTTGACGTTTTCACTATCCCCCATGGCTCAAACCGTAGGGAATAACGCCATACTGCAGGTCCAAAACTGGTTCACTGCTAATAACCTAGTTTTAAATGGAAAAAAAACTAAATGTATAAGATTTTCCCTACCTAATGTTAAAAGTAGTGATTGTGACATTATATTGAACAATGAGAAATTTGAATTCGTCGATAAAACTGTTTTCCTGGGGATTACGCTTGACTCAAGGCTACAGTGGGGTCCTCATTTAACATCTCTTGCAGGACGGCTTAGCTCAGCTGCATATGCTATAAGAAAAATCCGTCAATTTACAGATATTGATACCGCTAGACTAGTCTATTTTAGTTATTTTCATAGTATCATGTCATACGGTATCTTACTGTGGGGACGGGCTGCAGACATAGACTCAATTTTTATACTGCAGAAAAGAGCAATCAGAGCCATTTACAATCTCCGCCGGTGCGATTCTCTAAGGGAACTCTTTAAAGATATTAACATCATGACGGTGCCTTGTCAATATATTTATGAAAACATCATGTACGTTAGGAAAAATCTTCATCTTTTTAGCAAAAGAGGCGATAGACACAATTATTTTACTAGAAATAGGGATCAGTTAGTTCAACCAGGCTTCAGACTGGCTAAAGTGGCCTCTTCTTTCATGGGGTACTGTTTAAAATGTTATAATAAAATACCTCCCAACATATTAGAACTCAATGAAATGAAATTTAAATCTTATGTTAAACGCACACTATGTAGACAAGCATATTATAAGTTAGAGGATTATATACAAGATAAAAATGCTTGGCTCATTGCTGGTCCAGCTCCACTACCACTAGTACCTACGAATTGATTGTTATTATTATTATTATTTTTTATCTTAAATTTTGACATTATTATAGTGTTGTATAATGTAGAAGCATTTTTTTTTTCTCAATGTTTGTAAATGTGAGTACCATGGAGTAATTTATAGTTTAAAGTTAATATTTTACTTGTTTGACGTAAATGACCATGGCATCAGAGAGTTTGTCATGCTCACTCAAATGTCTCGCTGATGGTGGCGCGTGTGTTGGATCATTCGGTTCCCTTCATAATGGTTGAGCTGAGTGGTGCTGATATACGCGTCATGTCCGTGAACGGGCGCTGTCAGTTGGGACTGGTCATCTCTTAGCTGCCAGTGGTTTATTTTAATTTGTTTAGATCATGTACTTTTTTTATCATTTTAGTTACATTGTTCTCACATCATAGTAGCGACAAAAATATGTAACCAATATATCTGTAAAACACAACATGATTAAAAAGAGTGTCCATGGAGTTTCTTGCACATTCTTCTCCATTGAGACCTACTTTTTGGAATGTGCAATTAGCGTCTTTTTTTCCTGACAGACCGACTTTATGACATTTCAAAAGTGCCTGTAAAGGTTTATTTGAAATAAATGCTTTGAATTTGAATTTGAATTTGAATTTGATCCTGCAGAAAGGTTGAAGTCTACCGGAACCAAGGGTTCGCGTCTGAAAGCAAGTGGGTTTTTTAGTCAGTAAGAGTGTGACACTATTTCCCACTTCGCTCAAGAGCGGGAGTTTTTGTTGGATAATTTTTACCCACCATAAAAAAAAATACATCATGGCCCCAGTGGGTTTCGACCCAGCTGTGGCAGGTTACGATACAATAGTTGCTACACTGTCCTATAATAAAATTAATTGTAATTGGTATGATAGGATTTGAAAATTTGCGAAATTAACCAGATTTTTTTTTTTTGCTTTCAGGTAAAGTTGGTGGGAAGCTAGTTTTTAAATAATATTTCTAACTTCTAGTAGCGACTTCGCTCGCAAGAAAGTAAGTTTCTTCATACAAACATCCATGATGTCTGATGAAACAGACTCCTTGTTTCATCCACTTAAAGGAAAACTTTAGAGAATGTTTTCTTGTTCTTCGTAAACAAAAAGGATATAAGATTTTAGCATTCGTTGAAGGACTAAAGAGATGGCCAGATGGTTGTAAACCATTACAACGTCCCAACCGAGGTGATCTTACTGGTTTCAATCTGTGTAGCCAAAAGTTATGCGTAAACCATGATCTTCAACGCCTTATTTCGATTTTATTTAGCTCATTGCTATAAGCTGTTAATTTCCTCGCCACGTAGTCAGCACCTGCTTCAGGAACTAAAGCCACTGATGCGAAAAGGCAGTCTACTTTCATAATTACATAATCGAGTACCTTATCCATTACACTTGAGACGAGTAAGGAAGCTGTTGGTGGACGCACATCCTCTACTTTCATTTCCGTATCCACGTTGAGTTTTCTATCATTGGCTTAAGCATACGCATAATGCGTCTTATAATGTTCCCGCTGCTGGGACTCAGTTCTCCTCTCTAGGAGAGGGAATGGTTCGAAATGCACTGATGGTAAGTTCATATCTGATTAGATGGTGTTTGTTATTCCTTCAAAATTAAATGGACGAATAGATTTGTTTGAAATTTGTTACTCGGGTAGAGCATGTCCTGGAATATGTAAGAATATTAGATATAAGAGGATAGTGTTATTATTCCAGGAGTATGGTCCATGGGATTTTTACCTACTTACTATTAAAAACTGTTCCTGCGCGCCTCAAGGAGTTGTCAGCACACTGAAGTTGCACTACAGGGTCGAAGCCTCCTGGAGCCGAGGGTTGGTGCGAAAGCGTTACACAGGGGCTCTGGGAATAATGCAAGGGAGGAACAGGGTAGGTTGTTTAGTCAGTAAGAGTCTGACACTGTTTCCTGTTCCGCCCAAGGCCGGGATTCGTTATTAGAATATTTTACTTACCTTAAACCTAAAAACCTACATTATTAATAAAAAATATTCTCATAAACACCACGTTACCTCAGACACAAGCTATCGCCATGTCCATACAAGCAAGTTGAAATGGTCACTACCGTGGGTGCGCCCGCGCCGCCACCGCGCAGGCGCGACCCGACGCGGGCGGCCTCGCCGTAAAAACTCGACTCTGCTACATTTTGACGACTCAATGCGGATGTCGTGACTTGTATGCAATTTTAGTTGTATTTTTAACTGATTTCGTTTGGTACGATGAAATGTTTGTAGGCTACTTTAATTTACATGATATTTAAATATTTTTTTACAAATTATATTTATTTAATTTCTTTGGAAAAACAAACAGTAACACAAAATAATCTTATTAGCGTAAAATGGGGTGAATGGTTTCTTTCCCTCAATTTGTTTCTATTAACCACGTTTTACGGTACAATATTTCGAAATCAACTATGGAGGTCCAACATATAGGGCGGAGAAAAGAAAGAAAATGAGTTTTTTTGTCTTCCCTTTTCAACGCATACTTCTAACCAGAGTTTTTCCCCTGTTTGTCTGTCTGTATGACTTTCCTTTTTATGTCAATTACAATGAGACTGCAGAACACTGCAGTACTATCGACACTATTACTTTATCGTACTAGCACGAGTTGTCTGTAGGGGTCCTACAGGGACGAAGACTCCTGGGTCAAGTGTTGATGCGAAAGCGTAACACCAGGGCCTGGGAATAAGGCAAAGAGGGAATGGGGTAGGTTTTTTAGTCAGTAATAAGTCTCCCGCTCCTCCCAAGATCGGGATTCGTCATTGGATGTTTTTTACATACCATAAAAAAAACTTGCACGAGTTGCACATCATTAGTAATTATTTGAATTCCAACTTTGTTTCCGTGCTCATAATAAAAACTTCTAAAAGCTTTGCTCAAGGACCTCACTAAACAGCAGCCCTCATTAAGTTCAAAGTTAAAATAATGTTTTAACTTTTTCTTTCTTGAAAAATAATTACTCTTTCCGCGACATTTTTCAGAGAGAACATCAGTTCATTATGTTTCCTTTTTAAACCACCACTGTAGTTTTATACAGGGTTTTCTGTTAATTATTTTACTTAATAAAATATTATAATGAAGACTGTCTTTTTAAAGAAGTTGGTCTTTTACATCATCATCATCAGCCTTTTTTAATGTTCCCACTGCTGGGACACCGGCCTCCTCTCTTTAGGAGAGGGAATGGGCCATAGTCTACCACGCGGGCCCAGTACGGATTGGTGGATGTCACATGTTATCGAATTTTTGTTTCTAGGACATGCCGGTTTCCTCAGGATATGATGTTTTCATTCATAGTTTACGTTGTACAACTGAAAGATACAGATGAGGTTTTATGATGACGTTATTCCCATATGGGAATTAACATTAACATTTGAGGTTTTATATTAACGCTTCGCAACCGATAACGATTCTTGTTAACGCCTGGTTGACAACATCAGCTTCCTTTCGTCAACGTCGAACGTTTGGATTTGGCCACGCCTTCAGTTCCTTGTTCTGACCACATGACTAAGCGTTGAGATGACGTCAGAAGATAGGAATTCGCGGAATTAGCGTCGCCGACTTAAAGCGTTCGACGTTAACGTAGCGATCGTCACTTGGCTAGGGAAGTAACCTTCTGCTTCTAGTACAGTAGCAATCAGACATTAGGATGTACAACACAGAAATGGAAAATTAGATGGAAATATTCGTACATATGTATGTATATACGTACTATGTACGTGCTTTACGTTTTGGTACGTTAAGCTAAGTGCTGTTATGTAAATAAAGGCATTAGAGATAATTTTGGTAGTCTAGACATTTCATTATGATTTTTTCAAGCTGTAATCTTCGTTTATACTTAGACTAGCTTTCTGCCAGCGGCTTCGCCTGCGTAAAAGTAGGGGTTGATATATCAGACAGTCAGTTTCTCCTTTTATATATATAGATAGATGAAAGATTTTAACCCCTTGACACCCAAGCGAGCGCCGGCGCTCGCGGGTACTATAGCGAACGCCGGCGTTCGCGGGTATTAACGGAAACTATTAACGTACAATATTTGATTTTTTTTTGTAGGGTATTTTGATATTTATCCAAGAACGTAAAAAAAAAGTTTTTATAGACAAATAACACGCCGGCGTTCGCTGTAGTACCCGCGAACGCCGGCGTTCGCTTGAGGGGAGAGGAGTAGAGAATTCAAAGGCCGTTTGTGCCACAAGTCACTTAATACATATTTTTTATGATAGGAGGAAAGTTATCGGATACTTGTTCTCTCTGGGTTGAACCCGAGGGAGCGGTAGACTTTTACTAGCTTAAAACTCACCTATGTTCCTTTAGTTACTTTTCCGAATAATCGTAGCATTGCTGACATTATTCTTTCCCGCGTGGTACATAGCACGTAGTCGACTAAGGGTCAATGGACTCTTTTTCTCTTTCATTCAGGTAAAAGGGCTGTATTTACAGCAAAGTCATCATTACATCTCATTACATAAACACATCATCTTAGGCTATGTTCTGTCATTTTTTCCGTGAAACTTTATCAGTTGAGATTGTGGTCAAACGCGAGCCTATCTAATATTCTGCCCCGTATGTACTCATTGTGCATTCTGTCTATCCTAAAAGTCAAAATAATAGAACAAAAACAACAGAATCCGAGTAACTCACTTTTGAAAGAAAAAACCTTCAATTACATTTTTGGTCGTTGACAAATATCCATAATTTGAGATAACACAATCTCATTCAAAGCCACAATCTTGATAAAGTACCCGCATTTAATGCAAACCACTTATTTGTTGGAGAGTTATGGTTTTCATTTGACGTCACAATGATTCAACAAACGCTTTGAATTGTATGATTTTAAACTTACAGGTTGAAAAAAAAAAGTTTTTTACTTTATCTTCTTAGTCGTGCACTCTTGACAGAGTGGTCGTGGTCATGTGTCGGTCGAGTCCTGCGCCACCGCCTCTCTCGCGATGTGACGCCATGAAGTTCTATGTTTGGCGGCTTGGGAGTTTTCATTGACTCTGCAATGCGTCACCGATTTGATGAGGTCTGTCCACCGTGTTGGAGAGCGTCCACGTGCTTTTTTGCCCTCAACTTTTTACTTTATGTAATGCCAGAATTATTACGTTAAGCTAAAAAAGAGGACTGCCTGTACAGTTCGTTGCCGTCGACGACTGGGCTTGGTCCGGGCGGGTACCAGACGATTGGACGGCGAGCTATACCCATTGTTCGCCATCCACAAGCCCAATGCTGTTTACCAATGTAGTTCTAGTTAAAAAATACAGCCTCTTGCTGGTATGTATAATGACACACTCATCGCTTTGGATTAAAAACAAAAACAGACGTAGGTAATGAAAATATCCACCAACTAAATGCTGATCCCATTGTCTGTTCGCGGAATTCACAGAGAGAAACAAAGTCTATTTGCTTATGTCTATAGAGCTTTATATTTGTGTCGTTGTATCTATTTTGTGTCCTACTCTGAAATTGTTATAGTACACCTGTTATATAAGAGTTGGTTGAAGTATTTGCTAAATTATCGGTATTTGAACTATGGAGTTAGGGATTTGATATTGGGTTCGTTTTAAAGAATTACCGTGGTGCTAGAACATAAAAAAACAACTGTAAAATAACAGGTTTTAATCAGTAAAAGTCTGATACGCTCTTTGAGAAGGGGGCAGGCATTGGATAATATATTATCGAACCAAAAAAAAAATAGAAATAAAAAGTCGAGAGATTGTTTTTCAAGCACATGTTAATAGGAAATTATGTCACAATTTTAATTAATCAAAAACCCTACACCCTAGAATGCAATGGAAAATTGAAGGACAAAAGTAAAAAAAAAATTTAAAACGCTTTTCCGCTCAACTCTACAGTGGGAAAAGTCATTGAATGGTCCTTATTAAAAAAAAAATCGTTTAATATGAAATGCATTGTAGCATTAAGTCCGATTATGTACCACTACTGTACATGAAGTTTAATTAAATATATAAATATAAATGTGAGTATCACTCCATAACATCTTGAACGGTATAAGTTAAGCCTGAAGACGCAAAAAGCAGTAGTTGCCAGATATTCTGCACCACAGTACCAGGAAACCATGAATTAAAACAATTCACAATCTCCCCGCCTTAGCCGCGAGCTACAGATTCTTCACGAATTAGCCACCGCTGAAGACTTCCGAGATTACATTTTAATTCCTCCGGTACTCCAAGTAACCGCAATGATTATAAATCACTTATCAAAGAATTCCTCCAAGTTTGCGTAGCAATATTGGAAAAGTTTTAGCGTTCTCGCAATCTGTAAATGTCTAAGATATCAGTCACGAGTGTTTGACTTAACGACCGATATTCTTGTCGACTTTCGAGAACTATGCGGAATCGATAACAGTTACATATGTTTTACGAAAAAGTATGTACTTACCTAAGTTATAAAAACTTGGAAATGGAATAAAAGACTTTAGTAACGGCGATGTTAGCTCAGCGCCCCTAGCCAAGTTACAATCGTTTCGTTTAGAGTTAGCGCTTGTAGATAGCCACGCCTATTGAAGGCGTGGCTATTCTTTGTTGGGATACCGCCTGAACAAAAGAATTGGCGCTAACTCTAAACGATACGATCGTAACTTGGCTAGGGGACAGGTCAGGTTGGCTGCTGTGCTCCACTCCGCAGGGTCTATTCCCACACAAAACAAATGTTATGTGGACCATTTATTTTATTGTAGGTAAAAATCATCCAATAGAATCCCACCCTTGTGCGGAGTGGGAGACAGTGTCACACTCTTACTGACTAAACAACCTACCCCGCTTCTTCCTTGCCTTGATCCCAGGACCCTGGTAATACGCTTTCGCATCAACCTTTGGTCTCAGGAGGCTTCGACCCTTCAACCCTACGACCGATGAATTTACGCGTATATGAAATTCGTATCTTGAAGTAAAGATCACCTGATTACGTATACGCGTAAATTAATTTTAATTTTAGAAAAAAGAATTACTACATTTTTTAATTTTATTATTACCAATCGAAACTGTTTCATGTCCCTACCAGATCGACCCTCCACGGGATTAAAAGGACCAAAATTTAACGGAGTATATGTATACTCATGAGTTTATATACTGGTTTCATAAATCAAGTTCATGTCAGTTTCTTTCACATCTAGTTAAGCTATCTCTATGCAATCAGTAATCAGGTAGCAACCTTCTTCAAAGTACAAATACAAATACATAGGTAGTAAAATACAAGTGCCTACGAAAACCAGTGGTTTCCCAACAGACCTGAGTCCAAACAAAGCAAAATGGTACGTAATCACAAGGCATGGTTAGTGGTCACTGGGTACACGATCCGTTAGGACTCAATGTACTGTTGCAATCTTTAACACAAACGTTTGCCATTCTGAGCGGAGTTTCATTGCGTTTTCGTGCGTATTGCTACGTTGTATAATAGGTACTAGAGAAATAGAAAACATATCGGCAAGCTATTGTTGATCCGTGGTCTTGCATATATTATGTGGGACATATTTTCAACATAATTATTGCGTAATATATATACCTACAGTTTAAAATAACTGGCATATATAAAATGATGAGCAGTGGTGGCCGAGAGGTAACGTCCCTGACTTTCGAGTTGTAGGTCATACAACTCGAAAGTCAGTAGTCAGACGTTAGATTAACTTTGATATTCATGTTGATCTCCTAAAATTTATGATTTACATCATTAACGTGTTCTCTCGAGGTTGAAAGAAGAAGAAAGAGATTTTATGAAACAAAATTCACTTATGTTTCTCTTTTGCATTTTGCATCTTAGAGCCACGGTAATTCTTTCAAACGTTCGTGGGAAATAGCTGCCAAAATCCGTATAGTAACACATGTTTCCTAACATTTTAAGTACGTACGAATGTTAAACTAATTATCTACCTTGCTCAAAGAGCTCGGCAACAGTGTTATTATTCCTCTTAATTCTTACAGTGGCACAGCGTCAAAGAAACATACGACATGAAAGACTTGACATGTCCTTTGTAGTTGTAAAATGCCAACAATTACATTAAAATTAATACACGAACACGTTTCACAGAGAGTAAATATGTACGAAATTATGTAGGTAGCCTCGGAAAATCTCGCAATGGTGTTACCTAACGTTATGCTAAAATATGGTAGGACTTATAAGGGTGTGTGCCTAGCGTATTTTTTTTAAACAAAAAAGGTAAGCGTTTGTGTTTTATTTTACTTGAATAAGATTGCTGCGAAATTAGTCTGGATTTGTAAGAGAAAACGGTTTTTTAGGTTTGGGGTAAGTTGTTCTTTATGTAGGTGTAAACCTCTTGAATATATTAGTCCTTGAAGAAAAACCTGGGCTTAATAAGAGTAGTTTTTTATGTTGGGTAAAAATCATCCAGTAACAAATCCGGAGTCCGGAAGTCCTTGGGCGGAGCGAGAAACAGTGTCAGACTTTTACTGACTAAACAAACCACTCTGTTCCCACATTGCTTTTATACCAAGTTCAAAGCCTTCCTTTCAGACCCAAACTCTTGGCCCCAGTTGGCTTCGACCCTTCAGCAGGGTTACAGTTTGCTGACAACTCCTTATTAATAAGAATGGTGTTAAACATGATTAAATGAAACGAAGAAAATTATTATGTAAAGTTTATTTAATCTATAATAAGTAAAGAAAAGTTCATACGTGGAATCGCTCACTAATTAAGACCCTTTAGCAGCCACCGTGACCTGAATAAATTAATTAAATATAAGAGATACGTTCCTAATAAGCAGACATTATTCTAAGAACATAATTTGTAGCATCAAATCTCAAAACACGACCCAATTACAAAGTTTAATGAAGTACTTCACGTTTTGATCAGAGACTTTCTAGTAGAGATGGACATGCTAGTCGACTAGTCTTGAATGCCAACTATTTACTCACATATACAATAGTTGGCAATTAGTCAGCTCTTAATGAGTTACGGAAAAACAGTAAATTCATACTTGTATGTATTGCATGGTATTGTATATCGGACTGGTATCCGCAACTCCACGTCTAAGGATACTTGTATGTATTATGAATACTTATTATAAATCTGAAAGTAGCTCCGTCTGTCTATTTGTTACTTTTTAATTTTAATGAACTTTGGGTCAGAGATAGATTGGGACTTAGAAATGAACATTGGATTTTCACCTGGGCAAAACCAATCGCAAGAAAGCCTTGCGGGCTCGTGTACCAGTGGCTGAAATAAATATTTTAACATCATCATCATCATCATCAGCCTTTTAATGTTCCCACTGCTGGGACACAGGCCTCCTCTCTAGGAGAGGGAATGGGCCATAATCTACCACGCGGGCCCAGTACGGATTGGTAGATGTCACATGTCTTCGAATTTTTGGTTCTAGGACATGCCGGTTTCCTCACGATGTTTTCCTTCACCGTTTTAAGAGCAGTGGAGATGAAATTAATTACACAAAGTAATGCATCTGGCTGGGTTTGAACCCGCGACCTACAACTCGTAAGTTGGGGCCGTTACCACTCGGCCACCACTGCTCTCAATATTTTATAAGAATACCTAAATTAAACATTCAAAAAACGTAAGTATAGATGTAATGCATACATTTCATTATTTAAAATGGACTAGAACAAATTGCCTGCTGCGGTATTCCCATCCGATTACAATTTGGGTGTCTTCAAGGTTAGAGTGCAAAGGCATTTAATAAATTAATTCGCCTCACCATCATCAACAATTGCATCACTACTTACCATCAAGTGGGATTAGTTTATAGCAAATAAAAAAAAAAACTCAGCCCAACTCTATTTCCAAGAGAAACTTCACTTGCGTCCTTGTTCCATAAAGAACCTAGGGCGTGGCTCTATTAGTATGTAGAATATGTAGATAAACCACTTTATTTGAAAGAGGGAAAGTCATTTGTGCTGCAAAAGTAAACACGGTAAAAAGAAAAAAAAAGGCGATTATGCGCAATGATGTTTAAGATGTAAACAGTGTTGGGCCGCCGCCCGCGCCCGGCCGACTCGCCTCAATCTTTGCTTTGCAAATACTGCCTCAATGGGAATCGACTGGGTGCCTATTTTTGTTGTAACTGCTTTTTAGATGAGTATGTTTTATTTTACTCTTTTTTACTGTCAATTTATTGGTCTCTTTTTGTAGTTGGTTGTAGTAAAAACCAGAATGCGGTTTTCCCACCAAATTTAGGTGTGTGCGCCTTGAATAATCTTTTGTTAAATCTTGCTAGAGCGAATGGGCTCTTAATAAACTAATGCGCCTCACCATTAACGATCGCATCACTGCTGACCACCAGGTGGGACCACAGTCAAGCTTATATCAAGTAAATAAAAACTATTTTGCGAATTTCTACTTGCAATATTCTATATTGGAGAACACGGTGGAGCACACGTTAGAGGTGTGCCCTGCTTGGGCAGAACAGAAAGTGTAACACTAAGGCCCTGGTGGGTGGGATATTAGTTAGTAAAAGTCTGACACTATCTCCCGCTCCGTCCAAGAGCGGGAGTTGACATTGGATAATTTTTGCTCACCATAAAAAAGCCTACGGTTTCTAAAAAAATTAAAAACATTGTAAGTATATTAAAAAAAAAATAACTTGAAATTATTTTAGACCTACGAAATAATTTGTGTTTGTTTATAAAATAAAAAGTCATTAAAAACTCCGAATTTTTGGAGTCACATAAGAATTTTAAAATACGTTTTAAGTTTTTAATTAGTTAAAATTTTCTATAAACAACATTTATAATGCCTTGAAGAAAATATTGCACTATTATGGCTTGTAATGTAAAAAGTTTTTGCGAATAATAATATTTTGCGCTTGAATTACTTTTAGAAGTTACTAGTTTTCGTAATTAAACTTTACCAAACTCAATCTTAGATTTACTAAGTTGACAAAGTTATGTTATCAATTTATTTTATGCTTGCAACCATTTTGTGTAGTAAGTAATGTGGATAAACAGTACAAAGTCATATAAAGTCAGCTAAGGAGTGGAATTCCTTATTCCTGATAGCTAAAACGTGTCTTGAAGTCAAGAGTGAGTACTACTTCTAGGCAAGCATGCTCCATCGTCGACCGCATCATCGCTTACCATCATGTGAGATTGTGGTCAAACGCGAGCTTACCTAGAATTAAAAAAAAAGTAAAAAGAAATATCCACTTACAACCATTTTTAAAGCCAAAAAAGTCCGGACATTTTGCAAAAAATATCACCAGACATCTTTCACGCTACACAGATGCATCTTTCAATTTTATCTATTTGTCAAGCACCCGTCGATTTCCATCCCCAGCCATCGAACATTCCAGAAGGGATTTTTCAGTCCGTGGCTCGTTGGGCCCTTATCTATCAATGTCATACGATATGAGCACACATTCAACGTATTCCATCTTACCAGGAAATGATGATTGGTTGCATACGAGAACTTTTAATGAATTTCCACCATGTATTTTGCAGTGATAAACGAAATATTCGGGAACTTTCCAACACGTTCGCGTCGCTTCCAAAGTTGTTGTCGTATTATATTTTCTTTTGAACTGCAAATTTTCAAACGTGGAACAAAGTTTTTTTTGTTTTTGTTTTTTTTTTTATCCGAAAACTAGTTAGCTGCCTGTGTTTCCTATCTGTTGTTTCGTAGTATTTTTGATAAAATCCTTTTTGGAAAATTGGAACCTGGATAACTGTTTGACTACAAAGCATAGCCTCAGGCTATGCTTTGTAGCTAGCTTTGTGTAATATTCCCACTGCTGGGCCTCTGGCC
This sequence comes from Mythimna loreyi, assembly GCA_029852875.1. Lineage (NCBI taxonomy): Eukaryota > Metazoa > Arthropoda > Insecta > Lepidoptera > Noctuidae > Mythimna > Mythimna loreyi. Next base: position 17,027,909 of record CM056784.1, on the reverse strand, counting down.
TTTTTTCTAGGAGAGAGAATGGGCTGTAAATTACTACGCGGGCACAGTGCGGTTTGGTTTTTTTTTTTTTTTTTTTTTTTCTATGGTAGGTGAAAATCATCCAATGACGAAACCCGCTCTTGGGCGGAGCGGGAGACCAGTGTCAGACTCTTACTGACTAAAAAACCTACCCCGTACCTTCCTTGCCTTATTTCTGGAGTCGAGGCAACAGTTTGCACATACCCTCTAGGACGCGGTTTGGTGGATGTCAATTGTATTTAAATTTTTGCTTCTAGGACATGCTGTGAGCAGTGATGATGCAATAAATTACACAAAGTAATGTGTCTGGCTGGGTTTGAACCCGCAACCAACAAATTGTAAGTCCCGACTTACAATTTGTTGGTCGCGGGTTCACGCCCCGGCCTTCACCACTCGGCCACCACTGCTCCATTTTAGTTTACTTCCGAACTATTGTAAAAGTTCCTAGAAATTATTTATAATAAATTAAATTAACCTTACAATGTTAAAATGTCCCTATCACTGGGGCTCAGACCTTCCTCTCTAGGATAGGGAATGGGCTGTACTTCGCCACTTGTTCCCAGAGCAGGTTGGTTGATCTCACTTAATTTCGAATTTTTGGGATTAGACAAAGTCTTTCTCACAAAGTATTCCTTCATCGTTTTGAGAGCAGTGGTGATGAAATAAATTACACTAACTAAAGCGCCTGCGTAGGTTCAAACCTAAAACGTACAACTCGATGAACATCTTAACGTGGGTGTAAATGGCTTATTCGATGCTTTTAATCTGATAGCAATTTATTTGGAATCTAGAAGTCTATATCTAAATGGCAAAGTTACTTCGCACAATTAAGGAACTTAGAAGTTGTTCCATTACCTTCTGTTGATAATATAGTAACGTTATCTTAGATAAACCTTATATAATTTTACTTCTGGGCTTTACCAGTTGATAACTACAACGTTCTATCTAGAAATGGGGAACGTATTTGATAGCGAATAGTGGTCTTTATTGCTTTATTTTTATAATGTCATTCTAATTTCGACGGCACGGTTTGCGCCGTGGATGTGGGATTGGTTGTCGTGCTGCATGACGCGGGTTTTTATCCTCACGGTACATATACTTGTATAGCTTACAGATATTTAGATAAATGACATGGTGAAGGTCACTGAAATAAAATGAATGCGAGACGCACAGGACTGCTGCTGTTGTGGTGACACTTAGGAAGGGCCTAAGTAAAATATATAATGTATTTTGATTGAAATAATAATGACGCCTCTAGCGCATCATCATCATCAGCCTTTTTAATGTTCCCACTGCTGGGACACAGGCCTCCTCTCCAGGAGAGGGAATGGGCCATAAATCACCACGCGGGCCCAGTGCGGATTGGTGGATGTCACATATCTTCGAATTTTTGGTTCTAGGACATGCCAGTTTCCTCACGATGTTTTCTTCTCCGTTTTGAGAGCAGTGGTGATGAAATAAATTACACAAAGTAATACGCCTGGCTGGATTTGAACCCGCGACCTACAACTCATAAGTCGGGGCCTTTACCATTCGGCCACCACTGCTCTCAAGCTCTCTAGCGCATGGACAGCTTAAATTGTGCCAATTATCACGATTTCACATCTATCGCGACGATTACACACACTCGGCGGCTAACGCTATTTACGAAAGTACCTGCTGTTGTCTCTGTCCTTGTCTATCAGTGCCTAAAGATAGCTTAGATGTGTGTGTTTCGACTCTAAGTTGTCTGATTGCGATGTTAGCGCGTATCGGTGGCAAAGTTGAAAAAAAATGCAATTTTGATTGCGATGTTAGCGCGTAACGGTGGCAAAGTTGAAAAAAGAAATGCAATTTTACGCAATCATTTCCATCACTTGTGCGGGTCACGAATTCTTTCAACTTTAGCAAAACTGTGTTTAAATATACGAGTAACGTAAGCACTTTACGGAATTGAATGGGTGGGTCGAGTTGCGTGGAAACGCTGCATCATAACACACATAACGGATAACTGTTAAAGGGTTACTGCGTTATTATACCGTTATCTTTTGTTAAATCTTCCTACGTCTCTTGGTAGGACGTTTGGGTAAATCTTTACCTCCTTACCTATAAGAATAAAAAAATATTGAAGAAAATAAAGGTAAGAGCGTGTGTTTCGCTATAAAATTTTGTTTTCATTGCAAAATTAAACAGTAGCGTGTTTTTAATATCATGCAGAAATTTTCAAAAGGTAAAAAAGGCATATTGCTCTCATTACAACACATAATTGTATGAAAAGGACAATTGTGAAGCTAACGCATGCAGAGAAAATCTGCATACCGGATAAAATGGGGTGATTAGAAACTCAATGGGCGAATAAAAACAAAAAATATATTACAATTATTATTTTGATTTCATATTTTTAGTTTTAATAAGGCATTTTTGTTTTCAATATTGAATTAATAAAAAATATTTAAATGCCTCAAACACTTTTTAAATAATGTAAAAAACAACATAATGTTGTTCCTATTCACCCCCGATTTGTTTCTATTCACCCCGTATTACAGTACGTGATAAAATCCGCACGTAATTGTAAACATCCTAAGAGAATTTTCATTGACTGTCAGTACTAGCAGAAACCAGCTCGCCTGACGCTTATAGGATTTTGAATATGCGTACCATAGCAACGGGAGATAGAAGCTATATCATCATCATCATCATCATCATCCTTCCCTAATCCTGTTACTTGGGGTCGGTGCAACATGTTTTTTCTTCCACTCTATCCGGTCACCCGTCACACTATCACTAAGTCCCTTTTCTTTCATACCACTCGTCACACAATCCATCCATCTCTTCTTCGGCCTCCCTCTTCCTCACCAACCATGTACGTCTAAACTCAAAACTCTTTTTAGATCAGAAGCTAAAAACTCTTTTTAGATCAGAAGCTATATAAAATCTATATATTCAAAAGCGAAATACCACTCATTGATTATTCATGAAATGACAGAAACTATATCGCCTACAAACTTAAAATTGGTCGGGTACTTACCCGACGTCTTAGCGGACGTCTACACCCTGTAAGGAACTTTCCTTACAGGGTGTAGACGTCCGCTAAGAACGGATTTTACAAAATTCCATCCCTAAGGGGGTCAACGCTGGCAGAAGCTAATGAGAAAAAAGTACAAGCTTACATTACTTTTTTTTAACAAATTAAAAAAAAAACAGTTCGAAATAAATGATCACAATCATAAAACTATCAGAATGTCTCTCAAAACTTTGATTCAAAATATATCGATCTATTTAGAGCAGTTATAGTAGTCATGTCTCTCCCCCAGGGAAGGTCGATCACTCACCTCAGTACAAAACTAAGATGGCCGACTATTGATCAATTTTGATGACTTCATTTCCCTCGACGATTGGCAAAGTTTTCACGAATTTGATGAGTTTCTCATAAGTTTGTGTATTTGATTATTTGTATTTTAAATTAAGTTTTGATTTCTCTAATGCGTTTTCAAATCTTTGGTTATTTGTTTTATTAGCTTTGCACGCTGAGCTCCATGACGGGCATAATAAAAGAGTGCAAGAAGGCTGCTTGGAGATGGGGCGGCAAAAGAACGTTTGCAAGGACTTGGGGAGGTTGCCCAACAGTGGGACAGAAAGGCTATTAAAAATATCACCACGAATTCTCTTGATGCCTTGTCTACACCATATCAATGACATGATCAAATCATACGAATAGTTCGAATGATTTCTATTTAGTATGGAAGATCCGTATAATAAATTAGGCATTTATATGCTACACGCGCGCTATTCCGACTTATGTAACATTATTATTGAAATCAATGTCATGGTCACCATAATAATGACATAAGTCGGGGTCAACAGCTTTCTAGGTGATGTAGAACTTTTTAAATATATTGTGTAGTCTTAACTCGTAGAAGATAGATAGATTAAACTTTATTGTACACCAAAAAGTAACAAAACTTAAATCAATAGGTACGATGGCAGTCTTACCACTGACTGCTATATCGGTAGAAAGTCTGGTAAGACTTCCTTAGGATGGATCGTAAGAACTTAAAATAAAACGGGGCAGTGCGCTGCAGTGTACTGTTAACGAACTATAAATAAGGAGGAGGGTCCAGACCCTCCTCCTTCGACCCCTGGGTCGAAGGGCGATACTCAGTTACCGTAGGCACGGGCTTGCGGACGACGAGCAATAAGTCGCCAGTTGTCTCACTATCCAGTAAGGATTCAGTCAGAATCGACGGCCTGATCTGCTCCATGCGTGCATTATATAGATATAGCATAAAGGACAGGGCCCACTTGGGCTATAAGAGTGATGGAAAGAGTAACCGTGACCCCGGAACGCAAAAAAAGCAACTGAAATAACACTTGCCTCCGCTCCGGACTTTTAAAATTACCCGTAGCCAGTGTGAGAACGCCCTAACGTTCGCCGAGACTAACAAACCGATATTACTTGGCGTTTTTATCGAGACACGATGTGTCTTGAGAAAAACGCCACCTTTAAAATGCATATGACCTATCTCAAAATTTATAATTTCTGGAAAATCAACAGAACATATCAATAATGGTTCTTTGATATGAGTATATTTGAATGTAGCAGCCCGTACACAGTCAATTTTGATTACGATTCGCGACCAAAATCAATGATCGCGATCTAGATTGATATTGTAACAATCGGTCAATGCTTTAACTTTTGAGCCGTAAGTTTCGAAAATATGAAAAAAGTCTCAAAAGTAGAACGTTATAATGCCTCTCGAGGAAAATTATTTTGAACTTGATATGATAAACAGTTTTTGAAAAACTAAAAAAAAAGTTTTGAAGTAATTTTGTAATTTAACCGCACATGCAAGCATTTTTTTAAACTTAGTTTACATATTCATTATCCTGAGCGTATCTTCGTTCCAATACAAATACAAAGAGATTAAAATCGGTTCACGCAATCCAAAATTAAATTTTTATATGGGTACTAGGTTCTGTTACATTGTGAGAAAATGACAGACGGGAAACTACGGGACTCTACACAGAGCGTGGCCCGACACGCTCTTGGCCGGTTTTTATATTATAGACTTAACGAAATGGGTGTCATTCTGCAAACTGGTCGGTTTATAGCAAAATCGGATTTTTTAAGAATTATGAGTTAGGTCACGTTTACTCTAAGAGTTCCGTATGTAAGATCTTAGCTAACAGGACTTATAATCAAGTTTCTTGCTTCCGTCCTTTTTTAATTATTGCGAGTGAAACGGAGTAAAAAAGGAAGGAATGGTGGACAGTGAAAAGTTTGTTGTATTAAATGTTTGTGTGGTTGGACTACTGGATAAATAATAAGGAATTTTCTTTTTAGCTCAGTGTTTCCGATATGAATGTCAAGTAAAAAGTGATTTAACTATGTGAAATTAAGAGATTATTTTTTGTTTTATAAAACAACTCGTACCGCCCTAGGTGAACCTAGTGGGAGTGTCAGATTAAGTGTTTGTTTATGTAGAATCGGCACGATGGGCGACGCGTTGGGTGTTCGTCGTAAATTACAGCGGCGGGCCCCGTTATCGAACGTGCAAACACATGGCAAAGTCGTACAGACAAACGCCCAACCAGCGGCGTCTTTCACAATAAGCACTTACCAATCAATCTAAGGTCCAATCCGACCAACCAACCAAGACCAACAACTACCAATCAATCACCACCAACAACTACCAACCAACCAACGAACATCAAAAACCACGAACTAACCAACAACCAATCTACCAACACCAACAACCACCAACCACCAAACTACCAACCAATCAACTCAAGGAGCACAAGTAAGTTTTAGTCTATTGAGTCCTTGAGTTGGTCTTTGCATTTCAGTCGAAGTGATGAAATAACATTTTCTCAGACGAAATTTCACATGGGTACCTAACAGATTTCTGGTTGCAAGTGAATTTCAAAAAGCTTCTCAGTTTGAAGTAGCAGTGAATAGATTCGGAATTAGGACGCTGTCTCTCTGATCTACACAGCAATGTTTGCACAGGATTCCGTCTCGGGAATAACATATGATTTCGAAATATGTAAAAGTGGTTATATTCGTATGTCTAGAGGTGAATCTGAATCAGCTAGCTCACTGAACTGAAAAGACATCTGATCCGAATTTGACAAACCGAAAACTAATAGCTTAGTATACCTATATCTATATAGTGAGTTATTGGACAGGATTAAACCTTTCAGGAATAAATACATTTATACATACTATTTTTTTTACCCTTTCATCTCTTCATTGATACTCCTCAGGTATCTCATTATTTGTAGTACTCATTGGTATGCAGAACCCACTGATGAAAAAAAAAATGAAAGCAATATATTTTGCCTTGATTATGCATTCCAATAAGGGTTATAAAGCTAGAAAAAATCTAATAAAGCTTTGTAAAAACCTCAAAGAATTTCATTAATAAATAAAATAGAGCTGAATAAAATTAGTAGAAATCAGGACAATAAAATAGTATGAGAGAATATACTAGAGTAATAATTCGGGCAGTCACACACTAGGCGATATTTCTTCTGTATTTTATTACGGAGTCTCGCGTATACATTTCAAAGCGTTTAAAGTACTTCGCATTCCGATGTTTTTTTATGGTGGTAAAAATCATCGAATGACGAATCCCGGCCTTAGGCGGAGTGGGAGACAATGTCAGACTTCTATTGACTAAACGACCCATCGTTCCTTCCTGCCTTAGTTCCAGGGCCCAGGTGTTCCGCTTTCGCATCAACCCTTGGCCCCAGAAGGCTTCGACCCCGCTGGGCCCCTACAGTTTCTGACAACTCCTTGAGGCGCTCGGGAACAGAGCGCGCCGTCGACGACTTGGGCACGGTCCGGACGGTAAACAGATGGGCGGACTGCGAGCTACCCTTTGCTCGCAGTCCACAAGCCCGCCCCTACGGTGGCCGGAAATCGGGATCAGAGACACAATAGTATGATAGAATATACAAGAGCAAGAATTCGGGCAGTCGCACACTGGGCGATATTTCCTCTGTATTTTAATACGGAGTCTCGCGTATATTTCTCAAAGCGTTTCGCATTCCGTTGTAAACCCGTGTGTCGTGCTCCTCGTGAAGATATGCCAATGTTCATTTTGTGATGTATGTATGTTATATACAATATGTATGTAAAATAGCTGTTGCTTTGTTTATAGAAAAGTAGTGACTCTTACTTATAGAATAATCAAAGAACCTTGGATCCCAGAAGGGTCGAAGCGTACTGGGGCCTTAGATCGGTTACTGAAAAAATGGTCTGACCCCGATCTGTTGCACTAAGAAGAATGGGGTAGGTATTAGACGGTAAAAATCGGACACTATCTCCCGCTACGCTCAAGAGCAGGAGATGTCATTGCATGATTTTTCCACCAAAAAAACTTCATGATAAAAAAATCAAATAAAGAAAAAACGTGTACATTATTAGGAAAATTGATTTCCCAATAAAAATAAATCACTTCGCAATCTAACCCGTGATGGAACACCTCATCCCATAAAAAGGACAGTTACAAAAGACGTAAACGATTTTTAACCCACATGTGACGTAGGTATAAAGGCATGTCACGCCTTTAGAAATCCTTTGAGCACAATACGTTTAGCGGGAAGCCATCAATCACGATCGTAGTTCGTCATGATACCTACATCACGAGGTTACGGGAACCTTTTCTTTTTCAAATAATTACAGAAACCTTTTTAATCTTTCTTAGTCGAATACCTTAAGGCCCATTCAGAGTCTATTTCAAAAGACCCCTCTCAACTCGATCGCTAAATAAAGAATTATCCGACATTTTCTTTTTTGTTGTTATTAATAGGCTCGCGTTTTAACATGATCTTTTTTATGTTAAGTGATAATGTGGGCGACCTGCAGTTGCCTAGAACTAACGATTCAATCATGACTTAAAGACAACTAGGTTGTAGTTATTAGGTAAAACATACTCAGGAATTCCTCTCCTTAGGGACAATGCACACCACGTTTTAAACGCGGCGCTGTCGACGCGCGTTTGTAGCGATACAGACGCGATACGATGAGTGCGTATAGCAAGCCGAAAAGTACCGCAGCGGCCTTTAGAGAATCGCAGGGCTATACAGCAGCGGAGAGCTCCCGTAAATGATTGTAAAAAATGATATACATCCTATTTCTTCTTAAATAATGATTATATCACTGACGTTGTCTCATCAAACTTAGTTTTATTTTATAATTTTTTTACTCTTTCGTCTCTTCACCGATACTCCTCAGGTATCTCATTGGTACGCAAAATTCATTGATTAAAAAAAAAAAACAGTTAAAAATTTAATACAAAAAGTCTGACGCAGCCGAAAGGTCTACACTTTCTGTATCGTCTTGCAGTGTGTGGTGACGTGCTTCAACGGCGCGTTTAAATACCGTGGTGTGCACAGGCCCTTAGCTATAAGAGTAATGAATGTGTTCACTAAACGAATTGCTCGTTTGAGTGGGATATCTACCTTGTACCTGTACTTGTACTTGTACTGCTCTCAAAACGGCGAAGGAAAACATCGTGAGGAAACCGGCATGTCCTAGAACCAAAAATTCGAACACATGTGACAACCACCAATCCGCACTGGGCCCGCGTGGTGGATTATGGCACATTCCCTCTCCTAGAGAGAGGAGGCCTGTGTCCCTGCAGTGGGAACATTAAAAGGCTGATGATGATGATGATGATGACCTGTACTCCTGGGTCCATGGGTTTAGGTGCACCTGGGGCCATGGTTTGATGTGCTCCTGGGGTCATGGATTTATGTGCTCCTGGGGCCATGGGTTGATGTGCTCATGGGGCCATGGGTTGATGCGAAAGCGTAATACCAGGGCCCTGGTATTAAGGCAAGGAAAGAACAGGGCAAGGGCAGGCAAGGAAACAAGTCAGTAAAAGTCTGACACAATTTCCCGCTCCGACAAAGGGCGGGATTTTTTATTGGATGATTTTTAACAAACATAAAAAATATCTCAGTAGGCTTCGATCCAGCTGTGGCCAGTGACGATACAATAGTTGCTACTCTGTCCTATAATAAAATTAATTGTTGGCTGGGTAAGATTTGCGAAACTAACTAGATTTTTTTTTTTGTTTTCAGGTAAAACTGGTTTGAAGCTAGTTTTTAAATAATATTACCAACTTCTGGCAGCGACATCGCCCGCAAGAGAGTAAGTTTCCTGTAAAATACAGCCTTTCGTATAAATGCCAATTTATAACAAGCTATAAATGACAATTTGATGATAAAATGTGGAGGCGCGATCGAGGACATGACTTGGAATATAGGTACCAAATAAAATCATAAAACCTTTTTGATGTTTGACCTCCTTTATTATTACAAGGTGTGGTCAATGAGTCAGGAATTTGGCAGAATACACACATACCTTTGCTTATAATTATGTAAGATCGTATTAACTTTACCGGTATTTTTTTTTTGTAAATACTTTAAAAGTTTAAACCGGTTCATTACCAACACGATCATTCTGTATTTTAATTTTTAATTCATCGGTTGTCTTTACAACAAAAATATTATCTTAAACAAAATCAGTTATTCTTCAGAGAGCACGACTACGGTAAGTCAGCAAAATCTTGACCGTATTTCGTTGACCACAAGTTTGCTTCATAATAAATCAAATATGGCCGAATGACACGCGAAACGTTTGGTCACGCACGGACGTGTGACGTGTTGAGAAACCGTGTTGATCTTAGAAATGACTTAGGTACGTGAATACTTATTTGAGAAATAACTTTATACATAAACTAACGACCCGCCCCAGCTTCGCACGGGTACTGATATTAAATACAATTATTATGCATGTATTATATACATAAACCTTCCTCTTGAATCACTCTATCTATTAAGAAAAGTCGCATCAAAATCCGTTGTGTACTTTTAAAGATTTAAGCATACATAGGGACAGACAGCGACGTTGTTTTATACTATGTAATGATAAACCGAATTAACCTTGTAATGTTGACACTGCGAGGACTCGGTGCTCCTCTAGGAGAGGGAATGGTAATAATACGTCACAGTAATCCACCATACGGGCCCAGTGCGGTATGGTGGATGTCATAAATGTCTTTGAATATTTTTCTTAAAGTTTGTTGCCTTAACCACTTTTTTTTTTGTTTTTGAATATTTTTCTTAACATTTTTTACCTTAACCGTTTTTACAGCAGTGTTGATGAAATATAGATACGCACAGTAATTCATCTATAAAAATCGTTTTGATATATATAGTTATATCAGATCCAACGTAACCGAGTCGTGTTTAGGAAAAATAGTTTACAATAAATGTAATTTATTTTGTTATTTTTTTTTTACATTTAGTTGTTTATGAGCACATACAATTGATTAAATGCATTATACTTATTTTATTTATTTAACGACAATTAAAAGCTAAAATATATGAGATGTACAAATATCAATAACTTTATTGGTAACAATATTGCAGCTTACTGTATTATCCGCAAATTATCAAAAATATATTATAAAGAGTGCCAATAAATGAGCATTTATTTAAATTAGTGTCTTAATTAATGAAATTAAACAAAAATTAAAATAAAATAACCAATAATTGATTAGAACATCACAAGACAAAACACTTTTTTTATAAATGGTATTCTTTTTTTTTAAATTAAGGTTGAACAACGGCCTTTTGCCGCTCGTAAAAGTTATTTGCCAGCACGCAGAAACTAAAACTAGCCCATTTCTCTGGAATAATCCCTTAGTTCCTTTTTACGATGCCCATAGGAAGCGTAGGGATTTGGTACGGTACTATACAGTATACGGCCAATTCCGAATTCGTGAAACAACAAAACATTACCCGTTTTTTTGTTCCGCTTCATTCAGGCAAAAAAGTTAACACCGTTTTTGCGAAAGATTGATTATTACGTTCAACGTTCTCTTGTACCTATTGAGATGTAAGTGATCGATCAAATGGAATTGATATCTCATATTCGTTTCGTTTAAATTGCGTATAGAACTTTCTCTTATTCGGTTCTGTGTATGTCTCTCTACGTGACAGTCGTTTTGCGATGAAAAATGACGAATAGAATAATTGTGTTTGAAGTAGACATCATAATAAATATTTTTTTATTCGAATGTTCATTTTTGTTTATATGACTAGCTTAAGCCTTCGGTTTCACTTGCATCTTTGCTTACTGTGACGTAGCGTTTTTTTAGGCATACTGTTTATGAACGCTTAACTTTATAGACGTGTATTCGTCATTACACGTTTGAACGTTAATTAACGTTGTGCAATCGTGTCGTTTTCCGTTTCGTCGACGGGGTTTATCGCAGGTGTACACTGAGCGTATAATGACAAAAACTTGTCTATTACGCTACGCTTCCATAGATGATAGATCTAATATGACTTATACTAACTATTCGTTATGAATTTGGCTAACCCATACAGAAATATATTTTTTCCAATTCTCCTGGTAAAGAGCGTTTAGCCTTTCGAGTGCCGTAATTACAGACACAATTACGAGAAAATAGGTGTGCGGACACCGGTATCCTCTTGGGGCTTAATGAACAAAACAAATAAAAAAAATCTTCCACTTTATTATATGAAGTATAAATGATAAATGATTTTTATTTTGTAAATAGGTTTTTACAAACTCTTTTACACGTCAATTTTTTTTTTTTCGTTTTTTTTATACTAGATGAGGCCGGTGTTTCCTAGCTGACTACCCTGAGAAGAAACACCGAAACAAACTCAGGGGTCAAAGTCTGTTTTAAAGTCCATACACAAACATGTAATGGTCAAATCATATGAGAACCATGCAGATTGGAGTCTGAGATGGTCTTTTGAAGAAAGAACCACACAGTTCTGAGTGGACCTGTCCAGTCAGTGCAAGCATTTGTCAGTTCTCGTGTAGCTCAACTCAGGACTACTAAGGAGCTCAACGATTTAACGAACAATACCAAAGAAAGGACATTTGGGTAGGCCGCAAAAAGTACTCATAACTGCCAGACATTATAAGTTAATTAAAAGTTAAAATTAAGGAAAAACGAAAAGTAATCCACATAGTCCCCACATTCACAATAATAAAAATTTACAAAAATGTAATTTTACCCATTAATATTGCAAATTAAAAAAAAAAGACGATAAAAGCGTAGCGTAGTATATATAGCGTAGATTATACACTTTCTCATGAGACTAATTCGTTCATAACTTTGGTCGTTAAGTAGGTTAGTACAGAATTAACGTAGCAGTAAAAAGACATACTAGTAACCATTATATAAATAACTATGATTTAACCGACTTTTATCAGTAAAAGTAACTTGTTACCGTAAAAATCTAATTAGATTCGATCTCGTTGTATCATTATGTCGAAGCGCGATTCGATATTATACAATCTGACGGTATAAAGAGTCATTTATTTTTCCATTATCTTTTCGTATTAAAGATGAAGGCGGCAAAAGCTTTTATCGTTGAAAATATAGCGTCACCGGTGTAGGGGGACTCAAGGAACTCGTTGCGTACCGAGATAAACCCTTAAAATCATAGGCTAAATGTATTTTTTATGACGGCGGCGTACGATATTAACTTCCGGTGTTCCGGTGTCTATCACATCAAATTTCATTATGAATAAATCAAAAATGTCAAGAGTTCAATTTGTGGTAGAATCACGAATCACAAAGAGATACACAAGGTAACAAATTGCCAATAAAAAGCTAACAAAATGCTGTGGGTAAGCATTTCGGTCAAAGCTGTAAATCCCGGGTTTCGGGTAATAAATCCCGGGAAAAAATATCGAAAGCTGTGTAATACAGTTAGACTCGTATTGTGCTTGAATAAGGCCCGTAGGGATACACCGACCATATTTGGGGGGAGTTTATCCGTCTATTCTGAATATTGCGAGCGAGTTTCATGATCGGGCCTCTCATTTGGTTTGTCGTGTTTGATTTTGGGCCATTGTTTACATTAACCGGTTATTGCGAGGTTTGCTGTTAGCTTTCATTATCTATGCAAAGGTAAATATAATTTAAAATATTATGAAATTTTAGGCCCGTCAAACACTCATTTTTTACGTAATTTTAGTCTTTATTATAGCTAAGTAATTTGAGATCCATCGAAAATTCGGTTTCCGTTTCGGTTTTGGTAAATAAGTGACCAAATATTCGGTACGACCGTAACGAACGTCTTTGACCTGTTGGTTGTGATAGAAAGCAATTTTTTTTTTTAAACGGAAGTGTAGTCAGTATTTTTTTGTTGTAATAATAAGATGTACAAGAAAAGTCAGAGAGAAATATAATACGATAAAGAACTATTTCTTTTTTTTTAAGTCGGTTGAAGACCAAAAATTATAAGACACGACAGAAGCAATCATGCTTCGGTCGTGTGTTATAATTTTTGGTAATTGTCGACAGTTTTAACTATTAAAATTAAGCATATAACTAAAAAGGAAGTATTTATTTTTAATAATATTATTTTTTTGACAGATTTTTAAATATCCCATTACAATTCGAGTACCACCAAACCTAGGAGCAAACCCAAAAAAATTCGATTACAATTTCAGTTCGGATTTCAAATCGTGTTGCGTTCAATCGCTATAACATTCTGAAGTCAAAACACCTGTCATTATGTTGCAAAGGTAGTGACAAAAATGCAAGATGGCGTCTTGTATCGCAAGTAGCACGAAAGTATTACTCGGCACTCTCCGTGTCATCCGAGCCAGGGCAAGGTCTGCCGAACCGGTCGGACTGGCCTCCGTCATATGTGACCAGTTTCAATGCCACAGGCGACGCCCGCTGTAACAGTTAGCTCTTAAGGTAGATGCACCAGAACAGCCTGCGTTAGAAGGTATTACTTTTTACCTGGGTTTGTTTCGGTGTTTCTTCTCAGGGTAGTCAGCTAACACCGGCCTCATCTAGTTTCGATGGACGAAAAAAAATTGACGTGTAAAAGAGTTTGTAAAAACCTATTTACAAAATAAAAATCGTTTATCATTTACCTCATTTTTAATCTAAGACAAATAGTTCAACAAAGCTGTAGTAGTGTTCCAGTTAAAAATACCTATCTAACGATATATACCTACGTCATTGCTATTGGAGGACTATATCAGCGTCTATACGTTTTTGCCCATTGTCCTTTTCTTTAGTTTTTTGCAATTTGCTGGTAAAAGGCTTTTTTATGAAATTGCGTTCCATATTCAAAACATTCTATTTTTTTTTATTTGACATAGGCTTAAATAGGCACTTATAAAACGTCAAAAGTAAGTTACAATTCTAATTGTTTGTTTCTCCATAAGAAATGGCTAGAAAAAAACATGGTTATTCTTTTTAAAAAATGAAGAAAATGAAGTCCGTCAGACAGACAGTCCTAAGTGCTGTAGATTTTAATAATTATAAAAGAGAATGCCCATACCCCGTACCATATTGTGTCACAAGTATATGTATGACCAAAAATAATGTTTCGTTATGTGTACCTGTAATGTACTAATTTTTTTAACCACATTAAAAAATATATAAATAAACGATAACAAGTCCTACTTCCGCAAAAAGTAACATTGTCATTTCCGAAATTATTTATTCATTTATTTGGTTTGACACAACTTGGTATTGAACCACATACGAATTTGGGCAATCTCTTTTAAGACACTGAAAATGAATACGTAATGTGCATTTCAGCCGCCTAATTATAGTTTTTGTTTTAATATTTGTCTTGTTTTCTACAGTGAAACTCTATTATTATGTCCAAGGCTTGTTTTTGTGGATTATTTTATTATAAAAGACTAGCTGTCTCCTGTGGTTTCACCTGTGTTATTGATTACTGTTCCTATTAGTCATAAAGCAATGTTATATATGCCTTTCTCAATAAATGTGTCATTCAATTTTTACAACTCAAACATTCATGAGATTATCGGATTAAACTACACAAACTTTTCAGCTTAATTTTATATTACAGTAAGTATAAGTAATAAGTATATATATAAAAGCGAAATACCACTCAACGATTAATCACGAAATATCAGAAACTATACGGCAGGTTCCTTATAGGGCTGTAGACAACTGCTAAGAACGGATTTAATAAAACTCCATCCTTAAGGGGTGAAACGGGGTTTTGGAACTTTGTATGGTGAAACCGAAATTCATGCGGGCCAAGTCACTGACAGAAATTAGTAAGTATGTAAATATAGATAAATATAATATCCTTTATTGTAGGTACACCATGCGGATGTATGTAATGTACAAACAGTTGCAGTGTCGAAGCCTACTCGGGGCCCGGTCCAGTTTCTGAAAGGAAGGTCCAACTCCGGTATGAGGGCTAAGAAAGAATGGGGTGGATCGTTTAGTCAGAAAGAGTTTGACACTTCTTAACATCGCCCAAGGGCGGGATTCGTCATTCAATGATTTTTCCCACCATAAAAAAAACTATTACATAAAAAACTCCATACATTACATCATCATCATCATCATCAGCCTTTTAATGTTCCCACTGCAGGGACACAGGCCTCCTCTCTCTAGGAGAGGGAATGGGCCATAATCCACCACGCGGGCCCACTGCTGGTTAGTGGATGTCACATGTCTTCGAATTTTTGGTTCTAGGACATGCCGGTTTCCTCACGATGTTTTCCTTCACCGTTTTGAGAGCAGTAGTGATGAAATAAATTACACATAAATTAATTAGAAAAATATTTCATGTGTAAAAATGATTGCTCTACCAAAATCTATTGTTAATAACATAATTCTTAATCTAAAATGAAGGTTATAATGGATCGTTTAGAGAGAATAGTCCATCGCATTTAATAACTGTCTAGATTACTCTGGGTCTAGACATTATTGAGTAATATTTTCAGAATCAAATTAGGTTCTGGGAATTTTTCTATTGGAATTTCTACTGGTATAAATATAGAAAAGCAATTTGTTCTTTATTGGTCAGTTATATGAGTTTTTATATACTATATGTTTAATTATATGTGGCTAGTAGCTTCTGCCAGTGGTTTCGTCTACATGAAAATCGGTTTACCCTCTTAGGAGGTTTTTTTTTTGTTTCGTAAAATCCGTTCTCAGCGGATATCTACACCCTATAAGGATCTGTCAAATTTTCTGAGATTTCGTGATTAATCAGTGAGTGGTATTTCAGTTTTGTATATGCATATTATAGATTCAGTTATTTATTGGTTTAGTTGTTCATTCAATCTAATTAAATCATTATGTTTGTTATGAAGTGATTTAATAAATAATATTATAATAAATCGAAAACTGTTCGTAAAAAAATTGACTAAAGCCAAAATAAAATATATTTACCCGAGTTGTCTCGAAATACATTTCTATCACCAATTTGACGTCCATTAAACTAATCGAGAGAGAAATGAAGGCGAAATCATTTAAATTAGAACGTCTAGTGAATCGAAATATTTACAAATCGACAGAAAACAAAATGTCCTACTAAGTGTTGTGAGTAAAAGCCAACACAGCGCTCAACTAGGACATCCCTAGGGTTGTCACGTGAGGCGGTAAACTAAACTACGATTTACTTTTTTCAATTTTTAACACGGCCCTAAATATTATTTAAGTAAGACTTATCTGCAATTATCCGATGTTCTGACATGCAGTAATTTAATAAAAATATCATATTCCACAATTTAGTAGAAAAATATTATAAAGAAGTAATTAATTCTTGCTAAGTTATTTCTAATTAAATATTTTTTTGAGGTTTGAATCTTCATTAAATATTTCAAGTTTTCTTAGCTATAGAATACCAATTGATGCTTAAGTAGTTTCACGCTCAGCGTACACTTTATTTTTTAAGGTGTGTTTTGTAACTGTTGTGCTGTGTCTGTATTGAATTAATTTATTTCTATTTTATTCTTTTACTCAAGTAAATTAGTTTTACTTGTTAATAAATTCGGGTGGTAATATGTTTTTTTTTTCAAATTTTTCAGAGAGTTACCTTAATCTTAGATTGCAAAGGGGCATTGGCATGCGTGGGTTTTTCGTCACTAAAAGTTTGTCACTACTACAGACTCCAGCCAAAACGGGAGAACTTATTTGATGATTTCCCTCCTCAGAAAATAAGGTGAGGGCGACCACCCATAATCTGTGTCAATTATTGAATATTCCATTTCACGTAGGTAATGGTAAATAGGTCTTTCTTTTCTGAATAATCACCATTGTTAATCCACCGTATTGTAAATAATTTATTTACAAATGGTTTGTAATTGTGACAGTGGGCTACACTATCGCTCACATTATCTACAATTCTACACTAATATAATACAGAGGTAAAGTTTGTTTTTTTTTGTTTGTAGGAGGTAATCTCTGGAACTACTGGTCCGATTGGAAAAATTTTAGCAACAATAGAAAGCTGCTTTATTCCTGAGTGACATAGGCTATTTTATGTACGCGGGCGAAGCCGCTGACAAAAGCTAGCACCATTTGCCCACTTTGATTAAGTCCCGAAAATCGTCATTATTCGCTCGATGTACGCTTGTCGACAAAGCGGTAATGACACGATGGTACGACGACGTCATTTCGACGATAAAATTTCATAGCAAAGCTATGTAAGCTTCACACAGGCACTTCAAGCGTATAATGAACGCGTCTATGGATCTACAAGTCCGTGGACACTCGTCCCGGCCATAGTAATGAGAAATGCCGAAAATTATCGCGATAATCGACGTTAACGTTAGGTGTGGCCACGGCTTAGCGATATAATTTGACAACGGCATTAACATTGTCGTTTGACGTTAGGCGATAACTCAAGCAAATTTCAAGTGTAGCCCACTTTAGCGCTTTAAAATTATCGTGATAATCATCGCAGTAAATATCGCTTTAGTAGTCATAGACGTTGGATTTTATTGTGGGGCCAGCATAACAGTAGGCTTAACCGTAACTCCCTCTCCATTTCTCACCCAAAAAAACGGGCTTACAAGACTTAAAATAAAAGCTTAGATACAATTCATTTCTGCATCTTACTGACCTACTATCCGAGTTTGAACGCACACACCTGTTCCGGTTCCAGCCCAAACATTCATCACTACTTTGTCTAATAAAAACGGTAGTAACGGAACAGGTTTGCACCAAAGCCAAAAGGCTAATCAATCAAACTGTGCAAGTAGAACAGCGTGCAATGTACAATGGCGCACATAATTCGTTTGCGTGCCATCCCTACTGGCAAGTGTGGTACTCGTCTCTGGTTTGAGCAATTACCGCTATTGGGCCTCGCCGGAGAGACCCTTGTTTGTCTAACTGTACATAGCGCACCGAGTCTATTGCCTAATGTGTTGATTGTACTTTGTGCCACGCGACTAGGGATGTACCTGTTTGGATATATTTGTTGTTACAGGTGTGAAAGTTTTTTTTTTACAGATTTGACAATGTTCGTGAATCACCTTATGTACATAAAACAAAGTCGCTTCCCACAGTCTGTCCCTATGTTTGTTTCCATCTTTAAAAATACGCAACGGATTTTGATGCCGTTTAATAAATAGACTTAATCAAGAGAAAGGTTTATATTATATGTATATTATATTTATATAGCGAGGGTGAGTTGCTTGTTATTTATAATATACATAACTGAAATTTAAAAAGTTATGAAAAAAAGATATGGAAGTGATATAGTAATATTAAAACAAATCTTTGTTAATTAATGTACACAAATATTATCTTTGTAAGTATGTGTGATATGTTGGTTATTTCTTCATACTCAAACGGCTAACTATTTTAAGCCGTTTGGGTGTGAAAAAATGACCATGACTAGAAAAAGAAAGAGACTATGTTTCCTAATACTATGTATTTACATTTACGCGGGCGAAGTCGCTAGCAGAAGCTGGTATGTAGATAATAGTGACAAAACAATATGAACGACCAACTTTTCATCTGCTGCAATGAATGAGCCGATACCAGCATACATTTTATTTTAGTTCAGTGTGACCTACATTTTACTTTTAGTGGTCAAGTTAATTTAGATCGAATTCATGTGCTGGATTAATTATAGAGAGTTTTGTCACTTTTTTGTGTAGTGGACTTGCTTAGTGGGAATTTTAGATAGTACCTACAAGTTTTAGAATGTTATTAATAGAAATGGACCCTGTCTATCATCAATAGCCACGACCATTATAACAAGAGTGCCCGACTGAGAAGAAGTGTAGATCGCGGGTTCAAACGCAGCCAGGCGCATTACTTTGAGTAATTTATTTAATCATTACTGCTCTCAAAACGATGAAGGAAAACATCGTGAGGAAACCGGCATGTACTAGAACCAAAAATTCTAAGACATGTGACATCCACTAACCAGCAGTGGGTCCGCGTGGTGGATTACGGCCCAATCCTTTCTAATTCGACTGGCCTGTGGGTCTGAACAAATGTTTGTGTGATGAGCTCAATCAGTTGTTCAGTGTCAGTGTGTAATTTATCTATAACTAGTGAACCGCCCCAGCTTCGCACGGGTATAATGCTGATATTAAATATGTATATTATACATATAATCCTTCCCCTTTAATAACTCTATGTATTGACAAAAACCGCATCAAAATCCGTTGCGTAGTTTTAAAGATCTAAGCATACATAGGGACAAACAAGCGACTTTGTTTTATACTATGTAAAGATGTGTACCTATGTATTTAGAAATACATAAGTATGTTTATCAGTTGTCTAGTACCCATAACACAAGCTCTGCTTAGCTTGGGATTAGAGGGGGTTACGTGACAGTCGTAAAAAAAAACAAAACCGTCCTCCTAGATATGAGGCTTGAGTCCTAGCAGTAGAACAATATAAGTAGTGTCCGACCGAAACTGGTTTTCCGGCCGAAACCGAAACCGAAACCGAATGTTCGGCCGTGGCTTCAGTTTCGGCCGAAACCGAAACCGAAACCGAAACTCACATGGTCAAGTATAAAATTTCTTAAAATACTGAAAAATAATGTTTCCGTCGGACGCACACGCACTGACTAAGTTTTATTGCATTACTACAGAGCTATCCGAACGGCACACGACGATTCCCGAACAGAGCCGACGGCTTACGACACAGCTTTGCCGCGGAAAACGAAGTTAGGCGAACGTGCGTGACCTTGCGAGATAAGTTTCGGTTTCGGCAAAAGTTTCGGCCGATTTTGGCCGAAAACGAAACTGCAGCCGAAACTTGATTTTTGGCCGAAACTCGGCCGAAACCGAAACCGAAACCGAAACCGAAAGTTCGGTCGGACATTAAATATAAGGCTGTTGCTATGCCAATAGCAATCGTTTTATGTTACGTATGTTGGTTTAAAAATATGTGGTTATGTTGTAATTGCCCTCATTAGTAGGTTTCCAATTATTTTGTTATATTCGTGAATCTAATATTTGTTTTAATCGGTCGAAAATCGGTTAGACGGCTTCGTTCGCATCTTCATTTTTTGTTGTTGTTTAACATCTAAAACTTGACTATCAGGAAGTGATGTAAGCGAACTACAATTATCGATCTTTGAATGATGAAAAAACACTTTATAGAATTCCGGAACGAAATACAAATTGGTCAGACTATTTATAAAGATTTTAACTGTTGAATTTAAAGTAAAAAAACTTACTTGTTAGAGTCCAATGCAACTTGGATATTTGGACATATATTTCTGCTTCAGGTAAAATAATGAGTGACATGTTAAATCAGGAATTCTCGGAAATACTTGAATAAAATAGGAAAGGATGGTACACACCAGGTAGGTATGGTATAGAATATAAAATAATGTTGCAAAAGGGGATTTAAAAACCATTTAAGTGCGAGTCGGACTCGCGAACGAATGGTTCCGAACCGTAGCAAAAAAAAACCATGTTTGCTCTATGAGAGCTCCCCCTAAAATATAATTTTATCCTGTTTTTTTTAGTAGTCTTTGTTATAGCATTAACAGAATTAAATCATCTGTGAAAATTTTAACTGTCTATCATAATTCGTGAGATAGCCTGGTGACAGCCGGACGGATAGCGGAGTAGTATTAGGGTTCTTTTTTTTATGGTGGGCAAAAATCATCCAATGACGAATCCCGCTCGTGGGCGGGAAACAGTGACAGACTCTTACAGACTAAATACCCCACCCCGTTACTTCTTTGCCCTTCGTACTGGAGCCATGCCTTCCTTTCAGAAATAGATCCTCGGCGAAATAGACGACTTCAGAAGGCCTTTAGTATTAGGGTTCCACTTTTTAATCTTTGGACACGGAACCCCATAAAAAATAAAACAATAGTGACGATCATTTGAAAAAAGAACACGATCAAACATAACTGGTACCGAACGTTCCTCCGTTTCAATAAAATTTATTGCAGAGAGAAAGGTCGCCATCTAACCTCTTTACCTCAGTGAAAATTTGTACGACCAACATTTCGTTTGCATAAAGTTAAATATTTACAAGTTCTATGTCTACATTTAATACTAATTGTATACTTTATATCAGTAAGTCTATGCAGCGGGTCCGTTATGTAAAATATTTAAATTTACTGAATATTTTAATGCTGACATCGCCGTCGACGATTCCATGTTGAACACGGAGTAAATTGTTGACTTCGTTTTGAAGTATTGTGGAACAGTTCCTTTAAATAACAGGGATTTAGAGATTCGGAAATACTTATGGTAGGTATTGTTTTAGAATTTGATTTGTTTTGTTGTTGGTTAGTTTTTTTTATAATTTTAAAGTTGTCGGTCGTTGCGTACTAACTACCTACGGTCATTGAACCCACTCATCTGTTATTTACTTAAAGAAATTAATTCCGTATACGCGTAAATTGATTTACATTTTAGAAAAAAAAGCCATTTTATTTTTTAATTTTATCTTTACAAATCGATAGTGTTTCAAGTAAAGAATCGATCCTCCAAGGGATAAAAAGGTCCAAAAGACGGTGTATCTCTGACAACGATAATTATGTCTATCAGACGACGTTGAACCATTTTTGACTTAATGAACTTGAAATTATTAAGGGGTACGTGGTGTATTGACTGCATATTTATTTATTTTTTGTTGTGGGAAATCATTCAATGAGTTCTCCCGCTACAGGGTAAAGCGAGAGGAGTTTTACTCACAAAAATCACACCTGTGTTCTTGCTTTTTGCGTTCTACAACCGTTTCTCTTTTAAAAATCTCCTTGGCCATTCCACTAGGCATTTCAACTACAAGCAAAATAATTAAATATTAAAGCTTGTCAATATAAATAATACCTACCTACTGTTAAAAAATCAACTATAATTACTTAATTAGCTACATGTTACCGGTTAGTTATAAATTCCTTGGGATTGTAATGAATCTTTCCAAAGTGTAAACTGTCAATAAATTATTATGAATTTTAATTGCAAATGAATCTCACGAGAGTGAAAACATTTGTTATATTATGATACTTGAATCTTATAAATGTATTACAAGTGTAAACTCTCAGTAAATTATGAATTTAAAACATGATTAAACACTAAGTCCTCTCGAAAATAAAGAATTAAAAATTTTAAGCACAAGTGATTTTTCATAAACTGATGAATACATAAACGTTCATAATGAATCATTTCATTCATTCATTCATTCATTCAATCGTTACATCGAAATATTCAACACGAAATCGAAATTTAAATTACTGATTAGTTTTTTTGAGTTTGATGCATAACCATGACTAGACTATTTGTAGAAGATAATAGTAAAAAATGCAGTAAGAAATACAGGTACAAAATTATACCCGTATTTCTTACCGCACTTTTTACTACATGTATAAACTTGTGCACATATATACATATAAAATACACATAAGACGCATAGGAAATTTTGTATTTTAACTTTCGAGTACCGTAAATAGAGACAATAGGTGTGCGAAAGGTTAAAATAATAATAATATTCAGACAACGCCGACTTGTCTCACGCTAAGCAGAGCTTGTGTTATGAGTACTAGACAACTGATAAACATACTTATATATTTCTAAATACATACAAATCATTACATAGTATAAAATAAAGTCGCTCTGTCCCTATGTATGCTTAGATCTTTAAAACTACACAACGGATTGTGATGCGGTTTTTTTTAATAAATTGATAGAGTTATTCAAGAGGAAGGTTTATAGATACAATATACATTGCACCCTTGCGAAGCTGGGGCGGGTCGCTAGTTATAGATAAATTACACCCAGACACAGAACAAAATAATGATCGTGCTCATCACACAAACATCTGTCCTGGGTTAGAATCGAAGCCACGACCTCCGGCATAGCAGTCAGGGTCATTCATATTGACCACTATGCATACATAGGGACATGAAACAAGTAACATGTCTCAAAAGAGAATGCAACGGGTCTTAGACTCACGGTTCATTGTCCAACAATAAACTGCAATATGATTGTAAGTTATGTTTTTCTATCACACAACATTATCTAGTCCCAAGCTAAGCGGAGCTTGTGTTATGGGTACTAGACAACTGATAAACATACTTATATATTTCTAAATACTATAGGTAAATTACATCCAGACACAGAACATATGACTGTGCTCATTACACAAACATTTGTCCTGGGTTAGAATCGAAGCCACGATCTCCGGCATAGCAGTCAGGGTCACTCATATTGACCACTATGCAAACATAGGGACATGAAACATGCAACGTATCTCAAAAGAGAATGCAACGGGTCTTAGCCCCACGGTCCATTGTCCAACAATAAACTGCAATATGTTTGTAAGTTATGTTTTTTTTTTTAACTATCTTACAATATTATCTAGTCCCAAGCTAAGCAGAGCTTGTGTTATGGGTACTAGACAACTGATAAACATACTTATATATTTCTAAATACTATAGGTAAATTACACCCAGACACAGAACAAATGACTGTGCTCATAACACAAACATTTGTCCTGGGTTAGAATCGAAGCCACGACCTCTGGCGTAGCAGTCTGGGTCACTAAGCCACGGACTGGCATGTCAGCCTAGTAGAAGCTGACATTCCAGTCAAAAATATAGGTCTAACTCAAATTGACCTCTGTGTATAAATAGGGACGTAAAACATGTATCGTGTCTCAAAAGAGAATGCAACGGGTCTTACCCGCACGGTCCATTGTCCAACAATAAAGTGCAATATGTTTGTAAGTTATGTTTTTCTGTCACACAACATTATCTAGTCCCAAGCTAAGCAGAGCTTGTGTTATGGGTACTGGACAACTGATAAACATATTTAAGAGTATACATATATTTCTAAATACATACATATTCTTGATAAATTACACGCAGACACAGAACAAATGATCGTGCTCATCACACAAACTTTTGTCCTGGGTTAGAATCGAAGCCACGACTTCTGGCGTAGCAGTCTGGGTCACTAAGCCACGGACTGGCATGTCAGCCTAGTAGAGACTGACAGGCCAGTCAAAAATATAGGCCTAACCGTAGATATATCAAACAGTATATATCTATGGACCTAACTCATATTGACCTCTGTGTATACATACATAGGGACGTAAAACATGCAACGTATCTCAAAAGAGAATGCAACGGGTCTTAGCCGCACGGTCCATTGTCCAACAATAAACTGCAATATGTTTGTAAGTTATGTTTTATTTATTTGAACAATTCTTGGAAATTGCGTCGGTATTGTCTTCAGAGCTCACTGTGCAGTCCAATGTTGAAGACAAATTACTTTTTATATGACATTCTCTCATGCTATAGCGTGAGCGTTTTGAAATGTTCGTTTATTTATGTTACAATGCTGACTAAATGCTTTATCCATTTTCCATTTGATACATTTTTATTAAAGTAGTCACGTTTTGATGTTAAGTTATTTGACAGGTATAAAAATCCGTACTTTAAATTAAGAACGTCAACAAATGACGTTCTTGATTGTATTTTGATGCGGGAGACATAAATCTGTTCTGAATCACCATCTTCTAATGCGATCTTAAATATTTTTTCCTTAACTAAAAAGATCCCATGAAGAGATAGATAAGCTCTTAATGAACTAGTACATCTTACCATTTACGATTGCATCACTGTTTATCATCGGGATCACAGTCAAATTCCGTAATTTATATAGTGATATAAGTAAGGGCAGTGACAGCTATACTTTCACTTAAAAATGTTTGCTATTTGTTCTAGAAATAACAAAAACAGAATTATTGGGGTTTGACGAATCCCCTTTCAGGCGTAGCGGGAAACAGTGTCAGACTCTTACTGACTAAACAGCCCACTTCGTTCCAACGTTACCTTATACATTTACTAAGTCCAGAGTCTTCTTTTCAGACCCTCCCCCCTTCCTTCCCCTACCGTCAGTCCGTCGTTTTCGTCTTTCTTTCTTTCCCTTGGCCCCAATTGGCTACGACCCTTCTTCAGGGTTCCTGCAGTTTGCTAAAAACCCCTCGAGGCGCGCGGGAACAGTGTGCGCCGACCATTCTGTTCGTGTACTTTTTACTGTACACGAATGTAGAGCAGTGCTGGCCGA
Organism: Mythimna loreyi; assembly: GCA_029852875.1. Classification (NCBI taxonomy): domain Eukaryota; kingdom Metazoa; phylum Arthropoda; class Insecta; order Lepidoptera; family Noctuidae; genus Mythimna; species Mythimna loreyi. The sequence continues at coordinate 17,002,549 of CM056784.1, read as the reverse complement.
GTAGTAACGGCCCCGACTTACGAGTTGTAGATCGCGGGTTCAAACCCTGCCAGGCGCATTACTTTGTGTGATCTTTATTACATTATCACTGCTCTCAAAACGCTGAAGGAAAACATCGTGAGGAAACCAGCATGTCCTAGAACCATAAATACGAAGACATGTGATATCCACCAATGCGCACTGGGCCTGCGTGGTGGATTACGGCCCATTACCTCTCCCAGAGAGGAGTGTCCCAGCAGTGGAAACATTAAAAAGGCTGATGATGATGACTTTTTACTGTAAACTTGTAAAGAGTATATATACTCGTGGTAATTTGTCATATCATTCTCAATTTTAAGTTGTATTTAACCTATATATTATTATCTATATAAAAGGAGAAACTAACTGACTGACATGCCTTCTGGGGCCAAGGATTGATGCGAAGGCGGAACACCGGGGCCCTGGACTCACATAAAAACGCATAGCCAAAGCTACTGGGACTATGAGAGTGAAATTTTGCACTGGGCTTCCTTTCATGACGTAGGCGAACACTAAGAAAGGATTTCTTCAAAATTCACCCTCTAAAGGGATGAAACGCGCGTCCAAAGTTTGTGCGAAAACTTATTTTTACGCGAGCGAAGCCGCTGGCAGAAAACTAGTTATACATATATATATAATCTGCTAGTGTACTCATTTGAAAAGACGATGTGCCACTTAAGGGCTTTAACGGTACACTCGTCATAAGTAGAGTTACAGTTACATAAATACGCGCTGTATTTTGTTCTTTTAAATTATTATCATCATTCTATTTGTGTACTACTTTACCGTATTCATTTTATTTCAAACGAGCTGCATCGTCGACCACTTCATTTGTTTTTTTTTATTGTTAAGTGGCTTTTTTATGGAAGGTAAAAATAAAAATCATACAATGACGAATCAGCTTCTGGAGGGAAGTGGGCTGGTTGGAATAAGCCCACAAAGTTTATGGCCGCTATGGCTCACGTACAATGGTCTTCACAAGACTAAGCGCGGAAACCATACTCAGACATAACATAACATGACGAATCCCGTCCTTGGGCGGACTGGGTAACAGTGTCGGACTCTTACTGACTAAACAACCTACCACGTTCCTACGTCGCCATCTATCTCTCTATAACTGGGGCCAGGGCTAAAGCCTTGGCCCCAGTTGGCTTCGACCCTTCTGCAGGGTCCCTACGGTTTGCTGACCACTCCTTGAGGCGCGCGGGAACAGTGTTTGTAATTGGCTCGTGCTTGATCAATATCTTTACTGATTGAAAGCAATGATATGGTCGATGATAGAGTATGCTTGTTTACACCAAACAATCACATAAAAACTCAAAATAAATAGTTTACTCCTTTACCACATAAAATGAAAATAATAGATGAAAGGAAAAAGATGAAAATAGCTAAATCTCATCATTATCATTTCAGCCGAAAGATGTCCACTGCTAGACTTAGGCCTCCCCCAAGCGTCTCCACAAAGACAGGTACCGTGCGTCTTGCATCCATCGGATTCCAGCAACTCTGACAAGTTCAAAATCAGGCTAAAAAATCTATAAAGGCAGATTTACATTGAGTCAGTAGCTGTCGTCAGTGCTGGCGCCGAAAACTTGACGCGTACTATTTACAAGCAGTCAGTATTTCGTCAGTAGTCGAGGATATTTCTTTTGGTGTACCTACACACGTTTGTAAAGTCAGTGCGGAAAAATGATTTCTCAAAAACAGCAAAGAATCAAAGAATTTTGTGCAATATTCTGCAATGCTGTTGCACACATTTCTTTATTTCTATAATTTTGTGATTTGAAATCCCATAGGCATTAATTATCACGGTATAGTTGTACAAGTTTTAAGTTTTCCGTGTCGTTCAATTTTCGCGTCATTTTGTGATCCGGTGCGACGAATCGTGGTCACCGTACAACAGAGCGGCAGCAACTGACTTGGGCAATTTACACGTTGTCAGTAGCGCTGGCGCGGGTGGCGGGGGAGTGGACTGACGCCGAAAATATTGCAGCGCGAATATTGAAGTCAGTACTGACGTGACAGTACTGTACTGACTTGAAATCAATTTACACTATAGCAGTGCCAGGTCAGCACTGACTCGTCAGTGGACTGACGTCAGTTACTTACTCAATATAAATCTGCCTTAAATCTATCTAAATGTATTTTTTTTTGGGCATATTTTCTTTCTTTCCTTTTATATTGTTATTTGCCTAATTACATATTTATCAAGTAAGGGAAGAGCGGAGCCTTCAATTACAGGCATTTTTATGTCTAACTGGAGCCTTCCCGACATGCAATGTATGGCAAAATGATATGTAATAAACTTATTTCATTTTATTATGTTTATTTTTTGTATTCCAAGGCATTTTTGCACAGTGAAAATAATAAGTGTAAGAGGTTAGTTCTGTGCTTTAGTTTCTCATTTCGCAGATCAAGGCCGTAACGGTACATGATATCCGGACGGTATAGCTGTCGATGGCTTTTTAAGCGCACGCGCACTCTAGGGACCGACTGTTGCGCAGAACTCAACGGGACCGCATTTTTCTTGTTAGCGTCGTGTTGGTAGTCATTGTATGTACTTAGAGTTGGCAACTCTGTGATTTAATTCTCTTTGGCAACTCTAGAAAGTCTAGGCAATAAGTACTGATGGTATTTTTTTTTCCTTCAAAGCCTCGAGCATAGGCGTGGGTAGCTAGCCTTTCGGTTTTCTACAGGATGCATTTTGGAGAGTGTGCGCGAGAATTGCACGGTTTGATTCCGCCATCTCAATTTTACCATCGGACATCCTTAATGCCAAACTGGAGTCTCAAGTTAGGCTCTACGAATTTTAGCGCTTGTGCACTCGTACAAAAATAAAAAAACTACAAATTAGATTTATTTGTTTAGACCATTTATTTTTCTATGAGTGCACAAGCGCTAAAATTCGTAGAGCTTAACTTCAGACCCATAGATTCGACGGTCGTACTGTAGTTAACGGAACGTGTGATTTAGCTTTTAGGGAATAAATACGCGTGATTGTATTATAGCATATCATTAATTATAATACTTGTATGCAGTGTTGAAGTCAAGCTCCTTATGAAACAATATTTTCCCTAGAGATGTATTACATACCTTTAGTGGTCTTCAAACTTCATAATGCACTAGAGACTACTTTAATATCTAGGTAATGTTATTCTTTAATACTAAAAAGGTAAAACAATCCCCGAGGAGCATTAGGTGTTCATATTACCCACAGATATTCATATTGTGTAACGTATTATATTCCACAATTTTCACGCAACGCCATCTAGATCTTAACTAAACACAGCTAAAAGAAAAAATAATGTTTATATTAAAGCAAAGGATTATTAATAAATACACACATATTATAGATAAATTACCTATAACCAGACACAGAACAAATGACCATGCTCATCAGAGAAACTTTCGTCTACATTCAATTTGTGCGTACAGCCAAGGAGTGGAATTCCTTGCCGGAGTCCGTGTTTCCTGATGGTTACAATCCGGGAATCTTTAAGTCAAGAGTGAATAGATTACTTCTAGATAAACGCGCTCTATCGTCGACCGCTTCGTCGCTTCCCATCAGGTGAGATAGCGGTCAAGCGCGAGCCTATAAACAATAAAAAAAAGTTTATTAGTTCAAGATTCTAAGTAGCCATTGTAACTCAGTGTACTGAAAACGTGTCAAGTACATAAATGATTTACTATAAACTAGTACCAACAATTGCCTTCAACGGGGAATAATGGCAGGAAACTTGGTAATTAGTTCAGAACAAATCTTAACAACAAGACCATTTTAACAACAAGATTATTTTAACAACTAACAATTCTGTTCGTATTCGAGTCGGAACAATTGCGTTTTAACTCAATTCACACTGACTTGCTTGTTATTACATCGAAGATAATGCTGTGTCACGATTTCCAACTGCAAAAAAGAATTATTTAGTTGTATCCTGCTCATCTAAGTCCATCATATCATCATTATGTCTTTATTTAATCATCATGCTAACTTATTTGAAAATGTAAAAAAATAAATAATATTCCTGCTGGTATCGGGACTACGGTCATCATTGTTATTATTATTAAGATAAGATAAATTTTATTTGCATTATTATATTATTATGTTGTATGGGATACACTAATTTAAGAAACTAGAATTTGTATAACTCGAAACGAAAAGAACCCGCTGCTCCATAGATTTTTATTTATATAACTTGACAAAATGTATGGAGCAGTCAGTGGGTTCTTTTTCGTTTCGAGATATAAAAATTCTAGTTTTTTTCTTGATTTTTGGGTTGGTTTCATAGTACAGAATAGAATAATACTTTATTGTACACCAAAAAAGTAACAATTTAACAGAAACTTATATGAACAGGTACAAAGGTGGTCTTATCGCTGACAGCGATATCTACCAGGCAACCTTAGGATGGAGCATAAGAGCTTGAACTAAAAACGGGGGTAGTCTACTGAAATAAACACGTTACATGGATAAGGTTTTTTATATTGGTGTGTATAAAGATTTTTTTTTAGTAAAGCCCATCTGTCGTATCAACTTTATATAATAGATATAATAACATAACAATCACTATTACTCAATGGCCGAGTTCACATTACAAAAATTCTGTCAACCGCGTTTTGTTTTACTTTTTTCCATTCCCGAAAAAAACGAGTTGTATTTTATAAAAGTAGACAGCTCACACGTGGATACATAACAATCTCCTACATATTGTCAAATCACGGCTCGCAATAGCAGAGGCACATATTACCATATACCATGTATACGTAAACATAGCCTTATAATAAAATATTCAACGAGTACCTAGTACAAGTCCGAAACGAATTTTCCAGTTTTCCGCACCGACGCTAAGCTAAATGAGACTTTACGTCTCTATCGTAATCCGGGCCCACATAATCCATGTCTCTCTTATTAAGACTGCGAATTTGAATGGACTAATAGTGTCAAATATAGGATTTGTATGCCAAACACCGTAATCCCAGCTCCTGCGTTACCTGTTGGATTAGGACGAAATGCAAAGTTTGATATAGTACGTGGCGAATAAGTTTTCGACTGGCCTGTTGCTCTAGTAGTTAGTGAGCCTGGCTGCTATGCCGGAGTTCGTTAGTTCTATTCCGACCCAAGACAAATATTTGTGTGATGAGCACGATCATTTGTTCTCGTCATCATCATCATTAATTCAGCCGAAAGACGTCCACTGTTGGACATAGGCCTCCCCCAAACGTCGCCACAATGATCGGTCCCGTGCGTCTTACATACATCGAATTCTAGCAACCCTGACCAGGTCATCGGTCCACCTTGTGGGAGGCCTTCCAACGCTACGTCTTCCGGTACGCGGTCGCCACTTCAGAAGTTTTCGGCCATCTGTTCTGCGTGCAATGTGCCCTGCCCACTAAAATTAATTTGTTGTTGTTGGTCGTTGTGTACGAACTACCTACGGTCATTGAACCCACTCAGCTGTTGTTTACTTGGAGAAATGAATTTCGTATACAAATATTTCAGTTTTAGAAAAAAGAGTTCACAATTTTTTAATTTTATGTTTACAAATCGATAGGGTTTCATGTACCGGATCGACCCTTCACGGGATTAAAACGACTGAAATTTAAAGGTGTATAAAAAAAAAGCTGAACCCGTTGCTATGGTTACGCGTAGTACTTTGATAGAGACCCGTAAATCGGTTACTGCGCATTCACGGTCGACCGCCATAACGGTCAAAGTTGTGTGTATTATAGTTTTATGTGGGGTTGAAGTAGTGGGTTACCTGATATAGCTGAGGCAGTATTTAATCATGATAGGTGCGCCCAGAAGATAATGAACGTAACCTCCTCTAAGCGGTAACTCTGAAGCATATCTTTTATAATTATGGTTGGTTAATAAACGTGGTTTAATTTTATTAATATGTCTGTAGTGGTTTTAATCTTTAGTGTATCTGTTATCTTTTTATTACCTATTACTTTTGCCTTTTAATAGCTACCGCACGCTGCTTTGCCTGTTTTGATGTCAATTTTAAATTTTGCACTGATTATTTACCCTATTTTTTTTTAAAGCACACCATCACCGTCAAAGCAAATAGGAAAATAAAAATCACAATGATATTATAAAGAGGAAAGTTATTGTGTGTGAGTGTAAGGGCCATGTTCACCGAAACGAATTTAACCATTGATTTCGTAATCGGCCTGTTACTATTTAAACACTTGTTAAACAGGGAGCGGTTTTTTCGTGTTCACCATCATCTTTCGGCGTTCGGTTACCAAACCGAGACATAACATAGCGTTTTTGAATGAATGAATGAGCAATACAATACTACCAAATTAAATGCAAGGGTACATCTTGCAATCTCGTTCACGTTTACAACTTTTTAATATGGCCAGACAATAGATGATACCATAAAATGTGAAAGTTGCTGTTCTTTGTTTCTTTGGGTTTACGAGAAACACATGTTGCATTGGAAGGTTTATTATCAAGCTCTTTCTTGACTGTCAGTGTTCATTTTGATGGTCTTGTGGAGTTTTGTGTTTTGAATTTTTGTTGTAAATATTTAATTTAAACAAAACAACAGAGAAACAAAATCGTACGTGAAAAATTATCGAATCACGATATTTGTGTGTGTCCTACGATGTCTTAAAGGTTCTATGTAAATAATAAGATAGTGACAATGAGTAAGTGTTAGTGAATAAGTCAAAGGACCTTAAATACCAAAAATGCATGTAGTTTTTAGTAAGTATGTACAATATAAATACTTACATAAAAATATATCTTTCGTCTTATTTTTCCACAAGATTTCATTCCTTGAAACCCGTTAAAAAGTTTTAGGTGATGAAAGATAAAAAACAGAGTACTAATAATTTACCAATCATGAGAAAACTATTAGCATAGGTTGTCATGAAGTACACGGATATTGTTGAAAATTCTTCATAAAAATTGTAACGATTTTAAAAGATTCCAAGTCTTGTTGTCATCGTATTTAACTGATGCAAATAGTAAAAATATTGAGATCGTATTCACCACCCATCATAAAATTAAAATCCGTTATTTTTCACTGATAAACAGGAACTTCGTTGATAAATCAAACAATATAACCTACGAAAGTTCTGTCAAATCACAGTAACCAACGTTTAAACAACCTCTTGAAGCTCTGTTAAGATAATCACCCGGTTAACGTCAGTAACCGATGTTTAGGCTTTGGTGAACAGGAAAAATTGCTTAAACAACCGATTTAATATTTAAACGGCCGATTTAGTGTTGGTGAACACCGGCCTAAGTTTATTACTTTATCATGCTCGAACGGCTAGACCAATTTTGATGAAATTTTGTACCCAGATGTATGGTATATCTGTGTCTTGGAAGAGCATATAAAATACTTTTTTTATCACGTGAGTATGTTACCTTGGGATATTTTTTTACTATCATATAGATGAAGTCGCTATCAGAAACTAGTTATTAATGGCGATGAAGCCGTTTTTAAATTCTAGCGAGACCAACGAACAGCAATTGATGTTTTATAAATACGTAAGAAGATTTACAAGTACAGCTGAAGAATATCCAAATATCTACTTAGGTATTTACTAATTAATTGAATAACAAAAACGTTACTTGAAATACTCGAAGCTCCGTTTATTTCTTCTTATATTATTTGCAAAAGCAATCGTAATAAATATAGGAATTTTATTTACGGTATAACGAGGACATCGCCGAGTTTGTTACGTAATTGTGTATAAACGTGACCGTTTTTAATTTGTAGGCCTGAGTGCTCGAAACTTAGGCCTGAATTTATTACGGAAAAATGATGATGTGTAAATTCGGACTTTATAAAGTTGATTTTGTAACAAACATTTTGTTAAAAGATGTGTTTGTTGCCTGTAGTGTCATTTAGGTTAAGACATCGATGAAATTTTTATTAATTAATTATGTATTAATTGATTAATTATGTATTAATTGATTAATTGTGTATTAATTGATTAATTAAGTTAGTTAATGTCTTAATTATTTTTATCCTCTTCACTGCTAACGTTACTTACACTACTCTAAAGGCCCATAATGTGACAGTGCAGTTATCAATTATAGTGACATCTATCAAAATACGCACTAGGCATCGTGGACCATTCTCTCTCCTAGAGTGGAGATCTGAGTCTCAGCAGTAGGATAAGATAAAAATATAAGGCTGTTTATGCTACGTTATGTTTGTGTGTCGAAAACATTAGAATAGTATAGTACAACATTAGTAGTAGAATAGTTGAGTCATTCAAGGAAGAATGATCAAGGTAATTGATAATTTAATGTCACGTACTTTATCCTTTCACGCATTATACAAATGCGAATAATATGGCCTTTGTTTAAAGATATTACATTTATATTAGTTGTAGAAAATTGTCATAGTGACTGAAATAGAACAGAATTTTCATGTATGCAATTTAAAAGTCATGGGGAGTGAAATGGCATGATTCGTACTTTAGCATGAAAAAAAAATCGGTCGAGGGTTTTATAAACTTTTAATTTAAGTTTTATTAAACCTAGTATACCACCGGGTCGTGGAATACCAAGAAAGAGATAGTGGGTCCACTTAGATGTCTTCCAAGAGGAATCAAAATATGGCTTAGAACTGGGAACAATGGAAAGAATGCAATGGCTTTGCCCATCAGTGGGACAAGTATAGGCTAGATCACAGAACAGATGAAAGAGAGCTATAATAATAGATTTATGGATGGATGGACTAGCCGTACATGTTAATTAAAAGCTCCATACTGAGCGATTTTATTAAAAGTGAGCCACATGGTTGTAATCTGGCGTTCCAACTAAGGTCACCTTGGTTGAGCCTTTTTTATAGTGGGTAAAAATCATGCAATGACGAATACCGCCCTTGAGCGGAGCGGGAAACAGTGTCAGACTCTTACTGACTGAACAGCCCACCCCGTCCTATCTTTGACTTGACGTCCTATTTTTGCATTAGGGCCAAGCCTTCCTTTCGCAAAGAGACCCTGGGTTCCAGAGTCCCTACGACCTTGGATAGGGCTTGGTTAGTGCTTATTTTGCGTAGCGCCTAGATGGATGTAAACCACGCACTAACACGTTCGAAATTCAATCACTGTAGTTGGGAAAACGCGCCTCCCTACCAAGGTTTACAACCAATGCCTTTACGGATTTAAAGTAGCAAGGTCACCTTGATTGAGGCGTCGGTATAAAACCATCTGGTCAACCTTATTACCTGCTAATGTACATGAAAATAAAGAAACAACCTGTTTTTCTCACACAATCTATTTATCAAGTACCCTCATAGTTCAATATTTAAACAAACAGAACTGCAAACATAACATAGAGCTCAATGAGGTTCTGCGATTGAGCTCTGTCAGTATGGTGGCTGCAGAGTCACAGAGCTGATAATTGCACGCATCTGTACAATAGAACCGTCCGGCTGTGAGGGATGTTGATGCGTTCTGGAGGGGCAGGGTTGGCACTACGCTTTGTTTGTTATATCACTCCTTTGTTAAGGTAATCTATCATTGCTAGCGACTGGTTGCGGTGTATTGAAAGAAATTGTAAACAAGACACGGTTATATTGGCTGATGAAAGGGTGTGAGTGACAGACTGACTTGACAGTCGTGACCGAGTGCTCGTGGTAATGGTAGGTTGAGTCCTGTACCACTGCCACTCTCACGATACAGGTCTGTGTTTGGCGGCTTGGGCCCCTATCTAAAACGATTTGTCACAACATATCGAAAAATTATAATCTAATAAAGATTTATTGCAATCATACAGAGTTTGCAATTTCTTGGTGACACTTAAACAAATAAATCATAAATATAATGCAATTATTTCTTGTGTACCTATACAATTAATTACTTTTATAGTTAGTTTTCATTTATTTTATTTTTATAATAAAAAAAAACAAGTTTTATTGTCAAACTTGAAGAGCCTGAAGTTACACTCTGCGAAGTTTAACGCTCATGCACTCGTAAAAAAATAAATGGTTTAAAAAATAAACGCCATTAGCAGTTGTTATTGTTGTTAACAACTATTATTGGCAGTTATTTTTATATAAGTTTACAAGCACTCGTATAAAATAAAAATAATAATGTCAGAAGTTGGCTCGCCGAATTAAAACGGTCGTACTTTAAATCCTACACCTACCTTTCTTTTTCCGGTCACCGCAGGCGCGGGCTTGCGGACGGCGAGCAATGGGTAGCTCGCTGTCCGCCCATCCGGTAACCATCTGGACTGAGCCCAAATCGTCGGAACGGTGCACAGTGTATTTTTTCCCCAAAAAATCGGACATGCCTTTTTTTTTGTGAAATCTTATACATAAATGTTTTATGAATTAATTAATAGAACACTCGTGCACCTATTTCTCATTATGGAGAAATAAAACCACTTTATTCTTTTTTATAGTGAAATAGTAAATCATCCATAACTTTTGAAATATTTCACAAATTTTCTTCTTGGTTTTTCTGATCCACAATAATCTCAAAACACATAATACTAATTGATTTATATATTTTTTAATTGAGTTTTAAGCGATTTATTTACAATTTAAGCATTTTTTATTTTATTTTTTTATGGTCGTATTTTCAATTATTTGGATTTTATTTTTCTTTAGAATTGTTAATAAAATGTGTTAGAAGCTTAGAAAAAAAAATCAGATCCAAATAATGAAGGATCTCTAACTTAGAGGCTTCTAAAGTTTTCTATGGTAATTATGGTTTTAGGGTTGTCAATATTTCTTTTGAAATTTATTTTATTTTGAATTAAAAAATGGTGGTTAGGGTAACAATTATTATTCTTCATCCTGATCGGCCGAAAGAATTTCTGTTATGTTGTCGCTATCGGTATGACCTTCAATAATTTCAATTTCATTTTCTGTTGCCGCCTCAAAATCGTCTTCAGCTGAGATTTCATACGGTTTCAGTAACTCCACTACCTTGGATGGTAAAGGCAAAGATTTGAGTTTTTTCAACCTATTCTGAAGCCTAATGTAGGAAATTTCTGGATCTGACGATTCCAGTGCCCTGTGAAATAGGTCCAACATTGTTTTTTCACGGTCGGATTTTCGGCTATGGTGTTCTCTGTCATAACGCCAGAACTTATTCCGCGCTTCACCGGCTTGTTCTGATAATAGACCCACTGGAAGAGCTGAGCTATTAATAATATCTTTGCCGTGAATGAGGATTTTGTGCATAGTTACTGTCATTGGGTACCAACCATATTCTGCCACGTATTTAGATGCTACGGTTTTGCAAAAATCTCCAAACTTATCAGCATCTACAGGTAGACTACAAGATAAGGTGACCAGAATCGTGTGAAGATCGTCCAACAACCACTGACTAAGGCCTAATATTTCTGCAAACACTGCACGATTTTGATCAGATAGAACGGTTCGGGCTGTGTTGCCGTCATTTGTTGTTCCAGCATTGGGTCTCACAACATCAACCAGCACTTTCAGTTCTTTTCGCACTCTCTCTTGCACACGTTTCTTTGTTTCCTCTACAGTGTTTGATTCCAGTGAACATTTGCTTACCCTCCATTTCTTAACAGGAAGCTTGTAGCCCAAATGAAGTAAAAACTCCAATACCCGAATCCATGCATGCAAGGGGCTTATTCCGTATTTGAAAACCGACACATCTATTGGCCGCGAATAAATAATATCTAATTTGTTGAATTGTGTAGAGGTTGCTTTGCAAAACGGACATTTAAGTTGAGAAGAAGTCTCTGTTATTGTATTCAGAACTTTGCCATCTATGCATGTCAAATACAGTTGTGGTTTTGCCCTTATTGTCTTCTTGTTAGATGTCGTTGCTTCTAATGTAGTTAAATCCTTAATTTGGTCATCTATCCACTTCTGTTCATTGAGTATTAAATCTTTCGTCTCTTTTCGATATTGGATATGAATCGGGCGGCAAAACCTGTATGATTGTGGAGTTGGGTTTAACCAAAGAACAAAGTCTTTTTTTGTTTTTATCCGCAATGGAATGAATGTAGTGGCAAATAAACTGTTTTCAGGGTCTTGATTATCAGAAAAATTTTGTTTATACAATGATTGACCCGAACTACCATCAAACCCCCAACTACCTTCAAAAATACAATCTACAGTATCAAGGTTTTTTTGTTCACAATATGTTGATATAATTTCGTCGCATGAGTGTACTAACCTTTGAAGAGTGTGAGAAAGTAAACTAGCTAATGGGACAAAGGCTTCTCTCTCTGTTACTTGAACTGCACTATCCGGATAACATTTTTGTTTTGCGTCGAATACTTTTTTATATGTAGGAAATGCTGGAAAACCTCTTGATTTTAAATCATGTTGCAAAAAATTGTATGTAGCTACTGTAAATTTTCTGTCTATAAATACTGCTAAAGCTTCCTCTGGAGAATAAGGACGGGGGTCTTCGCGAAGTTTGGTTGCTAGCTTAGTCGGTCGTGTTGGACTTTCAAGACAAGAATTTATAACAAATTGCAAATCTTTTGATGCATTGGTTTTTAATTTTTGACCTTTTGCTTCTAATGCACTAGAAACAGCTTTGATAACTTTTGCCGGTGGTTCACTTTCTAAAGAATACTGGAGTTCTTTGCACACCCTTCGTTTTTGTCTGCCACTAAGTGATTCATAGACCAAACATGAAGAAGTCGAAGGAATGGCATCGATTGTGGGCGACACGGCAATATCAAAAATATTTTGTTCAGGGACTATATGTAAATCTTGAACACTATGATTTGGATCAGTATTGGACTCTGAAATTTGTTGCTGATGATGAGGTGCAAATTCATATCTGTCAAGCGATTGGCTCATAATATTAATTTCAGAGTCAGGAATAACCACAGAGTCGGAAAGTGACGCATCTTGTAAAGTTGGATGTTCGCTAATTAAAAATTTATTCAAATCATTTTGTATCGATTCTTTAAGCCACGTGTTATTCTTCTTTGCAAAAAAGGTCATATTATATTTACAGTTTTTGTAGAGGATTTCACATTTAGACGTGAATTTAGCTATTGCTTCTTTGAATCTTTTCTTATCATTGACATCAGTTTCGGAAAATCCTAAAATATTCAAAATAAGGTTTGACCTTTCTTGTAAAGGCAGGTCAGTAGGGCGAATTTTCAATCCCATTTCTTTTGATTTGGTGATCAACATCTTATAGGCATCGAGCCTACTAATTACGTCTCCTTGTGTACTTGCGAATACTCCCGGAGGATGAAGAGTACCGGCTGTGGCGTTATCCACAACTCCATCAACTGCCACTCGTGGACCAACATGAGGGTTGGCGCCCTCATGCCCTCCTTGCAGTAAGTCAGCCGGTCGGAGCCCGGACAGACATCCCTCAACAGGCCGGGTCAGGTCCTGTTGAGGCAAAGTGGCGCCATGGGTCTTTGACGGCTCCATGGTGCCTCACCCCCGTTCCTCCAGGAAATATGTGTTGGTGCAAGGTTTTAGCCGTAGCCTAACGAGGGCGGACCCCTTCCCTGAACCACATATCACCTTTCATTGGATTTTAAACTGAAGATTTTAAAACTTTATTTAATTACTAGCTTTTGCCCGCGGCTTCGCCCGCGTGGTATTGGGGTTGCCTAATAAGAAGTGGTATATCCCACGGGAACCTTATGTTTTCCAGGATAAAAAGTAACATATGTGCTATTATGAAGTATACGCTATCCTTGGGCCAAATTTCATACAGATTCATCAGGCCGTTTTGGCGTGATTGAGTAACCAAACCAAAATAAGAAGTTATATAAGGTGCTTTTAAAATATATGCCAGGCTTTTTGGGAGGTGTACTGTTGTGTTTATAGATTACAATAGTGAAGAGCTTTCGTGCCCAGGAACAGTTAATCCAGTTTGAGAAAATAAAGTAGTTAAATAAATATTGACTCTATTCTGCACAACGTGGTTCACAAATTACGCGCGATGTTTCTCTTCGTCAATGAAACAGCTGCTATCTCTTTCCATTCGTTCTACGAATGAAAACTAAAATCAGCTGACTAGCTTGTCCCTACCTAATTCACTAGGTACGCAATAATACGTAGGCAAACAAGTGTTTTAAAGTGCAATTACTTACCAGTAGTTACCAGTTACGATGATAAACTTCACATCACACTTAAACAGTTCAGTTTAAGTTAGTTTAAACAATAGGTACTTAGATTAACCTTTCGACTTTTGTAATTACAGACACAATTAAAGAACAAAACGCCGGCGTTCGCTTAGGGCTCAAAAGTGTAATATCAAATAACGATAAATTACAGGAACTTGGCGTATTTAAAAGTTATCCGACACCAACGTATTTAAAAGTTATTTACACACTCCCTACCGATTTTGAAACTGTTGCACAAGTCCATCTCTGCGTTGCACACAAATGGGTTTTCACTTTGTTCAATGTGTCCGTTTTACTGTTCACTTGGCTAAATGTTTTTAATAAAAACGCGCGCGATAATAATAAAACTAAATCCCGTGGCGGGCGGGAGGCGACTGGCAAGCGGGTGGTCGGCCAGCGCGTGCGGCGAACGGGGTAGTGCGCGCGGGGGCGGGAAGGGGGGGGGGTTGCTGTGCAGTAACGACCGAGTGGCCGGCGCGCAGGCGGCATTCGTTTGAAATGAATGACAATCGTAGTATGAATGGCGCCGGTGTTTTGCGGCGCGGAGCGGCAACAGCGTATCGTAATATCGTAACACCGGAGGATGGTTTTATGCGAAAAAAGAATAACACAAATTATCAACATTTTATCTTTACTATTGTACAGTGGCGAAGAGTCCATATAACACGATTCCCATCGGCTTCTCTTATAAAAATTTGTTCTACAGGTCAACGACCTTGTTAGTTCGTTCTATTGCTCATTTTACTTCCAATTTTTTAAATGCCTACAACTTTGAAATAAAAATGTCAAAATCTTAAGCCGAAAAATACCGAGTTCCCTTTGCAAGCATCCAAATCCCATACAATGCATCTATCTCTTACTTTCCCATAAACTAAAACCTATTCTCTAAATCGTTCTGTCTCTTTTTAACTCGCAGAAAATTGTACCAAAATAAGCCGCTGCGCGCCGGGTTATTATGAGTAAAATAAATAATAATACGAGTAATGCACAGGTGTCCAGGTTCAAGACCATACCTACTCAGCGATGTCTATGCACGTGCAAACGAGACAGAAAAATTAATTCCTATTTGACTATAATGATTCAAAATGAGAATGAATTTAGCTGTTTATAATTCTTACTGGCGAATAATACATTTTATTTGGCAGGATTTTTTATACGATAAAATTGACATGGCGGCTAATTGTTTGGGTGGCGCGAATAATTCGATGTGTTGATATTGTTTTCTTGTCGTTTCTTATGTTTTTCAATATTGATGTGTGGTGAACCAGGTGAACTGTACATTTATTTTGTGTTTTGGATTGCGGACATCATTTTGAAATGACATTCATTCATGTAGACTGCTGTAATTAATAGATTTTTGATGTGCAACGCAATGTTAATCCTATTTTTTTGCATCATGGAGTGTGCTATATTAGGTAATTTGACTTTACGCTCCGGCTTCCCTTCAGAAAATATCCACCCTTCGCCACTGCTATTGTAATCTATAAACATAATACTATACTTCATAAAAAGCCTGGCATATATTTTAAAAGCACCTTATATATCCCACAGGAACCTTGTGTTTTTCCGGGATAAAAAGTTGCCTATGTCCTATTCCGGAGTGTATCCTATGCTTGTGCCAAATTTCATCCAGATCCGTCCAGCCGCTTTGGCGTGATTGAGTAACAAACATCCAAACATCCAAACATTGTAACTTTCGCATTCATAATATTCGTAAGATATATTTTTTTTTTTATTGTTGTTGATATGTTTCAATAAGTAAATAAGACCAAGATAATTTATTCAGATAATATTATAAACTGCGTTGGAAAAACTGACATTTAAAAAAATTACTTCAAATATTATGTTTATTAAATTATGAGGCGACAACCCTATCCAGAAAAATCTGAATTTTAACAACTCCGAGATCCTGCATAATTAGGATCCAAGAATTTGTAGGATCATAAGCATAAATAAAAAGAACATTTCGATCCTAGTTACAAATCCAAATATGTAATAATATGGCGGTAAAAAAAAGAAAACATAAATTTACAAAATCAGCCATAAATCTGTTATCTTGAATAAATAAAGCCTAGATGTTTTTTGTTATAGGAGGGATTTTAAGACACTATTTAATGCCGTCAATAGATTCTTAAAAAGAAGTCAAACTTTTAAGTTATAACTGTTTCTATGGTTTTTCTGGAAACCATAGACATTTTTTTCAAGTACTAATTTTCAATATTTTATAGCAAAAGGGCAATCAGGAGTTTTCGTCTCGCATTTATAATCACAAATCCTATGAAATTAGATAGTAAAAATGCCATGTCCGATTTTTTGGGCGAAAAATACACTGTGCGGTGGGACGTTTAGTCAGTAGAAGTCTGACACTGTCTCCTACTCTACCCAAGAAAGGGATTCGTCATTCGATGATTTTTCCCACCATAAAAAAAGCCTTACTTTCTTATTTTACTTGGCTTGTCATAAACGAATTCCAGTTTGACAAACGATCGACCGGTAGGGCAACGGCGGGATTTAATTTGGAAGAAAATTGAGTAGGTATGATTATTCATGGGTTTACCCTCATGGGTATCCCATGTGGGCTGTGAATACTGTGATACTCCAGTAACATAAATATTCAAATACATCGAAACTAGAATCCGAATCCACTCATTGACAACAAGCAAATATCCAAAACACAATCAGTTTTAATAGATAGTCAATCGTCACAGCAGGCACTAATAATTCCATTAACTTCTAATTGAAAACAACATGATCAATTAAAATGTTCAATTAAGTGATGTTTCAATTAAAGTCGGGACACAGTTTGTATTGTTTGTCGATACTTCTGAGTCCTCCAAATCTTTTAGTTATGAAACAAAGGCTTGGTATTCAAGGTCGGACTATCGATTGATTGTACTGAGAAAGTCGCGAAGTAGTTTTAAATTAATCAATGGTCCCTTTATTTAGAACTTAATGTACCTACAGTAGTGGTACATAGGCGGACTTACCTAATGCAACAGGATATTCTCTATCAGTCAACCTTTGGGTTAAAAAGACTACGCTGTGGTAGGAGTGTACAATAAATCGAAAATAAGAGATTTTTTAAATTGGATGGAGTAATTTTAAGATTAGGTAAATTCTGGATTTTATTTTTACAGTGATTCAAAGTCATGTGATTTCTTCTTCATTACATAGTAAAAAACAAAGTCGCGTCCTGCTGTTCCTGTGTGTGCTTAGATCTTTAAAAGCGAGCAACGGATTTTGATGCGGATTTATTTAATTAAAAAGATCTAAGCATGTAATGAAGATATTGAATTGCATATTAATAAATTATAGAGTCTTCCATGAAACCAGATATTGAACAACCCTACTCCCGTCGAAGTGCGGTAGAAAAGAGAAGATGCTTCTGACAGTAGTAAACGATCTATTTTCCGTCGTGTCGGCGATCTCATTTGATTGTGATCGTGAATAATGTACGTGTGTTATGCTTTATTGATGTTCCTCTTCGAACTGCATTCCGGACAGACGTTTATTTGCAGTTTGCAGCGGAATATTCTTTGCTTTGTCGTTTGGAGTGTGTGGACTGAGGTTGTGTGACGTTTTGTTTTGTGTTTGTTACGTAGCTTATACCTTGTGTTTTTCTTGAAACATTTTGAAATGCAAAAGTTTGTAAGTGTGCAGATTTTGATGAAACTTGGTACACGGATTAACTATGTCTTAGAATACCACACAGGTGTTTTTGTCCTGGATGCAAAAATGGTCTACTTTAATGGGCTGCGCTGCCCCCTAGTCAAGTTACGATCGTTACGTTAACGTCTAACGTTTGGAGTTGGCCACTTCCCGTTTTCTTTTTTCTGGCGTCATCTTCAAAACACCGTTAGAACAAAGGAATTGAAAGCGTGGCCAATTGACCCATTTATCTATATATATAAAAGGAGAAACTGAGTGACTAACATATCAACACTCAGCCGAAACTACTTGGACTAGGAGAGTGAAATTTTGCACAGGGCTTTCTTTTATGATGTAGACGAAAACTAAGAGAGGATATTCCAAAATTCACCCCTTAAAGGGATGAAACGCATGTCCAAAGTTTGTGAGAAAACCTATTTTCAAGCGGCCGCTGGCATAATGCTAGATTACTTATAAGGATGTTGGGTTTAATGTCGGAAAAACTAGTCAAGACAAACTTGTTTTCACAACTGAATACACAGATTTTTCTCTAAGTAAAAATATTTTTCCCACAAATCTGTATCAGATTTTTGACACAACATGTAAAATTCCTCTATTGTTAGCTTCGCTATACGAGCTGCGTCATATTCGCTTCCATTAAAGATGAGACAAAAAAGTAGGACACCTCCCCGATATTCTGTGTAAGAATAGAAAGAATATTTAATAAGTTGTGACAAGTTTACTTTTCGAGGTATTTATAAGTTTTTTGCACTTAATTTCTGAAGTAATGAGCTCTTTTTGTAATGAATTTTTTTAACATGAAATTGAAAAGTTGAATAAAAGTTGGTTAGTTGAAAAATAACACCTACATGTGCTAGCTGCACATGTAGGTGTTATTGTTTTTATGTTATTTGTTTTTTATATTTATATATATTTTATTTATTTTTTATATTGTTATTTTTTAAATTCTGACGATTTTTGTACCTAACACGAAAGCTCTTGCCACTGTGTGCTTACATATTATTTTCCGTTATTTATTGCCTATTTCATTGGATTTAAATACCTTTATATGGGTTTATTATGGCTACTCGTCTCACTATATCTTCACGTAATATAGAAATAAATTAAATTGCTCGTACCTATAGCATTTTCCATTTTATATCCCACCATCGAGCAATTAAAGCGACGTCTCATAATTTTACGAGCTATAAAACTGATGTTTCCGCACAAGTGCTAATAGCGTGGTGTTTGCGAGGAAGCAAACGCTTGTCCCTGAACTTTCCACTAATGTACTTAGACAAGTTTGACGCTTGATTGAGTCGAGTTCGTGGGAGGAACTTCATACAGGGATGTTCACACCGCACCGTCTTCTTGAGTGGTGGCTGCGTGATTTAGAGCGGTTTATTGAATGAGTCTTCGATGAATTAAGTACTGGATTTAGGATCGCTGTTTCAAAAACGGCCCGACAAATATCACCCCAAATAACTGTGGGGCGATATTTGAAGCCAATAAACCTTATTACTTACTTATATTTTTTTTTAATACATATTTTTAAAATAAGATTTGAATTTCGAATGTCATTTCTTATTTTACGTACTATTTAATGTTAGGGCTTGAATCCATACTTCATTATCATTACATAGTATAAAACAAAGTTGCTTAGATCCTATGTATGCTTAGATCTTTAAAAGTACGCAACGGATTTTGATGCGGTTTTTTTTAATAGATAGAGTGATTCAAGAGGAAGGTTTATGTGTATAATACATGCATAATATATTCAATATCAGTACCCGTGCGAAGCTGGGGCGGGTCGCTAGTATATTATAAATGGGAAAATAACAATGTTTGTTTGTTTGCCCGTCTTTCACGGCAAAACGGACGGATTTTTGTAGTGAGTGTCATACGCTACTTTTTGCCTCTTTTTAACCCTCCACTTCACTACAATGGGGGGGAAGTTTTTATGGAGTATTCCACAATTTTCAAGTAGAAAGCTAAAAATTGGTATGCGGACTATTTATGACTACTAAATAGTCCGCATACCAAATCGAATACCGTTGTCATTAATTTTTCATATAGATTTTTGGCTTCCCTTTTTTAGTCTCCTTCAGAAATATTCTGTTTGAAGAGTATCAGTTTTTGAGATTCGACAAGTCCTACTAATATGATATTATTTATCATACTGAACCTTTTACTCCATGAGCAGAATTTAGATCCACATGTTTCATGATTGAGTGAACTTATCGCGGGGAAGTTGTTTCGCGGCATCACACATATTCGCGCCATGCAATTAACTGCCAACCGCATGATTTAAACTTGGAACAACCGTGGAACGCCGTCATACGTTTGAAATTTATTTTATTTTTAACATCTATTCACTGAATGATGTATGAACAAGTGATGTTCTTTTTTTTAAATAAAATGGAACAGTAATTTTAAAAAAGCGTCCAAGCCATATATACGTTTTTACATTGATGACATTTGTGCAGATTTGACGTTCACGCAGTGTGACAGCGCTGTAAGTCTAAAACCTGCTCTACACTACTCGCGAAGTTGGTCGAAGTTGAACGAATACATTAGTGTAGAAGGGTATTTCGCTTCGCCGCTTCGTGCAACCTCACCTCGCTTCGGGCGACTTCCAGTCGTTGTCCTCCTCGCGATGTTGCACGAATGTGTAGTGACATACTTCGGACTTCGATCAACTTCGATGAGTACTTCGTCGAGGCAACTTCGCGAGTAGTATAGAGCAGGCTTTACAAGTTTTGTTAAACGTCATAATGTAATAGAGCGCTGCAACGGAATTTTGTTTAACTGTACAGTATTTTAACAAATAGTTTCTATGTTCGTGCTTGTCTACGTTAGAATAAAAGTCGATGAAAAAATAGAATAGAGGTTATGTTCATGAATAGTGAAATACATAACCAACCCACCTAAAGTGTTGAACAATTTCGACTAGAAATAATCTCAACTACCCACTCAAAACTTGACGCCATGGTTCACAAAATCCTCTCGCGAATTTGATATAAATCCGATAAGCTTTTAAAATGTTTCAAACAACTGGTTCACAGATTCACACAGTTTTAGAATTTACCGTTCGCTTTACTAAAATATACCTACACGTAGTTCTAAATTGCAGCGAACTGTAAATCCGAAAAAGGTTTACTGCATTTTTTTTTAAATGTTACCCCACACTAGGAATTACTCCTGTATTGTTTTTTTTTTGCTTTTCTGCACTGCACGTAGTACCCCTAAGCGTATATACTACTAACTCTCAAAAAAGTCCCAATATTTTTTTTTTACCAAATTTTTTTTTATCGTTTTCTTTGTTTCTCATAGTGCCCTTAAGCGTATACTTCAACTCCTTAAAATCCACCCCTAAGACTACCCACTGACCCTAACTTCACACTTGCCTAGATCCGACGGCCGTTGGTAGCAAATGCAAATATCGCTAAGGAAGTCAACACTAAAATAAATTTCTCATCTCTATTTTACCGAGATCGCGCCTGTTTCAATAATTCCCCATATTTTCCAAGACACTTGAGATACAAAAATATATCAATACAATCGTCACGATATCCACTAATAATTAATTTGCAAATAATTTAAACAGCCACCGAACTTCTTTCGAAGAAATCCCGCCAAAAACTCACGCTGGAAACAATTAAGATGCCTTAATGTCTCTATCTTTTTTTTTCTTTTTTAGTAAAGCGTAAAACCTCTAATCCGAAAAGTCAAGTGTTAAGATTTTTTACCAGCCAGCATTGTTGTAGTATTTGTCCAAAAGTCCAGAAAAGTCCATTGTTTATTGTTTATAATATTTATATAAGCTTCATAGTTTCTCGTAGCTTGGATTCAAAAGAATTTAAAAAAGAATTACATTTATTGTAGAAACGGAAAGCACAGTGATATTTCATGCAAAAGCGAGTAAGTTATTTATGAATTCATTTTTGTTGCAGATATTCTACACCGACAGGCTGAATAAGAGGTTAGTTTAATGCTAAGCTAGGTAACAAAGAAGTTTTTATGCACTGTGGTTTGTGAATGTGAAGATAAAAGTGACGGTAAGTAAAGTAAATCCCAACTAGGGACATGATTATAGCTGAACTAGTTTCTACCTAATAAATTTAAACGTGAAGGAGTTCTAAAAAATTTAGGAGGTACCTAAAAACTTTCGTCTTTAAAATATTAGTGTTATTATATTTTTAACGTTTGGTGCATTTTGATCTTAAACAATTTTTAATTTTCTTTTATGTACTCTTTCATTTGATATCAAACTCGGAATGATGCTTAAAAATACGATACAACATCCACCATACTGATTTTTTAATCCAAAAGAACTACATAGACTGTGTCACATGGACTATAATCACAAATTGATTAACATCTCTTTCATCAAAATGGAAAAAGAATATTAGAGGCTACGATGGAACATACCGTTACGTCCATACACGCAAATACATGACTAAATCATGACCCTTGCTTTAGAATTTGTCGTACTTGGTTAAAAAGTCCAACTATAAATTTTAGTCTATGGATTAAGCGGAGGTTCGCTGACAAATCGACTATTTGTTAGGCTTCCAATTAGTCGAGTTGGCGTTCTAAAATCAAATGGAATTAATCGTAATGAAGCACCGCTTTGATTCGTTTGTTTATCCAGCTCATTGTTGTCGCCCCATTTGTAAATAGCTCGTGGTTCTTTACACAGAGCAGATTTATAAATATATATTTTTTTTATTTGCAATATCTATGGAGGTAGTTTTTAACAGGAATTCACTTGATTCTGAAGTTATAAGACTATGATAAGTGTAAATGTCTAAGCCGTGTGAGTTCCCAAGAACCGATAAACTTAGATTCTAATAATAAACATATTTTAATAATTATATTGGTATATTTGGATGAAAATATTGTTTATTATCATCATCATCATGTCAGCTGAGCGACGCCCACTGCTGGACATAGGCCTCCCCCAAGGATCTCCACAACGATTGGTTGTGGAGATCAGATTTCTTTTTTTATTATATATTAAAAAAAATATATAAATAAAAAAAGAATAAGAAAAAAAAAACGTTCAAAATATGGTGTCTTTCGCATCGCTATCGACTGGCCCAAAAGACTAGCGGCTAAACATTAGACAACACACTAGAGGATAAACATTGCCATACAGTGTGATTGCCACACTGTATGGCAATGTTTATCCTCTGTCTATATTATACGGGGTAGTACTTATTTTGGCTAAGTTTTTATTGTGGTGTAACTGTTGTAATGGCGATAATCTAGAAGAGAAATATATGGAAGAAGTAAGGCACTTGTTACTCTGACTTCAAAATAAATAATTTAGTCCCATCTTAGACAAAAAATTGTTCGTGGGCGTCACAAATAAATTCATGGGCAATATAAATTCATGCCATCTAGGCACATTCCTATCTCGGCATAGATGGGACTAAATCAAATAAACTAGGTAGCGTAAGAGAAACAAAAAAATATTCCTCAACTTTCACACATTTCACGCCATCTAGTCTTAAACCAAGAATCTAATTAGTTGGTTTTTTTTCACAATGACATTGCTTTTTTATATGTACCTGTGTACTTACTATTGTGTTTGTTTTTTTTTGTTTGTCTAAGTTGCACCTACCATGTTATGTTTCTGCACCACTACAAGGTCGACTGGTAGAAAATGCCTAAGGCAGTAAGTCTGCATTTGAACAGTATTATGTGCATAAATTTTTTATAAATATAACCTAATATCGGGTAAAATTGTGTGAATGGACAAACTTACTCTAATTCATATTAAAACACATTTTATTAGGATTATGGCTTTGATTTCATTTTTTTATTTTTAATAAAGCATTTTTTTTTCAATATTAAATTAATAAAAAATATTTAATTGCTGCGAACCATTTTTAAATAACGTGAAAAACAATAAAATGTTGTTCCTATTCATCTCCGATTTGTTTCTATTCACCCTGTTTCACGGTACCTGCATAAAAACTCCTTGTTCACGCATCCATATATCACAGTCCCTAAGTAGGTAAATAACAGTGCATTTCCTTTAAACGCCTACATTTTGTTATCACCTGCATAACTGCTAATGACATCCGCAAAGGGAAAGTGTGGCGTTGACAAGCAACACGGCGATATATGCTTTCCCGCACAATCGGAAAAGAACTGTCGTTAAATAGTCGTATAAAGGTCGGAAGTGTAGCCAAGTGTATAGGTAATAGTCGAGTAATAGTCGCAAGTAGAGCCTAGACTGTGGGAATATTTTGAGAGAGTTACCACTGCCCTGAAACTCAAAGGACAATTGAAGGGACTCCATTCGCCGGCCTAGAACGAAAAAGGACGACTGTGTTTTTAGTCAGTCGCATCAGTCTTATAATGTTCCCACTCCTGGGACTCAGGTCTCCTCTCTAGGCGAAGGAATGGGAAACCAACCCGCTCTGGCCCCCCTGTGGTAGACTACGTAATCTACCACAGGGGCCAGAGCGGGTTGATGCATGTCACATGTCTTCAAATTTTTGATTCTGGGACATGCCGGCTTCCTCACGATGTTTTCCTTCACCGTTTTGAGAGCAGTGGTGATGAAATAAATTACACAAAGCAATGCGCCTGGCTGGGTTTGAAACATTAAGCCACTGCACACTAGTGCACACCACTGCTCTCAAGTACAAAATAATTATTACATATTCGACTTAATTATTTTTGCTTATATCCATTTGCTGCCAACAAGCGTGATGTCCATTTTGACGAATTGCGACACACAGGTAATTCTGCTCAGTGCGAATTTTACGATAATACCTTTGAATATTTATTACGTTCATCAAGTGTTAAATAAATAACAAATTTTAATGAATTTGTGATTGATCATGTTTCAAGGACTCTTTCATGTCTCTGTTTTCATGATATTCGATACAGAAATTATGTGGACATGGTTTTGATACTACCAGTTTATTTATTGGAAAACTAGCTGTAGCTACTGGCTTGCCTCGCCTTGCTTGGCTCGCCTGCGTGAAAATACAAAATTGTCACAAGGGAATATGTAAGAAAAGTATCTAAGTTTTTGCAGGACATAGGGTCTCTCTAATAAAACAGCTTCGAACGCAGCACTGCTCCAGCGACGAAATCCAAGTAGGTACAATCCGTTCCAAATGAGAATAGGATCGATGGCAATGTTGTGACGTCACGTCGAACTGTCAAATCGAAGAAATTAGGTAGAGTGAACAAAAAAAGATGTTTAAAAAAAATAATTTACGTACGAATCGACAATGAAAAAAGTTTAATCAGAATACAGTTTTTCAATTTTATTTATCTCTGTTTCACTGTTTGATGTGTCTGAGTAGTAGTAAATAGAAGAAATAGGCGAATTGTTTCTAACAATGAAAATAGTTTTTCTTGTAAACTATTTATGACTTAAAACAATATATTTGGCAAATATATAATAAACCCTAACGTTTTTACTTCAACTAGAATTAACTAAAATTTAGTCATACAAAGCAAAAAAAAAAAAACTTTTTATTGATACGCAAATAAGATTTTTTTGCAAACCATACTTTTCACTCAAAATTTGACATATCGAGGTTATTGACTTTCCTGTTCTTATTTGGAACGCATAATACATTCAAAACACATACAAATCCAATGTACAGTTCGGCCGTCGTCGTCATGGCGAGTCTGAAGTTAGGCTCTGTGAATTTTAGTGCTTGAAAACTCGTACAAACAATACTCATAAAAATTGTGCATCTGTGTGTAAAAAAAAGGATTCAGACGAATTGAAACGCTGTGTTCGATCTTGTCACTGATTCAAATATCGTCATTTTTTGGTTACAAACCCATCAGTGAACTGCCTAATTTACAGTAAATTAGGTTTTTTTTATGGCGGGAAAAAATCATCCATTGACATCTCCCGCCCTTAGGCGGAGCGGGAGATAGTGTCAGACGTTTATTAACCAAACAAAAATAAACAACCCACCCTGTTCCTTCTTTGCCTTTCAGGGCTCTGGTGTTACGCTTTCGCATTAACCTATAGCCCCAGGAGGATTCAACCCTGCTTCCATAGTAAAATAGGGTGCGTTGAAATTTTTGAGTGACCAACACAAAAATAACAGAGCAGCTCATCACCAGTCAAATGAAAAAAAAAACTGACAAAGAATTGAAGAATTGCCGCGAAAAATATGCTCAGAAAAATATTCTCCAGAGGATTTTCTTACAAAGTTTTCTGCATTAGCATTTTATTATTAGAATTGCATCGAATAGCGTTGCATTTCATATTAATTTTGAAGTTAAAATGCATTTAAATTCTTTAATATCGGGCTGAAAGTTGCATAAAACGGGGGTATTACCCTTCGCTGTTTCGACAGATTAAATGAATTATTACACACTATAATAAATTTAATTGAATATCTGTTGACAGTTCAGTTCGTTAAATCGACGCTTAGTGTCAACTGTAATAGTGGTTATAAATCCAGTAAATGATTTATTTATTGATAAAATAATGTTTAATGAAACTTTTGATTGTGCTGTGGATTTAATTCTTTTGATTTATGTCTTTATTGCTTTTGGTGCGTACTATAACAATAATTTAAATACGCATTTGTGTTTGTTATGCTTTATGTTTGTGGTGCTTAAGAGGGGCCAAACGCGTACATTTTCATATAACCACTCCTTTGTGATTACGATGTTGTTGTTATATCTTTCTTCAAATATTTTGGATACATAGATAACTTGTGAATATTATCTAGGCTTCTATGGTAATCAAAACATAAATTTGTGGAAGAGTAACTCAATTACTCTTACAAAAAGACCTCTGAAAATCTATATTTATTCCCATATTAAAAATTACTTCTATAGAAGCCTTGCGCATTTAATCGAGATTCTAAATTATGTCATATTTATATTTTCAAAAATCCTTAAGAGTTTATAAAAAATACGTATTTCCTGGAACAAGTTTTGTGAAACATTCTAGTAAATCGTAAAATTAATGAATGCCAACAGAGTTTTCAGGTCTATTCTCTCTTTTTTCGCATTATTTGTACATTTAACATCACTTTGGATTGCGTTAAATGAAGCAACAATCTTTTAAACCATGCGCGACGTTAACGATAGGCGAGTGAGGAAGGCCCACTTTAAGCTTGATTATTTACACGCAGTAAGTATAACGCAGTGTCCTGTGTAGTAGGTAATTGAACGCGATCCTTATCGAGAAGCAAGCGAGGAACGCGTGAAAGTATATAACTGAAATTAAGATCAAATACATAAGTCTATTATACTAGGCAGCAGTGAAAAAATGAAACTTGTAAGTCAACAAAATCTAAAAATAAGGCTGCTTACCTATACAGGGTGTCATTGACATGTTAACGCAAACGAAAACCATAAATCCAGTACATGATTCTAGAACCCCCAGTGGTGGAATTTTTTGTCGGTCTTTTCTTATTTTTTTTTAATAAATTTTTTACGTTTTTTAAATTAAATTGTATAAAAACGTCATTTTAACATTTTTTGCGAAAAAAATGAGTGAATTACATTCTAAATTAATAATGTCGTCGGGTTTGACAAGAATAACGACTTTATTTGCCTCGGTGATTTTTTTATTAAAATTTTTAAGAAAAAAAAAAATTTTTTTTCTTTTTTTTTCAAAAAATATCATTGGGGTTGGTTAGAATAACGATTTTATACAGGTAAAAAATAAAAAAACAAAACTTTTTTTTCAAAATTTTGAAACAAAACCGACGAAAAATTCCACCACTAGGGTGTCCAGAATCATGTACTGGATCAATGGTATTCGTTTGCGTTAACATGTCAATGACACCTTGTATAATTCTTACACTTATTTTGACACTCGTTAGGAAATCAAAATCTATAGGGTACTTTCCGTTGAACCCTGTGAAGTAACATCTCATAGCACAAGTATTGGGAACAGTTAGCAAACTGATAAAAAGTTTTAAAATTTTTTGAAAAAATGTTTGTAGTTACATCAAAACATTCGAGACTCGATTCAGAAATAGAACTATTTACTTAAATAAGTTGGTATGGATCTGTCGGCGCGCAAGCCCAGGCCAGATCGAACTGACCGTTTGATTTTTTTTTTCATATTTCAGTAACTACCATTGCAAAATCTGATATTATGGTATCTTGCAATGTAAATATTACCACGTCGTCTTTCCATCCCAGTTTTACAAATACAATAATCTACTAGATATATTCGATGAATGTGATAGCACTGATAGCTGAGAGTAAATTCCGTTTGATTCGAATAGTCGTAGGTAACAGAATACTTAGATCAATAGAGCGTGGACGTATACAATATGATCTGAGGACAAAGCGGCCTCGGACTGTGAGGCTGGTCAGGGCTGGCCTGGGTATGGTTACACAATGGTTATTGCATATTTGTGCTCTAATAACAACTTTTTTTTTATGGTGAATAAGCTATGTGAAGGTCTCTCTGTTGCAATACTAAAGGGAGTTCGATTATTTACGAATCTAACTTTTTATGTTTAACTACTGTGAAGTGTGAAAGAAATCCTTTTTTGTGCCAAAAGTTGACGTGATTATTTGTAGTTAAACAGTGATACAATAGTTGATGGTGAGGCGCACTAACTGGTGCGCCTCACCTCACGGCTCTTAATAAACTTATTAAGAGCCTATTCACTCTAGTCTTGAAGACACCTAAATTATAATTGGACGCAAATGACGCTGCACTTTTTTCTTTGTTTAACAGTATTTCTTATTTGATAAAACTACTCCGATTCCCAGTCTGTATCGATAACTTACTTTATAGATAAACTATCAGAAACTTTACCAAAAAATAATGGCACACAGTGTGATCCCATATTCATCACGCCTACAAATTCGGTACCGATCACTCCACGACGACGTACGAGCATTGCGTTGTGAAATATCTGAATATTCATCAAGTCCTAACCTAGTCGTTTACGTTGCAGATCGTACACCAGGAACTGTGTCCTCCATAATTGGTACTACCCGCTTTAGTGTTCAGTCCTGCCCCTTTTTCAAATAAGCGAGCAAGATTTACCTAAACTCTAAATACCTGAAAAAAAATAATATTGTGGTTTCAAAACCTCAGAGAGCAGTGGTAGCCGAGTGGTACCTAACGGTCTCGACTTACGAGTTGTAGGTCGAGGGTTCAAACCCAGCCACTACTTTGTGTAATTTATTTCATCACCATTGCTCTCAAAACGGTGAAGGAAAACATCGTGAGGAAACCGGCAAAACTCATCATATTTTGATGAGGGAAATTAGAAGATATCTACCAATCCGCACTGGGCCCGCGTGATGGATTACGGCCCATTCTCTCTCCTGGAGAAGAGACCTGTGTCCCAGCAGTGGGAACATTAAAAAGGCTGTTGATGATTGATGATGATCAAAACCTCAAGTATCAAATCTATGTTATCTATAGCTGTAGTACTACATTTTTAAAACCCAAGTCTTTCATTATTATTTCAGTCCATTGTTGGATATAGGCCTCCCCAGGTGCTGCCTTAAAGCAGCGTTTGGGGGAGGCCTGAGTCCTTCCAACACAAGTTTCCTACTTGAAATCGAATGACGATTGCTCGAATAACATTTGCTTGAGAACGTTATTTATTTTTTTTTTCATTATGGCTTTCGAGATTTTGATGCATCGAGATAGTGAACTGTCGCGCTCATAATTCATCGATTTCATGTACTGTTGAGCAAACGTTTTTAGGCTACTGTTATTCGAGCAATTGTCATTCGATTTCAAGTAGGGAACCCTTCCAACACTGCGCTTTCTCTACCAGACACATGCAAGACAGACATGTAACTCATTATCCATGTTACTATAACTGTAATACCTGCATTTCTAAAGCCTAAGTCTTTTTCTTAGAAATTTAAGTTTGACGTCGCTGCGGTCTACGTATTTTGAAATAATATATCAGAATATTCCAACAGCATGATACACACTGTTGAATAACGAACAGGCTCCAAATATCATGAATTGATGTAGCTCAACACTCTAGGGACAGTGTCTTAGAGTATGAATGAGACAACGGTTTGACCGACAAGACGGATAATTTGGAAAGCTATAAATGCTAAGCGAGGACGACCATTTTTGGGCTTACTGTCCGTGGACGCGTAGCTTTTTAGACGTAGTCTTCATTTAAAATTATTATGATATTTTCTTTTTTAGTCATTTAATAAAATTGTATACCCCATATTAGATATTACCTACTCTTGTATAGAGAGTGCATATACAAACTTATTCACTGAATACACTCTTGTGGACGAGGAAGAAATATCTGTAGGCTATATAAATCAGTTCCGTGTGGGAATAGAACACCCACCCTCAACACCCCACCCACTGTACCCTTATTTTTAATCATGTTTGTCCTATGTATACTTGTAGTTAATACTGTGTACCATAAAGTATAAATAAATAATAGAAGACGCGACACGCAGTGCAGCAGCCTATCGCTCCGATGATTGAGACAACTGTGTCGTCATCTTTAAGCTTGTCTTATCCATACTTCAAAGTCAATACTCTCGAGTCTAGGTTGATGAGAAGCGGCTATTTCTCGGTAAAGTCTAGATAGCGTGAAACGTCTGTATTTCGTTGCGGCAACCCTGTAGATGTTGCGGCGACCGTCTCTGAATGTGCCGCAAATTGATTTACCTCCTTTATCTCAAGACTAGGACTGCCACGCGGTTTGAACTGTATCTATTTTGAGTTTTATATCTGTGAATAGAATAGTATTAGCGTTAAATTATGAAGTAAAATAACCTTCTTTGCTTAGAACGTAGCACAATCCCAAACCTAGATAGATGTTTTCTGAGGGGAAAGAAATCATTTAATTTTAAAACATTATCAGGTATTTTTAGTGTTGGTTAAAGCATCGCGTCTGTTACGATGCCGATGTTATAATATGTTTTCTCAATAAATAAATGTTTTATTTGCATAAATAAGGTATCGAAGGTTGACAACATGAATAAACTTGACCTCTTATTCTGCCTTTAATTTCGTTGTGCAAATATAAATCACAGTAGTTTAAATGAATAATGAGTGACGCATTTATGAAACATTTATTATTATTTATTGAACTACTTACAAAGGCAGTTTTACGGAACTTTCAGCCCACGAGCCCGACTAAATTTAAAGCCACTATCCGGCTTCAACTAAATAAGGCTATTTACGAAAGACAATAAAGTGCTAAACTACATAAATAGCCATTCGCAGTCCAGATTGAGTGGAGAAAGTTATACTAACTTTGATTCACAATCATAGTTTAGAATCCAAGTTATTGTACTGTAACTTTAGTTCTGATTGTTGAAACGTTTTGTGATATGACCCAGTTCCATCATGGTCTGCAGTTCTACGAAAAACTAACTGATGTGTTAAACTGGAGCTTTTTGAACAAGCTCTTTTAAGTTGTTTTCACCATGTTTTGATATTCAACAGTGTGTATGATTGTGAGCTACCGTTTTGGGCTTATATAGTTGTACAGTTTAAACGGAATGGAGGGTAAATTAGGCTTTCTCAATTTTTATATAATGGGTTCAAAGTAGGGTCTTCTGCTTTTTGTGATCAATATATGTAGTCACTTGGACAGCTCTATCGTTGGCCTCGTAAAAGTCATTAAAGGTGCAGGTGGTAGTACACGCTGGCCAGGAAAGGAGGTGACGCACATCCTGTGAAGGGGCGTTACACTGGCACAGTAT
Source organism: Mythimna loreyi (assembly GCA_029852875.1). Taxonomy (NCBI): domain Eukaryota; kingdom Metazoa; phylum Arthropoda; class Insecta; order Lepidoptera; family Noctuidae; genus Mythimna; species Mythimna loreyi. Next base: position 16,971,129 of record CM056784.1, on the reverse strand, counting down.
TTGTGAGAGGTCAAGGAAATCCCATTAGGCTAGATTATCTCTGCAGCGGCCAACCTGAGCCCGCAGTTGGATTAGAGATTTTCAGATTGGCCACTGCAGTTCTTGTCCCAGTAGCGAATGTTCTACCGGAGGAATGACGGACAGAGTGGAGTGTTTTATTAGTTTTTTTTTTGTAATCAGCTTAAGTCTGTCTAAACTGCCAAATCCAGGCCACCGTAGGCGGCTTATGAACGGTAATCGATCGGTAGTTTGCCATCCTGTAGGGACCAAACAAAAAAAAAAGGGAAGTGGATTTAGTAAGATTGAGGGGCTTGTTAGGCTTGGTAACGCTGAGGGGCTGTTTGAAAGAGCTGCCATGGAACTCGTAAAGATTAACTCAGCTATGGAAGCTCTGGGAGACTTTCTGTTACCGCCTGTGTATACAGTATGGTTCGTTTAGGTTAATGTTTTTTTTTTTCTTAATTGCTGTAGACTAGTGCTTGACTGAGATCCCACCTGATGGTAAGCAGTGATGCAATCGTTGATGGTAAGGCGCATTAGTTTATTAAGAGCCTATTCACTCTAGCCTTGAAGACACCTAAATTATAATAGGACGGAAAGACCACAGCTGGTAAACTGTTCCAGTCCCTCGAAGTACGCGGTATAAACTACGAAGCAAAACGCTTAGTCCGGGAAGTAGATGTCTTAACAACGTAAGGGTGGATATTTGCCGGTGGTCCAATGTTGGAAGATTGGAGACAGAATATACAGAAAAAATTAACTGCATGAAATATTTATTTAAGCAGACGTTACTAAGTTCTTCCAAGGCTGTGTTTAGACTCTATCTTGATGTCCGTCGCAACGAAGACAATCAGCCAAGCAAGTTTATAATTGAATTGAAAACTAAACTGACGGACAGTGAAGTTGTGTAAACAGGCATTTTGACAATTAGATAGCGACTTTCTGATAATGTAAGTTTAATTAAAGTTCGTACTTCAAGATAAGACACGCTAAATTCTTGTAACTAGATGTTAGGTAGAACTTTATTCGAAGTGGGTCAGTCGTTGTTGAAAAAGAGATGAACAGATTTTTTTTACAAAGTATTTTTAATATTGAGGGTGAGGATTTGAGATGACACGCAACAATTAAATTGCGCGGAGTTCCGCTCCACAGGTCGATCTGAACTCCTCGACTCTCCTTTTCTTTCATATAGCACACCATCCATCTATTTCTTCTTTGGTCTTCTTTTCCTCTCCTTCCCCACATGTATACCTATTCATAAAGCTAGAACTACAATGCGTGGACGTCCGTCACAGACACCGATGCCGGCCGCCGCTGATAAGTGTAGTGCAATCGTTGATGGTGAGGTGCACTAGTTTATTAAGACCCGATTCACTCTAGCTTTGAATACACCTAAATTATATTCGGACGGAAAGACTACAGCCGGCAAACTGTTCCAGTCCTTCGATCATAGGTCCTTCGGTCCATTATCTGTGTTCCTTCAGTTTCTCTCACCGTCACAGGATACAGTAATCTATTAGAACATTCCCACAGCCCTAGTATTTCTATTTTAAAGTTTTACGTAGTTTTGACAATGAAATGAGATTCAGTCGTTCAAAATTGAAATAGTTTTTGTACTGAAAGATATTAAATAAACCTTTAACTGAATCTATCGGTAAAGTTTGTTTTTAATAGGGCCGTTACAAGTTCGCAATGAACATTATGCTAACGCTTTATATATGCAATGCCTATACTATGTTGTTATACTTTCAAATAACATTTTTAGAATTTAATCATGTACCGATTTAAACATTGTATTAAATTATCAAAATTTTTAATACAATTTTCAGAGTATGTTAGCTTAAAGGTGGAGTTTTAGTCCTAAAATAATATGGGAGAGTTAGATATGTTTAAGTGCTTTAAGGGCTGAAACACACCTGATGAAGTAAGTGAAGTTTTCACCGTGAAAACTGTACCAGTAGCCTACCAGAGAGTAAATGAGATTTTTGGATGGAAGGTGGGAAGTCATCTATTCGTCCTAGGTTGTCGTGAGAGGGCGTGGCAGACTGACTGACTAAAACTACACCTGTGTTTTTCAGATGACCTTTTCTTTCTAGGAGTGGTCTTCGAGGTCAAGAGGATTTTTTTTAAGGTAACCTGTGGCGATACCTTTTTAGAAATTTCTCTTGGACAAAGTAGGTATTGGCCTCGACGGTTTGTTGACATCTCTTTGAGGGGATCAAAGAAATCCTACGAAGTACATTGCATTCCAAGTAAAAATAGGATTGCCTTGATTAACCTTCTTTCGTTCACAGTTCGTAAATAAATTAAATTTAAAAGTTGAGGTGACGTTGGAGCAGTGGTGGTCGAGTGGTAACGGCTCCGACTTACGAGTTTTAGGTCGCGGGTTCAAACCCAGCCAGGCGCATTACTTTGTGTAATTTATTTCATCACCACTGCTCCCAAAACGGTAAAGGAAAAAATTGTGAGGAAACCGGCATGTCCTAGAACCAAAATTCGAAAAAAAAAATATTTAAGCATACATAGGGATAGATCGACAGGGACAGATAGGGAAGTGACTTTGTTTTATACTATGTATGTAATTCTTAGATTGTTTCATCACCAACCAGAGATGCATGGACCATGAATCCTCATTTTTACCTTGGATACTTGCAAATATTTATAAAAAAAAAAATATATTCTATCTACTCAATAACACTGTAACAAGCATCACCAAAATACACGAACACAAAACTAATAAATATTATTATTAATACAAGTCCAAATAAAATTGTTATTCCGAATATCACGAAAGAAAAAAACTTAGTGGCGTTCCTAGAAACTGTTTCTGTCCCAAGCCGCAAGCAAGGATTCCTAAGAAATGGATAACAACAACTTGTTTAATTAACTTTTACTTGTATGAAAGTAAATTGACTTTCTTTCTTTCTTCATCCTTTGGGCAAGATTGAAATCATGTAGCTTTTCCCTTGTACAGGCAAGTTGTGTTAACCTATCGTTTACTGTCGTAAAAGCAAGCAAAGATATTTGATAAACTTCAATGTTTTAATGTAAATGTGATTAATAAAAATTGCTTAGAAATTATTACATTAGCAGTAACAGCGATGTGAAACAGTTTTTTGACGTTTTTATTTTAGTTTGATTTTGATTAGTCGTATGGCATTATTAGAATATTTTTTTTTTAATTTTATTTTACTGTTAAATACTTTTTATTGTACGGTGTGGACTGTATTATTTTTATTACTCGACGTTCGATAGCTCAGTAAAACACTTTTAATCGTTCAATAATTCACTATATTTATCTAACACAAATTAAAGTTCACTTATCCTACATATGATCACAGTTTATATATTTACAAAAGAGTCACAACAATCACATAAAACAGTTCTAATAAGACGCACATAAAGTCACATAAAATCCACATAAAAGAGTTCACAAAAGTTCAAATAAGACACAAATATATAAGAGAAAGAGCACATAAGAGAGACTGTACATAAGAACTTACTAGCACCACTACTTCTTCAGAGTTACTTCTTGATTCCACTGCTGTATCCGACGAACTGTAATCCAATGAGAAATCAAGCCTATACTTATACTTCGGTCGTAGGGGTGCAAGTCGTGGCAGGGAACATCTATTAAATTCTTAAATTTCCTCGTCTCCACCAATCCATGTGGAGCAGCATGGAGTCAGGCCTGAACCTGCTCCCGACCTGTCGCGACTTGTTGGAACCTGTCTGTGGGGCCGTTTAGTTACAAGTAAGCGGCGCCACTTTCCTTATTGGGTTTCCTACTGTGATTCTATACATTATTAGGTGCTTTACTAATTACTTATTGGTAATTTACATTATTCTAATTAGTAACTTATTCTAATTAGCGTGGTGGGTCTCGGCGTCCGTAACAGTTCCTCCCCCCGGCGTAGCTCGCGAAGCCTCTTCTTTATTCAAAAGGACGACGAGTTTGCTCGTGGGGCGCCGAAACACTCCTGTGCGTGTTCGCACCTCCGCCACTCTGATGCCGCCGTCTGGTCCGCTGTGCGTCTTCTCAATGATTCCCATCGGCCAGACGTTTCTTGGCAAAGTTCCATCGACCACGAGGACTATGTCGCCTGCTTGTAGGGGCCGGGCGTTGTTTCTTGGTTCCCCTCGTGGTACCAGTTGGGGCAAATATTCTTTTACCCAGCGCCGCCAAAAAAAAAGGTCTGCGAGCGCTTGGCTGGCCCGCCACGTTCTGCGGTCAGCTTCTTCGCATGGCCCTGTCGTTGGTAGGCCGGTTGAGGACCCCAGCAGGAAATGGTTCGGTGTCAGGGCCTCAGGATCCTCTGGATTCACGCTGACATGGGTTAATGGTCGTGCGTTGACGGCGAACTCTGCTTCTGCCAGCAGTGTGCTGAGCACCTCTTCGGGCGGTGCCTTCTCGCGCAGGGTGATGCTGAGCGCTGTCTTCACTGAGCGGACCATTCGCTCCCATGCTCCTCCTTGGTTGGGCGCTCCTGGAGGTATGAAGCGCCACTCCATCCGGTTTAGTAGCCCCACATCTTTCAGGGCTGGCAGCCATTCTTTATATGCTGCCCGTAGTTCATGATCTGCTCCTCGGAAGTTTGTTCCATTGTCCGAGTACATCACTTGCGGCCATCCTCGGCGTGCCGCCATCCTTCTCAGCGCCATGATGGCTGAGTCTGTTGATAATGATGCGACGAGCTCTAAGTGTATAGCTCGACATGTGAGGCACGTGAAGAGTGCGCCCCACCGTTTCTCCCGGCGCCGTCCGATCTTCACCATCATCGGGCCGAAGTAGTCCACCCCACAGTTTGAGAATGGGCGGTGGAACGGGTCCATGCGAGCGCGCGGCAGATCTCCGGTGGCCGGCGTCTGTGGCATGGACTTCCTCCTTTTGCAGAATGCGCAGTTCTTCTCTATTGCCCGTACCGTGGGTCTTAATTGTATGACCCAATACTTTTGTCTGAGGTCGTTGGTCACGCGTTCCCGATTTGCGTGACCCGCTGCGCAGTGTTCCCGAAGCACGATGAGCTTCGTTATTGGGTGACGGCCATCAAGGATTATGGGCCTCTTGGCTTCTGTTGATGCGGTTGATGCCTGGATCCGACTTCTAACTCGTAGTAGGCCGTCTTCAAATACTGGATCCAGTCTGTACAGTCGGCTCGTTTTGGGTATTCGTCGAGCTGACTGTATCCTCTTTAGTTCTTCTGGGAAGCTGTCCTCTTGAGCCTTTTGTATTAGCTCCCTCTCGGCGCGCTGTATGTGTCGATGTTCCAGTTCAGTTGCAGCACGTCGGCACTTATCTATGAAGGCGAGCACCCTAGCTGTGGTTCTCACCAGGGTCTCGTACTTTGAGAAGCGGGCTGGGTCGGGTAGCCAGCTCTCGGTCCGGCCTTCTCTTGTGTGCAGGACTTCTTCTTCTTCTTCTTCTTCTTCCCTTTCTTCTCGGTTCCTGCTGGGCCATTCATCTTCTGGGCTTCGGAGGAAGCCAGGTCCCTGGAACCAGCGGTCGGTAGCGCTGATCGGCGCATTGGTGAGTCGTGTGGCGTCGTCGGCTACGTTTTCCTTTGTCGGTAGCCAGCGCCACTCTTCCTTCTTCGTAAGTTCGGCGATCTCCCCCAATCGGTTTGCCACAAAGGGAGTGTAGCGTCGTCCATCATTTTGAATCCACTGGACGACCGTGGAGGAATCGGTCCAGTATACTGTCCTGCTGACTTCTACTCTGTGCTCTTTGCGCACGTGGTCAGCCAGTCTTGCACCAATCACGGCAGCTTGTAATTCGAGCCGTGGGATGGTCTGCACTCTCTTGGGCGCCACCTTTGCTTTGGCGGCGACCAATACGACAGTATTGGTTTCGTCGTAGTGCTCTATTTTCCAGTAGGCCACAGTTGCGTAGGCCTGTTCACTGGCGTCGCAGAAGACGTGTAGCTCGACGTTCTTGTGTCCTCTTGACATGTAGTTCCTTGGCAAGCGTAGTTGAGCTATCTCTGCCAGTTGAGTGAGCCAATCGGTGAAGAGCTCATTCTCTCTCTCGGGGATCTTCTCATCCCATGTGATGGGAAGACGCCACAGACTTTGCAGAATTATCTTCGCTCGAATTGTGAAGTGACTCAGTAGCCCAAGTGGGTCATATATGGACATGACTGCACTGAGCGCTTCTCTCTTGTTTGGAGCTCGCTGACGATGTCTTACTTCTGCTGGGACTCGGTTCATGGAGGTGTTGAACCCCAGCTCGTCCTTCTCCGCGTTCCAAAACAACCCGAGTATTTTGTTTTCGGGTTTCTCTCCCCCCAATTGTGTGGGAGTTGTGGCGTGCAGCTCCTGGGGTACATCTCGTAGCACCGTCCTGTTGTTGGTGCTCCACCCTCGCAGTGTGAATCCTGCGACTGCATGTACTTTTCTGATCTCGTCTACCGCTTGTAGAGCTTCTTCTGTGGTTTCATAGCTTGTAACCAAATCGTCCATGTAATGGCTCTGCTTGATTGCTTCCAAAGCCCTTGGATACTCTTGCCCATGTAAGTCCGCGTTGTAGTTACGGACAAAGTGAGCCATGAAGGGTGAGCTGGCCGCGCCGAATATCATACTTGTCATCTTGTACTGGCGCGGTGGGCCCGTTCTGTCGCAGCCTCGCCATAGGAATTGCTGCGCTGCTTGATCCTCGTTCCTTATCTTGATTCTCAGGAACATCTCTTGTATGTCTGCTGTGACGGCGATCGCCCTCTCCCGGAAGCGGAATATGATTCCCGGGAGGGACAACAGAAGGTCTGGTCCTTCTAATAGTTTGTCGTTCAGGCACAAACCATAACTCTTCGCTGCTGCGTCGAATACTAGCCTCTGCTTGCCGGGCTTGTTTGGGTTCTGCACGGCAAAGTGAGGCAGGAACCATGAGACGGCGCTTGACTCCTCTGTCCCGTCGCATGGTGCAGCGTACCCCTTTTCAAATAGGTTCTCCATTTGGGTGCTGTACTGCTGAGCGAACTCAGGCGAGGCGTCCATCTTCTGTTCGATTTTGTTCAGTCGTCGCAGAGCCGCATTGTAGCTGGGCGGCATAGCGACGTCGTCGTCTCGCCATGGCAGTCCTACTTCGTAACCACCTTCTATCTTCTTGATGGTCTTCTTTACTATGTCGATTGCTCGTTGATCGGAGTCGTTCACCCGCGGTTCTCGCGATACCCCAATCGCTTCGAGTCTGAAGTGAGCTTCTACCTCTTCATGAAGCTGATGATCACGTTGCTGTTGCTGTTGCTGCACCTCGTAGACATGCAGCACGTTGCCCTCGTTCACGATGACGTTTCGTGGCGTGGTCCCATGTATCACCCAGCCCAGCTGCGTTAGGGATGCAGCAGGTTGGTTGGGGCCACCGACGCGTAGTTCCCTCGAAACTATGCACTCCCAGTGGTCTGTCCCCACTAGGAGTCCTGGACGTGTCGCACCGTAGCAAACCTCGTCCCTGGGCAGGTCCTTCAGGTGTTCATACTCCAGCAGTGTGTCAGGTATTGACTGCTGGTGAAGCTTCATGTTCTTCATCGTTCTTGCTTTTAGTTGGTGAGAAGTGCTGTCATGGTTTACACCTCTCACCTCGATTGACACCGTCTTGCTGTCCTGCTCCTGGGATGACATGTTGACCCCATGTATTCGTAGTGGTTGTGTCACCCCTTCTGCCCCAATCCTGGCTGCCAGGTCTTCATCAATCAGGGTGATGGTTGCCCCTTCGTCGAAGAGCGCGTGCGTTCTCACCTCCCCCCGTGGACCGGCGACGATGACTGGACACATCTTCAGCAGGACAGTCCGTGGGCCAGTGGCTGGTTGGGTTGCCACTGACATGACTGTGCCTTCGTTCGATGGCTGTTCAGTTGCCATTGTGGTCGCTGACTTGATATCGGGCGACTCCTTCTCTGCTGTTGGTTCCCTGTGCAGCGACGCGTGGTGTGGTCTTCGGCATTGGTTGACACCACATGGTCTTGCTCTGCACTCTGTACGCCTGTGCTTTTTGCTGGCGCACTTGAAGCATACTTTGTTTGCTTTCAAACATTCCCAGCGTTCTTCAATTGATAATGCTTTATACTTGGGGCACTGTACTAATTCGTGCCTTTGTCTGCAGCTGGGGCACTGGACGTCCACTTCGCCAGCGCGATCGGTCGTAGCATACACTGTCGTAGCTTTCCTCTTCACAGGTGCAGCAGGCCTTGTTTCCTTTTTCATGGGTGCGGATGCGCTGCTTGTTGACGGGGCGTAAGTGTATCGTAACGCCCTGTCTGCCTCACGCATAAGGAATCTGGATAGTAGTACTACCTCAGGCTCTACTGTTCCTTCGTTCTCAATAGCATAGTCGCACCACCTCGATTTTAGGTGCGGGCTTAGCTTTTCTATTATTTCTCTTGTTAGTAGAGGGTTATATAGGTAGCCCCTACGGTCAATTGTTCTCAACACGCATACTGTGTTTTGTATTTTAATCGCGAACGCGTTCAGTTCGCTTGCTGATGTGCCTGGCCTAGGCATTCTTCTAAGCTCTTCCAGTGCCTTGTCGATCATGACCTCAGGCCGACCGAAACACTGTTCCAATGTTTTCATAATGATTTCAGGATCAGTGGCGGTGTGTAGCAGTGCTGATACTGCTTCTCTCGCTTCACCCTTGAGCGAGCTTCTCAATCGTTGCAGGTTCTCTGCAGGTGACACGCTATACATGTTTGTGGTGTCGCTGTAGGCGGCCTTGAACGGCAGCCACTCGCTGACGGCACCCGAAAACGACGGTAAGTCTGTGTGCCGGAGTCGTGGCCTGGCCATCTTCTCTAGGGTCACAGCCAGTTGTTCAATGCTGTTCCTTCCCCTGGTCGGCGTGGGTGATCTTGCTCTCGAGGCCGGGCAGTCGAAGCGCAGCTGCTTCTCCTCCCTGCTGTCTGTGCGTCCTCCAACCTCCTCCCGTGTGATGGGCGGGTTGGCGCGCAGCCATTGGTCGACTTTATTGTGCTGAGGTTCCCCCTGGGTGGGCTCCTCGTGGACGCTCTCCTCATCCTGGATTACTGAGACGTCCACAGCCAGTCTCTTCTTGACTAGCTCGGCTTCCAGGTCCAGCTCCTTTCGTCGAATGGCGGCCAGCTTTTCGGCAGCCTCGAGTTCAGCCAGCCGTATTCTCGTTCTGACAGTCGCGGTTGACCTCACCGACTGGGCTGGCGATCTGACTTCTTGCCGCCCCGATGGTCCTGCAGTTGTGAGGTCTGCAGCAGTGAGGTCTGCAGCAGTGAGGTCTGCAGCAGTTAGGTCTGCAGTAGTGGTGGTGGGCCCAATCATGCTCTCCAGCTGTGGTGATGCTGGCGGATTGAGCGACAGTCGTCTTAATCTTTCCTGCTGAATACGTTCAGCTTCACGTCGGCGCATCTCTTCGCGCCTCTGCTCTTCTAGCTCAGCTAGGTCGTTCTGACTTCTCGTTATGACCATTTTTGTGTCTTATTTATTTTAGCACTGGTTTTACTGACTTTACTGTACTTGAAACAACACTGGCTCTAAGTAAAGGTTGCCAACACTGACTCTAATAACTTAAGTACACGTTCTAGTACTTGTGCAACACTGACTCTAAGTACTGGTTCTAGTACTGAGCAACACTGACTCTAATACTTGTTAAGTACACGTTCTAGTACTTATTCAAAACACTGAAGTTAACTGAGTACGCGTTCTCGTACTCTAGCAAACACTGAAGCTAAGTACTCGTTCTAGTACTTATTCAAAACACTGAAGCTAACTGAGTACTGGTTCTAGTACTCCCATAAACACTGCTTCTATTACTTTTAAAATTCACTGAATTTAATTTAAAGTTCAACACTGACGCTAAGACTTTGAAAACACTGATTCTAGGTCTTACTTTAAACACTGAGCACTGAATTTAAACCCTAAATTAACTGTTGACTGGACTACACTAAATCCGGATCGATTGGACCAGGGCAACTGTACGGTGTGGACTGTATTATTTTTATTACTCGACGTTCGATAGCTCAGTAAAACACTTTTAATCGTTCAATAATTCACTATATTTATCTAACACAAATTAAAGTTCACTTATCCTACATATGATCACAGTTTATATATTTACAAAAGAGTCACAACAATCACATAAAACAGTTCTAATAAGACGCACATAAAGTCACATAAAATCCACATAAAAGAGTTCACAAAAGTTCAAATAAGACACAAATATATAAGAGAAAGAGCACATAAGAGAGACTGTACATAAGAACTTACTAGCACCACTACTTCTTCAGAGTTACTTCTTGATTCCACTGCTGTATCCGACGAACTGTAATCCAATGAGAAATCAAGCCTATACTTATACTTCGGTCGTAGGGGTGCAAGTCGTGGCAGGGAACATCTATTAAATTCTTAAATTTCCTCGTCTCCACCAATCCATGTGGAGCAGCATGGAGTCAGGCCTGAACCTGCTCCCGACCTGTCGCGACTTGTTGGAACCTGTCTGTGGGGCCGTTTAGTTACAAGTAAGCGGCGCCACTTTCCTTATTGGGTTTCCTACTGTGATTCTATACATTATTAGGTGCTTTACTAATTACTTATTGGTAATTTACATTATTCTAATTAGTAACTTATTCTAATTAGCGTGGTGGGTCTCGGCGTCCGTAACATTTATTTAATTAAATATTTTTGAAATGTAAATTATTTGTAATATATTAAATATTCATATATTATCATATGTTATCCCAGCAGCTGTGTTCCCAGCAGTGGGAACATTGAAAAGGCTGATGATGATCATATGTTATAAATGTGAATCATTTGTCTGTCTTTTAGTTCTGTATGTCTAAATAGCTTTAAACGAAACTTGGTACTTCCCGAATACTAAACAAATATAGATTGTAATTCGTCTTACAAAAATACATTTTCGAGTCGAATGTATGTAGCTCTCAGATAAACATCCAATAATTGGAATAATTCCCTCTCCTAGAGAGGAGGCCTGAGTCCCAGCAGTGGGAACATTATAAGGGCTGATGATGATGCCTTTGAAGTATTATTTGACAATTTATTTAAAAAAAAATAGTCTCTAAACATAATACTGATACATCTCAATCCAATCATCTAAAAACAACAATAAAATTTAGAAAAGAAACAATACAATAAGTTGTTAAAACAATCAAGCTAAGTGTGGCTGACAACGTAAGAGATGAACAGAGATAAATTCTATTTACGGTAGATTTGAGCTGCAATCCGCTCGGGTGAGCTGAGCCAACGAACTGAGAGCTACAGGATATTATCTTATGAACAACATTGATACTTGGAGACGGACTTACGGACTAAGTTAAGGATTTTGGTGAGCCATTACTGTATTGGTGCTAAATGGATTTAGCAAGATAAAGACAGATACTATACTGTCACTAGCGGCGGCAAATGGGTTTATCTGCGAGAAAGTAAAAAATTATACCAAGTGATTATACTGCCACGATAAAATTAGGATTATGTGACGAAAAATGTCTTAAAATCACGGGCAGCATATTAAATTCCCGAGAGCAGTAAGGGTTTCATATAATTAACTCCCGATCACAGCGAGGGAGTCGCAGGAGAAGTTTTAATTGATCAGGCAGCAATGACCGGATGGTACATATGTGGTTCTTCGGCCTACCTACATTAAATAAATTATTGAAGTATAAGTGTGGTATGCAAGTACCAGTAAAGCCGTGTACCTACACTTTATAATGGTATAATCACAATGGTACAATATGCAAACACGACAGGTTAGTGGCAAGTTCAAATATGTGGGTTAGTATAACGACATGCGAGCCCGTATTGTTACACTTTTCTGCTGCTAAATAGTAAAAGATTAAAGTACATTAACCTCTATTCAACGTGGTTTTTTATACCTTGTAACTCTAGGGTATGAATGAGATGGGTTATTGTAAACTCGTCACAGTATTCTTTGCCAAAAATTGGTAGCTATATATTTATTGTAAATTCGTCACAACCACTTTGATGAGATTACAATAATCCAGTGAAACCGTATGAAAAAATCAAGTAACTTTGTCTTTATATGTAACTACTAACAATAGCTTTATAAAGTTTCTTGTATTATATAGCTTTATAAAGCTTGTATTATATAGCTTTATAAAGCTTTTAAATAGCTTTATTAAGTTTCTTGTATTATATATGGACTTATGTCAATAAATGTCATTAATTATAAATTATTTTCCAAATTATCATTTTTTGTAAATTTAATTTTCGATGTAAAATAATTTGATAAAGTCACCATTATTTCTGTAAATATATGATCTAATGTCAATTATTTAATTGCAAAATATTTTAGATTTCATTGGTGTCGCAACGTCTCGATTTGTCATAATTATGGGTGACAATTATTCAATTTTATCTTCGAAACCACGCGTTTTTTTGACCACATATTTTACGAGTTTTAATTTGTTTTTTTTTTTTATATAGAATGTAAACCTTGAATTTTAGGATATAAAAAGAACACGTTCTATATTTGCTGATCCACATGTATCCCTAGCAGATGTTAACAGTATCATAAAGAAAATAAAACACTGGTCACGACAAAGGAACGCCATAAAACAATGGAGAAACATAAATGGTTGCAGTATCGGGCAGTGTAGAAGTACAGTCAGTATTAGAAATATGTGGACAAACAACTTTAAAAGAGTTTTCGCTAGCCCATTTTAACGAAAACTATTTTTATTTTGCAACTAGGAAACATTGTAGTCTGAAAGATAGACAGATTAGTTTTGTTTAATTTTTGTGGTCGTTATTTATATTTGTGTTTTACAGTCGCTAACTACTGTTTCTTGGATATCGAGAACCTAGACAAAACTCTAAAAGTAATATGTATAAGTAAGTGAATAAAAAAATAATTGTCGAAGTCATGAGGATCATGTTTGAGTCACGTAATCATCATCATCATTTCAGAACCATTCGGACCCAACGGCCGTACGTTCTGCGAGCAATGTACCCTGCCCATTACAACTTAAGTTTGGTGATTCTTCTTACTATGTCGGTAACCTTCATTCTATGGATATCTTTATTTCTGATTCGATCACGCATGGATATCCGAGCATAGCCATTTCCATTGCCTTTTTGGATGATTTTAAGTCTTCCGATGAGGCCTATTGTGACCACATTTCAGACCCATATTTCATCACTGGTCACCACTAAGTCACGTAACTCGTGGTAATAATTTTGCGCTGTTAGTATGTTGTTATATTTTTGCCGTTAAATGTACTTTCGTCTGTATGTGTGTCACAGGCGTGTCTTCCCGTCAGCTGTACAGGCCCTGTGGGAGACACCGTTCGAAATTGAAAACTGAACGAATCGCACTTGTCGCATTCGCATGCCGGGAAAATTGCACTTGCAAGGCATTTTGTGAACGTGCCTTTGCCTACGAGGCACGTGCTTGTGATTGCACGTGTTACCGTGAGTAGGTTTTATAAGTTTTCGTTGCTTTATGGTTCTACGGTATAACAGAATCTTATATTAACACAATATTCATACAGTTGTGGTTTGGATCTCTTCTAAAAATAGAGGTCTATTAGTTCCTATTCAGGACGTTTTTTTTTTAAACCAACGCAAAATGCGTCAATTTTCCTGCTGCGGTTTTCCCGCCGGCTTTAATTTATGGTTTCAAAGCTAGAGTGAATAGGCTCTTAATAAACGTTGGTGGTAAGGTACACCCTTACCACCAACGATTGCATCACAGTTCATCATCAGGTGGGGTCGTCAAGCACTACGTTAAATTGGTAAATAAAATTTTAGTTAGTTTAGTTAGTAGTTTTCATACTTAGTTAATGACGACCATGTTCGTGCAAATTCTGTAGAAAATCAGCCCTCCTAGTCAAGTTACGAACCGTTCGTGTCAGTCGACACGAAAGGTTTGTAACTTGACTAGGAGGGAGGCGTTTTGATAGTAGAAAGAGAGTCCTCTTTCTACTTTCAAAACGCCTCAGCGTCACTATCATTAAATATCATAAAACTACAGGATGTAGCTGTGATCATTGTGGATACGATAACAATTAATTCTGTAATTTCGAACGATGTGGACTTAGCTACGAATTTTATTGAGATTATATCATTTTCATACATTTGCTTCTACTAGCGATAACAACTTTACTGTAGATAATCAACTTGGCTAGGGGGCAGGCTTTAAATAGTTTTTTTTATTGATTATAGGTTCACTCTTGACCGCTATCTCACCTGATGGAAAGCAATGATGCGGTCGACGATGGAGCGCATTTTTGTAACACTTCTTTATTCAAATATTGAGAACAACTAACAACACAGAGCTGGAAAAAGCCACGAAATGACAACTTGTAACACGTGTTCACTTCGTGCTGAATTTGTGTTAGCGTTTAGAGAATGTTCCGTTTGAGGGAGCCGTTGTGGTCTTTTTGTTACGAAAGCTTCTATGCTTTTCTAGACGAATTCGTGTGTTAGAATATTATGACACGTTAGATGGAAGTTAGCTTTTTTTATGGTGGGTAAAAATCATCCAGTGACGAATCCTGCTCTTGGGTAGCGCGGGAAACAGTGTCAGACTCTTACTGACTAAACACCCCACCCCGTTCCTTGTTTGCCTTTCGCACTGGGGCCAAGTCTTCCTTACATAAAGAGACCCTGGGCCCTAGTGGCCTAGGCTTTAACCCACACGTTTTGCACAGTCTCTACAAAATGTAGATATGTTTATTTTTTTACCATTATCTGCTTACAGAAAAATGTCTAAGATTATGAACTACTCATACAAATTACAATTGCCATTATAAAACTCAATATTACTACAGAGGTCACAATTTCAGTAGTTTATGCGCTACCATAGATATTTACGACGTTTGACACCGAATAGCTAGAAACCGAGCCGCTTGAATGGAGGCCCACGGGTTTAAACGAAAAAGCTTTTACTCCGAATTGTTGGCACCTAGCCATCATCCCTCCTCCCTCCACTGATCCGTAATTACGTTTCGTTGACTCACACAACAGAACCTGCAATTAGAATAAACAACAGTCAAATAAAAATGTTGGTTTTAGGGACCCGGACCTCGAAAGTAAAAACCCTTTTTATTAAGGTTATTGACGGTGTCTGTCTGTCTTCCTCTCAAGACCTTTTTTCTTTGGAATGCGTGGAGTTTAATCAGGCAGAAATTTATAGATCTGCAATACCTCGAAATTGTGCTGAAACCTAGTTAAGCGTACTCACAACAAATTCGCGTTTGACCGAATATCTCATCGCCTATTAAAAATTAAAAAAACTTCGAAGCCAATGCAGTGAAAAGAAATGGACGTTTATGCGCCGGTGAAGGCAATGTTTTCTTTAGGTGGGAAAATCATTCAATGACATGATGTCAGACTTTTACTGACTAAAAACCCACTCCTGTGGGTCCGGGTCGAGTTTTCATTCCAGAATCAAAAGTCAATACGAAAACTTAAGAACAAACGAATGAGCAAAGTGACGTATCTAAAAATAGGTTCTCTGGAATGGATAACTACTGTGAGTGGCCTCTTTGATCATATTATAATTTAAATTTTTTAATTTAAAAAATACATATATACATTATTAAGTTTGTGATTTAGCCTTATATAGTTTTAGTAAGAAAATATAACAAAATGGGACCCTTCCTGTGTCAGTTCGACTCGCACTTATCCAGTTTATTAAAAAAAAAACAGCGCTCGAACAAAAAAGGTAAATCGCGTTACAATGCGAGCGAATTTTACTTTATGGAAAGAAAGTTGATGTTGTTTAAATTTGTGTAAGAGAGTTGTTGGTAATACATTTATACGATGACTTTTGAATATCCAAATAAAATTTTGAGATTGTATTAATGGAGCGCCTTGAAAAGAAATAAGATTTAATGTTCGTCCAAGTTGATTTTATTTTTAGAACAAAAAAAAAAAACACCAAGGTTTAAGTAAGACCACTTCCGATGATGCTAGAAAGTTGTTCAACTTCATGGCCCAGATCTATTGATCTCTTTTGATATAACAAGTGTTAGGGTACGATGTGACTGTCATACGCTGTGAGTTATAAAAGTTCTTAATTTTTTCTTAAGAAATAAAAAAATAAAAATAAAAAAAAGGTGCGGTGTAAGATCCTGCCTATAACGTCGTGGTTATGAGGCATGGAGCCTTGTAACCGCGACATTATAGAAGAAATTTTATCCTGAATAATAATCCTATCGATCAGAATAATAAAATAGCTAATGTTTGTTTTTTATTTTTATCCCGGGTAAGCGTGTTTTATGCCTCGTTTACACGTTGGCCCAACCTCGGCCAATCGCGTTTACGGGATTTCCCCATTTATAAAATGGCTACACAATGGCGATTGACCGAGGCTTGTCAACACTTGGCCAGCGTGTAAACCTACCATTAGAAAAACTTTGAATGTAGTGTTAAACTGTTAATTTCCATTTGAGACTGGCATTTGAGCTTTACTTTCGGTTCTTGAAAAACAAAAAGTCAAAGAGTTTGCAGGTACGGTTGCGTTTATATCCGCGACCTACTCTAAGTCAGGGACGTTACAACTCGGCCACCAATTCTCCCATATCCTATTCAGCACCCCTAGCCAAGTTGATAATCTAGAAACGTTAGCGCTAGTAAACAGTTGTTTTTGATTAGGTAATCAGTGGGAATCATGGGAATGACTTCATTCCAACAAAAATAGTAGCCAAGTTCACACATCATTTAAAATGACAGAATGAAATGTAATCGTTTCTACAATGAGGATCGCTTCATTCTGCAGTTTTATGATATAATTAATACTTACGTTGAGGCGTTTTGATTGTAGAAAAAGACTCGTCACGAAACTATTGTAAGTTGGCTAGGAGGGCAGGTTATAATAATGTATAGCACCTATACTTTGTACTCTATACGAGGTAGTACGTCTAGCAACTTGCATGTTTATGCGTTATTGCATGTAATCCTAACTAAGTTTATTAGCTTTATGAAAATTTATCACGACTTCACCGCACTTCTCATGTAAGTTTCTTGAGCCATTTTGGTAGGAAGAAATTTAGTTTCTGTACTTACGAAGTAGGTAATGTGAACTATTATACGAGTGTATGCTACGTCAGGGAATAATTATACTAATATACTACGTTTCGTTTCATAATTTTCTTGCCCTGGCTCCATTTTATTTTGTTCGCCTTGCGCCTTAATCTAAAGTATATTTACAATATCTTTTAATAATTTAGACAATCTATAATTTTTAATCACTCGTCATAGAGGAAATCTAACTTAACCTATTGAATACCGTATTAGAGACATAATAGAAAGACATTAGCTGTGCGAACGCCGTCGAACGTTCGCTTGGGGCTCAAAAGTTTGAAGTTCGGTTAAAAAAAAATGGTTTCTAAGATTGTTTCAGCTGTAGAATGCACTAATGGATATAAAAGTTACTAGCGTCTGCCAGCGGCTTAGCCCTCGTCAAAATCAGTTCCTCCATATTAGTTTCAAACCCCTGTTTTACCCAAAAACCTCTCTTAGAGGCGAAATTACGTAAAATCCTGTCTTAGCAGATGTCTATTCCTTAGGTATTAGGAAGCTGCCCGCCAAATTTTAAGTTTACAGGTGTTTTTTTATGGCGGGCAAAAGTCATCCAATGACGAATCTTGGTCTCGGGTGAAGCAGGAAACAGTGTCAGACTCTTACTGACTAAACAGCCCACCCTGTTCCTTCCTTTACACTGGGGTCAAACTTTCCTTTCAGAAAGAGGCACTGGGCCCCAGTAGGCTTCGACCCTTAAGTTTATAGGTGCTATAGTTTCCGAGATTTCGTGATTAAGCCGTGAGTGATATTTCACTTCTATATAATTTCTGCTATCACGTAAGCGAAGCCACTGGTAAAAGTTAGTACCTAATATATTAATTGAAAGCCGTCTCAAATACACCAAGGTAACCTAGAAGCGTCACGTCCGTCCTTCTTCAAACTCGGTTTAGGTAAACGGTGGTTAATTAAGGGAACTTCGTCTCAGCTACAAGTTGGAACGTTTGGTCGTTTAAGTTATGATAGTTCGTGTGAAACGTCTCCTTTGTTGGCGGAAAATTACCTACGAGTCTCGTTGGAGATGAAGAATTGCTTAAATGTAACTCTATAGGTCAGAGTGTGATGGTGTATAGGTTAAATGGGCTATCTTTTTTTAAATTGCAATAAACTAGTGTTTGACTGCGATCCCACCTGATGGTAAGCCTTGATGCAATCGTTGATGGTGAGGCGCACTAGTTTATTAAGAGCCTATTCACTCTAGCCTTAAAGACACCTAGATTATAATCGGACGGAAAGACTGCAGCCGACAAACTGTTCCAGTCCCTCGAACCAAAATCATTACGGTTTTTTTTTGTTATCTGGAACTAAAATATTTTTTTCAATACGCTTGCTCAGAAAGTGGCTCTTATTGCAATACACTTATACTTACTTACTTACTTAGGTATATAATAGCATCTGTTACCAAACTGTGACGTTTTGATCACCATTACGCAATAGTGCTGTAATTTAGCCTGTAATATTTTTGTTTAACCTCTTTGTTTGCAAACAAATTTCGAGTACGAAAACAATTCACATCAGGATATTGTGTAAGGGCGGGATTCGTCATTAGACGATTTTTCCCACCATAAATAAAGAAGTAAGTCCTCTAGCTCTGCCATATAGCGACAGAAGCAATAAGATGATTTGCCTAAAAATGAGCTACGGCGACCTTCCAACAATTCCGTACCTTGCAAAAAATTCTTTCGTTACATTCTGTCTACAACAAAAAGTGATTATTTCCGACTCGCCAAGCACATGATATACTTGCCCATTTTTACGTAATCCGATTCACAATGTGTACAACAAACCGCGGTCCTGTGCTAGGGACAAAGCCGTTTACAACACATTTCGCTTTACAAGATTCTGTGACCGCGGTTCACCGCAACTATGAAAGCCTTCAGCGCATTGCTCGGACAAAGTGAAATATTTTCCCGTAAAAATACAACCTGACCGGCAAATAACTCCAAGTTAAATGGACGAGAGTTTTTCAAAAAGGATAAACTGTATTTTAAAGTGTGGAGTGTGTTTTGTTTTTTTAGATTATGTAGGTTTGACTTCTGGACAATTGAGACACAATATCCGAATAACCCATTTTATTTTCATTTTTTTTTAAATGACGATGCGAACACCACCACATCGATGAATACTGTTTATCAACTAAATATAAAGTATTAACCATAGCTACCGCCTTAAATTGAGACTAAAATAGTATTAGTAACGATTTTTCTCTCCATATTATATTTTGAAAACATTTTATCTAACTGTACTAAAAATGTGTGTGTCATAATCGTCGGTGAAAAATATTATATAATAACAATGTGTCAATTCGATCAGTGATGAATATATTGTGTTAGAATCGTCAATAAGTCAAAAAGTTGTTTCTCAAGATACTCGTAGCTCACCGTCCAATCATCCGGCTCGAGCCCAAGTCGTCGGCGGCGCGTACTGTCTCACTCGCGCCTTTTAAGGAGATGTCAGCAAACTGGTGGACATCCCACATACCTACGTACTACCTAAAAGTTTTGCGAAACAATTCATTGTGTGTACAGCCAAGGAATTTCTTGCCGTCTGTATTTCCTGATGGCTACAATCTGGGAATCTTTAAGACGAGAGTGAATAGGTTACTTCTAGGTAAGCGCGCTCCATCGTCGACCGCATCGTCGCTTTCCATCAGGTGAGATAGCAGTCAAGCGCGAGCTTATAAACAATTAAAAAAAAAGACGTTAGGGCCCTAGAATTTCAAACGTAACGAAACTTATAATATTATATGAACTACAATATCTCTAGCTCAATTTTTATAGACTACATTTGCACTCACCGTATTGATTTGTTATTCTATTCGAAGTTTAAGTGAGATTTATTCATTCTATTTGTCGCTGGCGTCAAGAGTGCGATCTGTGCTATCACTACCGATATCTCGCCATCCCTCTACCCTTCGGTTTCAGCTTCTGGAAATTGATTGTAGGACCGCGTGCTTCCCCGATTTCCCGATCACTCTTATCAATTCGCTACATTTTTCTTCAAAACTGCTTTTGAGAGGAATCCTTTTGTTACTGTCGATGACATCTTGATTTAGATCGTTATAGAAAGCGGTTGAAAGTTTTTGATTACTTTAATTATAGGAGCTGTGAGCAATTACCGTATCGCAGAATCTGTTTATTTTTATTAGTAATGCGGATTTCTTTTTGCATTTTATACCTTTATGATTTTGCGATGAACGTGAGCCTTCTAATTATAATTACCGTGTATATTTTGTTGTGCGTGTTTTCAGTTTTATTTAAACCTCAAAAACTAATGCTAGTTTTTGAGGTTTGCTAGTGATTATGTAGGTGTATAATGATTTGAATCGAATCAATGTAGTGCTTAAAGATCAGAGACCCTAACTACAAGCGTTAAATGCGATCGATTTGACAGACTTAACTAAATTGTTTAAGGAATGGAGCAATATAGGATGTATACGTGTGGAGATATTATGTCATTATTATAGTGCATGCTTAGCTAAGTTCAATGCTAATGCGTCCGGATGACTACAAGCAGTCAAAAGTGGCGAGAAGTCGTCCTGACGGTTTCCGGAGAACTACCTCTATGATAACCACGACCACTTTGCCAAGAGTGATACGACCAAGAAGAAGAGAGAAATGACAGTGCATGCATTTTATTTCAAATACACCATTTACAGGCCTTTTTGAAAGCTTAAAAAGCCAGTCAGAAAAATTATGCTAATATATTTCAGCGCATAGGCTTTTGAAGAAGAACGTGCAAGAAAATTCATGGTCACTCTTTCAAATAAAGAAAGAAGTAAGAAGAGTACAGTACGGCCGTCGTACCTTGGCGTGTGGGAAGTTAGGTACTGCAAATTTTATCGCTTGAAAACTCGTACAAAAATAAAGATAAAAAAAACCAATGATAGTTTTTAACAGCAATAACAACTGCAAATTGCATTTATTTGTTTAAACCATTTATTTTTTACGAGTTATTATTTGTATCAATCATGTTATTATGTATTTTATCTTATTCTGAAACCAGTCAGCTGTACCCTTTAGCTATAGTTATATCGATCATTTTTCCTAAGCTCACTTCCATTACGTTACAAAAACAGTCCTCAAGTTTTTCTCCGTAGCTAGAGCGTCTAGCTCATCCCTCCACCGTCGTACAAAAATCAACATTTTCCATTAGCTGGTCTTACTTTATGAACTTAAGTAAAACCTCGTTAACAGAAACTGTTACGGAAAACTTTGACTTGAGACCCAAGTTTGTGTTGCTCCCTCAAGACTATATTAATCATGGACCAATTATAAAAGTAGTATTAAAACCTTCGTTGGTTTAAATTAAAATAAGCTTGATGTCGCCTCCTAGAAGGTGGGTTGATGACCTCGGTGAAAGTCGCGGGATTTGATGGATGTGAGATGCACAGGACTGGTCGTTATGGCGATATTTGGGGAGGCCTATGTCTAACAGCCTATTTACTTCTTCTAGAGAGGAGGCCTGTGTCCCAGCTGTGGGAACTTTAAAACAGGCTGATTATGATGCTGATAATGATGTCTAGCAGTGGACGACTACTCTTAACTTATCTAAGTTGGTTTTGACATTAGAAGCCATTATACATTACACAAGTGCAATTATTTGGCGAAAGTGGATTAAAACATTTTTTTACGTTGTATCCAAATGATTTCATACTAGACTGAGGGACATCATTGAATCAATTCTCACCTCAAAAAAGATGGTCCACTCCTGTCCCTATCGAAATCCGTTCAAAAATTCGAGCATAAAGAAGTAACAAAATAAGATTATACTTACAAAGATACTCAAAATCCTTTATGATATTAGTATGATACTGTAGTAACCATACATCCGCCGCATCATAAATAAGTAAACAGTACTAAACATCTCGCGTCCGTGTAGTTTCCGTGCAAAATGGTCCAATCCCCATATTTCCCCCGACGCAACTCGTCTATGTTACAACTTAGATAACGCTGTTATGTTGCTGCTATGATTTTACATAAAACCTCCGACTTTTATAGCCACTACCATTATGTGTTTTAACGGTACTTGTATTAAAGTGCTCGTACATTTTACCTCTAGACTGTACTAGAAGTATCATGTGTGTGCAGATTTTCCTCGTTTTATGCTACAGTAGATTTTCTGCTGTTAGCTGTGGCTGCTCCAACGACGCATAAGCTGGATAAAGTCTCAGTTCGTTTTATTAAATGAACTGGTAACAAAATATAGATAGCTGTACGAGAGACATTGGTATTAGCATAGCACAACATAGTATGGCATAGCGCTAGTTCTAACCCAGCCAGCATTATACTCTTGAGTTCCAAGCGTTCGCATACCGATTGTCTTTATATTACGATAGTATGTCTCAAATTATGGTACTCGAAAGGTTTGTATTATGTGTAATTTATTGCATTACCATTGCTCTCAAAACCGTGAAGGGAAACATCGCGAGGACACCGGCATAACCTAGAAACAAACATTTGAAATTCTATTTCATCTCCTACAGAAGAGGTCTGAGTCTCAGCCGTGAAAATATTATGAAGATGAAGCTAAAAAAAGAAATATAGATTGATAATTGCGAGGTGGATTACCGCCCATTCTCTCTCCTAGAGAGCAGGCCTGACTCCTAGCAGTGCGAACAAAGGCTGCAGCTAAGTTAAGCGAAAATTTATAATAAGTAAACATTTCAATAGATTCCTATTTACATTCCTAAAAGTACGCCATTGTTAGAAGTTTTAAAGTCAATATCCATTTATATCCATTTAGCTCTGAAGGTCAGATTTTATTTACAGATAACAAATTCTTCGTTAATCAATTCGAAGCAGTTTTTTTATTGACTTATCTTAACTTTAAGTCTTTATTTATAAGGTGTAGTAAATTACAAACTTAGTTTCTGTAAATAGCCATTGAGATATTTTATAGCTTTGTTGGAGCAGATAATATTGACTAAGTTGGTTTCAACTGTTAGAGTATTTTCAAATAATAGATATTTAGGTATTTTCTGAGTTTTTTACTAAAGGTCGTTGGCCTGAAATGATGATGCTGTATGTCCTGATAGCTTAAATCTGAAAGTAGGTAATGACGAATCCTCCCCTTGGGCAGGCGGGAAACAGTGTCAGACTCTTATTGACTGTTGATTGACAATGACGTCTAACTAATGTCAAGTGTTTTGACAGGTACCTGGAGCTCATTATCTACACTAATATAATAAAGAGGTAAAGTTTGTTTTTTTATTTTTTTGTTTGTAGGAGGTATTCTCTGGAACTACTGGTCCGATTGGAGAAATTTTAGCAATAATAGAAAGCTGCTTTACTCCTGAGTGACATAGGCTATATTTTATGTGCGCGGGCGAAGCCGCTGACAAAAGCTAGTTATTTATAAAACAAATGACAGTGCCATTAAACTCAGTCATCAGACTCAGTCTCAGAAATTAATAAATTGTCAATTTACGTCACAACTCATTTCATGTCGCAGAACGAATTAGAGTTTGAAAGCTGTAATTATCCCAATTAAATCAAAAATCCAGTAAAACGTTCCCCACCTTGTTTTAAAGCCATAAAAAATATTCATATTTGATGTTATGATGCTCTAAATAAACGAGAAAGGAAATTAAACACATTTTCAACGGGTATATCGCGTAATAACCGGGCATTTTGTTAAAACCCCTTCTTTATAACAAATAACCTCGCTTGACCCTCACACAATTTGTTACGGCTTTAGGATTTAATCATTTACTTTGACCCCGGGCTTAAAAACGACCTTAAACGATATAAATAACTAAATTCATATTATTTTCCCCTTCGCAGTTTTCAGTTTAATCTTTTGATAATATTTTGCACGTCACCCTTGTTTGCTTTTTGTTGAATAAAGTAAAAATATGGAGGTCTGAGAAGATAATATATTTATTTAATATTTTGTTTTTGTTTCATATAAAATTTACTCTCCCTTGCGTCGGTCTTAGTCGGGTAAAAAAGAAGTATGTTTTTATTTATTTATTGGAAGAAAAGAAAATTTGCATGTTTTTTAATGGAATGTAATGTTGGGAAAAATCTTATCTAATAACGAATCCCACTCTTAGGTGGAGCGGGAAACAGTGTCAGACTCTTACTGACTAAACGACCCACCCCGATGCCAGTTTGGGGCACATCGTTCGGAAGGTTTTAAAGTTTTTGTTTTTTACATAGAGATTACATATTTATTTAAAAACGGTTTTTTTTTACAACTAATAGTTGTAAAAAAAACTCAACATAACATAAAAAGAGACGCTTGCACACATAAACCGATCTCTTGTACTAAATTAGTGTAAAGGTTGGTCAGTCTCAAGTAACTTGCTTTCACCCGTACTATTAATCATTTGACAGGTGTCAGTTGATAGCGATTATCTCTAGGGCTGAAAAGTACTTCCAACCCGCTCCTCAGCCAACTTTAGGCTTATTTTCCGAGTATGAATAATTAAATCATATTTGTGTACATGTGGCACACTCAATAATTATCTGCTTACTCTACTCTTGAAGAACATCAATTAGGGTGTTTCTTTCCTACCAAGATCTAATTATTGACTGAAGATAGTCCATAATTCCTTTATTGTTTCTCTCTCACGGCACCCCGTGGAAACATTTGTTAGTAACTTTTCCCGTTAATTAAACCCCTAAGTTAATTATTTGTCGACAGAGTTATCGTTTGTTTTAATTTCCTTTCTGACACAGCAGAATTATTACTTCGCAGATTTTGTATGGATTGTGGTTCCTGGTTATAATGAGGGCAACGCCGCCCCCCCTTTCCTGTGGGGGGTAATTATAAATTAGAAAGCATTGTCTACTTGTGAATAAATAAATGGTCGATTGTATGTAGAGATATCAAAGAGCTTATAAACAAGTATCATTTATACGAGTGTACTGTACTGGCGTCTAGTAGCGGCCTCGCCCGCATAAACATAGATTTCGTTTCGTTTTTAAACGTAGGCTCTATATAAACTTCGGATATACCATCTCCTTAGGTTGTCATAAAAAAGCCGGGTTTTGTAGCGATACTGTCGCACCTATCGTAGACCGGGATAGCTTCGTTCATCGTTAGCAGTATCTTAGCGCAGGTTAGTTGTATTTGCAACGCGTTATTGAAGAGATGCCAACAAACTACTAATGCGCTCCAGCATCGCAACTGTATCGATGCGATCGATATAGTCGCGAATTTTGGAAAATTCTCTCTTATTGCTCGTTGACGCCCTAATAGGAAGTCTTGTGCAAAATTCCACAATCATCCCAATAGTTTCGCTTTCGACAGTGCGTTGATTATGTCAGTCAGTCAGTTTCTCTTTTTATATATAGGTAAAGGAAAACCGTCAGTCAGCTCAAAATTATGGTCCTACCTTATATTATTAAAACGTCTTTTTACTTATGCTTAACGAAGCGTATTTCGGTGACTCTTTGAAGATAAAATCTTCAAAAAGCCATCGGAATACGCTTAGTCTAATCTATTCAAATAAGAAAGCTTTTTAAACTTCGGTAAAGTTCAGTGTATCGTACTCAGTTAATCAGAAACACATTGTAGATGATAAAATCGTATAAACAAACTTCGTACGGACGAGAATAAAACAAACATTGAAAATATTGCGCTCGCGTCGTGGTGTTCAAGTGCCGATACAAGTACACATGGTGAAAGAGATTAGTATACATGGCATTGACAATACACAAATATGCATTCTAAGTATGCGGGAGACCAATATAATTTACTAACTTCTGCCAGTGGCTTGGCCCGCGTGAAAGTGCCCCTTCAGGGATAGAGTTTAGTAAAATGCGTTCATAACGGACCTCTACACCCTTTAAGGAACTTATCAGCCAAATTTTAAGTTTGTAAATGTTAGTATCTGATATTTCGTGACTATTCAGTGCGCGGTATTCTGCTTTTATATATTATAAAGATTGTTATGAAATTATTGTATCTAACTTTTACTCCGAGGAAATAATTACTCACATAATTAACTACTTTCTCCGGAATAAAAATGATTATACGACTTATCTGCTTTATTATATCACTAGTTGTACTCCAATCAAACCCATGTATCTTGTATGGATATCGGCGTACATGGCCTACGCTGGCGCCACCTTTGTCGAGTTCCAATTAGTAGACGATGGCCATCCATGTTCATGAAAAATCTAAGTATTTTTACAGTAAATTATTTTTGATATAAGTATGCAAAACATAAATATACTTAGTACACAATCACTATATCGATTCCAATATTTTTAACACTATTTTTTTTCCAAAAATATTTAAAGGTCACAAGTTGGACACCAGCGACACAAAGTACAACACAGGTCATAGCGGGCATTAGATGTAAGCCAGCTGGGTGCGGGAGTAAAACCGCGATGACCATGTGTTTGTGTGAATATCTAAGTAATTTAACAAGCTTATTACTTTGTGATTTTTCATGATACAGATATGAAAGTTACATAGATTCTTTACCCGTGCTTTGGGTTTCGCATATACTAAAAATAAAGCTGTATACTTAATACCAAAGTGCATTACAAATAACCAGCTGCAAACCAATTCCTTTTGCCAGCAGTACATGAACCAGATCACAATCGGTAGTGCAATATCCGCAACAAGCCAGTCCGCTAGTTCCGACGTAATGACACCCAGATAAGAATTCAATATCGCCTACTTTAACATCTATCCTCTGGTTGTATTTCTGTGTCTACTGCACTGCTATCGGTTTTTGTGAGAACTAGCTTTGGGAAGTTTTATCAGCGTTGTGAGGGCTTTAAGTAAAACTGGTAGAAATTTTAAAGTTTATGTGCCACCGGAAAATTTTAGACTCTGTATAATTGTGATCAATCTTTATTAGATTTTGATATAGTATGAAAATTGCGTGTTTTGTACGATAAGTCATCAGTTTCAACATATTATAGAAAAGATAATTTAGAATTTCTAGCGACATTTTATTTTGTTTGATGTTTTCCGGTGACATATTATTTTAGGGACCACTTATAAGGGGACATAATTGATAAATACTTTAGTTGTTGTTAGGCTTCGACCCTTCTGCAGGGTCCCTACGTGCTATTTAATATTTACATATTTTTTCGAACCAGTACTTGAGCATATTCAAGCATATTGAAATGCTTTATCATGTTCTTAAATATTTTCCCTTCAGTTCTCTCGTTAATGTAAAAATATTACAAGCTGGTACTGTCAGACAAATGTCGAGTAGAGTGAAGAAGAGTAACGTTTATCTAGGTTAATTTAAATCACAAAAAATATACGTTTCATTTTTGTCTATTCATAAAACAATAACTCGCTATCCCTATTACCACACATATGTGTACACTCAAAAAATGAGACAGCATTGAAGCAAAACCACTGTGAACCTATATGTTTATAAGTAGGTAGATTGGAACATATGGCGTTCTCTAGTTACGGTGGCGCAAGAAAGCTTAGGTTTTTGTACGTAATGGTATGTAATTGACACTGACCTTGGTCTCACAATATCGTTATCATATTAAGTTGCATCCAATGACAAATCCCACATTTGGGCAGATCGGGAAATAGTGTTAGACTCTTACTGAGAAAAAAACTAACCCCGTTCCTTCGGTACCTTACCTATGAGGGCCGAGTCGTTCTTTCAGAAACGCAACGAACGACCCCCTAACTCCAGTAAGTTACGACCCTGCTGGGTCCCTACGTATGACGGGCCAATTTTCAGGTCTGATCATAGGATGACTACAAAATCGTGCGTAGCTCGATGGTTTTGTAGTTATTATTAAAGAAGGAAGTGGTTAAATCATAAACGGATTCGGAACTAGAATATAAGGCGAGAACCGTCAAATTAAACACTACTAAATCAATGAGAGAGCAGTGGTGGCCGAGAGGTAATGGCCCCGACTTCCGAGTTGCAGGTCGCGGGTTCAAACCCAGCCAGGCGCATTACTTTGTGTAATTTACTTCATCACCACTGCTCTCCAATCGATGAAGGAAAACATCGCGAGGAAACCGGCATGTCCTAGAACCAAAAATTCGAAGACATGTGACATCCACCAATCCGCATTGGGCCCGCGCGGTGGATTATGGGCCATTCCCTTTCCTAGAGAGGAGGCCTGTGTCCCAGCAGTGGGAACATTAAAAAGGCTGATGATGAAATCAAATCAAAAACTCGGATATGTGAAGTGAAAAGCCAATCAAAACACTCCTAATACAAAACCAAACCACAAGTATATATAGCACACAACTAATAAGTTAACTCAAAATATCCTTCGATGAAGGTTGAGCGCCATTTTGGTTCAACTTTTATTCCGCGTATTGTAATAGCGTAATCGACAGAAATCACGTGAGGGGAGTATAAGTCGGACACCTTGGACGGAACAGGAGATAGTCCGACCATAGGTGGGAGATGTCATTGAACGGTTTTCACCCATTGAAAAAAAAACCTTGAGAACAGGTTCAACAGTCAAGCCCATGAAGCTGATGCAGTCACGTATTTAATTTGATTAATGTCGAGGAAACGACCGTCAGCCGATGGTAGGTAATTAGTAAACATTGTACACTTAACCCGTCGCGCGCCGGGGTCGTTTGTAACTGTCTTTGGGCCACATTGACACATTGATTTTGTAAAGTGACTTTGGAATTAGCGGGATAGAAAATGGAGTCCAACTTCTGTAGGTAATCGACAGTTAGTTAATTAGTAGAAATGTTTTCCGTAACTTAAAGTATTTAAGTATTATTTTAGGTAAGTATTTTGGTGTTATTTTGTAACTTAAACTGGGATAAAAAAAGGGTTTCAGACTGATCTTGTTGTGATTTCAATTGAGTTTTGAATAAAACTACTAATAAGTAAAACATAGATAAAAGGACTACAACAGTTTGCTTGCTGTGGTCTTCCCGTCCGATTATAATTTAGGTGTCTTCAAGGCTAGAGTGAATAGGCACTTAATAACGTATTGCGCCTCACTATCGACCATTGCATTACTGCTTTACCTACATCAGGTGGGATCGCAGTCAAGCAATAGTTTATATCAATTAAAAAAAAAGAGTATTAGAATGTAAATGTTCTAATACTTTTTTTTTGTAAAAAAAAAAACACAAACTTAAGCCCGCGGCTTCATTTGCAAGAAAGTAGAAAAGCATCCCAATGGAATATAATCCCTGGGTAAATATTTCTCATGTGCTTATCCAGAATATGGATTACCCGTGTGCTGAATTTCATCCAAATTCGTTCAGAACTTCAGACATTGACCGTGAAAGAGTACAAAACATACACACACACACTCGCACACATATAAACAAACTTTTCCTGCGTGGTATTCGTTTGATAACTCTAAAGACCCTATTAACAATCAGTTCCGTAAACTTGCATAACCGGTACAAATGGTATAATTCCATTGCTATTCCAATAAAACCGGTTCTGGTGTCAATTGAAATTACACGATTACCTAAGTATATCAGAAAGTGGCGACGGAAGCGATTGTTAAATACTTTTTGTTTCTTGCTCCAACGTTTCAGCTTTAATTATCTATGGCGACTGAAGTTCAATTCCATTAATCGTGGTGGCTCGCTTTCGAGTTGGACAGTTTATTTAATCAACGAAGATTAAGGGGAACTAGCCTTGGGCAGCTTTTGGGAAGTGTATCTGACCTTAATGTCAATTTTGGTGTTCTATGACATTATAAAATTGACATTAAAATAAATTTGTTGACATTTTAAATGTAATATTAACTAGCCTCAGAGGTATTATGTTTAGTATTAGTTACTGTACAGAGCTTAAACTGTTTTTGTCCAGTACAGAAATATTTTTTCCTGTCCGATTGGCGGTTCCAGCGATTAACTAGTTTAACAAAAATCTCTTTTATAATAAAATTTTATTTGTTGTTTGTTGTACTTCATGTAAAGTAAGCTTTCTCATCATGATTGTTTTTATTTCTTTACACATTAAAGTACCATGGTTAGTCAAAAGGGAACCCCGTGGTCTAAAAACGTTAGGTAAAAATGGAACATATGGGTAGCATTTAGTCGGTAATTGAATTGTTCATGAAAATTTAAAACGTTCTCAAAGATGATTTCCCACCTAAAAAAATCATACTAATATAAAACTAACACTTAAAGCAATTTTAACACTATTTATACTATTTGTTTTTTATTTGCACTTAACGTTATTTGAGCCGTCAAAGAGTCCGAATGGTGAAGAACATAGCACGTTTATACAAAAATCTACGAACAAATGAATTAATATTTAAACATAATGTATGTGATATTTCCATGTCATTGATCAAAGCACCTATTCCGAAAGTTGGTAGGAAGTCAACCGAAAATATCAACCAAAACCTATTCCATATTCCGTAACGAAGCACTGGCCGGGTCCAAGGCGACCCACCTGTCGACTGCAGGGTTAATGGCTATCGGTTTCACATAAATTATTCACGCATAAAATGCGGTTTTCGGAATGTCAGAAATTAATAAAAGAGATTTGTAACGACTGCGCATTTGAGGGTTATAATCATTATTGTTTTAAAATTTATGTTCCACGTTATTGGGATGAGGACCTCGAATATTGGTGAATCGCACTTTATTGAAATATGATTTTTATCGGTGGTGTTTAAATTGTATGATTTTTATACGTGTTTCGAGTTTTTGCTGATAAGCTTTTTTCATTTTTCCTTATTACGATTTTATTTATTTATTTACGCTATTTATTTATTCATATTGAAGTGTGTGTATATTAATTTTTTTTTTCTAAGTGCATACGAAAGTATATTCGATACTAAAATGTAATTTTTAATATTTTTATATACTTATTTGTTTTAATATGTTTATACATTTGTCGGTGTGTCTCGACTTATCTTTGAAATGGCTTTGTAACATTTTTTAAAATAAAAAATGGTAATCAAGGCAAAAAAAAATTACACATTTAGTTGAGTAAAATTTTTTTACAAGTAAAAAACTAACAAACCCACTTCTTCGGACTAAATAACTTAGGTACTTTCACCCCTAGGATAACAATGTACTATTGCGAAACGAATCCATCAAATCAAGGCTCCGATGATTCTGTCCGCTTCTTGCGAATTTGCCACTACCTACTCTTCACAACGTTACTACGTATTTTTTTGGCAACTTTGAAGACCCTTCTTTTGAAATAAATGACACCTGTATACTATTTCTTCTGCTTGTCTTTGTTTTGTTTATGTATACTTTAATCTATATATTTAAAAGGAGAAACTCTGATTGACATATTTATCAACGCACAGCCAAAACTCCTGGGCCTAGGAGCGTGAAATTTTGCACAAGTCTTCCTTTTATGACGTAGGCGCACACTAATAAAGGGTTTTTCAAAATTCAGCTCCTGGATCCAGCTTCAGGATCTAAAGTTTGTATGGAGAACCCTACTTTCACGCGGGCGAAGCAGCTGGCAGAAGGCTAGTTATTAAATAAACGAATTAGACTTTTGTTGCTCAAATTGTTTCGTGCATTCAAAGCTTACGAGCCAGATTACTTACGCAGAACCTGTATGTTTTAATAACATCCGGGAAATTTAATTAAAATGCACAATGCGTGTTTGTAGTTTGCGCATCATGACTGTGGTTGCCACAGATACAGATATACCTAGATAACGCTAGAGCAACTACTTCGCGTGCCTAGCTTACGAACAAAATCGTAAGTGGTCACTTTCGCGGTCAGTCTCTCATCGGTGTACGCGGCGGCGTCTTTGAAACGATTTGATTTTCTCATTGCAAATAGTGCTTGTGACGCCATAATAGGTAGTCAAAAAATGGCACGCTTGGTTTCCATACAGATCGTGATGCTTGCGTTATCTAGGTATATCTATATCTGTGGTGGTTGCCGTGTAGATGCAGTTTGCGCGTTGTTGCTTCATATTCGCTTACGTTTAATGCAAGAGGTTTCTTATTACGTGCTTGCGTTGGGACTTTCGAATATTAGATAAGTTTGTTTTACTAATAGCTGTAGTTTTAAGATATCTGGCTGTATTATCACTTGTCTTTCGATTTCCTCATTCGCTGTCCTTCTCTTGCTTTTGGTGATAAATATTTCTCATTCGAGGCGATTTTTATTTCTATTTAAATTTAAATTGTTTACATTTTTATCATTTCGGATTTTGTTTAATCAGCATCTCTTCTAAGCGTGATATGAACATGCTTCTTAATATATTATTAGAACTCTTGATTAAAAATATGTACTTTGTACTTTGGATAGCCAGATTTTAATCTGGTGAAAGTTGTAGTTATCAGAAAACACAGTATTCGGCAGGAAATTCCAGTCCTTAGCTCACAATCATTGTCGTGTAAAAGTGTTATGGAAAACCTATTTGCAAAAATAAATATCATTTGTCATTTAATATACTTACAATGTGTTCTTCGGACGGCAAGCAGTGGGTAGCACGCTGTCCGACCGTACGGTGACCTGTTCCCGCGCGCCTCAAGGAGTTGTCAGCAAACTGTTGAGTGGGCCCCTACAGTTTGCTGACAACTCCTTGAGGCGCGGCAGGGCCGAAACCTCTTCGGAACATGGCTAATTTGTATAAGAGTGAACACCAGGGCTTTGGAACGAAGACAATGAAAGAACCGGGTGGATTTTTAGTCAGTAAGAGTCTAACACTACCTCCCGCTCTGCCTAAGGGAGGGAGATATCATTGGACGATTTTTGCCCAACATAAAAAAGCTCACAATGTGTTCCCAAACTTTTTGTGTGAATGTAGAATAAGGTTATTTTTATGGTAGGTAAAGATCATCCAATGACGAATCCCACCCTTAGGCGAAGCGGGAAACAGTGTCAGACTCTTACTGACTAAACAACCAACCCCATTCCTTCCTTGCCTTAATCCCAGAGCTTTGGTGTTACGCTTTCGCATCAACTTTTGATCCCAGGAGGCGTCGACCCTGCAGGTCCCTTTCAGTTTGTTAACAAGACTCCTTGAGGCGGAATGTAATATCGCGATATTATACGCTTTGCAATTGTTATATTGCTTAATTATATCTATCTATTAAAATGATTGCAGTTACACAACAAAAACAAAAGACTCTTAAATGAGTATCTGAATTATTCTTATGTTCACATCAAATTAAGAATGTACAATAAAAAAACTTCCAACATTATAATTATCTTTAATTACTACGACTAGCTTGTTAAGCCGGACTGACCTGACTGTTAAGCCGGACTGACCTGACTGTTAAGCCGGATGTCGTAGGTTCGATTCCCAACCAATACAAATCTTTGAGTGATAGTACGATATTAGGTGCTGTATCTGGATATAATTTATGTATAATATGTATGTATTTAGAAATATATAAGTATGTTTATCGGTTGCCTAGTACTCATACCATAAACAATACTTAGCTTGAGTCGAGATAATGTTGTGCGAAAGTTCTGGAATATCATTTGTTTAATATTAAAGAAACATTAATTAAAAATGCATTCTCTTTTGTTCACAGGTAAGCAATTCTTCCACCATCTCTACATCTCTGGTATGTGCATTTCTCATAGCATTTCTACATGTTCCGAGAACTCTACAATTTGGATAGTTCGGAACTAGATGGCGTTGCGTCAAAGTTGTGAAATCATATCATTACATAGTATAAAACAAAGTTGCTTACCGCTGTCCCTATGTATGTTTAGACCTTTAAAAGTACGCAGCGGTTTTTTTATTAGATAGAGTGATTTAAGAGGAAGGTTTATGTGTGTCATACATGCATAATATATTCAATATCAGTACCCTTGCGAAGCTGGGGCGGGTCGCTAGTTAATAATAATTATTACGCTCTGTGTGTACTGCGCTCCAAAACGCAGATCAATGGCGTGATTGAGAAAATTGCCCAGTTTAAGTAAGACTGGGATGCCCATATCAGCCGCATGCCGATCGAGCGGTGTACTAATAAAACACACAGCTAGTGCCCTGAGAGATGGCGAGCAAGAGGGAGATGGCGGGGTGACTTAGATGCCTTTCTAGGTAATTGGCGGGAGATGACTCAGGGCCGAGATCATTTGAAGGAGTTGAAGGAGGCCTTTGCCCAGAAGTGGGACAATATAGGCTAGATATATTAAAGTGGAACTTTGACAATTCTCTTGTTGAAATTATAAGGTACAAAATACCTACAATTGCAATGTTAACTTTTCCTACCAAATTGTCTCTTCACCACCCTAGGTTGACTGGTAGAGATACAGAATGCCTAAGGCATTAAGTCCGCCTTTGTACCTTGCGTTGCATGAAAAATAAATAAACTAAATTTCGTCCCACTAACATATCAGTTAACGGCATTACGTAATACAAAGACAGTTAAATCTAACTGATATAGTTATGACTACAGCGATTAGTCACGGTGATCGCGTACGAAAGGGAAGCACCGCCTCTATCTCTGTTTACTTCCTCTTATATCTAACATTAGTTATCGTAAAGCTCATAGTTATGTTTGGTTGTAAAATTTTAAGACGATTTTGATTGTCGTTTAATTTTATGTATGGTGCGTGATGATTGGTTCGAGATAGCGGTGTGTATTTGGATGCGAAACAATTATATTACATAGTACACTATAAGTATACTAGCGATCCGCCCCTGCTTCGCATAGCTGTAATGTTAATATTAAATATATTACGCAAGTTTTATACATATAACCTTCTCCTGAACCTTCCTCCTGAATCACTCTGTCTATCAAAACAAATCGCATCAAAATACGTTGCGAAGTTCTAAAGATTTAAGCATACATAAGGACAGTGGAAAGCTTTTTGTTTTATACTATGTAATGATGACAAACTCGCTTCCCGCTGTCTGTCCTTATGTATGCTTAGATATTCAAAAATAACACAATTGAATTTTATGCAGTTTTTTTTAAATAGATACAGTGATTCAAGAGGAAGGTCTACCATTGCACCCGTACGATTCTGAGGCGGGTCACTAGTTAATAATATTCTGATCAATTACGCTGAAGAAAAATTTGTGAATCTATAGGCTATGTCAATGTGTGTGTAGATTTTGAGTTAGAGTTTCCTCGTGTGATCGAATCAGAATCGAAGATATTCGCAGGGGAACTAAGGTTACTGAGATAGCCCGAAGAATCGCCAAATTGAAGTGTCAGTTGGCAGGGAACATTGTTCGTTGAATTGTGATTTGGCCGAAAGGTTGTGGAGTGGCGACCATGTACTGTACGATGCAGCGTTGGGAGGTGGACCCATTATAATAGGAAACCGATGGATGTGCAGGATTGTTCGTTAAACTCTTGACCTCCGAGCAAACGCCGGCGTTCACACCTATTGTCTTTCTATTATGTCTCTAATTACGGTATTCAAGTAGGTATGTTCATGGCGAAATTTGATGGGGACTAAGTCTAACAGTGGAACTTTTTTATGATGGGAGATTCATCTAATGACGAATCTCGCTCTTGGGCGGGGTGGGAAACAGTGACTCTTACTGACAAAACAAGCCACCCCATTCCTTCTTAGCCCTCATACCGGGGTCGAACCTTCCTTTTAAAAACCGGGCCGGGGCCCCAGTAGGCTTCAGCTCTGCAGTTAGGCCTCTAAATTTACTGACGACACCTTGAAGTCTATTGTATGGGTGTAACTACTACTGTGCGGTTGCCAAGCCCAACAGCGCCAACCTTTTTCGAGAAACACAAGCGAATTGACAAACATAAATTCACCATGACTTATAGCGTCCATCCTCATCATCCACTAATCTTCATTCGTCTTTGTTTATTCACAATACCTACAAACGTAAAGCCACGAACACATAGTCCAGTAATCTCCACTCCAATACGGCTGGGGAACGTATCTAAACAAAAGACACCAATTTTCTAAAGAGACTCGACATCAACAATAAGCTTATCTGTCTCGGCAATGTTCCACCGGCTCCGTACGTCCGAGGTGCTCGGTAACTCGGTACAGTGTACCCTGTCCTATACGGATAGGGTTACCAGATCCAAAAATAAGTTTTCCTGAAAAAAACCCTGTGTCAGCAATAATTTTCCTGACATTTTGGCAGAAAATTATATTATTTTACAAAAATATGAGCATCAGATGAATATTAATAAATTGGTTGTTAATTATAAGATTTAATTCTTTGATTAAAATTTAATTTCTTATATTATTCTCTTTATTTCAAAATTCCTGAAAGTTTGCAACTTTCCCTGTTTCCCTGACAGACAGCTGAAATTCCGGACATGTCAGGAAAATTCCTGTCATCTGGTAACCCTATATACGGAGAACGTTTCGAAAGAAATTGAAATTCCCTACTCTTATTTGTTTTATTTGTATTGTTTGTGTGTACTATGCCTTTGTTTGTGTATCATTGTTTGCTGTTTCTTTGGTTATGGAAATAGTTTTGTTTTTCTTTTTTGACAGTTTCAGGCCTTCATGTTTATTTCCTCATCATTTCGGCATTATCCCTTGACAATGCATCATTTTTAAGGTTTCCTACCTCAGTCGGGAAAAACGAAACCTTTGTAGGATCACTTTGTTCTCCATCTCTCAAGACCCTCTTTTCTCTTTTGTTTTTAGCTTTTGAGTAAGGAACCTTAAAAATCAGATTCCTTATTAAATTACTCAACCTATAGTAAATATTCCGTTTATGGAACACATTTTGATGCTCGCAAGGAAATCGAAACCTATCTGGAACTAAGGTAAAGGGATGGGTTTTAGTCTGTAAAAGTCTGACATTATCTCCCGCTCATTAAAAAGAAAATTATAACACAAGGGAAAAATCTGAAGACAGTAAAGTAGTTACGTCACAAAATAATGTCATTTTTGCGATTCGGAAAAAGCCAGACTCGATTCGGAAATCGAGACATTTAAGTACATAGGTAAGTTAGTACCTAGTACTGACTCTCAAGTCCTATTCCTCCTTGTTCCATATGTTTCATTATAGTAGACAGTTATTTTCTTACTCGAGTTAGGATTACAGTGGAATATTTCTTGTATTGTGGAATGTGGAATGGTTTGAGAAGACTACTTCCCAGTGGCCATTTGGTGACCAAATTACCGAGTTGTGTATATGTATCTGGTATTCAATCGTTTTAATTAAAATATTGATATTCAGCTGCATCAGTAGGGCTAGAAATTTACCCCAAGATAGATGGAAAAAGAGTACATGGAGTGTTCACTAAGTGCCTTATTCCAAAATGCGTAATTTAAATGTATTTCCGGGACTTCTTGTTAGCGTGTTGATGGCAAAACTGTACTAGTTGAATAAGAGATGTTTGCACAAACATCGGTGGACAGCATTGCCGTAGCCGAATAGTGTCCACTGATGCTGTCATTATTAAGTTTAATACTATTTTACCTATCTATCTAATCTAAATATAGATTTAGATTGCTTTTTATAACAATGCGGTAAAAGTCTAAAATAACATTTTGAGGTGTTGGAAAGAGTGAGCGGGTTTTAGAATAAATGTATTGAAAACGATCAAAGAGCTGTTTTTAAAAATATGCAATTCCTGAAACAATTTTGCATGGTATACGGGAAATATTTTAGACGGCTTACATATTCAGAAATAACGTCACATATTCACCAATTTTTCGACATATTGTGTCAGTATTTACATAGTCTCAGTCAATGTGTATTTAGGGCATGTTTACACTCGCTTGTTGAACGAGCAATATCACGTTAAATACGCCTTAATCGTAACTCACTCGACCGCATTGGGGTCCCAACCCACACATATGTGTGTTAGATTGAAAGTAAACTTAGTCCCTGAAATAACTTTATTGTTAACTTAGACTTGGACCATGTTGGCGAGTGTACGGGCCTTAAGAATAATTACGTAGGTAGGTAGTTACATTGTATCAAAGGTTTTGTTATGAAAATACAAGATTCCGTGTATTTGGCGTAGTGTTGTTGGTTCCTAGGTGTATTTGTATTTGTATAATATGTACAATATTGTACGATTCCGTTTACTTGGAGGAAATCTCGGTATGTTTGTCTCCGTAGTATAATATGGTTTCTTGTAATATGGTTTTTTTTTTTTTTTTTTTTTTATGGTAGGTAAAAATCATCGAATGACGAATCCCACTCTTGGGCGGAGCGGGAAACAGTGTCAGACTCTTACTGACTAAAGAACCTACCCCGTACCTTCCTTGCCTTATTCCCAGAGCCCCGGTGTAACGCTTTCGCATCAACCCTCAGCTCCGGTAGGCTTCGACCCTGCAGGGTCCCTACGGTTTGCTGACAACTCCTTGAGGCGCGCGGGAACGGAACGCGCCGTCGACGACTTGGGCTCGGTCTGGACTGCTACCAGACGACCGGACGGCGAGCTACCCATTGCTCGCCGTCCGCAAGCCAGTGTCTACGGTGGCCGGATATCGGCAGAATCGCGGCGGCGACGGCTACGGCGAGTGCGCCGTTGCCTTTGCCTTATGCGGTCAGCCTCCTCCTTTTCGAGCATTACTGCCTCGCAAAAGGAGGCGACCGCCTGCCACTCCTCTTCGCTGCGGACCATGGCCTGAACCAAGGCCCGGCGCGAGAGGTCGCCGCCGCCGATCACCCCCACGAGGGCACGGCGTTCCTCTTCCCAAGCGGGGCACACCTCCACCGTGTGCTCCACCGTGTCCTCCGGGCTCGCCTCACAGTGGCGACACCCGGACGTCTCTTCCGCACGAATCCGGTGCAGGAATCTCCCGAACTTCCCATGTCCGGTGAGAACCTGCGTCATGCGGAAAGTGAGGACGCCGTGAGGTCTATCCAGCCACGCCTCAAAGAGGGGCACTACCGCTGAGATTACGGTGTGCCCAGCGCTGGGTTGCGACAGTCGCTGTTTCCACTTCACCATGAGATCTCGCCGGAGCTCCTTCCGCCACGCCTCGACATGTTCGGGCAGCGGATCTTCGCCCCGGCGTTGCATCTCCACGCGCTGGTCGTGCATGCGTGCAAGGACTGTTGCCTCCAAATCCCATGGTGGTAGGCCAGCAAGGAGGCTCGCCGCCTCGCGGGACACCGTGCGGTATCCCCGCACCATCCGGATGGCCATGACCCTCTGGCAGGCGTTCAGCTGGGCCGCCGGGCGTTTACGCAGCGTCGGCGCCCACACTGGTGCCCCATAAAGGGCCATGGACCGAACGATGCCGGCGTAGAGCCTCCGGCAGAAGGCGTCTGGACCCCCAAGGTTCGGCAGGAGCCGCTTGAGAGCAGCCCCCGTCCGATTGAGTTTGGGGGCCAGACGTCGGAAGTGCTCCTCGAAATTCCATCGGCTGTCGAGGACAAGTCCCAGGTACTTCATCGTCGACCCGACGCCGATGTGAACTCCTTCTACCGTTAGTTGGGAACCCGTTGGTGGCGCATTCCGAGGGCCGTGAAAGCACATGGCCTCGGACTTGTGCAGTGCCACCTTGAGTCCCAACTGCTGGATCCTCTCAACGACTGTCGCAACCCCACGTGTCGCTAGTTCGACCGCCGCCTGTTCTTGTAATATGGTAGGTATATTAAATCAACATTTTGTCAAAGAAACTTTGGATTTCGGTGTTTCTAGTTTTGTTTAGTAAAATAAAGTTATTTTGTACTTTTTAGTAGACACTATTTATATTGAAAAAGGTGGCGTTCTTTTGCAAATTTTGTTTATATGCAACTTGTAGAATCTACTACTGGAATCCCATTAACAACATAAAAATCGTATTAACTATTTTTGCTCATTATTCTCAAATAGCACACTATTGTAGGGCGATCTCCAGCCATCGTATAATGTGGGCTTGCGAATGACGTTCTATAGGGAGCTTACTGTCCGGCCGTCCGGTAATTATTTGGGCTCAGCACGAACTGTTGATGGCGCGTAATGTTTCAAGCCCACTTCAATGAGATTAAAAAAAAAACCAGTGGCCCAGCATGGTCGAAAACCACAGGGGCCCAGCAGGGCAAAATTTCTGAAAAGAAAACACGTGATCTTAGAATGTCAGTAAAAGTTTGACGCGCCATACACTTCAGAGCGGGAAAATTCATTAGTTGAAATTCCACTTAAAAAGAAAAAAATAATAACCATCCATTACTGCATATTGCAGCAACCATTTTACCTCTAAAATATGCACCAACCCACGCCAGACCCAACCTATTAGGCTTAGCTCGCCACATCACATAAAATCCGTTGAAAAGTAGGTGAAAAAAAAAACATATTAAAGTTTTGTTTAATCCAAGGATTGCCGCAACGTAGCCGTAATATGAAAATGAGTTTGCAAGTGCCTACGGGGCGGCGTCAACAAACTTTGATGAAGTTCCACTTGATTTAGATTCATAGCTTTTCTGATGGTATCGCGATTGCTTACTTATGCTTTGATCTTAGTTTTCACCGGGGAAAATAAGAATGGTGGTGATGGGGTTTTTGAATAGTAATTTTGAATGGGTAATCAGAGGCGCGGCAAAGCATGTGACCGAGATGATTGGAAAGAATGGAGGGAGGCCTTTGGCCAGCAGTGGGTCAGCACAGGCTAGCTATAATAATAATAATCAAACAGAGGGTAGTCGTGGTTGTATCAACATGATGACTGGCCTGTTGGTTTAGTGATTAGTGGCCCTGACTGCTATGCCGGAGGTCGTGGGTTTGATTCCCACCCAAGACAAATATTTGCGTGATGAGCTCAATCATTTGTTCTGTGTCTAGGTGTATTTTACTTTGTTGAGATGACGTCCGCACAAGGAAACTATGGGCGTGGCCAACTACAAGCGCTAATTCTAAACTATACGATTGTAACTTGACTATTGGGGCTGGGGTTGACTTCTGCAGCGACGGATAGAAGTGACCTCGCTGAACTTAAAAAATAAACCATAGCGAAAATTGTTCATATTCAAAAGTTCCTTGAAAAATTGCCAATAAATTAAAAGTCACCCTCGGCCATAGTTTTGGTACAAGGAGGTTGTGTATTTAGACTTTTTAAATTTTTTAAACTAGAATATGAACTCCCTAAAACTTGCGGGCATTAGTTGTCTATATACCAAGACATATTTTATAAGTTTTTAGTTTCTTTATAATTATTAAGGTTCTTTTGTTATCATTTCGAAATTCGCAAGGTTGTTGAAACAGTAAAGAATTGTGTAGTCTTTTTTTTTAATAACTGCGGTACTATCTAGTCCTAGCTTTAGACTCGGTGAAAAGGCGTGCAAAGAGGCTGATTGGTGATCCAGATTTGGTTGGGTCCAACCTTTAAAGTCTCGAGCACAGGCGCAGAGTAGCGAGCCTAGCGGTTTTCTACAGGATACGTTTTTGAGAGTGTGCGCGGGAATTGCACGATTTGATTCCACCATCTCAATTTTACCATCGGACATCCCGGCGAACGACAAATATCCACCCTTACGTTGTTGAGACAACTACGGCCCGGACTTAGCGTTTTGCCTCGTCGTTAA
Organism: Mythimna loreyi; assembly: GCA_029852875.1. NCBI lineage: Eukaryota > Metazoa > Arthropoda > Insecta > Lepidoptera > Noctuidae > Mythimna > Mythimna loreyi. The sequence continues at coordinate 16,929,818 of CM056784.1, read as the reverse complement.
TACCGCGTACATCGAGGGACTGGAACAGTTTGCCGGCTGCAGTCTTTCCGTCCGATTATAATTTAGGTGTCTTTAAGGCTAGAGTGAATAGGCTCTTAATAAACTAGTGCTCCTCATCATCAAAGATTGCATCACTGCTTACCTTCAGGTGGGATCGCAGTCAAGCACTAGTTTATTGCAATTAAAAAAAAAAACTATCTAATTTGTTGAACTGATATGTTATGACCACATAGCCCAAAGAATCGCCAAACTTAAGTGGCAATGAGCAGGGCACATATTAATACTTACTGCTTTATCCTTAAGTCACATAATCTACTATTTTATTCTGGGAGTATACAATCCTCCCTTAAGATGATTTTCAGCCGGTAGATTTTAATACTTTTAACTAGTAGTAAGTTTTCTCGTACACAGAAAGTCAGGAGTCCTAACACCACCATTCATCATTCATCTTCACTCGCATTCAAATCCCCTTCGTCTTTACAGCAGACCATTAGCATGGAGTGAAGCATAAAACCATTCGTCACGTTCCCGAGGAAATACGAAAAAATCAACATTCTGATCGAGCACGTAAATCAAGCGGAAAAACTACTGGAAAAGCGCTCTTTGAAAGCAAGTTCTGTTAAAAAATATTATTACACAAGTACACCTTTTTTTTTAGAGCAGTGGTGGCCGAGTGGTAAAGGGTGAAACTTATGAGTTGTAGGTCGCGGGTTCAAACCCAGCCAGGCGCCTGCTCTCAAATCGGTGAGGAAAAAAGCATGTCCTAGAACCAAACATTCGAAGACATCCACCAATCCGCACTGGGCCCGCGTGGTGGATTCTGGCCGATTCACTCTCCTAGAGAGGAGGCCTGTTTCCCAGCAGTGGGAATATTAAAAAGGCTAATGATGATGATGACACCTTTTTACAAGATTTTATTTAGCCTGTCCCGAGATTTGTGATCAAATCTTGTAAATTAAAAATCCACTTCCCGGTGACCGATTGAGCTAAAATTTGCTTACATGTGTCAAACAGATGACAAAACCTCATCGAGTTTAGACTCGTCTGACTTGTCTTGACGATATACCGCGCAATAAAGGCTTGCTATGAAAAAGAAATTTTCATTGACAACTTGTATAATGTCTTGTATATCAATTATACCTAATAACAACAAAATTCGAAATTTACAAAATTGAAGTTACACTTTATATGTAAAATAATTTAGAATAAAATTTAAAGAAATGTCAGAAAAGTTTCTACCATTTTGAGGAAGAAATAAAGTTGTAAAACGCAGGTGGCACAATCTCTTCAAGCAACTCAGCAGCGATAGTTTTATCATATTCTTATCCAAAAATAAATGCAGGAAAAATGTCTGAATTCTTCATTTTTGATGTTGTTCATATTATTTTTATTTGGCTATGTAAAGAACATTAATATTCTCATTGTTATCCCTTTCCTCAGTTGACTTAAAAAAGCATGGCCGCCAAAAAAATAGTTTGTAGTTCGAAATTCAAAAAAAGTATTCGTATTACAAAAGTCAGTAGCTCTATTTTATTTGGCTATGTGAAGAACATTAATATGTTATCTCTTTCCTTAATTGACTTAAAAAACACTACCGCTTAAAAACTGTTTGTAGTTCGAAATTAAAAAAAAAAGTATTCGAACTTCAAAAGTCAGTAAGTAGCTCTATTTTATTTGGCTATGGGAAAAACAATAATATGTTACCTCTCAATTGACTTAAAAAAACATGGCCGCCAAAAAAATGGTTTGTAGTTCGAAATTCAAAAAAAAGTATTCGAACTTCAAAAGTCAGTAGCTCTATTTTTCAGCGCTTTAAAAACGTTGCTTTGATTATCACTGCGCCTATAAATCCAAAGCCGAGAGATAGGGCACGTCATTCGCCTTTCGGGCTGGCTTATTGGGCGGGTGCAGCCGTAGATTGCAGCGCTGCAGCGCTTCATGGGCCAGCGACCGATTTATACCGGCGATCTACAAATTCTGTGGGGATTTCAAACAGTGTTATTGGCTTAACGTTTATTGGTCTGTTACTACTTGAATTTCGTTGAAGCTTCGGAATGTCTTCACTCAATAATGGCAGATAAAAAGTTAGATTCTACTTGGCTACAGTTTTAAATGCATACCTAATAACTTTTAATATGAAAATAGACGAAGTTCAAACTTTAAAAAACAAAATTCAATTGACTCTTTCCACACTAGATGGAGCGAAAGAGAGTCAGATTTCTACAGACGAAAACCCGCGTTTCTTTACCTTGCTGCTATAAAATAATGTTATATAGGGCGCACAGGAAAACGCAGTGTTGGAAGTCCTCCCACAAGGCGGACCGATGATTTGGCGTTGATGAGAGTTTCGGATGTGGTAGATGTGGGACGTATAGGACCGTTTGTTGTGACGAAACTTGGGGGAGGCCTATGTCCACTAGTGGACATCCGTCGTCTGAAATGATGACAATGAAAATGATTTCCAGTCATCATCAAAAAGTAATCAAATTTTTATACAATCTATCGATTTATTTACCCGTGACTATAGCAACCACAAATTGCTATTACCATCAGACCGCAAAGTTAGCCACTAAAACAAAAACAATTGAATCTCATTCCTATTTAGATTCAAAATTGTTTCTCTGTATCTCAGTATGTTGGTAGCGTTCAATATCTTCGACAAGGCGAGGCGGGGTCGGTGGTAGCACGTACCGACGTAACAAGACACGTAAGTATACTGCACGCTCTCAACACGATATGAACTCTCTGCTACATGCATTTTATCTTTGAACCTAACCTGGTCCAAAGATAAAATGTATTTGGTACTATTTGACGTGTTATGTCGTGTAAGGTATAAAAGAATCGCCGTGGTTGTTAATTTAGAAAAATGCTTTGTAAAATATTGTAAATAGACTTTAGTTTATTAACCTTTCGAGTATCGTAATTAGAGACATAATAGACAGAAAGAAAATAGATGTGCGAACGCCGGCGTGCCCCAAGAGGACACCGGTGACCACACTGCACCTATTGTCTTATAATTGTGTCAGTAATTAGGTTAAAATATACTTAAAAATATGGCATGCCAGCAAAAGTACATGACCTGTATCACCGTATTAGTTACTGGAATTGAACTATTTACATATGTAATTTTGTACTGAACCCTCTGTGCACGATTCAGTCTCGCACTTGCCCAGTTTTAAGTCTCAGTAGGCTCGCATTTGATTTCTATATTGTCATATGATAGTAAGCGACGATGGGATTGAAAAGTAAAACAAAAACTATGTATTTAAAGTAAATCTAAAATTTGAAACAGTTAAACAAAAAAAAACTTAACAATTGAGCATTTATTCAAGTATATAAATTCTACAAAGCATTTATAAAATAAAACTAAAAACAAATTTTCACAGCATGAAAAGGACTCGGAAAAAACAGCGCCATTTTGAACTGCTACACTTTTCTTGTTGCGACACGACAGATCATAAATTGCACCAAAAAAAGTAGACAGTCGCAATCCTCTCTGCCAAAATTCCTAGCTCAAAACCTAACACAAATCACTCGGCCAAAGAAAGGCCATCTAAGCCTTTATCCAACAACAATGGTCCAATGATACACTGCCCATTGGTGCCTCAACAGTTTATGAGAAGGCAAGTAAACCCTGACACATTTTTCCGTCGTAATGCCGCGTTCACACTCCGGGCGGCTGGAATGCCGCCGTCCACTTCACGCGACATAAAGCCTTTATGGAGACGTATACCGCAGCATCACCAGGGCTGGCTAGTTTGGGAAAGAAAATAATTTTGTACAAACCTCCATATATAGTTTTTTTTTTGGTCCTTTAACCAAGTAGTCTGTAACCAAGTAAGGTTAGGTAGTTATTCGGAATAAAATATTTGATAAAAAAAATTGTAGCATTTGTTTTGGATGGATAATAAGTCCTTTAAGCCATGTCTTCATTCAGACATTAAATTATTAAATTGAGGATGTACACATTCTAATTTTTTTTTTTAGCAGTAGTGTTTTTTTTTGCAAACTTAGCTGAGATGGTAAACAGCCCCATTTTAGCGAAATCGCGGCTGTTTAACGATTGCACATATTTTGAGTTACGCAGACACTTAAGATACAAAACTATACCAATTTAAGCCAATTTTACATCACAATATCTACTAGAAATCTATTTGCTGGTAATTAAAACAGCCACTGAACTTCACGGAAGAAATCCCGCCAAAAACTTAATTTTCGTGATGAATTCGTTACCTATTTAACACAGTTTAAAAACAATTATACGAGTGTTTCTCCGTTAGTTTACTAATCGTATGTACTGAGTCGATTGAAGCATAATAAGTTGATAGATTCACCTCTATTAGTTGACACTAAAAACTAATTAGTGAAATGTCTATTAACCACTGTTTTTTATTAATTGACAAATAAAAAAAAAACACGTTTTCTCACTTCGCGCTTCGCGAGAACAATGTTGTTTATTTTTATTAAACAACATTGTTCTCATTCAGTTTTAATACTGACTTTTTCTTTACTTATCACGAATAATTCATTTAGTCAGCTTAGAAAGTACGTGTTCAGTTTTCAGTCAGTTTAATGTAGGTATATTAAAACACGGAACTCAACACCATTTCACCGAAATCGCGCTTGTTTCAATGATGCCACATTATTGTCCAGTTCCGTAGATACTTGAGATACAAAATTACACAAATTTTACAATACAATGAACCAATTTTCGAATAATTAAAACAAATACACTGCAACTGCACTCGAAAAAATCCCGCGGAAAATCTTTTTCATGCCGATTTGAAAGTTTTTAATTCAAATTTGTCCAGAATGTTTGGCGGATTCTAAATTTAAATTTTGCATAATTTAAATTTATTATCCGATAAGAAATGTAATGACATATTGCGCCGACCCCAAATAAAACGGGACAAGGGCAGGAAGATGATGATGATGATCCGATAAGAAATGTGTTTTGTTTGGCTATGTTTGGCGGATTCTAAATTTAAATTCTCCATAATTTAAATTGAGAACCCGCCGAACATTATGGTTAGCGTTTTTTATAAATAAGGTCGTATTTGTTTTATGACGTAAACTTCCATAGTACCACTGTGTGCTAAACCCCATTTGCCAGCCCTTAGACCAATTTATTCTATGGCGGTCGCAGTCACCCCTGACGTATGCCCCTAGTACTTTATTCTGGGGTCGAAGTCTATTGCATATTTGCGAATGCCTTCGACGACGGTCGAATCCTTCTACGAACATTCTTGAGTATGTGGGTAGTACAAGATTTATTCGGTTTATGTAAATAGAAGGGCAACACGTTTAATATGAATGCGGTTTATTTATATGGTCTGATTATTTTATGAGACCACGATCTATGAAAAAAATCTGTTTTCGGCTGTTCTGTAACTTGACAAATTGTTTGATAGTAATGCAATGAGCCGTTCCATTTCACAAAGTTGAAACGAAAGTCCAACAATATAATTAATATTTCTAATTAAATTGAAACATGTGACTTAAATATCATATTTGTTCATTTTATTTTCCTTTTAATTTTCTTCATTGATATCGTATTCGATCGAAAGGTATTGTTAAAAAAAATATAGAATTTAACGTCAAATACCCGCCATTTTTTTAAGCACACAGCACATTTTTTAGGACACAAGGGTTATTGAGACCAATCAAAATAAATAAGTATTTTTAGGTCGTCTGGTATAATGAACGCCTGAGGGATTCAGTCTGCCTTTGTTCCTTTGATTGAGTAAATATTAAATAAATAAAGTTACATACAAGATACGCGCGAAAAACCACCTTTCCTTGACAGTCGGATAAAAACACCAGGTTCTAAATAAAAATATCTGTGGAAAAGAATTTGTAAAACTCTAGGTTTCTAACAACTTGTCCGGTTTCGTGTATCCCGTTTTATTATTATAACAGATAGTTTCGAAACTCGTTACCGCTATGAAATATCTTATTATTAGTTGAATTTGATAGTTCTCGGAAACACTCTAATTAACGGACTAGGAAATCGAAACCTATTGAAATCATCTCTAGAGTTACGCAAATGTTTCACATTCTGGGTCTTATCAAACTACCGTCAATAAACAATATAACATCAAACAAAGTTGCCTTTCTCGGAATATATATAGGTAAGTTTAAATAGGATAGAATAATCTTTATTGTATACAAATATAGTAACAATTTCACAGAAATTTATTTCTACGGGTAGGTACATGGCGGTCTTATTGCTGACAGCGACATCTACCAGACCTAAAAATGGAAATGATGATGAGGAAATGAATTAATAATGATCAAATGTTGATGGTTGTTAGAAATGTTGGCATCGATTCATCGTGTAATTAAAGTCAGGTGACTTTAGCTATAACAATTGATTTACTTGAGATACAACGGTGATCCATTAGTATAATATACTTGTCTTATGTAAGCACTGACATGTCTATGGTTAGCACCCTTAATTGGGGTCAAAAGGTGAAAACCGTTTAGGATTAAAAAATTAAACTTTTTCCGCAATCTAAATTTCCAAAATCGAAAGTTACAAAGTTAACTATACTCCACCTGTTTAGGTACTACACTAAACGTAAATAATCTTGTTTTTTTTTTTTTAATCGTATAAAAACCATACAAACATTATTTAAATCAACTAAATAACCAAACATCGGTTTAAGTATATAGCTAATAATTGTATACATTTTTAGATAATATTTTTAGACTTTAATATTTTTGGTCTTCAAGGACAGTTCCTTACATGAATCATGTGTTAATACTACTGTTTACGCGGAAATATCGTAACAAACTATTTTTTTAAAAAGATTAACCATTGTTCTTCTCCATAGAAAACGACCACTTTGGAACTGTGCTTTAGCTTCTGATGTTTTACAAGTGCCCATGTAGACCTATGTGAAATAAAAAGATTTTGACTTTGAGACCATTTTTAGATAAAATACATGTCAAGATTGTTTAAATTTAGTTTGCTCACTTGAAACAGATAGCTTATAGAAATTATACCAATTTATTATTGAGGTTAAAGTACGTATCTATGCTGTAACCTAAATATAAGTAAACCAAGTTTAACTTAGCGGGCCGCACAATTTCAAAGTCAATTTTAAACCTATTAGCATATTTGGTGTTTTCCGTCCGGTACGGAAATGGCGGACGATATTCCAATTTTCATTAAATAATCTTATCGGCGAGATGGTCAACTTTCCAGTAAAGAATTTTGATTCAGCTGGATCAATAAGATTTTACATAATTTTATATTTTTAAAAGAAATATGGCTGTGATTTTTTACTGATTATCATATCTCTGTAGAAGATTTTTTTACCTTTTTATTTACCATTAAGTACTACAGACCTGTTATGAGCAATCTAAAGACATCATGTTATGTTATTTTATGTCTGAGTATGGTTACCGTACATAGTCCTTTGCGGACCATTGTATGTGAGCCATGGCGGTCGTAATCTGTGGTAGACTTAGTTTTTGTCAATCAAATGCCTTTTTTCCATTCACAGATGGTCTAACATGTAGATTACACGGGGGAGTATACCCCGTGTCAGATAATTAAAAGACAAATTGAAATGAAATTATATTTTAGAGAAATGTAAATGCCCATAGCATAAGCACTGTTTCGATTGGGACTAGATAGCGTTGTGTAAAAATTGTGGAAAATTATTTTACAGATTTTTTTTTTTTTATTATTTTATTAATAACGTATTTTCTTTTGTTTACAGGTAAACAGCAATCTCTAAATACACATCTACATCTGTATATCTCTGGTATGTGCATTTCTCATAGCATTTCTACATGTTCCGAGAGCTCTACAATTTGGTTTAGATATTAGTTGTTAAGAAACTCCTGTGCAAGTTGCAACGTGTGACCGCAAACTAGACGCATTACATCAAGTTTCCGCACTTGTGCTGTAATAACGGCGATCTCGGAGTATGTTTGTAGGAGTTTGGTACAATTGAACTTATGTAGTTTAAGTGCTACATGTTGATATGTTTCGAGTTATTTAGTAAGTGGGTTTAGTTGTGTTTCTAGTTGTAAGAGTAAATTCTCAGATTAATCATCATCATCGTACATAGCCCAACTTTGCTCTACCATTGCCTCTACTAGATCTATACCTAAAGTGAAGCACACTATAAAAGTCTTGGGCGGTTTTTTTATGGTGGAAAAAATCATCGAATGACAAATCCTGCCCTTGGACGGAGCGGGAAACAGTGCCAGTCTTCTACTGACTAAACGGCCCACCGTTTCTTCTTGCTTTAGTTCAAGGGCTCCCTTTCGCATCAACCCTTAGTCCCAAAAGGCCCTGCAGACGGTGCACTACTGCGTTCTCGTGCAGGCATACTATCAATAGTCTTATAAGTCTTAGTATTGACTATGTGCAAAGTAGGTGGTGGGGAACGGCAAATCGATCGTAGCGCACGACGTGGCAGAAATGTGAATTAATTCTGGGCTGTCATGTGTCAAATTGCTTTATTTTCATAACTTTCTTTATAATTTTAAGTAAAAGCGTAAAAATTTGCGATATGGGTCATAGAACATGCTGTGTCGTAAATTGTAAAAACAATGGGAAAAACAGTTCGTGCAAGTTTTATTCGTTTCCAACATCAAAGTGGACATTACAGCAAAGACAAAAATGGATAGCTGCTGTGAAGAGAAAAAATCCCGTACGTATTATAATATCCATATTTTTCACGAGGAAGAAAATCGCTAGGTATAATATACACACTCACGTTTTACACTATTTTTTTCAATTTCGTTGAAAAACTAGTCGAAAATCAATATTACAAAAATATCTTATCATCTAGTTGACATGATTTGACAGATAACAAGTCCTGAATAGTTGCGGCCACTAGGGGCGCTGTCATCGCGCACACAACGAATAATAAGTCTTAGAATCAAATTCAACAGTTATTTAAAATGAAACACAAACTGTGTTTTGTTTTGAACGCAAACTGAAGCTATAATCTCGATTAGACACTTTTGTTTAATCGAGATTAATTTTATCAGTGTATTTGGCTCTTAGTAGTTATTTATTAATTCCACAGTCATAATTCATCAGTTAACTAATTATTATTCCCATTTACGTGGCAGACCCACTTTAATTAATCAGAAGTGAGCAAGGGTCATTCACCGGTGACCTGGCTTGTTGTCAACAGGTTCTCAAATGAATACCAAAGCCGAGGCCGTTGTTCTGTAGAACAATGGACGGCGCAATTCGCTGACTAAGCAAGAAGGGTGTGATTTGCCCTTTGCAGTCTCGACAGTATTTTGATTTAGTCCCCTCAGGAAATGTGTTTCTAATGTGTACCTATTTTATTTTAGCGTGGAATGAAATATTCTAGAAAACCCAGCGGTGCGAAAAATATGAGGATGATTGTGAGGCTTATGCTAATGAAATCGTTTAAAATTCGAAAATAAAGATATTAGTAGAATGAAATAAATTAAAAATATAAAAGTCATCTCTCTCTAAAGGCGTGACTCTGGTTGTGTTGTCTTTATCTCTTCACATCAATGCGTACCTTCTATCATTTTTTAAGATATATTATTATTAATCAATATCATACATTTCATTATAGAGAAAAATCTGTGAAAATTAAATAACATTCAATAAACGTTAATTTACAAATTCTATCTTTAAAACGATAAAAAAACTAGAGAGTGAAATTCAAAAGCGATAGTGCACTTTTACATTAGATCTATGCAAAAAAAAAAACATACGCGCATTCATTTAATAATTAAACATGTAAAATCAATTAGACTTCATTCGAAACCGGTTTTTTTTTTTTTTTTTTTTTTTTTTTTTATGGTAGGTGAAAATCATCCAATGACGAAACCCGCTCTTGGGCGGAGCGGGAGACCAGTGTCAGACTCTTACTGACTAAAAAACCTACCCCGTACCTTCCTTGCCTTATTTCTGGAGTCGAGGTTACAATTTTCACATACCCTCTAGGCTCCAGGAGGCTTCGACCCTGAAGGGCCCCTGCAGTTTGCTGACAACTCCTTGAGGCGCGCGGGAACGGTGCGCGCCGTTGACGACTTGGACTCGGTCTTACCAGACGATCGGACGGCGAGCTACCCATTGCTCACCGTCCGCGAGCCAGTGTCTACGGTGGCCGGATATCGGCAGGATCGCGGCGGCGACGGCTACGGCGAGTACGCCGTTGCCTTTGCCTTATGCGGTCGGCCTCCTCCTTTACGAGCATTACTGCTTCGCAGAAGGAGGCGACCGCCTGCCATTCCTCTTCGCTGCGGACCATGGCCTGAACCAGGGCCCGACGCGAGAGGTCGCCTCCGCCGATCACCCCCACGAGGACACGGCGATGCTCTTCCCAAGCAGGGCACACCTCCACCGTGTGCTCCACCGTGTCCTCCGGGCTCGCCTCACAGTGGCGACACCCGGACGTCTCTTCCGCACGGATCCGGTGCAGGAATCTCCCGAACTTCCCATGTCCGGTGAGAACCTGCGTCATGCGGAAAGTGAGGACGCCGTGAGGTATTCGAAACCGGTACAAGTTGAATTTACCGGTAATTAAAATGTAGATTTACCACTATTACTTTGAAGCAGTTTTTTTATTTTGAGACTGAACGTCAAATTGCATTTGACGTATATTTATATTGGTTATTTTATATTCGTTATCTAGGGGCACAGCAGTGCCCCAGCCAAGTCTCGTTTAGTATTTTGTAGGTAAAAGATTATAATTTCTTAAAACATATATGTACGGAAGATGACACCGCAGCAGATCTAGACTAAGAAAGGGACGAGTTTAATGATGGAAATAACAAAAGGAGCGACTTTCAGCTTGTTCTGCCAAGGCTGAATAATTATATTGGAATAAAATAAATATAAATAGATTTGATATTATATTTGATGCCATCTGCTTCGTCGCATAAGGTTCATTAGAAGACCAGCGTCCGTTTGCGAAAACGACAGATTCGCAACCTTGCCATATAGGTTACGATATGTCTGGCAACATTGTTGAAGCGAACCTTTTGCATCCATCAGGAATACGCGATTTTATTGTCTTTTTTAATTTGTTTGTATTTTGTGTTCCCTGATCACAGTAGCCAAATACTTTTTTCTTCAAATAAGTGTTTACATACAAAAATAATTACAATAAGTAATATTGTCTTTATTCATTAATACAAGATTTGCTATACTGATCCATCGTGTGATTTAAAATTGTTAAAATGTTACTTAGTTCAAGGCTGTGGGAAGGTAAGGGGATATTTTTAGAGTAAACAACAAACTCTTTATTTGATTGACCCAGATCCGGCCATTTTGGAATTAAAATCGGACACGGAAACACTTTTATAAATAATTAATTAGCAATTTACAACGAGTCTGCATTCTGATTTCATTTTTAGAAGTGTATTTTCGTATAAAAGTAATCTTGTACAAACTAAAAAAATTTTTAGGTACTTAGAAAATCTTATGTTCGTGAAAATTTCTAAGGAAAATTTGTTCAGGCTGTATACCTATAGAAAGACAATTTTCTTTCTAAATATATCTTAAAACTCAGTAGAAATTGGAAATAAAGTACAAACGTGTTTTATCTTTTATCTTGAAGAAAACCAATGAAATTAAGTTAATCTGTTTGGCTAGTAAAAATATTTGTTCTGTTGGATACAATCTTAGCGAAGATTTTCTTTTGCTTGTACTTTAATCTCGACGTAAAAGAAAATAGCGATTGTTTAGTTTGTTATAAGACTCCCGCAGACAGTCGTAACGTAACTGTGCGACATTGGTTTTTTGCAGTTTAATTTTCAACGCGTCACATTTTTATGGATTACCTTCTCCTAAGTTCTTTTTTTGCTTTGCATTCCTGCACTTATGTTTCCATTTCGTATTTTACTAGCGTTACTGTTCAATTGTCTCATTGCTTCTTTTTTTGCTGGCTCATGGTGAAGCGAGATGGAGTATCAGAGCATGCGTATTGCACGCATTACAATAAAAACTTGTATGATAACAGCATTTGCGTATGCAGAACAACTCCGTAAGTGTAATGAAATCTGCATGATTTTAAAAATACCCTAATACTTTTGCACAACAGCTGTTATCTGACAGTTGTTCAATCTGCCTGATTTTATTATTACATGTTTAAAGATACACAAGGATTCTGTTTTTAAATAAATGTCAAATTGAAAATTCAAATATCGAACGATGTCTATGAATATCTGTAGTAAGTACCACAAGCTTCGCCGAAGCATTGGCATCTCAGACACATCTTAGGCTGCGATATCACCAGAGATGTGTGAGGATGTATAGTGAGGGACATGTTGGTTAAGAACCTAGCTTGTAGTTGGCCATGCCCCCAATTCCCAGTTACAAGCGGTAACTCTAAAACGATTACTGACCGGTATATGAAGCGATTTTATTGGTTCTTTACAAACACATCCCTCGCTACGCTTCTTCGTACATCCCTAGTAGAAACGCAGCCTTAATGTCAGCGTTATATTTAGTAGTAAAAATAGAATCTTATAGGTATTTCAGACTCTCAGAATTTTCGTTCGGTTTTAGAATCGGTTATTTATTATAGAAACCCTACTAATGTGTACGTGGGCTTTACGCATGGGAGAAATAAAACCGTGCCCTTTTACCTACGTCTTATATTGTTTACCTATATTTGTTCTCGTAGGCGTGATGTTCTCCCGTCTTCCCCCTCCGCCTTTTCACTAACTCATCACTTCTCATTCCATTCAGTGGGAGCGTTAAAGTAGCACGAAAACTTTTAAGTTTTTCTAAGATTCATGAAATCGACATTACAGGGTAAGATGAACTGAGAAAATAGTAAAGGTATTAATTAATATTAATACCTTTACTATTTTGTACCAATGTACATTCATATTCTTTAACCTTTAATAATCTTTTTTTTATGCACCTGCCATGATTTCTCTTCACCACCCTTGGTTGACTAGTTGAAATGCCTAAGGCATTTAGTCTGCCTGTAAATAAATAAATTGGCTTGAAAAATTCAAAAGATAATCAAGAAAAACACAATATCGATTCTTATTTAAAATTTTTGCAAACGTTTTGTTAAAAGTAACCAAAACATGTCCGCAAAAAAAAAACTATTTTTTCTAAACCATTTAATTTAGGATGAAAATCATCACACCATCATAGATAAGGAGCTAAACAGTTAATTTTGACGTCTAAAGAAGTTTTCCTTCGGCCGATAATTTATTTTACTATCAATGACTTGCGTTATATACCAACGATATAAATAAAATGAAATACGGCTCGAAACTGGAATAAATACGAATTAAAGTTGATGTGTGGGGCTTCAGTTAATCATCATTATTTATTAATCGGAACATGAAATTATTCCTCGGAAATCAAAAATAATCATGGAAATGGGTTTCAGAAATATAATTTATTATTTAATTCAGTAAATTGAAATGAAAGTTATTCATTCGCTTACCATTTTTATTATAATTAGCTTGCTGAGTCTTATAAATCAAACTTAACAAGCTAAACCTTTTCTATGTATTTATTAATAAATAAAAAAAAGGCTTAAGAACATTCCAAGATAAAATATCGTTTTATGGTTTACTATCCGAAAGAAAAAATATAGGTTGTACTTATTAATTCCATGAACTGGAGCTGAAAATTTATTGTAGTGTTGAATAAGCTATCAAATACTGCAAACACATTAGAATTTCCGAAAAATCTGTATTCTGATGTAACAAAAACGAAATGATTCCTTATTTTGTCACAGGCTTAATAAAAAACCGCGGGAACTAAAAAGAAAAAAAGTCAAGGCATAAACAAAATACTTTTAAGTTAAGAACACTGAATTTCGTTGAGTAGAGAATGCAGTAAAGGTTTTTTCACCAATGAAAGGCCGAAGGATGTCCATCACGATGGACGTTCGTCGTATCTATCACGCTGTCATCCTCTCAAATACCTCTGGCACTCCGTGAGCGGAGCTACTAGAGGAATTATACTCATATAAATACGATTACTTTTAACGTTAGGGTAAAAATGTAGGTTCGAAAAATTTACAAATGCGTAATAAGGTTGATTGTTACGTTAAAGACGAGTGTGAGGTAGAAAAAGTGAAATGACAGCATAGATTTTTTTTTGAATATTATGTGGATAATAATACGCTGATATACTCATTAGATTTGCTTCATAAATCTCCATTACAAAAATAGCTTAATTATTTTGTATGTTTTAACAGTCATCGTCAGTGTTAGAAAAAAAATCTAAAATAATCATATATATTATATTGACGCATTTATGGAGAGTATTTTAGTCATGTATTTGTAGTTATTGAATTTTACTCAAAAAGGTCCTGACCTTTCTGCATTTGTAGTTACCTATTGAATATTACCCAAGCAGGTTGACCTTTTTGGATAAAAAATAAAAAAAAAAACAATACTGTGCCACTTTTACGCTCTCCTTGAAGATTCCTGTTCCTGTAGTTAGTAGGCATTCAAAAAATACTGCAAGCGATTTTTTATGTAAAATCCGCTTCAAAGCTAGAGTAGAAACAATAAATCAATGCAACACTGGCAGTCCAATAAAAGGTTGGCAGTATCCATCAGGTCGCTACGCTTGTCCCGAACGAATCGATCACCCTGACGCTTGCAAATAACTTGCATGCAAACGAGACCAACAAATGTACGATTGGATTTTTTTGTTATATAACGATAAAGAATTTTACTATAGATATAGGTAAGTCCTTTTTCTTGAAAAAAAAATTGCTCTAATATGCTCCACAAACACAGAAAACTAGCTTTTGCCCGCGACTTCGCTCCCGGCAACAAAAAAATGTGATAAATGTTGACCAATTTTTTTTGTTTTTTTTTTTTTTGTATACAAAGTGTATAGGTAATAAATAAATAAAACATTTAATACATAGTCCGAACAAAGCCTAAACATTTGGTTTGGATAGGTGTGTAGTTATAAAATTACAAAGAAAAGTGGCATTGATGCTCCAAAAATATCAAGAAGATGGCGATAGTTATACTGTCCCAATGCTGGGCGAAGGTCTACCACCAGCCAATGGCTAGAATGACTGTTCCCGCCTCTGGATCACTTCTTGCCAATTCGTAAGGAAGAATCCTAAGTCATTGCACCGTCTTCTTCCTATTCGGCTGCGATTTCGAGATTTCAAGACACCAATTATTTTGTTTTTTACGAGCCTCTTGCTTTTTTTATGGTTAACACTCTGTCACGTAAGTCACGTAGTCAGATCATAGGAATTGGAGGCGTGGCCTATTCCTAGCGTTCGACGTTAACGAAACGATGGTAACTAAGCTAGAGGGGCAGTGATATTTATGGGTTAGATTTACATTATAGCATTTCATAATTATGTAAATACTTCGGAAAATGCGCTTGTGGGCTTCAAAATATACTACCTCCAAGGTATTGGCAGGAGCCAACTTAGGATATATTTAGTCCTACACGGACGGTCCAAACCGTTCGACGTCACCGAAACGATGGTAACTAAGCTAGGCGGCAGTGATATTTATGGGTTAGATTTACATAATAGCATTTCATAATTATGTAAACGCTTCGGAAAATGCGCATCTGATTTTGTGTGGTGTGACGAGAATGGATAAAGTGAGAAATAAGTACATTAGAGGAAGTCTAAAAGTGGCGCCAGTGACTGAAAAGTTGAAAGGAAATCATTTGTCTTGGTATGGTCATGTGAAGAGGAGAGATAAAACGCATGTCACAAAAAGAGTTCTGAGTTTACATGTAGATGGATGGAGAGGAAGAGGGAGGCCAAAGAAGAGATGGATGGATTGTGTGAGGAGTGATATGAAAGAAAAGGGAGTTAGTGATAGTGTGACGGGTGACAGGACAGAGTGGAAGAAAAAAACATGTTGCATCGACCCCAAGTAACATGGGATAATGGTAGGATGATGATGATTTTGTTGGCTCAAAAACATGCTACCTCTATGGTATTGGCAGAAGTCACCTTAGGCTATATTTAGTGCTACACGGAAGGTCCAAAGCGTTCGACGTTAACGAAACGATGGTAACAAAGCTAGAGAGGCAGCGATATTTATGGGTTAGCTTTACATAACAGCATTTCATAATTATGCAAATGCATCAGAGAATGCTCTATTGAAATGTGGCTCTGATGTCACAGTGAGCCGTGGTATATACAGGCTGTTTCAATGCAGGCTTACTATCTGTGCTGACGTCACTAACTGAAACAATACATCGGAATCATAACTCGATATCGGCGCTCCCACATGACTGAGACCGATGATTCGATTTATAGGCTACGATGCGATTGTGTTAAGGAATGAAAGAAGACCAGCTTCTCTGTGTTAAGGACTGTCTGGCCTTCTCGTAGCTGATGTAATGTAAAAGACTTGGGTCAGTTACTCATGCCTTTTTTGGAAGGGCGTTTTGGCCAAAACACTCTTTTGACCTATCCAAAGGATTTTTTAACCATTGCTTTTTTTAAAGGTGTGAAATAATCTATTGGCTTAAGCTTTGTATGGAGTAAAACGGCCTGCCAGATTTTCACTGACAAAAATGTCTCCTTCAGTTGTCTTTTGGCTCTAAATCTACGAGTTTCCTTTTCAAAAGAATCTTGCAGTTTTAGCGGGCATCATTTACCCATAGGTAAGTTCTTAGAAATCAATAAAATGATTATTGTAAAATAAATATTTTATTCATTTCAATTTGACAATCCGATGGGTGCGAGACGCACAGGACCGGTCTTTGTGGCGGCGCTAGGGGCAGGGCTATGTCCAGCAGTTGACGTCTTCCGGCTGAAATGATGATGATGAATTTGACAAACATACCCTACTCGAAAAATTGCACTTGTATTGTGGGTGTGTTTACAAAGATGAAATCTCACTTGCATAGGACACTCAGACAACCATCTATAGGCCATACAAAATATTTCTTTCGTGTAAGAATTGAGACACGTGTGATTGCCACTGCGCCAAAAATAATATAATACTTACAACAACAATACGACAACAACAACAATGTATACTACAATCTATTTAAAATATCTGTAATTTATTTATTGTACACACCAACCACAGTGTTTTTTTTAACCCACAAGTTGACTGGTAGAGAATGCCTTGTAGCGTTAAGTCCGCGTGTATACCACTACTGTACACGAAGTTTAAATAAATAATAAATTTTATTATACATTTCAGCAGTGGTGGCCAAGAGGTAACGGCCCCGACTTACGAGTTGTAGGTCGCGGGTTCAAACCCAGTCAGGTGCATTACTTTGTGTAATTTATTTCATTTCCACTGCTCTCAAAAACGGTGAAGGAAAACATCGTGAGGAAACCGGCACGTCCTAGAACCAAAAATTCGAAGACTTGTGACATCCACCAATGGCCCGCGTGGTGGATTATGGCTCAATCCCTCTCCTAGAGAGGAGGCCGGTGTCCCAGCAGTGGGAACATTAAAAGGCTGATGATGATGATACATTTCTGCGAACCTAATTCAGTAAATTTTTTTTAACTACAACTATCGTGGTCACATCGTGGTACACAACGTCGTCTTGTCCCAAGCTAAACAAAACTTGTGTTATGGGTACTAGACAACTGATAAACATACTTATATCTTTACCTTCCTTTTTTAAAAGACCTCCCAATTATTTAAGGATCGGATCGTATGTTCTAAACGGCACTTAGTATCGCAAACATCATCACGCCTACAGCCTCGTCCTTGCTTATTGCACTTTCCATAGAGGCATTGAAATTGTGAACTGTTATCTGGGACTGTCACGGTCACGACTTGCCTTCGATGAGTTGGCGGGGTTTGTTTGTAGAGTGTACACCAGTGTACACAATGGCCGGTGTTGGCGCAATATGGCGATTGTTAAGAGAAAGTGTTTGTGCATCAAATCTGCTTGATTGGATGTTTTTTTAATCAATCAATGTGTGCGTTTATATAACTTGACTCCGCCATTATCTTCCTACTATCGGACAACCAGACGAATAACGGCGACAGTCCAGTCCATGCTTTTGCCTTGTCGTTTATCAACACACAACCATACCTACTGCTTATAATTATATCTAGTTTGTACCGTCCCATGGCTGGGCTACGGACTAGTTCTAACTTAGTTCTGAGTGCAATGTGTCTTGCCCATTGCTACTTAAGTTTCGCGATTCTCTTCACTATGTCTGCAACCTTGGTTTTGTTGCGGATATCTTCATTTCTGATCCGATCATGCAAGGATACTCCGAGCATAGCCCTTTCCATTGCTCTTTGAGTGAATTTGAGTCTTCTTATGAGGCCCATTGTATGCGACCACGTTTCGGAGGCATATATCATCACAGGCAACACACACTTATTATAGATTTTTGTCTTGAGATACTGTGGTATATTAGGCGAGAAGAAACTGCGTAACTTCCCGAATTATTTTTAGATAGGTAAACATAATAAGTATGAATATACAACAGGCTTCCTCGCATTGTTCCTGACACTGCGTCACTTCTTACCGATACCAATGAATTTTTGTAAACATCATTAAAGCTGTATCTACAAGAATTTATATTGTGAAAAGTATGAAAATATTTCATAATAAAGTACTTTATTATGAGATATTTTACTTGTACAAGTAAGCAGTTATATCTGCCAGCTATTATTCTTATAAAAATTACGGTCGTTTCAACGTTCAGAAACAAAGTTTTAACAAGATTAGTCGCCGGGGCCTGCTGGAGTTGAATGAACGCAATTTGTAACAAATTACAACTTAACAACAGTTTGTCTTTATTTCTATCATTTCCGCTTTTTATTATAATAATAAAGAATACGATAAAGTAAGGGAATTAATTTTTAAACGTAACAGTAACTTTGATGAAATTTTAGATACGTTTTCAGTTTTAATATTTGTTTTCCTTTTTATTGTTGCTCCGGTTGCAAGCGCTACAGCCATTTTGTTTTCTTGATCTAGTAGGATGTAAGTTTTTGGTTAGAAATTTTTTAGTAGTACCTGGATCTTTGCTCTGATAATAGCAATACTACATCCTACCGAATTGCATACAACTTTCTTATTATATAGGAATGAAATAGACATATACAGCTATTGGTAAAAACCTAACAACCTCTTAAGAGCTCAAAAAATTAGCTGTTATAACAGTTTTTTTCTGCCATTTCAGGTTTGGTCCCATGGTAAAAGTTGTTCTTAATGATGAGTACAAATTTGACCAATAACCCTGTATAAATCCAATGCTTTATCTACCAGACAACCTCTGGTGTACAAAAAAATCCTGAGATTCTCGTAATTTTTTGGAAGTCGATAAAAAAGTCTAAAAGTTGTACCCTCCTGTCTACCCTTATAGTCAAAATGTCAAGTTTGGTTGAAATAAAATAAGTCTGTATAAAGAAGCAAAGTAAAATTTACAGGTAGGTACAGGTATTGAGTTATTATATTATGGTAATATTTTGCATAGTAAGAAGACGGTGAAGTTTCCTTAATAAATAAATATTTATGAAAACATTTACTTTCAGCTTTGAATACTGTTACAAGTTTTTGTGACTTTTTGTTTGTTTATGACTCATAATTATGGTAATAAGACCAAAGACTAGATGATTTTAGACTTTGTTGTGATTATAACTTATTTTTGCGTTTGAAACAAAACGCAGTGTTTTTCATCGACATATATATT
This sequence comes from Mythimna loreyi, assembly GCA_029852875.1. NCBI lineage: Eukaryota > Metazoa > Arthropoda > Insecta > Lepidoptera > Noctuidae > Mythimna > Mythimna loreyi. The sequence goes on along the minus strand of CM056784.1, from coordinate 16,910,205 downwards.
GTGCTACAAACTAGATTTGACATACCATACGACTGTATCACCATGCACAGCAACAGAGCGCGCCGTCGACGACTTGATTTGGTCCAGACTGTTATCAGACGACCTGCTACCCATTGCTCGCCGTCCGCAAGCCTGCGTCTACGGTGGCCGGAAATCAAGATCGCAATCCCGGTGGCGTTTGAGGCGTGAGCGCCGTTGCCTTATGCTGTCGGTTTCCCCCTTTGCTAGCATTACAGCTTCGCAGAAGGAGGCGACCGACTGCCACTACCGCTTTGATATATCATGTCCGTGAGCGATGTCTTGTGTCAGTGGCGTGCCTAGGGTTTCAATATAAGGCAAGCCCAAAACATTTAAACCAATTTCAAAAAAAGAAAGTTCAGTTTTGGACTGAGTATGTAAGTACCACCTACGTATGGATCATCGCAATTTTCTCATAAACTACTGGTTACATACAATAAATTAAAAGTGAATTCATCCATCTTCTTTCCTATTTTTACTTCAATTTCACTCACTGAAGGCATGCTAGTACTAGATTGAATATAATAAACATATCAGCAATTGCATACCTCCGGTGGCTTTGAAAAAAGCCATTTGGTTTGGTTCATTGCTTGAGGAAACAAAGTTATGGTAAGTAAATGCTTGCTTCCTAACAGGACTAACAGGTTACAGACAAAAAAAAAACAAAACAGAAAGTTTCAAAACAAAAGAAAAAAAATAGCTACATAGAATATAAAAAGGAATTTAAATAAATTATTTATATTCTAATTGGAATCGTCTATCTTTCTGAAATGATTAAATTACATTACAGCAGGAATAGTTAAAACAAGATACACTAACTTTAACAAGTCGGAAAAGGCATCTTCGAGGTTATTCTCATGAATAAAATCAATTAATTCCAAAACATTACGATCTTTTAGATCAGGACTAGAATACAGGCAAATCAATTAACTTTTTATTGTTTTTTTTGTCGAAATAGTTTAATTAAATGTCAAATAATGAATCTAATCCCTCTGTAGGAAAATGTGATTAATTTATATATAGGTACACTGATCTATTAAATTTTCGTTTATGCGATTTACTAGACTGTGAAATACACAGATTAGGAATTGGTATTAATGAAGAAATTAACTGTTTTTTCTAAGCAAAGTTTAAAGATTTTACCTTATCTTCGCCAATCAAAACTTGAACGCATTTTAAATCCTCACAAGGTACAATTACCTCCATTGTTGTAGGTAAGTCACCAAAACAGTTACATATAACACTGGGAAAATCTAAGAAAACACACGAAAAACAACAAAAGTTTTACCACTCAAAATAAAACTGAAGTTAGTTGCACTCGAGTGTCAAAAACTATATAATACGCAAAGTTCCAGTGTTGTCATTTATGCAAAAAATTTAACAAAAACAAAAAGTTTATTCAGCTAGATGTCGCATTTTTTTATTTTTAAATTAACGCTTGAATATTTAATTTCGTTATTTTAAAAAGCTGCTAGTTTTTACTGTTGCTAAATCTTTAAAAAAGTCTCCAAACTCTTTAACAGTCTCCAAGATCTCACAACGTTGCTAAAATGGCAACATTATAGATGTGGCAAGTTGACAAGGTCACGCATACGCGTACAACTTCATGCGCAAGCCGGGCTTAAATCTTCTATACTAGACGCAAAACGTCCTAAGTACTTATACGGCGCATCGCTATGAGTGCGAAAGTGACAGTACAGACATTACAATAGTATTTGAAAGCCCGGTAAAAGCCGGTAAGTGTAAGCGAGATAGCTATATCATCATCTACATCTACGCGAGTGTTTGCGAAACTGCGCGCGACCAATCACGATGTTAGTTTAGTGCAGCATAAGTAGATTCTTTGTGTTATTTTGATAAGAATTAAGCGCGCGAACTTTTAAATAGTTCGGGTTTGATATTGATTCTTATCGGGCATTTTAGTAAGGCAAGCCGGGCTTTTGGGCTTGTATGAAGGGACCGCCACTGCTATGTGTGCGTTACTCGGTCACGCTTTGTAGGTAGATTGACTTCTGTACCTATCTATTCTGTGACTATACTGAAGCAGTTATAAAACTACTTTTCTCAGCTGTCGTTGCCTTACCACGATCTATTATATTATACAAAAAGACATCCAAGCTATTTCGCTGAAGAGTCATCATAATAAACTTTTATGTGCCATGTATAACGTGTTCGCCTGGCTTTACAGCATCTAAACGTACCGAGCGTTTAGTGCTATAGTTCGGGTATTACTACTAAAATACTGTCCAGAGTTTAGTGCAGTTTTTATTTGTGTTATGAGTCTGTTTTTATGGAGTTTCATAGTTTATGTGATTGATACACATCGTTAAATTTTGATCGTTTAAATACCGCGGAGAGCTAAGCAGTTAACATAAAGGCATTAATTTTAGGTTTAGATTGGTTAACGGCGTTTGGTATTTGATTAAAAGGACACTGTATTGTAAAAAAATAAGAAGTTGGGTTTCTTACAGGTTCTTCTAAAACCCAACTTCTGTACCTTCTTCTTCTCCTGGTCTAGAGCAGAACAGAAAGATGTGTCACTCTTTTACTGACTACAATCACATCTATGTTCCTTCTCTCCTCATTGCGTTCCAGGACCAAGAGATTTCCTTTCAGAAGTCAATCCATGGCCCCAGAAGGCTTCGACCTGCTGAGCCCTTGTTTAGATGATATATCTTTGAAGCTCGTGTAGACGCTTTGTCGACGACTTGGGCGTAGGCCGGACGATTACCAGACAGCCGGACGGCGATTTATCCATTACTCGTCGTCCGCAACCCCACGGTATTCTCTATGGGTTTTCGATTCCATAAAAAAAGTATTCATGATAATAATTTATTATTTATAAAACTACTGATCTAATAGAATAGTTGCTTTAAACATAGTTTTATTAAGTCAATTTTAAATCAAACAGTTATATATAAGACAAATAGTACGTATAATAAACTTTGTTTGTTTTGTAAATTGGTTCATTTTCACACAAGAAAAAATATTCTACTCGAAAGCTATGTCTCACACATCACATAGAGCCAGCAATTTGATTATGTTTGACCTTATCTGTATGATTTTACATTGAAAATAAAATAAAGCAAACATTGTACATTTATCTCTGCTCAGATTTTTGCTTGCAAAATTTTTATTTACCTAAAACATGTATTTATGTTAGTCGCCGTAGACAGAATAATCGCGTTTTTTTTATGGTAGGTGAAAATCATCCAATGACGAAACCCGCTCTTGGGCGGAGCGGGAGACCAGTGTCAGACTTTTACTGACTAAAAAACCTACCCCGTAAGAATAATCGCGTTAGGATATAAATGCAGTGTTCTGATTTTTTGGAATGTTGTTTCGGTGTTATTCAAACCTGGGCTACAAGCTGCAGCTGTGGATTCGCCCCGCATGCAGAAAATTTCAAAAGCTGATTAGATCATAGAGGTTCGATATAGAAATATTACCGTTATTCACACATTACATAAGAGCTATTACAAAGTCTGCAAATAGGTACCTACTACACGTGTATTAATTGCAAATAATTGTTCAGAAAGTATGTTGTAGGAGTTATGTGTGACCGTAGATTGGGTTGTAGTTGTTTTAAATAAACGTTGAATTGAAATGTTCAAATATTAGTTTTTTATATCACCTCCTCGATAACACCCTTTTTATGTCATACAATCATCATTTAAAGCAAGTCATTCTATCCAATCGACTTATTTCCTAGCATTAAACAAGCACGTTCATAGAAACTATTTACTAAAATTCTGAAAAGTTAATACAAAAATCCTCTGCAGTGCTTCATTGGCGTTGTTGTCTATCACAACTTTTAAAACTTACAGCGCTAATATGTCAAACCTGCACTAATGTCATCAATGTAAAAGTGTATGGCACGCAGATCACGTGATATAAAGTGACTGCATGCCTAATATAATACGTAGTACATATTTATCGATGTTTTGTCCCTAGATAAATAAACTAAGTGATGCCTTGAAATTAATGAGATTTGAATTTAGAACGTCTAAACTATAATTAAAAAAAAGACAAGTGAATTAAAAAGAACATATATCAAACATTACACACAACTATTTAAAAATCAACCTGGCCACTGACAAAAAAAAAAGAATGAAAAGTGAAAAAATATGCAATGGAATTTTCTAAACGTCAATGCAAAATTATTAGTTACTGCTGATCATTAAGAACTAGGTTTTTCGGGTTTTTAAAAAGTGTTGATTGATTTTTCTATAAAGAATTTCTTAGTAACAGGCTGGAAGTTTGACTTCTGCCTTAAGAATATGAACCCCTATTAGGGCTTCATAGGGAGCCAGCAGAAGGAAGGGTCGAAGCCAACTGGGGCCAAGGGTTCGCGTCTGAAAGGCAGGCCCTGGCCCTCGTATTTATGGCAACGTTGGAACGTGGTGGGTTGTTTAGTCATTAAGAGTCTGACATTATTTCCCGCTCCCCCACCCTAAAGAACGTCATATTATTATTTTTTTTTATTAAAAAAAAAAGAACTAAATACAGTCGTGTACGTTGTTTTAATTTAAATTTGCATGGGCAAAAGATATCCCTGAAAGGTCAACCACGTTGTGTGGTGTCCAGCTAAAAATAGATAGAAGTACCTTCCTGTGGGTTATTATAACAATATTAAAATGCAAAGTCCACACATAGCTTGAAGGCTGAATTTGGCCATAAAAGATTCGTAAGGCCCATATGCTTACTAATGAGTACGCCACTGAGCTCAGTAAACATTATTATAATTAACTAGCTTTTGCCAGCGTCTTCGCCTGCATGAAAGTTGGTTTACCCCCTTAGGTGTGGAGTTTCGTAAAATCCGTTACACTATAATAAACCTGCTAAATTTTAAGTTAGTAAGTGTTTAAGTTATTGAGATATCGTGAGTCAGTGAGTGGTCTTTCGTTTTCATTATTATTTTAATCGCCAAAGCTATGAGAATTGCTTCAACTGACTGGTTATATCCTTGGAGTGTTCATAATGAGCTGTGGGATATTTGAAAAAGGAACATTAAGTTTTAGTCAGTAAAAATCTAACACACTCTACCACTCCACGAGGAGCTAGAGAAGTTATTATGAACATTTCCCAAAAAAATGGTTGCCTGTAAAGTCGGTTTTACGGGCGAAGATTTTACGTGACAACGTCTTTTTCTCGGTAGAATATTTATTGATATGAATATAATTAAATTGCACAATAGGAACAAGGAATTGAATGAAAATAAGAATTGCACAAATTTTCTAGTGCTGCGCGCGCGGCAGACCGATCATAGTTGAGTGGGAGAGAGACGCAAGGCATTCGGCGGGCCTCTCTCTCGTTCGGTGACTCATCGTAACGTTACCGAGCGTTACACTTTTTCATAAGTGACTCCCAGCCGCAACCTAATTTAAGACGTTGTCACGTCAAAAAAAAAACAGTGTCATACTTAAACTTAATGGAGCGGGTATTATTTTGAATTTGGAACTTATTACTGGCTCATAATCATTTACAAATTACTATTGCATAAAAAACATTTGCTAATGAAATGTATAAGTGTAGTAGGTTAATTAATGTGTAATTAGACGAATACGAATACTTCAATAGCACAGAATGCGGCAGTAAATCCAATATTTGTTCGTCATTAGTGTTGCAACAAAATAACCTGTCGAACACGAGGTACAGATTCAACACTATTTGCATTAGAACTGTTTGGTTAGCTACCATAGACAAAGTTCAGCGAAAACAGTCCACATTACATTACGCTTTAACCGCACTGGCCGGATTTAAAACTATATTTGTGATATAAAATTTAATTCAAAAATCGAATTCTGTTCGCGGTTGTGGAAAAATAAAAATAATTTTAGCGGGAACGTTGGTTGAGTTTGTGGTTGTATTGGTTGTTATGAATCGATTGATTCGATTTATCTTGTAATCGAATAGTAAATAGTGTGGTGGGATATAATATATCGAATAAAATTGTTGAATGATTTTGTTGGTGTAAGATTTCGATCTGAGTATTTATACAGGTTGGTTTGTTATTTTATTAGTTTGTTGAACTCGAAATTTGTATTTCACTTTTCAGGTACGTTTGCAATATTGTTTTGTTTTTAAACATTGATTTAATTAGTTGATAAATCTGTTTTTGCTCATGCCAACGGAAAAAAAATATTTTGTCAGTGAAAGAAAATTCGGGATTGGACATTACACGGGCTTTAGGCTTCTAGGTACAATTATTTATGTTGATATCTTTATTTGCGTACAAAACATAGATACAAAACTAAAACGTCTAATATTCTGTCTCGGAAGTCAGAACCCAATTGTTGTCAGCCTATATGGATGCTGAGTTTAATAAAATTGGTGTAGTTAATTTACACCTAACCTAACCTCAAAATTAAATTATTCCTAATCTCTTAGGAGTTGCTTAGCAGATGAACATTTTTCTCCCCAGTTTATGCAAGTGCATTCACCGTGAAATCAAATTCGTACAACAACCAATTTATTGTTACATAGTCGGTACGAATATGTAATCTACGATTAACTATGTAAAACATGTTAAATAATGTTGTAGATTAATTGTTAGTTTAATCTGTTACATGTTTCTTAAATGTTAGTTTACTAACATTGTTTGTTAATGTACTTCCCTTATATAGTTGTTACGTTTTAAAGTGTAACAGCGGTCATTGCTCTTTCTCTTTGTACTCAAGGAGTTGTCAGCAAACCTTAGGGACCCTGCAGAAGGGTCGAAGCCAACTGGGGCCAAGGGTTCGTGTCTGAAAGGAAGGCTCTGGCCCTGGTATATATGGCAACATAGGAATGGGGTAGGTTGTTTAGTCAGTAAGAGTCTGACTCTGTCTCCCGCTCCGCCCAAGGGATTCGTCATTGAATACCTTGCCTGAGATAAAGGGTCTTGGCAGACAGACGGTCTATAAAGTGATCCTATAAGATAAGGGTTCCGTGTTTTCCTTTTGAGGTACAGAACCTTAAAAAAGAAAAGATGTTGTCAACAGTGCTATAATCGTGACAAATCATAATAGCTGTAGTGTTTATTATAACTTAACATTTTTCGATCAACAATATACATTTACATATATTTTGTTGACCGAAATTAACATCGGCAGTAGGGAGTTAATTTTTTTCGTGGTCTTAATTATTTCGAAGCGATTTCTTCCTACAATTAAGTAACTAACTATTGCTTTCTGAGAAGTTTCAGCTTACTGATTGCAATTTAGTCTGCGGTAATGACTACTAGTGAACTTCCTTATAATCGTAATAATAAGGAAATTCTGCCATAATGCCAGCTGCGGTCTTCCCATCCGATTATAATTTAGTGATCTTCAAGGCTAGAGTGAATAGATTCTTAATAAACTAGTGGGCCTCACCATCAACGATTGCATCACTGCTTACCATCAGATGGTATTGCAGTCAGGCACTAGTTTACAACTATTAAAAAAAAACATAATATCCCCCCCCATAATACCCCTTTTTGAAGTTCGGTAATAGACTGATGATTTTCTTGCTCTCAACTTTTATGTATCTGTTCAGCCCTCGTAGCCAAATTATGATTGTTTCTTTAACGTCGAACGCTTTGAGTTGGCCACGCCCTCTATTCCTTTGTTCTGACGTCATCACAACGCTCAGTCACGTAGTCAAAACAAAGCAACTGAAGGCGTGACCACTTCCAAGCGTTCGACGTTAGCGAAACGATCGCAACATGGCTAAAAGGCAGTAGTTTAACTGTGGAAGTGTAACATACAGAGTTACTTTAATTTATAATATTGGTAGGGTATTATAACAGCACGTAACTGCACCTAACTTTTTAATTAAAGTTTATATCAAGTTAAACCTTAGCGTGGTATAAATAATTTAGATTTAGCGTCAGGTGCACGAATAGCTAAGTTAGCGGTGAGCACACGTGCTACTGAAAACTGAATCACCTAGCTAAGTACGAACTTAGATTCTAAGTAGATGAACTTAGCGAACTTATTCGTTCCCTATTAACCTTTTGAATACTGTAATTAAAGACATAATAGAAACACGATAGGTGTGCGAACGCCGGTGTTTACTTAGGCAGAGTTTAAGATAGTAATAGCCCTCATACGCCAGCGACCTTGAGCGAAATTTCTAAACACATACATATTATATATACATTACACCCAGACACAGAATAAATGATCGTGCTCATCACACAAACATTTGTCCTGGGTGGGAACCGAACCCACGACCTCCGGCATAGTAGTCAGGGCCACTAACCAACAAAGAACAACAAACAACACAACAGGCCAATCAAATGCCATGTTGATGTTGCCATAAACAATTGGACATAACTTCGTAAGGTAAAAGCCTCTAAATAAATAAAGATTTAAAAAAAATTGGACATAAATTCTTAACTTATTTGTTGACTCTACACAACATTGCAGCAGTATCATAGAATGAAATCAAAGCAATGCAGTGTCTCTGTGTACAAGAAGTTTACTGCTACATGCTAATAGGCATCAAATATTAGCCTAATGTAACCATTTGGCGTTGTCCCAGCAGATTTGGCTCCGCTACGTCGACTTACTTTATTTGTTGCAAGCGATGTTGCACACGCCGAATGTTGCCAACATCAAAATGTTTCTCCGGAGAAAATAGGAATATCCCGAATGGTTATAAGAGTTAAAAGTTGTGTAAACTTTTTAATTTATGGCGATTGTTTTGCGGGTTTATTTTGTGCCAAATAATGCCACTAAAGTGAACAGTGTCAGTATATTTTGGTATGGAATTTAATTTTCTCTTTGATGGACTATATTTTTTTAAATACTCAATTAAAAGATTAGATTTTTTTTTGCTTCATATCAATTTTATTTTACCTTTACTCCATCTTCATGGTGTTTACTACAAGAATCGTTATGGTATTTCAAAACATATGGGCGATACTATAGCTAAATTATTCATCATCATCATTCTTTATTGTAGACAAAAACATGTAATAGTACACAGTAGTTAGTAAATTCATGTCCAAAGGCGAGCGATTCATTTATAATAAAGTTAACAACTTGTAATAGTGTAGCGTTCTATCACTTTTATATTGAAAGTTTTTTTGTTTTATTTTATTTAAATTGCCCTGTACAATAAAACCGTTCATTGTACACTTATTTTTTATCAATGTTTGTCCTTTGAGCTGAGGTGTGCAATAAAGTTATAAATAAATAAAATGGATCACTCTTAAAGCATGAACTAAAACACTTTTAAACAAACCAGCATTACTTTGAAATAACTACATCTAAATCAAATAAAATAAAGTTTCCATTGCACTTGTTACACATGTCCCCGATTTCGGGGTAAAACTCGGATGCAGGCGACACTGTCGAGCTCGCAACAGTCGCAGCCCGCATAGTTTATTTGTTGCACAGCATCGTTGCGTTGTGACCCGCAACGTTGCGCGCAAGATTTGTTGCACTGTCCCCTACTCTGAGTAATGGTCTTTGTTTTAGAATAGTTTCATAGCCATCCGGAATAGTGCGGTATTGTGAATAAGATGTACCGGTTTTATTTTTATTGCATTAACGGTGATATTATGTGGGAAGATTGTTCTGAATTTAAAATTTATCATCTATTTTCCTTTGAATTTAAAGCAATCGAACATAATACAGAGTTTAACGAGATTGAATGGTCATAGCTTAGGTATTGTTTTATTGTATACTAGCTTCTGCTAGCGGGTTTTCCCACGAAAAATCTAGTACTTGCTCATGCGAACATATACTTACGAAGGATAAAAATCCTGAGCGATCAAATGTTAGATTCGCTCGCTCTCTCTATCCCCGTCACCTTTTTAGACCTATTGGCATGTGGTGTTGTATGAATAGCTTAGGTATTAATGTTGTATTAGACGCGTTGGCTGAATAGTATTTAGACTGTAAGCAGAACAGAAACATAGTTATCAGGCTTGGACTTTGAACGGCAAATTGTAGTACTTATATTTAGTAATTAATATTTTAGCACTGTTGAAGTATATCATTACTTCAACAGAACTAATATAAGGCTCATCGAATTAATTTCCGTTGCTAAGTTATAAAAGCTCAGTTCGTAAATAAACCCATTTCTATAAGCGTATTAATTAACAGAACCGCTGTTTGTATAAAAACAACTTCATTCCATCACTTCACAGAATTATTTTCACCAACAAACAGATAAGCCGGATCTCCCTCACCCAAATCAGTGAACTCTCAATAAATTCCTGTTTTTATTTACCGCAAGATCAAAACTTTAAGAAGAACTTCCAAGAAAAGAGGTTGAAATTTATATTCGGATATATCAAAAACTGTGTTCGGAGAGATGAGAAGCCGATGATGGCCGAGACGAAGAAGTTCCAAAGAAACTATGCTAGTTTCGGACGCGATCGAACCAACTTTACACATAAATCGAGCTTCGTTAATAATTTACCCATTCGGATTTCGCAGGATGATCGTTTTCCAGCTAAGGAACACGGAGCCAATTTCTCATATTACGTGGAGAGCTCCTCTCATATCTCTCTGAGACAAATTGTTACGGTGTGACACAGAGTCTAACACAGCATGTAATGGGGACGCGCCATGCGACAACTCGTTAGCGGTAGAGCGAAGTATCGGAAAATTTTATAAGTTATTAATTTATTGTCTGTTGGGAGTTCGACAATGTATGAAATAAGAGAATTTGTTCGAATAACAGACAATGGAAATTATTTATCAGAGTTTGAAACATAGTATTTTCGTCGTCTGAAGAAAAATAAATTGGATATCAAAACGAGAAAACGAAAAGTTAGACAATGCGAACCAACAAACGTGACTTTCAAACTTGTCATTGTTGATCCACGGCAAAGTCAGAGTCAATTTAAACTTATGACTAGTTTACGTATTCATACAAAAATGAGCACCCTTTTTCTTGTTAACCGTACAATTATCGCTTGCAGTCTAGACAATTCTCTGAAAACTTCGCAGACAATGTAATAAAAATGTCTTTTCTTGCGAATTATGTGTACTGTGACACTTTGCGATGTCTGGTGTTAAACATGTATGGATGCTTTATCGTTTTAATATGTCTACGACGAATAAAACTGTCATAAACTTTGAATTGAATCCATCATTTTTTTTTTTATTTGGTATAAACAAGTGTTTCACTGTGATGCCGTCCGGTCGTCTGGTAATCGCCCAGACTAAGCCTAGTCGTCGACGGCGCGCACTGTTTCCGCGCGCCTCAAGGAGTTGTCAGTAAACCGTAGGGACCCTGCAGAAGGGTCGAAGCCAACTGGGGCCAAGGGTTCGTGTCTGAAAGGAGGGCTCTAGTCCTGGTATAGATGGCGATGTAGGTTGTTTAGTCAGTAAGAGTCTGACACTGTTTCCCGGCGGATTCGTTATTGTACGATATTTACCTACCATAAAAAAAATCCCTTCCGATGGTAAACAGTAATACGAACGTTGATTAGGCGCACTTGTTTATTAAAAGCCTTTCGCTCTAGCCTTGAATACACCCAAATTATAATCGGATGGGAAGACCGCAGCAGGCAAATTATTCCAATCCTTCGAGATACACGGTATAATCGACGAGGCAAAACGTTTAGTCCGGGCCGTAAAGTTTCAATTAAATAAATAACCTCCAGCGACTAATGAAGTGACAATCAGATTGGTGAAATAGAAAAAAGCTTACAAATGATTATTGCTACAGAAAAGTATCTACCTAACGAACCAAGTTTCTGTCTTTATTGCAGTCCACATTATGGACCTATTCGCATTATTGCAACAAATCTAGCGTGTATTTCGAAATAGGAAATGGCTGGAAAAGGAATAAGCCACGTAGATTGAGCCCGTTCGTATGAAGAAACAAAACTACTGGTATTCCGTCTGAATGTGCAGTGTAGTAGTTTTACACACGGTATTTGTTGCACAATGTTCTAGTTGTACCTTTTGACGTGCATTTCGACAGTAAGTTTAACTAAAAAACGGACGAACGTTACGGACTCCAAATACAAATACTTACTCTCGCACTGAAGGTTCCGTTTCAAACTTATCTATGTAAATAGTTCAAATTACGAATGAACGATCGCAGATTTATTTGATTAGTAATTTGTTTTTTGTGACGTTATAACAAAACTGGTTTCAGATTTATTCATATACGTGAGTTATAAAACCTTGTTCTATGACAAATTTCAGAAGTCTGGGTCTACGGGAAATACCCTACATTTTGATTTCTCTGAGAATATCTTATTAGTATACATTTTTTTTTGCGACATAAACGGCAATCTATCATATATGATCAAAATCATATCTTTTTTAATGGAAACTTAGAAGTTTGATTTTTTCACAACTTCAAGTGACTATATTGTCTTAATTTCAACTCGATACTTTTGCACGTTCCCTAGACAGAGGATCTTGACCGACAGACCACAAAGCGATCCTATAATGGTTCAGTTTAGAGAGATACGGAACCCTAAAAAACAGCGAGTATCACCAGGGTCACCATATTTTGAGTATATACAGGGTGTTTGGTGCATCGTTTGCCAAATTGATTTGGCCGACAGGATAGATCATTTGCTATATCTTCAGCCCCAATAAATCATTCCTTGCCACACCGGTTTTTTTTAAACATGTTTTTAACTTTTCTTCTGAAAAACACCGGATTTCAGCATTTAAGCTTATATAAATAAAAAAGTTATTAGTCTATCCAACAAAATTTATTTTGATATTTAAGTGTACTGTTGTAAGGTTCTATGAAATCCAAAATTACTTGCTAGTAACGTGTAGTTTTTCTATAAAAAACCTACAAAGTGTATGGGATATGACAAAATAATTTTAAAACTCAACTTTAAATTTCTATAAAAAAAAAACTAAAAGCGTTGGAGATCTTCGAATTTCTCAAAAAGTTCTCTAGTTAATGCCCTTTCCAATGGTGTGCAATATACTAAAAAAAACCTTTTATTGACTTCACTAACTGGCTAAATGTGCACTCATATCACAAAAGGCTGATATTTTATATTACGGTAAATGTACTAAGAAGTTAAAGAAAAAAAAATAACTTGCTCTAAGTAGGTAGATATTGATATCTCATTTTTACGCACATTATTTTTTTTTTTTACAAAGGGTATTAACTTTCCTCAAACTTGAAAATAAAATTTATTTCACAAGCAGGTACTAAAATCACAAATCTTGTTCAAATTGGGTGCCATTGTTTCGTATACATGCGCGACATCTTTCTCTTATCTCGAGTTGTACTTCGAAGACGAATTTCTGCTTTAACGGTCACATCATCATCAGCCTTTTAATGTTCCCACTGCTGAGACACAAGCCTCCTCTCTAGGAGAGGGAATGGGCCATAACCCACCACGCGGGCCCAGTGCGGGTTGGTGGATGTCACATGTCTTTGAATTTTTAGTTCTAGAACATGCCGGTTTCCTCACGATGTTTTTCTTCACCATTTTGAGAGCAGTGGTGATGAAATAAATTACACAAAGTAATGCGCCTGGCTGAGTTTGAACCCGCGACCTACAAACTCGTAAGTCGGGGCCGTTACCACTCGGCCACCACTGCTCCGTTTAACGGTCACAAAAGCCGCCTCAATACGTTACACTTAATCATCTCTCGTGTCAACTTCCGTCGCATAAACCAGTTCTTTGGCCCGACTCCCGACGTAAAAGTCCAGCGGAGTTAGGTCTGGTGAACGTGGAGGTCATGAAATAGGGCCATCTCTCCCAATCCACGAGTCTGGAAATGCGTCATTTAGGAATTGCCTTACAGTTCATCGCCAGTGAGCGGGACAACCGTCATGTTGAAAGACAAAAGACCTGTCTTCATTGAAAATTGGCAGCTAAGATAACAATAAGGGCAGCTCTGTTTGAAGAAATTCAAGATAATTATCCCCGTTGAGGTTATCAGGTAAAAAGTGCGGTCCAACCACATGATTTGCAATTACTCCTGCCCAAACGTTCACACTGAATCGTCTCTGAAATGACCTCTGTCTTTTTACATATTAACTTTTTACATAAGGTTTTTTTTAGCATATTGCACACCATTAGAAAGGGCATTAACTAGAGAACTTTTTGAGAAATTCGAAGATCTCCAACGCTTTTAGATTTTTTTTTATAGAAATTTAAAGTTGAGTTTTAAAATTATTTTGTCATGTCCCATACACTTTGTAGGTTTTTTATAGAAAAACTACACGTTACTAGCAAGTAATTTTGGATTTCATAGAACCATACAACAGTATACTTAAATATAAAAATAAATTTTGTTGGATAGACTAATAACTTTTTTATTTATGTAAGCTTAAATGCTGAAATCCGGTGTTTTTCAGAATAAAAGTTAAAAACATGTTTAAAAAAAACCGGTGTGGCAAGGAATGATTTATTGGGGCTGAAGATATAGCAAATGATCTATCCTATCGGCCAAATCAATTTGGCAAACGATGCACCAAACACCCTGTATATTTTTTATACTAATTATTGCAATACACTGTATACTAAGCTATAGTTACAAAGCACCCACGGGTATTAAGTTTCATTATTGCGAAAAGTAACTAGATCTAGCCCAGCTGACTTCTAGGCGACCTTGCCACTATTCAAGCTGCAGTGACATTGACACGATAAGTTCAAGTTAACTGAGCATTGAATTAAAGGACAATTGGTATTACAAACGTGAACACCACAGAGATACTGCACTGCTAGAGTCGATATTGGCAACACTTTCCATTCAAACAAAACGTGTCATTGTTTAATTACTTGCATTGCGGCGGTAGGTTGTTCAGTCCATAAAGAGTCTGACTCTGTTTCCCGCTTCGCCCAAGGGCGGCATTCGTCATTGGATTATTTTTGCCCTACCATAAAAAAAAAACCTCCAAGGTAACTTTCGAACAATCCCATAGCTAACAGTTGATACCTGCTAGGGCTATGGGTTAGGGCTATGAACTGATGGCAAATAATGAAGAACACGTGCCATTTTGACAGCGAATATCAATTACATACATTTTTGATTTTCACTTATCATTGCCACTGACAAGATTACACTTTGATTTTACATTTGTGAGCCATCTCAAGAATGTAAAATCAAAGTGTAATCTAATAAAAAAGTAATCGATATTCACTTTCAAAATGGCACGACGTGTTGTTCATTGTTTCATTTTGAAATTTCCACAATTATCGTCTTTGAAATGTAACTTTGCTATAGCTTCTAGTCGCTACCGGTGGTCAAGGACATTCCGTGGTCTGTGGTCAAAACACAATTAATTGACAGCAACCGGAACCACGGAAATCTTCCACAGTCTTATTGTCTTAGCAGAAAATGTCCAGAAAACCTTCGTCGTATTTCCTTTGTGGTTCGACATTGATCCTATAAAAATTAATACGATATAAATAAAGGTCTGACCGTAAATTTTGCTGTCGTCCTTGTTTACGAGTATTTTACTTGTTCAGGACGTTTCCTCGGTAAGCTTCTAAGTAGACCTAAGTTGGAATTTGCAACTTTTCAGAAAAATGGTTGTATTTTTTTTATGTATGTTGATATGTTACTGTTGAAAATTATTAAAGAGGTTCATAATCGAACAGAAACCTCCTTTTAGAAGGCATTATTAGATAAAAGTTGAGGGATAAAAGCGAACTAGTAATTACTTGCCATCCGGCGAGCGATGACTAGCTCGCTGTCCGACCGTCCGGTAACTATCTGGAACCCACGCGTGTCGAGGAATTGTCAGCTAACTGTAAGGGTCCAGCAAGGTTGAAGCCTCTTGAGGCCATGGGTTGATGCGAAAGCGTAACACAGGTCGCTGAGTCAGTAAAAGTTTGACATTATTTCCAGTTCAGCCTAAGGGCGGGAATTGTCGTTTCGATATTTTTTTCCACCCTAAAAAAAATACCACTACGATACAAGTAAAGTTGAAATAAATAAATAATTCCATCAGTGTCAAAACTCGGAATCGCAGAATATTGACTTGGGCAATTTTATCAATTCCCCAGCGATATGTTTGTTTATGGGATATCGACGTTTTGTTTATGATAATGACCAGCGATGGGTTTACTCGGAGCTCAAATAAAAAGTGTAAACATTGAGTTATTGAGACATTCATTTTTACGAGTGGATTCTTTGATAAAATATTTGTATGGAAAAATAATCATTTTGACTAAACTATAGAGATGAAAATTATGTTACAGAATATACAGATAAAACCTATATAAACAGATTTTTTTTTTCAGTGGGTAAAAATCATCCAGCTTGTGGCGGAGCAGGAGATAGTGTTTGACTTTTACTGAATATAAAACTCTTCCAGATCTTTTATTGCCTTTTATACCAGGGCTGACAGAGCCTGCCTTTCATAAGTGAATTGTTGGCCCCAGTAGGCTTCGTAGTAAACTCACGCAGATTGCGGCAAATATTATTTTTGTTGATTTAAAGTAGTGATCGATAGCGATCACACCTGATTGAAAAGTCGACGACTTGAGCTCGGTCTGTACGGTTACCAGAAAATCGGACGGCGAGCTACCCATTGCTCACCGTCCGCAACCAGCATCTACGGTGACCGGATATCGGAGGGTCGCGGGATTGTTAATCCAATGAAACTATCTAGAATTGGGGGGTAGCTCTGTGTTAGGTATCTTGGTGTCTGTTGTAGAATAAAGTTTATTCCATTCTATTCTATTCTTGTAGTAGGTAGTATGTCACTGATTTGATAAGGTGTGCATACTGGTCTACCGTGTTAAAAATACATTTATCACCTATACACCTATCATATAAATTATGCACCTATCTTTGAGAAAATGTTAAAACAATTTATAAAACTCATAAAAAATATGCACAAAGAACTCAATATTGTGTTCAATCATTTAAAACGAATGTTTGTAGCATGGGATGTTTCCTGGAAAATTAATATTTTATTCCACATACTTCCTTGAATGGATAAACAAACAGGATAGTTTTCCGATAAAAAATAAAAACAGGAATATGTTCAATTAAATTTTGATCTCTTGTTTGATCTGAGTATTTAATATTTATAATATCGTAGCGTTTTTTTGCAATGTACTCTTACAAGATGGACTGATTATCTGGTCATCGTTGTTGGAATCCGATAGATGTGAAACGCACAGGACTGCATGTAGATGCCATGCATGCCTAAGTCCAACAGTGGAAGTCTTTCGGCTGATGATGAATTGCAATGTGCTCTCATAAGATGGACTGATGACCTGGTCAGACCCGTGTTGAGACCCGTTGGATGCGAGACGCACCAGACTAGACGTAGAAGCTACGCTTGCATTTGTCCAACAGTGGAAGTCTTTCGGCTGAAGATTAATGTTTTATTTTTTTGTTCCAGGACAAAATGCGGCTTCTTCTACTTCTCTTCACGATTCCCTACATCGTGGGACAGCAACAATGGGTCCCCTGCTCAGAACTCAACGATGACCTGCGGTACCCCTGCCGCTGCAAGGTGCAGGTGGACCGGGCACTCCAGTTGAGGATCCTAATGAACTGCGACCGGGTCGTGTTCCCTGGTGACTTCCCGACCTTGCCTTATGGAGCGCCTATCATATCGTTTAGTCAGAAGTTTGCTGGGCAGCAGACTTTGCCTACACAGGTTAGTTGAGTTTTTATTATTAACCTGATTATTAATTGTGGATCTATGAAGAAGCAAATGGTTTAGTTGTAATTTAATACGACTAAATAATTATGAAATTTTGAGGTATTCATATTCGGCCGATATATAAACTAAAACGGGTTGATTATTATCAATGGCAATTTTTTTAGCGATGGTTCTATGAACTTATTATTCTACCGGGTCTTTAATCTTTATGGCTGGTAGTTATGCATAGTGGGTTAACTATGCAAAAAAATAAATAAACTACCAGCTTATTCAAAACCGATCATGATCCAGGAATATATTCATCCTGTTCACGCACGTCACTTTGGAAATCTAGTTTGCCCCGCAAAACTATGGAACAAGAAACCGAATAATTCGGTTAGTATTCGGTATTCGATTATTCGATGAAACTACTATTCGGCGCATCTCTAATAATTATGACTAGATGGGTCAACTCACGTCGTGAGAACGTACCCGTTTGTAACATCGTATTACTAATGTCAAAGGATTATCTACATTTTGAAATCAGAACATGTATCTGTTTTAAATTCAAGCCACCCTTGCTGTTCTCAAATGGAACGTTAGTCCGATGGAGCTCTAAATATCTCCCTGGAGATAAAAACAGCTTGGACATGTGACCTTTCTCTTCTAGGTATAACATCATCTGTAAATTGTATTTTCTTCTGTATGCTTTACGAATAAGGAATGTTTTTCCTTACTGCATCGAACGATATTGTTTTATTTTGTTTCATTCTGCCAATAGCTTTTGAGCAAAAATAAACTAGGGTCTCTTTTTACAAGCTTTTATTTAGTTTCACCTGTCCCGTTGTCTGTCGTTCTGTAATCAAATCTTGCAACTTAAATTTGATCCACTTCCCGGTTTCCGATTGAGCTGAAATTTTGCATGCCGGTGTAAATCGCATGACAATGCAATATTATGATGACATGGAGCTGATCTGATGATGGAATCACGAGGTAGCCATAGGAACTCTGTAATTAAACGGCACAACCACGTCGAGTTTGGACTCGTGTGAATCGTCTTGACGAGTTTTAATTATATAATTATAGACCGCTGCTATAAAAGCTTGTTATGAAAAAAAAATATTTTCATTAAAAACTTGTTTTATGAGAGAAATCATCTGAATCAGAATTTTTATTTGTGAAACATAGGTGTATTAATTATATGGCTGCTATGTTTTATCATGAAAGCCTACAAATGTCGAAAACCTGAAAATATCATAAAATAATAAATAAAAAAAAAGAACGATATGTATGCGAACGCCGCGGTCACTTGGGGGCTTAATGAACTAGTATAGATAGGAATTGCCAGGACACAAAATGGGGTTGCACTTGGTGCAAATATAAAAATGTATTGTTTATTTAAAAAAATAACGTGCAACTTCACGATAAATGACCAGAAATGACTGGAACATTAGTTAATTTGCATGCCTTTTATCTAGGGACCCTGCAGAAGGGTCAAAGTCAACCGGTGTCAAGGGTTCGTGTCTGAAAGGAAGGCTCTGTCCTTGGCATATAAGGTGACGTAGGAACGGGGCAGGTGGTTTAGTCAGTACCTAAGAGTCTGCCACTGTTTCCCGCTCCACCCAAGGGCGGGATTCGTCATTGGATAATTTTAACCTATCAAAAAAAAAAGCTTTTATCTGATTCATACAATTTTCTCAACATAAAAATAAAACCAACGTATCATTATTAAAACATCACAATTTTCACCTAATACACAAGATAAATTGTTGCAAATTAGTTCACATTACCGCGGTATGCGTATGATTTCTATTTGCGAGATCAACATGCGATCGTTCATGATCTGATAAGCGAAGCCACCGGACGGAACGAGTGTACTGATTGCATGATTTGCTAGCTGTACTACTTCCTAATATGTTACTTTTATTGTAGTTTATCGTGTTTGCTTGGAAGTCGTAAGAAATGGTTGTCTGGGGCACTAGTTTGGGATTTTCATAATATCGTCATTCGTGGTGTTGCGGACGGCGAGCAATGGGTAGCTCGCTGTCTGCCCATCTGGTAACCGCCCGGGCCGAGCCCAAGTCGTCGACGGCGCGCACTGTTCCTGCGCCTCAGGGAATTGTCAGCAACTGTAGGGGCCCAGCAGGTTCGAAGCCTTCTGGGGCCAAGGGTCGATACGAAAGCGTAAGCAAGGGTTGAGTCGAATCCCGCCCAAGGGCGGGATTCGTCATCCGCTGATTTTTCTCACCATAAAAAATCACGATCGCATTGTCATTTTGCTTTTGCATTCATCGGTGAGTGGTCTCGTAATAGAATTTTGGTACGAGCTGTCTTGTAACGAAATAAAATCGATAACTGCACAAAGACGTTCTTATGGCTGGTCACTGAATAAATTAACTGTCAAATTTTTAGCAGATATGTTACACATTCATTTGTCATTTGTACGGGATTACCATTTTATGTGATTTCTTTCATTCATAGTGTCAGTGGTAAACCACTCTTCAAAATTAACCATTTTGATAGCAATTCTGATTCAGACTTGAGGCCCGGTTGAATGTAATGGCGGTCACTGATCCTTTTAACGATAGGAACTATGACCAGAAGCATCGCTTTCTGAATCAAGCCACTGTACTCCTGAGAACGCCTAGTACACATAGCTGTTGATAAATAAGATAAATTATACATGAATGTTAAATAATTAATTTTAAATCTATAAAGATGCATTAATAAAACTCGTACATTAATTAAAAACTAATAAAGTATTTAAAGAGCATAACTATACATCCATTAATATTAAAATGCACAATCAATTTGTGGAATCATGCGGCGTTTCCCATTTCAGCGCGCTGTTCGTATTTATCGCCTCATTTGTTTTATCTGACGTGCATGCCCTTATTGTGGTGTCAGAAAGCATACGCGCCTGAATTTATACCGATTCATATCAGTATCGAGAACTACGATATATACAAGCCAGTATATGCAAACTTATATTGAATAGAATTCGTGTAGAATGTGTGGACCATCTAATACTGGATTGGTGTAATCATACTAATATAAAGGTGACAGTTTGAAAGTGTGCGTGCATGTTTGTTTCTTCTTCACGTTTGAACCTTTGTAAAATAATCGTAGGGACTCTACAAAAGGTTCGAAGCCTACTGGGACCCAGGTTCCTTTCAGAAAAAGACTCTGGTCTTTTTTGCTTGGCCCCAGTGCGAAAGACAAAGAATGAACGGGATTTGGTGTTTAGTCAGTAAGAGCCTGACACTGTTTCCTGCTACGCCTAAGACCGGGATTCGTCATTGAATGATTTTTGCCCACCCTAAAAAATATATTTTTTGCTTAGAAAAAAAAAACGTTGAAAAAACATAAGAATTCATCCAGTATCGTGTCGAATCGAATCAACAATACGCAGCGCAGCAGCTTATCGTTCAACCACTGCGCCAACAGCGCTATCAAAAATAAAAATACGAGCTTAGTCGATTAATACGAGCTTGGCCGCTAAATAAAAAGTATCAATAATTATGAATTTATGGAAAATTTACCTATACCTATAAATCTGTATAAATCAGCATTTTGTTTGACCAAGGTTTATTAAACAGCATTTTGTTGTTGGTACACTCGTAGACAAGGTCCTGAAATAGCATACTTTTTATTCTTTGAAAATTTACTCTTGGGATAATTTTCTTCTATCACACGAGCGAAGCCACTAGCAGTTCCTAGTGTTGAAATTTTACTGACGAATTTCGCTGAATTTCGATTCATGATAATGATAGATGATGATGGAACTGTTCGATGAAATGTGTGCATAGGCTTTGTCTTTGAACTAAAAGGGAATTAATACGATGTTCAGTCCGTATTCCACGAACGAAATGTGTAATATTCTCTGATGTGTGTGTGTGCATCAAAAGCCAGGCTCATACTGACTAAATTAACGAGAATTATTGAGAACACCTGTATAATTCTCCAGTAGTGATGATGATGATGATGTTGTGAAGTTATTTCCTGGAAAATTGAAGCGATTTGGGGTTTTGCTTACTAATTGTTATCGTTTTATTTATTTCTTTTTTGGATGGGAATAATCATCTAATAACATCTCCCGCTTGAGCGGAGTGAGAGATTGTGTCAGACTCCACTCCTGTTCCATCGTTAATTTTTATACCAGGGCTGAGTTTTCGTTAACAGAAGTAGACCCCTGGCTAGGCTCCAGCAGAATCAAAGCATACTAGGTTATGCTTTGACTCTGTAGGGCTCCTACAGTTTGCTGATGTCTCCTTGAGGCGTGCGTGTAACAATGACTTGGAAACGGTCCAACAGTTACAAGAAGGTCGGACGGTGGGCTACCCATTGTTCGCCATCCGTAAGCTAGCGTAGCTGTTATCAGTAGCTTTACTCTTATGAAACTTGGAAATTTCAAAATTAACGCAAAGGAACTTAGTTCCGGACAGAGAATATCACAAACAGCTTTTTGGTTTTCATTCATTCATGGTCTACTCGGGCCATGCTTCCGAAAGAGAAACGCGGTGTCCTGGAACGCATGGCAAAGAAAAAACCTAGGTGTGGTGTGTCAAAATTTTATTGACTAGATTAATAAAAGTCTGACACGCCTTCTCCTCAGCCTTTGATCGGAAAAAGTTATTGTATGAAATCCTAACTAAATAAAAAAAACGATAAAGATACTGTCTAAAATCAAGACGTAGTTTCAACTGAAACCGTTGACTCGTTGAAGCGTGATTGATTGACCATTGAAATGTACAGACTTTCACATACTACCACTACCAACGGTTTAGCTCGTATAGAAGTACAAATTTAACCGAAGAGAACGCACTCCTGGGATAAAAAGTATTTACTATGTATAAAAGTACACATAGGGACTGAAAATTCCTCTGTGTACGGTTTGCTGCTGCGGCCTTCGTGTCCGATTATAATTTAGGAGTTTTCAAGGCTAGAGTGAATAGGTTTTTAATAAACTAGTGCGCCTCACCATTAACGATTGCACCATTGCTTACCATCAGGTGGAATCGCAGTCAAGCATTGGTTTATATCAATTAAAAAAAAAGAGCGAAGAGAAGTAGCGTATTTTTTTCTGACAGACCGCCTTTTTAACCTTTCAAAGGAAATGGTAAATGGTTTATTAGATCTATAATCTTGAACCCAGGCTGATAGTAAAATATTCCTGCACTTAATATCTTCCAGCCAGCAGCATTTTATGACAAATTACGTTCAACAAAAGAAGAAAAAAACTATTTAACTCTCGTAAAAGAACTCTACCATGAAACGATCAACCAAACTGTCATAAGGCGATTTTAATATAGCCCGATTCTTAAATAATATGAATATAATGCCGGTCGCTTATAACCGTAGTTTAGTTTACCGAGACTTCGTATAGTTTTTGCAGAACTTTACGTGGACGAACACAACTTCGGAATACTTTTTGCATGTCTAATGACCGATTCTATTATATTAAATAAAGTTTCTGAAAGCATTTTGCAAAAGTTTTCATGAATAGTAAGAGGTGTTTTTAAGGAGTTTCCTTGGAATGTTTTAGTTACAGACAGCTATGAGTAGGAAGTTTTGTTATAGGTAATAGGTGGTAGGTACACTCGAGGATATATTTAGAGGAACGTAAAAAGAAAATTAAACAATTTTTCGTATGGTCTCATTATGCACTGGCCATTTTTAGCACTACATGGTCACTTACCTGTAACTGTGAGGAAAGAGAGATACTCATGCTCAGCTGAGACGAGACATGAGTCGCAGGGTGATCGCGGCCAACCTGAGGCCGGGCATGCAGACGACGAGGAAGGGGAGGTGAGGAGGACTAAGTCCAAGTCGACAATGTGCAGTTTTCCACATGCATCTTAAAGAAATGGTCTTCCCATCCGATTATAATTAGTGGGTCTTCAACGTTAGAGTGTATATGCTCTTAATAAACTAGTGCGCCGCTCCATCAACGATTGCATCACGGCGTACCATCAGGTGGGATCGCAGTCAAGTATTCGTTATGGTAGGTTTACACGCTTGCCAAGCCTCGGCCAACCGCCATTGCGTTTACGGGATTTCCTCATTTATACAATGGCTACACAATGGCGATTGGCCGAGGCTTGCCAACGCTTGGCAAGAGTGTAAACCTACCATTATACCAAATAAAAAAAAATGAGCTTCAGATTTTACATTGCACCAAACATTTTGAAATTCGAACCCTCAAAACAAAACACAATCAGTACACCGCTACTCAGCACACCAAGTACGTTGATTAGTTGATTACGTTTAATTAACTAGTAGTCTGTCACGACTGTGCCAGTAATTCGATTACGAATACATCAAACATTACTAATCGTCACTGTCTACGTGTCTCCGGAATGACTGGCTGACTAATTACTTCTCGTAGCTTGATTAGTAGGAAGGTTGTTGGGCTGTATCAACAAATTAAAAGGACAATACAACACTATACGACACCAGAATTTTTTTATGGTAGGTAAAAATCATCCAAACACGAATCCAGCTCTTGGGCGCAGCTGGAAACAGTCTCGGACTCTTACTGACTGAACATCTCACTTCGTTCTTTCTTTGCAATTCGCACTCGGGCCAAGCCTTCCTTTCAGAAAGAGGCCCTGGGCACCATCTGGCTTTGACCCTTATACAGAGTCCCAACGGTTTTGCTAATAGCTCCTTGAGGCGCTCAGGAACAGACCTCGCCGTCGACGACTTGGGTTTGGTATACATAAAGTAGTATTATAATTTTCCGTTTACGAGTCAAATCATAAAATTACCTACTCATTATCATTTCAGACGAAAGACGTTCACTGTTGGAAAAAAAAAGTAGTAGTACATACTATCCTACACTCCCTGTCGACTATTGACTAAAATTTAATCTCGCAGTCCTAACAGGCTTCGGCCCTAAGATGCTTCGGCCCTAATGACCTTCTTCGAATCTTTCTGACATATATTCGATACACGCTTGGAATGCTACGTACCCACGAAATTCGTCAGACGATGATCTAACTATTGCTCGCTGTTTATAAGCTTGTCCAAAATAACAATTGTTTAAAAGTGTTTTGGATAATAGGCCCTATCAGTTCTATACATTTTAGCCATTTTCTAGAGATGGACTTTTTGCCTGTGAAACTTGGACATGTACATAGATAGCAATGTTGTATACATTAGACATTATTTTAGAAAATTCATTAATTTGGTACAAATACTGATTCAGTATTTTTTTTATGCAAAAACTTGTTATTTTAATACAAAAGCTGATAAAACTCCGAAAAGCTTTGCGTAGTAAAACTGTAATCAACATAGCAATCAATATTTCAAGATTAAAAGCAAATATATGTTTTTGTAAGAAGCATAATAATAAAACGTTTTCGAAAAAATAAATTACGCGTAGTATAAGTTGAAACATAAATCTGTAATACGACATGTCATTAATGTAAACCTATAACAACGCTAAGTCAACCCTCAAGCTCTAAGTAATAATGCTATAAAAATATTTGGGTAAATCTTAAACTTTTAGCATTCAGTATTAAAAGTAAACAAAGTAAAATAATGAAACTTAGGTACTTATTTTACACCCTAGCTTTTGATAGCGGCTTCACTCGCTCAATTTTAATCAAATCTCTTCAGTAGTTTCAGCCTGAAAAAGCAACAAACACCGACGCTTATAAACTTTTGCCATAAAAATATTTGCGTGATGCGCGTCTTCGACCAGGTGAAAGCACAAAATAACCTGGACTAAAAAAGTATCTTATATCCTATGGATAGCTTATAATAAAGAATAGGTCATAGTCACACGGCGTGTTGGCCAAATATCTTCAACAGTTTCTGCGTAATGAACTAACAAACATATACACTTACAAACTTTCAACATAGTAATATTTGCGTGATGCTGGCGGCTTTCCATGGGCTAAGCCGCTGTAAAAGCAGGAAGTAATCCTAAGGGAGCATATTCTCGGGATAAAAAAGTATCCTATATACGATTCCAGGACATAGTTTACCTGGCGTGTCTTAATTGGACAAATACCGTCATCGACGAAGTAACAAACATACGCGCTTACAAATTTTCGCCATAATAATATTTGCGTGATCCTAGCGACTTTGCCCAGATACAATAGAAAAAATCTCAAAAGAGCTCTCAGGCTTAAAAGTATCCTATATGCTATCTAGGACAAAGTCTACTGGGACGTGTGTTAATTGGCCAAACACATTAAACAGTTTCTGCTCTGCGTGAAGAAGTAAAAAACATACGGTTACAAATTTTCCCCATAATTGACTTAATTGCTCTTGTCTCGATGATATTTGGGATCCACCCGTTACTCTATAATTAACTCAATTTTTTCATAGATAAGGGACTTTTCATTTATCCCTTCTTACGAAATTTATCCATATTTTCATAAATTTTCTGTCTCATTTCCTGTCTCTATCTCACCCTCCACATATATCACTCATAATTCTTGTTCACTTGACCATACCAAGACTGATCATCATCATCATCATCAGCCTTTCAATGTTCCCACTGCAGGGACACAGGCCTCCTCTCTCTAGGAGAGGGAATGGGCCATGATCCACCACGCGGGCCCAGAGCGGATTGGTGTATGTCACATGTCTTCGAATTTTTGATTCTAGGACATGCCGGTTTCCTCACGATGTTTTCCTTCGCCGTTTTGAGAGCAGTGGTGATGAAATAACTTACACAAAGTAATGTGCCTGGCTGGGTTTGAACCCGCGACCTACGACTCGTAAGTCGGGGCCTTTACCACTCGGCCACCACTGCTCTAACCAAGACTGATAATTGCAATCAATCCATCAATCATTTTTTTTTGCGATAAATATGGTAAATAAGTTGTTATGGTGACAGTAATATACCGAGACATATTTCACCTAAGTTACAGATATGCAAATATTACCTGCGCTAAATATTATATTGCTCTTCGGTCACTGGTACAATTTTGTACTCTAAACAGGTACTCATTTCTCGCTTTATCCTTTCTCGTCACGCTACACATACATCCAAATCTATTTCTTTAATGTATTTTTTATGTTTATTTTAGTTCAGCTTCAGCCTCTCAACCTCCCACACACAGGGTAAATCTTTTTATAATTTGTTTTTGAATGTTAACTCACTTTATCGGTATTCTGTTTGATATATATTTTTTTATGGGACGACAACTTTCTCAATATAAAAATATGTTATTTTTTTTCCTTATTTGAGACACGTTCCAATTTTCTGGCCTTGATATTCTTTTTACAACATATATATGTATAAATAAACTGCGCAAGTTCGAGTCGGATTCTTGCACTGCGGGTTCCATCCTTACCTTACATAAAAAAGAACAATTTTGTGACGTTGCAACAAAACTGTTTTCAGAAATATGTCTATAAGACCTTACTTAGAGCCCATTTTCTGGATTCTGAGTTAGTGTATGAAAGGAAACAAATTCTAATAAGGAGCATAGATAGGAGCGTCAAAGAATACATTTTTGCGAGCATCAAGTTTGATTTGTTCAGAGCTTCAAGAGACCACATTCCTGAGTTCGATGATCCTATAAGCATTCGGGATTTTGTTATTTTGAGGTGCGGAACCCTAAAAATATGATTTCACGGGTTTAAGCGCTTTAATAAGTAGCAGGGACGTGGGGCCCATGCCTGCTTGGGCTACGATAATTTCTAAAAAGGGTAGGTACCATAGTCCTGGAATGCCAAAGCAAACTCAAGCACACAGTTAGGTTTTAGTCAGTTGAAGCCAGATACCACCTGTCTATTCAATCTAGAGCGAGAGAAAACATTGGGAACGACGAATTTGAAATCGTGCACTAGCTTCTAACGTTCATGGTGAAGTGGAAACAGCGACTGTCGCAACCCAGCGCTGGGCACACCGTAATCTCAGCGGTAGTGCCCCTCTTTGAGGCGTGGCTGGATAGACCTCACGGCGTCCTCACTTTCCGCATGACGCAGGTTCTCACCGGACATGGGAAGTTCGGGAGATTCCTGCACCGGATTCGTGCGGAAGAGACGTCCGGGTGTCGCCACTGTGAGGCGAGCCCGGAGGACACGGTGGAGCACACGGTGGAGGTGTGCCCTGCTTGGGAAGAGCATCGCCGTGTCCTCGTGGGGGTGATCGGCGGCGGCGACCTCTCGCGCCGGGCCCTGGTTCAGGCCATGGTCCGCAGCGAAGAGGAATGGCAGGCGGTCGCCTCCTTCTGCGAAGCAGTAATGCTCGTAAAGGAGGAGGCCGACCGCATAAGGCAAAGGCAACGGCGTACTCGCCGTAGCCGTCGCCGCCGCGATCCTGCCGATATCCGGCCACCGTAGACACTGGCTCGCGGACGGTGAGCAATGGGTAGCTCGCCGTCCGGTCGTCTGGTAAGACCGAGTCCAAGTCGTCAACGGCGCGCACCGTTCCCGCGCGCCTCAAGGAGTTGTCAGCAAACTGACTTATTTATGAAAACAGTACAATACACGAATCAAGTCTCGAAGATTTACCGAATCACTAAAAGATCTATTGAGAATATAAAAAAAGGTATTCGTTTTTTCGACATAAGCGGACATATGGTTTTTCTCCGTTTACTGATATTTCACAGCTTTAAGGGACCTTTACTTATACCTGACTATATGGTTTTAATTTCAAATCGATTCTTCCACGCGGTCCCAAGATAAAGGGTTTTGACAGACAGATAGACAACAAAGTGATCTATCGGGTTCTAATTTTTCCCTTTTGAGGTATGAAACCCTAAAAACAATAAATGATAAATTTTATTATTATTTATTTTGCAAATAGGGTTTTTCTAAACGTTCTTTCACAAGACAATTATTTCGTCAGTTTTAAGATTAGGCCGGTGTGTTCTACCTTGAGAAGAAATAAACTCATGGATCACTGTCTCAGATCTCTATCACAGTTCATGAAAACCAATCTGCATGGTTTCCGAGATGCTATTTTGGGGAAAAAACTCTTAGAGAAAGAAACTTATAGTATAAAAAGTCTTTCCTAGTGCATAAATAATAACGATTTATATTATTGTAGTTCTGCCGTTTGTGAAAACTCTTACATCCGTATTTATAATGAAGTAATTACTTCATCATCATCATCATCAGCCTTTTTTAATGTTCCCACTGCTGGGACACAGACCTCCTCTCTCAATGAGAGGGAACGGGCCATAATCCACCACGCGGGCCCAATGCGGATTGGTGGATGTCACATGTCTTCGATTTTTTGGTTCTAGGACATGCCGGTTTCCTCACGATGTTTTCCTTCACCGTTTTGGGAGCAGTGGTGATGAAATAAATTACACAAAGTAATGCGCCTGGCTGGGTTTGAACCCGCGACCTACGACTCGTACGTCGGGGCCGTTACCACTCGGCCACCACTGCTCTCACTCGGCCACCACTGCTCTCAAGTAATTACTTGTTGCTAAGTAATTTCTTATTAAGTCTACTTTATGTTCATTAAAAATTTCAATTTTTCTTAACTATAGAAATAGTTACCTTTACTCAACTAATTAGTTTTGCTTGTCTATAAATACAAGTGTAAAATCCTTAAGTGAAATAAACACCATGTAAGTTATCTAAATAGTAAACTGCAATATCTTAATGTATAGAAACCTATTTAAAATTCATAATCTTCAATTCTCTATCCAGTAAACTTAGCACTATCCAGTGGTATTGTCATTGGCCAGTTCAGTCTTTAGATAATATATTCGCGATCATAAGTTCGGGAACTATTGGACATTCGGGTTAAGTGCTCCGTCTTCAATATTCAATGGTTTTCACGCAAAAATCAACCCTATTTAACTTTGAATTACGGGTAAGGATTTTCATTGTTAGGTTTGCATTTATGAAGTCAAGTATCTTATTTATACTATGTATTATTATTTTTTTTACTTTAAAAAGTATTAATATTTAGAAATAATAAAGAAAATTTATCATTACTACCGAAGCGAAATTCGCCCAAGCTGCAGGTCTTATGAGTGAAGACTCTAGGTTTCACTTGCATTAATGCAAAAAATGTATACCTTTGTCAGTCAGTAAAAAATTGGGCATTATATTTTTGAAATATTTTTTAAATCGGTCCAGTAGTTTTTTATTTTATTTATTACATAGGAAAATACAAAAAGATTTGTAATAAATTAATTTCTCTTTATAATATTACTATAGAAGCATAGATGTAAAGGCTACAATAAAGTTACTTGCATCAACTTCGAAAACTCACTGACCCTTCCCGTTGACTGGGTTTCTAGCAAATTATACGGAACAACCGCTATTACCCTTTTATTTTCTTTGCTATAAAAACTAATACTACTCAATCAAAACATTCTGTTAATATAAAAATAAACTATGTTTGGGGCGCTGGAATTTTGGATTTTGAATTTTGAACACGAATACTTAGTTCATATTATGCAAAATATCTATATTAAGAAACTAATCTATTTATCTAATTTATCCGAAAAACACGTTTTTGAGAAAAAATATCAACATAAATAAAGTGCGAACGACTTAATTTTTTACAAACCCCATAACTATCCCATTGCTCATTCAAATCCATCAAGTGTGAGTCAGTCATCCATTAAGTTAACATATTTTAATTAAAATAGGTTTCCAAAAATTATTGAAATCATAGATATATCATGATATATCTATGATTGAAATTATATTAAAGTCGAAAGGTATAAGTCGTAAGGTAAGGAGTAGGAGTCAGAATATTTAATCTAATATTTATCCGTTTCTTTTCAGATATTTTCATCCTACGGTCTTCCCTTAAAAGAACTGGACTTCTCCCACAACAGTCTACGAAGATTACCAGACAGACTCCTGGCTGGAGTGAGAGGAAACATCACAAGGCTCGCTTTATCAGACAACTTGCTTGGAGACAACTTAAACCCTATCTTCTCTACCGCTGAACTCCATAATTTACCAGCTTTGGAGGAATTGGATCTAAGTGGTAACAGTATCCGAGGGTTGGAAGAGGGTCTTCTGATTGGTTGTGAGGTTTTAAAGGTAAGATGGATTTGATGTTGAAGCTAATTATTGTTAGTTCGTTTTTACTTTCTTTTTATAGTGAATATTCTAGTTCAAGCTATTCTTGGTTCGATCTTGACTCAAGTCGTGCATCGTGGATTCTAACTCAGGCAGGTGCTTTTCACGTGGGCTCAGTGTAGAATGTGGATGTCACCTGTCTTCGAAGTTATGGTTCTAAGAAGAAAATGAGTCAGAACTGACCTGTGTTCTGACTCATTTTCTCATCTAGAGGGGTGGTCTTAGTCCCTGCAGAGAGAAGTTTTATGAGTAGCAATGCTTTATATATGCAAGCGGTTTACTTTATGTAATTCATTTTGTCACCATTGCTCGCAATACGTTAAAGTAAACCAGTATATCATTGAACCAAAATTTCGGAAGACATCTGACATCCACCAACCCGTAATCTCTTAGAGAGAAGTCCTGAGTTCCAGCAATAGAAACATGATACGACTGGTTATGCCTATTAATAGCAAAGGCAGTCTTACTTGATATGGCTATGAATGTTCAAGCCAAACACCTGACCAAAGTTACTAAAGTTGATGATTAAAATAGTTTTCCTATGAAGCCTTCATCAAACTTACGCTTGTCCAAGAATATGGTACAGTATAAAGTACCCGGATGCTATACGCTTCCTCCAACTAACTCAAAACCAAACGTAAACACAAAAGTTAAAGTTTGGTTAGTAAACATAAGTTTTCTCCACAGATCTTGAGACTGGACCGTAATAATATGAACTATGTTCCTTCTTCTTCCTTGAACGGACCGCAAGCCTTGAAAGTTCTGTCGCTTCGAGAAAATAGAATAGGTAAGCTTTATTTTTATTCTTCACAAATAAGGTTTTTAACAAAACTAGAAAAATATTAGAACAAGAACTAGATTTAAAAAACCAGTTCATTTATGTTTGCGTCTCTCGACAACGGCTGATACATATTTTTTAATAATATTCTATCACATTTAGACACACAATTTACTGTTTTCTGCACTAGTGCAGAAAAGTGCGCGTGCTCACCTTCCCTTTATTGTGTTTATCGAATCACGTTGGGCGTAAAACGACTTCCACTAGTCACTTGTCAAACCCCGTGTACTTATTTCTTCATATGTGTGTTGAAAAACCTTATTTATGTGTAAAGTTACAGCAGTTCTTGACTCCATAACACCCTTACCTGCGGCTCAGGCAAATTCCACTTCGGACGTAATGACAAATATTCTGTACTTTTAGCAAAATGTACTTTATTTATGTCATTAGATTTGGTCCCTTAGTTAAAGTTGGTTTTAGTCTATTACCTCCTGATGGTCCCTACTAATGAACAAAAGAGATGTCTCACCATTTTAGATTTATTAATGAGAGTCTTAAGTTTAAAATTTAACTTGAAAGACTTTGCCTTACTTAGTTTTACCGCAGTTTTAATGATACCGTTTTGTTAGCCGAGAAGTTTTTTAGTAGAAACTGTTTTGTACTATGTTATTTGATAGACGTTACTTTAGAACTGCCATGCTTGCTGTAATAAATAAAAATGAATGACTAAGTTTGTTGTTAAGCACAAAACTTGACTAGCACTGAACATAATTATTTAGATACATTTTTTTCAACTACTTCAAGTCACAGAATGGTATTTATCAAAAGAAAATTACACAGAAGTCCGTAAAAATACATTAAATCTGGGTTTCAGCTGTTAATATTACAAGACAAAAATCAGGCATATCATATACAACAACCCTTCTTGTTGGAGAATCCTTCCGCATATCTCTTAACACAATAATTAAGTCCCACTCATTTTGGTTACAATTAATGTTTGAAACTTGTCACAATGTAAGGAAATAAGAGGGGTAATGAAAATACACATGAAAATGATTCCTCCAAAATTCAGAAATCAACCTTCATAAAGCAAACAATATTATTTATCAAACCAAATCTAATAAGGTAATTTCTATTCCAGCATTAATACGACAAGGGTCTTTCGTGTCGCAAAAAACTTTCGAAGAAATCGACCTTCACGGGAACATGATCTCAACAATCGAAGGTGGCGCATTTATAGGCCTGGCAGATTTACAGGCCCTTGATCTTGGCCGTAACAGGCTCTCAAAGTTCAACAGCGACGTTTTTCAAGGAGCAGAGAATTTGGAGAAATTGGACCTCTCAGAGAACTTTATAACTGACTTCCCGACGGTGGCAATGAAATCATTCGTCGCTTTGAAACACTTGAACCTTTCCAGCAACATGATCACGGTGAGTCTACTGAGTTTCAACAAGTTTGTTCTTAATTGTTATTTCTGTAATGATCGGAAAATTTAAAACGGTGTCTGTTGGTTTGGAATGATTGTTATTAAACATGCTAATACGAAAAGCGCACATTTTTTCAAAGTATAGGCAACAGAAAATAGCAAAAAGATCACGTTTGTTGTATAGAAGCTTCTGTAGGAGGCACTTAAATTATAATTATTATTTTTTGGTTTGTAGTCTTTGTTGTTAAGGCAGTAACAGTTTCAGTTCATGAGATACAGCTTTGTGATAGACAGATTGATAGCAAAATGATAGCAATAGTTTAAAATTTTATCTCTAAGTGATGAACCCTAAAAACAAATAAGGATCGTTTTCTTACATAACTAAAAGGTATATGACCTTTTCGATAAAAAGAGTATATACGACTCACGTTTGATAGTATTACGCTTGATTTTAGATATTTAAAATAGGTGTTATAAAATTTGTACTGTATATTATTTCTAAAAAAATAAACTAATTTTCTTGAAATGAATAAAATAATGTACCTAAAATGTCTAATGATTTCTTGATAATTTTGAATATTCAGATTTGTGCTACCTTTTGAAATTCATAATTATTCAACAATATTTATGATATCATACGTATAAATTACATAGGGCAAAGAGATTAATTTTTTATATTAGACTTTATTTTTGTTACCATGATCTAAAAGGATTATTTAAACCATTCCATTATTTACCTTATTGTTTTAAAAATTCAATATTACATGCAGTGTATTTTAATGGTTGCTACGACGTAGCACCATTACTACGCCGTAGCGGTACTGCTACGTCGCTCGTCGTAGGAATTGTTCAATGTAGTGCAATTTTGTTGTAGGTATACTATTTGATCTCACTAAGATCTTGGGCTTATGTATGGATTCACGAACACTTTTTGTCTGTAGGCATAAACTCGAATTGCTCACTAAAATAACACAACTGTGATAGCGCCGTTTGTTTAGCGTTTTTTTTTCTACAGCTGCAAGAATTTTAAGTATGTTTTTAAAAAAGTATTTTTAAAGATTTTTAAATAAATTGGTTCTTGATATTATTAGTGGCGAATTATACATTATACATGTAAATCGACATCTGTAAATGTACATAAAATTAGTCCTATTATCCCCAGATAACACGAGTAGATAGTCAATCTGGCAGAAATTTGCCTAACCAGTAATTTCTCGTTAACAAGTTAATTAACCCCTTTGACGCGGGAACTAATATCGACGTTAAGGCTGTGGCTTGACCTGAAGTGCGGTTACTATTGAACCACACTGAAAAGTAAGCGATTTAGCGATCGTAGCCTTGCAATTTATTGACAAGTGTGCAGTATTTATCGATTAATTTAATTTTGAAAAGAGTTTCTATTGTTTATTTTTTCAAGCAATTTATTTTACACAAAAGATTATTTTCTACTAAAGTAATAATTAAAGTTATAATAAAATAAAATATTAAAGAATTAATTTATAATGAAATTTAATTTTCGGTACAAGATCTAGAATTTCAAATATGATTAAATAATCACGTATTTTTGTCATTCAAGAGAATTATAAAAAGTCTTTTGACTTTAAATATTTTAAAAGTATGTTAGTATAATCTTTATTGTGTGCCTGATGGCAGGATATTAAGTCTTTACGTGTGTAATTATAAACTATGCCCGTAATAAATACATTCTGATTCTGAAAAAGTTGAGTAAATAAATATAAAAGTTTTTTTCATTTGGACTCGATATTTATTTTATGAATACCTTGGTTAGTAATACGAAAACATTTTTAAATAAATAAGAGCTAAGTTTAACGAAAACTAAAGATTTTTTATAGCTTGTTTTGGTAACAACCAAATTCTTGGAAATAGGTAGTGAAAAAATTAAATATTTTTCCCTCAATCAAAATTAATAGGTAAAGAAAAAACGGCAATTTTAGAGATTTTGCTATAGACAGCGTCTTAATAAACTTTAATATAACTGAATAAACATTAATTCCGGCAATTTTAGATTTAATTGATGCCGGGGCTGAGTCTAGCCTTGATTTTGATTTTATATTTTGTTACAAAAGTATTTTATTTCGCTAAAATTATTCAATTATTCTCTGTCTTAATTAATATCTTTCTAGGTTAATTTTTTACAAGGTTCTAGGAACAAACTGCCAGCGTTTGAATATTTTAGATAGAGAGTTTTTTTTATTGGTTTTGTCTATTAGTGACATGTAGCAGCAGTAGTTGCGGGTTCGATTCCTGCACTAAAAAAATATTTGTGTGATCAAAAAATGGTTGATTCGGTTCTAGAAATGTTGTGTACTAGCCCTCATGAATTAGAAGTTATTCTTATAATACGGGAACGTTTGAAAAATAATCAATATCCATCTTCGGTACCGTCCTAAACTATTCATCACTTATCTAATTAAAAGATAACAACCAAGAGCAAAACTAATTTAAAAAGGCATAAACATTTCATCAGGATTGCAAAAACCCGTATCACTTTTTATACAACAATCTTTTTACATTCTCTATGCATTTTTCAGACAATAGACAACAGTCACTTGAGCTCCTTGGTGTCTCTTCAAGTGCTGGACCTCAGCAGGAACAATCTGGTGAAGCTTGCACCTGGCACCTTCGTGGGGCTCACTGAACTCAGATACTTGGATGTTGGGGTCAACGCTTTACGTACTGTGAGTATTTTGTGTATATCTTTACATAGTATAAAACAAGTCGCTTCGCTTCACGCTGTCTGTCAATATCTTAGATCTTTAAAACTACGCAAGGGTTGTGTGTATGATACATGCTTAATATATTTAATATCAGCATTGCACACGTGCGAAGCTGGGGCGGGTCGCTAGTTAAATATATAAGTATGTTTATCAGTGGTCTAGAAAGACTCAAATCACTTATGTGAATATAAATTAATATTATATTAGGTAGGTATATTTATAATTAAATAGACAAAACTTAAAAAAATCAAAACCATGTGACATCTATCAACACGCATTGGGCCCGCGTGGTGTATTTCGGCCCATTCTCTCTCTTAGAGAGGAGGCCTGAGTCCCAGCAGTAGAACATCAAAAAGGCTTATGGTCATGACGATGGTGACACAAAACTCTTAAAGTTATAATGACGTAACATCCCTCTGTTTTAGTTACTTTTTTGCATTGTATCAGACTTATAAAGTTCTTCCTTCACGGTTTTGAGAGCAGTGGTGATGAAAAAAAACACACAAAGTAATGCGCCTCCCTGGGTTTGAACCCGCGACCGAGTCGCCGTGTTCTTTGATGTACAGCTAGACTATGTCCTAGAAACTTACTGATCGAAGCCTTGAAAGCAATAAAGTACCTTTAATTCCGGGCCGATGATCTCTTAGAATATTTTATTTTTTATTTTTACGCAGGCGACATCTTTGCTAGAAGCTAGTGGAAATTAAAGATTCATTTTCATGTTTTAAAACTGATCAGATAGTAAAAAAGACATTCATTCTAATCAACTCATAAATAAATAAAAAACACAAAATTAAAAGTCAATTTACTCGTCTATGTTAGTTATATTACTGCCCAAGCCAGGTCAATATGTTTTTTAGGCTAGGATTCACTTTAAAATTTTTCAATTAATATTCCAATTCGGTTTGTGTTTGGTCCAAATGCTGTTCAGATTGGATAGATTACTTCATTCTGAACGGATAACGTGATCAAATTAAATTTTGTTTACTGTAACTTTTTTGTAACGTAATATTTGTTTTATTTTACAGGTGGAAGATGATGCCTTCGACGGTCTAACCAGTTTAAAGACACTTCTTCTTCGAGATAACAACATCTTACTCATCCCTGCCACAGCTCTCTCCCGCTTACCCAGCTTAGTATCAGTCCACTTAGGCTACAATCGAGTCACAGCACTATCCAGTGACATCCTCAAAGCAGTATCCGACAAGGTCACATCACTAGTTCTGTCAAGAAACGTAATCAGAGAACTACCCCCCGCAGCGTTCGATAATTTCAAAACGTTACACCATTTAGATCTGTCTGGAAATCTTCTAAACTCAATCAGTGCCGAAGTGTTCAGCGGATTAGAACAATCTCTACAATTCCTGTCGCTAAGTCAAAATAGGATACTGGAGTTTGTTGGGGAACCGCTTAAGTTCGTCGGCCTGTGGTTCCTAGATATCTCTGATAATCAGATTTCTGAAATACCAGTTGATGCATTCCAGTTTATTCCAAGCCTAACTCATTTAAATATAAGCCGTAACTCACATATGAGCGTACTGAATCAAAATGTTTTCCAAAACAACCAGGCATTAATGAGTATTGATTTGAGCAACGTTGGTCTGAAAGCACTTCCAGTCAATCTGTTCTCCAAGAATTTCAATTTAAGAGAGATTTATTTATCCAACAACCTTTTACAGGAAGTTTCAGAAAACACATTCAAAAACCTTCGAAACTTAACGCATTTAGATTTGTCGTACAACAATATTGTTAATATTAGAACTCCAGCTTTTGTGAATGTAATGTCTATACAGTACTTATCTCTGAAGGGCAACCAGCTGAACGCGTTTAAAGGGGAGTTCTTCAACACCGGAACGAGTCTCGAAGTTATAGATCTCTCCGACAACCAACTCAGTTACTTGTTCCCTTCCTCCTTCAAAATCCACCCACGCTTGAGAGAAATCATACTTACCAACAATAAGTTCAACTTCTTCCCGTCAGAACTTATAAGTACTTTACAATATCTTGAATTAGTGGATTTATCTGGCAATGCTCTTAAGAACGTAGACGAGCTCGATTTCGCCAGACTTCCGAAATTAAGGACCATCTTGTTGGCTAGAAACGAACTTGAGTCAATAAGCGAAATGGCTTTTCATAACTCAACGCAAATCCAGTATTTAGATTTGTCAAACAATAAAATCGATCGTCTGGGAGACAGGCTGTTTGAGGGATTGATTAGACTAGAAGTATTGGATTTAGGTGGAAACCTTTTGACTGAATTGCCGGAGAATATTTTCGAACGATCAAGATTACACATGCTTGAAAATATTGATCTGAGTAGAAACTTGTTTGAGCATCCTCCACTTAGAGCTTTGCAGAAGCAGTATTTCTTTGTTTCATCGGTAGACTTGTCTCATAATCAGATAATCGACATACCAGCTGAAGACAGCGTTATGGTAAACATCAAAAAGTTGGATTTATCATTTAATCCTTTGTCTGAGAAAACAATTAACAATGTTTTGACTGAACCAAAAACAGTGCGTGACCTTAATCTAGCTGGAACCGGAATAAAATCATTTGGGCAGCTGGAGACACCATTTTTGCACAACTTGAACTTATCTTTCAATAACATTAGCAAGTTGTCGGAAAAAACTTTTACCCGAACAACATTATTGGAATCATTGGACCTCTCTCACAATCAAATTACCGACGTCACGGGCTCGCTCGCTGTCTCGTGGCCCAAACTTAAGAATCTTCTGCGACTTAATATATCCGGAAACCCGATGGTAATGATCATGGACGGAAACTTTGAAAATCTTTCCTCGCTCCGAGTTTTAGACATTGGCAATCTGGAAAAATGTACCAGAATAGAGAAAAATGCCTTCCGGTCACTCCCTAATTTAGTAGAACTCAGAGCGTATGGATATCCTAGATTAGGATATTTTGATGTTCAAGGAGCTTTACAATACTTACTGGCTCTTGAGAAACTTGACGTTGAAGTGAAGGATACTACAATAGGCGCTGATCAATTACATTCCATATTGCATCCGAGATTGGAAGAATTAGGTATTAGAGGGTCTCGACTCAAAACGGTGTCTTCAGGCGTGTTAGCCGGATTGAAAGCGCCAGCGATCACTGTCAAGTTCAGGAACACTTCGATCACAAGTTTACCGCCCGCATTGCTCTTCCCCTTGCCAAGATCTTCGCAAATAACTATCGACGTCGCTGGGAGTCAATTGACAACTTTGCAGCCGCAGCTTTTAGTGTCTTTAGACGACAGGCGAGCGGATCTCTCGATGTTTGGGCTAGACACTAATCCGATTCGTTGCGATTGTAATGCTCGAGCACTAAGGAGATGGCTGCCAAATGTCGGAGTGAACGACGTGAAATGTGAATCTCCGGATCATTTATCAGGATTCCTGTTAGTAGAAATCGGTGATGATGAATTGACATGTGAAACGAGGCGTAGGACTACAGCTACTTCGAGTAGTATGTCCACCACGCCTGCTCCTCGGTTAGTCCGTACATCATCAGAGCCTGATATCATTTGGTCAGTACCTCCTGAAAGACCAAAGGTGACTGGGGAACCTAAAGGAGCTCCAGTAGTCGGGGTAGCAACTTCGAATAATGATGATAATCTGATCATAGGAATTGTAGGTGGGGTGGTGGCGTTTATAGCTATTTTGATTGTTGCGATTTGTATCGTCCGATTGAGGATGACGTCGACTTCGTACAGGGGTGGTCCTTTAGCGAGTAGTCCTACAGCCGGTGGTCCTCCGATGTGGGGTCCTCCATGGCCGGGCTATGCAGGTACTTTGCCACCACCATCGTTGTCTAACGCCACATTACCCCACAAAGTGCAGTCAGGTCCCGGTTCAGTCAGGTACTTACACGCCCCGCCCCCTCCAGCGCCATATTTCATTAGCTTGCCTCCTGACCACGACAAAATTTATCGGTAAGACAGTACTCCAGTTATAGGTTTTAAGGCTGAAGAACAATGTTGTAAATATTAGATTTTCTTTATATTATATTATCATATTTTTAACGAAATCAAATTGCACCTTGAACTTGTGCAAAGCTCATATCGTTGTAGATATTATTATACCCCCTAAGTTTGTAAGTTAATATGAATTGTAACAGTCTGTAATTGTATCTTCTATCGTGACAAGGCTTGGACTAGGTTTGAAGGCATCTAGTCAACACTGACAGACTTTAACGTAGCTTAATCTGAATAATTTAATATTATAAACGGGTTCTGTATGCGCTTGAGTGAATACGGCAAAATTATATTTCTGTATAATAGTTATTTATAACATAGGCGATGCGCAAAATCGACTACCAATCATAATTTTGTTTGGATGTGACAAGCAGTACTCGATTTTACGCATTACTAACATAACGTTAAATACATAGATAGTAGTCTAACAATATTTCTGGAATAAAATATTATGTAAGAAAATGTAGTGTGTGTTTTATTTTACGTAAGTTTTAAAACTAAAAGTGTCTTGCCGAGTAACGTGACGAGTTTTTTTCACGTGAGCGATCACAGGTACGCCGTGCGTGTGTCGTGCGCGCTCTGCTCGCTCGCGCACGCATCGCGCCCTTCAAAGCAAACGGAATTAGGCAAAGCAGCCTCTCATTAAGTCTCAAAAGAAACTCTCCCAGCCTCGGGGGCACTCTTTGAGAAAACCGCCGACGCCCTCAGAAAACACAATCTTTTAATGTTGCTCTACATTATTAATTATACGGTGGGCGTGTTTAATTTTGTATTAAGTATCTCATGGTGGTACGCGATATTGATTCCGGCTCGTTTATATCATCTATCGGGGTAGTAACAAAAGGGTTGCTTGTGTAGTTTTGCGTATGATGAGAATATTTGCATGAAATCGTGTGCCGTGTAATTTTTTCGCCGACGCGTAAATGGGAATAGGTCTGGTAAACAATGTAGGTAGCGAGCACGCTTTGTGAGCGTATTCCAAAATTGAATTGTGCCGTTCGCGGCGCCGGCTGATTTGATGAACGGCATTTATGTGTGCATGTATTGTGTCGTGTCCGGACGGCCGTGTTGCCACGACGCGTGGCGTGCGTGCGATGTGGAAACTGCATTATGTATGGAGATCTAGGCTCGCTAATCTGAGTATGACTGCTGTGACGCAATTGTATGGGGATTTGGAATATAGATTCGTGGAGTACAATAGGAATATTATCGTGCAACTGGTAGCAGTATGCACGTATCTAAACGTATTGAGGCGTAAAATCTGAGCCGGCGATTTAACAAAGTAAATTTAATTTCATTTGATTAATTACCTAATTCTTTGCCCGCATGAAAAGTTTGAGAGACATACGTCCAGTACAAGATTGAGATATCAGTTGAATGATAATAAAAAATATAGATTTAGCGTAAGTAAATGTAAGAGGTGTACACAAAAATCTACAAGGGACAGATTATATAAAAATAGTATAGGTAGAATGTATTTCCATGAAAAGAAATGCTAAAACAATTTATTAGACGGTAAAGTAAATAAAGGTACAAAAATAACCTACCTCAAAAAAATCATCAAGGAATTTTTCAAGGCTTTAGGAAATTCGGGGATTATTTAATAAAAGTTTTTCCGGGTAACTTAAATACCAGGAATATCTACCTCTATTTGAAGCGATCACAAAACACTATATTCCATTGTTAAAGATTACTGAACCCGTATATGCAAATTGCTTTCATGGAAACGACGTTAATCCTTGACAGGGACGAAACGTTATTGACGGACTTTGTATCGCTGACGAGGCAACCATTTTCCCAACATACAGCCTGATATTTACCCTTCTATCGTCATACGGTTATTCAAAAAGTTCTACCAGTAAATCCCACGTGTATTTTTGATGGAATTCAAAATGGCAGCGTTGTTCAAACTCGACGGATTGCAGCAAAACATGGAATTTCAATTTAACATCACCTGCATAGGATTGTGGGTTAGCTGTGTTCGCTCCCGGCTTTTATGTTCTCAACTCTCAATCTCTTTCTACATTATTATTAGTTTTGAAGTGTTTTTGTTTATAAAGTAGATAGAGTGCTTTTTTATTTTTTAAGCAATAGCAATTATCACTATCATGCATGAATACATTTTGACTGCAAGTTAGCGCGGTGGTAACCTTTAGATATTTTTTTACGGGTGTGTTCAAACTTGTGAAGTAGTAACCCGTGATCCTAGAACGCAAAGGGCACGGAAATTAATATAGATTGCTTTAAGTCACTAAAAGACACGATCTCGCTACAGTGACCCTATACCTAAACCCTAGAGTGGGAGTAGACAGTTTGATGATTTCCCCCCTCAAAAAAGCTGAAGTTATTATGTGAATAAATATGGTCAGCGCAATTTTTTATGTCTCATGGATAGTGTTTCAGAATTGAATCGAATTTAGTAACAGAATAAAATCATTCAGTAAGATAACAGATTCATTAAAAGTCAGCCGCGGGTGAGCACAATAATAAGAGTAGGCTTCATTTTAACACTACTTAAGATCCTAATTCAATTCAATTGTATAAAATTACACTTCAAACCATATTCTGTAGAGTCGCAATCTCGAGTCTGTAATAAAAGCGTTGGTAATGTCGCAATTTATTAGAAAACGAAGTTTTATGCGGCCATTTTTCAGCAATCATTCGGCTCGCTGCACCCCATTGCGTATGATAGGTGATTCTTTGAGCAAGCACCGATACTCCGCCTACAGTTTGACGCCAGAATGTAATAGAAACAGAAGGTTAGTTTCATAGTTTCATTTTATTTGACCATTACATGTTTGTGTATGGACTTTAAAACAGACTTTGACCCCTGAGTTTGTTTCGGTGTTTCTTCTCAGGGTAGTCAGCTAGGAAACACCGGCCTCATCTAGTATCAAAAAAACGAAAAAAAAAAAATTGACGTGTAAATGATAAATGATAAATGATATTTAGTTTGTAAAAACCTATTTACAAAATAAATATCATTTATCATTTATTTATCAATTTGCAGTTGTTATTGCTGTTAAAAGTTCGATAATTTTCTTTTTTTTTGAGTTTTGCTTACTAAGCATCTCATATTTTAATATTTGTATGCCAGATAATGGCGAAATGTGTCATGCGCTAATAACATATATTTTACCATCTCACCACATTTTATACAAATGACTTTGACCTTGAAAGACAATTATTAGCATTTATTTTTTTAAAACCTTTATTTTTGTACGAGTTTTCAAGCGCTAAAATTCGCAGAGCCTAACTTCAGATTCGCTAAGATCTGATGGCCGTACTGTACATTGACAACATTAGTGCAATTTGACGTTCCAGCAATGTGAGAGCGCTGTAAAATTCAAAAGTTTTGTTAAACGACATGATGTCAATGAAACGCTGCGGCGGACTCTTGTATTAACTTTTCAGTATTTTGATAAAGGACCGACAACCTGGTCAAAGTTGCTGGAATTCGATGGATGCGAGACGCACGGGAGGCCGTTGTGGCGACGTTTGGGGGAGGCCTATGTCCAGCAGTGGACGTCTTTCGGCTGAATTGATGATGATTGATTTTGATAAATAATCTCTCTGTACGTATGCACGTAGCGTCTATCACTAGAATACACCGTTAAATTTTAGTCGTTTTAATCCCGAAGAGGGTCGATCCAGTACATGAAACACTATCGATTTGTGTAGATAAAATAAATTATTTTTTTAGTGCTTTTTTTCTAAATTTGTTATTGATATACGCATTTACGAAATTAATTTCTTTAAGTAAACGAGAAATTGACCTTGTAGGTAGTTGTCGATCGTTGCGTACTAACTACCTACAGGTCATTGAACTCGCCCAGCTGACGTTTCCTTAAAGAAATCGATTTAGAACATGCGTAAATTAATTCGAGTTTTTAAAAAAAGAACTTTGTTTTCTCATTCTAACTTTACCAATCGATAGTATTTCATGTACTGAATCGATCCTCCAAGGGATTAAAACGACTAAAATTTAACGGTGTATAAGTAGATGGCTGTACGTTATGGTATGTTACGTTTTCGCTCTTTGTATGGAATCGACCTTTTGTATCCATCTGTTATATGTTGACTTGCTTAAATTTATGCAAAACCATTTTATATGTTCACGGAGATAGTAGGCGTATTGTGGATAATGTCTGATTAAACGTTTGAATTGAAGGTCAGGTGTACGATCTCAAGGTGTTGTCAGCAAATGAAGAGGTCCAACTGCAGGGCCGAAGCCTACTGGGGCCCCGGTTCGGCTTCTGAAAGGAAGGTCCGACCCTGGTATGAAGGCTAAGAAGGAAAGGGGTGGGTCGTTTAGTCAGTAAGAGTCTGACACTGTTTCACGCTCCGCCCAATGGCGGGATTCGTCATTAGATGATTTAATGGGGAATTTAATGGTTGAATTTAATGGGGAGCTGTGATGATATTTGCATCATCATAGCTCCCATTAAAATTAAACTGCAACGGATGGAATGTTGATGAGTAGTATTGGCTCGCAACTCCAATCAAAATGCTCTGTCACTGCTCACCAGACAGCTAGCAAGATACAACAGCAAGGTCCAAAATGTATGTAAGAGTAGCTGTATGTTGAAATGCAAAAACGATAAGAATTTCAACGTATCAGTGCAAAAATAAATTATTTTATTTAATTGGTACAGTTTTGAGCATAGAGGCTTTTATATAGCAATAACCATTTGAACATTCTTGTCCTTAAAGCTTTACAATGTATATAATATAAAGCTTATTTTACTTTTTGGTGCATTACTTTGTGTTATTTTTTAATCACCACTGCTCTCAAAACGCTGAAGGACTTCGTAAGGAAACTGGCATGTCCTAGAACCAAAAATTCGAAGGCATTGTG
Source organism: Mythimna loreyi (assembly GCA_029852875.1). Taxonomy (NCBI): domain Eukaryota; kingdom Metazoa; phylum Arthropoda; class Insecta; order Lepidoptera; family Noctuidae; genus Mythimna; species Mythimna loreyi. Next base: position 16,865,858 of record CM056784.1, on the reverse strand, counting down.
AAATCCACCAACGCACTGGGCTAGCGTAGAGGAGGCCTGAGGCCCAGCAGTGGGAATATTATAAGGCTGATGCTATGCCATGTTATACTAAAGCTTTTTTTTTGTTAATTGGTCCTAGTTCAGTATCTGTCTCAAAGCTAGTAAAAAAATAAGAGCAATCTGATCATTTATATAACCAGATAAATGATCCGATTGCTCTTGTTTTTTTTTTTATTTTTTATTTATGAATAAAAACAAAACACTGTTAAGTTTATTACTCTAGTCAAGCTGAATTTATTTAATTATATTTTCCTTCTTATTCTGTTGCCTTCATATTTATGATCATCTAGTTTTTCTTTCTTCCGGGAAAAAAATGGATTTAAATTAAAACAGACAAAACTTTGCTATTAGCTTCTGCGCAGTTTTCAAATTCTAGGATTTAGCTCTTTGTGCAGAGTAATTCTCTAGTAAAATAGCTTTTACAATTAATGAGGGCTTGCTCAAAAAGGCTACCTTGTCTGTTGTGTAACTGACATCTGATGGTTCGTGGTTTGTTTATGGTACACAATTCTGGGTAAAACTGTTTCTCTCGTAAAGAGTTTTTGCAGCTTGCTAAATAACACGCATATTTTGCAGTATCCTTCTTTAAAATAAAAAATCTGATTTAACCGGCTTTAAAAAGAAATATAAGGATTGTTAGATGTGATAAATGCTATTATAATTTTAATGACGGGTACATTTTAAAATGTCGAATATTAAAATACCTAAAGGTAAAATAAAGACGTTCGAAACTTCGAAAATTTAAATATCGAACGCCCACAAATAAAATCAATCAAATTAAGATTCATTTAGAGAAACATGGTTAAGTGAGAACGAACGCTACGTCCAAGTTGCTCTTAGATTTTATTATTATTATTATATTATACCTAGCCTGTGCTGTCCCACTGCTGGGCAAAGGCCTCCCTCCATTCTTTCCAATCATCCCGGTCACATGCTTTGCCACTCCAATTCTCAAGGAAGACATCCAGGTCGTCTCGCCATCTCCTTCGTGGCCTGCCGCGGCCCCGCGTCGCTGTGTCCGAGCACCAGTCCTGTGTTTTACGGGCCCACAGCTCGCTAGACATGCGGCAGATATGTCCTGCCCAGTCCCATTTAAGTTGGGCAGCTTAGATTTTATTTCACCAATATTATTATCTGGGTTCACTACATTACATCCGAAGTATCAAATTGCCCTATCGACTCTTTAGGATATTGGATATACTGTATTTTTGATATTTTGATGTTACTCGTTTAAAAATAAAAATTAGGTGTGTTGGACATAGGTTGTCTAACTATCTAACTTTTTAGAACAAACTTAAGTTATTTTAGTTTCCGGCTAAAGTAACTTATATGATTGTTGGTAACTGAAGACAATTCGCCACGCCATCAGTCGTCACAATTTACGACTGATAGCGTGGCATGGCGGTTTTTTTTTTATGGTAGGTGAAAATCATCCAATGACGAAACCCGCTCTTGGGCGGAGCGGGAGACCAGTGTCAGACTCTTACTGACTAAAAAACCTACCCCGTACCTTCCTTGCCTTATTTCTGGAGTCGAGGTAACAGTTTGCACATACCCTCTAGGCTCCAGGAGGCTTCGACCCTGAAGGGCCCCTGCAGTTTGCTGACAACTCCTTGAGGCGCGCGGGAACGGTGCGGTTTATAAAAGAGGAGTGCTGGGCGGTAGGCCTCTTTTTTCGTTTGGACCGCGTTCGAGATTGCCGTGTGTTTTGTTATTTTAAAGTTATGTTTTTGTTAGTATACTGATTATCCTATTTTGCTTATTTGATTGATATTTAGATTTATATTTCTTATTATAATAGTAATTTTGTAAAAGTGAAAATTAAGGGAATTAAAGTTGTTCTTTTTTTAAATCTATCTCACTTCTGGACTCTAAAAATATACTAAGACACGCAGCACAGTAGTCAACTTGCTCATCCCAACGTCAAGTGTGCCTTAAAAGCAAAGTAAATAATAGTGGTAGTAAATGAAGAGTAGTCGCTTTGCTACTAAGAGCCATATAAACATTAGAAGCATTTTCCACCGGTTGCATTTTGGGTAGCGTACGTCCGAAATGCATAGCCTAATTCCGCCATGTTCGTTCTGTCATCGGACAACCAGGCGTTCGGCAATATGGCACCGGTATATGGTGAACATTCCATCCATACGCACAAAACATTTTGAGGACACATTAGTAATGCGTACAGCTGAATATCGTGAACCGTAGTTTCTGTATCCTGGTAGTTACAGTACGGCCGTCGGATCTTGGCGAGTCTTGAAAACTCGTACAAAAATAAAAGTTAAAAATAAATAAATGCCACAACTATTTTAATACCAACAACAACTGCATTTATTTGTTTAAATTCTTGAGCCTCAAGCGAACTATTTAATTGTCTTTCTATTATGTCTGTAATTACGGTATTCATAAGGTTAAACCATTTATTTTTTACGACTTTTCAAGCGCTAAAATTCGAGGAACCTGACTTCAGATTCGACGAACGAGGATTCGACGGCCGTACTACAGTAAAAAACTGGTATTGGTATTGGTTTTTAAGTCAAGAGTGAAAAGTTTCTCTTGTCGCTGTCCATCAAGTGAGATAGTAGTCTAGCAAGAGACTATGAATGATAAAAAAGCTTTAGTTAATAACGAAATATTTTCTAAAAAAAAAAACTGGGCACAGAGCTGGCCGGGTTTTACAGTAATTTTAATTCGATAAATTCACGTGTCCTCGAGATAAAGCGTCTTGACCGACGAATAGACCATAAAGTGATTCTGTATGGGTTTTTTATGGTGGGCAAAAATTATCCAATGACGAATCCCGCTCTTGGATGGAGTGCTCTTACTCAAACTCAAACTCAAAATCGTTTATTTCAAATAGACCATTTACAGGCACTTTTGAAATGTCAAAATTGAAGCTAATTTGCACTGACTAAACCCTCCACCCCGTTCCTTCTCTCTCCTTCGCACTGGGGCCAAGCCTTCCTTTTAGAAAAAGACCCTGGGCCCCAGTAGGCTTCGACCCTTTTGCAGAGTCCCTACGGATTCTATATGGGTTCTGATTTTTCCTATTGAGGTACGGAACGCTAAAAATGAACCCCTCTTGTTGTCAGTTGTAATGGCAGTGTGTATCACGTGTTAATGGGAAGCCATTTGTGAAAAATTAAGGTTTATGGCTTACATGTAACTTGTTTACACATTAAAATTCTGCCGTCCATTAAAAGCCTTACATGGACGCGGGTCCCGTATGAAATTATTTAATGACTATAGCTTTTGTTGAATTATTTTTTCAGTTTGTATAAGGTTTTTTTAACGATAAAACTAGTCATCATCATCATCATCATCAACCTTATTAATGTTCCCACTGCTGGGATACAGGCCTCCTCTCTAGGAGAGGGAATGGGCCATAATTCACCAAGCGGGCCCAATGCAAATTGGTGGAAAACTAGTGCTTAAATGCAATTCCAGTTGAAAGTAAGCAGTGATGTAATCGTTGATGACGAACAGCCTATTCAGTCCAGTATTGAAAACAACTAAATTATAATTAGGCGAGAGACTGCTTCAGGCAAATTATTCGAAAAATATCGTACAGACTTATATATAGGTATATAGACTAGTGCTTGACTGCAATCCAACTGATGTTGAGCAGTGATGCAACCGTTGATGGTGAATCACATTATTTTACTAAGACCCTATTCACTCTAGTCTTGAAGACAAATAAATTATAATCTGACGTGAAAACTGTAACAAGCAAATTATTTTAAACATATCGTAAGACTTTTTATGCGGATAGAATTTTCTTCGCAGTTTTCGTGATTGAGTAAGTCTATGAAACATGCTTGTCTTTTTTTTAATTTTTACAGACTTACACTTGACAAGACAATTATCCAACGACTTTTGCTGGTCTAGTTTTTTTTTCTTTTGATCTGAGTGGAACGGGAGAGTTTGTGTAACTTTTTCTGACTAAAACCAAAAGGGTGTATTTAAGTTGCAATCGAACAAACTCGCATATAACTCACCAAGTCGTATATTTCAGAATCGAATCAAATAGCACAGGCAATATTAAAAGGTAGCTTTTTCACAGTTGAAAACTTCTAATTAATTCACCACTATCTACTTTCACAACAAACCAACTATTCAGCAACTAAATACGATTCTTTTCAAATTAAAACAAGTTAAAATTGGTTCGCTTGAAACAAGGTGAAGTTAAAAGCGACTACAAAAGAGCAGGAAAGATCTTGTTAAACAAGAACTCTTAAAAGGGGAATTAGCGAAAAAGTTAAAATTAAACTCATTCGTGAGGCAATAACTGTGGAGCTACGTCCAGTGAATACTAAAGTAAAGAGAGATGAGTAAAGAGGTTCCTAGCGAGGAGTTTTAGCAATCAGTAAATTGTGGCACTTCTAACGATGGCCTGAGTGATTGCTGCTTGTTTGAAAAGGTTAAAATGGTAAATGTTGATAGAACCAAGTTAAACAGTCTAGGTCGTATATTTTAAAAGCGAATTTTTATTAATATCGAGCTTTTTCAGGAAGAACTTCATAAGCGATCGTTTGATTTAAAAAAAAAGGATGCTTCTTTTCCTAAATTAAAAAGTACGTACGTACGTATATTGGTATATCAATATATTTGTTACTGTATAGTGAAAGAGTAGTGTAATGTATAGCAGCAGTGGTGACCGAGTAGTAACGGCCCTGACTTATGAGTTGAATTCGTATTCGGGGTTTTTTATGGTAGGTAAAAATCATCCAATGACGAATCTCACCCTTGAGCGGAGCGGGAAAAAGTGTCACTCTTACTGACTAAACAATTTACCTCTTTCCTGTTTCCTTCCTTTCAGTTGCAAACCCTTGGCCCCAGTAGGCTTCACCGCTTCTGCAGGGTCCCTACGGTTTGCTGACAATTCCTTGAGGCGCGCAGGAACATTGCGCTCCGTCGACGACTGGGTTTGGTTCGCACGATTACCAGACGACTGGGTAGGTCACGGGTTGAAACCCAGCCAAGTGTACCTATTACTTTGTATAATTTATTTCATCACCACTGCTCTCAAAACGATGAAGGAAAACATTGTAAAGAAACCGAATAAAAAATTCGAAGTCATATGACATTCCGTACTGGGCCCGCGAGGTGAATTACGGCCCAGTCTTTGAGAGGACCTGCAATGGGAACATGGCAAGGGAATGGGATATTATAAGACTGATGTTATGCTATGCTGTGAGCTGTGTGTGCATTACTCATATTGCTCCTATCGGGGAGGTAAACAAGTTTCACGATGCTTCTATATAAATATATATAAAAGAAACTTACTAACTGACATTTCAACGCACAAGATATCTTTTTTTGACGTAGGCAAAAACTAAGAGACGTTTTTCTAAAATTCACCACCTAAATGATTTTTTGGGCGTGCAGTGGACCCAGGCTTGCCCGCTCCTACATTTGACAAAAATTATCCAATAGTTCTCGACGCCAGAGGCTTTTCCGAGAGAGAAGCAAAGGTAGATATTTGGTATAATTAGTTTTTTACACGGGCGTAAATTTTCGGTATTATTAAGAATTTCTAAGAAAAGTTCCTTTCAAAAACAAATAAAAATGTTTATTTCCTAGAAATACATAGTTTCCAAGGGAAAGATCTAATTACATACAGTCATTTTATTATGCCTGCAAGCAAGCGTGCAAATTGTTTTTCAACACACTTACTTACTCGAGAACCCACTCTTATCGTACCGCTTCCAGGCACGCAATGGATTATTGAAAAACGTTGTTTGTTGCGCGTGCAAATTTGTCACTGCAGCCTTCGCCTTTATAACACACTTGCCTACGGCTCTTGCGAATTCCGCCTCGATTCCAATGACAAACACTTGTGTCAAAATATACAAAAATGTAAATGTATACGTGCGTCTAATTTTCCATGTAGTTAATTTTTAATCAGTACATAGTGGCCTTTTAAGTTTCGGTCATCATTTTTTTTTAAACCTGAGTTTTATTCCGTATTAAGCTCCTAGGTAAAAACGCAAAAATGTTCTCAACACGTTCTCAATTTGCACTAAAACGCGCCTATTCTCCGTTATTCCATAAGAAAATATACGGAGAGGAAAAATTGATGAGTTTTCAATGTCTATTACATATAAACGAAGGCCGATCAATCTCGGCTTCATTCCAGCCGTGACACATTTTTACGGAAGTTCATTTTGAGTTAAAGACAATCTGTTACACTTGGCTACTTTTTTAAATGGCCAGTATAAAATTACGCATCTGTGGTTTGAGATGGTCACTTAGAGTATGTGTACAAAGACGCGGCGCATTGGGTGTTTGACGTACATTTCCATATGTTTGACGCGTCCCGCTGGTGCAATGTACGACGAACCTCCAAAGCGTTGCCCGTCGCGGCGCGTCTCCCTAAACAAGCACTTAAGGTAGGCCTTCCACGCTCGCCTATTGTTAACGTCGCGCATGGTTTTGAAAGCTTCTTGCTTTATTATATAGTGATGTTTGATGCAAAAGTAATGCAAAAAAAGAAATATAACTACTGAAAACTCTGTTAGCATTTGATAATTCTACGATTTACTCGAATGTTTCACAAAAGTTGTTTCAGGAAATACGTCTTTTTCAGTCAGACATTTACTGTAAAAAACTCACCTGTGCTTTTTTAATTACCCCTTCTAGGGCCGCAGTTCAAACAATCCCACAAAGCTGGATGACAGAATGTGTCAAGATTTAAAAAATATTATTAAAAATTTTCTACAAATACTATTTTTTGCGATCCTTGAACCCTAAGTAATAACAAGTAAGTACTTAGGTATTGGCTCTTTAACATCTTGCCGACTTAATCTTCTTAAACAATTCGGAGAAAAAACTTAGCTTCATGAAGTCTTTAGAAGAAAATAGTCTTAGTGAGCTGAACTCAACGAGGTCACGAAAGGGGTCATCTTGTTGCCAAGCGTTTTATAAAACAAACGAAGGCCCAGTAATCATTTCCCAGGATTGAGTTTCATTGAATTCGAAAAATATTGTTTTACAAAGCATTTTTAAAGGGTTGTTTTTGAAACGTAATTATAAAAAAGTATAACAATGAAAATCATTTTTAAGAGTACTCTAGAAGCTAGAAGTTAAACGACAGCAGCTGTTTCGGATTACATACTAAAAGTCGATCTTGTTTAGTTCAAGTCAAGTCATCTAAAAATAATGATAAATGATCTTTATTTTGCAAGTAAGTTTAAAAAACACTTTTACACCATATTTTTTTTCGCTGCTTGATGAGTCCGGTGCTTTCTAGCTGTCTACCTTGAGAAGAAACACCGAAACAAACTCATGGGTATTGGCCTCATCAGAAGGCTTAAAGTCACCCAAAGGGCAATAGAAAGACCTATGGTCGGAGTTTCCTTGCGTGATTGCATCAGGAATAAAGGTCAGGGTCAGTAGAACTGAAGAAACATCAAACTTAACTGGCAGTGGCACTTGCAGAACAGATAGTCGATGGAACCGGAAAGTGGAAGGAGTGAAAATAGCTTACCGGAAGACGCAGCTTTGGAAGGTTTGCCACAACATAGACCGGTGATGTAGCGAGAGTTGGGAATGCGATGAATATGAGTCACATAGATCGTTTATTGTGGCAACACAAGGGGAAAACCTATCTATACTAATATTATAAAGCTAAAGAGTTTGTTTGTTTGTTTGTTTGTTTGTTTGAACGCGCTAATCTCAGGAACTACTGGTTCGAATTGAAAAATTCTTTTTGTGTTGAATAGATCATTTATCGAGGAAGGCTTTAGGCTATATAACATCACGCTGCGACTGATAGGAGCGAAGAAATAATGAAAAATGTGGAAAAAACGGGGAATAATATTCATCTTTGAGGGCTTCCGTTGCGTGCGCTGCGAAAACAGTTCAAGATACCAAAAAAATATGTATGAAAGAATTATTTCTCTTAAAATGATCTAAAAAAAAGTCCGCAACAGTATATGTCTATCTTTTAAGATTAACTCACTAGAACCGTTTTTATGGGAAACAAATTTGGCCGAAATTAATGCATTATTACCAATTATTTGTTAGAGTTGTATCAACATAGTATTATTAAACTTTATCCAAATAAATGTGTTGTTGATTAAGAGTATGTAATTGTGAACAAAATTGTCTTTGACATCACTTATTTTCAATGAACATCTTAGAAGTTATTACAATTTTAAAATAATTCCGATATAAAATTCACACGCGCCGCATGATGTGCTCAATATGACGCTGCGCCTGGCCTGCGGGCGAGGAGACGGGTTGCTTGCGGGCGGCGCGGAGGGTTTTTTTTATGGTAGGTAAAAATCATCCAATGACGAGTCCCGCTCTTGGGCGGAGCGGGAAACAGTGTCAGACTCTTACTGACTAAACAACCTACCCCGTTTCTCCCTTGCCTTATTCCCAGAGCCCCGGTATAACGCTTTCGCACCAACCCTCGGCTGCAGAAGGCTTCGACCCTGAAGGGTAGGGTAGTTATTTTTTTTTTTTAATATTTTTTTCTGTGCGTGTCAAAATAAATGTTTTTCTTTCTTCTTCTTTCTTTCTTTCTTTCTTTAAGGGCCCCACAGTTTGCTGACAACACCTTGAGGCGCGCGGTAGCAGTGCACGCCGTCGACGACTGGGTCTCGGTCTGGACTGTTACCAGACAACCGGACGGCGAACTACCCATTGCTCACCGTCCGCAAGCCAACATCTACGGTGGCCGGATATCGGCGGGATCGCGGCGGCGATGGCTACGGCGAGGGCACTGTTGCTCTTGCCTTATGCGGTCGGCCTCCTCCTTTACGAGCATTACTGCTTCGCAGAAGGAGGCGACCGCTTGCCATTCTTATTCGCTGCTGACCATGACCTGAACCAAGGCCCGGCGCGAGAGGTCGAAGCCGCCGATCACCCCCATGGACACGGCGATGCTCTTCTCAAACGGGGCGCACCTCCACCGTGTGCTCCACCGTGTCCTTCGGGCTGGCCACACAGTGGCGACACCCGGGCGTCTCTTCCACACGAATCCGGCGCAGGAATCTCCTGAACTTTCCATGTCCGGTGAGAAATTGCGTCATGCGGAAGGTGAGGACGCCGTGATGTCTATCCAACCACGCCTCAAAGTGGGGACTTACCGCCGAGATTATGGCGTGTCCAAGGGGTGTGTAGCTCTATAAAGTACTTTTAGACAATTATGTTCTTTTAAAAACTAAATTGTCTAAAATAATAACGGAAATTGACACGGGCAAAGTCGTGAGTAACAGCTATAATTTATAAAGCTGAGGAGGTTGTTTGCAAAAATAAATATGATGCCCAAAATAACTATTCCACGCGGACGAAGTCGCGGGCACAGCTAGTGTCTAATATTGGACTTCTGTCCAACTTACAAACGAGGAGTCATTTCTAAAGACTGATTTTTGGACATTACGTCACATTTTCGGTGTGAAGAAATGGCCTGCCGTCAGGTATTCGTATTCCTTAGCGTTTGGCGTAAGGCCTGCGGTTGATACAATTTGGAGTATTGGACACTCATCGCATATCCAGCTGCAGCAGCTAAAATTAATGGCTCTAACCAGCCCTTGGTTTAATTTTGAACTTTCACGCAGGTAAAGTCGATGGCAGAAGCTAGTTTGTTAACATAGTTTGCAAAAACAATGCATTGCCTTCCTAACTAAGCTTAACTCGCTACTTAAATAAGTCTGCAATCAAGCACAGTATTATGAAACTTACAGGTGTAGTTGCTACTTAGCAAGCAACTCGAGATAACTTAAAGTAGTAGCCTTCACGGATGGACGGTCATTTTGATTCAACTTATTTGCCGGGTACTAAACAGTTTTATTTCAATAATTTGTCAGGGAATATTTTTAGGAATAAAACATTGCTATGTGATCCTTACACGTTTTAGGGTTTTTATAATGTGTGTTTTAAAATAGGGTTAGAGTAAAAGAAGAAGAGATGATGATGATGCCTTAAAGTATCATTCGGCAACTTCGACCGTATTTCTTGAGTTCTAATGATGGTTACGAGCTAAAATACGTTGCTGTATTGCGTGGTCTTATAATATGTAATTTGTACACACAACTTTGGCCGAAAAACTCCCAGCAAAGGGTTGACCGTAGGGTGTATTGACACCATAGAATTGACACTATGCACACAAATATCCTTTTCATAGGAGTTTTGGAGGTATGCGGACAGAGATGTAAGTCCCGCAAACCTCCGTTGAAAAGGGAGGGTCCTCCGACCAGACGGGTGTTATAGTTTAGTAGGCTACTGCCCGATAGTTGACTTCGGGCTGTCGTATATGTTCTAATCGCGCGGAGAACTTTTATTGCGCGAAGCATGATTCTTGTAGTTCTTATGTGACGTCATAGATGGCGCTACATATTTATTGTAATGCGTGAAATATGCACGCTGCGCGCTGGATGCTGAGCGTAATATCGGGCAGCAGCTCTGCTTGTGGAGCAACTCCGGATGCGTGATGAAAAATGTTCTGTTGGGTACCAATAGAATAGAATAGAATAATACTTTATTGTACACCAAAAAAGATAGATAAATAGAAACATGTTTCATTTGAAGCGTCTAGCTGAATAGAGTTTTTTTATCATGGTGACATATCTCAAAAGTAATGGGGGTTTAAGGTGTTTGAGCCTTTATAATTATGTTAATCTAACCCAAATTTTTCAAATCTCTATCTATATATATAAAAATAATTAGCTGTTCGTTAGTCTCGCTAAAACTCGGGATCGGCTGGACCGATTTGGCTAATTTTGGTCTTGAAATATTCGTGATAGTTCAGGGAAGGTTTAAACGGTGAGACGAAAAAAAAAAAATAGGCGAAACGAAGTTTGCCGGGACAGCTAGAACCGATTAAGCTGAAAATTGGCAGGGAGGTAGTTTAGAGCCAGGAGAATGACATAGGATACATTTTTTTTTTTTTTTTTAGAGTAGGGTAGAGTAGGGTAGAGTAGGGTAGAGTAGGGTAGAGTCAAAGTCAAAGTCAAAGTCAAAAATTTTTATTTCACATGGGCCTACATGGGCACTTATAAAACGTCAGATGCTAGTGCACGGTTCCAAATTGGTCGTTTCCTATGGAGAAGAACCGGCAAGAAACTCCATGGTTACTCTTTTAAAAAAATTGTTATCTTTACAATATTTCCATATTACAGCACATAAATTATGTAAGGACAGTGCAGACCAGTCAATATTGAACTCCTACCGTTAAATGGGAAGGAAGTCATCTAAAATTTGCGTCTACAATGTTCTTACATTCACATTATTAAAAGAGGCTATATAAAAGCAAGAAAAATAATCACAAGTCTCAGTAAGACAATTACATTATGTGATGGATCTATAAAATGGAATAAGGAATATTGTGAGAATGTATCAAAATAAAAGAATAAAGAGATGTCGTATATAAAAAAAAAATGAAAAAAGATGGAGCAGTTAACAGACAATTATACAGAATATTAATAAGTTACCAGGGGGCCACATGAGCAGAAGCAGTCATTGCCAGACAGTTGTGTCTTCGACATAGTCTCTAACCTTAAAATATGCTTTTTTGGTTAGGACACGCTTAATATGAGTTTTGAACTTTCTCTCGGTAAGTTCTGTCACCTCCTTTGGCAGCTTGTTATAAAAGCGTACGCTATTTACTAAGAATGACTTGCTGGTCTTAGCTAATCTCCATTTAGGTATAACAATTTCATGTTTATTACGTGTGTTTTTGTTATGAAGATCGCTTCTAATTTTAAAAAGTCCTAAGTTTTTACGAACATATAAAATACATTCTAAAATATAAAGAGAAGGCAGAGTCAGTACATCGATTTCTTTAAACTTATTTCTGAGGGACTCGCGAGGACCCATTTTATAAATAGCTCGGATTGCTCTCTTTTGTAATATGAATATTGAATCTACATCAGCTGCAGATCCCCACAGCAAAATGCCATAAGACATAATACTGTGGAAATAAGCATAATAAACTAACCTAGCTGTATCAACATCTGTTAATTGTCTAATTTTTCTTACTGCATATGCAGCTGAGCTTAGCCTACCTGAAAGAGTTCTAATATGGGCTCCCCACTGCAATTTAGAATCAATAGTAATGCCCAAGAACACAGTTTCTGCAATGACATCAAGCTTTTTGCCGTCTAGAATCATACTAACATCAACGTGGGGGACATTCGGTAATGAAAACTTTATACACTTAGTTTTGTTTGCATTTAATAAGAGGTTATTAGCAGCGAACCATTTAGAAAGAACAGCCAGACTTTCATTAACATGCAAGACATCCGCATCTTTTCTATTTACTTTAAAAATAAGGGAAGTATCATCAGCAAATAGAACTATATCAGCTAAATTTGCCATCATATAAGGAAGGTCATTAATATAAACCAAAAAAAGAAAAGGGCCAAGGATCGAACCCTGAGGCACGCCCATCTTTACAAAAGAGCCCGAGGACGTCGCCCCATTAATAGTTACCTTTTGCTGCCTGTAAGATAAATAGGAAAAAACAAGATCAGCAGCTTGTCCACGAATTCCGTAATGATGTAATTTACAGATTAGAGTTTTATGGTCAACACAGTCAAATGCTTTTGAGAGGTCACAGAATATGCCAATGGCATCCTGGGATTTCTCCCAGGATTCCAAAATGTGACTGATGAGTTTCACTCCCGCATCCGTCGTCGACCTTCCTTTCGTGAAGCCAAACTGATGACTATGCAAAATCCCATTCACATTAAAATGACACAGCATCTGGTCCAGCATGATTTTTTCGTAGATTTTACTCAATGCTGGAAGCACAGATATAGGTCTATAGTTAGAGGGGTCACTCTTACTACCTGATTTGAAGAGAGAGTAGAGTAGAGTAGGGTAGAGTAGGGTAGAGTAGGGTAGAGTAGGGTAGAGTAGGGTAGAGTAGGGTAGAGTAGGGTAGAGTAGGGTAGAGTAGGGTAGAGTAGGGTAGAGTAGGGTAGAGTAGGGTAGAGTAGGGTAGAGTAGGGTAGAGTAGGGTAGAGTAGGGTAGAGTAGGGTAGAGTAGGGTAGAGTAGGGTAGAGTAGGGTAGAGTAGGGTAGAGTAGGGTAGAGTAGGGTAGAGTAGGGTAGAGTAGGGTAGAGTAGGGTAGAGTAGGGTAGAGTAGGGTAGAGTAGGGTAGAGTAGGGTAGAGTAGGGTAGAGTAGGGTAGAGTAGGGTAGAGTAGGGTAGAGTAGGGTAGAGTAGGGTAGAGTAGGGTAGAGTAGGGTAGAGTAGGGTAGAGTAGGGTAGAGTAGGGTAGAGTAGGGTAGAGTAGGGTAGAGTAGGGTAGAGTAGGGTAGAGTAGGGTAGAGTAGGGTAGAGTAGGGTAGAGTAGGGTAGAGTAGGGTAGAGTAGGGTAGAGTAGGGTAGAGTAGGGTAGAGTTGGGTAGAGTTGGGTAGAGTAGGGTAGAGTAGGGTAGAGTTGGGTAGAGTTGGGTAGAGTAGGGTAGAGTAGGGTAGAGTAGGGTAGAGTAGGGTAGAGTAGGGTAGAGTAGGGTAGAGTAGGGTAGAGTAGGGTAGAGTAGGGTAGAGTAGGGTAGAGTAGGGTAGAGTAGGGTAGAGTAGGGTAGAGTAGGGTAGAGTAGGGTAGAGTAGGGTAGAGTAGGGTAGAGTAGGGTAGAGTAGGGTAGAGTAGGGTAGAGTAGGGTAGAGTAGGGTAGAGTAGGGTAGAGTAGGGTAGAGTAGGGTAGAGTAGGGTAGAGTAGGGTAGAGTAGGGTAGAGTAGGGTAGAGTAGGGTAGAGTAGGGTAGAGTAGGGTAGAGTAGGGTAGAGTAGGGTAGAGTAGGGTAGAGTAGGGTAGAGTAGGGTAGAGTAGGGTAGAGTAGGGTAGAGTAGGGTAGAGTAGGGTAGAGTAGGGTAGAGTAGGGTAGAGTAGGGTAGAGTAGGGTAGAGTAGGGTAGAGTAGGGTAGAGTAGGGTAGAGTAGGGTAGAGTAGGGTAGAGTAGGGTAGAGTAGGGTAGAGTAGGGTAGAGTAGGGTAGAGTAGGGTAGAGTAGGGTAGAGTAGGGTAGAGTAGGGTAGAGTAGGGTAGAGAAGGGTAGAGAAGGGTAGAGTAGGGTAGAGTAGGGTAGAGTAGGGTAGAGTAGGGTAGAGTAGGGTAGAGTAGGGTAGAGTAGGGTAGAGTAGGGTAGAGTAGGGTAGAGTAGGGTAGAGTAGGGTAGAGTAGGGTAGAGTAGGGTAGAGTAGGGTAGAGTAGGGTAGAGTAGGGTAGAGTAGGGTAGAGTAGGGTAGAGTAGGGTAGAGTAGGGTAGAGTAGGGTAGAGTAGGGTAGAGTAGGGTAGAGTAGGGTAGAGTAGGGTAGAGTAGGGTAGAGTAGGGTAGAGTAGGGTAGAGTAGGGTAGAGTAGGGTAGAGTAGGGTAGAGTAGGGTAGAGTAGGGTAGAGTAGGGTAGAGTAGGGTAGAGTAGGGTAGAGTAGGGTAGAGTAGGGTAGAGTAGGGTAGAGTAGGGTAGAGTAGGGTAGAGTAGGGTAGAGTAGAATAATCTGTTGCCGGGAGCGAAGCCGCGGGCAAAAGCTAGTACTTAATAAAAAAGAAAACTCATGACAGTACTTAATTATGAGTGTATTTAAGGTCTAAAATACTTGTGTTAAGTTAGGTTAGGTTAAAGTATACGTATTCATAAAACTTAAACCCCATACTTTTAAGATATGTTGTCATGTCAAAAAAAAAAACTATATTTAACTAGACGCTTCCGAAGAAACCGAGGGCTGTACTGACAAATTAGGATGTGTATCAAACGACATTTTTCAATACACTTACAAATAAATACTGTCTGTGGTGGACGACGTATTTTTAACCGACTTCAAAAAAAGGAGGAGGTTCTCAATTCGATTGTATTTTTTTTTTTTTTTATTTTTTTTTATGTTTGTTACCTCAGAACTCCGTTGTTTATGGATGGATTTGCAAAATTTTTTTTGTACTTGAAAGGATATGCTTCCAGATTGGTCCCATTTTTTTCAAAATTGAGTTTTGATGATGGGATCCATGAGAAATCGAGGGAACTGCTCAAATATTATAGGCAACTATATAGTTTTTTTTATATTTTCATCGAGAACTCAAGCATTTACAGTCAAAAAGTAACATTTGATGAGGTGGAACTGATGAAGAAGATCAGAAAATGGCTAACGAAACGTGACACTCGCATAGATATCACAATTAAGGTTTTTTTTTTTTTTTTTTTTTTATGGTAGGTGAAAATCATCCAATGACGAAACCCGCTCTTGGGCGGAGCGGGAGACTAGTGTCAGACTCTTACTGACTAAAAAACCTACCCCGTACCTTCCTTGCCCTATTCCTGGAGTCGAGGTAACAGTTTCCCACTTCCCTCTAGACTCCGGGAGGCTTCGACCCTGAAGGGCCCCTGCAGTTTGCTGACAACTCCTTGAGGCGCGCGGGAACGGTGCGCGCCGTTGACGACTAGGACTCGGTCTTACAGACGACCGGACGGCGAGCTACCCATTGCTCACCGTCCGCGAGCCAGTGTCTACGGTGGCCGGATATCGGCAGGATCGCGGCGGCGACGGCTACGGCGAGTACGCCGTTGCCTTTGCCTTATGCGGTCGGCCTCCTCCTTTACGAGCATTACTGCTTCGCAGAAGGAGGCGACCGCCTGCCATTCCTCTTCGCTGTGGACCATGGCCTGAACCAGGGCCCGGCGCGAGAGGTCGCCGCCGCCGATCACCCCCACGAGGACACGGCGATGCTCTTCCCAAGCAGGGCACACCTCCACCGTGTGCTCCACCGTGTCCTCCGGGCTCGCCTCACAGTGGCGACACCCGGACGTCTCCTCCGCACGAATCCGGTGCAGGAATCTCCCGAACTTCCCATGTCCGGTGAGAACCTGCGTCATGCGGAAGGTGAGGACGCCGTGAGGTCTATCCAGCCACGCCTCAAAGAGGGGCACTACCGCTGAGATTACGGTGTGCCCAGCGCTGGGTTGCGACAGTCGCTGTTTCCACTTCACCATGAGATCTCGCCGGAGCTCCTTCCGCCACGCCTCGACATGTTCGGGCAGCGGATCTTCGCCCCGGCGTTGCACCTCCACGCGCTGGTCGTGCATGCGTGCAAGGACTGTTGCCTCCAGATCCCATGGTGGTAGGCCAGCAAGGAGGCTCGCCGCCTCTCGGGACACCGTGCGGTATCCCCGCACCATCCGGATATCACAATTAAGGTAGTTAAGCAACTTTGAAAATGCACTATAAACCAATGATCTTAAATAATTATGTTGAAAATGTTATCATCGAACTGATCTGATGATGATGATGGAGCTGGAAGGTAGGCACTGGAACTGCGTAACTAATTAATATATCCTAGCCGTGTTTGGGCTTGTTAGAATTGTCATAAGATGCACTTTGGCTGTAAGATACTATTGAACTGATGTGATGATGAAGCTGGAAGGTGGAAGGTCGGCATGGGAACTTCAAAGTAAAATAATGTATCCTAGCATTGTTTGAGCTTATTAGAGCTGTCATGGGCAATGCTGTCAAGGTCAATGGAAAGGGCTATGCTCGGAATTTCCTTGCGTGTTCGAATCAGAAATGAAGAAATGCGCAGGAGAACCAAGGTCACCGACATAGCCCGAAGAATTGCCAAACTTAAGTGGCAGTGGGCAGGGCACATTGCTCGTAGAACAGATGGCTGATGGGGCCGAAAGGTTCTAGAGTGGGTACCGCGCACCAACAGACGCAGCTTTGGAAGGCCTCCCACAAGGTGGACCGATGACCTGGTGAGAATCACGGGAACGCGATGGATGCGAGTCGCACAGAAATGGTCGTTGTAGTGACGCTTGGGGGAGGTCTATGTCCAACAGTGGACGTTTTCTGGCTGAAATGATGATGATTATGAGAGCTGTCACAAGATGTACTCATGAAATGAATCATAAGTATTTCATGCATCACATCATCTCTCCACGAGATCAAAACGATTACACTGTAACAACATATGTATTCCTACTGATATGACATTGGTAACTTTTTCAAAAGAAATGTAGGAACGATATTGACTTCGTTGCCATAACACATTATTATAAAAAACACTAAACGGCTACAAATAAAAAAAACTTTTTACAAAAAAAAAAAACCGCCTTCAAAAAAAGCCAAACGACAAAAGTTCCTACACTAAAAAGTTAAAAATAAAAATTTGAATTGCTGTAAAGAAACTTAATTTATAGGTAAACTTATTTCACATTAATATTTTGCAAATATTCAAAATTTATTACTTCTTTTTGGAGTCGGTGCCAGCCAAGGCAAGGAATTACGAATGGGCAACAATCCCTTGAAAAACTATCTCTAACTTAACTATAAAACTACTTAGTACCTATTTGCATACTCAAATATATAATACTTAACTAAGACATAAATACATATTAGACTTCTCTAAAAAAATCATCCCATTTGCACATTTTTTTTAAATAAAAAATATATACTTACAAAAACCTTCTGCAACATTTTAAGTACATTGAAAATGTTTAAGCATTGCAAGCACAAGCAAAGCTACCTAACATTAAGTTACAACAATAAAAATGCTGGCACCGACTCCAAAAAGAAGTAATAAATTTTGAATATTTGCAAAATATTAATGTGAAATAAGTTTACCTATAAATTAAGTTTCTTTACAGCAATTCAAATTTTTATTTTTAACTTTTTAGTGTAGGAACTTTTGTCGTTTGGCTTTTTTTGAAGGCGGTTTTTTTTTGTTTTGTAAAAGTTTTTTTTATGTTCATTCTATTCTGAAGAAATTTTTCCAAAATATTCGTACATTTTAGTTTTGATTTAGATTGCAGTAGCAGTATTTTTTATCTTAAATACAACATACGGGGGTGGCGACGGCGAATTTCGAATCTTTGTTTTCACATATAATATACTTAAATAAATGAGTTAGTTATGAAGACTACTATTTAATATACTTAAAAAATCCTATATTTAATTTACCTCTTCTCAATTCTAATAATATGTTAGCTGAAAAAAAGCAAAAAACTGAGTTTTCAGTACCTTTAGCGCGTAGTCCGCGCCACTCGGAGTCTTCCGCATTAGGGTCTCTGAGCCAGCCGAGCCACGGTAAGCCAATATCGGTTCCTGAGTAAGCTTGCCGCCACTGTCTAGCTCGTACCGTATTTTCTCGTAGAAAAATTAAACCGGGACATGTATTTAAAAAGATTTACGTGAAAAAAAAAATAACAGAACATCGTAGCCCTCGTAAAAGGTAACTAACGGAGCACTGTAGATTGTTGTAAAAGCCCCACTCTGGATGGAGCGAGAGCGAGTGTCTCCCTTTCGCTCCATCCAGAGCGGGAGAAGCAATTTAACCGCTTTTAAAGTAGGTTAAAGCCGTCTGTAGGGGTTTTATTATTTTTAATTAATTTTATTATATTAAATAATGTTTATTGTTCATTGTTACATTAGGAATATCTTAAATTAAATCAGACCACGCAACGATGGATCCAGGAAAATTCATACATACTTAGCCGAGAAGTCTTTTGAAAATATATCACATGACATTGACATATATTTTCAAACGAATTCTCAGCTAAGTGACGGTATAAATTTTCCTGAAACCATTGTTGCGTACATGACATGACATTGACGTCTTTGGTTTGATCTTGACATTGAAGTCTAACTTATGTCATTAACATAAGCGTTTTGACAGCCTGTGCTTTTACCTGGTCCTGGCTAACTGGTGAACGTCATTTTAGAAAATCCTCATTTGGAGACCTATCTAAAATGCGCGAGCAGTAATGTAACACCATCTATGGCGTCACATAAGAACTATATGAATCCTGCATCGCGCAATCACAGTTATCCGCGCGATTTGAATATATGCGACAGCCCGAAAACAACTATCGAGCAGTAGGTAACCCATCAGACTACAACATCTGTCTGGTCGGAGGATCCTCCCTTTTCAACGGAGGTTTGTGGAACTTTACTCTCTGCTCCGCATACCTACAAAGAAACTACATTCTACTTCAGGTATTTATTTTAACTACCTTAGCTGTTTTGTTCAGATCACCGTCGCACTGCATGGGTTCTACGGTTCTACTGCATAACGACACAGTACATACTGTTTAAACTTACATTACCGCAATAGCGTAACAACAGCACAGCTCCTCCGCATTCATTTCAAAAGTTCCCAAAAGTCACGTACAGCTAAAGTATAAAAGGCATGAATACATTTACAGTTTGCCAGCCCATAAAATTCTTAGTGAGCTTGTTAAAAAGTTCTACACAGACGGGATGCACAAAGTGTCCTGTGATGTTAAGGGACTCGATTTATAGACCAAGTTGGTCCATTATACCGAAGCAATAAATAAACTTCGGTCCATGTCGCCTGCAATTTATTTCACGTTATTATTAATATGAAGATATTTTTTTTTGCTCTATAATAAATCAAGTTTGGCAGATAATTTGAGAGGGTAGGATACAAAAGTCATACTTTTTTTCCCTGATTGTCAAGGATTTATTGATAGTGGGTTATTATTGGAAACTTGCGTGGAATTTTCCCTTCCGTTTGTTTATTTAGAAACCAACAAATTATTGCTTACCTTTCTGTTACTTTATCATTTTGTTTTCATTATATATAGGTTTGTGTTTGACCACTATATCACTCAACCACATCATTTCTAACCATCAGAAATGATGTGGTTGAGAATACTATAAAGGCAACAGTTTATATGTATGTTTATTATTTCTTCATATTAAACGGCAGATTTGATTGTAATTTGGCACCTGGCTAGATTTTAACCTTACGTTAATCATAAGATACATTCATTCAGGGATGGCCTAGTGATAACGGTTCCGGGTTTCAAATTGTAGGTCGCAGCTTCACACCAATCCTGGTGCATTGTTTCATGTAATTTATTTTATCACACATCAAAACGGTGATGGAAAATGTAGTTAAAAATCTCATGTCCTAGAACCTTCAATTCAAAAGACATACATACGACATGCAAAAAAAAAATCCAACCCACACTGGACACTCAAGGAGTTGTCAGCAACTGCAGGGGCCCTTCAGGGTCGAAGCCTCCTGGAGCCTAGAGGGTGGTGCAAACTGTTACCTCGACTCCAGGAATAAGGCAAGGAAGGTACGGGGTAGGTTTTTTAGTCAGTAAGAGTCTGATACTGGTCTCCCGCTCCGCCCAAGAGCGGGTTTCGTCATTGGATGATTTTCACCTAACATAAAAAAACCCACACTGGACATAAGATTACGGGCCATTTCCTTTCTTACAAAGTCCTCGCAGTGGGAACATGGGTTGGAAAGCTAGGACCAATTGGACTCCTAAAGTCGTAAGCTTAGGAGCGCGTTACGACATCAAGTTCGTGGTGCGAGTTCCAATGCACCATCTACAGACTTTCTTGAAAAAGAACTTCGGGCCGAAAGGTGTATCGTCGTTTCGCGACACCATGCAGCGAAACACTACACCACCTACATTACGTGTATAATTGTTATAGTTAAATAAGCTTTTTTTATTATTATATACATAAAAATATACATTTAATTATATTAAAAATAGCCTAAATAAACTAAAAATACACTAACATTTATTTACAAATGATTTATTGGGCATCAAAAAATTCATCCATATCGATAAGCTTTTTAATTATATGACTTAGTTCATTACTTTTAAGATTACTGTATGTATTTTATCTATGTACCTCAATTACCTGAAAATATAATGGTTATTACTATTACATGGTTGATTAAATTATATGCTATGCTATAGGTACTTTCATCCCAGGAGTGCATACGTTCCCGTGGGGATGATACAAATATCCTACTCTCAAAAGCCAAACTGACGCTAGTTGCGTAAAGCAATAGTTGCTATATCATCATTACATAGTATAAAATAAAGTTGCTTAGTCCCTATATACGCTTAGATCTTTAAAAGCACACAACGGATTTTGATGCAGTTTTTTTTTAATAGATAGAGTGATTCAAGAGGAAGGTTTATGTGTATGATACATGCATAATATCAACATTGCACCCGTGCGAAGCTGGAGCGGGTTGCTAGTATACTAATAAATGCTAGTTCGTAATATCGATAAAATATAAATAAAACATTTACCTGTTACAACAAATTTAGTCGAATTTCATGCGTGCACTTCAGGAAATGAAACAAACAAAACTTTATTATCACATAAAGTTTCGTATCAACACGTGAACGAGAGTTTGATGCCGTTGAATATGTATGAGCGTACAATTATACCTTTTAACATAGTATATTTTATTCTACGAATTGTGTCTACATGCTTTTTTATGGTGGGTAAAAATCATCCAATGATGAATCCTGCCCTTGATTGGAGCGGGAAACAGTCTCGGACTCTTACTGAATAAGCTAACCCCGTTCCTAGGTTGCATTTATACCAGGGTCAGAATCTGCCTTTTGGACCCAAACCCTCAGCCTCAGTAAGCTTCGACCCATCTGCAGGGTCCCTACAGTTTGCTGACAACTTCTTGAGTGCATTTTATGGTTGAATTTGGCTTGAGAAAGTGGAAACAGTGACTTTTCCTTTTTTAGATCTATGTATATAAATCGTAAAATGAAAATTCTAGTTTTTTGGCTGGGAAAACACCCACTGAACTTTACTTGAAGAAATTTCAAGTAAAATTCAGTGGCTGTTTTATTTATTCGCGAAATGATTCTTAGAAAATATCGTGTAAAATTGGTATAGTTTTATGTCTCAAGTGTTTACGCAACTGGAAATTGAAACGGACGTGATCTCTATAAAATAGATCTGAGAATTTTATTGTAGGTATTTTTGGCTACCTCAGCCAAGTTTCCAAGAAGGCTGACTACTTTATATATTTGATGCCAAATACTACATGAATCCATTCAAATCCTAATAAAAATAAACTATTTGCACAGCGCTGGGTTCCTTTAAGATACCTAATGGGCCTACCTACATGTACGGTTTTCCATGTACAAACAGGCCTGGGTCATAACTGCAAAGCTAACTGGTGAAGTTTGACTACTATCTCACCTGATGGAAAGCGATGATCTGGTCGACGATGGAGCGCGCTTACCTAGAAGCACCCTAGTCACTTAAAGATTCCCAGGTTGTAGCCATCAGGAACAACATACGTAAATTTGACGGTACGCACTGTTCCTTGACGGCGCGCACTATTCCCATACGCCTCAAGGTCCTTTATTGCTGGAAAAAATTAACTAAAATTCATTAATTTCAACAGTTTAGGTCGTCAAATGGCGCATTATAAGCTCGTGGTAGAGTCAACTGCAACGAGCAGTGGTGGCCGAGTGGTAACGGCCCCGACTTACGAGTCGTAGGTCGCGGTTTGTGTAATTTATTTCATCACCACTGCTCTCAAAACGGTGAAGGAAAACATCGTAAGGAAACCGGCATGTCCTAGAATCAAAAATTCGAAGACATCCACCAATCCGCACTGGGCCCGCGTGGTGGATTATGGCCCATTCCCTCTCCTAGAGAGAGGAGGCCTGTGTCCCTGCAGTGGGAACATTAAAAGGCTGATGATGATGATGAGAGTCAACTGAGGCCAAGGGTTCGCGTCTAAAAGGAAGGCTCTGGACCAGCTATATATGGCAACGTATTAATGGAGTGGGTCGTTTAGTCGGTAAGAGTCTGACACAGTTTCTCGCTCCGCACAAGAGTGAGATTCCTCGTTAGATGATTTTTCCCACCATAAAAAAAAGCTCGTGGCAGAGACTCAGACCATTAGTTAGCAAAAATCTGACACTGCTGCATGTTTCACTCAAAACGAGAGAAATTGTTTGATGAATTCCTACTGTCAAAAAAGAAAAGCAAAACTGTACGTTATTTTTGGAAATAAATGCAGAATATTCTGTCAATGCCGCTGCAGAAGCTTTCAATCTATCGTTGCTGAGTCTACATTTTGTTTCCCCAATCAACGTGAAAACAAAACGATCAACGTTCACTCGTTTTTATTATTTTTTTCCCTTACACGTCCGTCCAACGTTTTCTGTACTCCAATTAAAGCCTGACGCTGAACGAGAAGCGAATTTGTTGTAAATATACCACGAATGTACAGATGATGTGATTTTTTATCAAATTTCAAAACAACATACTATTGTTTTTTTAATATTTAGAGAGTGGACAGCTTACTTCTAGACAAGCATGCTCCATCGTGGACGTCACGTCACGTCA
Organism: Mythimna loreyi; assembly: GCA_029852875.1. NCBI lineage: Eukaryota > Metazoa > Arthropoda > Insecta > Lepidoptera > Noctuidae > Mythimna > Mythimna loreyi. Next base: position 16,842,714 of record CM056784.1, on the reverse strand, counting down.
TCATGTACCAACAGATGAGTAAATCTTATTAATATTATAAATGCGAAAGTTACGATGTTTGGATGTTTGTTACTCAATTACGCCAAAAGGGCATAGGAAAGGACATAGGCTACTTTTTATCCCGGAAACCCCAACCCCAATACCACGCGGGCGAAGCCGCAGGCAAAAGCTAGTTAATAATAAAAAATAGTTTCAATTTTCCGCAGTGTAATAACGGTATACTATTAAGGCCAGTGATGAAGGAAGGACGCGTTAAGCAATTAGATAATACCCTATCAAATATCTATTTTGTAAAAATATATAAAACTAGCTGTTTTCAGGAGGAGAATCATCCAAATACAATGAAATCTTGCGCCCTTGAACGGCGCGGGAGATAAGTCAGACATTTACTAATTAAAAATCAGTTTTTATTCCTTCATTGCCTTCGTTTCAGGGCCCATTTTCAAATTCCTTATAGCACCTGTAAGCTTCGACCCTGCTGGGCCCTTACGGATAGGCAGCTGACATCTTCTTGTAGCTCAAGTGGAAAAGATACGTGCCGTTGACAAATATAGAACTAGCTGTGCCGACAATGTTGTCCTGACTTAATAATGAACTGTCAAACGCTCTATGGTTGAATGATCGAAGTTTTTCTATGATTTTGTATTTTGCTACGCAATTGTGTCAAGTTTTGTTTACAGAATTCTTTCTTTTATATAAATAGACATTACTCGCGCCTGTTGGCTTGGCAGGTAACCTAATTTCATCTGACAACTGCTGTCATTAATTTCTATTTTTTTTTTAAATTCCGATTAATATTTGTTTCTGTTATTTATCACGTGCCAGTTATAAACTCTCTAAAGAGGTACTAATGAAACAAACGTTAATATCCTTAGAACTGGAAATCAGGTCTCCTTTACTTAAAGAGTGTGCTATTTACACAATAGCTTTGTGTTAATTAGTGGATTTGTAAATTCTTGAATTTTTGGTTTTAGTACATAACGGTTTCTTTACAATATTATTATTTTCCTTCACCATTTTGAGATAATTGGTGATGGAATGGTTTACTTAAAGTAAATACCTGCCTTTTTTGAAGGAAAATAATCCAATGACTTTTTCGCTTTTGCCCAGAGCGGATTTACTGACTAAAATCAATTCTTGTTCCTTCTTAGCCTTCATACTATGGCCCCGTTAGCCTACCTTAGGTTAATCCCACGCTCTACTTACTTTTATATTGTAACTGCTAAAAATAATCATTACAAAAATACATGAACTTTGAAACCTTATGTAGGTACCTATTACCATATTTTTTGAGCAGTCATGTAAAAATGTCAGCCTCTTTGAATTGTGATCCCTCAGAAGAAAATTGAGATTTTTCATTTATTTTTGCTAATCTTTGTAGGGCAACGGCCATTGTTGTACAGGTCGTATTGCGGTGTTTCTCGAATTTTGTACTAATAATAAAAGAATTCATCTTGTCAGTACGTGCGTTCTTTTACAAAGAACCTTTATTTTAGAAATATTTTCGACTCAAATTATGTTACGTCCTTCTGGAAACATCTGTCATGTTTTGGCAATCTGACAATTATACTCTTATACCTGAAAACCTAATAAAAAATTCTAGAAGGGCATAACAAAAAACCAATACTTCAAAAAATAATAAAGCTGAAAATATTTAAAAGAGAAAACATTAATTACAAACACGCAAATGTGAAAAAAAAAACTATTCGAAATTTAAAAAACTGTGGCTTTTGAATCGAGGCTACACAATTTTACGGTTATTTTATTTTTAAAGTCTTTCAGATAGCTGTAATTAAAACAAACTTATGCGCTGGAAACCTCATTAAAATGGGGGTTGAATAAAACACGGTGAACAAGATAGAATAAACCTGCATTGAATGAAGGGGTCTCGTAACGAATGCTCTGGATGTTCACCGCGCCGCAGATTCTATGTCATTTTTGAATTCGTAAGAGAAATGCGGCCATTTTTATTACGTCAAAAGACCGCTGAATGAAAAGTTGGACAGTGGTCGGGCATTTTTTAGCAACTATGTTTGCATAAATATCATTCATGCCTTTCAACCTGCGGCATTCAAGTTGTATTCTAAATGGGCATCCCATTCTGAAATACTGGATTCACATAAAAAGTAGTAGTAAAGTAATTGGTTTTATGAAGTAACATTCTCTTTGAAATACAAGTACAAAAAACTGGCCTAAGAGGAAGATCAAAAGAAAATTATTCAAACATCTTCAGGTATTCACTTCTCAACGAAATCTCAGTATAATAACTCGAAATGTTTACACAACATAACAGCACTTGGATAATAAGAAGTTCAAGGCAAAACGAACATCAGCTAAGTACCTTTTCGCAGCGATTACGAAATACGAAGGAAGATAATAAAAAATCCGTTATATTTTTGCACAACGGTAAAGAATACTTTGCGAATTGCTCGCGGAGGCATTTCGCGATTTCAAATTGTACGCATTATGTTCGCGAAAACGTTGCTATCTCTGTTATTACATTCCATCGTAAGCTCCTCTCGGATATACTGAAGGAGCATGCTTTGCCGACATATTGCAATATTAGGGTGTAAGCGAAAATTTCGCATTATCATCGTTACGAGACAGCACAAATTGGAATCGAATAAACAAAGGGTTTAGTGAGTAAACAGCCGGGTCTATGATTTATTCTTCAATAAACATTCCCGGCCTTGTCTTGCGAGTTAATGAGAATCATTTCTGCCAAAGTGATCGAGTAATGTTTAGCGACAATGGACTGAAATTGAAATCAAAATATGAGTTCGGTATTGGATTGGATTTACCCCTGAATATCAACATTGGTGTTTGTTAAAATTGAGTATTCAGCCGTGTTTAATTAGAGATGAGAATAAATTTAAAGAGATTTCTTCTTCTTTTCTCGGGTCGAGAATCGAGTATGTTGTACTCAGAATTAGACTCTCTTGGGGTGATTGTACGCTAATCCTTATAATCTAAATCGTTTCTTATAATCTAACACGTTTAAAAAATGTTTTGATGATTGAATTATTCGTAGGCGTAAGTGTATCGTTTCTGAAGGGGCATTTGAAGGTAATAAAATAAATCTGGATGAATAACAAATAAATTGTGTATTATTGATCTTTTCACTTTCTTTCTTTTTTCTTTTCACTTTCTTGACAGAGTATTAAAACATAAAACGTTTCAGACGTCAGCGATTTCTAGATAAGATAAGATGTTAGAAAAACCTTAGTTACCCAGCAGGGCTAATGTCCTCTAGAGTCACTAGCAATTTCTTAAAAGGAATCCTGTGGCCCTAGAACGCAAAGAATAACTGAAAGAGCATGAGTGGGTTTTAGTCAGTAAGTCTCACTTAGTTCAATGATTTCTGCCACTCACGGATAAAGTAAAATCTTCACTGAGTGGGAGGGATCATTGAACTATTTCCGAACTCTTTTTTTATTGTTTATAGGTTCGCGCTTGACCGCCACACTTGATGGAAAGCGACTATGAGGTCGACGATGGAGTACGCTTACCTAGAAGTAACTTATTCACTCTTGACTTAAAAATTATCTGATTGCAGTCATCAGGAAACACAGACTCCGGCAAGGAATTCCACTCCTCGGCTGTACGTACAATGAAAGTGTTCCTAAAAAGTTTTGTATATATATGTACAATTAGGACGAATCACTAGTTCCTGAGATTAGCGCCTCTTACAAACCTCAACTTTATAATAATTTATTATTATAAGTATAAATTGAATCCGATTTAAAGACTAAACGGACCATGTCTTTTAAAAATATAAGAGCTTTTCAGTAAATACTCCTAAAACTGAAAGTTATTTACAAAGTTCCTTTGACTAAAATGAGAAATAAATAATGCTTAAAGAAACTATTTCTTCAAGCATTATTTATTTAGCATTTTGATATCTGAAAGGTTTTGAGAGTAGTTTTATAGCATTATGTGCTTCTAAAGACGTAGTTAATATTTAACTAGACTAGTCTGATATCCTCAAGTGAATTAGATTCAGAACTCGTTTGTCTAGAGAAAATTTAAGACTATCAAAATATAAGCATAGTATTGCTATACTAAGCTTATATCAAAATACTAGCTGTGCCCGCGACTTCGTCCGCGTGGAATAGTTATTTTGGGCATCATATTTATTTTTGCAAACAACCTCAGCTTTATAAATTATAGCTGTTACCCACGACTTTGCCCGTGTCAATTTCTGTTATTAATTTAGACAATTTAGTTTTTAAAAGAACATAATTATCTAAAAGTACTTCATAGAGCTACACCCTCCACTTGGGCACGCCATAATCTTAGCGGTAAGTGCCCTCTTTGAGGCGTGGTTGGATAGACATCACGCAGGACATGACGCAGGTTCTTACCGGACATGGGAAGTTCAGGAGATTCCTGCGCCGGATTCGTGCAGAAGAGACGCCCGGGTGCGCCACTGTGCGGCCAGCACGGAGGACACGGTGGAGGTGTGCCCCGCTTGAGAAGAGAAACGCCGTGTCTTCGTGGGGGTGATCGGCGGCGGTGGCCTCTCGCGCCGGGCCTTGGTTCAGGCCATGGTCCGCAGCAAATAAGAATGGCAAGCGGTCGCCTCCTTCTGCGAAGCAGTAATGCTCGTAAAGGAGGAGGCCAACCGCATAAGGCAAGGGCAAAAGCGCCCTCGCCGTAGCCGTCGCCGCCACGATCCCGCCGATATCCAGCCACCGTAGACGCTGGCTTGCGGATGGTGAGCAATGGGTAGCTCGCCGTCCGGTTGTCTGGTAACAGTCCAGACCGAGACCAAGTCGTCGACGGCCTGCACTGCTCCCGTGCGCCTCAAGGTGTTGTCAGCAAATTGTGGGGCTCTTCAGGGTCGAAGCCTTCTGCAGCCGAGGGTTGGTGCGAAAGCGTTATACCGGGGCTCTAGGAATAAGGCAAGGGAGGAACGGGGTAGGTTGTTTAGTCAGTAAGAGTCTGACACTGTTTCCCGCTCGGCCCAAGAGCGGGATTCGTCATTGGATGATTTTTACCTACCATAAAAAAACCGCAAGCAACCCTCGCCCGCCGGCCAGGCACAGCGTCATATTTTGCACATTATGCGGCGCGTGTGAATTTTATATCGGAGTATTTTAAAATTGTAATATCTTCTAAGATATTCATTGAAAATAAGTGATTACAAAGACAATTTTGTTCACAATTACATACTCTTAATCAACAACATATTTATTTGGATAAAGTTTAATATTACTATGTTGATACAACTCTAACAAATAAATTGGTAATCATCATCTTCCTGCCCTTGTCCTGTTTTATTTGGGGTCGGCGCAATATGTCTTTTTCTTCCACTCTGTCCTGTCACCCGTCTCGCTATCACTAACTCCTCTTTCTTTCATATCCCTTCTCACACAATCCATCCATATTTTCTTTGGTCTCCCTCTCCCTCTCCATCCATCCACATGTATACTCATGGCTTTTTTTGTAACATGCGTTTCATCCCGCCTTTTTACATGGCCATACCAAGACAGACGGTTCCCTTTCAACTTTTCAGTCACTGGCGCCACTTTCAAACTTCCTCTAATATACTCATTTCTCACTTTATCCATTCTCGTCACACCACACATCCATCTCAACATTCTCATCTCTGCTACATGCAATCTCTTTTCATCCGTCTTTTTCATAGCCCAACATTCTGACCCATAAAGTAGGACAGGCCTTATCACGGACTTGTAGATTTTACCCTTCAACTTGAGGGGCATCCGTGGGTCGCAAGTTGTTCCAGTGACCTGTCGCCATTTAACAAATAAATTGGTAATAATGCATTAATTTCGGCCAAATTTGATTCCCATAAAAACGGTTCTAGTGAGTTAATTTTAAAAGATAGACATATACTGTCGCGGACATTTTTTTAGATCATTTTAAGAGGAATAATTCTTTCGTACATATTTTTTTGGTATCTTCTACCGTTTTCGCAGCGCACGCAACGGAAGCCCTCAAAGATGAATATTTTTCCCCGTTTTTTCCACATTTTCCATTGTTTCTTCGCTCCTATAAGTCACAGCGTGATGTTATATAGCCTAAAGCCTTCCTCGATAAATGATCTATTCAACACAAAAAGAATTTTTCAATTCGAACCAGTAGTTCCTGAGATTAGCGCGTTCAAACAAACAAACAAACTCTTCAGCTTTATAATATTAGTATAGATAAGCTTAGTATTGCTATACTAAGCTTAGGTATATCAAAATATAAGCTTAGTATTGCTATACTAAGCTTATATTTTGATAGGCTGCAGCCTATATGATGTTCCCAATGGTGGGACTCAGGCTTCCACTCTAGGAGAGCGAATGGGCCGTAATCCACATCTTCCAAGTTTTGGTTCTAGGGCATACCGGTTTCCTCACGATGTTCTCCTTCACCGTTTTTAGAGCAGTGGTGATGAAATAAATTACACAACGCACCTGGCTGTAGCTCTCAAAATATTATTACAATACAATTTTATTGTATACCAAAAAGATACATAATCTAAAGGTATAAACATAATCAATGGTAGTAGCGTCACTGATAGCGATTATAATCAGTTAATACGTTATTAGATTTGCCTAATGCCTATAAAGTATTCTTTGCAAACGAGACTGTATCTTATACGTCTGGCTTAGATTTTTCTTTACAATGTGTATGTGTATATTAATTTATATTTGCATAGTTGGTACCCGCGACTTCGCTCCCGGCAACAAATTATTCCACTCTACTCCACACAACCCAACTCAGCCCAACTCTACCCTACACTATTCTACCTTACTCTACCCTACCCTACCCTAATCTGCGTCTCTACTCTACTTTACCCTATTTTTTTTCTTAAGAATCTTTTGACAACAAACACAACAAAAAAGAAGTATTTATTAGCTGTTCATGAGTTATGCGTTTATCAACACATTTTGCGGTTCATTTTTATATTATAGATTAGTTTTTCCTGATCACTAAAAATGTCAAAGGCACTCCTTTGACCATTCAAAAAGGCTTTCGATACAAAATAAATAGGTACGAAAACTAGGCCAGATTAATGAGACGTTCGTTAGGTTTTAATAAATCGGCTGCAGCTTGGTTTATACTTATTACCTGTTTGAAGTAGCTATTTTTGTAATTTTTGAATTAAACAGATGCCATTTTAATTTTTTTAATATTCTCACCACGGTGCTACGAACAGTGACGAATCTAACTAGCTAGAAGGTTAGAAGCCTTACTAGGGCCAAAGGCTCGCGTCTGAAACGAAGGCTCAGTCCCGGTATGAAAGGCAACGTTGGAACGGGGTGGGTAATTTAGTCAGTAAGAGTCTGACACTATTTTCCTTCTCCAATCAAGGGCGGGAGATGTCTTTAAATGATTTTTATCCAACGAAAAAAAAAAGCCGGGGGTTTCCCGTACAGCAAACGCGTTTTGCCCTTTTTGGCTCAATATCAATAATGGCGTGAAATATTCACAAGATACTATTGTATTTTTACTTTAACCATAAATAATAAGATTAAAATAAATATTTAGGGTCACTTAAAAAAACATTAGATTAGACTGGAATAAATTGTATTGCAAAACAAAATAGACTTTTTACCTAAACTTATCTAAGATTACAGTGGCAGTCTTGACAGCGACATTTTTACATGAACTGAGAGTTGGTTTTAAAATAAAAAGGGGATAATCTGCCAAAAAATGAATAACCACCATCAAAAAGGCAATAAGTACATACGAGTATAATTTACATCATTACATAGTATAAAACAAAGTCGCTTTCCGCTGTTTGTGTCCGTATGTATGCTTAGATCTTTAAAACTACGCAACGGATTTTGATGCGGTTTTTATTAATAGATAGAGTAGTTTAAGAGGAATGTTTGTATGTATAATACTAACATAATATATTTCATATCACCACTGCACCCATGCGAAGCCGGAGTGGATCGCTAATACAGTATAAAACAAAGTTGCTTCCGGCTGTCTGTGCCTATGTATGTTTAGATCTTTAAAACTACGCAACGAATTTTGATGCGGTTTTTTTAATAGTTAAAGTGATTCAAGAGGAAGGTTTATATGTATAATATATTTAATATCACCGTGCGAAGCTGGAGCGGGTCGCTAGTTTATTAATATTTTACAAGCAAAGTGATCGTCTCCGGTCTCAGCAATCTTGGAGACGTTCCTTGTTAGCGAAGCGCAAAGCTTAAAACCAGTCGCGTTGGATGACTTTTGTCAAAGCCCCTGCCCTAGTCAGAGGATATATGATTTTCGGTCATTTTTTTACACCGCATCACAAAAGAGTGAAAGAAATAGAAAAAAATAATAATTCAGATGATTAGTAATGATAGAAAAAAATTAAATTAAGTGGAACTAGAATAGCCTTAGCGAGAACGTACATGTTAAAAAAAACCTTGATACTTTGTCTGCCTCATTCGTATTGCATCGAGTACTATAAATACAATGACTTTTATAGTCACAATCTCTCACCACAACAAATGCCCAGCTAATAAAAGAACACTCTAAATTGAGGTCCCTAACAAAGTTCAAATAGAAAAAAATATGCAAAAATATTTGGCTGCAGCAAAGTTTGGTGTGGGCCCGGGAGACTGAGCGCATCGTCCGTTGTAACTGAGTATTTATGGAATAAGTTAGCGGACCATGCTGGAACAGATCCTATATTGGACCGAAAGTTGGGTTTCAGAGGGAGTTCATAAAAAGAACAATGGCTTTATGTGATTTAGTTGGAGGACTTTTTTTTGGTGAACTTTTCGGTGATTGTTTGTTATTTATTAATGAATCTCTTGTTTAGAGCTTGTCGTGGACTACGTAAAGAGAAACCAGAACACACTTGTTATAAGAAAAATCTAGTATTTACATTTACAATGACTAATATTTGCGGAGGACCAGGTGTTATGGCGCAGCTCAGAAGAGGTCTATATAATGATGGTTAGTTAACTAATACAGACTTTCTTCGATTTATTCATAGAACACTACTTATTGCATCATATTTTATACTACAGCAGTCATGTTTCAAAATAAATGTATTTTTGCTTGTCGCACGATTATGTTGTTATGGTAAAAAGTAATGGACAGACTCCTTTAAGTTAAAGTTACGATTCATAACTTCATTGTAATCTATTTATTTATTTAAAATTTCATACACATAACAAAGGTGGACTTAATTGCCTTAGGCATTTTCTACCAGTCAACCTTTGGGTGATGAGAAACATGATGGTAAGTGCAATAAAAAAGAGTGAGAAAAAATAAATAATCGAAATTCATGATAATTTTAATTCGTGTACGTGTGTATTCGTTCTTTTCGTAATTCGTTTTAACACACCTTTTGCACCGCAAGGTTGCTGTATGCAGTGTAGTTTTGGTTTAAAAAAAGTTAATGGACACTGGCCACCACTGGGTAGTAAAGAGTTTTAAGGTTTCACTAAAAAACGGGCACATTGACTTACGTAAAGCTTGCTGAGCAAACACCACCGACTGTCGTTTGAAGCGGTTTTGTAAATCACGGATTAGAGAACGATTGAAAACATTCTTAATAACATCTTTGATGATGATGATGTCGATAGGTCTTATCTCATCATCATCATCATCTGCCTTTTTAATGTTCCCACGGCTGGATCCCACAGGCTTCATCCCTCTAGCAGAGGAAATGGGTCGTAATCTACCATGCGCAACCAGTGCGGGTTTGTGGATGTCACATGTCTTCGAATGTTTGGTTGTAGGACACGCCGGTATTACGCGCGATGTTTTCCTTCACCGTTTTAAGAGCAGTGGTGATGAAATAAATTACACAAAGTTATGCGCCTGGTTGGGTTTGAACCCAAGGCCTAGAAGTCGTTATTCGGAGCCGGTCTTACCTATTCATACATAAATAACTTGCACGTCATAACACCAAAATGATTCGCTTCAAATTCAAGCGGTCTATTTGATCCGTCCAACATGGGGATTTCTTACAATTTCATAAAGTTTTGTGGGTATTAAACTGAAGGCACTTGAGGGTTGCAATTTGGATCGCCGCCAGCTGTTATATTACTCTGGGCAGGCGAGGAACCCCTTCATTTTAACTTATTACATTTTAATAAACGCCCTCGTCTTTCAATGTCTTATGTACCGGTATTGTTTTAGCTTTATGTGTGTTAGGTTAAGAAAATGTGATTTATTTGTGTATTTCATTGAGATTAGTGTTCAAAGATTTAAAAGTTTAGGCATTCTCTATCAGTTAACCTAGGGTGGTGATAACATGGGCGATATAGCAAGTATAGTATTTTATGCGTGAGATTTTGCTGCCAAAAGCTAGTAAGTAATATAACCTTTTTTTGAGGTGAGAAATCATGATTTATTATTATTTATTACTAGAAGTTTTTTTTTGTACTCTTGTGTAGTGAAACAAAAGTTTCGTATTACAGTAGGTATTTCAAGAGATTAACTTTTACAGACATAAAGCAAATGAATGTAATAATTATTTCGTTAAATTAATTTATAAGTCTGTGAATAGGTCGTAGTCATCGTTTATCACTACATTTTATTCAAAAAAATCAAAAACTCTCCATGTTGTAGCTATCAGGAAACTCAGAGTACAGCAGGGAATTCTTTAACTGTATGCACAATGTATCAAATTGGAAAACAGAACATGCTTCCTCCAAAACCTAATCTAAAGCCATATCTCTCACAACTTGGTTTCCAAACTGTGTCACACGCTTGGGTACCAGGATATTATAAAGTTACAGTATGAATAATGAGTGCCACCACCCCGTAATGTTCACAAGAACTTAATTCCCTGAACGAGAACATTGTTGATTCAATCGATGCTTCATCTCCGCATGAACTCTTTGCAATCGAGGAAAAAGGCAAGAATTATTCAGAAAAAAAAATAACACACACAATACTTTGGCTTTCGTAATAGCCAAAGTGTATTTATTTATCAATATTTACATAAAAATTAATGCCACTTTTCGTTGTAATTTTATAACTCAAGAACGGGCTTACCTATCCAAAGCAAATTGGTTTAGGCCTTGTTCGGACTATTTAGTAGATGGTTTATGTGAAGTTTGCACAAAATCAGCCTAATGGTTTAACATTTATCACATTTTTCTTTGCCGGGAGCGAAGCCGCGGGCAAAAGCTAATTACGTATAAAAATCAATGCAAGTGGCATTGATTTTATAACTCGAGAACGGGACCACCTATCCAAACCAAATATTCCGATTTGTTCGGACTATTTAGTAAATAGTCGAGCGATTCCTCATTTATCACATTTTTCTTTGCTGGGAGCGAAGCCGAGGGCAACTAGTTTATTATAAACTAAAACAAACTCTAACGGCCGAACGGATTGCGATGAAACTTAGCACACGACTTTACTATGTTCTGGAATAGCACATAATATATTTTTGTCCCGGGACAATGTTCCCTTGACATAATTTTCTACTCTGACGTGATCGAAGCCACTGCTAGCATCTAAAGTTACTCGGCATAATTGGCTCACATGTTGACCATTGTTGGTAGCTGCACTTTGTATTGTGGGTTCCATTTCCAAATGGAACAAAAATTTGTATGGCGTACAGGTATCTCGAGTCGTCTTGTATATGTGCATTTAGTTGTTTGTGAATGAACTCACAATACAGAATTACTCCTATATACTCGTATAACGAGCGACTCGTACCAGCTACCAGCTTCGCACAGGTGCAATGCTGATATAAATATATATATATATATACGGCCGCCAAGCATTCATTATTTTTGAAATATTACTCAACAATGAAGACTCGTTGTTCTATTGCGTAACGCTCCATTTTTACTAACCCTACACTGTCAACTGTCGATTTATTTTGTTTTTAGGGTTGGCAACACTGTACTGCATAAATGGCGGCAAATTCAAATCTTGCGTTAATTTTGGGACACCCTATATTATATTGTACATATATGTCGCAGCCATCTGGTTAAATTAGCCTCAAATAGGACGCCTAAGACGTTCGTTAAACGCCGGCATCCAATCAAATGGCTGAAGATCAACTGGCCATGTTGTTGGCCACAATGTTTAGCCAGATTTACTTTAGTAGGCTATATTTGAATCACTTGGCTGAGTCTTGATTAGTCATTTGAAAGGGCTAATTTTCAATACACCACGTTGAGTAATTTTAGTTCAAACAACTGTCGGCCCAGGCATGCAAGTGGACCCTAAGTGTCTAATTGGATGGCTAGTTCAACCGACACATAAACTTACACTTATTAAATTTTTTGATTAACATTTATAAAAAACTAGCTTTTGTCAGCGGCTTCGCCCGCGTACATAAAATATAGCCTATGTCACTCAGGAGTAAAGCAGCTTTCTGTTGTTGCTAAAATTTTTCCAATCGGATCAGTAGTTCCAGAGATTACCCCCTACAAACAAAAAAACAAACTTTACCTCTTTATTATATTAGTGTAGATGGTGGTTTCCTCTTAAAAACAACATCATTTGCTATGAAAATTAGAATAATAAAGGTATGAATAATTAGTGGCATCACTCCAAGATATTGACTAGAGCGTAATTCCCTGAAGGCGGGAACATTGTTGATTCAATCTAGGCCTCATCGCCTGTCCTCGCCGCTAACAAGATTCTGATTAAAAAAGTAATGAACACAGAATTATTTTTAATTGTGTTGTTAGGTGTTTGGTTGGCTTTTTAAGGATTAAATGCTAATAAGGTATGATTGGGTTTTTTAATGGTGGGCAAAAATCATCCAATGACGAATCCCGCTCTTGGGAGGAACGGGAAACAGTGCAGACTATTACTGACTAAACACCCCACCCCGTTCCTTCTCTGCCCTGCGCACTAGGGCTAAGCCTTTCTTTCAGAAAGAGACCCTGGGTCCCAGTAGGCTTCGACCCTTTTGCAGAGTCCCTACGGCTTTGCTGCGGGAACAGAGCGCGCCGTCGACGACTTGGCTTGGTCCGGACTGTTTCCAGACGACCGGACGGCGAGCTACCTATTGCTTATTACATTTTTTGAAGATGTTATCACTAAAGTACTAATATATTTTTCATGTTTCAGATTTTTTCTAATTTTTAAGGTGTTGTGAAAGGAAGATCGCCTATGAGGTGGTTAGACCAAATAAAAGCTTCAGTAAGTGGTTTATCATCGCTGCATGAATGCACGAGGAAGACAGCCAACAGAGAGGAGTGATGGCGTGTTGAAAAGCTTGCCACCAACACCTGAAGTGATGACTACGACCACCCTGTCAAGAATAATACCGGCAAAGAAGAAGAGTGGTGAGAATATTTTTTCTGATTCCCAGAATACACTTCACTTTAATTTTCTTCTGATGTATAAAAATGGATGACGAGTTTTCCATGAATAATATCTTTGTTGACTGCAGATATCGACAGTGCAAAAAGGTAAAATCGCTTAATAGCCACTTTGGTCGCAATTGAGTTGTATTATGCGTTTCAAATAAGAACAGGAAAGTCAATAACCTCGATCTGTCAAATTTTGAGTGAAAAGTACGGTTTGCAAAAAAATCTTATTTGCGTATCAATAAAAAGTTTTTTTTTGCTTTGTATGACTAAATTTTAGTTAATTCTAGTTGAAGTAAAAACGTTAGGGTTTATTATAAATTTGCCAAATATATTGTTTTAAGTCATAAATAGTTTACAAGAAAAACTATTTTCTTTCTTATTTTCATTGTTAGAAACAATTCGCCTTTTTCTTCTATTTACCACTACTCAGACACATCACACAGTGAAAAAGAGATAAATAAAATTGAAAAACTGTATTCTGATTAAACTTTTTTCATTCACGATTCGTACGTAAATTATTTTTTTGTTCACTCTACCTAATTACTTCGATTCGACAGTTCGACGTGACGTCACAACATTGCCATCGATCCTATTTTCATTTGGAACGGATTGTACGTATATTACATTAAGAGAATCAGCAATTTTATCGTGTAAATCAAAAGACTTTTTAACGAAAAAGTGGGTTTTTTTAACGTTAAAACGTTGTAGCTAAAACGACGCCAAATTTCCTCCTTTTTGAACTAACGGCGATCAAATCTCTGAATTTGAAGTCAAACAAAATACACTTTTAACTATTTGTATTTAGGTGAGATTGTGATCAAACATGAACCTATAAATAATAAAAAAAAAACTTACCTTTATCGTCCCAGTGAATTTCGCATAAACTTGGAAAATAGGGGCTCTACATAAATTAAATTAAAGGAAAAAATACATTATATTTGCTATTTTATACATTTTTTTGCCGCATAGAGAACGAGATATGATTTTCTTGTGTTTGTAGTTATGTGTATGCGTGATTGTAGTTGTGATAATAAAGAACTGTTACCATGAAACCAAACCTAAATCGCGAATAATCATGACAATAATCACGTGTTTAAATATCGGTCTCTAATTACCCTCGTATGACATATACGATCTTTGGTCACCCTATCATTACATAGTATAAAACAAAGTCACCTGTTCCTATGTATGCTTATATCTTTAACACTACGCAACGGATTTTGATGTGGCTGATTTTTTAATAGATAGAGTGATTCAAGAGGAAGGTTTATATGTATAATACATGCATAATATATTTTACATTGCCCCCGTGCGAAGCTGGGGCGGGTCGCTAGTATTACATAAAAACAAAATACACTCAACCGTCGAAAGCACTCTTCCACATCACTGTCACCCAGAAATTAATTAACTTGGTTTAAAATACTCCCATTGTCGTCCATTGTTTAATACAAATCCCAAATCACTCACACAAAGACTGGGCCATCGACAGTAATGTTTGATTTCCTTAGTATTTGGTTTCACTGACCAACCGGACTCCCTTTGTTCTCATGGGACCACCAAGATGGCGTCCAAGGGATTATCCGAAGAGGAAACGCTGTTATCTGTGAACTAATTACATCTTGATTATCGATTCGTCAGTTAAGCGTGATTGTCATGTCCCTAAGGAGCTATCTAAGATCGGCAAATATTGGAATTACGTTAATTGATGTGGATGCTGTTTGTGAGTTGGAGCAGATTAAAGCGAGAACTACATTAGGCTGATGCACACGTGTACTCAGTTAGCAAACCGAAGGGTCGAAGCCTCCTGGGGCCAAAGGTTGATGCGGAAGCGTAACACCAGGGCTTAGGGATTAAGGCAAGGAAGGAACGGGGTAGGTTGTTTAGTCAGTAAGAGTCTGACCCTGTTCGCTCTGCCTAAGGGAAAAAAAGACTTTGAAAAACTATTAGTTCGTGGCCCCTGAGCGAACCCCGCCGTTCGCGCGGGTATTAACGGAAAGTTGCAAATTTTCCAAATTTAAATTTATTTGTCTATAAAAACTTTTTATTTATCTTCTTAGACAAATATCAAAATACCCTATAAAAAAAAAACTGAAATATTTTATATTCTATTTTTGAAAATTTTTTGTGTAATGTGAAAAATGTGGCTCCAAGTTTAGTTGTCATATTAAATGTATGGAGACCGACGCGCCCTGACCTGTCAACGTGCCGTGGCATAGCACACTTATCTATAGTTATATCTAAGATAATTAGCACTCCCAACCCACCTTGTCTTGCCTGATTACAGATTTTGCATCAGAAAAAAAAAAAAAATCCGCTAGCATTGCCACTTACAAAGTATCTATATATCTAGATATCTAGGTATTTTATTTCCCAGATTGCCAGTCGCTTCATCTAAAATACAGGTATTAAACTCAACGGTACAATAGTCGCAGTGGTTTAGCGATTGACTGCTGCACTGTTCGCGTTCGCTTGTTCTTTCTTTGAAGTACGATTCCTGCACGAAGCAAATATTTGTATGTCCTACTGATAGTTGTGCTGGGTCTGGGTATCCCGTGAATGTGAAGTTACATGTTATTTAACGCACCCACGATACAGGAGTTATTAAGTGTGGGCAAGGCTTAGTACAAACTTTATATTAATTTCACCTGACCGATGTTTGTGACCAAACCTTGTAAATTAAATTTGATCCACTTCTCGGTTCCCGATTGAGCTGAAATGTTGCATGTATGTGTACATCGCCTGAAAATGCATTATAATGATGACATGGAGCTGATCTGATAAGGCAGCTGGAAGGTGGCCACAGGAACTTAACAATAAAACAATACAAACCCTTCGAGTTTGGGCTCGTTTGATTCATCTTGACGAGTACTTTGATTCTACGTTTTCTGATGACTGAGCTGGAAGATGGCCATAGGAACTCAGTAATTAAACGACATAGCCTTATTAAATTTAGGCTCGTATGATTCGTCTTGACAAGTCCTTTGATGGTATATGGTAAACACATCTGATCTGGTGCAGGAAAATCACCATAGAAACTCGGTAATAAGGAATAGATTTGATGACTATTATTTGTATAGTAGAAACCGCGCCATTAAAGCTTGTTATGAAAAATATATTTTTATTGAATATTTGTTTTTAAGTTGAATCCTGCTTTACTGGAAACGAACCCTAAAATAGTAGTGAAAAGCCTAAACTGATTGAGTTCGCTAATTGTTTGAACAATAAATTGTTGTTTAAATTTGAAATTGAAACATTCTAACAAGGCTGGAGGCAGAAGTGTGTGCGTTTATTAATTATAATACCAGTCATTAAAAACTTTTAATTTTATATGCAAAGTTTTGAACGGCGGCGCTAATATAATTTTAACAGCAGTGAATGAAATAATTTTAGATGTTTAATTTAATTTATGCTCTTTGGGATGGTAGTTTTATACTAAGCCTTAATTACAAACGGTTTAGTTAAGCAGAAAAAGGTTTTTCAAGAAAATTAAAACTGTAATAGTTGATGTTTTCGTCATGACTTTAGAGGAGTTAGTTTTTATAAAGCTTTAGTTAATTAGCTCTAAAGGTTGTTAAGTTAATGACCTGAAATTGGAGAAATTTCAGAGGTATGAGAAACAGAGTATAAAGTTGGAGTCGCAGTTGATTTCGAGCTATGGTACCTGTACGTTTAAATAACGCGAATATGCCAGCCTTCTAATGATCCCGCTGCTGGGATTCAATTCTAGGAGAGAGAATGGGTCGAAATCCACCACGTGGGCCTGGTCGGGGAATAAGGCAAGGAAGGCACTGGGTAGGTTGTTTAGTCAGTAAGAGTCTGACACTGTTTCCCGCTCCGCCAAAGAGTGGGACTCGTCATTGGATGATTTTTACCTACCATAAAAAAAAAAAACAAAAAATACGTGGGCCTAGTGCTAGTATTAAGTGACTTTTACATATCTTCGATTTTTTTAGGACATGCCGGTTTCATTACAATGTTTTCCTTCATCGTTTTGAGAGCAGTGGTTATAAAATAGGTACACTAGGTTTACAAGTGCCTTAAGTTTAAGTTATTTAAATAGCTATGTATGCTACATAAAATGTTATTTACTTAATAATAACTTAATAAGAGAAAATTAGTCCAGTGTTTAACAAAAAACTTAATGAATAATTTATTTCTAAACTAGCGACCCGCCCCAGCTTCGCACAGGTACTGATATTGAATATATTATGCATGTATTATACACATAAACCTTCCTCTTGAATCACTCTATCTATTAAAAAAGACCGCATCCGCATCAAGATTTAAGCATACATATGGACTGCTAACTTTGTTTTATACTATGTGATAATAAATTTGACCTTTCGACTTTGGTAACTACAGACACAATTAAAGAGCAATAGGTGAGTGAATGCCGGCATTTGCTTGAGGCTCAAAAGTTTAATAAAACTTAATAGTACTTAACATAGAAAGCGGTTTTAATACATTTATCTCAGCAATATCATACTATTATATCGCCCATTTTGTTTCCTACAATCTTGCACTGCTCACTAAACTTCCAATCCCTGTTCACTTTACTCACAATTAAGCAGATCAAGCGCTGTATCCAGCGGGAACAAGCGCTGCATTCAGCGGTACCGATCAGAAGAAACAAACGTAGTTCACAAACAATTTGCACTTCATTTACTGTGGAACTTGAACGTCGGTTAGAATCAAGTCTTAGTTAAATCCTTAGTTTCTATAGAGTAAATCTGTTTAATCTCGTCTTTATAGTTGTTTTTGTTTGTCATCTTTATTATTTATTTATTATAACTTTATGGACATACTCGTAACACTGTACAAAGGCGGACTTAATGCCTTAGGCTTATGCTTTATCTTTATGTTAACAACGCGTTTGATGTAGGCGCGGACGGTCAGGTAGCTCGCCGTCCAGTAGTCTGGTAACTGTCCAGACCAAGCCAGGTTGTTGATGGCGCGCTCTGGTCCTGCGCGCCTCAAGGAGTTGTCAGGAAATGCAGAGGCCTTTGGAGGTTTCCGAAAGAAAAGGAAGGAAGTCTAACCCCGGTATGAGGGCTAAGAAGGAATGGGGTGGGTTGTTTAGACAGTAAGAGTCTGACACTATTTCCCGCCCCGCCCAAGGGCGGGAGTCGTCATTAAATGATTTTTCCCACCATAAATAAAAAACATCGCATTTGATTCAGCTGCTTTTTGTAGGATGATAATAAAGCATACCTATTCATATTCCACTTTATAATGTTCCTATTGCTAGGGATCAAGCCTCCTTTGTAATGGTGGCTACACATTAGTGCCGTGAAGCTGTGTAAACAGGCGTGAACGCGAATGTGGATGGCTTTCGCGGAATTCACGCGTGTACACGCTTGTTCCCCGATCATGCCGGAATTCATGGTGTGAATTCATAGTACTAATGTGGAGTTGCCATAAGAGAAGGAATGGGTCGTAATCCACGAAGTTGAAGTTTTTGGTTCTAGGATAAGCCAGTTTCCTCATGAAATTTTCCTTCACCATTTTGAGAGTAGGTAATGGTTATGCAGCTGGCTGGGTTTGAACCCGCAACCTTTATTCATAAGGTAGGGCTGTTACCATTGAGCCACTACTGCTTATTTGATATTCATTAATTGAATAAAAAATAAAAAAAAGTCCATAATATTCAATCATCAACATATTTTTTTAATTTATTTATATAAGGAACTTTTAACAAAATGTTATCCCACTTACATCAACATATTTTAAAGTTGAATGTCAAAAATGATGATTAAGTTACAATAAACGTCCTTAGGGAGGTCCAAGACCAACTTTTGGAGCCTTTTACTTAAAAGATGATGATGTTAACAATACAATAAGTGTTTGTTGTATTTATATTTTTTTGTGTTTAATTTGAATTTTCAGTACTTGTTTGTTCATTGTGTGCCAAATAAACTTTTATTAAAAAAAAAAATGATGTAAATCTTTCCGTTTACTTTTAAATGGAAAAAGGTAAAAAATATTGCTCTTTTAAAGTGAAAAAACACTTATTCGAGACGAATGCGTTAAAGAAAATAATTTTTGAATTATTTATACTAAGCCTTATGCAACACCGAAAACAGAGCTGCCTCGAATCATCCGAATCTAGTAGAAAACCTCTATATCTAAAAAATCTTTTGATTCGTTCGGCTCGTTAGGTTTGGATAGTGTGCATTCACATTAAAGCGAATGAAATACAAAACTCCCAGAAGCCCGCAGGCCACCATTTCCGAATTTTATGAAAACGAATTTCAAAAGCAATTCTAGGGCAAAGTATGAAAATTTTTAATGACTCGGCCACACATGCATCGTCATTAAGCATTGTTCGCGTAATTAAACCCTCACAGAATCAGGCTCCATGCCTCTCTTATCAGACACCATTATCGGGTTTTCGTTGCAATTACACGGGATCTACGATACTACGTTACGTTACTGTGTAGATGTTACAGCAGAAGAGCTACTATTTTTAACTTCGTATTGAGATATTATGCACTCTAGGTTGTGTGAAAGTTCAGACAACTGAAGTGTGTGAGTGGGGGTAGGTTTTAGTTAGTACAAGTCTTAGAGCCAACGTTGAGTAAAGAGGGAGCCTGCGCGGGCACCCGACGCGTGTCGTCACCCGGGTTTATTTATTTATTTATAAAAACTTTATGCACATAATAAGTACAAAGGCGGACTTAATGCCATAGTCATTTTCTACCAGTCGACCTTAAAGCGAAAACAGATTATTTCCTGCACAGTGTCGCCAATTAAATTTTAACAGTGTGCATGTAGTCTCATCGAGGGCATAGTAAAAAGGACGCGGGGCACGGTTGTCCGCGACGGGTCCCCGTGTGGCAAGCCCGGACGGAGCACTTTTGTATGGGACCTTGCGTCTTCAGCTTTACGCAGAGTTAAATCCAACACGCTCTACACAGAATGGTAGAAGTTTACAAAGATGGGTAATGCGCTCTATGAGTAGATAGACCAGTTTTTGCTTAAAGTGACGTTCTAGTAGGATAACGATTGTCCAAAAATTCAAAATATAGTTGTAAGTTCAAAAATTGAGCTAAAAGTATCTCAAGTGCCTTCACAACTGGACATACATCATATCTCTATACTATAGGTACTCAATTCGAAATAAAGTTTGTTAGCATGATAAATGGCTGTTGACATTTGTAACCACTTTTTGTTTTTAATGCCATCCTTAAACCTGCGGGGTAGAAGTCTAAATCGTTGGAACGGACAGTAAAAAGGTTTATTTAAATTTCTAACCTTATTCGAATGGGTTATAGGTACATATATTTTTTTTCAAATTAAAATAAATCTTAGTATACACGACATTAGCCATACTAAATTTCATTATAAAACAAGGTCATTTTTGGAGTCCTAACCCCAAAACTAGGTAACCCTGTGGCTTAGGAGTCAGTCATAGAAGCCATTTCTAACTTAATTCATATTGCATGTCAACCTTGCATTGTATTCAACCTTCTGCAACAACCTACCAACTGCCACTACGTTTTATTAGCATGTAAATTTGCTCATCAATTAAGTCGCTATACGCTCCGTGTTTCGCGTACATTTCATATGAATTTGCATAATGAAATTGGGCTGGCATGCACCGACCTTGCGATCGTTCAGCGGCCTGTCCGTTACGAAACGCTGTAATCATTTTGATTGACGGCAAAAGCAACTTTTATGCCTGTAATCGGAAGTTGGGGAGATATTTACAATATTTTATACCCATATTTCCATGGGTGAATTTAAGGCAGGATGTAAAATGAAATTTCACAGCCCTGTGTTCCTGACAGGTCTTTGGCAAGACTCAGGGTTCAGTTTAAAAATGGTTTCCGATACAATGTTTTTGATTGTTTGAAAAATAATAAAATATGTATCCAAAGTTTTGTAAACAAAACTTACGTACGTTGAAGATACGTATGTTGAAGACAACGTTATGCACGAACCCATCATCATCATCACCAGCCTATTAATGTTCCCACTGCTGGGCCACAAGTCTCCTCTCTAGGAGAGGAAATGGGCCGTAAACCACCACGCGGTGGGCCCGCGTGCGGATTAGTGGATGGCACATGTCTTCGAATTTTTGGTTCTAGGACATGCCGGTTTCTTCGCGATGTTTTCCTTCACTCTTTTAGAGCAGTACCTAGTGATTAAATAAATTACACAAAGTAATGCGCCAGGCTGGGTTTGTACCCACGACCTACAACTCGTAAGTCGAGGCCGTTACCACTCGGCCACTACTGCTCCACGCCAGGCCTGATAGAATGTTTATAAATTGAAAATTACGATTGATGATGATGTTTTTCTTTCTTTACTCTCTGGGGCTACGAGAGTTATTTATCTCTTGTATCCACCAGAGTGCTTCCAACCCAGTAATTGTTCAGTGTAGACTTCCCGGGAAATAATCAATGACAAAATTTTATGACACGTTTCAATCACTTTGCAAAGGACATTGAATCCAACTATAGTACATATTTACGCGCATTTATGTATGGTTGCGAACAGACCACTTCGATTGAGACTTGAAAATCGGTTACTGTGCATTCAAGCGGCCATCATGATGGTTCAACTTGTGTGACGAGGACTATAACCGATTTTTGGGTTTCGATCGACGTGTGTGGTTCAACTTATTTGCCGCATTACTAACTCTTACTTGCTCTCAAAACAAATACAACTTTTAACGACAAAGATTAAACTCAAAAGCTCAGAGTTAAATAAAAGAGCGTGTTATAAACATTGAACCCTTTAAATAGAAGCGAGGGTCCGCCCTACACCATATACATAGCTCACCAAGATACTGATGGCAGCCCTATCATTATCCTTTAAGGATAAATACCGGGAACGAGAATTAAAAAAGGTTAATTTGATGGAGTTAATTAAAGGGATGGCGCTGTTTTTATTGTAAGAAGGATAAAAACCTTTTGAGTCGGTGGGCTTTGAATTGGAAGGATTTCCACAGTTTTTTTTTTGTGATAGGGATACGCATTGTGAGGGCTTACTGCCTACTGATGCGTAGCTTCGCAGACTCGTATTATTTGTCATTATTAGCTTGACGTACGCCTGCGTGCAAACGTGTAACGTCAATACGTTACGTTGCAGCTTTGTCGACTGTGTTATATACTTTTATACATATACTAGCTTTTGCCCGCGGCTTCGCCCGCGTGGGTTTGGGGTTTCCGGGATAAAAAGTAGCCTATGTGCTATTCCGGAGTGTATCCTATGCCTGTGCCAAATTTCATTCAAATCCATTCAGTAGTTTTTACGTGAAAGAGTAACAAACATCCATACATCCATACTTACAAACTTTCGCCTTTATAATAGTAGTAGGATTATGTATAGGTAAGCTTTTTTTTTATCGTAGGTAAAAATCATTCAATGACGAATCCCGCTCTTGGGAGGAGCGGGAAACAGTGTCAGACTCTTACTGACTAAACAACCTACCCCGTGCCTTCCTTGCCTTATTCCCAGAGCCCCGGTGTAACGCTTTCGCACCAACCCTCGGCCCCGGGAGGCTTCGACCCTGTAGGGCCCTTACAGATACATTTTCAGGTTAGACTTACTGCCTACTGACGCGTAGCTTCTTAAACGCATATTCGTCATTATAAGCTTGGTATACGCCTGCGTGCTAAGTGTAATGTTGTTACGTTGCAGCTTTGTCGATTGAGCGTTTTCCCTCTAGGTTATAGCGTTTTTTCCCTTAAAATTTCTGGAGTACAGATGCAAAATAAGAGATTTTTTAATTCGGAAATGTACAGGTAATCTACTGTCGGACTTTTCATTGTCTTTTCGTTGATATAAGTACCTTTTCAACTCACATAACTGCACAATAACATTCTAATTGTAGTCACTGATTAAACAAACTGTCACAATCTTAGTAATTTACCCTATGTCAAACATTAATTTGTTTTTATGTACGAGATTACCATTCTAAAAAATTTTGTTTCCGAAATGATGGAGACGGAGCTTAACTGATTGATCATTGGAAAATCATAATGACGCCATTATATTACCAAACTTGTCAAAATCAACAATTAAGAAATCAATTATGAAGAAATGAATCGACTACTCTGACACTATTGTAATAGACTTGGGTATCGGTATATATGGTATAGGGGTCATTGATCTATCTTGTGGGAGGTTGACTTTTAACGAAATGGAAAAGTTTATTTTTATAGATCCCATACAAAAGTGAGTAAAACAGTCGTTTCAATACTACTGGTATAGTCACAAAAACATTCAATTGTTAACAATAATTTTAATATTCATATTCAGAATCGTTATCGGGGCGTCGCAGCGGGAATTGTATCGCTCCGATTACGTATTGTCAACTATCATAACACATTTTATTTGCTCAACACAATGGGTTTATGGAAATACTCTGTGGTTGTGATTGTCAAGCCGATGTGTATTGGTAGATTATTTTTATGGAGTTTTGGGGTTTATGGGAGTTTATATTAACATTATTTACACGCTTTAACTCTGCCAAAGAAAGAACAATGGCAAGAAAATTGTGATGAAATTATTGTCTGCATATATCATTATCACACACTTACTTGCGAAATAATTTACTATGTTTTATCAAATCACGTTAATAGCCAACTAAGTACGGCAGAAAAAATCGTCGTACTCGAAGAAAGTGAATTGACTAAATTTTTTTACGATACTAGACTAAATAATCATGACTTCCCTTTTTTGTGCTGACTTGATTTCATGACTTTTGAGTTATTTGAATAGTTCTTGGACCCGGTAAGTAACACTAAAACCAGATTCTTTTTTTTGACGAACAGGCATACAAAATGGCAGGGTAAAATCTATCGGGACCGCTAGTACAAATATATGACATGGTGCTACTGGTACTACGTTTCATTCTATTTACCTAAGAAACATAGATAGCGTCAGCAGCACCATGGAGCGACCTAAAGCAATTATGACTATAGAAAAATTTTCTTGGTAACCACTCCTTTTTTTTGATAATAGGTAAATAAAAATAAAATAATAATAATAACTTTATTTCCATAAAAAAATGCAATTTACAAGCTTTCATTTAGAGTATAACAAATCATATTATGACAGTAAGGTTTTTAAATTGCATTTACTATTTGTATCACTGACACCCAAGCTAAGATTAAACTTGTGTTATGGGTGCCAGGGCTCTCTCTAATATTATAATTATCACCTTACATAAACCAATACGGAGTTATGTTTAGAAAGAAGAATGAAAAAAAGAATGAAGATGGAGTATATACAGCGAACATATACGATTGGCAACATATAGGTAAACAATCTAAATATCTTGTTTTAAGTTGTAAGTATAGGTGTAAAATAAAAACCCGTATCCGTGTTCGGACGTGCGAGACGTGGAGGAAGTTTTTGGAGCGATTAAAACTTGTACTTACGAGAGCCGTACGTTCCATCGTCTAAACTTGTTATAAGATGCTTGTAAGAAGCTTGGGCGCTGCCGTGTGTGTTGACAAAATAAGTAGTCGGTACGTGGATAAGAGGTGTACGTTTCATTTAAGTTTGTAGGTCTCATTCGTAAACTTCTCTTTTTGGCTCATACTCAAGAGACAAAAAGGGAAATGTTTTTCTTATTATACATCTCCGTACGCCAACTTTCATACATTTTTTTTATTCATTATAGGATCGCGTTTGGCCGCTTTCTCATCTGATGGTAAGCGATAACGCCGTCGACGATATACAGCGCTTTCTTAGAAGTAACTCTTCACTTTTGACTTAAAGATTCCCGGATTATAGCCATCAGGAAACACAGACTCCAGCAAGGAATTCCGCTCCTTGGCTGTACGCACAATGAATGTGTTCCCAAAACGATTTGTATGTCCATTAAATTAGTTGAGTGTGAAAGAGACAAGAATTTACTTTTCTTCTTAGACGTAAACTCTTGACAGAATGGTCGTGGTCATGTCTCAGTCGATTTTTGAGCCACCGTCTCTTTCGCGACACGACGCCATGGAGCTCTGTGTTTGGCGGCCTTGGAGTTGACATTTATGAGTGTCATAGATTTCATGAGGTCCGTCCACCGTATTGGAATGGCCCGTACACGGGCCATTCTCAAACCACCTAATAGGGAAAGAATAAAGCTTTGGGAAGAACATCATCTACCGCCATCCGACTTCCTGAAACCTCGAGAAATTCTTCCGCCTGGACACGAAATGCAGTGGCCTGTATGGAAAGCACTAAATCGGTTGTGCTCCCAGGTAGGCCGCTGTAAATACAACTTGGCGAAATGGGGTTTCATAGACCCGTCGGATACTCATTGTGAGTGCGGTGCCCTCATCCAACACATGAGCCACTGGCTGGAGTGCCCTAAGTGCCCATACACCTGCACTATGGAGGACCTAATGAGTGCCACCGCAGCTGCTGTTAACGTAGCCACCTACTGGGCCCAAACAATCTAAAGAGTTTATCATCGACTCGAAAAGAAGAAGAAGACCGTATTGGAAAGCGTCCACGTGAGCTTTTGCCTTCGACTTTCTCTTGTAATCATTCACACACACACACATAGATAGATAGATATATTCGTTATTGCACACCAAAAATAGAATAACAATAGAAACTTAAAATTAATAGGGTGTCACAATTGGCGGTCTTATCGCTAAAACCGATTTTTTAAAGACAAACTTTGGATGGATTTGACAAAGAAGGAAAAAAAAGATACGTATGTAGTTCATGGCGTACTATTTACATAATATATACAATACATAACTAATAAAATACATGTAATATAAACAATAAATTAATGTTGTTAATGATGATGAATATATGAAGTCAGAAAAATAATGCACCTAATGTTCAAGAAAAAAAACTCAATCAACTCAAAACCTCTCAGCAGTGATCCTTAACCGTATTTTTTAAAATTGGCATTGTTTGAGCTTGCCTTACCGACACGGGCAAAGCATTCAATTCACATACATATACACTTGATCGTTCTGACATATCTACATACAATGTACATATAATAAGCATGTTTATGTATAGCTAAGTACGATACCACAAGTGCAAGCACCCAACTTAAATAAGTTTATGGGACACTTGTGAATGTTATCATTTCATTACAACACTAGTCCTAAGTAAACTAAGTATTACAAGTTAACTGTCGGTTAAATAACACCCTTACCAGGGGTCGCCTGTTATGTTTTAGTTTTGTGAAACTTAGTGAAGATGTCTTTTACATAAATGGTCACATTTTCTGATTATTTTTTTTCCGCTACCTGCTTTAAGCGACTGATGTCCTTGTATTTGATGACGTGGAAAACTAAATAGTTCGCTTACAGTCACTAGCAAAAAAATAATACAAGGTAATACCTCATCTGTGTTCTCTATACAAAGTTAATACGATAGGTGGGCTTTCCTTAAATCACACCAATATGAATAACTTTTCAAGTAGTAGAAAATCACGAAAATAAAACCCGCTGCTCTATAGATTTATATTCACAAAGATGAACGGATATTTAAATTTGACTTTTGGTTACAACAAATCCTGTATTACAGGGCATAGGATATTTTTCATTTAGATTTTTTTCGTGTTCGAGCCACTGACTGATATTTATGCCATCAACACAATACATTATTTATGTTATGGCACTTCCAAAAGAACAATGTAATATTGCTATCCAACGTGGCAAAGGCTTTGTGCCCAAAAGTGCTCAGAACGCTGGCAGCTTTGCCGCAAAGCTGCCAGCGTTCTGGGCACTTTTCCCATTGATATCGAAGTGGATATGTTACGGGTAAAGCTAGAAGCTGAGGTAAACCTAGGTTTACCCGGGTAAACTTAGTATTACCCAAGCTTCTTGGGTAAAGTCCGAATAAAAAGTAAAATCAATTTTAATTCGGGGTTTACCCATGCTCACCTAGGTCTACCCAACTCTGGCTGGGTAATGTTAGGTGTAGCGTTATTTTCGCACCCGTGGCGTGATTCTGGGGGGACCGCGTTATCTACCCACGCGGTCACGCACGTCGCTTACTTAGTGACATAATGGCGACCGAGCAAAGTGCAAATATATCACCAGAAGAAAGCTTACGAGAGCTTGCAAATGAACAGTCGATTTCAGGAGGCTAGGGTTTTTTTTATGGTAGGTAAAAATCATCCAGTGACGAATCCCGTCCTTGGGTGGAGTGGGAAACAGTGTCACTCTTACTGACTAAAGAACCTACCCCATTCCTACGTTGCCATATATACCAAGGCCAGAGCCTTCCTTTCAGATGCAATTCCTTAGACCCAGTTGGCTTCGACCCTTCTGCAGGGTCCCTACGGTTTGCTGACAACTCTTTGAGGGGTGCGGGAACAGTGCGCGCCGTCGACGACTGGGCTTGGTCCGGATGGTTACCAGACGATTGGACGGCGAGCTACCCATTGCTCCCCATCCACAAGCCCGTGCCTTCGGTGGCCGGAAATCGGGATCGAAATCTCGGCAGCGTCTCGGGCGTGAGCGCCTAGTCGGCTTCCTTCTTTGCTAGCATTACTGCTTCGCAGAAGGAGCCGTCCGCCTGCCACTCCTGCTCGCTCCGGACCATGGCTTCGACCAAGGTCCGGTGCGAGAGATGGCCGCCGCCGATCGCCCCCACGAGGACACGGCGGCAAAATTTTGCATATTTTAAATTAATTTGTCTAATTAATTAGTGAAATGAAAATCTGGGTGCAATTATTATTTAAAAAACATACAAAGGCGAACGTAATATTGCAAGCTAGGTACTGAATAATGAACAGATAACGCGGGCCCCCCAGAATTACGCCACGGGTGCGAAAATAACGCAACACCTAACATTACCCAGCCAGAGTTGGGTAGACCTAGGTGAGCATGGGTAAACCCCGAATTAAAATTTATTTTACTTATTATTCGGACTTTACCCAAGAAGCTTGGGTAATACTAAGTTTACCCGGGTAAACCTAGGTTTACTCCATCTTCTAGCTTTACCCGTAACAGATACACTTTTTGATGCCCGATAAGTTCATTTTCTACAAGTTTATACAATTATTATTTTTAAACTATATTATCTGTCAAATCTTGATATTTATTACTTTATTTGTTAAATATAACTCTCAAGCCCAATGAAAACGCCGACGTTCGCACACATATTGTCTTTCCATTGTGTCACTAATGACGGTATTCAATGAATTAAAGGTACTTTATTTTTGTTGTTTTGTATTTTCTGTAGTTTTGAAAATTCTTAGAAACCAATAAATCGCAAAACAAAAATACCATTTAAAAGTTATACTTGTAAAGTTTATTTAAACTTCTTTCTTTTTAACTCTTTCTAAGTCAATTCAAAGATATCACAATTTGCTTTAAATTACTTTGAATTGACTATGAACCCGTTTTAAAAAACAGCAAATTCATAGTTTTATCTTTGAATTAGCTGTTTTTAAAACCTATTACATGAATTAAATAACCCTGTAAGAAGATCACGAGAACGTATGATCAATGTCTTGAAAACAAAAACATGCTTCAAGACAGCTAAAGAAGTTCACTATGAACAAAACAGAGCTGCGTTTAATTCCATTTTGTTCCGACATTATATCATCTTAACAAGCATTTTTTAATGAAATTAAGTTTGTGTTTGCTCGTTAGAGTATAAACGAGGAAAATTGTGTTAGGTTTGTTATTTTTTTAATGTAATAAAAGCGGGCATAATGGGGCAAGCGCTCGTTTAGTTTAGGAGTTAAAAGTTTCCAGTAAGTAGCGAGGCTTATAAACACATGTGAACTTATTATATGTGTTACACGTGTTCTTTTTAGTTCTGTATTTCTTCGTCAGTTAGTGTTTTTCTTTTGTAACTTACTAGCTTCTGTCAGTGGCTTTGCTTGCGTAAAGTTGGAAAACATCTCTAAAGAATGTGATCGTATCTATTTCCGAATGAAAGGTATCGTGTCTTTCTTCTAAATCCATTACATGTTTAGTTAGTTTAGCTAATTAGGATAATTCATCAAAATTAGTTTAGTGGTTTAGGTGTAAAAACAAAACAAATAACTTACTTACTTTAAAGCCAGGGTTTGCTTCGAAAAATGAAAATCTACAATAAAAAAGAACACTATTAAAAATTATTTCATTCAAGACTATTATAAAAAAATCGCGAATCTGACCCTAACGATTTAAAACTTGTGTTTATGCTGGTTCTTTTCAAAAGAAAACTACTAAATAATACCACGCACTTTTATTATAGCATATTTTATATGTAGCCTATTGTATGTTCTGCTACTGGGCTAAGGCCTCCCCTTTTTCTTTCCAAACCTGTCCGTCTAGGTCGCCCTAGACAGACAGGATTGCTCCGCGAACATGGTAAGATCGTCACACCACCTTCGCCGCGGTTGTCCTCGACGGCGTCGACTTCCCTCAGGTGTCCAGCAAGTGACAATTTTCACCCATCTGTCCGCGTGCATTCGTGCGACGTGGTCAGCACTCCCACTTCAACCTGGCTGTTTTTTCCCCGGCGACAGCGAGACCAAAAATATTTTTGAATTTAGAAAACTGATAACAATGTTATTATTAATTTTTTGCTTCAACAGTTATGATATTTTTTACACATATTATTTCCTTTCACAATGATAACAAGGTTTATTATCATAACAAATGTACCTCCATTTACATACATTGTAAATTAATGGTAACACATAAATAATAAATTGATGATCCATGATACCATTTCCATCCATTGTATAAAACCCGGGGGAATTTACAAAAATTGGTATTATAAGTAGCTCATGTTTTTCCGGGACATAAGCTCCACACAATTTTTATGAAGCAGTGCCCCATTAACTTTGTATCAGTGTTGGAATACAAGGTCTAACATACAAAATGTAACGGCCTTATGTCGTATAAACCAAATTATACTTTGTGTATTTTTTGCAATAAACATACGTGTTGAAATGAATTTGATGTACTTAATCCTTTTTTTATTTGGTGGGTAGAACAGAAATCATTTCTCCTGCGCTGTATTTTTTTAAAGGTTTTTTTTTATGGTAGGTGAAAATCATCGAATGACGAAACCCGCTCTTGGGCGGAGCGGGAGACCAGTGTCAGACTCTTACTGACTAAAAAACCTACCCCGTACCTTCCTTGCCTTATTCCTAGAGTCGAGGTAGCAGTTTGGCACCACCCTAGGCTAGTTTGCTGACAACTCCTTGAGGCGCGCGGGAACGGTGCGCGCCGTTGACGACAAGGACTCGGTCTGGACAGTTACCAGACGACCGGACGGCGAGCTACCCATTGCTCACCGTCCGCGAGCCAGTGTCTACGGTGGCCGGATATCGGCAGGATCGCGGCGGCGACGGCTACGGCGAGGGCGCTGTTGCCTTTGCCTTATGCGGTCGGCCTCCTCCTTTACGAGCATTACTGCTTCGTAGAAGGAGGCGACCGCCTGCCATTCTTCTTCGCTGCAGACCATGGCCTGAACCAGGGCCCGGCGCGAGAGGTCGCCGCCGCCGATCACCCCCACGAGGACACGGCGATGCTCTTCCCAAGCAGGGCACACCTCCACCGTGTGCTCCACCGTGTCCTCCGGGCTCGCCTCACAGTGGCGACACCCGGACGTCTCTTCCGCACGAATCCGATGCAGGAATCTCCCGAACTTCTCATGTCCGGTGAGAACCTGCGTCATGCGGAAGGTGAGGACGCCGTGAGGTCTATCCAGCCACGCCTCAAAGAGGGGCACTACCGCCGAGATTACGGTGTGCCCAGCGCTGGGTTGCGACAGTCGCTGTTTCCACTTCACCATGAGATCCCGCCGGAGCTCCTTCCACCACGCCTCGACATGTTCGGGCAGCGGAGTTTCGCCCCGGCGTTGCATCTTCACGCGCTGATCGTGCATGCGTGCAAGGACTGTTGCCTCCAAATCCCATGGTGGTAGGCCAGCAAGGAGGCTCGCCGCCTTGCGGGACACCGTGCAGTATCCCCGCAGCATTCGGATGGCCATGACCCTCTGGCAGGCGTTCAGCTCGGCCGCCGGGCGATACCGCATCGACGGCGCCCACACTGGTGCCCCATAAAGGGCCATGGACCGAACGATGCCGACGTAGAGCCTCCGGCAGAAGGCGTCTGGACCCCCAAGGTTCGGCAGAAGCCGCTTGAGAGCAGCCCCCGTCCGATTGAGTTTGGGAGCCAGACGTCGACAGAGCCAGATGTGAACTCCTCCTACCGTTAAGGTGGGAAAGCATCCAATAACATCTATTTATTTATTCATTTAATTAAAGAATTGCCACATCACCTACTTTTAACATTATTAAAAACGTTTGTAATAGTATGATCTGATGTACATGACAATAAAGTCGTATTTATTTATATTTACATCTCCCGCCTTTGGGAGGAGTGGGAGGCTGTGTCAGATATTTGGCGACCAAAACCATACCTTTGTCTTTCAGTTGCCCTTTACGTTCTAGGACTACGGGTGTCTTCCTAGAAAGTTCGCAGTGGTCTTAGCTAGTGGGTATCGGCTCCGCTGGGCCCCTACGGTTTGCTGACATCTCTTTGAAGACCACGTGGATCACTTCGCACTGTTGACCACTGGGCTTGGTCCGCTTAAATACCGGACTGTCGGACGGCGAGCTACCCATTGCTCGAAAACCGTAAGCCCGTGTATACCGTGGCTGATAGTCGGGGTCGGAATTTCGGTAACTGAGGCGTGAGGGCGTTCGTTCCTTCAAGCATGGCAGCTTCCTCCTTCGCTAGCATTTCTGCTTCCCAGAAGGAACCGACCGCTTGCCATTTCTTCTTGCTTTAGACAGTATCCTGAACCATGCCCCACGCGAGAGGTTACAGCCACCGATTGCTTGAACATTATCCCTCCCCTAAGTTGCCATAAGACACTGATGAAACAAATACTGGTATGGAACTTTTTTTTCTAATGTGTTCACTTATGACTAAATAATATATGATTGTTAGATAAAGCAACATCAATTTATTACGTAGACTCTAAGCAAACAGAACGATAATATTATCGGAAAGTCGAAAGAAAAGTACAAAGAGAACGTTATTATTACAGATTTCATATGATAAATAACGTTTTTCCAGTATAAATATACTCCGATAACTTGTTTGGCGTTTATAAATAATAAATCTGTCAATATTCCCAGAAGGATACATCATACTACATACTACATATAAAAGTGTCTAGACATTTGATAAATTACCACACTCAAAATAGGCTCAACGGAATAGCTAGCTTTCTGTTTAATGGAAGAAGGTAGGCACCCTTTGCATCATGCTTAAGTGAGCTTCAAACGTATACGTCTCGTAAACGCTACGTTAGTATTACCGGCAATTTGTATAATCCGGTATTCTAAACAATGTGTAGGCATTATGACTGGCCTGTCAGTCTAGTAGTTAGTGACCCTGACTACTATGCGGGAGGTCGTGGGTTCGATTCCCACCCAGGACAAATGTTTGTGTGATGAGCACGATCATTTGTTCTGTGTCTGGGTGCAATTTATCTATAATATGTATGTATTTAGAAATATATATGTTTATCAGTTGTCTAGTTCCCATAACACAAGCTCTGCTTAGCTTGGGACTAGATGGCGTTGTGTGATAGTTGTGGACATATTATATTATTTTTATTATATATTATATTATTAAATAGAATACCTAAAAACGTTGTAGGTATTGTATTAAATGCTATTAATTTTAAATTCTCTATCTCTAATCTAGGTATTCTATACAATACCGGATGCGTGCCTGGTAAAGTGTGTAAAAATCGAAAAAGGGAAAATGACGTAATTTTTAAGATATTCAGATCAGAAATAGAACCTGAGTACTTGTACATAATGAAATTTACGTGAAACTGAAAATTTTTCCGGCTAGAAGGGAATGTAATTTGATCACAAATCTATAGGTCTTATTTCTGTCATCGGGATTTAAAACCCGACTTATCTTAACCTTCTTTTAACGTAAGACATTTTCGAGTGGCTATAAAAACAATATCTAACCTAACCTGTCAGTGTTAGGGTGCCCAAAAATTATGTAACCTCGTTTCCTTTTTCACTCATTAATTTTCAGTAATACAATATTCAGTACTAAATTCTTCATTTGTTCATCATTTTACAAATATAAAACTAGTTAATATAGGTTCTAGAGTGGGTGACCCCGCACCGAAAAACGCAGCTTTAGAAGGTCTCCTACAAGGTAGACCGATAACCTAGTCCGGGAATCAGATAAATGCAAGATGTACAGTACTGGTCGTTACGGCAACACTTGGAGTAATCCTATATCCAACAGTAGACGAGTACTGCAGGGGCCCTTCAGGGTCGAACTGCAGGGGCCCTTCAGGGTCGAAGCCTCCTGGAGCCTAGAGGGTATGTGAAAATTGTAACCTCGACTCCAGAAATAAGGCAAGGAAGGTACGGGGTAGGTTTTTTAGTCAGTAAGAGTCTGACACTGGTCTCCCGCTCCGCCCAAGAGCGGGTTTCGTCATTGGATGATTTTCACCTACCATAAAAAAAAAAAAAAAAACAGTAGACGAGTATCGCTGAAATAATGATGACATTGAATCACGCAATTCAAAATTGAATTGAACCTTAACACCGAATCACTTCAGATTTACTTCGAAGTGAATTTGTAATTCCGCACATTATATTTAATAACAGCAATTGCAATATATTACCTGGCCATTAAGGCATTACAATTAATCCACTTAGCTAATGGGTAATACATTATTACCTGGATATAATATTTATTTATAGTTTTGGGCTATTGTTAATGCTAGTCACGTAGTAATTATCTTTGAAATATTCATTGGATTATAAAATTAAGGGTTGTAAATCCGATAGGGTTTAAGGAGGCGACCAATGCTAAATACGGGACATCATAACTTATTTGTGTCGTTGGTGTAATCCAAGAAATAGAGGTGAAGATGTTTTCATTATCAAGGCTCTCGAAATCTATATGAGGTTTTTGAACAAACTTGTATACTTGACTAGCTACTAGTAGAGGCATCGCCCGCATAGAAGTAGGATTTTATATTAAAGGATAAAAATAAAAAACTTGAACTTGTATAAGGCGTTATCATTTTATGAAGGCTCTTTAAAACTATACGAAGTCATTGAACAAACTGTTATACTTGACTTGCTACTAGCAAAGGCTTTGCCCGCCTAGAAGTAGGAAATCATACCATGGGGACATATTCTCAGGGTAAAAAATAAATAAATGAAACAACAAAAAAGCAACTTTTACCTTGTGATTGTTGAAGGAATTGCCACCGCTTGTTACCTTGCAATCTACATAAAACCTTATCTCTACTGAAGTTCTACTTTGCGGTCTTAAAGAAACTGTGTGAGAGAGAGAGAGAGAGAGAGAGAGAGAGAGAGAGACGGAGCTATACAACACGAATACCGCTATCCTTTTCTTCATCCACGACGGTTTTATAGAAGGCTGATGTTAACCCTATAATGAAGTCGTACCCTGTACACGCACACCTCGCCGGTCGCCGCCAGTAATGGAGCCAACTCTGGCTGGTTAGCTCCGCATCTGTCGCCAGAGTAATGGCGGACACGTGACCAGGCGTTACGGCGTTTTGAACACCGGCCACAACTGTCCGTGGTCACGGATGGGTCTATTGACGTGTTATAGGAATGTGGCTTTTATGATAAGCAGAATAAAGCGGTTTCTTCTGATTTGCATTTAAGATTTTTGAATAGAGAAGAAACGGTTTCGCAGTTTTAAAGAACAACGGCCAGGAAATTGTTGATCAAATTAATAAGCGTATAATGATATCATGACGTAGGTGTACCTAAGAAATAATATACCTACCATTTTTTTTTCCAAATCATGCTAATGATCCATATTTACCATATTTTGAAACCGAATTGATTTGAATTGATTATATTTTTTATGATGGTAAATAATCAGGACTTAGTTTTTTTTTGCTGGCTTGACTTGATTTTTGGCTAGACTGAACTCTTTAATATTGTCACTTATATAAATCTAAGTTAAGTAGCATAGTATGCTTTGATCTAGGTATGATAATAAATACTTAGGAAATACACTTCCGCATTAGATAATAAACATAAAAATAAAAATAATTGTTTGCGCCTTGAATTTAATGGTTTAAATATGACATTATCACTACAATATCATTACATAGTATAAAACGTTGTCGCTTGTTGCTGCGTCCCTATGTATGCATCTTTAAAAGTACGCCACGGATTTTGATGCGGTTTTTTTTAATAGGTAGAGTGATTCAAGAGGAAGGTTTATGTGTATAATACATGCATAATATATTCAATATCAGTACCCGTGTGAAGCTGGGGCGGGCCGCTAGTACACAATATAGAGAATATCTTCCCCAGACAAAAATATGGCATTGGGCAGTACGACGGCCATACAGCTTAATGACACACAAAAAGGAAAACATGACATTTGACATGGCATCTTGTCGTTAGTTCGAAATTGCGTTTTTTTTACTTCATAAGAAGGTACTTGAACTTGAATATCGTTAATCCTATTAATATTAGTGTCACAAGACATGGGACACTTAATCAGTGGAGATTTTAATCTATATACCTTTGTATATTTTTCTTCATTTGACGCTAAAAACGTATGCCAACAAAAAATTGTTACCACTTGACGCTAAAAACTTATGCCAGCAAAAATTGATTCGAGGATTTGCATATCAGATAAACATTCTACTGATTGTTTTATATAAAGATGTGTTTTTATTTTAGAAAAGTTAAATATACAGAAGGATAAAAGACGAGCTTTTCAAAAAAGAAACTGATAAAAAACAGACCCTTAATTATTTTAAATGGCCAAGACAAATCTTAGGGTTTCTATCTACAATGAAAACAAAACCACTCTTTCTTTCATTATTCTAAAAATAACTCAGACCTTATACTAATATAAATCAAAGAAAACTCCTTAAACTATTTAAACTTACGCCATGTTAGATGAAGAACTCAGGAAATTAAATTATACGAGTATCTGCAAAGTTTTTGTCGACTTGCCACTGCATTGGGATGCTATTTTCTAAGGATACAGCCTTGAGTGCAGTGCTGGCCCAGCGACGAAATCCAAATAGATACATTCATCGATATATGCACCGTTAATTTTGATCATTTTAATCTCTTGGAAGGTCGATTTGGTACATGAAACACTATTTGTAAAGTTCAAAATAAAAAATTAAGTAATTTTTGAAACTTGATAAAAAGGCACGTACGAAATTAATTTCTTTAAGTAAACGTCAGCTGTGCGGGTTCAATGACCTGTAGGTAGTTAGTACGCAACGATCGACCACTACCTACAAGGTCAGTGAATCGTTAACAGAGAAATGAATTTCAAAAATGCGTATAAATCAATACAAAGGTTAGTACCTACCTTATTTTTTTATACTTCGAGTATTATCTTCACAAATCGATAGTATTTCATGTATTGAATCGATCTTCCAAGGGATTAAAACGATCAAAATTTAACGTTGTTTACAGTACTACGCACTAAATTAGGCGAACCGTAGTGTTACTTTACTTGATTTAGATTACCTGCAGGCCATAACACTTTTACATTGATGAAATTATTGCAGTTTTAACATCCACGTAGTGTGAGAGCGATGTTAGTTTTAAAAGTTTTGTTAGACTCTCCAGTACACTTTTGTATTGACTTTTCAGTATTTTGACAATTATTTTCAATAAACGTGCTTGTCTAACGCTAAGATACAAAACAATGGGTACTTCAAATTACAACTAATACACCTATTTTGAGTTCGACGCTGCTGCCAGTGCTGCGCTCAAAGCTGTTTTCTTAGAAAACAGCACGGCTGGTTTTCATAGGCAGTGGTGCCATCTGCTGGCCATTCGATCTGTATAATTACTATATAAAACTTTGGCCACTGCCCTCTTGAAACTATTTGGATGTGTCTGGAATATCTTCCAACGGTTCCTAAAGTCGTTAACCGGATCGTTTTCTTATCCTTACCATAACGACCTTCGTTGGAGAAATACTCGAGAGTTTTTCTGTCCTCAACATAGTAAAGTATAAAAACTCCTTGTGGGTCGATAAGGAATTAAGCTAACCAAAAAAAGTACGCATAAAACCGCATTTGTACGGAGTCCTATTTTTTATTGGCTGGTTAATTATCCAGTAACTTCTCGAGCTTTTGCGGTGGAGCGCGAGGTTTGTCAGACTTTTACTGACTTAGTCACACTTTGTGTTTTTGGGTTTAGCCTGGGTCACGGTAAGCATTGATAGCTTAAAGCCTATTAGCGTTAGTAAATGACCATCAGTAATATTCACATTCTTTCCCTTTTCTAACAAAAAAATAAATGCCTAGAGCTATTGTTATGTTATAACAGTTAATTGGCATCTATTTTTTTTAACCTTTGTTTTTGTACAAGTGTACAAACTTCAGGCTACCCAAGTATCATACTTAACCTAACTATTCCTATAAAATTAAATGAACACTAGGAATGTGGGCGTCTGAAATTTACCCTTTACGATATTCAATAACTATTAGGTATTACAGAATTATTGTCAATTTTTTATGTCAAGATATTTAAAACGCATATGTTGTATAAACAGACGATGGTACTTACAAAATTTTGAAATTTTGATTGGCCTGTCAGTCTAGTAGTTAGTGACCCTGACTGCTATGCGAGAGGTCGTGGGTTCGATTCCCACCCAGGACAAATGTTTGTGTGATGAGCACGATCATTTGTTCTGTGTCTGGGTGTAATTTATCTTTAATATGTATATATTTAGAAATATATAAGTATGTTTATCAGTTGTCTAGTAGGTACTCATAACACAAATTCTACTTAGCAAAAAAAAATCTATAACTCGTAACCACTAAACTTCAAAGCAAAATCAACGTGATTCGAGAACAAAGATAGGTCTTCAACAGCGCAGTGCAAGCACAAGATCAATTCCTCGTACTCCGTGACAATACGTGTCGAGTCCTCGAGTGATTTGCACTCGATCCTCCGAAGTGAGTGTGTTGGATAACCTCTTGCTACCGACGCAAACATTTGTTTAATTAACCGCTCGACTGTGCTTCACTGAAGGTAGTAAAGGTGCGATCAGATCGAGGTTCATTGATAAACTAGTTTTTAAAGAAAATATGTTTTTCATAGCAAGCTTTTGTAGCGCGGTGTGTATAAACTTGATGGAGTTGTGTCGTTTAATTACAGAGTTCATATGGCTGCCGTCCGATTCCATCATCAGATCATCTCCACGACCCTTCCCTCCTTTTCTTCAGATGATCTCAGCTCCCGAGTGGTAAATGACCTTCCCCAAAATCGCGTATCGTAGAGCAAATGGTAATAGTGTGTTACATCTTAAACAGCCTACTAATGTACTTGCATTTTACAAATATTTTCAATTTCTATGCGAACGAATTCGCGGACAAGTCTAATTATTTTAAAAAGTTTGTCTACTAAATATCTACCTAATATAAAAAAAAATCGATATCTACGTGGATAAAGTCGCGGGCAAAAGCTAGTATAAATCATAAAAAGGTCATATTGGCAATGTGTTTCCTATAAGTTACGTAAGTATATAGTTATATTTCAAATATTACAAAAACAAAGCAAAAAAAAAACATTGCATTATTTGCCTTTTACTTGCACAAGTAAAGAAACATACAACGTCGAAAATACACTATGATTTTTCTATGAAAAATGTCATCTATACCCAATTGACATTCTCCATCGATTGACTTATCGCTCACTATGAAACATCGAATACATTTTGAGGCAATCACTATTGAGTTCGTAACGTCAGTTGTCCGCAGTCTGGTTGCACCTTCACAGACTTAGTGGAGCGTGCTCGTGAGGACATTCGCGCACACAATAGATTAGACGAGCGCTCACTAGATAGCTAATCTAACTTTTGTTTTAACTCAGTGCACTTCGTAAATGGTTTAGTTCGGGGAGCTTCGACAGTTTTAGTAGAACGTGCGTAATTTTCGTTTTCAGGTAAATTTTACATGAATAATGTGGAATTCAATTACTTAAAACATTTTATCCTTATTTCTTTTAGGGTTTCTAGAGAGAAGTAATGGATAAATATCACGACTATTCTAATTCAAGTTCAAAATTATAATAATTATAGAAAATTGTCAAATAGATTTGCAATGGTAACGTCATGGTAGTTTGTGTAATTATTTTGGTGTAAAATAAAGCGTAAACTATCTATTTGTCTATTAAATTTAAATATACAATAAACACCACCTTCACCTCACCTTCTACAAATACCTACTGCATAGTACAAAAATACATTTACTGACGGAATAATATGTTAGATTTCAGTCTGCAAGAGAGGAATTGTTTTATATAATAGAAGATTTAGAAGTAGAAATAGAATAACTAGAAGCAAATAATAATAGACGATGTTGAAATGTTTCTTTATACGAGTATATTGTCAACACCAAACTGCGAGGCTGCTCATATCTTAATTACATACCTATTTTAATTGTTTTGCAATTTCATCAAAATTTCCAGCAAATTTACGATTACTCAGAAACCATACTGAAGGATTGGTCTGGTGTCATTGCGGTCACCTGATGCCCTACGCAACGTCTCGACCAAGTCCCTAATTCAAGTAAAACGAGAAAAAATGCACAAAATGTGAAGCCGCTTTTGTATTTTAAAGTATTGCTTTTTCATTACATTTTTGTCAATCATTATACTCGAAAGTATGCCAACAACGCCCAATATTATAAATTCTCCAATGCAAAATTTTAACGAAACAACGAAAGAGTTAAGGCGCAGTTGTGTAGTTCACATTGTAGGCAAGTTTGATAGCGACGGTATGCGGGGGGTGGGGGCGACGCTAATAAATCATTTCCCACCATAAAAGAGGAATATTAAATCGAAGGAGGGGAGCGAAAATGAACGAACGACTGAAGGGAACGGGGCGATGTGAAAAATTGGGCCGTAAAAAGGCAATCCCCAATGCGCCAAAGCGATGAATAGTGAGCTATTTTCAATTACCTTCGGCTAGTGTCCGCATTGTCTGCGCCGGGAAATTGCCCGCATATTAATGACTTGACGTTTTATTATTTTTTGAATATTTAATTGGTTTTTAAAGATTTTTTTTCAACTTTTTTTTGGAGTGAGCTTTGGTTTATTACATGATCTTTTAAACCTTTAATTTAAAAAATGAGGCGAAGCAGAATAAACATGTTTTTTTTTTTTTGGATGGGATATTATCTAAGTATAATGTCTCCTCCTGTTTTAGGGTAGGTGTGAAGGTGTAACAGACTTTTACTGATTAAAACTTCTAGGTAAGCTTGCTTCTTCGTCGACAGCATCGTCGCTTTCCATAAGGTTTCAACAAGCGCGAACCTATCGACAGTAAAAAATCCACCAGTTACTTAATGTAAGACCTGGTAAGTTCCTTTGTTTTTCTTTGTTGGAGCTTTGTCATAATATTCACTTTGATGCTCCATCATAGCCAAATGAACTTTCATCATCGGCCTTTTTAATGTTCCCACTGCAGGGACACAGGCCTCCTCTCTAAGAGAGGGGAATGGGCCGTAATCCACCACGCGGGCCCAGTGCGTGTTGGTGGATGTCACATGTCTTCGAATTTTTGGTTCTAGGACATGCCGGTTTCCTCACGATGTTTTCCTTCACCGTTTTGAGAGCAGTGTTGATGAAATAAATTACACAAAGTAATGAGCCTGGCTGGGTTTCAACCCGCGACCTACAACACGTAAGTCAGGGCCGTTACCACTCGGCCACCACTGCTCTGAAATGAACTTTAATTTGTATTAATTGATTGTAATATATTTTATATAGAACACGTTCTTGCCTTGTTAACTAGAACCCTTGACCTAGGCTTAACTAGAACATTGTTGCAAATCATCATTCATCATTATCATGACAGCCTATAAAAGTCCACCGCTGGACATAGGTCTCCCCCAATTGATGCCATAATGAATGCAAATATCGATTTAAAACATATTTTGGGTACTAATCATATTTCTCTTGAAGCGTACGCCCCGCTCAGACTCCATCAGAGTCTGATATACGCCCTCGATTATTCCGCATTTTTCGTATTTAGGTGTAGATGACCCAAAAGGAACATAAACTTTCTCGATGGGAAGAAATGACAGTAACTTTTCTATTTCATTATACGAACTTGTACTTGAACTTGACAATAATTATCATCCTTGCAACATAACAGTTAAAGAAGACACAAAACAAAACCTAATAAAAATAATGCTCAATTCACTTTGACTCATGTAAGCCAACATTCAGTTGAGTGAACGCAGTACAAAAAAAAAGTCAGTACAAACAAATTAAGCTTTCCCAGACTTTTCTTAATCGCCTTATGTA
Source organism: Mythimna loreyi (assembly GCA_029852875.1). Lineage (NCBI taxonomy): Eukaryota > Metazoa > Arthropoda > Insecta > Lepidoptera > Noctuidae > Mythimna > Mythimna loreyi. The sequence continues at coordinate 16,801,182 of CM056784.1, read as the reverse complement.
GAATTAACCACTAGGTTCTGGGAAAACAAGTGTCGGGAAGTTATTCCTAGAACATTATAGGGTCTGCCAAGACTTAAATTTAGGTATTTTTTGCTTTTATTTTAGGTGCAAATTCATCAATTGACCTCTTTCACACTAGGACAAAGCGGAAGGGCGTGTTGAGTTCCGAACATGGATTGGCTTTCGAAAGGAAAATCAAGACTCTAGAACACAAGGTAATGAAGGAACATTATAGGAGCGAGTGTTGTTCAGTAAAAGTCTGACATCTCCTCTCGCTCTGCCCTAGACTGAGAATTCATACTTTTGCGCAACACAATGCATATTTATGCAGTTTTAGAACACAAAGAAAATGGCGTATTTTTTATAGACAAGGACTAAGTTAAATACTAAATATTTGAATTAAAGTTTTTTATCTAATTATACTTCTTTCTTTTTATTCAGAATTTAGAATTAAAAATGAAAGTGATATAATTTATCGTAGAGAGAACGGCAGAAGGGTCGAAGCTTATTGGGGCCAAGGGTTCGCGTTTGAAAGGAAAGCTCAGCTTTGGTATAAAGGCAATGTAGGAACGGGGTTTGCTGTTTAGTCACTAAGAGTCTCCTCTCCTGCTCCACTCAAAGTCGACATTGGATGATTTTTAACCCCACACAAAAAAATGTGATCTAATTTTATTTTTATTTTTACTAAGGCTCTTTCAAAGCCTAAAATAAATGAATTATTCATTATTTCATCCTCAATTGAGGCTAAATAAGAAGATCATATTACTGACAATCCAAAAGAAAAATAGAGGCCGGATTCTCAGATCAGTAATTTGGCCTATGTAAGTACAATAACAAAACGAATAATATGGAGCCTTAATATTTAGAGAACACACTAATAAATATTTTCGTCAAGGCCAAAGTAATATTAGGTAAGATTGGAATACGAATTATTTGTGTGTTTGATATGATATTGCTCCACTCACACACATACACGTATATGTGTGTGTATACGTGGGTATATCTTTTCTATCTACAGTTGGGTTTTTTTTTGTGGTGGGAAAAATTATCGAATGACGAATCCTTGGGCGGCGCGGGAGACAAGTGTCGTTTTATAAGTGCCCTTGTAGGCCTATATGAAATAAAAACCTTTTTGATTTTGATTTTTGATTTTGATTTTGAGACAGTGTCAGAGTTCTACTGACAAAACGACTGTTCCTTCTTGTCTTAGTTCCAGGGCCCTAGTGTTCCACTTTCGCATCAACCCTTGGCCCCAGAAGGCTTCGACTTTGCTGGGCCCCGACAGTTGCTGACAATTCCTTGAGGCGCGCGGGAATAGTGCGCGCCGTCGAGGACTTGGGCTCGGTCCCGACGGTTACCGGGTGGGCAGACAACGAGCGTCGCATTGTTCGCCGTCCCCAAGCCCGCACCTACGGTGGCCGCAAATTGGGATTGGAGACACGGTGGTGGTGGCTGCGGCGTGAGTGCCGTGTATTTTCAGTTCGGGTAATATTTGCACTACACGCATGTAAGACAAATGAAGGATGACAAAAAAGAAAGAATAGAAGAAGGGAGGGACAGGGGAAGGGTGGGAGAGGGGGAAGGGAGAAGGGTGTTAAATCATTGTATCTATGTTAAGTTTTTGATTTCAATAAATAATTAAAGAAGGACAAACTAAAAGAGTTACATATAACCTTTTTAAGCGACTTCAAAAAAAGGTGGTTTATGGTTTGACCTGTATGTATGTATGTCCGCGATTATCTCGCGTTGGTCTAAACCGATTTTGATGCGGTTTTCAGAAGAATATTTGTCACATTTAAGACATGGTTTTGGTGTTTTAACCGACTAAATACAAATTGGACCTATTTTGAAGATTTTTGTTTTGATTGATTGCGAAACCCACTGCATTGTATTCCGCTTGTTGAGGTAGGAGAGAGCTAGGATTTATTCTTAACACTTAACACGAATAAAAACACTCGCGCTTATCGGCTAGACAGCTGTCACATAAATCTGTCAATCAATATTCTTTTCATTACTTATGCTCGGAATTAAAGTCTGAAGTGGCCTGAGAAGTGAGTTGAAAGTTTTACTTTTTTTCCTTAGGGAAAATATCTTTCAAATGACAGCTGTCAAACTATAAAAAAAAAAGTTATGTATTCACATTTCTATTGAATCATGTCCCAACTTTCTTTACATTTGATGTACAACTGAAATAACGTAAAAAATAAATAAATATAGATATTTCTAAAATTACTTTTACATTTAACATAGATATGGGAAAAATAATTACCATTTTAACAAATATTGTATAATCATTTACTGAAAACAGCAGTCTAAAATCACAGTAGTGTATAGTATTAAATATATATATGTTACCGGCCAAACCCGATTTCAGGACAAACTAGTTTGGCCTAGGCTAAACTAGTTCTTCCTATTCGCGATAGGATAAACTAGTTTAGCCTAGTTCAAACTAATTTGTCCTAAGCCCGATAGGATAAACCAGTTTAGGCTAGGCCAAACTAGTTCGTCCTGATATAAATGCGCACACTCTAGGATAAACTGGTATGGACTAGTCTCAACATTCTAATATATCTAGAAAGTCAAAATAAATAGATAAATTACTGAATTGATTAATTTTCCAATTACGGAAAATACTCCGTAATTGGAAAATTAATCAATTCAGTATCAGTTTTATTAAACTATAATGATTCGTTGTTAAACAATAATAAATTTAAAATGTCCATCGGGTTGTGTCTGAAAATCGATCAGATCTACTTGGCACGTACTATAAATTTCCGAATGAAGAATGGACTGAGACTAGTCCTCTCTTCTTCTTTGTTTTCTTTTGATGACAGCCACTACACATAGATACAAGCTTATAATTTTTTTTTTGTGATGTTGGCATATTTTTTTGATATTTCGGCTAACATCTTGTCACGACCATCGTGGCCATCATAAAGTTCATTGGATGGAAGATAGTATTTTATATTACCTTTTTTTTGATCCCGATGACACTTAAAAGAAATCTCATTGATATGTGTATCCAGCCCGTCCTACCCTATGGTGCTCAAAGTTGGTAACTATCTGAACAACAAAAGTCCCAAACTGAAGATCTGTCAAAGGGCAATAGAGCGTAGCATAATAGGTGTTAAGCGAACAGATCGCGTGAGGAACACCACGCTGCGCTCTATAACCCAAATAACAGATGTCGGAGACAAAAAAGCCAGGCTGAAGTGGGAGTGGGCTGGCCACGTCGCACGAATGCATCCATGGACAGATGGGCGAAGATTATCACTCACTGGACGCCTGAGGGAGGTCGACGCCGTCGAGGTCGACCACGGCGAAGGTGGTGTGATGATCTAATCACGTTCGCGGGGCAAACTTAGCCGGAGATCTCCCAAGACAGAGAAGTTTGGAAGGAGAAAGGGAAGGCCTTTGCCCAGCAGTGGGACACAAAGTAGGCCATAAAAAAAATTATATTACCTCTGAAATATCGTTACGAACTGCAGCTACGAAACATTCAGTTGGATCAGGCCAAAGTTTTGTGAGATGCAGCTGCAACAAAAACTGTTCCACAAAAGAAGCCAGTGCAAGAAGGCAATGATACTCTGCAATGCTAAGTGCCACCAAAGCAAACCATGTAAAAATAAATAACAATTTTAATAATTGATTTAAGTTTCTATTAAAAAAAAAACAGTATTATTTGTAATAGTATGATTGTTCGTATTACCCTTAGTATTACCGTTTAAACATAACTTTTAACAACGAATTATTACAGTTTAATAAAATTGATTGTTTTTCCAATTACGGAGTATTTTATTCAGTTTATCTATTTATTTTGACTTTCTAGATATATTAGAATGTTAAGACTAGACCATACCAGTTTATCCTAGAATGTGCGCATTTATATCAGGACGAACTAGTTTTACCTAGCCTAAACTGGTTTATCCTATCGGGCTTAGGACAAATTAGTTTGGACTAGGCTAAACTAGTTTATCCTATCGCGAATAGGAAGAACTAGTTTAGCCTAGGCCAAACTAGTTTGTCCTGAAATCGGGTTTGGCCGGTAACATATATATTATTTTGTCGTTGTCAGTTCGAACGATCAATAGCCAGTACTTTTATAGCTTTTCTTTTAAATTACGAGAAAAAAAAACATTTATATTCAACAAAGAATACACAAGGCACTCAAAAAATAACAATAACAGAACAAGCCTTACGATTGCGCCAATGAGATTACTAGGTACACAAACATCAAATTATTAAAAGTTTTGTACTAAAAAACCCCTATTTCTATTTTTTTAAAAAAGAAAACATTCTTCACAAAACTGTTTACAAAGAAAAGATCTAGCAATCAATCTACCATCTTGTTTTCTCCCCTTGTTATTCCTTCCATTAGTCAAAGATTAAAATAATTAAATATTCGCTTGCGGAAGCTCTGAACACTTCGATAGCTTCATTCAATGGCTCCGCTGTATTACGGCTCTTTGAGCTTCAGGAAGCTTCGAGAAAACTCCAGTTACGCCTCGCATTTCTTGACTCCATTCATTACTGAGCTTGTAAAATAGCTCTACAAGTACAGTCAAACAACGTGATAGGTACATGTATAGGAATTAGGAAACTTACTTAGTATAAAATTATTTTTAAGAATACTAAGGATTTTTCTTCTCAAGTCGACTGAAAACTACTGTTACAATCTTCATCATATTAGTCTGAACCAGCGCTTCATGAAATTGCCCACAAGAGGACTTCATCTTTGAGAGACAGGATTACTGTACTCCCATATAATCGCAAAAGGTAGAAAGCCACGTTGTACAATTTCTTTTTTGAGCAGTTGTGAGTTGTCGAGCGAAACAAAACCGAGTGACAACATATTTAATCTATAATTCTAGCTTATGTAATAGGCCAGACCAGAAGAGACAGTATTCGATTATCCACCATGTGTGCCAAGTATAGGGTAGGTTCTACCTGATTTACTTTATCATAAAAAACCTGATTTACTTTCAAATCCTTGTTATGTCTCTATTTAGATGTGAGAAAAGTTAAGCTGGCCTTTGTATATGAAATTATTAATTATTTTGTACTATGTTAAGTTTTGTTGTGATTGTATTTTGTTTGAGAGCAGAAGCTACCGAGTTACAGTAATGGTGACCAAGCGATAACGAATCCGACTTATTTTAAGTTGCAGGTTTAAACCCAGTCTACCACATTACTTTGTGTAGATTACTTTATTACCTCTTTCTTGGAAAACATCGTGTCAAGTGTCAAACATCGTGAGTAAACCGATACTTATGTCCAAGAATTAAAAATAAGAAGACATGTGAAGGTGGGTTTTGTTTGAGCTGTTCACTCTCCTAGAGATAAGGTCTGAGTCCCAGCAGAGGGAACATTAAAAGACTATGATTCTGCTAACTTTTGATTTACGATAAAGGATAAGATTACGAGTAATGCCTTTTTTTCAAATGTACCCAAATTCCGAGATATTTTGAAATACACAAAATAAAAAACATACGGTTCACACTAATTTATCCGACACTGGTCTCAATCTCTTAAAAGTCACCAATAAAAATAAGCGGCAGGCTGAGGAATTCCTGGACACATGAATAATTTTGCCTGTACACCAATTTCATCGGTCGAGTGTACCTACAACATGCAGCACGAAGGAAGCGGGGCAAGTTTTGCCGATTTATCCCAGCTACTGCAGAAATGTAGTCTTTATTAGTCAATTTCTACTATTGTTCTTTGGTAGAAGGATTATTTCGCGTTGGTTTTGGAGTCACTGCGCTGGTCCGTTTCGACTTAGCTGCTCTTTGTGGACAATGCAATGTGCTGCATTGACTCCTTGGCACTTTTTGTTATAGTGGGCAAAAATCATTGACGAATCCCGAGCTTGGGCGACGCGGGAAACAGTATCAGACTCTTACTGACGAATCACCTCACCCCGTTCCTTCATTGCTTTTCGCACTGGGGCCAAGCCTTCCTTTCAGAAAGAGACCCTGGGCTTCAGTATTTAGATTTTTGATGAACATCACGTCTAAATGGCTTGTTCGTATGTTTTTAAAAAAGTATTTAATTTGATATACAAATGTTTAACTTTTTTATAGAACTTAGTGTTATTTATTTGCAAAGAGTTATAACTAAAAGGCAAAAAGTGAAGATCAGGCAAAAACCATTGTGTTTATTTTTATGAAACTTTTTTTTGAACTAAAAGATAACTTAAGTATCAGCTTTTATTCATATTGTGTTTGATAAATTAATTACAAATTATTATTTGAATAATCTTGATGCGCGAGAAGTGATGTTAGCTCATTTTTTGTTCGCTCAAGGTCGCTGGCATTTAGTTTTGCCTGTATAACCATGCTGCTGGGTAGTGCGCTGTTAATAGGAAGCGCTTGAATAGCTTTGTACTGTGAAACGAGATTAGTACTCCGAGGTCCGCTGCTGCGTGACAATCGAGTACAATATGATCGATAATGTGGTATTCTAATCGCATTACACTGGCAAAATTATCTTACGGCATGTCTCAACAGCGTCACACTATACTGCATAGCATACGGGTTGAGAAGCGCACAAGCGCTTCGCTATTGAAGCGTGCTATTTAACCTTTCGAATACTGTAATTAGAAACAATAGAAAGGCAATAGGTGTGCGAACGCCAGCTTTTGCTCGGGGCTCAAGTTTTGTTTTTTTTCTCAAGAGGACAATTAGGGCTCAAGAGTTTTACCGCGACAACGAGATATTTGGGGTGGTAACCCCAAATATCTCTCAATCTGCAGTTCTAAGAGGAGATACCAAAAAACTATAATCTACATCTACACTTCTACACTAATATAATAAAGAGGTAAAGTTTGTTTTTTATTTTTTTGTTTGTAGGAGGTAATCTCTGGAACTACTGGTCCGATTGGAAAAATTTTAGCAACAATAGAAAGCTGCTTCACCCCTGAGTGACATAGGCTATATTTTATGTACGCGGGCGAAGCCGCTGACAAAAGCTAGTGCCAATACAAAACGGGATTTGGTATGTAAAGGGGGGGTAGTACTTTTACATAGTTTGATTAATTCGATAGCAATAGACCGCACACTACCCCCTGTATTATTTTAAGTTCTTAACATCCATCCTAAGGTTGTCTAGCAGATATTATCGCTGTTAGTGACAAGACTAGCGTTGTAGGTACCCATAGATTTAAATGTAAAGTTCTGTTACTTATTGGTATTTATTATATAAATTTTAATCTATCTATGTAAAAGTCTGATACGCCCTCCCACTTCACCCTAGAGCGGAAGAAATCATTGATGATTTCACTCCTAAAAAATAAAATAAAAAAAGGTAGCTCTCTCTATTAATATTTGTAGAAAAGTAAATACGCATACTGTCTTCCTATATATTATGATTTTTATTTTCCGTATTCCCTCCCTTATAACGTCTTACTGGAGAATACAAAAGTATTCTGACAGCAAATAATGCCTGAGATTGAACGGTTTATTATTTATGATATGTTTTAGCTACACAAACAGATAAAAATGATATTTGTTGCATAAAATCTAAATGTTTTCCATTCTCTGATTTTATTGAAAACGAGAGATATCCACTAATATTTATGAATTCATAATCCTATTTTACTTACTTTCAGATCATATTAATTTTTCATTGTAAAAAAGGACACCCCGTTGGGTGGGGTGTTTAGTCAGTAAGAGTCTGACACTGTTTCCCGCTCTGCCCATGATTCGTCATTGGACGATTTTTGTCCTAGAACTGAAACTTAAAAAAAAAATTACGTGTGTATAAAAGAGATCATGAGGTTTCTCCACCACACCCCTCTAGTCAGCCATATCACATTCCAATAACATGAAATGCTAATTACTGGTTCATTTTATCCAATTTGAATAGTTTTTCAGAAAAAAAAATGTGTTATTGTACAGAATAAACATAGTATTGTATACAAAAAAAATCACATGAAAACATCCAATTAGGCTCTCGTGTATGGTATGATTATTTTCATACGTATTCGATTTCATGAATATTTGATGAATCTATACAGATACGTGTGGGTATCTACAGTGATAATTATTACTCGATCAATTGGCTTATATATCAATAGCAAATTTTAACCTGGTGGTTACGGTGGAGCACACGGTCGAGGTGTGCCTCGCATGGGCACAGCATCGCCGTATCCTCGTGGGGGCGATCAACGACGGCGATCTCTCGCGCCGGGTACTTGGTAGAAGCCATGATCTGGAGTAGGAGGAGTGGTACGTGGTCGCCTCCTTTTGCGTAGTATTAATGCTTGCAAACGAGGAGGCTGACCGCATAAGGCAATGACGCTCACGCCCCAGACGCCGGCGCCGCCGTGATTCCGATCCCGACTTCCGGCCACTTTAAGCGCGGTCTTGTGAATGGCGAGCAGCAAACCGTAAACACCCTGCAGAAGGGTCGAAGCCAACTGGCGCCAAGGGTTCGCGTCTGAGAGGAAGGCTCTGGCCCTGGTATATAACAACGTAGAAATTCGGTAGGTTACACAACGCCTAAAACCCAGCTTACATTAAAAATACCATTTAACAAATCATAATAATACCTTTTCCCCGTTTCCCTTGTCGCCCAAGTAAACCCTATCTTAAAAGCGATCTAAAAACAATATTTCTTGTAGATACTTAAAAATTAATTTACGTGGACCGAGTTCAAATAACGACCTTCGGAAAACTTCTCTAATGGCCTCCCCAAAAGGCCTCGAACCCTTGAAGCCGAAGAACCCGTCCAAAAGGCCTCGGAAAGCCGAGAACCCTAGGAAAATGTAGGTACTGAGGACAGAAAGCTATATAGATAAATGGAGCGATCGCCAGCCCTTACGCGATTTACCAATAAATAAGAGGATATACGCAGTCCCAACAATAAATTGCCTCATGAGAACTTGTATCGAGCGATATTCCGGTATACACATGTTTTTGTATCTGGTTTGTGTAGACTAATTTTATGAAGGCGAAAGTTAGTGAGACTGTGTGTATGTTTGATACTCCTTCACGTTGAAACAGCTGAACGGATTTCGATGAAACTAAGGTACATGGGTAGACACAAGGGAAACTTTTATCCTGGGATTTTTTCTACTATTACACGGGCGAAGCCGCTGGCAGTAGCCAGCGTTTGTTCCTTCTTTTTTTACTATTTTCTAGAAATTTGCCTGATACCGTAAGTGTGTTTACAAACATGTAAATACATTTATACATGATACTACGATCTGAGACATAAATCTGATACATATGAAGGCCATATAAACTAATGAGCTTCAACATCACTGCTTATCATCAGGTGGGATCGCAGTCAAGCATTCCGTGGACGAAACGAACCTACGACACGTATCACAGTAGCCACTTGCTTAACCACTGTGCTTGCGTTTGCCCACTATCCTACCTGATGGTAAGTTATGGTTTGACTATAACAATTACTGACAGATCTTGCTTAGAAGCACCTAATCTAATACAACTTAAAGTTTTAAATGAACACATTAGGACGTAGCAACAACAGTTTATCTGCAAAATCTTATAACGCAGAAGCTCTTATAAGTAGAATTAATAACAAAGATCATATAATATTCTCCTTGTTACGATAACTCTGCGTATATAGAAAGAAAACCAAACAAATAATAATTTTATTCCCTCTCGCATTTTTGCCTGTAATACTGTATTTTCTTTTTCTGAAGTCGTATCTGCTCTCTTCTAATAACTTTGAATGTTCTAGTACTTTAAAAAACTCATTTTCTTCCGACTGAGTTCCCAGTTTCGCCTAGAGCTATGTCACAGGAGAGCAGTAAAGATATTAGATTTACAACCGTTCTATTTTAATGTTTATTAAATACTTCTTTGGTCCATTTCTCCTTGAAGCAGCTGGAATTTAAAAGCGAATGTTAAAGTAGTTAACAAGAATCTTGGAAGCAATTTTGACCTCTAATAACTTTAGGTCAGCTTTGGTGGCAATTTCCTTATGTGCGTCCGTACCTAAGCTCCTCTAAGCTCTATACTAATAAATGTGGTAATGTTTTTGGATTTCAAACACAGTTTCGCTTTTTGCTGACTGAGAAACAAATGGGATAGCAAGGGTCTTGTACAAAGGCTTACATGTGGCTTAAGGCTTTGAATATTCTGAGTACCACAAACGTGCCCTAGTTATGTTTGAGAATGGAAATTAATTTTGTGCCTTGCAATGACGTTTAAAAAAAAAATGAGGGTCGGTCAGTCTTGCGTCCGTATTCCGGACGCACAAAGTCAGTGGGACGCAGCATCATCGGTAAATAACGCCATGTAGGACGCAACGTGTCCTTCGAGATGTAAATATTTATATACATACGTATATATTATTTTTGTAGTATATGAATTTAATTAGTTATGTATTGTATAGGTATATGTAAATAGTACGCCACGAACTACCCGTGTATCTTTCTCCTCTGTCAAATCCATCCAAAGATTGTCTTTAAAAAATCGCTTTTAGCGATAAGACCGCCCATTGTAACACCGTAGTAATTTTAAAGTGTCCTTATGTACCAGGTTTTGTTTATGGTGTACCTACAATAAAGTGTTTATCTATCTATCTATCTAAAGTTTTCACACTTCGTAGGTAGTTACTTAAGTGAATATTAAAATTTATTTTACAATCATGCTGGCCACATTTGGGATCGCGCCTCGTCCTGGTGTTGCAACCTTATATAATTATATTAAATCACCTTATTTTTATGTATTTACAATTCGTCTGTATTTTTAGTTCCTTTTATTTATTTTATTTTGTTTAGACTTAACTACTGCACCGTTCCGGTGTCTTATGTCAACATCGCCACCGGCCCACGCTGAAAACCAGCGCTGTGACCCATCGTATTATGCGTGAAGGCATAGCTTTATGCTGAACATTCGGCCGTTTTGCGCGGATGTGGCGCATATTTCTCTTATGCAATTGAATTGATCTGTTTGCTAGTTTAAAGTTTGCGTCAGTACGCGTAAATAATCTGTTTTCTTTCTTTCTTTTGGATAAAAAAATTATGTATCTGTCGGAAACGGCTTGGATTTGTTAACAAGACAAGGCACGCCATCTAGCGGCAACTAGAAGAACTAAATAAAGATGGCGCGCCTGACAGTCAGTGACGTATCCGCTTTGCTACGAGCTTGTGGTGGGGTGAACCGACCCGCACGGGGAGCGGGCACACTTTGAGCCAAGCCGTCGCAGAGTCAAGACGTTCTGAATCTGTCCGTGTTGTTGTAATTTGTAATTTGTGATAACAGTGCACTGTACCGAAATGTATTGAGAAGTAAACCGATTCAACTCCTACCCGTTGTTATTCATTGCACGATACCCACATACGCCCACATGATAGATCTGATAGACCAGAGCTCGAACACCATCCTGGACACGAGCCGACATCAGAAGTGGGATTCAATCGTGCAAATGAATCGACAAGCTATGTGAGCAATAATTACGCAACACTGAAGAAAATGGTGAGAACAAAGACTGTTGAGAAGTTGAGAGAAGAAGTTGGCGGTTAATATTCGAAATTCGAAAATGAAGACCCGGATCGAAGCATAAACTTGAATGGTCTGATTAGGTTTTTTCTGGGGTTTTTCCCTAATCCTGAGCAACGAATGTTGGACCATGGTGACGTTGTTGCCCCAGAGCGCAAACTACAACGTTCTACCCAGATTGTGAATCTACCCAAATTCGGCCCGGAGAGACGAGAGCAATTCAGAAATCACTATGGAAAAATTGGACATACACAAACTGAAAACAAGAATATTCAAGCCTCAAGACCACCGGCAATAAGGTAGCAAGCCAATCCAGGTCGGCTTTGGAGAGCAGAGTTCTTGATGGAGATTTGGATCCCTGAGAGAAGTGGCGCGGTGGTAACCGTGACGGTGCCGTTGTGACAGCGAGCGATGGGTTGACGTCGTGGTCGCCGATCTTTCATCAGAAAAAGGTCAGACATTCTCATTCCACTTTTATTCTAAAGTTGAGTTCTCATTCGTCAAAGATTTTTTTATGGTGGGTGAAAATCATCTACACACACGCATACAAACACTTTATTCACATGGTTAAACACAATTTAAGTAAACCTAACCTATCACTTGATTTTTTATCTTTTTTATTCACAATTTGTATCAAGCAGATAATGGGAGAGGGCACTGACTTCTGTAATACAGGTTTTTACCTAGCACAGAAGTCAGGGTTTTCATAGGATTCTTGTAAAAAAGTTTGTGAATAAACTATTATTATTATCTAATGACGAAATCCGCTCTTGGGCGGAGCGGGAGACAGTGTAGGTTGTCAGTAAATTTTGGGGTAGATTTAAAGTAAAATGTTACATTGACAAGTGTAGGTGACATATTATGACGGTACTCGGTACAGATCATTACTTGTGTCGTTGAAATTGATAATAGGGACTAAATCGCGATTTTATTGCGTGAACCAACATCTATTTGCGAAATTAAATCTTAGGCCGTGAAATATTGTTGCAAAGGTTCAGTTGAATTAGTGACCGTGAAACATTTTTTTGAAAATAGCTTAGGTTCATGGCTTAAATAATTGTAATTACAAAGTACCCTCAGTAGATCCGATAATAACCGTTTCGATCTTTTTATGACGGTGACAGTTCTCCGAAATTGTTGTTGACACCGACGTGTCCTTGAACATAAACATGCGATTATTTCTGTGTCGTTTCGTTAATAATTGGACTATTTTACTATCGGTATGCTACAAACGCGTGCAATAAAAAGTGATCTAAATCGTTCGATTAATTTTGACTGTATAAAGACGACAGCAATAGTTTGGCGAGGATGAATTAAAAAAAATAATTCGTAAGCGGGTAAATGAATTATGGTGCGACCGTGTAATTCAATGATTGCAAAAAAAAAAAGACCTGAACTAGTCTTTTAGTTAAGAAATACGACGCGTTAAATTAAATGTGCAGAGACTATCGAAGACTAAATAACAATACCGTACCGAATCGTTATTCGTTGCTATTTATCTCGGATCAAATATCTGTTACACGACCTAGGGTAGTGATCGTTGTATTTTCAATTACATATTCCCAATGTTTGATATAATTAGAGTATTGGTTTAATGATACAATAGTTTTGAGAGCGTCGACTAAAGCCGGAATAACGTTACATTTGAAACAGTGATCCGTTTTTGATAATTAAATTCAAGTGGTGAGGCTCTTCATCCGTGGTGGATAGTGTCATTCGATATGGTTTGATCCTAGGCGGGTGATGAAAAGTAAGGAGGCTAGATCCAAAGCGGATGATGCCCTGTAATAGTGCCAATATCTTGACACGAAATTATTTCTGATCGATTTTGGTCGCGCGTTATCTGCCGTTAATGACAAAAGATGACGTAATTCCCTAGATTGATTTAAATATCGTGAAAGATTATGCGTTACGCAATAAATACTGTGTAGTACCATATTAAAGGTGTACGAGGAGATAAAACCAACCTACCCACAAACAATATAAAAAAAAAAAGAAAGACAATAAAAAAAACCGTTTGAAGTAATAGAGAAGGAAATTCAGAGCTTATAAAGTAGACGTACGATGAAGTAGTTGAAATAATTAAGTTTACAATATGATCGGACACTAGGAGATTAGATTTATAGGCGTAGCTTAATAGAAAACAATATCTAGTGGCGACAGTAGACCGTCAGTACCTTAAATTAGGGACGTATTTTGTAGGAGACCATTAAGTAGTTAGAGACTTGGCGATCCTGGAGGGATGCGCAGGTGTGGATGACCTAGAGGTTACTGGGCTATGTGTAGCCAGAGATCATATGTAGAGCTCAATTATTGGTGTTTTGGATTAGTTTGATTAATTGTGTGTGCTGTAAAGGTATCACAATAGGTTAAGAAAGAAGCACTTGTACACCAACCGAGTTAGGGAAGTATTTGAAAAAAAAAGGAATAAAAAAAAGAGAGAAAAAAAAAGATGAAAAAAAAGGAGAAAAAAAAATGAGAAAAAAAAATGAGAAAAAAAAGGAGAAAAAAAAGAGAAAAAAGAAAGAAAGTAACAAAAAAATGTAGGAAAGAGTCATTGAAGGGAAAATCCGGTCCAATGACTCAGCTAAAGGGGTTGCGATCCGACCTAGCCCTCTGACTATAAGGATTGCAATCCGGTCTAGCACGTTTAGCTAAAGGGACTGATGTCCGGTCTAGCATTCGCTAAAGGGACGGATGTCCGGTCTAGCATTCGCTAAAGGGACTGATGTCCGGTCTAGCATTCGCTAAAGGGACTGATGTCCGGTCTAGCATTCGCTAAAGGGATATTTATCCGGTCTAGCACAATCGTCTCCAGTTCTAATACTGATGAGATAACGTAGTACTTGTGGTAAGCTGAAGGGTTAACCGGACCAAGAAGCTAATCTTGTAGGGTCAGTGGTTGACCGGACCAAGAAGTAAGCCTTATAGAGTCATGACTGACTGGACCAAGTGCTTAAAATTCTGAAGGGCCTAAGTAGACCGGACCAGAAATAGTAACAGTATGACAATTTTTATTACCCAAAATTTTTATTTGGTTTATTGAGTAAAGATTTGTTGTCACATTAAGCGATTGACTGCGTGTTGCGAGTTCAATTCCCGCACTAAGCAGATATTTGTGTAAATGGTCGCTCATGGCCAAGATGTGAATTTTTAATCTTGTGTGTGTGACACGTAATCTCAAACTTGCGTGTTTGGGACTGCACTCGCGATGCGAGATTAATTCCTAGTGTTTGTCAGGAGTGACCGAGCTATATGATACTGCGAGATGTGTTTTGTTTCAGAGTAACACACAGCGCTGGATGACTAGTTGGAACATTTCATCAGTGGACATCTTCCAGCTGAGGTGGCGATGACGACTAACACACGAGGACGTGTGTCTTTCAGGATGGCCGTGTCGGAAACGGCTTGGATTTGTTAACAAGACAAGGCACGCCATCTAGCGGCAACTAGAAGAACTAAATAAAGATGGCGCGCCTGACAGTCAGTGACGTATCCGCTTTGCTACGAGCTTGTGGTGGGGTGAACCGACCCGCACGGGGAGCGGGCACACTTTGAGCCAAGCCGTCGCAGAGTCAAGACGTTCTGAATCTGTCCGTGTTGTTGTAATTTGTAATTTGTGATAACAGTGCACTGTACCGAAATGTATTGAGAAGTAAACCGATTCAACTCCTACCCGTTGTTATTCATTGCACGATACCCACATACGCCCACATGATAGATCTGATAGACCAGAGCTCGAACACCATCCTGGACACGAGCCGACATATCTTTTTATCCTGTGATCTTTTTTTTTATGGTGGGCAAAAATCATTCAATGACCAATCGCGCTCTTGGGCGAAGTGGGAAACAGTGTCAAACTCTTACTGACTAAATACCCCACCTCGTACCTTCATTGCTCTTCGCACTGGGGTCCTGAGACCCTGGGCCCTAGTAGCCTTCGACCCTTTTGCAAATTGCTTACGTATCCTGTGATCTTAACTTTGGCAGGCACCAAATTTCGACATTGTAGCTATTCGTGATACTAAATGAATCCTAAAAACTGAAATCCGTCTAACAAACTGACTGGATTTAAACATGAATACTAACAAGAAACTCATTTTCTCTTAGATAACTGAGAATCCAGTTTTAAACGCGTTTTTGTCAGAAAACAATGTTCGTTCCTTTAAAAGAGATTCTCTTTCTACCGTAATGAAAAAGTTTGACGGTCGGCTGCGAGATTGTTTTGTGTTTCGATTAAGGAACTTCGTAACTGGTTTATTTTTTTAATTGCTTTTAATGTTGATTGGCTATTGTTGGTTCGGGGTTGACAGTTGTTTTTGCAAATTTCAATCAAGTGTATGATTTGTGACCATTGTGCGGATCCAAAAGGGTTGAAGCCCAGGGTCTCTTTCTGAAACGAAGGCTTGGCCCCAGAGCGAAAGTCAAAGAAGGAACGGGGTGGGGTGTTTAGCCAGGTGGGATCGCAGTCAAGCATTAGATTACATTATTATTGCAATTAAAAAAAAAAAACTATCGAATTTGTTGAACAGATATGTTATGACGACATAGCCCAAAGTATAGCCAAACTTAAGTGGCAATGGGCAGGGCACATATACTTACTGCTTTATCCTTTAGTCACATAATCTACTATTTTTTTCCGGGAGTATACAATCCTTCCTTAAATGATTTTCAGCAGGTACTTTTTAATACTTTTGACTATAAACAAGTTTTCTCGTTCACAGAAAGACAGGAGTCCTAACACCACCATTCATCATTCATCTTCACTCGCATTCAAATCCCCTTCGTTGCTGCTCACTATCAGGTGGGATCGCACTGAAGCACTAGTTTATAGCTATTATCTACACTAATATAATAAAGAGGTAAAGTTTGTTTTTTTGTTTGTTGGAGGTAATCTCTGGAACTACTGGGCCGATTGAAAAAAAAATTGCAACAATAGAAGGCTGCTTTACTCCTGAGTGACAAAGGCCATATTTTATGTACGCGGGCGAAGCCGCTGACAAGAGCTAATAATATATATTGTTAGATTAAAAAGTCGATAAGTGGGAGCATCTCTACGACACCGCGTTCTATCGCCTCGCACTACGTTTCAGTGTGTCATACTTTGAATAGTTTTGTAAGTTGGAATTAAATGGTTTATGTATGTGTTGAAACTACTTTTATCTTTAATAGAATATTTAAATGCAATTCAAAATTACTTTCAAGCTCATTCAACATTTATGTCGAATAACAAAGGTTTGCTGACACAACTTATAAATGAGTTCTCAGAAGGTACGATACAACTGAAAGTGAAAATTTAGGCAAATCTACCTTCAACAGCCTACGCCACAAAGCTTTCATAGCATCTTAAAGGCTGCCGCTCCATCATTAATATTCTGAGGAAAGGTACCTTACCGCTGAACATAGAGTGACCCTGTAAATCCCTTCCGCGTGTCTCATGTGACCTCAGGGATGTCCCCACCTGATCTTATTCCTGACAGAGGTCATATGCCAGTGGGGTTTGTTCTTACATCTCTTTTTATATGGTATACTGGTTTTGTCTAGATAAACAGATTTTTGTTGCATGAAAAAGTCGTGTTTTTAAATATATATCGATGTTTTGCTAGTTAGTGTGTCATTGTGTGAGTGACGTCATTTCAACTCTCAGTCGAAATGGTTAGAACAAAGGAATTGTGGGCGTGGCCAACTCCAAGCGTTCATTCTAAACGAAACGATTGTGATTTGGTTCGGGGTGCTGTGCGACCTTATATTTGAGCTTGACTTACCTGTTGGTCTAGTGGTTAGTGGTCCGAACTGCTATGCCCGAAGTCGTGGGTTCGTTCAAACCCAGGACAAATGTTTGTGTGATGAGCACGATCATTTGTTCTGTCTCTGGATGTGATTTATCTACAATATGTATGTGTTTAGAAATATATGAGTATGTATATCAGTTGTCTAGTACTCATAACACAAGCTATGCTTAGCTTGAGACTAGACGACGTTGTGTGATAAATTGATAATTGTCGAATTAATCTAATTATTATTGTGGAATATATTATTATATTGTATTAATTCAATGGCCGTTTTTTTTAAATATCCGTCATATTCATTGATGTAATGAAAACAAAATTCAAGAACAATAAACAAAACAAAATTTAAATAAAGACCTTTCAAATCTGAAGCGTACGAAAAAACAGAGGCTGTCATAAAAAGCTGTCTAACTGTAAATGAGCGCCGTTCAAAGGTCACAAGATCCATTCATTGTTTTATAAAGTGGGAATTTGCGTATAATAAAAACTGGCGTACTGTTCTGTAAGAAAATAGTCTTGAACGCAGCCTTGAACGCAGCGTTGAACGCAGTCTTGAATGCAGCCTTGAACGCAGCCTGGAACGCAGCCTTGAACGCAGCGTCGTAATCTGTGCTTATAGGGGAGAGATATAAGACTTTTGATGATTTTAATTTCAACATCAAGTCTTAATGGCTAGTCAGTTTGTTTTGAAAAAAATATATGTGTACTAGACTATTTTACTAATAATTTGATATACTAACATTTATGATTATTTTCATTGAACTTGCTGTAATATATTTTCATTGTAATGTCTAAGACAGAAATAAAAGCGAAGATTAGGCTAAAACTTTATTATTATTCCGTATATTTAGCTTACTTACATATTTTGCAATTTTTTTAATTGATTTTTTACAAAATATAAAAAATATCTATCTAGGTACTACTTTTGATGTGATGCAGCACCCTGTCAAACAAACAAATAGATAAACAGACAGACAAACTGACAGCGGAGCCTTAGTGTCCCGTCATTACGTACGGTACCCCAAAAAGGCTAATAAAACATTTATGAAAAATAAAATCTCGTATTTGAAAATCCATAGTCACGGCTGTCGAGGTGTCAATTCTGATTTATTGGAGGCCGAATTAAAAAATCACTCGATTCGGTAAAATACCGATGACGTTTTACCGGAGTTCGTTCGCTCATTCAGTGTAATCCCGAATTATTTATGGTGTTATTATCGCTTACAGGACCGATACCCGGTGTCGATATTTGTAGGGATCGTAAATTGTTAGGTAGGGGAAATAATTCTGATGGATGTAACGAGAAGGCTTTTCTTTCTTAGTTTTTTTTTCGTGTTAATACAGCAAAAGCTGGGAATTAATAGGAATGCTTTGCCGAAATTGTGTTTGAGTGTAGAAGAAATGTGGTAGTAACAAGTAGTTTTATTTTATTGGGATTTTATAGCTTATCGTGTTTTCTAAAAGAAGTTGCAACCCTGTACCAAAACAGGCATTGTTGGAAAGATTTTCCACAGGATGGAAAGGTATCTAATAAATATGTATATGGATATCTATTATCTAGCATCTATATGCCGATCTAAGACCTCACATGAACTCTGTAGGGCTAAAACTTAAATAAATTATCATTACTTTATATCTACTATTGGATTTGGAGACTTGGCGTTTAGATTCTTATACGTTTAAACGCCAAGTTTAGAGTCTTTAAGACGTCCTTAGACGTTTTTTTCAAACCAGCCAACTTCTCTTTAGAACAAAATTAAGCCTGCCTGCTTGTTCAGCGCAAATTTGATGGAATTCAGTGAACCAGTGAATACAGTGAGTATGCCGGCTTATTTCGGTTACTTTTATGCATTCAAGGTACACATAGGCGATTGATTCCTCCATCTTTATGCATGCTTTACACAGAGGCGTATGTCCTTAATACAACTAGACGATAAGTATTGTCTTACCAACTAAGGCTCTAAGAAGTTGACATACACTACCCGTCTCTAAGTTTACATACGACCTATTTTTGTTATTAAAAAATCTACTAATAAA
This sequence comes from Mythimna loreyi, assembly GCA_029852875.1. Classification (NCBI taxonomy): domain Eukaryota; kingdom Metazoa; phylum Arthropoda; class Insecta; order Lepidoptera; family Noctuidae; genus Mythimna; species Mythimna loreyi. The sequence continues at coordinate 16,781,882 of CM056784.1, read as the reverse complement.
ACAAGCTGGCATATAAGAAGAAAAAATAGGGAATATTTGCTACGTGGATGCGATCTGCAGTGGCTTATAGCGACTGCGTACCTTAGTAGGCCATTGCAAACACACCCTGGCCAAATGGTGTCTGAGGAGCGTATAATGGTGAACCACTCCAAGACCCAGTCCAAACGAGGTGGTCCTGACTAGACGATGACCCACTTACTAAAAACGCCACTGATGCCGCTATAAGTGTGACCGCCTAATGGGCCCAAATTGAGGAAAAAAGAAACCATCGATTCTAGAAGAAGACAAACAAAATCAATACTCGCACAGCTGCCAAAGCCCTAAATATAACTTCATAGAGATAATCCCCACTAAAGTCACAGCCGTCAATAGTACTCCACATTGTCATTCACCCATTAGACATTCAGTAATTGGAACATGTCGACAAAGTTTCCCAACTCAAAGGCACTGTAGTCCGTAAGTACGGAACCAGGAGCCCGAGGCTAATAATTTCAAATCGGAACAGTTACAAGTTCGACAGACTAGGTAATGGTGGGTCCTTGGGGAGGGACGATTCAATCGATGTGGCACGTTTCTGCGAAGGCTGAACGGGTCCCCAAAGGAGCGCTATGTTCGGGTGTAAATAATGCTGATACGATATCTTAGTTGTCGTGAAGTTTCATGTTATTGGTGGCAGGTAGTTTTGTTTTATAGGCTCGTGTGTACAGCATGTGGAAGCGTGTTTGAGTTTGATTTTGGATTGTTTACATAGGTTCAATCAATTTGGATAGGATTGTTAATTTCTCAGTATAGAGGGTGTAACGGAAATGGGTTGGCATATTTACACATATGTGTCTAAATACAATTGGAGTGTCGTTCATTATATGAATGTATATTCGATGCCTATAATAACAAGGCTGTTTTTTTTTAAACTAGAGTCTAATTTTTTATCTATTTTTTTTTCTAAAATGCTTACAATATTCTTACATCAAGTCTGGCCCCACACGAAAACCTCTCTGGGTTTATCTGTATTTATTCCAGATAATAAAATGGTCCCAAAGATCACCCATGGTATTTTGACCCATTTTAACATGAATTTTATTGATATTATAAGAAGTAATTTAAGGTACTTTTATTTTGAAAAAGTTTTAGAGTTAGAGCAGAGTTACTGTGTCTTACATAAGTTATAAATAAATATCTGTACATATAAAAATAAAGTTTAAAAACTAACACCCGACTACTTAAAAACACGCTCTAAAAAGTACGAAACAAGAAAACAAGAAAGCCGTGGTCGTATACCACTTTTTTTAATTTATTATTCTTATGGCATACGACCACGGCTTTCTTGTTTCGTACTTTTTAGAGCGTGTTTTTAAGTAGTCGGGTGTTAGTTTTTAAACTTTATTTTTATTTAACATATTTTGGAGTTCTAAATAGGTTAATCTTGGGTTCATTGATTTCTCAGCCCATGAATACAGGTAAAGTCATAAGCAAATGCTAGTAATATATATATATATTCAAAATGTACAAGTAAAGCGCTTTCAAATGATACCAAACACGGCATATTTATCTTAACTTTATTTTTTTACTTCGTATGTTTTGTCCGCTAGAGGGCGCCACATTAGATTTTGTGAAATCCCATATAGCCTATAACCAGCGGACAATTAAGACGCTTCTAATGATATGTCATTTGTCGAATTCTGATAAGTAGTTTAGAAGTTTCGAGGGAACAGATGAACATCCATACCCACATACATACATACATACATACATACAGGTCAAAATCATAACCCTCCTTTTGCTTCGCCGTAGTCGGGTAAAAAGGAGAAACTGACTGACTAACATATCAACGCTCAGCTGAAACTGCTGGGACTAGGAGCGTGAAATTTTGCACAAGGTTTCTTTTTGTGACGTAGACGAGCATCAGCGGAGGGGGAAATTCACCACCTATGAGGAGGAACAGGGGTTCCAAAATTTGTGCAGAAAAACAGATGTTCACGCAGGCCAAGCCACTGGTAAAGGTTAGTTATTAGATAAGTTTAGATTCCAGTAACTCCTCCAGCTTCGCAAGACTGCTAAGAATCATTGAAATTTCAGCTTTTTTTTTGTTATAATACGGCATACGCATGTATTAATTCTTCCTTATCACTTTATCTATTGGTGAAAACTTCACGAAAATCAGTTCAGTACTTTTTGAGTTTATCGCGGTCATACAGACGGACAGGTACGGAAGGGGTTTCGTTTTAAAATATGTACCTATGGATTTTTAAGCGATTTTTTAAGTGTTTAATGTAGGTAAATTATTATTTATTATTTTTATTATTGCTAGCCTGTGCTGTCCCACTGCTGGGCAAAGGCCTCCCTCCATTCTTTCCATTTATCTCGGTCGCTCGCCATATCGTTCCAATTCCCAAGGAAGACATCCAGGTCGTCCCGCCATCTCCTTCGTGGTCTGCCGCGGCCCCGCGTCGCTGTGTCCGGGCACCAGTCCTGTGTTTTGCGGGCCCACAGCTCGCTAGACATGCGGCAGACATGTCCTGCCCATGTAGGTAAATAGACTTAGTAAAAGTCTGTGTAAAATGTTAACACAATATGTCATTGTGTTTATAATTGTTAGTTATTTTATTATTGGTATTGTTTTTGACTGAATTGTTTGAATGTTTTATGCAAAGCTTTAAAGAATAATTTAAATATTTAAGACTTTTCTTTTAAGAATTTTCGAACTTATTGTAAGTTTTTAATTGATTTAAAGATATGTTGTTATATCTCAAAATATGTCGTGGTGCCCTTTCAGGGTCTTTATTTATACATAGCTTTAGGCTTGTTTGTTACCATCTTAACATTATTATGGAAGCAAATGAACTTGATAATCACAACTTCCTCATGATCGTAATTTCTATTCTCCTTACAAATATGGTCAGATTCGTCTTCCGCAACACAAGCTCAAGAAGTTTTTTTCTTCCAAATCCGCATCGATCCCAAACTCGATAGCTCTTGACTTTGCTGCAGAAGAGCGGTCGAGCAACATCATATCGTCAATACACAGAACTGGGTCACTTCGGCTCAGATCGGGTCAGTTCGGGTCAGTTCGTTATTTACTGAATACTCGCTTTTTGATCACGATATTATTTGGACGGTGAGTTATTTGTTTGTTGATCAATATTAGCGTGTTGATCTGTAAATTAAAAATGAATATTATACTTTTAAATCGGCTTTATTTTGTGTTGTTACGTGGAAAATTTATTTACTCTTATTTGGCATTAAAAGAGGGGTAATAACATTGATGGTATGTAATGTAACTTACTTTGAGTGACCATAGGGCTGGCTCTTTCTTTGCCCAAAGAATTAGCATTGCCATTCAACGTAGCAATGCACAATGCTGCCAGTCTTCTGGGCACGTTTCCAGATGACAGCGATGTGGAGGAATATATCAACGCCTGAATGTATTGTGTTTTTGTATTATTTTATGTACACAGATTTAAGTTTAGTGTAAATATTTAGTTTAGTTTATATATTTTTTTTTTATATTGTATTATTGCTAATAATACAATACATAAGTTGTTTTTGGAATTTACACAAATAGTTAAAAATAAGTACGAAAAAATGTATATTACTTTCGCAAATGTTACTTTAGCCTTTGTTGATGTTACTTTTGGCTTTTGTTTAAAAACATAAGAGTTTGTATGTAGAGTTTGTAATCAAAATCTGGAATCTTCACACTGAAATACCTACTCGAATTTGATGAGGATTTACATTACCATACCTTGAAAACCTTCTGAGGCCAAGGGTTGATTCGAAAGCGTAACACCAAGGCTCTGGGATTAAGGCAAAAAAGGAACAGGGTAGGTTGTTTAGTCAGTAAGAGTCTGACACTGCTACCCGTTCCACCCAAGGCCAGGATTCTCTAATTTTTACCTACCTTGGATTTATTTCTCCAGTATAATAAGAAGGATAAAAACACAATACATTTTATACCACTATTGAAAAAACATAAAAGAAAAAACTAAAACTATTCAACTAGGAAAATGAAAGAAATATACTTTATACTAATGAAGATTAAACATTCAGTTAATACTTTTGCCAATAACTTTGTATCCAGTTGGAAAATTTAACCGCAATTTAAACTGTTTTTCCATATCCGAATAAAATTTTGGTTTCGTATATCAAATAGATGTTTTTTTTCGGTATTACTATATTGACACCAACACTGTGTGTCGATATTTTTTTAGTTTTTAATTTTTTTTTTGTTTTTTATAATAAATGATTTTTTTTTAAAGATTTAATGTGCTTCAGTGGTTGCAAGATATAAATGTTTTACTTTTCTTTAAGGTTAAGTTTGAAAGTCACATAATGACTTGTCCAACTCTAGGGCGGAGCAGAACAGTTTGTCAGAATTTTACTGACTAAAACAACATGTTCCTTTTTTACCGTTCGTTCCAGATCAACCCATGGTTATCTTGGGCTAAGAATTAACTTAAGCGACGGGTCTGGCGTAAAACCTCACCAAGAGCCCCGTAAAGGGAAATTTAGTTTTAACCTTTTAAATACCGTAATTAAAGACATAATAGAAACACAGTAGGTGTTTGAACGCCAGCGCTCGCTTGGGGCTCAAGAGTATTAAGTCAGTAACAATCTTTTTTTGAAGCACTCTCACACTCCCACTCACAATAAAAAAAAAAAAAATATGGAGAGTTATACATAGTAACCGGTTAACAAATCACCATCCTCGAACCCATTATAATTTACATCACACTCTCCCTCCATGCAACGTTCCAATCCATTACCTAATTACCCCAACAAAAGTTCCCATTTCACAATCGTGTCAAGTCCTACTTACCTAGAAAGAAGCGGGCATCTGCATTGAAATATCGCACTCATTCTGTACTGTACACCGCTTTTTTATTTCTAAAAAACAACGGCCATTTTGCAGACCGCTCCAGCACTTAAGTAGTGGAATTGAAATTCTAGCAACTTTATTTTCATTCTCATTATTAAGGACGAACTTAAAAGCGCTTTTACGATTTCAAGCGATTCCAGTGTTATAGAAGCAATCAGGTAAACAGCAATGATCGATGACTCGAAGGCGAAAGAAGGTATTGAGAGAGATAAATTGATGTGAAAGGAAGTATCTGATTTCATTTTGTGGTTTGTGTAAAAAAAAAGTAGTTGTGTTTGCGAGAAAAAAAACTTCCGTATCTATAGTTGTTGGTCCAGGGCCCCTAGACAAGTGGCAATTGCTCCGTGTCGAATCCATTTCTAAGTTCGATTTCGCCTTAACGATGTCGACCACAAAATGGTAGACAAAGTGACATCGACTAACATATCGATAAGTCGAAGTGTTGGTTCGATAAAATAACAACTTCTTGACTATGGTTATCGAATTAAAACGTCCAATTTGACGTATAAACAACTAATAACAATTAGCGAATCGAAAACGTTTGACCACGTGACTTTTCGAAGGCATATGTCAGTTCCATACATTTCGGAGTTTCGAATTTCGTTATCGTTAGTGAGAATGTGACTTTGTCTAAGCCCCCAGGAGACCCATGCAAACGCGATACGTATCTGTGGAGCAGAGACCAAAACGCATCTGTCTCACAGCAACCGCTTCAGCGTACAGCAGGACCCAAGTCGTCGACGCCGCGCAATCTTCCCCCGCGCCTCAAGGAGTTGTCAGCAACTGTGGGGTCAAAGCCTTCTGGGGCGAAAGCGGAACACCAAGGCCCTGGAACTAAGGCAAGAAGGAACGGTCGGTTGTTTAGTCAGTAGAAGTCTGACACTGTTTCCTGGTCCACCCAAGGGCGGGATTCGTCATTCGATGATTATTCCCACCATAAAAAAGGGAAAACAGAAAGGTATTGAGAAGCGCTGGAAAATACGTCACTAGTATCGAATTTTGCAGTACTTTAAAGATTCAACATAAGTCCAATGGACCTATGACTACAGTTAAGGGTTAGAATAAAGCCGCTAAGTCCACCTTTGGACAGTATTTCATTAGTGCATGAAGTTTTAATAAATAAATAAACGTTAAGAAGCTTTTGCAACTAATCCTTGAGACAGCATATTTACAAGAAAGTTCAAGTACCTTCTTAGGACGAATATCTATATATAGAAAAGCGAAATACCCCTCACTGATAAATCACGAATTCTCAGAAACTATAACACGTGCAAAACTAAAAATTTGGCAAGTAGGTTTTTTATAGGGTGTAGACGTTCGCTAAGAACGGATTCTACGAAACTCCATTTCTAAGAAGCTTTGGGTGAAGGGGTAATGCGAAAGTGTAACACCAGGGTCCAGAACTAAGGCAAAAAGAACGGGGTGGGTTCTTTAGTCACTCTGACACTGTTTTCCGTTCCACCCTAAGGTAGGATTCGTCTTGGGTAAAAAGGAGGTTGGAATTTTACAGGGAGATACAGACTTAACCTTTCGATCTTGTAATTACAGACACAATTAAAGAACAATAGGTGTGTGAACGCTGGCGTACGCTTGGGGTGTAATGAATTAAACGCGGGCGAAGCCGCGAGCGGGAATAAGTTTCATTATAAATTGAGCTCAAAACGAACAAATATGATTCAACAAGCATTTTATAACCTACATAGAACGGAACAAAGTGTACCGTCAGTCAACAGATATCAATATTAATAATTGAACAACAGTTTCAGCAAGTAAACAACAACATCAGAAAACAAACACATTATAATTTTACAATAAAATTTCCACTTCGAGGAAAAACAAGGCTTACTGTTAAGCCTGCAGATACTTTTCAAACAAAAAACTTTCCTTATTAAGGTCAAGTTTAAAAATGGGGGCTGAGGTTCGGGAGGGTTAGAGGCAGAAGTATTTGAGGTATAAAGTACACAGGTATACAAGTACACAGGTACACAAGTACACAGGTACACAAGTACACAGGTAAACAGAAAGAGGATTGCAGGTACATCCGATCTCGAGTTGTTGGCGAACCTTCGGATTTCGATCTTGTTTCATTTGACTGACCTGAGCTATTTGCTTTGGTTTTATTTATATTTATCGATGTTGAAGCCTTCGCTTTTTTTTTTCTATAGATAAAAGAAATGGTCGCTGTTTGATGTTATGTACAGTTGTGACGTGTTTTGGTATTTTTCCTAATAATTTTTTCGAGATAAGAATTGGGAGTTATGTAAACTAAGTGTTGTTTTCCTCTCTGTAATGTAAATCGTCTTTTGTTTTTATTTTTAGCTCACAACGAAGGTAGTTAAGGAATATAATATTAAATGTCTTTTCTCAGTTTACTATTCTTAATCGTCTTTGTTGAATAAACTTGAAGAATATCGACACTCACTTAGCTTAGCCTTTTTAGTTCAAGCTCTTCTACTCCATCCTAAGGTTGTCTGGTAGATATCGCTATCAGCGATAAGACCGCCTTTGTACCCATTCATATAAGTTTCTATGTAATTGTTACTATTTTTGGTGTACAATAAAGTATTATTCTATTCCATTCCATTCCATTCCATTCCATTCCATTCCATTCCATTCCATTCCATTCCATTCCATTCCATTCCATTCCATTCCATTCCGTTCCATTCCATTCCATTCTATTCTATTCTATTCTTAGGATGTAACATTTAAAATCATTTTTACACATTTGAAACCGGACCGGGGCCCCACTATGCTTCGGCCCAGAGCGCGTCGTCGACGATTTGGCTTGGTCCGGACTGTTACCAAACGACCGCCGTTGCCTTATGCGGTGGCCCCTTCCTCTTTTGCTAGAATTACTGCTTCGCAAAAGGAGGCGGCCGCGTGCCACACCTCCTCACTCAGGACTATGGCTTCTACCAAGGCCCAGCGCGAGAGAATGCCGCCACCGATCGTCTCCACTAGGACACGGCGATGTTCTTCCCAAGCAGGGCACATCTCTTACCGTATGCTCCACTGTGTCCTTCGGGCGGTCCACGCAGTGGTGACACCCGGGCATCTTTTTCGAACATTCTATTGGTTTTCTTGCCATAAAACTTGCTCATTAAATTCTTGAGCCCCAAGCGAATGCCGGCGTTCTCACACCTATTGTCTTTCTAGTAAGTATGTCTGTCTGTAATTAAGTTATTCAAAAGGTTTATTAGCTTTAGCTATTGCGTTTATACTACAGCTAAAAAAGTTTAAAATGATATACTAAAACAACAAAAAAATCTGTAGCCGGTATCTCTAGTTTTGTTTTAAATTTATTTACCTTTAAAACTAAAGTTATTTTGCACGTTTTTGTGTTTTTTTATATGAAAGTCGGTTGCATATTTTTGTTTCCTCGCTTTTCTATGGAAAACTCCAATTCGAAAACTGTTTCTAACTTTTGTTTGGAGTTATTGAACAGTAAAATTTGATGTTGTGTAGTCGTGTATATAGGTTCATGAAAAAGAAAAAAACATAAAATTTGATTTCAAATACAATTTTTACAACAACTAGTTGATAGTAGGTTTTTTTTTTCATATAAAGTTTGGATCTCCATTTCATCCTCTAAACATGTACATTTTGGACAATCCACTCTTAGCGCTCACTTTTGTCATAAAAAGTAACATTGTGCAAAATTTTACGCTCTTAGTTTCAGTAGCGTAGGCTGTGCGTTGATATGTCAATCAGTCAGTTTCTCCTTTTATTTATATAGATAGTGAGAGTGTTAGCCAAGTGAGTCTCAAAACTGTGAAGGAAAACATCGTGAGGAAACCGGTATGTCCTAGAACCAGAAATTCGAAGACATGTGACATCCACCAATCCGCACTAGGCTCGCGTGGTCGATTATGATCCATTCTCTCTCCTACAGAGAGCCTCTGTCCCAGCAGTAGGAACATTAAAAAGGCTGATGATGATGATTGAGGGTGTATATAATGTGACTAAATACGAAATTTTGGTCAAAATAACAAACAATTTTTACTATGGGACCAAGACTGGAAAAAAAATATCAGCTAGTTGAGCACTTTGTCCAGTTAGGCTGTTAGGCGAGTATTAATGTATTGACCAACAGATATTTTTTTTAGGTTTCAGTTTGGCTCCAGTCACTTGTTTGAACATCGGTCACTAATCACTAGTCACGCTTTATAATACGCCTTTTCCCCTTAAAGTATGAAACAGTCATAGCAAAAAGTATAGACAAAACCGTAGGGACCCTGCAGAAGGGTCGAAGCCAACTGGGGCCAAGGGTTTGTTTCTGAAAGGTAGGCTCTAGCCCTGGTATAGATGGCAACGTAGGAACGAGGTAAGTCGTTTTGTCAGTAAGAGTCTGGCACTGTTTTCTCGCTCCGCCCAAGAGCGGGATTTGTCATTGGATGATTTTTAATTACCATAAAAAAGTATAAAAAATAAAACACTTTTGCTTAACACGATTTTATACAGTAATATTTTCTCATTCGCTGTATTGACAAGGTAAAAGAAAAATGTGAACGTTGACCTACTAGTAGAGTATTCTCTTGGGCGTCGTAAGAATCGGCCGAGACATTATATCGGCTAAATCTGAAGCCTCTAAGGGATGCGGAATATAGAAGGAGTTCGGTAAATTGTTGGCTATCAGCGATTTTCGTGGCCTGGTTTTGGAATGGCCTAGGCCCAGCCGTCTCTAGCTAGTCCGAGAATGAGTTAGTTTTTTATTCCTTCTTCTACTTTAATATTTAAATTGAGACCTTTACTCGGCTGTCTAGATATTTTATAGTAAAACCTAAATAAATACCTATTAAAATAATCCTTCTATCTAAATCCTAGGCACGTCGTCGTCTCCAAATCTTACTACGAAGTGGTCTACTACAAGCAAACCATTTACTTCAGGGCAAACTAACAAACTAGTGACGTGTCAAGCAATATTTTGTAACGGTCGAGAGAATATTTCAAATTCACCGCCACACTAAATGTAGGGGAAAACACGACCAGAGATTGATGTCGGTATGCTTCCACTCCCTAAATCATATTGTCGGCCGAAATGATTTACTCTTAGCAACACTCGATAAACCGTACAGCTTCGCGTAAATCATGTCTACAATTTTCAGCCCTATCGCTTCACGTTTAAGACGATATCTCCGTGCATTATTTTGACAAATAGGACTCACTATCAGGAGTGGTGTACAATAGCGTGGTCCCAGGAGACAATGCGTAAATCGCTGCATTTCATGGCTCTATGCCCATAAAGATAGTGTACTGTTCGGATACAAAGTTGATAAACAAACGGTCTGTAGTTAAATTTGATGTATGGACTACGCACCGGCAAGAATAGTTTTACAGCTGCTGAATAAATTCTTCAATTAATTTTGAACTCTATTGTTTAGAGGATAAAGTTGGTCAGTGGTGAAAAATTACTTGCTTCAAAGTTATTTTAAGTTTGAAATAGCCGATATCACGAAACCCGGCCCAGGGCGAGGTCGTCACTTAATTTTTTCCACCAACCTTCGAACACTGTTTACTTTAGTTATGAAGATACAACATTTTATTTGCTCGGCATTGAAATAATCCGGGCTAAGCTGGATTTGCAACTCTTTAGTCGATGTAATTTCTAAAGAAATATTGGCTTATAAGAATTGTGTGCACTTTAGAAAGGAAAATAGGTTATTGTACTTTCAAAGCTGCTTATAAGATATTAAACTGAAGTTGTCAGAAGAAATTGGCATTTATAGACCCAATAATTCCTCTTTTAGCTCAAATCTTTATCTGTCATGCAGTAGAACTTGTCCTGCTAAATTTCGCTTAAGAATAACACTTATGGCCAAATAAGACGAGGGTAGAGAGGTTTTTTTTTATGGTAGGTGAAAATCATCCAATGACGAAACCCGCTCTTGGGCGGAGCGGGAGACCAGTGTCAGACTCTTACTGAGTAAAAAACCTACCCCGTACCTTCCTTGCCTTATTTCTGGAGTCGAGGTAACAGTTTGCACATACCCTCTAGGCTCCAGGAGGCTTCGACCCTGAAGGGCCCCTGCAGTTTGCTGACAACTCCTTGAGGCGCGCGGGAACGGTGCGCGCCGTTGACGACTTGGACTCGGTCTTACCAGACGATCGGACGGCGAGCTAGGGTAGAGAGGTGAATTTGACTCTTACTGGAGGGACTAGCCGCAATGGCTGACAGACGTGTATAAAAATATGTAGAGAGAGGACTTTGCCCAGCTGTGAGACATAATAGGCTAATTAGATTAGATTATTAACCTTTCGATTACCGTTATTAGAGACACAATAGAAAGACAATAAGTGTTCGCCGGCCACCGGCAAACATCAGCGTTTAATTGGCGCTCAAGAGTAAAAAATAATTGCTCAAAACGAATATGATGACACGAAGATGCGTTCACAAACTACTAACTATCTCTAAGCAATAAATATTTATTCCATATAGGAACCGAACGACCACAACTCTACAAAAAGAACACAGACTTAGATCTAAAATACCCTTAAAAATTTCAAAGACTTCAAAGAGAACAACAGACCCGCACGTCTCGACATGAATAAATCTAGGAAACACGCATACCCAGTAAATATAGCAAGTCAGTTGCGATTTTTACAACGTTACCTTCGCAACGTCCCGCAACTCAGTCCTTTACGTGACCAGGCCCTCATATAAAAATAAATAAATGTATTCTTTTTGGGCAGCTCCCAATTTTACCGAATCTCGTAAAAAAAGCCTACATTGACAGCACCCGATCTATAACACCGATACTAATATTTGTTTTATGAAAGGTTTCGGTATTTCTCGGAAATTTTCGGTGTTAGTCGTTGATATAGTTGATTCGTTTTATCGAGGTATTAGCGGTTATTGACCTGCCTGTGCGTATTAATAATCTCTATTTTCAAAACACAGATTATAACTGACTGATTGACTTAATCTTTTCATGTCAACACTTGTTTTGGTTAGCGGAATCGCCTGTGTGAAAAAAAATGTAGCTTAAATCATTCAGTGACAAAGTAACATTCTACTAGTGAAAGAATTCTTAAACTTAGTAGAAATAAAAATATCAAAAATACAGATTTTTCCTCTTAATAGCATTAAAGAATAGGTGATCTTTATAATTATTCGATACAAATAAAAATAATATTATTTTGGTTGTATTTTCCTACAAGACAGAACGATATAATATATCGTATGAGAGAGTAAGAATTTATTATGAGGAAAAGGACAATGACCTTTAATGCCAATTGAAAATTAGACAACTATACCAAAGATTACGCAAATAGCGTACGGATTTACGGAATTTGTTGATTGTAGTTCTCAAGTATCGATATCTATTCAAGTTCTATATTGGATTGGAATAATATCATTAGTTTGTAAAGTTTCGATGTGCTGTCGTGATTTGAAATTAAATTCCTTATTGAAGGTTGTTGGGGAAGTAAGTGGTAATCAGAGCCAGGAATAGCTTATTATATTTTGATTCATTGGTATACAAGAAACCAATTCTCGATTTATTTATTATTCAGAATCTACACTAATATTATAAACAGGCAAAGTTTGTTTTTTTGATTGTAGGAGGTAATCTCTGGAACTACTAGTCCGATTGGAAAAATTTTAGCAACAATAGAAAGCTGCTTTACTCCTGAGTGGCATAGACTATATTTTATGTACGCGAAGCCGCTGACAACAGCTAGTTACTTATAAAAAAACTTAAAAGATTGAAAGTAAAATTGAAAATACCAAATTTGCTTTCAATTTCCCAATAAGTTAATGTATGGACTAATAAATCAATTTGTAAAAAAAAATTATTTACATTTTCACCACACATCAAACACTACAGCTTAACATAATTTGAAATACAAATACAGGAATTTTCAGGCCACATTTAAATATTAAAATCATTAACAGAATATTATGATGAGATAAATACCGTAATCCGCGACAAATTGCTGCATGGCGGCCTGAGTTCCAGTGGGATCTCATCGCTGGATTTCATGACGATAGGCATATATACATTTACATACTATGCACTAGATTACGCCATACACTCATTTTGCTTGATTCAAGTATTCTGCAGGCCATACACCTTTACATTGACGACTTGATGACATTAATGCAGTTTTGACGTTTTCTCTTTAAGCTATTTACCGCTGTATCGAGCACTGCAGCAAACTTAGGTCCAAAATTTTCTTAGTTAAATAGTTTTCATGAACGTGCTTTTCTATCACTATGTAAAAAATAAGTTGTAGATGTAGGCACACCACAATCATGGCGATAAGTTTTTTTATGGTAGGTAAAAATCATCCAATAACTAATCCAACCCAAGGGCGAAGCAGGAGACAGTGTTAGACTCTTACTGACTAAACAACCTACCCCATTCCTACGTTGCCATATATAGCAGGTTCAGAGCCTTCCTTTCAGACACGAACCCTTAGCCCCAGTTGACTTCAATCCTTCTGCAGGGTCCCTAAAGTATGGCGATAAGTTTACTCTTTCAGAAGTGGCTAGAGAAGAACCACGGTGTACTCACGGAAATTCCTGCAGGCCTAGGCAAGTTTGTGTCAAATCTTTTTCTACAATCGGTAACACCTCATCATATGTACCATTTATATCGTAAAACTCCTGAACGCGATGAAAATTGTAGAAACAATTACATTTTATTCTGTTCATATGATAGCAGAAGCCAATAAAGATGAATTACATTATAAAAAAAATATTTCGATGCTTAATGAGGGTGTTTATAAAATCGTGTAGATTTCATCACGCATGCGGGATTGCTGCTACAAATGTCTTTTTTACACAAATATTTATTGTAACGCATTTAATACACACGTAGGAAGCGAGACGTGAAATCGGGCAGCAATTAACTATCATGAATAGAAACAAAGTAAATACCGGTATTCCTGTGAATATGGAACACCGATATTTACCAATATGGTTGCAAAGTTGGTACCTAAATAAATAAATTGGGTAAAGCTAACTAGGACAACCAGGTATTTCAATATGTATTTGTTTATTTACGAGTAACTAATAAATACGCCTCATAACAGCAACTGTTTTTGTTCAATATAGGCAGCTATGACTTACTTTAAAGATCTGAGTCTTTTGAGACATCAACATTAGGTAGTTTAAAGGAAATTTTGAGTGTTTTCAAAATTGCCTTTAAACTAATGCTGAAAATCCTGTGGTAAAAAACTATAGATACGTAAGGGGTTTATTAGACCCCGTAACATTTAAAAATCCTAAATTAATATTTTGTTAATGCGGTACGAGGTCAAAGAGACCCCGCATTTAAGTGGATACACCATTGTGACACCATACTATTTTTTTTATTTAGATTAAATTTTATTAAATTAAAACAAGAAAAATAAAACTCAACTTATTAAAACTATATACATACCTACACAATCTATATCTATACAAGACATCTCAGATATAATAAGTATTATATTCATGTTTTTCCTTAACGAAATTAAATCGAAGTTACGACCTCTGTACGGCAGATCGGCTATGGTTTTGTTAGCCGCATCGCAAAGAAGATATATACGGGGTGTATTACACCCCGTCCACTTAACGAGCTAGACGGAAAAATAATCAACACTATTTCATTAGTTTTATAAGAACTTTGCTTAAAAACGAAATCCTTTTTTCTAGTTTAGATTTTAGTTTCTAAGCTTTTCAAGTTTGAAGAGGGTTCTACCGTGGCAAGGGTAACAACGTTATGTAAAATTTCGTCTAAAATAATTTAACCCTACATCAAAAGTCGGCGTATGGCAACGCCACATGTCCCATCGAATGTATGTACTCATATATACCACGAACCACGTTTAGCCTGGCTCAAATTGTCCACGTAAAGATAAATTAATAACCCTTTTCAAGCTGAAAATAATTTACAATTGTGTTTTGTTTCTGTGTAGAAAGTAAAGGATTTTCATGTTTTGATTTCTAATTCTGGCAGTACATAAATGAAATTGTAATTTAACCAATAAAAGGCAATAAGTAGCATAGAACGCTTTTATAGCAAATTTCCAAAGTTGGTTACAAAACTTATCGAGGTAATGGTAATAAAATCAGTAGGTTTAGTATAAGTTTTAAACATTACCATTATTACTATTATTTCTCGTGATTTAGGTACTCCTAAATCATCTATAAACTAAATCACATTAAAAAAACCAGTACCTAACATACTAAAAGATTAAAGACTACGTTGAAGACAGGCTTTTTTGGCAATGTTTCTTTCTGCGCATAAGCGTACATTCCCCAATAGCGTATTAAAGGCATTATCATGTTTGAATGTCAATTGATACTGTAGACTCTTTAACTATTTAATATCCATGTTGTTTTTTGAGAATTACTGAGTATTTTTTTTCTGGTCTACACTGTCTGCTTATTGAAATTGTGTAGAAATATTGTAAAAACTGTCATTGTTTTCGTAAACAAATCGAAGAACTTTCTTAGCATTTCTTATGGAGAATGAGAAAACAGAAAACGATTAATAGGACGAGGAAAACCATGCAATAGTTATTCATGTTTTGTAAGTTGTGAATAGAATTGAACGTTTAATTATTGATCATTTTTTCAAATTTTATACCGCTTTTTATTTTTGGAGAGGTGAGCAGAAATTCATTAGCATCAACAGTATCACAATCTAATCAAGTTAGCTGCTCTATTAAACATTCATATTAAAGAAGAAAACTCGCATAGAAAGTTATAGAAATGAAATCTCCGAAGCAATCATCGAAAATGACACCAAACTCTAAAATACGGTCTTTCTATCGGTTATTACATTACAGGTGTATTAATATAATGCCACTTTAATCCGTTTGAGGCAAGGTTCAGATAACCAAGTTTGTGGAACATAATTGGAGAGTATTAATATCAAGTTACCGAGTTAAAGTTCAGATGAACTTTGTTGAGACTAATCGCCTCGCTGCGAGGGTCGGCGTCACAGTGTTACTTCGCGAAGCCTCTTTAATGTAGTTAGTCTTACCTATGAGCTGTGGTTGCCCTGGGGTATCGGCCCTGATTTAAGAATTCTAGGTTGGCGAACGCCCGCCTT
Source organism: Mythimna loreyi (assembly GCA_029852875.1). Taxonomy (NCBI): domain Eukaryota; kingdom Metazoa; phylum Arthropoda; class Insecta; order Lepidoptera; family Noctuidae; genus Mythimna; species Mythimna loreyi. The sequence goes on along the minus strand of CM056784.1, from coordinate 16,765,961 downwards.
CGCGCAGGTAGTAACGGAAAGTTGCATATTTTCCAAATTTAAATTTGTCTATAAAACTTTTTATTTACGTTCTTGGATAAATATCAAAATACCCTATAAAAAAAAAATGCTCAAATATTGTATATTCTATTTTTTAAAATTTGATAACCGGATGGCGCGAAATCATGCGCGAGCGCCGGCGCTCGCTTCGGAGCTAAGTGTTAAACTCAGTCAGGTGAATTGTTTGTGTAACGTGCATAGTTCGTTTTTTAATTGGAAACATATTTCTGGAGTGTGAAATTCTGAGTTGTCAAATCGTAGTCTAGAATTAAAAAACGAACTATAATTTCTTTCATCACTACTGCTATCAAAATAGTGTAAGAACTTATTGTGAGGAAACGGATGTCTGTTTAAAACATGTGTTTTAGAAACAAAATTCAGACACATACTCACGATTACATCTTTTTATTCCAACTCTCCTTTCGCAGATACAGTACGGCCGTTCTAACTTGGCGTGTTTGAATTTGGGTTCAGCAAACTTTAGCCTTACTGTTAGTATACTGGAAGAGATTTCTTTAGAAATAAGCTTGTTATATTTACTAATCTGGACTGAGCTTGCGTGGTGGATTATGGCTCTTCACTCTTTAAGTTGCAAGTTTCTAAGTTAGGGAGAATTTCAGAGACTTCTGAATAAATTCTGAAAATTCTACCACCAGTAGAATGTTACATAGTCATCTTTTCTACTTTCACGCGGATGAAATCAGTGACAGAAGCTAGTTATACAGGATGACTGGTAATTAGTGGTCCTTACATTAATGTTCGCTGGCAAACTGATCGAAATGTACTGAACTTGGTGTTTTTTTTTATTCGATTTCCGGTTTGTTCCCATAGTAGAAGTTGTTTATTATCATGACTACAATCACGTGTTTAAGTATCAGTTACTAATTACCAGTCACTCCATATTTTTGAAGTTTAAGGAAACGAAAGAATTTAACTCTTTAAAACCTTATATATCTGATCTAGTACAGCCAATAGATGTCCTGCTAATTTGCTAATTAGGTCGCCAGCTAATTTAAAGAAGCTCTGCTCTCAAAAATAGGAAAATCTATGTCCTTCCTTCGTTACTAAGTTAGGTCTTAGAGAATGTACTAATGAGTTTCCTTGAACGTGAATAGTTCCGTTTATCATTCACCACAGTGCGGGGTCCGGAGGAAATTCCCCGAATAAAATACTCTACCGACCACCATTTAGTATTCGTGAGGTGTTCCTCTTATTTTAATGAGTGAATTTTTATTGTTTGAAAGTCGTTGTTATGCTGATAATACGGTTTAGTAGTGAAGATATTAATCGTAAAATTGTGGAGTCAACTCTCGTTGGTATTTTATGTAGATTCTTCAGGACGGCCGCCAAGGTTGGGCGACTTCTTTTTATACCAGATCGAGCGAAAATTCTTTACATAATGACACATTTTATAATGTCGTATATTCATTTATTTACATTTATGCTTTGACAATTCTGAAAAACACTTATCAGCTAATTTTTTGCCTAAATATATTTCTAAAGATCAAAACGTTTAAAAAAGAATACGGAAAACAAATGAAAAAGTTAACATCTTACTTTTTTAATAATAAAATACTAAAGGTTCATTAAATTGCTAGTAACAGAATTCTTAAAAACTAGAACAAAAATCAAACATTTGACACACACAGAATAAATTAAATAAATTGGGGTGTTTACATCAGCACCACCATGGCGTGAGACAACCACAGTGCGTCGAACTTGTCCACAAACACCTTCAGAATGCTGTTCGGGTGTTGTTTGTTGTGAAAAGTAATAGTCTTAGGAAAAAAAATATTGTTAATAATGTTGTACATGAATCTATAACAAATATATATTTTTTTCAAAACTATTGACTTGGCCGGTACCGAGGAGTACGCTTCAGAAAGTCACTATTTTATATCACTGCTCAGACGTTAAGGCCTTAATCTGCTAACCCACCCAGCTCTCATTTTATCACACATTTTAAAACAAGAAGCTACAACGCCGCAGTGAATAAAGAACACAAACACAATAAGTTAATCCAAGTTTAAAAAATGTACACTCAACAAAATCAGTTCCGGAGATTCTGATCCAGCGTTTAAAAAATCCGCGGCTTATTGTGGTTTATAGTTTAAAAAGCAGGTTAAACTAGCGCCAGTTGCGTTTTGAATCACTGCCAATGTTACACTGGGAAATGCCAGTAGTGATACTGCTTTTTATTTCGTTTTATGTTTTATATATTGGTTTGCTGCAGAACATTGTTGCTACGAAGGAGAGATGCAAGGTTTGCTGTTTTATTTTGTTATCTATTTCGTGAAATGAAATCAGTTCATTGTATCTAAGTGAGTTTTGGTTTAATTACATATTGGATACAAGCCACTGCTATTTATTCTACCAGGAACACAAAAGAGTGAGGAGAAGAGAAGAAATTAACACAGGTTTATCATCTGGTATTTATACTCTCAAAATCTTATGAGACAGCACTCCGACATGATCGGGTAGAGATCAGCTGCAGGACTATGGATTTTACGGATTTTTCTAGCTTCAGAGTATTTTTTACTTTTTTTATGTTGGACAAAATCATCCAATGACGAATCCCACTCTTGCGTGGAGTGATAAACAGTGTCAGACTCTTATGGCCAAGTCTTACTTTCATAAATAGACCCTGAGCACCAGTTGGCTTCAACCGTTGTGAAGTAGTGATGGTGGCCAGAAATCGGAATCCCGGCGATATCACGGGGTTATAGATAGTAGTTTAAATGGTAATATTTATTTATTAATGAAAGCTCTATGCATTAGTAAGGTACGCTCGCACGTATTTTTTAATTTTCTCACGAGCAATTTAAATTTATTCATTTATTTTATAAAATTAAGTATACTGTATGTAATTTATTGATTTGATGTACAAATATACGAGTATAAACACTTAAGTATGACCTTACCATCTTATAAACCAACAGAAAGTATCCATCCACTGCAATTAATCCACTAATCACTTTACTAACCAGCCAAGAAACAAAAGAAGTAAACCAGAACAAGCTGAAAGGAGTGAATGATACCAAAAACCAATATTTCTTGTGTATCCACGTCCAAAGTGAAACGCAAGGAGGTTCTACCTGGCACATATAGTGTAAAATTGAAACTTCTACAGCCAACGCGATCCTTTTCACAAAGGAACTCAATATATATTGAAAACTGTGAAACGAGAATATTGTGAAAGCATACGGCGATATATCTTTGCTTCTGTACCGATGTGAATGTACGTAATTTATATCTTAGGAAAGCTATTTTTGAAATAAAGTGTTCCTGTAGCTGGCTCGTATTATTGTTAGCTGTTGTAGGAGCGGACCATTACTTAAATCGATGTGGCGCCTGAGATTATACCTGGCATTGCGATGCGTGGCTCAATTATTTTGAATTTGAAAAATTAAATCCGCGTGAACATTTGGGGCACAAATTATATAGGTACAGATGTCAATCTACGTACAAACCGCGCTCGAGCAACGCATACATAGACACCGTTCACCGACGTGAAAACCGGGCTCAATGAGGATCATTACGACCGCGAGGGTGTCACGTTTGAGGCGCGCATCTGTGAAATTTTGCAACGACCACGATAATTTGTTGTGCATAATCCAGTTGACAACCCTAGCACACGCGACCGGCGTGCGTAGGTACGAAAAGTGAAGTACATACATAAGATTGATTTCTGTACCTTTTTATTTTGTGTTTAGGGGACTGTAGTGTACATATTTGTCAGTCAGCCTGATATAAATGTGGAATGATAGAACTCAAATGTATCGTGATCTTCGTCTTGTGTTCTAGTGTGATAGTTTACTTGCTGAGACAATGTGAGGCCAACGCACACTTTTAAATGGTCATAGGAATGTTTACTAAAATCACTAATTAGAGATTTGGATTTTATAAAAAAATAACCAAATTATCGGTAAGCAGCCAGAACTTAAAAGTGACATCTCGTTATTCCATAGGATCAATTGGAACTGCTTTTTGCTTTTGTTATGGTGAGACTTCTTGATTGATTCGCTCTATATTTAATGTTCCAGTCGTTTATGTCCAATGATAATTGTGTGAGGAGTGATATGATGGAAAAGGAAGTTAGTGGTAGCATGACGGGTGACAGGGCAGAACGATAGAACAAAATGTGTTGTATCGACCCCAAATAATTTAGGAAAAGGGCAGAAAGATAACGGTGATCCGTACTTTCTGTACGTCATGTACAGTTTGTTTGAGGAGTGATCTCTGATTCCAAACTACTGATGTCACTGAAGAAATTCCTTCCAGAAGGTAATTAATTTACATACAGGTTTAATGGCAAAACTCCCGGCTTCATAAAAACTAGACACCTAATAACCACTTAAACATGATAAGTTTATTCATAGTCCACAAAACTTACACGTAGCTAGGATTAAACAGAATCCTTAAAATGATACGTTGCTATTATGACTTAGCACTTAAGTTTGCTTGCTTTACAAACTAGCTAAGTGTTTAGTTATACAACTATGCGTAATTGTATTAGATATTCAACGAGCTTAGCTCACTGATAATATTGAGTTCAGTGGATCAGTATAATACAGTCTATTAAGACATTAAATAGACTGTATTATACTGATCCACAAAGTTAATGGAATGCAACGTTTAGTTAGATCGGTGAAAAATACTCCGAAAAGTGACAGTGTAATTAATATATTCCACAACTCCTATCACACAACATCGCAGAAGATGTGGGATTAGTCCCACGCTAAGCAGAGATTGTGTTATGACCACTAGACAACTGATAAACACACTTATTTATTTCATAAATATACACTCAGACACACCAAATAATTGAGCCCATCACACAAACATTTGTTTTAGGTGGGAATCGAAACCACGACCTCCGGCTTAGCAGTCAGGTTCACTAGACCAACAGGCCTGTCGATATTTATTTTGTTATAGTATTTATCTTCATCTTAGTCGAGCACTTTTCATAGAGTGTTCGTGGTCATGTCTCGACTGAGTTTTTCGCCACCACCTCTCTCGCGAGAGGTAACGCTATGCAGCTTTGTGTTTGGCGTTTCGGGAGTTGTCATTATTGCTTCAGTATGTCATACATTTAATAAGGTCTGTCCACCGTGTTAGAGAGAAACCACGTGTTTTGTGCCCTCTTTTCCTCGTACCACCATTTCATCTGGTTTTAGTTACGAAATAACTTGAAGATTCGTTTCGTTAATTGACTTTTGACTATAGTAATAATATTTTAGAGTAACTTAATCATGTCTGTTTCTCAGAAAGGATATAGGAACGGGTCCCAGGACACTAAAGCGGTACTCCTCATCGACATTGCCATAAGCTTACAAGTTGGTCGATCCTCCAAGGGTTTGTCGACATGCTCGATGGATTATAATAAGGCCTCGGACTCATTGCTACACGCGTGACTTTATTTTAGGGTAGGTAAAAATCATTAAATATATATTATATCAATCAATATCTATAAAAATCAATGCTACTTTTCGTTGTAATTTTATAACTCAGGAACGGGCTCGCCTATCCAAACCAAATGTTTAGGCTTTATTTGGACTATTTAGTGGACGGTTTTTGTGAAGTTTGCACAAAATCGTTCCACCTGTTCTTCATTTATAACATTTTTCTGTTATCGGGAGCCGCGGCCAAAAGCTAGTATTTATTATGAGGATTGTAGCTAAGAAATTATTTCCAATTTAAACTAATACAATAAAGAGGTAAAGTTTGTTTTTTTTGTTTCTTTGTTTTTTTGTTTGTAGGAGGTAATCTCTGGAATTACTGGTCCAATTGGAATAAAATTAGCAACAAAAGAAAGTTGCTTTACTCCTGAGCGACATAGGCTATATTTTATGTACGCGGGCGAAGCCGCTGACAAAAGCTAGTTTATAATAATCAGCTATTTACAACCACTTTAAATTGCACTTATAAAAAACCGTTTTAAAACGAGTTAAATTGGAAATGGTGCATCGATTAACGTTGAACGAGAAAAGTGTTAAGGAACTAATGGGTCCTAAAAAATTAGATCGACTGCCCGTCGGGTGTTAATTGGCAATTAGGTCAAATGGTGGGTTCAGCGCTGGCACGAAGCATAATCTATGAGCGTGTGTTTTTATAGTTGAAACGACGAAACGGATCGTAAAATGGTCAGGACGTGACATAAGTAATGCGCTAATTTCTTTGTTCTTCGGTGAGTGTTCTGATAATTTTATTGAAAAAAAAAAATGCCGTAAACCGTGCCAAGTGGAAACGCATCGTGGGAGCCTCGAGCCAACGAGAATGCGACATGATCAACCACGACCACTCTGTCAAGAGTGAACGACTAAGGAGGATTGAAAAACCAGGTTTTAACCATTTTTTATGCGTGTTTTTTAGTCGTTTTGTTAGTTAGTAGTAGTCGTCATTTAGTGTCAATACACTAAATCTGAGGGTAGTAGTGGCAGAGTGGAAACGATTCCGACTTACGATTGTAGGTCCCATGTTCAACCCAGCAAGGCGTATTACTTTGTGTTATTTATTTCATCACCAAAAAAATCACGAAAAAGAAAAAAATCAAGAAAAAAAAAACCCGCTGCTCCATAGATTTATATTCACATAACTCGACAAAATGAATGGAGCTGCCGGGTTTTTTTTTCGTGATATTTGGGTTGATCTCATAGCAAAACTTGTCCATATTTGTGTGTTCGATGATCCTTTTTAAGGACAGCCCATTTGTCGTATCAACTTTGTAAATAGCACTAGTTTTTTTTTTAATTTTATATAATCTTAGCACTAGTTTAATAAATCAGAAACCTACTTATACTGGTAATACAAATCGTGTCCTTTAGTTCCCTTTTGAGTCAATCAGTCAGTTAGGTTTTAGCCATTAAAAGTCTGACATGTCCTCTCTCTATCCACAGTAAGAAATCATCTAATGATGACGATTTCCCACCTGAAAATAAGGACTTGAAAAAAGAAAAGCTTAAAAGCACAATCCACGAATAAATTTAAAACTACAATAAAATAAAACGAACTGCGCACTACTAAGCAAAAAATCCCCAAACTTTCTTCAAAGGGATGAGGTATAGAAATGGTTGGCACAAAAACTTCTAAAGAACTATTTCTATTCATGTGACGTCATCGCTATTGACTTCTGACATCTGTCACCCGTGCGTTCGAATTTTGAATACGTTTTATTTATTCATAACTCTAGCTTTGTCATTGATTTGTACTGCTTTGGTTTTAGCTTGGAAATTTAGTAGTATTTGGCAGAAAATACAACAACCTTCTCGGTAAGTTTAGCTGATGCAGTAAATAGTTACTACAATAAAATCCTTTGCTTAGCTATTTGAGATTGATTTAGCTTGATTAAAAAACTAGGCAAGTGCGAGTCGCATGCTGAGGGTTCCGTACAAATGAACTTATGAAAATAATTCAATTTCCGAATCACCTCTCGAAGATTTTTCTGAATCAAAAAAGGTAATTGAATTTTTTAAAATTTATTCCTATATTTGTGCTATTAGGCTTTGTCTTATAAAGCTGCCTTTCAGAGTTCTAAGTTTTCGGGAAGTGCTCGTAATTTTTCCGTTGATTCCTTTGAGACTGTCGAAATACACGTTTTTTACGACATAAACGGCGATATCTTTTTTTAGTCAACTTAGAGGTATAAATTTTTTTAACAGCTTAAAAGAACTGTAGATTTGAGTACATAGTTTAAATTTAAATCCGATACTTTTAATCAAAACTTAAACAACAATAAAGAAATTATTATTATTATTAAAAAAGCACGTCGTCATTATTACATTTATAGTTGCTTTAAACTTTTTAATACCGTTATAAGAGACATAATTGAAACACAATATGTATGCGAACGCCGGCGTTCGCGTAGTCCTCAATAGTTTAAGTTACACTTCCATCGCTCCAATTGCGTATTAAAAACACACAGTCCGACAACAAAAGCCCACATTTATATCAACTGTTGGCAAATTGTCAATCGGTTTTCCGATTCCCTGCTGCGGTTTGCATGAGAATTGAAACAGTGAAACCAACAAACTCTGTAACGATTACTTTTTGAGCGAATAGTCGCCGCAGCAGTATTCAAACTTAATCAATTGTGGCTTCCGGGGTTTTACACTGTGTGCCACAGAACTGAAGGTGAACTGAAAGAAATAATTGCTTTGAGGGTTAGGTTTTTTAGTATGTTTAGTTTTGTTACCTAAAAACAAATTTGATTGGAAAAGCGCAAGTGTTACAATTCAAAGTTATGGTTCGCGGCATCAGAGTTCTTCGCCCCTGTGGCAGAACCTAAAGAAATGTTACATTTGTAACCTACCATATTCTGACAAATAAATGATTATGATTTATTTATTCAATTAATTATTTACTTATTTATTTATTTTATTTTACTTCATGCACATAACAGAACAAAGGTGGACTTAATGCCTAAGGCATTTTCTACCAGTCATGACTCGCGTGATTCAATTCAAATCAAAATTTTCAGGAATTGTTTTTATAGAAATCCATACTGCATAGATACATAGAAAACTAGTCGTGCACCTGCAGCTGGATTCGTGTAGTGCAAAGGACATTGACCGGTTCTGGGCCATATGCTGCCCACACATGGGAATGCTTCCAAATGATTACTGGCATTAACATAGAAATTAAAAAAATATTAAAAAAAAAATCGGTTCCAGAGTTTTTTTTTATTTTGTTTTTAAGATTTTTGGGACGATTTTAGTTAACTATTATTTTAATAAAATGTTTTTACACAAAAATAATATGTAACTCCGTTACAATCAGATTCAATCAAACCTAATCTCGCTCGGCTCGAAAACCAGTTTTAATTAATGCTTACGGGCTTGTTTTTATGGTAGGTAAAAATCATCAAATCACAAATCTCGCACTTGGGCAGCGACGGCTACGGCGAGTGCGCCGTTGACTTATGCGGTCGGCCTCCTCCTTCACTTGCTAGTGCATTACTGTCTCGCAGAAGGAGGCGACCGCCTGCCACTCCTCCTCGCTGCAGACCAGAGCCTGAACCAAGGCCCGACGCCAATCGCCCCCATGAGGGCACGGCAAAAAAAACAAAACGAGGGCACGGCGATGCTCTTCCCAAGCGGGGCTTGACAGATTACGTGGACGAAAAAAGATTAAACCGAAACCGAAATAGAATCCATTTCGAAAATATTACTGTTGAACAAAATAATGTTACCGCTTTTCCAATATGGACCGCTGAAGGATTTACCCTTTTTGTTGTAGGCACCTACCAAATAAAACTTACACCCAGTTATTACAGTGAACATGTACGCAGCAGTGGATCATTTCTTATCTAACAATATAACGGAGATCTTAACGATTTGTCAGCATTTTCAATGCGTTCCAGTAATGTCCAACTCATACGAGTAGACATAAAAAGTAGACATATCGATGCCTCCCACGTAAGTTGTTGTAACCCACAAAATGGCGATTTTGGTTTTTTTTATGTAAAAGTGTCTAATTTTATGTAATCTATCCTACAAAAAAACAAAAAGTCCAAAAAACCTATTATTTAAGGTACTTTTGAAACGTATAATCTACACTAATATAATAAAGAGGTAAAGTTTGTTTTTTTGTTTTTTTATTTTTTTGTTTGTAGGAGGTAATCTCTGGAACTACTGGTCCGATTGGAAAAAAATTAGCAGCGATAGAAAGCTGATTTACTCCTGAGTGACATAGGCTATATTTTATGTACGCGGGCGAAGCCGCTGTCAAAAGCTAGTGTTGTATATTTCGAACGATTCCGGCGTAGACTGTAGTATTTATTACTTGCAATGGTTTACAACGGAGAAAAGCGCACGTGCGTCCGTTGTATGTAACACATATCACAGATTACGCTGGAATTCGCTGCCAGTTGCACCTCTCACGCAATTTTTACGTCGTTAATTTAATATTCTAGTAATTACTATTCCGTTTAATCTTATCTTTAACTAACATGATAACCATTTAAAATATGGTATTGATCCCATACAACAATTTACGTCGCTAATTTTTAAATTATTTTATGTTAAGTGATACGTAAAACATTTTACTTCGATGCTAGATATGTAAAAGTAAGTTGTAACATCACATACAATGATTTACGTGGCTATTCGTTTGAAATAAGTACGTTGTATGTATTTTTCAGGGAGTGTTTTACGAATATCACTGAAGTCAGAGTCACTCAAGGCAACCATTTTCAATGAATCTGAGAAGTTTTAAATGACTAAACTAAAAGGTGATAGCATATTCATAACTTTGGACCTTGAAACTGCTCACTTACTCGTATTTCATAGCTGTGTAGTATAATAACCATTTAGATTACGACTGTTATAGCCATTTTTGTTTAATAATATTATTATTATTCTAACTAGCCTGTGATCTACTGGGCAAAAGCCTCCCTCCATTCTTTCCAGTTATCTTAGTTACTCGCTTTATCGTACCAATTCTCAAGGAAGACATCCAGGTTGTGTCGAGGAAATGAGGGCCTGGAACACAAAAGGCACCGAAAGATTACATGTGAGTTTTAGTCAGTAAAAGCAACTTTTACTGATTAAAACTCACTAGGACTTTCCTTCTTGTTCGTGTTTATTGCTAGTTTCCCAAATCAGAAAACGTTGTTCGTTACTTTTACCTTAGTCACCACCTGCATGTTTCTGCACTGTTGAACTCTTTAAGCTAAGTCAGTCAGTTATTTGATTGAAGAAAGTATCGTTTGAAAAAGGTAATGAAAAAAATACACATTTACAGACTAGAGATTTTTCAAAAAGACTAACAACGTCAAAGAAAACCTTTCTAGTAAAATATAAAAAACAGCCAGTAGGAAAACTGGTCTATCGAGTCTACTGTAAGCACTATTTCAATAAATTAAACTAAAAAGGTGACAGAGAAAAACTGTATAACTATGGCTAATTTAGTTATAGGAGAGCCAAGCTTAGAATTTATGCTGATACTATAGTGAGACTAAATAAGAATAAATTGCCTGTTGCCGTTACTGAAACTTCAAACTTCAGACGTGTGTAAACAACAGTTTTTCCATTTCTATAAGTGATTAAGTTCTTAATAAGGTGTTAGTTAAATTTGATATACCAACAGCAGTATTAATCCCCGATCAAAAAGATTTTTAACAGCCAGTGAAAAAGTCTGGGTCTGTCAAAACCATCGTTTGTGACCATTTCAAGTCTTTTCAACTGCTTGCAAGTTGAGTCACACTATGTTTGACTAAATTTACTAATGTTATATTAAGACAGAGGTTTAAACTTTTAGTGTATATAGTAATAACGTATAGCTTTTGCCTAAAAGGTACACAGAGAAAACAGAAAAAGATCTGAAAGATAATAATATCGTAAAAATAAAAGAGGTACCAGTTTGTTCTGAAGATTCAATATTAATTTAATGTTTTATCAGACTGTAAGGTAATGACCACTTCTTTCAACAACAATACCTTAAGATGCCAAAATGCTGATGATATGAATACATCAGTTAGGTGCATGAAACCAGCTTTTTGGGGTCGGGAAACAATCCCTCTATTGTATAAATTACGAGCAAAACTTAATATTTGCAGGCTTTTCTAGATTCAGTGTAAGTTAGAAAACATTACGTTTTACCTATCGTTTGTCTTGGATATGCTTATGAAAAGAAGAAGAATAAAGCATATTACAGAATGAGCTATAAGTATAGTCACTTGAAAAAATGGAGAGAGGAAAAGTTTACAAAGTGATAGTGAGACGGGTGATACGACAAAATGGAAGAATAAGCTTGTTCCACCGACTCCAAATCACATTGGACTAAGATAGGAACATGATGATTTACCTATTTTTAAATCTCACTTTTTTTTACTAGAATTTACAAGAATTTTCTTAATCATTTTGGTTACGATACTTTTTTGAGTTTTGATTATTTAAGCTATAGTAAAAATTTGATTAAAGGACGATGTAATGAATTGAAAGTATAATTTAAATTTTGAAAAAGCTTCAATTTTTATTTTCAGATTTTTTTAAATGATTTTTATCTTAATCTTTAATGTTTTTCTAATCTTTAAAATATCGGTCCTTATTCTAAACTCTAAACCCTAAAATGTAAAATTTTGTTAAACTTGATTGAAAATATTCTGCTTTTTTTTGTATTTCGGTAACGTATCAACGAAAAGGTATTGTCTTAAACGAAATTAGGCTGAAAAAACATTGTATTTATTTTATTATATCAAGTAATGATGCACATACCACACCTTTTTTTTTATTTGTAATCGACGTAAATTGATGTAAGTATCAGATATGATCCAAATCGGCTCTTGAACTCCCGTGTATAATAATGTAAGTGATAGTTACAACATTTTGTGAGGACCTCCTGTCGCGGTAAACAGTTGTAACAACAAAATTCAAGAAACCGTTAAAATTATAAAGTAATGACATGTAGTAAACGATAACATATTAAAAACTATACACTCATACCAAATTTCAAAAAGATTCCTTGAAAAATGTGGCTTGTATCGCAAAAAGTATCTTTAAAACGCTCTCCTGTAAAATTGCATTTTTGGGGTTACAACAACTTACGTGGGAGGCATCGATATGTTGTCGAAAATCTACCGCTGCTACATACGCCGGGGTGAAACTCCGCTGCCTCAACAAGTCGAGGTGTGGCGGAAAGAACTCCGGTGGGATCTCATGGTGAAATGGAAACAGCGACTGTCGCAACCCAGCGCTGGGCACACCATAATCTCGGCGGTAAGTCCCCTCTTTGAGGTGTGGCTGAATCGACTTCACGGCGTCCTCACCTTCCGCATGACGCAGGTTCTCACCGGACATGGGAAGTTCGGGAGATTACTGCACCGGATTCGTGCGCAAGAGACGGAGGAGCACACGGTAGAGGTGTGCCCCGCTTGGGCAGAGCATCGCCGTGTCCTCGTGGGGGTGATCGGCGGCAGCGATCTCTCGCGCCGGGCCTTGGTTCAGGCCATGGGCCGCAGCGAAGAGGAATGACAGGCGGTCGCCTCCTTCTGCGAAGCAGTATCTAATGCTCCTAAAGGAGGAGGCCGACCGCATAAGGCAAAGGCAACGACGCACTCGCCGTAGCCGTCGCCGCCGTGATCCCGCCACCATAGATGCTGGCTTGCGGACGGTGAGCAATGGGTAGGTCGCCGTCCGGTTGTCTGGTAACAGTTCAGACCGAACCCAAGTCGTCGACGGCGCGCACTGTTCCCGCGCGCCTCAAGGAGTTCTCAGCAAACTGTAAGGGCCCTTCGGGGTCGAACCCTCCAGGAGCCGAGGGTTGGTGCGAAAGCGTTATACCGGGGCTTTGAGAATAAGGCAAGGGAGGAACGGGCTAGGTTGTTTAGTCAGTGTTAACAAATAATGTAATAATATTAATTATTATATTATTTATTTGTAATTCATTGTTTAATATCAAGTAGATAACTGTGAGTATTATTAATGTAAATCAATACTGAATATCAGAAATTATGAAATACTTGATTGTAATATTAAAGTAAGTAATTGTTTAAAACAATTAATACCATTAGATGTCATTTTTCACCTATAAAAAATCTTAACAAAAAATATTTTTTTCTCACATCTCCTCGAATAGATTTTGATGAGCTTTCGTTTACAGACTAGTGTTAGCCTAAGGTACATAATGCACTATGTGTTCATTCTGGGCAGCATATGGCCCAACTCCCATACATGGGTGGTCAATGTCCTTTATTGTATTATAAAATAACACCTTAATTTCGCATTAAGTTAAGACTATGATTATAAGCAATCTCTAAGTCAATCAACGTGTCGAATAACGCACAAACCACGCAACGATCACTAATGACTCAAACGTCAATTAATGGTTCCGTAATCCACCGCATTAATTAATAAGAACGTTTCTCTGTTAATTTTGATACGTCTGTATAATCTCGCCGAGAATTAATTCTATTGAAGATCAATTGATCCTCGTTAGCGGAAATTTGAACGAATGAAACTATGAACTATTGAATGGGTTTTAGTTAATTGGTTGACTGCGTTTTGGTGGCTTTTTGACGGTTGACACCCACCACACATCGAAATTATCACGATAATTTAATTTGAAACTGGCTTCTACTGGCAGCTTCATCGGCGTGTAAATTATACGGTAAAAGTATGCCCGATTTATACGAAATACCACCATATATCATCATCATATCCGTCAATAATCAATCTTAGCGTTCCAGGTTCACTGTATATAATTCAAAAATTCTCATAGCCCTACTCAGACCTATTGGTCCCTTACAGTGTTGATAATACGAATACCTCTTAGTGGCGAGGACAGAAAACTACGAGTCATCGACGACTCAACTTAGGTCCTTATCTGCTGGACGGCGAGCTACCTTATTGTTCATCGTCTGCAAACTTAGATTACGGTTTTTTATCAGTCTGCGATGCCCAAGGCTCTTAGTGTTGACGGGGCTTAAAGCCTGAGGATATATATTGCTTTACGGTTGCAGGAATCTCTTTCGCAACTTTTCTGCTTCAAAGAAGGACGTAATCAATTCCCGTTGCCTCTCGCTGCAGACCATAGCCTGGTATAGCGCAAGAGGTCACCGCCGCCCATTTACTGGGTTGAGCATTGTATTTTTATCGTCTTTTATATCAACAATATTCTGAGAACATAAACAAATCTCTATTAATTTCCATCAATTGACAAGACTATGCGAATTAATTATAAGTAATGTACTAGGAGATTAGGTATCGTAACAGGTGTCTATATCAATAATAAATTTCACAGGCCACGCGATGCGGTGATCAGCTGCGTCCGATATGTATTATCTCTTAAGTTAATTATATTGATTATGTTGTGGATATATGTATCGATACTTGAACGCTTTTTCTATGCGATACTTTCCTGTTAAGTTTATTCAATAAAGTGTCTTTGCCTCTTAAATGATTTTTTTTAAATCTTAAATAAAACCCACCGTAAAAAAAGTCAAATCTCTGTACGCAATTCTTCCATCGTAAAAAGTTTTGAGATCGCATAGAAGCCTGTTCAACTTAATTTGTAATAATAAATCAATATTTTGTTTACATTATAATAATAGTGACTTGGCCATGAGCACAATAAGATTATATTTTAGAGATTTATTTTTGTATCTTATATACAAATATATTTATATTTGTATCTTATATTTGGAGGAGTTGAAAATTAAAAAAATTTTAACCTTTTTTTTCTTAGCTTGTGCCAGTGCCATTTCTAGCTGGCGGCTTCAATTAGCTTCTTTATTGGCCAATTTTTTGTGGTCTTCTTTCGTTTACCTTTCGAGTTGGTCCAAGCATTTTTCGTTCAAATTACGGAACAGAAGAAAAATCAACACATGATCATTATAAATAAAATAAAAATGTGATATTTTATTAATGTAAAAAAGATTATTAGATTTGAAAATCCTAAATTACAAATCTAATTATCATTTTTACGAAAAGAAATACAAAACCGCGCTTCAAACAATTATTAACACTTTGAAGAAATGTTTAATTTTCACTAGTCTACAATTATTTAGACTGCGATGTGCAGGTACAGATAAGTCACAAACTACAGGCTGATATCTCGCCTAGACGCCTTAGGACGAATAATGAACACGTCTGAACTTTAGTGTAGACACGTGAAGTTGCAGATATTGCTATCCTCTGATTGTACATTTCTCTTAGTCGACACGAGCTTGCGAGACTTGATAATATTGCAATTTGTGAAGTTATGAAAACTACTGTGTACATGTGTAAAGAAGGTTCAAAGAAAGTATAAACATAATTTATTTTTCAGTACACTTATTTAAAAATCTACTTTTATCTCTACTTCTTTTAGGCACGCACTTAACCGCTTTTAGCACTAGTGCCGAAAAGTTTTTGTACTCGCTCCGCAACATTTTTATGACGTTTACACAGTCGACCACCACTAGTCGCGCGTCAACCTATTTTATTTAAGTCTTCGTAAGTGTGCTGAAAAACATCGTTTGATACACGTGGAAAGCCTTCAGTCGCAATAACAAATTTTCTATACTTATAAATAATAAGGATGAGGATGAAAATCAATTTAAATAGAATATCATAACAACTTTTATTTATATTATTAATCTGTTTTCCTATCTCTAAACAAACAATAATATCAGAGTAACCTTTCCCCTAACTTTAACGAAGGTACAAAACACCGGGTTCTAATTACTAGTCCCCGGGGCTAAGCAATTGATACTTTCTGTATTTAATTTAGAAAACACTTTCTGGACAAATTTGTTTAAATTAATCGTCGCTAAATAAACGAGGATTTGTATAAAATGAAAAATATAGTGATTTTTGAGATGAAAATTGTATATAAATAGATAGTACTAGCTTTTGGCCGCGGCTTCACCCGCGTGGTATTGGGGTTGGGGTTGAGGGTTTCCGGGATAAAAAGTAGCCTATATCCTATTCCGGAGTGTATTCTATGCCCGTGCCAAATTTCATCCAGATCCGTCCAGCCGGTTTGGCGTGATTAAGTAACAAACATCCAAATATTACGCATTTATAATATTAGTAAAATTAGTAAGACGACTGATGACAACCGTGAAATCAAAACTACAATACCTGCCCCCCTAGCCAAGTTAAAATCGTTTCGTTTAGAGTTGGCGCTTTATTGAGATGACATTCGAACAAGGGAATTGGGGGCGTGGTCAACTACAAGCGCTAACTCTAAACGATAAGATTGTAACTTGGCTATGGGAGCTGTTCTGATATATGGCAGCCAAATCTGGGCTCTTTGGTTACAGCCGAAAACAAAAAAAAAATAATCTTGTCAGATGGCACAGCTGAGTGAAAGTCCTAATACAAGGGAATCTGTCAGAATTCCTAATAAAGTTATTAGAAATCTAAAGATAGAGAACCAATGGTCAAGTCACATAACAGGAGATATCGAGAAGTAAAACAAAAGCATAGTTTTCTGTTATTTAAGAAATCGTCTCTTCGAAGGAATCTTTTGTTTGTCTAACTTAGGTCTTCGGGTTAGGTCAAAACCTTGCTGAGTTGAATGCGTTATCGACCCATTAGAGTAACATAAAATAAATCCATAATAACTCTTTTAAAACGGCCATGGTCTTTTATCGAACGACAGGCAGCAAGATATCCAAAGCTCGCTATCCGCAAGTTCGTGCTATAGTGTCACAGATTCCCTCTGCGACTTCTAATGCCCGGAGCCAATGCGCCGGTTTGTCTTCACCTTACGGTTTTGGCTGCTTCCTTTGCTTCCTTCTGTTGGAGGAGGTGTACGCCTCGCATTCCTACTCGCTTCGTGCCATAACCTGAACCTGGGTCGAATACGAAAGATTACGCCAAGAACACTTTTGGCTGAAATGACGATGATGATGATGTAAGAAGAAGAAGAAGACATGTTAATCCAACTCCAAATGAATCGAGACAAACACAAAAGAACGATTATGCAATCGATGTACAACAAATCAATGTCATTGAACGCAAAATAAAATGTCATCTGTTTAATCAAAGTTTGCAATAACGATCAACATCGATAAAAGTGAGCGATAAATTATTTAATCAGTCTCAACTATCCCATGAATATGGAATGCCAATGTTTGCGATCCAATTTCGAATCGATTCCATTAATTACTATAGTGATGACAACGTTGACTAGCTAATGCTTTAGTTGTTCTAGTTGCGTATTATTTGGCATGTAATTAACGGAAAATTGCTACACAGCTGTTGACAAGTCCCCAGCTCTGAATGCTTTGATTATAATTATTGCAATATCTGCGGGCTGTTCAATTAATTTTGGCTTTCTAATCAAGTTTCGGTATTGTTCTGAATATTGCTTTTAGAAAAATATTCAATTGAATGTTGTGTTTATTTTTTTAATCTTTGCATCTGACGGCTATTGTTTTTGTTGTTTGCAATTTCAGTTATTTGTTGTTTTAATTTAAATTAGATTTGATTTCGAATTGCTACTTTGAATTCGTCGACTTTTGTGTCATTTATGTTTCTGTCTCCGCTGGTACCTATTATAAAAAAGTAAGATTTATATTTTTATTTAACAAAGTGAAAAAAAACTGTCATTTTTGTTTTAAAATTAGAGTTGTAACATTCTACATTTAAAAGAAAAATGTTTCACTTTGAAACCAGACACTAAATAGATTTAATTGTAATGCTAAGCAAGTTTCTATAGAATCGTTAATGTCGAACGCTTGGAATAGGCCACGCCTCCAATTTCTTTATTTTTACCATGTGACTGAGCATTGAAAGGATATCTGAACAAAATAATTAGGGGCGTGGTTAACTCAAACCGTTGGACGTTAACGAAACGACCGTAACTTGGCAGTAAGTTAATATGATAATTTTATATTTGAACCCAATAAATTAATATTTATGTTACTCGATATACTCATACATTTATTTAGAGCTAACAACCTGATTACTGATCGTGTTACATAAAAAATTCAATGATGCAACATCATTAACCACTCAATCGCAATTAAATATGTTAACCAACCAACTAATCCCATCTAAATTTCGATTGAACGCGAAAACAATCAACTCTGAACCGCACAACAGGATGGTTGTATCAAAACTAGATCAAACCGCAAAAATCAACCGGAACATTGAGCGAATAAGCTCTAACCAACCTCATCGATTCAGGGCCTATGTTAATTACCAAATGTAATTGCGTCAGCCACAGTTGAACAATCGTTTCAGATTTATTAGATTTACTAATTAAATTCTATTTGTATGGACTGATTAGGTGTGGTTTTGGGAACTAGATCAGCTTCACTATTCTAGTTTGTGACTAATTGCATCATTATTTATGAAACTGTTCGGAGTACCTAGTGTGAGTTAGTTTTACGTTAATGCGATCGACACGTTTATGACGTGCAGCGCTCCGATTGGCCCGCTCCAAGCCGCTTAACCAATCAGCCAATTGCGCTCACATTTTGGTCGCATTAACGTAAAAATAACTCGCACTCAGGGCACTGTTTTTTTTTTAAGGTGGGAAAAATCAAATGACGAATTTGTCCCTTGGGCGGAGCGTATCTTCAGGGCCCTCGTGTTACGCTTTCACATCAAACCCTGGTCTCAGGAGGCTTCGAGCCGGCTGGGCTCGTACAACCTTCCTTAACCCTCATACTGGGGTTAGACCTTCCTTTCAGAAGCCGGGCCGGAGCGCACTGCTTTTAAAATTGAGAGTGTGTGTGAATGCACTGTATACACTGCTAACATTAAAAAACTGACCACTCTGTGTCTGACTGTCTGTAAGTCAAATTCGCATTCGAAGGGTTCCGTATACTACAAAGTTTTTTAATGTCGGTTCAACCTATCTCGAGTTTTACTACGTTGGTAAAATTATAAATGGCGGCTGTAGTAAATAGTTGGTTTTTTAACAACTTTTTTGCTTTTAATGCCATCCTTATGCCTATGGAATAGAAGTTAAAATCGGTTGAACAGAAAGCAAAAAAGGTTTCTTTAATAATATAACCTCAAAGAAAATACAGTATACCTATTACGGTTTATAAGATACAAGTCATTGACAGACAGACGGACAGACAGACAGACGTAAGCTTACTAATAGAGCACCATTCACGATCACACTTCGACTACAGAACCCAAAAAAAAAGCTCCTACAAGTGGCTTTCATAAGTCATTCCCCAACAGCTTCATAAACGCTTATCTCTCATCAAAATAGTGTGTAAGGACCTAACAATGAATATAATACACCCATATGACGTGTTTAAGAGCTGTTCCACATATCAGGCGAGTGTGATCGACCTCAAACGGCGCCATCATCGTTAACCCATGGAATAACATGAGATAATGGTGCTCAGAGCAATCAGCAGATTGGTATCACTATGCTGTTTGTTTGTATGCTAAGTACTTGTGCGTTTAGTGGTCAGGGGAGGTTGTATAGAGATGTTGACACCGTTATTAAGTTGTTTTGTCAGTTGGTGATTAAAGAATAAGAAATTTTGTATGGGAAAATTGTTTATGATATGTAGTCTATAAACGTAACAGCGAAATACTACTCAATTAATCAGGAAATCTTGGAAACTATAACACCTACAAATTTTAAATTTGGCAGGTAGGTTTATAGTCATAAACATAACTGTTATTTATTGGTAAGGGATTCTTATCATGTCATAGGTATACAGAATGTTAAATAGTCAACAAATGATTACGATATTACAATGTCAAATGATAGAAAATAATTTCAAACAAGTAGTAGAAATCAAATGACAAATTAAATATTAAATAAAACATAATAAAAAAATTATTATTAAAAAAACAAAATACCCGACTGCACACTAAAAAAAGAGTAAAAAAAGCCCCACAATACAAATTTACTGAATATAATTTATAAATGTTGATGGAAAGCATCGCAGGCGGGGACCAACAGAGGCTTATTTATAGTCATTTCTATTGTGCACCATTTAGCAGAATTTTCGTTGGTGGCGGTCAAGGTGGTCCCCGCCTGCGATGCTTTCCATCAACATTTATAAATTATATTCAGTAAATTTGTATTGTGGGGCTTTTTTTACTCTTTTTTTAGTGTGCAGTCGGGTATTTTGTTTTTTTAATAATAATTTTTTTATTTATAACTTTTTAGCTGTTTTTATTTAACGAAAATGTTGTAGATGTAGAAGACTATGTATATGTAAGTACCATTTTAAATTATTTCGACGACATTTGGCTTTAGATTACGAGTACATATTTTTTTAAAGGGAAATTTAGAAAAAATATTATTATGTCTTTATCCCGTGGGACTTTTAGGATAAAATGTATCCTATGACACTCCCGTAATCAAGACAAATCTAACGATACCTCATACATCAAAATCCATCAAGCCGTTTAGGCTACAGGAGGTCACAAAGGAAAAGACATACATACATACTTACATACACTCGAAAAACATTACCCTCCTTCTTTGGCAGTCGGGTAAAAAGAAAAAGTCACACTTTTGAGTCCAAATTAATGTGTAAAAGTTAAAGTAAATTATAAAATAAAAACTATAATTGTAATAAAATTAAATCTTGAATTGGACAAAATGTTGGTGTGAAAATGTGGTTCCTTGTATGGTGTAAGCGTCCGCTAAGAATTTTACGAAAGTCAACCCCTAAGCGGTTCGTAGGGGACCCTGCAGAAGAGTCAAAGCCTATTAGGGTGACTTTCAACTTGTGATCTTTTTAAAATATTATGGGGGAAAATGTAATATGGTGTAAAAATTATATTGAAATAGATTCAGTTAGTCTGGTTTCGCAGGTACTAAAAATAATGTTGTATAGGTTAAAAATAAGATTCGTTGCAAGTTTTCAGAGGAAGAATTAGGGAACATTTCCTATTTTTCCTGTTAACTCGACCGATAAATATTTATGTATTGGTTTTATTTATTGTATTTAGTATGTTTATGTATTGCGTACTGGCTCTTATTTTTAAGTATATACCAATTTATGTTTAGAGTAGCTTAAGTTCTGTTGTGTGAGGTATTTAAGAAATTTTAAATATGAGGTGTTTAAAATTTCTTAAATGCTTGTATAGGTTTGCTGTAAGAATACGCAATTGTGAGTCAAGCTCGCCTGTGTACATTGAATGAACAATAAAGAATATATACAAGATACAAAGGTACATAGGTAAAGGTACCTCTCCGGCTTGATAAAAGTTCTTTACAAAGTTTATAGAAATATATATAAAACAGGAGTGTGGAAAAAGGCTGACGTGTAAAAAGGCTCTGTTAATGCAAACTTTGTAAAATTTGTACTATATGGAAACCTGGTCAGACGGGCGGGTGGGTAACTACTGCGGAACTAAAGTTTCGATGTGTCTGAACTTACTGTTGTTATAAGACCGTAAATGGTTTTTTATGGACTTAGTTTTGAGCATAAGAAATATTATGATGCTTTGTAAAAATTTTTGCTGAACTGGTTTCTGAGTACGTTACGATACCTTAACCGCCAAGAACCAACAAGCTAATCCAACGGGAACTTCACGACCCTCAGCGATGAGGTACTTAAAAGAGTTTTGACATGACTATCACTTGCTAAACTATTAAGTATCTGCGTTTTTAACATGATCTATATATACTTAGCTTAATAGATTACTTTGATACCTATCTATATACCGCAATGACCTAAAGGAACTCCAATTAAGGTCTCGATGATGAATTAAACTGGTAAAAAATATTAGAAACAGAAAAAAAACAACAATATTGTATGGCTGCCCAGATTTCAAGCCACAGAAAGCAATGAGTAGCTTACCATACGTAATCTGGCCGTCCGATAACTATTTCTTTATTTTTATATCTCTTCTTTCTTTATTTCTTTCCTTCTTACAATCTCAAAGCCCTAATTATCCCCTGACCTACAAAAAAAAAAAACACGAATAATTATTTCTCTTCTGTACTAACAGCTCTATGTCGATAAATTAGTTACTAACAGACTATTCTTCGGGGCAATCAAGATATGCTAATAGTCATCTTTGATAGTCAAACTCGTGTGCAGATGACTTCTATTTTCGGTCATCAGCAGAGATATCTGACCACAGAGGGTTAAATTGGAATAGTAATTGTGCATTTGACGTCTAAGACCCTCGAGTCCCTTAATAGAGAATATTACTGTAGTATTGCATTGTTTAACTAACACTAGCTAATTGTAAACGGCTTCGTTCACTTTGAAGTAGAAATTATATTAACTAAAAAAAAAAATGACCTATGTGATATGCAAATCAGAAATCTGAATCAGAAATGAAAAT
Organism: Mythimna loreyi; assembly: GCA_029852875.1. Lineage (NCBI taxonomy): Eukaryota > Metazoa > Arthropoda > Insecta > Lepidoptera > Noctuidae > Mythimna > Mythimna loreyi. The sequence goes on along the minus strand of CM056784.1, from coordinate 16,743,210 downwards.
ATCCGCAAGAGGACCAAGGTTGCCGATATAGCGAAAAGAATCGCCACACTTAAAAGGCAATGGGCAGGACACATTGCACGCAGAACAGGTGGCCGCTGGGGCCGAAAGGTTCTGGAGTGTTGACCGCGTACCGGAAGACGCAGCGTTGGAAGGCCTCCCACAAGGTGAAGCGATGACCTGGCCAGGGTTGCTGGAATCCGATGGATGCGAGCCGCACAAGACCGGTCTTTGTGGCAGCGCTTGGGGCAGGCCTATGTCCAGCCATGGACATCTTTTGACTGAAATGATGATGATGTGGTATGCCGTGTGGATGGAAGAGGAGAGGGAGTCCCAAGAAGAGATGAATGGATTGTGTAAGGAGTGATATGAAAGAAAAGGAAGTTAGTGATAGTGTGACGGGTGACAGGACAGAGTGGAAGAAAAAAACTTGATGTGGCGACCCCAAGTAATATGGGATTAAGGGTAGGATGATGATGTGGTATGCCGTGGTCATGGTATATTCACGAGCCAAATTTTATATAAATCCGTTCATCCCATTCGGGCGTGAACAAATAAAAAACATAAAAATATATACAGTGATTTCTGAGGTATAGAGGAATCTTGGTATGTAACACCTTTACAAACCAAGATTTCTTCATGTCATTTAGGTATCAACATCCCAACCTCACCAGCCATTGCTTTACCCTGACCTGTGTGACTTTTATTATTTATTTATTTGAACTCCTTGTATAGTGGTATGGAGCCAGACTTAAAGCCACAGGACATTCTCTACCAGTCAACCTCTCTCTTCTGTTTGCCTACTTCTCATACAGCAAAAAACGTTCTTTGTCATTTACTTATTCCTACTCTTTTTTATAGTGGGAAAAATCATCTAATGAGACAGTGACAGACTTCTACTGCCTAAATGACCCACTGTTCCTTCCCGTCTTAGTTCCATGGCCCTCGTGTTCCGCTTTCGCTTCATCCCTTGGCCCCAGATGGCTTCGAGCCTGGTGGGTCCCTACAGTTGCTGACAACTAACTCCTTGTGCGGGAACAGTGCGCGCCGTCGACCGTTTGGGCTCGGTCTGCACGGTTGCCGGATGAGCAGACTGCGAGCTAGTAATTATTCCTCGTTCGCAAGCCCGCGCCTACGGTGGCCAGAAATCAGGATAGAAAACACGACGGCGGTGGCTGCGGCGTGAACGCCGACTTATTTCTACTTTAGATTTTACATGTTCAAATCAGAATGTTAGAATCACTATAAGTTGTAACTGTGAGCACCACAAAGCTCCATTTTCGTCAAACCTTTATCCCTAGAATTCTAAGACTTTACACATGTCATACCCACATTTTCAACGACAATAAAACAAGACAGAACCCAGCAAATCAACATCAACCCAGATTTTGATGTCCTAACCATTAGTAGACAAGTGACAACTTGTTACTGACGTTAAAGTTATCCTTCTGGCCTTCTCGTAGGACATTAAGTTAAGCCTCAAATTTTATGTTCTATACAGATGCCAGTACTCCTCAAACGAAGTACCCATTCGCCGCATGCGTTGCCTTGTTTTACGGTACTTCAAATTTCTGACTTTATTGTTGTAGCTAGATTGAAGTGCCGGCAATTATTTAATATTCCTCTTGAATTATGGATTTTAGACAGGATTTGTGGAAGTGTGTTGTTAGATTTTGTGCGTATGGTTGATTCGAAACTGGTCGAAAGTATTATCGCAGACCTAGAACGTAAAGGGTACATATATCTGCAAGAACTGGGCAAGTGCGTGTAGACTGGCATACTAAGGGTTAGAAGATTTTTTCAAATTAAAAAGTAGGTACTTTCTTTTTCTGACATAAGTATATAATGTTTTTTTTTTATAAAACCTAGCTTCATGCCAAAGGTTAGCGGGAAGTACCCTATCAATTTTGATTCCCTTATGAGTACTGAATATACATTTTTTTGCGACATAAACGTTCTTATTTTTTTTTTTTCGTTAACTTGAAGCTAGATTTTTCACAGTTTTATGGGACCGCTAATTTTATAACTCAAGAACGGGTTTACCTATCTGAAAGAAATATTTAGGCTTTGTTCGAGTATTTAGAAGATGATTTATGTGAAGTTTGCACAAAAACGGTCGACTGGTTCTTCATTTATCACATTTTTCTTTTGCCGGGAACGAAGCCGCGGGCAAAAGCTAGATCAATACATTGGTGACTTCATTAATAGGTCTTCACATAGAGTCTCAGTGACGGGACAATATCATTAAGACTTGAAAATGATCGGGAACCCTTCGAGAGCGAGTCTGATTATGATATACAATTATGTAGCCAGAACACAAAAACAATTAGCCAAGTTTTTTGTGTTCTGGCTACATAATTGTTCGGTGGACCACAAGTTACAGCTCGGTGTAGCGAAAATAAAAACTCAGCGAGTTGTATATTAAAACTAGCAGGCTGCGTGTGCAATAAAAACTTGCTGGATAAAAGTCACTACAGCACTGGTCATAAAAAAACAAATTATATCATTATGGAGCACTAGCTACCGACCCTGGCACTGCCCGAATTAAAGGATTACTTTTTAGGGTTTTGTTCCTCAAAAGACCAACGGAACCGTCACTTGTTTTCGGTTTGTCAGTCTGTTAAGACCCTTGAGCTCAGGAATGTATGGATATATTGAAATTTAAACCATATATTCTGGTCTGCGGACCTTTAAAGTTGTGAAAAATCAAGCTTCTAAGTTAACGAAAAAACCAGATACGACAGTTTATCTCGCAAAAAACTTATATTTTCGCACTCTACAGGGATTCAAAATTCATAGGGTACTTCCCGTTGATCCAGAACCCTGAAATTTGGAATGAAGCAAGATCATATAACACACACATCATGAAATAACATAACATAAAACTGTAAATAAAAAATAAACCCTAACTTCGGCGGAAATAAGATATATCTCAAATAATTTATCAGTAATAACAAGTAAAAAAAAGACAAACGATAAAAGTTCCTACACTAAAAAGTTGAAAATAAAAAATTGAATTACTGTAAAGAAACTTAATTTATAGGTAAAATTATTTGACATTAATACTTTGCAAATATTCAAAATTTATTACTTCTTTTTGGAGTCATAACGACCGATTCTGTGCGACTCGCATCCATCGCGTTCCCGTGATTCTCACCAGGCCGTCGGTCCACCTTGTGGGAGGCCTTCCAAAGCTGCGTCTTTTGGTGCGCGGTCGCCACTCTAGAACCTTTCGGCCCCATCGGCCATCTGTTCTACGAGCAATGTGCCCTGCCCACTGCCACTTAAGTTTGGCAATTCTTCGGGCTATGTCGGTGACCCTGGTTCTCCTGCGCATTTCTTCATTTCTGTTTCGAACACGCAAGGAAACTCGAGCATAGCCCTTTCCATTGCTCTTGACAGCATTGCCCATGACAGCTCTAATAAGCTCAAACAATGGTAGGATACATTATTTTATTTTGAAGTTCCCAAGCCGACCTTCCACCTTCCAGCTTCATCATCACATCAGTTCAATAGTACCTTACAGCCAAAGTGCATCTTATGACAATTCTAACAAGCCCAAACACGGCTAGGATATATTAATTAGTTACGCAGTTCCAGTGCCTACCTTCCAGCTCATCATCATCAGATCAGTTCGATGATAACTTTTTCAACATCATTTTTTAAGATCATTGGTTTATAGTGCATTTTCATAGTTGCTTAACTACCTTGATTGTGATATCTATGCGAGTATCAAGTTTCGTTAGCCATTTTCTGATCTTCTTCACCAGTTCCACCTCATCAAATGTTACTTTTTAACTGTAAATGCTTGAGTTCTCGATGAAAATATAAAAAAACTATATAGTTGCCTATAGTATTTGAGGAGTTCCCTCGATTTCTCATGGATCCCATCATCAAAACTCGATTTTGAAAAAAATGGGACCAATCTGGAAGCATATCCTTTCAAGTACAAAAAAATTTTTGCAAATCCATCCATAAACAACGGAGTTCTGAGGTAACAAACATAAAAAAAAATAAATAAAATAAAAAAAAAATACAATCGAATTGAGAACCTCCTCCTTTTTTTGAAGTCGGTTAATAAAACATACAGCTATTATAAAAATCCTTTCTTGCAAACATACATATTACCATCCAGTTCTTAGTTCCAGAGCCCCGGTGTTCCGCTTTCGCATCAAGCCTTGGTTTCGACATTGGACGGTTACCGAATAGGCGTACAGGGAGCTACTCATTGCTCGCCGTCCGCAAGCCCACGCCTAGGAAATTCAAATAGGTACATTCAAATCACATACAAATCGTTGGATTTGGGTACATTGCTTTCTATTTGGTTTTCGTCGCTAGCGCTATGAAGCAATAATGCTAGCGAAGAAGAGAAAGAAAGAAACCAGAATAAAATATAAAACTTGATTTAATGTGTCATTTCATAAAAAAAAAAGAAAAACTGTCGAAATTGTCTCCACAGAAACTCTATAAATTAGATTCACGAGACCAATTTCAAGGCAAATTATCCTTGAAGATTATAAAATTGCTTTTTGAAACGAAAAAGCTATGATTTGATATTTTACAATCTGATAAACCCAACTACGAGTAAATCAAAGGAATGTCTGAATTATCTAGTTTTATTGTATTGTCATTTGGCTTTGTGCTGTACCTATCTAAAATGAGTGAATAGGGTTTCTTGTATTATATAATAGATTTAAAGCGGTGTCTGCTTTCCATTCTCTTTCGTTCCGTACCATGGCCTGAATCACGGCTGGATGGAAAAGGTCATACTTGCCGAAGAGTGAGGACACATCGGTGCTCCACCCCAGCGGAGCAGAGTTTTTCAGGGATTACGATGGCGACACCCAGGCGCCCGATCTGGAACATGTACCACACCAGTCTAAACTTGGTGATGATAGGTCTAACTTATGAAACACTCTATTAGTGAAAACCATATTTTAAAATCCGCTCATTTTTTTTTGAGAGAGATTATTGCAAATAGTCAGACAAATAATGTGGGGAATTGGTCTTACAATATATAATGGTTATCAAATTATACATTAGTTTCTTAGCTAAAGTTCTGGCGCGGCACATAGCTTTAACATAGGTGCGGTTAGGGTACATTCTACGAAACCGTTGACAGAATAGCCTGCGGTAAAAACTCTTCGGAGAATAAGTCAGTGTGTTAGTCAGGGCTCAAACAACTGAAAGATGATGCGCAGCCTTCGCAGAATACTTACATTAAATCTATCTATTTTGTAGTATATGTGGGATTAAAGGGGTCTGCCTTTGAAAGGTAACTTTTGTTTTTAACATGTATAAATCGAAAAGAATTTTAACCTACAAAATAAATTAAAATTATTTTAGAATAAAAGCCAAATTAACTAGCTTCAAATTAATCTTTTAGCCTGTTTTACATATATGTAAATAAACTAGTTTTCTTTAAACTGTTCGTACTAGGACGCCATGGCGCAGTAGACAAGTTGTGACACCAAAAAAGTGATTGAAACACCATAGACCTGCATGTATTTTCTTGGAAACATCATAATGGTACTGTCACTTTGGCGTTTCAGAGACTCCTCTTGCCTCACTGCCTTAAAGCGTATCTGAATTCCCGTATATGAAGACGTTGGCTTGCGGACGGTGAGCAATGGGTAGCTCGCGCTCACTCTCGGTCATCTGGTAACAGTCCAGACCGAGCCCAAGTCGTCGAAGGCGCGCACTGTGCCCGCGCGCCACAAGTAGTTGTCAAGAAACTGTATTGGCCCTACAGGGTCGAAGCCTCCTAGGGCCGAGAGTTGATGCGAAAGTGTTACATTAGGGATCTGGGACTTAGAAAAAGAAATAACGGGGAAGGTTATTTAGTCAGTAAGAGTCCGACACTGTTTCCTGCTCCGTCCAAGAGCGGGATTTGTCATTCGATGATTTTTATCTACCATAAAAAAATACACACAGTGACACACTTATTTTCTTCTATATTATTAATGTGATACTTAAGAACACTCGAAGATCAAATAAAAGGCACTTTATTAACACAGACCCTAGACTTGTCAAGAAATATAATAACATTTATGACGCTAAGATGAGTGGGGACACAAGGCCCTAGCTCCGTAATTAATTATTAGTCTGTCCTAATTACAAGCGTGACAGGTATTATCTTTGTCGCCTGTCTCATGTTATTTACATTCGATGGAATATACGACAAATAATATCATGATATTTTTGGAATGAAACGTAGGCAGTGATAGCCGAGTGTTAAAGGCTCCGATTTTAGGTCGCGGGTTCAAACCTAGCCAGGCGCATTACTTTGTGTAATCTATTTCATCACCACTGCTCTCAAAACGGTGAAGGAAAACATCTTATAACAAAACATCGTGTGGAAACCGACATATCCTAGAACAAAAAAAATCGAAGGCATGTGACATCCACCAATCCGCACTGGGCCCGCGTAGTGGATTACTGCCCATTCCCTCTCCTGAAGGCCTGTGTCCCAGCAGCAACTTTATAAGACTGAGTCAGGACTCGAGCTGCTAGAGAGGTGCTGAATTCTTTCGAAATTAATTTGATACATGTGGTTTCGTTCGTTCGTTCGTTCCGCCATGAGCCGGAGGAGTAATTTTATTAATTTTTTTTTGAGACTTATTGTCTCAAAAAAAAACACTATATAATACTAGTCTAATGTCCAGCAGACTGTGAATTGCGTCAGTATAATCTTTAATATACCCAAAAGTTTTTAATACCTCTGACTCAACCGAACAAAGCTCCTTTGTAGTAGTTTAATTACGGGCGACTTCTTCTAGAAATGGAAAATACTTTTTGTGGCAGTACTAAAAGTGAATGATTTGGGATTAACGTGTGTTATTTAGAATAAGTTTTTGATTCCTTATTTTTATTTTGTTGTATTTGTCTTCGTATTATTAATTTATTTGTTTTCAATTTTGTACTCAAATCTATTTGCACACTGCACTGTTCCGGAACTTAATGCCGATGTCAGCCAATGTCAAAAAGCAGGGCTGTGAGCTCATCGCATAATGCATGAGACCACAGCATTATGCTGAACATTTAGCCGTTTTGTGTGCATGTGATGCATTCTTTCCTATAAAATATTATGGTTATGTTTGTTTGCTAGTTTTGAGCTTGCGTCATTTGACGTAAATAAACTGTGCGTTTTTCTTTCTTTCTTTTGTTTTATTTCTCCAAGAAAAAGCAACACAACTGTCATCATCATATTGAAGTCTCCAATGAGCTTTATAAATATTGTATGCAATAGATCCATAAGAGCCTTAGTTTAGTATCTAGTGTTAGACACAAGTTTTAGTCATAGTCGTATATATAGTAATTACGACTAAAGCCTCTAAATAAGTAGAAAAAAAATAACATCATCATTTCAGTCGAAAGACATCCACTGCTGGACGTAGGCCTCCCCCAACGAACGGTCATACTGTAATGTTTACAAATTTGTATAATACCGAAAAAAAATCATAGTTAATAATACTAGAACCAAGACCCTTTACGCAACCAACTTATAATACCATTCACTTGTGTGTCCTTTCCAAGAAAAATATTTAAAATGCGCACCTCTATCTTTTGGTCCATTACACATTCAAAGATAAATTTTCCATTAGATGGCACAAAGAAGGCGTCGCACCGGCCGAGCAGGTAAATAGGCGTTTGAGCAAGAGTCCGCACAAAATCGGTATCTTCCTCCCCGTCCGAGACCCCAATAATGGCCTGTACGTCCGAAATGTGGCCTCCAAATGTACCAATTTACCCTTCCAGTGGCCCGGGCGGGTATCTCCGGCCAAAGAGACCATTCAATCTCCAGTTTTCCGGAAGGATCGCGTTATTTTTAAATGAAATGCTTAGATGATGCCCACTTTTTTCAGGTATGTTGTGACATAGCTGAGGTTTTATGGCGTAATAACCATTGTATTATGGTTATGTTATGGTATGATTTTGTTGTAATGTTATGCGGAATTATAAACAGATTTTGTGCGGTAATGTGAGTGTATCGGAAGAGTTTTAAAATCATAGGATTAGCGAGTTTGTTTTTTATTTCTTTTTTGTTTTGTTTGTTCCTGTCGCAAGTCGACATGTTGGTCGTAAACAGGTACCATAGAGTAAAATAATATTTGACAAGTGTTATACTCAACAGACCAAGGCAACTGTGTTCTGTCTAGTGTCTATGGTGCAACATAGTAATACCTGGTTCACACATGGCCGACACTTTGATGTATTTTGTGCGTCTATTTTAGGAAAAAAAATTACAAAAAAAAAAAATGTTTGCGTTCGATGCTGTAAGTTTAGTAGTCAAATGTTTGATTTATTTAAACTTTGTTTCGTTTAGCACTAAATTAACTTCAAAGTAAATATAGCGTCAAAAATTAAAGCTTAAAGCCAAAACGAAATAAAGTTTGCTTATAACGATTTTAGTGAACTTCCCACGCTGAAAATCACTGTTCGCAGAAATATTTGATAACAAAACACGGTATTTCTGTTTAAAATTAAACGGTACACAGTAAAGGGTTGCTGGGCCTTCGCCGGGTGTGACTAAAAGCCTGTCAGGGTCACTTTCCCAACGTACTCAGAGCGGTTTTGCATACCATTTACGTGAAACTACATCACTAACTATCGACATACATACATTTTACGTCAACGACCCCAATACATTGCGGGCTTTACGAAGCCTAACAAAACGAGCGCTGTGGATAAACTTCAATGTGTTTTGAACACTGTGTAAAACACAGCCGCTGTGTTGTTGCTCTTTGAGCTTTCTTCGTATGAATATTATTTTCAGTACAGCGACCCGACATTCGTGCCATCTGTTGCTGGAAAATTGTATATTTTATACTACGTTATTAAAAACTAAAAGATACTCTATTTTGATAATTTTCTTCTAAATATTATTTTAGGCCTGCACCACTTTAATCGTTTAAATATGTAATGTATCAATTTTACGTGAACTTTGATTCTCAATAATGTACTAATACATTATTGAGAGTCAAAGTTCACGTAAACGTACGTATTCCTATATTAAAAATACAAAAAATTACTTCCATAGAAACCTCGCGCATTTAATCGAGATTCTAAATGAAGTAATTTTTTTTTTTCGAAAATCCTTAAGAGTTTAATAAATACACGTATATCCTGAAACAAGTTTTGTGAACATTCGAGTAAATCGTAGAAGTACTGAATACCAACAGAGTTTTCAGGTTAACAGCTGACAACTCTGTTTCTCTCTTTTTTCGCATTGCTTATGCATCAGACTTCACTTTAGATTGCGTTTGATGAAGCAACAAGCTTTTAAACCATGCAAGACCTTGACGATAGGCGTGTGAGAAAGGCTTTAATGGTTTCCTACTGAAATAAAAGGTGGACAGTCGTTGCTAATTAAAATTCTCACAACGACACTATCTTTGATATTAAGTGAGTCTGGTCGGACGGGACGTAAAAAATAGCCTGATAGTACGTTGGCCTTTTCTAAAAAACGGGTCAGGTGAACTCGCTAACAAGGGTTCCGTAGCCACAACAATCCACGTAGGGATTTTGCAAAAGTGTCGAAGTCTACTAGGGCCCAGGGTCTTCTTCTGAAAGGCTGGCTTGGCCTCAGTGCGAAAGGCAAAGAAGGAACCGGCTGGGGCGTTTAATTAGTTAGAGTCTATAACTGTTTTCCGCTTCGCTCAGGAGCGGATTCGTCATTGGATGATTATGGCCAACATAATATAAAACCACAGCAATCGAAAAATTGAGATGTACTGGCTAGTATTTTTCCATGACAAAAATATTCGTATTTTTTGAAAATATAACACTATTTTTTTTTCCAGGAGTTGCAATTTTATTTATAGTAAAACAAGAAGAATAAAAAAAACAATTGACTAATTAAAGCAATACATACACTAAAGACAATAACTTCTAGCTAAAATGGCGTAAATAAATGCCTCCACAATGCTGGCGACTGGAAGTGTGCCCAAAACAATGGCGACTTAACATTGCATTGCATCAGACTAAAAATGTTTCCACTGCTAGGACACAGGCCTCCTCTCTGGGAGAGGGAATGGGCCATAATCCATAACGCGGGCCCAGTGCAGATTGACAGATATCACACGTCTTCGAATTTTTGGTTCTAGGACATACCGGTTACGTCACGAAGTTTTCCTGCACCGTTTTGAGAGCAGTGGTGATGAAATAAATTGCCTTGCTGGGTTTGAACCCATACAACTCGTCATTCAGGGCCGTTACCACTTGACCACCACCTCTCTCATTCGGGTGACATTGCCACTTTATAAAGATATTTAAAAGCCATATACTTATACACGCACGGACGATCGGCAATGGTATTACATGTTCCTTTTTTCGCCGTTTCATTACGGATCTCTAAAAACCTGGAGGAGGTACGAGTAAAAACCTAACTTGTTTAGCAATGCTGTAATTGCGAGGGCCTGCCGAGATAAGCTCGTTCTTTTTTAATTTTCCTCCTGGAAATTACTTCAATTCCCCCGTTGAATAAATGAAGACTGCACTACCTACTTAAAGAGATTTTTTTTTTAATTTATTTTATTACCGCGAAAGAGATCTGGAAAAGTTCTCGAGAGCTTTTAGTTCAAGGTTTGATTAACTAGTCTTAAGACGGTTAGGAAAAAATCTGACTAAGTGCTACTGTGAATCGTGTTTATACAAAAGAGTTTTATAGCAGAATGGAATTAAAGTTATGCCTTTTGTTCATGAACTGAAGGTTCTATGAAAATCCGAGAGTATTTAAGACACTAAAATTGATTGAGCGATTTGCGCGGAAGTGGCGCATATCTTCCTTATTTAATTAGTTATGTTGGTAACTAGCGTTAAGTTTGCGTCATTACGCCTAAATAAACTGTTTTTCTTTCTTTCTAAAATGTTATATAAATAAAATGCTAGTTTTGACATTTGTATTTTGATTAGTTAGCGGCTTGTCCAGTGCAGTGTAGGTGTCGTAGCCATCTGGTTAAATTAGCCATCCTATTGGAGGCCTAGGGCGTTCGTTAAACATCCAGCATTCAATTGGATGCCTACGCCGATAGTTTTTTGTTTGAACTAAGATCACTCAACGTTTAACAGCTTGGCGTATTGAAAGTTTGTCCTTGCGAAATTACTGATCAAACTCGGTGAAGTGATTCAAATTTACCCTACTAAACTAAATGACTACACAACGTTCAGCCGCATCTGTTTAAACGTTGCGGTCAACAACATGGCTAGTTGTTCTTCAGCCATTTGATTAAATGCCGGCGTTTGACGAACGCCTTAGGCGTCCTATTGGATGGCTAATTTAATCAGATGGCTGCGACATATACGTATATAAGTCAATGCATAAACCCAACAAAGCATTGAGGGTCAGTGCCTGTCGTTGTAAAACAGAATTGATTAAAGTTAAGTAGTTCCTTGCTCAATTGTATGAGCAAACAAAAGAGGTAGGTCGGGCTGTCCGTATTCCGTTTTTTGTGTAGATTACTTTTTCAGTATTTGTAATTATGTTGATAGATTTCTTTGTTTGAAAAATGAAGGGTAATAGATTCGAAGGCGATTAGGGATTTTTTAATGTAGGGTAATATTTGGCAATATTGTGACGCAACTAGGATAGTTTATAGGCTTTTTCTTATACTAGTGCTATGAAACCTCCCAGAGTTCTAAGAAAACGGCGCCATAGGCTTAAGTACATCTTCGATTGTGTTATCGGCCTGCAATAGCTGACGTGTCCAAGGTTTGCCTTAAACTATAACACAGAGAGATGTAGTAAAAAAAATCTCATACCCCAATGGTTCTGTACAAACCTACGAGTCAATAATTAAGTTCATTGCTCAACCACTGTGCTGAACGTATGGAAATTCGGTTTTCATTCGATCACGCAAGTATGTAAAAGGTAATGTCTATTTTATAAGTTCGGTCGAGTTAGTAGATTACCCTCAGGGCAAAAGAAAACAGAGTAAATAAATAAATAATTAATCTACCCATATATTTCAAGTGATATTAAAAATAAACAAATCATAAACAGTTGTATAAAACTTCGTTCCTCTTCAAACATCGTTTGTTTTTAATATTTGAAATTGATTTTCATCTGCGCAAAAAGCAACACCTGTGCTATTTCGCGTCTGTTTTTCATTAATATTCTGCTTCAAATTGAAATGTAAAGACCAAATGTTGAAGAAATATTCGTTTATTATTTTTTCAAATATTTATAGCTTAATACGATAATGTAAAGGGAGAATAGATACATGAAAACGTTGGACGCTAAAAGGTGAGTAGTTTTAGTATAGTAGAAATAATTAATTTTCGTAAAGCAAAACTGTAATTTTTTTTGTTGCACGTAAATTGTAAAATTTCAAGTAACTGGTAATTTTGAAAACCTTTTTGAAGAGCCCAGATTTTTTTTATTTCTATAAAGTAGTGCTTGACTGCGATCCCACCTGATGTCAAGCAGTGATGCCAGATATCATCAAATAATTTTAATTCCCGCCTGGGAGGCTCCCGGTTGTGTAAGACTTTGACAAATTAAAATCCACTCATGTCCCACCCTTGGTGCAATAAAGGATTGTAAATCTAGAATTTTACAGCCTTCATTGCACCAATGCCTATTTTTTTGAGATACAAAAACCAAGTACACAGCAAAGTTTTTGAGTTCAGAAGAGATGGTCTCATCTAAACTACATTTCCAGAATAAACTTCGAAGCGGGTACTTCTTTTTGCATCACACAAGGTTGGCAGAGATCCAGGCACCATCTAACTACTTCAGAACAGAGGTGCATCAAAATGCTTCTAAGAAAATCCTATTTTTCTGCAGTTACGAGTATGACCAACTTTTATTGGCTTAGATAAAGTTCTCAGAGAAATTTTTGTTTGAACAACTTTTGATTGACAAGTAGTTGTCAGCAACTGTAGGGGAACCCAGAAGGGTCGTAGCTGTCTGGGGCCAAGAGTTGATGCGAAAGCGGAACACCGGGGCCCTGGAACTAAGGCAAGAAGGAACGGTGGGTCCTTGAATCAATAGAAGTCTAACACTGTCCCCTGCTTCGACCAAGGGCGGGATTAATCATTCCATATATTTTTCCACTATAAAAAACGAGTATGATGAGAACTTTTATTAGTTTTAATGACTTTGGTAAAACTTTTGATGTTTATTTTTATTGTTTTTGATACTAATAGGTTTCCATTTGACCACCATCTCACCTGATGGTAAGCGATGATACAATACAATACAATGCTACATCTTCGCCAGGTTACTTCAAGATAGAAGTAGGTAACCTTTCACTTTTGACTTAAATATCCCTAGTTTGTATTTACCTGAAAAAACAGACTCCGACAGGGAATTCCATTCCTTAACTTTATCAATTAAGTAATTTTATTTAAAATACCTATCTATTAATGAACTTTCCGCCGTTCGAACTACTTTATAGTTAGCAAACAATTTGAAACTATAAATCGAATAGCGATCCTCAGTATAAGAGCACACCGGGTATTGATTTCATAGAAATAACGCAGTGCAGAAAAAACGCAATACAAATATACACACACACACACACACATTCTACATACATCATTACATAGTATAAAACAAAGTTACTTACCACTGTCTCTATGTATGCTTAGATCTCGCTTAGATCTTTAAAAGTACGCAACGCATTTTGATGCGGTTTTTTAATAGATCGGGTAATTTAAGAGGAAGGTTTCTGTGCATAATACATGCATAATATATTCAGTCACTACTAGCTTTCAAAATTCAAAGATATAAATTAAAAGTTCTTAAAATTTGAATATTAGCTACGAAATACCAACTTTTCAGGACTTTCTTGGTTATCTTTCAATTGATTTTAACCATTATCCAATTAGCTTTAATCAAGCTTCATCCCTGGAATCTCAACACTGATTTATACAGTCTTTCAAATAAAGAATTCGTAGAAAAAACCTCACAAAGCAAAATCTACGTATCTTACAGACTATTTATATTGAAAGCCAAAAAGAAAGCCTTTGTTATCACATTCGACGGAGTTCAATGAAATGGGTTTTCAAACACAGCCACAATAACAATTGGACGCACATTCATATATTTACCACTTGATGAATAGGAAAATGTAAATACATATAATATAGGTAAAGGTTTTATTCTTCACACAATTTCGGTTTTCTTAGAAAAGGGCATACTCGTAGAACTATACAAATAAATTCAATGATCGGAAGTTTTTGGCAAGATTTTTTAAATTAAGATCAATGATTGTTTTTTTCATTGAATATTACTGAACATACATTGCACTAATGACTAAAAAATCAACATATTTGACTTAGACTTATATTGAGGAGTAAAATTGGTGTAGTTTTTTGTATATCAAGCCGTGTACGCACGTACGAAAAAAATTTATTGCGTTGCATGATACACAACCACTTGGTTCGGTATGGCCGTCGGATGTTGGCATGTCTTCAGTTGGGCGCGTAAAAAAATATTGGTTTAAACAAATAAATGAAATTTGCAGTTGTTATTACTGTTAAACACTGTTATTTGCTTTTATTTTTTTAAACCTTTTTCTTTTCTTTCGAGATTTCTAAGGCTCGCCAAGATCCGACGGCCGTACCGCACGTATGTCCCACTAACGAACATCGAACACTCTGTTCGCCAAACATGTTTGCGGCGATCCAATTAATGTTCTGAATCTATGTTCTATATGGATGGTGTTCACAACTGACGACTTCCATCAGCTCTGCCATGGCTATTATTAAAACACAGTTCACGACTGTTGTGCGCGAACTTGATTCCAACTATGTTCGTGTTGCCGTCCGGTCGTGTGGTACCAGTCCAGAACGAGCCCAAGTCGTCGATGGCGCGCACCGTTCCCGCGGCTTAAGGAGGTGTCAGCAAACTGTAGGAGCCCTACAGGGTCGAAGCCTCCTGGAGCTGAGGTTTGGTGCGAATGCGTTATTCCGGGGCTCTGGGAATAAGGCAAGGAAGGCACAGGGTAGGTTGTTTAGTCAGTAAGAGTCTGACACTGTTTCCCGCTCCGCCCACGAGCGGGATTCGTCATTGGAGGATTTTTACCTACTATAAAAAAACTATGCTCGGGTTTGTGTTCGAATATGCCGTTCTATACGAACGAACCAAATATTCAAGTTCGATGTTTGTGTTCGCTATGTTCGTAACTATAAGTTCGTAGTATATTATGGAATTGTGAAATCATTGAAACAGTAAAAAACCCAATTCCATTTTTTCCTTTCGCGCCTGTTTATCTCATTCCAACATGCTTAGCCAAGTTGATACAATCTACAATCGTTAGCGCTAATAGAAAACTAATCAAAGGTATTCGTTTCTAAAGTGATCATCGCTACATCCTGTAGTTTTATGGTTTATAAGATACTTGCAGTACGGCCATCGGATCTTGGCGAGTCTAAAGTTAGGCTCTGCAAAAATAAATGATGTAAACAAGTAAATGGAATTTGCATTTGTTCATCATCATCATCTTCCTGCCCTTGTCCCGTTTTATTTGGGGTCGGTGCAATATGTTTTTTTCTTCCATTCTGTCCTGTCACCCGTCACGCTATCACTAACTCCTCTGTTTTCCATAATAATGGAATTAGCATTTGTTATTGCTGTTAAAAACTTTTATTGGCGTTTATTTTTTCAAAACCTTTGATCTGACGGCTGTACTGTTCGCTTCTTCTTAGTGTGTCGATGGCAAGACCAGCTAAATTCCTTTCCTGGTCCAGTATTTGGCCAGTAACTGTACACTGAGTTGTTTCGGTTGTAGAAAGAGACTACTCGAAATTGTCGTAACTCCAACTTTTGCTACATCATCAGTCAGATACGACAAATTATTGCCACTTAGTCTACAAATACATGTTACAATATGTAATATGATTAAAAATACTCTGACTTATATATGCTACATTAATATATATCCTTGATCTTGAGAAGGGTGTTTGTAAGAAAGTAGATTGTCAAAGAACGAAGAGAAGTCGGTCACAGGTCCTGTGCTATCAGGAGCATCCTCACTACTGCTTCCATAATACGTCTCTTTATCTTTGTAACCCATAGTCCTATGTGGTTCTTCATGGGAATATTTGTAACCTATATCCCTATGGGGTTCTTTATGGGAATTTTTGTGTCCCATTGACCTATGGGGTTCTTCGTGGGGATATTTGTAACCCATTGACCTATGGGGTTCTTCACCGGAATGTTTATAATCCATTGACCTATGGGGTTCTTCACCGGAATGTTTATAACCCATTGACCTATGGGGTTCTTCATCGGAATGTTTGTAACCCATTGACCTATGGGGTTCTTCATGGGAAAGTTTGTAACCCATAGACCTGAAGGGATCTTTATGGGAGTATTTATTATGTCTGTGGCAGTTTCCATCACTCCATTTAGTGAGGTCGGGACCTTCAATATGAGAGCACGGGACTGGCATGTTTCTGAAAAAAAAAATGAAAATATGTAATAATAAGCATTTAATGAAGTTACCTTGTTATCAAGTAACTTGTTTAATTCTGGATTGTTCAAGAGGGAGTGTGTAGTGAGGGAGTGACTAAAACCCAATTGTGTTTATTGGTGTTTCAGGGTCGTGGTAATTCTTTTAAATATCTTATACTTTTCATTTAATTACATACAAAATTCTATCGGTCAACAATAGATTGAGGTAAGTTTCTTTTTGGTCACAAACAAGAATAGAATAATGAAACTCCACTCTTAAAGGTAATGAAATGGAAATCTAAAGTTTATATGGAAATTTTTTGAAAGTAGATTTTGTCCAAATAAAATGTACAAATCGTAAATAAAGTTTACATGCTCTCTTGTGGTCTTTTGGTTATCGGTACTTTTAGACTTAACTCCTCTCCCCTCAAGCGAACGCCGGCGTTCGCGGGTACTACAGCGAACGCCGGCGTTCGCGAGTATTAACAGAAAGTTATTTGTCTATAAAAACTTTTTTTTTACGTTCTTGGATAAATATCAAAATACCCTAAAAAAAAAAAACAAATATTGTACGTTAATAGTTTCCGTTAATACCCGCGAACGCCGGCGTTCGCTATAGTACCCGCGAGCGCCGGCGCTCGCTTGGGTGTCAAGGAGTAGATGGAGTAAATTATAATATGGTTTTAAGTAAATAAACATACCCTGGTCTGACACTCATGAAGGCCTGAGGTTGGAGGTATTTAATTCCTTCAGCGTTGTCACAAGCCAAACGAGCTATATTGGTTTTTCTAATTTCATGCAATTGATCTGTGGAAAAATTAGCTATTATAGCAATTCACATAAAAAAATGTAAGGTTCAAAGTTGTTTGACAAAGACGGTAGGATAAGCTGGAAATTTTCATAGTACAGGGATCCATAAAATAATGCATAAATTCTTGTGCAGTTATAAAAAGAACACTTGCATTCGACCATTGTTTCAATGTTCTGTTTCGATGTGCCTGACCTTAACTTTGATTTTTGAGTCTGGGTCAGGATGACTGGACCAAGAGAGATTTTTGAAGTTTGAGCAATACCAAGTTTTACTACCTATTTGATACTATTTGGTACCAGACATCAAACAATTCGTACCTCGCTATAGAGGGAAAACTATTACGAGGAAAGTGGCCAGCCATTCTGACGTCAGGATGGCTGGACCAAGTCAACTTCACTTAGTTGTAGGTGTTATAACTAGTTCATCGATTCATTAAAATTAAGTACCTCATTGGTACCTCAACATATGTTTTTCTTAATTTTTTTCTATAAGCCAAAAAAAAGTTACACCTAGAAGGAATTTTACATGTAATCTGGAGCACGTTGATTTCACCTATAGTAGCATTACGTTAAGTCTGCGCGCGGCGAAAAAAGGAAACTAATCATTTGCCGTCATCTTGACATTTATGTCAGGTGTCAAGAGAATGTTTTGTGTTCTGCGTTTTTAATCGTTTCCAAAGTAAATAATCATCATCATTATACAGAAAGTGATAAAAAGTGTTAAATTAGCAAGAATATTATCTTGAAAGGCAAACGTGGTTGTTAAGAGAAATTAGAAAATATCATGAAATCAATCGATTGAAAAAGTAAAGTACTTTTTTTTCTAAATCTCGTATTGTTAAACGCATTTAGTAAAGTCCCGCGCTTATACTTTGCAGGATGAAAAAGAAGCAAAGACATCAAACTGTTATACATCCTACTAAATATTAAGAATAGAAATTCAAATATTTTTGAATTTAGAACACAGATAAATATTAATTTGTTGTTAATAACAAATTATTGCATAAATAATCATGTTTATTTATTATATTCTGTTAAAAACATGATTTAAATTTTTATTTATATATAAAAAACCTCATAAATCTGCACCTCTTTGCGTTAAAAAAAAAAATTGCGCTTGACCACAGAATAAATATCGAACAGTAAAGAAACTAGGCCTTGTTTATAAAAAATAAATACCTACACTCCATAAAAGCAATAGGATGTTCACTATTACTTAATGTTTTTGATATTGTTTGTTTTTATGAACAAAAAAAATATGTTCCGTAGTGATCAACAAACTGAATAGATAATTATGTAGGTAACTAGATTATAAATAAAATTTAAAGGGTAATTTAGTGACGTCGATAAGAGCGGTTTTCAGGTGTTTGTTGCATGCTATATTTAGCCTTTTTTTTTTAATAAAAAGTAGGTACTTGTCGGTTTGAATCGCACCGCTTATAAATCCGAAAATATGTTTAATTAGGTAGGTACTTTTTAAGAAAATTATGCAACACAATCCCAAAATATCACAAAAACTTGAATAGACGAGAAAAAAATAACTGTTAGGACCGCACCACCAACCATCTGTGTGCACTTGAGATTAAATAAGTTCTCGTTTCAATCTTTTTTATTTATTAACCAACTTAAAAAAGGAGGTTCTCAATTCGACCTGTATATTTGTATGTATGTTTGGCCGCGATTATCTCTCGTTTGGCTAAACCGATTTCGATGCGGTTTTCAAAAAAGGAGTTCATACATTTAGAAGGTTTTAGTATATAACACTTCTTAGTTTAATGATGATCTTCGGAGATAATCACAAATATTCATATTCAAAACCACTAAACCTTAAGAAATAATTGCCCTAAGTATAAAAAAAATCTAGCCTTTTTGATGTCGGTGCTGTTTTGATTCATGATTACCAGCCGTGAGCACCGACATCAAAAGGCTATATTTTAGAACAACAGACAAGTTCATAATGATAGTCTTTAGTTTTGTAGGAGTTATCTATTTAATATTTATTAAATATAAAATAAATCATTTTATATTTAATAAATAAATCATACTACGCAATACGTTCCGGGCATTTTTCTAAAGATTACTCAAAGTAAACTCAAACGTGACCAGTCGTCTTGACGCGACACGCACTACTATGAGCACTGCGAGAATAGCTTATCGGTCTCGTAGATGCGTA
The DNA here is from genome assembly GCA_029852875.1 of Mythimna loreyi. Taxonomy (NCBI): domain Eukaryota; kingdom Metazoa; phylum Arthropoda; class Insecta; order Lepidoptera; family Noctuidae; genus Mythimna; species Mythimna loreyi. The sequence continues at coordinate 16,723,828 of CM056784.1, read as the reverse complement.
TGTTTGTGTGAGTGTCCCGTTTCCGAGCGTTTGTAGGCAGTTTCCCTACTGTTCGTTTACTTCTACTGTGGCACAGAATATATATCGAACAGTATAGAAACTATTCCTTGTTTATAAAATAAATACCTACACTCCATAAAAGCAATAGGGTTGTCACTATTACTTAATGATTTTGATATTGTTTGTTTTTATGAAAAAAAAAAAAACAAATATGTTCCGTAGTGATCAACAAACTGAATAGATAATTATATAGGTAACTAAATTATAAATAAAATTTAAATAGTAATCTCGTGACGTCGCCGTCGTTGCTAACCGACGCAACGCAAACGTCAGCTGGGCCATTTCAATAACCTACAGGTAGTTACCGACAACTACTTACGAGGTTATTGACTCGTTTACTTAAAGAAAGGAATTTTGTAAATGCGTTTAACAATACGAGATTTAGAAAAAAAGTACTTTACTTTTTCAATCGATTGATTTCATGATATTTTCTAATTTCTCTTAACAACCACGTTTGCCTTTCAAGATAATATTCTTGCTAATTTAACACTTTTTATCACTTTCTGTATAATGATGATGATTATTTACTTTGGAAACGATTAAAAACGCAGAACACAAAACATTCTCTTGACACCTGACATAAATGTCAAGATGACGGCAAATGATTAGTTTCCTTTTTTCGCCGCGCGCAGACTTAACGTAATGCTACTATAGGTGAAATCAACGTGCTCCAGATTACATGTAAAATTCCTTCTAGGTGTAACTTTTTTTTGGCTTATAGAAAAAAATTAAGAAAAACATATGTTGAGGTACCAATGAGGTACTTAATTTTAATGAATCGATGAACTAGTTATAACACCTACAACTAAGTGAAGTTGACTTGGTCCAGCCATCCTGACGTCAGAATGGCTGGCCACTTTCCTCGTAATAGTTTTCCCTCTATAGCGAGGTACGAATTGTTTGATGTCTGGTACCAAATAGTATCAAATAGGTAGTAAAACTTGGTATTGCTCAAACTTCAAAAATCTCTCTTGGTCCAGTCATCCTGACAAAGACGATTTTTGATATTAAGTTTAGTCAAAGTTAAAATTCAAAATTAAGAAAACTGGTGCTTTACAACAAACTTTCTGACACGAAAATCGATGAGTAACATATCAAAATAAATTTTGCCAATTTATTAGACTGATTGATTTATTCAATCCTTCAATCACAGTATGTTTGATATTCACTTGTTTCATATTAGTTTTCCAGATTTAGGTGAAACAATATGCAGCGCCATCTATGACGTCACATAAGAACTACAAAAATTCTGCATCGCGCATTGAAAGTTCTCCGCGCGATTAGAGCATGTACGACAGTCCGAAGTCAATTATCGGGCAGTAACCCACCAGACTATAAAACCTGTCTGGTCGGAAGATCCTCCCTTTTCAATGGAGGTTTGCGGGACGTTACTCTCTGTTCCGCATACCCCTCAAAAATAAAAGAAATAACAGTAAGCTAAATGAACTTCCTTAAAGATGATGATCCCTTACCCAAAGAGAAGCTGTGGAACTGATCACCCCTCTCAAACCAGAACCTGTCGGAGTACCGGAAGATCTGCAGCTGCTTGGTCATGATGCAGAACAGCGTGGGACCCACGTGAATGCCCTGGATGTGGTTCTCACTCATAATACCCGCCAATAAGTCTATATCATCTACTTTCTCGTACAGTTTCTTTAGAGCTTCTACTTTCTAGAAAGAAAAAAAGGTTATCTTAGAAAGAAACAATGTTATTTCGCTTAATGTTGTTTAGCCGGAGCCGGTACCGCGTCATAATTTGGACTCTGGCCACCATAGGTGCGGGCTTTAACAGATGCTTTAACAGCGGTCTAGTAACAGACCGAATCAAGCCCAAGTCGTCGCCGACGCGCACTGTTCCCGCCTCAAGGAGTTGTCAGCAAAGTAGGAGCCCAGGCTCGAAGCTTCCTGGAGCCACTGGAGCCAAGGTTTGATGGAAAAGCGTAACACCAGGGCCCTAGGATCAAGGTAAAGAAGGAACGGGGTAGGTCGTATAGTCAGTAAGAGTTTGACACTGTTTCCTGCTCCGCCCAAGGGTTTTTGAATTCGTCATTAGATGATATTTCCCAACAGAAAAAAAAACCTGATGGTAGGAAGTGATGCAATAGTTGATGTTGTGGCGCACTATTGAATAATATTACGTATGCCAATTATAAAAAAGAATTTACTTTTTACTGTCTTTTATAATTTTGCTGTTCAATGTCTTAACTAATAATCTATACTAATATTATAAAGCTGAAGAGTTTGTTTGTTTGTTTGTTTGAACGCGCTAATCTCAGGAACTACTGGTTCGAATTGAAAAATTCTTTTTGTGTTGAATAGATCATTTATCGAGGAAGGCTTTAGGCTATATAACATTACACGCTGTGACTTATAGGAGCGAAGAAACAATGGAAAATGTGGAAAAAACGGGGAAAATATTCATCTTTGAGGGCTTCCGTTGCGTGCGCTGCGAAAACGGTAGAAGATACCAAAAAAATATGTAGGAAAGAATTATTCCTCTTAAAATGGTCTAAAAAAATGTCCGCGACAGTATATGTCTATCTTTTAAGATTAACTCACTAGAACCGTTTTTATGGGAATCAAATTTGGCCGAAATTAATGCATGCAACCAATGAGTTGTATCAATCAACATAATAATATTAATCTTTATCCAAATAAATGTGTTGTTGATTAAGAGTATGTAAAGGTGAACAAAATTGTCTTTGACATCACTTATTTTCAATGAACATCTTAGAAGATATTACAATTTTAAAATAACTCCGATATAAAATTCACACGCGCCGCATGATGTGCAAAATATGACGCTGCGCCTGGGGTGAGGAGACGGGTTGCTTGCGGGCGGCACGGAGGGGTTTTTTTATGGTAGATAAAAATCATCCAATGACGAATCCCACTCTTGGGCGGAGCGGGAAACAGTGTCCGACTCTTACTGACTAAACAACCTACCCCGTTCCTCCCTTGCCTTATTCCCAAAGCCCCGGTATAACGCTTTCGCACCAACCCTCGGCTGCAGGAGGCTTCGACCCTGAAGAGCCCCATAGTTTGCTGACAACACCTTGAGGCACGCAGGAGCAATGCACGCCGTCGACGACTTGGTCTTGATCTGGACTGTAACCGACAACCGGACGGCGAGCTACCCATTGCTCACCGTCCGCAAGCCAGCGACGGTGGCCGGATATCGGCGGGATCGCGGCGGCGACGGCTACGGCGAGGGCGCTTTTGCCCTTGCCTTATGCGGTTGGCCTTACGAGCATTACTGCTTCGCAGAATGAGGCAACCGCTTGCTGTTCTTCTTCGCTGCGGACCATGGCCTCAATCAAGGCCCGGCGCGAGAGGTCGTCGCCGCCGATCACCCCCACGAGGACACGGTGATGCTCTTCTCAAGCGGGGCACACCTCCACCGTGTGCTCCACCGTGTCCTCCGTGCTGGCCACACAGTAGCGACACCCGGGCGTCTCTTCCGCACGAATCCGGCGCAGGAATCTCCTGAACTTCCCATGTCCGGTGAGAACCAGCGTTATGTCCTGCGTTATGTCTATCCAACCACGCCTCAAAGAGGGGACTTACCGCCGAGATTATGGCGTGCCCAAGTGGGGGGTGAGCAGTGGTGGCCGAGTGGTAACGGCCCCGACTTGCGTGTAGTAGGTCGCGGGTTCAAACCCAGCCAGGCGCATTACTTTGTGTAATTTATTTAATCACCACTGCTCTCAAAACGGTGAAGGAAAACATCGTGAGGAAACCGGCATGTCCTAGAACCAAAAATTCGAAGACATGTGACATCCACCAACCCGCACTGGGCCCGCGTGGTGGATTACGGCCCATTCCCTCTCTTAGAGAGGAGGCCTGTGTCCCTGCAGTGGGAACATTAAAAAGGCTGATGATGATGATGAAGTGGGGGGTGTAGCTCTATGAAGTACTTTTAGATAATTATGTTCTTTTAAAAACTAAATTGTTTAAATTAATAACAGAAATTGATACGGGCAAAGTCGTGGGTAACAGCTATAATTTATAAAGCTGAGGTTGTTTTCAAAAATAAATATGATGCTCAAAATAACTATTCCACGCGGACGAAGTCGCGGGCACAGCTAGTAATTACATAAACGAACCAAGTTTATTACAATAATAATGTCCATCACTCTCCCAAAATTTGTTGGCAAGTAATACTGAAACAATTTCCTCGCAGGAGCTTCGTGTAATGTGACATAAACAGTCTCCAAACGTTCATCTAAGACTGAAGCAGCTTTAGTTAATGTTTAGTCTTAGTAATAAGATATTACTACGGACTTGATAAGGAACTTGATATAAGGGAATGCAATTTAATTAAAGAGGAAGCTTAAGACGAGCTTGGCGAAGACTAAGTAACAAGACTATAATCTGAAAGACTTAGTTCGTACCGTGGAGAAAAACTTAAACGTCTGACTATCATTTATTTCTTTTAAAAGGTGTCACATTTTGCATTAACACGTCTAACATAAATAGCTAAGCGTTCAATTTTCTACGAGTATGTCTCGATTCCGCCAACTTCAACTCTATTTCTTCATCGAACATGTACAGCAAATACATTGCTCTGTATATTATTGAACATTGTACTTATATTATTGACACTTGTACAGTCCGGAATAAGCGTTTCGAGTTGTTGTTTAAATACCGTGTAACTCCAGTTGCTGAAACAATTTTTCGGCGGCAGTTTTCGATTATAATTTAGGTATCTTTAAGGCTACAGTGAGTGAGTTTATATAAAATGCGCCTTAACTATTGCATCACTGCTTAAAATAGGTGTGATCCCAGTCAGATAGTAATTTAAATGTCTTATAAAAAAGAAAACATAACACAGCTTCAGTTACCAAATCCTTTTGAAATGGCTTGACCGATTTCATGATTTTTTTTTGTGTATTTGTTAGATCTCCATTGTTTTGTTTCTTTAATAATTTTCAAGGTAGAACAACAGTAACCAGCTGCTGCTAGTCTAACTATAAAATATTATTCTTTCTAAGAGTTATCATAAAATGATATGCCAAATATGAAACTAAATTTTCATGTCTAAACAGGCATGTTTTATTTATCAGTCATAAAATTTTATGAAGGAATTAGCGTGGCTCTGAAACACAAAAAAAATGCGTATTCTTTATTCAAATTCCTAATATTCCTCTAAGGCTAGTTCCAAATTAATTAACCAACCACGTAGATAGCTTACTAACTTATGTATCTGTCAATAATGAAACGTAGTCTGTATTGAGTGGCCGAGTCTGTTCGCTTATCTGCGGTTTCTAGCTGTTTGGTTCACGAGATCAAATTGGTGAGTACAACGATTTGTTATTAGAGATTTAGTTTAAGCGTATCTAGCTAGAATAGACTTATGCCTAATCATTGCTTCTTTTCTCAATGCACAGTGGTGGCCGAGTGGTAATCTGGATGAGATCAATGACCATAGGTAGTAAGTATACTCGTTTACTTATAGGAATAAATTAATTAATTAAATTAATTTCGTATTTATGCGTGTATTACTTTAAATTTTGGAAAAAAGGACTTAAAAACCGTCTGGAGGTAATCCACCAACAACATCACCAGTCTCACTTGGGGATCCTGCTTAGAAAATGAGAACCAACCTGTTCATCATAGCTTAAAATTATTCAAAAAGTATTCATACCTCAATTTCCATGAAACCTATAAGATCTGCAAACTTCTTCGCTGGTTTCAACCCGCACATGTGTCTGTAGTCATTATAACCACGCACGCCCATGTCTCGACCTCTTTGTATGTCTATAGCGGGTAAATCATGAGCCTTTTGGAGTTTCTTGCCGTAGTAGCTTTCAGAAATCTAAAAATCAAAAAAAAAAAAAATGTAAGTTATTAATGACTTTTTGAATCTTGCGCATAAGCTTAAATAATGCTAGCAATCTTCTGTACAACACAAGCTCGTTACGTCATCAGACTCATTTGGAGCTACGGTCAACACGTCTGCCTTTGCCAAAGGCCCGTAAGCAACTGTCCACTGGCACTGATCGTGCACTCGGGACAAGTATACAAACACTAGCATTGTAAATCCCATTTAAATTATGAATGATGATTTCATAATCATCATTCATAATTTAAATGAAATCTCATGACAAAGTAATAATCAAGTAATTAATAATAATAAATTTGTTTATTGATACAGGTAACAAACATTTGAGGCCCTGGCTACTGAGCTAGATAGCAACCTGTGTTACAGGAGACAATGTCTTCACCCAGTTGCAATTAGTATTACAATTTTGATAACGCACTTATACATAGATATTTGGTAAAAGAAAAAAACGAAATAAATATAGAGAAACAACATTGATACCATTACACCCTCTCCAAGTATCGCCACAACAAACGATCCTGTGCGTCTTGCATCCAGAAAATTTCTACGACCCTCACCAGGTCATCGGTCATCAGTCGAAATTAATATCAAGTCATAAATAAGGAATATGAAATTCATTAACGTACGTCAGGATCTTGAATATCATCGATCTTTGCAGCATACTGATGGAACAGGCCCCGGTTGAGTTCCTCCAAAATTTGACCTTTCTCCAGTAAACCAGATCTGAACAATGTTTCACTGTAGGAATATTCGTCTTTATAATGATAGTTTTCCGAGTATGTCCTGAAATGAAAATACTTATTAGAACATACAACATTTGGATGATTTTTACCTACTATAAAAAAGAAACATACAACATTTAAAACACTTAAAAATACAAATGCTTTTTTACTATTAAAAAGCTATAAGTATCGTCGTTGTCGTCCTATAATTGTAATAATGATATTGCACGATGCTTTTTGCGTCTATCGGACTCCTGCAACTGCCTTAGCGGTTCACCTTGTGGGCCATCCAACGCTGCATTCTCCGGCACGCAGTCGTCGTTTCCTAGTTTTTTCACTCTCATCGACTGTTTATGTTATGCGAGTAATATGTTAGACCATTCCTTGGACTATTTACAACAATATTATTGTTCCAAATATATGTTAGTTTATACTCCATTATAGATATTAAATTCTAGTACCTAGGATAAACTGTTCAGGCACCTTAAAATTTCGGATGAACTTACTTGATTCTCCCGTCCAGGAAAGTATGGAAGTACCTGACAGCAATATCAAACTCCGCATATACCAAAGGTACTGCTTCTTCGTCGTAAGTGCGTACATGCTCCACATTTTCTGATATTAGCCCATGGTTCACCATGTTTCTATAACCTAAGGTAATAAAGGGGAAAGAAAAATAAGGCTTTGATGTTATTTGCGAGATTTTTTATTTTCTTGTTAGATATTAATAATCCCACTTCCAGCTTCAATTACTTCGATGATATGCGATAAAGTGAGTAGTTGCCAAGGAAAGAAAAACACTCAAGGAATTTTCGTATTAAAATAAATATCTACTTTTTAACTTTCGGCATATTTTTGCCAGAATACTCGATTATTCTAAAAATACTTTTTTTAGCACTATTACATTAGTTAAGGTATACTTCTCGCTATTTCTTGGAAATATTTCAATGAAACTCGGAAGCTGAGTGTGAATTTCCTAAGAACTGCTATCAGCAAAAACTTTGCATCTCACAAGTGTTTATAACAACATTATTACGTACAGATTTCCCTACGTTGTGTTTCACTTTGCTTTCTACAGTTACATTTAAGTTTTGATGACAAGATGTAATTAACAAAAGCTGAAGTCGCGAAATTCAATTCATTAAAAGTTTTGTTGAGACAGTATTCTGGAAGGAAAGAACTTTATCAGACTGGAGACTTACCCAACAAAGCAGGTAGCAATTCGTACATAAAGATGTTGGAAGCTGTGGCGATATTGATTTGCCTGGCTACCTTGAAAAGACGATCGTCTTTCCAGCAAGGATTGATCTCGTAAAGAGCCCTAGCCAGCCTATTGTGTTCTCTCAAGAAGAATATTGTCAAGGCTGTAGTTCTAAGGTCATAGTTTCCTACTTCTGGGAATCCTGTTGAAGAAATATATTTTTTAAGTACCAATCAACATTGTTAAAAAAATATTGGGTGTCACTACATTCCATGCGCGTCAAGATTAGACATTTAAACAAACCCTTTTTTACTGTCATTTCAACCGATTGTGACTTCTATTCCTTAGACATAAGCATGGCATTGAAAGCAAAAAAAAAGTTACAAAAAAAGTTACACACATACATACAAACACACCATCACATACGCACACACCATCACACATACGCACACACCATCACACATACACACATATACACACGCCAACCACACACTTTCACAAATAGTTTTTGTTAAATAGTTTTTTTCAAAATGTTCTCAAGTCTTTTTACAACTTTTACCTTTATTAATACCGATATTGTAGTAGCAACAGCAACAAAACTCAAATAAAGTAATATTAAGTTTGTTTTCAAATTCTTCGGGGGATCGGAACTGTCAGTCCTTCATACAGGTTATACTGTAACCTAGTTAGGAGATCAGAACTGCACCCACTATAATTGTAGCAAATATTAACCTAACATTGTAAACTATATATCCATGTACTACAATACTTATTATGATCAATAAACATTATTATTATTATAATGTCAACTATTACTTCAGTTGCCGTTTATTATGCCATGAATGCAATAAAATACAAAATCGAATGAACGTTCAGTAAAAAGGTTTATATAACAATCTGATCATATCGCAAATGAAATGTAAACCCTGTTATATCCTATTCGTGTTAAGATAAACATTAAAAGAAACCTTTTCTATCGGTTTATCCGATTTTAACTTCTATTCTGTAGGCATAAGAATGGCATTAAAAGCAAAAAAGTCATAATAAAGCCAACTATTTATTGCACGTGTCATTTGTCATTCCACCAACGTAATAAAACTCAAATCGGTTGTAGGGACAGTGAAAAAGGTTGAGCAGAGTATAGATTGTTCCAATAATTTTTGTTTCTAGTATCAAAATCACTTACCAAATTGGTAACAAATAGTTTCAGTATCGTTGTTTTGTATACAAATGCTTTCATTCACATTTGGTGCCGCACTTGTCACCATATCCAACACCATACCAATCATTGAATTAGCTAATGTATTCGCAATTGTATCAACTAACTCGTTAGCAGTCATATTAACTAATTGTTTCTCATCAATACTTTTCATGTTGTTCGTAAAATTCGACATTATCTTCGGCATAACATCATACATTATATCGTTATATTTATCAGGCTTTTTTTCTGACATAAAATCCGGCATTTTAAATTTGCCATCCAACATATCGGATGATAAATTAGCCAATAAATCGGTCGTCATATTTGCAACTGTATAGTTCTTATTAATCATTGACATTGTCAGTTTAATCATCATGTCGTCCTTTATATTTGATATTATATTGTTTTTCATATCCTCCAACATTTCGGAAGATAAATATGTTTTATTAGCTGTTATGTTTAAGGGCACGTAACGGTTTTCTCGACGCTCGAGTATCAAAAGGCCGTGTTCGAATTTTCTTATTTTGTGTAGCGCTTTATAATCCACTCCATATATCGTTGACAGATCAATGACCGGTGTTTGGTAGTTTATCTAGAACATTATACAATATAGATTAGTTGATAACTGACTTTGTTTAAAATATGTGTTCAATATCAGATTTAAACAAACTGTATCGTTATCTTCTTCTTGCTTGTATACCAATACATTACTGTACAACTCAAACCTTTTTTGCTTTGGATTATTTCTTTCTCTAACCATCCATCAAAGGTCATTAGAAAAAGAATGACTAATTTGTCTACTTTCGTTCTTAGAAATAGTTCACACCAAGTCCTCTGACACGATAATATCACCATTGTCAACGCTTTATAATGTTTAAAAATAGCCACTCAGACAGCGACAACACCCCACGCCCCCCTCTTACGAAGGAGGTGAACGATCATCGAAGACTGATGGTAGTTAACCACCGCCCGCCTCACGCTCAGGGTGTCGCGCCACATCTCATCAACGTGACTTGTGAGGACTCACATAGTGTGAAAGTCTCGCGAAGAGCTTACTATAGAAATGATCCTATGAAGTAAGGTCTTAACTCGTAACAAGAAACCGCGGAGCGTCATTCACGCGCGGAGAATCTTAACACCGCGATTCAGAAAAACGCGTCATCAGCACAACGCCATCTAGTTTAACTTTTAGTAATTAAAAATACAAACATTCAACATTGTTGCGTGTTAACTAATTAATCTTTAGTGATATAAATGGAATATCAATATGTGTAAACACCCGGAATGAAACCTACATTGAATGAAAATATAATATGTATGTTTAAACATTACATTAATGTTTAAATTAAGTTGTGACTTAATTAAAACTTTTATTTTTTTATCAAATATACTACTTAATGTACTTAGTAAAATTATTAACGATTTTAATAGAGTACATGTTAACATAATAAAAAAAAATATTAATGTAGAATTATGTGTTGTATTGAATGTTAATTATGACACCAACAGCGACATCTAGTGAATCATTTCAAAACATTGATCCCATTCCATCATGGCGGCCATGTCATTGTCAGCTGGGCGCTTGCGCACACGCATGTTGAATTGTGAAGCGATAGGGGAACGTGATTTACCATCATTTAGATTTGAGGTTAATTTGGATTTTGGATAGACACATGTGTTAGACGGGCAGAGATATTTTTAATACTACTGTGGCAAATTCATATCGTATAGTATTATGTAAATCTAAACCAATTTAGCTACTATTAATTATAAAAAAATACTGTCAAAAAAAAAGATATCGAAGTATTACCTGCTAATACAGAATTAGAGTTCTTATTATGCATAAAAGAAGAAAAATGCGAGAATCATAGAAGAGCCTACACCCCATATAAATTGGAATAACAGAGACAGGGATAGAAGGGACTGGATCATAATAACATTTTCAACATGATCAAAATAAGTGAACTGTAATCTGGACATGCTAAAATTTTACTTTTTTAACAAAAGGCTGAAAATGACTAGTTAAGTGATCCACTGATAGAACATTTAATTTTATTCGTTGCAGTTTAAAATTTTTAAACACTGCTGAAAATCTCATAACTTTTTTATTTGAAGAATGTTCCTCAGATTTCTTATTCAAACGAAAATAGTAAAATTTTATTTCCATTTTGTTTTTATTTTCTTTAACGACCACGATAAAAATATGACAGAGGAAAATAATGAAGAAGAAAAAAGAAGACAATAATTTTAACTTTTGGACTTTCGATTTACTAACTTTTTTTGTCTAATAAAAACAAACATAATTATTTTTAAATTCGAATACCACGACATATTTTATCCTTGAGTCACGTTATAACAAAGAGTTTTCATTAGAGAAATCGTAAAATTAATTAATTTGTAAACTCACAATAGTCAAGAAAATTATGTCTTTTCATTTTGTATTTACGTAATCAAAATATATTATGGTGCATTAGCACAAGGGTACAAGCAAATTACTTTCAGAATTTAATAAATTTAACTCGTTCAATTAAATTAACATTGAGATAGGCAACCCTTAACATTTCCTTCACGCTGTTAAATATTGGTATTCCGGCCTCATTCCTTGAGAAGGATAAAGCCAGATTTTAAGCCACTTAATATTGAAACGTTCGCATTAAAACAGGACTTCAAAGTCAGATCATTTTCACACGTATCAGAGAATTCACGGAACTTATACATAACTTTAGAAGTTGTACATATGAGGACAGAATCGAGCTATGCATTTCCAATATAAGTTGACCTGTCAAAATACGAAAAGCTGTGTAATGAGAGATCAGATTGTGCTGGAAATTCATAGCTTGAAGTGTCATAGTGTATACGAGAAGTTTGAGTAAGTACTAACCTGTTCGGGAAGTATTATTTCAGGAGTACAACCTGAATCTTGGAAAGTTTCCGCTCGAGAGAAGTTAAGACAGCGTATATCAGTCACTTTGAGATACGGGTCGTCTTCGGGCACACGTATAGGTATACACTTAGGGTCTTTATCTCCTATCTTCGAACAGCAATATTGCCTGCGTTTGAGGTAGTCGACTGGAAGAGAACTTGGTGATTGATATTGGAGTTAAAATGAAATAAGTTGGAAGATATAACCTACCTGTATTATTGCTTCTAGAATGTACATGAATCATAAAAGGGTTTAGGTGAAATACGAGTATGTAATATTGTACATACAATGAAAAAATATTTTTTTTTCATAACAAGCTTCTATAAAGCGGTGTATACCTATATATCTAAAATCGAATCACACGAGCCAAAACTCGCTATGGTCGTGTGTTTAATTACAGAGTTACTATGGCCACCTTCAACTTTACGACATAATTATTTTGCATTATCTTCTGATTGATACATACATGCAAAATTGAAGCCTAATCAGTGATCGGGATCTGGATCAAATTTAATTTGCAAGATTTGATGACAAATATCACGAAAGGTGAAACTAATATAAAGCTTGTAAAAGTGTTAAGAATAAGGTGGTGATTCACACTTAAATAATAATAAATGTCTTATAAAGTACTCAATAATCATAATTGTGATAGTAAAAGGTGAAAAAAACAATGAAAAGTCAAACTGTACATTATTTTAAAGTATTTTTTTTTCTGGATTATTTGGAATAAATACGGAAATCATAGATTTATGACCGGAAGTCGACTCAATTTCCTTACAGTAAGTTGCTGGGCCTGACAAGTTCAATATGTGATTTTTCACACACGGTACTTTGTCAGAGGCAGTTTGACATAGTGTTATATTTTTCTCGGCACAGATGTATGGGGGACACTTAACTTATACTAAAAAAGTAAATATCTTATTCTCTTGTATGTATTTTTTATATTTGTCATTAAATCTTCTTAATTTTATTTTGCTTAAATAATATCAATAATTTTTCTGTTACTTATCTTTTTATTTTTAGCAAAATATCCTTCAATTCGTTACATTATATTTTAAAGATTACAATTTAGTTGTAAGTCAGCTAAAACTATAGTAAATAATTATTATCTAGTTGAAAACCAAATACAACTTATAGGGCATGATATTCCACCAAGAATGATGAGCCAAACGCCATTTAAAGATTTTATTTTTTAAGTCGTGTTATTAGAATGAAATGATATTTTAAATGTAGATTGGGCGCTGAATCAGTGTTAGGATTTAAATGTAATTAAAAATGCGTTTTTTTCGTGTTATAATATTGCATCCTATAATCCGAACGCCTCGATAATTCAAGAGGGATCTTGTTTTTCCCTATACACTTTAAGCTAGACTCTTCTGTACCATGTAAAACAAAAACAACTTACGCGGCCCATCCATGATACTGATATCTCGATGTATGAACTCCATCATATGGACCGCAGCCACATTGAACGTGACCTTATCTTCGACCCGGCCGGTGGAGTGCAGTTCCGTCCTGACCTTCCGGGCTGAGGGCAGCGGCTTTCCATGTCTGTTCATACGGATATCACGATCTGGGAATGGAGAGATATTATATCAACGGATTTGGCCGGATTCCATATTCTATGTATGTACCTATGTGTGTATATGTTAAACATTGCTCACATTGACATAGTGTTTCGTGTTTGGTGAAGGGGGAAAGGATCTAAGTTAGTGGTGGGTGGGAATTAAAAAAAAGGAGTCAGTGATAGTCTGACCATACATAATTGAAGAAGAAATCATGTTAAGTGTTTGTGTGTCGAATCCGGTGCAATGGATAAGGGCAGGTACAAGTCGAGCCTTAAGATTATACAAGGTACTTTTTAGGTCATATTTTTTTAAAAGCTATCAATAAATTGATTTGACAGATTTATAACCCAATAATTTCGCAATTGGAAGTTCATTAATTGTGCGTAAAGACTTACATCCGTATTTCTAAACAAATGAAACTAATTATGTACTTGAGTAAAAATAACATTTTGAACAATAAAAGAAGCGTATGTAAAATTAAAATTCAGTATGGACGATTAGAACATATAAAATTGGACATGACAATTATATCAAATTACATTCCAATCAAATCAAAACAAAAATTAATTATGATCAAATCTAAATTAAAATTAATTTTACTGACTAAATCCCATTTGTGTTTCTTCAAATTGTCTATTACGTCCATTTGTGTCTAGAATCGCGTTAACTCTTTCGAACAAAAAAATTCGCACAAACGCTCAATGGCTGTTGTATTCACAAATAAAAATAATATTTCCTGTCGCGACAGTGTTTTCTACTACATATTTCTTTATTTCCCTGTACTGTAGAAAGTACAAAAGAATATCGTAAAAACCCGGTCATGTCTAGTTCCAGGAAATATGTATCCGTCTTGCTACGCTATTGAACAAGTGTAGACATTTGTGTACTAATATCAACATTAATATTTCTTTTATTATTGTTTCTGCAAATATTACTATTCTTTTGTAAATAAATTATTTCTGATTTATGTCTAAATGGTACTCCTGGGGCCGAAGGTTGATGTGAAAACGTAATACCAGGGCTTTGGGATCAAGGTAAGGAAGGAACGGGGTGAGTCGTTTAGTTAGTAAGAGTCTGACAGTGTTTCCCGGTCCGCCTAAAGGCGAAATTCGTTATAAGATGATTTTTCATAGGTACCATAAAAAAACCTCTAAATGGCAAGTTGCTGTATTGCAGTGTTGGTTTACACTATAAAGAAGCACAGAAGCTCAAGTAACACAATGGTAGAAACCATTTATGATTTATTTATATAAAGAAGGAGTTTGCATGAAGACACCTATTTTCACTTGGGTGAAGACACTTGTAGAGCTCAGTATTCTTCACTATAGTAATGCTGATCAGTATTTATAATTACCACTTACCGTTAGCATAGTCAGGCTTCAAGAACCTCAGGTAAGGCCCCTTGGCAGACCCCCTTGTTGGGTACTTGTAGTTGTTACAAGTACCATCAATTCGGCTGCCTTCATGAGGTGTACACGGCTTTAAGTCTATTGAACATCGTCTACAAAGAATTTTAAATTTATATTATGAAATTATTTGTTTGTGACTCTTTACACTATAGAGTTAATGCAGAGACGAAGTTTGTGAACATCAGTACAAGAAAGCTAGATATTTGGTAGTGTTACTTGACTAGAGTCCAATTTTATATTATCGGCGACAAAGACAGTCAACATATCAAAATGTATGGATCGATCACGTGGCATTTCTCGTTATTTTTTTATTAACTTCTTGGCAATAATTTATACCAATCCAAGTTAATTTTTTAGCCTTTTTATTGTATTCTGTGCCCTCTATTAATACATAAAAGTTAACGACGTTCGTTAAAAATAGAAAAAAAAACTTTCACAACAATGCGGAAGAGTGCGAGTTTGTAAAATTATATATATGCATTTTATATTATAATATCTAACTCATATTTGTACGCTGACCACCTCGTTTTTCTTTTGTTCAGTCAATCCAAAGGATCTTTGAGACATTTCCCTGTGTAATAAGGCCGCATATTGTACAAAGTATTTTGGTAAATATTTATCATAACTACATATCATCATCATCATCATCAGCCTTTTAATGTTCCCACTACAGGGACACAGGCCTCCTCTCTCTAGGAGAGGGAATGGGCCATAATCCACCACACGGGCCCAGTGTGGATTGGTGGATGTCACATGTCCTCGAATTTTTGGATCTAGGACATGCCGGTTTCCTCACGATGTTTTCCTTCACCGTTTTGAGAGCAGTGGTGATGAAATAAATTACACAAAGTAATGCGCCTGGCTGGGTTTGAACCCGCGACCTACGACTCGTAAGTCGGGGCCGTTACCACTCGGCCACCACTGCTCCCTATTACCACCCTGCTTCCCTACATATGAGTGACTCAATAAAATAAAAAATAAATATTTTCCTTCAATTTATGCAATGGTAGGATCACAACCAAGACGGTAACCATCAACAAAATTTAAAATAAACATCTTACTCAGTAGCGTTCTTCAATCTCAGTTCCTTCGCTTGCGCTATCTCAATTTTCTTTCCAGAATATCTATCAAACTGTCCCGAGTCCACTCGACATATCGCGGTAAATATTAAAAAGTTAAATAAATAATACATTTTGTAACGGACGACTTAGCGGCGTCCTTTGATACAGTTTACTAAGCTAAACCGACCGGTTTTGTAATGCCGAATGTGTTTCACAACTCGTGTCGATCGATTACCGTTTGATCATTTCCACTTCGTGAATTAAGGATGTCTGAAAAACGCTGCTGTCCTGTTTCGCAAACATTTTCCGTGTTTATATTTGGTAGTGATTTTTTGAACATGCATTATTATGAGTGTCTTAATTACTTTTAATATGGGTATTTAAAGTATTTAATCCTACCTAACTATTAAAGGTTTTCTAAAGGATCTTTAAAAAAAAATCCGGCCGAGAGCATGTCGGGGCACACTTAGAGTAGGGTTCAGTAGTTACTTTACTCGTGCCAAAAACTTACACAATTAAGCACGATTGAAGGACAAACAACTTTATTGATAAAAAAACGAAATTCCATAATAACTATGGGACCGATGTTTATAACTCTTTTTTCAATAGAATGCTACTTTATTACTGAGTGACCCGTAGAGGTGGTCTGTCCCACTTGTATAGAGCACCGCCGTGTTTTCGTAGGGGCGATCGGGGGCAGCGGTCTCTCGCGCCAGACCTTGGTACAGGTCATGGTCCAAAACAAAGAGAATTGGCAGGTGCTTGCGAGGCCACTCGCGTGAGGCAACAAACCACACGTTCTAGCCGTCGCCGGGATTCCAATCCCGATTTTCAGCCATCGTAGGCGCGAGCTTGCGGATGATAACTAATATGCAGCTCGTTGTCCGACCGTCCGCACCGAGCCCAAGACGTCTACGGCACCTATAGTTCCACGCGCGCTTTAAGGAGTTGTAAGCAAACCATTAGGGGCCCAGCAGGATGAAGCCTACTGGGGCCAAAGATTGATTCCAGAAAGGAAGGTTCGGGCCCGATATATATTGCGATATGAGTGAGGGTTTTAGTTAGTAAAAGTCTGACACTATTTCCCACCCACCCAAGGGCGTGGAGATGTCATTGATAAAAGCTATATAGTATAGTATAGTATAGTATAGTATAGTATAGTATAGTATAGTATAGTATAGTATAGTATAGTATAGTATAGTATAGTATAGTATAGTATAGTATAGTATAGTATAGTATAGTATAGTATAGTATAGTATAGTATAGTATAGTATAGTATAGTATAGTGTAGTATAGTATAGTATAGTATAGTATAGTATATATTATAGTATAGTTATATTATCTACTTGCCGGCAAGCAAAGCCGCTGACGGATGCTAAACTTATTTGATGAAATTACAAGAGAATATTTTTCTATTTCCCTTTACTTACTACCCTTTTCTGAAACCTTGCTTCTTTTAAAATTGTATGTATCTAAGTTAACGGAAAGTACTCAACAAGTTTTGATTCCCTTGCGAGTATCAAAACAAGTCCGTATCTTCAGATTGCGTTGACTTAGAAGTTTGTTTTTCTCGCAAAGTAAAGGAAATGCAGGCTTCCGCATTTAATATTAATTTCAACGTGATATCTCCTTGCGTAGAGCGTGAGCTATGGTTGCCGAGTGGTGACAGCCCCAACTTACGAGTTGCTTAGGTCGTGGGTTCAAACCCAGCCAGGTACATGAATTTATATTATTTCATCACCACTGCTCTCAAAATGGTGAAGGACAAAATCGTGAGGAAATATGTTCAAGAACCAAAAGTTCGAAGATATGTGAGATTCACCAACTAGCACTGGTAGATTACGGCCCATTCCCTCTCTAAAGAAGAGGTATAAGTCCCAGCAGTGGGAACATTATAAGGCTGATGTTAGCTACGCTACGCTTACTCCATGCGTTACTAAGAAAACAAGTCTTAATAGACAGACAGATAAGCAATAAAGTGATACTGTGATAAGGATCCCTAAAAACTGAATCGTCCAGGTCATTGGATCATAACACCTTAACTTCTATTATATTTGGTTGTTTCTAATTCTTCACTACGATAACGATTGCATCACTGTTTACATCAGGTGGGATCGCTGTCAAGCATTAGTTTGTAGAAAAAAAAAAAATTTTTAAAGCCTTATCTGTCCCACTGCTGGGCAAAGGCCTCCCCCAAGTCCTTCCAAACCTTCTTCTCCTGTGCCGTCTCGAACCAGTCCTCTCAGTACGCGTCTAAATCATCTCGCCACCTCTTTCTAGGCCAGCCTCGACAACGCTTTCTTCAACGCAAGAAAGAAAGAAAAAAAATCTATAATTTATTTTTATGTAAGTACACACACAAACACTTAAAAAAGGAATACAAACAAATACAGAAAAAAAAAACAAAACAAAAGAATAACACTGGCCACTTCAAACTATAAAATTCAAGCGTAACAGAAGTATGTAGGTTGCATTGTACCAATTGTGTATTGAGCCATCACATTGGCAAACATAAATGAATAAAAGATAGTTTCTACAATAAGTCAAACCATAAATCGATCCTGCCACATTTTTGGGGTACTGTACATCAAAATGAAAAACGGAACCCTCTTACTCTTACTTTCTTATCTGTCTGTTTGTCATGAACCTTTATTTTAAGAACGCTTGGAAGTATTGAGTTGAAATTTAAAACCGTATACTGACACAGTCTACGGTCCCTTGAAGCTATCAAAAACAAAACTTTTATGTTAATAAGAAAAAAAAAAACGATACGGCCCGGTTTATGTTACTGAAAAACGCATTATTTCGACACTCACAGGAATCAGAATTCATAGGGTACTTTCCGTTGACCTTGTAGAATCTTGAAATTTAGTATGAAGACAAGGTCTTTAGAATAAATATAGAAAAAAAACTGAGAATTTGTGATTACGTCATAAAAAACACTTTTTAGAATTCGGAAAATCTTTTAAGACTCAATTCGGTAATTGAATTATTTACATTAGTTGGGTACGGAACCCTTAGTGCGTGAGAACACCTCACACTTACCCAGTTTTTTAACTTCAACTCAATACATTAATATTCCTACAAATTGAAAATTGAAGAAACAAATGATAAAATTAAAGAAAAATAATTTAAGAAACGACTCAACTTTTAATCATAATTATTATATTTGAAGGCGGATTCCATATTCTGAGAAAAAAACTTTTGATGAGTTTCGTTTACAGGAATTGCAGGTACTTGTCTACTAACAAGGTTGCCAGGGCAAATTCCGAGAAGCAAGTAACAGTAGGGTTGAGACGAGAGATAAATATTAATTGAATATTACCTTATTTATATATTCACAAATTCATCTCTCTTCCATATGGGTGTATAATGTAGGGAATAATAATAGATGCTATAATATCACTTCAAAATAAGGTCCACACGATGTAATTTTCATATATATATTCATATAGCTTAATTTCTTATGATCGAATGTAAAGTATGGCATTAAAAAACTTATCCGCTGTGCTGTCGATTGGTAATGTACCCAACTGACTTGTGGCTTTGCCACGCTGTGCTGCTATGTTTTGTTCTATATAATCTTCGTTTGCTATTAATTTTAGATTTGTTTCATACATTTTTTTATAGAATAGAATCTAACTGAAAAGAAAGGAATTGCATCGAAACAAATTGCATCTAATCGAATCAAATAAAACGGAATGGACCTTGCTTCAAGAATGGAACAGAATAGTACAGAATGGAATGGAACGGGGTCTATCCATTCTATTCCATTCAATCTGTGCAGAGCATGCATCAAGTTGGAAAACACTATCACACTCGTACTCCACAAAATATGATCACGAACCTTGAGAGCACCGGATTCGCCCGTAGAAGCCCTTAGTACTGTAAGGACTCACCTGTTTTTAGAGACAGGTGAGTCAGGGTTTATTGGAATAAAGGTCATCAAGGCCCACCTACAATGGTCAACCAAAGACTAAGTGTGGAAAATAGACTACAAAAACAGAAGATAGATAGACAGGGTCCGACTTCACGAGATATGCCAAAGAATGAGTAATAATATAGGGTGACTGGTAATAAGTAACCAATACTTATACACGTGATTATGGTCATGATAACTGAAAACTTTTACCATGGGAAACCGCTAAATAAATCAACAATTTCAATTAATTTTGATCACTACGGTGAAAATAAATGTACTGAAGTTGCATATTTTTTTCGTAAAGTTTCTTATCATGATCAAAATCATATGTTTAAATGTTTGAACGTCTTATACAGCAATTCAATTTCAATTTTGAATAAATATCATCAACCAAAACTCTTTTAATCATTTACTTTTCTAACCCTCCTCTAATATCCTGTTGTAAATGACGCTCCAAAGAATAAGCAAGAACTTTTCCTATAAAGAAATTAGAAAAATCTATTGTCTGACTCTCAATTGAAAGTTAAAATAGGTACACAGGGGCCATTTAATTTAAATTGAAAGTCGTTGCCAGTTTTTATTCCGGCTTCTTTCGTCTCAGAATTTTTACCTTTGAATACTTTTCGTTATGTTGATTTCGGTCAAATAAGATCACAAATTGGACTTAAAATGGCCGACGATTTCAAAAGGAATTTTGTATTAATCTACGTTGAATTAAATTTCAATGGTGATAATAATTAAAATGATTATTGAAATAAGTTCCTTGGTGTACAATGGATTAATCGTTGAGTGGTTTTTAAGGGTCGCTTCGTTAAAGTTAATTGAGATCTCTTTGCGGCTGTAAGGAATCTTAATACCTATTTTTATAATAAGAAAAAAACGGCGAAAAATTCTGCCAAATTTTTTATCTTTTTCGGTTGTAATCACTTTGGCTATACATTCGTTAGTATCTGTGGATAAGTAATGTGATTATGTGATTATAATTATTACTTTAAATGTCACTGATGTTTCAATTTGATTATTATTTTTTGTAAGAAATCTATAAAACATACTTTTGTCATTAAACTTAATACCTAACTTTGTGCATATACAAAAACATAAAATACGTTATTATTTATATGATTTTTCGATCAGGGTATGATCATAATCATCAAACTTTTTAATGTTCCCACTGCTGACTCAGGCCTCCTCTTTAGAAGAGGGAATGGGCTTCCTCTTTAGAAAATCCACCACGCGGGTCCAATGTGGATTGGTGGATATATAAGGGTATATTGAAACCTAAATAGAGAATACTTTGATGAGTATTTTGATGTAAGTAATTTGAAAATTATTTGCAGTATTTAAGCACTGAAATATTATTTAAAAAACTCGCTCTAAAGAAACTGCAAAATATAGTTTTGAAGTATTCATTATTATCAAAGTTTTGTTTCTGTGTTTCTATTTTATCCTATTCAATCCTAGGTACTTGATGTAGTATCAGGCTATTAATTCTTAAAAAAGTGACGAGTTTAAGGTCCGTCTATTGTAACTAGCATACTTTTATAAGCATAAACTAATGTTTGAAAATGTTTTGTCACTGCATTTGTCTCCAAATCGATTTCTATATTTATTATATATTTTGGTTAGGTTTGAGAATAGGTACTGGGCTATTTTTTAACCTACTACCCCTACCTTATTTTTTTTTTGATAATTTATTTGGCAATACAACGTTTGCCAAGAAACTAACGAAAACAAATTTTAAGTGACTTTATATTTTTTCACATTAAATAAAGTTAACGTTAAGTTTTTTTGTCTTGCCCATTTTAAGTAACGTGTGGCCAACCACACACTTACGTGTAAGTCGGCAATAAATAAAAATTTCAAACTAACCTCTCACAATATTACGCACTAGTGCTATTAGCGACCTCAATATACTCAAGACGTTCAGCCAGGCGGAATTCAGTAGACATTGTCAGGCTTATTAGCCGTGACTGACAATGCACATTCAATGAACACTCGTGTGGTTGTGCAATAGGCCGACAATATACTGTGTGTGGTAGACGATTGAATACTGGGAGATTGTTTGGGGATATACGTAATGTATTATGTATTATGGATACTCGTAGTTTGTGTTTGTTGGAGTTTAATAAGCAGTTAATACTTCTTATTTTTAAATATGCTAAGTCTCATTAACGTACTTACAGTACGGCCGTCGAATCTTGAGGAGTCTGAAGTTAGGCTTTGCGAATTTTAGTGCTTGAAAACCCGTACAAAAATGGTATTTATTTTTTTAAAACCCCGAGGTTTAAAAAAATGCCAATAACAGTTTTTGACAGCAATAACAACTGGAAATTGCATTTATTTGTTTAAACAATTTTTTTTTACAAGTTTTCAAGAGAAAAATTTACAGAGTTCAGACTCGACAAGATCTGACGACTGCGTACTGTATACATATGTGACGTGTTACGGTGCGTGGTTCGACCCACATGAAACTGGGTAGTATTTTCTGCCTAACTAAAAGGCGTTTGATTTTTAAATCATTTATAGATACAAATATTATTATAGATGTAGAAGAAGTGAGAGAAAGATATGAAAGATTGTAGAATCGATCAAAAAACTTACCAATTACAAGCCGAAGACGCTCCGTACCCAGGCGTAGGCTTGAAGACGATAGGCAAAAGGTAACTCGCCGTCCAGACGTCTGTAAGACCAGGTCCGATACATCGACGGCGCACCTTAAGAGATGTCAGCATAAGAGGGCCTAGTGGGCCCGACGCCTACTGGAACCATTGAGCGTCTTCCGAAAGGAAAACCAGGGGTCCTAAAACACAAGGCAAATATGGAACAAGTGTGCTTTTAGTCAATAGAAGAATGTCACAATCTCCTCCAGTCTAACACCCGTATTCACAAACAATACTCAAACGACCCTTGACTAAGCAAACGCACAGCGTTGAAATAGAGCTCTGTGATTGGTTCGTTTGTGTTGCGTAGTTCACAAACCCTGCCCTGTGCGCTCGCGAGCACTGTGAGACCGCATACTAACGTTTGTGAATACGGGTGTAAGTCTTTTCAAAGTCATTGGAGGATTTTTCATCTTAAAAAATGATAATCTATTATACTCCTGTTTGTCAAAAACACTACGGGTACTTAAACTCAGCCGATAGGTACTTTATAATTCTCTATTAAGTAAAAGAGCGGAAAATATAAATCGATAAATTTTCCGCCCGGCTGGGCCCGTCAGAGGCATTCCCTCCTTAGGATCTTATTTAATCTTTTTTATAAAATTCGAATCCCCAAAGCCATGTTGACACGAACCGACTACATTTGGACGGAGCGAATCAGTAATGAGACCCGATGAGACCCGTTTTCCTTTTGAACTTATTGGATATACCTACAGACAGAAACTCATTTGGATAATTTTGTTTTGTTAAGTAATTTTATTTATAGCTGTACTTTTTGATTTATTTTGTGTTCCGATTCTTCAAACTCACGAATTTGTCAACCTCTTAAAACCATACCTTTAATAAAGAAAACTGTTTTGTTTGAATTTTCAATTTTCTTTTCACGTCAAGATTTAAAGAAATCTTTTTTACAGTCAGTTCAATCGGTTATAACTTCTATTCCGCAGGCTAATCGATTTTCACGCAGGCTAAGCCGCTGGCAGAAACTGATACTAATATGATATTCTTAGATCTAAAACAGAATTGCAAGAGCGATTGGTTCAGAAAGGTAAGTATACACAAACCCTTGTAGCAAAAACGTTGTAGGATTAAAACAGCCACTGTACTTTAAAGGATCATGACCATCAACGGTACTGGTTTTTCTCAAGCGTCAAGATAAAAATTATATTACAATTATTTTATTTATTTTTGAAGTTATTCTGCAATTAGAATGCCAATTTTTCATAGGGGTTTATTTTGTAAACTTAATAAGTTATGCAATTGTTTTGATAAAATGAATTACAATCCGTTCCAAATGAGAATAGGATCGATTGCAATCTTGTGACGTCACGTCGAACTGTCAAATCGAAGAAATTAGGTAGAGTGAACAAAAAAAGACATTGTAAAAAAATTATTTACTTACGAATCGTGAACAAAAAAAGTTTAATCAGAATACAGTTTCTCAATTTTGTGTGTCTCTGTTTCAATGTGTGATGTGTCTGAGTTGTGGTAAATAGAAGAAAAGGGCGAAATGTTTCTAACAATGCAAATAAGAAAGAAAATAGTTTCTCTTGTAAACTATTTATGACTTAAAATAATATATTTGGCTAATTTATATTAAACCATAACGTTTTTACTTCACCTAGAATTAACTAAGATTTAGTAATAAAAAGAAAAAAAAAACTTTTTATTGATACGCAAATAAGTTTTTTTTGCAAACCGTAGTTTTCACTCAAAATTTGACAGATCGAGGTTATGGACTTTCCTATTCTTATTTGGAACGCATAATACCTACTGCCGGCTATTCTTACGTTAAAGTGTTGCCATAATCAAAATAAGCAAATATATTGGCAACTCTAATCGATTTTTTTTTGTATACGATTACAAATTAATATAAATGTAAAGTCATTGGAAAGGTAATTCGCGGAGTTTTTATAAATAATAAAGCGAGATGATACTACTGTGGTGTGAAATAATTAGTATTTCACACACACAATAGTCGTATTACTTATTTTGCTTTCAAAACTTTTTAAAGCAATTTCGCTTTGTTGGCTAACTATACATATGAATGATTGCATAGATTTTTTAAATTATCTTGCTTCGGTTTGATATAAATCGAACTTTTTTAATAAATTAATGATTATAGAACTAAATCAGTCATTTCAAATAATTGTATCGAGTGTATTTATTCGAGTAATCGATTTCCATTTAAAATCTAAAGTGGCAACATCGGTGTTGGTGTCTCAAATTGAATTGTCATTGTCAAAAAGTCTAATGTCAATTACGCGATCATGATCAGATTTTTCTATTTTGAGGTTAAGTTACGTTTTCTAAAAAAACTTGGAAATGCGGCTTGTGATTCCAAAATGGCAATTGTAGATGGTTATTTGGTTAATTCATAAACTATCTAAAACAACTTTTGAATTGACGCAACTCTGTACCGTGGTCCATATTGTCATGGTCATTCTTCTTTCGCTAAAATATCGACTTGTTTTATGTCAGTCTTCCTTTACTGTACATTTAGGTACTTACAGAAAACATTGGGCAAGTTAAGTCAGTGTTGCGAGCTGAGGTTTGTATACAGACTTACCTATGTAATTTCCATACCCAAATCGAGTCTCAAAGACTTTACCTAGTTGCAAGAAAAGTAGGTTTTTTTCGTGACGTAACAACAATTGTTTTCAGATTTAGGGCTCAATTCACCAATGAAACTAATCGCGATTATAAGCCCCAAGCGAACGCGAGAGGTCATTGCGTTCGCACACCTATTGTTTTCCTATTATGTCTCTAATTCGGTATTCAAAAGGTTAATAGAAATTATGGCTACATTTTGTGCCCAAAACACTTGTTTTTTTTTTTAATAGTCGCGATACTTTTTGTTTCTTATTCCCATATATATGCTATAAGACCCTACTTTATGCCAAATCTCAGGAGTCGGCGTCAACGGCGATAAACTTTTGGGACTTCTTATTCCCTGAGAGTGTAGAAATATACGTTTTTTTTTCGACATAAACGGATATAATAAATTATCTTTTGTTCGTTAACTTAAGAGTTTGATTTATTCACAGCTTCAAGGAATCGCTAACCTGAGTATATAGTATTAATTTCTATAGGATATGTCCACACATTCCCGAAATAAAGGGTTTTGACACACAGACACAAACAATAAAGTTTTCCTTTAGAGGTTCCTTTTTTTTCCATTTGATGTAAAACCTCCTAATTCTCAACTACGGGACCACAACTCCAGGTACAATTGACATATAGGTAGGTCACAGTAAGTGCGGATCATTGTATCGGAGAGTGGCTCTCAACCACCGCATGTGTTTGATTAGCGAGTGTAGTGGCTGTTTCAGAAAGTAATCACTATTGTTCTGAGGGCATTTGAAAGGATGTTCGTGGCAGGATGAGGAAGTGTTCCGGTTTTTCTGGCTTCGAGTGTATTTTGAGAGGGAATTGCAATTTTTTGCAGACTAAAAAGAGGAGGTTCTGAATTTGATTGAATTTTTTTTACTTTATTTTGATGAATAATGCACGTAGGTGTAGTTTTAATGGGATGTTTAGACTTGACACTTGGCACGTGTGTCTCATGGTTACAGAGATACACACAATGTTAGTTTTATCTCCTTTTTTTAATCTTATGTGTGTTATTTCTGCATTGTCTTTGTCTATATTTGTCAAATAAAATATTTTTCTTTCTTAATGTATAGTTAAAAAAAGTAATTAAAATATTTTGTTAATAAAAGACTAAAGGAGAATTAAGAGCAATTGTTTGTCACTAAAGACTAATGTTGTGTGTGTATATGTCTATATACCATATGTAGTAACATAAATTACTTTGAGCGTAAAGATACTTATTTACTCTCAAACTTTGAGCGTAAATAAGTATCTTTACGCTTAAATTGCTAATCGGATTTTGATGAAACTTAGTACATTGGTAGATAATATCCTAGAATAGCAAATAAGATATTTTTTTTAAGAAATTCTTATATAATATAGTTAAATTAATAATCTACATCTTAAGGATAAATTCCACCTAGATACAGAACAAATCTGTATAATCATACTCATCACGACCTCCGGCTTAGCTGTTAGGACCACTAACCACTAACCAATAGGCGAGTCATGTAGGTATTAGATATGTCCGTAGCATAAATCTTAATCACAGTCGGTAGGAACTAATCTTTAAAGCTCAAAAGAAAAACCGGATGAGAAGAGCTTGCTAAACCCGGCTTAGGTCTAATCTTAGTTGAAATGTTCTATACTAGGTTAACAGCTCCAAGCAAACTGGGTGACCGCCATCAAAGTCTTAGATAGTTTGAAGTTTTAAATAATACTAGCATCTGACTGCGGGTTGGTCCGCTTAAAAGTGGACAACTATTCCAAGTAAGCATAATGTATAATTAAGCCACCAATGAGTTTTTTTTTAATAATAATAAGAGCTTAACTGCTACTGGGCTTTTTTTCGGTTGGAAAATTATCCAATCTCCGCGCCCTTTTTGGAGATACTGTCAGGCTTTTAGTGACTAAAAACCCAGTCCTGTTTTTTCTTTGTTTGTCATACCAGGGCTGAATCTTTCTTTCAGAAAAGGATCTTTGGCCCAGTAGGCTTCGACCCTGCTGGGCCAGAGAATACTGTATTGAAATAAAGAGGTTAAGTTTTTCTAATTGTCAAACTAAGTGGCTAGTGGATAGGGCACATTGCTCATAGAATATTATGGTCGGTGAGGTCGAAAGGTTCAGGAGTGGAGACCACATACCAGATGACGGAACTTTGAAAGGCCAACTACCGACCACAAGGTGTACCGATGACCTGGTGAGGTTCTCGGGAATCCAATGGATGCAAGAGGCATAAGACCAGTCATTTTAGCAACACTTTGGGGAGGCTTATGTCCAACAGTGCACATCTTTCGGGACTTTTGAGGTCCGCGCGCAGGCAGTTCAGAGCAGAGTTCGCGCCGGGCCTTGGTTCAGGCCATGGTCCGCAGCGAGGAGGAGTGGCAGGCGGTCGCTTCCTTCTGCGAGGCAGTAATGCTCGTAAAGGAGGAGGCTGACCGCATAAGGCAAAGGCAACGGCGCACTCGCCATAGCCGTCGCCGCTGCGATCCTGCCGATATCCGGCCACCGTAGACACTGGCTTGCGGACGGTGAGCAATGGGTAGTTCGCCATCCGGTCGTCTGGTAGCAGTCCAGACCGAGCCCAAGTCGTCGACGGCGCGCTCCGTTCCCGCGCGCCTCAAGGAGTTGTCAGCAAACCGTAGGGACCCTGCAGGGTCGAAGCCTCCCGGAGCTGAGGGTTGATGCGAAAGCGTTACACCGGGGCTCTGGGAATAAGGCAAGGAAGGTACGGGGTAGGTTCTTTAGTCAGTAAGAGTCTGACACTGTTTCCCGCTTCGCTCAAGAGTGGGATTCGTCATTCGATGATTTTTACCTACCATAAAAAAAAGAGCAGAGTTCGCACTCTTATTGTCTTTCTATTATTTCTTTAATTACGGTACTCGAAAGGTTAAAGGACGATGATGATAACCTATAGCTCAATATGGTACATTTTACTCGTCGTTCAGACGGCGAGCTATCCATTACTCGTCGTTCACCAGGAACTGTGCCTCGTCACACTGTCTATTACCATTTTGACGTAAATCATCAAGATTAGATCAAACATGGTAGTCATACACATCAGCCATTACAACAAAAGCCTTTTTACCAAAGTGAACAGTTTTAATCAATGTGAGAATATTCTGTTTCTAATTAACACTGCACTAGAGAACTTTGAAAATAAACCTTCGATTTAAACTTAAAACATGTTTGCAAACGTTTTTATTTTCTGTTCCTTTTAATTAGACTAGCGTATCACGGATTAAATCAATAGTACAGACAGCAAAATCGAGAAGTGGATTTGCAAAGGTTTTTTATTCTATAAATATTGTTTTCTAGTATTTGCTTCCATTACAGAATCTTTTGATAGAGTTACTGCAGCCCTGGAAAGCTTCCTGCAGCCTGCTTACTGCAGCCCTGGAACCAATACATTAACAGAAAGAACACGGATGGTTTTAGTCGGTGAAAGTCTAAATTGAGATCGGAATCGCTGTGTTAAATAATATACTAGCGACCCGTCCCAACTTCGCACAAATATGTTGCATTATACATATAAACCTTACTCTTGAATTACTGTATCTATTAAAAAAAACCGCATTAAAATCCGTTGCGCAGTTTTAAAGATCTGAGGATACTTAGGGAGGAAGCGACTTTGTTTTATACTATGTAATGATATATTTAACCGATGGTGGCTGAGTGGAAACGGACGCATCTGTTTAGGTTGGGAGCCAAACGTCGAAAGTGCTCCTCAAAATTCCACCTGCTATATAAAATACTAGCTTTTGTCAGCGGCTTCGCCCGCGTACATAAAATATAGCCTATGTCACTCAGGAGTAAAGCAGCTTTCTATTAATGCTAAAATTTCTCCAATCGAACCAGTAGTTCCAGAGATTACCTCCTACAAACAAAAAAAAAACTTTACCTCTTTATTATATTATTGTAGATTGTACATGTAGATTGTAGATATTGTAGATTATTGTAGATATTGTAGATGTACAGGCCTTAAATCTCCTTCCGTAAAATGGAATTGGAATCCCATGATTACTAACATTATATGAATTACAGTTTGAAATTAAGTTTATTTTTCCATAGGTTTTTTCCATTTGGTTGTGGGAGTCTGAACTGTTTTGTCAACTGTACAATTGCTTTGATAATATTCCTACCAATGCAACCGATACGAGGTGCATCGAAGCGTCAAATTGTCACATCGCGTCGTGGGTGTAGAATACCGGAACACTAATTATTTACTAGAGCAAAGTGAACGAATCCAAGAATAGCATGCAACATGTTTGTTTGTTCATTTAGATTTACAGTAGGTAACTGTAAAAGATTTATTTAATTTTTTTTTTGTCATATTAGAGTGAGCGAACGTTAAGTTAGTGCTAAAATAGTACATTTTGATACAAGTGCTGGAAGTTTGTCATTGCGACCGAGGCGAAATTCGCACGAGCCGTAGGCGAGTGTGTTATGGAGCCGAGGGGTGCAATGACAAATCTGCACGTGTGTCAAACGACTTTTTTCAATACACTTACGACTTGTGAAATAAAGAAAGAAAAAAAATTTAATCGTATCTCAAACATACAGTAGAAATATAAGAAATATATAAGTATAGCATTCAAATCTGCTCTGGTCAATTTCTAATTTCGTGGGGTCATCCAGCGACTCTGGGGGACGCGTCGCGCCTGATTCGATAAACTAAGTAAAACAAAATAATCACCCGTGACCGTGACGATAAGGAAGGAATAAAAAAGCCCTTGTTGTGATAAACTCAAAAAAGCACTTGGGTGATATACATGCTATATTGAACCTAATAGGAGTGCGATAAGAGGCAGTTTTCGAGTAAGTGTATTGAAAAATTTTTCTCCATTTATTTTGTTCTGATGGAGAAAATAATTTTAGTGTTGAAAAGTCCGTTTATCAAGAAAAGCTATATTTTCATGCTACGATCAATAGGAGCAGAGTGGTAACTAAGTACACAGATTTAAGCTGTAAATATTGTTATGATCTCCCTAAATAAAAGCAGCAACTTATACTCCCGCAATAACTGAAGACCCACCTATATACGATGTGGAACTTGGATGGCACTTAGACGGAACTTAGGGAGAAAAAAATGGCCAAAGCCCAGCATTGCGCAAAGTCTCGCTAAGCATGATGATGATGATACGATAACAACTGATTACTTCATTGAAGGTCATATTTTTCGTAACATTGTTTTCGTATGTTCTTAAACATAAGAGTACTAATTAAAAGTAGCTTACTATCTTACTGAAATCGAAGATACTTCTATTAATGTGAACACAGAACAAGATACTAAGTTTATTTCTTATATTTTACTCGTGGCAATCGGCGGCAACGATCTGTCGCGCGAGGCCTTGGTACAAGCCCGAAGCCAGGAGGAGTTACAGGCAGTCCCCTCCTTCTGCAAAGCAGTAATAATAACAAAGGAGGAGACCGCAAGCAAGAATCATCGACGCTCACACTTTCTAACCACAGTTAACGAGGGCTTGTGGATGGCAAGCAACGGGTAGCTCGCCGTCCGACCATACGGTAATCAATCCAATTTAATTATTTATAGCTAACATAATATTTATGAGACAATTATAAATTTTTAGAGATGAATACCTATTACCTGATTTGTATGGAGAAAAAGTACAGTCGTGCAACTTCGACTTGATGGGGGCACTACCCTGACTGCAGGTTTAAAAGAAGTTGTTTAATAGCACCCATTGTTTTTACCCGACCGCTAAGAATGTTACATTATCAGCAAGATTGTTTCAGAACATTTCTTAACAAAAAACAATTCTGCAAACAAAATTGTTACGTAACAAAACCATATAGGTCAATCGCAGTGCTTCTTTCTCGATTAAATGGAATCGATGTAGGTACGTACATCATTGTACGGTTTTATCGATACTAATGCGTCTCGCTCGATTTCATGTGGTCACGGGAAAGAGTAGTCACTGTAGTAGCTAGGGCTGCCACACGTATCCTGTTTACGGATGCTGTTCGCCGTTTAGCCGAATCAATTGCTTGTTTTCGGCAATTCATTTTCCGTTTCTACAAAAATATTTGGGTGAGGTTTTAGGAAATGTTTTTAGGTCTTTTTTTTGTTTTTACCGTTTAGGTAGCAGGTTCTTATTTGTCGAGTTGTTTTTTTAACTATACAATTGTGTGGAAATAAAGTCGTCATTTCTCTTTTTTATTTCATCATCATAATCATTTCAGCCAAAAGATGTCCTCTGTTGGACAAAAAAAGTTCAAGTACAAAAGTTTTTAGTTTTATATAAGTGTAAATAGAAAAAACCTTTTCTAAAACCTATAACTTCTTTGGAATTTTCAAAATTCTTTACCATGTTCCATATTTTCTTTTCATACTGTAGCCATTCAATTCCTTTAAAAATATTATTCAGGATAAACTGAAATCCAAATCTTAAACCTAACAGCAGCAGCCCTAATAATGTCGATGCATTCGAGTGCATCGAGTCCACTTTGCCCAGCACTAGTGTAAGTGCGGGTCGCTGCGGACGACGGCTGGGAAATAAGAGGATTGTCGGCTCCCCGGGACCGCTGTACCACATATACACATCACTAGCCATGCGTCATGTACTTAGCTATAGCTTCTTAGGAGTTTTAGTAGCGGTTCTAAGAAGCTCTTTAGCTAATTCCTTGGTTTAAGTTTTCACTGGTTTTAGAGTGGGAAGGGCGGTTCGTAGCTACGTAGTATTTTTTAAAGATTTTTTGACAAGAAATGGCTCAAGACCGAAAACACTGGAAGAAATAGAGGGAGGTTTTTGCTCAGCTGTGGGACAGTATGGGCTAGAAATAAAATAATAATAAATAAGATTTTCTTCAAGGAGCGCTTGTCTACGTTGGTGCGCAGTCGTTAAATACTTTGGTCATATTTGCCATGCAGTTAACTCCGTTGAACGCCTTGTTATACCATGAAAGGTGGATGGAAGACGGTCGCGTGGTAGATCATCCGATGCTATGGATTGACCAAGTCAAAACGAGTGCGCCTCAAAAGTGGCGGGAAGTCATACGGCGGTCCTTGACAGCTTGCGGAGAGCTACATTCATAATAATTACGATCACTCTGCCAAGAGTGAAACGATCAAGAAGAAGAAGATTTTTGTCAGCAGATGAGAACCAAAGGAACACTGGTGCTATCCGAGTTAAATCGAGAAACAGATTCTTATATAAGAGTCTAATTTTTAAAAGATTTACGGTTGGTTTTTCATTTACCTACCAGCCTTTATAATGTTCCTACTGCTGGAACTGAGGCTTTCCATCCGATTATAATTTAGGTGTCTTTAAGGCTACAGTGAATAGGCACTTAATAAACCATTGCGCCTTACCATCAACGATTGCATCACTACTTACCATCAGGTTTTTTTTTTATGGTATGTGAAAATAATTCAATGACGAAACCCGCTCTTGGGCGGAGCGGGAGACCAGTGTCAGACTCTTACTGACTAAAAAACCTACCCCGTACCTTCCTTGCCTTATTCCTAGAGTCGAGGTAACAGTTTGCACCACCCTAGGCTCCAGGAGGCTAGCGCGGGAACGGTGCGTGCCGTTGACGACTTGGACTCGGTCTTAACAGACGACCGGACGGCGAGCTACCCATTGCTCACCGTCCGCACTTACTTACCATCAGATGGGATCGCAGTCAAGCACTAGTTTATTGCAATAAAAAAAAAAACTGCAAAACCGTAGGGACTTTGCATAAGGGTTGAAGCCGGTTGGGGCCTAGGGTCTCTTTCTAAAAGGTAGGCTAAGCCCCAGTGTGAAGGGCAGAGAAGAAACGGGGTTGGATGTTTTAGTCATTAAGACTCTGACACTAATTCCCGCTCCGCCCAAGAGCGGGATTAAATGATAAATGATATTTATTTTGTAAATAGGTTTTAAAATAACACTTTTACACGTCAATATTTTTTTCTTTTCGTCAGTTTAAGCTAGATGAGTCCGGTGTTTCCTAGCTGACTACCCTGAGAAGAAACACCGAAACAAACTCAGGGGTCAAAGTCTCTTTTAAAGTCCATACAGTAACCATGTATTGGTCAAATCATATGGGAACCATGCAGATTAGTGTCTGAGATGGTCTTTTGAGGAAAGAACCATACAGATTTGAGTGGACCTGTCCAGTCAGTGCAAGCATTTGTCAGTATTCGTGTAGCTCAAACTTAGGACTACTAAGGAGCTCAACGACTTGACGATCAATACCAAAGAAAGGACATTTGTGTAGGCCGCATCAAATACTCAAATCTGTCAGACATCATATTAAAATTACGGAAAAGGAAAAGTAATCGACATAGTCCCCACATTCACAATAATAAAAAATAAAAAAAATTCAAAAATGTAACTGCAAAATAAATTATTGCAAGTCCAAAGTTAAAAAAAAAATACAACTACAATAATAGTGCTGGAGCAGGTCAATCCCAAGCCGTCTTATCCTCAAGATACTCCTTAACAGTATAAAAAGCCTTTTGACAAAGTTTTCGCTTTACAAACAATTTAAATTTATTCAGGCTAAGTTCTTGAATGTTACTGGGAAGCTTATTATAAAAGTGTACACATTGGCATCTAAATGAGCCCCCAATTTTTTTGAGCCTGGTTGTAGGAACCACAAATTTATGTTTGTTCCTAGTATTAACGTTATGGATATCACTGTACTTTTTAAACATGTTTTTATTTTTATGCACATACAAAATATTATCAAAGATGTATTGACAAGGCACAGTCAATATATTAATGTTTTTTAATTTATCTCTTAGTGAGTATCTAGGACTTAATTTATAAATAGAACGAATAGCCCTTTTCTGTAATACAAAAATGGTCTGAATATCGGCGGCATTTGCCCACAGTAGAATGCCGTAGGACATGACACTATGAAAATAGCTGAAATAAACTAAACGGGCTGTCTCTAAGTCAGTTAAATTACGAATTTTTCTGACAGCGTATGCTGCAGAGCTAAGTTTTTTAGACAATTTATCAATGTGAGGACCCCACTGAAGCTTAGAATCTAGAGTAATACCCAAAAACACTATGGTATCTTCAGGACTCAAATCTTTACCTTTTATTTGTACACTAGTTTCAACTTGCCTAACATGAGGCATTGTAAACTTAATAAATTTGGTTTTTTTTTCATTTAAATGCAGGTTGTTGACGTTAAACCAGTGTACTATTTTAGACAGAGCAATATTTATATCGTCAGTATTTGACTGCTGACGTTTATGTTTAAACAAAAGTGAAGTGTCGTCTGCAAACAACACTATATCGTGGTAATCCTTTATTAGGTAATTTATATAAACTAGAAATAAAAACGGGCCAGGAATTGAGCCCTGGGGGACACCCATCGTTATAACAGATCCATGTGATCTTTGTCCGTTTATATCAACTCTCTGAATCCTATCACCGAGATAAGATGTAAGAAGATCCAGAGAGGAGTTACGGATCCCGTAATGGTGGAGTTTCCTGATTTAAGTTTTATGGTTAACACAATCGAAAGCCTTGGACAAATCACAGAAAATGCCCAAAGCATCGCATTTGTCTTCCCATACGTTATAGATATGTCCTAAAAGTTCAACACCAGCATCGGTTGTTGAACGACCCCTTGTAAAACCGAATTGCTTCGTATGTAACAATTTATGTTTATTAAAAAATCTTTGTAACTGTTCTAGAATAAGTTTTTCAAATATTTTACTAAAGGTAGGTAGTACTGAAATGGGTCTATAATTCGTGGGGTCTGTTGTACTACCCGTTTTAAACAATGGCATTATTAGATTATATTATTTAGATTCGTCATTGAATGATATTTGCCCACCATAAAAATAAATCCACTGCATTTCAATCAGCATAAAATTCAGTAAAGAAAAAAACCAAAAATAGAATCATTCGTTGCCATCATAAGTTATCCTGACATACTGGTATAATATATTTAGACACAAAACTCCTTGAACCCGTCCCACTTTCCTCACAAATGGCGCTTCAAGAAATCTCAAGATTTTCCCTTCCATGAAAAATAAATTGACTTACTATCACACTGCTCGCAATCTAAACAAGCGTCCAGTTGAATTAACATCGGGACCTTTAAGGTACATTTCTACTAGAGATGTGCGAGGTAGCTGAGCGGAACGAGGATGTGTAGCATAAAGATTCTTGCCGGTTCTTCTCCATAGGAAACGACCAATTTGGAACCGTGCATTAGCTTCTGACGTTTAATAAGTGCCCATGTGAAATAAAATATTTTGACTTTGACTTTTTTGACTTTGTAGCAGCGCTGTGAAAATACGTAATAAAGTTTCTTAAAATGCTTCTTTACGGACACGTTGGGCGTTTATCGAACATTGCCATAGGGTTGCATTTACGCGTGCGATGACGATGTTGCAATGTACAATTCGTTCCAAACAAAAATAGGATCAATTGCCTTGTTGTGACGTAATAATTTACAGACAAATCGAGGCAAGATATTTTTTAAATTCAGTTTATTTACAACAAAAATAATTTATTTACGAACTGTGAAGGAAAAAAGTTATCAGAGTCCAGTTTTTTAAATTTACTCATTTCGGAGTCCTTCAATTTTGCAAAAACATCTTCAATTTGACAGTACAGCGTGACGTCACGTTCTGTCAATCGATCCTGTTCTTATTTGGAACGCATAGTACGACGAACAACCAACGAGTCGCCCGTCGCTCAGCGTCTCCGTAAACAAGCACTAAAAGCCAGAGCTTTTTGCGAACAGATTCACAAAAAGCTTGCGCGGTGCGTGCTAAGTGGCGATGCTGTAAGCGATGTGTAGCGAGGTTGCGACACTTTCCAGGTGTTTGCCCTACATTATGGTTACGTCACTCACACACATCTCTCGCTTTATAGTAGCTACTAGTAAGTTAATATCCTAACTTAGTTATGCTAGCCCAAAAGGGTCCTTATTTCAATGTCGATTTTTCATTATTTATCAACACCAGCTTCTATTTTGTGATCACAATCATAAAATAGTAGCGACAAGAATTATAAAACCAAGATTTCTGTAACTCCCATTATTTAAAATAGTATCTATAGAGGTTCCTGCACGTTTTTTTTTGCTTGTTTGAAATGAACATTTCTGATATCTGTTTTTTTTATGGTAGGTAAAATCATCCAATGACAAATCTCACCCTTGAGTGGAGCGGTAACAGTGTCAGACGCTTACTGACTAAACAATCTACCTCGTTCCTTCCTTGCCTTGATCCCAGGGCCTTATAATACGCTTTCGCAGCAACCCTTAGGGATTTTGCCTCGCTCACCGCTACCCTCGCACATCTCTATCAGGAAAGTACCCTTACAACAAAACAAAACAACTGGCAGAGTCCAAGATCCATTCTGTTTTATTGCAACTCTGTGGTAAGCAGCACCTAGGGGACCATTCATTTAATCGAATAACCTCAACATTGCGTTTATCATGTTGTTCCAGATTAAGATTTTATTAATCTTTAGAGGGAAGCGGAGGTACTTAATCTTTTGGATAAGTTAAGGGGTGCTTTCATCGTTTATCTTGTGCATTGTGATGTAAATCTTTATTAAAAAGTGTAAGTTTTTACCTGTAAATAAAAGTAGTATTTAAAAAAAAAGAACTTTGCGATTTTGACGTGTAATGCACTGTTGGATATTATTGCGTCAAAAAATAGTTCCTAGCATCTTGAAGACGGCCTTAATAACAATATTCTTTAAATATTATGGAAAAAGGTGTTTGAATATGATAATTATAGATATAAGAAAAAAAAGTTTTTTTTTAAATAGACGAATGACAATTGCTATCAAATAGATTGACAAGCAGCCAGAGTTTCAAATAAATTATCTAATTAAGTTTCTAGTACTTGTAAAAACACACCCGATAACTAATTCAACGCTATGGATTTTTTGGATTGCATGCTTAGTAATTGTAACTTAATTGACGAAAACACCGGTTTTTTAATGTAGATTCCCATTTAAAATTAATTACTGCAAATATTAGAAAATCGCAGTTTGAAATATTTTTTTCATTTTGCATTATAATATTGACCATCTTCTAATCTAAACTCCCAAACCTTTTCACCCACGAGCGAACGCCGGCGTTCGCAGGTACTAACAGCGAACGCCAGCGTTCGCGGGTATTAACGGAAAGTTATTTGTCTATAAAACTTTTTATTTACGTTCTTGGATAGATAGCAAAATACTCTATAAAAAAATGCTAAAATATTGTACATTCTATTTTTAACCGACTTCAAAAAAAAGGAGGTGGTTCTCAATTCGATTGTATTTTTTTTTTTTTTTTTATGTTTGTTACCTCAGAACTCCGTTGTTTATGGATGGATTTGCAAAATTTTTTTTTGTACTTGAAAGGATATACTTCCAGATTGGTCCCATTTTTTTCAAAATCGAGTTATGATGATGGGATCCATGAGAAATCGAGGGAACTCCTCAAATATTATAGGCAACTATATCGTTTTTTTTATATTTTCATCGAGAACTCAAGCATTTACAGTCAAAAAGTAACATTTGATGAGGTAGAACTGGTGAAGAAGATCAGAAATGGCTAACGAAACTTGACAATCGCATGGATATCACAATCAAGGTAGTTAAGCAACTATGAAAATGCACTATAAACCAATGATCTTAAATAATTATGTTGAAAATGTTATCATCGAACTGATCTGATGATGATGATGGAGCTGAAAGGTAGGCACTGGAACTGCGTAACTAATTAATATATCCTAGCCGTGTTTGGGCTTGTTAGAATTGTCATAAGATGCACTTTGGCTGTAAGGTACTATTGAACTGATGTGATGATGAAGCTGGAAGGTGGAAGGTCGGCATGGGAACTTCAAAATAAAATAATGTATCCTAGCATGGTTTGAGCTTATTAGAGCTGTCATGGGCAATGCTGTCAAGGGCAATGGAAAGGGCTATGCTCGGAGTTTCCTTGCGTGTTCGAATCAGAAATGAAGAAATGCGCAGGAGAACCAGGTTCACCGACATAGCCCGAAGAATCGCCAAACTTAAGTGGCAGTGGGCAGGGCACATTGCTCGTAGAACAGATGGCCGATGGGGCCGAAAGGTTCTAGAGTGGCGACCGCGCACCAAAAGACGCAGCTTTGGAAGGCCTCCCACAAGGTGGACCGACGACCTGGTGAGAATCACGGGAACGCGATGGATGCGAGTCGCACAGAATCGGTCGTTGTGGCGACGCTTGGGGGAGGCCTATGTCCAACAGTGGACGTTTTCTGGCTGAAATGATGATGATGATGATGATGAGAGCTGTCATGAGATGTACTCATGAGATGAATCATAAGTATTTCATGCATCATATCATCTCTCCACGAGATCAAAACGATTACACTGTAACAATGTACCTATAATATGTATTCCTACTTATAGGTATGACATTGGTAACTTTTTGAAAAGAAATGTAGGAACGATATTGACTTCGTTGCCATAACACATTATAATAAAAAACACTAAACGGCTACAAATAAAAAAAACTTTTTACAAAAAAAAAAAACCGCCTTCAAAAAAAGCCAAACAATAAAAGTTCCTACACTAAAAAGTTGAAAATAAAAATTTGAATTGCTGTAAAGAAACTTAATTTATAGGTAAACTTATTTGACATTAATATTTTGCAAACATTCAAAATTTATTACTTCTTTTTGGAGTCGGTGCCAGCCAAGGCAAGGAATTACGAATGGGCAACAATCCCTTGAAAAAATACCCCTAACATAACTATAAAACTACTTAGTACCTATTTGCATACTCAAATATATAATACTTAATTAAGACATAAATACATGTTAGACTTCTCTAAAAAAAATCATCCGATTTGCACATTTTTTAAAATAAATTATATATAGGTACCTACTTACAAAAACCTGCCACATTTTAAGTACATTGAAAAATGTTTAAGCATTATGTATGAAAAATGGCACCGGATATTAAAAAAAGCTACCTAACATTAAGTTTCAACAATAAAAATGCTGGCACCGACTCCAAAAAGAAATAAATTTTGAATATTTGCAAAATATTAATGTCAAATAAGTTTACCTATAAATTAAGTTTCTTTACAGCAATTCAAATTTTTATTTTCAACTTTTTAGTGTAGGAACTTTTATTGTTTGGCTTTTTTTGAAGGCGGTTTTTTTTTGTAAAAAGTTTTTTTTTTTAAATTTGACAACGGCGCGTGCCGCGAAATCATGCCGCGAGCGCCGGCGCTTGCTTGGGTGTCGACCTATAGTCGTAGTAGCCTTGAAAACACCAAAATATAATTAAAATAGAAAACCGCAGCGGGCAAACTTTAGTATACGTGGTATAAACGATGAGGCAAAACGCTTAATTCAGACCATAGAGGTTTCAACAACGTAAGGCTGGATACACGCTGTACGTTAGGTTTCCCAATACTAGAAAGGAGATGGCGAAATCTGCTGCTGAAAGGCAGCTTGCGATCACGATAGATGGCAATACAAGACAGCTTTATATTTTTAACCGACTTCGAAAAGGAGGAGGTTCTATGTTCGGCTGTATGTATTTTAAAATTAATAACGTCAATAAAATAGGAAGGTTTATTAACTGCTATTTCAACTTTATCTCACCGCTCAATTTTCTAGGGCCAGGGTATTTATTTTCACATTAGCCATAAAAATGCCCTAGGCATTAAGTCTCTATCTAATTATATCTATCTACGCTTTTGTGTGCATGAAATATTTATTAAATAAATAAAGAAACATAATTTTATTATAAGACTAGCTTTTGTCCGCGGCTTCGCCCGCGTACATAAAATATAGCCTATGTCACTCAGGAGTAAAGCAGCTTTCTATTGTTGCTAAATTTTTTCCAATCGGACCAGTAGTTCCAGAGATTACATCCTACAAACAAAAAAAAAACAAAAAAACAAACTTTACCTCTTTATTATATTAGTGTAGATTTAGATTAAGCATTTACAGAAAAGAAGACTAAAACGAAAACTTCATTAGACCGACGCACACGTGTGCCACGCCTAATTCTTACGTGGAACGACGTCGCGTAGCGTACCTCTACAAGTCTAGTTGCCCTACAAAATGTATGGAGGCAAACGCGCCCAGATCGGCGTACGTGGCTCACGTGTGCGCACCTTAAAGCCATACTCAAGGATCTGTGTAAACGTAGTGTTTTTGTTTGAATCTCGCCATGTTCTCAAAGGATCTCCACACGTTTATTGTGTCCATGTCAGCATTGTTACCGTCTCTTCACCTTTGGCCGAACAAAAGGATACTCGACTAACACGGCCAGTATTCTGACCGTGTTTCAAAGGAGTTGATCTCAAGTGTTCTGTTAGTTTTAGTTGTGTTTGTGGCGTTATTATGTTACTATTGTCGTTTAATGATTTTCTATCAATAGGGATGAGACAAAACTTAACTAGAGGCACTGTATGTGTTTATGACAAGTTATAGATTATGTAACGTGTATGTAATCATGTACAACGTAGGTGCCCCCGGTAGCCAGGTGGCTACGCTCGCGTGAAAAAATCGTATCGTATCGATTGCGTATAAAAATCAACGTCACTTTTCGTTGTTATTTTATAACTCACTAGCGACCCGCCCCAACTTCGCACGGGTACTGATATTGAATATATTATGCATGTATTATGCAAATAAACCTTCCTCTTGAATCACTCTATCCGTTAAAAAAACCGCATCAAAATCCGTTGCGTACTTTTGAAGATCTAAGCATACATAGGGACAGCGGTAAGCAACTTTGTTTTATATTATGTAATGAAGAACGGGCTCAACTATCCGAATCAAATGTTTAGGCTTTGTTCGGACTATTTAGTAGGTCTCTTCGGTTGAAGTGATTGTTATGATAATGAGATAAATAAAATAAATAAAAGTTATACTTAGGACTTTCACTGAACATGAACCAAATAAATTGGTTCTATTTATGCTCTTCGCAGAACATTAAAAATAAATCTTATTCGAGTATCTCAGTTGATATTGAGTACCTATTCATAAAGATATATCAATCAAATTTAGAGTACCTTTCAGAGATGAAAGGTACTCTAAAAATATCGAAAGAAAATATTAATTAGTGTCCCAATTTTATATTATACTAGTTGTTACCCGAGACTTCGTTCGCATGGACAATCTGTTTATCAATTTCGAAGTTTGTCGCCCATCTTCAGTAATTAGGTCTCGCTCCCGCGGGGAAATAAAAACAAACTTTTATAATTATTTTTTATAATGCTAACGAGATTTTTAGTTTGATATTCCTAGTAAAATTCTCGTATTTACCCTTTACAATATCAACTATCTAGCAAAGAAAATCGTGTCAAAAATGATAATAATACATTTATTTACAGATACAGACACAGGACAGGTAGATACAGTCTTTTCAGAGATTAGCCTGAACAAACTGACAGAGATACATTAAAAAATATACTTTCATTGTTTTATTACAGATATACATAGGATAATATATAAAAAAATCCTTAATATAAACTAAACTAAAATAAATATTGACACCAAACCTAACTATGTACATATAATACAAAAACAATACTTTCATATGTATTTTGTAAATAATCTCCTTCTTTTTTAGAAGTCGGTTAAAAAAGTATTATTTTGGTATTACAAACAGAAATAACTTTATTTATATGCATAGATATTCGTAAACTAAAATTTCTAATAAATATTAATGTAATGTAATGTAAATATTAATCTTTTTCAGAGTTGATTTGACAGTGACAGCTAATGAACTAAGGGAGTTATTACCTGTCAAATTATCTAGGTGCTCTGTGATTTTTGGTCAGTAATTCTGCTTTGGCTAATGCTCTATGACGACATCAATCAACGATGGCTCATTAATTAGGCGTTCAGCGGTCGGCTAGATTGCTGAGCCGGTGTGACCTATTTCTTCAGTAGATTGTTGCCGGCTTATAGTAAGTATTATGGATGGGTTGGCTTTTTATTGGGAAAGTAAGTTTTGTTTTTGGCTAAGTAATAAGTCTTAGTTATGATTATTTTTTTATTGATTACCAGCTGACCGATTAGATGTTGGATTGTAAGTAGCAAAGTTTATGTAGTGGTTTTTTTGCTTTTTTTTTATTTGCTATAAATCTAATGCTTGACTGCGATCCCACCTGATGGTGAGCAATGATGTAATCGTTGATGGTGAGACACATTACTTTATTAAAAGCCTATTCACTCTAGTCTTAAAGACACCCAAATTATAATCGGATGGGAA
Organism: Mythimna loreyi; assembly: GCA_029852875.1. NCBI lineage: Eukaryota > Metazoa > Arthropoda > Insecta > Lepidoptera > Noctuidae > Mythimna > Mythimna loreyi. The sequence continues at coordinate 16,681,463 of CM056784.1, read as the reverse complement.
GACCGCAGCAGGAAATTTGATCCAGTCTTTCGATGTGCGGGGAATGAAAGATAAAGCTAAATGCTTAGTCCGAACCGTAGAGGTTTCAACAACGTACGGATGGATACTCGCCGTGCGTCGGGTTGTCCGATGATAGAAAAGGTTTCATTTTTTTTTATTGACAGTTAATCTTAATATTTACAAATAGGGAGGAACATTTTGAATGTAATAATGAAAAACCTGTACTTGTACTCTGAGTTTCCGTATAAAATGACTTCTAAAAATAATCTAATTCAAAAATATTGGAATATTTTCCGAATCGCAAAAAAGTTTTATCTTTTCTGACGTAACAACAAATTTACTGATTTCAGATTATTTCTGTATCTTTGAACTAAAACCTTGTTTTATGCCAAATTTTAGGATTCTGGGTCAACAAAAAGTAGAGAAGATTTTAGAATTCTGGTGTTTGGGAATGACTATGAATTTTGATTCTTTTGAGGGTGTTTTTTTGCGACTAAAACGGCTACACCTGTTTTTTTTTCGTTAGTTCGACCACTTCAAGGAATAAACTCGATACCTTCACATGTTCCCGAGATTAAGAAATCTTCACAGACAAACAGATGGACCACGAAACATCCTATAAGTATTCCGTTTTTACGGTTTCATACCGGAAAAAACCGGACCCTTATAATATCATTTTGTTGTCCGTCAAAATTATTAAAGAACATTCAAATGAAGTGGCGTTAGTCCATTTGGGTGCTGTATACCCATTAAAAAAGCATTTATTTGTCCTCAGGGACCACCCACTCTTTGTGACCTTTAAAAATGGGAAGTAGGTAAATCTCAACTAAGAGTATAATTCAAATTTTGTTGTTTGTTGACCAACCACTTAAAAGAATCTGTTGAATTTGGAATTGTGAAAAACATTATACGTTTTTTAGGGTTCTGCACCTGCAAAGGAATAAAATGGAATACATATAGAATTACTTCGCTGTCCGTCAAGACCCTTTATCTCGAGAACGCCTTCAATTAGCGAGACTAAATAAAAAAAAAACTATATACTAGGGTCTGCGGTCTCTAGAAGCTATAAAAAAATCAAACTTGTAAGTTAACAAACAAAAAATATACGTGTGTTGAAAAAAGACGTATATTTCGACACTCTCATGGGAATTAAAATTCATAAAGTACCTACTTTCTGTTGACCTATAACCCTGAAAATTGGCATCGTCCAAGGCTTTACAGCACAAGGATAAAAACAAATTTTAACAACTATTTGTCTTTACGTCACAAAAAAAATAATTGAGAATCGATTCGGTAATTGTAATATTTACATTACGTTACTTACTTTGAACGGACCCCTAAGTGTGAGAGTGACTCACTGCTATTCAGTTTTTTTTTTATCTAAATCAAAGTTAATTTACTCTACGCAACCATTGCATTTGTATAATTTAGTTCGTCGAGTCATCATCAGCCTTTCAATGTTCCCACTGCAGGGACACAGGCCTCCTCTCTCTAGGAGAGGGAATGGGCCATAATCCACCACGCGGGCCCAGTGCGGATTGGTGGATGTCACATGTCTTCGAATATTGTTCGTCGAGTATTGGTACTTAATTGTTCTAAATGGGACAGATACTTCGTATTCTGGAAATATTTCACTGTTATAGAGCCAGCAAATATTAATTAAGAAAGTAAAATAGATAATATGAATCATATAGCTTTGGAAATAGTCCAGGATGTCTAGAATACATTGGCTCTGTCACCAATATTTTTTTTCTTATTATTTATTTAAACTTCATGTACAGTAGTGGTAGGTACATAGGTGGACTTAATGCTACAAGGCATTCTCTACCAGTCAATCTGCAGTCAGTCAGTCTTATTCTTCTTCTTCTTTCGCTCTAGAATGGAGCGAAAGACAGTGCATGACTACTACCACTATTACCCTCTAAAATCATACCTATGTTTTTTCAGTTACCTTTAGTGTTTTAGGACCATGACCAGGTCTTTCATACGTTTTCTTGCAGGCGTCGACCCTGCTGGAACTTCCCGAACTTACCACGTCCATTGACGATCAGAGTCATGTGGAGGGTGAGGACGCTGTGGTCGCTCTCTAGTTTGTAACGTTTATTCAAGTCTTATTTTCAGCCAGATTACTACTAACTTTATTTCAGCTAACTGAAAGAACTTTTATTTCAACATTTCATCAAGTTTATTAAGCATGAAATTTAAGTACTCTAGAGATAAAAATATTTTTGTTGAGCGAAAAAAAGAGTAATGTTTTGAAACAAAAAAATATGTGGGGTAGGTACCCCGGTCACTGTTGTCGTAAAAAAGCACAAAGCAGTAATAAAAACTAAATAATGATAAGGAACGGCCGAGACTACCAGGGTAACAGAAGGCTGCAGAAGTTTGAAACATTTTGGATTAGGGAAATAATTCTGTCTGGGAAGTTGTCTCATGCCGAATGACGTACTGTAAAAATGTCATTGGTCTTATCTTTACGGTTTTATTCGCTTGGATTTTGGGTGGCTTCAGAAAATATGGAGACAGCAAATATAACTTTGTTTCACTCTATAGCCCTCTGTTTTTCCTAAAAGTGTTGGCACAAAAAAGACAGGCAGTTATTTACCAAGGATCAAAAAATTTGCAGCAAAAATAATGAGCAGATTTGGTACAATTTTCCTCCAAGTATGGTAATGGAATTTGAAATGAATTTATTACCATTTACTCCGAAATGTATGGGAGGTACTTATTCATACTAATAAATATACATTTTGTTTCAGACTCTGTTTTATTTATAAAAATAAATTCGTAACGTTTTGTATTAAAATATTTTATGAACGTAATTATTTTGCACTTCATCATTTCACTTTAAAGTCGACTAATAAAATTATTATTGTATTTAAATAATAAAACACTTTATTAATCGTAAACGTTCCTGGAACTCTCGAAATAAAAAGGCCATAAAAAATAGTTACAATACTTAAAATATTATTCAAATAGCGCGTGAGTTTAGTTCTTCAATTATTTTCTTCAGAATATAATTAAACTATCTATTATTATTATATATTTATCGTTTATTTCAGGCATTACAAACCTATAGCAACATGAATGGATTGAAATGGATTGAATTTAATACATTAGAATTAAAAAAAAAACAAATTTTAAATTATTGAGACATTAATAAAGTTATTGAATTAAGTACATACAAAAAAATGAAAACAATTAAATTTAATTGACAAATAACTAAATTAACTCATTATTACGATTCTGCGATTTCATGTGAAAGACAGCGTAAATGTAAGAAAAATGAGTATGTTTTTTCATCTTAAGGAAAAGCAGGTGAGCAATACATTGTAGCATCGTAAATAGCATTATGACGTTAGGCAAATGATCACATATTATGTTAAATCCAAGAATGATAAGGAGTCGTATGTTATAATGTAGGTAGATTGTCTGGGAAATATGCGTGATACATTGCTTTTTGAGTTCTGCGTAGTAAACAGGAAAGGAGGAACTTGGAAAATGCTGATACTGAACATACCAAAGCGTAGATCACTATGGAAAAGAATGTGCAAAAACCTCATTTCAATGAATAAAAAAACCACTCCATTTATTTTTTTGCATGAGCCATGAAATCATTTTTTCAGCCGAAAGACAGTTTCGGTTTTCGGTGTTCTCCCTCAATCGTAGCCATTTAATCAGACCTCGATTTTTTCTATCCAACTAAATCTTGAAATTCTCTTCAGTTTATCGTATCAGTTCTGCGTTGTCCGGAACGAGATTACCATTTAAAAACAAATTCAGCTCTACCAAACAAACGTTTCCAAATTCGAAAATCATTAATCTTTGTGTTCCAAATACAAAGATAGAAGCATATTACCACACAATACAACAAAGCAAAATAATAATATTGCCTACCACTTAGGCAACACAGGCCGAAAGGTATAAAAGATTTTCAGACGCAAAAAAGAAAAAAAAGCTCCGACTCATCATTACTTGAAGACGCCATCTAATTTACTTTTTTTATAATATCACAAATAACGTTCCTCGCACTTGAAAATGGAATAGTCTCGTTTATGACTTGAATGATGTACCTCTATTACTCATTCACATTATGTTTCTAAAGAATTCCTTAGACGGTAATGGTTTGCGACAGACTAACTCTACGTGAAAAATGTTATATTTGCTAGCGTAATTGATAGCTTTATTTTGGATATTATCATTGTGTATTAAGTAATTATAAGTATTAATGTCTACATAATTATACATATTTATTTATATATGTACTCGTAGTTTATTGTATGCCAAATTATGGCATGTTGTATAATTATTTAGGAAAGCAACCTACTCGATACCCTCCCGGAGCTGAGGGTTGGTGCGAAAGCGTTACACCGGGGCTCGGGAATAATGCAAGGAAGGCACGGGGTAGGTTCTTTAGTCAGTAAGAGTCTGACACTGTTTCCCGCTCCGCCCAAGAGTGGGAGTTGTCATTCGATGATTTTTACCTACCATTAAAAAAACCTTCTCCATATGATTCTACAAATATCAAGTGTTTTTTTTATTCGATTGTTTTAATTGAACCGTTAAAGAGATGCAGCTGTCTAGGATATGCAGCTCCATGCGTCTTTCTTGCTCAATAACTTGACATTTAACACGCTATGATAAAGCCCACGGCGACTTTTTGTAGTGATGCTGTAGCGCATTCACATCGATATAGTCGCAATGCTGTAGCGCGTTGCCATCTTTGCTATAGCACGTTGCAATTGCAACTAATGCTTGTTGGTAACGATGCTTCCAAAACGCGCGACCACATCGCTACAAACATTCGACGTGAGCGAGGGTCTAAGGCCCCAGGTTCTACTAAAAAATCCACGTTATCCTACGCTGACGTCCAAAATACATATAAATTTGTCCCCACATGACTGAACCTGGACAATTTATTATATCTACAAAATTACAAGAATTTTAATATAAAATACTATTTTGTGAGCTTTAAAAGGAGGATGGCCATTGAACGGAAGCGGGGTCTGGAAGCGGCGTGAAATATGGTTTCAAGGGAACGTTTTAAAACTTCGCCACAGATATAAAGATGTTTACAGGGAGCCGGAGTTTTCATATTGTTCACATTATGATATTTTAAACCATTTTCCTCTGTGTGTTTAGCCTTGTGGGTAACTACAACTTTATTTGCAAAAACAACCAAAACGTATTGAAATAATATGTATTTCTATGTCTTTGGGTATTCATAAATTTTCTAGACAAGTATGTATTTTTTAGGTGAGTAAACATACAATCAAGCCGAAAGATTCTGGAGTGGCGACCGCGTACCGGGAAACTCAATGTTGGAAAGCCTCCCAAAAGATGGACTGATCACTTGGTTGGGGTTGCTGGGATTCGATAGATGCTAGACGCATAAATCCGGTCGTTATGGCGAGAGGCTTATTTATGTCTAGCAGTGGACGTTTTTCGGCTACAATAGTGATGATGTTGGTGAAATATCCAATTAGTTCTCCTGCTCAAGAGGGCGTGTCACACTTTTAGGGACCAAAACTCACTTGTGTCTTTTGGTTGTGTCATAACACATTCTCAGGAACATATTCCTGGATCATGGTAAGGTATAGTTTTAAAAATGCAGTCAAGGTAAATTTGTTTTTTTTTTTATTTGCAAATGATTCAGAGTTTCTGAGACTCAAGTAAAATGCCTAGTTATTGAAGGTTAACAAATGCAACACAACCCAAAAAATGTCTGTTTCTGTTACACATACTCGTAACACAAAACTTTTTGCGTACTATGGTCTACATTAGTACATATTTTTTTTATGTGTAGGGTGGCTGGTAACTAGTGAATAAAACTTTCATGATAACAAAAAACTTTTGGTTTGGAACTGAACCTGAAAGCATATCAAGTTTAGTATGAACACCAGATATTTTTTCGCGATTTCAGGTTTGATCCCATAGTAAAAATTGTGTCTTAAAATGACTACAATCACGTGTTTAAGTATTGGTCACTAATTGCCAGTCACTCTATATACTGATATCAGTGGTTATTAAAAAAAATGTACTTTCATCCCATTAAAAATGTATGTAACTAACGTCCATAATGCTGCATATTTTCTGTACAATAGTTCACCATGGCTAGATTTTACGATATTTTTCGGCTAAAATTGTCCAATAAATTACTTTTATAGCGCATTATGGATTCATGGGCGGCCATTTTAAATTTTGAATATGATATAATGCTACTATGTGTGGGCATATGGACAGTGGATACTTCCTTATCTTTATTAAAAGAAAATATATATTGATTTGATTTTTTCCTTTTTATTTCTATTAGCTAGCTACCTTGCTATCTTCCTAACACACGTCTGCTATCTACCTATGTGATGATGTGATCAGAAATAAAATATCGACGCTTGAAAGGCAAAAATAATTAAGCGACACAAAGTAAACTTTACAGCATACTGACTTAAAGTTAAAACTATTAGAAAGATATTGTAAAAACATCGACTAATATTGTAGCGATAGACAAGCACATTCATAAACATTATTTGTCAAAATACTGAAAAGTTAATACAATAGTACGCTGCAGCGCTTCAGTGGCATTATGTCGTCTTACAAGACGTTTCTTACTGTAATGTTATCTTCGGATTTATATATTAATAACATCGTCATGATACCATAGTATCATAGTCTGATTTTTTTAAATACCTATACTTTTTTGCTAAAAAATTTAACTTTAGATCACTCTACCGTAAAATTTAATCAATGTTGCTTAGAAAGTTTGCCTTTCAAGCGTCAATATGCTTGCATAGAAGTAGTAGTAGAACCTATACATGCTTGACTGAAAAAACCCCGGGTTATAGTGCCAGCTAAAGATTGACATATGTACAACGACGTTTTATTCGTTTAGTACTAAGTTTTTAGTGGTTTACAGTGAGTGTATATTTTGGCTACGATGGAGAGAACAAAAATAAATTCTATATTTAATTAAAAATACATTTTACAACATAAAGCTTGTGATTTGCATGCCTTAAGGTGTAAAATGGTTGGACTGTGCTATATTTTTAATAACTTTGTATGATTATCCATATTAGCAAATAAATGATTTTGAATTTGAAATTTGAATTTGTGTTTCCAAGTACAAGTACTCCTTGGCGCGAATCTGGATAGTATGACGAAAAAAACACTAGAAACAAAAACGCAATAACCCTTAAAATCCTACAGACAACACAAATGTACAAGCGGACAACAAAATAATGCTATCAAGCTTCAATTTTCTCCCTTAAATACCTAAAGTGCAATTAATCAAAAAAACTTAAAAGAACACCGAAGCATTTCTCTACTAAACTTAATTCTGATTAACATATTTCTTGACAAAAAATAAAATAGTAAGTAGCCGCGTCAAGCCCTCTCAACACAGGCGACCAGCTCAAAGACTTGGCCGCTTTGTGTCACCAGCCAAGTACCCTCGTGATCTGACTGAGAATGGTAGCCCACTCCACAATAAGCGTCTTAAACTAGTTTTTTAAATAGGTTAGCTTGAAACGGTACTGCGCTTGAGGGTTAAAAGACTTGCTAAATTACCTACCATTATTAACTTTGGTTCAGGGCTAACAAGTTACAAGAGTCGTTAGTGGTTTCTAAGTTTGTCGGCCATTTTGATTTGTAGGTTCTGACAGTTTTGGTATAGCTGTTACGTTTTAGCGTGGTTGTAGCGGTCATTGACTCGTTTAAATTGACATTTTTTACTTCGAAGATATAGACTTGTAGATACCTATAGATATAGACTGTCAAAGATATTAACCAACCCTGTGTTGTAAATAAATCTTGTAGGCAAACGTGTAAATATTTTTGGTTCTTAGATAAAATATGTTGTAATAACAACATATTATTTTATCTAAGAAATAGAAAAAATATGTACTACGTTTTTAGCATGTTTAAATAGATAGTCATGTATGATGTAGACAAATACTAGTCCTGTGCAGCTTACGTCTTTCGAATTCCCATAATTCTCACAAGGTCACGGTCTACTTTGTGGCAACCTACAAACACTGCAGCATTCAGTAGGTACCCACGCGATCATAACACTAGAACCTTTTGGCCCCATCAAAGGTATTTTTTTTTTGTTAGCCTTCAAATCCCTCTGTCTTGGGCGATCACGGCCAAGTTTGCCCCTCAAACACGTTGAGACCATTCCAACACCATAGTTTTTTCTTTTATTGTAGGCAAAAATCATCCAGTGACGAATCCCGATCTTGGGCGGAACGGGAAACAGTGTCAGACTCTTACTAACTAAACACCTCGTTCCTTCTTTGCCTTTCGCACTGGGGCCAAGCCTTCCTTTCAGAAAGAGACCCTGGGTCCCAGTATGGTTCGACCCTTTTGGAGAGTCCCTACGGTTTTGCTGACAACTCCTTGCGGGAACAGAGCGCGCCCTCGTCCATCATCTTTGTCAACCTCGACGTAAATAATAAGAGTAAAACTGTATAATATATTCAAAATTAATGTTTTTTTACGCAATTTATTTAAGCATTTTTATACTTAAATAAAATTATAAAACTCAGCATTTTCCCAAATCATCACAAAAGCGGTCAAATGAAAGCGTTCAACGAAATTATCACATCATAATCATTTTTGGCGCATCTGCGCGTTCAATCGTGATTGCTTTTATTTTATTTTTAAGTATTTATAACTGATTGCTATTAGCGGCTTTGCCCGAAAAATTGTCAGAAGGAAAGAAATCCCGAGAAAAGTATCCTATGGAATAGTTTCCATAATATTGGTCTATCCGTGTCAAAAAATTTATATTAACTAATTTCATTTTCAGGATACATTTTGGAGAGTGTGCGCGGGAATTGCATGATTTGATTCCACCAATTAATTGAATTACTATCGGACAACCCAATACGACATGCAACATAATTATTAAACGCACATACTAAAGTGTTGTATTTATTTATTATAAACATTACACCTCATGATATGGCCAGGATAAACATTTACAAAACTAAGTGTTTTTTTTATAGTAGGTAAAAACCATAGAAAATTAAGTAATGGGCGGTCTTATTATACAGGGCAATTTCTTACAGACAACCTTAGGATGGAATAAAACGAAAGGAGATTTGGGGCGGTCAGTACACAAAAATCATAAATATATATTAATTACAAAAGTTAGTATGTTTAGAATCGGTTACTGAACCGAGCATAGATATATCGACCCAAGTTTCTCGCTCGCTTCAAAGATTTGTCAGCAACAGGAGTGGGTTTTAATCAGTAAAAGTCCGACACTATCGCCCACCCAGCAGCATTGGTGACCGAGTGGTAACGGCCCCGACTTACGAGTCATAGGTCGCGGGTTAAACCCAGTCAGGCGCATTACTTTGTGTAATTTATTACATCACCACTGCTCTAAAAAACGGTAAGGAAAAACATCGTGAGGAAACCGGCATGTCTTAGAACCAAAAATTCGAAGACATGTGACATCCACCAATCCGCACTGGGCCCGCGTGGTGGATTATGGCCCATTCCCTCTCCTAGAGAAGAAGCTGCGTCCTAGCAGTGGGAACATTAAAAAGGCTGATGATGATGATAATCGCTCACCCTGCCTAAAGGCACAAAGAAATCATTGGATGATTTTCGCACCACAGAAAAAATCGAGTCAGGGTGTGAGGGAGTTTCAGCAACATGTATAAATGATTGCCAAGAACATTTCTACTCACTACCAGTACCTCCAGCATTCTGTGTTTTTTTTTACTCGTACCGATACACTATTGAATCCAATCGCACAGCATTGTACCTTGCTAGATTGTTCAAATAACAGCCCGCACACAAAAACTAGAGTTTGTTTGCGACGGTCTGATTTGATTACGACTACCTGTGTTGCTGGTATGTGTGTTACTCAATACAGTGCAGATATTTAAATTTCCAGTTGTTTTCTCCTACAGGAGACACACAATAACATGTTTTCCTCTTAGAGCCACACAATTCAACGATCAATTTTTTTTTTTGAGGAGATCTGTTTTCAACTTCGATCAGTCTTCCCGTCCGATTATAATTTAGGTGTCTTCAAGGTTAGAAAGAATAGGCTCTTAATAAACTAGTGCGCCTCACCATCAACGATTGCATAACTGCTTACCATCAGTTGGAATCGCAGTCAAGCACTAGTTTATAGCAAATTAAAAAAAATGTAGGCCTATGTGAAGGAAAAATATTTTGACTTTATTAGAAGAATACAAGTGCGTTAAAGTCAGTAAAAGTCTGCAATTCCCACTTGCTCCATTCAGAGTGTAAAAGGTGATTTTAATGATTTTCTAGTAAGAAACATAATAATTTAACGTGTAAAAGAAAACACATACATCCAACTAGTGACTCGGTTACCCAGACAGTTGTTACAGAATTTTAAGTTACAAAAAAAGTAAGGATTATCCAGCAACAGAACACACAGCAGATTCATTTCAAAAACAGAAACACTACTAATTTTCTTTTATATGAAACAGGATTAATTGACAAAGACCGCATGCTGGTAGCCGAGACAAAAGCCAGTCGCAAGACACGGCATGCATAATAAACCAAGCTGTCCAACTGGCTAATAATGCATACCTAGCTCCCTCTCGTGTCTAGAATATGAACTAACTACTCAAACGAAACACTCGCTTATACAAAACATTTTGTCTAATATGCTGGATATTTTTTAATTTTAAATTAGCTATAAAAAGTGGGAAAATGTTGTAAGGAATTTTATTTTACAGCTCCTAAACTAATATGTACAGTATACAGAGGTTTTGTATTTTTGTTAGAGGAAGCTGTTTTTTCAGTGTACCGCAATAACGATGCAAATTACTCTGGGAAAAATGTCGTTAGTACTCATAAAGTGTTTAGTTTTAACTAAGTAACTGCTACTGCAATTTAACTTTAACGGTTTGGAGCATAATATCACGATTTTATCTATTGCTTATGACAATCGTGTTATATGATGTTTTGCTAGATTTAAAGTTCTTTTTAATACTATGTATCAGTATATTATGGTTTACAATAATCATCAATAGATATATCATTACATATCTATGCTTGTACTAATGGTTGCTGAAGATTCGGACAGATGCCTTTAAGGGATGATTCTCATTAGAACGGGCCGTGCCAGGGCCGGGGCGTGGACGAGCCGGGGCCCGTCCGTGCTACGCAATTTATTTTCGGACGCAGCACGAAAAATGTTCTGATTACTATGGGACGTGGAGGGAACGGGGCTGGACCGTGCAACAAACGTGGTATTGAAGTGCGTCGAGCGGGCCCGGACGGGACACAGATAATGCACTGTGTAATATAAATTGATTCATACAAAATATATGAAACAGATTAAACCCTTGCCCCGTCCGGGCCCCGCCCCGGGCACGGCACGCTCTAATGAGAATCATCCCTAAATCGACTTAAATTGACTTAAATAGTTTTTTTAAAACTATATTTTAAAACTTTTTTTATTATTATACTGAACTGTGAGTGTTACCGAATGTCAGTGGAAAATAAAGAAAATATATTTTATATATAATATATATATATTTTTTTTTATTGTGGACTGGCTCGCGTTTGACCACTGTCTCACCAAATAGTAAGCGATTATGTGGCCGATGATGGAGTATTTTCACCTAGACTAACCTATTTATAGAGTAATCTATTCTATGACTTTAGGATCCCTAGGCCAATTTGGAGACTGTGTCCAAATCATGAAAATTGTTTGTATAAATCGTCAATAATCTTCATAATTGTCATATTTTAAGGTTTTTTTTATGCCATAAAAAAAAAACTAAAAATATGACTATGACTTAAGTTTTTTTATGGTAGGTGAAAGTCATCGAATGACGCAACCCGCTCTTGGGTGGAGCGGGAGACCAGTGTCAGACTATTACTGACTAAAAAACCTACCCCGTACCTTCCTTGCCTTATTCCCAGAGCCGCGGTAACAGTTTCACTCAAACCGGCAGCTCCAGGAGGCTTCGACCCTGAAGGGCTCCTACAGTTTGCTGACAACCCCTTGAGGCGCGCGGGAACGGTGCGCGCCGATGACGACTTGGACTCGGTCTGGACAGTCATATTTTAAGGTAGTCATCATCATCCTACCCTTATCCCATTTTACTTGGGGTCGGTGCAACATGTTCTTTTCTTCCACTCTGTCCTGTCACCCGTCACACTATCACTAACTCATATTTTAAGGTAGTATACGTATTTTATTGTTTTATGTAACTTATTTTAATGATATGTATTACATTCTATTATAAATGTTTGGTATTTATTTATTGTGCAGTGTGTACACCTACCACAATGTTGTCTTTTTTGACACAAAGGTTGACTGGTAGAGATAAAGACTTATATGTCACAGTAGTGCTTTAGGCTTTTTATTTATTTAATCTTCATTTACAGTACATGAAGATTAAGTAAATAAAAATACCTAACTAATTTTATGACTATAGCATTATGTATTTGATCCAAAATAAACGTTAGGTATTATTACCAAAAACATCTCAAACCTCTACAATCAAAACTACAAGATCCAGAAACCCCTCACGATCGCTAACCCCACGAAATAGAACAGTTACACAAATCGCAGGTAACTTAATTCAATAAAGTCTCCTTAGTATCTCCGGTATTACATAATATTGCCGACTACGGCCTGTAGCGAGGGCACCAGGAACGCTCTTTGCATATTTCATATCAGATTTCATGAGAAGGACCTTGAAAATGTCGACTGGGTTTGTTTGTTGGAATACGGCAGAGATGGAGAACCTTTACTGGAGGATGTGCCACTAAACACAAAAAATACATAGTCACGTTTTGCCGCTGAAGATTTTTGACATTTAATATCTAATGGACAACAAATTAAAGTAGTTGCAATGGCCCTTGTATGAAAGACCACGAATTAAAGTAGGTACGGGTTTTTTTTTATGGTAGATGACGAGTCCCGCTCTTGGGCGGAGCGGAAAACAAGTGTCAGACTCTTACTGACTAAACAACCTACCCCGTTCCTACATCGCCATACAACAGTAGGTACGGGTTGGGTTTTTAGTCAGTATAAGTCTGACACTATGTCTGACCAAGGGCGAGAGTTGTCGTTGGATTATTTTTACCCATCGAAAAAAAAAGCAATAAAGATTCGTTTATCGTAAAGTTTAGTTTTTTTAAGAGTTATGAAGTCCGATTCAAAATAAAGTTTGAAATAACCTAGGTTCTGAACATTTTACACTGGCATGCTCGAATTATTCTACCGCGTGCCTCACTGGCTCGCGTGCCATAGGTTTGTCATCCCTGGATTATGGAGACGGTGTTGTTAAGCGAGAGGTTAGACTCATATATTTTCGCAATAAAAATTTAATATGTAACTTTTAGCTGATCTACAATTGTTTTTTTTTTGTTTTAAAGTATTATTTTGGTGTTTAAGCAAGTTATTAAGTTTTTTTTTCTAAAATGTGCTGCAATCAAAGCACAATTTATCAAATTTCAGTTTTACTATTGACACTGAAATCAATTGATCAAAACTGTAAGGCTGTGGGGTCCAAGTGCCACATCGAGTAGTTCGAAAAATTGGCAAACAGCAAACTCTTTACGTGACCAGAAGACTGGGCTTTTCTTTGTACAACGAATCTGAATTTTTATTCATCGTGACAATGCTGCCAGCGTTTTGGGCACTGTAACTGTTGACAGCAATATTGTTTTTTTTTTTTATGCCAACTGATTTTTTTTGTACGCGATTGTATATTTATATACATGAACTGAAAATAATAGTATGCAGGTATATATAAAAAAACAGGGATATAAAAAAAAAACATCTCACGATTTATTCTTAGATCGAGCGTTTCAGATCAGTTCAATAACAAACACTTTGACACGAGATTTTTATATAATTACAGTAGACTACTTTTAAAAAAAATCTTTGCATACAAATAAATTACACATAAAACTTAACATAAATACAATGATTTGACAATTCATGAAAATAGTCACTTTAACAATGTGCCTATCTACTTTACTCTTTGAATAATTCAAAGACTAGCCGACGGTACTTCACACCGAGTCAGCTTCTAATGTTGTACAAAGCACAGGTCCGATCGTGTGTGGAGTACTGCAGCCACATATGGGCTGGCATGGAGGATGCATAATGCTACCTAGCGGCTTTGGATTCAGTGGAAAGGCGTGCAAAGAGGCTGATTGGTGATCCAGATTTGGTTGGGTCCAGTCTTCAAAGTCTCGAGCACAGGCGCAGAGCCTTGCGGTTTTCTACAGGATGCATTTTGGAGAGTGTGCGCAGGAATTGCATGTTTTGATTTTGATTTTGATTCCGCCATCCCAATTTCACCTTCGGACATCCCGGCGTATGGCAAATATCCACCCTTATGTTGTTGAGACACCTGCGGCCCGGACTAAGCGTTTTGCCTCGTCATTTATACCGCGTACATCGAGGGATTGGAACAGTTTGCCGGCTGCAGTCTTTCCGTCCGAATATAATTTGGGTGTCTTCAAGGCTAGAATGAATAGGCTCTTAATAAACTAGTGCGCCTTACCATCAGCGATTGCATCACTGCTTACCATCAGGTGGGATCGCTGTCAAGCACTAGTTTATTGCAAGTAAAAAAAAAAAATAGCTAAGTATGATCAGCCACTAACTATAAGAGTGGTGACAAGCGTGAGAGCTAAGTCATACTCATCGTTTATGACCCATTAAACATGGACACGTTTTATGTCCTGCAAACGATAGACTTGGCGGCGAGACGATAGATAGTACCGATAACGATGTCGTCACGTGGTCGGGCTTTGAAGATTCTTGGTCTGGGTAAGTATCTAGTGTTAGTAGGCTAACTGCTCTATTGAAAACAACTTTGTTTGGGTATAATAGTGATTGTGTGTACCGTCTTTACATAATTTAGCTTAAACACAAACTATTATATGTAAACAAACTATTTTTTTTAAAGAGTAACCATGGAGTTTCTTGCCAGTTCTTCTTTATAGGAAACGACTAATTAGAGGGTGGTGGGAAACTGTTACCTCGACTCCAGGAATAGGGCAAGGAAGGTACGGGGTAGGTTTTTTAGTCAGTAAGAGTCTGACACTAGTCTCCCGCTCCACCCAAGAGCGGGTTTCGTCATTGGATGATTTTCACCTACCATAAAAAAAAAAAAAAACCGTGCACTAGCTTCTGACGTTTTATAAAGGCCTATGTGAAATAAAAATATTTTGACTTATGTTTTGACTTATAACTTTTATTCTTGCTAACTTACTTCTTACAAGGTTGATCATCGACTGCTCTCCGGAGCTAATGTGTTACCCAGGCAACAGATCAAAAATAGAGGACGGATGTAGTAATCTATATCGGTAGAAATGTAAGATAATTTATTAAATGAATTAGGTACACGTGGAATATATAATTATTAGTCTCTGTGATATTTTAATTTAATGTTATAAAAAATACAGAGAGAAATTAATTCATGACTTTAAACATTTCAAAACTAACTCGATCGTAAATACATCAAAACTAGCGCCATCTAGTGGTACAAGCCAACAGTCACTTCAATGTAAAAGGTTTATTTACCCCATGACTTGTATGAAAAGTAATATCACCTAATGATCGCCAACGAATTAACGTGCTCTTGAAGGTACCGAACGGATCAACTTGACGAGGCTTAGCCAAGAGATTAATGGACATTATTATCATCTATCATGTTAATAACCTAGAGAACGAGAATAAAGGTTAATGAACTTGACATTGTTCCAGTATTTGTTCGATGTAATTTCATTTGTAATCCATTTAGTTCGAAAGAATTGTCAGATTGACGTTAAGTAATGGTAAGTGTGTACCAATACTGATTAATGTTTGATCTACCCTCGTTTCACATTTCTGTACTCTTCAACGGATAGACAGACGTAAAATTAGCTTTTAGGGAGGAATTAACATGAATTCACAAGGACCAATAACTGGCCGGGAGAGCGTTTGAAAAAGTGTCAGGCACTGTGCAGTTCTGGTCAGTATGATTTTGATAGACCTGTTCGCATGCAATAGGGCGGAAGACATCTATAGGGAAAACCAGAACAATAAAAAGAGTGAAATGGTTAACCAGGTATCCGTATCTGTCCTTAGTCCGTTTCTGTTCAGCGTGGTGCTGGACGTGCTGTCCTCTAACATCAGGGACTTACATGAGCAGACGCTATGGCTGCTCATGTATGCAGACGACATCGCGCTGGCGGACTCGGACAGTGGGCGCTTGGTTCGACGTGTGACAGCGTGGAAGGAATCGCTGGAAAACGGCGGTCTGAAGATGAATGCGGCGAAGACCGAGTACTTGGCCTGTAACACAACAAACGCTGCTCCTGTTCGCATTGGCGAAGACACAGTCGAGCGCACGGAACAGGTCAGGTACTTGGGATCGGTGCTCCACGAGTCCGGGGACGTCGATTGCGACGTCGAGTCTCGTATCTCGGCGGCCTGGGCGAAATGGCGTGAGGTGGCGGGGGTTATCTGTGACCCCAAAATGCCGGTTAGGCTCAAAGGACAGGTCTATAAGACCATCATTAGGCCTGTCCTTTTGTATGGCAGTGAAGCGTGGCCTGTACTTGAGCGGCATAAGCAAAGCCTGCGTGTCACGGAAATGAATATGCTGCGCTGGATGTCTGGAGTCTCGCGGAAAGACCGCATTAAAAACTCCCGCATCCGGGGCAGCCTTCAGGTCCGTGACATAGCGGATAAACTGCAGGAGGGTCGCTTACGTTGGTATGGCCACGTTTTACGAAAACCGGCAGACTACGTGGGTAACAGATGCCTCGCCATGCCGCCTCCGCCGGGACCCGGGAGACGAGGAAGGCCTAAGAGGCGTTGGATCGGCGTCGTAGGGGGCGATATGCGTGCCAATGGGCTTACGGCAAGGGACACGAAAGAACGAGCGAAGTGGAGGCGTCTCAGCAAGAAAGCGGACCCCGGGCACCGAGGTGAAACACAAGGTTAGCAACCGGCTAATACCGCTAGGATGAGGATGATGATGATGGTTAACCAGGTATCCAATTAGCCCACAATGTTCTACCTCTGGGTAATGATCTGGCTCTCTCTTTTATACACACGTGTATCTTCGGCCATTGTGAGCTAGTCGTAGAATCAAATTCATCTCTGCACTTTCAATAGGGCCTAATAAGTTGCTCATGTAACCCACAGTTCACTTGACATCCAGCAGATATTATCGGCGCAATCCCACTAAAGAGTAGCAGCTTTCCGGGTAAAATTTTAGTTTTGAAGCACAGCGTTCTGCTCCTTAAAAGGTTCGAAACTGAACCCCCATGATACTACACTCCATCATTCAGTGGCAAACCTCGAGTTTTTTTCTTGAAAAAGCGAAATCATCTTAGAAGAGGGCTTGTTAGAATTTTGCTGACTAAACCGCCTAATCTTTCAGTTGCCCTTTGAGTTTTCACCTGGTTACTCTTTCAATGATTTTCACGGCCCTACTGAGCCCTTACAGTTTTGCTAAGATCTATATGTCTGTGCTCCCGGTGGCCGAGGATCGCCTCACAAGCCTGACGCCCAGGGTGGCGGTGGTAATGACTAAGCATGAAGACATTAGTTAGTTCATGATTCTGATCATCTTCTTTGATCGTAATACTGCTTTGCTGAAGAATATGGGCGCTTCACACTTCCCCTGGTTCCGGCCCCTGGTCTAAATTAAGGTCGGGCGCGAAAGATCGTCATCTCCAAAACTCTAGCCTAGAATCCCAGAAGTGTTAGTTACCAGGTTATTTCTCCGCACGTAAAGGCACATTTCCATAATATTCTATTTTCGGCACAAGAGGAAACCTAATTTAAGTTCTGTCAAGGGAATTCTCTACATAATAGCACTAATTGCTAGCTACTTGACTATTTAGAGAATATTAACTTACCGCTAAGTGTGTGTAATGTAGCGTAACTGGAACATGCCATGCTGTCAGTAATAGGAGCTGGCTTTGCTTTGTAATCAAAATCTAAGAGCTAATGATGACGTGGCGGATGGCATTGTGGTTGTATGATTCAGTTTGATTTACTGTGTACCCATTATTACAGGTCCTGTAATGATAGATGAGACTAGTTATGCCCTGTGATAAAGGATAAGACTTAAATATCTGCATTTATCGACGAATCAAACAGCTGACAGTTAATTTACCAAACAACTCGGACAAGCATATTTTAAATGACAGAAAAATAAAGAGGTTTTCAATTTGTTTGGATTTCTTTTTGTTTGTTATTTCAGAACTTTTTTGCAATCTGATTAGGAAAATTCTGATATATTTTTATTCAGTCCGGAAGAGTTGGAAACTCTAGCCTAATCTAGAAGGAACGAAAAGAAGGGTCAAACTTTTACTAACTGAAACCCTCTTGTGGAGGAACAACTACCCTAGAACAAAACGCGCTATCAACCTGGGTCTGATCTAGATCAGACAGTGAGCTACCTACTACCCCGCAAGCTCACGTCACCGAGGCTCGGAGTTGCCCTGAGACTATTGACGCCCAGGACGTCTCCTGCAGCAGCAATATCTCTTTGGCTTTCT
The DNA here is from genome assembly GCA_029852875.1 of Mythimna loreyi. Classification (NCBI taxonomy): domain Eukaryota; kingdom Metazoa; phylum Arthropoda; class Insecta; order Lepidoptera; family Noctuidae; genus Mythimna; species Mythimna loreyi. The sequence continues at coordinate 16,662,938 of CM056784.1, read as the reverse complement.
TTAATTTTATCTGTTCCTGCCTTTTATGTCCCTGATATATTCCTCGTCTTCATGAGGAGTAAAATCTAGTAGATGTTACATCAAATTTATTGATTAGATGCTAGAATCTGTATTGGCTTAATGTTATCCCTTACCAACTTGCTTGCTGACATCGAAATATCTACAAATTCAAATAATTCCCTTAACAGGTATACCTTTGAACAAACAACAATTCACAATTCAATACACTTAACCCTAAAAAGGAAATTAACCACAACCAATTGTAGATTCGAAAAAACTTCATCGAACCATGAAAGGGTTAGGTCAGAACACTCAGACGGAACAGAACAGTCGAAATTCATTGAGATTCAGCGAAAACTGTTTTTACAGGCTTCAGTGAACTGACTGTCTATTATTCGATGGTATCCAAGAATCGTAATATCTGGTAAAAGAGGAGCCGGTATAATAGAATCTCTCGGCACATAATGTTTTAAACATGAGGGATATGAAGCATTTGTATGAATACACAGTTTTATTTTGCTTTTGATGTAGGAATGACACGTTCGTATAAGTTTTTGTCAGTTTTTTTTCGGTTTTATGGAAGTTGGGAAACGGGTTTTATAGGCTCGAGGATTCTTTGTTTGTGGGTTTCTGCCGTGTCAATGTACTAGTAAATAATTCACACTATTTTACTGCAATTTTGCCTGTCCAACAGAACCCGCGCAATTTTCTAGAGTAACAAATGTCAAGACACCCAGTGATGTGTTTGATTAATGAAAGTTTGATTATTTATTTACATTTTTTTGTACACCAAAATAATTTAATTTTTTTAATTGAGCCTTAAATTATAGTTACACAATTGGCGACCTTATCGCAATCTGCGTGTTAAGAGGAAGACCTTTCATAATGAAATTGGAATATCAATTGAATAACGACAAAAAAGTCGCAATATTAACTCAGCCTGAATCAATGTCAAAACTTGTTGAAATGTAGGCATAGTGTGACAAATTACAACAGAGATAAAAGAGAAAGTTTCAATGAAAAAAAAAACAAGAAAATTACTACTTAGTTCTTCTACTGTACGGGGGACCCCCCGTACAGTAGAAGAACTAAAAGAACGAACAATTTTGACTCAAAATATCCCTTTATTTCACAACAATTACCTCTCTGTTCTTTCTGAATACATTTTCTTTTCACAAAATACTTTATTTTTTCACAGATTACCCCTTCTTTTCTACCACAGAACCTACTTCTCCGTTCTACTACAGAGTACCTAGTGTGAGTTTCTTTTACGCTAACGCGATCGACGCGTTTAATGCGTTCGGCGCTCCGATTGGTTAAAGAGTTTAGCTAGGCCAATTGGAGCATCAAAAGACCAAAACACTCAATATACAGATTATTAATTTGTATGTATATTATTCTTCTGTACATATTGAGATGTAATCTGTGGTGACTGTTTATGTTCTTCGAACTTTAGGTACTTCATCCAGAACCGTTCAGCATTAATTATGCTGACAGAGAAGGAATCAGAAGAAACAGAGAAGGTAATCCTTCTCTGTTTCACAACAAAACCCGGAAAATACCTACATATTTATTTGTACCAGGGGTAAACATTACTTTTACATTGCAGTTACGAGGGGCACATATTTGAGAAATATTCGCACGTGCAAATATAATCACTACGACTAAATATGTAATAATAAAGGAGCAATGGATATGGCACATTGATAGATAGATAAACTCTTTATTGTAGGTTGTTTTTATGTTGTGCTAAGAAATATTTAAAAGTATGTTCTGCAGTGTTCTACAGTGGTATCATACGCGTGAAATTCTTTTTACCCCTTAGGGGTGGAGTTTCGTTCTTAGGGGACATCAAACCTTATCTTGAGTGTCAAATGCTCAGTATCGATCACTGGGACCAACAACATAACAGAAAAAAACTAAATATTCGTTCAATACCGTCATTAGACATGACGATAGAAAGACAACAGGCGTGCAAACGCTGGCGTTCACTTGGGTTTTAAGAGTTAAACTAAACTAAAGTAGAAATGACCGTCCATTGCCACTTTAGTTACGACAAATAGTCACTAGCAAAATTTTCACACAATCGTATAATATAAATTCCTTCAACCTGAATATCTTTTGTGCGACGTCACCGACAATTGTGTTCAATTTCCGAGTATACTGCACCTAATTTGTTGATTCTGTATTACTCTGGGGAACATTGAAGTTTAGTTTGGTTAACATGTATTATTTGACAGGTTACCGACTATAAAGTGGAGCGAATTAATCACAATAGTGATTAATCCAAACTATCACTAATTATCTACACTAATATAATAAAGAGGTAAAGTTTGTTTTTTTTTTTGTTTGTAGGAGGTAACCTCTGTAACTACTGGTCTGATTGGAAAAAATTAGCAACAATAGAAAGCTGCTTTACTCCTGAGTGACATAGGCTATATTTTATGTACGCGGGCGAAGCTGCTGACAAAAGCTAGTGGTGTAATAAAGCCTTAAACTCTTGAGCCCTGGGCGGACGCCGGCGTTCGTGCACCTATTTTCATTCGATTATGTCTCTAATTACGGTATTCGAAATAGAAAAAGAAGAAGGTTACTGTGATGTGAGGTTGGACACAAATGGAACGAGAGTTTATTTTTTGAAGTGAACATAATGTAACATGAAAACGGGATGAAAGCAAAGAATTAATAGGCCTTTAATAAACTAATGCGCCTCACCACCAAAGATTGCATTACTGTTTACCATCAGGTGGGATTGTATACCAGGTGGGATTGCAGTGTGGCTGGATAGACCTCACGGCGTCCTCACCTTCCGCATGACGCAGGTCCTCACCGGACATGGCAAGTTCGGGAGGTTCTTGCACCGGATCCGTGCAGAAGAGACGCCCGGGTGTCGCCACTGTGTGGCCAGCCCGGAGGACACGGTGGAGCACACGGTAGAAGTGTGCCCCGCTTGGGAAGAGCAACGCCGTGCCCTCGTGGGGGTGATCGGCGGCGGCGACCTCTCGCGCCGGTCCTTGGTTCAGGCCATGGTCCGCAGCGAGGAGGAGTGGCAGGCGGTCGCCTCCTTCTGCGAGGCAGTAATGCTCTTAAAGGAGGAGGCTGACCGCATAAGGCAAAGGCAACGGCGCACTCGCCGTAGCCGTCGCCGCCGCGATCCTGCCGATATCCGGCCACCGTAGACACTGGCTTGCGGACGGTGAGCAATGGGTAGCCCGCCGTCCGGTCGTCTGGTAGCAGTCCGGACCGAGCCCAAGTCGTCGACGGCGCGTTCCGTTCCCGCGCGCCTCAAGGAGTTGTCAGCACACCGTAGGGGCCCAACAGGGTCGAAGCCTCCCGGAGCCGAGGGTTGATGCGAAAGCGTTACACCGGGGCTCTGGGAATAAGGCAAGGAAGGCACGGGGTAGGTTCTTTAGTCAGTAAGAGTCTGACACTGTTTCCCGCTCCGCCCAAGAGCGGGATTCGTCATTCGATGATTTTTACCTACCATAAAAAAAAAAAGGTGGGATTGCAGTTACGCACTAGTTTATATCAAATAAAAAAATGAACAGGCTTTTACTCATTGTGCTTGTAACTTTAAGCTCTCTTAGTTTTTATAGAAACTGGCTGTTCTGAACATTAATCTTTTTTTTTCGCTTTTTTCACTAAGGTCTTTTTTATACGGCTTGAGTAAGATGACAGTAGGGCGAACAATATGCATCATATAAATGAAAGAAAACGATAGGTAGATACATTGTATGAATTCGACAGCTGTCATCTGCCCCATCTTATAGCAATCGTAGTGTACATGTTACTTCAACGCGTTTTTTTTTTCCACTTGGGCGAATTTGGCCAGAAATTGCCCAAGACAGAGAAATTTGAAAGGAATACGGGGAGGCAGTGGAACACAAAGAAGGCTATAAAAAATTCCCCACCCAGACCTGAACTAACCATCTATTTATTATAAAATGAAGAAATATTTACCGTTAATAAACAACAATAAGGATATCACCGGTAGTTTAACCACTGACAATGCGATTGTGTTTAAAATTATGCGCCAAAGTTTGATTAGAACATCATGTGATGCGGTGTATAAGTTAGGAACACGAGGTGGAAGGATAACAAATATATAAATTGAGATGGGGCATAGAGAATAGAACGAAGATATACAAAGTTTCCCGGTGGCGCCTGCTAGAGCGGCAAAAGCAAAACATTTTATTATTTTCTCTTTTATTTATTCAGTATCCATAGCATAGTATAAAGACGAGGGAAGTAGGCTATCTCCGGCCCAATCCGCGTTATAATTGCCTACTGTCTTAGGGTTGTCACTTTTAGCAAAATTTTAATTCAGTACCTATAAGTGGGCAAGGGTCGGGAAGTTGTATTTTTTACTTGTATTGTTTGTGGGGTGTGACTCTTTATTTTGCTAGATGGCACAGGCGGTAACATAAACTAAGAGCTTGTGTTTAAATTATTTTCTTAGTAGTTTATACATAAACTGGTCAGATTTTTGTATTTTTTTAATAGGCATAATGTAGTATTTTTACACAGAAAGGACCATATTTATTTTTAATTAATACAAACACAAATAATACAAACGTATCTATTGAATCACACGTTTATTACAAAATTACAAATTAGCTACAGAAAAATATTTTCTTCGGTTTCAACTATTATGAAATGACAGAAAATCAAACATTTTGGTTTCATTAACCGTGCCGAAAAGCAGTGACGCGCGAACCTCGTGCAGTGTTAGCCCCGACTGGCGCACTGAGAAACTGGTCGAGATTTTGTTACAGTGTGCGTGCGTCGACGCGTAAATACTATGGCGCACACATACAAGCCGCGCGCGGTGCGTTTGTATGAAGATAACCTACTTCCCTCCTCTTTATACTATGTCCATAGGGCTCGCATTTTACCACTATCTTATCTGATAGTAAGCGATGATGTGGGCGACGATGGAGCACACTTACCTAAAAGTAACCTTATTACTGTTGACTTAAGATCCCTAAGCAATCAGGAAACACTGATTCTTTAACCAGTACTGTCTCACGGCTGAGCAAAAGGCACTAAGTCTTTCCAAATATTCTTCTACCTTGCCATCTCAAAGTATTCCGTACCAAATCTTTCTTTATTATTTAATTTTTCAAGTTGGAATCTATCAGATAATTTCTGCTACTCTGGCTAGAGCAAGAGGAAAGGGAAAATTTTTATTGGCTGAAACTAGCCTCTGTTCTGTTGTTGTAGCTGTCTTTTGCTTTCCAATGCCACGGCACTTTTGCTCTTTCGAACAAACCTGCGGCCCATAGAAACCCTACGAGTCAATGAGTTTCTCAGTCCCCTAACTGTGCTTGCATATGTTACGCAGGTACAGTTACGTTTGCTTATCAGAATTTTACCGTGAAAGAAAGAAAAAGAAAGAAAAACAGTTTAATTAGTAAGTGCGTGATTTTGCTGGGTCCTTGTGGTTTTGCTGAGTACTCTTTCAGTCCTTACAGAGCGGGTGAACGATGAGTTACCTATTGCTCATCATCTGCAACCTCGTGCCACGCAATATTTGAGTACGATTAAACAGAATACCTATTCCAATTACGTAACACTATGTAGCACAAACGTAATACCAGTATGTAGTGTCACAATACATATTCGTGCGACATGAAATGCAATAACGGATTCATGTTTCATGTGGATCTGGTTAGTAATTAATACAGCAATGACTTGAGTGCAACACTAATTATACCTTATTTACGACTAGCGTTTGAGCCCGGCGACGCTCGTGAGGTTAGCCAAAAGTGTGGCTTATTGCTCTGTTCTCCTTTGGCTAATCCATAGCTAAGTTATTTGCTAATTCTAATCTAGGTTTAAGAGATTGTTGCAATGTTCTTAGAGAGTAATTTTAGTAGGTGGTAGCTTCCGGGTGAGTAAAATGGTTCCATTTGTTGAGGTTTATTTAGGATTGAGGTAGTTCCGGCTTAAGTCACGAAGAATTTATTGGCAAATATGTTTTGCTGTTAGTCCTGCGCCACAGGGACGCAATAGCGTAGATAGGTCTTGACGTAAAAAAATGTGTGGATAACTGAAAGACAGAAATAAAATAAAGTAAGAAAAAAGGAAGAAAGAAAGAAAAAAGAGACAAAGACTTTTTGGAATTTTTTTGGTGTACAATAAAGTATTATTCTATTCTAAAGAAAAATGTTTTATTTGACACATATAGACACACACAATGCAGAAACCACACAGTGTGAAAAGCAGAAGTCACGTTTTTTTTTTGCATTGGGAAATCATCCGACGACTCCCGCAAAGCAGGACGGTGGAACGTATCACAATAGTTCGTTCATTGACTCGGGGTTCACTTTCAATTAACCCATGGTCCTTAGTATGCTTTGACCCTGCAACAATAGTCACGTGAGGTGAAACCAAAGCAAACTGGCAGCACTGCAGTAGCGACCCAGTGAGATATTTATGTTTTGGTGAGGGTTTATGTCCAACAATGAAAACAAATAAAGTCAGGGTGTTTCGGTGTTTTTTCTTGAGGTAGTCAGCTAGGTAACACCGGAATCATCTAAATTCGAAAAAAAAAATGTCGTGTGTTGTTGTTGTTTCTTGCACGTTCTTCTCCATAGAGATATACGCAACGTGCGGAACGTGCAAATTAGCTTCAATTATGACATTTCAAAAGTGCCTGTAAATGGTCTATTTTAAATAAATGCTTTTGATTTTGAGAGTTTGAGTTTAACATACTCGTAAAAATAAAGATCATTTCTCATTTATCAATGGATGTCTGTCAACTGAAATCTTCTCTTGTTGCTTTCATCGTTTCAAAGTAAAAACTAGAATTTTCCTAAAGGAACGAATTCTCGGGAATATCACGGAAATACACTGTAGCGTTGATCTTGAGGGTCCAAATCAACCCGTGTGCCTCTTATGCAAATCTGCTCATCTGTCAGGGAGTGATTGATTTATGCACAGACTTTTCTATGTGTATAATAAAACTCGCTTCTATCAGCGGGTTTACTCGCGTGATAGTAAGTTGGTACATGTATTTTGAACCCCGTTTTATCTCTTTAGTTGATGAACTATAGTTAGTATACTAAATAATATTTAATATAATATTTGTTAACCTTTCGGCTTTAGTAATTACAGACACAATTTAACATACTACTATTTAGTACAACTAACAATTAAATAGCAAAACTGAAAAAATATAGCTAATACCTAATAAAATATTGTTGGTTTCATATTTTGAATAGAGGGTTTTTATTGGTTCTCTCCTAAAGCTGATTTTTACACATAAGGGGTCATAAAGACGCAACGACGATATATTCATTAGCTTGAAGGACATTAAATTTTTATGTATAAACATTACATGGAAAAAAAGGACAAAAAAAGTCGACAAAACGTAAGTATTTGCTAATAATTATATTCAGGAACCTAGAAAAAAGGGTCAGAGGAAAAACAAACCTGAAACGCGAAACAACGTACCTACCGACGCGGACCCATCGCTATATACTCCGAAATATGAACCTTTTATAAAATATCATGCATTCCGGTACCGTTTGTTAAATAACACCGTCTAAAAACGGCACCAGTAAGAAGTGTTTTTTTTATATTATACTAAATTTAACTTAAATATATGTTTTAAACAAAGTTGATATGAAAGATGGGCTGTCTTTAGAAAGGATCATTATACACACCAATATGAACAACTTCTACTATGAGATCCACCTAAAAAGCACGAAAACAAAACCTGGAGCTCCATAGATACACATAACTTGACAAAATGTGGAGCAGCGGGTTATTCTAAAAACCTACGGATAATAAACTAAAAATACATTTACATATCATGAAAAAAGGAAGAAACTTATTGGGCATCAAAAAATTCATCCACATCGATATTAATGGGCAAGTGCCCAGAACGCTGGCAGCATTGCCACGCTGGTTGGCAATGGTGATCCGCTGACAGAAATAAAACCCAGCCCTCTGGTCACACTAAGAGTCGACCAGCTATTTGCTGATATCGCGTACAACTCGATGAGTGCCACCGCTCAACCCCAAGCGGCTCAAACATAAAACTTCCGATAAGGTAATTATATTTATGGCGTCTTTCAAATACTTTAATTTATAATTAACATCACAATCATAATAAAATACCATACAGTTTCAATAATGTAAAAAAAAACTTAACCATTATCTCTACATGCCAGAAATTCAACCAATGTCATATCCTTACGCCATATTTGTTTACCAAAAAACAACATAGAGAATAAAAACGCACCATAGTTGACGTACACATCATCACACTCTATCCAATTCATAGTTTCTATGCTATTTGAATAAAAATAGGCCATACATAATCTCCACACGTACATTTGGTACGGCTTAAATGTGTGAACAAGGGTGCGTCTACATTTGCCAAATGTGTACATTGTCTGTATTAGAATGTGTTACTGTTATCCTTATACTGAGCTGGGAATGGAAGTGTAAGAATCGTTTTTTCCCTCTTTTTATTATACTTTGGGCTGTTGTAATCTGCGGGAACGTTTGGCAGAGTTACTAGTGACCCTAGAATGTAAAGAGCAAAGAAAAATACACGTAAAGTTTTTAGGATTTTTTAGGTGTTACCAAGGCTTTAGTTGGTAAGTTGTTATTAACAACCAACCAATGACTCATCGCCCGGCGGCCCAGCTGAACGCCTGCCAGAGGGTCATGGCCATCCGGATGGTGCGGGGATACCGCACGGTGTCCCGCGAGGCGGCGAGCCTCCTTGCTGGCCTACCACCATGGGATTTGGAGGCAACAGTCCTTGCACGCATGCACGACCAGCGCGTGGAGATGCAACGCCGGGGCGAAGATCCGCTGCCCGAACATGTCGAGGCGTGGTGGAAGGAGCTCCGGCGAGATCTCATGGTGAAGTGGAAACAACGACTGTCGCAACCCAGCGCTGGGCACACCGTAATCTCAGCGGTAGTGCCCCTCTTTGAGGCGTGGCTGGATAGACCTCACGGCGTCCTCACTTTCCGCATGACGCAGGTTCTCACCGGACATGGGAAGTTCGGGAGATTCCTGCACCGGATTCGTGCGGAAGAGACGTCCGGGTGTCGCCACTGTGAGGCGAGCCCGGAGGACACGGTGGAGGTGTGCCCTGCTTGGGAAGAGCATCGCCGTGTCCTCGTGGGGGTGATCGGCGGCGGCGACCTCTCGCGCCGGGCCCTGGTTCAGGCCATGGTCCGCAGCGAAGAGGAATGGCAGGCGGTCGCCTCCTTCTGCGAAGCAGTAATGCTCGTAAAGGAGGAGGCCGACCGCATAAGGCAAAGGCAACGGCGTACTCGCCGTAGCCGTCGCCGCCGCGATCCTGCCGATATCCGGCCACCGTAGACACTGGCTCGCGGACGGTGAGCAATGGGTAGCTCGCCGTCCGGTCGTCTGGTAAGACCGAGTCCAAGTCGTCAACGGCGCGCACCGTTCCCGCGCGCCTCAAGGAGTTGTCAGCAAACTGCAGGGGCCCTTCAGGGTCGAAGCCTCCTGGAGCCTAGAGGGTATGTGCAAACTGTTACCTCGACTCCAGAAATAAGGCAAGGAAGGTACGGGGTAGGTTTTTTAGTCAGTAAGAGTCTGACACTGGTCTCCCGCTCCGCCCAAGAGCGGGTTTCGTCATTGGATGATTTTCACCTACAATAAAAAAAAAAAAAAAACCAATGACTCATGTAACCAATGTTGCAATTTTGTTTGTTTGATGTTGAGTTGATGTTTTGTGGACCAATGTTGTCTTTTAAATAAAATGATTAGTATTACATATGATAATTGATAATTTATATATTAAAAAAAGCAGTAGTTTTGGTTCAATAGATAAAATACTTCTGAAAAGCCTGATTTTTACTATCTTCCACTTTACTTTTTAATTAATTTTCTTCTCCTTTTGAATTTGTATCGTATACTCATTAGCATAAATACAATTATTTAATGTTGTTTTGTGTTTTTTTTTTTTGCAAATGATTAGTACCTACGGTTCAGCATACTACATAAAATTGGCGTGGCAACTGAAAATCTACCAACATCATAATTCCACTAAGGAAAAAGTTAAGTACATAGCAAAACCTTTTACGAAACGAAATTCGTTTGCTCCTTCCATAAACCCCAGAGTTTTGCCAGTCATCCGCTTGTCTTACAAATACGGATTCTAATAACATGGATCTGGACGCGGTTTTACGCTGTTTCACGGTGGCTACTCCAGAGGACCTTCCCTCGCGACAGCTGCACGGATTCTACATAGCTGCCACAGTCAACTAGCTTAACTCGTTATTTAGTTAACAGCCTAGTCGGATAACTAAACGTCCTCGTTCAATTAATGGCCTGAATAATTCAGCCGATGTGGCTAATACAACATATTTTATGGCTGTATGCTTCAGCCATTCAGCAAACAAAAAAATAGTAACATTTATTTCCTTTTCTTTTGAATACACAAAATGTCGGCCAGTCAAAAAAGTTAAGCTAAATTGCACGTTTTTAAGAGTAGATCTCTTTAAAAAAACGTACTAATTGAAACATGTTATGAGGACACAATCGTGTGACACAGTGACGAAAAAGAAAATTAAAGCACCAAAGACAACAAAGACAAGTTCGAAAAGGAGATGACGGGGGATGTAGAGTGAGTAAACAAAGACAGCTAACGAAGTCCCGTCAAATAAGAGACGCCGTTTTATAAAAATACTAGGTTGATTATTGAATAGCGAATCAAGCAACATGGCTGCAACATAGAGACTACTTGAAACAAGTCCTGCATATTTCATTGCAAGTGTCCCAGCGCTGGGACACGTCGCCGCGTCGTCGCCACGCGCACTGCCCCTTTACATTTTGTCCTCATATTCAAACTGAATTTACGACACATTTAGAGAATTTTTTCCAGCACTTATGCTGAGAAATGGCCGCCCGTCTCCTGAAATACGCGATATTCGTAAATGTTATATTTTTGCGTACCTACCGGCCTTGTTGAAGTTTGTGAGTCGGGCTGAGATTGGAATCTCAAATGGAGCAAAGCGGCCCACATATTTTATGGTTATTTATTCCACTACAATCGGTGTTTGCCCGAGTAAGAATATAAGTGAAAGTTGGAATTTTAAGTGGTCTACTTGGTTATTTTCAAGTTTGCTTGGATTCGCGGATGTTTTTACTGTCTTTTTGAAATCGGAAGTCTGTTTACTAAACTACTACGCCTCTAATGATCAAATTACATTTCCCAAGTTTCAAATTCTTTCTCACTTCAATGAACCAGAATGTAAAATTACACAAGATCTCTTCAACTTCGATAATTTCTTTCTCTATCCGATTGGATCTTTAAATATTTTACCGAAAAACCACCCATAAAACGACCTATCTGGTCTTAAGTATCATTAAAAATGGGATTAATTTTTAACCTCATTGGTATTCAACTCAGTCGTGGTTTACTAAACAGGGCTCCTGCATTGATAAACAGAATCGACCGCACTAATTGCCAATTATGGTGACACGAATGAAGGTACCATTTGGTCCCTAGTAAGGGCGGAATACCTACAACCAAAGGGCCCAGATCGTTTAAGAAATGTTTCAGCAGACTCTCTCTGTTTACTTTTAATCAGAGGAAAATCTCAGAGAAATCAGGTCAGTTAGGTTTCTTTGAGAGCAATCAACAGTTTTCTTAATTATAATTGATCTTGATTAAATCAGAATTAAGAGACTTGAATTATTAATTTGAGATCATAAAAATTCTTCCAAAGAGGAAATTACGAATTACGAACATTTCTTTAAGAAGACTTGAGTATAAAAAGAAAATGATTCCGTGAAAGCCCTCGAATTCTATTAAGTTACCGAAATGCGGAAACAATTGAGACAAAATCGTATACGAAAGTGTGAACCTACGGAGCTTAACACGATATAAGATTTTTATCCTCATGGCTTTCTTGAAGCCGGCACTAAACCCATTAAGGGACAAAGGAGTTCCGTATAAAAGATAAGGAGACGTAAGTTGGAAGGATCGTCATCTGCGACTAATGATAATAGCTCACATAATTCCGAACAAAGGATCGGACGTGCCGAAAACAGACGGAGACGAGATATCGGATCAGTTTGACGATAAGGAATTATTCAGTGGGAGTGTGTTTGTGATCGTTAGTGTTTGTGTTGTGTGTATGTTTCTAGAGGGGATGTGGGTGTGTTAGATGTGTGTGTGTGGAGATATTTACAATATTTTGCCTTACCTCTAATAGTTTTTTTCTAACTTCCCATTTAAAGGGGAATGAAGCTTTAGTTATACATTGCTATCATATTTTTTTTCTTTTCGCCAGAAGTGAAAACAAGGCCAGCAGGAGAAATCAGTAGCTTAAACAATAAGATTATTTATTTATTTATTAAAACTTTATGCACATAATACTGTACAAAGGCGGACTTAATGCCTTAGGCATTTTCTACCAGTCGACCTTAGGGTGGTGCAGAAACGTAACATGGTAGGTGCAACTTAAAAAGATAGACAAAAAGAAAAAAATATATAATAATAATAAATACATACTTCTTAAGGATTATGTCTTTTGTCCGTAACCAAACAAAGTTAGAGACTATTTAGTAAATTGCTGTAGACTTTTTTAATGTGTTATATTATTCATAATGGTTCAGGTATTTATGTTTTTTTTTATGTTAGGTAAAATAATCCAATCACAAATCCTGCCCTTGGATCATCCCGTCCTTGGTCAGTATCACACTCTTACTGACTAAATGACCTATTCCGTTCCTTCCTGGCCTTAATCCCAGTCCCACGCTAATACGCTTTCGCATTGGCCTTCGGTCCCAGAAGGCTTCGACCCTGTGGGGCCCCTACAGTTTGCTGATAACTCCTCGTCGGTAGTTATGGTGTGTCATCATCATCATCATCTCAGCGTTAGTCCCGGTTGCTTCCTTGGCTTTCACATCGGTGCCCGGGGTCCGCTTTCCAACTTAAACGCCTCCACTTCGCTCAGTCTTTCGCGTCCTTTGCCGTAAGCCCATTGGCACGCATATCGTCCCTTACGACGTCGATCCAACGCCTCTTAGGCCTTCCTCGTTTTCCGGGTCCCGGCGGAGGCGGCATGGCGAGGCATCTGTTACCAACGTAGTCTGCCGGTTTTCGTAATACGTGGCCATACCAGCGTAGGCGACCCTCCTGCAGTTTATCTGCTATGTCACGGACCTGAAGGCTGCCCCGGATGCGGGAGTTTTTAATGCGGTCTTTCCGCGAAACTCCCGACATCCAGCGCAGCATATTCATTTCCGTGACACGCAGGCTCTGCTTGTGCCGCTCAAGTACAGGCTACGGTAGTTATGGTGTGTACGCATTAAATAATGTCAATAACTATCTATAAAGTTATACTGATATACTCGTAAAAAAGATGAACTAGACAGACATATCGATAATTTTTCGTAAAAACAATTCCATGAAAGTGAAGCCACAGGCAAAACCACTCAAAGAATACGAATCGAACTGAATTCATTCCAAAAATTCCACTACAATTCATTACATCTACATAAGAATCAGATAAAACGAGATACAGATGTTTATAGCCTTATAAAACCATTTAAAAATTTCTACAAAGCTAGGTTCAAGGACATTCAACCCTCTGGCTCATAAAAAAGCATTTTAATTCTAAAATAAAAATGTAAAAGAAAATATATAACTATGAGTTCAGTTCAGTTAACGATTGCTATGAGCGCTGCGTGTAGGAATAATCGGCTTTGTAAATATTTTTATATACGAAAGTTTCTACACAAACGCCGGCGGCGGTGGTAGTTTGTTTATTTAGTAATGACAGTAAAAATGTATGAAGGTCTCTCTAAAAAAAGACAAGCAGTTGTTACCAAAACAATTACTAAAATATTTTTGTGGAGACATGTTTGAAGTATATGTAAAGGCCCTAATAATGCATTATGCAGTAGAAATACTCCTTTAATTAACTTACAAAGTTTGTATAATTGTATGCTACTTAAGTATTTTAAAGATAGATGTGTTGATATATATTTTTTTGATAGTATATAAAGCACAGGTCCGATTATGAGTGGAGTACTCCAGCCACATATGGGCTGGTGCTGGAAAATTCCACTTAGCAGCTTTGGACTCGATGGCGTGCGAAATGACTTATTGGTGATCCAGATTTGGTTCAGTTAAGACCAATCTTCAAAGCCTTGAATACAGCTAGGCCTGTATAAACCTGCCTGGGTAACTAGTCTTTCGATATTTTACAGTATGTATTGTGAAGAGTGTGCGTGGGAATTGCATGACTTGATTCCGCGATCTAATTTCTACCATCGGACAACCCGACGTTCGACGAGAATCAAACCTTACGTTGTTGAAATCTTTACGGTCCGGACTAACCATTTTGCCTCTTCATTTATACCACGTACATCACGACTTTAACAATTTGCATGCTAAGGGGTCCCATTCAATTATAATTTAGATGTCTTCAAGGCTAGAGTGAACAGTCTCTTAATAAACTAGTGCGCCTCATCATCAACGATTGCATCACTGTTTACCATCAGATGGGATCGCAGCGGAACACCGGGGCCCCGGAACTAAAGCAGGAAGGAACGGTAGGCCGTTTAGTCAGTAGAAGTCTGACACTGTCTCCCGCTCTGCCCAAGGGATTCGTCATTCGATGATTTTTCTCATCATAAAAAAGCTAAGCACGTTTTTTTTAAATATATTAAATGAATGCTTACGCTTTTCAGATTGCAAATCTAAATTTTATCTGAAATGAACCATAAACTCAGGAAAAACCCCATAAATCCATAGTAGTGTTGTTTTCAAGTCGATAGACCATGCATTCACAGAGATACGGATCCGCGAGTGCTAGTAGCATTGGACCCTTGGGAACCATCTCTATATCGCGTGAATACGCCTCGTGTCTTGAGCAAACAATATATTATCTCGACCAAACATCAAGTCTCCCATAGGCCCTACGCTGCAATGCTGTTACGATACAGTAATGGCTTGTGACACAAGGGATTATTTTTCAAAAGTGGTACATATGTTTTTCTTATTTTAATTGTTTGTTTTCTTGTGTTGGATTATTGCCTTAGTTTTTAAATTTCAAAAATGATTCAAGAAAGTATGATGCTGCTCGGTTTTGTTGGCTATACTTGAAGTTTAGTATGTGTGCTGTATTTGCGTGATGGGCGTAGAGTATGTATTTATATATTTGGTTTTCAATTGGTAAATACTATTGTTACACAATAGCATAGCATAACTTATATAACTTTATAATGTTCTTACTGCTGGGACTCAGGCCTCCTCTCTAGAAGAGGGAAAGGGCCGTAATCCACGGGTTTGAACCAGTAACCTATAACTCGATCTCAGCACTGCTCCCTTGTTACTCAATGTTACACATAAATAACAAAATAGTTTGATGTCACACCACTGGTATCCTCGTATGAATTTTTTTATAATGTAAACTAGAGCTACACTTCAATTCCACCTGATGGTAAGCAGCAGTTAGGCAATAGTTGAGAGCTAAAGTTTGAATACAGCTAAATTTTAATCTGAAGCTCTTAGATATTTCCAAAAAATCTCTTTAGATAAAATTCATAAGGAAAAGCCATAACTATTACCATTAACAACTCCAACAGAAAATGTGGTTTGCTTGAATTCCCGTAACTATCACAAGATCTTTTTGTATACCTTTGAAGTGTTCAATTAAAGCAATCTTGAAGTACGGCTATCGTTCCATTGTGTCCGGTTTCTATTCAGTAATCGGACAGAAGTTGAATAGTCTTCCATTTTCTACTAGTCTAACAGGATTGTTCTTATAAAAGTTGTTTATGTGGTCGCGATAAAATTTGGTTTAGGTATGTCTAGGTTTAAGCAACCAATTTACAAAAAGTGCAGTGAAATATTATTGCTGTAGTTCTATCTTACTTTGCTGAGGTACAAAGGGATATTATTGTATCTACATAATTATTTCATAATAACCCTAGTTTAAGTCTTCGTCATAATATTGTCATATTTAAAGTTCTGTTAATTATAATTATTTGATATTTATCTTAGTATTTATTCATTTATAATGTCAGCATATATATGTACCTACGTATTTTATTATTATAAGTCACTTCATTTATATTACAATCTATTCAAAATATCTGTTATTTATTTATTATGTAGACCTACCACACTGTTGTCTTTATTAACTCAATGGTTGACTGGTAGAGAATGAAAGTTTTAAAAAATAAATGAATAATTGCATAGAAAATAATAAAATAGAATATGTAGAATTGTAGATACAATTTGGTTATCCTTTGTTTTATAAACTATACAATATAAAACATAATCATTATCATTTTAGCCCAAAGACGGCCACTGCTAGACTTAGATCTCCCTTTAAATGTAGCCACAATGAACGGTCTTGTTCGTCTCCCGATTCCAGCAACGTTTACCAAGTCTTAAAACATTATCTACACTAATATAATAAAGAGGCAAAGTTTCTTTTTTTATTTGAAGAAGGTAATCTCTGGAACTACTGGTCCGATTGGAAAAATGTGAGCAACAATGAATGTATTTTAATCTTGGTGTACAAAAGTGTATAATAAATAAATAAATAAACAATAGAAAGCAGCTTTACTCCTGAGTAACATAGGCTATATTTTATGTACGTGGGCGAAGCCGCTGACAAAAGCTAGTATGTAAATAAAGTAAAAAGATCCTTTGTACTTACGGACAAAAACTGCTTAAAATAAAAATATTCTAAAAATACTTTGCAGTGTATTTTAATGAATTGAATGATTATAAAATATACATTTTACAATATTATAATATATCAATGTGAATGAATTTTTTTATGTCCTTTCTTGCCCCGTATCTTCCTTTTTTCTTAATCATTTGTAAATATTAATGTATCTTTAGTTTATTAACCTTAGATTGTTATTATAATAATAAATAAATGTATATTACACCCTTTCTTTTACATAAAAATTGTAAACTTAGAATTGGTATACAAATACGATATTATAACGCTTTCCAGAAATATCAGCTCAATCTGTATTGACCATATTAACGACCTCAGATAGTTCTTTTAAGCCTGCGTTAAGGAAATTTAAAGGAAACAGGAATACGCTTTTTTTGACTGGCCTGTTGGTCTAGTGGATAAGCAAAAACATATTGCAAGGTAATGGTAATAGTAGTAATGGTTGTTGTTTTGATTTATATGAAAATTATTTCATACTGGCTCTTATCAGCGACTTCGCCAGCGTGGAAGTCAGGTTTTCCAGACAAAATCCAATCCCCGTTTTAACCCCTTAGGGATGGAGTTTCGTAAAATCCATTCTTAGCGGGTAAACATACACCCTATAAGGAACCTATGTGCCTAATTAGTTTGTAGGTGTAATAGCTTCTGAGTTTATTCAATGAGCGGTATTTCGCTCTTATATACGAGTGTACAAATTAGCCTAGTTTTTACAATATTTTGTAAAATAATGTTCTTAATACGGCCCAAGCCAACGACCCAAATGAAAAGGTTAAATAATATTTTGTTGTGCCCTAAAACCCTTTCAATGTTCAAGTTGGCCACTCCGGGAGATAAAAAAGCAACTCTCTTGGGCCATTTACGTCACCCCTGAATTTTGGCGGAGACGGACGGCAGGCAATAAAGCTGAATGTTATCTCACTAATTTTTTCCCCTGCCTCCAAAC
Source organism: Mythimna loreyi (assembly GCA_029852875.1). Classification (NCBI taxonomy): domain Eukaryota; kingdom Metazoa; phylum Arthropoda; class Insecta; order Lepidoptera; family Noctuidae; genus Mythimna; species Mythimna loreyi. The sequence continues at coordinate 16,645,286 of CM056784.1, read as the reverse complement.
CCGCCATTCGTTCGCTATAGCCGAAATCTCCCGAGCCTCAACGATTATGGCTCAGGTTAACGAAAATTCGTAGCCGAAAATCGAAAATTTGCTACGTCACATTCTCGTCAATCGAACGTGATGAGAGAGCGAAGTGCGTTCGATAGTTGATTGGATATAACCCTAACAAAAGTGGTTAGCTCTTTCAATGTTGCAGGCTTAAATTTTTTTTTTTTAGTTTTACATTTCGAACTGTACCTATCGATGCTAGCCAATTTTATTTTATTAGCATTCCAAGTGCGGGTACTTGTGAAAGTTAATCAAGAGGGAACGTGTTTCGTGCAATTTGTAGGGCTATTCGACCCTTCATAACAGTCAACAGGGTCCTTAATGACGCTTTCGTTTTAAAAACGAGCTTGGACTAACTAAATATTTGAGTCAAACATGCGACGGCTGACGTTGGAACTAATTGGAACCAAGTTATTTTATTAATCAGTGTTTCAACTTCATGCTAGCTTTGTGCTGAATGTAGAATTGTAGATGTCAGTTTTCATATATCATGGAAGGTAAGTATTATTATCATTGTCGTCATGTCAGTCAAAAGACGTTCACTGTTGGACATGGTCCTCCCCCAAATGTTTATATATATATGTATTGGCCAATGACCAGTTGAGGGTCAATCAAAGTCAAAGCAAGAAACTCCATGGTCGCAGGAAGCTATCCTGATTAGGTCACCGGTCCACCTTGTAGAAAACGCAGCGGAAATTTTTGTCCACATCTGTGAACTATGTACCCTGCCCACAGACTGTCACTTAAGTTTGGTAACTTTTCGGACTATGTCGGTAACCTTGGTTCTCCTGCGAATATCTTCATTCTTGATGTAATTACGTAAGGAAACTCCAAATACAGGGCATTTACATTGCTTTTCCCTTCATTTTCTTTAAGCTTTCTGATGAGGCTTTGTTATAGTAGTAATAAATTAAACATTAAACTATTTTGTGAAAACATGATTTTTATTTTATATTCGAAAAGTTTTGGTTAGGTACACATCTAGAAGGTTCAATTAGGAAACATTTTAAATCAGGGACAATATCAGGAGCATTCTATATGTTATTTTATTCTATTTGTTAAGGAAAGATCGGTTCCAAAGCCGACTTTACAAAGATTCCCATAACAATTCTTCAGTCGAAAAACTTAGAAAACTGTATAGATATAACAAGATAGGTAGTACATAAGCTCATATAGCTGAGGGGCAAAGACATATTGAGTCTAATCACGCCTCCTAGAGCGTAAGTGAATTCATTCTCCTTAGTCAGCTGAAAGAAGGCTTTCACCTTACGCCGTTCGATTTTATCTGAAAAGAAATAACTTCATTGATTTGTAAGGCTTTAGACTTTTTTTCTTTCGTTTAGGAAGATGAACAGGTGAAGCTTAGATTTCCTAGGTTTTATAGGCATCAAATTTATTCTTGCGGCTTGCAAAAAATCTCAGTTCAGCTGACTCAACGCCACTATGTTTTTTTGCTGAATCACAGCCTTGGTTGGGTTGTTTCATTACAATAACGTTCTCTTCAGCCTAATACCAATCTTTACTAGGTAATATGTAAGCTTTTCACAAGATTATAAGCTGTTACGAGTTTTTTTTTAAGTGGGTAATTATCAAATAACGGTTAGAGCGAGGAGTATCAGATTTTAAGCTCAGCAGGGCTAAAACCTGGCGCTATTGGTTGACTTCCAAAAGGGAAGGCCTGGGTTCTAGAACGCAAGAGAAACAAGTAGTGGGTTATAGTAAGTAAAAGTCTCTACCACTCTGTTATAGATCAGGAGAAGATATGAGATGACTTCTTACCTAAAAAAACCATCATCCAGTATCGATGCGAACGCGCAACAGCATCGCTACTGCATTGATACAAAAAGTACCCGTGGGCGAGGAGTCTAGAACTTTAGTTAAAAGTATGCTTAAACGTACCCAAAGGAAAAGAGTTTACAGCATCGTGCAAACAAGTCCGGATAGCAGTAACTTGCGAGGATGTCACTCTGGAGTAGTAGCATGGTACCACCACCAGTCCAGTGTACTTCATACCACGACCAAACAGGTATAGTATTGTCGTTTTACCGAACTGGAACAGAACAATTTAATCATTTTAGCATAAAAGATCAAGAAAACAAATAATTTAGTTTACTTCAGTTCTTGAAGTACTTTTTATTTAAAAAATAAAATATATAAATATATTTTAAGAAATATTTTTTTTATTATTGCTTTAAAAAAACTACACGTTTATTAAACTTCACTTCAAATAGACAAACTATAGCCTTCTAGGCAAACTTTGCTCGGGTATATCAATATCAATACTAGTATAGAATTCTTAACTCAATTTTGACCTTACGCGTTATTGTTTACTGGTATATTTATTTGAGCTAAAAACGACACTTATCCAATATTTTTTTATAATGTATTGATCAGTTATCATAAAAAAAACCTTCCGTTTGATCACTAACTCGATGGTAAGCGATGATGTGACCGGTGATGGAGCATGCTTGAAGAAATTTATTCACTTTTGACTTAAAGACTCCAAGGTTATAGCTATCAGAAAAATTCCACTCTTTAGCTATACACATAATGAATGTGTTCTCAAAACACTTTGTAACATCACAATATCTAGTACCTACAATTTAATTTGCGAAATTATTAAAACAGCCTTTGAACTATACTCGAAAAAATCTCGCCAAAACTCCAATATCAGAGTTGCCAAGCCTTCTGCTGACCCAGTTAGTGTTGAAAGGTCACACGCCTACACCGCTATCTCTTTTATTTCTAAGTGATGACGATACCTCAGGGGAAATGGTATTTAACCTGAAAACCACTAGTCAGTAATCCCTTAGCGGATTTGCGAGCAAATATGGACACTCGAACCTTTTACTTTCGATGTCACCTGTATATCCCATTCTTATTTGACTAAGTCTTAGAACTGGTTATCATCATTACTTTGGAGTTTCCAAGAATTGATGTTTTCTTTTCAATATTGAGCTGTATTGTCGTAAGACGTAGCGTTGGAGGCCTCCCACAAGGTGGACCGATGACCTAGTTTTTTTTCTACATCTAATAACTACCCACCCCTTTCCTTCATAGCTTTCATACCAGGGTCGGACCTTCCTTTCAGAAGCCGGACCGGGGCCCCAGTAGGCTTCGGCCATGCAGTTAGGCCTCTACATTTGCTGACACGACGTCTTTCGGCTGAAATGATGATGATGATTGACTGCCGTAATTTTTTAAAATTATAGTGTTTAGTCGTACTCACTGCATTGCTCACTGTGACCGTTTGTATAACAACGACCATCATTTTCAATAGCATTGTCGTACACAATCCCGCTGTGAACAGTATCACCAACATCTGCAAAATAACATTACGTTTTACTACATTGGTGGTTCATTCAAATACATAAATTTTTAACTCTTAAAATAATATCACAAGTGCATTCAAAACTTTAATTTGCAAACTATTCTTCGTAAAACTTACCGGCAAATTCATAATAGAATTGAGTTGTTCGGCACACTTGTGAAGCAAATCGTAGACCCGGTGCAAGGAACTAATATCAAGCTGAGCATTGTTCGATAGCGCTTCAACTTTATTCAACTTCCGTCCATAATTGTTTGAGCTGTTCTCTGCAGAAAACACCTTCAAAACATGGGCTTTAATAACGCGAAGTCTCATATAAATAGTTCTTAGAAGAACGAAGAATAATATTTGTTCACAGTCGTGGGCTAGTAACATCACATAGAAGCAGAAAACGGTTCTATCGATGAACACGGTGAGGTAGAAATAGCACGCGATGTATTCACACAAACTGTATATGAAACAACCAGAGAGCCAGAAGATACTCGTAGAACCGGAATCAATGATATTCAAGTCCTTGCTGATATTCAACAGCTCATCAAACTTGTCAAGATCACGGATCAAATTGATCAATTTACTCCTACTGGCAAGCAGAGTAATTGTAATAAGTATGAGATACTCAGTACAACACGTATACTTGAAGACGGAATATGAAACAGATAATTCTTGGGCATTGTACATGATGCCCCACACCAAAATTGGCATGAAGATCGTGTAGATGTAACTCAAGAGTAAGATGAATTTGTTAGGTTTGAGGAAGTATAATCGGTTGATGGCGACTAATAATGCAGCATATAAGTCGTATTTTATTGCCTGTGTCGAAGACACAGTTTTTTTGGGAACAAAATTATTTCTTTTAGGCTGTTGGATGGTCACAGGAGTAACTTTTGAATTACTGACACTTATTTTTGTACTCGGTAACACGTTAAACAACATGATTTGACCGGAATCGAATACGCAATGACATCAATTTTAAAGGAACCATTAGATATAAAACTTAATAGACAGTATCGTAAACTGTCTCAATGGTATTGAACGTTGATAAAATCTTCAATCTAGATTGATTGATGTTAAACTAATTATTTGATACTTCACCAATTTCTAAAATACTTTCTAAATTGTCCAGACGTCTGAATAATTCATAGGCTATCGTTTTATCAAAATTGTTTTAATTAAAGCAATTTCTTCCAATTTAAGAGTAGCTGCTATTTTTTGGAATCCAATTTTCTGAGCTAATCAGCATAATTATAATCAATATAATTTATTATTCTTTTTGATATTTAACAGAAATATTCTTGGATTAGGTGGATAATTATAAAAGCTAATGCCTTATCATATTACTGGTAAAATCGGTAGTGAAGATGAACACCAGTCTTTGAATATAGTTTAAAATTTTTGATTAATTTAGTATTTAGATCGACGAAGATTAAAACCACACATAAAAATACAAATAACTATAAATTTTAAATGATCTATGAGCTAAAGTGGTTTCTCATTGCATTGAAGTTTTCATTATTTTTAAGGTTCCGTCTTCAAAAGGAATAATCGGAACTCTTGTAAGATAATTTTTTTGTCCGTCTGTCAAGACCGTTGATTTCGAAAAATCGTAAGGGTATCGAGTTGAAATTAAAAAAATATACAAGGGACCTACGTCCCAAGAAGCTGTGAAAAAATGAAACTCCTAAGTCAACGACAAAAAAAGATACGGCCGCTTCTATCGCAAAAAACGTACATTTCGACATTCTCAGAGGAATCAAAATTCATAGTATACTTGCTGTTGATATAATGCCCTGAAATTTGGTATGAAGTAATGTCTCATAGTACAAGTATGGGAATAAATTTGAAAACTGGAAGTTTTGTAGTAAATCACAAAAAAATATATATCGATGTGTTCCCAAAACCTTTTATACTTATGTGTGACAGCGGCTTACGTCTAGTAGTTGAATGATGGAACAGGGTAAATGATATTAACTTGTGCAATTCCAATGCACACTCTTCAAAATGCTGAGAATCTTGGTCAGGGCATGGAAATTACAGGCTTTATAAACTATCCTTATTCGTTTCCATTCCTATTGTTTATATATTATCCTACTAATATTATAAACCCGAGAGATTTTACATATATTTTTTGTTCTTTTATCTAAAAACTACTGAATAAATTTCGATGAAACTTAATATATAGGTAGACCATATCCTAAAATACCAAATAAAACACTTTATATCCTGAAAGTATGTTCGCTAGGAATATTTTTTTACTACCACGCAGGAAAAACCGCTGGCAACAGCTAGTTCTAAAATATTTTAGACATAAACGTTTTAGTCTCTATTAGCATCTTACTTAGAGAACTTAATGACATTAGTGACACTAAAGCTTTTTGTCATTCTGATATGTTCAAACAAAAAACCTTAGATTTATTTGAAAGCATAGACTTGATTTATGCCTCCATTTTGTTGAATAGAAAAATGAAATACAATAGTGGCCCAGGGGACATTTTGACGTAATCAGAGGCTATTAGGGGCATCTATCATCAGAAGTCTGAACGCATGACATTCTAGCGTTACATTATGTGGGACAGTTTTATCTTTAAGCTTTTTAGTTGGGTAAATATTTTATTTTATGCAATGTGGGCAGATATCTACTTTAGTGGAGTGGTTCTATGATTTATTATTTCGAATCTTCTTTTAGAAAAATAACAAGTGAAGCCGATATATTTTTATTGAGAAATTATTGTTTTGAATTGACAAACGTATAATGTTCGATGGTGGCCCCACATTAGCGCCGTGAAGACGGAGCTTCACGGCGCATGAATAGGCGTGAACGTGAAACGTATAATGTCCTATGGCGGTTCCACATTAGTGCCATGGATCTCCGTGAATAGACGTGAACATAAAACGTATAATATCCTATGGTGACTCTACATTATCATCAAAAAAATAGAAAAAAAAGAAAGAAAACGAGTTCATTTACGCTAAACGGGACACATTCTTTAAAAAATATGACAAAAACAATTCTTTAAGTGCAAGTAAAGCAACATATCCACGCAAAAAGGCTAGCGCTTAGCAATGGCTGGGGCTCAAGTATTGTACAGAGTCACAGCACAGATTTTTAGCACCAGTCGTCGTTGACGTTAAGTTGAACGTTTAACAATGTTATCTATATATATAAAAGGAGAAATTGACTAACTGACATAACATCGCACAGTCAAAACTACTGGGCCTAGGAGCGTGAAATTTTGCACAAAGCTTCCTTTTATGACGTAGGCGAACATCAAAAAGGGTTTTTCAAAATTCAGCTCCTAAAGGGATGTAATGGGAGTCTAAAGTTTGTCTGGAGAACCCTACTTTCACAAGAACAAAGCCGCTGGTAGATAGCTAGTTACAATTATGTAGCAAAAACATCAACATACCCAGGACAATTCGATGAAGCAACTCTTACGAGAGATCTTTGTTCAACAGCAGATGTTTTTTCCTGAATTTACGGTAATGATGTGTATAGCCATAAATTTCTACTGACATCCTGCCGCTACAAAGGCCCTAGATAAATGACCTGCCAAACTAAATTCATAGCTCATCTTTTCAAACCGTTTTCCCAAACAAACAAATCAAAATTCTTAACATGCAAAAAAATTGCCTCCTATTCTTCATAGGTAAATAGGCAATGATTGATGAACCACTTATTTATAGAGGGCGCAACAGTTCATGAGTAACCTTGACACCTGTGACGTCATAGGGGAAAAGATTGATTGCCCGACAGCCATCAAAACTCTCAAAGAGGTTGGATGTTAGTGGGCATTGTTGGGCGAGGGACGCAGAGCACGGAATGACCGTAGTGGCTAGAGAGCTTTAGTTAATAATATTTGTGGCTGCGTAGTCAAACTGGGTATAAGAATCCAGAGAAAGATATGATATACATAGGCATAGTAAGAATCTGTAGGTTCCCACTAGAGCTAAGCTAAGAAGAAAGGAGGTGGATTTTGTAATCAGTAAAAGTCTGACACTATCTCCCACTGTGATCAAAGGTCTCCTATTCTTCATAGGTAAATAGGCAATGATTGATGAACCACTTATTTATAGAAGGCGCAACAGTTCATGAGTAACCTTGACACCTGTGACGTCATAGGGGAAAAGATTGATTGCCCGACAGCCAACAAAACTCTCAAAGAGGTTGGATGTTAGTGGGCATTGTTGGGCAAGGGACGCAGAGCACGGAATTACCGTAGTAGCTAGAGAGCTTTAGCTAATAATATTTGTGCCTGCGTCATCATAAAGGATATAAGTTTGTCACGAGTAATAAAGTAGTAGATAACTTTTTTAAAGTGCATTGCATGGCTTAGTATCTGTCTTATAATGTTCCCACAGCTGGGAATATCCACCACGCTAGCCCAGTGAGGGTTGGTGGATGTACCTACCATGTCTTTGAAGTTTTGGTTTGAAGACATAGCAGTTTCCTCACGATGTTTTCCTTCACCGTTTTGAAAGCAGTGGTGATGAAATAAATAACATAAAGTAAATTGACACGCCCTTAATGGTTCCGTGTTCTGTGGACAAGGGATTACGACCGACTTGGTGAAGGGACAAAACTATCTCACGACTTGTTCTTAAAGCCTACAATATGTTACGTCGTTAGGATGTAGGGGAAGTATGTAGAATTGTACGTGCCATTAAGGTTCCATACGGGGTTAGGATAGGCTGATTATTTATTTTTCCGGTCTAGTGTAATTTCTTGGATGTAATTTGTTGTCAGCTTTTCAGGTCAGCTAGGTTAGGTGACCTGTACCTAAACCCATTAGTGGGGTTAGGTAATGGTTATAATATATTATGCTGTAAGCTGTTTGTTGGTTCTACGCCTGATCTTTGTCCGGTCAGGTCAGATTACCGTCCCATCGGATACTAGAAATAAAGGGCAAGAGATTGTACATGTGCTTACTAAATTGTGTATAATAAGCATTGAGCAGTGGCGGCCGAGTGTTAGCGGCCCCGACTTACGAGTTGTGGATCAGGAGTTCATACATAGACAGGCGCGTTACTTTGTGCAATTTATTTCATCACCACTGCTCGTAAAAATGGTGAAAAAAAAATATTCGGCATATTTACTAAATTGTATAGATTTAAGATAATAAACACATTTTTATTTTTTTTATTTCAGAACCAAAAATTCGAAGACATATGATAATCCACTAACCGGCATTTACCGTTCGCAGTGGTGATGAAATAAATTACACAAAGTAATGCGCCTGGCTGGGTTTGGACCCGCGACCTACAACTCGTATGTTGGGGCCTTTACTACTTGGCCACCACTGCTTTCACCACCCATTGTTCCACTATTATAGCCTACCCACCAATAATATATTTATTTGTATCATTATTTGTTTCTTTGTGCAATCACAAATAACCGATGAGTTAAAAAATACACTAAAGAACGAAACTTAATTTCTTTGTCATGAAAAATATTTGCCAACTTTACAAAGAACGGATTGAAGCCCATAAGTAAAACCATTTCCTCATGAGTCATTTTATACAGGGTATTACCACGAGTTTTGTTCAAATGAATATACATTACATTACAAAAGTATGAGGAACCTCAACTTACTTTACTCCGACGCATAAACACAATTTTTGCATTAAACTTGAAAAAGATTTATCTACCGACGCATTCTTTGTACAATAATGGGTGGGGCGAAGGAAAAAGCGATTCCTTGTACCAGGAATTCTTCCTTGGATGAATAATAAAGGATGTTGAATACATTTAAATATGAATGCAGTTTATTCGGAGTATCGACGTATCGTAACTAAATGTTTGACGAACTGAATGAGCAGAGTTATTCGATTTTTCTCCGGAAATATTTTGCAACAGTCCGTTGGTTGGCAATTGCATGCATTTTTCGTTGGCAGTATGGAATTGCAAGAGTCCAAATAGTTTATGAGGTAAGAATTTGAAAATAAGCAATGTTGTCTCGCTGTGTTTTGTCATTTTATGTGATAGAATTTTCTGATTAAAAATAAATTGTTTATTTTTTTTTGTTTTTTTTTTTTTGTTTTTGTTCAAATTAAACAGGTAGACCTGTTTAATCGTTGAATGACTTTTTAGAAGAATAATTATTTGTGACTAAATAAAAAACCGACTGAGAGCGCCTTAAAATTAGGCGCCACGTGCTGCGCGACGTGTTTTGTTTTTATATGAAAAAACAAAGCAACGCGACAGCAGCGCGACTAATTTCAACGCTCTAAGCTAATGAATCCTAATAGTCCTGAATCATTATAACCATGATATACTTCACAAAGTATGACAACGCAAAGATTCGTAAAAACCGAATGATTTATTATACAGAAATTCCCTTCCACGAGGAAATTATTATCTTAACGAGCTCTCATTAGCCGTGGTTAGCTTTTGTTTTGTCCGGACTACACTCGCTTTGGATATCTTTTTTCCCATTTTGCCCTCCTGTTTTTCTTAATTAAATAATTATGTTATGCTAATCTTATTTCGTCCGTCTCAAAATAATTGCACTGTGTCCCCTCAATTTAACAGTATGAGCATGAATTTGTCCCAAAAAGAATTCGTAGCGAGTCGTCTACTCTATCTTCCACAATTATGGCCCACCAGAGCTTCCAAAGGTAATTGAAATAATATTCTTTCGGTTTTCCTTATTTAACTTTTTGCTGGGTGCTGTCAAGTAAGCCGCCCTCATCCGCGCATTATCCTGCATTTCCATTTTAAAGCGAAACATGAAGCTGAGATTTAAGTGGGGATTCTATATAATTCCCTTCAAAAGGTAGCTTAAACACCGTTCCTCTAAACAAACATACGTCGGTAATTAAAATGGTTTTTCGTAGTAGCATGGACCGTGAGAGCTTTTCTTGAAGCTAAACAAAAAAAAAACAAAGCTGTATGTTACGTAGAAATACCATTGGAAAGTATGGAAAGGCTGCACAAACAATTTCTGAAATTCTTCTACCTCTGTAAAACGTTGCCCTGAAAAGAATTTTTTTTCGCTGAGGGCGTAAAACTCAGGGACTATTAGAGCACACTCTAGAACTGAACATAATATAACTGGAAGCATCCGTTTGAGTTCGTATTGTTTTTGTTCGCATTCTGACTGTTGTTTACTTGTATATGAGGGAGCAAACGTCATGGTAATGTTTCACTTTATTAGGTATAGCGGCTGGATTGTTTTTTTTTTAGTATTCTCCTTTGTGTTTCCCGGACCTGTTATGTTTTTCTCGTGTGTACGCAGGCTTGTCTGTGGGGACAATTAAATTAGCTTGCTGTTTTTCGTTAGTTGCCATTGTATATTTTTAGTTATGTTGTAGTGAAAGACAAAAGGTTACCTTTCTATTTTTAGGCGAAAGTAAATTGTTTATATAGTAGTAATTAGGTAAACAAGGCTAAGCTAGTAACTTTTTCTATACTTTTCTACAACCTCCCAAATAAATTAAGTAAAAAGTCTAGTTTTATTCAACATTTTAGATTTATTTAATTTCCTGGCCTAGTGCCCTTTTTACGTAGGAAATAATGGTATAGCTCTTTTCGCTTTAAATGAGAGGTAAGGCGTGTCAGGCTTTCACTTAGTAAAACCAACCAGTTTTTTTTTTTTCATTTATAAATCATCCATTGACATCTCGCGTCTGCCTTTGGGCGAAGCAGGAGATCGTGTCAGGATTTTTCTGATTAAAAACCCCATTATTTTCCGTACTTTCGTTGCCTCTCATACTAGGGCAGAACCAATCGACCCAACTGGGTCCTTACAGTTTGCTGACAAGCCTTTCCTTTAGTTGGTTTTTGCGTGCAATCTTGCAACCCAAAGGTCAAGAGACTTGAGTTTCTTTCATGGTACATTAACTAACACTTCCAACTGACATAGCACAGAATTGGCCTTAAATGTTCTCGCAGCTGGGACACAGGCTTCAGGCCTCCCCTCTAGGAGAGAGAATGGGTTATGACTCACCACGTGGACCCAGTGCGGGTACAAAACCTAAAAAGCGTTGCTTTCCATCAGGTGAGATAGCGGTCAAGCGCGAACCTTTAATTAATAAAAAAAAACATGCCAGTTTCCAGTAGAAAATTAGCTCAAAAAACCATACCCAAATTCTTTCGCTTTTATAATGCCAGTATGATAAAATTCCATAAGATCAATTTTCTTCGTACATACAAGAAAATAGAGTCACTTTTTATATTCATTACAATACATGAGCTATCACCGACCGCGGTGACCTCTGGCATGAACGTAGTAAATCAAATGACCCCGGTTTTTATCTTAAAAAAACCGTATCCCAATAAAAGGAAATAAAAGGAAGGGATTTTCTCAGTAAATTCAGTTTCCAGGATAAACTTGGAGAAGGTAATAGACATGTATTTATTAGGTGACGCTCTTGACAAATACTGGTAAGTGGAGTATATGGGTCCTCGGTTTTCTTAGGATTTTGAAACTTGATGGCTAAGTAAACAGAGAGTTTTCAAGTACGATTTTCCTTTGAATAGAATGTTGACAAAATTGGGCGTATATTCCGGTTCAATTTTTTTTTAGGGAGTTAGTATTTTCAGATTATTTCGAATGACGAATCCCACGTTGTATGGGCATGATATGGTAAAAATCAACCCTCGATCACGAAAAGTATAAATTAGGCGAATTCTACATAACTTCGCCTGGTACAAGCAGAATAGGAGTTCAGATTTTTACTTACCTGTTTTCAAGAGCCAATCTCACAGCAGAGAGTAAAGAGCAGAGTTTACCCAAACGACCCAAGAATGTAACTGCCAACGAGGTTGTTTAGAAATTGGCAAGAAGCCTAAATAGAATGGAAACCTAGATAAATGAACCTAAAACAAAAATAAAGAGCCTAGGATTTATCAGTAGCTACAATTTAAACAACAAACCGTCTCTAGCGTAATAAAAGATGCGAGAGAAGCGATGCGAAGCGGGAGATGCGAAGAGGGACCTTCCCCATTCGCCTATCGTTAACGTTGACCAAGGCTTAAAAGTTTGTTGCTTCGTCTAACATAATCCAACAAGATGTTTGATGTAAAGGCAACGCGAAAAAAGAGAAATAACGTTTTTGAAAACTCGATTGGAAAACTTGTTTCAAGAAATGCGTATCTTTTTAAAACCCTTACAAGTTTTTCAAAAAAAAATGGTTATGTCATGTCATTCTGAATATAGTATATATATATAAAAATGTAAATCGCTTCTATTGTATATATATATATATATATATTATGAGTTTTCTACAAGATATATCTGTGTATCCAAAACATCTGGGGACCAATGTGTTTTGTGTATAATAAAATAACGCTTTTAAAGCCATGCTTAAGCTGCCCTGGTAGTGTACTGGAATGTTCGTTGAGAACGTCTAAGCGGATGCTTAGACGTAGTTAATTTTTTTTATAAGGTTTTTAATTTTATCAATGTTTTAATAATTTTAAATTTAATTAAATTATTATTCATTAGATATCCTATAACTATTTTATACAATTAAATAATTTTAATATGAGTTTATTATTAAGATAAATAAAAATTAATGAATAAAATAACATAATCACGTAAGTCGGTATGAAAATAATAGTACCTCGGGTTGGCCGACCTTAACAAAAACACAAGAGAGAACAGTGTAGATACTTTGCCAAGTAAAAAGGATCAAGAACCCTATTCCAAGATATTTCTTGTTACGTGAGGACGACTCCCGTAGGGGGTGTGTCAGCCTAATTGTTGAGATAACCGACACTTTTCAAGTACTAACGCTGAAGATTGCTGAAGATCTCAGAAGATCTCAAGTGGGAACGTTTAGTAGAATTTCTTGAGTTGATTATTGTGCAGAGCTCTTTGTTGAAGGTGATAATTGGATGAATATGATTAAGCCGTGATAAGGTCTGCGTATGAACGTTGTTGGTAGGTTCAAAAAAAAAATTATACTGTAGCTCTCTTCAGATAATGTGGCTACGTATGAGCAGTATCCTCTTTAAGTTTATAATAGTACATTGTTATACGAGGGATGAAAGTTAGTTATTTAGTCCCGAGAAATTTCTTGGCGACCGAGCGAAAGCAAGGTTGCTAATAGTTCGAGGGACTAAATAACTCTTTAACCCGAGGTAAACACTATGCTTTTCATTACGAATACGAGGAAAATAAAAACAATAATAAAAACCTGAGTCGTCATCAAATGTCTTCGTATGTTTTTAGGTAGGTATATTTCTTTTGATTTAGGCGGTAAGCGGTTTTCTCCTCAAAGAATCTTGCGTTAAATTTATAACTGAAGCTGATAAACTTATCCTGTTAATACAAATTTCTTATAACAGAGATTTAGCAAAATGTGAACAAAACTCTACACCTCGAAAAAAAAAAATCAAGAAAGACCAAATTGGCCACAGATGATAGAGAGACTTTACCCGCCATTTTTTTTTTTTTTTAGTCGTCGTTTGGCTATTCAGTCAATATTTTTCATTTTATCATTGTAAAAATGGGTCAGGTCAAAATTTTTCTGAAATATAATATTAGTTTTAATGAAATAGTTGAAAGTAAATTAAAATAAAGTCATTAAAAAAAAGTATTCTTAAATTATTTCTATCTCTGTTATTTTAATTGTACTGGCAGTATAAAAACTCGGGTCACGGTTCAATAGAAATGTCAAAATAGAACTAGTTTTTTTTTTTATATTTGCTGTCTAAATATTAAAAAAAACAACTGTCAGTTGTAAAATAATACTCCCTAGGGAGTAAAAGTACTTCTTCCAACCCTGTCCGCAGGCAACTTTACACCTACTTTCAGAGTATGAGTAATGAAAAAGATTTTTTTTCAAGCTTTTTTTGTACTTTGCCGTCTACTAGAAATTATTTTTGTAAATACTCTGTGTGCCATACAAGTATTGATTTCATCATCATCATCATCATTCTATGCATGTCTTGTCCAATGGATGCGAGACGCACAGTACTGTTCGTTAAAACTTCATTTGGGGGAGGTTTATGTCGAACAGTACCCTTCTTTCGGCTGAAATGGTGATGATTATACGGAACAAAGTTTGTGTGTATGGATGTATGTATATATATACGGTCGTTGTGGCGACGTTTGGGGGAGGCCTATGTCCAGCAGTGGACGTCTTTCGACTGAATTGATGATGATGATGATGATATGTATGTGTTACTACTTTACGCTCAAGAGTCTTTATTTTTTTTGTTTGCACTTGGCCGCTATCCCTTTATGGAAAGAGGCGATGCAGTCGACGATGGAGCGTGCTTTACTAGAAATAAGCTTTTTACTCTATACTTTAAAATTCATGAGTTTGTAGCCTATTGTATGTTGTATAAACACAGACATCTTAACGAATTTGGGTGCAATTTGACAAACGTATCATGGACCATGTATTTATATCTTTATATCCCGCGTCAAAACTGCATGAGGATTTGTACCCAAATTTTGTAGCCAAATTACGATCGTTTCGTTTCGTTTCTTTTACGTCGAACGTCTCGAGTAGGCCTCTACTTCGATTTCCTTATTCTAACGTCATCTTAACACAACAAAGGAATCGGAGACGGAGCCTACTCGAGGCGTTCGACGTAAGAGAATCGAAACGAATCGGTCGTCCCTTGAATAGAGGCTGAATAATCGGGATAAAAAATAATAGGTAAACGTTATAACCAGTAATTTCAGTAAAAAGTTTTATGTACACATTTAAATTTTATAACATTTGAACAAACAAGTTTAGTCGTGTCTTTGACCTTAACCGTAGCGAATCTTCGTTAAGTGCCTCGCCTTGGGGACTAATTAATTAAAAACAACTAAAGCTGCGCCGCCTTCCACTGCTAGACAGTATTCTGAAAACGGCTGAATAAATTATTTTGCTCCGTGTATACTATACCTACTTGTTTTGGGTGATATGTAATATGTTTTACTATACATGTACGAAAACTGGGTATGGGGTAGAAGTGTGTCCTCGTGGGGGCGATTGGCGGCGGCGATCTCTCGCGCCGGGCCTTGGCCTCTAGCTATCGTCCGGAGCGAGGTATGGAGGAGGAGTGGCAGGCGGTCGCCGGGATTCCAATCCCGATTTCGCCCGGGCTTGCGGAAGGCGAGCATGGGGTCGCCTGGTAACGGTCCAGACCAAGCCAGGTCGTCGACTCTCTTCCCGCACGCCTACTTGGGCCCCGGATAGGTTTCTGAAAGGAAGGTCCGACCCCGGTATGAGGGCTAGAAAGGAATGGAGTGGGTCGTTTAGTCAGTAAAAGTCTGCCACTGTTTCCCGCTCCTCCCAAGAGCGGGATTTGTCATTAGATGATTTTACCCATCATAAAAAACTGGGTATATGAGCTTATTATAAAAGTCGTTGTGTTTGTACTTGGCGAGTTAAAGGACGAAATATGTAAACGCATTACTGAACGTTGCGTTGCGGCGTCACAGCGTTTCATTGACGTATTGTAGGATAACCAGTTCCTCGTGATTTTTGAGAAAGGATAGACGTCTCTACCATGGAAGATAAACTTAAGTGGAACACCGGGGCCCTGGAACTAAGGCAAGAAGGAAAGGTGGGTCGTTTAGACAGCAGAAGTCTGACATTCTCTCTCGCTCCACCCAAGGGCCGAATTCGTCATTCGATGATTTTTTCTACCATCGAAAAAAAGGAACATAACAAACTTATTGTTATTTTTTTATTAAGACGAGATTAAGTGATTCTGTAACTTCGAGGTCCGTTTTTAGAGTTCCGTGGTCAACAAGAAACCCTTATGGTTTCGATAAGTCTGTTGTCTGTCCGTTCACGGATAATCTCAGCGAACGTTACCACTAGAAAGCTGAAATTTGTTACCAGTACCATTTAAAAAAAAATTGTAATTTAACTAATCTTTCAAATAAAAATAAAAAAGATTAAAATTAGTTTTGGATGGCGTGAAATCCAAAATTACTACCGGGTACAGCGCCATCTCTCGGGAAAGTGGGTTACTAATTTTTACGGGGCTCTATTACATTGTGAGAAATTTTTACCCTACACAGAGCGTGCCCCGACACGCTCTTGGCTGGTTTTTTTTCTTTTGGTTTACGCACGCAACTCTAAAACCACCACTGTATGAACTCTTCATCTTAATCAGCATCAAAGTAACAAAATAACACGTTACTACCAGCAAGAGTTTCTAAAAACAACAATAGCCTTCATCATTTACCGACGTCGCACTTATTTTGGCATGCACCCGCCTGGCATCCTGCCGAGATGGTCACGGAGTACGGGGCATATCAGCACTAGACCGAATAATTTATTAACCCCTCTTAGAAGAACTATGCTGAAATAAAGGTGTGTGTTTTAAATCCTGAACTGTTCAGAAGAGAATTTGTTGAGGATTAAGATAAGGAAATAAGGAGACTTTTGTTCTTAATAGAAAAAACGCCAGTCCTCTTAGCCAAGTTGATAATCTACAATTGTTAACGCTAATAAACTACTAGTCAAATGTATGGGAATGACTTCATTTCAACAAAATTGGTAGTCAAGTTCACATTATTCAAAACTAGCTTTTGCCCGCGGCATCGCCCGCATGGTATTGTGGTTGGGGTTAGGGTTTCCGGGATAAAAAGTAGCCTATGTCCTATTCCGGAGTGTATCCTATGCCTGTGCCAAATTTCATCTAAATCCGTCTAGTCGTTTTGGTGTGATTGATTAACAAACATCGTAACTTTCGCATTTATAATATTAGTAAGATGACGGAATTAAATGTAATTGTTTCTACATGGTTTCTACAATGATCATCGTTACATCCAGCAGTTATAAAATATAATTAATACTTATGTTGAGGCTTATCGATTGTAGAAAAAGACTCATCACGAAACGATTGAAACTTGGCTAGGAGGGCAGATCTATCTCTAATATCTCTTCGTAGGAACGATAAAAGTGAACTGTTTTCATTACTAGTAAAGTAAAAGGTCACAAGAGTGTTCCAGTACTTTTGTTTTCGAAGTAAAGTTGGTCAATCGGCAGACAGAGTTGCGGCGGGTTTTCATCTAGGTACCCATATGAATATGTCGACAGCTACTGAAGCAACGTAGTTCCCGGCACGCCATAATCATGACATTCAGTTTCGTCTTTGAGGAGTGACTAGAAAGGCGTCATAGCGTTCTCACCTTTCACATCACCCAACACACCGGCGTTACCATCGACTTCCTCATGTCCTAGCCACCTTCGCATATTACACAACCTAACCCTGAATTTTAGCTACCGTAGGCGTTGGCTTGTGGACGACAACTGGGCCGAGCACGAATGATCGTCGGAACGTAGTATGCCACGCGCGCCTCAAAGAGTTGTCAGCAAAACCGATTTGTGGTGTCCCCAATGATTGACTTTGTTTCGTATTACTGTTTGACATATCTATGGCAATAATAATTTTGTAAGAATTTGACGTAAATCCCCTAAAATTTTGAGAAACTCATTCGATGCTGAAAGCCTAAACGACGTGTTTGTCCCCAAATAGATATCTACTAATTCATATTATATTAAATCCAAAAATGTAATCAACGAAACGACAACCGTACACAATGTAATCACATTTACCGATGTAGAGTACAAATTTAATTAACATAAAAAGTTATTCAAAATATGCTTAGCATCTGTTTCAATTTTACCTTAATAGCATTGTCAGCGATTCAATTAAACGCTTATTGTTGGCTTGCCGTAGATTTAAGGGCGTTTTCACACAATTTACATTGACGTACAGCTGCGAGGTTTGTCTCCCCTCAGCCTTAATTACGTGATAAACTGTAAGCCACAATATTTTACACTGATTTACGCTAAACGTTAAATAAAACGGCTCAACCGCTTAGGAAATAATTGCTTACATTATGTTTTGACGGCACTGTTGGTGAAGGGTTTGACGGATAGCTACTAGCTACATTGCAGGTCGAAAGTTGAATTCCTTTCTTGATATTGATAGAATCGCGTTTGACCACTATCTCATCTGTTGGTAAACAATGATGTGGATGGACCACGCTCGCCTAGAAGTAAACTAATCACTGTTGACTTAATAACTGCTAGTACTAACTGCTAGCTGTACATATAATGTAATATTCCTAAAGCGTTTTCTGTGACCTACAGATAGTTGTTGCCCCCTAGACTTTGACGATTATCTATTAGTAGATTCCTGGTTCAAATCCAGCCAGTCACATTACTTTGTGTAATTTATTTTATCATTACTGCTCTTAAAACGGAGAAGGAAAACATCGTGAGGAAATCGGTATGTCCTAGAACCTAAAGTTTGATGTGACATCCACCAATCTGCGCTGGGGCCGCGTAGTGAATTACTACCCACCTTACCCTTGACCCTTTCCTAGAGAAGGCTGCGTCCCAGCAGTGGGATCATTAAAAAGGCTGATGATGATGATGACACTTAGGAGAGGCCTTTGTTCAACAGCAGATATTTTTTCCTTAATTTACGGTAATGATGTGTGTGGCTGGCTCTCTTAGAGAGAAGTACTTTAGTCCCAGCAGTGGGAACATTACAAGGCTGATGCAAAGCAATGCAATACTAGGAATTAAAATAAATATTTCTACGTACTACATACAAGTAAATACGAACACAAGGTAGGTATTACAGAAAAAGTATTACGAAACCGCCTTTTTGTAAGGAAAACCTTTCTAGACTAAGCTTGTTCCAACGGATGCGTACGTTCAGCAAAAACGTATCTAGCTGGCATGTTGTTATCCTAACAGCCTAGCACAAAAACTTTATTCGTTAGGCAATATAAACAAAAACGTTGTTCTGTATGAAATACTAACAAAATATCTAGGTCACCGTGATATTGATCATCGGAATGTTTGCTGAATTTAGGCATAGTGGTTTTTGTAGCTTTTTTCCGGTGGAAAAATCTTTCAATGGGATCTCAGCGCCCTTGGGCGGGGCGGGAAAGTCTATGACTTTTACTGAATAAAAACACACTCTTGTGACTCCTTTGCCTTTGTTCCAGTGGTTTTATTTTCACATTCCCCATGGTTCCAGTAGGCTTCGACCCTGCTGGGCCCTACGAGTGTTTTGGAAACCATCCACTAACTTCTCTCTCTCTAGAACTAACTTTACACACCTACAAATCAGACTTCTATCGTCTGAGGTTGTTTTTAATATCGTACGGATTCCAACACACATGCGAGATTGCTCCGCACATATAGCAAGCAAATGTCATTTTCCTACAAATATTTATTGTTATGCGTGGAATACGCATGTGTAATGATATCAGGTCTCACTATATGCTTAAACTAAGCTTTTATTCAGCATACCACATCTGTATACTGAATACAAGCTTGTACTTTTGAAAGATACGGTTATAATTGGGAAAACCAGAACTTGTGTAGAAAGGCATGGAAGCATGGAGCAAGTTACAAACATGAATAATGAAATGCCAAAAAAAAATCGCATAATGCGCAATTTAAGCACGTGCACCGTGTTCTAAAGATAAGCCCTGCTTTACCGCTCATTTGATTTACCGCCTTGCCGCCAACCCGCCAACCTGCCACGACGCAAGTCTCAGCAAACAACTCCAACTTGCGCGGATAAATTCGCCCTCATGTGTTTTGTGACACAGGTGTCTGGGAGGCTTCTTTTGCACTATTTCTTGCAGGATTTCTGAGCAGACTTTAAGTAGGAAAGTTATTGTTTCTGGGCTTATAATTCTTGCTTGTGACACAACTGGTACTTATGCTACACTGGTCGCTGACAAAGCAATTTATATTTTTAGTAGTTTAATTTCTTAAATAGATTTTATTACTGTTACATTCATAGCGTTTTCTTTCTTCTTGAAATTACCTAATAAAAAAGACGACTTTTATGCATACATATGCTGGTTTTATTTGAAGTGAGAAATCATCGAAAATCTTCACCCGCTTTGAGTGGTGCTCTGGGTTTTTACTGACCAAATTTCACTTGTGTTGTCTCAATTGGACTTTGTGTTATGGGTCTGGTAACTCTTTTTAAACAATCTTGTAGCCCCTACTGGTTTTAAATTTAAAATAACTAGACGCGTAGACTAACATCATTGTATTTTGGAGAGTGCGCGGGAATTGCATGACTTGATTTCGCCATCTTCTTTCCATCATAGTTATACTGCACAGATAACCTAACATTTTTGAAACTTCTTCGTTCTGATCATTTATACTGCACACATTTAAGGACTGGAACAATTTGCCTGCTAATATATTTTTTTTCTTTTTATGTTTGTTATTTAACAATCTGGTGGCGTGAGGCGCCACTTAACGATTTCATCACTCTTTACGGTCATGTGCCAACCAAGGACTAGTTTATACCAACAAAGAAGTTTGGTATCAAAGAGGTTCTGCTTGATAGAAGAACCTGTTTTTGATACCAAACTTCTAAGTTCTGTACTTCAGAAAAATAAAAATTACTGTCAAAAATAATTTTACACTGACATTTTATATTTATTATACCTTTTACTCTAGTTTACATTTTTACACTTTTATAGCAATATTTTTACACAGTTTTTCTATAAAATGGATATGGACTATGAAACTTTTTTAGTGGAGAAGATACCAGGAGCTCAAACATGTTTTCCCGGCGTGAATGTGCGCTGCGGGACCCGGCTCATCACTATACTGGGAATCGTAAGAACATCTATTCTTCTTTGATAATTCCGTCTTATCTTAGAACGTAAACGTCGTTAGTAAAACAAAAGGCCCGTTTTATAGCGTCCTTAGGCTGAAATCTAGGATAATGGTTAGGCGTGGCCGACGTGTCGCCGGCGTAGGCGTAGGTAGAAATGAAAGCGTTTTGTGCGTAAAGCTGACTCTGCTTTCCCCTTTGTTTAAAATTCCGTTCAAGTTCCACTTTGTATCCAAGCAAATTCTAAGAAACACAACAACACACACAATTCCGACCTAATTTAACAAAAACTAGCCTGGAGGGTTTCAAGAGAAATTCAGTTATTTTGTAACAATTTCCGTGCTACTCATATTAAGTCACATAGTGGTTGTATAACATTGAAATGTAACTAGTTGAATACCAATTAAAAGTTATCACTGACAAGAAAGGCTATTAACACATAGCACTGCGCACCGCCGCGGTAGGCGGTGAAGCGGATCTCATGTCGCATTGGCCACGAATAAATCGTTGATTTGATGCCTAACACGCGCGGTCGAGCAATTCGTCCGCGCGGTCGAGCGGACGAAATCTGTTTTACAGCCAAGCATTTATTTTTATACGAGTTTTCAAGCGCTAAAGTTCGCAGAGCCTACCTTCAGACTCACCACGATCCGACGTCTGTATTGTATGAAAAATAAGATCGTTCGAACGCAGTACGACTAACGCACCGCCTCGGCACCGCAGCGACCATCGATAAACGCATAAATTGAAAGCACCCTTATTACGATTAATAATGTACATGACGTGCTTATTGCCCCTCACTAGCCTTTAAACTAAGACTTCGAACCTAGACCTACACACGGATTGATCCCCAATCTAATATGTAGACAATGTGCGTAAAATATTAATTGGGTTCAGTCTGACGTAAGGGTCTGTACCTAGCTTAATAAATGTATTCTGTGCTCTAGTTGTTAGCGATAATTTATTACAGAAAGTTGGCTTTAAAAGGTAATTCAGGATAATATACTGGTTGTTTTGTTTCGTCATCACCATTTCTGCCCAAAGACTGCTGGGCTTATTCAAATCGTTGAATGACCGTTCCTGTGTCTCCGTCTTCTGGTACGCGAACGTCGTACAGAACCTTTGAGCTCCATCAACCATTTTGCACTGCTACTGAAATTTGGCGGTTTTCGGGCTACATTTCTTGCCTTGGTTTTCCTTTGGATATTTTGATTCAATCACGCAAGGACTTTGAACATAGCATGTTCTGTCCTTGGACAAGTTAATTTTTCTTCGAAGTTTGATTTATCAGTGGCAATGAAAGTTTTGTTTTGGAAGTTTAAAGAAAAAAAAAATTGATTGCTGATTGAAAATTTACAATGAAAACTATTTTAATACAATTACAAAACGTGTTGGTATTACAATTTTTATTTCTTCACAGCTAAAATAAATAAATAAAGAGTACATTACTCTTTATTTTATATTTTTGTCGTTGTGAAACGATGCCCGTGAAGTATTTTCACGAGGAAAAATAATGAGCGGGATTCATCATTAGATGATATTTCCCATCATAAAAAAACCGTATGAGACAGTGTTTAAACAAAAAATGGTCTCATCATATTGAAGTTTATTGCATAGAGTTTACAAACACTTGTAATACATGAAAATCACTGGACCATAGTTTAAATTCAAATGTTAGCCAATCCAATCCGCTTATAATGTGATTATGCAAATAACAATTCAATAATAATTAAAACGTATAGTTCACTGAACTATTAATATGGTTAGAGCTGTATTTTGCGGCAAATATAAACAACAATACAAATACTCTTGCTGTTGACATTAATTAAAATTTAGAACTGCGAACAAACAATTAAGAGAACAAACCTATTTATTTAATTATCAAGCTTTTATTTTTTTTAATAATTACAAAGAAAAAACGAAGTTATAGAAAAGCATTTATAGTATGAAAAGCGTAATTCTTAAATATTTTATAACACACGATTGGCTCACCCTTGACCATAGCTCACTAGATGAAAAAAGCGATGATGTGGTCGACAATGGACTCCTCGGCCTGATATGAAAGTCAACGTTGGCACGGGTTTTTTTTTATGCTAGATGAAAATCATCGAATGACGAAACCCGCTCTTGGGCGGAGTGGGAGACCAGTGTCAGACTCTTACTGACTAAAAAACCTACCCCGTACCTTCCTTGCCTTATTCCTAGAGTCGAAGTAACAGTTTGCACCACCCTAGGCTCCAGGAGGCTTCGACCCTGAAGGGCCCCTGCAGTTTTCTGACAACTCCTTGAGGCGCGCGGGAACGGTGCGCGCCGTTGACGACTTGGACTCGGTCTGGACGACCAGACGACCGGACGGCGATCTACCCATTGCTCACCGTCCGCGAGCCAGTGTCTACGGTGGCCGGATATCGGCAGGATCGCGGCGGCGACGGCTACGGCGAGGGCGCTGTTGCCTTTGCCTTATACGGTCGGCCTCCTCCTTTACGAGCATTACTGCTTCGCAGAAGGAGGCGACCGCCTGCCATTCCTCTTCGCTGCGGACCATGGCCTGAACCAGGGCCCGGCGCGAGAGGTCGCCGCCGCCGATCACCCCCACGAGGACACGGCGAACGTTGGCACGGGGTGGGTTTTTTTAGTCAGTAAAAGTATCTCCTACTTCGTCCAAGGGCGGGAATTATCATTAAATGATTTTTACCCACCGAAAAAAAACCGCATTTTCATGGAAGGAAGTCGTTCAATCTTTACTGGAATGCCCGAGGTTGTAGCTACATTATCGTATTTTGTGACAACTACATATATATTATTAAGAGCCTTTTGAATGTAAGATACTTGTAGGGCAAAGGCCTCCTTTGTTTTTTCCACTTTTCTCTGTGCTTAGTTGTATCTGGTCAATTATATAGATAAGAGTCTGATAGATCATTTACATTAGAACGTTTTGGCCGATTCTGTTGCAGCACGTATTCGGTCACCGACTAATACAAACTGTTCATTGATTTCGTGCGCATTTGGCCGCAGACCGTTTTCGATGTCTGAACACGGCTGATTGAAACGTGATGTATTGCACAACTTACCGTTTAATTCGCCAGAATCAGATGGCTGAATCAGGTAAAGTGACAACTTAAAACGAATACAGTCGCTGTATTCAGAGATTAAATTAATATAAACAGTTCAATTTAGTTAATCAATTCGATTAAACCGAATACGTACGTCGAATTCGATGATCGACTTGGTTTAAACGCGCCATAACTCGCCACACATCTCCTTCTTAAATTACTATGTCGCCATTTTCTGTGGTTCAGAATTCAGTCATTGAATTATGCGGCAGACAAGATCAGCTCTTTTAATAGTTCAGTGAACTATAAAATATAATATTTATTGGAAGTCATAGTTTCGTGAAACTTGTGACTTAGGTGGCAACGACCCAGCTTTACAAACTACAACTCATGCATACGATTCGAGTTTTGTAAAGTTACAAAGAGCAAAAGTTTGCTCAAGCAAGTATTGTGCTATGAATGGAAATTGTTGTTTCTTTTGCACAGCTGACCTTTGAAAGTTGATTGCCTTGATGTTTGAAAGGGAAGGGAGCAGTTTAAAATGTAGACAGAAACGTTAGTATCAAAGATAAGGATAGCCGAAGAAAATATTGATGTTTTAATTTGTTCTTCGTCTATAATGATTACACTAAAGTTTTAGGGATGCAATTTGTTTTTAGGAAGTAATCTCTGAAAATGCAGGTCCAATTTCAATAATTTTTTCATCATCGAAATCAGATGAGTTCGATGTATTTACTCCTCTTTTTTATTCCATCAGTCATAGAAGATGAAGTTCATCATCAGATCATGACGATATTTAGGTATATGGTACCAGTTCGGAAGTATAATATTTCATAAAAAAAAAACTTTCAAAATTCACCTTATTACAGTCCAAGACATTGCCAACAGATGGGCCAAGGGTTTGGATCTGAAAGAAAGGCTTTAGTCCTGGTATATAAGGCAACGTAGGATTGTTTAGTCAGTAAGAGTGTGACAATGTTTCCTGCTCCATCCAAAGGCGGGTTTCGTCTTTGGATAATTTAATTTTACCCACCATAAAAAATACCTCTGACTTTTTGAAGTCGGTTAAAAAAGAATAGAATGGAAAAAAAAAAACGTGTTGCGCCGACCTCAAACATAGGACAAGGGAAATAAATTAAAATATGTAACATAATTCACCATATAATAGTATACTTGTAAATCTAATTAATAATTATCTATAATAATAAATTAATTCCACGAATTATTTGGTCTCCTCTCCTCTCTCCTAAGTTTGCTGTGCCCGACAGGGTCCATATTGATCTTGACAATACTTATACCACCTATTATGTACATATGGAATGCAATAAAGTATTGTGTATATAAAGTATTGACTCTTTAAAAAAAAATCCTTTGTTTCAGCTCTTCGGCTTCACATGTGCTGTGATGTTATTATTAAAAGACAGAAAGAACTTGTCGAACATGACGTTGATACTGGTGTTGTGCCTATCAGTGTTCGTCATTGTCACCGTCATGTTCGTATTGGCGTCTGTACTGCTGCTCATGGCTGCGTTAGATGTGAGTATCGAAATAGAACCATTTGGAATCAGAATCATTTAGAATCAAAATTAGAATCGAATTAGAATTCGTAAATTTAGGTGATAATTTCCACGAATAAATAATAATCCACGAAGGAGATGCCGGGACGACCTGGCTGTCTTCCTTGGGAATTGGAACGATATGGCGAGCGACCGAGATAAATGGAAGGAATGGAGGGAAGCATTTGCCCAGCAGTGGGACAGCACAGGCTAGCAATAATAATAAATAATAATAAGGTGATAATTACATAAAAGATCTCACACGTTTTGTCAATCAGAATACAAAATAGCCAGACGTATTACTTTGTGTAATTTATTTCATTAACACTTGACTGCTCTCAAAACGGTGAACGAAAACATCATGAGGAAATCGGCATATCCTAGAACCAAAAATTCGAAGACATGTGATATCCACCAACCCGCAATGGGCCCGCGTGGTGGATTAAGGTCCATTCCCTCTCTTAGAGAGGAGGCCTGTGTCCCAGCAGTAGGGACATTTAAAAAAGGTTGATAATGATGATGATGTGTATGTTTGATGATGTTTCTATTCACCCCTTGGTACCCGGTACATAAATTAATGCGCCTGGCTGGGTTTAAACCCACGACTTATACATCGTAAGTCGGGGCCGTTACCAGTCGGCCACTGCTTTTATTTTATTTACATAGATTTATTCCCAAACCACAATCAACTGCTTCCATCAATAAACCACAATAAGTGGAATCAGGATCCGTATCGATATTTGTTTTTATTGACTCTTTTGATCAGTAAAATGTATCTTTCCCTCTATTATGAACATCAAACGGTACTCAACAATTTCTTTGAGCCAATTTACGAGTATATTAGAAGATCATATTGTGAATACATGTAATATGAGTAATCATTTCCTTATACTGAACAAGATTTTTGAGGAAAATACAGTTGACTTTGCATACATTTTCCTGTAGTACAAGTATGTATTTCTGAATGTCTATTGAATTAATTTTGCAGTATCAACTCATTTTACCAAAATGGAAATGACGTTTCCGCTTATTATAATTATAGGGTAACTGGTATACTTAAACACATGATTGTAGTTATTATAATAAACAATTTTTATATGGGAACAAATATGATATCGCGAAAATGTTGTTTGTTTTCATGACTACAATCACGTACCGTAAAACGGGGTGAATAGAAACTACATTTTGTTAATTCTTTCACGTTATTTCAACACTGTTTGCAACATTTAAATCATTACATAGTATAAAACAAAGTTGGTTATGCCTATGTATGTTTATATCTTTAAAAGTACGCAACGGATTTTGATGCGGCTTTTTTTAATAGATATAGTGATTCAAGAGGAAGGTTTATGCACATAATACAAGCATAATACACTGTGAAATTTAAATGGTTGTTTTCCCTCAGTGAAATGGTTGTGTCTTTGTAATACAAACGTTTGATAAAAAAATAAAATATTAAAAACAAAAAATGGACCTGTAGAGTGCAAGCTAATTGTGACGTATCACAATGTGCGAGAGCTTATTTTGGTTTAAATATTTAATGAATTGGTTTCCTTTGACGGCGGGCTGCTCATGCGACTCCAGTAGTACCTACAAATTACGTCTAATGTTACTATTGTTTTCGCTTTTTTGAGTTGATGAATATTTTTAATAAATTTTTATAAAAAAAACTTTTTATTTTTACTGTATGCTTCAAAAGTACTCCTTATGGCAAGTCATTCTGCCGCGGGAAAACAACCATTTAAATTTCACGGTGTATATTCAATATCAGTACCCGTGCGAAGGTGAGGCGGGTCGCTAGTATTTTTATAAATTCAACATTGAAAACAATTTTTGTTTTATGAAAATATGAAATCAAAGTAATATTAATCCTAATATAAAAATTGTTTCTTTTCACCCCCTGAGTTTCCATTCACCCCATTACCACTCACTCTATATAATTTATATATATATTATATAAACCGATGTTCATATCTTTACCAATACTTATAAAACTGACTAATGTTTTTTAACCTTATTTAATTTCCAGGAAGACCCAGATCTAATGGCGTATTACATTTGGCTGAGCATAGTATATCTATGTGTACAGCTGGTACTTGCTATTGTCATACCACTGGTGTTGATGGTGGAGGGACAGTATCCTGTAGCTGTTGCGCTGATATGGCTGGTCATCGTCATGATTGTGGGTCTTGGTAAGTTTCGGTGTATTTTATGGTATTGACTAGACTAAATAACTAGAAAAAGCCGTGATCGACAAGCAAGTCTTAATGCTTATCGGTATGTGTGCTTACGGATGGTGAACAACGGGTAGCTCGCCGTCCGGTCGTCTGGTAATAGTCTGGACTAAGCCAGTCCTCGACGACGCGCCCTGTTCCTGCGCGCCTCAAGGAGTTATCAGCAAATGGAGAGGCCAAACTGCAGGAAAGAAGCCTTCTGGGGCCCTAGTCCGGTTTCTAAAAGCTCGGCTGCGCGTAATCATAACAACGACGATCATTTTGGGTCAACTTATTTTACGCTTACTATATTGAACTGAAACAACCTTTGTTTTAACATCTTTTAGTTAGCTTTTGAAATAAATAAACATTATTTAAGGGCGTTTTTACTTAACCCGTGTATAAAATGCAAAGCGGTTCTATATTCATAATTCAAATTTAAAATCCTTTTCTTTTGATCTTGTTGAGTGGATGGTCGAAATATCTTTTTTATAAAAAAAAAAGTTTTATTATAAAAAAGGATAATAAAATAAGGTTTTATTCTTTTCAGGTTGGACGCATTTTATATCTGTGGTCAGTTCGTACAGGATGAGTCTTTTAAACATAGGTGAAATATAATATACCTTACTTCAACTTTATGTGGAGTTTTTATTTTATGTTTTAGTACATAATTTGACCGAGCTAGGATTTAAGTGCGTTGAAGATCAATTCCATATTAAAGACAAAGACAATAAAAAAGGGAGTCCATTAAATGTAATTTTATGAGAAAAAAAGAAAGATTGGTTTTTGTTTAAAAAAAAAATATCTTAACTTACTGATAGCGCTTGTACGTCGTGTGGCGGCCACGCCCCCAATTTCTTTGTTAGGTCGTCATCTCCACAAAGGAATTTGAGACATCTACAAGTGCTAACTTTAATGAAACGATTTTAACTTGGCTGGAGTATTTTGATTGAACGCATTTTTCTCGATAACTTTTGGTGCGAATTTAATTCATTTTTTGTATTGCTCATGGCCAAGGAAGAATATATGTTACATAATATTACGCTGCGACCAACAGGAACACAGCAGTCACCAATGCAATTTATATTGGTTTATCTATATAAAAAAAAACTAACAAGGTAATTTTTAAATTAGCTTAATATTTTGTTCTTTCAATTTTTATTTATAGAAGTTTTACTGCGTATTGAATTGGACTACATAGTATTTTTAGTTTTTGATTGACGAAGGGACGAAAAGGTTCCTGGAAGGAGTGGCGACCTTACACAGAAATATTGGAAGGCCTCCTTTAAGGTGGACCGATGACTCAGTGAGAGTCGCGGGACTGAAGTGGATGTGTAACGCACAGGACCGTTTATTGCAGTGACTTGGAGGAGACCTATGTCCAACAGTGGACGTCCTTCGGCTGAAATGATGATGATAATGATGTGGAAGGAAGGTTTTACCAAACCTACTTCGTACCATCAAAGACACTTCCGCCTGAACACCGCTAAGTTCATTTTTGCTAGCACTCAAGACGAAAACTTCAAAGTGGTGGTGGGGTCTAGTTCCATCGCAGGGTGGAAGCGAATTTTTTTTTAAGTGATCATGCAGAAATGAACGCGAACTTACGTACAAACACAAGGCTCTCTCCAATATAGTGATAAGACACAGTATCAAGCGCCGGCATCCCCTACTCCTGATTCCTGACAGATAGCCACCTTCGTCAAGAGTGTTTATTGACCTGAGTTGAAACCAGGGATACTCCTCAACCAAGAGTAACACAGAAAAAAGCTTTTATTTACTTAGGATTTTATCAAGAATTGCCTTTTAAGAATATTTTTTAAAGAGGTTTTCGAGGGTGCTCTGTAAAATGTATTGAGTGAGGTCGGTATTTATTTTCAGGGTTTATTTAGTAACATTCAGTAAACGAGAAATTACAGTTTGGGTTAAGGTAGGTATAGTAAGTTGACTGGCTTATTGGTCTCTAGTGGTTAGTGGTCTTGACTGCTATGCCGGAGGTCTTGGGTTCGATTCCCACCCGGGACATATGTGTGACACGGACGGTCCGTACGGATTATCCGTGGAATGACCGTCATCCAGAGCTGTATTATAGGGAATTAACAAATGAGTTTAGTGGAACAGGATCCGCGGAGCATCCGTCCGTTGTTATTTCACTATAATACAGCTCCGGACGACGGTCATCCGTACGGACCCTCCGTGTAGCACTATATACAGCCTTATATATTATCAGTAACATGAAAGTCAAATGACTGACTGAAATTGTCAAAAGTCGTAGCGTCGAGAAATATTACCTAGAGCAAAAGAGAACGGTAATAAGGCGCGTGTCTTTAACGCCGTCGTCGTGCGCAATGTTTCGAAACAGAATATTTTAGTCAATAAAGTTTGATACCAATGAAAACCACTACAAGACTACAGTGCAATAGTTACGAGAAATCCGCCATCTACACGCGTAGAGACGCGTGGAAAAAGAAGGCATCAGAAGCCTCAGGGAGATAACCCTGATGCTTTTGATGCCTTCTGCCTGATGATTCTCAAAGCGGGAGTTGTGTGATGATTTTCCTCCTCATATATTTTTTTGTTTTTATTTAAAAAAAAAACTTTTTGTTTTATTGTACCTTCCCACATGTTTTGTTTTAAAGCAAATTCAAACAGACAACTACAGATACAATGAAATTGTTCAAAGGTTAGAACAATTTCTTCGAAATCGCGATGTAGTAACTTAGTTGAATGTTCTATAATCTGAATCTGGCCTTTATGAAGCCAAAATTTTTATAGTTTCATGAAAATGTTTTATAATCAAATATTGAATCTGGCTTTTATGAAGTCTAGATTTTTTATAGTTTTATGTTAAATCTATTGTCATAAAAAAACCACTTTGGGTTATTATACAATTATATTTACATCTAGAATTAATTATACTTAAAAGACGAAAAATATAAAAGATGGCCAGCCGGTAATTTTTATTAAAAGTTGGGATTAATTTTCATTTTCAGTTTAGTTATTGGAAATACTGTTCAAGACAGGGGATTTAATGCTTTTGTGAAAAAGTCTGTGGCAGCAAGATTATTGGGGTCGATTTACGGGTAGGTAAGTGTATTATTATTTTAGTCTACCGATGTATAAAGGGTCTGGATTAAAAGCCTTGATTGAAAGCCTGGCTTAGGCTTATCTGTTTAATATCTTTTAAGTTTTTTGCTGGGTGACTACTGTATTGATGTTACCTTTTTGGACAAAATGGACAAAATGACTGTCATCGCTTCATGTTTGTATTACTATCATAACACTAAAAAAACAAAAAAATGTATAAGTAAGATTTTAAAATATATGTGCTATACAGGTTAATGGATATCGAAGTACCAAGTAAGAGTTCTTTAATGTGCTTATAAAATCATGTTAGTAACGTATGTGTGTTGATTAAATGTTAAATCATATTGGGAATGCCACAATCGTAGCTGAAAAGACACCACGATTTTTACACCTTCCCCATGTCGCAGGTTCTTACTGAACATGGCAACTTCGGGTGGTTTCTCTTTTAAATTCAGGTGGAAAAAATAAAGACTCAGTGGATGTGTTGGTCGGTGGGGGGAAGGACCGCCATGTTCTGCAATTGTTGCGTTGTATTGAGCGATATAATCAGCAACTTGCCAGCTATACAATTGCAGAAAGAGAAATTGTCCCAAAACTAGCCCGTTTATAAGGACTTAAAGGTATTATAATTTTCTAAGAAGATTTATGCGTAACAAGGAAGGTAAATATGAACCGCCTTAGTAATAATGAAGGTGGTTGTTAGTTAAATGAGTCGACAACGGTATCAATTCCATTCCATTTAACGATAACAATCTGTTGCGATGGCGTGCCAATAACTTTAGGGGTGGCGCGAATTGAGAGTTTGCAGTTTCAGCGTTTATTTCCGTATTTGTAAAAATAAAAGTGTAACTAATTCACCTACGTGTGTGCGCAGAGTACTTTTTTAAAGCATTGCGAGTATTTTTTTTACTCTTTTTAAATATTTTATTATCCTGAACGTATATCTATCAAATAAAAAAAAAATATTAAAATAATATATTTAATTGTTAATAGGAAAATTCAAATAGTAATATTTACAAAATAAATAAACGAATTTTACTTTCATTATTTGATCAGAACAAATGACAGGACATTTTTGTTCTATTTTCCGATACTATATATACACTATCTTTGTTTTATTTTTATTTTCTGAACAGCTCAAAAAAAATCTTTTTGTATTTTGGTTTGTATTTACGATGTTTATTTTAAAATAGATAAAAAAGTGTGTAACAATAAAAAACCCTTGTACTGTACTGCGATTCGTTTTATATTATTCATATATTCAAAACGAGAGTGGGCAGCTTTTTTATTGATTTTTTCATCTTTTCATATTCATCGTTATCATATCATACGTAAAAAAATCATTACATAGTTTAAAACAAAGTTGCTTACCGTATGTTTAGATCTTTAAAAGTACGCAACGGATTTTGATGCGGTTTTTTTATAGATAGAGTGATTCAAGAGGAAGGCTTTTGTGTGAAACATGCATAATATATATTTAATATCGGCATTGCACCCGTGCGAAGCTTGGGTGGGTTGCTAGTATGTTATAAATCTCTACCAAAAAGGGGTAGTTGATCGATTGTTGGGTTCTCGTTCTCAACTTTCGTATAGTAAAACTCATCATCATCACTAATATCTTGACACTACTGCTTAGCATTTTCTTCTTGTTTCTTGTACCATTCTAGGGAATGGTACAAGAAACAAGAAGAAAATGCTGCAGTTTCTGCGACAGTCTCATTCAGGTGCTAGTTATGATGGCGACAAAGTGTCTACTATCTCGGCAACTGACATTTTTGCTTCCAGTCTTTTTGGTTTGTACCTATCTTCACCGCGCCTTACCAGGTAGCCTGGCTCTACAATTTACGTACTTAAAAATGTGTTACTTACCGAGTTGCGGTTTAAAACTCAGCCAGATGCATTACTTTTTATAATTTATTTCATCACCAATCTAATAAAGAAAATATCAGCGTGAGGAAAAAGACGTGACAAATATGAACTGGGCCGCGTGATGAAGTCCATACTCTTAATTCCTTGTCCACACGACTGAAACTAAATCCGAGAGGTCTTTAAAATATCATGAAATAAGAGAGAGGAGTCTGGAGAGGAGAGCTGAGTCCCAGCAATTCGGAATATTATAAAGCTGATTTGGTTATGCTATGCTAATTGAGAAGCCAATCGCTCATCCGTTAAGGTAGCCCTGCTAACATCACTCCATTGAGATTGACCACCACTAAGTCAGGGGGTACAGGTGAGTTCAACATAATTTAAAACAAAAGACTGGGTTTAAAGTCATCTCTCCCCAAAGCCCCCCCAGGATTTCTCCCCCAAACATTTTAGCTTATTCAATTAAACCCTAAAACCCGTTGTTAACAACCCTATACCGGATATGTGGTCGCGTGATATTTAACTTATATTGTTTTATATATTAATTAAGCTGTACTTACTATCTTCAAACAGGAACATTATTACGAGTATATGGTTATTTAAATTTAATCTTATTTAGTTGTTAAGTATATTCTGTGAATGGTAATGGTTGGCATAGTGATTGAGTAATTGGCTGCTACAATGCGGTTTTGATTTCCGCATGAAACTAAATTATTATGTCCTACAGATAGTTGTTTCCCGTTTAAGTGTTTTGTGTATGAGAGTTAACGGGTTTTTAAATTCACGGTACGAGACTATTTCGAAATGGGGGGTATAGGGGGCGAGTATATTCATAGAAATTGCTTGTCAAAAAACTGAAAAGTTAATACAAAAGTCCGCTGCAGTGCTTCATGGGCTTTATGTCGTCTAAAAAACACTTTTAAAACTTACAGCGGTTTCACACTCATACAAAACTTTACTAATATCATCAATGTAAAGGTGTATGGCCTGCAAATAACCTATGTCCTTCTTAATTCTGAGAATTGGTATTAATTATTATGGAATGACATTTTTAAAGTTGGGTGCATATGGGGCCCCATTACGACCTTCGGGGCCCAAGTCAACCTCCCCTGCAAGTTGGGGCACCTGCCGATCAGCGGATGAGGCTCTGGCGCTGGCTTTCCCTCTTAGGGTTGGGAGGTCGGACGGCAGTCGCTCCCGTAAAGGCCACAAATAGCCAATAAACATGGACGGTTTAAGAAAGTTTGTTGCCACGGATAGGGCGCCGCCGCAAAACGGCGCGCAGGAGATTCGCCCGACTCCTGTGGCAAGTGGGCGAGGGCTACCGTGTCTGGGGCGAACACGGATAAAGACGCGAGCCCCAACCCGGAAACTCCGCTTCGCCAGCCTGAACATTGGCACGCTGACCGGACGCGCGAGGGAGTTAGCCGATGTACTTCTCAGGCGAAGGGTGGCCGTGGCATTCCTGCAGGAGACTCGGTGGAAAGGCCGCAGGTCCCGGCTCATCGGGAATGGCTACAAATTAATCTACACGGGTGCAGCCGGTGGGGAGAACGGGGTGGCCGTTGTACTCTCCGAGGAGTTTCAAGACGCAGTCCTGGAGGTGAAACGCTACAGCGACCGGCTTATGGTCGTAGGTGTGCTTATCGACGGGGTTATAACCCACTTGATAAGTGCCTACGCGCCTCAGGTCGGTTGCAGCGACGCTGAAAAGGCTGCGTTCTGGGATCAACTCGGTGGGGTGCTTCGTGGCATCCCGCTGTCACAGGGAATCGTTTTGGGTGGTGATCTGAACGGTCATGTGGGTGACAGGTGCAAGGAGTTTGAGTATGTTCACGGTGGCTTTGGATACGGTAGCCGTAACGCTGAAGGGGAGAATATCCTCCAAACGTGTGCGGCTGCCGGCCTTGCCATCGTGAACACGTATTTCAAAAAGAAATCCGAACACCTGATTACCTACAGGAGCGGGGGGTACGCTACCCAAATCGATTTCTTACTCACACGGAGGCACCTTATCAGTAGGGTGGCCAACTGCAAGGTCATACCCGGCGAGAGTCTCACTGCACAACACCGTCTCCTTGTCATGGACTTGCGCGTCAAACCTAGGGTCAAGTTTGATGAGCGCCAACAACGCCGAATACGGTGGTGGCGACTGGATGCAGCCACGTCCCAGTCGTTCGCGTCGGCCATCGGCGGTAAGTGCGATGGTACCGATGGCGAACCTGTGCAAAGCCACTGGGACAGGATTCAGGCTGCCATCACCGAGGCGGCAAAGTCGGTGCTCGGCTTGTCCAGGGGCGGCCGCAAGTGTGACAAGGAGACTTGGTGGTGGGATGACACAGTCCAGAGGGAGATCAGAGAGAAGAAAGCTCTCTTCAAAACGTGGCAAGCTTCCAAGTCTCCCGAAGACCGCGACGCATACAGAGCTGCAAAACGTGCCGCCAAGAGGGCCGTAGCCAGAGCCAGACGAGACCACTTACAGCCACTTTATGATAAGTTGGAATCGTCTGAGGGGCAGAAGCTCATTTATAAGTTAGCACGTTCCAGGGTCAAAGCGGCACTGGATATCACTAAGTGCCGCTGTGTAAGAGACCCTGACGGTAATCTGTTATGCGAGGACCTCGCGGTGAAGGAGAGATGGCGCTCGTACTTCCACGAGCTGCTGAACAAGCAGCACAAAGAGGTGCTGTCTCCGGTTCTCCCTCCAAATCAGGGACTTGTGCCCCTGGTTACGCCTGAAGAAGTGCATGTGGCTCTTCGCCGCATGAAGAACCGGAAAGCTGTCGGTGCCGATGGAGTCCCCATTGAAGCCTGGAAGGCGATGGGTCCTCGTGGTGTGGGCATCTTAACCCACCTATTTAACCGCATGCTCCTCACCGGAAAGATCCCGAGTCAATGGAGACTGAGTATTATCACTCCAGTCTTCAAAGGCAAGGGATCAGTGCAGGAGTGTGGCGACTACCGGGGGATTAAGGTTATGTCCTACACCATGAAGCTCTTCGAGCGGGTGATTGACTCTCGGATTCGACAGGAGTGCACCGTCTCGGGGTGTCAATATGGGTTTCGACCAGGCCATGGCGCCATGGATCCCATCTTTGCCCTAAGGGTTACCATGGAGGGATACAGATCAAAGAATACGCCTCTGCACCTCTTGTTCCTTGACATGCAGAAGGCCTTCGACTGTGTCCCCCGTGAGGTGATCTGGTGGGCGCTGAGATCCAAAGGAGTGCCCGAGACCTATGTTGACATCATCCGAGATATGTACCGAGACTCCGGTTCTGTGGTTCGGACCGCTGTTGGCGATACGAAACCCTTCCCCATCACCGTCGGAGTTCACCAGGGTTCTGTCCTTAGTCCGTTTCTGTTCAGTGTGGTGCTGGACGTCCTGTCCTCCAACATCAGGGACTTACACGAGCAGCCGCCATGGCTGCTCATGTATGCAGACGACATCGCGCTGGCGGACTCGGACAGTGGGCGCTTGGTTCGACGTGTGACAGCGTGGAAGGAATCGCTGGAAAACGGCGGTCTGAAAATTAATGCGGCGAAGACCGAGTACTTGGCCTGTAACACAACAAACGCTGCTCCTGTTCGCATTGGCGAAGACACAGTCGAGCGCACGGAACAGGTCAGGTACTTGGGATCGGTGCTCCACGAGTCCGGGGACGTCGATTGCGACGTCGAGTCACGTATCTCGGCGGCCTGGGCGAAATGGCGTGAGGTGGCGGGGGTTATCTGTGACCCCAAAATGCCGGTTAGGCTCAAAGGACAGGTCTATAAGACCATCATTAGGCCTGTCCTTTTGTATGGCAGTGAAGCGTGGCCTGTACTTGAGCGGCACAAGCAGAGCCTGCGTGTCACGGAAATGAATATGCTGCGCTGGATGTCGGGAGTGTCGCGGAAAGACCGCATTAAAAACTCCCGCATCCGGGGCAGCCTTCAGGTCCGTGACATAGCGGATAAATTGCAGGAGGGTCGCCTACGCTGGTATGGCCACGTTTTACGAAAACCGGCAGACTACGTGGGTAACAGATGCCTCGCCATGCCACCTCCGCCGGGACCCGGAAAACGAGGAAGGCCTAAGAGGCGTTGGATCGACGTCGTAAGAGACGATATGCGTGTCAATGGGCTTACGGCAAAGGACGCGAAAGACCGAGCGAAGTGGAGGAGTTTGAGTTGGAAAGCGGACCCCGGGCACCGAGGTGAAAGCCAAGGAAGCAACCGGGACTAACGCTGAGATGATGATGATGATGATGACATTTTTAAAGTTGATTGTATATAGTTGTGTATGTGTTGTGTGTAGTTGTTGTACTGTGTTGTGTGATATTTATAGATATTTTGTAATTATATTGTAGCTCAATATATTATTTCACTTACCAAAAAAAAAAATATTATTATTAATTAAAAATGGTATAATTTACTAGAAAAGTCTCATTTAATTGTTAAATCTAGTTGTAAGTTCAAAGTAAGTATGATATGATTTTTAAGCTTACAGACTTTTCATTACAACAGGAACTACATATTCATTCTACTCTATGACCGAGTCGTAATTCCACCTTGTACACGTAGAGGCTTTACAGTAACTTACGTCTCTCACTATACATTATTGTACTCTACAAAGTAATACCAAGCACGACTTGAGAGAACTTAAGTAGGACTGTTTCTAGGTTAAGCTGTGTTCGTTGTGGTACTGGATGCATGTTGAGATCGGTAGCGGAGCGGCGGAAGGGTCGAACCCAACTTTGGCCAAGGGTTTTCACTCTGAAAGGAAGGCTCTGGCCCTGGTATATAACGTAGGAACGGGGTGAGATCTTTAGTAAAAGAGAGTCTGACACTGTTTCCCGCAGAGCGGCGGTTATTAGTCATTGGATGATTTTTACCCACCGTAAAAAAATGGCCACGCATTCTATATTCTATATATCTTGGTCTTCATCCGATTGTGTTTAATCGAATGTAAGAACTTCACACACCTACCGAGCAATATTGCGTGTAGTGATATCTATATTGTCACAGAGGATCTATAAAAAAATCTGATCTGAAGAGAAATTAGCACAGAAATTTTGTGCAAAATTTTGGTTAATTAAGTGTTTGTCCAATTAATAAGTTTTCTACATAATTATATCGACGATCCTATGAGGCAATCTGAAAACCGCTTATCCACTATTTTTTAAAAACACTGAACAGATATATACTTATTTTACAACTCAAAAAACTATATCGTATGATGGGAGTCCCAGTATAAAAAAGATCGGAAACTCTTGCCCCTTTAAGGATGATTCACGGTACACCGTGTCGCGACCGGGCCGGGCCTCGGCCGGGACACGTCCACCGTGCGCCGGCCGGGACAGTGATTCATGTTACACCGGGCTGTTTGGGTGTACGTACGTACGTGTTTGCACGACTATATCTGTTTTTTTTTGTTTTTTTTTTTGCTGTTGAGCTGCAGACCTCACTAAGATTTGACGTTGACTGCTCTGCGGGTGCCCGGACGCCTACGTTCATGTTACGACTTGTCGGGGCCGGACCGTGCCGGAGCCGGGAAACAATACCCACCGACATTACAACGCCGTGCCCCGGCCGAGTCCCGGTGGCGCACGGTAAGGGTACGGCCGAGCCACGGTCAAGCATGAATTACTCCATACAAAAGTATATCATTAATGTTAGACCGTGCCTCGGCCGGGGCACGGCCCGGTCGAGACACGGTATAGCGTGAATCATCCTTTAGCCATTGTTTCGTTTAGCATGAACACATGGAGTTGGCTACGCCTCCAATCCCTTTATTCTGAAGTGTTCATCATCTCAACGCTCAGTCACGTGGTCAGAACAAAATAATTAGGGGCGGGGACAACTCCAAGCATTCACGTCAGACGGAACGATTGTACGAGTAACTAGTTAGGGGGACTGGTATAACCTATGTCAGGGTAGGCGAACCTTTATGCATCAACGTGCCATTTTTTTCAAAAAAAGATTTATGGGATCATTGAGGTGCCATCAAATAATTTTGACTTACTGATTATTTGGAAAATAATAATAGTTAATACTATCAAAACTCTCTATGAAATAAAGTAAACAAAAGAGCATTTTGGATTGTTTTTATTACACGTATAAATTAAATTACTGTAAAATTTGTGTGATTTTTGTTGCTGCACATGTTTTATGATCGACGACGTGCCCAAAATATTAAGTCGCGTGTCGTCAATGGCACGCGTGCCATTGGTTCGCCTACCCTGACCTACGTGATATATCTGCTGACATGGGCGACAGCGGGCATTGCACTCGCTTCGCTAGGCTATGCAGGCCACTACCTTACCACGCCTACGTCTACATTAGACGATGTGTTTGCGAATAATTAAATTGTGGTTTGTAAGCTGTGTAAAGGGCGGATGACGACACCTCGAGGAAAGGAGAGGGACCGTCGAGATTGGATCGAGATTATGTGTACACTGCCTTGGGCGAAAGTTGTTATTTACTCATTATGAACGTTATATTTTAGTTCAGAGTTTAGGTAATCCTTTAGATTAGGATAAGTGTCTAGGTTTAACGTTGTGAAAAGCGTTTAATTTGTAAATATACTATAGCTCTTTAAAACCACAGATATAAGCACAAGCACAATCAGCCCTATAATGTTTCCACTGCTGAGACTCAGACTTTTCTAGGAGAAGGAATGATAGTAGCAGCTACCTCGCGGGCCCAGTGCAGGTTGGTGGATGTCACATGTTTTCAAATTTTTGGCTATAGGATATATCAGTTTTCTCATGATGTTTTCCTTTACCGTTTTGAGAGCAGTGATGAAATAAATGACAGAAAGTAATGCGCCTGGCTGAATTTGAACCAGGCCATAGGTTCACTTCTTAAAGTGAAACCCACGCTTACATGGTTAACCCGCTGCTCCGCCCCGACATCCTCTCGCCCTGAGAGAAGTAATTGGATGATAACCCACCTTAAAATAGCATTTTGCCATAAAAATGAAAACGAACGCGCTTTAATCGAGGACTTGCGGACACTACGCGCGTACGTTAATCGAGGGCAAATATCCGCAAATACACTTGCTGAAAATACAAATACAATCAAAATACAAATACCTTTTTCTAATCATCAACATCCACATCATACATCCATCCACTGTGTACCAGTGTACCTACCACTATACAGGTACAGTCGCGTAAACATGTACCAATCTACCTGGAACATCTAAACTCGTGTTATTAATAATCAAGACGCCAATTCAATTGTGTGTCTCGCATAAATTAATTTGATCAATAACAGTACGACAGACGTGTCCATTACTTATGCACGGCCCGTCAAGTCCAGTATGTTGCTTTCGACAGTATACGGTTGGCAAGCTCTCGAATCCTTATGTAATAATAGGTTATATTATATATGTCGGCGCAATAACAATAGTTTGTGATTTAAATAATTAAGATTTGTAATTAAAAAGCCCTAAAAATTAGTAGAAGTTCATTGCGATGTAAAATTAACGTTAGACAGCAAATAACTATTTGTTTCGTTTTTCTAAAACACGTGCTCGCCCCACTTAGAAGAAAAATTATAAATAGGCCCGCACTGTCGGTGCCAGGGCATTCTCGCTCGAGCCACCGGACAGTACGGACCTCTTTGTGACGTCGTTACGCTGTTCGTTGAATATACGAAGTCCTGGAATAACTTGTGAAGTTTTATTTTGAAGATCAAAATATGAGTGACCATCATGTACAGAGGTGCCTACTCCGTCATATATATATAACCTATTATTATATTATATTATTATAAGGTGGATGGCCGAGGACAGATGTGTGGAAAAAGGAGTACAAGGTCTTTGCCCAGCAGTGGGACTTAATGGGCTAACTAAATTATATAGGGTGACTGGTAATAGTGAAAAAAATTAGCAAGTTCAGTACATTTTGATTAGCTAGGTGAACATAAATGTAACAGATATTTTTCGCGAATTCAGGTTTGGTGCAGTAGTAAAAGTTATTTGTTGTCATCACTACAATCACGAGTAAGTATTGGTCACTAATCATTTATTATAAACAATCATCTTATATAAAGAGTGAAATTTTGGAGACAGGGCAGAAAGGGTAGATCTCAACTATTATAGTTACAAGTAAACGTTCCTTTGAAACCACCTACTTATAACTTTTTAGATATTATGACCAGCATCCACAAATTTTGTTTTTTTTTTTATTGCTATAAACTAGTGCTTGACTCAAAGTCAAACTCATTTATTTCAAATAGACCATTTACAGGCACTTTTGAAATGTCAAAATTGAAGCTAGTTTGCACGTTCCAAGGCGTAGACTCCTATGGAGAAGAACGTGCAAGAAACTCCATGGGCACTCTTTTAAATCAAAATTTATATTTACATATTACTTGGTTACAAAATGTTGATTCTAATATGCGACCACGATGTAGCGGTATTTAACAAAATGTAAAATAATAATAATAAAAAAAAAATTTCAAATAAGCGCCTAGCAGCCAAGAGATGACCGGTCTCAACTGACGGCACCCGTTCACGAGCATGACGCATGCATCAGCCCCACTCCGCTCAACCATTTTAGAGGGAACAGAATGACCCAACACACGCGCCACCATCAGCGAGACATTTGAGAGAGCATGACAAACTCTCAGCTGCCATGCTCGAATGTCAAATAAGTTGCAACCTAGCGAAAAATGCTCCATGGTACTTCACATTTACAAAATTTACAAAGTGCTTCTACATTATACAATGCTATTGTATCCAAATCAAAAAAATATAATAATTGTAGATGGTCATGAGCTTCAATTTAACAAATAAAATATAAAACTATTACGAAAAGCCAATATAAAAAGGGCAACAACTTCCATCCTTTCAATAAATATGTTAACAATAAAAAACAAATTAGAAGGCAAAAGTAGACTGTGGCTGTGGAGCAGAAACGGCATTTAACCAAGCATTATTATCAAGAATGTAATCTTCCAGTTTATAATATGCTTGTCTACATAGCGTGCGTTTAATACAAGTTTTAAATTTGGATTCATTCAATTGAATAATCTCACTTGGTAATTTATTATAAAATTTAATACAGCACCCCATAAACGAACTACGTACTTTGGCCAATCTGAACCGAGGTTGATCTAATTTGTCCCTATTTCTGGTATTAAAATTGTGCCTGTCACTTATCTTAGCAAAAAGATGAATATTTTTCCGAACATACATGATATTTTCATAGATGTATTGACAAGGTACCGTCAAGATATTTATATCCTTAAATAGTTCCCTCAGAGAATCGCGCCTGCGAAGATTATAGATGGCTCTAACTGCTCTTTTCTGAAGAATAAAAATAGACTCTATGTCTGCAGCACGTCCCCATAGCAAGATACCGTAAGACATGATACTGTGAAAGTAGCTAAAATAGACTAGTCTCGCGGTATCTACATCAGTAAATTGACGGATTTTTCTAACAGCATATGCTGCTGAACTAAGCCGTCCTGCCAGAGACGTTAAATGAGGACCCCATTGAAGCCTCGAGTCGAGCGCGATTCCTAGAAAAACTGTGTTTTCGACGAATTCAAGTTTCTCTTCGTTCAATACTATCTCTAAGTCGTTACTTTTAACATTCGGTAAGGCAAATCTGATACATTTCGTTTTTTTTCCATTTAATACTAAACTATTAATAGTGAACCAGTTTTGGACCTGTTGTAAAGCACTATTTACGTAATTAAGATTTGTGGAGCTTCTATCGATTTTAAAAATTAAAGATGTATCGTCAGCAAACAATAC
The DNA here is from genome assembly GCA_029852875.1 of Mythimna loreyi. Lineage (NCBI taxonomy): Eukaryota > Metazoa > Arthropoda > Insecta > Lepidoptera > Noctuidae > Mythimna > Mythimna loreyi. The sequence continues at coordinate 16,602,815 of CM056784.1, read as the reverse complement.
TATATGTGGGTGGTTCTTTAATAAATAGGGTAAATCATTTATATATACTAAAAAGAGAAAAGGACCCAATATTGAGCCTTGTGGTACACCCATTTTGACTTTTAAACCAGGCGAATTGACACCATTTATTTGAACTTGCTGCTGCCTGTCATTCAGATAAGAATTCACCAAGCTCAGTGCAAGTTTACCCAATCCGTAATGATCAAGCTTTAAAAGCAAGGTTTCGTGATTAACACAATCAAAAGCCTTTGAGAGGTCACAAAAAATTCCTATCGCATCTTGGGATTCTTCCCACGCAGCAAATATGTGTTTTAATAAGGTCACACCAGCGTCAGTCGTACAACGTCCTTTGGTGAAACCATACTGCTGATTGTGTAAGATTTTATTGGTGTTAAAATGAATAAACATCTGATCTAGCATAACTTTTTCAAATACTTTACTAAAAACTGGCAAAACGGATATAGGTCTATAATTATTTGTGTCGTTATGGTCGCTGGAGACGAAGCAGGAATCTTCGTCATATTTTAATCGATCTATACCTGTATAAACATAAATCTATTATCATACTCAATTTTACTATAGCAAATCTGTAAGGTTTTTTAATTAAATGTTTTGCTTTTTAAGTAAAATAAATTTAAGTATATGTTTCAAAAGCTTGGTTTCTTTGATTTTATTAATTTAATAACAATTATAATTTACAAAGATGAAAAGGTTTTGCAACTCGTATAAATGGTCCCTAGCAGGGTGGAAGCCTACTGAAGCCACGATTTTACTTCTGAAAGAAAATGCCAAGGCGCTGGAAAACAAGGTAAAGAAGAGCTAGAGATAGGACTGGGTTTTTGTCAGTTAAAGTCGGACACGGCCCCTACCCCTTTGCTCAAGGGTATAAGTCATTGCATGATATTCCATGTAAAAAAAAACCTCGTATCGGGCTCACGTGGTTTTTTTTTTCTTTTTGATGGGCATCATCCAATGATATATCCCACCCGTGGGCAGTGCAGGAGATAGTGTCAGACTTTTACTAAATAAACTTACCCTGTTCCTTCGTTGCATTAGTTCCACGGTCCTTGTGTTTGTATTTCACATTTACCGATGGCCCCAGGAATCTTCGACCCTGCTGAGCTTCAACAGTTTGTTGATAACAATGCGCGCCGTTGACGTCTTGGTCTCGGTCAGGACGGTTACCAGACGATTGGTCGGCGAGCTACCCACTGCTCGCCATCTACAAGCCTGCTCCTACGATGGCAGAAAAAAAAAATTCAGTACCTATTTAAAAAAAAAAATGTCACAAAGGAAAACACCAATCTATGCAAATCCACTGTCGAGTACCTTGTTAAATCTATTCAAATCTCCTGCAGAAAAAAATACCAAGATAAGGTAACTTTGATGGAATGTATTTCCATTATAAATTGAAAACTTTTGAAGAGTTATCGAAGCCTGTTCTGAATATTGCAAATATTTTTGTTATCCAAGAAAATAATGAGTTTCGTTCATAGAGATTTCATATTACTTTGCATATTTTTTTTCTTCGATACCAACTAATATTGGAAGTTTTATTTACGATTGTGTAGGTTTTCTTTGAAGTGAAGTTCAGATATTCCCGTGTAAAATAACATTACGCCTTCGAAAATTTGTTCCTAGCGAATATTGTAAAATAAAATTGTTTAGACTGGATATTGTACTACACTTCATCATCATCACCATCATAAGCCTTTTTAATGTTCCCACTGCTGGGACATAGGGCTTCTCTTTAGGTGAAGGAATGGGCCATAATCCACCACGCGGGCCCAATGCGGATTGGTAGATGTCACATGTCTTCGAATTTTTGGTTCTAGGACATGCCAGTTTCCTCACGATGTTTTCCTTCACCGTTTTGAGAGCAGTGGTGATGAAATAAATTACACAAAGTAATGCGCCTGGCTGGGTTTGAACCCACAACCTGCAACTCGTAAGTCGGGCCCCTTACCTCTCGGCCACCACTGCTCCAACTACTACACTTAGTTTTTTGTATTTTTTTTACCCTGTCCATAATAGTATGATAATAGTATTCATAGGAATGAGATAGATACATTACTTACTAAGTCCACTTACGCTGACGCTAAACGATCTGGTGCGTCTCACCTCCATCGGATTCACTTCGGTTCACCTTGTGGAAAGCCCCCAACATTGCGTCTTGCAGGCGGTCGCCACTCCAGTAACTTTCGGATCTGTTTTGCGAACAATATGCTCTGCCCTCCAACGTAGGTTCGGTGATTCTTCAAGCTACGTCGTAACTTCGGTTTTCTTGAATTTTCATTCCTGATTCGATCAAGTAAGAAAACTAAGAGCATAGTCTTTTCCATTGCCCGTTGGACGACTTTTAGCCTTCAGATGAGTCTCATTGTCACCTTTCAGAGTATAAAATTCAGTTAAATGCTGACCCTTCAAAACATTTTTTTTTTAATTCAAGTTCATTCCAAAATTTCATATGGTTAAGACTATTTGTTTCAGATATGCATACTAAATTATTTCTATTAACCTTGTTTTGCATGACTGAATGGATGTATTGTAAATGTTGCGTTTGACATAATCGTCAGAAATATTGATTAGGCATTGTTTTGCTAATATTCAATTTACGTAGTATAGTTATAGAGTTTGCATTCATGCACCATTTGCTGCTTTGATGTGATTGATAGGTCATTGATTTAATAGCTATTTGTTACGCTCAATTGATTAGAAATAGATATTAATTTAGTAAATATAGCGGTCAATGTCCTTTCCCTGTTAATCTTTTTGAAAGACGTAAAATAAAATTATATTATTTAGAAATGTTTTAAGTTTTTTATAAGTGTAGGTACTTTATTGATATCCAGAATCGTTTTTGATCATATCAATCGGCGATGAGTACTGGTATACATTTCCAATCACGGCTTAGGCAATGTATAGATGGAAATGTATACATTTCCTAGGAAAGTGTTTAATTGAAAATATTTCATACACGTCCTATCGATTTTAGAAATAGTACACATTTCCTAGAAATGTTATATAACGGATTACACACATACAAACTTCAGCAACTTAAACCCGAGAGTATTTTGTTTTGTATTTTTGAGGTACGCATCCCTTAAAATACCTGTAATATAAAACATTGTCTTTTTATTCCTATTTAAGTTAGTGAAGGGTAAAATGATACAAAACGGATACTCTACCCATTGTGTAGATGAAATGTGACATTTTACGAGAGTCTCCTGCCCAGTGTCATACCCCCTTAAGCCCGGAATTTGAACAAAGGAATTCCAAGCGACGTTTGTTTTTACGTTTTCACTTGAGATAAACTTATTTACATAACCTGGAAATATATTTAAAAGTCTCTTTTTATAGCTGCATGGTATTTACCTTTGGTTTATTAAAAGAGCTTGGTTTTCATTTAGAGTAAATGCTTTCTAGTATTTACTGAGCTTTTAGAATATTCTTTTCATTTTTATAAAGAGTCTGCGCTGTATAACATTACGCCAGTATTATTATTGTTTGAAGGTGATCAGAGTGTCGGGAGTCGCACGGTGACTCTCAGCTATCGTAGGCATGGAGTTGCAGACGGAGAGCAACAGTGATTTTGCCGTCCAGGAAGGACGAACCCCGAGTCGACCGCAGGCGCGTGAGCTACGTATGGTAGCTCCAGGCGCGGGCTTGTCTGGTAACAGTCCAGATCGAGCCCAAGTAGTCGACGGCGCGCGTTGTTCCCAGCTCGCTTCAATCAGTTGTGATCAAATTGAAGGGGCCCAGCAGTGTTGAAGCCTCTTGGGGCCACGAATTGCATACGAAGCGTATACAATCCATGGCCCATGAACACTTTGGAACTGAGGAAAAGTAGGATGAAAGGCATCGTAGGAACGCGATGGGATTTTTAGGCAGTAAGAGTCTGATACTATTTTTTGCTTCAATCAAGGGCGGGAGTTGTTATTGAATGATTTTTAATTATGTTTTTTTTTTTGTTAATGAAAAAGAAACCTGACTAAATAATTCGACCCCTTTGCTTCATTTTTTACTGTTCCGCACCCACGTACGATTTGACACATATGCAACTACAATAATGCAATGATTGTTATTTGTTGCGTTGACACCGTGTCAGTCACAAAAATCCCAAAATTCCAACTTACTTCTTTATATAAACGCATAAAGCTTCAACCTCAACACACATCAGCATAAAATCTCATTTTTCAAGACTTCCAGTATTATAAAAATAGAATTTGAAAAGCCCTTTGCTTGCACATCTCATTTAATGGCTTCTAGCCGCCTACGTAGGCGTTATATCGAAAATTATTTGATTTAATTTCACATTTTACTGCGTAATAAAATTTGTACATTGTGCTCACATCGTTGACTTCATTACTCGGTAATGCCATTTTCTCTAGCGAGGTGAACGGAATATTTTTAATATACTTACTAGAATGAGTCTTTTATTTTGTAAATATTATATTGTATTAACAATGACGGTTCTGAAACAATCGTCTGTAATTAAAAAATTTTTGGTAGGTCATTTATGTTTACGTGATATATACTTCCATTGGATACGTAGTAATTATACTACATATTATAAAATCAAAGTCGCTTCCTGCTGTCTATCACTATGTATGCTTAGATCTTTGAAACTACGCAACGGATTTTGATACAGTTTCTTTTAATGGATAGAGTGAAAAGTTTTTATGTTTATTAACATGCATAATCAGCATTGTACTCGTGCAAAGCGGGAGCGGGTCGCTAGTTTAGTATAAATGAGAAAGTAAGGGAGAGTCGATTGTCGATTCAAGGTGGTTTTTGCCCGCGGCCGCCACGCTTAGGGTCCCGCGGCTTCTGTACAATCAGATATATATAAAAAATTAAGCACATTTCACGACGTTTTACGACGGCGGTGTGCGCGGATGTTCACGGCTCCTGCTACATCGGCGCCGCGGTTGCCTTCGCCGCTTCAGCAGTTTGCGGTGGGTGAGCGACCGCGCAGTGGCTAGCGATAGTCGGCCGCCACCTTTGCGGTTTAAAATCGCAACCACGAAGGCTAATGAGTTTTGGAATAAAATAACTGTTTCCTCTACGCGTAAATAGGTGTTATATCCGTGACAGGCGCGGGTGAAAACCTCTTCGTGAGTTCTTAGCCTCTGTTTATATGTCTTTGTATCTGTGACTCTTTTACGGTTAAACCACTAAACCGAATTTGATAAAATTCGTTTTGACGAGTCAGGCCTCATTCTCCATGTCACGCTCCTAATCCTAGTAGTTTAGGCTGTGCGTTGATATAGCAGTCAGCCTCTCTCATACTCGTAGATATTTTGGTAGAGAATGGCTAGGGCACTTCACCTTTGCATCTTTGTGTCCATAGAAGTTAAATAAATATTAACCTTATTTTTGCCAATTAGATAAACTAAATAACCACATTAAACAAACTAGAAATACATTACAAAAACAAAGTTTTCAGTAACACAAACGTATTTCAGTACAGAAACGTTAATTTGAAATGTAACGAATTCACTGAGTACTGTTTACTTAATCATAATTTAGATAAACATACAATGTGATTCTACACGAGGCTGACTGAAAACTACAGCTATTTGGTTGAGAGACAACGTGAACACAAAGCCTGTAAAATAATTATGAGAGTACAAAGATAAAACAGCGGGTAAAGGTCTCTGCACACAGCGGGCGCGGCGCGGCGGGACGGGACAGCGACGCGACGCTGAGCAGTTGTAATGTACTAGATATTACGAACAACGCCACACAGAGCCGTCCCGCTCGACGCGACGGTAACCTCGGCTCTGTATGGCCAGCTCGCGTCGCCGTCCCGGCCCGCCGCGCCGCGCCCGCTGTGTGCAGAGACCTTTAGTCGCTTTAGTACCCACGCATTACATACTATTTTATCCCCATCCAGAGGCCACGTTTAATTTAAAACTTTGTATGTGGGACTAATCTTACTTCGCGTGTCAAGGGACCCCTGTCTCCGCCTGTCCCATATTCAGGGTCACTGCATGGATAATGACTACGTTTTAGAATTACAATTTCACACTCACACATACAGAACTAACCCACCAGTAACATCAGACCCTTTGCCCCCCGGATTTAATTTCGGTTTCGATTGCAAACAGCAAAGGTAGGATTTAGAAGATAGGTCTCTGATAACTGGTGTTCCAACCATTTTAAAGGGCCACGGGTCAGCTTTACTTATTGTCTTCATAGGCGTATTAACGGCGATGTTTAATCCCAACGGCTACTAATGAACTGGAGGACAATAGCTTTATGATGCCCTAATTTTGTTATGAATTTATTAAGAATATTAAAACTGTGTTAAGGATTAAGAGAAGCTTCTGTCTAAACTCTCGAAGCATCACTAATTAGTATTCGAGAATTTTGAAAATTATTGGCATAAATTTCTTCATTTGAAGCTGTTGTTCGTCGCACATAAAACGCATAATGGCTAATTTTATTGTTATACTTTTTAAATATAAAAACATTGCTTTTTCATTTTTACTCATTCGTGAACAAACGACATGTCATGTTATTAATAATTGTCAACAATTAATAAACGTCTCCTACCAAATACATTCTTTGCCGCTTCCTTCCAGCGAGAGAGTATAATATCAGTATTGATTATATCATGATCATCGCCTTAGCCTTTTTCCCTACATGCGTGTGGTCTGATATCTATAACAACTGTCTTTTCTTATTTTTTTATTATTTATTTTACACCGCGTTAACTAAACTCTTTAATCAAACTCTTAACTCTTTAATTATTTATTGTAAATCAAACAGCACAAACGGAGATCCACTTGTGCTGTTTTATGTCAAAGATCTACGAAAGACAACCGGTACCAACGGCTTCACATGCTTGTCAAAGTACAAAAAGGTGTCAATTAATAATATAATTATGAGTAGCCAAAATAATGAAAATAAAGTAACTGATTACTTGATTTTTACATGATTATAAGGCTGGCCTTGTATTGTTCCTACTACTGGGACTCAGGCATCCTCTCTACAACCAAGTCTAGGTTCATAGACCAACAACTCGTAATTCGTTGCTGTTACCACTGGGCCAACTGTATCTTTAAACTTTTGAGCCCCGAGCAAACTCCGGCGTTCGCACACCTATTGTCTTTCTATTATGCCTCTAATTACGATATCCGAAAGGTTAATCAATTATTCATGAATAAATAGTTACAAAAATTAACGAACTGAAATAATTAAGTTAACTATCTGATAACCATAACTTATGTTCGGGAGTACATAAAGCTAGATTATGAAGATAAATGGGCCTTTTTGTTTTATATTGAAAATCAATTCCGGTCCAATAGATCGCAACTGCGCTACTAATAGAAAAAGGCAGATACGTCAAGATGAAATAAAATTTATTACTTTCTATAAGCCCTCGGGAAACTATTAGTTTGATTCCCACAAAAAGAAAATGGTCGCGTTATCAGGGGCAACGCACGAGGATACCCTTAGAAAAGTCAGCAGAAATTCTACCGAGAGATAACTTTGCCCACCTACGAACTGTTCTTTGGATATTTAAACTAATAAATACTTAGAATCCAAATGAAAATCAAAAAAGATTTTGGCAAATTAGTACGTTGCTCTTTACCAACTTGTGTGAAACCAAATTTACTCTAAAAAGTAAGTATTATTTAACTTTACCCTACGTAAAATATTTTTTTGTTGTGGTGATAAAAATAGTAGGTAGTTAAAAGCCAGTAGTATTGTACATATTATTATTATATACGTAAATGAATAATTATTTTTGGTATTAATATTCTTTTGTATGGGCATTTTCATTTATTCTCTTTCTCCCTCCTTTTTCTCTGTCGTAAACAATATTTTTTTTAAACAAATTAATGGTTTCAAAAATAATGCTATTTGGAAAAAAAATGTTGAGCTTTATTTCAACTTTTTACAGAACAAAAAGCTTACTTCTAAAGGCCAAATTCATTAAAAAAGCTACAGCACCTAGTTTGTACAGTTTGTTCCCTCTCCTAGAGAGGAGGCCTGTTTCCCAGCAGTGGGAACATATTAATAAGGCTGATGATGACACAGTTTGCGTGCTAAAAATAATTGCGATTAGTGTTTTATTGGTGAATTTGACCCTCAAAAGCATACAAAACAACTGTACGAAGTTTTCATTATTTTTATCATTTTTCAGTAAAACTAAACAACAACGTAGCCTGTCTTATGACTAACTTACAATTCTCATTTACGATTCAAAACTTTTCACAAACAATTTTTTGTTCGTTTTATTTTTCCTTTTCACTGAAAAAAAAAACAATTATTTAGTTTCCCAATTCTCTTAAAAAAGTTTCATGTTTATAATTTCAGGATTCACTGGGTCGAATCGATTTCATACATAAATTAAGTTTTATTTTGAAAAAATTATCTAAACAGCTTCAAGCTATTATATTATGTTATATTATGTCTTACTATGATCAAATACAAAGTTATCACAAACGTTTATGTTAACTACAAAAGTCATATTAAATTTAATTTGTCTGCCTACATTACTTATCTTTTTATGAAAGAAAAGGTCATGCGAAATGGCTCTAGACATTTTAGGGGCTGTAAAAATCTGTAAGTACTTGAAATATGTCGATAAGTTGAAACGCAAATGTGTTAGCTTAGTTTGTTCAGTCACGTATGGCACAGACTTCTAGAACATTATAAAATGGTTTCTCTTACCTACATAATAAGTATAGATGAGAAAAAAAAACACAAAGTCGCCGTACGCACGTATAACGTGCGTTATACATATATGGGAAAAATCATCGAATGACGAATACCGCGGTAAACGACTGATAAACATACTTGTGTACAGACATATGTAATTTATATATAATATATATGTATTTAGAAAAATACATACATATAATATAGATAAATTATACCCAGACACAGAACATAAATATAATGATGAATATAAAAAATAAATTGGAAATCAATACTTCGACAGATTTATTTTTACAAGCACATAGACAAATATTTAGAACAGCTTGATATTTACTTTAAAACTCTATAAAATATATGAAATTATTGCTCTCGTTGCTATAAGCTTCCAAACCGCTTATTTTCCTTATTCCAGTTCCAAACCATAATCTCTACTTAACCCAAGTGAAGCATGTTACCTCGTTTCTCTCAGAACTACTTACCTACAACATACACAATATGATATATGTTCCTTAGTAATAATTTATTGTAGGAGCGTTCCTTATTTCTAAACTGTGTGCTGCCAGCGGCTTTGCCTGCGTGATATTAGAAAATTATCCTAAGGAAACATTTTATCAACATACATGATGCAAATATTGGAATTCTTTGCCGGAGTCTGTGTTTTCTGATGGCTACAATCCAGGAATATTTAAGTTAAGAGTGAATAGGTTACTTCTAGGTAAGCGCGCTCCATCGTCGACCGCATCGTCGCTTTCCATCAGGTGAGATAGCGGTCAAGCGCGAACCTATAATCAATTAAAAAAAAATCTGGTGCAGCGTGTGTCTCATTCAGCGGTTTCTGTACGGCAATCCAACTCACAACATACAGCACAGCAGCCATTCTTTCAACCACTGCAACAACCGTAGTTTTTTCGAAATACTTTCTGCCATTGGAACGTCAAAAACCAATAGACATATAGGTACATTCAATCTTTCGTTTTTTGAATATTACATTATGTACCTAATTACTTAGATTAGAAGGCTTTTTTGACATATACATTTTATATGTTTACGCCTTCTCATGGAGACATTATCAGCTGCACAATGATATCTTACTGCTTAAATTGTTTAGTTCTTAAAATTGTCTCAGACTTAATGAGGTCTAAAGAAAACCAGAACAGTGTATACAAGTATTTAAGGGGTTACCGATATCCAATAATGAACTACCGAAAAAGAATTAAATCAAGCATTAAAAACCAATTTGTAAATACGTTCAGTTCAACTCCGGATGTTGTAAATAAAAATTGCCAATTCTGTTGGTGATTGTGCGATCCAAAAAGAATTTTTCAGCAAAATACGTAGCTACTGCCGCTCATGCCATGTTTGAACGTATCTGAAACTCTTTCATCTGATTCTATACAAGTGATGTTTTAATTATACGCGCCGGCGGTTACACATTCTGGTGTGAATATGTGTTTTATTTCCCCTTGTTTCGCATTAATTACTAGGTTCACGTGCCGTCTACGGTCCTCCCCTTTCGTGTACAAAAACGAAAAGTTCCTCTCGTATTTAAGTCGGGTTTAACAAGACCCGTAGATATTGGAATTCGACGGAAATCGAATTCCTCGACTACAATCGAGGTTCAGCATTTACTGGAGATAGTTTTCTACGTTACGAAACTCTAATATGCTCAGCTTAGCCTACGTTTTTGGAGTTCCGTAAATAAAAGGTTAAAACGAAACTCTATTTCTTCCACTCCGCCGTCCATCTGTCTGTCATCAAGCTCTTTCTTATGAATTGAGATGCTAGACAGTTGAAATTTTCGTGATGTATTTTTGTTGCCGTCGTAGCAACAAAAATGCTAAAACAAGTCATTATTGTTGTATATTTGTGTATATTATTTAATTTTTTACAACTTTTTGTTTTTTTTTTTTTAATTAATGTTTTTCATAGTTGTGTTGCTTGTTTGAGGAACAACAAGTATAATTCTATTCTATTTTATTTAAATGGTTCTCTTATACAGTCTTAATTTGTAGTGAATTTTTGCTGTTTTTTTTTGCTACTTGCGGTACAAAAACCATCAAACTCGAGTCCAACTTACACTTGGCTGGTTTTTTTACCTAACTTTTTGTTTCAACAAGAATCTTAAGCCTAGATTCTAGATTCGATTATTAACAGTGAGACCGAGCTGTGATAAGGCTTATAAGATAACTTTTGATCTCGCTGTGTGATACACTTGTAAGAGATATCGATTAGCATTGAATGATATTCAATATCTTTTCCCGGAATATTTGTATTCTTTTGCACCGCCGTTTTCAGTTATACCTACTTTTTGTGATATTTCTGGGAAGTATATTTTCAGACTTAACTATGGTTACTGAGATTTTATTATATTTTTGTACAATAACAATTACAAGATAGCCAATCTGATCTATACAAAATATTGTATACGTTTGCATCAATTTTTATTTAAGGCTAACTTTTGAGACTGTTTGGTATCCATTTTATAAGGCAACGGCGCACGCGCCCCTGACGCCACCAGGATTCCGATCCCGATTTCCGGCCACCGTAGGCGCGGGCTTGCGGACGGCGAGCAATCTAGCTCACAGTCTAGTCGCCTGGTAACGGTCCAGACCAAGCCAGGTCGTCGACGGCACGTTCTGTTCCCACACGCCTCAAGGAGTTGAGTAGAGCCCCAAATGCAGGGCCGAATTTTGATTTTTTCTCACCATATAAAGATGATGATTAATTTATTGTAAAATACCCAACAGTAAAACTCCAGTAAGAACCTTATTACCCTACGACCTTTATGACGTTAGGTTCCCAAGGCCATTAAGCTATATTCTGCACTCCTATTCACACTAGGATACATACGTTAACAAAATGAAATACTGAAAGCCTACCATATATTTTCCTTACAAACTTCGGTGTAAACATCGGTCATACAAAACCTTTGAGAACAAGAACAACAACCAACATAAAACGACGTTAATATTTTAGATAAAGACTTCACCATGATTCAGTACTGTATATAAAATAAAAGCCCAATTTCAACAGCTGTGTCGTAAATCAGCACAATCTCAACAACTGGGGCCTTCTGTCATGATTCTGTCGCAACAACAAAAGGTAGGTGTCCCACACAAAGCTATTGAATGCGGCGCCGAAGCGTAACCCCCGCGGTGTAGGGCTGCCGTAAGTGGCGCTCCATAAAACTAATTGGCTATTACTGAGGATACAGCCAATCCACTTGTCGTAAAACCGTGATAGAAAGTCATGCGATATGCAGATAACACGCTTGACTTGCATGAATTTCCAAAATATATGTAGAATTAAGTGTGTAGTTTTAACTCTAGGGCTGCTACGTCTTTGGGTTTTTTATGGTAGGTAAAAATCATCCAATGACGAATCCTGCCCTTGGGCGGAGTGGAAAACAGTGTCAAACTCTTACTAACTAAACCACCTACCCCATTCCTCTGCCTTGTCTTAATCCCTGGGCCCTGGTCCTTTCGCATCTACCCTTCGTCCCAGGGACGTCTTTGGGTAGCGCATTGTTCGAAATTGGAGGTGGAACTGAAGGAACACAGGTTTAAAAGGTGGATCAGATGGTTGTAAACCAATGTCCCAACCAAGGTGACCTTCATAGTTTCAATATACGAGTATATAGACAGCATACATAGACTATGACCCTCAACGCCCTTGTATGGGAGGCACGTTGTCCCAACCACAGTAATTGAATTTCGGACGTGTGGGCGGGTGGTTTATATCTTTCTAGCCACAACACAAACCAAGCTCCAGCACAAGCTTACGCTACGCTACATAGCAACCGTATGCATTGCAATCCACCTTTAAATCAGCTAAATTCTGATTTTCTCTCTGTGGGTCCACCCCAAGCGAAAATTCATTCTGATGTTTCCCCACCTCAAATAAAAGTGCTGTTACATCATTTTATTTATTTTAAATTTTTTGTACATACAACATACAAAGGAGATATAGAAAAAAGAAAAAATGGTACAAAGGTACTGCTTATTTCTAATATAAATTTCTTCCAGCAGACCTGCGAAAGGAGAGACAAGAAGAAATGTAGACAACACGTGTGTAGAAAGACAGAGGAGTTTAAGAAATCTGAGATTAAAATAATAAAGACATAAACTATACATACAAGTATAAATAATTTATACTAAAATTAAATACAATATATATTAAATTAAAATATATATATATATATATACATAAATATAAATATATACATAATTCATGTTTTTTCACAAAAGGTGTTGCTTTTGCTAAAATATAGTTTATTTAGGCTTGGTGGTTGTTACTGTCATAATAATAACTGACATTTCCCTTCCGTCCCCAAGCGTAAATGAAGCCCGAATTAGATTTACGAAACCATTATTTCAATGCCCCTGAGCAATTTGCCGGTAATCGCAAAATATAAATTTTACAGGAAAAATTATTTATTTGTTGTAATATTTAGGCCAAACCATTATTTTGAAGGCATAGCTCTTTAAGGTTGTGATGTCAATGTTTCACCAAGACTGAAATAGGAACATAAATTACATAATAGTGCTTTTGCTAACATTATTTTGTTTGCATATATCTCGAGAAATAAAAGCAGATTTTTATAAATATCATTGAATTTTATAAAAAAAAAATAATGCTTTGGTTTAAAAATTCAAATAAGTCGACTTAGGTATTATCTTGACAGAGATGTTGATTTATAGATGTAATACATTCTATAATACGATTACTATTATTTCATACATCACCTTTCATTGTTTTATAAACTTATAAGTAGCGTGCATAATAAAAAAAAAAAAAATATTTCTGTATTCCTAAATGTCTACTACTTATTTATTCTCAAAAATAACTCAAAACATTTACAACATTTTAATGAAACCAAACACTACAATAAAAACGAAGTCGCGTGTTCATTAATTGTGCAAGGCAGCGTCAGGCAGCCCTATTCGAAGTATATAGGTATCGAGCGTAGATGGTATCGCCGACCGAGTGGGGTCATTAAAATGAAATTTGCTTCGATATTAGCTCGACATAGCACGGCGATGCGCCGCTAACGTTGTGTGCACATGCACGCAATTAAGTTCTCTAGTGCTTGCTCGATATAATTTATACAGAAAATCGTGTTTGGTTAGCTATTTGATTTTAACCTTCCTGTTAGAGTTCTAATTTTTAGTGTTCCGTTGCCAAATGATTCTTTCGAATGAACCCTTATAGATTCGTCATGCCTACAGACAGGTATAACGAATCTATAAGGCCTTTTTTTTTCTTTATGGTAGGCAGAAATCATCCAATGACGAATCCCGCCCTTGGGCAGAGCGGTGTCAGACTCTTACTGACTAGACAACCCACCCCGTTCCTTCTTTGCCCTTCGCACTGGGGCCAGGCCATCCTTTCAGAAAGAGAACTTAGATTACGAGTTACAATTTGACTTAATTTTGACATTTGTTTCAATAATAATGAAACAATTAAAAAGATAATAATTTATTTTGTTTCATAAATGAAACTGTTTTTACAAACTTAAATCCGCATAGTAACATTTATGTTAACCGCAACACCGTTGTAAACATAGATCACAGTTTTCAATATTCAGATATTCAAATACATTTTGTGTCGGATTATACAGTGAAATTGTATCAAAGCTTTGATATTGTATATTGATACAGATACACATATGATACACAGAGTGTATGTTGTTAGTTAATATTATAAATATACTCTACAATGCATATGTAACATGCATGCAGCTTTCAAAGGATACTATTTTATAATTTTTGTAATAATTTATTAATAAAATGAGATATTTGGTCCACAATATTTTAAAATTAACAGAGAGTAAGTCTCACAAACCTCCGGTGATAAGGGATCCCACAACCAGACAGGTGTTATATCTGATTACCTACTGCCCGATGGTTGATTTCGGACTGTCGTGTCGTCTTCGAGTTTTTGGTTCTAGGATAAGCCAATTTCCTCGCGATGTTTTCTTCATTGTTTTGAGAGCACTGGTGTTGAAATAAATTTTACAAGCGCATTAGCTTGACTGGGTTTGAAACGTTGTAATTCGAAGCAGTTACTACTCGGCCACCATTGCTCTCAAGTAAATACTTACAACGCTTATCTGCTAAAACTACATGTCTATTATTACTCTGAATTTGAATGAGTGTTACTGGCTAGCACGTTCCAAAGTTCGCTTCATCACACAATCTTGAGTATATATGTACAAACCTAACATTTGACTTGGCCGTTTTCTTAAGAACACTGTCTTAACAGGCCACTAACCCAAATACATGACAAGCATTTCCACAGACCCATAGAGTTGTCGTCTAAGTCCCCGATCAACAAGGAAACAAGGTTTCGCCTCTCCTTATCTCTTCTCTAAGGGATTAACACAAACCCTGGCTAATTTGTATACAGTCCTAAGGCTGAGACTACACTGGCTTACATCACTACGACCGCGATAAACAAGATTCATTATATCATTAGTGTCCCTGATAAGACTTGTGTTTTCGTCTCTTGTGTATATAGCCTTATTTAGTTCATGGTGGAAGTACGTCCATTTAAAGGTACATGACCTGGCCGAAATATAGCACGTGTTTGGAAAAGTTATGAATTGATTAAGGAATATATTTAAATAGTAAGAAACTACATTATAGGTTATCAGCTTCTGCCTGCAATTTGCACGCGCAAAAATAGAAAAGTATTCAGCTGTTTGAACTTGAAGGAGTTATACACGCATATAACATAGAAAGTTCCATCTTTTTGTGGTAGCCGAGTATTATCAAATTGTAGGTCGCGGGTTTTAACCCAACCGCATTACTTTGTGTAATTTATTTCATCATCACTGTTCTAAAACCGGTGAAGAAAAACATCGTGAGGAAACCGGTATGTCATCTACACTAATATAATAAAGAGGTAAAGTTTGTTTTTTTGTTTGTAGGGGGTAATCTCTGGAACTACTGGTCCGATTGGAAAAATTTTAGCAACAATAGAAAGCTGCTTTACTCCTGAGTGACATAGGCTATATTTTATGTACGCGGGCGAAGCCGCTGGCAAATGCTAGTAAACAATAAAAATTGAATTGAATCTGACATACACCAACCCGCACTGGGCCCACGCGGTAACCCCATTCCCTCTTCTAGAGAAAAGGCCTGAGTCCTAGCAGTGGGTGTATTGTACGGCTGATGTTATTCTATGCTATATATTACTGTATTTTTTTATTTATTACTAGCTTCTGCCCGCGACTTCGTCCGCGGAAAATTTGTGAGACAAAAGTTGTGATAGCTAGGGTAATATCCATGTTATATAAATAATTTATAGCCTATGTCACTCAGGAGTAAAGCAGCTTTCTATTATAGCTTCAATTTTTCCAATCGAACCATTAGTTCCAGAGATTACCTCCTACAAACAAAAAAACAAACTTTACCTCTTTATTATATTAGTGTAGATTATAAGCCCGTTGTGTCCTACTGCAGGGCAAAGGCCTTCTGTTATTCCAATAGTTTCTGTCTCTAGCCACTTCTGGCCAATCTTTAAGGTAGGAGTCCAAATCGTCACGCCATCTTTTTCCGGGCCTACCGCGTCGCCGGTTTCTGCTGTTTCAGAATCCAGCCTGCACCCAATTTTATTGCGACGTGCAACAGATGTGACCTACTCAGTTTCATTTTTGTGAGTGTAATGTTACTTGTGGAAAAATGTACGTTTTTTGTAAGATAAGACACGGAAGTGACACTGCAAAAACTACTATATACATAATGTATAGGGTACTTTTTGTATTTTTCCGGAGCATTTGCCTGCCAACTACCGATACTCTGATAAAGTGGAGCAACAATTTGCTGGACATTGCCCTACATTGGTCAACACAATTTTAGCAGCCATGTCCAATATTGAGGGTAACGCTGACGTCACAATTGCCTTCATCAATCACGATTCGGCGAAGCGGGAAATAGGACACATGCGATTAAAATGACTTATAATTCACTAGAGTACCACTATTAAATTAATTGATAAATTTTAACACAAAAAACTCTCATAAACTTTTTTTGTGAGAAAAAATCTGTCGCCACTGTGTCCAAGTTTTGCTGACTAAAAACCCATTCTGTCTCTTCATTACCTTCGTTCTAAGGCTATGGTATTAACTTTCATATTAGATATGGCCAACTAATATAAGTTAATTTTTATATGAATAAATGATTAAGTGCTTTCGAATTACTAGTCTTTGTTACAACCATAGATATGTCAAACAGTATGATATATCTATGGTTACAACTCAGCGTTTTTTGTACGAGCGTCGAGCTTTCCGTACAATGCGTATCGAGAGAGAGTATAAAACGCAGATTGCTTTATGAATAAGTATATTTATTTTAACAAAAGTCCAAACTCAAGACTTCTCAACGAGTATTGTAGCCCATCGTAAGAAAACTAGCATGTCCTAGAATCAAAAATTCGTGACATGTGACATTCACCAATCCTCACTGGACCCGCGCGGCGGATTACGGCCTATTCTCTCTCCCAGAAAGTAGGCTTGAGTCCGTGAGTAAAAACTTTCCCAGCAAAAAAAGCTGATGACGCTAATTCTAATGCTTATTGTAGCGCAGCATAATAGGTGTTAAGCGAATAGATTGCGTTACAACAAGTTTATCGATACAAGGCGATCCATAGAGAAAAGTTATGTAATTATGACAGATGCCATAGACAAAAAATGACATTTAACTGAGTCCAAGGCAACTGTATTCTGCCTAGTGTTTATGATGCAATACATTAATATCTGATTCACACTTGACTGACCCTCCGGTTGTCTGGTAATTGTCCGGACCAAGCCAGTCATCGACGGCACGCTCTCAGGGAGTTGGCAGGGACTGCAGGGCCGAAGCCTACTGAGGCCCCGCGGCCCGGTCTGATATGAAAGCTAAGAAGGAATGGAGTGGGTCGTTTAGTCAGTAAGAGTCTGCCACTGTTTCCCGCTCCGCCCAAGGGTGGGATTCGTCATTAGATGATTTTTTCCAACATAAAAAAAAACACATCACTGACAGATTTCTGAAGACGTCTATTTTGGGCACAATAAACATTGTTTTCTTTCTTATTTTTCTATTTATTTTTCGTCCCACAGACACAATCGTATACTCATAAACTTTTGCCTTTATCATATTAGTAAGATTTTATCATATACTTTTATTCTTTTAGAGGATTTTCCTGTACCAATGATTCGTTTCATCTGAATATCGCCAAATAAAACTGCGGCAGAATATTTTAAATGAAACTGCGTGCACTTCGGTACTTTTGTAATGGTCCTGATTCGTCCATTTTGTTCACTAGGTTTATCTAGATTTTTTGTTAGTCTGCACCAGGGCTGTAGCTGACATCGTCATGTGTCGCTAGCCTTTTTCGATTTTATTTCTTTGTGGTGGAACACACAAAGCGTAAAACCAATAAAAAAATAACCTAGTACAGCGAACAATTTTAAGCTCTGGGATATTGGTAATTCCAGTTTTTTTTTTTTTATTGGATGAACGGTTCGTATGTTATAAATTTCATAAAAGAATTACACCCACCAATATGTACGTAAAAAGCGTTTTAGGAAAACATTTATTATGCGTACAGATAAGGAGTGGAATTCCCTGCCGGAGTCTGTGTTTCTTTAGCTACCGCCTAGGGGTCTTTAAGCGATGAGTGAATAAGTTACTTCTAGACAAGCTTGCTCCATCGTCAGTCACATCATTGCTTACCGTCAAATTTTCAATTTTTTTATGGTGGGCAAAAAACGTCCAATAACGAATCCCACTCTTAGGCGGAGCGAAAACACAGTTTCAGACTCTTAATGAATAAACACCCCACCCCATTCCTTCTAAGCCTTTCGCACTGGAACCAAGCCTTCCTTTCAGAAAGAGACCCTAGGCCCCAGTAGGCTTCGACCCTTTTGTAGCGTCCCTACGGTTTTGCTGTAAACACCTTCAAGCGCGCGCGATTTGAGCTTGGACCGGACTGTTACCAGACGACCGAACGGCGGGCTATCCATTGCTCACCGTCTGCAAGCCCGCGCCTACGCTGGCAAGAAATCCGTCGGCGCCTGGGGCGTGTGCGCCGTTGTCTTATGCAGTCGGCCTCCTTTTTAGCTAGCATTATTGTTTCGCAGAAGGAGGCGACCGCCTCCCACCACTTCTGCTTACCGTCAGGCGAGATAGTGACCAAACACGAGCCTAACAATAATAAAAAAGTAAAGTTAGTAACGTTGAACCATTTCTATTTATAGATTTTAATTTTCTCTTTGTGTTTATTTTCAAAGGATTAGTTTTGGAAAACAATTATTATAGGTAGCTCGAAAACTTTTGAAGTTTAGTCTATATTTATTCTATACTAGCGACCCGATCCAGCTTCACCCGGTTGCAATGGTGACATTAAATATATTGTATTATACATATAGACTTTCCTCTTGAATAACTCTATCTATTAAAAAAAAAAACGCATCAAAATCTGTTGCGTAGTTTTAAGATTTAAGCATACATAGGGCAGAAGGGACTTTGTTTTATACTATGTAATGATGAAGAGAATATCAAAAGTTTGAATATCAACTCTAGCCTTCATAACTTAGTTAATTTACCTATCATTACTTGAGATCAACCTCATCAGCAAGTTATACCATGCATACCATAGACCCCTGCTCACCAAATGTGACACACACTCGAGTGACCCTTCACTCTTGCCCACGGAAAGTGATGGATGAGGTGTCTATCGCATCAAATTATCGTTTCCCACCTAAAACAACTTTAGGACAACCCTAAATATCATTATGAGATCCCAAGATCATGTTAACTAGAGTTCAGGCGAAGATTTATGAGTATTACGACATATTTAAATACTGGGTCAACATAATGCCAATATTTTAAAGAAAATCTAGGAGGTCAATGTGTAAGTTGTTTGGACAACTTACACATTGAATACCTAGATTTTGTATAAAAAAATAAAAAAAATAAAACAATTAAATCCTAAATATTTGAATAATAGGTCCTTGGTTGCAGTATTGTTTTTATTTGAATGTTCTTAGTTTGATATTATTGAAAGCAGTGATTTTAATCACCACTGTTCTCAAAACGGCGAAGGAAAACATCGTGAGGAAACCGGCACCTAGAACCAAGATTTCGAAGACATGTGACATCCATCAACCCGCACTGGGCCTGAGTGGTGGATTATGGCCCATTCCGTCTGCAAGAGAGGGAGCCTGTGTTCCCGCAGTGGGAACATTACAGCTTTCCTATTTTTGAAAGAACACTTCTTATTTACCTAGTTTGTCCAATAAGCATTATGTACTACATATGCTATTCGTATATTATGAAGTCTTTCTAGAAAACATCATTGTTTTTTTTATGGAAAGTAAAAATCATTCAATGACAAATCCGGCCTTTGGCTGGAGCGGGAAACAGTGTAAGACTCTTACTAACTAAACAACCTAGCCCATTCCTACGTTGCCATATATACCAGGGCCAGACAGTTTCAGACGCGAACCCTTGGCCCCAGTTAAACATAATCGATTTTGAAATGTTTCCTACAAATTAGGACCATCACTTTACTTAGTAAATACTAAACTAGTTTACTAAAGTCAATCCTAAATGTGTTTAGTTATTAAGATCTTCCGATAACCTCTGGGCTAGGTCAGCCAGGGTGAACTTGACCTCACCGATAATGACAAACGCCTGACAATAGATTCTTATCTTGTAAATGTCAAAAACAGCATTTGTAAAAGAAAAAGTAAGTTAGTTGGTTGGTATTATTGTATTATACTTAGAATTTGACTAAATTAAGAAAGAAAACAATGTAGACGTGCATATAAATGATTCACTAATTAATACATTTTTATTAATGTTTTTTTTTATGGTAGGTAAAAATCATCCAATGACGAATCAGACACAGACTCTTACTGACTAAACAACCTACCCCCATTCTTACGTTACCATATATACCAGGGCCAGAGCCTTCCTTTCAGACGCGAACCCTTGGTCCCAGTTGGTTTCGACCCTTAATTATTTATTATACCTACACTTTCTTGTACACCAAGACTGAAATATATTGAAAGACCCTTCTCCTACGGTTTGCTGATAACTCCTTGAGGTGCGCGGGAACAGTGCACGCCCGGACGATTACCCGACGATTAAAGGGGCATTGGAATCATACAGCCAATTATTACTCGGAAATCCGCTCTTATGCCACCGCTTACAGTGGACTGTTTTCCGCACTAGTGCAGAAAAGCGGAGGCCTGTTCGTAACCATAGTAACGACGACCATTATATTCAACTTATTTGCCGCGAACTTAACGTATTTATGTATGTAAGAGGTGTTTAAACGCTTGAGAAACAGCGAACGCCGGCGTCCGTCAACCTATTGTATTTCTATTATATGTCTTATTTCGGTATTCAAACGGTTAAATTTAATCTGATGTGAATCTTAGAGCGGGCGTACACGGACTGCTCGAGCACTTAACGGCTGACCGACGTACACGGACCGCTCGAGCGGTCGACAGCACGATGGAATTTCATCATGTAGTTGACGGCTTGAAGCGGTCGCGACTGCTCGAGCAGTCGTGTGTACGGCAGCGAATGAATAGCTATAGTTCACCGCGCGGTCGCGGCTTCAAGCAGTCGTTCATAACTGCTTGAAGCAGTCCGTGTACGGCTGGCCTTAATCTGATTTAATTTTCAAACAAAGTAAATGCAAAAACCCGCAATGAACTCTAGTAATTGATTACAGCCCATTTCTTCCCATAGATTCCTCCTCCCATTTGAATAGGTCTGATTCCCAGCTCTGGGAACATTACAAGGTTGATTCTGCTTATCCTTATTCAGGCAAAAGATAACCCAGTAAGAAGGTAAGTACCTACTTGATTCTCAAGTATACGACGTTATTACGGATAACCTTTTCGTTTCTCGAACATTTCCTACTAATGAGTATGTGAGTATGTGAGGATATAAAGGAGTACGCATTACCTGAGGAAAATGTCAAGTGGCGGGGAATATTTTGATAATAACGATGTTCGTTTACTAGTTAAGGGGATTTGAGTATAGACAGCTTTTCGGAGGTGGGTGCTTGACATTTTGATTATCTTTTATTATTTAGAATTTTCGGGTAAATAGAGTTGACGATGTTTGGGGTATAACCATAGGTTGAAGAAAGATTAGAGGTCACATGTTTTTTTTTTTTAAGATGGGCAAAAATCATCCGATAATGGATCCTGCTCATGGGTAGAGCGGGAAACAGTTTCAGCCACTCATGGGGGGAAACAGTGTCCGACTCGTACTGACTAAACACTCCACCTCTTTCTTTCTTTGCCTTACGCACTGGGGCCAAGCCTTCTTTTCAGAAAGAGACCCTGGGCTCCAGTGGGCTTTAATCCTTTTGCAGAGTCCCTACGAGACGTCGCATGTTTGACTTGACAGATTTTTTTTTGTTTTAATGCATATAAACTTGTGCTTGACTGCGGTCCCAACTGTTGGTAAGCAGGGGATGCAAATTATTTCTACAAAATCTCATTGCAACGATTTACCATCATTACAGCCAAAAGACGTCGGTGGTTGGACATAAGCCACCCTCCCCCCCAATATTGCTACACGCGCCGGTTCTGCAAGTATACAATAATGTTTTATTTCCTTCAAATTATGCGTTTTAATTTACCAACAACGGCAACATCACAGTTCACACTAATATTATAAAGATGTATTTTTGTGTGTACCTATGTCTATTATTTGTTCATGCTTGAACGATAAACGAATGAAAAAAAAATTTTTTCGTACAATTTTTGTCAGCAATAGTTATGTTTCCTTAATATAATGTTCTACTTTCACGCAGGCAAACCCTTTGAAAGAAACTAGTTATGTATATATATACAAATATCAGTATCATCAAAAGTTCCCATCTATTGCTCATCAAAATATCTCAAGGATTCCCAATAACAGATGATATCACTCTAGAATACACCGAAAAGCAATATAACCGAAATATTACGAAAGAAAATAATAATCAACAAGAAAATATTTGCCGTATTTCCTCCTAGGTCTGGCAAATGTAATCTCAGCCTAACATGACCAATGAATCGAGAGATTTGTATCGTATGGATGATATTTTTCCCGATACGCCCCGATTTGTGTAACGGAATCTGACTGTTAGGTGATTGATCTCATAGCCGATGTACTGAGGTCTGATAGACCTTTGTAGCTCATTATTGTCATAATATTGTTTTTGTTTTGATGTGGTAAATTATTTAATGAGTCGTCAGTTCTAGAGTAGATCATTGATCAACTGTGAATTGAGCTTGGTCCGGACTGTTATCAGACAACCGGATGGCGAGCTACCCATTGCTCACCGTCTGCAATCCTGTTGTAAATGACAGTTTAACATTAAAAAAAATAACAACTCAGAAATCTGTTTTCTTTTTCAAATGATATATCTACTTATCTATCTTCACCATACAAATAATAATTGTAGCAGCGGCTTTGTCTACGTGAAAATTGACAACCGTCGTAAGAAAACATCCTTTGGGTATAAAAAATATGTGCTGTACGTAGTTTTCACGTACACCCATCCAAATTGGTTTAGGGGTTGAGCATAACAAAGTCACAGACATGCACACACGCACTCATAATCTTTCACTTTTATAACATTAGTGATGATGAGTCACTATTAGCTTCCGTACTTAAAATAATATGCCTAAAATATCGCCAGAAGTGAAAATTCATCTAGCTAGAAGTTGGATGAACAGTATGAGAGCTTAAATAGTCCATTAACAAAACTTTAGTAGCATAAGCTATGTTTAGCAAACCATTATCGAACTAACCTTTGCCTCACCTTTCAGAAGCTACAACAACTTTGAATCAAAATTGATGAGTTTGATAATTCTGATTGAAACTCTTAATACCTGTATCTAAAACGGTATTATAAATTTATACTTGTATCGTATTATGATTACTATTATCAATTTACAGCACAAATGTGAAGTCGTTATCTATCGTGATTTGAACTCGTAGTAATTGAAATTGAAATATTATTTGAGAAATTTGTAATATTAAACTTGTAACCTTTTGAATAATGTTCTTACATTATTGAGGGTTCTACTCAATTGAGTTAATTTAGTCATAGTAAGTTGAGTATTTTTAAGCAAATTAAATTTTATTTTACTGTAACATAGATCAATTCTGTTGTTACTAATATAAATAATTATGATTCTACGTAAATGAGCTAATTTTGGTCACAATATTATGTGTAAGTGAAGTATTTTTATTTTTTTTTTACTTTTTGTAGTTTTTTGTAGACTTGAGCTACAAGCTAATTACTTTGAGCTTATTTGTTTTTTTTTTTTTGAAACATAGATCAGTTTCTTCGTAAATATAACATTAGTAACATCCGTATTAATTTCCTTATTTGTATCAACACGCCTCATTCGCACATAGAACGACGTCATGTGGCGTGGATCGACTGTAGCTCTACAAGTCTAGTTTCCGTATATATATTTTTTTTATAGACTAATGCTTAACTGCGATCACTCCTGAAGGTAAGTAGTGATGCAACCGATGGTGAGGCGTATTAGTTAATTAAAAGCCACTCACTCCAGCCTTGAAGTCACCCAAATTATAATAGGAGGGGAAGACAGTAGGCAATTTGTTCCAGTCCTTCGATGTGCGCGGAATGAAAGAGGAAGAGAAACGCTTAGTCCAGGGTAACGCGTAGAGGTTTGAACAAAGTTGAACGTGAGTACTCGCCGTGCATCGAATTTTCCGATGATGAAGATGATGATTATGAAGTATGGAGACCGACGTGCTTAGTTTAGCGTGTCTAGCATACGTGTACGCAGTGTACTTAGTTTATTTTACTGTGCAGCGTAAATCTTACCATAACGTATTAAAATATCAAGTCATGTTAGCAAAAAAGAGGAAAGGAGCCAGACGCCCTGTATAGCTCCATCTCTTTAACAGTTCAATAGGTATAGCTCGTAAAATGGATCGCGTTAAGAGTTCGTAGTAGAGCCTCAACTGTTAGAAACCGTAAAACATAGAACGAATTCTGTGAAGCCATTGAAGACTTAAAATTCAGTCGATAAAAAAAGAGAAAACTGCAGGGTTTAACACGAATTCATTTATTCCCAGAACCATGAAATTTCAGAGCATATTCTATTGGATTATTTTGTGGAATCGATTGATTAATAGTTCTGTAGAGCATGCGGCAATATTCACTATTTGAATGGATTCGTGTCTTTTATTGGGCCGTTAGAGGATTTTAGTAATTTGTTTTTTTATTTTGAGGTCTAAAATTATCGTGTTATGTTTCGCGCTCTGAGGCGAAGCAAGAGAGTTTGTCAGATTGTTATTAACTCACAGAACCTGGATGTTTCTTTCGGTAATCAACCCCAGTTATCTACGGTAGAAGTGGGCACCGCTTGGGAAGAGCATCGCCCAGCAGGCTCGAAGCCTTTTGGGGCCCAGAAGAAGAATACCGGGGCCCTGGAACTAAGGCAGGAAGGAATGATGGGTCGTGTAGACAGTAGAAGTCTGACACTGTCGGCCGCTCCGCCCAAGAGCGGGATTCGTCATCCGATGATTTTGCCTACTATAAAAAAAAAACCTGTTATCTTAAACATAGAAGTAACCCTGTTTGTCTGTTACACTCTTATGGTCAATACACAACAGAACCAATTTTGATGAATTTGGTTGTTTGAACCTCAAGGAAGGACATACGCTTTTGTATCGGGCTTCTGCTAGCTGGCGCTATAACCGACATTGTAAACAAAGCCGTGGACAAAAGCTAGTCCTAAATAAATAAGGCGATTGTCTGTGAAGAGATGCCGCGTACGCACTGGCATCCAATATGTTACGATAAAATATTTACTAACGACCAAGTATATGTTTTGTAGCTTTTGAAAAACCAGACATAGTATTAAGCGAATTAGTTGATCTAAAATGGCAGTCGTTGCTATGGTCACGCATAGCCTCCCGATGTGCTGGTCTTCAAAAGGGATCTGAAAATCTGTTACGGCGGCGGCGTATTAAAGGTCGAGCGCCATTTGGTTTCAACTAATTTGCTGCGAATTGTATAGTTTTTTGTTTATTCTGTTTGTTTGGCTGTACTTAATTGTTTGACCCCTGGGTTTGTTTCGGTGTTTCTTCTCAGAGTAGTCCGCTAGGAAACACCGGACTCATCTAGTTTAAACTGACAAAAAAAAATGACGTGTAAAAGTGTTGTGAAAAACCAATTTGCAAAAATAAATATCATTCAGTGAGTTTAGAAGTATTTTCTTTCTCTAAGTGCCTTATGTAGAGGTCACATAAATAAAACTATACAAGGTGTCATTGACATCGTCACACAATCGAATACCACTGATCCAGTATATGATTCTGGAACCCGTTCCAATTTATATTAAACTATCCATCATGACGTTGGTGCCTTATGAGATGTATGGTTTAATATCACCTAGACTTGTCACCAAGGGATGACAAAACGACCCAGACGTGTAACCGACAAATACCGCAAAGCCGCGTTGGAGTAACAAAAAGTATACTTATCTTAAGAATAATTGGAAGAAGTTTTTGATAACAGTGGGATCGTATATATTACGCAAAATAATGCGCCTGACTTACGGGAAGACGCAGATTTGGAAAGCTTTTTAAAAAGTTGACCGATGATCTGGTGAGGGTTGTGGGATTCCGATGTATACGAGACGCACAGGAACGGTCGTTGTGACGAAGCTTGGGGGCGCCCACTGTTGAACATAGGCCGTCTTTTGGCTGAAATGATTATGACGATAAAGAATACAATTTCAACTTGACAATTTCTTGACTCGATATTCCTCTTAAAATACCGAAAAAATGTTGGATAGTCCGTCTTACTTATGTACAGTGGCTAGTAAGAGGAGTGAGTAATGAGTTGCAATAAATAGTTTTGTTTCATTTATATTGCGCCTGGCTATGTTTGAACCGTAAGTCGAGGCCGTTATCTCAGGGTCAAAACTGCTCCAATCTCTCATACAATACTACAAAACCTTCTGCATTCTCTCACCCAATGACCACCATTGAAATTGTAAACGAGATTCAAATCAGACCAGGTGATTTATTATGTAAATAGACACAACGACTTCCCTCTATGGGGTTATGGGTTTATTTGATTCCGGCTCTATCCTATCTCGATGACTGTTTACACATCTATCCCGTTTTGATGTTATTTGGGCGCCCGTGATGTAAATACATCGTATTTATATGTACTTTTATTATGTATGTACATATTGTATATGTGTATGGACACAGTAACTGTTGTATACCTGTAATATTTTACTTGTGAATGTTAAATGAATTTTATTTTTGTTTCGTTATGAAGCGTTCATATTTTTGCTGTTTGCTTTTGCAAATGAAATGTAAAAATAATTTTGTATATATTGGAATAAAAGTTAAAAAATCTTGTTTACTCTTTAATTGTGTAAATAAATGATATTTGTTTTTGTTTAAATTCGGATTTTGACTGTTGATTTTTATTTATGTGAAATCTGATTGTTTCAGAAAATTTTCAATAAATATAGTACTTAATAAACAAAAATATAATATCTGGTATTTAATAGTTTATACACTTATTACTATTTTTCTCTGTTACCCTAAAATTAACGTTTGTGTGCAAAAAGCATTTAATATTATGCTCATTTGGTTAACCTTGAAACTTTAACGAAAATTGGGATCGGGAGGGGAGCGTTGAAATAACGTCAGAACAAAGGAATTAGGCGCGTGGCCAACTCAAAACGTTTGACGTTATCGAAACGATCGTAACTTGGTTAGGGGGCTGTATCGTATAGGTTCATCACGTACAGTCATATAAGATCACGCTTAAACTTGTAATAAGAAGTATTTCTGAAACCTTGTGGTCATAGAACGTGAAGGGTATCCTTCTGTTTCCATTAGATATGTACCGACCCTAAACGGTACATATCTGACGGAACATGCGTTGAGCGTATCATGCTTACACGCTCGACGCATTAACGCATCATCGGTTGAGTATGAAAGGCTGAATGTTTAATTATTCATTTGTCTGTTCAAGCGCTACGCGACCGATAATACACGACGCATTTTCCGTTAAGCCTGCTCTATACTACTCGCGAAGTTGCTTTGACGAAGTACTCATCGAAGTTGATAGAAGTCCGAAGTATGTCACTACACATTCGTGCAACCCCGCGAAGAGCACTTCGAGTCCTTTGACTCAGACGCAAAAACCGACAACGACTGGAAGTCGCCCGAAGCGAGGCGAGGTTGCACGAAGCGAAGCGAAGTACCCTTCTACGCTAACGTATTCGTTCAACTTCGACCAACTTCGTAAGTATAGAGCATGCTTTAGATTTATACCGACCCTCACGTTCTCTACCATTACTTCACGGTGTACTATTTAGTCAGTAAAAGTCTGACACACTCTTTCGTTCTACCCAAGTGCGAGAGAATTCATTGGATGATTTCTCACCTCAAAAAATAAAAACTGTAGATTCTATATAAGCCAATATCATGGTTAGGCATTGTATATTACATCCAGTATTAATAATATCATGTTCTCGTAACAGATGCTGCCTCTTCTTGAGTGTTACTAGCATCAAAATTTATTATTAATCCGTGGGCTCCTCAGTTTTCACAACCGACTAAAAGGCATGGAGCTTTGATTTTTCGCACACTGTTTTTAAGACTGTTTCTAATAATTGTGAATTACTCACTCTTTACATTGATTGAAACATGATTGAAACAAATACCGCAAACTTTATTTTTGGATTTATATAATTTCACGAATGTTCATATTTTATTTTATATATGTATTTTTTTTTACAATAGCAGAACGTCTATTAAATAAAGGACTATTATACGTATGTTGTAGAGTTACGTGTATGTGAGCAGTGGTGGATGAGTGGTAAAGGCTTATCATTTGTAGGTCACGGGTTCAAATGGGTTTGAACCCGTGACCGAAATAAATTACACAAAGTAATGCGCCTGGACCCAGCCAGCCTAGCCAGGCGCATTACTTCATTGTGTTGTCTTCTTTGTTTTTATTTCATCACCACTGCTCACAAAACGGTGAAGGAAAACATCGTGAGGAAACCGGCATGTTGTAGAACCACATTCAGCATTCCGCACTGGGCTGGCTTGGAGGATTATGGTCGATTCCCTCTCCTAGAGAGGCGGCCTGTGTCCAAACATTAATAAAGCTGATGATGATGAGACGCCCGAGGGCAGGATTCCTCATAAGATGATTTTTTCACTATAAAAAAAAAGATATAGGTCCAATGCAAACCCACACATTATATAAAAAAGTTTACTACGTTTCTAAAATTTATCTGGGTTTCTTAAGTTACCTTTGCGTTACATAATGGCAGTAACTCTCTCACAACAACATGCAAATCTAGCAAGCTAAATATTTGAACGATAATGCGATAAAGATATTACGAGACATTCACGTAATGTGTCGTCTAGAATAAATGCTGTAACGTTGTACGCGTGTTTACAAATAATTATTTAAAATAAAAATTATTAACTAAATAAAAATTTAATAATATAATTAAAACTTAAACCTACACTTAATTAATACTAATATATACAAACAAAAACACTATTATACAAACATCACTTACTGCTTACAGGGGTCACCAATTTAAAATACTTAAGCATTATTTATAATATAACTAGCAGAAGTTGGTCAACACAAACATTGTCTGATTGCGCATTTTGACTGCGACATTTTTTTAAAACCCGTCCGGTCAGTTTAGTAGCGGCCGGTCACTTGCAGCTCGGCACCCGCCATTCGGCAGCCAGACTAATCAGAGGACAGACGTAGCTCTTCTCAGCGCGTTTTTTTTAAAACTCTGTGTTCTGTCTAACGATAGTACTTACGTAGCTCTTCTCAGCGCGGCACCAGTTTGAACTTTTTTCTAAATTCTGCTTGTATTACAAATACTAAATTCTGAGTAGTGTTGAAGACCCGTATATCGGTAAGTGGCGAACAATTGTATATTTTACAGTGTATGGTAGCTTTTCCTATTTATTATATGTGGTGGACATTAATCCTCTTTTCATGCTTTTATTATTACTTTGTCAGTGATCAAAATTAGCAACGTAGTTTTAAATAACTTTCAATAAAGTAGTTGGCTTTGCAATTTAATAAACTTCTACCCTCCACATATCATTTTGTAAATCGTACAATTTCTTTGTTCAATATTTTAACCTAATTTTATATTGTACTCATTTTCTCACTGCTATATCTCTGTTCTCGTGACCATCAGCCACATTCATTGCCTACCAGGTAAAGTTAGGTGCTTATTTTCCGCTTCATCACCCTGGGAATGGCAATTGGCTGGTCAAGGTCACCTCCTGAATAGCTACTTATTGCACCTGTGCTTCTAGGGTTCAATACTACGGTTTGAACTTTCCCATCGGACGTCATCCGCTGCGCATCACCCTCCCGTGGACGTCGTACGTCGTAGCAGTAGCAGCAGCGTTCAGGGGCCTACCACACCTGCCTGCCTACCCCAGCCAACAACAAGGGAAAGGAAGTAACACTGAACTTTACGACCGGAGAGTTGGAACTCGGCATACGGCCTTTTAACCCATCCCTGGGATATATGTTTTTTTTTTTATTAATATATGCTAACGAATTGAGTGTCCGTGTTTTATTTGACATGAGACCTTAACCGTTACATTGGCGCCTTACGTGGTTAGTTTAATTTTCGTTACAAAATTATATGCCGTAGTTCTAATTTTCTAGGGGTAGTGCATGTTTGTGTGCTTTTTTTATTTTATTTTTGTGAAACGTTTGGTTTGGTTTTTATTTTTGGTTGCCAGCAACTAAAGTGTAAGCAAAACAAGCCTGTTATTAATTTAAAAGCATTTCTATAATTTGTTCGTATTAAAACGAAAAATAACCGTTAGTTGGAATTTTTTTTACTAATACCGTCATAAAATTTAGAAAAATTTGTTAAACTTATGTAGCAGTCACTAATTCAGACGTTTTTTAAAGTAACTAGTTCTTGTTCCATCTTTGTCTGTTTTAAGCATTACACATTAGTTGCAATTCTGTGCTATTTTTTCTTTTTATTTTTCAGCAGTTTTTTTTTTAAACGGAAAAAAAATTTTGTTTCTTTCACTACTATTTTCTGCTTAACTAATATCAACCAATGCGTTACTAGATAGCTTAGTTAATTGTAAGGGACAGAGGTATTCTTTTAGTTGTTTTGTTTTAATTGCTAAATTATACACTGTTCGTCATTTACTAATATAGGGTAAAATTTTAGTCATGGCTTTTACGATTAAATTTCTGTCGCTTCAGAAGAGTGAATTGGAATATGAAGTTTCCATTAGAGGCTCCACTCCAGAGAGCACAGTGTCTGAACTCCGTAAACAAATAGTAAAATTAATCTCACTTTTTCCTTCTGAGGACATTTTGGACTCGCCATTAAGCCCAGCTGATGATCTCAGGGGAGTTTCAAATGTTTTAACTAAAATCCAAGTAGGTTTTGATAACGAGTTGGACCGTAATAGTTTTTTAAGAATACAAAATTTATTAAATCATCTTTATCACCGCATTAACAGAATAAGTCGCACTGAAACAGATGCAGCCGTTTACGATTATTGTGTTGACCAATTTAGGCTTTACTTAAATAAATTAAATTCTTTAAAGGATAAATATCTTGCTGACCCTTTAGTTCCTTCAACTAGCAGTGAGACCTTGTCATCGGTTAAACCTATTAATGTCTCAGTTTCTTGTGACCGTACTTCACAAGATGTTAATAAATTAAAATATGACGGCAAAAGTTGCGTTCGTTCCTTCATCCAAAGGGCAAACGAATTTAAACTTGCGAGAAACATTTCAAATGAAAAGTTGCTCTCATATGCAACTGAGATATTCACGGGAGATGCACTTCATTGGTTCCGTAGCAACAGAGAACTCATTTCGGACTGGGATAATCTTCTGTTATGTTTAAAAAACGATTTTGATAAAGCTGATTATGATTACAGACTTTTGTCTGAGATCCGTCTGAGAACACAGGGTGAAACAGAGAATATAGTAATTTATTTGGCTATTATGTCTGGACTGTTTTCACGACTGTCGAAACCTCTCTCAGAAGATAGCAAGTTAGAGATTATTTTGCACAACATCCGACCTTGCTATTCAAGTATATTAGCTTCCGTTCCCGAAATTAAATCAATTAACGAATTGAGATCCCTGTGTACTAACTTCGAAAAAGTTCAGGCACGTCTTTCTTATTTTCATGAACCACCAGTTCCATCATCTGATACTGTAGCACCGGAGTTCGCGTATACAAAGTCAAAGCCAACTAAGATTAATTATTCGCAAAATAATAATAAACAAAACAATAACAGTTACAGCAATAATCAAAATAAATACAATAATAATAATTTACATGCCATCGATACACCAAAACCTCGACGTTATTGCCCAAGATGCCGTACAGATTCTCATGGCTTACGTCAATGTGCAGCAGACAAAACGGACATTTTTTGTTTTGTTTGTGGCAAAAAGGACGTCAAGACACCGCAGTGCCCAGATTGCAACAAAACAAAGACTAATAAATCTAATTCAAAAAAACTAGGTGGTCAGAACTGTAGCAATAGCAATATTGACAAAGATGATTGGCAAAATTGGCTCCAAACTATTAAAAATTTTTTCAACATTTATAAAGTTGCTTCAGTTCTTACCAACATTCCTTCTAATGATTCCAGACCTTATGTCTCTGTTAAAATGGATGAATTAGTTATGGTAGGTTTATTAGATTCAGGTTCAGCTGTGACAATCATAGGTAATAATGCGCATAAAGTACTTATTAGTAAGGGACTTCACCTAACTGCAAACAATTCCTATCCCACATTTCTTATTGCCGCAGGAGGACAAAGGCTAAACAGTATTGGTTCTATGAATCTTCCCATTCATTTTGAAGACCAATTTCATATTATTGAAGCTCTAGTCGTACCTGAAATTAATAATAATCTTATTTTGGGTATAGATTTTTGGCGTAAGTTTCAAATCTGTCCCAAGTATTTATATTCCATTAGTATTGGACAAATTAACAATAATATAGCGTCAGTCAATACTGACAATACTCATTTGCAGAATTATGATACTCTCGATACAGCCCAAAGAGTAGTGGCTGATAATATCATACGCCAATTCGAAGAGATATCTTTTAAGGTCAAAGGTTTAGGCAATACGAATGTGATTACGCATCGAATCGACACAGGAGATACTCAACCTATTCGACAGCGTTACTATAGGATGTCACCAGAAAAGCAACGAATCCTCATCGAACAGGTTGACGAAATGCTTAGTCTTGATGTTGTCGAACCGTGTGAAAGTGCTTGGTCTTCACCTGTTTTAATCGTTACTAAAAAGAACGGTGAGCCACGTTTTTGTTTGGACAGTCGAAAACTTAATTCAGTCACCAAGAAAGACGCCTATAATCTGCCATACATCTCAGAGATCTTGGACAATCTTCGTGATGCTCGTTATTTGTCCAGCATCGATTTGTCAAAAGCTTTTTGGCAGATTAATATTCATCCAGAGGATCGTGATAAGACGGCTTTCTATGTCCCAGGTCGTGGTACATTTAGGTTTAAGCGCACAGCTTTTGGTTTGACTAATGCCCCTGCCACTCAACAACGTTTGGTCGATACACTTTTCGGGGAATTCGAACAAAGAGTCTTTGCTTTTCTTGACGACATTATCATTGTTAGTAACGATTTTAACAGCCATGTTTCGTTGCTAGTTCGTGTACTTAATAAGCTAAAACATGCGAACCTGACTGTTAACTTAGATAAGTGCAAATTTTTTAGAGACCGTCTCAAATACCTGGGTTATGTTGTTGACAGTGGTGGTCTAAGAACTGATCCTGAAAAAGTGCAGGCTATCCTTCAATATCCTACACCTTCAAATAAAAAGGACGTTAAACGGTTTTTAGGAACCGCCACTTGGTACCGTCGCTTCGTACCTAATTTCAGCACCATAGCTGCCCCTTTAAATAAGTTGACGTCTAATAAGAAGAGTGCTCCACCATTTAAATGGACTGACGAGGCTGACGCCGCTTTCTTAAAATTAAAGGAATGTCTGATATCAGCCCCAGTACTATCCTGTCCTGATTATAATCGTCCTTTCGAAGTCCACACAGATGCTAGCAACTATGGTATCGGTGCAATGCTTACCCAAACTATAAATTCCAAAGAGCATCCAATAGCCTACATGAGTAGATCATTGTCAGCATCAGAGAGGAATTACAGCATCACTGAGCGTGAGACTTTGGCTGTAATTACCGCTTTAGAGCATTGGAGGTGCTACTTGGAGAATGGTAAGATGTTCACGGTATATACCGACCATAGCGCGCTTAAGTGGTTTCTGTCACTGAATAATCCGACAGGTAGGCTGGCTCGCTGGGGTGTTCGATTATCGTCTTTTCATTTTGAGATCAAGCACCGTCGTGGTTCCGATAATGTCGTACCAGATGCTCTTTCTCGAGCGGTTCCAGTGAGTGCTATTAGCACATCTGATGCTATAAAGACCACTAACGATTCCTGGTATAGTAACATTTATAATGGTTGCATTAACAATCCACAAAATTTTCAAAATTTTATTGTTAAAAATAATAAATTGTTTAGGCTTAGTAAAGAAAAATGTCAATTTACTACAGAATTTTCTTGGAAAGAGGTTATACCTAGTGAATTACGTGAGCAAGTCATTTTTGAAAACCACTCCGAGCCTATAGCCGGACATTTAGGCATTTTCAAAACTTATAGACGTCTTGCGTTACGTTACTATTGGCCCGGCATGCATAAGGATGTCGTTAATTTTGTGTCAGCTTGTGATAAATGCTTATCTCACAAAATACAAAACCATACAACTTTAGGCGAAATGGGACGACCTAAATGCTCTCAATGCTCTCGTCCATTTCAAATGTTATCCATTGATTTGATGGGTCCTTTACCTACAACACGTAAACAAAATTCTTATATTTTCGTGGTTACATGTTGCTTTTCCAAATTCTGTTTAATTTTTCCTATTCGTAATGCTACCTCACAAATAATTACAAAAATTTTAGAAGATTCGGTTTTCCTAGTACATGGAGTCCCTCAGACTGTGTTTTTAGATAATGGAACTCAATTTACCAGTAACCTCACTGAAAGTTTATTTAAAAAATATAATATACCTAATATATATTTTACGCCTAAGTACACACCTCAAGTAAATACCGTTGAGCGTTACAACAGAACAATTATCACTTGCTTGTCAACATTCATTGACGATGACCAAAGATCTTGGGACACCAAAATTTCATCTGTTCAGTTCGCTATTAACAACTCCGTCAACGAAGCTACTGGTTATACTCCGTCTTTTCTTGTTTACGGTAGAGAGCTAATCACTTGCGGTTCACATTACGTAGATAACGAGGTTGCCAATGAAGTGACATTTCTTCCCCGTGATGTTTATGCCGAAAATCTGGGATGTTTGTCAAAAATATTCGACAACGTCCAGTTCAAGCTATGGCAAGCTCACGTGAAAAATACGAGTCATTACAACTTGAGGCGTAAACCAGCTGAATTTAAAGTCGGTGACGTTGTCATGAAAAGAGCGTACGTTTTGAGCGATAAAGACAAGTATTTTAGCAAAAAGTTAGCACCGAAATATATTAAATGCCGTATAACTGGTAAAAAGTCACCTTTAGTGTATATTTTAGCTGATATGTCAGGGAAAGACCTAGGTACATGGCATATCAAAGACATCAAATTAGCTAATAACTATTAATTTGTTCTATCATGTTTACTAACAGTTGCAATACCCATAGCGCTGTGTTCTATATTATCTCTCATTTGTTGCATTAAACTACACGTTTATTTAAGTTAATCAGAAATAATTGCTGAAAAAAAAAACTTAGAATTGTGTCTGCCATAGCATTCTAGTAATGTTTACTACGGCTGTTCGACTGGGATAGTATGTTTGGATATTATGAAAGGTGATGTATGCAAGGTAAAAAGATGAACGTATTACTTAATAATGCGGATTTTATTATTTAAACAATAAAGGAGTTTAATAATAAAATCCTTGGGAGCGCGAGCGGGTACTGTAACGTTGTACGCGTGTTTACAAATAATTATTTAAAATAAAAATTATTAACTAAATAAAAATTTAATAATATAATTAAAACTTAAACCTACACTTAATTAATACTAATATATACAAACAAAAACACTATTATACAAACATCACTTACTGCTTACAGGGGTCACCAATTTAAAATACTTAAGCATTATTTATAATATAACTAGCAGAAGTTGGTCAACACAAACATTGTCTGATTGCGCATTTTGACTGCGACATTTTTTTAAAACCCGTCCGGTCAGTTTAGTAGCGGCCGGTCACTTGCAGCTCGGCACCCGCCATTCGGCAGCCAGACTAATCAGAGGACAGACGTAGCTCTTCTCAGCGCGTTTTTTTTAAAACTCTGTGTTCTGTCTAACGATAGTACTTACGTAGCTCTTCTCAGCGCGGCACCAGTTTGAACTTTTTTCTAAATTCTGCTTGTATTACAAATACTAAATTCTGAGTAGTGTTGAAGACCCGTATATCGGTAAGTGGCGAACAATTGTATATTTTACAGTGTATGGTAGCTTTTCCTATTTATTATATGTGGTGGACATTAATCCTCTTTTCATGCTTTTATTATTACTTTGTCAGTGATCAAAATTAGCAACGTAGTTTTAAATAACTTTCAATAAAGTAGTTGGCTTTGCAATTTAATAAACTTCTACCCTCCACATATCATTTTGTAAATCGTACAATTTCTTTGTTCAATATTTTAACCTAATTTTATATTGTACTCATTTTCTCACTGCTATATCTCTGTTCTCGTGACCATCAGCCACATTCATTGCCTACCAGGTAAAGTTAGGTGCTTATTTTCCGCTTCATCACCCTGGGAATGGCAATTGGCTGGTCAAGGTCACCTCCTGAATAGCTACTTATTGCACCTGTGCTTCTAGGGTTCAATACTACGGTTTGAACTTTCCCATCGGACGTCATCCGCTGCGCATCACCCTCCCGTGGACGTCGTACGTCGTAGCAGTAGCAGCAGCGTTCAGGGGCCTACCACACCTGCCTGCCTACCCCAGCCAACAACAAGGGAAAGGAAGTAACACTGAACTTTACGACCGGAGAGTTGGAACTCGGCATACGGCCTTTTAACCCATCCCTGGGATATATGTTTTTTTTTTTATTAATATATGCTAACGAATTGAGTGTCCGTGTTTTATTTGACATGAGACCTTAACCGTTACAATGCTAATAACATCTATCGATTCCCCAGAGTGTCGTTCAGAAGATCTTTTTGCTAACATCGACAAAATTTCTTTAGCCCTCATTACATTATCAGATTATTTTCCGAATCTCGTTTACATTTCCAGATAAGTACCTACCGGTGGCATGTTTTAGTAAAACAAGGCTTTGGCAAAAAGGAGACGATTGCTTTTTAAATTATTTTCTTTATTTTTATTGATATAAACTAGTGCTTGACTGCGATCTGCGATGGTAAGCATTGATGCAATCGTTGATGCTGAGGCGCACCAGTTTATTAGGAGCCTATTCACTCTAGCTTTGAAGACACCTTAATTATAATCAGAGGGGTCTAAATGACAAGTTAAAATGCTTAATCTGGGCCGTCGAAACTAATGAGCCTCACCACTAACAATTTCATCACTGTTTGCCGCTAGGTGGGGTCGCAGTCAAGCAATAGTTTATAGCAAATAAAAAAAAATACATAGGTACAATCTTTTGCTTTAAAATATTAAATGTTATCATCATCATTATTCATTGACTGCCTTGCCCACTGCTGTACCTATGAGTCTATTTTCTTGTATCAACTTGGCCTGGATCCAGGTTCTAAAACCGACTGCTTATTATCTCACTTTCTATAGTAATTTCATTTCACAAAAGTTTCGTTCAAATCTTACTCACGATCAGCATTATAGGAATAAAACTAATAAAATAAGACAAAGCATTCAACTTTCCATAAAATAAGACTGAATATTAGATTCCTGAGATAGTTGATCGCACCCAAAGCCCAACCAGTTGATTCTCCGAAGCAATAAACACGACTTTACCCTACAAGCCGGCTTTACCTTTAAAATATGGCTCGGTAAAATTTAACAGCGCTTTTAACTGCTCGCCCGCCGATACGTAACCGCGGCTTCGTGTCAAAACAATGTTGGAAAGTACGGGAAAATGAAGATTACAATTTAACCCTGGTTAAAAAATGAACGCTTTATTTTAATTGGGTTAATTTACCGCTCGCTGTATAATAGGCAATCACTGTTACGGCGTCATGCTGACGCATTTCAATTGGCTAAATGTACGAAGGGATTTTGCCACCGGAACATTTTCTGATCTGATTTCATCGAAGCGACGCACGCCGGATGCCTCTCCGCCACCCTGTAATCTGTAAATAGCCTCAATGACTCCCACGGGGTCGAATGAGGTAGCAATCTCGGCTAAGAATCTACCAGCTACTAATCTTTCTTTATTATTTTAACCAGATTTAATACACATTAAACATGGATAACGATTATTTATGTAGCGATCCTTTCATAATATTCTTTAATTTATTATAAGCATTTATAATAAATTAAAGAATATTTTTCAATTAGGATCTCGAACAAATAATGTAACTGTTGAATTATAATTCCAGACAGTAATTTTAGTCTAGAATCGAGATAAAAGAACAACAGCTCTGTAATTTAGACTGACGAATTTGGCCTTTAATGTTCAAACTAAGTCTGAATTGTTTAAGTTTACCTAGAAATTAATGAAAAATTCAACTTATCCTCCTTTGTAGCTTAAAATGAATAAAACGAGGCCTGATAGCTTTATCATTCGAAAGTTTAAGCACTCACACACCTAAAAAAACGAAGATAGTAATAGAAAATAACGAATAGTTGATAGTTTATGGCCAACGCGAGACATACACTAAAAAGACTCGTTTTACGATATACTTATCTTAAGCAGCTTGGGAACTTTATGGTTTTATCACAAGATAGCTTGTAAAAAAACCCTGTCGAAGTTTTATCTACTTCAGCAGAATATATAAGAAAATTATGGTAGAATAATTCGATACCATTGAAGCGTAACAGACGAGATCACTGCCATATTGTATTGATTCAGACTGAATTCGTAATTTTATAGGTATCATTTTATTAGACAAAAAAGGTCACAGGGATAGACGACATTCTCGACAGACTCAAATATTGGAATGGGTTCAAAGCCGCAAATAATATCTAGTGGAGCATAACACCCGAATATGATTTGGGGTTTTGCTCCTACATTTTGCAATCTACACTATTGTTAGTACAGCAATAGTTCTATAGTTCAAATTAATTTAATAAATAATTATACTCAGTCATCGCTCGTAACGAGAATGTCATCCCCACTAATGCCAACACATAAAAAAATACTGATATTATGATTTGAATTTCAAATTTCGAATTCGGTGTGAATATTTTTAGTACGATTCCTTCATTGGTGTGTTGCGCACGTATCGTTATGAAGACGAGCATGCAAAAATACTTTGTGAATTCTATGTAATACGATTTTTACATTGAAATACATGATACCTACATTTCAGAGGGAGCTGCACGTTTTTATAATTTACATCATTGATACTGACTTTATACCAGTGTAACGATGGAGCCACGGAATTATATATGAGTACTGGCTAGTTGGAAATAATAGTCTCAGTTGTTTCAAATGAACATTGTATTTTACAAACATATTTAGTTACTTCATTGTCCGTTTGTCTATTACAAAATTAATGAAATACCTACATACATAAAAAGATTTATTATATTGTCAGAAATCGTTCTATAATGTTATGTTATATCTGAGTATGGTTTCCGCATTTAATCCGGTGAGGACCATGATACGTAGAATATTTTTCTATTTTAATGCTTATAACAACTAACATTGATGATTCAGTGGTAATGGCCCCGACTTACGAGTTGTAGGTTACGAGTTCGAACCCAGCTTGGCGAATGACTATGTTTAATTTATTTCATTACCACTGACTGTTCTCAAAACGATGAAGGAAAACCTCTAGAAGAAACCATTCAAAATGCTGATTGGGTCATCACCAATTCGCACTGGGCCCGCGTCGTTGATAACGGCCTATCTAATCTTCGAGAGAGAAAGCCCTATGTCCCAGAAGTGGGAAAATTATAAAGCTGATAATAGAAATACCCTACTGCTTAACTTTTCTTATTGTCCTGTATTTTGCATAGAATGGTTGCCTAATCTTATATATAAAAATAAAAAAGGATAGAGTAGGGTAGAGTAGGG
This sequence comes from Mythimna loreyi, assembly GCA_029852875.1. Lineage (NCBI taxonomy): Eukaryota > Metazoa > Arthropoda > Insecta > Lepidoptera > Noctuidae > Mythimna > Mythimna loreyi. The sequence goes on along the minus strand of CM056784.1, from coordinate 16,562,777 downwards.
TAGAGTAGGGTAGAGTAGGGTAGAGTAGGGTAGAGTAGGGTAGAGTAGGGTAGAATAATCTGTCGCCGGGAGCGAAGCCGCGGGCAAAAGCTAGTACTCTATATGACTGACACTTAGAGGGTACGGCGTTTTCATGGTACAAGTACAATCATTATTGATCAATCATATAAATTTCGATAACCAGCCCACTATGGACGGCATATTATGAAATTTTTCCATAACTTATGAAGTCAGTAATTCCACTTAAAAATATTTATATTCATATTTTAGATTGTTTTCATAGATAGCTATGCATACTAATACTTACTAATGAACGAATACTAACCAACTAACCACCTAACTATCTACACTAATATAATAAAGAGGTAAAGTTTGTTTTTTTGTTTGTAGGAGGTAATCTCTGGAACTAATGGATCGATTGGAAAAATTTTAGCAACAATAGAAAGCTGCTTTACTCCCGACTGACATAGGCTATAAATTATTTATATAACATGGATGTTAACCGAGCTATCACTACAAGAAATTTTCCGCGGACGAAGTCGCGGGCAGAAGCTAGTTACTAATATTCACTAGTTTTGTTACATAACTTTTAATGTTGGTTCAGAAGTCTAACAATTGGCATACAAAGGAATGCGAATTCAAAGCAATCTTCCATTATCCTGGTAATACTTACCAAAACGAAGGATTGCATCGCTGAAGTGGCAGTGGGCGGGATGCATACGCGTGGAGAACCGATGGCGGTTGGGGTGGAAAGGTTCTCGAATGGCGACCGCGTACCGGACGACGCTCCGTAGGCAGGCTCCCTTCAAGGTGGACCGACGCTCTGGTGAAGATAGCGGGATGCCGCTGGTTGCGTCGTGGAGATCCTTGGGAGAGGCCTATGTCCAGCAGTGGGCGTAGTTCGGCTGACATGATCACTTACCAAAACAAATATACCAACTGAAAAAATTTGATTTGACCGAGGCGGATTTTGCCCGAGCTGCAGGCGACAGTGTTATGAAAACGATTGATGCTGTAACCAATTTCTATATGCATCAAATTACATTTTTCCATACACTTATGAAGATATTATTTATATCTTCATAAGTGTATTGAAAAATGTACACGGGTTGATGCGCGACTCGTGACGGTCGCTTAGCGCCAAGCCTAATAAAATAAATTTTAGAGGAGGCGAGCTTACACATTTTTACACACTAGTGTGGAAAAGTGTTTGAAAACGATAGTAATATGAGCAGTTTTCAAGCAAGTGTATTGATAAAAATCATTTACCTACATAGGGTTGCTTCGTGGTCTTGTAAAACAAACAAACATGGAACAGATTTTTAACTTATTTATTCAATATGTGCACAGTTAACGAGTAGCTCTGAATTATATACAACTTATAACATAGTTACTATTTCAGGTTACATTTCGTTTAGATACACTTCTAGTGCTGATACCTAAAATTAGCGAACTAAAATCGATGAGTCTGGCTTACCAATGATTATTCTTGTCGTTGGGTCTCGGAAAGGTCAAAGGGTAAATTAGAACAGCCAAAAAGTAACATTAACATAATTTTTCAACATTATGATGTTGATATTGTATGACATTAGTAAAAGTTATCAAAATGAGTAATAGCTCTGTAACTTCGAATAAAACTTTCGAATATGTCATTAATCTAGGTTGAAATATCTTTAAAGGCAATCCAAGATAATTCAGATTACATTTTTCATAAAACCCCTATTTTCAACATCGATTCCAGTAACAAATTGCTTGAGAAAAACCGTTTTTTCCAGTAACATGAAGAATAGGTAACTGAGAAGTATCAAGAAAAATTAGATTTTGATCGAAAGTGATTTTTCGTTCCACGTGAAAATAAATTACGCGAACAGTCTGCAGGGAAATTCATGATGGCAAAAGTTCTAATTTCAAAGCCTTGGGTACTGGAAAATGAAAATTGCTTCTCAAGTAACTGTAACTTAATATACAGCCTACATCAACCCAATCAGTCGTATTACGTAACATTTGAAAGTGAAAACTAAATGAGATACTACTGGATACAATTCGAAACAAAAGCCTGAACAAAGAAAATACAATTGTAGAGAATTTAAACAATAGACAACGTAAAAGCAGATTAATTTTGTAAAATGTACAGGTTGTAGCAAAATTGGTTGTTTGTGATCATATTTCAAATACCTACTGTATCCTTGCGTGGAAAGGAACAACTTTCAAGAAAAAAAATACAGGATGACCGATATAAGTGAACGATATTTAAGTACGTGATTGTAGTCATGGTAACAAATAACTTTTACTATGTGAAGAAACCTGAAATCGTGTAAAAAATCCAGCTGGTCAATATATTTATGTTCGCCTAACTGGTCAAAATGTACTGAACTTGCTGATTGTGGTATCGATCACTAATTATTTACCAGTCACCCTATAAAAACCAATATCTAAGAAAAATATTCTCAACCTCAATTCAATCAGCAGATAATTAAATTATACGGAACGACAACTTTTTTACATACAGTTTTATTTTGGTAAAAAAAGCACAGAAAACTTAATATTTTAGGCTCCATTCACACCAAAGTGCATCATTATTATCTCTTCGATACGACAGGCTATAATAATAAGAACATACAATTCTACAAAAATTGTATCGAAATGGAAACATATTGAGCGCGAAGTGGTATAGGCAATACAATACGAAATATATTATTTTTTTCAGTTGTTGATGATTTGGACACAGCATATTCGGACATAGTGTTCGAATTGACACATTTTTTTGACAATATTTTTTCACTGATGATTTGGACGCCACCAACTTTATTGAGGCTAAAAATTAAGAATTTGTTACCCGAAGTTGCTGCCTTAAATCTAGCCTAAAACAGTTTTGGTAACGCTTTTTCTTCCCATATTTTATATTTAAAAACTTTTTATTTGAGTGCACTAAACCGTGTGTGACCGAATCGTCAGTGAAAAAAAGAATGTGTCATTTCAGATACTATATTCGAATATATGGTGTCCGAATCATCAGCAGTTTATTTTCTTACAACTGATGGGGTACTTATTTCTAGAACCGTTTATTCCAGTATATGAACCTATACATCTAAATATACATACAAGATAAAAATGCTATTCAGACCATATTTACAGAACTAAGAAACATTTTATACGTACATTTACCAACTTAATTCTACATGTAACCTGGAAGCACACAGAAATATAGATAGATACATTTTAATTACAAATCTTTTAATATTTTACAGTTGTTTTATTATGTGTTTTTTTTAGTAAATTATATTTTAAAATGTCTATGTTCAAACCGTTACATTGTCTTAATCCTGAATCATTGGAAATATTTATAGACATACATTATTGTGTCATTATTTACAAGTTTTTGTAACACAAATGGTTATCCATGAGAAAATTCTTTGAAAATCGAATCTCTACATAAACACACAAAAGAGGTAACAGAGTTGATACAAGCTTGTAATATTATAAATTCATATTTTACTCATTTATTTTACTGTATAATTTTGAATTATAATACGTTCAGAAAGACTTAATGGCAAGAAGAACAATTTATACAAAAATATTTGTTTTTAATCCAAATTATTTGCTTTTCACAATTTATAGATGCTTAATTAGCGGGTTTAATGAGACTAGCTCTATTGAAAAGGGTTCGTAATTAATCAATACATACTTTTTCATCTAAACACATTTTTAACGATGCAAAATTAAAATGAACTAGTAAATAAATTAAAATATTCATTACCCACAAGAATTCGGAATATCTTATAAACCATATTTGACATACACACCTACACTTAAAAAAATAAGTATTATTTTACAAATTTATTTAGGCATTTGACCCAGAATATACGTATGTTAACATATCAAAGGGAAAAATGTACAACACAATAGCTATTATAATATGTTTTAACAACACATTTTATGTTACGTTACAAGTCGGAACTTTCAAAAACATCATCTGATATATAACGTCCCTACGTGTCACAAAAAAGAACATTCAAACATAATTTACCATGTGGATCTGAAAAAGGTTACATAATTTTCAGAGCGAGCATTCTGTCTGCGTACATTAAACTTAAAACCTTCATATAGCTCAATGGATGTATAACGAGCCAGCGTGGAGATGTCGATGTTATCGCATTTCCCCGAGGTTGGGGCATTAAAATGAAATTTGCGTTCGTACAGAGAAATAATCTTAACACATATCGACATGGTAAAAATACTTCGTTCGTAATGCCTCTTTACTTACGTAGCTTAGTGTTTATTGTCTCCCAATATGAAGCTTGTACAGCGCCTAGTCCATGGTCCTCTCGTTGGCTACGATGTGTGGGATATGTACTGTTTCTATCAACACTATACACATATATTACAGAAGGGTTTCACTGTGGTTCACGTGATGGGGGCGCATGACCCTTCGAAACACTTGAGTCCTGGCTCACAAGTCCCACTGAATCCGCCGCAATCTTCACCTAACGTTCTTGCGCATACTTTACAGCATCTGGAAAGAGAAATATGTATTAGAATATGTCTGTGTTCCTGCCGATCCGAAGATTGCGTATTTTTCAGTTGTAATTTCGTGGCCTTGGGTCAACTTTTGAAAAGATAGAAGCAATAACGATGAGTTTTAGAGCCAAATTCACCAATAAAACTAATCCTAATTATCTTCTCTATATATAAATATGTAAAAGGAGAAACTGACTGACTAACATATCAATACACAACCGAAACTACTAGAACTAGGAGCATGTAACTTTGCACAAGGCTTCCTTTTATGGCGTAAGCGAGCACTAAGAAAGGAATTCACAAAATTCACCCCCTAAGGTAATAATAATAATATTCGACAACCTTCACACAACGCCGTCTAGTCTCAAGCTAAACAGAGCTTGTGATATGAGTACTAGACAACTGATAAAGATACTTATATATTTCTAAATACATACATATTATAGATAAATTATACCCAGACACAGAACAAATGATCGTGCTCATCACACAAACATTTGTCCTGGGTGGGAATCGAACCCACGACTTCCGGCATGGCAGTCAGGGTCACTAACTACTATTCTGACAGGCCAGTCAAAAAGCCTGGGGGCTTAGAAAAAGTCACATTCTCACTAACGATAACGAAATTCGAAACTCCGAAATGTATGGAACTGACATATGCCTTCGAAAAGTAACGTGGTCAAATGTTTTCGATTCGCTAATTGTTATTAGTTGTTTATACGTCAAATTTGACGTTTTAATTCGATAACCATAGCCAAGAAGTTGTTAATTTATCGAACTAATACTTCGACTTATCGATATGTTAGTCGATGTCACTTTGTCTACCATTTTGTGGTCGACATCGTTAAGGCGAAATCGAACTTAGAAATGGATTCGACACGGAGCGATTGCCACTTGTCTAGAGCCCCTGGTTTGTCATGAAACGGAGGTCAACATTTTGAATGGAGAAACTTAAGTACAAGCGGCTGAAGCCGCTGGCAGAAAGCTAGTTTAAAATTAAACACGGTTTGAGCGTCGGATCGTGATTATAGCTTAATTTTATATTCAAAACAAAACTTAGTTTGTGATTTGTTTTAAATAATCGCGACTAGTTTTATTGGTGAATTTGGCCTTTAGTCAGTAAAAGACTGACACAGTCGCTCCGGGTCATAGGCTGAACCAGGATATGACGAGAGATCGCCACTGAAGTTTAAAGAGCTGAGCTGTGTGATTATCCAAAGAGTTATCGTGGGCCTGGAAAGCAAAAGTTGACTGAAGGAATTAACTCCTTTATGTAATCTGCAGTATTTGAGGCAAGCGTTGTATGGGGCTGGCCTGGGGTTGGATTTTAACCAATGACCAGACAGCGAAAACTACCCATTGTTCGTCGTCTGCAAAACCGCGAAAGTGTTGGATGGAAATCAACTTGCGACCCTCAATGCCACCATCGGAGGTTGAAGCGTGAGACTTGTTACCGAGGTCTTTAAGTGATGGCGTGAAGATTAGTATTAGTTCTCGCTGAATAGTTATGAAAAAAATACACATAAATCACAAAGGTTGATCTGCTGCTCATATTTTAATAAGGAATAATCCTTCATTGAGAACAGTATTGCTGAAAATAAGTATAGTGATCATAATAAAAATAATGATCAAAATTGGTTAACCTTGAGTAGACCCAAACAAAAGCCTGTTTGTCCGAATATCTGATATTTCGATATTCTGATATTGCAAAAATATTTAAAACGAAACAGTTCCCAGTGGTGCGTCGATTGCGCTCGTTCACTTTTTGTGGTATTTACGACGAAAAATATATTAATATAGTTTTAAAGTTCTTCAATATTCTGCTTGTAATACAAAATGTTACATTATATAGGGTGTCCCAAAATTAACGCAAGATTTGAATTTGCCGCCATTTATGCAGTATAGTGTTGCCAACCCTAAAAACAAAATAAATCGACAGTTGACAGTTTAGGGTTAGTAAAAATGGAGCGTTACGCAATAGAACAACGTGTCTTCATTGTTGAGCAATATTTCAAAAATAATGAATGCTTGGCGGCCGTAGTTCGAAAATTTCATACAAAATATGGTTGGAATAGTGTTTTAACTTCGTCAACTGTGAAGCGATTAATTGAAAAATTCCGAGAGACAGGATCCGTGGGAGACGCCAAACACACTGGTCGTCCAAAAACAAGCCGTTCAAATGTCAATATAGAGGCAGTGCGTGCGAGTGTCGGTGACAATCCAGGAACCTCAATTCGGCGAACTACGGCCGCCAAGCATTCATTATTTTTGAAATATTGCTCAACAATGAAGAAATGTTGTTCTATTGCATAACGCTCCATTTTTACTAACCCTAAACTGTCAACTGTCGATTTATTTTGTATTTAGGGTTGGCAACACTGTACTGCATAAATGGCGGCAAATTCAAATCTTGCGTTAATTTTGGGACACCCTATATTAAACTAGCGACCCGCCCCAGCTTCGCACGGGTACTTATATTGAATATATTATGCTGTATTATGCACATAAACCTTTCTCTTGAATCAATCTATCTATTAAAAAATCCACATCAAAATTTGTTGCGTACTTTTAAAGATTTAAGCATACATAGGGACAGCCAACTTTGTTTTATACTATGTAATGATGATGATTTTGCTTAAACTCTTGAGCTCCGAGCGAATTCCGGCGTTCGCACATCTATTGTATTTCTACTATGTATTTAATTACTGACTCGAAAGGTTTTCAAGCTATATGTAGCATACCGTGATTGTGGTAGAAATTATATCAAACATATAAAGACAAAAGAAATATATAACACATCCACTAGAAGGCACTATCAACAACGTATCATTCCCATGTATACTGTGTTTCGTGATCTGCATACCAACCAGGCGTCTTATCCATTTTTCAATTGACTTATGTAACGATAGACAAGCACGTTCATAAAAACTATTAGTCAATGTACTAAAACTGAACTACTGTTAATACAAACGACCGTTGAAAAGAACTTTAAACTAATGTCATCAATTTAAAGGTGCAGATCAGCAAAGTCGAGTTTTTTTTTTGGTTACATATGCCGCCGAGGAGAAGGACTATTGAGTGACTGGTGGTACAAGGAATAGTTGAGAGCACCACGAGAGGCCACAAGAAAGGTAGATTTAAACTTTATTGTACACAAAAAAGTAACAGAACTTATAAAAAAACTTAAATCTCTGCATAAAAGCTTTGTGCAAATCAGAAGCGTGAAATCATTAAAAAAAGGTTTAAGACTTAAAAAGGCGGTTTGACCGGTTTGCACATCAGTTAAGTAACGTCGTATTTCAAGCACAGTACTGTATTGTAAAATCATTGCCGTCAGAAATTCAGAATATAGGTAACGCCTCGGGATTAGTCTGCGATGGAACAGTCCAGGGGTTTATTTTTTCATAAATTCCAATACAAAGAATAACTAAGTAATCATTTATTGCGCAAAAGGAAGATTTAAGCCTTTAAGTAACATCAGTGAATGAAACAACAAAATGACAATGGCTATTTGACATAAATAAGATCACTGTCCTTCAAACTAGTAATCAACCCTGTATCTTGAGGAACATTACAAAGTTTTCTGTGAGACACTTTCCTCGTACGGTCATGATATGATTTCTTTATGTAATGATATGGCAAGGTGATTCTTAATTGTATGAAAAATAAACAGGAACGATCAACAGTAGACACTTGAATTACTCAAGAAATTAGCGTACCGAGAAATTGATCATGAACCGGAATTTGTAAACAATGAACAAAAAAATTGGTTTCCAAAGTTGAAAGCAAAGAGCAAACGACACGAAACTTCAAAATTACTTTTAGATTTTTTGTTTATATTTATAAATCGTGGCGAACAAGTTTGCCGTCGGTTTCCAGTAATTGCATTAGTCGTTCGGCCGACTTCCTACTTTTGAAGTTCACGGGCAAACTTCTACTAAGTGGATCATCCCTTGGAAAAGTTACTAAAGTTTTCGGCAAAAGCCAACGTAATTACCTGAAGATAGAGATTTTGCGTCAAAGACTAATTTGGTAGCGCAAGAAATAATATCTTTGTGGTAAAGTAATATATTTTTATCGTTTATTGGAAATGGTTCTCCGTAGAAACGTAATTACAGATTGTCTTTTCGAGATAAAATATGAATGGTAACTGGCAGAGCAGAGACGATCTTAATCGGTATAGCGGTCGGGAGTTATGGATCGGACGGAAAATACTGCAGTAAAACTTTAGGAGTTTTGGTTTAATAAATATAATAAATGTTGTAATATACAAGTTATGTTAAACCTAACATTACAATAAACAAATTATATTTTACGTATTTTAGTATTTCGAGCATTGAACAGTATCAACTTTTTTACTAGTAATCACGGTTAGTAATTGACAGGTCCCAAAGCTGTCTCCGAAATAGGAAATTTTGTAACCTGCGGTATTTGGTGTCAGGAGCCTATGGTCAAGACCCTTTATCTAGGAATTTTATTTTATGGTAGGCAAAAATCATCGAAAGACGGTTCCCGCTCTTGGGCGGAGTGGGAAACAGTGTCAGACTCTTACTGACTAAACAACCTATCCCGTTTCAACATTGTCTTAGTCCCAGAGTCCCGGTGTAACGCTTTCGCATCAACCCTCGGCCCCAGGAGACTATCTAGGGAATGTGTGGAGGTATTGAGTTGCAATTAAAATCATATACTCAAGTCTGCGGCAAAAAAATACTTCACAGCTTCTAAAGTTAACAAAGAAAAGCGCAAAAAACGATATGTTTTGACCATTATGACAAAATCGGACACGCCTTTTCGTTCAATCACAGTTCAGAAGAAACTGTAGGATGATTTTCCACCTCCAAACAAAAAATAAAGAAATATTTTTAATTAACCAAATACATAAAATGAAATAAGTTTAGTAAGTGTGTACGTATTATTGGTATTTTAAGTTTTACTTGTTCGGCATAGATTTAACCTATGGCCTATTAAAAATAGCCTGGTGACCTACATTCACCGCTGCTGTTAGCGAACGACGCCTCACTAGCAACAGATCTTTTTTTGGAAGTCGTATCTGATAATCAGTTGGTAGATTTGGGTATTTATTACACAAGGTTATTTCTGTTGTCTGATTAAATACTTTTTTTTAACATCAAAGAGATTAAAAAAAAAACAAAAAGTTATCAAAAGGTTTTTTATTTTTGGTAGGTAGGTAAAAATGTAATGTATTTATGTAGTTATCAAAATTTTGCCCAAATACCTAATAAATTACTGATAAAGTATTTTTTATACACTGTTATTTTTTGGTCGTTTTAATTCCAAGAAGGAACATGAAACACTATCGATTTGTTGATGACAAAATTAAAAAACAAAGGTACGTTTTTTTTTCTAAAACTAAAATTAATTTACGCTAAAAATGAATTCATGGTATCTTTAAGTAAAGAACTTACTGCTGGCCGAAAAGTTGACTGGTTAAAAAGTTCTTTATTTTTTCATTACATCTTTACAAATCGATAGTGTTTCATGTAACGGGTTGATCATCCACGGGATTAAAACTACTAAAATTTTACAGTGTATTTTTAACGTTAGCACAGAAGTTTTTTCTTTTATTATTTTTTACTATTTATTTAGCTATTCCTAGGAAGGCGTCCAGAGTTACATCATAAACATGTTAAATCTGTGGCCATATAAATATTTGCCATATGTATGATTCACACTCACGACCACTCACTACAAAAAAAAAAAATGTCACTGCTCTCCTATAACTCAAAAGGCTGCTGGAGAAACGGGATTTTTTTTATGGTAGGTAAAAATCATCCAGTGACAAATCCAGCCTTTGGGCGGAACGGAAAACTCTTGCAAGTTACGACTTAGTGTACTAACTACACCACTACTTCTTACTGACTAAACTACCCACCCTATTTCTTACCCCTCATACCGGGGTCGGACTTTTCTTTCAGAAAACGAACCGGGGCCCCAGGAGGCTTCGGACCTGCAGTTGGGCCTATACATATTTGACCTATATCTCACATGATGGTAAACGATGATGTAGCGTTCACCATGATGTAGTGTACTATTTGTTATTCGATTTGGCGTAGTACACCCACAGTAGGAGCAAACTATAACAAATAGGAGAATTGATAAGGTAAACGCGGGATTGGGAAGACCTACTCCACAAAAAAGACGCAAAAGATGATGCGTTGAACGCTCGATCAAACAAACATTCGATATTTTGAACACTCGATGTATTAAGTGTGCGATGTATTGAATGTTCGATTTAATAACAATTCGATATTATGAACGTTCGAGTATTTAGACGTTCGATTTATAGTGGTCGATCAATTGATATTCGACTATTTGTTATTCGATTTGGCGTAGTACACCCTCAACAACCTACCCCGTGTCTACATTGCCACATATACCAGGGCCAGAGCCTTCCTTTCAGACGCGAACCTTTGGCTCTAGTTGGCTTCTACCCTTCTGCAGGAAAAAACACGGGTGATTTTTAACCAGTCAAAATTTTACACACCCTGCCGTTCAGCTCAGAGAGAGAGAAGTTATTTGATGTATTCCCAACCCAAAAAAAAAGGTATTTTCAAATGAAAATACCTTCAAATATTTGACGTTACTTCGATTAGACTAAAAAGGTGCAAGATCAAACAGATTCAAATAAAATCGTTTTTTTTCTCGCTGCTTGTGTGTGATCTATATTTTTATTATACATACTAAATTCGGCCAGTGGCTTCGCCTGCGTTAAAGTAGAATATATATGCCTTTAGTACTCAGTGACTAAGTAATATTACACTGGTGAAAGATTTTTTTTTAATCAGTTCAGTAGTTTAGATTTTGATTTTTAATTTAACTTACTTTTTAACTGACATCCACTACGCATCCGCCAAAACTGATATTCACGAAAAAAAAAACAAATTTACTATATTTGTAATATGAAAAACATAAAAATATATAGATAACTTTCTTTTTGTTTATTTCGCTATAAAACAAAATGTCTTTTGAATTTGGTTCTCAAACTTTTTGACCAACAAGTGTCACGTCACAGTCGTGTCAATTCGAAAGTAATATTATTCTTGACAACTTTTTTTTTTGTTTATATAGGTAATATGAAATTCAACTGCCCTGTTAGACTCGTGGTTGGACATGCGCGGCTGTTGTGCATGGTATTTTGTGTTTGATTTACGAGTCACGCAAAAAGTGCTGTGGAGATTTTCTATTTAGAATTATTCTGTGAACTACCATGGCGGAACGTGTGGTACGGTGCAGTGACATACGGTACAACGAATTGTGCTATCATATGCGTCTCGCATCCATCGTGTACCCGCGGCTCTCAATCTACTCCTGCGGCCGGCATAATTTTAGCTACAAGCTACAAAGAGTTATAAAGAGGACTTTATAGCAGACTAGCGACCCGCCCCAGCTCCGCACGGGTGCAAGCAATCAATTAAACATATTATGCGTGTATTATACATATAGTCAAAGACAAAGCATTTATTTGTATAAAATGTGGTACAGAAGATGGTAACATTTATGTTATAAACGCAATGACACATTTCGGCATTATCTGGCATACAAATATAATAAAATATGAGATGCTTGGAAAGCAAAACTCAACCAAAGGAAAATTTATAATTTCCTTGTACTACTTCCTCTTGATAAACTGCATCAAAATTCGTTGCATAGTTTTAGTTCATTAAGTCCTAAGAAGACCTACACACCTATTGCCTTGTCTGTAATTACGGTAGTCGAAGATTTAGATATTAGTATACAGAGTGACAGATAGCGGGAAGCTACATTGTTTTATACTATGTAATGATATAATATAGGTAATTTCCTCCAATTTTTTATGTTCCTAAAAAATAAATATGTAGTTCCTTCCATTTTCCGCCCTGAACGAGTTGTTTCAAAAAGCTTATCTCTTCATGTATTTCTGAACGGTTTTCTCTTACATTTTTCAAACAAATCCTTTCCCACGTTCGGACATTTTGTTTCACACATAAGAAGGATAAAAGGGGATGTCGAAATAAAATATACGTTTCAAACGTGTCAGTGGTTTTGCTGTCCATATTTTGAAACAAAAATATTAAATAATCCATAATCTAATATTATAAATGCGAAAATAACTATGTCTGTAATTTCGTTTATCTGTAATGTTTTTACGTTTAAGTTGCATTCGTTAATTATGATTGAAAATCCAGATAGATTTTTAAAGTAGTGAATTCATCTATTGAATTCTCTCGTTCTAGGGTGGAGCAAGAGGGTATGTCTTATACTGGCTATAACCATACTTATTTCCTTCTTTACAGTACGGTCGTCGGATCTTGGCGAGTTTGGCTCTGCGAAAATTATATAGCACTTTAAAACTCGTATATTTTTAGTTGTTACTGTTGTTACATAGTGTTTTGCTATTTATTTATTTTTATTTTTGTTCGAGTTTTCAAGCGATAAAATTCTTAGAACCTAACTTCACACTCGCCAAGATCCAACGGCTGTACTATACCTTGCGTACGGCCACTTCTTTTGCTAGCATTACTGCTCCGCAGAAGCAGGCAACTACTGTCTATTTGTCCTCGATCCAGACCATGATCAGGTATGAGTGTTTTCCGCTGTCGATCCAAAATATGGCGGTGCTTCGCCCAAGCGGGGCACATCCTTACACGCTTTACACTTCTGTGTCTTTTGGGCGGTCTTCATAACGGTGCCATCCGGGAGTTTCTTCTATACCGTAACAACCTGCGTCACGTGGGAAATGAAGATGCTGTGACGTAAAGTAAGGGACGTACTACCATGCCCGAATTAGAAATAGATAGAATCTTGAAAATTCTGGTATTAAAAATATAGAACATTCTTAATCGCGAAATAATTTCCGACATTCAAGTCGGCGAAAGCGCTGGAAGAAACTAATTACAGACTATTCAAAAGCTTTTAGTAGTTTCCTGAAACATTGGAAAACAAAATAGAATGAAATACTCGTATTTCGCTAGTACTGCTTCAATTCCATGAATCCTAATGGTCTGGAACTCAGAATTTGTCTTATTTCTAGGAAATCTTGATGAAAGATTCAATAACATTTCTTTTTCTGAGAATACAATTCAAAATCCGATGTATAGTGTTCCAAGTTATTATAATGTTCATTTTTCTTTTCATATACAGTTCATACTTCTTTGAAATGCGTTTCCTCTTGACATAAGAAAGGCTATCAGCCAGTATGCATTTAAGCGGAAGTTGCAGACTTATTTTCTACACAAATAGTGGATTTATCTCAGAGAACCCTTTTATTTACTTTATCTAACTGTATTTATGCACATATTATATCAACAATAGGTTTATGTTTAGTTGAAATATACGTAAATACATTTCTGCCCTTGTTTTTTTACCAATCTTTACTTTTTTTTCTTCACCGTTTCGTGTTGATTGGTCGAGAATGCATAAGACATTAAATTCACCATTGTATCTTTTTAATGCATGAAATTTTAATAAATAGAATAGAATAATACTTTATTGTACACCAAAAAGTAACAATTTCACAGAAACTTATATGAATGGGTACAAAGGCGGTCTTATCGCTGACAGCGATATCTACCAAGCAACCTTTAAATAAATAATACTGATGATAGGCCTTCTCCAAGCACCAACTTATGTACTGTTCCTGTGCGTCTCACATCCTTTAGATTCCGGCTATCGCCCGCGATCGAATTCCAGTTACGCTTATTCATTTTCATTTCATCAAATAAAACTAATGTTATATGGCTTCACTTACATTTGCAACCATCAAACAATCAACTTAATATTCGTAGTTGCACTTCACACAAAATAAACGTTTTGATAGCTGAAAACTTGTTGATTTTGATATGTTTGTTATTATTGTTGGAAAATGTATTGTGATATTGTTCTTTATTTTCACAACATTTTATTAACACATATAAAATTTGACTTATTAACTTAAATAGTGATAGTTGGTCGATTAACTGAATAAGGGCACGCCACAATTATGGCGGTAAGTCCCCTCTTTGAGGCGCGGCTGGAAAGACCTCACGGCGTCCTCACCTTCCGCATGACGCAGGTACCCACCGGACATGGTAAGTTCGGGAGGTACCTGCATCGTATTCGTGCGAAAGGGACGCTCGGGTATCGCCACTGTGTGGCCCGGCCGGAGGACACGGTGGAGCATACAGTAGGTGTGTACCCCGCTTGGGAGGAGTATCGCCGTGTTCTCGTGGGGGTGATCGGCGGCGGCGATCTCTCGCGTCGGGCCTTGGTGGAGGCCATGATCCGGAGCGAGGAGGGGTGGCAGGCGGTCGCCTCCTTCTGCGAAGCAGTAATGCTAGCTAAGGAGGAGGCCGACCGCATAAGGCAAAGGCGCACACGCCCTAGGCACCGCCGAGATTCCGATCCCGATTTCCGACTACCGTAGGCGCAGGCTTGCGGACGGCGAGCATTAGGTAGCTTGCCGTCCGGTCGTCTGGTAACAGTCCGGACCAAGCCAAGTCGTCGACGGCGCGCTCTGTTCCCGCGCGCCTCAAGGAGCTGTCAGCAACCGTAGGGACTCCGTAAAAGGGTTGAAGCGCATTGGGGCTCAGGGTCTCTTTCTGAAGGCTTGGCGCCAGTGCTGAGGGCAAAGAAGGAACGGGGTGGGGTTTTTAGTCAGTAAGAGTCTGACACTGTTTCCTGGTCCGCCCAAGAGCGGGATTCGTCATTGGATGATTTTTGCCCACCATAAAAAAAAAATAACTGAGTAAACTTTGTGTAATTTATTCATCACCACTGCTCTCAAAACGGTGAAGAAAAACATCGTAAGAAAACCGGCATGTCCTAGAACCAAAAATTTGAAGACATGTAACATGCACTGACTCTGAGCCCTCGTAGTGGATTACGGTCCATTCACTTTCCTAGAAGGGAGGTCTGAGTCTCACCAGTGGGAACATTGTAAGGCCGATGCTATTTAATGCCAAAAAAATCTAACAAGCAGATGTTTTTTCGCAATTTCAAGTTTGGTCCCAAAATAAAAGTAATTAAAACATGAAAAAATTTGCCAATAAATCCCTGTTCTTCAAGATCACTTTTTATTAAATAAGTCTCTTTGTGCTCATAATAAAGTATCTTTATTTTTTCCTTGAGATACTCTCGGTTTATAAGCCCGGGTCTAAGGACGGTAATTTGATTGATTCTATTTTAGGCCTTACAAATAACTTGGCTACCGAGACGTACTTAATTGGAAACTAACGTTAATAAAGGCTCTTTGCTTCAAGATAATGCCCTTAAGAATTTCCTTATTGGAAAATATGACAGTTTGACAGAACATAATAATAATGTACGTCATTAGTTTGAAGAACAACAAAATTGAAAATTAACATGGGGTACTGTGTCTATTTGGATGAGGATCCGGGCATTGGGAAGCTTAGGGCGATTTTTGCCTATCGTTGGCGCTGGTTTGCGGACGACAAGCAGCAAATAGCTTGCCGTTCGCCCATCCGGTAAGGACTAAGCACAAATCAGGACGTAGTCTTCTAGTACAGCCTAGTATCAGCCTTATAACGTTCCCAAAACTGAGACTCAGGCTTCGTCTCTAGGAACGAGACTGGGCGGTAATCCACCACACAGGTCAATACTCAATACTTTATTGCATTCCATATTATGTACAGTGTGTTGTGGTCAGTGCGGGTTGGTGAAATTAATTACATAAAGTAATGCGACTGGGGTGATGGAATGGGTTTTGAAACCACGACCTACAGCTTGTATGTCGGGGCCACTCGGCCACCACTGCTTTCAGTAGTTTTCTACGCGTACTTCAAATAGTAGATAATTCTAGTACAGTATGCCTTGTTTGAAAAAGCGAGCGCAAACCTGAGTATATGGTCTCAACTCTCTACCTCCAAGATAAAGGGTCTTGACAGTCAGATAGATAAACGGATAACATCAAAAATCATAATTATAAGCGTTCTCTTTTTCCTTCTGAGATACGCAACCCTGATAGTCAGAAAAATATCTCCATAATTATAAAAAAATCGAGCTCCATTATTTCTCGAAAAATCTCGGCCCTTTTTCATAATCCTTGAACTGATTCCACTAAGAACCTTTAAAAGCGTACTTATAAAATAAACTTCTTTTGTAATAATTATTAAGTACTTCCTTCCCACTTTGGAATTAAAAATTTAAGAACATTAAGGGGTAACTAAAAGGGTTAAATTCGAAGGACATGACTTGGTAAGAGGTTACAAGGCTGAAGTTTCAGTTAAAACGGTTTCAATTGATTACTTAGTCCTAATGAAGTTAAAACATTTATTGATTACCTATAAAGTTTTAATTAATTGGAGATTTAATTTTGGGAACGTGTTTATCTGATTACATTGGCTTTGGTAATTGTTTTTATTTTTACGATATTGATGATAATTAAGATGCTTGTGGGTCTTTCGAGGTAGGATCTGTCTCTACTAGAAGCAGTAAGGGCTAGTGGAGCCAGGAATCTGGAAGAAAGTTTGCTTTTTCTGTGAGACCATAATGGTCCAGAAGGAGGCCGAGCGGAACGTGAGAGGGCGGATTGCACTCGGAGAAGAAGACGTCGCGGAGGCAACCGCCTCGATGCCTAACGCTCTGGAACCCTGCCTGCATCATCTTATGCAAGTGGGACTTTGAGATCACAGGTGCTCAGAGTGGGGACTCTGGCCGCCCATCGAGTGATTCCAAGGAAGACGGTGGCACAGTGATCACTCGCTGCCGTGCTCAAAGAGGCTCAAGGGAGACCGTTAAACAATCTCCTCATTGATGTACCCTAACAGGCGTTGCGCAGAGGGGGTTTCGGAATAGTTGTTTAAGAAGTAATGGCGTCCCTTCTATGTGCGCCTTAATGGTGATCACTGGGGTGATTTCGTGAGGTTGGATGATGAAAAATTCACACTCCCCGGATTTATACCCAAAGTCCGGGCGCCTTTTGAAAGTTTCCCCTCGGAAACAAAAAAAAGGTGCGGATCTTGACTTCTCCATTCCTCAAGCTCCTCATGGTTATGGTTTCTCTAGGTCGCTTCTTACTAGCGACCGTTTTCAGGGGTCCATCGATCCCCATAAATAATGTATAACTTTAATTTGAGTGTTGTTCAAAATAGAAGAAAAGAAAGAAAACTCTTTATTTTTCTTTCTTTCTTTTTTTTTACTCAAAATAACTCTCTTAATAAACTATATATAAATATCAAAAAGTTAGCTCACCTGCAGGGATCCCATACAACGATCCCCATGCCCGGACAGCCGCTGGGCTCCAGCACCTCACACTCCCGGGGGTTGCAGACGCAGTCCCACCCCCGCACCGCCCCCGCTACCACCACCACCGCCACCATCGCCAGCCAGCTGCCTCTGCTCATAGTGTTGCGCACATTTCACCAAACGACACCCACTACACTGCTATAGTGTCCGAGGCACATTGTCACACATTTGTGTTGGTGAGTCAGAGTTGGACACAGGTTGGGCGCATTCTGTAACAATAGAGAATTTGGAATTAAATAAAATTACAAACAAAGAACATTTTAAAAAATCCGCCATATTAGATTGAGATTGGTGGATGTCACATGTCTTCGAATTTTTAGTTCTAGGACATGCCGGTTTCCTCACGACGTTTTCCTTTACCATTTTGAGAATAGTGATGATGAAATAAATAACTCAACGTAATGTACCAGCTGGGTTTAATACCACAACCTACAACTCGTAAGTCGGAGCTACTTGGCAACCACTACTCACTGGGTACAATCCACACTTGGCCCGCGGTGGACCACGGCCCATTCCCTCAAGAAGAGGTTTAAGAGGTTTTAGTCCTAACAGTGGGAACACTATAAGACTGATGCTATGCTGCTATGAAAGTGACGTCACTTTATTTGAAAGTTTTTTTTTTAACAAGAATTTATTTGATACTCATATTGAACGAGTGTATTAAAATTAACTAGTCCGCCATCTTGAATGATTCGCCATGTTGGATTAAAATTAGTGCCATACAACTAAAGACGTCCACTGCTGGACATAGGCCTCCCCCAAACGTCGCCATAACAACCGGTCCCGTGCGTCTCGCATCCATAACACACAACGCATAACTAACTATGCATTGTCATCCAAATAAAATATACAACATTTTAGCTCCATTGGTTTGGCTGGAAAGTTTTGTTGCAGGATTTTACCTTAAGCACAAGTCGTTGCATACAAAGATTTTTTAAAGTTTATTTTAAAGAAAAGAAACACCCATACAATTATAGTCATGCTAGTGTGAATGTTTTTAGAGTTTCATTGCTAAATGGCAAAAAACGGAACCCTTATAGATTCGCAATGTTTATCTGTCTATTCGTCCGTATCACTTGACTTTTTTCCGAAACTATAAGAATACTGTTAAATTTGGTGACTAGACTTCACAAATCGCAAACTGCAATTGGTACGGAACTCTCAGTGTGCGAGTCAGACTTGCACTTGCCCAGCTTTTGTACTTAATTACAAAATTTCTGAAATTGGTTAAAATTTAGCCTAAAATACTAAAAGGCCTTTAATTTATTATTATATGAAAAAGATCAACACTAAGCCCTCTAAACATTTTCTTAGAAACCAGTTCGAATTTAGCGGGTAAAGTTATTACTTATTACCCGACTGCCAAAGAAGGAGGGTAATGTTTTTCGAGTGTATGTAAGTATGTATGTATGTCTTTTCCTTTGTGACCTCCTGTAGCCTTGTCGTTAGATTTGTCTTGATTACGGGAGTGTCATAGGATACATTTTATCCTAAAAGTCCCACGGGATAAAGACATAATAATATTTTTTCTAAATTTCCCTTTAAAAAAATATGTATGCGGTATCATTAGATTCATTTCAATCACGGGAGTAATTAATATAGGATACGTTTTTTCTCAAAATTCCCACGGGAACATGTTAATTCTGCGTCAACTTAAATAAAAACAGCTAAAAAGTTATAAATAAAAAAATTATTATTAAAAAAACAAAATACCCGACTGCACACTAAAAAAAGAGTAAAACAAGCCCCACAATACAAATTTACTGAATATAATTTATAAATGTTGATGGAAAGCATCGCAGGCGGGGACCACCTTGACCGCCACCAACGAAAATTCTGCTAAATGGTGCACAACAGAAATGACTATAAATAAGCCTCTGTTGGTCCCCGCCTGCGATGCTTTCCATCAACATTTATAAATTATATTCAGTAAATTTGTATTGTGGGGCTTGTTTTACTCTTTTTTTAGTGTGCAGTCGGGTATTTTGTTTTTTTTTATTTATTCTTCATGCAACACAAGGTACAAAGGCGGACTTAATCCCTTAGGTATTCTCTACCAGTCAACCTAGGGTGGTAAAGAGACAATATGGTAATTGCACAAAAAGAAAATTGTATTACGTTTAATTTTGATTATTTACTATAATAATAGTTGTATATTCAATATCACACCAAAGAAAACGACTTAATTTGAAATGCCTTCAAATTTTGATATTACCTTGATTTACTCTGCAATTGTGTAGTGAAAATTATCAGTATAAAAAATATTAAGGGATATGTATCCTTTAAAACTCATTTAATCACTGTTGAATTGAAAGCTTTCTTACTCATTCCCCACAATTTGCAATTTTTGAGTTCAAATCTTAGTCAAAGTTATGAAATCATTTCACTTTCATTGTAAAGAGTCATAAGATTAATTAAATTATATTATTATTATATTATAATTTAACCGTAAAAAAAACTCATAGATAAAATACACAATCTTCCAAATAATATACTTTTTATTTTTTAGCCTATACTGACCCACTGCTGGGCAAAGGCCTCGAGTGATTGACCCGCCCAAACTCATTTTAACCCGACAACCTTATTCCCCACGTCTGCGATTCCCGTATTATATATATAAAAATGTACCAAACTATAAATTATTGCACACGAAGTGCCGTATGTTTCGCTGCGAGGTTGGAACCCTTCCACGTCTTCTTCGTCAGGCGCGCACCGTTCCCGCGCGCCTCAAGGAGTTGTCAGCAAACTGCAGGGGCCCTTCAGGGTCGAAGCCTCCTGGAGCCTAGAGGGTATGTGAAAATTGTAACGTCGACTCCAGAAATAAGGCAAGGAAGGTACGGGGTAGGTTTTTTAGTCAGTAAGAGTCTGACACTGGTCTCCCGCTCCGCCCAAGAGCGGGTTTCGTCATTGGATGATTTTCACCTACCATAAAAAAAAAAAAAAAAAAAAAAAAAAAAAAAAAAAAAAAAAACGTCTTCTTCGTCAATACACGATACACGACACCTTACGGCCAAAATTCTCCTTTGGGAAAAGCCAAATGTAACGTAAATGCCAGAAACATTTAACGCCTCCCCTAATTGTAGTTAAACTAAAATGGTACACAAGCCACAATTTCAGAATAATAAACGTAAGTAATTACTTACTTTTACTTTAGAATTTTACTTCAAATCAGATTCAGCTGAAATGAAACAACTTATTCTAGAATCAACAATAAATTTCAAAGATTCAACAATAACATTTTGTCTTTTATTCCCGGAAATTAAATGTCAAATCTCAACAAAAATCATTCAGAAACAACTAATTTCCGCTAAAATGAATTAATTGATATAAATCAGTAACGAGCGAAATAAGAGTATCTACTTTAAGTTTTGTTGTGTAGGTATATGGCCTCAGATTTCAAATATCTTAAAATATAATATGTATATTTCCGGCAATCTGTATAAATCAGGTATTATTATACAATACCTGGGGACTCCAGGCAACGTATGAAATATTATGATTATTATCGTCCATTACGTACTTTACCCATGTAATTTATAAAATTCCTAGGGATTGTATAGAGTACCAACGGTAATGTGTAAAATAAATAGATTTCGGTCGGCCTTGTCGGGGTGCCCTGAAATTACGTCACTTCCTTTCCTGATCTCATCTTTTATACATATTACAGGTTATGCATTCGATATTGTATAAAGTATCTAGGCAAAGTATAAAATAAATGATAGTTCATGATATTACTTACACGTTTAACGTATTCTATACATTGCTTAGGCATTGTATAGAATACCGGATTATACAGATTGTCAGTAACATATTATTAATATAATTATATAAAAATCACTGCCACTTTTCGTTGTAATTTTATAACTCAAGAATGGGCTCACTCTCACTTTGTTCGGACTATTAGTTGATGGTTTATGTGAAGTTTGCACAAAATCTGTCGAGCGGTTCCTCATTTATCATATGTTCTATTGCTGGGAGCAAAACCGCGGGCAAAAGTTAGTTATCATTATCATTACATAGTATAAAACAAAGTTGCTTATTGTTTATGTATGCTTAAATCTTTAAAAGTACGCAACGGATTTTGATGCAGTTTTTTTAATAGGTAGAGTGATTCAAGAGGAAGGTTTATGTGTATAATAAATGCATAATATATTCAATATCAGTATCCGTGCGAAGCTGGGGCGGGTCACTAGTATAATATAAAATAAGTTTGCTGTAAAAACAAACCCAGTTGTGGATTAAGCTTATCTTTGTACTCCATCTGTTCTATATTTGGTTGAATTTGTGTTTAAAATAAGTAAAGAATATGAGTACACCATTACAAACAGCAACCGATTTCCTTGAAACAGAAAGTCTCCCTACCAAATCTTAATACAAAATTACATCAAAGAGATTAAATAATACCGACGCGATAAGCTTGCAAAACCCTCCCATTGAAACAATTTAATTTTGAACACAAATAAGTACTTAAATTTCTGAAGCCGTCGAATTAACGAAGATCGAAGTGAATGTATAATTAGGCTTTTAGCACGATAAGTAACCTTATCTTAAGTAAGATGATGTGATTGCTCGTTGGTTAAGGCACCCGTATGTTATGCATGAGGTTGCAGGTTCGAAACAGTTTCCGTAGCTTATTACTTAACAGTAAGAAGTGACTGATTCTCACTTCTTCTTCTTCTCGTTTCGCTTTAGATCACGACCTGAACCAAGGCAATTCGCCATCAACGAAAACATAGAGGCGTTTTGTCCAAATGAGGTAACAGAGACAAAGCTTTTTTTATGGTAGGTAAAAATCATCCCACGACGAATCCCGTCCGCGGGCGGAGCGGGAAACAGTGTCAGACTCTTACTGACTAAACAACCTACCCCGTTCCTCCTTTGCCTTCTTCCCAGAGCACCAGTATAACGCTTTCGCACCAACCCTCGGCTCCAGGAGGGACAGAGACAACGCTGCCTCGAGTGTTAACCTGGGAGTTTCTTTCCGCCAAATGCAAAATGTATGGTAACAACCTGCAGCAGGCAAAAAATAATGGCAATATAGAAACTCTCTAACCGCTCTTCGAAGGAGACTTGTCAGTGAGCTTGGAGTACCTAGCTCTGGGTGGTTACCGTCACTGTATTCATACAGCTATGAGACCCTGCCAGAGTTACACAACTATCTGGAAAGCAGATAGATGAATACAGGGTTCTACTAAATTAATTAGCGAAACTTTGCAGACATGTTGGGTAACGTGATTTAATTACGGTTAAATACAACAAGACCACATAGCAGCGGTCACTGACCTTGTAGTAAGTAGTTTTTTTTTAAGATATAAACCATTGCTTGGCTTTTATCTGACTCCCCTTAAACGCCAATTATACATACATCTTTAATTGTAAACAATGATACAATCGTTGATGGTGAATTGCACAGAATTATTAAAACCCTTTTCAGTAGCGTTAAATAGTCTATATTATAATTTTATTAATTGATATTAGGGTTAACGCTGCGTAAAGCTGTCCCTGTCCACGCGGTTACATACAAAAGTGCTCTGTTCAAGCTCGCCGCGCGGGGACCCGTCATGGGCTGTCGCGCCCTAAGCGTCTTTTGTTACATAATAATACATTAATATTCTCCATCGATACGACTTCATGCACACACTTAAAGTTGAACTAGCGACATTGCATGTGGTTTCCTTTACGGGGACTGCCGCAAACTAAACACGCGCGACGACACGCGCCCGGTGCACGCGTACGTCCGTGCGTGCTCCTGCTTAATTAATTGAATACCAACATCAACGACGGCGTTCGCTTGCGGCTTGAGAATTTAACGCAGCGTTGACCCTTAGTTTCAACAAAATAGCACCTGTCTGGGTTTAAACGCATGACCTACATACAACTTGTAAATCGGGGCTGTTGCCACCGCATAATTATTTCATCACGAACCGTCTGGTCTCAGGATCCTTCCTTTAGAGCGGAGGTTAGTGAGACTTTACACTCTGTCCGGCATACCCTTTACACTTATTATGCTACAAAAATCTGGTATTTTTTTATTTGTTGTTCACACCTACCACAGTGTATTTAAACCAAAGGTTGACTGTAAAGAATGCCTTGTTGCATTAAGTCCGCCTATGTACCACTACTGTACATGAACATTAAATAAATAAATAAGAATATTCTAAAGCATTCTAGGTAACCAGATAATATTGCCATTACCTTTCAGATTGCTATTAACATACCTAGGTTCTCTCATCTAAGACAACAATTACTGTTGAAGCAAGTGTGTACTATGTGGACACTTACTAGCCAAGTGTTCAGTAAACTTGATCAATTACTTTCGAGGTGTTTATAGATAATAATAATAATAATAATGGCTTAATAGCCAAGAGCCTCGACCAACACCTTAGGAGGCTCTCGTTAGGCGGCTGGATCAAGGGCTTGATTCAGAAAGCGGTACTCCTGGACACGGCTCGTATAGTTAGGAGGTTCCTTTCTCTGGAACCCTGACCGCCGGTAGCTTGGACCCTGTTCCCGATACCGGTGGGACACTATTTTTTATATTTTTAAATGTTTTTTTTATTATTTATATTTTAAGAAAATATTTAAAAATGTATGGAATATGTTACAATTATAAATAAACGGAATAATAATAATATGTCCACAACTATCACACAACGCCATCTAGTCCCAAGCTAAGCAGATGTTTATTAACCTTTCGAGTACCGTAATTAGAGACATAATAGAAAGACAATAAGTATGCGAACACCGGCATTATACATGCAGGCATACAGTCTATTAAACTCTGAAGCCCTGGGGCTTAAGAATTTAGAATTCAAGCATGACACTAAAGGCCAAATTCATCAACAAAACTAATCGCGATTATTTAAAACACACCAGAACTGCGTTTTGTTTTGAACGTAAAATGAAGCTATAATGTCGATTAGACGCTTATGGCCATGTAAAGAGGAGAGATGAAACGCATGTTACGAAAAGAGTTTTTGAGTTTACACGTAGATGGATGGAGAGGAAGAGGGAGGCCGAAGAAGAGATGGATGGATTGTGTGAGAAGTGATATGAAAGAAAAGGGAGTCAGTGATAGTGTGACGGGTGACAGGACAGAGTGGAAGAAAAAAACATGTTGCGCCGACCCCAAGTAATATGGGATAAGGGTAGGATGATGATGAATCTCGATTAGACGCTTGTGTTCAAAATAATCGCGATTAGTTTTATTGGTGAATTTGACCGTTAGTACGGTGCTACGGAATTCTAATTGATAAATTAATGTTTGCTATTTTTTTTCATACAATAGCGGCCTATTTCGGCGGGAATTTTCGGAGGAAATCAGTTAACTTGTGATTATTAGCACTCTGATTGTTTGTGGGTATATAAAAATTAAAATTTATCAATACCGATTCAAAGCAGAAAATTAATAACAATCAGTCTTATCGCTCTGGGCGGTTGGTGCCAGACAACCTTGGATTTAAACCTAAATCTTCAATTAACTTGACAACTTTTAAGCTACTAACTACATTAGTAAAATCAACTAAAATCAAATCCTACTAAAACTTGGCTCATGGCTATACTCTGTTGTCTAGACTTAAAATGAAATTCGGTCTTTTAACTGAAAAAAATATACACCCACTTCAAACGACAGTTCTAAACAGTATGAGAACATAGAACTATAATCTGTGGGCGATACGATCTTTCTTGTTCTTTTCGAGTTGTACAGTTTTATACTTTATCAAATCTCTGTTAAACGAACACAACAATTTGCATTAACATGATAATTTCATCAGCTTCAGTTATGGATTTAACTCCGGATCCTTAACAGGAGAAAACCCTTTACCGCCTAAATCAAAAGAAATATACCTACCTAAAAACATATGAAGACCTTTGATGACGACTCAAGTTTTTATTATTTGAATTTTCCTCGTATTCGTAATAAAAAGCACAGTGTTTACCTCGGGTTAAAGAGTTATTTAACTCATTTTCACCTCTAGAGTAACAATGTATCATTAAATTACAATAAAAAATTCGAGACATGTGACAACCACTAATCCGGGTTAGTTCACACAGTGATTACGGCCCATTCCCTCTTTTAAAAAGCAGGCCCGAGCCTAACAGTCAGATATAATTATTACCTACCAAGTTTAGTTTTCAAAGTCCGATAAAACTAAAGCGTCTATACCAGCAGGAATCAGTTTAAAATAAACATCTAAGGAACACGTATTCAAAGTTTGTTTGCAGATGTATATCTAAGTTATATTTCCAATTAAAACGGTATAGTTCTGAAGTTAAACAGTTCTCTAAGCCCCTATTACTTTTTGTTTGCTCTTGGGTATTTTCGATTGTAACTTACTGTATTATGTTACGCTTTTGTAATGTATGTCTTTCAAGACTATTACGCTATGTTAAGCAATTTATAGTTGGAGTTTTGTAACTTTATTGTTAAGATATATAGATAAAGTAAACTAACATATTTGAATGGTTTACGCAGCGCGTTTAAGCGTTACTTCGTTGACTGCTGAGTTGCGTGTTCCAAACGGATC
The DNA here is from genome assembly GCA_029852875.1 of Mythimna loreyi. Lineage (NCBI taxonomy): Eukaryota > Metazoa > Arthropoda > Insecta > Lepidoptera > Noctuidae > Mythimna > Mythimna loreyi. The sequence goes on along the minus strand of CM056784.1, from coordinate 16,536,489 downwards.
CCGCTGTTTGATGCGGGCTTGTGGATGGCGAGCAATGGATAGCTCGCCATCCAATCTTCCAAAGAATCCGGACCAAGCCCAGTCGTCGACGGCGCGCACTGTAACCACGCGCCTCAAAGAGTTGTCAGCGAACCGTAGTGACCCTGCAGAAGGGTCGAATCCAACTGGAGCTAAGGATTCGTGTCTGAAAGGAAGGCTCTGCTCTGGTATATGGCAACGTACATATACGGCTGGCTACATGTCGTCTGGTAGCCCGTACCATTTCTGATCCCTAAAATCTCTCACAGTTCACACTCTCCCTGATGACAGATAGACGGTAAACCTGCCTGTCAGGTAGACTTCAATGTAACGTCTACCTATGTTTTGCAAATACATTTATCTTACTCCTAAACCCAAACAAGAAATATATTTAAAAAAAATAGCATAGGAAGTATTTTTAGATTGTCTTTCTGTGTTCAGAGACACATGAACACGCATCCGTTGCCACCTGCAAATATTTTTACAACCTTTTCCACGATGTCTTCTACAAAGGAAATGCTGAAGAATCTTTCGTTTTATTTTTCCTCGAAACGTAGAGGGAAGTTTGTGACCTTTTTACTTTTTCTATTAATATACATTATGTTTTCAGAGACGAAAGTTCTCTTTATGTTATTAGCTTGGTTTTTAGTTTAAAATAAAATATTACTTGCGTCAGAACTGCTCTGTTTTTACTCTACTGAGTACGGTTGTCATAACAACTAGGTATGTGAAATATTTTTATGGTATGCTTCTTTGATATATGACACATTTTTTAAACTTCGCCCTACAGTAAGACTTACTTATGTAACGTCCCATTCATAAAATAAATAAATTTAGTGTAAAAGCATTTATTTCAAGCTCCCATACAGCAATCACAAAACAAAATAAAAACCAGAACACACACATATAAAAACACATACTATCGGATATAGCCAGCAATATAATATCTGCTATAGCAATGTCCAAACGTGTAAACTCACATACACAACACATCTAGACTTCTCCTTTCTGCCCTTGTTCCATTCTGTCCTGCGACGCTACACGCTACCACTCTGTTTTATTTTATACTAGCTGGTACCCGCAACTTCGTCTGCGTCTTTTTTTCGCAATAAAAGGTAGCCTATGTTCTTTCTCAGGGTCTAAAGATTGTCTGTGCCAAATTTCATCAAAATCGTTTGAGAGGTTTAAGCGGGAAAGCGTAACAGACAGACAAACAGAGTTACTTTCGCATTTATAATATTAGTATGGATCACTCGTCACACAATCTATCCATCTTCTTTGGCCTCCCTCTCCGTTTACATACGGACCCCACACAAACAACTCACATTAACTCCACGCTGGAATCAAGTCCTCAATACGCAGCGGTATGACAACTCAATCACTGCGCCAAATGTGCAAGGCAGATAAGCGTTCAAATGGAAAACAAACAAGTACTACAACACATAATGTACAATATATTCACTTATCTTATGAGCATTGGGAACAACAATTTACAAAATTAAATCCCAAAGCGACTCGTACAAAATTATTCATGTTACACTTGAATAATCGTCAAACGTGCTCTCTACTCCAAAGCACTTACATTTAAATCAATGCTCAAATAGTCGTATATATCGGATATATTTTAGGTTTAAATCAAAACAAGTACGTAAGTAAATATTCAAAACTACAAATAATTCGCTTAATGTGGACTATTTCATCAGAAGATTATTAAAATTTGTCTTTCAGGTCTTTGTTTCCGTTCGTCGCCTCAGCAGAACATTTTAGCTCCATCTCTTCTGCAAGCAATATGCCTTCATGCACTACCAATTAAGTTTTGCAATTTTTCAGGCTGTGTTGGTAATCTTATTTGATATCTTCATTTCTGATCAAGTGTATATTCGTCACTCAAAGGGCAATGGAAAGACGCATGTTTGGAGTATTCTTGATGAATCGGAAATGAACATAGCGAAAAGAATCGCCAAATTTAAGTGACAATGTGCAGGACACATTGCACGCAGAACAGATGGCCGCTGGGGCCGAAAGATTCTGGAGTAGCGACTGCGTACCGGAAGATGCAGCGTTGGAAAGCCTCACACAAAGTGGACCGATGACTTGGTCAGGGTTGCTGGAATTCGATGGATGCAAGACGCACAGGACCGGTGTTTATGGAGGCGCTTGAGGGAGGCCTATGTCCAGCAGTGGACGTCTTTCGGTTGAAGATGATGATGATGTGAATTCTTATATAGAATAATAAAAAGTTAATTGGCTTTTACTAAAACAACTGATGAAATGGCTTTTAAATAAAAGCCATTTTAAGAGTCAAGCACAGACGAGTTAACTTATCAATGGAAGCCAGCAACTGCTATCAGAATGCAGTAGTTTATCTGTGGTGAACCTCGCTAGCCGATTCACGTCTACTACATTCTCTTTGTGTGAAATTGATGGAAAATTTCTACGTAATAGTGTTGTGGTTTTATCGAGTAGGTATTAGTTTTTAGATTGAAACATTCAAAGGTTTTTTTTAAGCTATTTAATGTGTTCGTCTTTATTGTAAAAATCTTCTGATGTTTCTCATAAAATAAATCTAGCAAGGTAAAGGACTGGATCCTTTACCTTTAAAGAACTGGATTGTGACAGACAAGTAAGTAGTACCACAAGCCAAGTTATGATCGTTTCGTTAACGTTGAACGCTTGGTCACGCTTGAATTTTTTCTGACCACGTGACAGAGGAATTGGAGACGTGCTGAACTCAAAGCGTTCGACTTTAACGAAATGATCGTAACTTGACTAGGGGTTTGAAGTTTCCCTACACTAATTTTGAATACCCGTTTCATCCCTTTAGACTTTTCCAATGACATAAAAAAAAACTTTGTGCAAAATTTTACACTCCTAGTCCCAATAATTTCGGCTGTGAGTTGTTATGTCAGTTTATCCTTCTATAATACGTAATATTTATCAAATAATAGTTTTTGAAAGTTTAAAACAAAAATTATCAAGTAGCAAAGACAGTAGAAGTAGATTATATTTCAAATCAAATCAAGACAATTGTTTCAAAATAATAAACCATTTCTCTTAAACTTTCTAATTTAAAAATTCTTATAACTTTTAAATTAGAAGCTCAAAAAAATAATGAAACTGAGAAAAGAGAAATGAAGAATTTTATTACATTTTAAAACATACGAGATGAATTACTCGTCGACAAAATATTAGTTATAGATACACGCACAAGCTCAGACAAAGATGATTAACAATTCAACTATTCCGAAATTCAACATTACCTCCTTAATTCAAGCAAGCCGTCTTATATTTAGAACAATTAAACTAATTACACAGAGGGAGAGATGAATTACTATCCTTGTTTGAAACATCTGCATAATATTACTTCAAACACAGGCACCCGAATGGGAGAAACGGGCGAGTGAATCTGAATGGGCCTTAGGCCCTTTCAGGCCCTGTTAGGGGCCTTTGCAAGATGTCTGGCGACAGATGGAATTCATCGTCCGAGTTACTGCCAAACTCATGTACCTATAAAAGCTGAATTTATGGTTGGAACTATGTCAGAGCGATTTGGTTTGATGTTACTAGACTTTGGCAACGAGGATGACGTTTATGTATCAATCTGGACCAGTGTTGCATGTTTCACAATGCTAATCAATTCTAACGGTCTATTGAAGGCACAGTAATAAGCCTAGTGCTGACCAATGTTGTCACTACAACTCTCAAATGGGCAATGGAAATTGTTCCGAAACTGTCATAGCCTGGTACAAAACATTCTAAGATATCTGTCATCAACTGATCTATAACGCATATTCTTAAATAAATAGAAACAAATAAAGAGTTGATTACTTAAAGTTCTACATAGGCTAGAACAACGTTTCTGCCACGTTGTTCTAGCCTATAGAATTCATTTTTTTAAACACACATTAAAATATACTAAATTAGTAATAAAACACAAAATTCTATTACTGCTTTCCTATGTTTTCCTTATCTTGTTTCTGCTCATCGCACGGCAATAGAACGCGCAAGATGGGCGTCTACAGCAGGACACCGTAGTACGCTGCAGTTAGCCGCCTAAAACAACATATAGTAGGACGCCGTCGCCTGCCAACACTGTATTAAACGCTTTTTATAATTGAAATACAGGCAGCAGAAGCTGTCGTGACACACTTCAACCTAACGCGGCATGCCATGGCAAGATGGAATGCTGTGGTATATACGTAATTAGTGCATGCTCCTTTGCTATGCCGTCCCAGTTTGCGTAGGTTTTTAGAATACATTGACAAACACTATACGGGTTTTTTAGCATTGAATAAAACCACTAAAACTCGCTACGAGTGTAGCTATGTGCTACGGCGTAGCTACAGTGCTACGACAGAGTGTTCCGCTCGGCAATATAATGGCGTGGTTTAAATAACTTCGTGACGTATTATTGGTTTTTACCGGCTTTTATTTTTCGTGAAACTACCTTTTCACGATCGAAGCAAACCAACAAAGCTATTTAAAAGGCCATTTAAAAAAATGTCGCGAGATCATAGTGTTGCGACATTTAAAAAATAATAGTAATGATACCAATACAAAAAATATCATGTATTAAACAAGACAAAACAGTGAATAAATGATACCAATAATAATGCCAAAAAAAAAAACAAAGAGCATAAGATATCAGATATATTAATTATTATTATTTATTTGTATCATTACAAGGTATAAAACAAAGTTGCTTATGCCCTATGTATGCTTATATCTTTAAAAGTACGCGACGGATTGTGATGCGGCTTTTTTTAATAGATAGACTGATTCAAGAGGAAGGTTTATGTGTATAATACATGCATAATATATTCAATATCAGTACCCGTGCGAAGCTGGGGCGGTATGTAATACACGGTAAAAGTATATATGAGATAATATTTTTTGAACAAACAGTGAACACTTAAAAATGAACATTTGACTCCTAAACTAAAGAAAACAAACACTTGTAGCTCAGGAGTCAGTTCCTCTTCGGAGGCTGTCAGATATATGTATACATGTCTATGAATATTGTCCCCAAGAATTGGCTACCGAAGGTATTATAATCATTACATAGTATAAAAAGTCGCTTCCCCTGTCCCTATGTATGCTTAGATCTTTAAAAGTACGCAACGGATTTTGATGCAGTTTTGTTTCTAATAGATAGAGTGATTCAAGAGGAAGGGTTACATGTATAATACATGCATAATATATTCACTACATTTCCCCTCTCGTCAATATCGAGTTGCATTCAGCCACGATATTTTAATTAACACAACACAAACCTAACAAACTTGCGTTTGTAAGATTTCCTCTCATTACAGCGCATACAACGCGAATGCAGCGAAGCATTATGCTCAGGGAACTAACGCCTAACCTCTAACCTCATTTAGCTCGGTAGTCGTGCAATCAATCAAGTGTAGCCATGGCGTACTGTGTTGAACTTTGAGCCTTATTAATATAGGTTTATTAAAGTACATAGGTACTAGTTTTGCTTAGCTCTCCCGTGGCTAATTACAAATTAGTCACGAGAAGAAAAAAAGGAATTGGTTGGAAGAAAGGCTTTTCCTCAGTGGGAAAGGCAATGAAGTAACGGGGTGGGTCTTTAGTCAGTAAGAGTCAGACAGCAAAGTTGACAATTTACAATCGTAAATGCAAGTACAAAAATAATTAAATGTTTAGTATTTGTTCAGAATTATATCATCTCAACATTAGGTCACGCAGGGATCAAATGAAACGTAGAGAAAATTATATTAGCTAAGTTCACATCTTCCAAAATAACAGAATTAAAGGAGAGGGGGACTTCTTGACCAAAAACTGTAAATAGTTCAGATATTATATTTTAACCTTTTGACTTTAATAATTACAGACACAATTAAATAACAATATATAACAATATATATTAAAAAAAATAAGTTAAAGTAAGCAAAAGTTTAAAAAATAAGTCACTTTTGAAATCGTAACGAATTTTTGAAAAAGATTGTAGGCGGTTTTACAATTTTCATCGCCGCATCCTATTCTATGGTAAAAATGATAGACATGTTACAATTTTTTAAAACGAGCAATCGAATCGCTTATGTGCCGAGGCTTTACCAATTGTAGAGATTCAACACAAATCGGTCATAACCTGTCTAGGCCCCATATAAGCACATTTTCTCTCTCTGCTAAAGCTGATGGATTTTTGAAATAACAAACAGAACATAAGTAGATTTTAATTCAGTAAAATTCTAATGCTCCACTCAATGATGAGTAGTTTTCAATAAATAAAAACAATTCGTAATTTATTTCATCGTCACTACTCTCAACGTGATGAAGGAAAACATCGTGAGGAAACCTGTTTGTCCTGGAACCAAAAATCGGCTCGTGTGGTGGTTTATTGTTTTCCCTTTCCTAGAGAGGAGGCCTAAGTCCCAGCTGTGGTAACATTATAAGTATGTACAATTCTTAACTGATTCAATATAAAAAGAGTTTACTTTTTAGAAACAACATTTTTATCTCTCAATAATATTATATTAAAATTAATATCATAAAGATCGATGATAGAAACACATTCAAGAATTCTGATGAAATAAAAACAAAGGTAAGTAAAATCCATTTAGAATAGGGGATAAGCTTAAAAGGAATAGATGATGAGATCGTATAAACTAAAAACTCTAAAAGCTTCTACTGAAGTTCATTTTAAATAATTTTACAAGTACAGTTTATAAAACTATTTTCAATTAATTATACACCATTTTTAAAACACTTAACTTTAAGAAGTTATTAAAAAGTTGATTGTTACTGCATTAAGTAACTATTCCACCGATGCTAAGCAGTGATGCAATCGTTGATGGTAAGACGCACTAGTTTATTAAGAGCCTTATATTCGCTTTATCCTTGAAGACACCCAAATTATAATCGGATGGGAAAACCTCAGGCAAATTGTTCCAGTTCATCGATGTATGCGGAATAAATGACGAAGCGAAACGCTTAGTCCGAACCGTAGAGGATATTGCCCGTACGTCGGGGTAGCCGTTAGAAATGAGATGGCGGAAGCGAGTCATATAATTTCCGCACACTCTTCAAAAAGCAACCTGTAAAACTCCGAAAGATTGGCTACCCTACACCTGTGCTCAAAGCTCAAAGTCCAATCTTCAAAGATTAAACTTAACCAAATCTGGGTCACCAATTAGCCTCTTCGCTCGCCTTTCCGCTAAGTCCGAAGCTAGGTGGCATTTTTTTGCTTACTTTCGCTATGTTTTTGCTCACACAAACTCATCATTACTATCTTCCTGTTCTTGACCTATATTGCTTGGGGTCAGAGCAACATATTTTTTTTCTTTCTTCCATTCCATTCTATAAACCGTTCAGGCTTGGTTCTTTTATGTCACTACTCACACAATACATGCTTTGGCTTATTTTCTTCGCTGACTAATGTTACTTACACCTGTATTTATAATAAAGTAATTTTTTTTTATGGTCGGTAAAAATCATCCAATGACGAATCCCGTCCTTGAGCGGAGCGGGAAACAGTGTAAGACTCTTACTGACTAAACAACCTACCCTGTTCCTACCTCGCCATCTATACCATGGCTAGAGCCTTCCTTTGAGACACGAACCCATGGCCCCAGTTAGCTTCGACCCTTCTGCAGGGTCCCTACGATTTGCTAACAACTCCTTGAGGCGCGCGGGAACAGTGCGCGCCGTCGACGACTAGGCTTAGTCTGTCTGGTCTGAGCGATTACCAGACGACATAATGAGGTAATTCTAATTACTTGTTGCCTAATTTCTTATTAAGTATTAAATGTAAGGTTAGAAATATTCATTAAAAATTTCAACTTTAAAATACAAGTTGTTATGTACAAATGGTAATTACTTTTCCAGTTATGTAATGGATGTCACAGTTGACACATTGGTTAAACGACTTGCAGCTACACTGCATGATACGAGTTAGATTCCAGTACAGATCGACACTGTTTCCCGCTCCGCTCAAGAGCAGGATTCGTCATTGAATGATTTTTGCACACCATAAACAAAACAAAAAAAAAGTACCTACAGATATGACCAAAGTCGGCAAAAGCTTTCACAAGTTAATTGAAAATGCATAGAAATCTATGAACCCTCCAAACATTCAAAGGATATAATTATATACAGGTATATGTAAATTGCAACTAACGGTATTTCAACGTTAAACAACTTGCGTATAGAAATACACAGCGGTATGATTAAATGGGGAACACACGTACGACTGAAATCAATCAAGCATTGCCTTCATAACGATGTCGTTAGGCAACGTAGATGCACTAGTAATGTTATTTTACTAGAGTAAAATGTTAGTATACTATTATAGAGTAAAATCTTGCTAAGACAGTTTTTAGAGTAAGTAGAGGTAGTACTTTATTAATTATTAATTTAAACTTCACGTACATACAGGTAGTGGTACATGGGCGGACTTAATGCTACAAGGCATTCTCTACCAATAAACCTTTGGGTCAAAAAAGACAACACTGTGGTAGGTGTGGAGAATAAATAAATAAGAGATATTTTAAACTCGAAGATACCGTGACTCATTGTACAGGGACAAGTAGAGGATAAGCGGTCTCGTGAGCGTCCACCTACGCATTGAACAGACCTCATTAGAGCTGCAACACAAACCTCCATGGTCCAGAGTCCAGAGGTCAGAGTTTTTGGAGAGAGGTGGTTTTTTTTTGGTTGGAATAAGCTCACCTAAGTTTATGGCCGCCATGGCTCAGGTACAATGGTCTGCATAGGACTATGTGCGGAAACCATACTCAGACATACATACATACAATAGGTGGCGCTGTAAAACACTACTATTGGTTATAAAACCATCTCACTAACTAATTTATGGACACCATTGAAATGGTAATAGGAAATCGTAACCACACTGGTTCTAAAACACATATGGATGATTAAATTTCTTGATTACGTAAATTAATTAGTGGTACGGTGTTACGTGTGTGCTTAATCAGTGGAGCGTAATTACTTTAAACTCGTTGATGTTGTTTTGATTAAGCTTACGTAAAGACAAACATTATTTCTCATAGATCCCGATTTCCAGCTACCATAGGAGCGGGTTTGCGGATGTCAAGCAATGGGTAGCTCGCCGTCCGAACTTCTAGTAACCGTCCGGACCAAACACAAGTCGCGCGCTTAAGGGATTTAACAGCAAACCGTAGAGGCCTTGCAGAAGGGTCGAAGCCTACTGAGGCCAAAGGTTGGCGTCTAAAAAAAGGCTCGGCCCTGGTTTAAAGGTAATGTAGGAAAGAGGTGGGTGGTTTAGTCAGTAAGAGTCAGACACTATCTCCAAGGGTGGAAGTTGTTACTTTTACCCACCATAAAAAAGAAAAATTTCTGATTCCCATTTTCAGTTAAAATGATGCTAAAATTAGTGCCTTTAGTGTCAGCGCTGTTAGTTGAAATTCCATTCATACATAACATTCGTCTTCATTAATTCTATGTTGATGAGATGCACTGACATACTCTCAACCTTTATAAAATAAAGGAAATCTGGCAGCCACAAGCTCCTAGGTTATTAACTACGGAATGATAATACCAACTTCTTACGAATTTGCTCGAAAACTTTTATCTTGAATCTGTCGGCATCTGTTCTACAAGCTGGTTTTACGTAGGAGCCCAGTTGGGTTAAAGCCAACTGGGACTATGGGGTATTATGAAAACGTCCCCCGGGACCATGGAACGAAGGCAAAATAGGAACAGGAGTAGGTTTTTTAGTTAGTAAAAGTCTGGTACTATCGGCCCCACCCAAGGATGCAAAAATATCATAGGAAGATTTTTACCCTCCTAAATTTACAAGCAATCTGTCCTATGTTTTTTCGTTCTATTTCAGTAACGTATGATTCTCCCGCGGATATATTTATTTCTGAATCGATCACGTAAGGAAGCTCCGAGAAAAACTATTTCGATTACAATTGAGGCATCTGATGAGTCCTATTGTGAGCGACCACGCTTCAGTGCCACCACAAAACTGTTTTAAAAGTTAGACGGACTATTTAGGTTTAAAAGTCACTGTAACTCTAAGATAGATTAATGATGATTTTAACATTCATTCTGGCTTTTTAATAGTCAGAATCTATCTTGAATTGAAGAACTACTAAAATGTTGGTGAAACCGGCATGTCCTAGAACCAAAAATTCGAAGACATGTGACATCACCAACCCGCACTGGACCCGCGTAGTGGAGTATGGTCCCTTTCCTAGAGAGGAGGCTTGTGTCCCAGCAGTGGGAACATTATAAGGCTATGCTATGCCAGGCTATGCTGTGCTATTAAAGTAAGTATAGTAAAAGCTAACTACTCACTAAATAGTTTATACAACTAGAACTTATCCTTTCAAAGTATTTATGGTTTGATCAAGCATAACGATTTAATAGAACCAAAGAGCAGCTCTCCTCATTCACAATCAAAATTGTTCCAAAACACAATAGATCCAAACAAAGAGACAGCTCAAAGTTTAAATTAGACACTGGAACTAAACACTGTGAGCTACATTACGCTTGCAAATGTGCTAAATTATGTGCGATGGGACATTCGAGCGGTTCGCTGCGCTACGAACGCCATCTAGTGACTTATTGTTAACTTTGCTGGACTTATGGATATGTAGGGATGGTATTATGATTTCACTGCATTACTGGAAAGCGGGGTTTTAGTTATGTTTAGACTTGGCACATTGTGTGTATTCCCGAAAGATTTAGACTAAGATACTTGTATCTTATATGAGGGTATTGTGGTGTTTCATTTTATTATAAGAAACAATAAGGTCATCGTAATGTTCTTAGTAAACCACGCAAATATAGTTCATAATAAAAAAATGATAGAATTCAAAATAATAATAACGCCACGGAATGCCATCTAGTGACTTATTGTTAACTTTGCTGGAGTTGTGGATATGTAGGGATGATATTATGATTTCACTGCATTATAGGAAAGCCGAGCTTTAGACTTGACACATTGTGTGTATTCCCGAAAGGTTTAGATTCAGACTCAAGTGAGGATATAGTGGTGTTTCATTTTATTATAAAATTACATTACGGTCTACATAACAAATACTATAGTATAAAACACGCAAGTCTATAATAAAATATGGATAGAATTCAAAATAATAATCTAATTACGACAAATCGTGAGTTTTTAAATAGTAGTCTAGGTGTGTTACTAGTTTATTAAGTTTTTTTAAGTTTACTTGAAGAATCGCTTGACCAATTTTGTGAAAACTTCACATAAACCAACTATTAAATAGTCCAAACAAAGCCTAGCCTTGGATATATGAGCCCGTTCTTGAGTTATAATATTACAGCAAAAAATGGCATTGATTTATATATATATCGATGCCTCCCACGTAAGTTGTTGTAACCCCAAAAATGCAATTTTACAGGAGAGCGTTTTAAAGATACTTTTTGAGATACAAGCCACATTTTTCAAAGAATCTTTTTGAAATTCGGTATGAGATTATAGTTTTTAATATGTTATCGTTTACTACATGTCATTACTTTATCATTTTAACGGTTTCTTGAATTTAGTTGTTACAACTGTTTATCGCGACATGAGGTCCTTGCAAAGTGTTGTAACTATCACGTACGTTATTATACACGGGAGATCATGTTATAACTTACTTTTACATATCTAGCATCGGCGTAAAATGTTGTATATATCACTTAACATAAAATATTTTTAAAATTAACAACGTAAATTGTTGTATAGGATCAATACCACATTTTAAATGGTTATCATAACAGTTAAAGATAAGATTGAACGGAATAGTAAGTACTAGAATATTAAATTAACGACATAAAAATTGCATGAGAGGTGCGACCGGCAGCGAATTCCAGCGTAATCTGTGGTATATGTCACATCACATACAACAGGCGCGCGTGCGCTTTTCCCCGTTGTAAACCATTGCAAGTAATAAATACTACAATATACGCCGGAATCGTTCGAAACATACAACATTATACGTTTCAAAAGTACCTTAAATAATAGGTTTTTTGACTTTTTGTTTTTTTGTAGGATAGTATACATAAAATTAGACACTTATACAAACCCAAAATCGCCATTTTGTGGGTTACAACAACTTACGTGGGAGGCATCGATATATTGATTGCAACTCTGTTTGCACCTTATTTTTTTTTAGTGAACAGTCAACGCCATTGAAGTCCTTCTAAGTGGGTCTTTTCTTGTAAGTTGTTTCAGAAAAAAATTGTCTCTTGTTTTCTAAAGAACCTTTGTTCAAAATTCCTATGATGAAGATTCTTACATGTTTTTGGATTGACCGACTAGGCCTTTCACTGATGGCATAAGAGAATCTTTTCAATCGTAGTTTTACAATTGTTCGTTTTTTTTTTTCAAAGAAATTGCCAGATGAATGCAGTTTCAAGTGTCATTGTTATACCCAGAAAACAGATGAAACTTTTGAACCCTTTCGTATTGAAAAACTATTGAAGCTCATCCATACAAAAGCTCTTGTAAGACATGAGACTCGTTATTGATTTGAGTGGTTTTGGCTAAGCATTTTCTAGACTATTTTTTGTCAGCAGAAAAATTATGTCGATAAAGGGTTCATATTATAATCCCTTGATATTCAAAAGCCTTAGACGTACGTGCTTTTGAATATCTAAAGAACATTTTTACGCCTTCAAAGTAGCAACTATTTTATTAATTTTTACTAACTCTTAGCTTAAGATAAGCAAAAAAGGGAAGGGGATAGTAAGCTTATTGTACGTCTTTTTATGATTGTTTCTTTCAAAAGTGGTAACCATTCTAGCTAAATCGATAAGACGATGAAGAAAATAATTTCATTGTCCTTATTCAATATAAATATAAATGTGTTGCTAAGGACAAATTCGAGAATACTGTTATTACGAAGAGGAAGTTAGAAACATTTGCACGGGTAAAAAACACGTTTTTCCTTATTACATTCAAACTGTTCCTAAACTGCCAAACTTAGCTTTTGACGGAAGTCCGTTGGGTCTTTTTTTTTGTTTATACTCTAAGGAAACGTGTCTTTTAACCATATTTTCGAATAAGAAGGTCTCTTTCTGAAAGGAAGATTTGGCCCCAGTGCGAAGTGCAAAGAAGGAGCGGTAAATGATAATGATAAATGATATTTATTTTGTAAATAGGTTTTAAAATAACACTTTTACACGTCAATATTTTTTCTTTTCGTCAGTTTAAGCTAGATGAGTCCGGTGTTTCTTAGCTGACTACCCTGAGAAGAAACACCGAAACAAACTCAGGGGTCATAGTGCGCTCTGTTCTCATGCGCCTTAAGTTGTCAGCGAACGTAGAGTTCCAACTGCAGGGTCGAAGCCTACTGGGGCCTCGGTCCGGTTTCTGAAAGGAAGGTCCGACCCCGGTAAGAGGGCTAAGAAGGAATGGGGTGGGGTGCTTAATCAGTAAGAGTCTGACACTATTTCTTGCTCCGCGCAAGAGCGGGATTTGTCTTTGGATGATTTTTGCCCACCATAAAAGAAATGCGTGAATACGAATTTTAATGTTTACATTCGAACATAAACTTATTTTTCATTTATTTATTTCTAGCCCATATTATCCCAATGCTGGGCAAAGGCCTCCCTCCATTCCTTCCAGTGTTCATTTTTCATTTAGGAAACTTAAATAAAAACTAAACTAAATATTTATACTAAACTTTACAAACAAATAATGTTTAATAGTATTTGGCAGCAAATCTATCGAGCCAGTTTCTTGGCAAACTTCGCTGAGGTAGTCAATACTACAATAAAAATTTCAGCTCTATTTTACCAAGATCGCGACAATTTCAATGATTCCACAGATATTATCCAATTGTAAAAACAGTTGGAACACAAAACTACACAAATTTCACATCACTATATCGACTAGGAATCCATTTGCGAAAAATTGAAACACCCACTGAATTCCACACGATGAAACCCCGCCAAAATCCCCTTAGTTTCCAATAAAGAAACACAAATATAGACTACAAAAGCAAAACCAACAAACTTCAACAAAAGTTTACATATTGAATCGCAAATAAACCCGAAACAATAAAAACCTCGATAATCTCCATACATTATGTACAATTGTTTCCATGACCACCTTTTACTTAAGCGAACCTCGCTTTAAATTTAAATGTTCGGCTCTGAAGTAACCCGGTTTCGCCTACTTTATATACAGGCGGCATTTTAAGTACATTCAGTGGTTGCGTGCGAGGCTAGAGTTCAAGAAAAACGTACACCGTTTAACGCTGTACATATTATATAAGGCTGGACCATCGATCGTAGATACGCCAATCACGACGACTTGTGACTAGTTCTTCGGTCACAACTTTGTGTGGATTTGTGTTTATTTATTCACCAGTTCTTCTTCTTCTTCGCTAAGGTAACAATCGAGAAGTTACTTGTGTTTATTTTTGTGTAATAACTTGTTACTGACTTGCCAGCGGCTTGGACTGTGTGAAAATAGGTTTCTATGTATAAACTTGAAGTCTCATTTTACTCTAGGGAATATATTTAGGGAATATATTTATATTTAGTTAGAAAATCTTTTCTTGACCTTTGTATGTTAAACAAAAAGAACATCTTAAAGTAAATCAGGACTTTGCGTTTTACATGGAATACTCAGAAATTTCTGAGAAACTAAAAAACTAGGGTGGCCTATGTCTAACACGTCTTTCAGCTGAAATGATGATAATGAAAAACTAACTTCTTGAACGCTGCTAACACGTCTTCCGGCAGATTTTTAGCATATTTTTTTAATTTAGAAAATAAAAAGAAATCACAGTCACAGGTGTCAGATCAAGATTGTAAGAGGGCATCCTTACAATCCAATGGGGTTTTTATGGTACGCAGAAATCATCCAATGACGAATCCCGGCCTTGGGCGTAGCGGAAAACAGTGTCAGATTCTTACTGACTAAACCAACTACCCCACTAGGTTGCCATACATACCAGGGGGCTTAGATAAAGTCACATTCTCACTAACGATAACGAAATTCGAAACTCCAAATGTAAGGAACTGACATATGCCTTCGAAAAGTCACGTGGTCAAACGTTTTCGATTCGCTAATTGTTATTAGTTGTTTATACGTCAAATTGGACGTTTTAATTCGATAACCATAGCCAAGAAGTTGTTATTTTACCGAACCATCACTTCGACTTATCGATGTGTTAGACGATTACACTTTGTCTACCATTTTGTGGTCGACATCGTTAAGGCGAAATCGAATTTAGAAATGGATTCGACACGGAGCGATTGCCACTTGTCTAGGGCCCCAGGGCCAGAGTCTTCCTTTCAGATACGAATCCTTGGCCCCATTTGGGTCCCTACGGTTTGCTAACAACTCCTCGTGGCGCGCGGGAACAGTGCGCGCCGTCGACAACTGGGCTGGCTCCGGACGATTACCAGACGCTTGGACGGCGAGCTACCCATTTTTCGCCATCCACAAGCCCGCACCTGATAATAACACATGCGGTTGGTTCAACTTATTTGTCACGTATTATAATATTTGATAATTACTCAAGTAGGTAAATATAGCAAGACAAGTCTGCTTACGGGCGTTGTGTGTAGTCTTAGGCTAATCAGCAAGTCACGAAACTCCTTAACAAACAAACGTACATCTTTCATGTATGTATACATATAACTAGAGAAGATTTTGAATAATCAGTGTGCGTATTACGTACCCACCGCTGCAAATACACAAAATTATATGCAGAGAGTGTTTCACTTCGCTTGTTGAATAGTAATCTGGTCTAAGGAAGTGGCTTCTCTCCGTGTAGCGTGGAAATTGTACGAAACTATATTTTGTGTTTTGGACTGAATGAGGCATAACATTAATTTGGTCACATTTATGTTTCTGTTGTTGTTGTTTATTGATAAACTGGACGGATTGAGAGCAGTGGTGTTAGGTTCAGCTTACGAGTTGAAGAGCGCCGGTTCAGACCCAAGTACGTTACTTTATGTAATTATTTCATCACCACTGCTCTCAAAACGGTGATGGAAAACATCGCGAGGAAACAATGTCCAAGCATGTCCATGCAAAACCTCGAAGATATGTAACATCTACCAACACGCACACTCTCTTAGAGAGGAGGCCTGAGTCCTAACAGTGCAGTGGGAACATCATAAGGCTGATGCTATGCTATTGATAGAACGCGATCACACTAATCAGATGTTTTCATCGCTGGGACTGGGACAGTGCCTTAACCACCCAGGCCCAATGCTGGTTAGTGACAGTCACATCATCATCAGCCTTTTAATGTTCCCACTGCTGGGTCACAGGCCTCCTCTCTAGGAGAGGGTATGGGCCATAATCCACCACGCGGGCCCGGTGCGGATTTGTGGATGTCACATGTCTTCGAATTTTTGTTTCTAGGACATGCGACATGCCGGTTTCCTCGCGATGTTTTCCTTCACCGTTTTGAGAGCAGTGATGATGAAATAAATTACACAAAGTAATGCGCCTGGCTGGGTTTGAACCCGCGACCTACAACTAGTAAGTCGGGACCGTTACCACTCGGCCACCACTGCTCTCTAGAATTTATCATTTGGTTGATTCACAATGTTTTTTACAGAAAGTAATATATGTGACTGAGTTTAAATCTGGCTAAGTACTGTAAACGTGCCGTAAGTTTATACCTCTGGGCCACTACGATGAAATGTATGTTAAAATTATCTGTGAGCCTGCAGAGTAACCTAAAGGTGTTTTAAATGTCGTGTGATTTTGATCACGCATGCGGTATTTATTACCCTGTACTCATAACCCACGCACAATTAATGGCCTTTTAATACAACCATTTATTGTAATGCGTAGAATACGCACGCGGGTCGCGGGCTGCGAACCCGGGTAGCAGCTCCGCAAAAATCTGCACGACGAATACCCTAAGTGAAGCGATGGAATGATAGTAAAGTGTCAGATTTTTATTGACTGAATCGTTAATAAAAGGAACTTTGTTTCTACAATATTGCTCTATTGGGTTCCTAGGTTGCGTTTACTCGAACAATCACTCTAATAGAAAGTAGAGGCTGGATATAACTGCCTCACACCCAGTTGCAGGAGTTGGAGTATACTTTTTAAGGTGGGCAAAAATCAAAAGTTTTTCTTTGCCTTTCGGACTGGGGCCTTCTCTTTGCTTTTCGGCGGCGGCGCCTCCTTTGCCTTTCGGACTGGGGCCAGTTAGAATATACTGATAACCTCAAAATTATTTGTTTGTTCAAAATATGTTCCAAAATATAACAATCTGACAACATATTAAGGGTCATTTTATAAGTTATTCAATGACAAACAATACTGAAGAACTTTGCTGCGTTGTTGACGTCCAAATATAATTTGGAAGTCTTTAAACCTGGAGTGAATAGGCATCTCTGCTTACCATCTGGTGAAACTGCAGTCAATCACTAGTTTTTTTTTCTTTTATTTTTTATTATACTAGCGACTAAAGCTGATTATTTAAAAAATGAAACGTTTGAGCACCTTTAATGATTTTATTTAGTACAAAAAACAATCGCAACAACTTTTCCACAAGTAAAAAAAAAAATCACCGAATCCGTTTTCCGCTCATTTTAGTCCACACTTTCCCTCCATTCTACCACGCACCTAATGTTCAAACTAATGAGCTGACAATGCTGACACAGAGTAAATAAACAACTATGTACCAGTGATTAGCAGTTTATGACGCACTATGAATAGTTACGAGGCTGTGACTCTGCGTGATTACCGCCTGACTTGTGTTACAAACGTATGTTTGGTCGAAGTTAAATTGAGTTAACAGTGTCACTTCACTGGTCTTAGGGCAGCTTGGAATTATAGAGTAGAGGTGGCTGAGTAGTAACAGCCCCGACTTACGAGTTGTAGGTCGCGAGTTCAAACCTAGCCAGAGAAATTGCTTTGTACGATTTATATCATTACCACTGCTCCCAAAGCGGTGAAGAAAAACATAGTGAGGTAACTGGCATGTCCTAAAACGAAAAATTAGGAGATATTGTAATATCCCATTGTAAGATAGTGGATTACTACCAACCCGCACTTGTGGAATAAGGCCCATTTCTTCTCCTAGAGAGGCCTCAGTTGCAGCAGTGGAAACATTATAAGGCTGATGTTAGAATGTGAGAGAGAAAGACCTATAAGGCTTTTCGATTTAGTTGATTCAATTTTTTCAGTAGACATACTAATAATCTGCGATAAGTATCAGTACATGAAAAGTAGTACAATGTGTATTGTATAGTGTGCCGAATCCCTTACTCAGTGTGCCCGATGGGATTATCTACCGTACGTTCGCAAAATGGACGAACTTTTGCCTCTTTCCTCTTTAATTTCCGTTTTACCCTTGCAGGTGAAAATTTTCAAAAATCCTTTCATTGTGCTCACCTTTCTATGCCATATTTCTTGCTTCTAATGCCTGCCGACTATGTGTTGTGGTTAAGATATAGATTTTAGTTAAGTTTTCAAAAATAAAGACTGTTGGAGAAAGATGTAAGAAGTTCCAAATATATATTTAATAAAAAAAAAAAAACAATTTTTAGTCTAAATTATTTACACTCACTACTAATGCCACTGATTGTAGGACTCATTGTTGTTATAAATTGCATATTATAATTTAGTTCATAAAAAGGAAAAGAAGAAACAATTAGAAAAAATACTTCTAGATCCTCGTGAGGACACCGGTGTCCTCACATTAGGGTTCCGTAGTCAACAAGGAACCCATATAGTTTCTAGTCTGTCTGTCTGTCAATTGCCCTTTCATAGATAGATAGATGGATATACTCTTTATTGTAGGTACACCATAAACAAAACTTTCATAGAGCCTAAGTAATCTCTCAAACAATCTCGCGGCCTTGGCAAGCACAACACACTGCTTAACACTTCTGGGTATGTTTTGTTTGATTTTATTGTCATTCGCCTAGGCCAATATTTAGTAGAAAACTCTTTTTCAAATCAAATAATTATATTGTATTGTTTTTCGTTTTTCCACCTACAACGTACTTCATGCTGTCAACGGCAGTGTGCGAGTGTAATTAACAATACACCTGAGGCCAATTTCCTAGAACTTAGGTTTTCCGTATTTGTAGTCATTAAAAAAGGTTGGGAAAATTGCTCAGAATTTTAATTTACCTCTTTTTACGTAGGTACCTTTGGTATTGTCTTAAATATAATTCTTTTTTTAATAAAAGTGGTCTGTCAGTCTAGTAGACAGTGGTCCTGACTGCTATGCCAATGGTCGTGGGTACGATTCGCGCCTAGAACAAATGTTTGTGTGATGAGCACGATCATTTTTTCTGTGTCTGGGTGTAATTTATAAATAATTATGTATGTATTTAGAAATATATATAAGTATGTTTATTAGTTGTCTAGTACGAAACCCTGCTTATACACAACATCGTCTAGTCTCAAGCGGACTAGACGATGTTGTGTGACATTTGTGGAATATATTCTATTCTAACTATAAACTCACTCGTAACGCGTAGCAATAACGAACAATAGAGTAATCAGTTGACGCGAGCAAAGCTACAAGCAAAAGCTAGTAAAATATAGACTCCATATCCAAACAACTAGCATGGTAAATAAAATAAAAAGCCAACTGCCAAGCCGCATATTGCCGTAAACTTAGTTTTACTCCACTCTGTAGGGTTTCGCATTAATTTCAGAAAACTTTATTATACTGAACAGCTGGTATTACTCGGTTCGTGACGTGATGTGAATAGTTATAAACATGAATATGTACAGATTGCTTTGTTGTTTTGCTAAAGACAAAGCGGTAGCTTTCTGTTCATAATTTTGTATGTTTCTTAGAGCTTCATTCTATCATTCATTGAATAGTGCATTGAATTATGTAGCAAATTTATATTAATTTATTCGAAGTCATGTTACATCCACCAATTTGCACTGGGCCCGCGCGGTGGGTTATGGCTCATTCCGTCTCCTAGAGTGGAGGCCTCAGCAGTGGGAACATTAAAAAGGCTGATGATGATGTAACAAATTCTTCTTCCTTAGTCGTTCACTCTTGACAGAGTGGTCGTGGTTGACAATATTTCATGTTCGTTGGCTAGTGAGGCTCCCGCGATGCGTCTCCACTTGACACTTGACGGGAACTCTGGACCATGGAGGTCTGTGTTGCAGCTCTAATGAAGTCTGTCCAATGCGTAGGTGAGCGCCCACGAGATCACTTCCCCTCCACTTGTTAGCAAATTGCTAAGTAATAATTACAAGAACGAAGTGTATTCGCCTTAATAGAGACCATAAGAAAAATGCTTTTAGATACATTCTTAGTAAAGACAATTTATTAGTTTAGGATATAATTAAATTACAATAAATAGATTCTATAATATACAATAATTAGATTATAATAAAATTAGGATTTATACTTTGGATGTACTCTAGGACAAGTAAAAAAAAATCTATCATTCATTATAAAAATTTACTTCAACTAAATTGAGTTCAATTTAATCTAGTTTTAAGGCCCGTGTTGAAAACAATAGCATTGAAACTGAGTTTAGCGTGAACTACATTGAATTCATAGCGGTGAAACGGAGGTTTAGTCTATCTCGTATAGACTCAAACTGTCTTTTGTTTTAAATAATCGTGGTTAGTTTTATTGGTGAATTTGGGCCTCAGAAAGATGACAAAATGTTCTGTTTGCTAGAAAGGCCAAAAGTATTACTTTGTGTATTATGGTGGGTTGCTTAAATTAAATCGCCATTCGAGTTACTAAGCACCTTATTTTTAAGGTAAAAAATTATCAAAAAAGCTAAAAGTTAAATACAAAGCCCACCTAAGTTAGACATATTTGTACCACCTACCTACCAAAATAGTAACTTATTACACCAGACCCCCAAGGGTGTTTCTCGTTCCGCCCAAAGTCTGGATTCGTCATTGGATGATTTTTACCTACAGAAAAAAACACTAATTATTATTTTTTTTCAGTTTTATTTCCAAATTACAATCTAGAGTTTTTTTTTCAAATATCAAAACCTTTATTTTTTAGCGAGTTTATCAAGAATCGACTCTAATGAACCACGTCCATATAATTTAATTTATCTCTACTAAAACAAAATAACACTAAAAACAACCGATCAAATCCCTCCATTTAAAATAACGACATAATATCGAAATGGACTTTCAGAAAACTGAATATTAAAATTTTACCACCAAACGTAAGCTAAACGTCACGATAAAATATTTTATATTTCCTACAGTTGCGACAACTTTATGACGTGTCGTGAATGGCAACAGTTTTACAAGCAAAGCAACTAAGCGCAATTAAGGCGGGTGTGCACAGAACAACGGCAACGGAACGGGTTCGTTACTAGCCTTAATTGTTTTAGAAACGACTTTTTAGGGTTACCTACCTCGTCGGCGAAAACCCTTGTAGAATCACTGTGTAGTTCGACTATTAAGAAACTATTTCTCAGTAATGAGTATTAAGTTGTAATAAATATAAAGTACTTTATTATTCATTACTAGCCTTAATTGTTTAAGAAACGACGTTTTAGAGTTCCGTACCTCATTTGGTGAAAATAGAAACCTTGTAGAATTATTTTGATGTTCAATTCTATCGTGTATTGATAGAATTTATGACGTGTCGTGAATGGCAACAGTTTTACAAGCAAAGCAACTAAGCGCAATTAAGGCGGGTGTGCACAGAACAACGGCAACGGAACGGGTTCGTTACTCGCCTTAACTGTTTTAGAAACGTTTTAGAGTAACGTACCTCAGTCGGCGAAAACCCTTGTAAAATCACAGTGTGGTTCGACTATCAAGAAAGTATTTCTAAGCAACGAGTACAGGTATTAAGGGTAGTTAATATAAAATACTTAAGACTCTCTTTACTATTCGTTACTAGCCTTAATTGTTTAAGAAACGACGTTTTAGGCTTCCGTAGCTCATTCAGGGGAAATAGAAACCTTATAGAATCACTTTGAAGTTCAATTCTATTAAGACACTATTTCTCAGCAACGAGTGCAGGTTAAGTTGAAATTAATACAAAATATTAGTCTGCTATCGATTGAGTAGTTAAAAATCATACTTCTAAAACAAAGCTATTTTAAAATATGGCCGTATATACTCCAACTTGGCGCATATTTTTTATATTACGTGTAGGGTATGATTACCAGTACTAGGCCATAAATACTTATAGGTTCAAATACCCACTCTATATTTGTTTAAAAGTATATTGGTTTAGTCAAATTAAAAGTCAATAGGAGCTAGTTTTCATGCGAACTCTTTTAATATCTAATTTTTTTTATAGATAAACTAGCTTTTTCCCGCGGCTTCGCCCGCGTACATAAAATATAGCCTATGTCACTCAGGAGTAAAGCAGCTTTCTATTGTTGCCAAAATTTTTGCAATCGGACCAGTAGTTCCAGAGATTACCCCCTACAAACAAAAAAACATAAAAACAAAAAAACAAACTTTACCTCTTTATTATATTAGTGTAGATTAATACGGAACCCGTACTAGGCGAGTCCGTCTCGCACATGACTACTTTTTTTCTCTGAAGCACATGCGAAGTTTCTGTAATAAATAGTGTAGCACAGTTAGTAATTTAAGTTTGCATGTTTGTTGAGTAATGAAGTTATTTCTTGTTAGAATATTGTTTGTGTTGTGTGATTTTATGTTCTTTTTTATTTATATGTAGCTTTTCTATATAATAATAATAAATATGTTTATTTCTCACCACAATTTTATACAAATACATCATGTTTCTTCTTTAAACGTTGTGACAACTGTTTTATTGTGGGAGACTGGTGCCTAAACTAGGCAGCAAGCCTGTATTTCAGTACACCAGGACCCCGCCTTTTATACAGTGGTTATCACGTTATATTAATATTTTAGTACGGCTTTAATATGGCTCTAGAGAAAAGAAAATTAACTATCCCGATCGAGGAAGAAACTGTCTAACTTACGTACCTAGGCATAGTCGAAACTACTGGGACTAGATGCATAGAATTTTGCACAAGGTTTTTTTACGAAGTAGGCAAGCACTAAGTTACGAAATAGGCATTCAACCTCTAAGGTGATGAAAAGCTTCAAAGTTTGTATTGAGAATTCTACTTACACGCGGGTGAAGCAGCTGGCAGAAATTAGCTGTTGATAATCAATAAAAGCCTTTTTTTATTGATTATAGGTTCGCCCTTGACCGCTATCTCACCTGAAGGAAAGCGACGATGTAGGCGACGATGGAGCGCGCTTACCGAGAAGTAACTTATTCACTCTTGACTTAAAGATTTCCGGATTTTAGCTATCAAAAAACGCTGACTTTGGCAAGGAATCCTACTCTTTGGCTACAGTCAAATACAATCATTGCATCCGAATTTTAGGAATACAATCATTGTGCCTGTGGGCACATTCCTAATGATTCCTAAAATGTTATGTACGTATATGTGTGATGTCCACCATGTACCGGTGGCATAACGCCGTACGTCTGGTGGCCTGATAATGGAACGAGCTAGGCAGAATAACTCTGACATAATATAATAATATCAATTATATACTAAGTATTATGTACTATTAATTATATTTTAAGTACTGATTGAGCCGTGTTATAACTTAAGTACAGGCAAAACTAGTAAATACTTACGCACTAAATTAGTTCATTATTATATATAATTTCTTTAGCATCCAAAAACGAAACAGTTCTATTAACTTATCATAACATTCTACAAAAGACTATAAACTTTAATTCGAAACACAATTCGAAAGTGCCTCTTAATTAAAACATTTTAATTAATAGGAACATTTTCCGGAAAACATAAGTTCTTAGTTCGGATGTCAGAAAATAAACACCGTAAATATGACCCAAAACATCAGAAGTGCTCCAGTTAAAGTATGCAAAGCTCCTTAATTTCAGCCTCTACACCATTCATGGAAACCTAAAACTATCTCTATTTTAATAGACGGAAGGTCTAAAATCCAGTGGGAAAACTAGCCTAGTATATTGTTCCTTGGGTCGACGTTGTAAATTGACTTAATTTGTAGCGAGTATTTTCTACTTGAAACATTATCTAAGTGGATGGGTCTTCTACCAAATATGTCTTTTGTACTATTCTATATATACTCGAAGAAGGAGAAACTGACTGACATATCAACGCACGCGTAAAATATTTATTTTTCAATTTAATGGGTAGCCTGTCGTTCGGCACTCTGGTAGCAGTTCTGACCAAGTACAAGACGTTAACGGCTCGCTCTGTTCCCGCGCTCCTCTAGGAGCTGTTGACGTAGGGACCGTGCATAGGGTCGAAGCCAACTGGAGTCAAAGGTTTGGGTTTGAAAGGAAGGCTCTGGACCTGGTATATAGAGCAACGTAGGAACGGGGTGGATTGTTTAGTCAGTAAGAGTCTGACACTGTTTCCCACTCCGCCCAAGGGATTCATCATTGGATGATTTTTACGTACCAAAACAGTGACAGTCTCTTACTAACTAAACAACTTTAGTTAGTAAGAGACTGTCACTGTTTTCTGTTTCGCTTGAGGTAGGGCTACGTCATACGATGATTGTATCCACCACAAAAAATCCTCACAATCTTAAAAGGGTTAGTCACAGTCTTGCAACATTGAACAAACCTCAGCAACCTCATCCAAACAAAATTTATAGTCACACCGATATTGTTTGGTTACATTGAAATGAGACTATTATCTGCATAATGGTTTTACCAAATTGCTGATAGGCAAACTTGTTTCACAATAAATAGGGGTAATTTGTTACCCGACCCCAGTTCAGTGGAGCGACCTATGAACTTGATCAACTCGCCCTGCCTTAAGGGGAAAGCCTGCGTAACAAGACAACATCGTACGGCCCATTTACGTGAAATATTGCTATCGCAAAAATTGCTTCTATTTTTTCAAGCAAAATCAATCAAGAGAACTTTGTAATGCAAATTAATTCGACGATACTTCCCGTTTGGGATTTAATTTTTAATTAACTTTAAGTGGGGGTTTTTTGTTGACCTTGGAGGGAAACAAATGGAATTTAGCTTGTGAATTGTTGGTCGTTTTGGGTCGTGTTTACTCGGGCTAAGAATAGTCTAATTTATGTTATATTTTCATCCCTTTCTTGCTGTGAGTGAATGCCACATTCACGCACGTGTGAGCGTTGTATGTAACAGCTAAGGAGTGGAATTCCCTGCCGGTTACTTCTCAGGATTTTTTAAGTCTAGAGTGAATAGATTACTACATCTAGATAAGTGCACTCCAACGTTGAACACGTCATTACTTTTTATCAGGCAAAATAGTAGTCAAGCGCAAATTATCAACAATAGAAAGAAAAATAGTTATAGGAAATCATTAAAAACTCTTCGAAGATTATTAGGTTTTTATTGCCTTTTTTAAAGTGGGAAATCATTTAATGACTTTTTTTTATTCTAGACTAGCGACCCGCCCCAGCTTCGCACGGGTTCTGATATTGAATATATTATGCATGTATTGTACACATAAACCTTCGTCTTGCATCATCAATCTATCTATTAAAAAAAAAAACCACATCAAAATCCGTTACGTACTTTTCAAGATCTCAGCATACATAGGGACAATGCAACTTTGTTTTATACTATATAATGAAGACAAGTCTTTTACCGCCTAAAAATCACTTGAATTGCCCTTCTTAATCAAAATCTGTAATAACTTTTTCATAAGCTAGTAAGCACATTTAAACTGGAGAAAATATTAGAACAACTAAAATAACCTTTACAAAACTGGATAACAATAATGGCAGACGGTTTTTAAACGCCATTACAAAATAAATCAGTCAAAGTCAAAAGCTCTAATCATTTATTTCAATTAGACGGGTATCTACTTTTGGAAATCAAGAATTAACTTTGAGAGTCGTCACTCATCATTTTTTCAATAATAAGAGGACTTTGCAATTTTAATTTGGTTTTGAAAACCGTATATAATAAAAGCAGTTTTTTTAGTTCATTAAGCCCCAAGAGGTACTAAGTGCTCGGTCTGCGAATGCACCCGGAAAGCTGCAGTCCGCAATGAATGGCGCCGCATGACCAAGATAATAACTCATCGTGATCTAGAGTGATGACCACGACCACTCTGACAAGAGCGTACCGACTGAGAAGAAGAAGAAGCCCCAAGAGGACACCGGGGTGTCCGCACACCTATTTGTTTTTTAATTGTGTCCATAAAATATAGTCTAAATGTGAAGAAGGACCTTTGTGAATTTGAAAAAAGGGTTTTAAGATCAGTGGTGGTGGTAGTGGTGGCCAAGTAGTTATGACCTCAATTTACAATTTGTATGTCGTAGGTTCAAACCCAGCCAGGCGTAATATTTTGTGTAATTTATTTCATCACCACTGCACTTACAGTACGACCGTCGTATCTTAGCTAACTTTAGCGCTTAAAAACTCGTACAAAAATAAAAGTAAAAAAAAAAATAAGTAGTGAAGTAAGTGACTGTGTAATATGTTTGTATGTCCTATGTATAGCTGTAATAAATGCGGTGTACAATAAAGAATAAATAAATAATAGTTTTGAGTTAGTCAACTGCAAATTTCATTTATTTGTTTGAACCATTTATTTTTTTACGAGTTATCAAGCGCTAAAATTCGCAAAGCCTATCTTCAGACTCACCAAGATCCGACGGCCGAACTGTACAACGGTAAACCGAAAACGGCATGCCATAAAATTCGAAAACATGTGACATTAAGGGATGATTCTCATTAGAACGTGCTGTGCCCGGGGCGGGGCCCGGACGGGGCCCGGACGGGGCACGGTTTTAATCTGTTTCATATATTTTGTATGAATCAATTTATATTACACAGTGTATTATCCGTGTCTCGTCCGGGCCCGCTCGACGCACTTCAATGCCACGTTTGTTGCACGGTCCCGCCCCGTTCCCTCCACGTCCCATCGTAATCAGAACATTTTTCGTGCTGCGTCCGAAAATAAATTGCATAGCACGGACGGGCCCCGGCTCGTCCACGCCCCGGCCCTGGCACGGCCCGCTCTAATGAGAATCATCCCTAACTTGATGGTAAGTAGTGACATGGTGAAGAGCACTAGTTTATTAAGAGCTTTGAAGACACCTAAATTATATTTGCAGAGCAGTGGTGGCCGAGTGGTAACGGCCGCGACTTACGAGTTTGTAGGTCACAGGTTCAAACCCAGCCAGGCGCATTACTTTGTGTAATTTATTTCATTACCCCTGCTCTCAAAATGGTGAAGGAAAACATCGTGAGGAAACTCAAACATGTTCTAGAACTAAAAATTCAAAGGCATGTGACATCCACCAATTCGCACTGGGCCCGCGTGGTGGATCATGGCCCATTCCCTCTCCTAGAGAGGAGGCCTGTGTCCCAGCAGTGGGAACATTAAAAAGGCTGATGATGATGATGATGACATTATATTTGGACGGTAAAACTGTTGCAGTCATTCGATGTACGCGGTATAAACGACGAGGGAAAACACTTAGCCCGAACCGTAAAGATGTCAACAATGTACGGGGAAATTCGGCATACGACGGATATTCTGATAAAATAAAAAGATGATAGTGAAATTAAATTATGCCAATTTATATTCGAGTTCATTTGATACCAATATGTTCACTATATAGCAATATGCTGCCAGCGCCAAAATAGAAATTTATTTCAGTTTTTATTTATAGACATGGTCTTCCTATATGCCGTATTTGATCTAAATCCGTTCAGAAAATATCTAAAGGAGAATGATGGACAAACAAACGTACATTCCAACTTTGGCCTTTTTAAGGCACTTAGGTAAAAATATCCAACAACAAATCCCGCTTTAGAGCGGAGAGGGAAACAGTCTCAGACTCTTACTGACTAAACATCCTACCCCGTTCCTACGTCGCCGTATATACCAGGGCTAGAGCCTTCCTTTCAGACACGAACCCTTAACTCCAGATTTATAATTTTATTTATAATATTGATGTAAAAAAAATTCCATTAAAACAACACAATCAGTCAAAATAACGAAGAAACTCCGTGTCTTCTAAGTCTGCTAAGTCTACATAGTAACACATTTAAATAAGATGCACCGTCAAACTTAACTCGACATCTTCGCAAGAAACTCAACAAGTAAGTGTTTCAAGTAAAAGTAATTACAGGGACGATTTCATTATGTCGCACACTTAACTACCTTCCGTCGTCTTAATGCCGAACTGTTTCGTTTGCCGCACTATTAATTGCCTTCATGCCGTTTCTTGCCTCGAAACTGTTTCTTGCCACCAGTTTGTTCCAATGTTAGGCGGTGTTCTCATCTTTGTATGCACTAGCTAGAGAACAGTTGGCGAGAATGTCTTTATAGCAACTTGCAAATGCTTAGGAACTTAGGAAGACAAATTGCGTCTTGTTTAACTGTGGAAATTATAGCGAGGCTTTCACAGCGTTTTTTTTTTAATAGCAATATATTGGTTGGGTGGCTCTTTGTCATAATCGTCATCAGCCTTTTAAACTGCTGGGACACAGGTCTCTTCTCTAGGAAAGGGAATGGACCATAATCTACCACGCGGGCCAGTACGGATTGGTGGATGTCACGTCTTTGAATTTTCGGTTCTAGGACATGCCGGTTTCCTCATGATGTTTTCCTTCACCGTTATAAGAGTATTGGTAATTAAATATACTTCATTCTACCCTTGATTGTTGTCTCTCTCTGTCACTCAAAGGTATACTGGGAGAAAACTCATTGTTGAGTTAAGCTTGCCTTTGTTCATGAATTGTCACACTACTATGTACTTATATTAAATGGTTTTGTGTACAATAAAGAATAAAGAAAAGAGTACTTATATATCAAAAAAGTATGTTTTCTTTTTCTATGACTATTTTATATTTTTTTGTTTTAACAATTACTGTTTCTACTTTTTGTATTTAAATTTTTTATTAAAGTTTACCAACAGTTAATTACAGATATTATTTAGATAGAAAGTTATAAATAATCGAGTCTTAAATCTAACTGTACGACCAATTACAGTCAAACACCATATGCAAAATGCTCCTAGTAATTCAATATTTAAACATTATTGATTAATGATTGTAAGAATTAATTTAATAGCTATTTAATACCTATAAATATACATTACGAATTAAAGGAAAAAAGGTTAAAAAATACTA
This sequence comes from Mythimna loreyi, assembly GCA_029852875.1. Taxonomy (NCBI): domain Eukaryota; kingdom Metazoa; phylum Arthropoda; class Insecta; order Lepidoptera; family Noctuidae; genus Mythimna; species Mythimna loreyi. The sequence goes on along the minus strand of CM056784.1, from coordinate 16,507,426 downwards.
TTAAAAGCATTTTAAAACTACTATAATTGCCAGAGTCAGAACTGTATAGGTTTATGCCTATACATCTATTTCTAAATACCTTCATACATTTACAGAAGTAATTGATTACCGTCGTATTTAAGCTAGAACTGCAGTAAAACCACGCCCTATTTGTACGTAGAACGACGTCACGTGGCGTGGATCTGATGTAACTCTACAAGTCTAGTTGCCATATAAAATTTATGGAGACCGATGCTCCCAGAACCTACGTGACACATATCTGCGCAGTGTAGTTCTATCTTTATACGCGTCAAGGAAGCGACAACCATACTCGCGTTATCTAAAACCGCGTATCCTCCTTTCCTTATCCAACCGCAAATGTAGACGTACCCTTAATTGTATACATTCCAAGTTTTAATAACTTTGCTATGTCGAGAATAAATCTTAATTGTTTAAAGTAACGTTTTCTTAGAAGTCCTGTTGATACTTAATCAGATTACGCAGTTAGGAGTTAAATTGTTGCCTTGCTTGATGGAGTTTCTAACTCTTTTGATGTTCACTGTGTGTGATGCGAAATTGATTGAGTCAGCAAAAGTTTTAATGATATTTTGTACGTCGTTACCGAATAACCCTAATTCTGTAATAAGTCTATTGATGCGAGGTAATAAGTTTCTGTGAAAGGTGTTTCTATCGACAAAAATAGCTGAATTACTGTAAAAGGAACAGCGAAAATAGATATTGATATTATTTAATATTTATTTAACATTTGCTTATCGTGGGAAAACCGGTATGTTCTTCGTCGACGCTCAAGGAATTGTCAGCAAAGGTAGAGCACATCTGCAGAGCCAAAGCCTACTGTTGCCCAGATCCGATTTCGGAATGGAAGTTCTGACTCCGGTATGAAGGCTAAGAAGGAATAGGCTGGGTAGTTTAGTCAGTAAGAGTCTGACTTTGTTTCCAGCTCCGCCCAAGGCCTAGATTCGTCATTAGATGATTTTTTTAGAACCATAAATTTGATGACGCACAACATCCACCAACCTGCACTGAGAGAGGCCCATATTAATAAAAGCCCAATCTTCATCAAAATGAGGTACCTGAAAATAAAATAATGATGTTAAAAAAAACTACTAAAGAAAATTAAAAACATTGGCATTTAGTGAATTTAATTAAAGCTACTATACTAATTAAATTGAATATTGCTTGAGAGCTTAAGATTTATATTTAATACAATGTTGGAAATAAGACCTTCATTATAGGTTTCGGTTTGTGTAAAAAGCCTATTAGTCATAGTGTGTTGTTATAATAGCAACCTTTGATAAATAAATTGAAAATCGGTGTCCGAGACCAACTTTCAATTTTAACTATTGGTTTCTCGCTCGACTTAAAGAGTTATCAGCAAACTGTCGGAGCTCAGCAGTGTCAAAGCCTTCTGAGACCAAGGGTCGATGCGAAAGCGTATTTCCGAGGCCCTAATATCAAGGCAAGGAAGGAACGGTGTAGGTTGTTTAGTCAGTAAGAATCTGACACTGTTTCCCGTTCCGCACAAGGTCGGAATTCGACATAGGATGAATTTTACCTACCATAAAAAACTGTTGGTTTCCGAAATTAGTGCATTCAACTAAACGAACTCTTTCGAGTACCATAATTATATACATAATAGAAAGACAATAGGTATACGAATGCCGACGTTCGCTTGGGACTCAAGAGTTCAATAAAGATTTATGTATGTAACAATTTTAAATACGACATAATCTAAGTTACCAAAGATAAAATATTGCCAAGCCAATCAAAACGTAAGTAGCACGTAATCTGTGACACTTACTTTCAGTGAGGGAGATAAATCCGGTGACTTATCAGAGCTCAGCGTTACGGCAAATAGACAGACAGATCAGTAGGATTTGCGGTACTATAAGTATACACATCCCTTTTCTCAGGGTTTAAGGTAATGCGAATGTGGCCAAATATTTTTTAAGTTTATGGAAAGTACTAGTTCGGGAGATGGTAAATCGTTTAGGTACTGATAACTCATTATGCTTAAGATTGGAGTGGAAGTAAAACCTGCCTACGTTACTTCAGTTGTGCTTTGAGTTTTATACAATAGGTTTCTATTTCAGTAATTCCAAATGGCCCTTCTTAGCTGGTATCAGCCCTTCTTAGCCGCGACTGTTTTGCTGACATTGCTTTAACAAAACGTGCTGTCAACGACTGGAGCTCGATTTTTACTGAATGACTGTGACCGGATGGCGAGCTACTTTAATAGGGGGCTAATGGTATGGTAAAGATTTTTTTTATGGTAGGTAAAAATCATCGAATGACGAATCCCACTCTTGGGCGGAACGGGAAATAGTGTCAGACTTTTACTGACTAAACAACCTACCCCGTGCCGTCCTCGCCTTATTCCCAGAGCCCCGGTGTAATGCTTTCGCAAATGGTATGGTAAAGGTACAATTGTTTGCCGTCTGCAAGCCTGCGCCTACGATGTCCAGAGATCGCTTTGCAAATCGCCAAACTATAATAAATCAATCAAGAATCAGCTATAAAGTAATTTCTAAAGCCTTTTTGCCCAACCCTGTCATACAACCAAGGACTTTAAGCTTACCAGTCGCCCTTACAATAACAAGATCAACAAGGCATTAGACCTAAAACTCTAGCCTTTATACAAAAGTACCAAACCCCACCCATTCCACGCGTAGCTCACATTAAACCCTAATAAATGTACACGGGCAACATGTTCTCACATTCTGAAACTTTTTTTCATGAAACGATTCCTACAAAAAGTAGAAAAGTTCCCAATTCGCCTTTGTAATGAACTTTTTAACTTTCACAATATCACGTAGAAGTCTATCTGTATCTTTTTTTATTGTTAGACTGTATATAAGTACAAATACATTTGTATTTGAATTTCAACAAAGTAATTGGGTGTATTCTGAACCTTTGTAAAACGCGGATTTTATAGGTTCAGGCTTCTGGCTCAGATTTTTGAGATCAACGAACTTCTTTTTTTTTCGAAGTGATATATTTTTATTTAATTAAAGAATGTATGATATAATGAAGTAACCGTAAAACTACATATAATATACCTAAATTTAAAAAATACCCTGAATGATTTTTAATAGGATAATTTAAAGAAATGAGTAATGAAAATTATTAAGTGTGAACCACATTAAGATTTTCACACAAAAAATAGAAAAAAAAAACAATAAATTTTGGGGTAACCATACTTAGAACTAAAACTAAAATGATATCATTTTTTTCTAAACTGAATGCTTTGCGCGAGAAACACTTCCAAAATTGCAAAATGTGTGTCTCCCGTGTAATTTCTAAAATAAGACAATCATAAAACTAAAAAAAAAATATGTTGTACATTACTATGCAAACTTCCACCGAAAATCTGTTTGAACGAGGTCTAGTGAGTAGTTTTTTTTTTAATAAATCATAAACTGCAATTTGTACGGAACCCTCAGAATGTATGTCCGACTCGCACTTGGCCAGTTCTTTTAAACGTTGTTTGCTTTACAATAAAGAATAATTAATTATAAATAGCAGATTTATAATTAATTCTTCTTCTCTTTTGTAAATAGTAGTACAAGTAGGAGAATTTTAACCTTTTAAATAACGTAATTAGAGACATGTATAAAAACAATAGGGGTGCCAACGCCTACGTTCGCTTAGTGCTCAAGAGTTTAATAACGATTATTGCTTACTTGCCATAGAATCTACCAAAGGCAAGTTAACTATAATCGTCCCCACACATTTCCGAGATAAATCATGTAAGAACACAATCATTATCTTTTCAAAAGATTGCTACAATCGTCAAATATACTCGCATAATAAATAATACCTAATATATAACCGTCGACTCGAAAAAGCCCGTCTTATGTACCTTCGTATTTCGTAAGTTTTGGGTTCAGTCTAATGAGAATGACCTTTATATCTTTTTCGAGATAAAAATATAACCACCCACTCTTTTTCGTATTCATTTAGACTTGCACATAGTATTTACAAGTTCAACTAAGAACAAATTGGTTCTTTTAAAACTTTTATATGTCATGTAAGCTTTATTATGAAACTTCTTACAAATTTAGTTAAGCAATCTGAGTAATGATATTGTTAATAAGACATTCACAGAGAAAATAAATTACTATTCATTTCAAGATTGAATTTAATGAATAAATGAAAAAGGGCCCGCGTGGTGGATTATGGCCCATTCCCTCTCCTAGAGAGAGGAGGCCTGTGTCCCTGCAGTGGGAACATTAAAAGGCTGATGTTGATGATGATGATGAAATGAAAAAGCCTAAAATTTTGTAACTAGGTTTTACCAGAGGTTTTGTACGCGTGAAAGTATGCTTCTCCAATTCTCCATATAAGTTTTGGAGTCTCGTTTCATCTCTTATTGGGTGCGCGGGCTTGCGGACGGTAAGCAATGGGTAGCTCGCTGTCCGACTGTCCGGACTGAGCCCAAGTCGTCGATGGCACACGTTGTTCCAAAAAAAAAACACAAGCCTTGGAATTAAGGCAAAGAAGGAACGGGGAAGATTTTTAGTCAGTAAAAGTCTGACAGTATCTCCCGTGCTGCCTGAGGGCAGGAGTAGGAGTTATCATTGGTTGATTTTTACTCCCTTTAAAAAGAAAACGCTTACTTGGTGAATTTTTGATAGAGATTTTTTAAAAGCATGGTTTCGTCAAATGGCTATTTTTGTGCCAAAAAAGAGGTCATCATGATGCATTATTCGTCCATTACATACAGAAGAAGTTTACTCTACCAATTATTACCCAAACTTAGAGTTTCGCCTTTTTTATACATTTTTGTCGTTTTTTTTTTTTTAATCTTTAAGTTATTATTTGCGAAACAAGCACTCCGTGGCACTATATTCCTCTTGAGTCTTTTTAATTTAACTAATTTATTTTAAGTCACTGTGCGCGACTATCCTATACTCAAAAATGTACACAAAGGCGGTGCACGCGACTGTACGCGTAACGTATAACATAACCAAAACCCTCTAGCTTTCAACTTAAATCCTTTGCCATAATCATAACGAAATTAGTCAACTTCAACGTGTAATGATTCATGAAAACTCCCTATAAAACGTTTACAACATTTATATATGTCATTTTACATTGCTACATCACTTTTGGCTGTAAACTCAGTTTGACAGCCCTTAAATTTACCGATAGACTTTATATCTTGTCATAACTTTGAGCCATGGTTTCAATATTGATTTTAGGGATGTCAATTTGGTACTTGCATCTAGATATTTTTTTAAATGTATTTTTTTTTAATTTGATATAAACTAGTGCTTGCTCGCAATTCCATCTGATGGTAATAATAACTAAATACCATTAAATTGTTTTGCAGTCTAGCACCAGTTCACGCACGTGCTAGTTTATTAAGAGCCTATTCACTCTAGCCCTGAATACATCAAAATTATACATATGTAATGGGACGGGAAGAACGCAGTAGGCAAACTGTTCCAATCCTTCGATGTACGCGGTATAAGCAACGAGGCAAAACGTTTAGTCTGGCATATGGTGTCTGATTTATGGTGGCAAGACAAGAATCATTAAGCCATACATATATTTGTTTAGTGCGAAAATCGTCACGTTCACACAGCATTAAAAGGCTTCCCTCAAGGTGGATCGATGATCGAAGATAATGTTGATGTATGTTACATTCATATCACATACAAATCCAATGTACCTATTTGGATTTCGTCACTGGGTTAGCGCTGCGCTATAGGCTATTTTCATAGCCTGATGAGTGTCGTAAATCCGATGGATGCGAGACCCAGAGGACCCGTCATTATTATCTTTCGGCTGAAATGATGCGAGAATCCAACTTGTAATACAGAGAACAGCCAATAGCTCAGTCACTGTGCCAACAACTCAATTGATTATAACATAGTTACATTTTAAAGTCAGTTACATTCCCAGAGCTAAACTAAGTAATAAGTTAGTTGCTTAACACGCTAAGCTGAGGAAAATATTTCAAACTTGAGTGCATACAACAAACTAAGCTAAGTAAAGTGTGCAAGTGTGTAATAGCCGGCCAAGTGCGAGTCGGATTCCCACACAAAAGTTTATTTATTTAACACTTCATGCACATAACAGTACAAAGGCGGACTTAATGCCAAAGGCATTTTCTACCAGTCAACCTTTGGGTAATGCAGAGACAGGCAGGTGCAATAAGAAAGAGAAAAAAACATGTGAATATAAAAAAAAGTTCCGTACTATAAACGGAATAAATCATGGTAGTTTTCTAAATGGAATTATTTTTCCTTTTATTTATTTCATTATTAAAACTTTATGCATATAACACTGTACAAAAGCAGACTTAATGCCTTAGGCATTTTCTACCAGTCGACCTTAGGGTTGTGCAGAAACATGACATGGTAGGTGTAACTTAAAAAGATAGACAAAAAGATGAGAAACAAAATATAATAAGAAATACATAGGTACTTAGATACATACATATGTATAAGGTCATTGTGAAAACCTTTTAATTTGCTACTTTTTGTTGCCACAGTAATAGTAACCCTGCAGAAGGGTCGAAGCCAACTGGAACCAAGGGTTCGTGTCTAAAAGGGAGGCTCTAGCCCTGGTGATAGATGGCGACGTAGGAACGGGGTAAGTAGTTTAGTCAGTAAGAGTCTGACACTCTCCCGCTTCGCCCAAGGGCGGGAGTCGTCACTGGATGATTTACCTTCCGTAATTTTGCAAAATACCAATTTGTTTTTCAAGTAAAATGTCGCTTAATGTCCATCCAAAATCACCCCTACCCCAAAAAGTTACTCTTGAACCTATAATTAAATAGATTTATAAATACGCAACTGTTTTGAAAATTTAAACAATTTACTTTTCAATAGAGCTTTATAAGGAAGATGAATAAATAATTAATTGCTATACCGCTAGAATTTAATCACAAACGTACGAAGTGATTACAAATGCAGAGCGCGTTTTAGATAGCTACCGATTTTATGCGATTGAGAGAAACGGAATCTATAACATGGGAACTTAATTAGATACATGCAAGCAAACTTTTAATAGAATTTAACTTTTTATGGAGGGTAAAAATCAGTCAATGACGAATCCTGCTCTTGGACGGAGCAGGAGACAGTGTCAGACTCACTAAACATCTTACTCTTTTCCGTCTTTGTCTTGATCTCACGGTCTTGATGGCTTTCGCATTGACCCTTGGTCCCAGGACGCTTCAACCCTGCTGGGTCCATACAGTTTGCTGACAACTCCTTGAGGCGCGTGGGAACAGTGCGTGCCGTCGACGACTTAGACCCGGCCGGATTTGGCTGGATTTTAAATGTTCCTTATCCAAGTAGCATACTGAAAACGTGAACACAAAACAAGCCAGGGTTGAAGCCACCTGGGACCAAGAGTCGATGTGCAAGCGTATTACTGGAGCCCTGGGATCAAGGCAAGGAAGGAACGGGGTAGGTTGTTTAGTCAGTAAGAGTCTGACAATGTTTCCCGCGCCGCTTAAGGGCGGGATTCGTCATTGGATGATTTTCACCTACCATAAAAGAAAAGTTACATATCTACTAGTAAATATTAAGTTACTCATGGCTACTTAAATGTTTTCATTGTTTAACCTTGTAAGTAAAAAAGCCTTAACGTTCAAAGCGTGATATTACTAAGTAGATTTTGATAACGTTTGTCGCATGCTTCAGAGCAATTCACTAGAAACAATTTTCTAGAATGTTACAAACTTATTTCTCGTAATCTCTAACCTTGGCGCTTGTTTTACAGAAGTTAAGCCAAGGACGTCGTCGTACCGTTTGTTATAAAAATAACAAAGAGATATGTTGGTTTACAAAGGCAAAAAAGTTTATTTTTAAACTTATATCACTTGACAACGAATAAAAATCTTATTTTCCTCAGAAATCTTATTACTTACGTGATTTGTGATCATCGTGTATCACGTTCCGAATTAAGAAGGATTTCCTTTTTTTATATTTTACACTCTAATTTCATGGCTCTTGTATTGTTTATTTTACAAGACCACTATTTTTGTTTATAAGCTTGCACTTGACTTCTATATCACTTGGTAAGCGATGATGAGGACGACAATGAATCATGTTTCCTTAAAAGTACACATTCATTATAGATACAGCTAAGGAATGGAATTCCCTGCTGGAGTCTGTATTTCCTAATGGCTACAACCCTTTTAAGTAAGCACGCTCCATCGTCGATCGCATCGTCGCTTTCCATCAGGTATAAAAATTAATGCCTTTTTTGCCTAAAAAATAAAACATTACCCAATAAAGCTTTTTTTTTTAATGCAGTAAACTAGTGCTTAACTGCGATCCCACCTGATGGTAAGCAGTGATGCAATGATGTGATGTTTGATATTTTTCATGGCATGTATTAGTTAACACCATAGAATGGAGAGCAACGTATTTAAATGGTTTATTATTTATTTACACCCAAATTTTTTACAAAGAATAGAACAAATAGAAGACTACAAATGTACTGCTTATTTCTTTTATTAGAAAAGAAATGATTATTTTCAAACAAAACAATATTAAAGATCGATAAACTAAAACAAATTTGGTTTATTTATAGCAGCTCTTGTCAAACAAACTGGTGATTGCCGAGGCTAGAAAAATCAGGAGTCGTAGTGTTTTTAATGACTGCAGGCTCGAACAACAGTCGCAATGCGTATACCAGAAATTGGTCGACTGTTAGACTGGGTTTTAATGAAGTTCCAAGTTAGCCATTAGAGCAAGCCGTCGAATACACACTTACTCCTATATTTCAAGTCATAACCTGGAGGAATAATTCGAGGTGGAGGCAAACTGGAGTTTGCCTCCACCTCGAATTATCAAATTGTTGGAGAGTTTCATGCTGTGATCTATTAAAATCAGTCGCAAATACTTTTCATTGTCTTGGAGAGAAACCTACCATATATACGATATGGATCACGTAGAGTACAATCGGATAATCCGAGTATCCACCCTCATTGTTCGCAATAGTATAGTACCTATAGAGTAAATACACACTTCATAAACCAGTGCATTTCACCTTCAACCATTGCAACACTACCCATTCATCAGGTGGAATCGTATTCAACGTAGTTTAGAAACAATACTCATTTTCTTTTGGCTAAGCAAAGCCTCTCTTAAATTCTTTCATACCATTTTCTGTCACGCCGTTTCGATCCAGTTCTTGTGTTGTATGCCACACACAACGTTTTTCTGGACAGGTGTCAATGGTGCTTTCCATCTGTATAACCCCGTTGTGCAACTGTCACCAAACAAAAACTGTGCACCCAGCTTGTGTGACCCATTCAATGCCATTTAGAACTAGTACTAGGTTCTAGTACTTTTTAGCTTACAGCTAGGCTAATATTCCTTGACTGGAGAGTCTTGGAATTTATCATTTGACTGGCCAGTAATTAGTGGTTTTGACTGGTCTGCCTAAGAACCACTCCTACCCAAGACAAATGTTTGTGTGATGAGTACGAACATTAATTTGTTTTCTAGCTGGGTTTAATTTATCTGTAACTAGTGATTCGCCCCAGCTCCGCACGGGTACTGATATTGAATACATTATGTATGTATTATGCACATAAACCTTCCTCTTGAATCACACTATCTATTAAAAAAACCGCATCAAAATCCGTTGCGTACCTTTAACCTTTAAAGATCTAAGCATACGTAGGGACTGCGGTAAGCAACTTTGTTTTATACAATGTAATGACATGCCTGTGTATTTAGAAAAAATACAGATAAATTCTCGTTTGTCTTGGTACGTTCGTGTGAAGAGGAGTGATGATACGCTTTCAAAAAAAGTGTTTATTGAGTTTACTCGTAGACGGATAGAGAGGAAGAAGGAGGCCGAAGATGATATGAATGGATTGGTGTAAAAAGTGATATGAAAGAAAAGGGAGTTGATAGTGATAGTGTGACGGGTGACAGGACAGAGTGGAAGAAAAAAACATGTTGCACCGACCCCAAAGTGTGAAAGTTGTAGAAATTATTATTATTATATGCCTTCTATAAAATATCATATTCCATATTCCATGCGGCTAGTATCAGCCACAATTATATTGGTAGCTTTTAATTTCATTTTATTTTAACATTTTTCATTTTATAATTTAATCCAACTACGAACGTGCGAGAAGGATTTATTTTAACTTGAAAATCTTTTTTGGTGTTGAAATAAATATTTGACTACCTACCTGGAAATGGTGGATAAAAATAAAAATGATTTGCAATCACATACTTTTTTATTTTCATTTAAATTTACGGAAAAACGGCATTTCTGAAAAGTCAATGAATACTTATCATATTAAAAGCAGGATTCTATCAAATATATTAATGTTGACAAAAGCTGGTTTTAGTATTAGATACTTGTTTAAAAATGTGCATTTACAAAAATTTGCATGGGATGCACTTTTATCCAGAGAATTTTCAAATAATTCCTCTCGTTCCGTTAAGAGTGAGCGAATTAGAATTTTATTGACTAAAATCTAATAATAATATTTTTTTCCACAATTATCAAACAACGCCGTCTAGTCCTAAGCTAAGCAGAGCTTGTGTTATGAGTACTAGACAGCTGATAAACACACTTTTGTATTTCTAAATACCTACATACAAATCTTAGATAGCATGAAATGGGACAGATCAGGGACACAAACCACTAGACCAACACGTCAGTCGACTGCTGTATTCTTTCGCTAAACTTTTCCGTTCTATAGCCATGGTTACAGAAGATGTCTTAATTTACAACTATTCCCAAAATTAGTCCCATAAAACTTAATATTCAACACAATGACCAATTAACTATCTCAACTTTACAACTTCTTGCGATAAAACCCTGAAATGTCGTCAAACCTTCTAAAATAACCGCTGTACCTATACTTGTATTATAATCATAGAAAACCCTTAATCCCAAAGTAAGAGTTATTAATTAAACAGTCTAAGGTTACGTTATTCGTGTAAAGTTTCCGAACCGACACCTATACTCGACCGTCATTATCCTTAACGATACCTAAGGTGACCCCTTAGAGGTAGAATAGACACCTTAAGGTCTTATAAGCACCTTGAATATTATAGTATTGAAGTTTGGGTCATACGACGTCTTAGTTAGCCAAAGGGCCAACTCACACTGAGACACGATGCACGACGATTGAAGAGACAAAGAGAATTCTTATTTCAAAAAAGGTCCGTAGCCTTTTTTTGAGTTGGGCAATCTCTTATCCCCGCTCTAAAGTTGGTATAACTATGATGGTTGTCTGTGATAATTATGAAGTGTAACAAACAATTTTCTGAGCTCAAAACAAAAATAACCTTTGCTTTTTTTTCCTATTTTGGTATTAAATCCCGCTCTTGGGCGGAGCGGGAAACAGTGTCAGACTCCTATTGACTAAACACTCCGACCCGTTCCTTCTCTGCCTTTCGCTTTCTTTTTCTGAAAGGAGGGCTTGGCTCCAGTGAGCCAAGCCTTCCTTTCAGAAAGAGACCCTGGGCCCAGTAGGCTTCAGAACTTTTGCAGAGTCCCTACGGTCTTGGTATGTGTTGACCCTAAATCTCCCACAATGCGCGCACTTTGATCCACTTCAATACATTACACATTTATGTCAAATACAAGATAACTAATTTACAAACGGCAAAGAGCTTTATAATTGAGTTATGACTGAGTAATAACTTTTATTAAGGACAATTAATTAAGACAAAGTTTTTTTTTGAAAGCTTTGGTCCCATTGAAATAGTTGGTAAAATTTGTACAAATCATTAAGAACACCAAAATAATTACAATGTTAAAAAATAAACAGGACAAAAGCACTTTATATACTTCATTTTTCATTCTCAGGCATCCATTTATTATTTTAGGTCAAAATAAAAACACTTTAATTCGTATTTTTTATATAATACCAAAACAAAACGCTAAGTCTCAATTAAATTTATTAACTTGACACTATAATCTGTACGTTTCGTGTGTACATAACATGCCAACGTTTCATTAACAAGGTAAATAGAACTTTATTAGCGTAGTGCACTTAGTTGTTAACGACTTTAGCTCAAAATATGACATGTTGACATGGAATGTTAATAGTACTAGGTATTCCAAAATGATGTCAAGTATCAAGAATGATTTGTAGTTGTGTAACAGTAACAAGTTTTGATATTTCCACTGCAGGTTTCTTTTCAACGAGACAGAATGGGAAAGCCCAGTGCAGTTTAGTAGATTGCACATTTTTTTTAGTTCTTGGACTTACTGGTTTTTGGTGAGTGCTTTTCTTTAATGGGGATGTTCTAAAGTTAACTTTAAGCCAATTTTGATCTGTTAGAGTAATAGAATTTTTGTTAAATTTTATTTGATTCGATTCCGAATTTCCTTTATACTCGTAGATGCCTTCTTCTTTTTTTTAGAACTACAAAAATCAGTCATATATCTTTGTAATTTGTAAATGAAACATGTTTTGCCTTTGGTTAAGTTAATTATAGTTTTTTTTTTTAAGATTTTTTGTAAGTACTTAAAACAGGTCCAACTTGTTCAAACAAAAATGCAACAGCGTGCGTTATATCTCTAGGAGAGGGAATGGGCTATAATCCACCACGCGGGCGTTATAATTATTTTATATTATTTTGAAAGTGTAAACTTTTATAAATAAACGATATTCTTTGTATCAGGGACCATCGCCCCCACTCACCTGTAAAATAACCCCATATAAGACTTTAATCTTTGCCTGGATTTGTAAATACAGCATTAACTGTACACTTACCTATACAATAGAGCAGATAGGACATTCAAAGTCACAGCATTAAGAACACTTAACATTACCATCACACAATAAGGGACAAACTTACAAACGGTGGATCCTTTAACCTTTCCAGAAGCACTCAAATATTCCCAACTATCATTCTAAGAGCCATTTACTTAGAACCTCTATCTAAACAGGTGGAACAATTAGGGAAGTTCCCCTTAACTATTTATATTGAAGTGGACGAAAAGTAGGACAATGGACACACAGATAGAAGCCAACCTAATCCACCTAAATATTTTGTGCGTTTAGCTACCATATCCTCCCAAACGCAAAGACCCGTTTAATAATAAATCAACCCAGTTAATCGGAGGCCGTAAGCAACAATGGGCGATGAGTTGCGTTTTTGACAGCGGTAAGCGGACCTATCTATGAACGGGGAACGTTAACGTATGCGTTAATGAGCTAGCCGTGTTTGGCTTGACGTCGTCTTTGTGCTAAGATTTAGCACAGAGAGGAAGGTAATTAGAGGGGTTCCTCTTTTCTGACTATTATAGACGATGTATTGTATGTTGCTAATTTAAATACCGTCGTTAATTTGGTAGGTACTTGTATGAGCAAAACCGTAAATGTGATTTTTTATTTTGCTGTATGTATACTGATATTGACACGCACCAATCAAATATATATGGCCAACACACACACGTTGGGTTCCATACTGCAATATTAAAATCGAGAAAAAAATACGATAAATAACGTTTGGGTCCTTCTATGAAAAAATCATTTGCCGCGGGTCAGTCAGCTATCAGTTTCGTGCATTTTACTCTGTACACAAATAAAATTTGAAAACGGTTTACCAATGTTCATCTACCTTTACAGATTGGGCTTATGGACTACAAGCAACGGGTAGCTTGCATCCAGCCAACCGGTAACCATCTAAACCGAGCTCGAGGAGTCTACACGGCACGCAGTGTTCCATAAAATTCAGCAAAACCTTCAAAAACTCAGCGAAATCATAAGACCTTAGCACAGCCGAATCTTACTAAGGCCACGGGTCGACTTTTAAAAAGTTACCCGTGGTCCTAGAAAGTATTTTTACTTTCTAGGACCACGGGCTCACAGGCACGGCTCACGGGCTTAAAGCGGTTTTATAAGCGTGGTTTCAGTCAAAAAAAGTCTGACACATCCTCCCGCTTGACCAAAGTCAATAGATGATTTCCTACCTTAAAAAAGAAACTTGTAGGTACAGGGGCGTATTTCAACTGTAGGGATATCGATTTCTACCTCGCGTTTCCCATTAAAACTGAATTTATGAGCACTAATACCTCGTTGTATGAAATCCGCCAGTTAAACCATACAATCAGGTTTCTAGAATCACTTTTATTCGTGACTCAGCGACCGTTTTCTTTAGTTTTTTAAACGATTTTCTGAACTAATTTGACTGCAGATGACGTGGTTTAATGTGTTCCAATAATGACAAAGGTTAATGACACCACATAAAAATTGTAGGACTATTAGAAGCAATATTAAATATACATGCTACTGTTTAATTTCCAAGGAAGGAAAGGGAAGGAAGGAAGGGATTTGCCAAGGATTGTTGCGAAAGAGGAACACCGGGGCCCTGGAACTAAGGCAGGAAGGAAAGCTGGGTCGTTTAGTCAGTAGAAGTCTGACACAGTCTCCCGCTCCACCCAAAAGCGGGATTCGTCATTCGATGATTTTTCCCACCATCAAAAAAAAAAAGTTTAATTTGCTAAACTCTATAAATTTTTTATATCTGTAAGTATAAGCCAACTGGGGCCAAGGGTTCGCGTCTGAAAGAAAGGCTCTGGTCCTTGTATATGGCAACGTACGAATGGGGAAGGTTGTTTAGTCAGTAAGAGTCTGACAATGTTTCCCGCTCCGCACAAGGGCGGGATTCGTCATTGAATGATTTATACCTACCTACATTAAAAAATCTCTGTAAGTATAAAGTTAATTCTTTTCAAATTCATTCGTTCCTGGCTTCAGAAATAGCTAATGAAAAAGCAAGCTATTTAATTACATTTGTTAAGCAAGTTTTCTAAGAAAATATTGTATTACAAGCTTTTATAGCTCAGCTTTTATAGTTTTATTATTAATACTCATAAAGACTTTTCCGAAAAGTACAAACCCTTTAGTGTTATCTTATTGTATTACCTAGTTTCTATGGCCATTTTCCAGTTCTATCATCAGGCCCTGGTTACCATCTACCACCAAAATACTCGTCAACAACCCAAACTCGATGATGTTGTGTCATTTGATTACCGAGTTCCTATAGCCACCCGACGCGGTTCTACTCATCAGTTTCATGACATAATAATTTAGCATTGTAGGTAATCTGTTTACACTTGCATGCAAAATCTCTCAAAAACTATTTAGCCTCCTTTCAAAAACTAAGGTGTGCAATAAAGTTATAAATAAATAAATAGCCTCAAACGAATGCCGGAGCTCACATACCTATTGTCTTTCTTATGTTTGTCATTACGGTAATCGAAAGGTTAATCAATAACCGGGAAGTGGATTAAATTTAATTTATAAAATTTGATCACAAACATCGAGACAGGTGAAATTAAATAAAAGCTTTTAAAAAGAGGCATTTGAATAACTCTGAAAGAACTAACATTTGGAACTTGATGCCATAATTGACTTTTATTCAGTTCAAAATTATCAAATTACCTATATAACACACGTAGCTATTGGAAGGTAGGAAGATTTCATAGATTTCATAGAAACAATGGCAACATCCTTTGAGAGCTAAAATTAAGATATATAATATGAGGAGAAGCGAAGGCGTGGGGTGGCATTCAGTCGCTGTTTATTATTGAAAATTATGTTTATAGCAGACTATTATCCATGTAATGAATATTTGGCAATTGATATGCTATTAATTATCCCATATTGAGTAAATTGAGGCGTAAAGACGTACCGTTTATCGTTTGTAGGTATACATATTAATATACCATAACTATTCAGTATATTTCCATAAAAGTCTGATCAAGTAGTGGGTTCTAGAGTAAAACAAACATACGTGCTAGTCAGTAACGAGCCCACTTGAAAAAATAACATACGCATTTCAAATTACATCATCATCATTACATAATATAAAACAAAGTCACCTGTTCCTATGTATGCTTAAATCTTTAAAACTACGCAACTAATTTTGGTGCGGTTTTTTTTAATAAGTAGAGTGATTCCAGAGGAAGATGTATGTGTATAATAAATGTATAATATATTCAATATCAGTACCCGTGCGAAGCTGGGGCGGGACGCTAGTAAGCTATAATAACAAATATTAAACGTGCATTGTATAAATTACATCGCCGTCACACTTATGAACTAACCAGATCAAATAAGCATCGAATTTTAAAAGTGTGTCATACATTTCGTTTCCGAGAGCCCGATCAACGTAAAAATCAACTATGTGTCAAAACTCTTATCAAGTGTCAATTGAAATGCTTATAGCATAATCAGCGACTTTGATTTGATCATCTTGTTTGTTAACAACGTAGGTATTCAAAACTTACCATAGATTAGTTTTTTTTTCTAAGCATCATTTCAGAAATCCCCTTTTTTTTTATACAACTATCACACAACGCCATCTAGTCCCAAGCTAAGCAGAGCTTGTATTATTAGTACTAGACAACTGATAAATGTATATGTGTATATATACATATAATATATATATATATTATAATCAGATAAAGCTGGTAATGAAACAGTTGTACCAGTTGAATGACAATTTGATCGGGCTTTCAGAAACTCAATGTTATGTATGATTTGCAAATGGGGCTCATTACCAACCGGGGCATGTATGCTTGGTTTACTACACATGTCTGTATACTATATCAAACCAGTATATTGCGAGGATACTTAGTCTGATCAAGTAGTGGTATCCACATTATCTAAGACCACAAAACCCACCGGTTTCTATTTGAGATTCCAGGTATCCCCTTCGTGGCGTTTCTCGGCTTTCAATTACTTTCTATACGGTAGACGCCGTCTTTCTTACATCCTTTGAAAAGGTTTTCATCACTAATGAGATTAGTTCCTGAAAAATTCCTTTAATCTTCTCCTTCGTTACATAATGAAGTTTTAAACGAGTAACTTTGAAATATTTTTAGGTAAAAATTGTAGGACTCGGGATCATTATAGTCTAAATTGTATGGTTTGCCCTGTTATACAACTATTCCATAGTAATAACGTAATCTTACTTCTGTGTGACGTGTCTTTAACTAAATTGAACTTCCAAACTTCTTGCCATGCCAATTTTACCATCGGATATCCCGGCGTACGGAAAATATCCACCCTTACGTTATTGAGACATCTACGGTCCGGACTAAGCATTTTGCCTCGTCGTTTATACCGCATACATCGAGGATCTTTAACAGTTTGCCGGCTGCAGTATTTCCGTCCGATTATAATTTAGGTGTCTTCAAGGCTAGAGTGAATAGGCTCTTAATAAATTAGTGCACCTCACCATCAACGATTGCATCACTGCTTACCATCACCTGAGATCGCAGTCAAGCACTAGTTTATAACAATTAAAAAAAACTCCTTAAACAATATATATTTTATTTATTTTTTACCTAATGAGATCCCGATAAACAAATAAAGAAAACAAGTACCATCGAAGACACTTCCGCCTGACCACCGCTAAGTTCATATTCGCTTGCACTCCAAACGAAAACTTCAAAAGCTTGGTTGGGCGCTGTGCTGCAGGATTTCAAGCGATTTTTTTAAGTGATCAGCCAGAAATGACTGCGGTAGTACACCTTACGAACGGGCGAACAAGGCGAACTTAATGCTACGAGGCATTCGCTGCCAGTCAACCTTTGGGTTAAAAAAGACAAAAATGTGGTAGGTGTGCACAATAAATAAATAACAGATATTTTAAATACATTGTAAATATAAATTAAGTGACCTATAATAACAAAATACGTATTTAAGCTGATATTATAAACTAATAATTATATAATATATCAAATAATTATAATTGACATATGAGAATTATTATGACGAAGACTTGAACTAAGGTTGAGAGGACTTTAAATAGTAGTTACGAATTTTCGTTCGAAAGTTTGATTATGTACGAACCTAATAACAACAATTAATACACTTATAAACAGCACGATAACCATAACCTAATTAAAAGCGCAGTGTTTCCATAATAAAGTTGAAGAAAAGATTTTATTCCAAGAAATGGGTAGTAATATAACACTGCGGTAGGTGACGTAGTATTCACATCTACGATTTTTTGGCTTTAAGACGTACCAGTTCGAGTTATAGTGGTGCAGAAATAAAATAAATGTTTATTTCGTTTATTTTATTGCTGCAGCACCACAAGAAAACTAAAGATTTAAAATCAGTAAGCCACCTCTGCTCAAAATATATAGATTTATTTTAGACTAGTGACTCGCCCCAGCTTCGCCCGGGTGCAATGTATATCATGAATGTTTTATACATAATAACATAAACCTCCCTCCTGAATTACTCTGTCTAATAAAACCAACCGCATCAATATCCGTTGCGTAATTCTAAAGATTTAAGCATACATAGGGACGAAGCGACTATGTAATGATATGGGTTTATCGATAGAACCAAGGTTCTCACAAGGTTCTCAAGGATCACATGTCTTCGAATTTTTGGTTCTAGGACAAGTCCTAGAACCAAAAATTCGAAGACATGTGATCCATCAATACACACTGGACCTGTGTGGTGGATTACGGCCCATACCGTCTCCTAGAGAGGAGGTTTGAGTTCCAGCATTGGGAACATTATAAGGCTGATGCTATGCTATACTATCGATAAATAAAACATTTAACTGATTCCTTAGTACCGGAGTTAGATGCAACGTTGTGATGTTGATGACGTCACGTGAGCGTTATCTTTTGGAGAGGGGATATTTACAAAAGGCAGTCTTTAGCATCGAGTAGTGCGGACGCTCTTTATGAATGGTTCTTTTGGATTTAATATTATGCCTTAAACGTAATAACGTGTATCGTAAATGCTTAGGTTTGGCCAAACGCCCTCAATTCCCTTGTTAAGATGACGTCTGAACAAGGAAATTGGAGCGTGGAGCCAACTCCAAGTGCTCATACTAGACGAAACGATTGTAACTTAGTTGGGGTCCTAGGCTGGACCCTAAACCCAAAACATAAAGTTACAACAGATTCCTAAACCCAACCTATAAAAACATTCCTTTCGGTAGTGAGCATTGAAACTGGTCTGCAATTCCGAACCAGTTCCAAGTAACTCGCTACTGAATCTCGAAACAATTTTCCGTATATTACAAAATCTAGAACCGCCAGAATTCCATTGGGAATGGATAATAAATAGGAATATTCGAGACGGGGTATTCCTGCAGGGACGGTTGTCATCAAAATCGATATAGGTGTGCAAGACGGGTAACATGCTTCTTCCAATACGGTTGAAAATTGTTAGCCCGAGATACGGTGAGGGACTGGTAGCTTGTACCTACAGGGAAATGAGTCTTTGAGTTGGGCAATTATCATGACGGTATCGCAGGTTACCGACCGACATGGCGCAAAGAATCGCCAAACCTAAGTTAGGTTAGGCCATTGCCTAACCTAACTTAGGTTTGGCGATTCTTTGCCATCAGCCATCTGTTCTGCAAGCAATGTACCCTGTCAATGGACAGGGTACATTGCTTACAGAACAGATGGCTGTTAGGGTTGAAAGGTTCTGGAATAGCGACTGCGTACCAAAAAGGTGAACGGTTGCTAGAATCTGATCAATGCGTGTTGCATAGGACTGTTCATTGTGGCGACACTTGGGAGAGGCCTATGTCCAACTGAACGTCTTTCGGCTGAAATGATGACAATGATAAAAAATTTGTGAAAGTGCAAAGCCGGGGTGAAACTCCGCTGCTGTAACATATCGTGGCACAGTAGACACAATTTGGTAAAGGTTCTAATCATGCTATGTAAACACGGACAGGCGCAACACTTTGCTGGTTACGCTATATTTTTGATGTTATATTCCCTTGTGGTATACAATTTTCAAAATACACACAACACAACAGCTTTAAACTTTATTGCTTTGATCACACATAACTAGCAAAAAGGCGAAACAGTAAAATGTTGCTAGACCGACAGCGTAATGTAAGCGAGTTGTGAAGATAAGGGGCCTCATACTCGGTGGTATGTTCAAACGTACCGAGTAATCAGGCGAGAGCAGTATCTCACCCGTTTCTTCGGTTTGTGTGATCAAGACATAACTCCCATCATCCCGCATTATTTTTAGACTTTTCCCATTGGGGATGGCGACAGTCTAACTGGGACCATAATTAATATCTTAAAACCTAAGTTCATTAAAGTATAAATTCAGTACTATTTATGATATATGATAATGTATGATTATTACTTAATTTAATAAGTGAAGTGTATAAGGCAGAACATTTTTCCCATTATCTACTGTTAATGCATTAATTACAATCCTAATAATTAATTAATTCCACGAATTGTTACTTAGTCTTCGTCGTCTCTTCAAACTTTGCTGTGCCCGACAGGGTCCAAATCGATCTTGACAATATTTATACTACCTAATGTACCCATGGAATGCGATAAAGTATCCAGTATTAAGTATATAGCAGGTAAAAGAACACTTTTCCAATCTGGAAATCTACCGAAGTCCTCAAGCAATCACTTAGTTTAATTTTTATGATAATGTTACTCTACTAAAGACGTTCCTAATAAACTTATAATGCTATATATAGGTAAAACCCACGTAAGTGCTCCCATAAAATAGGTTAGCTTGACACGTGTAGGTTTAGATATGATTATAGGATGAATAATGTACAACAGCCATTAACATTATACCTCGTTCCTGAAAGAAGGTCTTACTTCTCATGTATAATGTTATGATAATAACTAATGATTCTTGAGTAGAGATCGGTGTCAGCGATAAGACCACCATTTTATTCAAGTATTAACAATATATCGGTTTCCTCACGATGTTTTCCTACATTGTTTTCAGAACATTTGTGAAGAAAGAATTACTTTCTGTAATTCATACTCGTACAAAGTAATTCACGCCTAGCTCAGTTTGAACCCACAAAACGTAACTCAGGACCGTTACAACAAGGCCAATGCAACTGTTCTCATCAGGACATGCAAAAATTCGAAAGACAAGACATACAACAACCTGCACTGGGTCCGTGTGGAATAAGGCACAGTGCTCACACTGTGCCTTATTCCACGCGTGCTGAGGCACGCACGTCTAGAAGAAAAGCAGCTACAAAGGGAAAATAAAAGGTTTGCTTCAACGTATATAGACCAAGACATGGTCAGCCGTGATAAAAGATGAGAACACTCCAATGCCAACTACAGTACTCCATGTGGTAGTCTAGACAGAGACCTGTGCGCCCGATCCAGAGCGTAACACATTTTTGGTTTCTGCTATTCCTTAATGGCCATTCCCAATCTCACTCAAATTTGACCTACATTGAAAAGAAATCCATAATGACTACCAATGTTCCTAAGTTCTCCCCTCCAAGTTAAACAAAAGCTAAACCCAAAATATAACTGTACGATTAATCTATGAGGTACTTGAACTTTTTCCTTCGTAAGGAATGAGGCGACCCCAAAAATACGGAAAAGGTTTCGGCTATAAACGTCAAGTTAGCAGAAAGTTTCCTAAGGCCAACGAGCTAACCCCTTTTTGTTGACACGGCAGAGGTAATTGTGAAATTGGGGATGTATTTGGCGTACCGCAGCGGTTAAATTAGAACCATTACTGGGGTACGTCACGTTACATCGACCTCTAAAGCACCGTTTTATTTTATGCTATGTTTTATCGACTGGAGGTGATGGTAATCTACTTCCTTGTGGTTATTTTATTATTCTTGGTTAACGGTTGTGTTGGTTGGCAGTTTGAAAAGAAAAGAGTGAGCTGTTTTACTGCAAAAATGTTTTTTTACTAACACATTTTTAAAGCCAAGCTTTTAAAAATTGTCTGCCTTTTTGGGTTATTTATTATGACTGATTTTCTATACAAACCCTTTAAAAAATGTAATATATATTTAAAAAAATAAATAACGTCACTTAGCATGCTTCGTCATCTAAATTGAACATGTCTGTAAAATGTTAAGTGAAATTCATTCACAAGATGTTACCGTAACAAACATACGTAGGTACAAATATTACCAGTCAATAAAGAAGATGAAACGAATTAAAATTTCGTATTCAAAAAACCATGATGCAATAGTAAAATAGTTTTTTTTTTGGTACAAGCTAATCATAAAACGTAGATGAAACGAGTTTGAATTGAAACCGAGAGAAATTGAGAACCTAATGCAAAAGATTAACAGCTCACTTCAAGCTCACTTTAAGCTCATTTCAAGTGTGAGCTTGAAGTGAGCTTAAAGTGAGCTTACTCATTACTGGACTGAAAATCATCATTTAAACAAAGCTATTTTCTGAAATCTGAAAAACTTAACCCAATTGCGGGTTAAGCTTTCCTGTGTACATCACCTGTCCTGTATTTTATATTTTGACAATATTTCTGTGATTTATTGTCCACAGAAATATTTTGAAAATATAAAATAATAAATACAATATCATTACATAGTATAAAATAAAGCTTAGCGCTGTCCCAATGTATGCTTTAGGTCTTTAAAAGTACGTAATGGATTCTGATGCAGTTTTTTTTAATAGATAGAGTGATGCAAGATGAAGTGTAATGTAAATAATAAATACAATATCATTACACAGTATAAAATAAAACTTAGCGCTGTCCCAATGTATGCTTTAGGTCTTTAAAAGTACGTAATGGATTCTGATGCAGTTTTTTTTAATAGATAGAGTGATGCAAGAGGAAGTGCATAATATATTTAATATCACCATTGAACCCGTGCGAAGCTGGGGCGGGTCGCTAGTAAAGAATATAAGAAAGAAAAAATCAAAAAATCAAACCAATAATGACACAATATTTAGCCCAAGCTCTAATTGGAACTTAACAATAGCCAATAGCTCTGCAGAATTGTTTACTCATGGGGTTACTCTTTCAGTTCGCCCACGATACCCACTGTCAAAGTTTAAGCTATTTTAGACTGTATAGAAATGGGCATTACATTACCAATACAGTTTAAAATAGCTTAAATTCAATCAACAACCTTTATTTATTTTCAATATCAAAACAAAGGGTTCAACAGAACTGTTTACTACGCCCACATTTCGCTTTGTTTATTTTATTTTTATAAATAATCTTCCTACTTATAATGTGAAGGTAGAATATTTATAGACATCGCAAACTTAAGGTAGAAATACATTGGGCCTACGTAGGCCGCGTATGCACCTCGGCCTCCGTACTACTTATAGGTATAGCAAAAATTTAAAAGGCTTGTTTGCGAAACTACAAAAAAAAATATGAACTATGTAGGTAGTTCAATATTTATATTCTTCTATCTTTTTTTCCTACTAGCATGCTTGTCAACAATGTCTACGTTAGGGAGGTTAAAATCATCGAATGACTAATCCCGTCTTTGGGCGAAGCAGGAAACAATGTCAGACTCTTTCTGACTAAACAACCTACCCCGTTCCTTCCTTGACTTAGTCTCAGAGCCCCGGTGTAACGCTTTCGCATCAACCCTTGGCCAAAGGAGACTTCGACCCTACAGTTTGCTGACAACTCCTTGAGGCGCGCGAAAACAGTGCGCACCGTCGACGACAAGGGCTCGGTCTGTATTGTTACCAGACGACCGGACGGAGAGCTATCTAATGCTCGCCGTCCGCCAGCCCACGCATAGGATGGCCGGATATCGGCAGGATCGCGGGTGGGACGACTACGGCGAGGGCGCCGTTGCCTTTGCCCAAGCACTGGTTTATATCATTTTAAAAAATCTATTGTGATTCAACGGGCACCAGTACAAATTCATATTACTTGAAGTCCTTATCTTAGAACGTCAATGATATTTCTCCCAAAATCGCACAAGAAATTCATAGGTATATTAAGCTTGTGCCAACGGCTTTCCCGGCGTGAAAATTGAAAATTATGCTCCGAAAAGTTCTCAGAATAGCCAAACTTAAGTAGCTATGGACTGGGTACATAGCTCGTGGGACAGATGGTCGATGGAGTCAGAAGTTATTAAAGTGGGAAGAAAAATGTTATTTAAGTAAGTACTTTATTGTTAAGATAGTAAAATATAATTATAATTTTAATGATCAACATTATTTTTCGTATATGCAAAACCTAACCTAAAAAAATAATTTTCCATAATTACCTACCATTTTATTTTTTTTCCAAAAATATTTTAAAATATTACACACTATTTTTTTTATACTATTTTTTTTAGTAAATTAATAATAGGTTAAAAAAAACAAAAGGTGAAAAAGTATTAAAGTTTGTACCTAAATAAATAAGGAGTCAAATTGTACAGTAGGGTATTACTACTGTCCTAAATTATTATGCTTCAGAACAAGAATTCATGAATACATTACTAAGTAATGTAGTTACAACAACTATAATAATGATTTGAGTTTTGAGCTGTCTAGGTCAATTAATTTTTGATTAGTCTAGTAGTATTTAAATTATGCCTTGTAGTACTAGTACAAGGCATAATTAAGGGGATATAATTATACGACTTTTAATTATTTTAAATCCAACATCACGGCTATTCTGTATAGATATCCCTAAATGAATAAAATATGAAATAAAACAAAGTACTTATCTAAAAAAAAAATAAGGTGGTCCCGACCTGTTCTTGTCCTGTTTAAAAGCTGTCAATTGTATTTTCAAATCCAGTCAGAGACACACGCAAAGTTTTATGAAAATCGATCAAGCCGTTCAAGAGGAATTAGGTGACAAACACAAATACCTACATAAAAAAAACATAAATAATATACAATTTTTTTATTTACAGATCTTAAAATACTGTACGAAAAGTTTTTCTTTTGTATACTATATGTTAAATGTGCGCCTTCAAATTAGCCGCGAAGTGACTGCAGAGCAGTCGCAGCGCTGTTGTCGCGCTGTTTTGTTTTTTCATATAGATAAATGACGCACGGCCGCAGCGTAGTTGCAGCGCGACAGTCGCATGTTATTATATATAATGGAAAAACAAAAGAACAGCGGTAATACTGTAATCGCTTTGCTGTCACGCAGCACGTTGCAGCTAAATTGAAGGAACCTTTAGACGTCAAAATTGTCACGAAATCATGTTGCACACAAAATTACACGACGAGGACAAAATTGTAAAATTAATGAATCCCTGATACAGAGTCCGGTAACATGTTTACAGGCAGCTGTGGTTAACATGAAGCTTTATGAAACCGTTTCCCCAAAATTATCAAAATTTGGAGCTCAAATTCAAAATTAAACCTTTTAGCAGCATATTTCGGATATATCCGATGAACACTCGCATTCCATCAGGGTCATACTGCACTCCATCTATTCAGCTCTTTTGTCACCTATGGGGATGAAAGAGCTCAACGACACGAAGTTAGTTGAAAAACGCACGATCCTAGCGAAAAGGACTTGAAAATATTCAACACAGACCAGTTTGACGAGATAGTTTTTAAATTATTACCCTCCATTTTTAACGATAATCCACGATAGATGAAAAATATCTATTGTTATTTTTTACATGATTTCAATTAAATTATTATCAAAATTATAATGAGAGAAAGACATAACGTTCTCTACAAACTCTAGAAGAATTGACCTCATTATAATAAACTAGCTTTTGTTAGCGGCTTCGCCTGCATACATAAAATATAGCCTATGTCACTCAGGAGTAAAGCAGCTTTTTAATGTTGCTAAATTTTTTCCCATCGGATCAGTAGTTCCAGAGATTATCTCCTACAAACAAAAAAACAAACTTTACCTCTTTATTATATTAGTGTAGATATTTCCTAGTATAAAACTTTCAATACGATTGCTGAACACTGTCCACCATCTTGTCATTGGCGAGAAACAGTCAGTTATAAAATGAATCCCTTTAATGAGTACTTTTAATCTCAACATACGCCTTTTAACACTCATAAATACCAATCACCGAAATAAAAGAAGATACGAATAAAAACAGAGAAAATAAACAAACCCTCGAATTTATCCATTCATAAAATATGGAAATCATATACCAACATTATAAAACAGAACGGTAATCAAACATTTTTCGACATTCAAATCATATTTACATTCAGAATATGGCAAGTAGGTACCAACATAAAAATTCACACGATATCGCATCGTTCAAAACTGAAACGTATTTATTAAGAAGGAATGAATCCGCTCCCCATTTTCCTTTTTCATCAGCGAACAAAATAAAGCCGTATACAAATCAGATTACATTTCGAGTTCGTTAAACTTTCATTTGGGGAGGTGTGGGGCAATTGGAACACTGACTATAAAGCGCATTCTAACTGGGGCCAGAATTTTCTGGTTTCTAAGGCCTGGAATATGGTGAGGAGCATTCGCGAGTGTTGAAGCTGAATGCAAGACTATGGTGGGTGTTTGCATGACGGGATGGATTGGCTTTGCTGACGAGCGGTCTATAAGATTGACTGCCTCGCAACTATTAAAAAAATCACAGGACTATTATAGTACAAATAGGCGTCACTTATATTTATATATGAATTGGTCTGTACTATACCTCGCATTACTTTTTAAGAGCTGAAATCGACTCGGGAGTGAATCGCGTTCTGGACTATTTGCTGAAGGCCAGCCGGCGGGTAGAAACCAGGTTAGTTACTACGGGGCGAGAGAAAGAGGAATTGGAGGCTCTTAATGCCTTTGATAGTGAAACAACGTTAACAATTTGCAATCACTGCTTCCCATCACGTGCATTGGCAGTCAAGCACAAGTTCATAATGTTTTTTTTTTTTTATGAAAGAAAACATATTTACCCCGGCTACCACTTAGATCAATGAGTCACTCACTTAGGTCAATGAGTAGGTATTTTGTACGTACCTACAAATACTTAATGACCATTTGTAGGTAACAAATACTTAATGACCTGCGGCCTCCTAGTCGCTCCCACTACCGTGTCCGCTCCCGCTACCGTGCCCGCTCCCGGCCTTGTCATCGCGTCTTCACTCTGTCCAAGGCCTAATGAATGATAGGCACGTTTGTAATTTTGTGCGAGTGTCGAGCTGAGCAGTTTTGTTCGTGAATGTACTTTTACAAAGGAAAAGTCCTCGTATTGCATTTCGATTGATTTCAGAAAATTGGTTTTCGAATTTTTTAGTCTTGACCAACTTGACTGATATTCGCTCATGTAACTTTAAATTCTTGAAATAAAAAAAATATTATAATTTGGAGGTTTGTAAGCACTTTTGCCTGCACTTAATAAACTAACGTGATTAACCATCATCGATTGCATCACCCAGGGTCTCTATCTGAAAGGAAGGCTTGGCCTCAGTGCGAAGGGCAGAGAAGGAACGGGGTGGGGTGTTTAGTCAGTAAGAGTCTGACCCTGTTTCCCGCTCCGCCCAAGATTGGGAATCGTCATGGGATGATTTTTACCCACAATGAAAAAATAAAAAGCCCTGTGCGGATTGATGAATGCCACCATATCTTTAAAGTTTTAGTTCTAGGGTAGGCCGCTTTCCTCACGATGTTTTCCTGAACCGTTTTGTAAGGGAAATCTGAATTTTATAAATAACTAGCGACCCGCCCCAGCTTCGCACGGGTGCAATAATGATATTAAATAAATTATGCATGTATTTTACACATGAACCTCCCTCTTGAATCACTCTATCTATTAAAAAAACCCTCATCAAATTCCGTTGCGTAGTTTTAAAGATTTAAGCATACATAGGTGGAAGCGACTTTATTTTATACTATGTAATGATAATGATGATACACATAGTGTTATTTCACAGTTTGTTAGATTTCAATATATATTTGAACTTGTTAATTATTATTAATTAGTTAACTTTATTCATGGCTCGCTACACACAGCTTACTAAAACCAATCATGTATTTAATTAGGCAATAATTAGCTAATTGAAAATTATGTAGAACAGAATCACGGAGGTATTTATTATTTATTGTTTTTGTTGCTGGGCTGAAATTCTTCGAAATAAAAGTAAATTTTCATAGGTTATCACACTGTCTAATAATAGGTCTTTACCTATAAAATTGTTGTTATTTAAAACGAGTTGCTTTGGAGTGTTATTTGATTTGATCGACCTGGAATTATACGTTCAAAAATTTTATATCTTTTTTGTCTTCTACGGTTCGGAGTGTGCGTTTCGTTTCGCCGTTTATTTCGCGTACATTGAAGGACTGGAACAATTTGCATGCTGTGGTCTTCCGATTCGGTTATAATTTGGGTGTGTTCAAGGATAGGCCCTTAATAAACTAGTGCGCTTCACCATCAACGATTGCATCACTGCTTACCTTCAGGTGGGATCAAAGTCAAGCGTTAGTTTATAGTAGGTAAATAAAAAAGGAACAATATTCTTTTTTCGAAATAAGGTATTTACTATTTATGTAACTCTTAGCCCTGGGCAAAGTTTTTTTAAAAGAATAACAAAAGGCAATCCTATGGGCTAGGAAAATTGTTACAGGTAGTCTTTTAGTTAGTTTTGGCACTTTAGAATCAATAATTGATGTTAATACAGTGGTTAGCTTTTAATGATAATAATAAATGATTTTTATTTTGTAAGTAGGTTTTTACAAACTCTTTTATAAGTCAATTTTTTTTTTCGTCTTTTGAAACTAGATGAGGCCGGTGTTTCCTAGCTGACTACCCTGAGAAGAAACACCGAAACAAACTCAGGGGTGAAAGTATTCCAAACAAAATTGCAATTCATTAACTACTAAAGATTGTAAATAAACTTTTTAATCTTAGCTCAAATACTAATCTTATCTTAAGAAAAAACTTAAAAAATACAAAAGTTGATTTTTAGAAAATAAATCCTGTCTTATGAAAGTGTACTGAGACGATAAATAACAAGATTAACATCTAGAGTGAGATGTAATGAACTTTCAGATAATACAGTATTAAATCTTAAAACAAAAGATGTTGCTTTAGCATTCACATTGACATTAAATTTTTTTATAGAAGAGTTTTTTTCACTAGGTCATCATAATCAACCTAGCGCCCGTCCCGGTTGCTACCTTGGCTTTCACCTCAGTGCCCGGGGTCCGCTTTCCTTTCTAGACGCCTCCACTTTGCTCGGTCTTTCGCGTCCCTTGCCTCAAGCCCATTAACACGCATGTCGTCCCTTACGACGTCGATCCAACGCCTCTTAGGCCTACCTCGTTTTCCGGATCCCGGCGGAGGCGGCATGGCGAGGCATCTGTTACCCACGTAGTCTGCCGGTTTTCGTAAAACGTGGCCATACCAGCGTAAACGGCCCTCCTGCAGTTTATCCGCTATGTCACGAACCTGAAGGCTGCTCCGGATGCGGGAGTTTTTAATGCGGTCTTTCCGCGAACCTCCCGACATCACTAGGTATTCGGTATTTAATTTTTAGAAAATGCGGTCGCCACTTTTCGTGTATTTTCGAAACCAAGACTAATTTAGTGCCCTATTATAGAAGGGCTTTTTTATCGTAGGTAACAATCATCCAATGACGAAGTAGAAAAAGTTTGCTGACAACTCCTTGAGGCGCGCAGGAACATAGCGCACCGTCGACGACTGGTGCTTGGTCCGGACGGTTATCAGACGATTGGACGGCGAGCTACCTATTGCTCGCCATCCACAAGCCCGCGGTGGTGTCACGTGAATTGTCTTTGAATTTTTGGTTCTAGGACATGCCGGTTTCCTCACGATGTTTGCCTTCACTATTATTCACTATTCATATAAGAGCAGTGGTGATGAAATAAATTACACAAAGTAATGGATCTAGCTGGGTATGTATCATAGATATGTCAAACAGGTATGTATGTATACTATAATTTTATTTACTTATTTTATTCTTCATGCAACACAAAATATAAATAAAAGCGGACTCAGTGCCTTAGGTATTCTCTACCAGTCAACCTAGAGTGGTAAAGAGACAGTATATGGTAGGTGAAAAAAAAGAAAATGTGTTCTCAAAATAGAGAATAATTTCGTCATGAATATTAAAAAATAATAATAATAATAATATGGTAATAATAGGTATTATTTCATACAGTTACCAGAAACATTTTGGTGTAGGGACATCTTCAAAGAGCCTCATATTTATACTCCCTATAATCTAAGTTAAGTGAAATAAAACGGAAGCAACAGAAGTTTCAGGAAGCCACGACGGAAAAGCCACGTTTATCAAATGGATAGGCGACTTATCAACATAAATTCCCTCAGCTTCCAGCCTAAACCACTCGGCAGGAATAAATCCTTAACCCTTCTCTGACGACGCAATTTTACGTCACATAAGTCAGTAAGTCTGCACCTACGTAAACGTCATTTCAATTTGGACGGGGTCACGGAAAAATAATACGGAATTCAAATAAAAAGAGTTTCGCTTTTTTGTGAAGGAGGAAAAAAGGTCGCGTTATTGCTGTGTATTTGGTTGAGGGTTAAAAATAGAAATGGCCTTACACGTGACAGTCTTAAAAGCCAATAAATTTTTGTCAACCTGAAAAAGTAGCGGAAAGTTATAACAATTATATTATAACTCTTCGCAAAATATCTTCAATTTACCTACTTGTACGTAAAGAATCGCTTTTATAATCCAAGTACGCACGAGTAGGTAATTCTGACACTTCGCAAGTAATAAATAGATAAAAAATAGGTACTAAAGATTTATAGCTTGTTAATCCCACTCAACTTCTATACTTATACGCTAAATAGGTTATTATAAATTACCTATTTGTGTGCAAATAATGACTAGATTATGAATAGTGATTCACCAAGTGATAATTTACACTTTTGTAATATTCACACTTGGAGTGTTGGTAATAAATATAAATATAGAAAGCAGGTAAATTAATTAAGTCATATAAATAAGACTACCAGACACTAGGCAAGCGTGAGCCATTGTAGAATACATCGTTGCTTATCATCTGTTGAGATAGTGATAGTGACCAAACGCGAGCTTATCCATAAAATAAACAATATCAACCAATCACTTTAGGTCTAAATTCAACAGTTAAACTAAGCTATACGCGATTATTTAAAACAAAATAAAGGTTGAGTGTATAATAAGGGTTGAGTATCCGGGGCAGCCTTCAGGTCCGTGACATAGCGGATAAACTGCAGGAGGGTCGCTTACGCTGGTATGGCCACGTTTTACGAAAACCAGCAGACTACGTGGGTAACAGATGCCTCACCATGCCGCCTCCGCCGGGAGCCGGAAAACGAGGAAGGCCTAAGAGGCGTAGGATCGACGTCGTAAGGGACGATATGCGTGCCAATGGGCTTAAGGCAGAGGACGCCAAAGACCGAGCGAAGTGGAGGCGACTGTGTAGGAAAGCGGACCCCGGGCAACGAGGTGACAGCCAAGGTGTGCCGGGACGGTCGCTAAGATGATGATGAAAGGTTGAGTGTACAATTGAGATTAAAGATACATATTGCGTTCATAACAAAACACATTTTTAAATAATCACGATTAGTTATTGGTGAATTTGGCACTTATGCTCATAACATAATTCATAAAAGATTAGGTAGTTCCTCAGCCTTATCTTTTGTACTTAGACCCTTATATCTAGGTTAATTAATTTATCTCATGTATTTCATATATCACTGTCATGATTCCACCTACCTTAATACAACTACAACTGTAATATACATTTAATATGTCATACCGTAGTTCTACGAAAATGGTGAAGAGCTAGCTGCCTGCCTAAAGGCACAAGTAACCAACTATGTAGGTAACCCACTTTGGTAAGTTTAATATACATTTCTCTAGTACCCTAGACTTGTAATGATATACCTTGGGGCTTGACTACAATTGATATTGTATTAAATAATAATAATATGCCACAAGTTTCACACAACGCCATCTAGTCTTAAACTAATTAGAGATTGTAGTGTGCGTAACAGACATTAGAGAAACATATATGAGGTCGCATCTTAAGAATCTCCTAAAATCCCCACCCCACTCCACCGATTTCTATTCCTAGTCTTTTACTGTACACGCTGTACGGTTATGGAACTTACTGCCGCCTGATCTTAGGGGCTGCCAAAATCTTGCAGACTTTAAGAGAGGCTTGAAAGAACACTTTCTTACTATTTCATCGTAGTTGCTTATAAGTATGTATTATTGAGTTATTTATTCTATTATATATTTGTATATATTTATGATAGTAGGTATGTATATTTATATATATATATATATAATTGCATATTTAATTGATAAATGTAATATTAGTAACTTTAATCTTTTCCTTTCATGTCTACACACGTCTACATCTCTTTTTTTTTCCAATTCTCCTTTCGCAGGTATGCTGGAAGAGATTTCTTAAGAAATAAGCATCACCTTTGTACTTCTCCTGTTTTCTGTATTTCTTTCTCCTGCTATTTACTATGTGTATGTGCATAAATTGTTAAATAAATAAAATAAATATATTCCCAAATACATACATATGATAGTTAGTTACACCCAGCCGTAGAACTAATAATCGTGCTTATCACACAAATATTTGTCGGGGTCGAAATCAGGGCCACTGATAACTCAAATAAGTGTTTTCTCAGAAATGTCATACACAGAAAACCAGTCGTGCTGCCAAGATTTGGCTGATAGATCGGCCGTAGAGACTCTGCAAAAGGGTCGAAGCCTACTGGGGCCCAGGGTCTCTTTCTGAAAGGAAGGCTTGGTCCCAGTGCGAATGGCAGAGAAGGAATAGGGTGGGGTGTTTAGTCCACCATAAAAAAGAAGCCTTGGCTGCTAGGATTGCTGCGACTTGCAGCAGCAGCAAAGATTTTTACACAAATCCATACATTCATCATAGTCGTGCATCTACCGCATGTGCTGTCTGCAACCGCAGCCTGCAGCCGGGGTTCAAATGAGTAAATATTGTAGGCAAATAACATTGAAATCGACGCACTACATTGTTACTACTGTAACAATGTAGATTTATCAAGAAATTACTAAAACACGTAATATTTTTACTATAAAATAATTCTTAACTTCTTTGACAAAATATAACCTATATTAAAAACAAGTGAACAAATCTACTACTTTCTTCAGGAAATGTGTTTATAATATTACATATAACATACACATTCAGACGATGACCAAAAATTAGAACGCTATTCAGAAAGCTTCATTTAAAGTTCATTCACATGTAAAATGAACTTGACTATCCAACGAACAAAATGTAACTTTATTTATGTTGTGGTTAAAAACGTGGCTACATCGTGCTTGTGGCCGTTGAATATTTCAAATATGCCAAATTCGTAATTTGGGGGAGAACGGAATGTGCAACCTTTCATGTTAATATTAAAATATGTTAATCACGGCATTACCATGTGGTGCCTACCCCTGCATGTATGCAGCTGGGCTTAATGTATATTGGAAAAGCCGTTGTAAATTTGAGGCGAACATTTTTTTTTTGTGTAAACGTTTTGGAATGAACAAAAGCAGTATTAAGTTCGTACTCTACGACAATAAACAAAGAAGAGTTATTGTTTAAGTTCATTTCATAAATGGAAAATGCGTAGGTTTGTTTAATTTGAAACGGTTCTTTTGTAGAAGTAGCTTTGGTAGGATTAAATCGTATTTTTAGATCAACATTAAATTAATATATAATTTTGAATTTGTAAATAGACTCGAATTTTGCCTTTTTGGTTGATGCAAATGGGAGAAGAGAGTTAAAAGATTTATATATATTATTGAACATCAAATCTTTTCTGTCAGTCCATCCAATATTTGTTCATAAGAAATTGCCCTGCAATACGACCGCTAATTTTTATCTACAATTATTTTGCAAGCTCTTATTTAGTGATGTATATTATATATTTGTGATGAAATCTTGTAAAATAAAATTCATCCACTTTCCGGTTACCGATTGAACTTAAAGTACGCATGTGTCAAGGAATCTTCAAAGCTGGAGTGAATAGGCTCATAATAAACTAATGTGCCTCACCATCAATGATCAGATCACTGCTTACTATCAGGTGGAATCACAGTCAAGCGTTAGTTTATTGCAATTAAAAAAATTGATGACAATGCAAAATTATATTTTGTCGTGGAGTTGATTTGATGATGGGACCGGAAGGTGCCCATAGGAACTCTGTAATTAAATACCACAACTGATGGGGTTATGTTGTTTAATTACAGAGTTTGCTTGCTATTTTTTTTTATTGAAACTTGTATGTATATATTAAGATGTGCAATTAAGTATTCACAAATAATGTTTAAACAATATTAAGCCCAATCAGTAACACCATGATTATCACTTTTCAAACTAAAACAATTCAACGATAACATTCAACAAATTAATAACGGGTACTAACATTTTCATAAACGATGCTAATTTGAATACATTGAAACTGACTAAAACAAGTATGGCGTATGTAACATACTTAACCGGCTAAATGTCTATTACACATTCATATAATGCAAAACGGCATAGGGGAAGCACTCATCTGAATGAAGTAGTAATTGAATTTTCACGTCAAAATCAAAATCATTTTCTACTTGCGAGCTCTGTTTGGCGATTAGAATACTCGAGTAAATATTCATACATGCAGACTGAGAAATGTTTCAAATGGTTTGTATTTTGTGTTTTAAGGTATACGTTTAGACTACAACACTTTATATGGTACATTTAATGTATATGCCGCAGCCATCTGGTTAAATTAGCCATCCATTGGAAGGCTAAAATTAAGCAGATGACTTTTTTTAGGATTGGATGCCTAGGCTGATAGTTGTTTGAAATAAAATCACTCAACATTTAACAGTTAAAAAAAACCTATTTGATTTGATTTGATTTTAGTTTGACGTATTGAAAGCTTGATGACGTATTGTTAGCTCTTTCGAAATGACTGATCAAGACTGAGCCAAGTGATTCAAATTTATCTTACTAAACAAAATGACTACACAACGATCAGCCATCTGCTTACACGTTACGATCAACAACGTGGCTAGTTGTTCTTCAGCTATTTGATTGGATGCCAGCATTTAACGAACAGCCTAGGCGTATAGCGCTATAGGATGGCTATTTTAACTAGATGGCTGCGACATATTATTATCCACCGAGTGTCTTTTTATGAACTCGAGTGTCTATTCATATTCAACTAAAATTGGCCAGATCGTTTAAACACTAAAATTTGATGATAAGTTAAAAAAAAATGCTATTACATTGTACGGAATGCAAAGGGCCTCAAAAAATACAAATGGGACTTGACAGATTATTTAAAAGTTAAATTCAAGGTTTTCCCTAACTTCGTCTAGGCATTTATTGCTCGGATCTCCATGTATCTTAACATAAAGCCCACCAAATTGTCGTAATTCACTCCTTATTTGTACAGCAATAACGTGTCTGAATCACAGTTTAGTCAAAATTATTCCAATATTCACCAATGAACATTGATAATCCTTCCATCACACATCATAAGCTAAGTGCCCAGAAGCCATTACATCAAGATATCATGACTACCGTAATAGCCAACTAAGGGATTATTAGACATCTGAATACCAGTACACTGTTCACTAATAGCTAGATACTGGGAAATCTAATTTGCCTTGAGAGTGCCGATGTAGCAGAGGCGTAGCGCGTACTAATTTCGATATGGGCGAAAGGACATCAGCGAGGCCTTTTTCTTTCATAAGTTCGAAAACTAGATAGCGACTGACCACTTTGTCGCTTACCATCAGCTGAAATAGCGGACAAAGCTATCAGTTATAAAAAACCTTCGTTATTAAAGTGCTTTCATTTGTGTAAGACTTCTTACTGTGTGGGGCCGTGGGCTTGGGGCCGCTTTACCCACGCCAATTTACGTTACTGCTATGTAGGACGGTGTCAGGGAATATAATGGATGATGCAACTGGTTTGTGTTTGAGAGTAAATATCGTGAACTTATGAAGTTGGGTAAGAAGATGGGCTTCGGAATTGTTTGTAAAAAATTCCAAAATGATTTTTACCTACCATAAAAAAAAAAAAAAAAACATACATAGTTTTATTTAGTAAAATTCTGACACTTGCTTTCAACCCACACAGTTTGGAGGAAGTTATTTCATGAATTCCTACCTCGAAATCCTCGAAATAAAAGCTGATTAATACCATTTATTAATTGATGTAAAGGAATTATTGACTGCAATACCATCTGATAGTAACCAGTGATACAATCGTTGACGATGAAGCGCGTTAGTTTCCTAAGGCCTAATTATTCACTCTAGCCACTAAAATCTAGAAAGAAGATTTTAGTGTTGGAATAGTCTCTGATTTATTAAAACATAATTCAAGTTTATACTCGTATGTTTGTGTGTGTATACTGTATATGCTTTATACTGCTTGACATTTTAATGGTTACATAGGACATAGTAAACTATTTTATAGGATAAATTCATCAACTCGTACGGATATTGAAATTAGATTTTTTTTTTTGTATTAATTTGTGAGAAATACTGGATATTTTACTTTCATATTTTAGCAAAGCTAACAACAAACAGCAATAACATATAATGAAATTTTATAAATTATGAACTTACATAGATAGTGACAAAATTGTTGCTACCAGTGTATACTAGCTCAAAGTTGCAACAATTCTTTATTTTAATTAATTCCAAAAACATTAACAATATTATAGTATATCGGGCTGGTGTCCGCGACTCCACGTCTTCGTGTATTACGTCAAGTTAAAGCAGATGCTTTTTGTACAAAAAATGACTTTGCTAAGCGCTTCCTAACTTTCAATGTTAGGAGAGATTCATGGGAGGGACACTGTCCTTGCCTAAAAGTCTCCATACATTCGATTGAAATAATGTTGAACAATATATTCGTATATAAAAAATGATTCACTTTTCAGGCTATCCGACTGTTTTTTCGGTGAATAACACAATTTTTACGACCATGTTAAAATAACAGGTAGGAAAAGTCGTAAACAATATAAAAGAATTTTTGATTTTACGTACAGTACAAATGTTTTTATTTTTATGGACAAAATACATAAAATATAAAAATTAATGTGTTTTTCCTGATTTATTACAAGCCTGACACAGAACATGGATTTATTTTAAAAGACAAATAAATTGGGCTACAAAAATTTATACAGTTTTATAAGGTTTTATAGAACGAAGCAGTAAATCATAAAAAAAGAAATTTAGTAGGTTGATGAATTCTTAAATTAATTGCTAAAGTCAAACGCAAAATTTAAGTGGTCATTTAAAAAGATAAAGTGACCGATTTAAAGTTTGAAACTTTGTCGAAAGGAACAAACATGAAACTTCCAGGATTTTCGTAAAGAAGTTATTGAAAAATATAACATTGCTTATAACAAGAAGATGGTGGGACGACCTGGATATCTTCCTTGGGAATTGGAACGATAAAGCGAATAACCGAGATAACTGGAAAACATTTAGGGAAGCCTTTCCCCAGCCGTGGGACAGCGCAGGCTAGATATAATAATAATAATAACATTGCTTACAAGAACAAAAAATATGTGATTACAATGTAAAAATAATGTCTACGTTGTGAGAGCTATATTCGTCCCCTTATTGCGACTAAGGCTTCAGCCCAAAATAAAACTGTATTCGTCTTTCCTCGTATTCCTTATTGTACTAATAATATTATAAAGTATATACTAGAAAGGAGGTCTGTGTCCCAGCAGCGGGAACTTTATAAGGCTGATGCAATGCTATTTTAAAAGTTGTTTACTTGTAAAGCTATAACCATCTGATATACACTGCCATCTTATGTATTTTCGGTGCTGTAGAGCCTTCACGCAGACAACGTCGCGCAGCAGCTAGTAAAGTATATATTACTAAATAAAAGGTCGTAGTCAGAACTCGTGTAAGTCTAGGTTGAGTCATGATATAATGACATCTTTATGTACACGTTTTTGTTTAAGCTAATATGGCAAAGATTCTTCCAAGATTTTAGCAAAATTAAATTTGATATCGTTTATAATAATAGCTCGTCCTGTCTCGCAGTCAGTCTCGAGTAAAGTTAATTTGAGTCATTATAAAATAACATCTGTATATAAAGGTTCTAATGGAGATATTAATAAAAGATGAATTTGGTATCCTTTAAAAAATAATAGCTACTAAATTAACAGAAGAATTCTTGTCCTACCTCGTAGTCGAACCTAATTAATATTTGGTTCCAATTATACGGTATTTGCTATCTCTATTTATGGTGACATAGAAGTCCTTGTTAGCTATAAAACCCTGTAGCTTATAGAATTTAAATCAGAGATATAATATTATATATTTCTTAAAAAAATATATAAACTAAGGTGGTGTTGGTGGTGGTTATAAGTTAAGGTGTGCAATAGAATTATAAATAAATCTACACTAATACTCGTATAATAAAGAGGTAAAGTTTGTTTTTTTGTTTTTTTTGTTTGTAGGAGGTAATCTCTGGAACTACTGGTCCGATTGGAAAAAAATTAGCAATAATAGAAAGCTGCTTTACTCCTGAGTGACATAGGCTATATTTTATGTACGTGGGCGAAGCCGCTGACAAAAGCTAGTAAATAATAAACCAGTATTTGACTGCAATTCCACTTGATGGTGATGCAAACGTCGTTGGTGAAATTAATACATTTCACCAACGACGTTTGCATCATATAACTTTCTTTATGATTGTGGGCAATTAACAAGATTTTATTAATAGTAAGTAGCCTATTTACATGTGCGTATTAGATTCACATATAATAGTAGATATCAATTATATATAATGTATAGTGGTTAATTTTATTTGAAATATGTTTGTACGTACAGCGTTTTCAACTGGTTAGCTCCTTTTTAAAAGTATTTTATTATGAGAAGGATACTTGACGTGCATGTATCTAGACATCAGTTTCGCTAAAAATAATAATTAAAGAAAAAACACCGCAGACAACCCCCTGTATTATTTTAAGTTTCTTTCTAAGAATCCATCCTAACGACCGATGGTGGTATTCTGTCAACGATAATACCGCGTTTGAACCTATAGATTTATGTTTATATAAAGGTTATGTTATTTTTTGGTGTATAATAAAGTTACCCATAGATTTAAGATATTGTATAAGTTCTATTACTTTCTGGTGTAAAATAAAGTTCTATTCTATTCTATAATCACAAACTACTATTTACGACTTTTTTAAGTCATGAACTGCTCGCAAAATTTTCCAATTCGTACGTGACTTTCACACGTCGCAGTTCCAAAAATTTTTCGCTATAAATGTATGTTAATGTTGTTTAAGACGTGTTCAAAGACGTAACTTCAGGTATTAATGTTCAAGAGAACTCACACACGTCGAAATGAATTCCCACGCGTTTCAGTAGAGCAGGTGGTGTTTTCGTGAAAATCCTGTCAAGACTTGTATTATTTTCACGTCTTAAGTTCATTCTCATTTCAATGAGAGGCAATGTTTTGAGATTTTGGTCTTATATTATTTACTAGCGACCTGCTTCAATTTTGTACGGATGTAATGAGTATATTAAATGTATCATATATTAAATGTATTATGCATGTATCATTACATAGTATAAAACAAAGTCACCTTTTCCAATGTATGCTTAAATCTTTAAAACTACGCAACGGATTTTAA
Source organism: Mythimna loreyi (assembly GCA_029852875.1). Lineage (NCBI taxonomy): Eukaryota > Metazoa > Arthropoda > Insecta > Lepidoptera > Noctuidae > Mythimna > Mythimna loreyi. The sequence continues at coordinate 16,468,115 of CM056784.1, read as the reverse complement.
TGCGGTTTATCGTTTATTTTTAGCCAATAAGTTTGCATGCTTTCATTTTGGGCAAAACATGTTCAATCTATATATTTTCAATAAAACCTTGTATATCATATTTTATACAAATAAAATATCTTTATCTTAACTTTATCATATAAATCTTCCTTTTGAATTACTCTATCTATTAAAAACAAACTGTATCACAATCTGTTGCGTAGTTATAAATCTAAGCATACCTATATAGGGACAGATAGCGAGAAGTGACTTTGTTTTATACTATGTAATGAGGAAAATAATGAAATCATAAATAATGTCTTTGAAAATAGCCTTTTGAATACCGTAATTAGAAACAAAATAGAAAGACAGTAAGTGTGCGCTTAATGGAGCAACGATTACATTACGTTCTTCAAGAGATTGCTATTGAATTCTAGTACCTTTAGTTTACCTAGATAAGTGTCTTACTTTACGAAACACTGATCAGCAAATTGGATTCTTTCCTCTCTTCCAATTTCTTATTTATGTAAAGAAATATTCTAGCAAAGTAACGAACGCTACCAGTATATATTGGCGCTGTTACCAACAAGACCGAAGAGCTATCTCATTCTGTAGTGCTTATTTTGATCCGCTATCGATTCCCTCGCCTGTTTAGACACGGTCTCTTGAAAAATGATTTTTAGAACCAACCTGTAGCGGAGCTGCTGAAATCTTTCCTTCTAGAAGGTTCTTACTTTAAAATATGTCGATATATAGTAGCTTTTTTTAATTTATGTACTTTTTTTTTAGTTTATTAACATTGTTATAACTAAATTGTTTAAATGATACTACACTATATTTTAAATATATCTGTTTCCTGATATTTATTGCACATTTATGCACACCTACAACAGTGTTGTCTTTTTAAACCCAAAAATTGGCTGGTGGAGAATGCCTTGTTGAATTAAGTCCGCCTATATACTACGACTGTACATGAAGATTAAATAAATATATTGTTGTAATTGTTCCCACATAATAATAGTGGCAAGAAGGAAACATGTAACTGAGATATATAGTATAGATAATTGGAAAACATGTGGCTTTCATATTTTTCTTCATAGAGATCTACTCTTTGGAATGTACAATTAGTATCCGATAATTTATTTTTATTTTGCAAATAGGTATTTTTACAATCACTCTTATTGAAACTCGGTCGGTGTTAACTAGCTAACTAACCTTAAAAAGATACATCGAAACCAACTCAGATCTTTTTCTGATGTACTGATTTCATCACAATTCAAAAGTACCTAAGAATGTCTTATTTTAATTAAATGCTTTGATTCTTAATCTTTACGACGTAGAAAACACATTAAAACAAAAAAAATACTTTACGGTCATCCCTAGCGAATACAACAGAGTTCCCAAAAAAAATACAAACCAGAGTATTTGTCTATATTTCATTGTCAATAAATAAAAAGGCTGCTACTGCGAGTTTTTCTATTTCGCTAACATTTCTTTTGTGTCATGGGAAATGTAAATATTATTGAATTCGTTCGATTCGACAGCGCACCGGATTTCAGTCGAATCGGTTTTGCCTAAGGCATAAGACAGATACAGCCGCATAACAAGGTACACATTTTTATTAAAATAATCGTGTGTTCAATCAAACAGAGACGTAACTTAGAAAAGGTAATTTGAATATTGAACCTTATTATTAGAATACCTGATTTCAGATTCAAATACCTACACTCTTTTTAGTTAGGACTCTTTATGATTAAGAATGTAATATGATTTGTTTAAGGTCATTTGAGTTATATAGGTTTTGGTTTTGGAGAAAATTGGATTAAGTTTTGCTCATTTATTGATTGCTATCATCTGCCAATGGTTTTGCTCACGTGAATGTCGGTCGCTAAGTCGAAATCAAAGCCAAATAAAAAACAGTACTATGTTCTTTCGTAGGGATTAAGTTTATTACGTAGCAGATTTCATAAAATCCGATCGGTAATCGACCTGTGAAAGCGTAACCGACAAACGGAGTTAGGTACTTTCCAAATATTAGTTTGGAAAATAATCTATCATATACAGGGTATTTTTTTTCAAGTGGGCGTGGATTCGTAGAAATAAATTCGGTACTATGAGCAAGAATAACGTCTATGTGATCTTATTTGACATAACATTACTGTAGTAAAAATACCTAAGTTACCTGGAAGAGATCGCAGAATACGATAAGGCCGCCAATTGTATACTCATATTTTAATATTAAGCCTTAAACTGTACTATGTTTTATAATTATTTATAAATAAATGAACCATAATTATATTTATCCACGAGAATAATTCACACACAATAACGCCTTCATGTTCCTAATTAGTTCAAAACACAGACCGAGCTATAAACATAACATTACTTAGTTATCACTCACAAAATAAGAGATTAAATTAACTGCAACACATCATCATCCTCTGGCACGAGGTTTACGCTCCAAAAAGGTCGCTTTGCATTATTTACGAGACCTTAAAACCCCCGCCTACAACCTTACAACCTAACACACACTAAAACACTCAACAAGACGGATCAACGACTATTCAAAATGTTTTATGACAACCATAAAACTTCAGATAATTAATCACCGAAACCATTAACGTAATATTATTCTCTCAACAAACTGCAGTAATTAACCAAAATACTTCAAAGAAAATTACCTTTATAAAGTTCAATACATCCGATGTTCACAATAGGGCTGGCTCACAAAACAAACAGCACACGGTTATATAATGAACGGTCGCGTACTAATACGTCAGGGTCGTAATTTCGCGCGTCGCACGACCACCCCCTACGGCGCACAGAACGATACTGAAACACGTCAACGTTAACGCCGGCAAGCCCGCGAAGAACGGTGTGAAATGCGCAAGTCACGCGGGGCTTAACTTATCTACCTACTTTTGAAATTCAAATTGTCATTTACTCGGTCTTATTATACATACAGTATACATACACGCAAAGTGGGGACCGTCGTTTGGTGTGGATAAATTTCCGCTATGCGGGTCTACGTGTTTTCAGGATTCGACCTCAAAATATCTGTAGTGAGGTTACTTTAATAAATCACTCGGAACATTTTCATTGTTAGTTTTTTTTTTTGCTGTAATATTCGATGTTACGTACCCACTCACGTTCTGCGAATGACTAGTTCTTTTCGTAGACTCGTAGAGGGTTCGTAGCGACCGACGTAGCCGCGTAGCAATATTTCGTAGTAGCCACACAAACTTCGTAGTTTTTGCTGTAAAGACTTCTGAGTTGGTTACTTTGTCTGCATTTTAGGAATAAGAACACTGTATTACTAGAAATAAGATACAAAATCAAAGTTCAGTTCATCCGGTGTTATGTATAAGGAAAATAATCGAATGAAAACAACATTTTCCCTTTACCCCAATCACAGTCACGAACAGTATGTGACGTCAAACAAATTATTATGTTATTAATTATTATGATGTCCTACTTACGGAATGCACAATATTTAAACACACAAAGTGAACGATAATTAATTTATTCGTTTTAATTAAATTAGTCAATGTGTATTGTGCTTTCAATAATGACTTTAATGTAATTATTTGCGTTGGAAAATTCGGCGCTTTTCGAAATACTTAAGCATAACTATAGTATAATCGATCTGGTGGGAGCAGTGGTGGCCGAGTGGTAACGGTTCCGACTTACGAGTTGTAGTTCGCGGGTTCAAACCCAACCAGGCGCATTACTTTGTGTAATTTATTTCATCACCACTGCTCTCAAAACGGTGAAGGAAAACATCGTGAAGAAACCGGCATGTCCTAGAACCAAAAGATCGAAGACATGTGACATCCACTAACCCGCAATGGGCCCGCAGTTTCTAGAGAGGAGGCCTGTGTCCACGTAGGTAAAATTAAAAAGGCTGATGATGATGATGATGAATCGACCTGGTATCATTCCTACAGCTGGGACTCGGACGTTCTCTCTAAGAGAAGAATGAACCGTATTCTACACGGTCTCAATTCCGTGTTGGTTAGTGTCACATGTTTTCAAATTTTTTGTGCTACGACATGACACTTTTCTCTCGATGTTTTCCTTCGTCGTTTTTAGAGCAGTGATGATGAAATAGATTACAAAAAGTAAAGCGCTTGTTGGATTATACCTACATGTATTTTTTTTAATTTATCGTTTGTGGTGTTTATGAGTGAATGTAATAATAACATAACATCACGCCTGCATCCCCCAAGGGGTAAGACAGAGCTGTGTCTTTAACAGAATCCTATTTCAATTATTAACTTTTCGCCCGGAACGCAGATCTACGCGAGACAAAATAGCTTTTTAATTGTGTCTCTAACTACACACGAGAGGTTAAGTCTTAGTATAACGATTATTAAAACGCAAACGAAAATTTAAATTAAGAACTAAACTTTATTTAGAAAACTAACAATAGATTTAATCCCACCAAGGCTTTTTATTATTTATTTGATTTTTTTATTTGATAGTTCAATTGAATACTACTTTTTTGCCCTAATTTATATTAGATATTCTAAAAAATCCTCAAAATCGATTAAATGGGCGGTTCATAAATGCTGTTAAAAGATAATGGGGTGACCTTGTATATAGTTTTCCAGATTTTGATGCATCGAAGTAGTTTTAGAATTTAAGTCAACGTGAATCGGTTACTTCTAGGCATCAGGTTAAATAGGTTTGCCAAACTCGAGCCTATCAGTAAAGTTTAAAACAAACATTCAGGAGAAATCTCAACCAACCCAACACTTTACTTGACCAGTGGACCGAAATTAGTGGCTCGTGCTTAATAGAACCACGTGCAAAATCTAGACCAACAAGGTCATCATCATCATCATCAGCCTTTTAATGTTCCCACTGCAGGGACACAGGCCTCCTCTCTCTAGAAGAAGGAATAGGCCATAATCCACCACGCGGGCCCAGTGCGGATTGGTGGATGTCACATGTTTTCGAATTTTTGGTTCTAGGACATGCCGGTTTCCTCACTATGTTTTCCTTCACCGTTTTGAGAGCAGTAGTGATGAAATAAACTACACAAAGTAATGCGCCTGGCTGGGTTTGAACCCGCGACCTACGACTCGTAAGTCGGGGCCGTTACCACTCGGCCACCACTGCTCTTACAACAAGGTCAAATAAGTATTAACATGATATATAATACCATTCATCACCATCATACCAGTCGGAAGAGTTTCACTGTTGAACATATATGCCTTCCCAAATATTGTCACAATAACCTGTCTTCAAGTATGTCTCACAATCATAGGATTCATGTGGTTCTATCTACGTCATCAGTCTACCTTGAGGGAGGCCAACGCTAAGTCTTACAATACGTGGTCTCTAAAACCAAATCAAAATGATTCTTATTTCACATAAGCCTACAAGGGCACTTATAAAACGTCAGAAGCTAATGCACTGTTCCAAATTGGTCGTTTCCTATGGGGAACAACCGGCAAGAAACCTGTAGGTTTTAACGTCGTCGTTTCTATTATAAATGTACCCTGCTTATAGTTTGTAAAAATATATGTAAGACAGATGAATAAATAATAATTCTAAAATAAGTGGAATTAAATAGTATAATAAAATTATGTCACATAAACTAAAATGTAAAGCTAAAACCATTGTGACCTTTTAAGCTCTATATAAATCAAATTGATTAATTTCGTGTCAATAAGACTTTAACTTATAACTAATACCAATATTTATAATGTCAATATTTGAACTCGTGATAAAATTTATGAAATCATTTTGAAATATTTCAATGAGAATTTACAATCTCTTTATAAAACCAATAAAATTCATTAACTATTGAGCACTTTTTACTTAAAAAGTAGCTGACACAAATTGAAAGACGAAGCCAAATAAATAAAAAAAAAAGCTAGTTTCGCTGACCACTCAAACGATTTGCCCGGCATCCGTGCAACTTCCATCAAATATAAAGAAAACACGCCGAGAAAGTCCACGGGAAACGTATTTCTTAGATAATTTAATTTTCATCCCGATATTAGGGCGTTGCTACATTGAGGGTATTAGCGAATTCGGACCAAATTGGGCAACTTTCTTCCCTCGAATAAGTTATTTTATTTTGTTTTCCAAGGCTGGAATAAAGGTTTTTATTTATTTATCGCATCAGTGAAGACTGAAATAAATATACTATTTTCACATTTGGAGAATATTGTTTTGAGTGAATTGAGGTTTTATAACTTTGACCTAATAAGTTCGCTGATGTATCTAGGTTTCGAGTGTGTACTACTCTTTACTGAGTCGTTCCTTAGTTTTTGCAATAGCTTCTACCTCGACAGAGAGGAACAAGAAAACTTACTTACGGTGGCTTTCCAGCAACACCTTATTAAAAAATATTATACTTTTTCCTTGAGTTGATTTTCTTCTTTACATTTCAAACAGGAAATGGCAACCATTTTTACCGCAAATAAAAATAAACTTACGATACAGATGCTAAATAAAATACTTTTTAACTGCCAGGTTTATATTTTATTAGCTTTTACCAAGCGTTTCACCTGCGTGATGGTAGAAAATATTATGCCTTTCAATAAAATCAGTTTTTTTTTAGTTCAATCATCAATAACAAACAATATAATTATTATATATATAAAAAATATTATAGAAATAAATAATTATTATTGTTTATATTTCTTTAAAAAAAAAACATTTGAAAACATAAAAATAATATCCCACCGGTATTGGGAACAAAACCTACCGGCGCGCGGCGGTCAGGGCTCCAGACTAAAGAACCACCTAACAATACGAGCCGTGTTCAGGAGTACCGCTCTCTAAATTAAGCCCCTGATTCAGCCGAGTAACGCGAGCCTTCTAAGATGTTATTTATATTAATTATAATTATTATTTCAAAATATTATATTATTCCTCTTGATATTGTTTATATAAACTTAGATAAGAATATCAGTATAAATATCCTAAAAAGACTTAAAACAAAACCAAATAAATAAAAAACCTATCGCATTGCATTCAATCCTAATTTCACAACAACACGTAAAATTCAAGCAATTTCAATAAAAAACCGAAACAGCTTCAGGCAAATCCTAAACTATGAGATAACATTTCGGGAATAGGGCTACACCTTTTTTATAAGCGCGTACGTACACAAATACGACCAGAGTAATATCGATAAATGAAAACGGGCTTCGAAGCAATGTCCAATATTTTTCCCCGAGATAAGATACCAGCAATAATAGCATTTTGTTTATGTTGACGGCGGCCTAAGCCCACCGGGATCGGAGGATCGACAAAGCCCCACTGGCTTACAATACTTATCAGACATTCTACCAATATATATTGACCTACCCTTCCCCCTATAACTGAAACACTCCCAGACAAAAGAAGGGAGTAAATTATTATAACAACAGCTCTTTTCACATCGGCTTCTATATCAAATCTCACACTCTATACTCTTGAGAAATCCCATAATCTATATATAAAAGCAGAAAATGACTGACTGACATATCAACAAAGAGCCGAAACTATTGTAAATATGAACGTGAAATTTTGCACAAAACTTCCTTTTGTGACTTAGGCAAGCTCTAAGAAGGGCTTTTTGAAAATACTACTTTTAAATAAATGAAAAGGTGGAATTTTGTTGGCATGTAAAATCTCATTACGAGTATTTTACAGTTAACACAAATAGTAACGTAAGGTACAGTACAGCTGTTTTAAGCTTGCTGAGCCTAAAGTTAGACTCACTTTTTAGCTCGTACAAAAATAATGGTTCGAAAAAAAAATAATTCCAATTACAATTCAACTGCTATTTGCATTTATTTTTCTAGTGCACACATTTTTCAGGTTCGTCAAGTTAAGACCTTTGGTCTTAAGGCCAAGGCCGTAGGTACTGTAATAAATAAAGGTCGCCACGACTTGTTTCTCAAACTACCTCCATGCCCACTATAACAATTACGGTGAGGAGAAATAATAATCTTTCATACAAGCTTTTAACTGCTTGTATGAAATATTATTATTAAAATTTCTCGAGTTAATAAACTTGAAAATTTGCACAAATCCAAAACAAAATCTTTTTATATAGACAATTAATATTATTTTTGCAAAACTACCCTCGATAAAGGGTTCAAATTAATAAAAAAAATATATTGTCACGAACAAAGTCGCAGGCAAAGTGCTAGTATACAAAGGACTTGGCCTAAATCAAAGCCACAAAATTTAATTAGTCTTCTATTTCTAAAATATGTGAAATTTGTATGGAGGTGTAATTTCATATAGGGTGTCGTTTTTGTTACAAGGGTTCTGCAAATATTTTGTTACTTACTTAGCAAGATGAGATTGTGTAAACTGATATTACTTAGGCCTGAATAGAGTGTTCCATTAAATGTGCATTTAGTTTTACTGAATTGAGTCAAAGGAGTGAGCTGTGTGATTTGGTAGTCGAGAAAGGGTTCATTGTTTTACATTATGTAATAATTGTCAATTTTACATCACAATCTAACTCAAAACTATCTATATCTAACCCTCAGCAGGTATCGTCATCTATTTTTTTGAGTTTTCGTATCTAAAAAAGAAAAAAACTACGCATGTACAAAATAAGTTATCCGAATCGAGTCTCGAAGATTTTCTGAATAACTTTTTTTATGGTGTTCTTACTATTTTACTGTTTTCGGAGTTATTCCTATACAAGTGTTATTAGACCAAGCGTCATAAAATTAAATCGATGTTGTTACAGCATTAAAAAACACTTTTTTGAGATTCAGTAAAAATCTTCGTAGCGACATTTGAAAAATAAACTACGTACAGAGCGCGCGAGTCCGACTCTTTTTATTTTGAATGGAAAATCATAATGACTTCTTCCGCTTCAGTTCAAAGTAGGCATTTTTTTCCTGACAGACCGACTTTATGACATTTCAAAAGTGCCTGTAAAGGTTTATTTGAAATAAATGATTTGAATTTAAATTCGCATGCCACATTTTTTCTGACTAAACCACATCTATGTTCCAGTTCACCAAGCCGCCGTCGCCGCGATTCCGATCCTTATTTGCGGACGGCGAGTCGCCTTCCGGTCGTCCGGTAACACTCCGGACCGAGCTCAAGTCGTCGACGGCGCGCACTGTTCCCGCGTGCCTCAAGCAGTTGTCAGCAAACTGTAAGGACCCAGCTGGGTCGAAACCTCCTGGGACCAAAGGTTGATACGAAATTATATAAAGTATTACCGGGGCCAAGGATTAAGACAAGGAGGGAACGGAGTAGGTTGTTTAGTCAGTAAAGTTGACACGATTTCCCGCTCGGCCCAAGGGCGGGATTCGTTATTGTTGCGGGATGTGTTATGTTCCTGTTCAGTTGCTTTGTACTTTCTGAGGTCAAGGATTTCTTTTTCATAAGTCAACTAACAACTAGATATCCCTTTTCACCCACATTTCCGGGTTGCTGACCAATAAAAAAAAAATGGAGGTATACATTTTATTTTATTTTTATTTGCCGATTTCAATAGGAAGCTGAAAATAAAAAGTTTGAATTTGTATTTCATAACTATTTATATTTTAAAGTAAATCCATAAATAGAATTTCGTCTACTCTGTTATTTGAGTGCGTTGGTATAAATAAATTATTCCTCACTCAATATTTTACGTTTTAAAATTAAAATGTGTGATAAAAGTCAAAAAGTTAGGACTTGAATACTTACTGATAGAGTTGAATTGGCATGGCATTTTTATGGTGGGAAAAATCTCCAACCCAATGACAAATTCCGTCTATGGATAGAGCGGGAAACAGTGTCAGACTCTTACTGACTAAACGACCCACCCCATTCCTTTTTCAGCCTTCATATCGGGGTCTGACCTTCCTTTCAGAAGCTGGTCCATGGCCCCAGTGGGCTTCAGCCCTATTTGTCCTCTATGTTTGACAACTCCTTGCGGGATGCCGGAACAGAACACGCCGTCGATGACTTAAGTTCGGTCTGGACGGTTACCAGGCGGTTGGACGACAAGCTACCCATTGCTCGCCGTCCGCAAGCTTACACTAAGAGGCATTACGTAGCTGTTAAAATCGACGAGATTCTTAAAAGATAACAATGTTTATATTCAACCCCTTCTTCGGCTGACCTTTACTTGAATATTAATTTATTACACGCAAAAAATAAAATAGCCTCAAATACATTCAACTCCCTAAAAATAGCCCTTAACTTTCTAACCTTTATTAGCCCAAAACCCTTGTAGAAACGTGAATTTCAATTTCTATATTGCTTTTCTACCGAAAACATTTATGTCTAGTAATGGAAATTCGACCCCTAACGGGTAACAAGGGGTAAAATATGTTTTGAGGAGGCGACATGGGGCCCACTTGTATATTACATTAGTTTATAAACCACAAATGAGGGGCTATACGGTCCAGTTTCCCGAATCACGCTCCCGATAATGTAATATTCTAATGTTTGTATTATGAAAGTAAATACAAAAATAATAATATGTAATCAGCTTAGAGGTAATTTAGTTGCGAAATCTTGTCCTACAAGTTTGGTACTATATTTATTAATTGAATCAATTATGATAATATACATTAATTATTTATACTGATAATAACCTAAAGTTAATAAACTAAAAATACACTAATATTTACAATATGGCTTGTTGGGCATCAAAAAATTCATCGACATCGATATCAATGGGAAAAGTGCCCAAAACGCTGGCAGCATTGCCACGCTGGATGGCAATGCTGATTTGCTGACATGAAGCCCCAGCCCTCTGGTCGTGCGAAGAGTCGACCAGCTGTTTGCTGATATCGCGTACAACTCGATGAGCGCTCGGACCCTCTTTTGTCCTACAATTAAATAGTTATTATTATGAGCTCCTGGAAAGTTTTTTTTTGTTGTACTAGGATTCGTTTCCGTTAGTCATGTTAAAAAGATTTCATTAGAGAAGAGTGGCACACACATGTACCTACGCTGTGTGGTTCTACATTTATTCAAAATACACATAATGTACTTTTTTTCAAATAAGTTTGTTGCAAATATTTATGTGTATATACGAGTATGTAGTTTTAAGGTTAGTTTATTATTTGATTCTGATAGATGGATTAAACTTTATTTAATAAAATAAAAATTAAAAAAAAATGGTTGAGACATCGAAAAATATGAGCAATGTTTTTCCAGTGATAACGGCCCCAAATTTAAAACTGGCTAGGCATAGAAAACATCGTGAGGAAACCGCCATGTCTTTAAGCCAAAAATTCGTAGATGTGTGACATTCATCAATCAGCACTGGATCCGCGTGGTGTATTATGACCATAGAAATTCTTATATCTATTATGATCCATACTTTCTCCTAGAGAGAAGGCCTAGTCCTTGCAGTGGGCATATTAAAAGGCTAATTATATATGCTATTATGCTACATAGAATATTTGTAATGTGGAACTTTATAATGTGGGCATGAGTATGTGGGACTACAATTATAATAATTTTCGTCAGAATGTGTGTGACCCATAACTTTCATCTTTCAATAATCCCGAGAAATCTCCAAAAGTTCGAGAACTTTTTAACAAAGAAAATGAATGAAAAAGAGAGCTTTGTGCTCAAAGTTGCGTTCCGTCTCAAATAGGCACTGAACAAACATTTGTATATACTGCCCACATATTTGTTTCAAGTCCAAATGTATGTGCTTTTGATCTGTAGCGAGAACACCCACGCTGCAGAGTACTTAAGGTCTCTGCACAAAGCGGGCGTGGCGCGGCGGGACCGGACGGCGACGCGAAGACGCCATACAGATCCGAGGTTACCGTCGCGTCGAGCGGGACGGCTCTGTGTGGCGTCGTCCGTAATATCTAGTACATTACAACTGCTCAGCGTCGCGTCGCCGTCACGTCCCGCCGCACCGCGCCCGCTGTGTGCAGAGACCTTTAAGTTTCGGGGGCTGCAACTGATATTACAAATTTATAGTGTGGCTGGAGAAACATGCTTAGACAAGTCGCCCACGTTTATAGAGTACCAAAAAATATGTCCAATAAAACAGCTCAATTTAGAGAAGGATGTATTGGTTGCTATTTCTGTGCTACATAAGGTCAATAAAATGTTGATATCTACTTCATAAGAACTAGCATTTTATAAGAGTTTGCTCTAGTGACTACTCGTAAACACCCAAGCGAAGCCGGTTCGCGCGTGATTTCGCGCCATTCGGTTCTCAAATATGTCAAAAATAGATATTAATGTTGAGGGTTTTTTTATAGGATATTTTAATATTTATCCAAGAACGTAAATAAAATTAATACCCGCGCAAACGGCATTCGCCCAAAGGCTGAAGCGTTAATTCACTGGAACATGTACAGTTCCAGTGAATTAAGCATTCGGGTATGAAAAACTGGACGTATTAGGCATAAAACAGTTTTCAGATTTTTTCCTATACTTATGCTATGAGACCTTGCCACATACCAAATTGCAACGATAAGAGTATCCTACGAGTTTCGATTCCTATGAGTGTCAAAATATACATTTTTTTTTGCGATATAGACAACCGTATCTTTCTTATCGTTAACTTAGAAGTTTAATTATTTCCAGCTACAAAGAAATGCAGATTTGAGTACCTATATGTTTTTAATTTCAACCCAATACCTTTATGCGAGCAGTGCTGGTCGAATATTAAAGGCCTCGACTCATGAATTGTAGGTCGTGGTTTCAATCCCAGCCAGGCGCATTACTTTGTGTAATTTATTTCATCACCGCAGCTCTCAAAACCGGTGTACGCAACCAAGGTTTATGTAACTCATCACAGAACAGAAGAATTCTGTGTAACTCATAATATTATTTATAAGAGTGTCATTAGAGTTTCATGCACTTTCTTCTCCATAGAGATCTATGCTTTGGAATTGAATGTACAATTTAGCGTATTTTTTTTTACTGATCTACATTTTAATAATTAAAGAAGGGTCTGTAATTGGTCTATTTGAAATTAATGTTTTTGATTCGATTTTACGATAGTTTTTCTTTACCGTTTAAAGCGATTAATGATAATGATCTTTATTTTGCAAGCAGGTTTAAAAAATCATTTTTGCACTTCCTTTTATTTTTTAAGCTAGATGAGTCCGGTGTTTCCTAGTTGAAAAGATGGTGAAGTTATAAGTTAGACGAAAAGCACCTATTTGTCTATGGACCTACAACAACTCGCAATTTGAGGCCGTGACCGCTAAACCACCAGGCTCTTTCAAAGTTTACATCAAAGTACTACATCTAATTCAACAAATTCCTCGCTAACTGTAATAGTCCAATTTCCCTAAGCTAAACAACATTTTTCCATTCGCAAATTATCATGTAATGTCATCTAAAATTCCGTCACCGACCTAACTAATTCGGTGACGCAAATTGACGTCATTTCCGCAAAGGCCGAGGTAGTGGGAGGTTTTTTGAGAGGGCAACACTCAGCGACGTGTAGCAACATTGGTAATTTCCTGGTCGTCTTAATGTCGGCTACTTATCTTTGGGGCTTTTGCCACAATATCCGTTTTGACTGACCTGTTATAGATATGGCGGGTGTTGGAGACTAATACATTGTTCCGTCTGTAGTGTTATACAAAGTAAAGCATTTGTCTCCCTAGCCGTAAAGTAATAAAGCTATATACACTTCATACTCACACTATAGACAGTCACAATAATTTATTTATTGGTTAAGTTGCAGCTTTTTACTTTTGTTTTAGTAATTGATCATCTCATTTGGTCTAAAGAAGTTATTAAAAAAAAAAGAAGAAAAAAACTAAAACCCGACTACGAAAAAAAAGCATGAACCAAGAAAAACCGCAAAAAGAAAAACCGTTATCACTTGTTATTATAGTGAGTTGCGGCTGTAATTCAAAAATTCAGGTTTTAGTTTTTTTTTAATGTTTTTTCCTCTTAGCACTCTTTAAAAAAAAATAGACGATTAAGACGGTTCTAACGATACCTCCTAATATTATTTGGAATTCTAATGAATAAATAGATTAGGAGCTATGAGGGAACAGATGAACATACATACATGTCATAGCCTGTCAAAATCATAACCCTCCTTTGGCTTTACCGTAGTCGGGTAATTAACTTCTTTTTTTCTGAATAGAGCAAAAGCCATCTGTTTTAGGTTATGTTCCTTCAGGTGCCGTCTGCATTGTTTTGGCGTTCCTAAGCCTTACTCTTTCGAACCGCCTTGCAGCTAAGAAGTATATTTCAGGAGTTACAAGCACCGATGACTTCTAATAACTTACCTTGGTATCAAGTTCCATAGTTAGTACAAATCGCAACTGGATAACAGGTAGGAAACTTCACAGTATTTTTTCATGGATTCGAAGTTGGTCCCTTAGTAACGGACGCCCATTATAACAACACCTTAGTCATTTTAATCTCCTAATGTACCAAATTGTATTTATGGTGTACCTATATTAAAAAGTATATCTATCTATGTACAGATAAGTACCAATTTCTTGTTTTTGAAAACTTGATGTCCTTACAAACTCTTAACGTGGTCCATTTAATTATCTAAATTGAACTGTTAAAGGGATGGAGATACATAGGGTGTATAACTCCATCCTCCTTTCTCGCTAGCACGCATGTCATTTAGACACGTCATGGTATAGTACCTGGCAAATAAGTTGATCCCGTTGCTATGGTTGCGAGAGCCTCTCACTTTGATTGAAATTCTAAAATCTGCGCGTCATTTTTGTTCAATTTCCATGCCTTATATTGTAAGGCCCGTGTTTGACTATTTTGATCGATGTGCTGTACCTGACCACTTGGTTTTAAGACAGTGACGTGAACAACATTGGCAATTTCCTAGTGGTCCTGATGTCCACCGCATGCCACAGATACAATATCTGCTCTGTAAAGACCTCTTGAAAACGTGACGGACGATGGACGCACCGTGGTCGAATTCTTGAAAGATGACGTCGCAAGTATGCCTCAAGAATATTTAATGAATTCGTACCTTTAAAATACCATACCTGCCGAAATATTGCGTGCAGCTTTTTTTAATTTTTTTTATATTTATTGTTGATAGGCTCGCATTTGACCACTATCACACCTGGCAAGGGAAGATGTGGCCGATGATAGAGCAAGCTTGTTTAGACATAAAATATTCACTTTTGACTTAAATACTCACAGATTGTCGCTCGGAGTCTAGACTCCGGGAGGGGAATCTACACTCCTAAGCTTTATACACGTTGAACAATTTTCCAAAACGTTGCATGTATGTGTAAAATTTTCATAACGTAACTGCATCAATCTCATTTTCAGCCATATTATTTTTATTACACATAGGCTTCATGGGCACTTATAAAACGTAAGAAGCTAGTGTTTGGTTCAAAATTGGTCGTTTCCTGTTAAAAAAAAACCCGCAGAAGAACTCCATGGATAATCTTTAAAATAAAAATTCCATATTTAGTAGATTAATCATGTAAGGACAGAGTAGACCAGTTAATAGCAAAGCACAACAAAAATAGTCATAAAAAAGTAAGTCATGATAGGAAGTAATCTAAGAATTAGCGGGATCTGCAGTGTTTTCACATTCATATTATAAAAAGAGGCTATGTAAGAGCAAATTCTTAATCAACACTACAAAAGTGTATTGTTGAAAAAGAGCAGTGTGAGGTTTAACTGCTTGAAAAGGCTTGTCCTGCTTGATATTGTCTAATGGCAGGCTGTTCATGTATTCAACTGCAAATAGATGCCTAAGAGTTCACTTTACCGTAAAGTTTGCAGCACGCTTGAATCAGAGAACATAATCTGATCATGTATGCATGACTAGTCTACTTTCCATGCGTATACGCCTCTTCAAGCGAATCACAAACTTGACGGTAAACTGGATCGTGGCCTGAGGATGGTCGACCGGTAACTGCCCAGAGTTAAGCGCAAGTCGTTTTCCATGCGTGCCCGAAAGAGATGTCAGCAAAGACGTACTTAAGGGTCTAGCAGAATCGATATCCGCTAGGGTCATGGGGAGTTTTTGGAAAAGAAACCCGTGATCCTAGACGGCAAACAGCAACTGAAGGACATAGGTAAGGTTTTAGTCGGCAAAAGTCTGAAGCTCCCATCCATTCTACACTAAGGCGAGTTATTGGATGATTTTTCTCTATATCCTAAGGGCAATTGCGGAGAGATATACGACTAAATATAAGGCATTTTGTACGGAGGGTGATTAGGTAGGAAACATATTTTCCTGCCTGGTTCATATTCCTTCGTTTTTGAAAATCTTTACCATATATGACCATTACCAACAATAAAATAAAATATTTGTAAAATTAACGAAATATATAATTTTTGTCCGAATTAAATGAATTTTAATTTAATTTTGAATTTATTTCTACAGCTCAACTGTTCCAAAACTAATACGATCTACTTTAAACAAAATAACTTTTGAATTTGTCAAAAAATGCTTCCCAACACCCCAATATTGTACCTTTTTCGTCCAAAAATAATTTAGCTTAAAATAACAAAAAAGCGTAATTCTCGTTAAGTCCTGAGGAGGCTTTGTTGTGGAGACGGATGGGGCCACAGCGACGCAGTGGTTATTATGTCGCAGTGGCTTTGACCCCGGCTATTTTTTAGACAAAATGGGGACTTTTTTGTTTAAATAAGATTACTTTTTGTTGAATAATACTGATTAGTGCAGCGCTGTTTTGAAATTGGAGCGGTGGAGCAAAAATGACATATTAAAATAAATTACTCGCCAGTGGCAATGGGTACTTGTCTGACGGAAATATTCACGGGTACGATTAAAAAAAAATCATAACTTTGCGACAGTCGGTGCAGTGGTTGCGCAATAAGCTGCTGTTCTGAGTTTTGCAGGATCGATTTTAGCGCTGAACAAAGATTTCAGCTTCAGCAGACTAACTTAAAATAAGTATAAGTTAGATAGGTGTGACGATCTCATCATGTTCGCGGGGCAAACATGGCTGGAGGTCGCCCTAGATAGAGAGGTCTGGAAGGAAAAAGGGGAGGCCTTTACCCAGCAGTGGGACATACAATAGGCTAATAAAAATGGTAAATAGTTCTGAGTCAAAGTTATGATTATGTAAGTGTTACATCCAATACCACCTCAACAACCAGCTCATCGTTCCACGTTGGTCCTTTTTATATGGTGGGTAAAATCACGACGAATCCTGCCCTTGAGCGGAAAGGGAGACAGTCAACAAGTCAGTGTCAACCACCCACCGTTCGTTCTTGCTTAGTTGCCCGTGTTTCACTTTCGCATTAACGCTTGGCCCCTGAAAGTTTCCCTTACAGTTGCTGACAACTCCTTGAGGCGCGCGGGGGATCGGTCCGGACGATTACTGGATGAGTGGTCAGCGAGCTACCCATTGCTCGCTGTCCGCAAGCTTGCGCCTATGGACTTTGGTCCTAAGATCCCAATGCTGCATCTTCCTATAAACTTGTCTACCCTAGAACCTTCCCGTCCCATCGACGATATTTTCTGCACGCAACATACTTTACCCACTACCACTTTAGTTCGAAAATGCTTTAGGCTATAAAAACTAAAACTAAAAAGTGTCATAAAATAAAAAATAATCGGACGTAAAACCGACAAGGTCACAAAATTGTGCCTAACGTAGCGTAGTTTAATAATTAAATTAACTTTTCACATAAACTGGGCCGGGGTTGCTATCAGTAATATATTTGACAGGCACCTGTTTCGATAAGTGGTCCAACTTTGTTCCGTTATCCGAGCCAAAACTATTAAAACTTGGCAAGTGGTACGTACACACGAAATAGTGTGTTATCCAAACATTAGGTCGTGGTAAATTTTGTAACCCAAAGGGCAATGGAAAGAGCTATGATCGGAGATTTCAAACCTCCTTCCATATTATGTTATTAAGCAACCCGCTAAAAACTGTATTAGTATAAAAGTATAAGATCTATTAGAAACGAGATCCTTATGAATACATAAGTAGTATAAAACAAAGCTGCTGCCTTTCCTTATGCATCTTTAAAACTACGCCATGGATTTTTATTCGGTTTTTTTATAGATAGAGAGATTTAAGAGGAAGGTTTATATGTATAATATAATCCATTGCACCCGAGCGAAGCTGGGGCGGGTCACTAAATAAAATATTAAAAAAAATATAAAAAATCAGCCAATGTGAATTCATAATACTTAGTTTTTTTTTTGTATTCTTGTCAACAAGCCTTTTTAATTATAAATTAAAAAGGAACACAAAAATCCCCGTGCATGAAAGTTAAAAAAAAAAACAACTAGTCTGCCATCATCAGGGACCGTGATATCTAATTTATTGTTCAAAAAATATATTTGCAAGATTTGACCTAAGCAAAAAAATCTCCAAACTTAAATGACAATGGGCAAGACATATTGCACGCAGAACAGATGGCAGAAGACTGATATAGAACAGATGGCTAGAAGGTTCTTTCTGGAGTGCCCAGAAAGACTCCAATTCCTGCCCAGGCCCACCTTGTGGGAGGCCACAAGGTGGGCCTGGGCAAGAACTGGAGTCCGATGAATGCAAGGCGCACAGGACCGGTTTTTGTGACGGCGATTGGAGAAGGCCTATGTCCTGGACCAGCCGAAAGACGTCCACTGCTGGGCGAAAAGATGATAATGATGATGACTTAAACAAACATACATACGAACATTCCAATTTAATAAACTTGTAAAAAATAAGTCCATACAAAAATAATAATAGTCAACTGACTATGTCACATAGTTTCCATACTGGAGTTTGCTAAAAGCATATAATACCTATTATGTTCGTCCATCGAATAAGCGGTAATAGGTTTATGGGTCGGAGGTGAACTGAATTTGATTATCTGTAGGGAAATAAGCCGGGAAATACTTGTTGTTTTAATTTTGTTATACTGTATAAAGTGTTCACAGGATAATTAGCAACTTATCACTGTTTCGAACGGATTGTCAACGTTTTCGTTCGTTTAAACGCGTCACACTCTAAAATTACCCGTCAGTTTTTTTTTTTTATTGGAAGAATCATCCGACGGCATCTCCACGCCCTTGGGCGGAGCGGGATATAGTTGCAGACTTTTACTGACTAATAACCCATTCCTTTTCTTCTCCTTGAGAAAATGATCCACGACCCTGCTGAGCCCCTACGGTTTGCTGAAAACTCTAAGGCGCGTGGAACGATACGCACCGTCGACGACTTGGGCTGAGTCCGGACGGTTACTGAATATTCGGACGGTGAGCTATCCATTGCTCGTTACCCGCATATAAACCCACGTGTATTTCGCATATTTGAAAATATTTTTACAAAAAAAAAACAATAAAATATATAAAAATAATCAATTATAATAATCGTAATAATATTATTATGAGCCCGTTGTGTCCCACTGCAGGGCAAAGGCCTCCCTTCTGTTATTTAAATCCTTTCAGTCCTTAGCCACTTCTGGCCAATCCTCAAGGTTTTTTTTATGTTGAGAAAAATCATCGAATGACGAATCCCACCTTTGGGCTTCTACTGACTTAATGACCCACCGTTCCTTCCTGCCTTAGTTCCAGGGCCCCAGTGTTACGCTTTCGCATCAACCCTTGACCCCAGAAGGCTTCGACCCTGTTGGGTCCCCACAGTTGCTGACAAACTCCGTCTGTACATAGAGAGCAAAATTTTATGACTTTTTTCGAGCTTGACCCAACAGCGTACTGTATATAATATAACAATATTCAAGGTCATCCCTACGACCCTGAAATTTTTGTCTAAAAAAATGAGGTCTCTAAGCATTATAGTGATGTTAGAGGCACTTTACATCGTCTAGACATGTTTTGCTAACAATACCTTTATGTACAATTATGCTTTCCAAACAAGAATATATTACAACAATAGTAATGTTTGTCCAAAATGAAAACCAACAACTTATTTGTTCTAAACGAGTCTGTGAAAATATAATAATAATAATAATAATAATAATAATAATAATAATCTTTATTACACAAGAAAGTTACAAATTTGTTTGAAGTCCCTGACTCCCGTGCTAGGTGGTAAACCTGTGTTACAGGAGTCAGTATATCCTCTCTCCGAAGGAGATATTACATAAACTTATGCAACAAGATTAACAAAAAATTAAAAATAAAAAGAAAAGATTACGGTAATAACAAAAAGAAGAAATATGTTACTATAAAAAGTGGTTAAAATAGCAAGATGGTGTGTATGTGTGTGAGTGTGTGTGTGTGTGTGTGTTTGGTTGTGTATGTATGTGTGGGTGTATCAAGTTGTTTGTGAGGGTGTGATTGGTCAGGAGGGATTAGGAAATAGTTCTGATAATATTCTCTGCTTCATCATAACTCAACGAGAGCAGCCAAGGTTTCAGGCTTTGCTTGACTTTGTGCAGGGTTAGTTTATAAATTGTTAGTTTTTTGTTTACTTTATTGTACATTATTGCGCTCTGAGCACGATAGTGACGTCGCGCAAGTGCAGTACGACATTGAACAGACTCACAGATAGGAAAGCCAATACGCCGATTACATAGCTTGCTGTCCAGTGGCAAAGTGGAATGTCGACGCAAGATAGAGCGGAGGACGTATAGTTTTCTCACTGTTAATACTTGGGCTTCTGAGTACAGCTGGGTTGTGGGGTAGTCCCTTCTACGGAAGTAAATAACTTTGAGAACAGCCCGTTGAGCTCGTTCCACCTTAAGCATCACCGTTTTAAAAGTCCCGCCCCACACTGGAATGCAGTAAGTAATTATCGACTCGCACAGTGAGCGATATACTAGTAAAACTGTTTCAATGTCGCATACATGTCTGAGCTTATTAAACACATACATTAGTTTACGAAGCCGGGAGCATAAAGTATCCGCGTGGGTGCACCAATCCAGCCTTTCATCAATACAAACACCTAAATATTTGATATTAGGGACCATATCGAGGCAGTTGCAATTGCAAGGAGAGGTAACGAGACAAGTATGTGCTATTATTTTATCCGAGTTCTTTGATGGTTTGGATGAATTTGGTGGTTTAAACTGAATTACTTTAGTCTTTGAAATGTTAAGCGTCAGTAGATTACTAGAAAGCCAGTCCATAATTGTTCGCAAGGTATGTTCACTGGTTTGTTTAGCTCTGTCCCAGGTCACGTCAGATATCAAAAGCGCTGTGTCGTCAGCGTAGGTAAAAATGTCACAATGGGTAAGGGAAAGTTGACAGAGGTCGTTAATGTATACCTGAAAAAGTGTGGGACCCAAAATACTGCCTTGAGGTATACCGTAGCTGATGAATTCTTCATCACTAAGAAGAGAATCAATTTTAACACACTGGCTACGCCCTCTGAGATAATCTTTGTAAATATCTAGAGCCACACCACGAATACCCATATGTTCCAATTTGGCCAGCAATCTAGGAATAGATACTGTATCAAAGGCCTTCGTCAGATCCAAGAAGACTCCATAGCATTTAAGGCGGTTATCCAATCTGTCAATCAGGGTATTAGTGAAATCAGAGACAGCATCTTCTGTAGAAATTCCTGACCGAAAACCGTATTGATTTTGAGCAATCAAGTTATTTTTACAAAGAAATTTAGTCAGACTAGTGTTAAGGATACGTTCAAGTATTTTAGATAAGGAGCTAAGAACTGAAATTGGCCGATAGTTAGAAACATCATCCTTAGCTTTGCCTTTGTGCACGGGATGGACAATAGCACGCTTGAAGGCTGTTGGAAATACGCCCGAATTGATGGCACAGTTACAAATATGGGCAATGGGAGGAGCAAGAATGCCGCCAGATTGTTTTATTATACTAGCGGGAATGTTGTCCCACCCAACTGCACAATCACTACGTAGTCTATTAATAGTGCTTATTACAAGTGCTTCATCGACCAATGGAATTACCAAGGAGTTTACTGGAGATGAAGAAGTAGATGAATAAACGGACGGTGAGGTTGTAGTAAATTTTGATGCGAGGTTACTTCCCACGTTAACAAAATACTTATTAGCCCTATTAATAGATACGTTAGGGGCGACCGAAGATTGTAGCAGGGCATTAGGAGAGTGTTTTTGTTGATTACTGTGAGTTATTGATTTGATTATTTTCCACGTAGCTCTCGGGTTGTTGTTTGCTTTTTTGAGTTCTGATTTTTCATAAGCTCGTCTTAGTTTTTTAAGGAGTGAATTACAGAAATTGCGGTACCGGGTGTATGTCGTTTTTAATATTAGATTGTTGGGAGACTTATTGACCCGTTGGTGCATTTTGTCACGGTTACGGAGGCATCGAACTAAGCCAGTAGTCATCCATGGT
The DNA here is from genome assembly GCA_029852875.1 of Mythimna loreyi. NCBI lineage: Eukaryota > Metazoa > Arthropoda > Insecta > Lepidoptera > Noctuidae > Mythimna > Mythimna loreyi. The sequence goes on along the minus strand of CM056784.1, from coordinate 16,445,962 downwards.
TTTTTAATTGATTTTCTATTAGAAGTCTGAACAACCTTAGTATGTTTTGTTATCATAGCTTGAATATCGGCAATCAACATATTTGTAGCTTGGTCTGTGTCGGTGGTGCTGAGAATAGTAGTAAAGTCATGGTTACTAATTTCCGTTTTGATTTCTTCATAGTCATAACGGAGAAAGGTTTTTTTGGGGTGGGATATACTTGGTTTACTAGATTCTAGGAAAACAGCAACGGGGAGGTGGTCAGTAACGTGGGTGTCCAACACAAGAACCTTTGCAGGCGATGTAGTCTTCATCATGACATGATCCAGACAGTTGTTTATCCTTGTCGGGAGACTGTGCGCAGGCAATATCCCATGCATTGCTGCTAACGTTAAATAGTCGTCTGAGTGACGATCATTGTTTCCGGGCTTAATGTCGATATTAATATCACCGATAATCATGATGTTCTTTTGAGATTTAACGGACGTTATTGTATCATTTAAGCTAGACATGAAGTTTGTTGGGTTTAAATAAGATGGAGAACGATATATTGCAATTATAGCTGTGTTATTATAGCACGTTACTAGACAATTGGCATCCGAAAATAAAGGTTCATGTGTGGTACAGTTAATTGTGTCTTTTACGTAAATTACTACGCCGTCATTTTTTATTGGATTGTTGTTAGTACAATGCGAAGTATAGCCCTGTAAGATAGGAATATGACCGACAACCCCCAGCCAGCATTCTGTTAATATAATAAAATCAAATTTAACCTTCGTTAGTGTTAACATGGCAACAAATTGATCTAGATTCTTTTTTATACTTCTGATGTTTATATGTATAATATTCAGTGCTAGGGGTGATCCTAAGTAGTCAGCACATTTATCTGGAGTACAAGTGAAGGACGACGAAACTGTTATACTGTCCAGTTCGTTATTTATGTCATTGATTGACGCCATTGACTAGCTTCCAATAATCCAACAGTAGTACTAGCAATACAATTAAAGGTCCGATTGTGGTAATTAGTGTCCGAAACAACAGAATAATTAATAATATAATATAATAATATAAGTTCCAGTTCCAGAACTCTGTACAACAGGATAATAATGGCAAAGCAATAGATAGCAGACGAATATGGGTGTGGGTATGAATTTTGACTAGGAAATGTAGAAACTGTGCCGTTGTCACGGCACATTGTTTTGTTTTCGTGTGAGTACGTTGAGAATGAAGTAATGGTGGTACGTGTCAGAGGTGTGTGTGCAATAGGTAAGGCGTGTATTGGTTTTTTTACAAGAAATGCTATTTTGATGTGTGTATGGTATAAAATATAACAAGTAATTAAAGAATGTAATGAAGTTAGGGTCTTAAGAAATTTAACTATTAATACTAATGAAATTGACCGACTTATGATTATTAGTAAGTATGACAAAAATATAATATAAACATTTGCAGCGAGCAGTCATTGAGTCACTTGCAGTTCTAAGTCCTTTAGTGTTTGTTCTGATCTTATAAGTATATGTTTTGCTCCTGTGACTTTTCTCAAGAAGATGTTGCCGTTTGAGCTCCAACAGTAGTCGTACTTATTGTGTTTTGCGAATTCCTTGGCGGCGAAATATAATTTCCTGGAACTAGCAGGGAGGTGTTCTGATATAAAAATCGGTCGCCGTTCGCCATTTAACCCAATGCTTCGGGTATTGAGGCGATCATCCCCGCTGTGTGTTCTATTGAATTTCCGGACCGCTGAGACTAGTTGCGTTTTACTTTGGACATTAGAAAATTCAGCAATAATCGGTCTGATCGTGTCTGGCTTTCCAGGTAGACGGAAAACATCACGCAGGTCGGAATTGTTTATCTTTATGTCAACAATTGAGCCCACTTTATTGATGATGGCAGTGAGGTCCGATGCTGTTTCGTTCTCCACGGCTGGCACGTTGCGAATTTCAATGGAGGAGGGCCGGGATACACGCTGTAAATCTTGTATTTTAGTTTCTAAGTTCATAATACTATGCTTATATGTTTGGTTTTCTTGTTGGAGTGACTTAACTTGTTTAAGCATGTCGTCGTACTGCTGACTAATAAAGGAAATGTTTTTTTCTATTTCTGTGTTGGATTTTTGAATAGCCTGGTTCTGGAGTTTGAGCTCAACCATATCGGATGCTAGCTTGTTTAAAGAAGAGCTTTGTTCATTACATAGTTTAGTTAAGTATGCTTCTTGGTCCGCTTTCCAGGTTTTGAGCATATCGTGTATTTCCTTTTTAAACTTAAACAATTCGGCTCCCGGAGAGCAGCACGGTCGTGGACGTTTGTAAGGATGACGCGTCGTTATGTTTACGTCGTCGTCAATTGGGCTGCTCGATATCATTTGTGGAATATCGGAGTCGGACGACGCTTGCGTAATGTTGACATTGGCAGTGTTTTGTGGCGGCGAGCGCTGTACACGAGGCATCGTAAACGGCAAAACGAAATAAAGTGAAAGAATAAATTAACAGTTCACTCAAAAGCTTCGTAGAAGTGGGCGACAAAAAATCTGTTTAAATGTTGGGGTGGCGCCACCAGTCGCAAGGGCCCGAATGCTATTCAACCGCACTGAGTTCGTCGCTGGAACGCTACCTCTAGTTTTGGCGTTGAAAGGTTGGTACTACTGACAGCAAAGGTATGGCCACAGTTGCGCGCCGACGCAGGATTTTCGCCTTTAGACAGTTCGCTCAACGGTGATGGTCCTATGCACTCGCGACTTTGGTACTATGATACGGCACTTTTATCACAATTTTTTGTTAGTCTTTAATTATTTGTTTACACTTTGTTTATTAAAATACCGTTTCACTTGTCTATTAAGTAGTTTATTATAGTGATTTAATAAACGAATTTTATGCGTTGTTTGAATTCACAAAATATTGTTACTATTAGCCGGAGAACATGCTATGAGAACAAACTTTTGACCGGAACCAGCTACCAAACGGCTTTGCTGGTTTTCGCCAAATGCGCAGGAGATATTATAGAGTGCATATATGTACACATAATTATGTTCAAACGCAGGTACTCTCTAGGTTTCTTAACTGTCATAGGTCAACAATCCATCAAACATGAGACAGATCAGTTGCAGAATTATTTCATTAAGCCCCAAGCGAACGCCGGCGTTCGCACACCCATTGTTCTTCAATTGTGTATGTATTTACCAAAGTCGAAAGGTTGACTCTACAGGACACAGCAAATAAATATAACTAAAAGGCCTGCTGCTATGGTTACGCACAAATCCCGCTGTGCCGCACTCTATACACTATGAGAATGAGAATACAATATGAGACCGTAATTTGAAATAGAACTGTCGAGAAAATAACTACGACTTAATAAAATTTGTTTTTATTATTCTAGTTTATTTTGGGTACGGCGTTTATTTTGGAACTAATTAAAACTCAAATAGATTATTAAAACTATTATATGTCGTGGCCAGGTTTTAGAATTACTCCGTGATATTTGATGACAGTAATGAGTACACATTTGGCAATGCAGAATTATTTAGTATAAAAATCTTATTCTTCACTTCAAAATACATAAATATTGCCCCATATATATATAAAAAGATAAAGATAAAGATAAAAGATTTTTATTTCATCTAACATTGCGTACATAATATAAATTAAGGCAACCCCAGTAAGTTACAAAAGCACTTGTGTTGGGGCTGTCTCGTTTCTTCCCTTACAAACCAAAATTACAATGTTGAGACAAATATATGTTTAAAAATTAAAGAAAGAAAAACAAAACAAAGTGAGAATAAAAATGTGTTAAAAGTGCAATACCAGGAGTATGTGTAGCTTCATGTATGTATGTGTGTGACTGTCTGTCTGTATGTATTTATCATCAGCCTTTTCAGTGTTCCCACTGCTGGGTCACAGGCCTCCTCTCTTGGAGAGGCAATGGGCCACAATCCACCACGCGGACCCAGTGCGAATATTTATATATTAATCAGATGTGAATATGCGAAGATAATAATATTGTCACAGCGACTCGCCCGGATAGTAGCATACCCGACACACGTCAACCGTCCCGTCCTTCATAATTTGCCTCCGGTAGTTATTCGTCAAGACAACTTTATCCTTAACTAGCTTTTGCCCGCGGCTTCGCTCGCGTACAAAAAATATAACCTATGTCACTCAGGAGTAAAGCAGCTTTCTATTGATGCTAAAATTTTTCCAATCGGACCAGTAGTTCCAGAGATTACCTCCTACAAACAAAAAAACATAAAAACAAAAAAACAAACTTTACCTCTTTATTATATTAGTGTAGATGACACAGACAAAACCTTTACATTACCCAAAGAGTGCGTCTAAACTTAGACCAGTATACAGCGTCAAATTGACATCAGCAGACTGGAGGGTTGTTTGAAAGTCCCTTCTTACCGACTCAGAATGAAGGAGGTAATTTGATGAATTCTCACCCCAAAAAAACAGGCCCATGAAGAGCCCGATATATAGTTAGGTCCTTGCCTTTCCATAACTTTCTACGGTCGTCTGTAGTAATTAAACAATGGTTTATGAGATTTCTTTAACCATTGGCAACAGTGTAAGTTCCTTCTCTATTCACATCTCAGTTTAAAAAATATATACAAGTCATATATTAATTACTAGCGACCCGCCCCAGCTTCGCACGGGTGCAATGGTGACATTAAATATATTGTATTATAAATATAAACCTTCCTCTTGAATCTCTATCTATTAAAAAAAAACCGCATCAAAATCTGTCACGCAGTTTTAAAGATCTAAGCATACATAGGGACAGAGCGACTTTGTGTTATACTATGTAATGATTATTTTAGTTAAATATTATAATAAGCCCGCAACGCAGAGTGTCTGGCAAATAAAATTGTCGTCTCTTCATTGCATTTGCAATTCAACTCGCCTTCTCCTTTTGAGCTTTTAGTCTCGTCATTATTTTAAGTTAGGTGTAAAACGTAATAGGACGATTGTCACAAAAAAAAACTATCAAACAACACAATAACCAACCCCTCAATGCAGCATAGTCGGAAAATGATGACAAAACGTCTGTGTCCGGTGTTTCCATGGCATAAACTATGACAAATCAAATAATGCAAATTTAACGCAGCACCCATGTCACGTAGGAACGTGTCAACCCGTGGAAGTGTGTTTAGTCAGTCCACAAGCGCCGACAAATTTATGCAGAAATGTGCAAGGGCTAAGAAAGTGAAATTCTCTTCTCACTACGTGACTCTACTTGTACACTCAACCCCATCTAAAACAGAACAAACAGAAAAAAATTAAACGCTACCACCAACGTTCAAATTAAATGTAAACAAATATTTTAAAGCGTTTGTTCAACTCGAATGAAGTGAACAAGATAAAATATTTTGTGTGTATTTTGCTAATGTGGTCGTTGATTTTTAGAAATTTTTGCTTATCACAAACACAATCTGTTTGTGTTTTTTTTTTTGTATATAGAAAATAATTTAAAGTTAATGCAGACAAAGTATAATCGCTTAAACCAACTGTATTTTAAGACATTTTTAATTTATTCTGCTAATACGTTTTAAAGCACTTTTACCCTTCAATTTTTCCGTTGTATTAAACTAAATGAGGCCGGTATTTCTTAGCTGAGTACTCTTGAGAAGAAACAGCAAAACCAATTTAGAGGTCAAAATCTATACAAAAACCGTGTAATGGTCAAATGATATAAGCACCATGCAGATTGGTGTCTGAGACGTTCTTTTAGAGAAAAAACCATACCGATTTCAGTGGACCTGTTTCGTCAGTGCAAGATCTTGTCAGTATTCGTGTAGTTAACTCAGGACAACTAAGAAGTTCAACGATTTTACAAACAATTTTTTATAAAATCGCAATTGCGCTCAAAACGGTAAACCAAAACATCGTGAGGAAACCTACATGTCCTAGAACTAAATTTATTCATTCATTAATCCTCTATGAGGCCGTTAGTTATATAAGGCTCAATGTCTCTTGAAGAGGAGTAAGTCCTGAGTCCCAGCTGTGGGAATACTATAAAACTGATCATGCTTAAGCTTGAATATATTTTCCTTTTGATTACAACATAAAAATTTGTGCATTTACTTTCACTTTCTCAATTAACCTACTAAATAAAACACTAACCTCCACTATTGACACTAAAACACCAAACAAAGTACTTAACCCACAACGAAACACCTACGAACAAAACATGTAACATTTTACTGCCCCCGACTGTACCGCACATTGCTCGCTCTCTGAAGAGCTCGTAATTCACTCACTGCCCCCTACTACCACGTGTCATTTCCATCATGCATCTGCTGGGAGAAAAGGATAGAGCTATTCGTATTGCATAACTCCATCCCTCTCTTAAAACTGAATTCTGAAGGCATTGGCATATCAGAGTAAGGGGCCTGACGTACCATAAAGAGAGCCGTCTTCCGTCCAAGGACCCGTAAAATTAATTAAATGAAATGCAAAGGATTATTCTGCATGAGTTGCAGCGACGCGATAATCCTTAGCTTCGTTCTAATGTAGCGATTGCTCTTACGTGCTTAAGTAAGCGTTTTTGACAGGTGTCGTCTTAGAGCTTTGTTTTGTATTCTGTTCTGTTTTGTTTTGTTTTGAGTATGTTGATATGGGCAGGGATTTATTTAACGTACTTAATTGACAAAGCAACATACAAATAGTCAAAATAAATAAATATTTTTCGTATTTTAGTAACAGCTTGTTCATAAAGCAGAAAATAAAAAAAAATAGTTAAGTAAGAAAATTGTTTTTATTCTATCGTAAATTGGTAATCAGGCTGCTAGTCTGAAGGCAAAAGTTTTCAATCTTTATATAAAAGGAGAAACTTACAGACTGACATATAAGTGCATAGCCGAAACTATTGGGACTAAGAGCGAATTTTACAAAACTGAGAAACAGGGGTTCAAACGTTGTGAAAAAATACCTACTTTTAAGCAGGTGTAACCGCTAGCAAAACCTAGTTAAGTTATTTAATAGTAGTTTTACATAATGGTTGGTCACTTCACGAAATAGTGACATCAAAACTAAGTTAACTTAACTTCAGCCATGTCATAAAATAGCAAATTCTACAAAGTAGCTACATTTACATGCGCTTGTTTGTTTCTCCTTGACGCTCAAACGGCTAATTGGCTTTAAACAAAATATGGCACACAAGCGGACCATGTTCTGTAATAGATATAGTATGCTAAAAAAGAGGCTGATTGGTGATCCAGATTTGGTAGGGTCCAATCTTCAGTCTCGAGCACAGGCTTAGAGTAGCCAGCCAGGACGCATTTTGGAGAGTGTGAATTATACGATTTGATTCCGCCATCTCAATTTTACTATCGGACATCCTGGCGTATAGCAAAAATCCTTACGTTGTTGAGACATCTACGGTCCGGACTAAGCGTATTGCCTCGTCGATTATACCGCGTACATCGAGGGACTGGAACAGTTTGCCAGCTGCGGTCTTTCCGTCCGATTATAATTTAGGTGTCTTCAAGGCTAGAGCGGCTTTCAAACTAGGTTTACGTCCCTGTGGCTAATGAATTATAAAAAAAGCAAAATAAATTATTTAGCAGCCATTGTACAATAAATGATGATATAAACTAGTGTTGGATCACTGCTTACCATCTGGTGGGATAGCAGTCAATCACTAGTTTATAGCAATGAAAGAAAAAAAAGTATAATTAAAAATGAAGAAAAAAAAAATTTTTATTATCTAGGTACACTAATATAATAAAGAGGTAAAGTTTGTTTTTTTGTTTTTTTGTTTGTAGGGGGTAATCTCTGGAACTACTGGTCCGATTGGAAAAATTTTAGCAACAATAGAAAGCTGCTTTACTCCTGAGTGACATAGGCTATATTTTATGTACGCGGGTGAAGCTGCGGGCAAAAGCTAGTAGCTTATATTCCTATTTTTTATAAACAGATTAAATATTTTTATATTTGATTAGGATATTATTAAAAAATATTTACATTTTTAAATCCATACTAATATTATAAATGCGAATTCTCCTATATGCGGAATACTGCGACTGCGAATAATCCTCTGTCTGTCTGTCTGTCTATTACGCTTTCCCGCTTAAACTCCTCAAACGATTTTGATGAAATTTGGCATAAACAATCTTTAGACCCTGAGAAAGGACATAGGCTACCTTTTATTGCGAAAAAAAACGTAGTCGAAGTCGCGGGTACCACCAGCTAGGGAGCGTTCAAGTATTACGTAACGCAATTTTTGAAGATTTTTGACCCCCCCTCCCCCCCTTGTAACGCACCGTAACTTTTTTCTGTACCCCGCCTCCCCCGGCGCTCTCTAAACGTTACGTAACATTCAAAATGAGCATTTTTACCTAAACTTTTCTTTATTTTTCAGCTTTTTTTAGCCGTTGTCTAAGACTAGACTAATAAAATCGAGGGATTCCTAAATGAAAAGTACTACGTAAATGAAAAAGGTTGCCATTTTGGGAGTTTTGATTTCCGAATTTTTTATTTAAAAAAAAAAAACAATGTTACGTAACGTGTAGTAAGAAAGACCCCCCCCCCGTTCCTGTAACGCATCGTAACGTTTTACGAGACACCCCCTCCCCCCCCCAAATCGCGTTACGTAATACTTGAACGCCCCCATAGTAACAAATAATAATAAAATTGAATACTTGAAATGACTCTTCACTTATAACTTCAACTTTCAAATACGCGTTTGTCTACGGTTGCATCACTGCAACTACATTTAGAGCCAGTCCACACGGCGCGTTGCGTCGTCGCAACGCAAATATTTTGACGCATAGCCGGCCGCATCGCAGTCAGTCTAGGAAAGGATGGATCGGAAAAGACGTCTAGCATTGCTCCTATTACTACGTCACCGCCGAAATCGACGCAAAATCACAAGACGGTATTGGATTGAAAATGAAATGAGCTTGGCTGTATCCTCCCTATCAACGCACAAGCAACGGAGCGCTGCCTCTCCGTCGCCGCAATGAGTACACCTCCTCCCGCTTCGTCTCGTGGGCTGCTGTCCGTCATGTGTGCGTTGCGACGACGCAGCGCGCCGTGTGAACACCTTGGTTATTTGTATGTAAAACAACGCAACGGCAGCGCTGCGTCTACGCAACGCTGACGCAACGCGCCGTGTGGACTCGCATTTAAGTAAATATTATTTTTCTATCACGCTCACCGCATCCGCAAAATGGTAATGCGATTGCAAAACGACGACATTATTTCTAAGACCAACTTCTTTCAACTTATGATGGCAGCTGCATTCTAAATGCGCTTCGCAAAATGATTTTATTTCTCTCGTTGCTACCGTAGCTAAACGACGACGACGACGACGTAGACGTGGCAAATAGGTTGAACTTGTTGCTACGGTTTTCTGTTATTGCGTATTAACTACCTACAGGTCATTGGACTCGATCAGCTGGTGGTTACTCAAAGATTTAGATTAATTTCATACATGCGTATATTAGAGTTCGAGAAAAAATATGCTTTATATTTTAATTTTATTTTTACAAATGTTTATTGTATCGGATCAACCCTCCATAAGATTAAAACGATCAAAATTTAGCTGTGTATGTATATGACTAAGTAAGTTTATCAGTTGTCTAGCACCAGCTCTGTCATTTGCGATTAGATGACATGTGAAAATTATTGAATGTTATTATAATCAAATGAAATTCTTGTTGACAATCCCCATTGAAATGTAAAGTATTTTACAAACAATATTACAAACTCAATTTACAAACTCCATTAATTAAAAATTAATTAACAAAATGAATACATTATAAAAGCCATTATAACAAAACACATCAAATCAGGAACCCTCTCATTGAATTTATACTCTCAGCAATAACGTAACCAATTTATTTAGGACACATGAACACAACCGTAATTTGTATTAAAACTTTTCCAACAGACAAATGAAGGTAATTTATGGCGAACAGTTACGAACTGTCCCGAACAGTTACGAATAGTTCCGAACGCTGTGATGAAATATAAATGGAGAAAATTGTAAAGTTGTGTTTGTGCGTCGGTCTGTCCCTTCGGCGGATCAACTTGAAAGGGTTTAAGTGTTCCGGTCGAAAACATTTTAGCTTTTGGATATGTTAGCCCCTGTATAATTTTGTTGGTGATTCTTTGTATGGAAGCATTACGCGTTCACTTTAAATGTTATGAGAGCGTTTGTTAGTTCAAAATCTTTGACAAACTGTATATATTTGAATAAATTTGTTGGTAGCATATTTTGTTCAAGGATATACAGCTTTTTATTTGCAACATTTTCCCAGTTCAATGAACTTCTGTAAAAAGCTTCATTTTATTTTCTCTGTCGTTCGTCTCTGAAAAAACAAACGAAATTGAAATAAAAATACAACCGTTTAACCCGGAAAACGTAGTCAATAATAAACAAGGAACATTTCCACCCCGCCCTTAAAAATAAGGCTTAAAAAGTCATAAATCGTGGCCCATCAATTTGCATGCTAATACAGCGTGGCTGTTAGGGACAAGTGAGTGACAAGGGCGAAACTTTACTACCGCCCCCCGGGCCATATAAACGACCCTGTGGGTATTAAGACATTTTTCTTCTTTCGCCAATTATATTAAATTTAGACCCTTCAAAGATACGTTCTAGGCTGCCTTATTAAAAAAAAGTAGAGTGAATAAGTTACTAGCCTCGTTTTGGCCCGTGGGCCAATTTATTTTATCTGGTCTTGTCTATGGGTACTTAAGTTAAGTGTAGGTCTTAAAGTTGCCAAACCAAAATTGATCTTTGCCACAAAGTTGATAGAAAAATGCTCTTTGGTGTTAAAAAGAGCGTATAAAAGATTTTTTTTTATTCAATTACTTTAAAAAAAGTAAATTGAATTCAAGTTTTAATGGACATTTTCCTTTAAGACAAACATTTTTCTTGTCAAAAATAATATTTCACGAAAACTTTACCAAGTTCTCTACAAATGGTGCAACTTTAATGACAATCATAAAGTGTCTGAAGAACCCTTGAAGACCTAAATGAATCACATGCTATTAATTTATGCTTTAATTCATAGATATTACTTCGTAGTCGTTACGGAAACTTAGAAGTAGAAACACGGAATACTAAATGCCAGTCTTAACTATGAATATTGTGTTACCTACCCAGTTGTGAAATATACGAATGTGAATACAGTATAATATAGCATAGAAGTTGTCAGCAAACTGTAGGGGCCCTATAAGGTCGAAGTATCCTCGGCCAAGGGTCGATGCGAAAGCGTAACACCAGGGATTGGGAATAAGGCAAGGACGGAATGGGGTAGGTTTTTTAGTCAGCAAGAGTCTGGCACGTGACTGTTTCCCATTTCGCACAATTCGGGATTCGTTATTCGATGATTTTTACCTACCATAATGTCTGCCTTATAATGTTCCCATTGTTGAGACTCAAGTCTCCTCTCCAGGGGAAAAAATTGGCCGAATACACCACGCGAGCCCAGTGCGGGTTGGTACTTGTCACTTATGTTCGAATATTTGGTTCTAGGTCATGCCGCTTTCCTCACGGTGTTTTCTTTCATCGTTGAGAGCAGTAGTGATAAAGTAAATTACACAAAGTAATGCGCCTGGCTGGGTTCGAACCCGCGATCTTCGATCATCAATGTACCAGATTACCGATCTTTGTTTCGAAAACGGCCCGACAAATGTCATAACAAATAATTCTTTGATGATATTTGATGTCAGTTTGGTCCAACGGTAGGCGTTGTGACATGAAATCGCTCTGATTTGAATATAGTATAAGCGCCATTGTTAATTGTGTATATTAAACCTTAATTTTTGCAAAATTGGTTTAATTTTTCAAAAAATGTTTTTGAACAGTTTTAATGAATTTAATTTCAAATGTTTTTATTTTTGAAGCAAGTTTGGGCCATTTATGCGTTATGATTTTCTTCTTAATGATTGATTTTCTTTCTTTTACTGAATAGTTATCATAGTTCATGAGATACAGCCTGATATTTATTTATTTATGTACACACAAACACTTACAAAAAGAAAATAACACATACAGATAGAAGAGTACAAAGGATATGATGGTGGTGCGGATCTGTGCGGTAGTGGTGTCTGTCAGTTGACAGATGGACAGTGGAATCTTCGTTATAAGGTTCAGCTTTTACCCTTTGGGTACAGCTATCTCAAAAAAGTAATCAAAATATTTTTACACAGGGTGACAGACTAAAAATCTCTTCACGGTTGTCGTCCGAGTTTTTAACAAGATTCTACAATACTTCGTTCACATTGCAAGGAAAGACGGTGGCTACCTCGGAAGGCACATTGTGACCGGTAAAATAGATGGACAAATACTTCGTGGACGCAGCTCAACTATTCGTTGAACCGACCAGATTCGCAACACTCTTGAATCGACAGTATATGGGGCCGTTCACTCCGCCAGAGAAAGGAATAGATGGAGAAAAATCACAAGCACGAAAGTAATGAAGCAGGGTCATGACCCTCAACATTGAGGAATACGATGCAAGGATGAGGAAGGACAGTCAGACAAATATTTTGTTAGCAGGCTGTATTTACATAGTAAAGCAGTGGTTAACAAAATTATTATGATTTTGTTACTTACGATAAAATCAAAATGTGTCTATAAAATCCTTCCACCAAATGATTCACTGAAAATTATTATATGTAAATAATTATGAGCGGACATGACCGAAATAATTAACAAATAAACTCATAGATTTGCTTAGGTTAAAAACCTACCGAATTTGTTTGTTAACAATTATTTAGTTAGGTTAATTACAACACATTATTTATTTATTTGGCAAAAATGAAATTATTTTGGTAAATAAGTGTGTTACAGAGCAAATAGTGAGCCATGTGTAATGAGAAAACCTAATGCTCGACATGGCAAACTTAGAAATTAGTGCAATGTATCATGTATAATAGAGTAGAGGTAGCTCAGTGGTAATAGCCCCAAGTTACGAGCTGAAGGTCGTAGGTACAAAACTCAACCAGATGCATAACTTTGCGTAATTTATAACACCACTATTGGTAATGCAAGGGGCAAAAAAACATTGGAGGGGTTTTAGTCAGCAAAAAGTCTGACACACCCTCTCGCTTCACTCTAGAGCGGGAGATGTGATTCCTTACTACAATAAAAAAAAAAACTAATTATAGCGCGAATTCAAAACAATTTTGGAATAAACTACTAATATCAAATGCGTCGTAAGTATTCATTCTTTTCTCAAAAAGACGAAGAAACCGAGTCAAATATTTGTGTATTTGCATTTTTATTAGTTATCGTGGCATCTGCAGGCCTGACAAAAAATGTATGAAGTTATGCATAAAATACTAGCCCTTGTAGAATCGTCCCTAAGTAATGTTTCTCACTGAGAGCTAAATGATTGCGCAAAATTTAACATCCTATGTGTTTCACGTTATTTCGCTTTTGAACAGAAATGAATAATTTAAATACATGTGTTTTTATGTGGAATATCGTACCTCTTGTCATGTTTTTAGGGTTCTGCCCATCAAAACGAGAAAACGGAACCTTTATAGGGTACTTTTGTTGTCCACCTCTCTGTCTATCTGCGTCTCTGTCAAGATTCTGTATCTCGGGAACACGTCAAGGTATCGAGTTGAAATTTAAACCATACAGTCAAATCCGTGATCCTTTCGCGCTGTGAAGATCAAACTTCTACTTACTCTATTTGGCATGAAGAAAAAGAAATCAGTTTTTTTATTTTTCCACTGCTGGCACACAGGCCACCTCTCTAGAAGCGGAAATAGGCCACCACGTGGGCCCAGGTGAATGTCACTTTGTTTCGAATTTTTGGTTCTAAGACATGTCGGTTTCCTCACGATGTTTTCCTTCAACGTTTTGGGAGCAGTGGTGATGAAATAAATTACACACAATAATGCGCCTGGCTAAGTTTGAACCCGCGAACTGGCACCACTGCTCTGAATTAATATTGTAGTGTATAAAAGCGACTAGTCGAATGCAATGTCTAATAACTATCTATCGTAATATGTAAGTTTAAAAATAAATTATTTTTTTAAACTCAATTTTAGAAGTCTCATTTACATGCATTTCCCCACACTATCACGCTCAAGTCTTCTTATATTAAGTAAGTAGTAGGGTGCGACTTGATCCACCGCCGCTTTGTTTCATCGCATTTACATTTATATTACTTGGAGTTTTAAGCAATACTTGCATGTAGTCACTGTAGCTACCTACCCACTGCTCTAATGAAAATCATAGTTTTGAAGTGAGTATACTGCGCATTTCAAGGTTTGTACTTTTTCTTGAGGTGTATTTGAAAAGCATGAATCGGATTCCCGCGACCCTGACCATGTCCACTTTGTGGTAGGCCTTCCAAAACTGCGTCTTCCAATACGCGGTCGCGACTCCAGACCCATTCGGCCGCAACAGCCATCTGCGTCCTGTTCCGATGGATGCAAAGCCTTGGTGGCTGGTCTTGAGGGAGGCCTATGTCCAACAGTGGACGTCTTTCGGCTGAAAATAATGATGATGATATTTAAAAAGCAGTTAATAAAGGCGTATTTCTATATATAAAAGATAAAAATAGCAACTCGCGAGATAGCTTCAGTCTAATGTTTGGTTTCTGAGATCTTCGGTTAAACTCTCATTGCGAATGGAAAAGTTATCTACTTAAGTAAACAGCGTCCTTAAATAAACGTTCCGTGGCGCAAAGAGTCTAGAACAAATAATAAATAAATAAAGTAAGCCTTTATAAAGATGGGTTTTTTATGGTGGGAAAAACCATCGAATGACGAATCCCGCCCTTGGGCGTAGAGGGAGACAGTGTCAAACTTCTACTGACTATACGACCCACCGTTTCTTCCTGCCTTATTTCCAAGGCCCTGGTTTCGCATCAACCCTTGGCCCCAGAAGGCTTCGACCCTGTTGGGTCCCTACAGTTACTGACAACTCCTTGAGGCGCGCGGAAACAGTGCGCGCCGTCAACGTCAACGTCGACGACTCGGGTTTAGAAAGATGGTGTACTTGAATATAATTTCTTAATTTTACCACAGATTACTAAATAGTTACTATGTAACAGATACTTCACTCCATACAAAATTCTCAATACCTACTGCTATAATAGCCTACTTCGTCGCGTCAGCAACCACTGCATGCCAAAATGTGCCTTAATGTTTAAGCTTACAGTTATGATTGCTTCGTACCGCGTGATCAATCGCAGCTCACCGAGAAATCGCAGGGCTGTTTCTTCGATAAAATTAAATTAACATAATTTTCTATGTTATTGAAAACTGTGAATATGTTCTGACTTGATGTGGAAATTTAAAATTGTATCATTTATATATATATATATATATATTTTTTATAAATTGGTGATGACGGTGTAATACGTCTAAATAAACTGTCAACCTTATTTTTCTATAAACCACCACCTACTCAATTCACTCCGCAGTCCGCACAGAAAACTTGATCTCACAAAACCAGCTGGTCGTCCGAATGTCACCGCAAGGATCCAGCTGAAAATCAGCGTCAGGTACGTGTGCCTGACACATGCTGAGCTGGACTCCCATTTGGTGCAGCACAGAGATACAAACCGCACTATGGTTCTCATTTTTGTATTTTCTTTGTTTTTTTTCCTAAGTACCTACATGTGTTTTTTGTTTATGTTGACTGTATTTATATAGGAGCTTAATTTTTAAAGTTTAAGTATGCTTTCGTATATGCAACACGAAGTTGTAACAAATAAATGGTTTATCTATCTATCAAACATTATTATAGACGCCAGTGGTTAGGTAAAATAAAAAATCTTTATAAGTTAAAAATGCTAGGTGTTTATCCACTTCTTTTACTTGATTTGCACCCATCTACACATAAGGTACCAGACGACATCGTAGGTACGCGTACGAACGAATGGAACTATTAAAATTGAACAACGTGCGTGCCCTTCGCTTGCGAAAACCGCACTGAATTTAGTCCGCAGACGGCCTGAGACTGCTCGGCCGGGCGGTAGGTAATTGTAGCGCGCAAGTACATGAAGTGACGGAGGCCTGATTTTACTTTACTTTAGTCAGTTTACTTTTTATTGTTCTTCTCCATAAGACCGCCTTCATACCCATTCATATGAATTTCTGTGAAATTGTTACTTTTTGGTGTACATTAAAGTATTAATCTATACTATTCCATCAAATTAGAAGTACATAACAATTTCGAACATGGAACTACCTACAAGCTTCAATGCTTAGCGCCAAATACAGGCTATGAAATTGGATAGATCCATCAGGACTCGATCCATCAAGTTATTGTTGACTTTTTAGCCAATAACCTGATTATGCTTTTGAACGGGACTGGGAAATACAAAGCTTCGCGACTGAATAGTCTTTTACAAAGTGCTTCGTAATGCGGAAAATTTTCTACTATTGATGCTGAAGTATACTTACTCGTAGCAGTTAGTTCACTAGAAAGATTGAATACTTGTTTCGTGGGAATGTTTCAAAATGTAATGCGATTTTGGAACAGTTTGGGATACAAGTTTTATTGATCATCACGACAAAAAATTATACAGTGCTCCCGGCGCCAAGCTTTCATCTTTTGATCTGTCATATATTCGTGACCCTGGCGTATAGGGCACATATTAATGTTGATGGCGGTCAAAACAATTCAGAAAATCAGAATGATTTATCATTACGTAACAAGGGAGAGAACATTAAGGTGGGCCTTCCCGACTCGTCTGGAGCACGGTTTAAAAGCTTGTTGCGTTATCTAAAGTAATCCAATGTGATGTTTGATGTAAAAGTAATGCGAAAAAAGAGAGATAACACCTGAAAACTCTGTTGGCATTCAGTAATTCTACAATTTAATCGAATAATTCACAAAATTTGTTCGAGAAAATACGTGTTTTTATTAAACCCTTAAGTATTTTTGAAAAAAAAAAACCATTATTTAGGATCTCGATTAAATACGCTAGGCATCTATAGAAGTGCTTTTTATATTTTTAATATAGGAGTACATTATGGGGAGTCAAAGTTCACGTGAAATAGCAGATTTTCAGAGGTCTCTACTGGATTACTCTTACACAAATTTATGTTTTGATTTCTATAGAAGCCAAGATAATATCCACAAGATATCTGTGTATCCAAAATATTTGAAGAAAGATGTGTAATAACAACGTAATCATGTAAGAGTGGTTATATGAAAATGTACGTCGGGTTGGCCGCTCTTAATGAGGAATATTTACTGCCGGGCTAATTAAAAGTGCAATATGTCTACCACAAATTCCTAACACGATCTATATGACTTCTTAGCTTGGTAGGTTTTAGTAGGTGAGTAAAAGTTTGACACTCCCTCTCATTCCACACAGAGCAAGACGATTTATAGTTATAGTATAGATATGGTTGATGATTCTGTACACAAAAAGGATATGTTCAAAAACAAACTACAATATTACTTAGGTACAGAAACTACATTAATATACCAATATTATCTAAATATGAAACACAAATTCGAATGATGTTATGTAAAAAAGAAATAGGCCCTTTCATCTGAAGAAACTAACAAAAAGTTAAGATCAAAGTATCGAAAAGGCTGTCTAAAAGAAAATATACCGAATTTTCTTACGTAAGAACCTATATTTATTATTCAGTGTTGTACAAACTCAGTACAAAGTAGAAAGTTGGTGGAGCAAATTAGTAGTTAAAATTCGTTTTACTTCAAATAAAATATTCGGGAAAACGGGTAGTAGGTACACTCATTTTTTTTTACTGTTTTGCTCCACACTAGGATTTTTTTCTGTATCTTCGATGCCTTCACTAATAAGTTAAGTTTACCCCGGGGCCCTAGAACGAATGCAAAGACGTAACATGAGTGGGTTAGTCAGTAAAAGTCTGACACTATCCCCCGCTTTGTCCAAGGGCTGGGAAATGATATTGGAGGATTTTCCCACCAAACAAAAAAATGTGTAGTTGTAAAGTCACACACACCTCCCTTGAAAAGGAAGAATCCTCCAATATTTGATTGGTGGTTTCGGGCGATTATAAATATTCTAATCGAAAGAAAAATTCTAATACGTGATACAGGTTTTTATTTATTGATTATAGGTTCGCGCTTGACCGCTATCTCACCTGATGGAAAGCGACGATGCAGTCGGCGATGGAGCGCGTTTACATATGTGTAACCTATTCACTCTTGCCTTAAAGATTCCCGGATTGTAGCCATCAGGAAACACAGCATCCGGCAAGGAATTACTTCCAGTTCTTATAATCATCACTCTTATCCCATATTACTTGGTGTCGGCGCAACATGTCTTTTCTTCCAATCTTTCTCGTCACCTATCAGACTATCGCTAATTCCCTTTACTTTCATATCACTCTTCACATAATCCATCCATCTCTTCTTCGGCCTCTCTCTTCCTCTCTATTATTCACCTCTACTTCCAGTTTTTATGTGGCCTATCATTACATAGTTTAAAACAAAGTCGCTTCCTGTCCCTATGTATGTTAAAATCTTTAAAACTTCGCAACGGATTTGGATGCGGCTTTTTTAAATAGATAGATTTAAGAGGAAGGTTTATGTACATCTACACTAATATAATAAAGAGGTAAAGTTTGTTTTTTTTGTTTTTTTTTGTTTGTAGGAGGTAATCTCTGGAACTACTGGTCCGATTGGAAAAAAATTAGCAACAATAGAAAGCTGCTTTACTCCTGAGTGACATAGGCTATATTTTATGTACGTGGGCGAAGCCGCTGACAAAAGCTAGTGCTTAATATTTTCAATATCAGTACCCGTGCGAAGCTGGGGCGGGTCGCTAGTTGTGAAATAATACAAAATAAAAGTTATTTTCTACGAAAATAGTATATAACGTTAGCACAAATATAAAATTAGTGTAAGTGATATTTTCGCTAACAGCGATATCTATCAGACAGCCTTTGGAAAGTCTGAAGACCTTAAAAGTTTCACCTCCAGTCAATTTTCTTTTCCTTTTGCCTTCTTTTTAATGAGCTCCAAGATGATATTCGTTAGCCTCGTTAAAAAAGTTATAAAGGATAAAAAAAAAAAAATATTCAAACACGTGGAAACAGTAATAGAATCTGTTTGAAAAGTCCAAGGCTAAGGGAACCCTTGTGAACTTTAATCTTGATGATTAACCACTGAGCTAACTCGGAAATAAATACTCTGGTTTGTAAGTACCAACTTTTTGTAACTCGCCTACTTAAAAGGCATTTAATTTAAGCGATTGATATGTATTTTGATCTTAGTTAATTAATAGAAGAATTATTTGAACATGCTCACTGCGTTATGAATAGTGATGTTCAAATCTGCTTGCTATAAGCTATGAACATGCTATCGACTATTGAATATGTGTTTATAGCACGCTATTTTATCTGCTATTTTTATAGCATGCTATAACATAACTCAGCCGTCATCTGAATTTAGTGATGGTCAAATCTGCTATATGCTATGTGCGTGCTATAGACTATTGAATATATTTTTATGGAATGTATTTTATATGCTAATTTTATAGCATCATTTTATACGGCGACGCTCAGCGACAATTCAGGTACCGATGCAAAGTTTTTGGCGGAATTTAAAAAAAAAAACATTGTAAGCTGAAATGTGTTTTTGTTTTAAATGAGTTTTCAAATTAGTTATCGATGATTTAAATGGTAATTCTCGGCGACAATGATTACATACTGCTGTTTTGTTACCTTCAAAGGACTTCTCAAAAAAGTTCCAGATAGGTAAATCACTACCGCGAGGCATTTTTATTTCACTATTAGTTAATAAAACACACTTAGTCTTATTATCCACACAGCGTTTAACAAATTAGTATCACACATTCGCAATGACTAATTAAACCTACGATTTTCACAGTTCGTAAAAGAACACACACTATTTATACTTTACGATTGTACGACAATTTTAGAATATTTACAGAGATTATTTTACAGGATTTAATTACAAAAACACACCAAAACTTAAAAAGTATTAAAAAATATCGCGATTCGAGAAAAGACTGAGCGTATTTTATTTTGACAAACATGAGACAACACCGTCTGAATTAAGTAAACACCTCGTTGAACAAGATTCGTATTGTGCTTTGTGCCTACTTAACCCGAACGGGTTATCACATTTCTATTGCATCGCGAAATCGCGACACAAGCCGATTGCAGCCGAGTTCACCCGAGTCTGTACAAACGGAGACGATGCTTTGGCGCTATGTTGCTATCTCGTTTTGGCTCCGCTGTAACCGGTGTTTAGTTGAACGAGACGTTATAAAATAATTTTCTACACACGGCGCTATCATGCTATGTTGCTATCCCGTTTTGCCGCGCTATTGAGTGAGACGCTATAATAATGCACGTAAACAGATTGAAAATAGCAGATGCTAAATACTATGTTCAAGTAGCATGCTATATTTTGGCGCTATACGCTATATTAACCATCACTAGTTATGAGCCCTTTCTTTCACTCTGTGCAGAAGTCAGCTTTGCGAATATTCCTATGGGTATAACAGAGACAAATATGTATATAAAATTTATTCTCTCACGAATTTTTGCGGCAAAGAAGTTCAACTTTGCCTTTAAAAGACCTCATACACACTTGCTGAAAGAACGACGAAACGTGTTATAAGCGGGAACCTATAATCGATAAAAATCACACACTTGAAACCGCTGGTAGTAGATATTCATCTCAACACTTTAGTCAGACTTTTACTGACAAATATCCACCTATGTTCTTTCAGAGAAATCATAAACCTTTTGCATTCCAAGCCTTCAGTACCTCTTTCAAAGGGATCCATAGCTAAAATTATAAGCCTGCTTACAGCCGTTTTAAAACGAAACGCGACAGAGCGAAAACCGTTTTCGTAGAAATCGTTTTATCAATTCGTATCGGTTCTGCGTATCGGTTAAGTACCTTGTTAAATACTCGTACATTATTAATTTATTTAAGTTTATGAAAGCTTTTGAAATCAGAATAATGGATTGTGTTCACGCATCAGAATACTTTTGAATGATATTATTTGCTTTATCATAAAGAGACATAACTTCAAATGGGTCCTACAGAGAAAAAAGAAAAAATCCTACAGAGTTCATAAGTGGGCTAAATAAAAAAGACGCTCGTGGTCCTAGAATACAAAGGGCATCCGAGGTTGGTTTTAGTTAGAAAAAGTCTAGACTCGCCGTCCTGTACCGCCTTCATCATTTCACCCGATAGACGTCCATTGCTGGACACAGGCCTCCCCCAATTGTAGCTATAATGAACGGTATAGTGCATCTCGCATCCATTGGATACCCGCAACCTTTGGCAGATCATTAGTCCACCTTGTAGGAGGCCTACCAACACAACTTCTCGCGTCTTCCAGTACGGAATCGCCACTCCAGAACCTTTCTACCCCAACGGCCATCCATTGCGAGCAATGAACCCTTTCCATTGCCGCTTAAGCTTGGCGACTGTTTGGGCTATGTCGGCAACATCGGTTTTCCTGCGGATGTCTCCGTTTTTGATACGAGCACGCAATAGAGTTCCGCCTTAGAACTGGATAATCTATTAGATGACAAGTCGCCTTAAAAAAATTGTTCCAAAAAAGATAAAATGCTCTAAATGTGACTCAAATACTGAAAGTTTATAAGTATAAGATTCAAAATACATTGACACTTAAGACTTTGAAATAAAGAAAAGCGCTTGAAGGTAGCCAAATTTGCCACATCGAATATAGGTTCGATATTTACCAAAAAAATCCCGAAAGAGCAAAACCTAGCAATAAAAGTAATTGTAACACTATTGCGCATTTTTCTCTCACTCCAGTGATTGGCGTTAAACCGAGCTTCAGGCGGCTA
Source organism: Mythimna loreyi (assembly GCA_029852875.1). Lineage (NCBI taxonomy): Eukaryota > Metazoa > Arthropoda > Insecta > Lepidoptera > Noctuidae > Mythimna > Mythimna loreyi. The sequence goes on along the minus strand of CM056784.1, from coordinate 16,424,207 downwards.
TAAAATAAAACAGCACTTAAATGAGCCCGCTGTAATAAAAGGTGAACCAGGCTCCGTAAAATTAGACGTGTGTTTCTTTTGGGAACGTTATGTGAGATATATTCGTATATTGTGTGAAAACCTTTCGAAGGGATTTTGTGATTCTGGCAAAATTTATTTCGATCACCTGGGTTTTTGTTTTTTTTTACATTTTATGTGTGCTGAGCTGCTTTCAAATGTGGAATAAGGTTGCCATTGGGAATAAAGACATTATTTCACGCGTGGGTAATGTGTTGTTTAATTAGGTCACCTTCGGGAATTGGATAGATATATTTGTTGAAATAAAACATTTAGGTTAAGTTGAAAAATATTTTTTTTGTGGGACAAAATTGAAAAAATGTAGTCGTTATTTTTATTCTCGAAAGAATTATAATTATTAGTGCTTTAGTTGCTATGTAAATGTACAGCCAAAAATCGTACATTGAAAGATAAAAACTTCCTACGTCAGACGACAGACGACATCTGAACACCCAGTCACGTGGTCAGAACAAAGGAATTGGACGTGTGGTCTGCTGATAGACTTTTACACAAGAGAATCATAATGAAACGATAGTAACTTGGCTAGGTTCCTGTGCAACTAGCATCCATTTTATTCGCGCGACTATCACCAGATCGTCTGTTAACCTTGTAGGTGGCCGAGACGTAGTTACTACTCCGAAACTAAACTACTCCTTTTTGCCAATGACCATCTGTTCTTGGAGTAAACCCTACCCGGGCTTACTCCCAGAACAGATGGTTAATTTAGCACACTGGACTAATTTAGACTTGGACTAATTTAGCACAACTAAGTTAGCAATTCTCCAGCAAATATCTTATATTTCTACAATGTAGCTACAAAACATTGTGTCGTAATGCCTACAAATAACTTTCCGCCGAAAACCACTCAAAAACATTTGACTGTCTACAAATTGAAACCAGTTTCTTCGGAGGCAACAACCCAATTCCTTTTTCAGAGATAGAAACACAAAAACTGTTAAATTCAATATAAAAACTTTTCGGAAGGTATCTTAAAAAGATACAGGAAATTCTGTGAGGCGGAGCGGCCTTATCTCCGAGGCAGGAAAATAGTTTTTTTTTTGCAGATACCCTTTTGAACGGCAATCAAATTCGGCTGGTACTTGTCGTATATTTATTTTGTTACTTGATTATCATGTTTAATATATTTAATATATAATAATGTGGTTTATATTACAAGTTAATTTATAAATATTTCTAAAAACAAATATATTTTACTAAGGTAGTGAAAGGTGTTAACACGCACTCGAACTTGGTACGTCGTACCAAATCCGCTGTACCGAATTCGATTACGCATTAATACTAATTATTAGATATTAATTTACGGTGAGTCACGCTCGACCTTGGTACGGATGCACAAAGTTCGTCATTCCATGTTCGAACATGTATACTATTCAACTACCTATATAATTTGTGCTACTACTAAGTGGAATAACAAAGAGTTCACAAAATGGTCATTTACAAAATATAATATTTACATGAATGGATGTTAAATGATGCAAAAATTGATTGCTTAGGTAATTTAAACGAATGAAGCTATTGTCAATACTACTTCGGTAATGACAGCAAATGATAAATATTTGATTGAAGAGCCGCACGCCATGCATTGACAGACATTGATGACAAATGACAATCGTTTTGTTATCACAGTAATATTACAAAGGCGGAAATGTGTGAATGTGTGCGTGTCTGTACGTTTATTGTATCTTCATGCATCAATGGTTTTTGATGAAACTTGGTATACATAGACGGTATACGTAGTTATTTATCTCGGAAATATGTTTCCTTGGGACAATTTTCTTCTATCATTTAGACGAACCACAGATTACTAAATAGTTATGACGAAACCGCTAGCCGCATTTTCTTTTTAAACTCTTGTACCCCGAGCGAACGCCGGCGTACGCACACTTATTGTCTTTGTATTATGTCTCTAATTACAGTAATTAAAAGGTTAATAAATTATAGAATATGTTCGTGATAGACCATTCCTTGGGCCAACATCAAGTGCTTTTTTTGTGTCTTAATAGAAGCAGCAGAAATATATATGTATGTTTATCAGTTGTCCAGTACTGATAACTCAAGGTCTACTTATTTTGAGACGAGACGGCGTTGTGTGATAGGTTGTGGAGTATATTATATAATGTAATATATTATTAGTTGAATGACAATTTATGACAAGTATTTTGTAAATACTAATAATGTATGGAACAGCGGAGTCTCCTAATACAGGCTTCATACGCTTACAAGGAGGCTTCAATCACCACTGGTGTAAAAATAACTTGTAAAGTCCAATAAAACCTTTTTCATTTTCAATTTGATCAGGCTTTCAGTAACACGGTGTGATTCTAGTTTTAAAGCCTGCTAAACCTGATAATAACAAAACAAAGCATACTTTCCAAGATCAAGAATAGATTTCAGTTGCAGATATACTGAAGTATTGTTGGATAACACGAAGAATGTTCCAGATCCGCGAAAATAACGGAACCTACTCAAGGACGTCTCATCTCTCGGATTGTTATTTATTCCCTCATGATTTTATTTCCATTTGCTACCGAAACAAAGGAAAGTGGAGTAATAAAGAATATCAAGTATATCAAGTACCCGTTTCAACGTAGATTGTTAAAAGAAAAAAGATATGAAATAGTTTTTGGATCGTAAAAGTATTTTCTTAATAGGAAATTCAAGAGAAATTTAGATAATCTGTCAGTCAAAATGAGATTGACAAGCTGTTATGGAATATTTTGTTCTTGAAAAAGTTTGCATTTAATTATTTTTTATGGGTGAATGTTTAATTTCCGACAGCTTTGAAGCAGTAAAATATATTTATCTATCTATGTATATATAAAATCAGTGGCACTTTTCGTTGTAATTTTATAACTTAAGAACGGGCTCACCTATCCAAACCAAATGTTTAGGCTTTGTTTGGACTATGTAGTAGATAGTTTATGTGAAGTTTGTCAAAATCGTCCAAACGGTTCTTCATTTATGACATTTTTCTGTTGCTGGGAGCGAAGCCGCAGGCAAATGCTTGTAGAATATAAAGTTCTGAAAGGTTTAGAAATACATCATCATCTTACCCTTATCCCATTTTATTTGGGGTCGGTGCAACATGTTTTTTTCTTCCATGTTTTTATTTTTAAGAATTTAATGGAATATGTAAAAAAAAAATATGAATTTAAAAATCATAAAAATATTTTTCGTCATTTATCACGAACGACTCACAAATAAACCTATCTTTCTTTCTTTTTCTATTTTCTTGAACTTCCTCTGGCTTCCTATAGGGAAATCAAATTATTGGGAATAGATGACTTTCTTTTCGGGTCATTATCTTTTATGTTGGACGGACGTGATCTGATCGGAGTTACGGAAGGGATTAGTGTATTGGGAGCCATGCAAACTTACGAAATTATACTTATTGGAAAGTTCTTCCAAAAGGGCTGTTATGGGTATATTAAAGTCCTTTAACGTAATCTCCATTTGGATTTTTATCTGCAAAACTCAATTTCGATAATATTATAATGTCTAGTATTCAGTTATCAGTAAAACCGTAGAGACTACAAAAGGGTCGAAGCCTACTGGGACCCAGTGTCTCTTTCTGAAAGGAAGGCTTGGCCCCAGTGCGTTAGACAAGGAAGGGACGGGGTGGGGCCTTTAGTCAGAGTCAGTAAGAGTCTGACACTGTTTTCCGCTACACTCAAGAGCGGGAATCGTCATTGGATTAATTTTTCCCACCAAAAAAAAAAATGCCTAATATTCCACAACTTTACCACACAATGCTAGCAGGATATCTACCTAGTTCCGAACTAAGCAGAGTTTAAGCTATGAGTACTAGACAACTGATAAACAAAGTTATATTTTTTCTAAATACAGTTTTTGTAAGTTAAACAACCGGTCCGAGGGATAAAATGATCAAAATTTAATGGTGTATTCATCTAATTAATTAATTTTCAAAAACCAATAAATAATACATTGTAAAAACACTCAAAACGGCCATAGTCTGACTTAACTCACGCTACTGTCATATGTATGTTTCTTACTCCTTTACATCCAAAGGACTAAGCAGATTTTAATGAAATTCAATACACAGATAAACCACAATTAGGAACAAACATGGATTAAGCTCGCCTGTGTACATCACCTGTTCTTTTATTTGTAATTTGTGTACAATAAAGAATATAAGAACATTTCCGGGATAAGAAGTTAGCAATCTTTGTAAAAAGAAATATTTGTCCTACATAGGAAATTTCTATTCAGGAATCATCATCATCATCATCAGCCTTTTTAATGTTCCTACTGCAGGGGCACAGGCCTCCTCTCTAAGAGAGGATCTAATTTAATCTTCATGTACAGTAGTGGTACTAGGCGGACTTAATACAACAAGGTATTCTCTACCAGTTTATTTTTAATAGTGGGCAAAAATCATCCAATGATGAATCCCGCTCTTGGGCGGAGCAGGAATTGTATCAGACTCTTACTGACTAAAACGCCCTACCACATTCCTTCTTTGTCTTTCGCATTAGGGTCAAGCCTTCCTTTCAGAAAGCGACCCTGAGATTTTCTACCAGTCAATATTCTTACTGCTAGTGCTATACTTACTACTTATATACTAGTGGCCTTTATATAGTGTTACGAGCACAAAGTTTTTATAAATAAATAATATATGCCCTCAAGAGAATTCTCCACATTTTCGCTCGGATGAAGTCACTAGTAATAAATATTATTAAAACCTCAAGCAGAATCGATTTAAATTACCTTTGTTTAATCGATTGTTCCGATAATTATGTCAGTCGCCATCCGACGGAGTTAATAGCTATCGAATTACAACATTGTTTTCTACTGATTGGATACTGGCTTACATGAAAATTATTTATATATTTTCAGTTCGTTAAATGCAATGCCATGTCGATTTGTGTAAAGTCGAACGGAATTTTAATTCGGCAAAACTTTAATCGAATGTTAATAGTCATTGTATTGTTAAACCTGGTTTGTTAAAGTAAGTTAAAATTGAACAGGGATATGAACTTTGCTTTTTTACGTAGGTGCATTTGCATATAAAATTTATTGATATCCCCAAACTTATACCGCGTTCCTGTTACGTATATTAGTCATAAGACATTGCCACTCCGCCACTCTCACAGTGGCGGAGTGGCAATGGCCCCGACCTAGGTAAATATTGTAGGTCGTGGGTTCAAACCCAGCCAGGTGCATTACTTTGTGTAGGTAATTTATTTAATTACCACTGCTCTCAAAAACGGTGACTGAAAACATTGTGAGGACACTGGCATGTCCTAGAACCAAAAATTCGAAGACATGTGACATCCACAAACCTGCACTGGACCCGCGTGGAGGATGACGGTCCATTCCCCCTCCAACAGATGAGGCCTGATTTCCAGCAGAAGGAACATTAAAAAGGCTGATGATGATATTAGTCATTTGAACTATAGGACATACTAGCTTCTGCCAGTGACCTCGCCCGTGTTGAAAGAGGTGGAGCTTCATAGAATCCGTTCTTAGCGGACGTCTTCAATGCGGTCTTCGGATCTTGATGAGTCTGAAGTTAAGCTCTGCAAATTTTAGTGCTTAAAAACTCTTACAAAAATAAAGGTAAAAAAAAATGCTAATACCAGTTTTTAACAGCAATAACAACTGCAAATTGTATTTATTTGTTTGAACTATGTTTTCAAGCGCCAAAATTCGCTGAGGCGAACTTCAAACTCTCAAAGATCCGACAGCCATACTGTATTCACTACGGCCGTTTAGATTACAATAGCATTTAAATCTTTCTTCACATTATTTTCTCCATTAATTTACCAGATTACAGGAGCTCGGGTTTCAATTAACATAAGTGAAGTACTTGAGGGTACTCTTAAAGTCGTATAACCTTAATGGAAAATTCTTGTAACAAGTTATGCTTACGCTCTTAACTTCATGACAATAAAACCTATTTTAAATCGTTCGAAAAAATTAAATGACTAGACAAGTCAGTTCAAAATGTTTCGAGTTCTTGCTTAATTAAACGGCGTTTTAAACATTTTGGCTGGGTAATTTAACGTTTTGAAGTCACTAAGTTTTAAATTAATGTGTCTACTCTTTTTCATGACCTGTGCCTAGGTCTCAAGGAGGCTAAGCTGCTATCCTTATGCTATTGTAGCGCTTTTATTAGACAAAGTCACACTTTGAGTTAGGCAAACAAAAAAAAAGTGTTGAAAAACCTAAAAATCAAGGTAACTTAATAGTGATTTTATTTATTTAACTCGGTATACATCCATTATTATCATTATCATCATAAGTCTTTTGTAATGTTTCCACTGCTGGGACTAGCCAGTTTTCTCTCATCTCAACATGCCGGTTTCCTCGCGACGTTTTCCTTCACCGTTTTGAGAGCAATGGTGATGAAATAAATTACACAATGTAATGCGCCTGACTAGGTCTGAACCCGCGACCTACGCTTACGCTACGCGGGCCATAATACACCACGCGGGCGCAGTGCAGGTTGGTGGAGGATCAACCCGCGCGGTGTATTACGGCCCATTTCTTCTCCTAGTCCTCTCTAAAAGGCCTCCTGGCCTGTGTCCCAGCAGTGGAAACATTAAATAGGCTGATGATGATATTCTACACATAATTAGATAGTATATTTTTTTGAAATCTTTGAAATATTAACGCCAAGTTAATCACAAACTACAAAGTTAATCTTAAAAAACCTAAACATTTAAAAATATGTCTTAAATCTTAACTTCTTGGCTCGAACAAAACGACCCTCAAGTTGTAAATGAACTCTTCATACTATCTTAGTTTATTAGTATACACTACGATATCAGAATGCTTCCTTGTTCGTTGATTACAGATGATAACTCAAACGCCAATCTCCCATTACGTCAGACGCTTGCCGTTTCGTCTTGCAATCTACACAGATATGCTCTCAAATTGATTGCTATAAACATTTACCACTGATATGTATCTTAAGATATAGTTAATTACATGTAATATATGCTCTACTATATTTTATCTTTTTGTATGCGGAACTATATATCAGGTATGTCATATTTAGTAGAATGAAATTTGGGATGCCTCAATTCGTCATCACCATTTTAGTCGAAAGACGTCCGTAACTGAACATAGACCTTCCCCAAGTATCATCATAACGCCTGGTTTTGCGCATCTCCCACTTATCGGATTCCTGCGACCCGCGTTTCTTCTTTTAGGATGCATTCCGACAACATCTTCCAGAACACGGCTGCTAAAACAGAACTTTTCAGTCCCACCAATGATCTATTCTGCAAGTAAAGCCATGGTAATTCTTCAGGCTATGTACCCACATAGCCTGAAGAATTATAAATTAAAAATTAATTAACCTTCGTTCTTCTGCGGATATCTTCATTTTTGATTCGATTACAGAGAGACAATACGTGCACAACTAAAAATAGAGAGTGGAACAATTCACAATATTTAATAACTATAATTATCTGCACAAAACCAAACAAAAAATGACCGTGGATATTTTTTTCAAATAAAGTATATTGTCTAACTTTAATTTGCTTACACAAAACAGTTCGACCATTACAAATTCCCCATCTCGACTAGCCAACTAAACCTGCCATTCTATTAACTTGTTACAAAACAAATAACACGTCGTATTTCAGGCCATATACCTGCTGAAATGGCTCGAGAATATTAGGCTCCCTACATATGACCCTTCACAATTCGAGCTTTAATTGAGCTCGATAAATTTCAGTGCTCGTCTTATTACAGGCACGACTGACAGGTTGATTAAAACTTGCTAGGTGGGTACTTTTTTAAGACCTGTAGTAAAGTAAGGAATGTTATGAAGAGACGCTTGCTGGGTTTAGAGAACCTTTGTTCTTTTCGGGCTTGTAAATTTAATTATGTAGTTAGGACGTTTTTCTTTTTTATTGACGACTGATCAGCACAATAAAGTGTGACTGAGGCGTATTTGTCGTGAAAATTAAGATTTAATTTTCTATTTTCGGTTTTAAAAAATTATGAATTATTCAGTGTTCACAAAAATTTTGGTAATTACTGAAATATTTTTCTTATGTAAGTCTTAGATAAAAAAAATACGTGTGGCACTCGGGGACTGCCGCGGTAAAGCTATTGCATAGCATTCTGTATCAACTTATGCAATTATAATTATTTATTTTTTGCACTTTGTTCATTCATATTCAAAACACTTTATACACAAATTTTACAAGTACAGCCGTTCACTGTTGTAGATAAATACTTATACACCTATATACTTTCTCACAAACAGCTGATTATGTATTCGTCCGATTTCGGAGCAGCTCGTCTCGATTCGGGCGAGTTCCGTAAAGTCGTACAATACGTCTAGAGTTGGATTACGTTAAGTCTGTGCGTGGCTGGGAGCGTGCTTAATGTTGCCAGTGTAATTAATCTACTTTCCCTCATATAATAAAAAAAATACAAAGTAAACAAAGCACAAGAAATACGTTTTGAAATCAATAATGGGAAATACGATTAATTTCATTACATATTATTACATTTTAGTTTGTTCTTCAGGTTTTCTAAAATTCTAGACGACGATTAGTTAACGATGTAGCGATTTTAAAGAAATGTAAATTTAATAGTATTTTTAGATAAAGAAACATGTCAAGATTGTTTACATTCTTTTCAGCTAGTATTTAAACAAATCAACTGTATTTGCTTTCATTTGCACAGGTAATTACGTAATTACGGACGTCTACTTCCTGTGAGAAACCTACCTGCCGAATTTTAAGTTGTAGGTGTTATAGTTTCTGAGATATAGTGATTAATCAGTGAGTGGTATTTCGCTTTTACATATTAGTAGCTTTTGCCCGCGGCTTCGCTTCCGGTATCAGAAATATGTGATAAATGAAGACCGTCCCCTTGACCGATTTTGTGCAAACTTCACATGAACCATCTACAAAATAGTCCGAACAAAGCCTAAACATTTGGACGTTTTTAAAGTTGCATTGATCTTTATATATATACATATTGATATAGATCCAAATCTATATAACTACTACTTTAATGAAAGTAAACAAATAGATTGAATTATTGTTTAATTATTATAAAAAAGTCATGAGAACTTAGAAAATTAAGTTTTTTATTTAATATATTATACTATTAGCTTGTTATAATAGTCACTTGATTAAGATTCAAATACACAGTAGCAGTCCATTTTCAACAAACTCTAATAGCACGTTATAATAATCACTTGTTAAGAATCAAATACATGGTAGCAGTCCATTTTCAACCAAATCTGTTTTTCTGTCAGGAACCACTCGGGTACGAATATTCAGGGAAATTTGTTGTTCTGGTCACCCGAAAAAAATATTTGACAAATGGTCCACCTTTGGAAAATCGTATCGTAGGCCCGATATTTTCTCATTCCTCTTAACAAGCACGTTTGAATTTCAAGATAATATCTTTACCAACACTTTTAACCACTTTCGGTATAATGATGACGATTATTTATTTTAGAAAACGATTAAAAACACAGAACACAACACGTTCTCCTGACACCTGACATAAATGTCAAGATGACGGCAAATGATTAGTTTCCTTTTTTCGGCGCGCGCAGACTAAACCCGGCCGCACACCAGGCATACACTAGAGGGAAGTGGGAAACTGTTACCTCGACTCCAGGAATAGGGCAAGGAAGGTACGGGGTAGGTTTTTTAGTCAGTAAGAGTCTGACACTAGTCTCCCGCTCCACCCAAGAGCGGGTTTCGTCATTGGATGATTTTCACCTACCATAAAAAAAAAAAAAAAAAAAAAAAACACCAGGCATACAATTGTTTCTCCACAATTGTAGCGCCACATTTGAAACGCGACACAAAAAACGAACCGGTTCGATCTTGAATTATTGTAGCGCGGATGACGTCTCGCCACAAAGTGCGCCCGCTACAAATGTTTCCTCGGTGTGCGGGCTCACGTAGGAATATATGGGGACGATAAATGTGTCGCGTTTCAAATGTGGCGCTACAATTGTGGAGAAACAATTGTATGCCTGGTGTGCGGCCGGGTTTAAAGATATTCTACTATATTCGCACGACACACAGCGCCGTGTCGAAGACTGCCGAACTGACACGACGTTAGACGATGCACGGCCTTCAAGCCACACCTCCGTGCCCGTCGGAGTGGGGAGCGTGAGGTTTTTTCGTTACGGAATTTCTGGATTTAGTCCCCGCGCTCAAGGCCTGCGATAAAAGCTATGCATAGCTTAAAAATGATGTAGATTATGAATTAATTATTGTCATTATCATTTGAGCCAAAACACGTTTTCATAGGTTTCCTCGTTTCCCCCAAGTCACCACATTGACCGATCGTAGGCGTCTAGCATCCATCGGATAATTGTCGATGTAAACTATTATAATTGATGAGGTTTTTTAAAAGAGCAACCATAGAGTTTTTTTTCCTGTTCAATTCCATAGGAAACGACCAAGTGGAACCGTGCATTAGCTTCTGACGTTTCATATTCCCATTAAGGCTTACGTGAAATAAAAACACTATTCTTTTGAATTTTGAAACTTAATTATAAATTCATCAAAAGAACACTTTATGCAGAATTACAATTTGGTATCTCTTAATTTTTGCAATGCTCTGGGTTAAAATTTAACATTAAAACAATGAATCACAACCAATTAATTTAAACAATTAATAATTTAAAATTTAAATAATGTTTGTCCTATGTATATTTTTAGTTAATGCGGTGTACAATAAAGTGTAAATAAATGAAAAAAAAATTTTGTTTTCTCTTTGACATAAAAATAAATCACAAATTTGTATGTCAGAAAACCAATATTTACTTGAAACATAGGGACAGTTCATTGTTATCTAAAAACCAAATTCCAACAACAAGAAGCAACCATAATCTGTGTTTTAATTAACCGAACGGATTTCCTTTTCATTTAAATTTACTTGAGATATGCTTGAAAAATAAAATAAAAGAACTGCATTACTTCCCATTTGGGTGAGAGCGTTGTATAAATACAAAATAAAATTTAAATGCATTGCAATGTTATAATGTTTTAGGCTGTCTTGCGTCTGTCGGCTTTATACCCGACTACAAGAAAGGTTATGTGTTTCTATTTCCTTTCTTTCTTAATGTTATTTTTGTGACCAAAATAACACATGTAAAAAACTTGGTGGCTTTTTATTATAGTCATAGTTCCTCCTTGGACGTTCACTCTTGACAGGGTTGTTGTGGTTAATCATGTTGCATTTTCGTTGGCTAGTGAGGTTCCCGCGATGCTTCTCCACATGTCACGGCTTACGGCGCAGAAACGTGGATGGTTCGCCTCAAAGACCATCGCAAAATCGATGTACTTGAGATGTGGTGCTAGCGGTGACTGCTGCAAATCCCTTGGACAGCGCTTAGGACCAACGTCTCGAGGTTATCGTCGATTGTGCAACTACGAATCCTCAAATATTTCGGTCACGTTTTTGCAACACAAACCTGGTCCAGAGTTCCCAAGACGCCGTAAACCGTGTCAAGTAGAAAAATAATAGTTAGATATTGTATATTACTGTAACTTTCACAAAATTATTAATCAAGCACCTTTTTTATCATTACTTACTATAACAATGGAAGGTAATTCCATATCATCTTCATCCAACCCTTTACAAATCCCAAGCTTGCACGTAATATTTAAATAATTTTCGACAAATTTGTTGGCAATCTTGTGGAGCGAATAACTGTGGCTTGTCTGCAATGTTTGTCGACATACCCTCACTGGTTTTCAGCCGGCCAGTGTCAAATCTATTAAGGCAATAGAAACTTAACTGTCTAGTATTTTAGGTACATTTACGTTCACACTCGCTTAAGTTAGGTTATGCTGGTCAGATTTTACAGTTTTGAGCTTCTATTGTTGGGGAAGGAAATTTGATGTTAAACCCTGTCAGTGTTGCCGAATTCAGAGATGCAGTCGCTTTTTGAAAAAAATTGATGAACAGTTACACTCCATTATAAGCTAATTAGTTGAGGAGGAATGGCAGGCGGTCGCTTCCTTTTGCAAAGCAGTAATGCTAGTAAAGGAGGAAGCCGACTGCATAAGGCAACGGCGCTCATGCCTGAGACGCCGCATGGATTCCGATCCCAATTTCCGGCCACCGTAGGCGCGGGCTTCTGAGTGGTGAGCAATGGGTAGCTCACCGTCTAATCGTCTGGTAACCGTCCGGACCAAGCCCAGACGTCGACGGCGCGCACTGTTTCCGCGTGCCTCAACGAGTTATCACCAAACCGTAGGGACCCTGGTCGAAGCCAACTGGGGCTTAGGGTTCACGTCTAAAAGAAAGGCTCTGACCCTGGTATATATGGCAACGTAGGAATGGGGTAGGTTTTTTGGTCAGAAAATGTCTGACACTGTTTCACGCTCCACCCAAGGGCGGGATTCGTCATTGGATGATTTTTACCTACCATAAAAAAACCCCACCCTAGTTGAAAAAATGCATTATTAATTTCGTGTATTGGCAACTTTTTTTGTATAATTGTATCAATATTCGCACTTGACTTACGATAAATATATTTTATAGGTATTACTGTCGGTTATGGACTACGTTTGCCTGGAACAACGCATACTCTGGCAACAAGTTTCACCCACAATTAATTTATTTGTGGTGGCCATGCTATTCATACACGATGGAATGTCCAACATGTGGTAGCGCGTATCTGGTTCCTCGTTCGTCCCATAATGAAAAGTTTGGCAGAATTATAATAATTTATATGTACCGTAAACGTTGGGACCCTGCAAAAGAGTCGAAGTCTACTGGGGTCAAAGGCCTGTGTATGAAAAGAAAACTCGGCCCTGGTAAGAAAGGCAACGTAGGAACGGGGTAGGTTGTTTAATCAGTAAGAATCTGACACTATTTTACACTCCGCTCAATGATGGAAGTTGTCATTTGGTGATTTTTACCCACCATCAAAAATTCTAAGATAAGAAATGCCACGGTCGTCTTAGGGCTGCAGGAATAATTAAAAGAGTTACCGTAGGCCTAGAACATAGGTAAATTTTAGTCAGTAAAAGTAATATTGTGCGCTCTTTTTCTTAATTCGGAGTAGAATTTATTTAATGAATTCCCATCGCATTCTGCTGGCGTTCACACAATAATGGTCAAAAACAAAATAATGGTCATCTTCCAAGTTGTATCGATCTAGAATCTAAAAAAAAACTCCTTCAAAAAAACGACATTCAAAAAAATCCGTCCCAATTTCAGTAACGTCGAATTTTATTGTTTGCAATCCAATCCCCTCATAGCATAATACATACGACACACAGCAGGAAATGTGCGAAAAACAGCAATCTATTTAATGGCACTAAAACGCGTTACTCTCACCGTAGCGAAGGGGAATGTCTTGTGAGTGACGAAGATTTGATTGTATTCTGAGTGACGTATGTTACACTGTTACCGTTCGTACGAAGCCGGCTGTCTGCGATCAAAGGATCCATACGATGAAGAGCATTCGCTTCTGTCTAAGGTATCTATCTTAGAAAATTTATTGCTGAGGACCGTATATGTCTTTATTGATTGATATATTTACTACACTGCTAAGTTTAGTACTTACTAGTTACTTTGTTTTTTATTGTTATAAGGTAGTATTTGATTTCGATCTCGCTTAATGATTAACAGAGATTCAATAGATGGTGAAGCGATTATGTCACTTTAACCTTGAAGACATCTACTTCGTATTTGGGCGAGAAGACCGGAGAGAAACGGCCGTAATTTAGCTAGGCCTGCTGATTGCCTGGCAGAGATGGCAGAATGCAATAATTATATGTAAGTATTTATATTTATGGCTCAAATTATATTGTTTATTATCTTGGTGCACAATAAAGTATATATAAGTAAGGATACTTTCAAAATGTTGAGTAACATGTCGCCAACAAGTTTGTCATCCAACTTTCATTCACTAGAGTTTACTTCATGGCTAGTTTGTCTTCAGAAGCTATCTTGCACTGTACATTTTAATGCACTTGGGCCAACTTTAATGCTGTTGCCCAGGCGGAATACATCTCCAAGCCGACAACAAGGCTTAGGAACTGCAATGACAATTACCCAAGTGGCACGGGTAGCAAAAAACTGTTTTTTAAACAGTCGTAAATAAGAAGTAAAAGTTCATAATTTTATATTTATTAGCAAATTGTTGTGAGGAATGATTCGCGACGACAAAACCTTCGTACCGCAGATTAAGGATAATTTTTTCACCGTTTAAACCTTTTCCGAACTGTTACAAATATTCGAAGACAAAATTAGCCAAATCGGTCGAGCTGTTTTTGAGTTTTAGCGAGACTAACGAACAGCTATTTATTTTTATATAATTATGGAGGAGTTCGTCTTCAGCCACCACAGGCACAGCAAGCATGGGTAGCTCACCGTCCGGATCGGGCCGAAGTCTTCAATGGCGCGTATTTTTCGCGCGTAACGCGCCTCAAAGAGTTGCCAGTAAACTGTAAAGGCTCAGCTAGGTCGAAAATCTACCGGGGCTATGGGTTATTGTGAAAACATCACCTGAGGCCCTGGAACAAAGGCGAAGAAAGAATCAAGAGAGGATCTTTCAGTCAAAAAAAATCTGACACTATCTTCCGCCTAACTCAAAGATGCAGAGATGTCATCGGATGATTTTTACCCACCCAAAAACAAAAACAGTCACTTCATAAGTAGCTCAGATTAAAATGCTTATCAATTACCATTATTTTTTTGTAGGTACTTACTATACGTGCTTCATAGCTTTTAATGAGGAAAGTCAATAAAGGCAGAAAAAATCAAAAGTGTAACTAATTTCATACACTGACATCCAGCTTCTAGCTATAATAAGGTCACACAAGTCACTACAGACATAACTAATGTGATACATTTAGATCACTGATTTAAGGAACATTTACTGCCTCAAGTTCAACTAACACTACCGACGCGAGTTGAAGGGGTGTCAAAACTTGCCGATGATGATAAGCGCGAACATTGTTTAGAACTTGGAGTATTCTGACATATTGCAAATACTCTGCCGAACTAAAAACGGGGAAGCTACTGCAGGAGTTTTAACTTGTTGAATCTTACGGAAGTTTTGTCTAAGAATTAAGTTATGTCCAGAGTTTATGTAGCATTTCCTTCTGTGTCATTTTAAATGTAAGGTCTTAGTTAAAAATTGTGGTTGTATTCAAAGGAGTACAACAAAATCTACCTAGTAGTAGTAGAACTTTACAAAGATAAAGGTCTGTAGGTCTGAAACAGTTTGCTTGTTGAGCAATTTCCGTCCATTTATAATTTTGTTGTCTTCAAGGCTAGAGTAAATAATATATTCCACAACTGTCATACAACGTCGTCTAGACCCAAGCTAAGCAGAGCTTGTGTTATGAGCACTGGACAACTGATAAATATACAAAACTTATATATTTCTAAATACATACATACCATTACATAGTAAGTATGAAACAAAGTCGCTTCCCGTTGTCCCTAGGTATGCTTAAATCTTTAAAACTAAGCAACGAATTTCTATGCGGCTTAATTTAATAAATTATTCAAGAGGAAGGTTTATATGTATAATACTTGCGTAATGTTTATTTAATAATATCGTTGCACCCGTGCGAAGCTGGGGCGGGTCGCTAGTCTTAGATAAATTATACCCAGCCATCGAATAAATGATCGTGCTCATCACACAAACATTTGCCCTGGGTGGGAGTCGATACCACGACCTTCGGCATAGCAGTCAGGCCCACTAACTACTAGACCAACAGTCAAATAGAATCTCTCAGTCGAATAGGCTCTTAAAAAACTAATACGCCTCGCCATCAACGATTGCATCACTGCTTACTATCAGGTGGGATTGCAGCTGTTTATATCAATAAAAAAGACATATTTAACGCGGCGACAAACCAATTTGGTTGGCTACCCATTTTAAAAATAATTAAAAGTTGGCAACTACAGTGAATAAGCATTTTAAGTATAAAGCAGCAGGTATATTTTGAGTTGTAAGCTTTGTTTAAATTTAAATTAGCCAGATGTCTTCATGTGGCCATTTGTTAAAATTAAAAAAAAAATGCCACTGTGACATTGCTCACTAATTGCTCTATCCAAAATTGATGATCATTGTACACACTAATATGAACAACTTTTACTGTGAGACCAACCAAAAAATCACGAAAAATAAGCCTCTGCTCTATTACATATGTGAACAAAAATCCTTTTTAAGCCCATCTGTTGTATCAACTTTGTATACTATAACTATAGTGAAAAATCTTATTAAAATCAGATAGATAGACAGATAGATTAAACTAGAGTTATAGTTAACAGAGAGAGAGAGTGAGAGAGAGTTATCAGTTTAGTAGTTTTTGAATATTATGATAAGAGACAGATGCGGTGGTGAATTTTGTTTTATAATAATTATATCTAGATAGAGATTTTGGGCTCTGGGAATGTACTGGACCATAAACTGCGTCTGAAGAAAGTCTGGAGGGTTTACTCAGTAAAAGTTGGACTCGTTAATGCTTCTCCCAGAGTGGGAAAAACAATAGAAAGGTTTTTAATGGTTATGTTAATTCAATTTGCTCGTTTGTTGGTCGTTTTAGAGCCCACATAATCCTCCCACTACGAGTATTAACATAACAAAATTTAAATTAGATTATAATCAACTAATGAAATTTTTATTATTACACTTTGCAAAATGGAAAATGTTACACAAATAACTAGTATTTTTGGAAGAGAAATTATAAATTTCTTCAACTAATTTACTCGTATATGTAATGCAATACAGGTAGGTATATTACGCGGTAAATAAGTTGAACTACTTTTTTATGGTAGGTAAAAATCATCCAGTGACAAATCCCGCCCCTTGGAAACAGTGTCATACTCTTACTGACTAAACAACCTACCCCATTCCTACGTTGCCAGGGCCAGAGCCTTCCTTTCGTACGCGAACCCTTGGCCACAGTTGGCTTCGACTCTTTTGCAGGGTCCCTACGGTTTGCTGACAACAAGTTGGACTACTTGCTATGGTTACACGCAACCCCCTACTCCAATTAAGACCCGAGAGAGAATTGGGCGATTCTTCAGCAAACTTAGTTCTCCTGCATATATTTTTATTCCAAAGGAACTCCTTGAATATCTCTTTCCCCTTAAGTTACTTTTAGCCTTTCGATGGCTTTAATTTTTGTCTTCGATGGACAAAACCCCTTGCCACGCCATTACCTTGACCGCTACCGTAGTCAACGTTAGACGAGCTACCGGGTACTAGAGGCCAACTTTTATTTTGGGTGCTCATATTGTGGGGTGATTTGCCACAATCGGCACGCTTGGCGGGCGGGTAGAATCTCCGGACGGGATCCGGATACCTATTTAAAGACCAGTAGCCTAATTCTCATAATGAAAACCGTAGCGATATCGTAGCGACTTTGACATTTTCGTATTCCCATCCATCAATCGAGTTTGAACGACACCGATTTTGAACTCGTTCGATCGAAGAAAGGTCGTTTAGAAGTCGTTAGATTGTCATTCTATCGAATCACCATCAAGGAACACATGAATATCGATTTTGGATAGGACTACGATCGAACGAAAATCGAATTGGGATTGTTAGATTTTTCGTGAATTAGGGCACTGGACAGGGTTGCTGGAATCCGATGGATGCAAGACGCACAGGACCGGTCTTTGTGGCGGCGCTTGGTGGAGGCCTATGTCCAGCAGTGGACATCTTTTCGCTGAAATGATGATGATCTACAAAAACCGGGTGAAAATTTAGTTACATATTGTATTGTATTTGGCATAGGTATTTGGTATCCGCCATTCCTCGTCTAAAGCGCGTATTTTGCGTATAACATAACAACAACGTAGTATCATATTGTAAAGTTCAGCAAGTTCCTTTGGCAACTTACATCTTATTCAAAAACCGCCAACAAAACCCTCTACATTCAGCAATGTAAAACGTACCTCGCATTGTTGCTAGATTTACGATACGCACGATAGTCCGTCCCTTGCCCGACTCGGGACGCACGTAACCCAACCTCAGAACCTTCCTGCCTGCACTGCGGAGTGAGGGCAGCCTGTTTAAAATTCCACAATTGCGCTGCGTACAATAAATTTTAGTCGAGAGACTCCCGAGCGCAGTAAATTTCGCGCTTATTTTCTACAAATTATTTCAGTTAAACGCTCCGCTTCCTAGACAACAGTGGTTATAAAGCATAGCTTTTCCGCCATTTTCTCGGTTCCAGTTATTTCGGAATTGCTCGAGTTAATCTGTTTTGATGTATGTGAGGATTGCAAACTACGTCGTTATTTATGGCGTTTGTATATCGGTATGGGAATGACGAAAATTATTCTTGTTTGTTTTGTTGTTTCGTTTAAATCATTCCGATTTTACTATTATGATATCAAGTATTCAAAATTCCATAACTTACAATTTTTTTTTGAGATGTTAGATCGTTTGATAACTTCTACTGCTTCTTCTGGATATTTTTTTTTTTTTTTATTTTTTTTTTTTATTTTACAGAAGGCTTACAGACTAATTATAATGTGGGTAAACAAAAATTATTTTGAATATTGCTAACAACAAGCCTCCACATATAGTATAATATTATAAACATTATTGTCGTAGGACTTATTGCATTTTTGAACTATGTTTACGTATGTATTTTTTATAATATCACTACAGTTGGGACAATACTAATAGTTAATACATATAAAACGGAAGTTAAATAAATCGAAAATTATTGTTGAAAAAATTGTTTAGCCAGTGTTTGCCTTGTCGTTCTAGCGGATGTGCAAAAAAGGTCAATGTTCAACTCAAGGGGTAGTTTGTTGAAGCTTGACGTGCTCCTAGCAAAGAAGGCATTTCGCCTGTAATTCGTAGATGAAAATGGAACGCTGAGCAGTGGACGCTGACGTAAACTTAGTTGATTCGTTCGCAGTTCTAACTTAGCAACCAAGTCAGCACAATCGATTGTGCCATTCGCTATATTCATTAAAAAACAGACATCATTTGTGAATCGTCTGTATTCCAGAGGTAAGAAGTGGTTTCTGTGACAACGGTGGTTGTAGTCTGTGGAATACTGACGTGCTTTAAAGTCAAGATATTTTAAGAACTTTTTCTGGATGGCCTCAATACGAGATTTATAAATCTCATATTGCGGGTTCCAGACCTGTGATGCGTATTCTAAATGACTCCGTACAAATGAGCAGTATAGTATCTTTATTGTTTTTGTTTATTGAAAGAAAAATGGAAGACTAATATATTCCACAACTATTACGCAACGCCGCCGCGCCGTCTAGTCCCAAGCTAAGCAGAGCTTGTATCATGGGTACTAGACTACAGTAGTCTAGTACCCATGATACAAGCTCTACTGATAAACATACTAATATATTTCTAAATACATACATATTGTTGATTAATTACACCCAAACACAGAACAAATGATAGACAGGCCAGTCAAAAAAATACTTTTAGTGACAAAAACCCACTAGTGTTCCTTCATTTGCTCATTGAGAACTATAACAACACTTTCAAACTTTCCCTCAGCCTTGAAATACCCAACATGCTCACTGAATTAATTATCTTAATTCCGTTTAAATCTTCATGACAGGTGTCTTCACTGCCAAGCCATAACAACACAAAATTGACACTAACACATTAACTAACGCAATAGCAGAATTCCTTGAAACTACGCCACCTAAACTAACCAACATTTGTCCCAACAGACTTCAACGTAAACATACACATGTCCCAAGCTCTCTGAGGTCTTTAGCTGTAAATCTTATTACATCAATGATAAACTGCCTAACATCTAACATTAACATAACGACCGAAGTTTAAGGAGGAAGTAATGTCAATATTATACATGTTTAAGCGTAGCAGTACGTTCGAAGCTTACCTACATGGGATTAAGGGACTACGGCATTGGTTACAATCCGCGGCATAATGGTCGTTTCTATGGCCAATTCTTTTCTCGCCACTGCGCTAATAGCTGAAACGAGCGGTTACCGACTGTGTACCAAGTTTTTTTCTTTATTTTCTGACTGAAAAATTTCCGCTAAATAAAACTGGTTTCCTAGTTGTCGTTAAAGTCAGTGATCGGTGAGTAAAGGGGTGTCTGAGAGTGATTATGTTTCAGATATGATTTGGTAACTTGTTTTGTGGTTAGGTTTAATATTTTGTGAACAAAGAACCATCAATGAATCTTTCGTTTAACGCAATCAAAAGGATAGGCAGTTTTACGTCCTCATGTTGAACCTAATTACAGGATAGCATTAGCCATATAATGTTCTTACAGCTAGGTCAGACATCTTCTCTTGAAGAAGGAATCAGCCATAATCCACAACGAGGGTACAAAGAGGGTTGGTGGATGTCACATGATTTCGAGATTTGGGTCTAGTACATGCCAATTTCTTCACGATATTTACTTCCACCGTTTTGTGAGCAGTGGTGATGAAATAAATTACTCAAAGTAATGCGCCTGGCTTGATTGGAACTCGCTACCTACAACTCTTATATCAGGGCTGTTACCATTCGGCCACCACTGCTCACAATTAGCTAAAACCAATCAATCAATCATGCCGTAATGATTGGGTCAGCATAAACGACATCAAACATTTACAACCTGATATGGTTACATTATTTCAAGTGATATTATAGGAATAACATTTTTATCAGACCGCACCCCTCTTAACCCAAGAAAAATTACCGACCCAATCCTGAAAGTGTCCATTTCAGAAAAAACATAAGTTGACACAATATCGGACCCTCATGTGGACATATACGTGCTAAAGTGTCTGTCAACACGAAATGCCATCTAATCTCGACAATATTTCTCGGACCAGCCCACTTGACCTGGCTTCGAAGCCACTCTTCTGGCTCTTGAGAGGGCTTATTTGACTTGGGATCGCTGCATTGTGACCCAAGAGTTCAGTTTGGACCCCAAGTTCTTCAATTTAATCTATGTGCATTACATTTTAGCGGAGCACTTCTGTTGGAGTTCGAGGGTGGGACAACATTGTTATATAGGAAAAAAATATCGATATTTTTTTATGGCGGGAAATCATTAAATGACCTTTACTTACTAAAACTGTTTGCTGATATTTCTTGATAAGTTCTACGGGGTATCAAAAAAGTCATGTTCAAAACATATATAAAAATATATTTTATGTTACTTCTTTAACAAGAAAGCAGCGAATCTTTAAGAGGTTTGGACTTATTATACGCAACGAAAGCACTTTGGAACGTATAGTAAGTAAAGGGAAGAGTAGAGTGCCAGCGTCCTCGCGGCCAATCTCTTACCAGATAGATAGACCTTATTAAAACATCTTCGAAGTGTTTTCTCACTAAATGTACATGGAGTTCCATTAATAGAAGGAGATGGAGAATGCTTGCAAAAGCCGCAACCATCCTACCAGATGATCCATGACCACAACTACTTCACCAGGATAATTGAAAAGAAGAAGATAACAAGACTATCAGAAAGACATCGGAAGTACGATGATCAATTTAAATTTGTAAGCAGTTTTCGTCATCATCATCATCAGCCTTATTAATGTTCTCACTGCTGGGACACAGGCCTCTTCTCCAGGAGCGGAAATGTGCCATAATCCACCCAGTGCGAATTGGTGGATGTCACAACTCATCGAATTTTGGTCCTAGGACATGCCAGTTTCGTCACGATGTTTTTTTTTTGTAGTAGTTTTATTCTTCAGTCGTTGTTATCGAGTAAAGAAATACTTATAAAACATTACTCCACATAAATCATTTGATACATTTCATATCAGTTTTATGGCCTAAGCACGGTATGCACTTGGTTTATCAATTTAATTAAAATTGTTACTCAAAACATTACAACGCCTCGACATGAAGTAATTTCGGAATGTGTTTGAATAATATAGTGTTGACCGTGTTCTTTTGGACTTTAGTGATAAATAATGTTTTTGTTTCTAGTGATGACGGTTAGTACAACTAAATACATATATAATCATCATCATCATCAACTTTTTTAATGTTCCCACAGCTTTTTTTTTTTTTTATGGTGGGTGAAAATCATCCAATGACGAAACCCGCTCTTGGGCGGAGCGGAAGACCAGTGTCAGACTCTTACTGACTAAAAAACCTACCCCGAACCTTCCTTGCCTTATTTCTGGAGTCGAGGTGACAGTTTGCACATACCCTCTAGGCTCCAGGAGGTTTCGACCCTTAAGGGCCCCTGCAATGTTCCCACAGCTGGACTTGGCTTATTATTGGTCCGGATTGGTAGATGTCACTTGTCTTCAAATATTTTGGTTCTAACTACTTTGGTTCTAACTAAATCGTAGCCAACAAAGTGCTGCCATGAGCGAGATCTCATCATCTTCATAAGCTTAATCAATGTAGCCATTGCTAGGATACAGTCCTTCTTCATTGGAGAGGGAATGGACCATAATCCACCACGCGAGCCCAGCGCGGAATGGTGGATGTCACATGTCTCACGAAGTTTTCCTTCACCGTTTTGAGAGCAGTGGTGATGAAATAAACTACACAAAGTACTGCGCCTGGCTTGGTTTGAACCGGCGACTTACAACTCGTAAGTCACTCGGCCACCAGTGCTCTCAACATAATCATGTAATATATATATATAAATATTTAAAGATATATATATATTATCACCCTACCATCATTGCCTTGACAAAATTTTGACAAAAAGGATTTGAAAATCGTGCCTTTTACTGGACAGCTGAAATCGGTGGCTTGTAGGAAAGCGGCTCGCGGTTTAGTATGGTAAAGCTCAAGGCCTGAATGAGTCTCAAGGCCTGTATGGAAATACTCAATTTTACATATTAAGGCGTCCAACGTCTTTTCCTGTATACACTAGTTTAAAATGACTTTTCTTCTTGAGAGCAGCGGTCGGCAGTAATAAACCCCGACAGCTTTACATTTCGTTTTATTTTATTTGCTACAACTACTCTCTAAATGGTAAATATCATGAGATAATCGGCTTGTCTTGAAAATAACAATTCAGAGAAATGTGAAATCTTGTTGTATTACGGCCTAGTCCCTTTCCTAAAGGATTCAATGGTAGGAATGTTATGAAGCTAATTGTGTTTATTCTTTAGTATTTAATGCTATACAGCAAACTGCCGCAAATAAACTCTTTTTTAAAAGTAAAGCTTTTAATATCACCTTTCCCGATGTTTGTGACCAAACTTGCAAATTAAATTTGATCCACTTCCCGATTACCTATTAAGCTGAAATTTTGCATGCATGTATCAATCAGATGGCAATACAAAATTATTATGACATTTATCTGATCTGATGATGGAACCGGAAGGGGGCTATAGGAACTCTGCAATTAAGTGACATAACCTCATCGAAGTTGAGCTTATGTGATTTGGCTTGACGAATTTTAACTATGTAGGTAAAGAGTTGTTGAGTGGTTTTTGCTATGAAAAAAATACTTTTATATTTCTTTTTTATTGACTAGAACATAAAAAGTATTTATAATATTCAATGTCTTTAAACAGATGAACCGACAGGGGATCGAGAAGATAAAGAAGAAACGACAGAACCACCTCCAATTGATAGCCATTCTTTTGTGGCTTTAATTGAGTAACTATCCGTTTTTTTTTTTTTTTATTATTTCTTTGAACTTATTTAAATGAGAAACGAGATTTTGTTTATGACGAGGAGTTTTATATTTAGCCAGAAATATTTGCCTTTATGTATTTGTATGTAGTTTTAATTATTTGATTGTTTACTTACTTTATTGTTTACCGTACACAAAACATTTACTATTACACAGTAGTTAATCAATTCATTTGCAAAAACGAGTTTAACTCAACAATTAGTTTTTGTTTCTTGTTTGAATACTTTATCTAAATAAACAGATTCAAAGTATATCGCCATTCATTTCTGCCTGATCATCAAAAAAAATTTGCTTGAATCCTGCGGCGCGACGAAAAAATACCTGAAGTCTTCGTTTCGAGTGCACGCAAAAATGAACTTAGTAGTGGTCAGGAGAAAGTGACTTCCATAGTACATATAATAGAATTAGAGAGTGGCCAAACATGAAGTCCAGTTACATATTAATTATGTATGCATAGTTGTTAAAGCCACCAGATAGGTTCCAGTATAATGACAAACACGTAAAAAGTTTTATTTTTCTTTTCCCTTCACGTTTACACACGAAAAAAAAAGAGAGATGTAGTGTCTTTTTTATTTTTACAACTATCACACAAAGCTATCTAATCTCAAACTAAGCAGAGCTTGTGTTATGAGTACTAGACAACTTATAAACATACTTTTTTATATATTTCGAGATACACACATCTTATACCTATAGATAAATTACACCCAAACACAGAACAAATGATCGTGCTCATCACAGACACAAACATTTGTCCTGAGTGGGAATTGGACCCATGACCATAGCAGTCAGGGTCACTAACTACTAGACTGACAGGCCAGTCAAATCCTCTTTTCCAATTTCAACTATCCAGAAATCTCTTCCAACATACCTGCGAAACGAGGTATGCTGGAAGAGATTTCTATAGAAATAAGCATCACTTATGTACTTTTTGTCCTGTTTCTGTCTTCTTTTCTTTAATTATTTAGTGTGTACATGAACTGTTAAATAAATAAAAAGTTTTCAAACGAAATAAGTTGAAACAGTTGAAATGTTCAGCCTGTTTGTTTTATCGGAAAATATTTTTAAGCGTGTTATTAATTATTCCACACTTCTTTTTTAACATCCAGACAAAAAATATGAAAAAAAAAATGTTTTTGAATAAATAATATGTATATTCAAGCAGAAACTTTGAAAATCTGGTACATAGGATCAATTAACAGAAACATCGTCATTGTTATGAAAATTTTTCTTCAAAATTGTAATCTGTAGCTTACTGATAGTGTTAAATTGAATCAGTGTGTCGACCAGTAATCTTCAAGTTTCTCGTGCAAGGGCAATGAAAACTGTCTCTTTCTCTACTGCTACCATAGCCAAGTTACAATCGTTTTGTTAACGTTGAACGCTTTGAGTTGGCCATGCCCCAGTCCCTTTATTCTGACCACGTGACTAAGCGTTGAGATTTCTTCAGAACAAAAGCATTGGAGGCATGGCAAACTGAAAGCGTTCGACATAAACGTATCGGTGGTAACTTGGCTAAGGGAGCTGGAATGGCTGCGTATCAAACTCAGTAGAAAACTTACCCAGGTTAACTATTCTTAATATTAACATTTCATTAGATGAGTGCTTTTGCAATTTTAGTCATCAATACGTTTAAAATAACTCTTTCCTTTATTTCAGCATTCTTTTCACAGATGGGACTAAACGTACGTGTACTGGAACCATCATACATGACCATGCTGTGATCACGGCGGCCCATTGCTTGTAAGTAGTCACTTCTTCTTCTTCATTCTTCCTCAGCTTATCCCATATTACTTGGTTTTGGCGTAACACTTTTCTACTCTGTCCTATTCCCGTCACAATATCACTAACTCCCTCTTCTTTCATATCTCTCCTCACACAATCCATACATCACTTCTTCAGTTTGTAAGTAGTCACTGTTAAATATTGCTCTAGTTTAGCGCCTTTTTAAAGGTTTAAAAAAAAGCAAATAATATTTATTAACAGCAATAACAACTGCAATGTTATTTACTTTTTTAAACTATTTCTTTTTTATGAGTGCACAAGCGCTAAAATTCGCAGAGCCTTAGTCTTTGCACAGAGTTTGAACGGCTGTACTGTATGTTTCATTGTCAAGAATAACTGCTTTAATTATTATATTATTATCTATCCTTTATATATTATCTTTATTAAGCTAACGTTACATATGTTACAAAAAAAATATTGTAATATAGCTTCAAATTTTACTGTATAATATGCCCTAACTGACATTGTTATGTATGTTTACATTAATACCTTATTAGTGACTGTTGGTGGCGAATTTTAACTTTAATAATGAAAATAATTCTGCCAAAACAGACAAGACAACAATAAATAGAAATGTTCCATGGAGTTTCTTGCACATTCTTCTTAATTGAGATCTAAGCTTTGGAATGTGCAATTAGCATTTTTTCCTGACAGCCCGACTTCGTGACCTTTCAAAAGTGCCTATAAATTGTTTATCAAAAATAAATGCTTTGAATTTGAATGAATTCACTAATATACTGTTAATTTTTTTATATTACAAACATGAATAATGTTACAAATTATTTAAAACTGACCTACATGATGTGGGCTCAAAAACAGTAGTCCCTTTGAAACCGCCCTAATCAATAAGTAACTAGGGCCTTATGAAATATAGGGAGTGATTTATATCCCTGTATTATGTACATACTAATGTTTAATAATGCCTGCAGAAATCGATACTAGTTACGATTTTGTTTCTTGAGCTTATTGATGATTTATTTGAAATTGTAATTTTCTTACTTTCCAAGGAATACACCGAAACAGTTGCCCTAACATTTTTTTTGAAATTGTAATTTTCTTACTTTCCAAGGAATACACCGTAACAGTTGCCCTAACATTTATTTTTTCATGTATATTCTCTATTCTTCAAGGAAAATATACCTACATTAAAAAAATGTTAGCTACCGTGTTTATGCAGAAATATACAAAAATTAGCGGATGCCCACGAGATTTTTATATTTTACTAGCGACCCGCCCCAGCTTCGCACGGGTACTGATATTGAATATATTATGCATATATTATACACATAAACCTTCCTCTTGAATCACTCTATCTATTAAAAAAAGCCGCATCAAAATCCGTTGCGTACTTTTAAAGATATAAGCATACATAGGGCATAAGCAACTTTGTTTTATGTTATGTAATGATATTAATTGCTGCAAAAACTATTTTCGTAACTAAATCTCTGATTGTCAAAACGTAGCCCTAAATGTCATTACCTAACACCTCATAGGATGGCAACTAAAGAGTAATAATATCCATATTTTATAAAGAAGTAATTACTTGTCACTAAGTAATTAATTAGTTAATCATCATTAGTTGTTCTTTAGTTTTTTTTTTTGTTATTATTAAGTCATTACTTGAGTTTAGAAATCTTCATTAATTTAACTACTAAACCATAAAATACAAATTGTGACTTAAGTAGTTACTTTTAGTTATATAATCAGTTTTGTTTATTTTAAATACGGGTGTTAGATGTGCATACATTCTAAATTCTAGATTTATTTCAAACACTTATTTCTCTTGTTTTTCAATTGTTTCAAAAATTGTGACTCTCCATCGTGAGGCTACCACGAGTTGAGAGTAGTGACGAGGTTTGCATTGAACGTCATGAAAGCAGCTCAAGCATCGAATAAAAATTTTACATAACACACGATTTATACCACAGAAAAAATATTATTGTTTTCAGTCTAACCCACGGTCCTGGCTTCGCTGATGTTGAAATGTCAGGCTCATTCGTGGTTCTCGGGACGAAGAAAATGTTCGATACTGGATACGAGAACTACTTGCCAATAGAGAGAATTATAACGCATCCCAGGTACAGAGGATGGACTGCTAACCTCGCCTTAGTGTTTACCTTTGCCGGGATGACCACAGATAAGCCAGGGAACGTCATACCACTCATTGGAGAAAATTCATCAACTCCAGTTGACTCTAATGTTACCATCCTCAGTTGGGGACGTTGTTTAACTGACGATGAATCTGTAAGTTTTATGGCTTTTTGACGTTTTTTTTCTGATTCTTCTTTTTTCGTACCACCCTAGCCAAGTTACAATCGTTTCGTTTAGAGTTAGCGCTTGTAGCTTACCATATAGCCATGCTCTCAATTCCTTTGTTGAAATGACGTCCAAACAATGGAATTGGGGTCGTAGCCAATTACAAGCGCTAACTCTAAACGATACGATTGTAATTGATATATTAGCATGATAGTTAAAACAAAGTTTGTTTCATAGCAAGCTTTCATCGCGCAGTCAAGGCCATTTAAAAAGGCTTGAACACGTTGAGATTATTCTGTTGGACTCAATAGTTCTTAAGGCCACTATCTATCAGATCAGCTTTACGGTACCATATTAATGTTTCATATTTAAATTATATCCCTTTATCAGTCTTTATCACCTCAATCAGTTAGGCACCCCTAACTCAAATTCGATACATATGCAAGATTCGTCTCAAACAAATATACATATAAATTTTACAAGTTTTTAATCAGCCTGTAGTAATCACTTTAAATCCATTGGATGTGAGATGATTGGACCATGTGGCGAGGCTTGAACGAAACTGAAGTTTTTTTATTCAAATATAAAATACTAGCTTTTGTCAGCGGCTTCGCCCGCGCACATAAAATATAGCCACTCAGGAGTGAAGCAGCTTTCTATTGTTGCTAATTTTTTTCCAATCGGACCAGTAGTTCCAGAGATTACCTCCTACAAACAAAAAAACAAACTTTACCTCTTTATTATATTAGTGTAGATTTAGTTACAAAGAGTCATTATCGCCTTTCATTCAACTAATTTTATATTTAAAGTGTTTTTGTTATTTTTAGGCAAACTTATTTGGATATAGAACAAAGTATTTTGAGAACTTAGGTACCCTCATCGACAGGCTCAGCAGCACCATGGCCCTGCTAGCGTTTCTTGAGAAGCTGGAGCTAATCGAATGACCTTTTTGTCCCATCCATACATACGTAAAATACACGCTTTAGACGTAGAGTAGCAAATACCAGCCTGATATACATCATCATCAGCCTTTTAATGTTCCCACTGCAGGGACACAGGCCTCCTCTCTCTAGGAGAGGGAATGGGCCATAATCCACCACGCGGATTGGTGGATGTCACATGTCTTCGAATCTTTGGTTCTAGGACATGCCGGTTTCCTCACGATGTTTTCCTTCAACGTTTTGAGAGCAGTGGTGATGAAATAAATCACACAAAGTAATGCGCCTGGCTGGGTTTGAACCCGCGACCTACAACTCGTAAGTCGGGGCGTTTACCACTCGGCCACCACTGCTCTCATTTGCCTGATATACAATACAAAGTAACCACTTTTATTTTACTTCTACAGAGCTACTGTTAAGTAAATATCGTGATTAATAAACTTTTCTAATTTTTAAAGGTAACCAGGTGGCCGATCGAGAAAGACAAACGAAAATGTGATTCATCTGAAGAAAATAATGTGAGTTTTGAAGAACAGTCGTGTTATAATAATTACCGCACTAGCGAAGGGTAGATTACAGTTTCTTCCCTTTGTTGAGATGAGTGAACGAAAATTTGTTCGCATAAGGCAAAAATGAAGTACAAAAAATCGTCAAGGGGTTGATATTTTTATTTCTATAATTAGATAAGAGTCAAAGGTCATTAAATTGAGTGGGCACAGACGCTGCCTTATTTATAGCTCTGCAAAGTTTAAACGTAAGTACAATGAGACGTGGGATTTGTGTACACTCAAACAAAACAAATTGGAATTCAATTCAGGTTCATAATCGTTTGATTATTTTATTACACCTTTGAACGTTGTAGATAAAAGAAGATAATTATACTTAACATAATCATCAATATAATCTTGTTTGTGTTACTAGGACTCTTGCGAACGAGCCACACGGAAGCCACATAAAGCTGGGCGTACCGGGTCCGAGGAACCGAATCAGAGTAATAATGAGGTAAAATTTTCATAAAAATATTTTGAAGATTTTTAGCCAGCGAGATTAGATAGCACGGTTGCAGTGCTGCTACCCCGCTGCTGCCGCGCGACACGTTGCTGCTAATTTGAAAAGTCAGCCATAATTATGATCTTTCTACAGAGTATTATTGTGTAAAAAGTAATCTATAAATAATACTCATACAAAAGGTGTCGTATGTCTGAGGGTGACTTTAAGCCCACGGCAAATGTGTTTCCACCGATTGAGTAGAGTTTCTTTAACCTGCCACTGCATCACGTTTAGCCGTTTTGAAAAACCGCCCGAAGAGTTATAAGAAAAGATTTGATAAAATTCTTTCTTTATATCATATTTTGCTTATTATATGTTTTTTAAAGAAATCAACACAGAATACAAAGTTTTTAAGTCTAATCCAAAATTTCAGCAAGAATCATTACGGCATCATACGTTCCGAGGAGATAAAAAAGACTCATTAACGGCAGTTAAGATGATTGATCAAGATTCAGCAAATGCTACCACACAACACTCTCAAGAAGAAGTAGCACAAAATATGCATAAACCGCCTAAAATCAGCGAACTTATAGAATCAAAAGAGACTAAACAGTTTAAAGGGCCTAAACCGCGCCGTGATTTTGAATTTACTTTTAAACCGGGTGGTGAAAGTCGCTATTTGAGGTCAGCTGATGAAAATGTAAGTACTCAGTACAATTACTACATGCTACCGTCTTTTTGGCTGCGGGAATGTACAATATGAATGCGCAAAATCTCGCACACACTGAGTTTTCATTAGTCATTATTCAAAACTATCCAAAGCCAGTTTAGAATATGTCAAAGTTTCTAAAAAACTTCTGTGTTCATAAACAAAGACTGGTTCGAGATAGTGCGAGAGAAGAACGTTGGTGGGAAGGTCTTTTTTCAGTAGTGAGGCAGCAATGCCTTGGCGAAAAAATGATATCGCGAGAAAAGTGCTAGTCTAAACTAATAGTTTCAAAAATTCACCCCCAACGGCGATGTAACGGGAGTTCAAAGTTTGTATAGAGAAACTTGTGAGTGAACCCGCTAGCAGATATTTATCTTGAATGACTTGTTTTCTTTTTTCAGAAAAATAATAATTTGACGAAACCTTTAAAACTTCGACATGAAAATCTAAAAGCTAATGAAAATGCGCCAATAATTAATGTCAAGGTAAGTTTGTAGAGTTGAAGTTTTTTTTAGTTGACTCTTTAGAACCGCGAGGTAGTAAAAATATTTTTTAGTACTTCTACTCTTAGTTTAGTCTTTTTCTAGTTCTTCTTTTAGTTTCTCTTTTTCTTTTTAGTTATTTTTTGTGTTTTGGACCTTTTAGTTTTTATTTTTCTTTTTTTTTCCGGCCTCGGTCTCCTCGACCTACAATATTGTAGCAACACTTAGAGGAGGCCAATGCCTATGTCCACCAGTGAAAGTCGTTTGGCTACAATGATCATAATGTAATATAAAAAGTAAAGTATTTTATGGAAAGCAATATGCATTCTCCAACGACTAAATAAAATAAAAATCAGCTACAATGGCGCATGTTTTTCAATCACGAAATAAAACTCTACAGGGTGTGACACAAATTCGTGACAATAAAACACTATACTAATTGGTTCGGCTACTTCCCGTTTTGTCACCTTCCCGATTCGTCATCATGTATAAATTTTCTCTACTTTGATTTGATTATTATTATTGTCAGTATGAACTGTCGACTGTCGACCTATTTATATGTTCTTTCGATTTTTACTTTTTTCACTCTAGGGAAGTGAGTGGGATAGAACTTCAGACTTTTTCTGACTGAAATTCACCTGTGTTCCTGTGTACCTTCGCTAACTTTTTCAAACAATCCAGCAAAATAATGTTTGGATATGGCTTAAATTAAGCATAAAATATAAATAAACAATATGAAAAGCGGTAATTACGTAAGTAGTTCCCAACCAAAAGGATGTGAAAAATGATGCAGCCATTATCCCAGAGTAGACATTGAAACAAATGAAGATAGTAGTGACAAAACGCTTGTAGAAATCAGTTCTTTTTTTAGCAATTTTGACATGGTA
Organism: Mythimna loreyi; assembly: GCA_029852875.1. Classification (NCBI taxonomy): domain Eukaryota; kingdom Metazoa; phylum Arthropoda; class Insecta; order Lepidoptera; family Noctuidae; genus Mythimna; species Mythimna loreyi. Next base: position 16,392,518 of record CM056784.1, on the reverse strand, counting down.
ATGACGAAACGGGAAGTAGCCATTGGATCATACAGTTGTATGTCGTTAAAGTGCTTACCTTTTTTACGATTCCGTTTGATGAATGAGAGATCGTGTTTAAAATAGTCTTTGTTTTCTCTTAAATAAGTTCAAAATACCGTAGTTTCCAAAGTTAGCTTATTTTTAAGTACAGTCAGAGGGTGGAATTTAATCTAAATCGTGCTACCTGCAGCTCTGTCAGAAAATTGAGTTTAGAAAATGAACCTGGTTCTTTACTAATTCAATACGTAGTTTTCAAGCATTTTATTTCGATCTCGACTGCACTAACTGTCTGGTCATGTCATATTAATTTTATTATACATGAGTTATCAAATAAAAATAAATTGTTAGTGTATGGCTCGGGGGAGAGGAAGTGGGGTAGAAAGGGAAATGATAGCCACACTATACACTTGGCAAAAATCTATGAAAACTTTTATTTTTAACTAATTTTAAAATATATTTCCAAAAAAATCACAAAAAGATGTATAAAAAAAAAATTCAATTCGGGAACCAAAACTTTTAATAAGAAGATCTTGTCTACGGAACATCAAAGTGTTATGTGCACAGGTTCAATTCCATTCTTTTTACATAATTGCTATTTCAATTAATTCATACCAAGTGTTTCAATTGTCACCACTGTGGCGTTGCGTGTAACACTTATCACATCTTTGTGACTTTGAATTCCAAGTCTGACAGTTAATATTATTTAACATATTTAACAGTCCACATTATTAAGCTGTTAATGTGAATAATAGAATTCCTGTAAAAGTGTTACCTTTTTTTCGAAATTCCTAGAAAGCTTATCAATTAGCCTGTTTTTTTTTTATATCGATTAGTTCTTGTTCTACCAATTAACCATTGTTAAGCAGTGGTTAAACTGATGCAAATCCCGTTCAATATGCAAGACGAAACTGCGTTGATTGTAGTGATTGATTGTAGTGTGAGTTAAATAATTTAGAGGAGTTGAAATGACACGCATAGTGCAATCTTGCACCTTATACAGGATTACATTATGTGATCTTGCATAAGGAGCAAGATGCGACTATAATTTTATTGAAAATACTAAAAGTAATTAATTTAATTTAAGAACCAAACGACGTCACCAAAGAAGTATAAGCTTGGGCATCGAAAAAGTGGAAGTAATATTACCTTAGATGCGGTGCGTACTCATTTTATTTGCAAGTATAACTTTAAATACATAATAATTATAATTAAAAAAAAACTCTGAAGGCTGTCCATGTTCATAGATCATGAAATAGAAATTATATTATTACAGTAAATAAGTTATACACAATATCTATTCACTTAATCTAAATTTGGGTTTGGATCCAGAGTGCACAACGTACAGCCAATATACAGAAAATATTTTAAATCTTTAGAATAGGAAATCATAGTCCATTTTTACCTCTTTATTTATCATGATTTTTTGTTTAATTTTGGAAGTCTATTCAACGTGAATATTATGTCCGCGGTGTCTTTTGATTGTGGCATTTGTAAATATAGTATTATATTATTATATATTATATAAAACAGAAAATCAAGGGCGAAGTTGCTAGTAGAAATGATTACTCCAAAATACAATTACGAGTATTATATTGAGTTTTTATTTTGCAGGGAGATCCATTAAAATCATTTTACAAGGATTGGCGAAGAAAAGCCCATTCGCAAAATCCAAAGGTAAGAACTATAATTTTTATTTTGAAGGGCAGGCATTATGTGTGGGTAAGGGATTGTTTAATTTTGAAAAAACACCACCCCTGAATACATAATTAGGGTTGCTGCAAGAACTCGGGTAAGAATTAGTTCTGTTTCCAATTGAATGATTTTTTAACCTTAAAAGAAACGGTATCATGTTATCTGGTTACTAGAGGTAGTCAGATGGCAGTCGGTCCATGCAAAATACTATTCTATTAATGGGTATTCTGCTGCTTTCCGATCGCTAGATTACAACTGTGTGATCCACCCTTAACTCGTCAAAACCCAAGCGAGCGCCGGCATGATTTCGCGCAATCCGGTTGTCAAATTTTCAAAAATTAGAATATATTTGAGCAATTTTTTTATAGGGCATTTTTATATTTATCCAAGAACGTACTGCAGGGGCCCTTCAGGGTCGAAGCCTCCTGGAGCCTAGAGGGTGGTGGAAAACTGTTACCTCGACTCCAGGAATAAGGCAAGGAAGGTACGGGGTAGGTTTTTTAGTCAGTAAGAGTCTGACACTGGTCTCCCGCTCCGCCCAAGAGCGGGTTTCGTCATTGGATGATTTTCACCTACCATAAAAAAAAAAATCCAAGAACGTAAATAAATAGTTTTATAGACAAATAAATTTTAATTTGGAAAATAAACAATTTTCTGTTAATACCCGCGAGGGCGGGCGTTCACCAGGATAGCTGAAACGTTAATGGTCCTTCACCATCATCAGCCTTATAATGTTCCCACTGCTGGAACACAGGCCTCGTCTCTAGGAGAGGGAATGGGCCATAATCCACCACGCGGGCCCAGTGTGAATTGGTGGATGTCACATATCTTCGAATTTTTAGGTGTAAGACATGCCGGTTTCCTTCACCGTTTTGAGAGCAGTGGTGATGAAATGAATTACACAAAGTAATGCGCCTGGCAGGGTTTGAACCCGCGACCTACAACTCGTAAGTCGGGGCTTTTACCACTCGGCCACCACTGCTCCTTAATGGTCCTCACTTAGTACTAAAATGTTTTTCTTCTTGCTTGCAGGAAAATAAACTGACTATCGAGTCGTTCGGTTTCGTGAACGTGCAGACTTGCAAGAAGATTGTTGATAAGGCAATGCCGCGGGAGTTTGCAATAAGTTAGTGTCTGTTACTTATATCAACAATATAACTTTACCCCGATAAAAACTGGGTGACCACAAGAAGCCAGCCAATGAGGCCTGTTGGTCTCTTGATCTGATCCCTAGTCCAGGCTCAGCTGTGTGCTCATACTATGAGATCGAGATCGAGACTTCCTGCCTCTCTAGGCAGGAAGTAATCTGATTGCGTTCCATGGAAATGCTTTGTCTGTTTCAGAGGGCTAAGCTAAATTGAAAATCTATAATCGTTTACCCTAGCAGACAACTTTAAATGTTTGGAAATTACATCACTATCTATCTAGGCTATCACCAAAATAGAATCAAAACAAAACGGTCGTAACTTGGCTAGGCCTGCAGGTGCTAATAAGCCATGCCAATAAGCAATAGGTAAACGTTCTTTGGGATCCCTACGCCAAAAGTCAAACGTTTATAATTTAAAATGTATCATTTCGTCCTGGGGAAAATTAAAGTTCTGCATAAGTACTAAACGAGCAAACAATTCTTAACAATTGTCTGGAAGTAAAAAAACTAAGTTGAATTCGTCGAATTATATTCGAATTTAATCATTTTGGCTTGTCTTTCAACAGATTCGAATGAAGTCGTCTGTTACGCAGCAGAGGAGCATTACATAAGTGATGTGAGTAGCATTCGTTTATTCCTGAGGGCTAACCAAGTATCTGTATTGTTATCGACGAATAGAAGGTCAAAGAAGGTCAATTCTGTGAAAAGTTCTCGTGATTTTTAACTATTGAGCGTGTATCGGTAGATCTTGGATACGGACGTGTAATAAGTTATAGGTAATCAGAAGCCACAAAATCTGACACCATTTTTTTTATGGTGGAAAAAAACATTTAATAACAAATTCTGTCCTTGGGTGGAGCGGAAAAAAGTGTTAGACTTTTACTGACTAAATAACCTACCCAGTTCCTTCATAGGCTTCATACCGGGGTCAGATTTTTCTTTCAGAAACCGGACCGGGGCATCATTAGGCTTCGGTCCTGCAGTTGGGCCTCTACATTTACTGACAACTTCTTGAGACGCACGGGAACAGAACCCTATACTGAGCATGGCCCGACACGCTTTTATTATGTAGACTTTATTAACATACACATAAGTTAAGATACATTTCACAATATATTCTACTGACATTTGTCATACAGGACGACTCAGGGGCACCGGCTGTTCGTCAAGGCCAACTGGTGGCAGTGACCGTGGGTGGGGCGCAGTGCGATGGAGACCACGTGGCTATCGGCATGAGGATGAACTGCTTCTGCTCTTGGATCGTCGAAAACTTACCGTGAGTTGTACTTACTTGAAACTATAATATTAGATTGGGTCACGACATGCTCAAAGGAACTGTTCTGTTCTCCGGACCGAGTCCAAGTCGACAACGGCGTGATTATTTTTTTGAGTCCATACCTCAAAAGGAAAGAACGGAACTCTTATAGGATCAGTTTTTTATGTCTCTTTTCCAAGAAGGGTCTTGTCAGACAGACAAATAGATAGAAATCTGAGGAATATGTAAAGGTTTCGTGAGTGGAGATTAAATTTATAGTAAGTATGAAAAAATCAAATTTCGTGTCGCAATAAACGTTTAGAATGACAATCTCAAGGTAATAAAAATTCATAGGGTACTTCATGTTGACCCGGAATCCTGATATCTGTCATGGAGTAAGCACTGATAGTACAGATAAAGGAATAAATCTGAAACAGTAAATTAGTAGTTATGTAAAAAAAAGGCGTTTCGAGACTTTATTCGGGAATAGAACTACAGATTTACATAGTTAAGTTAGTACGGAATCCTCAGTGTGCGAATTTGACTCGCATTTGCTCCATGTTTTATGGTGGGAATTGCTCTAAAAACTTTTTCCGTTATAGCACTGAGCCAGAATAGGACTTTGAAAAATTCTTAATTATCGTTTTTAATCAAACATTTTTAAGTGAGAAGGGATATGAAAGCAAGAGGAGTTAGTGATAGCGAGACGGGTGACAGGACAGAGTGGAAGAAAAAGACATATTGCGCCGACCCCAAATAAAACGGGACAAGGGCAGGAAGATGATGAATCAAACATTTTTAAGAAAATATTTTATTTGGCCATAAATTTTGGTTTTTATATTTTGGTTTTTTCCTAAAAAAAATCAGTAAAAGGTTTTTTACCTATTTTTTTTTCGTTTATTTATTTTAAGAAATGGGGTCAATGTCCCTAATGCTTGAGAGGATATCTATAAATTGCAAAAATAACGATTTGAGGGGTTAGACAAATTACTTTCCTGTTAGCATTCCTTCCAAATGCTTACTACAAAACGTATGTAATATTTATGCATCCGCAAGTGATGTCATTATTGCCATATGTTTTATTCACGTTTAATAACTTCTGTAATTCAAATTTTATGATTTCCACAAATAAATAACAGTTCTCTTTTAACTCTGCTTAAACCACAAACAAGTTTGTTAGAAATGGAGTTCCAATTTACCAACTCATAAATATGAACTAATATAATCAACTCGTTACACACATTTCAAAGCTGCATTCATTATTTATATTCTGAACTACATTTTCAAACGCATAAAACTATTTTAATGAAATATATCTAGCAAATATTTGTGTAACTATTCCTACCGGGAAATATTTATCCACTAGGTACTATAAAATAAAATGAGGTAAAGAGAAGCCCAGTTTCAGAGTGACTGCCTGTTCACCGTCATATAATTTTATTTCCGCCTCTTTTCATGAAAAATCTCGAATAGAAGCATTGACATAGAAAATGGACGGACGTTCTCTAAAATCAACATTCGATAGAAAGAGACAAAGTGACTGCACAACTATTACGTGTCTCTTAGCTGTAGTTCGTAGGGTCATAGTGATGACATTGACATTAAAAGACTGCTATTCGCTGGGTGCGCGATGACAGCGCCAACTAGCGGTTGCAAATACGGTGGCCTCCGAAATGTCAAATGCCCGGCTGACATTACGACGAGTTATTTACAAACGAACAATTTTAATTAAATATTGTAATTTACATTTATTCCAATAAATATTCTAAATCTATATAGGGCAAGTCTTTTTTTATTTTTCGTCTAAAATGGCACAATCAATAGATTTCGCTTAGTACATTACGGATCTTTCATGGCTGTCGTCATGAGAAGTAAGTAAAGCAATAAGCAAATTTCATCGAATAACGCATTTCATGTAAATAGCAGACGATTATTTATGAGTGCTTGTGCTCTCAATAATCCATCCTTTTATGTATTTTCAGTTAAACATGGCCAAATTAATCATAAAAACTGGATTCCGACCAATCACACACGACATCATTTTCCAACCACAAACAACATTGCAAGGAAAACAATTAGTTTTAGCTCAACATCATTCATTTTATCATTATTTCTGCCATTGGTTTTGCTATTAACTACGCAGCAAGCTTCGTGACCCATGTTTATTTACTAAAAACGTATTTCTCGCTAGTAAAAAGTGACAGCGTCCGCCACCGAAAGTTCCTTTTTTGGCCATGACGCGCGCTGCGATCGTTTCGTGGTTCCCGCACCTTATACTTCGCACCCAGCGAATATGGCTCTGGGGTCAATACAATAACCAGAATGTTGGTACGAGTCGCTAACTAATACGTTACTAATCAGTGAAATGTGTTAATTTTTAGCTTTACGTCAATTTTGGACTTTTCAACACTGATAAAATTTCACTTCTCTAAAGCTTCTAATCAAATTTTACAAAAAGATAGCTATAGTTGTATCTCTTTCACACTTTTTTGCCCGTATCTACGGGACTGGGAGTTGTAACCAGAGAAAATCGCCCTTAAGTGTTTATAGTTAAAGATGAAGTCTAGAGTAATGTAAAATTGTGTTATTTGATAATAAACGTTAAACAAAGCTAGTAATACTGGTTGCGAATTTTACGAAGACTGTCCAATACAGCAAGCAGATGGCAGGCGGCCTCATGTGACACCAGCCACAGATGGTTTGGTATTCACTTTGGACTAGGAGAGACTCAGTCCATTCTCCCTGTGCGGTTGGAAGTATGGCAGCCACGGGCAAAGACTGTCTTAGCTCGTCACCGTAGATAGATCGCTTCGCTAAGAGTGAGTGACGGCGATTGACATCGGCGTCCTATTTCGATATTCGATCAAGAGCAGCGATTTTTTAAGCGGATCTTATCTTTCGATTCAGTTACGGTAATGTTTTAGAGGAAATATGGGGTTTTCGGGTATGTTTCGTTCTACGGCATATTTAGATACGTTTCTTTTGGGGTTTTTTTTTTTTTTTTTTTTTTTATGGTAGGTGAAAATCATCCAATGACGAAACCCGCTCTTGGGTGGAGCGGGAGACTAGTGTCAGACTCTTACTGACTAAAAAACCTACCCCGTACCTTCCTTGCCCTATTCCTGGAGTCGAGGTAACAGTTTCCCACTTCCCTCTAGACTCCGGGAGGCTTCGACCCTGAAGGGCCCCTGCAGTTTGCTGACAACTCCTTGAGGCGCGCGGGAACGGTGCGCGCCGTTGACGACTGAGACTCGGTCTTACAGACGACCGGACGGCGAGCTACCCATTGCTCACCGTCCGCGAGCCAATGTCTACGGTGGCCGGATATCGGCAGGATCGCGGCGGCGACGGCTACGGCGAGTACGCCGTTGCCTTTGCCTTATGCGGTCGGCCTCCTCCTTTACGAGCATTACTGCTTCGCAGAAGGAGGCGACCGCCCGCCATTCCTCTTCGCTGCGGACCATGGCCTGAACCAGGGCCCGGCGCGAGAGGTCGCCGCCGCCGATCACCCCCACGAGGACACGGCGATGCTCTTCCCAAGCAGGGCACACCTCCACCGTGTGCTCCACCGTGTCCTCCGGGCTCGCCTCACAGTGGCGACACCCGGACGTCTCCTCCGCACGAATCCGGTGCAGGAATCTCCCGAACTTCCCATGTCCGGTGAGAACCTGCGTCATGCGGAAGGTGAGGACGCCGTGAGGTCTATCCAGCCACGCCTCAAAGAGGGGCACTACCGCTGAGATTACGGTGTGCCCAGCGCTGGGTTGCGACAGTCGCTGTTTCCACTTCACCATGAGATCTCGCCGGAGCTCCTTCCGCCACGCCTCGACATGTTCGGGCAGCGGAACTTCGCCCCGGCGTTGCACCTCCACGCGCTGGTCGTGCATGTGTGCAAGGACTGTTGCCTCCAGATCCCATGGTGGTAGGCCAGCAAGGAGGCTCGCCGCCTCTCGGGACACCGTGCGGTATCCCCGCACCATCCGGATGGCCATGACCCTCTGGCAGGCGTTCAGCTGGGCCGCCGGGCGTTTACGTAGCGTCGGCGCCCACACTGGTGCCCCATAAAGGGCCATGGACCGGACGATGCCGGCGTAGAGCCTCCGGCAGAAGGCGTCTGGACCCCCAAGGTTCGGCAGGAGCCGCTTGAGAGCAGCCCCCGTCCGATTGAGTTTGGGGGCCAGACGTCGGAAGTGCTCCTCGAAATTCCATCGGCTGTCGAGGACAAGTCCTAGGTACTTCATCGTCGACCCGACGCCGATGTGAACTCCTTCTACCGTTAGTTGGGAACCCGTTGGTGGCGCGTTCCGAGGGCCGTGAAAGCACATGGCCTCGGACTTGTGCAGTGCCACCTTGAGTCCCAACTGCTGGATCCTCTCAACGACTGTCGCAACCCCACGTGTCGCTAGTTCGACCGCCGCCTGGTACGACCTTCCCTGCGCTAGGACCAGCGTGTCGTCTGCGTAGCAGACCACGCTGACCCCTACGGGGAGGTCGGCGCGCAGCACGTAGTCGTACCCGATGTTCCACAAGGGCGGTCCTAGTACCGATCCCTGTGGGACACCGCACGACATCTCTCGCCGTTTCCAATCTCCTTGGTGACCGGGGTAGACTATGTACCTGTCGGACAGGTAGGCCTCGATTGTACGACAGAGGTAGTCGGGCACCCGGTGATACCGGAGTGCCGTCCTAATGCAACTCCAGGGCAGGGAATTAAAGGCGTTGGCGATGTCCAATGACACCGCCAAGACACACCTGCCCCGGGACACCGCATCCCCCGTCGTGAGGGCTCGCACGCGCATGATGGCGTCCACCGTGGAGCGCCTCCTGCGAAACCCGAACTGGTCGTCCGCGAGATCGGGCCCCTTCAGTGTTAGGTGCGTGACGAGGCGGTCTGCAATTACTCTTTCAAAGAGCTTGCCCACCTCGTCAAGCAGCACAATGGGCCGATACGCGGACGGAGAGTCCGCAGGGCGCCCCGGCTTCGCGACGAGGACCAGTTTTCCCGTCTTCCAGGGAAATGGGAACTGGCCCCTCTCCAAGCATGCGCTAAAGAGCCCCCCCAATCGAGACCCGAGAGCCTCCATGGCCAGGACCCAAGCCTTTCCTGGCAAGCCGTCGGGTCCTGGGGCGGTATTCTTCGCACCCATCCTGCGTACCGCCACTCTCATCTCTACCTCGGTCACTTCCGGAGCATTGGTACCGTCGTCGCTGACGTGGTCCGCGTCAGACACCGCTGGTGGCGGAGCCATGGGCGGGGGGGAGTGGTCCCTCCGCGCAGGGAACAGAGCGCTCACCACACCCTCCACGATCTGTGGCCGGAGACTCTGCGTCAACGGGGGAGCCCATGGGCGGAGTTTCTCTCGCACCAACTTGTATGGGCGTCCCCACGGATCAGCGTTGAGCGTCCCCAGCCACGCTTTGCAGGCCTCCTCTTTGGCCCGCTTTATCTCCGATCGGAGGGTGCGCTTTGCCACCCTGTATCCCTCATACAGCTCCGCCTCTACGGCCTCCGCATCCGGCGGGCGGAAGCGGCGCCTGCGGTGTCTGGTATACCGGTGTCGCGCGGCATTGCATGCGGCGCGCAGCGTCGCAAGCTCCGGCGACCACCAGTACACCTGGCGTCGGGCGCGTCCTGGGCGGAGACGGGGCATTGCCGCGTCGCAAATTTGCGACAGGGCCTCCCGGAACCACTCCGCCTCGACGTCGATGTCGGCAGGCCTGACCGGTGCTTGCACCCAGGCCTGCACCGCCGCGGCTTCCAGGAAGAGCTCCTTTTCCAGCTGCCTCAGCGCCCAACGCGGACCACATGGGGTCTGTCGGACCGGCGCGGTCGAGGTCTGGGCGGAGACGTCAAACCGGATATACCGGTGGTCCGAGTATGTCTCCACCCCCTCCATGACGCGCCAGTCAACTACACGCGGTGTCAGAGCGGGGCTGGCGAACGAAATGTCCACCACGGACTCACCCTGCACCCGCACACACGTGGGGACAGAACCCCGGTTTAGGACGACCAGGCCTGTTTCCAGAGCCCAGTCCTCCACCAACCGACCCCGCTGGTTCGTGAGCCGGGAACCCCAAGCCATGTTCCAGGCGTTGAAGTCCCCGCAGACGACCACGGGGAGGGTACCATACCCAGCGACGACGGTCTTCAGCTCCCTGAGGGAGTCGTGAAGATCGGCGAGAGTTCTGTTCGGGGACAGGTAGACTCCTACCACTGCAATGTCCCCGAACCGTGCTGCCACGCAACCCCGACCCTTCGTGACGGCCTCGAGGGTCGGGGGTACCAGCGGCGGCCGACGAGATAAGGGTCACCGAGCCGCTCAGGTCCTGAACCCAGTCAGCTCTGGGCAAGACAAAGTGCGGCTCGGAGACCACGGCGACGTTTATCGACCACTGCGCCATGCTCTGGAGCAACAGATCCTGAGCTGGGGCGCAGTGGTTGACATTCGCCTGGAGGAGACGAAATGGGGCCGTTATTGGCAGTCCATTGTCTCCTCCCTAGCCCTCTGAGAGGGCACCGCCACGGCGGTAGCGGCGGCGACGGAAACCGCGCCGGCGGCCGAAGAAGCGGCTGCGGCGGCGGCGGTGGTGGTCGGGGGCCGACGAAGTTTGGCCTTCACGTTGGCCGGGGGGTCGCAGGACCTGCTCCCAGCCCGGTGGTCGGCCTGCTTGCCTGCCGCCGCACATGCGTAACAGTGCGGCGCATTCCGGCACTCAGCAGACCTGTGACCGGGCTTACCGCATTGGTAGCAGTGGTCACTGCGATCCACCTCCGCGGCACAGAAGGCCCCCACGTGGTGCCCCACGTGGCAGCGGAAGCACCGCAGAGGTCTGGGCTCCAGCAGTTTAACCTGGGCGGAGACCCAGCCCACAAGAAGCCGTCGGCCCTCGCCAGTGATGGCCTTGGCCGCCGGCACGGGGCAGCTTACCGTTACGGCTCGCATGCCCGTGCTGTCAGCGCGGATGGTACCCGCCCGAACCTGTTCGGTCGTGCAACCACCCACCCTGACGATGGCGGCCACCACCTCGTCCACCTTGACGGAATCGTCCAGGCCCATGATGCGCATGTCGATGCACTTGGTGGGCCTGGACACTCGGGCCTCCTCTGCACTGAGGGCCACCCTAATTTTGTCGGCCAGAATGTCAGCGACACTGGCCGAGCCGGGGACCTCCAGAATTCGGGCCCCCGTTAGGGTCTGCCTTATGCAGAAGCCCCCAGGCACTCCGAGCTCGTCAAGGTGGGGCTCCACCGCCCGCCTTGCCTTCGCCATGACGGCGTCGTAATTCGCGCCCTTCTTACCCGCTTCAGGCTGTAGTGTGATCACTACAGCCTCGGATTTCGGGGCGCGAAGTCTCGCCGCCATGGCACGCTTCTTGCGCTCTTGGCGCTTAGCGCGCTTCTTAGCCGCCCTGCGCGCCTTACCCGCACTTTTCTTGGCGCCGACGACCGTCCAGTCGGCGCCAGACAATGGCTCTTGAGGCGGGGGAGGCGGCAGGCGCGACTGAGTCGCCGCCACCGCGATAGGAGCGCCGGCTGGCCTGGCAGAAGCAGGCACCACAGCACCCCTCGCGGGAGGAGCGGCCCGCACGCGACGCTGGCCAGCCACCGGGGCCGGCCTTGCAGGCTCCGGCGCTGAGGCCCTGCGCCCGGGTTGCCCCAACGGGCCCGCCCTGGGCGCAGCAGGCGTGGTCGCAGCGGCAGCAGCATATGATGCCGCTTGGCGCTGGCCGGAGGACGCCAAGAGGGGGCGCAGAACAATTCCCTCCAGCAGGGACAGCTGCCGCTGGATCTGCAGCTGGAACTGTTGCTGCTGCTGCTGCAGCTGCTGCCGGACGGCAGCCAGCTCCGACTGCACCAGCGTCAGCAGCTGGCTCCCTGCCTCAGGCTGGGGCTGGGGCCGACTTTGCCCCTGCCCCTGCCCGGAACCCCCTCCGACGGCCTCCCGCCGAACGGCTCCAGGGCCCGCGGGCCCGGCCCGAAGCTCAGCTTGGAGCTCGGCCCGCAGCTTCGCCACACTCCTGTCCAAGGCCTTATCGAAGGCCTCGGACAAAGAGGTGGCGTGCTTCAAAACGGTCTTCTCTTTCGAGGCCCGTTTTGCGACCCTCTTGCGGCCCATGTCGCGCAGCGCCGCGACCACCAGCTCGCCGAAGGACCTGCGGGCCTCTTCGGCGGAGTCCGCCCCAGCGTCCGGCGCGCCACCGGATTGACGCGGCGGGCGCTCCCCAGCGCAGACCGCACCAGGGTGACGCCCTTCCGCAGCAAGCTTCTCCGCTCGCTGAGCGGACTCCTTCGGCGTGAGCCCCCTCCCTTTGCCTCGGCTTTGACCCCCACCGCGACTCCCGGTGGGGATCTTTGGGGCCGAGCCCTTCCCATCTTCGGAGGACGACTGCCCGTCCCCCGATTTGGTGCGCTTCCGGAAGGAGCGCGAGTCCCTTCCGGAGTTGCCCACCAACTCCTCCTCCAACTCCGAGCCTGAGCTCCCGCTGGACGCAGCGTCGGACTCCGACCGCTCGTCACTCTCAAGAATTTTTTGTGTGAAAAATTTGGATTCCATATTTGTTCCCACGAGTAAAAACATGTTACACTGGCTCAAGTACATGGTTCGCACTAGAGACTAATTAAGCTACCCATTAGTCAAGCTTACAACCTCCCTCACGGTGCGCCGCCGCTTGGAGGTTTGGGGTGATTTTTTATAGAGGTTGTCTTCCTCGCGGCCCGGGCGGTTAAGCCAAGGCCCTCGACCCCCATCGAAAGTCAGAAACATGACCTTGGACAATCTTTGGGGCTACGAGTCTAGCGGTGGCAGAAGGAGGAGGAACTCTTCCTCCTGCCTGCCCGATGGCAGGGTGAGTGCACACCGAGCCCGCTCTTACCTCGTCGCTGTGCCCTCTGCTAAATCAGAGGGACACGCGTTGAGGCGTTACTCCCAACAGAATATTCGCAAGCCGCCATCGAGCACCCTTAGGCAGGGATTGCCCAAGGGTGGGTCGATGGCGGCCTCCCGGGGTGCACCGTCCCGCAGACTGGTCTTCACTCCGGACGTGTCCGCAAGGGAACTCCAGCCTGCGGGCGCTCGAGGAGGTTTTCTGTCATGGCACCCCACGTTTCTTTTGGGGTAATATTTTGTTTTTGTAACGGTTTTTAGGCATAGTAGGTATACATGGCTCATTCAGTTTACTTAGTTTCTTTTAATTTTTCGTGATTACTTACACTTAGTTCTTTTTTTCGTCAAATATAAAAAATAAGGATACATAACGATTATTAGACCAGTGCCAATAGCTTTTGAAAGGGACTTAAATAGTAGTAGAATGAAACCCATTGGAAAAGGAAGATAATATAGCAAAAATTTAAGGAAAAATAAATTACGGTCGATCTGAGGTCGGGAAGTGGATGGGTGTGCGCTTTTAAGGGGAAAAAATGGTTTATCTCTAATTCCGGCAAAACTATTGGTTCTAGGGGAAACATTTAAATGGCAAACTTGTAGATCATAAAAAGATCTACCACTTTTGTATAAACACTTTTTTGATAAAACTTCAAAATCTATGTGAAAAGTCCAAAAAACTGTGTTTCTAGTTTTTATTTTTTATCTTCTTTAAAAATCACTTTTTTTTCACAAATCTTTGTGAAAAGTTACCTTTTAATATCCCAAACTTACCCTATTTTTTTTTATTTAAAATATTCACTGTAGCTCTTTATTTTGACTGCTTCGCTACGGATTTTGATGCGGTTTTTTTTTTAATAGATAGAATGATTCTAGAGGAAGGTTTATAGGTATAATATATCACCTTTGCACCCCTGCGAAGCTGGAGTGGGTCGCTAATAATGATTAAACAAAAGAAATTTCTAATTCGAGTTTTTTTAGTTTTTCGCATTTTCTGAGAAAATTTACTATAGTAATGTATATATTTTTTTACACCATCAAAAAGTAAAATTTCTGACGAATAAGAAGCCAACAAACGTTTTAAAAAAATCACATATTTTTACGTGAGATTTTTCGATTGAAAAATAGTCTATTTTTTCGATGTTCAGTCAAAATAATGAGCTACAGTGAATATTTTAAATCAAAAAAATTAGGGTAAGTTTGGGACATTAAAAGGTAACTTTTTACACAGATTTGTGAAAAAAAGTGATTTTTAAAGAAGATAAAAAATAAAAACTAGAAACACAGTTTTTTGGACTTTTCACATAGATTTTGAAGTTTTATCAAAAAAGTGTTTATATAAAAGTGGTAGATCTTTTTATGATCTACAAGTTTGCCATTTGAATGTTTCCCCTAGAACCAGTAGTTTTGCCGGAATTAGAGATAAACCATTTTTTCCCCTTAAAAGCGCACACCCATCCACTTCCCGACCTCAGATCGACCGTAATTTATTTTTCCTTAAATTTTCGCTGTATTATCTTCCTTTTCCAATGGGTTTCATTCTACTACTATTTAGGTCCACTTTTTATCGTTAACGGTGCTATTTGCACTGGACTATATTGCGTTACACGATTTTGGTACCCACGTAAGTGTTAGCTGGAATGAATAGCTAATGAGTCACAGATTAAATGTTCCAAACATATGTGGTATCTATCACGTCTAGTTTTCGAGGTACATGCCAAATTATTTTTTCTATTACCACATTGATTAAAGACCCAAATTTTGAGAAAAGCTTACTGACAAGGAACTTGATGCCTGGTTATCGCTGAAAGCAGTTATTAAAGGGATTTTAGGGAACCGCAGGGGTGAAAAAGCTAGTTGACGACATGTTAGAAGCATATAAAAAGTTGGGTAGCAGAATTTCGTTAAAAATACACTTCCTTCATTCTCACTTTTCTTTTTTCCCATCTAATCTTGGTGCAGTCAGTGATGAGCAAGGTGAGAGGTTCCACCAGGATGTAAAGAAGCTTGAAGAACGATTTCAAGGGCGTTGGGACACAACTATGCTAGGCGATTACTGCTGGCGTTTCAAACGAGAAGATCTTTTGTGTTAAAACTTTTTATAATGTTATTTTTTTTGTTTTTTTTTAACCTTAATGATAAAATTAAACTTGGTTAATGTGAAAAATCTGGTTGATTTAACTAATTTTCTTTAAAATATGTTTTAGCATTTAAATTTTTAGTAAAATTTGGCACATTCTTATGGAAGAAAAATGAGACGTGATGAATGGAAATTTTGAATGTATTTATGTATAAACTATAAGTATTCATAAGAAAACATGACATTTCAAAGCGGGTACTCAATTTTATTTTTTCATTTGTAACGCAGTGATTATTAAATTAAAAAATATCTCAGTATCGGCCAATTTTAGCCCAAATTTTCGTTGACACTTTTTTTTTCATTTTTTCGGTGTGCAAAAATCATTCAATGACATCTGCCAGCCTTGGGCGGAGCGAAATATAGTGTCAGACTTTTACTGACTAAAAACCCACTTCGTTTTTTTGTTACCTTAGTTTCAGGGCCCTGGTGCTACAATCTCACATTTACCCATGGCCCCAGGAAGTCGACCCTACTGGGCCTCTACTGTTTACTGACAAGTCCTTAGGCTTTACCATGACGTTCTGAAATGTAAGGAATGCGAGCGAGAAAAAGGAATGTAGTTATACAACCTATATAGCTCCATCCCTTTAACAGTTCAGTTTAGGTCGTCAAATGTAGAAAAAGAAAGAAAGAATAAGAGCTTGTGGTAAGGCATGTTGTCAAGAATACGTTTCAAAATAAGTATCACAAAAGCTTCCAACATAGTAAAATAAGAAAAGCGGTTATCTACATGACGCTGTCAATTACGTGCAGTTTTGTTTCCAGTGGTCTCGGTTTACACGTTTATTATATTTAAAAATACTTTAAAATTCTCTTCAAGGTAGCTTTGCATAATTTTCATTTGATGCGACAGATTCTTGCAGTTTTTTTTTTTATGTTGGGCCCGGTTCGTTTTCGGTCAAGCTTTAGATCGATATACGAATGTTTATACAAAGTTGATACGACAAATGGGCTTTCCTTAAAAAAGATACTTGTATACACTAATTCAAATAACTTTTACTATGAGGCCAACCCAAAACTCACAAAAAGAAAACCCGCTGCTCCACAGATTTATATTCACATAACTCGACAAAATGCAATTTAAATTTGTGTAAATCTTATGATACTATTTTGATAAACTTACACGAAAGTGTTTGTCGAGATTCCAATCCCGATTTCTGGCCACCGTAGGCGTGGGCTTGCAGACAGTGAGCATTGGGTAGCTCGCTGTCCAACCGTCTGGTAACCATCCAGACCCATCCTAAGTCGTCGATGGCGCGTACTGTTCAGCAGAAGTTGCACAGCAGAGTCGAAGCCAACTGAGGCCATGAACCGATTTTTGAAAGGAAGGTCCGCCCCTGGTATGTAGGGAAGTAGGAACTGGATAAATTTTTAGTCATCAAATGTCTGACACTACTTCCCGTTCCAACAATGGGGGTGAGATGTTATTAGGTGATTTCTGCCCACCAAAATAAAACCTATTCTTAAATTTATATCAACTTTTGGAAAGTATGAATGAAGGTGGTTTAAAAGAAGACTAGTACAAAAAGTTCTAGATAGACAGAATATAAATACTCTCTATTGTAACACAATGACAAATTACAATTTTGAACTAGGGTTTAAGCAACAAAGGGCAGTAAAATGTTTAAGTTTTGTTCGGAATTTCTGTTTTTAAAGATATTTTTTCCATGCCATTTAGCATGTTTGAAAACTATTATTTTATTCTTGCAGGGAAAAGAATTTAGATTGGGATTGCTGTAAAAATTGCTGCTTTAATGAAGAACGAAAAAAATCGCGAAAAAAAAAGAGAATATAAATCAATAAAAATAATGTAAACTTTATTTGCATTTAATTTCTGAAAGTTCCTACTTTAGTTACTATACGTTCGAATTAGGGGCGTGGCCAACCACAAGCGCTAGCTCTAAACGATACGGTTTAAACTTGTCTAGGGGGGACTGAAGACTTGGAACTGCCGCGAACTCGTGCTAGAGGAGAAGCGGTCTTTTTTCTCTGAATCGCGTAAACATCGAATATTCTCGCTTCCACGACCATGGTGGAGCCCCAACGGCACCCTGGAAGCGTTATTATATTGCACATGCAGTAGATCAAGAACCTTTCCTTGATTTCAGGAAAGGTGGAGATACTATGGACTGCTGTACGGACTGCTGCAGTGGAAAGAAAAAGGAAGAAATGGACGAACAGGCCTACTACAAACAAAGAAATAGGAAGCAAGCAGATTCGATGGAAGATTAAAAATGAACATACAACTGATTTTTTTTTTCTTTCTTAAATTAAAGAATAAAAATCCCAGCCGTCCTAGTCAACTTTCGATCTTTTCGTTAACGTCGATCGCTCAGAATTAGCCCTGCCTTCGATTCCTTTGTTCTGACCACGTGATTGGGCGTTGAGATGACGTCAGAAAAAAGGAATTGGGGGCGTGACCAACTTAAAGCGTTCGACATTAAGTTCGACGAAACGATAATAAATTGCCTAGAGAGGCTATAATATTTTATCAGCCCTAATAAAATATACACACAAATATCCCGGTTACAGCTATGACATTTTTTTAGATGGGAAAATCATCCAATGATTTCTTGCGCTCTAGGGTAGAGCGCGAGGCGTGTCAGACTTTATTGACAAAAACCACACCTATGTTTCTTCTTTACATTTGTGTTCCAGTACATTAGTATTTTTTTTTTTAACTTGCAATAAACTAGTGCTTGACTGCGATCCCACCTGATGGTAAGCAGTGATGCAATCGTTGATGGTAAGGCGCACTAGTTTATTAAGAGCCTATTCACTCTAGCCTTGAAGACACCCAAATTATATTCGGACGGAAAGACTGCAGTCGGCAAACTGTTCCAATCCCTCGATGTACGCGGTATAAATGACGAGGCAAAACGTCCGGGCCGCAGGTGTCTCAACAACGTAAGGGTGGATACTTGCCGTACGCCGGGATGTCCGAAGGTGAAATTGGGATGGCGGAATCAAATCATGCAATTCCTGCGCACACTCTCCAAAATGCATCCTGTAGAAAACCGCAAGGCTGGCTACTCTGCGCCTGTGCTCGAGACTTTGAAGACTGGATCCAACCAAATCTGGATCACCAATCAGCCTCTTTGCACGCCTTTCCACTGAATCCAAAGCCGCTAGGTGGCATTTTGCAGCGCCAGCCCATATGTGGCTGCAGTACACACGATCGGACCTGAGCTTTGTACAACATTAGAAGCTGACTCGGTGTGAAGTACCGTCGGACTTTTGCAAGAACGCCGAGTTTTCTAGCAGCTACCTTGGCTTTGGACTCAATGAACCGCCCAAAGTTGAGATCTGAAGCAATGTCCATTCCCAAGAGCTGAAGGCGGTCGGTGCACTTCAGGGATACATCCCGAAAAACAGGAGCCAAGGTGAACGGGCTCCTTTTGGCGGTGAATACACACGCCTGTGTTTTGGTGGCGTTGAATGTTACCAGGTTACACTTCATGATACGCAGTTTATGGTGTATAATATTATTTTTGCTGATGAGAAATCCCATTGGACGCTTGTAAAGGTACACATGTGGGCCACGTACACCGATCTAGTCCCGTTAGCGCTCCATACATTTTATATGGCAACTAGACTTGTGGAGCTACATTAGATCCACGCCACGCGATGAGACTCTCCGAACAAATCAGGCTTGGTCCACGTGTGCGTTGGTCTAATGTAGTTCCTGCTAAAAACCTATACAGGGTGTCATTGACATCGTACCACAAACGAATACCATGGATGGATCCAGTACATGATTCTAGACCCCCCAGTGGGCCCCCAGTCTAAATTATTGTTTTAAAATTAACCATACTTATAAAAAAGTTATTGTAACATTTTTTTTGCGAATAAATTAATGAATTACATTCCAAATTAAAAATGTCATCGGATTCATTATTTTATTTTTTTCTAAAATTATCATTGGTGTTGGTTAGAATAACGATTAAATTATAATAACAGGTAAAAAATAAAAAAACACAACTTTTTTTTCAAAAATTTGAAAAAGACCTACGAAAAATTTCACCACTGAGGGGTCCAGAATCATGTATTGGATCAGTGGTATTCGTTTATGCGACCCTGTCAATGACACCTTGTATACAACTATCAAAGCAGGAACCATTTTAGTATAATGAAAGTAGCAAAATTACTTAGGTTTCCATCATAGCCCATTTATTCTAAGTGCTCATTACTCATTCCGCTACTACTATCCAAATTTAAACCATGCAAATAAGCCTACAGAGTCCCGTAATAAGATTTATAGCGACAAGCTAATCCATTTGGAATCCGATTTGTCTGTTTAACACCGAATAAAAGCGTTTTATAAGAAATAAGTCACGAAAAAATTTCGATGGGTATCGGATTAGGATTTCAATTTTAGCGATGAAAAGCTGGTTGCTGCCGATTTATGAAAACAGAAAATAATCAGATTTAAAAGCTTTTTTTTCTACTTTATTAAGCATTTTATTATGCTTAATAAAATTTTAGAAAAATAAAGAGTAGTTAAATTGAAGCTATAAGTATAAAAAGGCTTGAATGAATTTACTATCGAAATCTAAGAACCTGAAATTATATCGGGTTATAAAACTTTTGTTATAACGATGTGTACATTAATACATATGTACCATCCTGACATCCATTATAATTATTTAACAATTTAACAATAATAAAAAAAAACAAGCTTTTGGTCCATGAAGGAAATATTCAAGGGCACTTTGCCCATGTCACTGAAGCGTAAGCTGATGGACATTTGTATTCTCCCTATTCTGACATATGGTGCACAGACTTGGTCTTTGACTAACATCCAAAAGTCCAGGCTCAAGGTTTGCCAGCGTGCTATGGAGCGCAGCATACTATGTATTAAACTAACAGATCACGTTCCAAACACTACACTGCGCTCCAAAACACAAATAATGGATGTGGCTCAAAAGGCTGCCCAACTTAAATGGGACTGGGCAGGGCATGTCTGCCGCGTGTCTAGCGAGCTGTGGGCCCGTAAAACACAGGATTGGTGCCCGGACACAGCGACGCGGGGCCGTGGCAGACCACGAAGGAGATGGCGGGACGACCTGGATGTCTTCCTTGAGAATTGGAGCGGCAAAGCATGTGACCGAGATGATTGGAAAGAATGGAGGGAGGCCTTTGCCCAGCAGTGGGACAGTACAGGCTAGGTATAATAATATAATAAAAAAACAAGCATAAAACGAGAACTACATTGCGCGGATGTCCGCCACACGCGCTAATATAGGGGCTTTCGTCGTCATTTTATATGGAAACCACACTCGAGATATTCCGGGGCATCGTCTAGGTCGAAGACGTGGGTTCAATTCCCGCCCAATACTAGCATGTCAAGCAAGATGAGCATGACCATTTATATTGGGAGTAATTTATCTATAGTATGGATGTATTAAGAACTATATAAATATATTCGTTCTGCTTTTAAAACAAACATCGTGAAGAAACCGACATGTCCTAGCACCAAAAATTTGAAAACAAGTGACATCTACCAATTCGCACTGGGCCCGCTTGGTGCGCATTTTCTCTCTTAGAGAGGAGGCCTGTGTCCCAGCAGTGGAAACATTAAAAAAAAGGCGGATGAAGATGATGATGAAATGTAAATTTATCAGTAGTCTAGTACTCATAGCATAATCTCTACTTAGTTTGAGGCTACATGGCGGAGTGTCAAAGTTGTAGAAATTTTTAATCTGAATGTAACAAAAAATACTACACTACAAAAAGATGGCAACATTCTCCGGGAAGAGGATCGTCGGTGTCGCGAGTAAATGAGAAACGGGCGGATCCGAGACATTGCACATCATGATTGCTCAATACAGTTCCAGTGTACGTTATGTTAACCGTGAACGAGAGTGTATTGAGTTTTATTTGCTTTTGTGTTTGAAGTTATATTTGTTTTTTTCTTAATTTTCTGCAAGAACCGGATTTCTATTTTTATGCAATGTATCTAAAATGCCTTAGCATGGCATATTAATTATCACTGTTGGAACTCAGGCCTCCTTTCTAGGGGAGGATATGGGCCGTAATCCCCAACGTCGGCCCAGTGCGGGTTGGTGGATGTCAGATATCTTCGAAATTTTGGTTCTAGGACATTACAATTATTTCAGTAATCATTGAAATATTTTCGTTTTTAACAAATTTTCATATTATATGATTGCTCAGTTATTTCAGATTTCGCTTTATCACCTTTGGCTTAATTTTAATTTATTTTTGGTAAAATATTTTTACACAATAAAAACAATATATTTAGCGAACTGCTTTAAATAATTATTTATTAAAACTTCATGCTCTAGTAGAAACACTGTACAAAAACAAAATTATTGTCCTGCATACATTTTCTACCTAACTAACTTTTGCGGTCTAGAATAACAAGAAAAAAATCCTTTTTTATAAACTACTAGCTTTTTCCAGTGGCTTCGCCCACGTACATAAAATATAACCTATGTCACTCAGGAGTAAAGCAGCTTTCTATTGTTGCTAAAATTTTTCCAATCGGACCAGTAGTTTCAGAGATTACCCCCTACAAACAAAAAACCCTCTTTATTATAGATTAGCTTTTGCCCGCGGATTTGCTCCCGGCATCAAACAAATGTGATAAATGAAAAACCGCTTGGCTGATTTTGTGCTAACTTCAAATAAACCATTTACTAAATAGACCGAACAATGCTAAACATTTGATTAGATAGGTGAGCCCACTCGTGAGTTATAAAAATTTCAACGAAAAGTTGAATTGATTTTTAAATATATTGATAAAAATGTTACTACAGAAAACAAATCTTCCAGCTATTAAACACGGACCTTTTACTCGTACAGTATCACATAATATCCCGTGCATCGAACACGCTATAACGTCTCGAGAACTGTTGCAAGTTGGTCGTCTCTATCATTTCCCGTCTAGACCGATACTCCGATACATTGCAGATCAATACTCCCCATATGCGAGCCTTTTCTTCGACTCCCTATGTACAACATGTGTACTGTCGAT
This sequence comes from Mythimna loreyi, assembly GCA_029852875.1. NCBI lineage: Eukaryota > Metazoa > Arthropoda > Insecta > Lepidoptera > Noctuidae > Mythimna > Mythimna loreyi. Next base: position 16,370,384 of record CM056784.1, on the reverse strand, counting down.
CCAAAAGTGGTTTCATTTTTACAAGCTTTTTATTAACTTGCAATATAACTATGTATGTTCGGCTCAAATCTTACAACTCAATTTTGAAGCAGATATCTTCAACCGATTGAGCTGCAATTTTGCATGCAGGTGAAAATCGCATGACAATGCAATATTATGATGACATGGAGCTGATCTGATGATGTAACCGCGAGGTAGCCATAGGAACTCTGTAATTAAACGGCACAACCACGTCGAGTTTGGCCTCGTGTGAATCGTCTTGACGAGTTTTAATTATATAAGTATAGCTATAAAAGCTTGTTATAAAAAAAAAATCATTGAAAACTTGTTACAAGCTTTCTATTAGTTTCACCAGTCTGAAGTTTGTGATCAAATCTTGCAAATTAAATTGGATCTAACACCCGGTTATTAATTGAGCTGAAATTTTGCATACGTATGTCAATCGCGTGACAATGCAATATTATGATGATATGGAGCTGATCTGATGATGAAGCTGGAAGGTGGAAAAAAAGGAACTTGGTAATTAAACGACACTAACAGGTTGGCTTCGTGTGATTCGTCTTGACGAGTATTTTGGTGTTAGATCGTAACCAGAGGCTGATGATGGAACTTGAAGATGGCCATTTAAACTCAGTAATATATTAAGATAACGCTAACGTGTTTTTAGTTTTCGGAAAGATAATAAGTATCATTACATAGTATAAAACAAAGTAGCTTACCGCTGTCCCTAAGTATGCTTAGATCTTTAAAAGTACGCAACGGATTTTGGTGTGGTTCTTTTTTTAGATAGGGTGATTCAAAAGAAAGGTTTATATGTATAATTGCTTGCATAATATAGTGAGAAGCTGAGGCGGGTCGCTAGTTAATTATAAATATATATACTGAGCTTGTTATGAAAAATATATTTTCATTGGAAATTTATTGAGTTGAGAAAAAATACTTCTCATACTCTTGTCGGTGCGAGTACATATATGCCGTAAAATGCATTGAGTGCTTCTACATTCGACGCATTAACTCGTCATCGGTTAAGTGTGAAAGGTGTTTTATTATTTATGTGTCTCTTCTGGTGCTACGCAACCGATAATACGCGATGCATTTTCCATCAGATATATACCGATCCCTTTTGTCAAATGAGATGACGTATCCGACTTTTATTGACTAAGTCCTTCACTCTCGCATCAAAAATATCTAACTTTTACTAGATGTTCTAAACAGCGTGAAATTTGAAAATCAGCCATACTATATAGTTGGAACAAAACCAAAGGGATGCAAATTATCCTAGGTTTCAAATCAGCTCATGATTCATCAGTTGTATTTAATTTCCATAGCTATATTATATCTGCTAAGATGCGATTGACGGACAAAGATTGACGTATTTGAAATTTTAACGACTTTCCTCCTTTTCAGATTTAAACATTTGAAATCGAATATTTCTCAAACACCACTCCAGCCTGAATACCTGTCAAAATTAGGTTCTTAGGAAGGGTTGAAGAAGTTCTTAATTCAAAGTTCAGAAACTTGCTCTAGACGTATCAATAATCCAAACTAACATGATTTAACTCTAACACGACTTCTTATGCTAAACTAATTATAATTACAGTAAAAAAAACGCACATCAAAAAAAGTTTGAGATCATAGCAAAAGATGGAATATTTTTTAAATTTTACTTTTAAAATGAATGTTGCTTACGTAAAATCTTTTAAAAAAGAATATTACCTTTTTAATATTTGTTTTATTTTTTTTTTATTATGAATACTTGAATTTAAAAGTCTCAATATCTTGAATATGGTACCTGGTCTAGCAAAAGAATGTAATCTGGAAACTTTTTTGATTGACTGTACATGCTTTGTGTTTGCAATACCTTATGGTGAACATTGAATACGGTCTAAGACATATCTTGATATCGACCACTGGCACTGTGAAAGGTGATATTGTATGGAACTGTCTATAGCATTGGATCAGGTTTGAGATGAATACAGTTATGTGGGTACCTTCGAGATTACTGCCATTGACCAGAGGGCCCTACGACGAGCTCTTCATGCGATCCACTTCACGGATTGATCTGAACTGTTGAAGGGATGAAGCTATATATGGTTATTGGTAATTAGAGATCGATAAACACGTGGTTGTAGTCATGATAACAAACTACTTTTATGGGACTAAAGATATAATCGCGTAAAAAATCTGTTGACACACAGAAACATTTATTTATTTTATTATTTATGTACTTAAATCATTCATTTTTTAAATTTATTTAGGTTACCAACAGCGCTTTAAAAAATCACTTAGCGGTCGGCGGCCGCGATCTCTCGCGCCGGGCCTTGGTAGAGGCCATGGTTTGGAGCGAGGAGTAGCGGCAGGCGGTCGCCTCCTTCTGCGAAGCAGTAATGCTAGCAAAGGAGGAGACCGTAATGTCAGCGAAACAGAAGACAGTTTTTTTGCTACGATTCTAGGCTGTTATTATGCCCAGACATGCCATCTGTATTTTAGTTTTGCATTATCGTGGTAAATATAATCAGCGTCAAGTTCTCACTGCTGAGACCCTGGTAATTGTGAAATGGAAACACCATAGTCCACTAGGTATCTTCCACGGGAGCTATAGAAAAACATCCGACTCATTGATCTCCGTGAAAAATGACTCCATTACAGTACATCAAACGCCCACGAGATACCCACATAACTCCACCTGCCTCAATAAAATCCTAAAAGAAACGAAAACACAAGGAAGAGGAACAAGTAAAAAACACCAATAAAATTTAACGGTCACGCCGAATGAACCTCATTAATACGTGCAGATATCTATAAGCCCGGCTTGGTGAGCTGAATTGGTTTATTCTCCTCATCAATCTACTTCCACATAATCAGGCTGGACCGAAGTCCACTAATTATACTGTAAATACCCGTATATTAGGTGTATCTCTCACGATCGCAGCTTAACAGATTAACGGGCATCAATAAAGGGCGATGTACACACTGGAGCTACGGGTTATGTCGGAAGAGTTGAGCCGCGTTGCTGAGTACGGCAATTGCCGCTGTAATCCGAGATCGTACCTCGAGTCGCGACAATGCGACGATTATTACCCATACCAATAGTCTGGTATTAGCAATAGCACTACCCTACGCCGTTTTGGATTCAAACGATCGATTTATCGTCTATTTGCTAAGCGCCACAATGTGTTTTGCAATAAGAATCTGGACCGCATTGAGCATTATGAGAAGTTAGTAGTTTGTTTGTGAGGCGACGTTATTGTGAATTTTATCGAGAAATAGATAGAGCAAAATTGAAATTGCCAGTTCCATTTTCACGGTTGTGTAAGTTTAACTAAATGAATTTAAAGTTCATTTTCGAACTATTTACTGAGTTCATTTGAACGGAAATAAAGGCATTGGAAATGGATATTTAGGACAAACATGACTGGAAAAGAAAACGGTATTGAACCGAACCAAGTACATTTAACGATTCAGTTGGAAACTCTCAACAGGACCATTGTTGTATCGTAATGTCGGTATAGTTGCAGTTAGAAAGAGTATTCTACGGCTAAAGACAGTTACTGTAACATAAAAGTGCAGTTTTATATGAAAGCTAAACAAGTTCTTTTAAAACTAATAGTACATTTTCAATTTGAATGCGTTTTTCTGTATATGCAGTTTTTTTAAATGTGGGAACCCTAAAATGACCTCAATATTTTACGTTCCATATTTACGAACAAAATACCATGTAAAAATGGCTGATACTCAATACCAGCAAATAACTTGTCCAGCCTTATGCGGTATCTACGAGTACTTAAGGCGTTCGGAAAGCCTTCAGCCACAGGTCCTCAGAAAATATTCAGAAGCTGGAGTGTGGCACCTTTACTTTGAACGTTTGGTGTCGGAAAAATTTTGAATATTCTGTTAAGCATGTGAGGCAAAGTTGATAGAAATAGTTTGAGCGTGAATTTTTTATTCCATTTAGTAAGAACTCCTGAAGAAATAGGTGCAAAGTTGGTTGTAAAATGAATTGAGAAATCGTTTTGAATAAAATTAGACGTATGTTCGGTTTAATCGAGATCGGTGGCAAATTATTGAATAACTTCTGATTAAGTAGAGTCAGAAAGGTCAGACTTTTTTAATATTTGATAGGTTCGCGTTTGACCACAATATTACTTGATGGTAAGCGATGATGTGGGTGACGATGGAGCACGCTTGTCTAGAAATAACCTACTACTAAAATATGAATAAATGAATTCCAAAATTAGAAACTAAAGAATATTATCTGAAAATTTATTTGTATTACAAATGAGTTATTTAATTACAGATATAGATAGCATAATATATAAAATAAAATCTTAAATATAAACTTAACTAAAATAAATATTTACACCAAACCTATGTACATATAATACAAAAACACAATACTCAAGCGTCGAAATATTCCTCCACATCGCTGTCATCTGGAAACGTGCCCAGAAGAATGGCAGCATTGCCACGTTGGATGGCAATGCTAATTCTTTGGGCAAAGAAAGAGCCAGCCCTCTGGTCATCGAAAATCGTTTTTTACTATTAATATTATAATGAAAAAGAATTTCATTCACAAACCCCGACAGAAATTACCTACTTTATTTCATCCCATAATAGATAATCGCATTCATAATAAATTATTCTCCCGTATAAAATCCATGGACAAGCAACTCACAACCTCAAATTTATACCATACCATAGCATTATCATATTTTGACCACCCTAAAACAGTAAGGAAGTTCAAAACAGTTACCGTAAACAAACACCAACTACATTAACATTTTATTATAATTTTCATTTTACAACGTTGGCCAAAGAAACTGTACCCTCGACCGACACAACCACTAAAATTTTAAAGATTCTTATATAATAACATTTTCACAGCTTAATCCCGGCGGGGTTGTATGCAAATATTAGTTTCAAATGACCGGGGGTTGCTGTAAGCGTCTAAGTGCACGGACATGGCGAGATAAGCTAGCAACTAGCCAGCTATTTGCTGGAGAAAATAGAAAAATATGCAATGCCATGCGTAGGGGATTAATGTGGTTTTTTGGTCAGTTTTAAAGCTCGTAAGTGTAATAACTGAGTTGAAAATGAAATGTTTGGTTTGAAACTTAAGGTGGGCTTTCCTCACTCGCTTATAGTCAACATCGTTTAAAAGCTTGTTGCTGCATTTAATGCAATTCAAAGTGATATTTGATAGAAAAGGAATGCGAAAAAAGAGACATAACATCTGAAAACTCTGTAGGCATTTGGTAATTCAACGATTTATTCGAATGTTTCACAAAACTTGTTCCAGGAAATACGTGTTTTTACTAAACGCTTAAGGATTTTTGAAAAAAACTGACATGATTTAGAATATTAATTAAATGCGCAAGGCTTCTGTAGAAGTATTTTTTTTATTTTTAGTATAGAAGTATTAGTGAGACTCAAAGTTCACTTAAAATAGCAGATTTTCAGAGGTCTTTACTGGATTACTCTTACACAAATTTATGTTTTGATTTCTTTAGAAGTCTAGATAATATCCACAAGATATTTGTGTATCCAGAGTATCTGAAGAAAGATGTGTAAAAACATCACAATCTTGTAAAAGTGGTTGTATGAAAATGTACTATTGGGTTGGCCACTCTTAATAGCTGTAAAGAAAAAAGGTTTAACTGTTTTAAATAGACGCTTGTTATTCATGTTTTAACTTAAGTATTTCTTTTTTTGTCATTAATTATACAAATACATTTGAATAGATACTTCTAAATGACTGGCATTTCTTAAAACAAATACTGAAACATATTTATACATAAATTGAAAAAAAACCCTTATGAACTAACTAAAAGTACCGACCTAATCTAATAAGGCGTCAAAAAACTCTTCCGCATCGCTGTCAAGTAGCAAAGTGCCCAAAAGGCTGGCAGCATTGCCACGCTATACGTGGCAATCACCACCATCACCAGCACCAATAAATAGCTATATCCATTCTCCATTGAATAATGCTAGCATACTAAAAATAGTCGCAGACAGGTTTACTAGCTGAGCGTAAAAACAACTGTTTCTATTTTTCTTATTCACAAAACACACAAGGCTTACAACTACATCGTCCATGAACTAAATCTGTATGTTAACTAAAAAGGGATCAAACGAAAAAGTTGGAGCAACTTATTTAATCTACATACGTAAGCGGACCACCACGGGTTTAGCAAACAACTAGGATAAACCCCTGTTTCTGAACACATAATAGTTATCATAAATAACCTGCAAGTCAAATGCATTTGATGACATCATCATCGTCATTTCTGACAACACAGTTGCCGCTGTGGTTGAGCAATTTGCTCTTGCACTGTTTGTTATGAGTCCGAATCCCGCACAGAAAAAAAATATGTATCGTCTACATAACAAATCTTACTGGGATTATTGTAAACTCGTCACGGTGGTTGTGACGAATTTATTAGAAATATATGGGATTTATCAATTTGTGGCTAAGCAATTGTGATGAGTTTACAATAATACTAGGTGTTCTTGATCTGGGTATCTTGTGTAAATGAGTTTATGTTTGCGAATGAACTCTCGATACAGGATTCATTCCTATGATATCGTGGGTGTGAAGTGAAAAGTGTGCATAATAAACCTTTTAATATTTTCATTGATGCCTTAATCCACCACGCAGGGCATTGGCCCTGTAAGTATTTAAACTTTTACTTGTTGATATTTCCAGAGTCGTGCTGATAATTAAAATATATTACTTACACAAAGTAAGCGCCTGGCTGGGTTTGAACCTACGACACTTAAGTCGAAGCTATTACCAATGGACCACCATTGCCCACCTCCATTGCACCTCTTTAAAAAGTCACGACTGGACAATAACTTTCCAAAAATTTTCATTCCAGGAATTTCCGAGTTTAAACAACTCCACCACTGCTGTTTACCAACTAGTTCTAATCGCCAATAATCGAGTGGATAGCACACAGTTTAAGATTCTTACATAGTGTTCCTCGGTACGTCAGGACGCAGTTTACCCATGGCCGGGCCATTAGTTTGCGAGGATGTTTGCACTGCGCCCTCTAATGGGTTCGGTGTACTTGCAATATATAGCCCGGACGGCTTTTATTGCACCCCAAGATTATTTAAACGGCCGCAGGGAGAGCCTCATAATTTGTAAGCTTTTCGCCTTGGAGCGCATTCAGTCGACCATAACGAGATGTTCTGTTTTTTTAAAACGTGATTTAAATTCGGTTTGTTTTTCGTTTTTCTTGGTTTATTAGGAGCTTGGGACTTGTTTAGGGGAACATTTGATATCGATTTTGAGTGTCTGGATTAGCTTTGTGTCAAGAAAAGTCTGTTCAAGAACTTCTAGCAAAAGTTTTGCGAGATGTAAAACAGCTACCATTCTCACTTAAAAAACTATTAAGATTATACGATATTTCCATCGTTACGGTCTTTCTCGACACTAAAGGGACATGACAGTATAAAAATATCTCATATTAAGACAAACTTTCCCTATTTAGCACAGCCTCGAGGCGAGTTGCGAACTCTTGCCATTTACTCCCGCTTGTATTACCATTCGAGAGTATACTCCGAAATATGGCGGAAGTTTTATTTAAACGTCACTGGCATACGTGCCTCGACCGTCCTGGAGATTAGCTTCTTAGTTTAAGGTTTGAACAAATCTGCTGTTTGAATACGAGATTAAGGAATAGAATATATACGTCAACATTTCTCTCACTCTGGGTAGAGACGAAAGATGTGTCAGACTTTTATTGACTAAAAAAATCAGTTGTTGAAAGCAAATGAAAATGACTATACTAATGAATTAAATAATAATAAAAAAAACTAATATCTCCTTCTGCTCCAGCTCAATTGAGATGGAAAGTGAGACTTTTCCACCCATGTTTATTTAATTTTCATTTGCGTTCTTAGGTCTCAATCATCATCATTAGCTTTTTTAATGTTGCCCACTGCTAAGATACAGACCTCCTCCCTAAGAGTGTTCTAAGATTTCAATAACTCTTTCAAAATATTCCGTAGCCTGGAAACCTATTTGTAAGGATTTAATAATCTACACTAATATAATAAAGAGGTAAAGTTTGTTTTTTTGTTAGTTTGTTTTTTTGTTTGTAGGGGGTAATCTCTGGAACTACTGGTCCGATTGGAAAAATTTCAGCAACAACAGAAAGCTGCTTTACTCCTGAGTGACATAGGCTATATTTTATGTACGCGGCCGAAGCCGCTGACAAAAGCTAGTGTTGTATAAAGATGTAAGTCCTAATAAGTTTGCCTTCAAAATCTGCTTACCCAATAAATCGATTTCCACTTTAAAATTTCCCTCTTTCATAAACGGTCGGCCATATTTATTTGAACACATAAAAATATTATAGCTTGTAGACTGCTCAAACGTTCTGTTAAACATATGAATAAAAATTTTACTCACCATAAACCGTCTAGCATTTTTATAACACAACTTAAGTTTAAATCCTTCTACCATTAAACGATTGCTTTTATCGTATTTCTTAACACTTCCATTCTAGCTACTTAAACAGTTCTTATATAGTATTTTACTAGAGTTTCCGCGCTCGCCTTTGGTGTTAGAATAACTTTTGAAGGAATACAAGGAAAGTCAATTATGGAAAGACGAGTTAGCCTTGTTTAAGGAAGACAGATACAAGCCACTTGCAACCTACTATCTATCAGATAAACCCTACTTTAGCAAAACCGCGGTAAACTTTTAAGCCACGATTTTACGGTCTTTTTGTAAAAAAAAACGGAATCCTTTGAGTTATTAGCTAAGTACTAAATTGAGAATTTATAAAAGTGTAATAGTACATTGTTATACGAGGGATGAAAGTTAGTTATTTAGTCCCGAGAAATTTCTTGGCGACCGAGCGACAGCGAGGTCGGTAATAGTTTGAGGGACTAAATAACTCTTTAACCCGAGGTAAACACTGTGCTTTTCATTACGAATACGAGGAAAATAAAAATAATAATAAAAACCTGAGTCGTCGTCAAATGTCTTCGTATGTTTTTAGGTAGGTATATTTCTTTTGATTTAGGCGGTAAGCGGAAAGAATCTTGCGTTAAATTTATAACTGAAGCTAATGAACTTATCGTGTTAATACAAATTTCTTATAACAGAGATTTAGCAAAATGTAAATAAAACTCTACACCTCGAAAAAAAAAAATCAAGAAAGACCAAATCGGCCACAGATTATACATAGAGAGACTTTACCCGCCATTTTTTTTTTTTAGTCGTCGTCTGGCTATTCAGTCAATATTTTTAATTTTATCATTGTAACTTGTAAAAATGGGTCAGGTCAACATTTTTCTCAAATATAATATTACTTTTAATGAAATAGTTGAAAGTAAATTAAAATAAAGTCATTAAAAAAAAGTATTCTTAAATTATTTCTATCTCTATGTCATTTTAATTGTACTGGCCAGTATAAAAATTCGGGTCACGGTTCAATAGAAATGTCAAAATAGAACTAGTTTTTTTTTTAATATTTGCTGTCTAAATATTAAAAAAACGACTGTCAGTTGTAAAGTAAAACTCCCTAGGGAGTAAAAGTACTTTTTCCAACCCTGTCCGCAGGCAACTTTACACCTACTTTCAGAGTATGAGTAATGAAAAATACTTGTTTTCATACCTTTTAAAGATAAACGTTAATATTTTTAGATTGAAGTTTAGAAAAACACTGCGTTCTATGCTTATTTTTTTATTATAGTGGGAAATCATCCAATTATTTTTCCCGCTCTTGGTTTTAGCGGGATGACGTGTCAGAATTTAACTGACAAAAATCTACTCTTGTCTTTTCATTGTCTTTGTTTCAGGGCCCCGGAGTTGACTTTCATTTACCCCATGGCCCCATACCCGCTAAGTCTGCGGGATCGTTTGAAATAGCTATAAGCTGATCTAGATAGCTCTGGAATGTGAAGAACAACTATATAAAAGTTAGAATAATAAAAGTAAAAACATTACATAGCATAAAACAAAGTTCCTTCGTCCCTATGTATGCTTAGATCTTTAAAAGCACACCACGGATTTGATGCGGTTTTTTTTTTAATAGATAGAGTGATTAAAGGGGAAGGTTTTTGTGGATAATACATGCATAATATATTAAATATCAGTACCAGTGCGAAGCTGGGGCGTGTCGCTAGTAAATAATAAAATAGTAAACATTCAAAAGTCATTAAGAAACTCCGCAACATTACAGTAACACTAAGTAGCTATTTATTTAGATCTATATCCAACAGGAGACGTCTTTCGGCTGAAATGACAACGAAGAATACCAAATCTCAATTTGAATATTATTGACGATTTTATAAGAAGCCTCTATTGATCAGACAAATAAGTTTCACCAGATTCAATTTCGATTAAGAACAATCCCCTATCGAGGTCTGCATCGGGGCTAATCTTTCTCTGCCAGTTAAAAGAAGCGTTAGGAGCAGATAGTTAACCCTACAATTCCCGCGGCAGACACGTTCATTCCCATCTCGTTCCACCGCCCGATAAAATAAATTGATCGCCGCTTTAAAGATCAGCTTAATTACTTTTCTTAAATTTAATTGGCCGGTTGTCTCTGCATTCGACACTATTCGTTGCTTTCTGGCCAGAATACTATAAAATATTAAGTAACGAATTTCAATAATAATTTAATTGTATCAATTACAATTTAATTGTATCAATTATAATTTAATTGTATCAATTATAATTTAATTGTATCAATGATAATTTAATTGTATCAATCATAATTTAACTGTATCAATTATAATTTAATTGTGTTAATTATAATTTAACTGTATAAATTATAATTGATCATTTTTTCTAAATAAAGTATAAGTCATCAGTTTGAAAAATATATATAATTCAATTCAGTGACAATCTATTTTTTTTTAAATGAATTTATTATTATTTTATGTTTTACTGTGATTTAATTAATTGCTATGAAAATAGAATTTTGAAAAATATTGTTTTGTAATTTTATGTTTTCGATATAATTATTGTAAGCATTTATTTGATGAAAATATACAACTAAACACTTTATTTAATTAAAAATATTGAGACTTCTCAATGTAATTTTGACAATAAACATGTTTATCGTGTTTATCTGAATTCCATACTGGTCAGATTCTCTGTCTGGCCAGAATTCGATTCTGGCCCATTGAAGCTTGTCATTAATAATTGGTAAACGTTGTTCGCTTCAATTTTATGCTCGGATACTCTTTGTGGCTGTCGTAGAGTATTATCGTGTTCAGTTTAATGAAGGCACATAATTTGGTGCGGTTCAATTGCTGCAGTAAGTTTATCTTTTCATTATAATTCATTATCGCTAATTGGTATAGAATGCCGCTGGTTTGTTTTATTTTATAGTGTTCTGTTACTGGTTGTTATTGTTTTAATTGCTGAATTTCTTTTATTATTGATGATTGATTTCTGAGTTTCCCGTGTGGTATGAAATGATTATTAATTACATACTATGTAGAACTGAACTGCTTTTCTGGAAACAAAGTCAAAAATCTTTATTAGTTTTGGAAAATAATAAAACAATTATAATTTATTTATTTATACTCGTAGTACATACAGCTTCTTACGCTACGTAACCATCTCTTTAGTCTTTTTCCAACTCTTTTTCTTTTTTTTTTGTGTGGCGCTTTTACAAATAAAAGCAAGCTTTATTTAGTTTTTGTACCTTAGACATATTTCCGTATCGTAATCTGGTAGACACACATTTAAAATTGTAAGTTAGGGTCAGAGTCGCGATTTTTTTTTAACTAATTAGGTATCATGTTTTAATTTTTTCCTGGAGTTTGGTCATACAGTCAATAATAGTAAAAATAGGTATTTTTTCATGGTGTTCTCTTTTACATATATTTGTGGAATTCAAATTTTCTGGAAGCTGACTAAGGCCAGATTCTATAAATTCAAAATGTATAGAACCTGGCCTTAGTCAGCTTTCAGTCTAATCGGATGCTGATAAATACTTGTGGCGACAGCCTATTAAACCTACACAACCCAGTTACTGGGCAGCACTATAACTGCTTGGATATATTAACCTTTCGAGTACGTAAATTCATTAAGCCCCAAGAGGACACTGGTGTCCGCACACCTATTGTCTTTTAATTGTGTCTGTAATTACGGTAGTCGAAAGGTTGGAGACATAATAGAAAGACAATAGGTGTGCGAACGCCAGCTCGCTCAAGAGTTTAATGGTCACACTTTTAGACGTCTGACTACGTTTAACGGTTGTCTATCTTTTTATCTACAACCGACAACCGAGACCAACGGTTTTACATACTTCTCGAGATACGTGGTGTTAGTAACGTCTTTAAAACACTTAAAAAATCACTTTAGTACTTTCTTGATTTCGAACCTACCACCTCAACCATAGGAGCACTTCCGACGTCTGGCTCCCAAACTCAATCGGACGGGGGCTGCTCTCAAGCGGCTCCTGCCGAACCTTGGGGGTCCAGACGCCTTCTGCCGAAGGCTCTACGCCGGCATCGTTCGGTCCATGGCCCTTTATGGGGCACCAGTGTGGGCGCCGTCGCTGCAATATCGCCCGGCGGCTAGATAGACCTCACGGCGTCCTCACCTTCCGCATGACGCAGGTTCTCACCGGACATGGGAAGTTCGGGAGATTCCTGCACCGGATTCGCGCGGAAGAGACGTCCGGGTGTCGCCACTGTGAGGCGAGCCCGGAGGACACGGTGGAGCACAAGGTGGAAGTGTGCCCTGCTTGGGAAGAGCATCGCCGTGTCCTCGTGGGGGTGATCGGCGACGGCGACCTCTCGCGCCGGGCCTTGGTACAGGCCATGGTCCGCAGCGAAGAGGAATGGCAGGCGGTCGCCTCCTTCTGCGAAGCAGTAATGCTCGTAAAGGAGGAGGCTGACCGCATAAGACAAAGGCAACCGCGCCCTCGCCGTAGCCGTCGCCGCCGCGATCCTGCCGATATCCGGCCACCGTAGACACTGGCTCGCGGACGGTGAGCAATGGGTAGCTCACCGTCCGGTCGTCTGGTAACTGTCCAGACCGAGTCCAAGTCGTCAACGGCGCGCACCGTTCCCACGCGCCTCAAGGGGTTTGTCAGCAAACTGTAGGGGCCCTTCAGGGTCGAAGCCTCCTGGAGCCTAGGGTGGTGCAAACTGGTACCTCGACTCTAGGAATAAGGCAAGGAACAACGAAAATATGTCACTACACGACAAGCGTACAAAGACACAGAGGTGAAAAACAAATACCCACCATAGATAAAAAAGGGGAGGGGAAAATAAAAGACGGGAAGTAAAATCAAAACGTGGCGCGTATTTTCAGTGACGCGGTAAACGAGAGTAGCATTTAAAACGTCAGGAGACGCGAAACGCGACGTGCCCTCGTTAATCAGTCCCCGATGCATTGCCATTGCAAAAAATCCAAAGCTTATTTGCTCCTCTGAAAACTGACTGGGTTCTGAATTCGAAATTTTTTCTTGTGAACTAGATTTATATTGTAGTGTACCGGCTGTTACGACTTCCCTAAATTTTAAATTTCGAAAACTGGAGCTTATTGTTTATGATTGTCTTTTTTTTGTTTTAGGTTCCTTGTTTGAAAAGTAACATGAAGTTTTTGCCAGGATTTTTCAAGTGAGGTTTAGTGTCTGTTTTAACACAAATTGATCCCGAGTGGATACAGTGTTTTTTTTTTTTATTATAGATACGCGAGGCGTTTGACCACTAGTCATTATTGTTTATGCAACTGGACAATATACAATAAATATGTAGAATCATTGAATCTATTCTACTATTCTAATCTAACTGAGAATTTATTGCAGAGCTGACTAACTTAGCGAAGTTTTGCCGAGAAGGTCAGCTTGCATACAAAGACATGGCTCAAAGGGCTCCAGACCATGATTAAATAAAGTGATATAACCAGTCGATGGACATAGAACAATCTGTAAATGGAGATACAAATATACGAGTAGGTTTAGAGTAACCACGTGCCAGCAAAGGTACTCATATTCCTCGTATATTGCCAAACAAACAATCAATCAATCTCGAAGCTAGAGCTTGTGGGTGCTACCTCAATCCAGAAATCTTGTGCAAGACGGATACAAATTTGATGGACACCTTTACATGTAATATGGAAGTAAAGTGATCGGTGCATCGTCCGGATATTGGAGCTAGTCGCAATCTCCGAAGGATGTTTGAGATAGCCAGTCACATGCGTTGGATACTAGGGATATTTGTATACATAGAAATGTATGTTGTCACCTTACATGTTATTTTAGTTTTTTTTATGTATAAAAGGAATAAAGACTTAAATTCTTAGAACTATAAAAAGGAATTTACTTTAAGGTACTTATTAAATAACTTTGCCAATGATTTGACAGTTCATGTAGGTACAAATACAAGCTTAACTCAACAATGTTGCGATGGCCCTCGCAGGTGTTGACGCAATGTAATTTCTGCCCAGTGTTCTGAATGTCAACTCAACAATGAGATTTCTCCCAGCAAAACTTTAAGCGACAGAGAGAGTGAGATTACATAATATGAGAATTCAATTAGAATTTTACAAAAAATCAAGCACATATTTTTCCAATATTTTAACGAAACACTAAAAGACAACGCCTGTTTAACAAGCTGGCAACATTTGCTAAATAAAAGCTTCGCTCCGGAACAAAGCATTTTTCCAATATAGAAATGCTCACTTAACACACGAAAATCTCTTCGTTTTTCTAATTCTTCCAACCGAGAGAGCAACAAGCCGAACGTTTTTAAATTAAAAACACACTAGTTTGGTCAGAGGAGCTTGAAACCTTTGGTGTATCGTAAATTGGAACGACACAAGCTACGGAAAATGTTTGTACTGTCACAGTGCAAACAGCTCACACCGGGTGGATAATAAAAATGTAAATTGGCAAAGCAAAGCGCCCTAGAATACCACGTTCAATGCACGCTGCGGAGCTCAGTAAATCTATTCATAAATTACCGCAATACCGCTTATCTGCACGCAATATATTTGGATAGGAAAGTTTGCAACTTTGCCGTATTCAAATAATTATGCTACAGTTTAACGTAAATTCATGTAGATAGACTATTTTTCAATTTAGTAAGTTTCATTTTCGTGTGCTGTTTATGGAATGTTGTGTGTTTTTTGCAGCTGTACTTGTTGTTTTTGTTATTTAAAAATGGACCTTATGTCGTTGTCAGACGATAGAGACGTGGTGTGACTGTGACTAGAGTGGGTGGCGTGCTAACAACATGTATCTTAGACTGTCTATAGCTGTATAGCACTGTGAATCTAACCTTTGACTGGATGGAGAACAATAGTTGCTTTAACTTCACCCTCAGCAGTTACAGCTCTGAGATTTCTGCAAGTAATACAATTATTTAATCTATATAAATATAAAAGTATGTACCCACATAATTATATGTATATAATTATAACATTTCCTTCCTTCTTATTTTCTTTTAATATTATGTGTGTATATAGATACATAAATTACGCCTTCACGGTTCACTCTAGCGAAAGAAGTCGTTAACTAATTCCTAACGCAAAAAAAAACTTGAAATAAATTGGTTTGCTATATTTTATTGAGAGGTTTTGGGATGACCTGGTCGCGGACAGGGCTGGTTCGAGACAGTGCGGGAAAAGAAGTTTTGGACTTTACGGGCTAGTAAAAAGGAAAAAAGGCAACGCCTCTTGAATAGATTATACAGAATACTGTTGAATTACACGGTATCTTATATTATATAATTATTATAGCTAGCCTGTGTTATCCCACTGTTGTGCAAAGGCCTCCATTCTTTCCAGTTATCTCGGTTACTTGCTTTATCATTCAAATTCTCAAGGAAGATATCCAGGTCGTCCCGCCATCTCCTTCTTATATAATTGCGAAAAAATAACCAAACATTATCCCACATTACTACTAACATAACAAAAACAAAGAACATCCTTTAATTCTTAAAAAAAAAACTTTCACGATAAAATACGCCGTTGGTATTAACTTCAGAGCATTTTAGCAGAAAAAAAAAAACAAAACGGCTTCATGCTCGTATGTAGCATGAAATAAAGCAGGCGAACGACGCAACAAAGTTAATCGCGAGGTTCACAACAAAAAGATATTGGACGAAGTTTGTTCCATGCAATATTTGTACAGTAAGGCATTCCGAGCGCTATATATAGCCTTGCGAAGATATTTATGATGCATTCTTTAAATATTTATATATTTTATGGATATACCTACAGTACCACTTTACAGCAAAAATTGTATTGAAAAAAAAAGCAAAAAACGATGTGTGATTTTCTAGAAAGTGCGTTTTTAGAAAATCACGCATCCCTTTTGTTTTTTTTTTTCCATTAAAACCAAGATGTGGAAACCAAAATTTTCGTCCCAATAAATTTCATACATCCGTGTTTACAGTACGATAATTAGCGTTTCTTCAAGGTCATTCAAATGGTACAAAATGTATAATCGGCGTTCGTATCATTTATTTTATTTTGCGGCCCCAACTTACGAGTTAAATAGGTTGTGGGTTTTTTTATGGTGGATCCACCGTGTATAGATTGTGGGTTCATACCTAGTCAGGCGCATTACTTTTTATAATTTATACCATCACCAAACATAATTATAACGATAAACGTGAATTAAGTAAATCCTTTTTTTATCGAAACCAAAAGGAAAACTAATGCACCACTCTCCATTAACGATTATTTCACTGCTTACCATCAGGTGAAACCGCAGTCAAGCACTAGTTTATATCAATTAAAAAAAAACAACAGACAAAATGAAACAATCAGATCGTACTTTGCATCTACTTTTAAGTTCTCAACCGCAGGCGGAATGATGATGATCATAAATTAATTAATTTATCGGAAACAATATGCGGATTTTTCGAAATGCAGCATTTCATTGGTTCGGAAGTATTTAATTAAAATGAGGATTCCGTGAGCGATGTCATTGTTGGCAATGGACATACATGCAGACAATGAGACCACACTTGGGTATGCGTTAAAGATAAGTTAAATAATACTATAGCAGTATTGCTCTTGTATCTTCTGTGGGCATTCATTGTGGTTTCATGAGTTTCGATGATGTATTCGCAGTGAAATATGCCTCTTTTTGTTGATTACACGAAATGAAGGGAAATTGTGGGTACCTACATGAATGTTTCCCCAAGTGTCGACAGCGCGCACTGTTCCCGCGCGCCTCAAGGAGTTGTCAGCAACCGTGGAGGCCCAGCAGGGTCCAAGCCTTCTGGAGCTAAGGGTTGAGGCAAAAGCGAAACACCGGGGCCCTGGAACTAAGGCAAGAAGGAACGGCGGGTCGTTTAGTCAGTAGAAGTCTGACACTGTCTCCCGCTCCGCTCAAGGGCGGGATTCGTCATTCGATGATTTTTATTTAAAAAAACATGTTTTTTCTATTCTGGTGTTAAATCATTCACTTCTGCAGCTCTCGAGTGAGAAGACATATTAGACTTTCAAAATATAAATTACACCTGTCTTTTATTTTCCGAAAGAAGAAAAAATTACGGGGCATCTTAAATATATCTTTAATCTTATCATTTTTTTGAATGAAGTGCAGAAAGGTTGTCATTGTGACCGAGGTGGAATTGGCGAGGATGTTATAAAGCGAGGTCTGAAGTGACAATTTTTTGAATGGTTGAACTAAAATAAATCCCACTAAGAGCTTCATACTGCCTTGCCAGTGAACTTTTTGAAGTTTTTAGTAGTTTTTGCTTTTTTTTTTTGCTTGGAAAATAGAAAGATACCTAAAAGAAAAATCTTTACCCAGTTGTGGGATTGCTATGGGTTTACTTACAAACCATGGTCTTTAAGTAATGTTAAATGATGTAAATTAATATTTATTGTTAAAAAATAATGTTAAATTAAATTATACTTTTTATTTAATTTTAGTTACTATCATTTGTTTATTTATTTAAACTTCATGTACAGTAGTGACTTAATGCTACAAGGCATTCTCTACCAGTCAAACTTAGGGTTAAAAAAGATAACACTGTGGTAGGTGTGCAGAATAAATAAATAACAGATATTTTAAATAGATTGTTGTATCATCTCATCAACAATGTCCTTTAAAAAAACTACAATTATGTAAAAGCCTGTGATATTACAAGCTTTTATTTAGTTTCACCTGTCCCGTTGTCTGTCGTTCTGTAATCAAATCTTGCAACTTAAATTTGATCCACTTCCCGGTTTCCGATTGAGCTGAAATTTTGCATGCCGGTGTAAATCGCATGACAATGCAATATTATGATGACATGGAGCTGATCTGATGATGGAATCGCGAGGTAGCCATAGGAACTCTGTAATTAAACGGCACAACCACGTCGAGTTTGGGCTCGTGTGAATCGTCTTGACGAGTTTTAATTATATAATTATAGGCCGCTGCTATAAAAGCTTGTTATGAAAAAAAATATATTTTCATTAAAAACTTGTTTTACTTACTAGTAGACCCTTAACTGACTTTGATAAACAAACTACTATAATATTATAAACCTTACAATATTAAACTAGTTTGTTTACCAAAATCTTCCTTGTTTCATTAAGCTAGTTCAAAACAAGGTGTCCTAGAGCTTTAGTGTCCTTACGACGTCTGCCTAACGTATTCACAATGGAGCAGAGCAAGCAATTTTGAAGTAAAGTGACGTCACTAAGGCCCGCAGCTCGTTACTGTGCGTGTCGCTTATTAGACTAGAGGAAGTTATTCATGTTTTGAAAGAAACAAAAAGACTGTATACTAGGTTATTTTTAGGGTTCCATAGTTAACTGGGAACCATTATAGTTTCACCATGTCTGTTTGACGTCTATCTGTTTGTTTGCGGATAATCTCGGTGACAGTTAACACTGGAAAGCTGAAATTTGGTGCCAATATGTGTATCAATCACGCCGATAAAGTGCTAAAATAAAAAGTGAAAAAAACAGTTTTATTAGAGTGCCCCTCGACGTAAAGTGGGGAGTGTTTTTTTTTCATTTCAACCTTAACGTGTGATATATTGTTTGATAGGTATTTAAAAATTTTTGATTTTGAAGGAAACATAAAGACTGTATACTAGGTTATTTTTAGGGTTACGTAGTCAACTGGGAACCCTTTAACCGTAGGGACTCTGCAAAAGGGTTGAAGCCTACCCAGGGCCTCTTTGAAAGGAAGGCTTGATCCCAGTGCGAATGGCAAAGAAGAAACGGGGTAGGGTGTTTAATCAGTAAGAGTCTGACAATATTTCCCGCTCCACCCAAGAGCGGGATTCGTCATTGAATGATTTTTGCCCACCATAAAAAAGAAACTAGGAACCTTTATAGTTTCGCCATGTCTCACTGTCTGTCTATCTGTTTGAAAGCGGATAATCTCGGTGACCGTTGATTCTGAAAAGCTGAAATTCGGTACCAATATGTGTATCAATCACGCCGACAAAGTGTACGGCGATTACTTCGTAAGACATTATTTTTTCGCAGATACAAAAAAAAATGGCGTATATTTGCTCTGTAAGCCAAAACTCTCTAATATTATTAACTCAATCACACTCATTGTAAGAACAGAAACTAGCTAGGGCTGCAAATTGTTCGCAGGAATTACCGAAGCGCTCGCAATAAAGGTTAACTAAAAGAAATCTGCGGGTCTTAGTCAGTAAAAGTTCGATACAAAACGCAGGGTAACTTATTTTTATAACTTCCCACGTAAAAAGTAACAGGAGTTTTTTTAATGTGGGAAGTCAAAAGCTTATGGAGTGGCAAGTGCGAGTTGAACTCGCACACTGAGGGTCTGTAGCAACTAACTTATGTAAATAAATCGATTTCCGAATCGAATATCGAGAGTTTTCCAAATTGAAAAAGGTTTTATTTGTAACTTAAACATAAACAGTTTTTAGAATTATTGCTATATTTGTGCTATAAGACCTTCCTTCATGCCAAATTTCAAGGTTCTAGGTCAACGGTAAGTACTCTACTAATTTTGATTCCCTTGAGAGTATCGTAACAAAGGTTTTTTTTTGCGAAATAAACGGCCGTATTTTTTTTCCGTTAAATTTGATGTTTGATTTTTTTGCAGCTTCAAGGGACAGACGACCTAAATATATGATTTAAATTTCAACTCAATACATAGACGTGATCCCGAAATAAAGGATCTTGAAAGACAGACAGACGAACAACAATGTGATCCTATAAGGGTTCCGCATTTTTCTTTTGAGGTGAGAAACCCTAAAAAGAAGTTATATAAGAATAAAAATAATAAAAGTATAAATAATACAAAATAATTAAATACGTGGGTGGATGTTGTTATAATAGCTGTTTAATTTCAATAAGAGAGGAGCATTTATTAACAAATTCCAAGATTTGTACTGTACTTCCGGACAATTCATGTGCCTTGTCCCATAGATAATTAATTAAATTGTTTTCGTTTTCGTCCTTGTTTTGGTACATCAAAGACAATATCGTAGAACAATAACTGAAGGCCAATTTTGCAAAGCTTTTGTTAACGGCATAAGATCATAAATGATAAGTGGTATTTATTTTGCGAATGGTTTTAAGAAACACTCTTTCATGTCAATTTTTGTCGTCAATTTAATCAAGATGAGGCCGATTCTTAACCGATTACCGTGAGAAGAAACACCGAACTCAGAGGTATTTTTTTTTTAAGTCTATACAGTATTGACAAATAAGTCAAATCATAATTTTGAGAACTAGGGTTGTAACGGAGCTTTGCTTCCGCTTCCATTATTGCGGAAGTTCCGCATGAAATTATATCTTCGCATTCACTTCTGCTTCCGCAAAATGTATGCGGAGTTTATAACGGAGTTTTAATTACGTCATAAAATCATTATCATTGTACAATACCGCGTGAAAAGGGGAGAGTTTGTATAGAAAGCTTCTTTCCCGCCAACAAAGCCGCTTGTAGAAGCTAGTTCTTTATATTTCCAGAGCACTTTATAACAATATCGACGTTATTTAGCCTCTAAATTAAAACTAGAACCTCGCCGGGCTTTCTCTATGGTCAAAAGAATCCCAAACTTTTTGCAATATCGGTTCGCTGGACGCTAAACGTTTGCTTTGAAGTAGCGTTCGCTCGGAATATCAGGTTTTAGGAAGTTCATCCTCTGAACTGAGGAACTATGTTCATAAATTTAGTACCGATTACCTACTGGAAAATACTTGTACTTAGGTAAAATGTATGGCGGGAAAGGTAAGCAATCAGGGTCATAAAAGTTGAACTATCATGGCACCTACGCGTTCGTGTTCTCATTGAATCGCCTACGCGATCTCATTGATCGCTTATTTCGGTGGTCACACAAAAAAAATCACAAAGAAAAAGATGAGAGCCGGGCTCCCGCTTTTGTTGCCTAACCTAACCTGTCCGTGTCAGAGTGTCTAAAATTCCAAGCTTAATTCGCTTGCTCTCGGACTAAAAAAAAATTAACCTTGCGGAAACTAGTTTATCCGTAAATCTGGTTTGGGCAAATACCCACCATTTAATCTAAACTATTTTTTCTCATAAATCGCTGTCCATTAGTAAAAACTTAAAAAAAAAGATTGATCGTGAACAGAAAGAGAGACGCGAAAGGTAATTTTTAGAATTAAAACATTTCGGAGATTTTATTTTAGAGAGCAGTGATGACCTAAAAGTATAGGCCCCAACTTACGAGTTGCAGTTCGTAGGGTCATAGCCAGCCAGGCGCATTACTTTGTGTAATTTATTTCATCACCACTGCTACCAAAACGTTGAAGGAAAACATCCTAGAACTAAAAATTTGAAGACAAGTGACACTGACATCCACCAACCCGCACTGGGCCCGCTTGGTGAATTACGGGTCATCCTATCCTAGACTGAGTTCCAGCAGTAGGAACATTATAAGGCTGAAGATATTCTCACAACACAACCCTGTTTTAAAAATCTCTACCTACCCACCCCGTCTAAATTAATTTTCGTTGCAAAATTGCTTAGTCTCAGCTAATCAAAATCATATTAAAACCAAAGCGTAATTTGAAAAACGTTTATATGTTTTACCGTTCCCCGTACGCTCGTTATAACTAATTGCTCAAAAATAACCGCTTCATATTTTCTGAAATGGATTTTTGTTTACGTACCTTGACGAATTGTGAGGCTTTAACATGATTAGGCTGACTGAAATTAATTTAAGCAATTTGCATTGATGTGACTTTTTTATTCATGAATCATATTTTTTTGTCCTTCGTTTCGCCAGTTACAGGTTGTTTAAATATTTTGACTTTTGCGTTGATTTTTAATTAATGTTGTTTGTTTTTGCTTTTGATTGGCTTGTCTTTGACCTGGTTTCTGTTATGTGTTTTGTTTGTGTTGTTTACTTATTAGCGGTTTAAAGGATACAATACTATTGACAAATGCTTGTACTGACTGGATAGGTCCACTCAGAACTGTGTGGTTCTTTCTTCAAAAGACCAACTCCAATCTGCATGGTTCATATGATTTGACCATGTTTGTGTATGGACTTTTAAAGAGACTTTGACCCCTGAGTTTGTTTCGGTGTTTCTTCTCGGGGTAGTCAGCTAGAAAACACTGGCCTCATCTAGTTCCAATGGCCAAAAAAAAATACATGTAAAAGAGTTTGTAAGAAACTATTTACAAAATAAAAATCATTTATCAATAATTATCTCCATAATTATTTCCTATCTTATGTGATAATGTGACGGGTGACAGGACAGAGTGGAAGAAAAAAACATGTTGCACCGACCCCATGTAAAATGGGATAAGGGTAGGATGATGATGATGATGATGAATTATTTCCTATCTTATGTGATAGACTCAGGCCACCGAAAGATGGCAGGGAATTATTTATTCAAGTAAATAAACAATAGCATTTAAGAACTTTCAATATTGTACCATTTTTGATAGCCAAACTCAATTCCAATCAATAAATTATCTTAATATACAATGACTAGCTGTGCCCGCGACTTCGTCCGCGTGGAATAGTTATTTTGGGCATCATATTTATTTTTGCAAACAACCTCAGCTTTATAAATTATAGCTGTTACCCACGACTTTGCCCGTGTCAATTTCTGTTATTAATTTAAACAATTTAGTTTTTATCTAAAATTAATATAATAAAAAAAATAATTATCTAAAAACTTCATAGAGCTACACTTGGGCATGCCATAATCTCGACAGTAAGTCCCCTCTTTGAGGCGTGGTGGATAGACATCACGCAGGACATGACGCAGGTTCTCACCGGACATGGGAAGTTCAGGAGATTCCTGCGCCGGATTCGTGCGGAAGAGACGCCCGGGTGTCGCCACTGGGTGGCCAGCACGGAGGACACGGTGGAGCACACGGTGGAGGTGTGCACTGCTTGGGAAGAGCATCGCCGTGTCCTCGTGGGGGTGATCGGCGGCGGCGACCTCTCGCGCCGGACCTTGGTTCAAGCCATGGTCCGCAGCGAAGAAGAATGACAAGCGGTCGCCTCCTTCTGCGAAGCAGTAATGCTCGTAAAGGAGGTGGCCGACCGCATAAGGCAAGGGCAAAAGCGCCCTCGCCGTAGCAGTCGCCGCCGCGATCCTGCCGATATCCGGCCACCGTAGACGCTGGCTTGCGGACGGTGAGCAATGGGTAGATCGCCGTCCGGTTGTCTGGTAACAGTCCAAACCGAGACCAATTCGTCGACGGCGTGCACTGCTCCCGCGCGCCTCAAGGTGTTGTCAGCAAACTGTGGGGCTCTTCAGGGTCGAAACCTCCTGCAGCCGAGGGTTGGTGCGAAAGCGTTACACCGGGGCTCTGGGAATAAGGCAAGGGAGGAACGGGGTAGGTTGTTTAGTCAGTAAGAGTCTGACAGTTTCCCGCTTCGCCCAAGAGCGGGATTCGTCATTGGATGATTTTTACCTACCATAAAAAAAAACCCTCCGCGCCGCCCGCTAGCAACCCCGCTCCTCGCCCGCCGGCCAGACGCAGCGTCATATTTTCCACATCATGCGACGCGTGTGAATTTTATATCGGAGTTATTTTAAAATTGTAATATCTTCTAAGATGTTCATCGAAAATAAGTGATGTCAAAGACAATTTTGTTCACAATTACATACTCTTAATCAACAACACATTTATTTGGATAAAGTTTAATATTACTATGTTGATACAACTCTAACAAATAATTGGTAATAATGCATTAATTTCGGCCAAATTTTATACCCATAAAAACGGTTCTAGTGAGTTAACCTTAAAAGATAGACATATACTGTCGCGGACATTTTTTTAGATCATTTTAAGAGGAATAATTCTTTCCTACATATTTTTTTGGTATCTTCTACCATTTTCGCAGCGCACGCAACGGAAGCCCTCAAAGATGAATATTTTCCCCCGTTTTTTCCACATTTTCCATTATTTCTTCGGTCCTATAAGTCACAGCGTGATGTTATATAGCCTAAAGCCTTCCTCGATAAATGATCTATTCAACACAAAAAGAATTTTTCAAATCGAACCAGTAGTTCCTGAGATTAGCGCGTTCAAACAAACAAACAAACAAACAAACAAACAAACTCTTCAGCTTTATAATATTAGTATAGATTTAATTCCAAGAAACATCGTTTTTATAGAAACGCAATTCTACCTACATAAGTATTTTCAACAAAATTTCACAAGTATGTCTCACGAAAATAAAAACATGGAACTATCTTTTATTAAAACTGCCATTTTCAGGCGCAAAATACAATTGTACAAAATTAATTTCTACTGAAGCTAAAGAAAACAGCTAAAATGATATTCGCTGAACTGGACCAAGAGCCGTCACAACCAAATGCGCTTCTGGTGGAAACAATTTCACCCAATTCGAAAGATCTTGCTCTTTGCTAACTATCTACATTGTTTTGCGAATTCGCAAACAAAATCTAAGAATAACTTAGCTGGAATTTTGCTTTTGTAGATATCTCAGTTATATTGCATTATTATTTAGCTACTAGCTGTTCTAGTAGCTAAATATGCTACGAGTTGTCATCATCATCAACCTAGCGCCAGTCCAGGTTGCTAACCTTGGCTTTCACCTCGGTGCCCGAGGTCCGCTTTCCTACTTAGACGCCTCCACTTCGCTCGGTCTTTTGCGTCCTTTGCCCATTAGCATGCATATCGTCCCTTACGACGTCGATCCAACGCCTCTTAGGCCTTCCTCGTTTTCCGGGTCCCGGCGGAGGCGGCAAGGCGAGGCATCTGTTACCCACGTAGTCTGCCGGTTTTCGTAAAACGTGGCCATACCAACGTAAGCGACTCTGCTGCAGTTTATCCGCTATGTCACGGACCTGAAGACTGCCCCGGATGCGGAAGTTTTTAATGCGGTCTTTACGTTTTAAATATACTACGAGTTGTAGGCCGCGTAAACTAAGTTGAACCATCATGGCACCTAGATTAAGCAGTAACCAATTTTTTAAAGCAGTGGTAGCCTAAAAGTAAAGGTCCCGTTTTTTCATCACCACTGCTCTTAAAACGGTGAAAGAAATCATCGTGAGGAAACCGGCATGTCCTAGAACCAAAAATTCGAAGACATGTGAGATCCACCAATTTGCGCTGAGCCCGCGTGGTGGCCCATTCCCTCTGCTAGAGAGGGGACCTGTGTCTCAGCAGTGGGAACATTAATAAGGCTGATGATGACTAGCTGTCCGCCGCGGGTTCACCTGCATCTCTAGTTGCTGCCCTGCTCACGTAGGTTGTAGCGTAATTTTATTATAGCCTTCCTTGTTAAATGGGCTATCCCAGGAAGTCCATGGATAGCCCATGGATAGATATTTCCATGTGAAGTTGGCATCACTAAAAGAATTCTTCAAATTTGTATCAGTAGTTCCTGAGAGAGCGCGTTCAACGAAACGAACTCTTCAGTTTTATAATATTAGTATAAATTAACCGTAAACAAACTACAGACGTAAAGAAAGCTCAAATATCTTTTCGTACATGGCAAATAAGTTGAACCCGTTGCTATGGTTACGTGCAACCTTTCACCTTTATTTATTTATGTACACAAAAACACTTACAAAAAGCAAACAACAAATACAGATCGTAAAGTACAAAGGTACTGCTTATTTCTAACGAAATTTCTTCCACCAGACCTGCGACAGGTGAGTTGGATGAGAAATGAAGACACAGTGTGTATAAATAATTCATAAAAGTTAATATACACTAAAATTTAAATCTTAATATACACCGTGAAATTTAAATGGTTGTTTTCCCGCGGCACAATGACTTGCCATAAGGAGTACTTTTGAAGCATACAGTAAAAATAAAAAAATAAAAACTCAAAAAAGCGAAAACAATAGTAACATTAGACGTAATTTGTAGGTACTACTAGAGTCGCATGAGCAGCACGCCGTCCAAGGAAACCGATTCATTAAATATTTAAACCAAAATAAGCTCTCGCATGTTGTGATACGTCATAATTAGCTTGCACTCTACAGGTCCATTTTTGTTTTTAATATTTTATTTTTGTATCAAATGTTTGTATTACCAAGACACAACCATTTTGCTGAGGGAAAACAACCATTAAAATTTCACGGTGTATAATACATACAAATATATCAAAAACAGTAAATAAAATTAACAAATATAATTATGTTCACCTTGATTGATACCCTATAATCGGTTACTGCGTAACCAAGCTCGACCGACATGATGGTTTAACTTGTGTCAAGGACTATACCCGTCTCAATTTTCTTGCTATACGATATACGAGTACAATACTCGAATCGTGGTTCAAAGATTTACTCGATAGTATAGTCAATTTTATCTGAACTGAAGTTTTTTGTACAAATAAACGATTTGTTTTTGTATTTTGTAGTCTAAAATTCTAAAAGGTTAATTTTTGCAAAGAAAAGGTTGTTTCACCTGCGTGATCCTGGCTTGTGGCGAGCAATGGGTAGCTTGCCATCCAATCTTCTGGTAACCATCTGGACCAAGCCCAGTCGTTGGCGGAGCGCACTGTTCCCGCGCGCCTCAAGGAGTTGTCAACAAACCGTGGAAACCTTGCAGAAGTTTCGAAGTTAACTGGGACCAAAGGTTTGCGCCTTATAGAAAGGCTCTGGCCCTGGTATATATGAAAACTTAGGAATGGGGTAGGTTGCTTAGTCAGTAAGAGTTTGATACTGTTTCCGCTCCGCCCAAGGGCTTGATTCATCATTGGATGATTTTTACTTACAATAAAAAAAGTAGTCCGAAGTCGAGGTCGTTTTAATACTGACTTCAGAAATCAAATTTAAGTTGCACTTTTTAATTATGGTACCCCTCGACCAAACTTAAATAATGTGCAAATTCTGTAGCAATGTAAAGGCAATAGTAATAGTATTTATATACATAGGTGTAAATGTGTAAGTGTACATACAGGTATATTGAGGTAGCTCAAAATAGTCATTGAAACCATTACAGCCAGTATTCCTACATCTCATGACTGTTCTATGTGCCAAGAGATGGTTAGGAATGCATAAATATTTGTAGCTTTTTCGCTTCCAACCAGTGTCCCCTCTAACAATTATACAATCCGTTCCAAATGAGAATAGGATCGATGGCAATGTTGTGACGTCACGTCGAACTGTCAAATCGAAGAAATTAGGAAGAGTGAACAAAAAAAGATGTTTAAAAAAAATTTTACGTACGAATCGTGAATGAAAAAAGTTTAATCAGAATACAATTTTTCAATTTTGTTTATCTCTGTTTCACTGCGTGATGTGTCTGAGTAGTGGTAAATAGAAAAAAAAGGCGAATTGTTTCTAACAATGAAAATAAGAAAGAAAATAGTTCTTTTTGTAAACTTTTTATGATTTAAAACAATATATTTGGTCAATTTATATTAAAGCCTTACCTAGTCTTAAGTTTTTACTTCAACTAGAATTAACTAAAATTTAGTAATAAAAAGCAAAAAAGAACTTTTTATTGATACGCAAATAAGATTTTTTTGCAAATCGTACTTTTCACTCAAAATTTGACAGCTCGAGGTTATTGACTTTCCTGTTCTTATTTGGAACGCGTTATACTACTTGAAAAACCTTGAAAAAAGACTTATTATTATCGTACTGTACAGTACGGTCATCTGATCTTGGCGAGTCTGTAGTTAGGCTCTGCGAATTTTAGCGCTTGAAAACTGGTACAATTATAAAGGTTTTAAAAAATTAATTCCAATAACAGTTTTTAACTGCAAATTTCATTTATTTGTTTATACCATTTTTTATAACGTGTTTTCCAGCGATAAAATTTGCAGACCCTAACTTCAAACTCCCAAAATCCGACGGCCGTACTATACACGGTTGTACGAAATTCATTCGGCCGAAAATGTTGGTTCCTACTTCTGTTTTCCTTGGAAAAAAATGTTATTTTTTTTCAATTTGTTTTTATGCATTTTTCTAAAAAAATAACGCGTAATTACGTAATAATAATTCCACCCCGCGTGCGACAGATTATGAAAATAATAAAATAAACAAATAAATAGACACAACTACCTACACAAAAGCACACATCCAGTAACTTTATCTAGACAGATGAGTCTGTCAATTTGGTAACTAAACGTCAATCTGACAGCGGAGAAAAAACTGGCCAGCGATCCCTTTTCAATTACTGGCACAAACTCGCCTTTACCGAGCGTGGGCCCTGACAGCTATCTGGGTCTTGGTGAAAGGCGAACTGCCGAAGATAGTTGGAATGTTCGTAACATAATATGGAAGGCAGACGTTTTATTAGCTTTTAGATACGAATAAAATGTGTGTTTCGCTTTCCAATGTACGAGTAGTATTCCTTTCTATGTGTGTAGCTTTTGCTTGAACAAAAGTAGAATATTGTAAAAAGTTTAAAATTGTAGAACCGCCAGTTTTTTTTTTTTCGAAAAGTCCTCATGGCCCTGTTGAGTGTAGGCCAGCTACGGTTTTAACTGATGTGTCTCTGAGGTACGCGTAAACTAATAGACGCCGTCAATGACTGCGTCTCGATCCTTACCAGCCGGATGGATAATGAGCTACCTATTGCTCTTCGTCGGCAACCCATGTCTTCGGTGCCCGAAGATCGTTCTGCGACTCCTGATGCCTGCGATGGTTGGCAGAGATAGTAGCAATTTTACCAACCATCAATAATAGTTCCAGATTTTTTCATTCAATTCTGATGGATAAAAAAATCTGGAAAGTTTCTGAGAGGTTTCACAAAGTATTTCTCAATTTTCACTCGATGTCTTACAAAAGTACATACTAAATACTATATGTTTTTTCTAACAATATATTGAATTTTATCAAAATCAATAAGTCATTTGAGCATATTATAGGAGTTACAGTAGTAAACAAATACACACATACATACAAACCTACAAACTGTTCTTATCAGTTTGAACTCCAAACAAACGGCGTCTAACTCATCAATATCATATTATATTTGCCGCTGAACTATAATGGTTTATTACGATGTTTTTGAGGTACTGATTGCCATCATCATTTTAGCCAAAAATTTATACCGATAAACTAATCAATTTAGTCTCTCAGAGCGTGTAGCGTTCGGCAGATTATCACGATCTTCATTTGTTATTTATTGGTTCGCCTTGTGGTAAGCACATTAAGTTTCCACCTTGCGGCACTCGCTAATTCTAGGCAAAAGTCCTATGTGCCTCTACCTCACCACAAGTAGTTATGCTGGTGCATTCGCTCCAATAAATGCTTCACAGTTTCAAATCTACAGTTATTCCGCCCATGTTGCTAGAATGATTGAAAACTCCACACAAAACAATTCTGACTGGCATTCCACTCTTTGAGTTGGATTCAATAGAATCCATCAACGTATAAAAACAAACAGCAAACAATCCCGCTAATCGGCGTTCGCTTTAAAAATGCAACAACATAAATATTTACGTTCCTAACCGTAATGCCGGTGATGTTATTTTTACTGCCATCAGAGTTCCCTCTTATTTTCTCCCCTTTTTGTAAAGCCACTCTCACACAACCGCTCTTCTGAATCACAACAATTTAACTTCATTTTCCATTTTCATACAATAACGAATGAACATTTTGACATAAATCATGTTAAAAAAGGTAAAAGTCTTTTACTCGCAGTAAAAAAATAACTCCGGTAACTTTGTATGCGGATAACTGAATAAAAGAAGCAAATGAAATAATTATTGTTTTTGTGCTGAAGATAAAACGTATTTTTGTAGTATTGAGTAAGGTCCGATGTTCGCGATTGTTGGGAAGTTAGGAGGGAGGATGAATAATGCAGGAGAGGTTCTGAACCTTGATCGAGGATACTGGACTGGAATGTCTCTATGTTGTCCTGAAGGCATTAGAAATGCTGTACCTGACTAACAGTTAGTACGTATCTGATGCTATGGCATACAACTACATATCAACATCAAGTGTCAATGAGAGGCCAGTTGGTCTAGTGGTCAGTGGCCCTGACAGCTGTACCGGAGGTCGTGGGTTCGATTCCCACCCAGGACAAATGTTTGTGTGATAAGCTCAATCATTTGTCCTGTGTCTGTTTATAATTCCTTTATTTTATAAGCCTGTTACCTAACCATTTTTGTGAAATCATGAAATAAATAAAGATTATTATTATATATTATATATTATTATTATTAATTCATCTATAGTATTTATATGTATTTAGAAATATATAAGAAACTATACCACCCCTAAATATGGGTGGTTTTCTGATAGGAATATATCCATGTAAAGACAGGTGAATGAAAATTATCATTCCATCATATTCTTTAAAATAAAGTTAAAACTAAAATGTTAAAATGTGATGAGTAAACGATACCCTGAACATAGTGTTTTATTTTAGTAATTATAATTATACATAAGAAAATAAGTAAAAAATGAGCTCGAAAATGTTTTATTAAGAACTTAATGATTTCTGAGAATCTGATGGTTTTTGGAATTATAAATAGGATATAATATGAGATCAAATGAATCGAGAAATTAAACTAGACTGACGGACTATATTATTTTAATTTTTAAACAATATTAAAATATTATTATTACTTTATGTTCCATTTAAAATCCTAAAACATTAATTTGGAAAATTTGAGAAACTCAAGTTCTTTGAATTTATATTTTCTCATTTCATTTCTTTGAAGTGATTTTCTTCCAAGTAATGTAAATCAATCCGCTAGAAATTGTTAATCAAAATTCCTATTACGTTTCGTTGCCGCTTCATACGATACTCTCGAAGTTCGCAAATATTATTTATGTTTTTTATATATATAATTGTTACCGTTAAAATACGGAATACGTTAATATCTGCATTAGCTAGGTAATCTGTTAAATTACCAATAAGTTAAAGTGTAAAGTTTCACTTAAAGTATCTGGCTGCGACAACCTGCTACGTTGTACCTGCTACAGTTGTAAAAAAAAAATAACCACGAAGTCTAGTCGTCCAACCTAACTTGTCCGTGTCAGTGGCCCTAACGACTTATAAGACGATATATGGTGGTGATTTGTAATTGTGTTAGCGATATATAGCGATACTTAAACACGTTATTGCAAATAACTGTTACTATGGGATCCACAGAGTAAGTAAGGAGTTCTGCCGCGCTTATGATAATGGCAGTAGGTCATATTTTGGTCGATTTTGAGTTAAGTATATATTTGGAATATCGAGATCTACATTCCTGTATACTTAACTCAATATCGACCAAAATGTGACTTACTGCCATTATCATAAGCGCGGCAAAGTTGTTGTAATAAGATTTCTCTAAGAAAAAACGCGTGACATTTTGCCCGCAAAATGCCACGGCTTCACACTCCCTCACCCCCGTGAGGGGGTGTGAGACTCTGTCCATTTCTTTACTTTCCGTCTGCCAGTCAAAAGTCAAACTACTCGCTCGTTTTGTCGATTTTGTGTTGAAGTTACGTAACTATCTCTCACTAGATGTCGCTAAGTACAGGATGCAACAGGGTCGAACTCAGAACTTCATACTTTTGAAGCAGATATCTTCAACCGATTGCGCTGCAATTTTGCATGTATTTGTAAATCTCGTGACAATGCAATAATATAATGACATGGAGCTGATCTGATGAGGGAGCTGGAAGGTGGCCATAGGAACTTAGCTTTAAAACAATACAACCCCTTCGAGTTTGGGTTCGTTTGATTTGTATCGACGAGTACTTTTATCCTATATGGTAGTCTGCGTCTGATGATGGAATTGGAAGGTGGCCATAGGAATATCGTAATACAATAAGATAACCCTAACGTGTTTGCAGTTTTCGGAAACGTCTTGATGAGAATTAATAATAAAGTTATATACTGAGCTATAAAAGCTTGTTATGAAAAAATGTTTTTATTGAAAACTTGTTAAATACTATGTTTCTTTCGTAAGACGTATTTTCGATTAGTGTGCAGGCAGTGGAAAATGGCTGCATGTTGTTAGTTTCGCATGCAGCACGTTGGCAAGTAAACTCAGGTAATATAAATGTAAATTCACTAAAAAGAAACGCAGCCGGGTGCCATTGCCAATTGTGCTAGCAACTTGCAACACGGCATCCATATTTTACTGTGAAAAAAATGCTATTTTCTATACATTGCTACTGTGGAGACTGGTACATGCGGGCCGATGGAATTATCTAGTCTCTATCTAGTAGTTCTAGCTGAACTGTAAGGGCCCAGCAAGGTCATCCTGGGTCCATGGGTTGATGCGAAAGCATATTACCAGGGCCCCTGGGATCAAGCTAAAGAAGGAACGGAGTAGGTTGTTTAGTCGATAAGAGTCAAACACTGTTTCCTGCTTCACGGGATTCATTGGATGATTTTTACCTACCATAAAAAGGTTCCTTTTTTAAGAAAGAAGTATAGTCATAATTGCGTAGCATATTAATAGTTTGTGTGTATGTATATTTCTTCACGTTCAAACGAATTTAGAAGAAAATTGGCAAAGGAGTGCAGTTTTTATCCTGGCAGTTTATTCTCCTGGGACAATGTTCTGCTTTCTCGCAGGGGAAGCTAGTGGCAGAAGCCAGTTGAAAACTAAGCACCAAATATAACGTTGGATAACACCTTACACGTGTCTGAGAAAATTTAACGAGCTAAAACTGACGTAAGTATCTTGAAACGTTATCTGAAATTCCTATGGTGAATCAATACCCTTGCTTTGCTACCTGTAAATATTATTAATATAAAGCTAGAACTACACTAGATCGACGCAAACGTAGCACACGCCTGATTTGTACGTAGAATGACGTTGTGTGGCGTGAATCTAATGTAGTTCTACAAAACGTCTAGTTACTATGATCTATGCTAGGAATACTTTGTTGTCCAACGGTAATGTGTAAAATTAATTGATTTTAGTCTATATTTGTCAAAGTTAACCAACCTGCCTATAAAATTGCGGGTAAATAAAACGTGTTCTATTACTCAAAGTAAACATATAAAAGACGAGAGCGGGAAACGAATTGACGTAAGTTTAGGGTACCCTGACACGGCCAGGTTAGAAGACCTTTGTTTTTTTTTTAAGACACAATTCTTTCAAAAATAATTCTACTGTAGCAACCTTATTTTTCCTATATCGATCAATCTGAATTGATATAGTCAAAATCTAAATGAACTCGAGCAATGTCACTGACAAACGCTAAGAAGGTTATAAAACAAAATTTGACAGACATGATGTTATCAAAGCAGGAAAGAAAATCAAATCAAAACCGTTACCTTCAGACATTTCAGCAAAAGTATAACCATTTGAATTTAGAACAAAAGTAAAACTGAGAGAAAGCTATTGGTTAAGACAAGAATCCAGTTATGAGGGAAAATCTAATAATAGAAAGGAAAATAACGTTTAAGTGCTATTTGCACAATGTTGGTAATGAAAGACAAACAAAGAGTTCCTAGGACTAGCTCACACAAGCGGTTAGTCCTGTAAGTATCACAGAGAAAGTTAAAAACTCGTTTGTTTAGCAAAAATCACAAACGCTATCTCCATACTAATTTTATAAATGGAAAAGTCTATTTGTTTGCCCGTCTTTCACGACAAAACGGAGCGACGAATTGACGTGATTTTTTAAGTGGAGATAGTTGAAGCGATGGAGAGTGACTTAGGCTGCACTGCTGGGGCTCAGGCCTCCTCTCTAAGAGAGAAAATGGGCAGTAATCCACTACGTGGGCCCAGTGCGGATTGGTGAAGGTCACATGTCTTCGAATTTTTGATTCTAGGACATGCCGGTTTCTTCACGATGTTTTCCTTCACCGTTTTGAGAGCAGTGGTGATGAAACAAAAATCACAAAGTAATGTGCCTGGCTAAGTTTGAACCAGAGTCGTACAATTCGTAAGCCGGGGCCATTACCACTCGGCCATCACCCAAATCATCGACGGTGCGCACTGTTCCCGCGCGCCTCAAGGAGTTGTCAGCAAACTGTAGGGACCCTACAGGGTCGAAGCCTCCTGGAGCCGAGGGTTGGTGCGAAAGCGTTATACCGGGGCTCTGGGAATAAGGCAAGGGAGGAACGGAGTAGGTTGATTAATCAGTAAGAGTCTGCCACTGTATCCCGCTCCGCACAAGAGCGGGATTCGTCATTAGATGATTTTTACCTACCATAAAAAAAACTGTTACAGGTACTAATTTTTATTCAACATACGTATCCGTAAGTATATACATATGTACATATAATAAAGATACCACACGTTCCCTCTCAAGATGTTAATACCGGTGACATCTCCCTTTCAATCACAAAGTTGATTGAAAACAAACACCTGTCTACAAAACAAAATACGGTTTCTACAGAGTTTTCTTATTTCCAAGTTTATTTTTAATTTTATGATTTAAGTTCTATTTTTGTTTTGTTTTGAAGCTGTACAAACACCTGATGAATATTCTGGACAAATTAAAAGATATGAACTTTTGCCAGCAAATTCGTTCTTCTTTATTTTTTTTTTTAGATATTAATTTCGGAGAAGACTTTGAAAGTGAGTCAGATTTTGAGATAATTTGGACATTTTTCCTTTTTTGAAGTCCGTTAAAACTTTCTGGAGGTGAAGAGGAAAGGCAAGCGGATGTTTTCTACTACGAAACAGTGTTAGCGAAAGAAATGAACGCATGAGTCAGGGAACGTATATCCTCACGCTCCATCCACTGAAACCCTTTTTTATGGTTTGAAAAATCATCTTATGACAAATCCTGCCCTTGGGCGGAGCTTGAAACAGTGTCAGACTCATACTGACTAAACGACCGACCCCGTTTCTTCTTAGCCTTCATATCGGGGTCGGACCTTCCTTTTAGTAATCGCACCGGGACCCCAAAAGGGTTCGACCACGCAGTTGGGTCTCTACATTTGCTGACAACTCCTTGAGGCGCGCGGTAACAGAGCAAGCAGTCGACAACTTGGCTTGGTCCGGACTGTTACCAGACGACTGGACGGCGAGCTACCAATTGCTCACCGTGCGGCATGCTAGCGCCTACGGTGGCCGGAAATCGGGATCCGAATCCCGGCAGCGTTTGCAGAGTGAGCGCTGTTGCCCTATGCGGTCGGCCTCCTCGTTGCTAGTATTACTGCTTCGCAAAAGGAGACGACCGCCTGCCACACCCCAAAATTTGGTCACCGGTTCATCCGGACGACTAAGAGGTTGACCTGCTCTCGCACTGTACGCTGGCGCCTAATGCCTACTATGATCTGTAATGACCAGTGTTTCACTTAGTGTCGGTGATATCCAACTTGTAACTTTATTAATATTTTTAGTAAATAATACAACACGGTATAAAAAATATGGGAATCGATTCAGTTTACTGGTTCTGAACCAACTATCTTCAATTTTCGCATATACCAATAATAATGATGTATAATTTTACTTTAACATCAAGACTTAACAATCAACTCTGCACAAACAACATTAAGTAAACCAACTCACTTTAGTAATTAAAGTTTATACTCCACTTACGCCGATATCTACCAGACACTTAATCGGATTTTCATCGATATAGCGAATCACTTAACATTTATGTATCTACTAGCCTTCTGCCAGAGCTTCGCCCGCGCGAGAGTAGGGTTCTCCATACGAACTTTAAACCATTACATCCCTTAAGAAGCTGATTTAAAAAAAAAATCCTTTCTTATTGTTCACCCTCGTTTTAAAACGAAGCCTTTTGCAAAATTTCACGCTCTTTGTTTCGGCTGTGCGTTGATGTCAGTCACTTTCAGTCACACACAGTCAATCACTTTACAAGTCAGTTTGCCTTTTAACGTAGTAAAGATACTTATATAACATAGCGTTGGCCTTATATTGTTCCCACTGCTAGGACTCAGGTCTCTTCTATAGAAGAAGGAATGGGCCGTAATCCAACACGCGAGCCTAGTGTGGGTTGGTGGTTTCGAGGTTATTGTTTCGATTTCCACCCAGGACAAATGTTTGTGTGAAGAGCTCAATTATTTGTTCTGTGTCAGAGTATAATTTATCGAAAATACGTAGGTATTTAGAAATATTTAAGTGTTTATCTGTTGTCTAGTACCCTTTGCTTAGCTTGGGACTAGGCGACGTTGTTTGACAGTTGTGGAATATATTATATACCTGCACTCTCCAATCTTCCTAGCTCGTCGTACTGGCGATACCGCAACGACTATAAAAAAAACTTTTATTGTTGGAAACAAAACAAATTTGCTGGTAGTTTCATTATCTAGCAGATTTGAGGGTGAAACATCGTATTTGTCCTCAGAACCCAGAGTGCTTAGGCCCCATCTAAATGGTGGCCAGTGGTAATTTAGAACAATCCGTAGTTGCAAAGGTCCCTTATCTAACCGGCAGTCTTCTGAAAAAATTGCATTAAAATCTTATTTACTTCTAAGAACTGTTTAGCTTTTTCACAGAGAAAATAAATATTTTTGACACGAAACTTAACAACTTGTAATTAAAAAGAACCTTTCCAGTACATTTACTTGTGTACTATCATATCTATATTCTGTTGTGTATATTATGTCATCATATCTATTAACATCCTCAAAGACAATTCAGTCTTCCCCGAACAATAAATCTTTCTTATATAAGTTTATGTAGCACATTTTTCCCGTGAGCCAAAATATACGAACTGTTGTCAGGTCAAAAACCTTATACTATAGTAAAAAAAATCAACTTCTTAATATACAACTGGACAAGTCTGAGTCTGAATCACGCACTGAGAGTTCTGTATAAACTTTCCGTATATATTTATTTCCGAATATAACTACGAATATGTAGTTTTCAGATTCTTGCTTCATGCCAAAAAGGATTCTAAGTCAACGGGAATAATTAATAAGAATACCCTATGAGTTTCGATTTTCTGGATAGTGGAGAAATATATGATTTTTTTAGACATAAACGGCAGTTTTTCTTTCGTTTACCCAAAAGTTTTATACACGAGACATAAGAGACCGCAGATTTGAGTGAATGGTCTTAATTTCAACTCTATATCTCCACGCGTTCCTGAGATAAAGAATCATGACAGAAAGACCGACAGACGGACAACAAAGGTTTACTTGTTTCCGTCCTATAAGGTTTCCGTCTTTTTCCTTTTGAGATACAGAACCCTGGACAAAAATCTCAATATATTTAATTTTTGAAGTCGATGTTTCTGGTTTTGTTTCTTCGTTATTTAACTTCACTCAGTTATTCCGCCTCAGGAGCTCGAGGTTCGAAGATCAACAAAATGGAAACAAGTACATGACTGAACAAGACCGAAATACCAACTTTAATACTCAAACAGAAAATATTTCTGAACATAGTAAAGTAATTAATTTTAGCTCACGTATGACTGGTATTATTACAACGATTAATGGCTTTCATAACTCTTTTAATTATTTTCAGAATTCCTGTAAAACATTAAGGAATTCAGGTGCCATTTTACATTAACGTCTCGTGTGGAAAGAATTTTAATGCGAGCGAACAAGAAAATTTCTCTGTTGTAATTTGAAGCACTCGTGTCTTTTTATTTTTATGACTATTGCAGTAGAATGGTTTTAATTTTAATTATAAATGTTAAATGGTACTGTTTTTTAAGTGTTATGCCGCGTACGTGTGCATCGTTGTTTATGTTGAGTTTAATCTCACTTACGCATGCAATGTACCAGTCGGTCCCATAATGAACTGGCCTGATATAGTTCTACGCGACATTTCGCTACATATTGTGTTGCATTAAATAGTACGTTTATCGTGTACTTAATATAAGAAACACGCATCGACATTAATTGCTTAGTCTTAGTTTAGTAGGCATTTGAACAACGAGAGTCGTGTATTTTTTCAATATGTCGAAAACTGAGTATCATAGTGTCATAAAGTTTCTGTTTAAAGAAGGTTAATCTCCTGGCCAAATAAAAGAACGATTGGATGGCGTGTATAAGGACTCTGCCCCCTCCTATAGCACAGTGAAAAAAGAGTTCCGAAACGGGAGAGAAACCGTCGAAGACATTGGCTACGACGGTCGACCTGTGGAAGTGCTCACTCCCGAAACGATTGCTCTTATTGAAGAGGAGGTTCTGAGTGACCGCCGTTTAAAGATTAGAGAGATTGCAGCTAGGCTTGGGCTCTCAAAAAGTACCGTTCATCATGCGATCCATGATCATCCTCACATGAAAAAAGTGAGTGCAAGATGGGTACCGAAACTTCTTTCAGCGGTACAGAGACAGGAAAGAGTGCGCTGCGCTTTGGAGTTTTTGGATCTTTGTGGCGAAAATTTAAAGACTGTGATTGAGCGGCTAGTGACTGGTGATGAAACTATGATCTTGTATTATGATCCACACAGCAAGCGCAAGTCAATGGAATAGCGTTATAAGAGTGAAAAGCCCCCTAGAAAGGCAAAGGTTCAACAATCGACTAAAAAACTGATGTGCACAATCTTTTGGGTTTTTCAAGGCATTTTGATGGTGGATTTTAAAGAACGTAATACAGTCGTGAAGGGCGAATATTATGCTTCTTTAATATATAAATTACGAGACAAGATAAAGAAAAAACGAAGAGGCAAGCTGTCTGAAGGTGTCCTTTTGCTTCATGACAACGCCCCTGTTCATACCGCTGGTGTTTCGAAGGATGCAGTTCGTCAATGCGGGTTCACAGAAGTGGAACATCCACCTTACAGTCCGGACATGGCCCCGTCCGACTATTATTTATTTCCAAATTTAAAGCGGGATTTAAGAGGAAGAAAATTTTCAAGCGATGAAGAGTTGCAGGCGGCTGTCTTCGATCATTTTGAGGATAAAAATTGTGATTATTTTTATAAAGGTTCAGAGATGTTGATTCACAGATGTCAGAAGTGTGTTAGTATTCATGATGATTATATTAAACAATAAAATTGGTTTCGTTTCATTTCCTTCATTACTTCATAGTTAGGCCAATTCATTATGGGACCGCCTACGTACGTCAGTGAGATTAAGTGAGAGTGCGAAAATATTTTTTTTTACACCACATTAAATCACTAAATTAATGTAGTGCAGATTAAAAGATCTAGAAATGTCACTAATGTTATTCATTAGTGACTTTTCAACATTTTTTAACATTTGATAGTACCGTATAGTACCTACGGTTGCAAAATACAATACAAAAATATACCTAAAAGCCGCAAACATCAATGATCAACATTTTATTCCAGTTAGGTAACCATGATTGTGATTGTAGTAAACTTTATTTAACTAAGTTTAATTTACACAAATAAAATATTTTTTTCTATACCAGCAATAACAAAAATTAAACAAAATGAAAGCCCACTTATTTATAAAAAAAAACATAATAAGACCTTACAAAAACAGTCTTTAGAACACTAAAAGGCCACGTTAACAAAACCTTGAATATGTAAGCACTAAATAAGGATTTCTGGTCCTAAGAGCCGCTTGTTGGAACCGTTCCAAGAGCAATAGATAATACACTCAAATATATACTCGATGCAATTTAGTTGAAATTTATAGATTTCCTAAGTGATTAGAAGCATCGTTAGTGGAATTAATATCATATTTTGAATAGATTGGTCCTTTTGGTGCAGAGTTAAGCCTACTGCTGAGCGATATTTAGAGCCATAATATTTCACTACTATAATTGAATCGTCGCATTGTTCGCAGGTCAATACCAGATTTTATGTAATGGGACTATCCGTTGGTCTATTTATTTATGTGTCTAATAATTTTTGTTTCCTTTAGCAATTAAATATTACTCTTAATTGGCAATTATCTAACGTTTGGCTTAACCGATTTTGATGTGGTTTTCAGAAAAATATTTATCACATTTACGAAAAAAAATATTGTTTTCATTGAATGATGGATCCGAATGGCGGAATGTATTTTTTTCTGCGACATAAACAGCCATATCTATTTTTTTGTTAACTTAAAAGTTCGATTTTTACTGCTACTACATCCCGGCGCACGGCAAATATCCACCCTTACGTTGTTGAGACACCTGCGGCCCGGACTAAGCGTTTTGCCTCGTCATTTATACCGCGTACATCAAGGGACTGGAACAGTATACCGGCTGCAGTCTTAGTGTGCCTTACCGTCAACGATTGCATCACTGCTTACCATCAGGTGGGATCGCAGTCAAGCACTAGTTTATAGCAATTAAAAAAAAATACTAGGAACTCCCCCCCCCCCACGCGAACGCCAGCGTTCGCACATATATTGCCTTTCTATTATGTATAAAATTATGATATTAAAAGGTGAAATTTCAGCTCGATACAACCCCGCGATCGCCTTTCTATTATGTATAAAATTATGATATTAAAAGGTGAAATTTCAGCTCGATACAACCCCGCGATCTCGAGATAAAGAGTCTTGACAAACAGACAGACGGAAACAGAGTGTTTGGAACAAAAAACTATACTGCAAAATAACCTTTATTTTGAAAATCAGTGTTTAATAACGAAGAAACCAATCTATTATTAGAGAAACATTGAATTTAGATTTAGATTTAGAAACACAGTTATTTAGCACTTTTTTTTTGTTTTCTTTTCACTACGAAGTCGTTAATATATTTTTTTTTATTAGATTTAATTAGTTCAGATCTGGAAAAAATTAAGTTGTATTCAAGTCTTTATCAAAAACTAAGATTAGTTTATGAAGAAAGCGATATATTCATGTAAGTAGTCATACTTGAAAGAAAAATGTTGTTTTAGCAGCTTGAGTAAAGAAATGTAGATTGCTGAAGCCTACGG
This sequence comes from Mythimna loreyi, assembly GCA_029852875.1. Lineage (NCBI taxonomy): Eukaryota > Metazoa > Arthropoda > Insecta > Lepidoptera > Noctuidae > Mythimna > Mythimna loreyi. The sequence goes on along the minus strand of CM056784.1, from coordinate 16,329,367 downwards.
GTTATGGAAATTAGTTTCAACGGATGTCAATCTAAAGGTTTTACTATAGAACTGAATTCAGCGGTTTTACAATTGAAAATATATCTACACTAATATAATAAAGAGGTAAAGTTTGTATTTTTGTTTGTAGGAGGTAATCTCTGGAACTACTGGTCCGATTGTAAAAATTTTTGCAACAACAGAAAGCTGCTTTGCTCCTGAGTGACATAGGCTATATTTTATGTACGCGGGCGAAGCCGCGGACAAAAGCTAGTATCTAATATATAAACCGCTTTCAGAAGCTACTTATTTATAAAGCCCACTGCTTTATAAATAAGTAGCTTCTGAAAGCGGTTTTGCTTATTCAAAAGTATAGATATATCACAAGGAAATATACCCCCGAACATAAAAAAAGTATTCTATGCCATATTTCAACATATGCCTCCAGCTGTGGCCATCGTATTTTCAACTGTTTAAGCATACACACACTCAGACATACTAAAAGTGTTCCTTAGGTTTTTCTTGCACCTACACTATCGCCATCTGAAGTTAGGCTCTGAGAATTTTAGCACTTGAAAACTCGTAAAAAAATAATTGTATTAAACAAATAAATGCAATTTGCAGTTGTTAATGCTGTTCAAAACTGTTATCGGCATAATTTTTTTTAAAACCTTTAGTTTTGTACGAGTTTTGAAGTGCTAAAATTCGTAGAACCTAACTTTAGACTCGCCATGATCCGACTGCCGTACTGTACTAGTGTGATTTCTACTCTAGACAAATGGACGCAAAAAGCATAAAAAATAAACGGGATTCACCACCACCATCGTTTCAAGGGTTCTGCTGAAACTGCAATATATGTATATCTATATAAAAATCAACGCCATTTTTCATTGTAATTTTATAACTCAAGAACGGGCTCGCCTATCCAAATAAAATGATCAGGCTTTGTTCGGACTATTAAGTACCTAAATGGTTTATGTGAAATTTGAACAAAATCAGTCGAGCGATTCATTCATTCATCACATTTTTCTGTTACCGGGAGCAAGCCGCGGGCAAAAGCTAGTTTAATATATAAACTACAATCGAACGACTAGTGAAAGACGATGCAAAACAAACTTGTAATCAAATCTTTAAAAGCAGGGTCCCGTTTGCATCGGAGGTTAAGAATTAATGGAAACAAAATTAGAGAATAAAGTTTAGTGTTATAGTTTCATATCTGTCAAGAAAAAAATATTACACCAATGGATATATGAAAGATCAAAGAACACTAACTGACTACGAAGCATCACGCAAGGAGTAGTAGAATCGCCGCCATTTAAAAAAATCTCATAAAAAAAATCCAACTGAACAAGCAAGGAACATGAGCTCCGCTATCGCGTCTCTCAAGTGTGTACCCGCACCCTACATGTCCGTATTTAGACCCATTTTATATTGCTCGGAAGACGAACGTGGGATTTGCCTATCGCAAGCAATCGCGGACTGTAAGCCACTTTAAGTATTTCTCTAAATCCGACCTCAGGGAATCTGCAAAATCTTTGTCCTTTTCAATGAAATTCAATTTCGTTGTATGTAAACATTTGTTTTATTTTCTGTGTTATCGCTTATTTGTTTCAGATATTTACCTTAGTCATGTTGGGTATTGTGTGCAGATTTTTTTTTGTTAAAGTAAAGCTTTGTAATAAGTAGCTACTACAGAGATAAAGTTGGTCGATAGGTGTGATACTTCTATTTGATTTCGGCCCAATTAATGTAGATATTTATACCAACTTGCACAGCGTAGCATCAGCGTTATACTGCTCTGACTGCTGGGACTCAGGCCTCAGGCCTCAGGCCTACTACTCAGGACTCAGGCCTACTGCTCTGACTGCTGGGACTCAGGGGCGAAATCTACCACGCAGGCCAAGTATGGTTTAGTCACGGTAATATTATCTATAGTTTGGTGGATATCATAATTATGTCTTCGAAGTTTTACTTCCAGGGTATTCGAAAAAAAAGAGTGGGCACTTAATAATTTATCAAGAATTTTCTCACCGTTATTCTTTACGATCTTCGTCTTTTAAATTTTCAGAAGGAAAACTCATCCATCTCTTCAGTGTCCCATTGGACTACCGACCTCATTACAATAGTAAGCGGCTTGTAAAGCACCGAACCAAACGTAAACCTAAAGTTTTACGATCGTCCATTTTATTGTGGCCATAAACGAGCAAGTCACAGCTTCGCGAATAAACAGAACGTTCAAGTGGTAATTGCATATGTGAGCAATACTGCCGTCTGAAGAGAAAGGGGCTCATCTGCAAAAGTTAATATTTAGCTAATCATCTTTTGCCTAGTTTTTACATAACTAGTTAAGACCTTGTTCTACTTTCAGTCTGCGGACCGCGAGCAATAGGTAGCTCGCTGTCTGCCCATCCGGTAATCGTCTGGACCGCCCAAGTCGTCGACGGTGCGCGCACTGTTCCCGCGCGCCTCAGGAAGTTGTAAGCTACTGTAGGGGCCCAGCAGGGTCGAAACCTTCTGAGGCCAAGGGTTGATGCGAAAGCGGACCACCGGGATCCTGACTATCTCCCACTCCGCCCAAGGGCGGGATTCGTCAATCGATGATTTTTGAGCGACTTCCTCAAGGCGTTGTCAGTAAACCGTGGGGGCCCAGCAGGACAGCTAAGCCTACTGGGGTCATGCATAATATTAAAGTGAATACTAGGGCCCTGGAATGGAAAGCAAAGAAAGAACGAGGTGGATAATCTCAGTGACCGTTCTATCAATCATGCCGACAAAGTGCAAAAAGTGGTAAAAAATGTGATATTTGGGTACCTCCTACACATAAAGTGAAAATTATGAAAATTCTTTTGAGCTTGATAGGTTGAACAGTTTTAAAAAAATACAAAAATAAATGTTCAAAAAATAATAATAAAAAGATAAAAAAGCTAATTTTGTAATTTAACCGTACATGCGAGCATTTTTCTTTACTTAGGCTACATATTTATTATCCAGAGCGTATCTTCTTTCAAATAAAAATACAAAAAAAATAAAATCGGTTCACGAATTCCAAAATTACCACCGGGTGCAGCGCCATCTCTCGGGAAAGTGGGTTAATAATTTATAAATGGCAAACTGGATTCTGTTACATGGTGAGAAATTTGACGGACGGGAATCTTCGGAACCCTACAGTGAGCGTGGCCCGACATGACCTTAGCCGGTTTTCATAACTTATATTTTGGTTAGTTGCGCCCCTTTTGCCAGCAGCGTACACGCCGTAACAGTCCTTAGGGAAACATTGCACGATTAGTTGGGTGGAGGATTATATCCATTGTAGTTCTTGAAATTGTTGTTAGTGATTTTCATTTGTTTATCGTTTTTGGTAAAATTTTGTGAGATAGAGTCTCGCTTATGGATGTACTTGGTAAATGGGTTTATTTGTGTTGTAAAGTTAACGTTTACGGTTCCTGGAGACGATACCAAAGGGAGATATTTAATAAAAAATGTTATTCAGTTGGATCTAAGGGTCAACGCTGCGCATGTGTGTAGTTTGCGGCGATACCCGAAATTCATGCCGATTTCGGGTACGGTATTATTACTTTTATCATCATCTTCTGCCTTTTTAATAGTCCCCATAGCTGGGACACAGGTCTCCTGTCTAGGGGAAGAAATGGTGATCCACCACGCGGGTGCAGTGTGGGTTAGTGGATGTCACACGTCTTTGAATTTTTAGTTCTCGGACATGCCGGTTTCCTCACGATGTTTTCCTTCACCGTTTTGAGAGCAACACCACGTTGAAATAAATTACACAAAGTAATGCGCTTGGCTGGGTTTCAACCTGCGACCTACAACTCGTAAGTTAGGGCCGGTATCACTCGCTGTTCTCACCTTATTACCTTCATAATGTTGGTAATTCAACTTAAACAGTGTAGTAATAACGATGGAAAACATTAATGTATTATTATGTAGCAAAATGGGGTACGAGGTACGTTTGTCCGCAACGGGTCCCAGCGCGGCGAGTCCGGGAGAATCTCATTACACCCGCAATGATACTCATAAACTGTATTTAGAAAGCTCATTGAACTTCAGTACCTCATGTTTAAAATTTACAAATATGGGTTCAAGAAAAAAACAATACTGAAATTGTCAATACATTGAAACAGTACAGGGACGTTATCAATTCTCACATGAACATGGAATCAAGTGCATGAAATAGGGGTGGAACATGATTAACCTGACAAAACCTATTACACAATTCATAAAGAAGGTTATTTTAAAGCGTCATGGACAATTTCAGGTTAATCGGTCCATAACTCTCAAAATAACAACTCTTTTAAAATAATCTACTCTCTGTAAAGTTGCCACTTTGTAGATGTCCGTTTCTACTTTGCTACCATCGGTATTATTATGTAGCAAAAAGGGGTACAAGGTGCGGTTGTCCGCAACGGGTCCCAGCGCGGTGAGCCCAGACGGAGCACTTTTGGCCCTAAGGGACAGAAACCTCACAAAATAATATTTATTTATTAAAACCTTAAGCCTTTGTAAACAACACCGTACAAAGGCGGACTTAATGCCTTAGGCATTTTGTACCAGTCGACATTAACCGTAGGGTCGCCTGCTAGGTCGAAGCCTCCTGGGGCCAAGGGTCGATGCGAAAGCGTAACACCAAGGCTCTGAGACTAATTCAAGGAAGGAACGGGGTAGGTTGTTTAGTCAGTAAGAGTCTGACACTGTTTCCCGCTCCGCACAAGGGAGGGATTCATCATTGGATAATTTTTACCTACCATAAAAAAAAAATAGTCGACATTAGGGTTATGCTGAAACACAATATAACAAGTGCAACTTAAGAAATATACAAACAAACAGGAAAGAAATATGTACAATTAAATAATCTACACTAATATAATAAAGAGGTAAAGTTTGTTTTTTTGTTTTTTTGTTTTTTTGTTTGTAGGGTAATCTCTGGAACTACTGGTCCGATTGGAAAAATTTAAGCAACAATAGAAAGCTGCTTTACTCCTGAGTGACATAGGCTATATTTTATGTACGCGGGCGAAGCTGCGGGCAAAAGCTAGTAACATATAATGCCGTACCTACGCAAAATACGCGCTTTAGTAGTGAAGTTACGAACACCGAAATACAATACAAAATATCATCATCATTTCAGCCGAAAAACGTCTACTGTTGGCTTGCCCAAAGACCTGTCCTGTGCGTCTTGCATCCATCAGATTCCAGCAACCCTGACCAGGTCATTGTTCCACCTTGTGGGCCTTCCAACGCTGCGACTTCCGGTACACGGTCGCCACTCCAGAAACTTTCGGCCCCATCGGCATCGGCCATCTGTTCTGCGCGCAACACAAAATATAGTAAATAGATATTGTGAGTGACTTTTGACATGGAAATATAATTAGTACAACCTAGCTTAGTAATATTACCTAGATAAGGGCAGCATAATTGCTTCTTGATCACAGTTCTTTGTTACGCCTTACTTCGACACATATAAAACTTAAATTACAAAACTTTGCCCAAAAAAGTTCAGAATCATCGTGCAATATGAACCAAATTGCCAATTTTTGCCGCTTCATGCTGTCATTTTTGTAAAAAGCGACATTATAGTATAAGCTAAGGCAGCGATACATCAAGCGGTGTCCGGCTTCGTCAGAGAATGCGGACCGAGTGAGGAGCTTAGGCGAGTGCTAAAGGGAACACGAAGTTTCAAACAAGAAAGCGGTGTTTTCGCCGGACACAACAAGCGTCCGCTACAGCATTTGCTCTTATCACCGCACATTCACCCCGGACAAGGCTTGAGAGGTCGGTTAACTGCCGGACGGGCGGTACGGCCCTCGACTACAAAACAGGACCCTTGTCAGAACTGATACATGGCTCCTAAAGATTAAAATGCTGTGTGCATTCGACAGCTCTGTTGTACTAATGGTGGTAGATTATAGGAAAGTAAGAAATATGAAAATAATCTATCTTTTTAACTCCATCCTCCATCAAACGTAGTGCTTAACAATCATAGATATATCAAGACATATCTACGTTAACAACGATCACATCTGATGGTAAGCAGTAATACAAACATTGATGGTGAGATGCACTAGATTAAGAACCAAGTCACTCTAGCCTTGGTGACACCTAAATTATAATCGGACGGGAAGACTTCAGCAGTCAAATTGTTCTTGTGCGATCTGCTAACTTTTAGAATAGAATAAACTTTATAATAAACCGAAAAGTAACACAACTTATACATAAACTTAAATGTATGGGTACAATTAAATAGCAGTCTTAACGCTGATAGTGATAGCTACCAGACAACCTTTGGATGGATCGGAAAATTTAAAATAATACAGAGGATAGTCTGCTGTATACTAATAATTAATTGGTCTATTTAAAAGCAAATATATTATAAATTACAATCATTCACAAAGAGACGACTGTATCGCTGCAACACTACTATATTACAGCTTCTTTGACACGCCGTAAAAGCCTCTCACTAACGAAAAAATCGGATATTTCTAAAGCCAAAGGCATTACAGATAATTTTAAGGCAACTTTTGTAACAAAAGTTCAATAACTTATTATTATTATTAAATCCGCCACTAATTATTTTTCTGCTTATAAAGAAAATATTAAAAAAGGATAACTGCTTCACTGAACCACTGAGTCATTTTTTTATACAGGAAAAACAGATCAAAATTGTATAATACCTACATACGTTTTTTATTCCACTTTTTACTACCAAGTTGTAAATATAAAGCGGCGTATCGTATGTGAGACGTAAAATGAAAACGGTTTTAGTAAACTTTTGTGCTCAAATGTACCTCTGTCATTTTCAATTTTATTGTCGAAGGTTTGAATGTATTAAATTGTTTCAACGACAGTTTACAAACTTGTTTGCGAATAGGAATGGTACAATCGGCGAGAAAATGCAATTTTCCATTTATTGTTTGGTCTTTTACAAAAACTGCTATAAATCAGGCTATTGAATTTCAAAACTACTAGTTAGGTTTTTATTGAGTTTCTTTATGGTACCTTGTTCTTTCATCTCTTTATTTACAAATTACTGTTATTTTTTTTTATTTTTAGTTTAGAGTAGTTTAGAAGTAGTTAGTCGTAGTAACTTTTGATTTTTATCGTAGTTAAGTTTTTATTAAAATATAATAATGACTCCCCCCCCCTAAAATACTTAACTAACATAAATTATCTTAATTAAGAGAACTAAAAGATAATTTGACTACCAATTTTTTAGTATACGGTATTTATTCATACTGTTTTTAATAAATGAAAGACAAATTACTACTATTTAGTTAAATATTTTTTTAAATAAATAAAATATTTACATTTTGACTGCGTCAATATTCTAGCATAAAAAAATTGTCTTAAACTGTCTAAATAAAATTTAAAAACTGTTTAAAATTTCAAATCGAAACATTATCTTAAAATCTAGCTTTTATCTATTACGGTGAACAGCCCTTAAAGGCTATTTAAACTTGATCGTCATTTACTAGAACTAAAACATTAAAAGCATCAGACAATCTTATTATACAGCAGACAGAAGTACATTTAGAGCATAAACGAATGGATTTTCTGAGGGTTAGCTAAAATATTTTGATAATAAGGTCAAAAAGGGTCGCCTTTTGAGTTAGTTCAGTTTATCTATATAATTATTTAGATCATTATTATCAAGCTTTTCAAAAGCCTCAATATTTGGACATGATATTAAATCGCATCTAATTCTATTGTGAATGCGAAGATATGGTTCAATTTTCAACTATTGTTAAAATACTATGACTTGAATACCTCATACAACAGGCAGTTTGTTATCCAACACAGTTTTTTTTTTAAATTGCTATAAACTAGTGCTCGACTGCGATCCCTCCTGATGGTAAGCAGTGATGCAATCATTAATGACAGACAAGGCGCACAAGACAATTAAAAGCCTATTCACTCTAGCCTTGAAGACACCCAAAATGATGTCTAAAAGACTGCAGCCGGCAAACTGCTCCAGTCCCTCGATGTACGTGGTAAAAACGATGAGGCAGAACGTTTAGACCGTAGATGTCTCAACAACGTAAGGGTGGATATTTGCCGTATATTGGTACCGTATGGTGCCGATGGTAAAATTGAGATGGCGGAATAAAATCGTGCAATTCTCTCGCACACTCACCAAAATGCATCTTGTAGAGGTTAGGGCTTCTGTAATAATTTTAGGTCAATGAAAATTGTGAGCGAAGAGAGCTTAATATATAATACCATTTTAATTAGTTAACTATTTTAAAACTATGCCGTTCTTATAATATTATAACTAGTTGTGCTTAATTAGAACAAAATCTCTGTATAACGCATTATTATGTTTAGTAATTTTCAATTATACGAAACGTACGTCGAAATGCTAGTTACTTATCTAAAGTCACACTCACAAATATTATAAATAGGTATTCGCGAAAAAACCTACTAATCTAACAGATTTTTCAGTAAATGATAGTAATTTTAATAAAGTTTTAACTTGCCCAATACTTAAAGTCTAAATAATTTTGACTGTAACATATACGTTATGAAATACATTATTTTGTTACCCACAATTGTGCTTGACTGTACCAACTCAAAAACATCAATTGTTTCCAAATCAAATAATTGAATTTATATTTCAATTGGAAACATATAAAATAGTTGAATTATCAAAACAATGTTTCAGCGTATTCGTAATGCCATTTGCATTTTTATATATTTCAGCTCGGCGTCAGTGAAAACGAAAATGACATTATGTACACGTTAGTTCAAATAAACGTTAACACAAAAAAAAAACAAGTTTACGAATAAAAGTAAGTACATTTTTCATTGAATTTCTTTGTCAAGAGCTTATGAGAAAGGAAAGGCTGTATCAACAAATTTTAAATTGGTTTTTATAAGTTGAGATTCACCTCTTTTTATTGGCTCAGAGTGTAAATATTTATGGACGCTTATACGTTTTTTATGCATGCGAATACGGTACTCTACTTGGAGCTAATAAGCTCAAATATTGGAAAATGAAAGCGGAGAGTCTAACTTGATTTGTTTGTTTTTTTTTTTGTTCAGTATATTACTTTCTATGATAAGTCATCAACATCGTTATCATTTCACAAAAAAAAAAAATCTACATACAAAGCTCCCACAACTATGTACCGTAACGTACACCATAACGACCGGTAGAAGTTGTCAGCAAAACTGTAGGAAATTTACAAAAAGGTCGAAGCCTAATCAGGGGCCCAGGGTCTCTTTCTGAAAGAAAAGCTTGACCCCTGAGCAAAAGGCAAAGAAGGAACGAGGTGGGGTGTTTAACCAGTAAGAGTCTAACACTGTTTTCCCGCTTCGCCCAAGAGAGGGATTCGTCATTGGATGATTTTTGCCGACCATAAGAAAAAGCCGTAACGACCGGTACATCATTGTGTCTTCCATCCATTACATTTCCGTGACCCTCACCAAGTCCGATCCAGGTCCATAACAAATATTTAGTTATAAATATTTACGTATAATTTATTAACCCGCAGTGCGCTAGCTTGACTCGTACTAGCCCGGTTTTTTTTTCAGTGTCTAAAACAAAATTATTATGCAATCTACACTAATATAATGAAGAGGTAAAGTTTGTTTTTTTGTTTGTAGGGAGTAATCTCTGGAGCTACTGGTCCGATTGAGAAAATTTTAGCAACAATAGAAAGCTGCTTTACTCCTGAGTGACATAGGCTATATTTTATGTACGCGGGCGAAGCCGCTGACAAAAGCTAGTGTTGAATAATTTAATATAGGTATGCGATCTATTATTATACGATTCTATTATATAATTTTGATTGTATGTATTTTAACTTTTATTAATTAGTTATACATACTGTGTCTGGAAGAAATTTGATTAGAAATAAGCAGTACCTTTGTACTCTACTATCTGCATTTGTTTCTTTTGTTTTTGTTTTTATGTGTATATAAATAATTAAATACAAAAATAAAAAATATTTTTTTCGAAAATTTTAAGTTATCTACCGCTCAATATACAATAGTAAAGAATAATACAGTTCTACTTTTTATTTAACACCATAATAAATAACAGCAATATTTTAAAATGACATCATATAATCAAGTTAAAATCTGTTAATTCAAATTGATTGCCCGGTCATTTATATTAAGCAAATAAATGCAATCAAAATTAAGCCTATCGTTTAAATACAACTAAAATATATTCTCTTTGAAATTATAACATGTTATAACAATAACTCTAGCTTCTACTAAAATCTTGAAGCTGTTTATTTTAGACTCCATCGTTCAAAAGGCTGCGAAATTAATGTAGGAGCATTAAACTCCACCAAGACTTACTAGGAGTGGTTAAGACCGCAAATATAAATAATTATTATCATTTATTTCTCGTAGTCTGGTAATATTATTATTTATTTGTTGAGACAGGAGATATAAAGTATAACATTACTTGACAGCTTGCTACAAAAGCTAGGAGTTAGTTCGAGGAATCATTTCTTATGGGAGTTAGTTGTGACTAATGCGTCTAAAAAGACATTTAGAAAATAATGTCGGTTAAACGTGAATTTCATGCGATACTATTATTCCCCGACGAGTTTTTTATAAACAATGGCTACAACCTACAGATTCATCACAGAGCATTAGATCAGGAGACAAATTTTCACATTTACTAACTCCTCTTTCTTTAGACGAAGCGAGATGAAGTGCCAGACATTTACTAACTAAAACCCACCTGTGTCTATGCTGCCAGTCTCAAGAATATGACAGCGATATGAAGAAATTTATTGACGTCATATTTTAAAGAAGAGTTTTTTGTTTTAAGTATAGCAATAGTTTGGAAGTATTTAAAAACTTGACTCACTACGAATAATAAACCTTAAAACTAACAGTCTTTTCCAGCATATTCTCAACAGCAGCAGTTCACAAAAACTAATAACAAGACGCTGTTAAAACTACAACTTTAACACTTTGGGGTCAGAAAAGAACAATAAATACTAAGTATGCAATTCCGTCGCTATCCGTGCGGGCTTAGGGTCCTTTTCCATAAGAGATGTGCGAGGCACACAGCTAGCGAAGCGAGGAAAAATGCACCAATGGTCCAAAAATCAAGAAAAGGCAGAGAAGGGTCATCAACTGTGGCTGTATCTCTGCTTATAAAAAAGCGAGAAAATTTAATGGCGGCTCCAAATTCACGCCATAAATATTAGATTACACGCATTTATATAAAAGCTTCAGTAAAAACAATAGGTACAGCATCGCTACACATCTTCGCACCGCTTAGCTCGCACATCTCCGGTAGATAAGCACCCGTGTTCCGTTGAGCCGGGTGTTCGAGTGAACAGCTTGATGTGCGCCAAATGTGTCGCATTAGGAACATTAGATGCTCAGTGGGCAAATTAGCGGTCACACGAGACAGCTGCCGGGGACAGGAGACAATAATGGTGACGGCGCAGATACGAGAGGGTAATTGAGACTATTGTTAAGCTGGGGTTAAAATGTTAAGGAAATTCGTCGCATCTGTACCTAAGATCTCTACTCAAATTAAGTTATTCTTTGAGTACTTTCAAGATTTCCTCACTGTCATAAGTTATCAATTTTTTATTCATGAAACATTTTTTTTTCTCAAAATACCTTCCTGTAAAAGAAAATAGGTGTGCCGACACAGTGTCATCTTAGGGCTTGATGGAATAATAAACCAGTACGCCTCATCATCAGCGATTGCACCACTGCTTATTACCAGGTGGAATTGCAGTCAAGCACTAATTTTTTTTTTTTTTTTATAGTTCGTTTTTTAATTCTAGACTACGATTTGACAACTCAGAATGTCACACTCTAGAAATATGTTCTTAATTTTCTGGAGTTTGACATTTTAAGTTGTCAAATCATAGTCTAGGATTAAACAAAAGTCAGTCAAGAGCGTATCGGGCCACGTTCAGTGTAGGGTTCCGTAGTTTCCCGTCCATCACAAATTTCTCACAATGTAACAGAGCCTAGTAGCCCATGTAAAAATTAATAACCCAATTTCCCGAGAGATGGCGCTGTACCCGGTATTAATTTTAATTTGTGTGAACCAATTTTTTTATTTTTGTATTTTTATTTGAAAGACGATACGCTCAGGTTAATGAAATATATAAAAAAGTTAAAAAAAAAAATGCTTACATGTACGGTTAAATTATAAAATTAGTTTCAGAACGTTTTTTTTTTAATTTTTCAAAAACTGTTCATCCTATCAAGTTCAAAATAATTTTTCTAGAAAGTTTACTTAAAGTTCTACTTTTGAGATTTTTTTCATATTTTTTAAAGTTATAGTTCAAAAGTTAGAGGGGGGCCCCCCTCTAACTTTTAACGCCTTATTTTTAACATTCGGAGCGGTTATTTCCGAAAATATTTACATACCTATCCAACAATATATCACATGTTATGATAGAAAAGAAAAAAAATCTCTTTTCACTTTACGTGTAGGGGAAGTACCCTAATAAAACATTTTTTACCACTTTTTGTTTAGCGACGAGGTAAGAGCGGGCTCGGTGTGCACTCACCCTGCCATCGGGCAGGCGGGAGGAAGAGTTCCTCCTCCTTCTGCCACCGCTAGACTCGTAGCCCCAAAGATTGTCCAAGGTCATGTTTCTGACTTTCGATGGGGGTCGAGGGCCTTGGCTTAACCGCCCGGGCCGCGAGGAAGACAACCTCTATAAAAAATCACCCCAAACCTCCAAGCGGCGGCGCACCGTGAGGGAGGTTGTAAGCTTGACTAATGGGTAGCTTAATTAGTCCCTAGTGCGGACCACTTAATTTGAGCCGGTACAAATTGTTATATACTCGTGGGAACAGCATGAACAGCAAATTTTTCTCAAAAAACTTTCTGGAGAGTGACGAGCGGTCGGAGTCCGACGCTGCGTCCAGAAGGAGCTCAGGCTCGGAGTTGGAGGAGGAGTTGGTGGGCAACTCCGGAAGGGACTCGCGTTCCTTCCGGAAGCGCACCAAATCGGAGGACGGGCAATCGTCCTCCGATAATGAGAAGGGTTCGGCCCCAAAGATCCCCACCGGCAGTCGCGGTGGGGCCCAAAGCCGAGGTAGAGGCAGGGGCAAAGTCAGCCCCAGCCCCAGCCTGAGGCAGGGAACCAGCTGCTGACGCTGGTACAGTCGGAACTGGCTGCCTTCCGGCAGCAGCTGCAGCAGCAGCAGCAGCAGTTCCAGCTGCAGATCCAGCGGCAGCTGTCCCTGCTGGAGGGCATAGTCTTGCGCCCTCCACTGGCGACCTCCGGCCAGCGCCAAGCGGCAACTTATGCCGCTGCCGCTGCGGCCACGGCTGCTGCGCCCAAGGCGGGCCCGTTGGGGCAAGCCGGGCGCAGGGCCTCAGCGCCGGAGCCTGCGAGGCCAGCCCCGGTGGCTGGGCAGCGTCGGGCGCGGGCCGCTCCTCCCACGAGGGGTGGTGTGGCGCCTGCTGCTGCCAGGCCAGCGGGAGCTCCTATCGCGGTGGCGGCGACTCAGTCGCGCCTGCCGCCTCCCCCGCCTCAAGAGCCATCGTCTGGCGCCGACTGGACGGTCGTCGGCGCCAAGAAAAGCGCGGGTAAGGCGCGCAGGGCGGCCAGGAAGCGTGCGAAGCGCCAAGAGCGCAGGAAGCGGGCCATGGCGGCGAGACTTCGCGCCCCGAAATCCGAGGCTGTAGTGATCACACTGCAGCCTGAAGCGGGAAAGAAGGGCGCGGATTATGACTCCGTCATGGCGAAGGCAAGGCGGGCGGTGGAGCCCCACCTTGACGAGCTCGGAGTGCCTGGGGGCTTCTGCATAAGGCAGACCCTAACGGGGGCCCGAATTCTGGAGGTCCCCGGCTCGGCCAGTGTCGCTGACATCCTGGCCGACAAAATTAGGGTGGCCCTCAGTGCGGAGGAGGCCCGAGTGTCCAGGCCCACCAAGTGCATCGACATGCGCATAATGGGCCTGGACGATTCAGTCAAGGTGGACGAGGTGGTGGCCGCCATCGTCAGGGTGGGCGGTTGCACGCCCGAACAGGTTCGGGCGGGCACCATCCGCGCTGACAGCACGGGCATGCGAGCCGTCACGGTTAGCTGCCCCGTGCCGGCGGCCAAGGCCATCACTGGCGAGGGCCGACGGCTTCTGGTGGGCTGGGTCTCCGCCCAGGTAAAACTGTTGGAGCCCAGACCTCTGCGGTGCTACCGCTGCCACGTGGGGCACCACGTGGGGGCCTTCTGTGCTGCGGAGGTGGATCGCAGTGACCACTGCTACCAATGCGGTAAGCCCGGTCACAGGTCTGCCGAGTGCCGGAATGCGCCGCACTGTTACGCATGTGCGGCGGCAGGCAAGCAGGCCGACCACCGGGCTGGGTGCAGGTCCTGCGACCCCCCGGCCAACGTGAAGGCCAAACTTCGTCGGCCCCCCACCAGCAACACCGCCGCAACCGCAGCCGCTTCCTCTGCCGCCGCCGCTGTTGCTGCCGTCGCCGCCGCAGCCACTGTGGCGGCACCCTCTCAGAGGGCTAGGGAGGAGACTATGGACTGCCAATAACGGCTCCATTACGTCTCCTCCAGGCGAATATCAACCACTGCGCCCCAGCTCAGGATCTGTTGCTCCAGAGCATGGCGCAGTGGTCGATAAACGTCGCCGTGGTCTCCGAGCCGCACTTTGTCTTGCCCAGGGCTGACTGGGTTCAGGACCTGAGCGGCTCGGTGACCCTTATCTCGTCGGCCGCCGCTGGTACCCCCGACCCTCGAGGCCGTCACGAAGGGTCGGGGTTGCGTGGCAGCACGGTTCGGGGACATTGCAGTGGTAGGCGTCTACCTGTCCCCGAACAGAACTCTCGCCGATCTTCACGACTCCCTCAGGGAGCTGAAGACCGTCGTCGCTGGGTATGGTACCCTCCCCGTGGTGGTTTGCGGGGACTTCAACGCCTGGAACATGCCTTGGGGTTCCCGGCTCACGAACCAGCGGGGTCGGTTGGTGGAGGACTGGGCTCTGGAAACAGGCCTGGTCGTCCTAAACCGGGGTTCTGTCCCCACGTGTGTGCGGGTGCAGGGTGAGTCCGTGGTGGACATTTCGTTCGCCAGCCCCGCTCTGACACCGCGTGTAGTTAACTGGCGCGTCATGGAGGGGGTGGAGACATACTCGGACCACCGGTATATCCGGTTTGACGTCTCCGCCCAGACCTCGACCGCGCCGGTCCGACAGACCCCATGTGGTCCGCGTTGGGCGCTGAGGCAGCTGGAACGGGAGCTCTTCCTGGAAGCCGCGGCGGTGCAGGCCTGGGTGCAAGCAACCGGTCAGGCCTGCCGACATCGACGTCGAGGCGGAGTGGTTCCGGGAGGCCTTGTCGCAAATTTGCGACGCGGCAATGCCCCGTCTCCGCCCAGGACGCGCCCGACGCCAGGTGTACTGGTGGTCGCCAGAGCTTGCGACGCTGCGCGCCGCATGCAATGCTGCGCGGCACCGGTATACCAGACACCGCAGGCGCCGCTTCCGCCCGCCGGGTGCGGAGGCCGTAGAGGCGGAGCTGTATGAGGGATACAGGGTGGCAAGGCGCACCCTCCGATCGGAGATAAAGCGGGCCAAAGATGAGGCCTGCAAAGCGTGGCTGGGGACGCTCAACGCTGATCCGTGGGGACGCCCATACAAGTTGGTGCGAGAGAAACTCCGCCCATGGGCTCCCCCGTTGACGCAGAGTCTCCGGCCACAGATCGTGGAGGGTATGGTGAGCGCTCTGTTCCCTGCGCGGGGGGACCACTCCCCCCCGCCCATGGCTCCGCCACCAGCGGTGTCTGACGCGGACCACGTCAGCGATGACGGTACCAATACTCCGGAAGTGACCGAGGGGGAGATGAGAGTGGCGGTACGCAGGATGGGTGCGAAGAATACCGCCCCAGGACCCGACGGCTTGCCTGGAAAGGCTTGGGTCCTGGCCATGGAGGCTCTCGGGTCTCGATTGGGGGGGCTCTTTAGCGCATGTTTGGAGAGGGGCCAGTTCCCACTTCCCTGGAAGACGGGAAAACTGGTCCTCGTCGCGAAACCGGGGCGTCCTGCGGACTCTCCGTCCGCGTATCGGCCCATTGTGCTGCTTGACGAGGTGGGCAAGCTCTTTGAAAGAGTCATCGCCATACCGGACGACCAGGGGGTATACGGGGAGCCTAGGAACATAGGCCGGGCCCTCAGTTACCAGAACCGCTGGGCGGGTGTCAACAGGTGGGTACTCCTGCATGCTGACAAACAGGAAACTTGCTGGTTCCTGATCCTGGGCGTCCCGGAGGACATAATTCCGACCCTGATGGCAGCCGAACGCCGACTTGCAATTGGCGTGGGGTCGGTGTACATCAAGTTCCAGGGCGCCAACAGCAAATTTGGCGACACCCCTCGGAATTGGGACAAAGCCACCGGTAAGATTTTACCAGATATAACAGAGGGAGCTGCCCCCTCACCGAACAACGAAGTTGCATCGGCGGCCGGTCCTGTCGTAGAGGCAGAGCCGACCGATACCGCAGCAAGCGTGGCCGACGTCCCTGCGTCGGGCGCGGAGCCGGATGACATCATGCTGTCCCCGGTTTCGGGCCCGGGTGGGGATGCCTTCGAAGAAGGCGATATGCTTGCGTGGCTGCGACTGGACGAAGGGGGAGAGGGTTCTGCCAGTGATGGCGTCCCTTTCTGCCTGTAAAGTCGTGCAGGCTAACCTCCACCACAGTCAAACAGCGACGACCCAACTACGCAAGTGGCTGGAGGTACAACACACGGCCATTGCCCTGATCCAGGAGCCGTGGATTAGAGGTGGCCAGATACGAGGACTCTCCAATCTTGGTGGTAAGCTCCTTTTTACTACAGACCATGATCACCCCAGGGCGTGCATCTATGTCACAGGTAATCTAAAAGCACAGCTTCTAACTGACTTCTGTTGCAGAGACATCTCTGCAGTTAGACTGAACATGCAGCGAGACGCTACAGAGACGGCAATGATCTTCGCCTCGGCATACATGCCCGAAGGTGAGGACCCACCGCCCCATGACCTCGCCCGCCTGGTGACCCATTGCGAGGACGGCGGAGTCGAGATAGTGGTGGGAACTGACGCGAACGCACACCATCCACTATGGGGGATGGACTCGCACAACATGAGGGGTAAGGCTCTGGTCGACTACTTGTTTACAACTAACCTATCCCTACTAAATACAGGTTCCGAACCAACCTTCGTAACCAGACGCAGTCGTACAATAATTGACCTTACTCTGGCAACAGAGGGAGCGGCTGAACTGATCACTGGGTGGCATGTCTCCACAGAGGCTTCCTGCTCAGATCACAGGTGGATCCGCTTCGACATTCAGGTCTGTACCACACCTAGACTACCACGGCGGAATCCGCGCAACACGGATAGGGCAGCGTATACGCGCAGCCTGGCCACCAAACTTGCACCACTGGATGATCCGACCACAGTTACGGATATAACGCAAATTGACGCACGAGTGGACCTACTTACAGATTCACTGATAAGCAGCTACCATTCTGCCTGCCCAGAAACATTACCGCGCGACACACCGGGTAGACAACCCTGGTGGGGCCCGGATCTGGAACGCAAGCGAGGTAAGGTAAGAAAAGCTCTAAATAGGGCTATGAATACATGTAGGGATGTTGATTGGGATGCCTACTATACGGCTAAATCCAACTACAAAAAATGCATCAGGTTCAGGCGTACCGCAGGCTGGCGTAAGTTCTGTGATGGTATTGAATCCTGCCAACAAGCTAACAGGGTGAGAAAAGTTTTGGCTCGACAGGATACTCCTGAGCCTTCCACACTCCGTAAGTCAGACAACACACTAACCACGTCACCTGAAGAAGCTAGGCGCGTCTTAGTTGAGGCTCACTTCCCAGGCTGCGTCTTCACACAGGTAACCGACTGGTCAGATGTAACACAAACCCCGTCAGATGATGACAGGCTCTACGCACAGAGGATTATTACGCTGGAAAAACTACAATGGGCAATCCATAGCTTCCATCCTTTTAAGGCCCCTGGTCCGGACGGTGTGTTTCCAGCACTATTACAATGGGGGGGGACACCGTTGGCTTCAATTTTGTTGCCTTTATTGAGAGCGTGCCTGGTCTTTAGATACGTTCCCAAAGGATGGAGGGAAGTGAAAGTCATATTCATTCCGAAACCAGGTAAGAGTGATTATACAAACGCCAAATCCTACCGACCCATAAGTCTAACCTCTTTCCTCTTGAAAACAATGGAGAGGTTGTGTGAGAGGGAACTGCGAGATGGCGCTCTAAAAACAGTACCACTACATGGTAACCAACACGCATACAGCTCGGGTAAATCCACGGAGTCGGCTCTTCATCAGGTGGTAAGCCGGATAGAGGAGGACATAGACCAGAAAGGTATTTGCCTTGGCGTTTTTATAGACATCGAAGGAGCCTTCGACAAAACCAACTTCTCCAGCATAAGTGCCGCCCTCTCCAAGCATGGAGTAAATCAGGTATTAACTGACTGGATTACCAATATGCTAAGTAAACGTGTGGTTCGCCTTGAAGAAGACCAACAATTGGTCCTGATAGCCAGAGGCTGTCCGCAGGGAGGGGTACTATCGCCGCTACTGTGGAATCTAGTCATCAATGAGCTCATCACCATACTCAACGCGAATCGCTACTACACGATAGGGTATGCTGACGACCTGGCAATCCTTGTGTCAGGGAAAGTAACTAGCACTATCTGCAACCTTATGCAACAAGCACTGCGCATCGTGGAACGGTGGTGCGAGAAATATGAACTATCCGTGAACCCGTCTAAGACAGAGCTAGTAATGTTCACGCGTAAAAGAACATTAGGGCGTTTTAATCTACCTAAACTATTCAACACTGAACTTCAGTTGTCAAATGAGGTAAAGTACCTTGGGATAACCCTAGACAATAAGCTGAACTGGAGTGCTCACCTAGAGAATAAACTGAACAGGGCCTGCATCACCTTCTGGCAGTGCAGGAAAATGATAGGTAAGAGATGGGGCCTATCCCCTAAAATCATACTATGGCTATACAGCGCAGTAATTCGACCTATGATCACTTATGGCGCTGTGGTATGGTGGCCCCGCACCAGACTGGCCACAGCCGTAAACAAGCTACAACACATGCAAAGGCAGGCGTGCATGGCTGCCACGGGCTGCATGAGGACTACTCCAACTGCAGCCTTGGAGGCCATGCTAGGACTTCCACCTCTCCATCTGTTTATACAACAGGAGGCGACGATGGCGGCAGTTCGTCTTAAAACACTAGACCTCTGGGGTAAGAGTATAACACAACACACCGCTCTGCTAGAGGATCTCAATAATGAGCTCCCTATAACGAAAGCAGTTAACGATCGGATACCCAAGCAATTCATATTTGACAAAAAATACAAAATCCAACTGCACGAGGATCATCGCTGTGAGGGGCTGTGCCCTGCAGAGCTGAGGATCTTCACAGATGGATCCAAAACAGGTAAAGGCACGGGTGCGGGAGTCTTCTCAGAGGACCTCAACATTCATATAGCCACGCCATTGGGGGTTCATAACACGGTTTTCCAGGCTGAGTGCTTGGGTATTTCCCTGGCAGCCTTGGCCATTGCAACCAGGAAAGTTAAAGACCACTCAATACGCATACTTTCGGATAGCATGTCTGTCCTGCAAGCGCTGCAGAGTCACACAGTGAATTCTGGGCTAATATACGAGTGTCACCAACGCCTCAACCAGGTGGGTAAACACAATCATATAACCATTCAATGGATTAAAGGTCATAGCGGTTCCCGAGGCAATGATGCAGCGGATGAACTTGCCCGGAGGGGATCTAGCACGGATGTGATTGGGCCTGAGCCTATTGTGCCGCTCCCCTTTGGATATCTACGCAATCTGGTAAGAAAAAGAACCAGAAACTTACATCATCAACTATGGCTAGACCATAATGAATGCAGGCAGACCAAGGAGGCACTTCCCTCCATTGATGGCCGCTTTACCAAGCGGATCCTACGACTGACCAAGCCACAGCTACGTAAGGTAACGGCCGTTACGACGGGCCATGGGACCTTTAATAAGCATCTCTCTGTCCTAGGAGTTACAGACAGCCCACTGTGCAGAGCATGCATGGCGGAGGAAGAAACAGCAGCACATCTGCTCCTGGGCTGCCCAGCCGTCGCAGGATACAGGGCAAAGTACTTCGGAGACCCAGGTAACCTCAATGAAATGGTCAGTAATACCAAGGCCTTGCTGGCCTTCCTCGAGGAGCTGGGGTGGATCGAATGACCCATTTATCCCATTTATCCCACCCGTACGCAAAATACGCGCTTTAGTCGTGGAGTTGCGGACATCAGCCCGTTATACCATACCATACCATACCAAGAGTCATTGCAGACCGCCTCGTCAAGCACCTAACACTGAAGGGGCCCGATCTCGCGGACGACCAGTTCGGGTTTCGCAGGAGGCGCTCCACGGTGGACGCCATCATGCGCGTGCGAGCCCTCACGACGGGGGATGCGGTGTCCCGGGGCAGGTGTGTCTTGGCGGTGTCATTGGACATCGCCAACGCCTTTAATTCCCTGCCCTGGAGTTGCATTAGGACGGCACTCCGGTATCACCGGGTGCCCGACTACCTCTGTCGTACAATCGAGGCCTACCTGTCCGACAGGTATATAATCTACCCCGGTCACCAAGGAGATTGGAAACGGCGAGAGATGTCGTGCGGTGTCCCACAGGGATCGGTACTAGGACCGCCCTTGTGGAACATCGGGTACGACTACGTGCTGCGCGCCGACCTCCCCGTAGGGGTCAGCGTGGTCTGCTACGCAGACGACACGCTGGTCCTAGCGCAGGGAAGGTCGTACCAGGCGGCGGTCGAACTAGCGACACGCGGGGTTGCGACAGTCGTTGAGAGGATCCAGCAGTTGGGACTCAAGGTGGCACTGCACAAGTCCGAGGCCATGTGCTTTCACGGCCCTCGGAACGCGCCACCAACGGGTTCCCAACTAACGGTAGAAGGAGTTCACATCGGCGTCAGGTCGACGATGAAGTACCTAGGACTTGTCCTCGACAGCCGATGGAATTTCGAGGAGCACTTCCGACGTCTGGCCCCCAAACTCAATCGGACGGGGGCTGCTCTCAAGCGGCTCCTGCCGAACCTTGGGGGTCCAGACGCCTTCTGCCGGAGGCTCTACGCCGGCATCGTCCGGTCCATGGCCCTTTATGGGGCACCAGTGTGGGCGCCGACGCTGCGTAAACGCCCGGCGGCCCAGCTGAACGCCTGCCAGAGGGTCATGGCCATCCGGATGGTGCGGGGATACCGCACGGTGTCCCGCGAGGCGGCGAGCCTCCTTGCTGGCCTACCACCATGGGATTTGGAGGCAACAGTCCTTGCACACATGCACGACCAGCGCGTGGAGATGCAACGCCGGGGCGAAGATCCGCTGCCCGAACATGTCGAGGCGTGGCGGAAGGAGCTCCGGCGAGATCTCATGGTGAAGTGGAAACAGCGACTGTCGCAACCCAGCGCTGGGCACACCGTAATCTCAGCGGTAGTGCCCCTCTTTGAGGCGTGGCTGGATAGACCTCACGGCGTCCTCACTTTCCGCATGACGCAGGTTCTCACCGGACATGGGAAGTTCGGGAGATTCCTGCACCGGATTCGTGCGGAAGAGACGTCCGGGTGTCGCCACTGTGAGGCGAGCCCGGAGGACACGGTGGAGCACACGGTGGAGGTGTGCCCTGCTTGGGAAGAGCATCGCCGTGTCCTCGTGGGGGTGATCGGCGGCGGCGACCTCTCGCGCCGGGCCCTGGTTCAGGCCATGGTCCGCAGCGAAGAGGAATGGCAGGCGGTCGCCTCCTTCTGCGAAGCAGTAATGCTCGTAAAGGAGGAGGCCGACCGCATAAGGCAAAGGCAACGGCGTACTCGCCGTAGCCGTCGCCGCCGCGATCCTGCCGATATCCGGCCACCGTAGACACTGGCTCGCGGACGGTGAGCAATGGGTAGCTCGCCGTCCGGTCGTCTGTAAGACCGAGTCCTAGTCGTCAACGGCGCGCACCGTTCCCGCGCGCCTCAAGGAGTTGTCAGCAAACTGCAGGGGCCCTTCAGGGTCGAAGCCTCCTGGAGCCTAGAGGGTATGTGGAAATTGTAACCTCGACTCCAGAAATAAGGCAAGGAAGGTACGGGGTAGGTTTTTTAGTCAGTAAGAGTCTGACACTGGTCTCCCGCTCCGCCCAAGAGCGGGTTTCGTCATTGGATGATTTTCACCTACCATAAAAAAAAAAAAAAAACACTTTTTGTTTATGCACTTTGTAGTCATGGTTAATATACATATTGATACCAAATTTCAGCTTTCTAGTGCTAACGGTCGCCGAGATTATCCGCGGACGGACAGACAGACAGATAGACAGACATGGCGAAACTATAAAGGTTCCTTTTTGACTACGGAACCCTAAAAACGAACTATATATCAATAAACATAAATTAGTGCTTGCTTATGTTTATATTAAAAAAGTAGTTTCACCGACATATACGACGAATAGATTATGATTATGTTTATTGATGCTGAAATTTTCTGGAATGACAACCGTATACTGGACGCAGCATTAAAAGGTAAGATGAACTGATGAGCTAATTTGAGGGTGGCGAGAATACGATGGAATCAGGCAAAGCATTGCATGTCGAGAGAGAACTTTGCCTAGCAATGACTACAAATTTCAGCTGAAATTATAACAATAATGACGATAATTTGTGGCTTGGTCATCTTTATTATTTTTCTCTTTAGCATAGCATCAGTGTTATAATGTTCTCACGATATTTTCCTTCACCTTTTGAGAGCAGTGGTGATGAACTAAATTACACAAAGTAATGCGCCTGGCTAAGTTTGAACATGCAACCTGCAACTTGTAAATCGGGGCCGTTACCACTCGGCCACTACTGCTCTCTCTATTAATTCCACTGTTTCAGCACAACAAGTAAACAGAGACTCTTCAACAGAAAGCTGCAAAACTGGACCAATTTAAAGACTCCAGCCATGTTCTCGCCAATTTGTGTACGAAGCAAATAATAACATAAGTCAGTGATGAGTAGGTTTCGGTCTGCAGTACTTACCTAGCTTATAGGTTGCTAACCAAGACAAGTACTGCTAATGAAAGCTGTATAATCAAATACAAATACAAATCTTTTTATTCGTCAATGCAGGTGTACAATACAAGAGGTGCTAAGAGTTTTCAAATTTCGATGGAAAAAAAAATTGATGGGTTTATTTTTTTTATGGTGGAAAAAATCATCTTATGACCAATCCCGCCCTTAGGCGGAACGGGAAACAGTGTCAGACTCTTACTGACTAAATGACCCACTCCACTCCGCCTTAGCCCTCATACTGGGGTCAAACCTTACTTTCAGAAACCGTTGGGGGCCCCAGTAGCGTGAGGAAACCGGCACCAAAAATTAGAAGACATGTCACATCCATCAACCAGCACTGGGCCCGCGTGGTTGGATTACGGGTCATTCCTTCTTTTAGAGAAGAAGCCTAAGTCCCAGCAGTGGGATGATTTACGAAGGCTGATGATGATGTAGGTACTGTACTAGACATATTGTAAAGAAGTAAAATTTTAAAGTTTGCATGTTACTTTAGACCCGATAATCGGCTGTGTGTGACTACAGCAAATAATTCAACTTATTTGCATACTATACAAAAATATAAGCACTAAACATGGAAATTACAGAATTCCTTCTAATTCTATAATTCCTGGCGTACAAGCAACCAACAAGAACAAGAGCTGCTAATGAAGAAGGCTCTTGGGACAGACTAGTGATGCAGTGATGGTAATGTCTTGATGCTTCGAACAAAGTGGAAACATAATGATGATGTTAATGGTGTAGAGTGTCATTGTGTTTTGCTTATTTGCTACATGTATAGAAAGTAGTTATTCCTCTTATTCTATGGGAAAAACATGTTCGGAGCAATACAACCGAACAGCTAAGCACTTTTGCTTTCGTGCATTTTTATAAAACTAGCAAGCGTAATTATTAAAGTCAGTACGTATCCGGTCGCCGATCGCGTAACTCAAACTATATCAAAACCATTCAAACCATCTTTTTTTCTTTTCTATTCTTTTTAGGATTAATCAGCTTATCTTTCTTATTTATAACCACTTTTATCGACATCACATCACACCATAACCGTCATAACCAAAACCACAAAAATATCAACCAATGAAGTTGGTATTGTAAGTAAATATTAAGAAAGTTGGTATTGCGCAGACAGATACCAAATAATTACAAATATATTTAGTGGTACTGTAGTAATAACTTTACTATCTTAATTACTATCTATCCCGTAGAATTTGTAGATTAAAGTAAAATGTAGCCTATAAGAAGCGTTCAGCGATGATAGGTAGGTAGGTTTCTATAAGCGAAAAAAAATCATAAACGGGTCTAAATTTCTAAACAATTCTTTATGAGCCTTATATTCCTTACTTGTTTTTATCCGTGACTTTGCTCCCGGCAACAAAAAAATGTGTTAAATGAAAAACCGCTTGAACGATTTCGTACAAACTTCACATAAACCATCAACTAAATAGTCCGAACAAAGCCTAAATATTTGGTTTGGATAGGTGAACCCGTTCTTGAGTTATAAAATAACAATGAAAAATAGCATTGATTTTTATATAAATATATAAATAGATGTATGTACACAAAAAATAATCACGTTTGAAAAAGTAGGCATTTAACTTTTGCGCAGCATGTTTATTAAAAACAAAATTCTGTAAAGTTTTGGCCAGTCGCAATGAAAGCTGAAATTATGAAAACGCAAACCCGCATCCAAATGAGATTTAATTTTAAAGCACTCAGTTGCTCTGAACACATTAAATTATCTCACGAACTTTAAATTATTTTACATTATATTTACTATAATATTAATTTTATTAATACTTACTTACCCTTACTGGTTTTTATAAGCTGATAATTACTTTATGTATGTGATTTTTGTCTATATAAAGGGTGGATGGTAATTAGTGAACAATACTTAAACATGTAATTGTAATCTTGAAAAAAAAAAACAAATTTTTCTTGAAACTTGCGCGATGTCGACGACTTGACTTGGTTTATCATTTCGACAGAGACATAATTCGCCAGAGCCGTGGGCAAGGTTGTTATGGAACCGAGTGTTGACCACGTATAACAAACGACGTTTTACAATATACGCGACTAGTGGGAGTCACTTAGCATTCAGCCTGAAACGATAAATGTAACAAATTATGGTGGGGGTGAACTCGCGCAATTATCAGCACTAGTGCGAAAAATAGTGAATTGGGTGCCTAAACCTGTAGTGATAGTGGGAGCGGATTTACGAGTAACTTTATAGAAAAGAATTTTAACTGTTTTTTAGGTGGGCAAAAATCGTCCCATGACGAGTTCCGCTTTTGGGCGGAGAGGAAAACAGTCTCAGACTTTTACTGACTAAAAACCTCACCCCGTTTCTTCTTTGCCCTTCGCACTGGGGCCAAGCCTTCAGAAAGAGACCATAAACCCCAGGTAGCAATTTTAACTGTTTCAAGATTTGTACTAAGCAGATCGTTAAGAGATTTAAAATAAAACAGTTTAATACTGCAGTAAATCCTTATCGAGTCCGTGATGGCAACTAAATAATACAAAACATCGTCTTTTATCTGGAATCTTAGACAATGTGAGTGTGGAAGTTCCGCGGGAAGTGTATGGTGACCATTTATGTGGATGGTAGAGGACTTGTCCTGATTAGATATAACTGTTCAATATTTTTTTTATGGTAGGTAAAAATCATTCAATGACGAATCTCGCCCTGGCTAAACATCTTAGCCCATTACTACTTTGCTACATATACCAAGGCCCGAGCCTTCCATTCAGACGCGAACCCATGACCCCAGTTAGCTTCAGCAGAAGAGTTGAAGTTAGCAGAAGGATTGAAGCGAACTACAAACCGTAGGGTCACTTCATTTCGGTTTGCTGACAACTCCTTGAGGCGCGCGGGAGCAGTGCGCGCCGTCAACGATTGGACTTGGTCCGGACGGTTACCAAACGATTGGACTGTTCAATCGGAAAGCTTATTAGAATACGGTACTGAAAAAACCAGCACAGTACTTACGAGTCGGATTCGGAAATGCATGAATCCGTGGCTTATAAAACTGAAAACGCATAGGTGTTTTGTTTAATATTATTTCAGAATAAATTTTGACTACCTTTTAATTCCGGTTCACAAAAACCGGCCACTTATAGACAGGCGGATAAACGGATGCAAAGTGGAGGGAGGAAGGAGGAATAGGGTTCCGTTGCTTACTCTTAAGGTTCAGAACCCTACAAACACTATTCACATTAAAATTCCTTATAAATAAGTCTAAAGTACACAATCACGCTATGAAAGAATTACCTAAGTATTTTTTAAAAGAATTATTTTGCATCTTTTTTCTGACTGACTGACCTTTTGACAATGAAATTCAAAAGTGTATATTTTATATTTGAAATATACGCGTATGCTTTTGATTCGAAATATAAAGTTTATAAATGCTTAGATACTAACTTTTTATAGTCAAGCATCAACGAGATATAACCATCTCATTTGTCATGGTTATCAATATTAAAAGACTTAAAATAATAATATAAGACCAAATGATAGTGATAGATAATGTGCTCTCCCAAGTTAATAGGTAAAACCAAGACTGATAGATACCATTAATATGACGTAAAAACATTTTCTCGTCTGGCAATTTGACAAAGTAGGCTCTCGGCAACTGAAATGATGCCTAATGTACTTCCTTTGCGAACCCGCAGTCAAATGATGCGTAAAAGAAAATACCGAAAGCAAAATTGTAAGTGAAATATTTCAGGAATGGAAACTACCCACATTTACTTTGACATAAGTAGATACTGTCGCTTCGCAACATTAAAAAGCGATTGTCTCGTATATTGTTTGGTTCTTACAAATACATAAGCTCTGTCATAAATAAAGATAACAATCAAAGCTTTAGGAAGAAATCTTTTTGATTTTGATACCAATTTCCTGTATCGTACTTACGCCTACACATTTAACACAGAGTTTATAATGGTTTTTTTTGAGGTTAGGATGTTTTCAAACAACTTATTCTGGTGGGAGGTGAAGGTGGAACGGGAGGAAATTCTAGACTGTTACTGAATAAAACTCACCTTTGTTCCTGTAACTAAAAGAATACAGGTGAGTGGTATGTAGAGGGAGGGAATGTCAGACTTTTACTGACAAAAACCATCAGTGTTATTTCAGTTACCCCTTTAATTTCAATGCTATGGTAACTTTTTTTATTTACATAAAAGCGCTTGACTGTGAACCCATCTGATGGTATGCAGTGAAGCAATAGTAGATGATGAACTCCTTTGCAATTTCCCAGCCCTCGCAAGTATCGGCCCTAACTCGTCCACTAATTTCTTTTTCATAACTTTGAGGCGTCTCTCATCTGTAACTGTAGCTCGTCTTCCGAAAAAATGAAATTCCCTCTTATATAGAATCATTAAAAATAAACATAACTAAACTTAACTAACAAACATAACAATTATACCTTATTTACAAAATGCCTGCAGGCTACAGGCTGGATGTGCTTACAAATGGGTAGGTTTATCAAGCTGCATGTATTGCATAGAGCTCGATAAACAATTCTAATTAGCTCGCCTGATTGTCTATGTATTGTGATTGTCTATGTATCTGTATTTTTTGTTTTGTGATGAACGAATTTAGACCTAATCAACTGGACCGTCTGTCCAAAATAAACGTGAATCTACAACTTCGAGTGTAGAGTCTCCGATCTTATTAAGAGTGAATGTTAACCATAACTCTGGTTTTGTCCATGTTCATTTTAAGTTCCACTCTTTCGGAAGCTCTACTGAGGTCACAGATCATTGTACTGAGTAATCGTAAGAAGACTCAAAGTCACTGAAAGGGAAATGGAAAGAGTTATGATCGGAGTTTCCTTGTGTGATTGAATCAGAAATGAAGATATCTGCAGGAGAACCAAGGTTGCCGAGATAGCCCAAAGAATCGCCAAACTTAAGTGGCATTGGGCAGAGCACTTTGCACGCAGAACAAATGGTCGCTCGGGCCGAAAGGTTCTGGAGTGGCGACCGCGTACCGGAAGACATAGCTTTAAAAGCAACCGACAAGGTGGACCGATGACCTGGTCAGGGTTGCTGGAATCCAACGGATGCGAGACGCACAGGACCGGTCGTTGTGGCGACGCTTGGGGGAGGTCTATATCCAACAGTGAACATCTTTCAGCTGGAATGGTGATGAAGATGATTATGAAAGATTAACATAGTTATTTAAGTTTTGTTAGTACTAACTCACTAAGTGCCTTGATACCTGTAAATAAAAGATTTGTTTTTTATTATACTGCAGCATAAAATAATATAGAAGAAGTTGCGAGTTATCCCAACTTTACAGCAAAACATGGCGACCGTACAGATGTCGTTACCAGACTGCAGCCGTGAGATAATGGAATGAAACTACTTAGCCCCCTCATGCTCTTTCAAATTTCCGTCCGTGTATGGTACTTCATGTCTTAACATGTGTGCTGACGGAAATGTGGTGATACCATTATTACCTGTTCATCTCCTTTGAAGTTCTTTACAAGGATGCTCTTGTAAGCTGTTTTATTCACTTGCGTCATTTGTGTTGTTAACCTATTTAGGACCGCTGTACTCAACTGGGTACGGCTACATAATGAAGGGTAGATTTAACTGTTTAAAGGTTTTCTAAATGCGTTGATTACCACTTCTACTACAATATTGGACTTACTGAATATTGGACTTACAATGTGGTGATACAATTATTACCTGTTCATCTCCTTTGAAGTTCTTTACAAGGATACTGTTGTATGTTGTTTTATTCTCTTGCGTCATTTGTGTTGTTAACCTATTTAGGACCGCTGTACTCAACTGGGTACGGCTACATAATTAAGGGTAGATTTAACTGTTTATAGATTTTAAATGTATTAATTATTTAATGGTTTTATGATTTTTTTTTAATTTATTTATCGTGATAGAATAATAAGTATTTCATAAATAAAACGTTTTCAGTTTAATGTTTGGCGCCTAATGGGTTTAATTTTTAATCACCAAGTAAACTTCAAAATGCAATGGAATCGATCAAAACGATCTACAGACAACACAAAATGTGCTAATTGAGACTGAACAGCAGTTCGTGTATTTTAAGCTGTAATAAAAATTAGTATCAGTAAAATTGTGACAGTTACAGGTAAATTATTTTAAGATAATCATAAAATTAATTATTTTTAAGGTGGTCTAAAAATAATTAATTTTATTATCTTTAAAAAAAACAACCTTTAAAAAAACTGTCCTGAAAACTATGAAATGAGTTTACGAACAATTTTCGTTGATACCAGTTCTTGGATTATTCTTTCAGCACTTCCGCAATGGTGCGACGTACATTTACTGCGTGTTCACCTCTTTTGAAGTTCTTTACAGAGATGCTGTTGTTGTTTTTATTTTCTCGACTTATAAAAGTCGAGAAGCGAGTGTTGTTTAGTGAGAGCTACATGCCTGCGTAAAGTATATACTTTATGACAGTTGCAAAACAATGTTAACAAGAGATAATAAGAAAGAAAAAGTAAGAAAAATAGAAAGAAAAAAGGGAAGAAAACGAAAGTAAGGAAGGAAAGAAAGAAAGAAAGAAAGGAAATTATTAATAAGTGCACTCGGTCTGCGATATTGTTGATTATTGTGAGTGTTACCGCGGTCCTAACGCAAAGGGCAACTAAAGGAATAGGGCGGTCAGTAAAATAGTATCATTGTAGGAAGAAACAGATTGAATTTTGAAAATAAATCCAAGTATTCTCAATAAGATTTTGAACAAAAATAAGTCTGTTATACAATAGGGAGTTATTTAGCAGTAATAAAAGCTATTACAGTTTAGAACTTAAATATTATGAGATTCTGAACCAAAATTATTCGTTAATTTTAGTTCAGAAACTAGAGCTTTAGACTAGACATCAAGAATTAACTTATCACCCCTTGGGACCGAAACGCAAACTCTATGTTGAATCTACACAATAATGTATAAAAGGAAAATCTGACTAACTGACATATCAGCACACAGCTGAACTTCTAGGATTAAGAACATGACATTATGCACAAGGTTTTCTTTTCAATATGTTTCTGTATGGTTCTTTCCAAATCTGTATGTTTTTACTCAAAAGACCATCTCAGACTCTAGTCTGCATTGTTCTCATATGATTTGACTTTAAAAGAGACTTGGACCTCTGAGTTTGTTTCGGTGTTTCTTCTCAGGATAGTCAGCTAGGAAACAACGGACTTATCTAGTTTTTATTTAATTAAAAAAATATATAAAAACTCTCATTCTTAATTATCCCAAACAAGCCGCAGGTTTAATGGGGTTTTTAATATCTGATGGATTTCATAAGACATGAAGATTTGTTCCTCATGCGTAACCTCCGCAAATGTCCTTTATATACTCGAATTATTTATTGTAACGCGTGCAATACGTACGCGACACACGTCACACACTTTTTTATGCCTCTTCAAATTTTCTACATGGTAGAGCAAATACGCATGCATAATTAAAATCGCATGACATTTTAAAAAACCCTAATGATTAAAAAAAAAATTACAATAATCTTACTAGCAGTCATTAACAAAACGCTAGTTAACCTATAGAGTACCGTAATTAGAGACATAATAGAAATACAATAAGTGTGCGTACACTGCCCTTCAAGATTTTGAGATTCAGGGCTCAAGAGTTTAATACTAGCTATGTCAAAAGTGACAATTCAATCAAACGAAGCCTTAACCTACAATTCACCACTACTTTGAAGAGACAATCTTCATAATACAGGACACCTTTCTCACGGCAGACAATCAACTCTGGTCAATCAAGCCACCAGCCTTAGTGCTCTCCAGGGCTATATATTATTCAGTACAGGTAGTTGCCGTGACTCCTGAAGTTCAGTGCTGTAACACTCGTGTTATTGAAATTTGACCTACTTACTTCACCCCTTATAGCATAGGATAGGCATCTGGAGGTTAATTTCACCAACCGCGTAATACTTACAAGACTGGAAGACGTATTAGACTTTATGCGACACTTCTTTTGTCTGTTGAAACTACGGCACCCTACACTGAGCGTGGCCCGACACGCTCTTGGCCGATTTATTTTTACCTCTTGAAATTTTCACACATGCGGACGAAATACGCATGCGTAAAGAAATCCGTATGATATTAAAAACACCCTAAACATTGTTAAAAATTTTATTAAAACATTCTTACGAGCAGTCACTGACAAAATACTAGTTAATACTAGCTAAGTCAGAAGTGACAGTCCAGATCAAACGAAGCTTTAACCTACAATTTACCACTACTTTGAAGGGACAATCTTCATAATACAGGACACCTTTCTCACAGCTCAACCATTCAAGCAATTCAACTC
Source organism: Mythimna loreyi (assembly GCA_029852875.1). Taxonomy (NCBI): domain Eukaryota; kingdom Metazoa; phylum Arthropoda; class Insecta; order Lepidoptera; family Noctuidae; genus Mythimna; species Mythimna loreyi. The sequence continues at coordinate 16,297,971 of CM056784.1, read as the reverse complement.
TGGTCAATCAAGCCACCAGCCTTAGTGCTCTCCAGGGCTATATATTATTCAGTGAAGGTAGTTGCCGTGACTCCTTAAGTTCAGAGCTGTAACTCGTGTTATTGAAATTTGACCTACTTACCTCACCCCTTTTAACGCTGAAAACGGAAACGAAATTAATTTTTGTCGACAGTTCTATGGAATAATAGTTTGAAGGAAGAATAGTTGGCTTTTTGAGGATTCTCGACGTGATTTTTTACTTGCGAAATATATTAATATAAATAGCTTTTGCCCACTGCTTCGCTCGCGTTAAGTATTATTAATTAGGTATATTTTTTGCAGCTTTACTTTTTAATAGTTACAAAACTTCCTTATACACAAACCACCAAAAAAATGTACAGTTTCATACAAATTTTCATCCCCCAGGGGATAGAATTTATCAAAATCCTTTCTTAGCGGATGCCTACGTCATAACATCATCTGCATGCTGAATTTCAGCCCGATCCCTTCAGCGGTTTGGGCTGTGCGTTGATAGATCACTATGTCAATCAGTCAGTCACCATTGAGTTTTATATATTTATATAATGGCTTAATGGCTATGGATTACTAATCATCTTAGGCTTAGGTTTTTTTATAGCAGGTCAAAATCATCTGATGACGCATCGTGCCGTTGAGAGGAGCGGGAAACAGTATCAGAGTCTTATTGACTAAACAACTTACCCCGTTCCTACATTGCCATGGGCCATAGGGCCAGAGCCTTCTTTTCAGACACAAACCCTTGGCCCTAGTTGGTTCAAGGGTCAACCTTGCTTGACGACCGGACGGCAAGCTGCCCATTGCTCGCCGTACGGCCGTCTGGCAACGCCTCAAAAAGATGTCAGAAAAAAATGTAGAGACCCAGAAGGGTCAAAGCCTACTATAAGTAGGTACTACTAGGAGCCATGGGTGAGCTTCTGAAATAAATAACCGGGGTGAACGCAAGGCAAAGAAAAAACATAAGCGTAGGTTTTAGTCAGTAAAGTGTCACTCGTCTTCTCGCTCCCAGTCAAATAGCAAATTCCTTTTGTATTTCTTTATAGTGAGAACTTCATAACCCAGCTTGTAGCAACCTACCTCATTCTTGACTCTAAAGTAGATCATAATTTTCAGGTCTTTTAGAGTCAAGAATGTGTGATTTTTATAATAATTAACCACATAAAAGCATCATCTTTATATATAGCTATAAACAGCTCATATTGTTAAGACATACAACTTTAATTAAACTTACAAAGCAACTTCACAAGATGAAAATTCATAAAGTCTTCAGACCTCGTAATTACTTTTAAAATCTGGCTCCACTCCCGCCAGAGGAATGATAAGCGGGCCATTGCTCCCCATTGTCCTGTCCTACCGACTTCACGGCTCCCGCCTCAACTTACAAAAGAGCGTCAAACATAATTGCGCCTCAATTAAAATACGCCCGCATTACGCACACATACACAACATCTACGCTACAGCCAGGGTTAGCAAAACAGAAATGTGGTGGAAAAATAAGGTTTGAAACAAAAGAAAATGCCTGAGTGCCGCATAAGGCATCGGCGCTTACGCCCCAGATGCCACCGGGATTCCGTTACCGATTTTCGGCCACCGGAGCAATGGGTAGCTCGCCGTGCGGTCGTCTGGTAATTATCCAGACCAAGCCTATCGTCGAATGCGCGTACCGTTCCCGCGCGCCTCAAGGAGTTGTCAGGCAACTGCAGGTACCTGCAGAAGGGTTCAAGCCAACTGGAGCCAAGGGTTCGTGTCTGAAAGGAAGGCTCTAGCCCTGACTATATATGGCGACGTAGGAACGGGGTAGGTTGGTTAGTCAGTCTGTAAGAGTCTGACACTGTCTCCCGCTCCGCCCAAGGGCGGGATTTGTTATTGGATGATTTTCACCTACCATAAAAAAGCTGTTCCAAGTGTGCACTTCAATAACGCCTGAATCAACTTCATCATAATTTTGAATTAAGGAAATCAACTCCCAAAACTTAAATTGAAAAAGAAACTCAAGTAAAAAAATCTGCTTCAAAAGATATTGCAATCAAGAATCCGCCTCAACATGGATATTGAGTTGAAAAGGTCTATTGAATATCTGAATCAGCTCCATCCGGCAGCCCTACTTCCACCGCCGCCATTTAATGACAGGCAGTTTTATAAGCCTCGCATAATTCTAGCTCGTCTGTTCAGGTCTTAAAGTCGCGAAATCTCCGTAATAAAATCTATAATGACGTGACATCAAACAAATCGTGGTCTCACCTAATCTTACGACCACTTTAAGACGTCTGAAAATTTCATTCTGGCGATGGCACTAAAATAGATAGGCATTTTAATACCTCGTAAGTTAAACAGGCCTGTTTTCTCCCCTTTTATAAAAAACTCTGGAAAATTCAAGAGGCACGTTGTAACACGAAATTCAATTCTCAATTTTATAAAGAGCACACCACGAGGCATGAATATAGAACATGCATTTCCCGAAACAAACAGAGATGGCCAAAATATAGGTAAAGATATTTAAATAACACTCTCCTTGGCATGAATTTCGTGTCCACCAGCACACTCTATAAAATAAAATAACATTTCATTTAACAAGAACTGCGTCATAAAATAATAATTTATTAAAACGGTCAGCCTTGAATGGCGTGAGCTTTGCCGGGATCGTAAACTCACAGTAACCACAACTGTCACGTTCAAAAAGCATTTCAACGTTGAAAATAGAAATTAACTCGACGGTCATTCACATAAAGCTGGGCACGTATTCTGGAATCAATACGCGTCGCCGAGACTCGGCGTGATTTCCCATTATTGGGCACATTCTAGGGAATATTGTCACGTTGTCGCCGCCGTACTGGCAAATGGCCTATTCCGTGCATTCCCTTGAGCGAGCGCGGACAACATTATCAACGTTTGTTACTGCTTTTGCTCACGATAGTGTTAAAGTTAAGGCATCTGGGGGTCAATTTCACCAACCGCGTAATACTTACAAGACTGGAAGACGTATTAGAGTTTACGCGACACTTCTTTTGTCTAAACTTACTTTGGTGCTTCAAACGAAACAGCTTCATTTCGTATCGCCCGTCTCAGTGTTATGTCAGCGGGGGTTTGTTTTATCTGCCTCACTCAGAATATAACATTTCAAATCGATTTTAGTTTTCACTTCGGATGCTCTTCAGCTTTTAGAACAACACCCTCGAGACGAGACGAACCCATCTTTCAAATATCTTTAAAGCGCACTGAAATTGATGGCTTTGTGAATACAAGATAATATTTTTAGTATGCAAATAAACGTAATAAATTGTGTTTAGTTTTCTCTAAAATTTCTGTTTTTATTCTAATGTATATTTTTAAAGCCTTTATGCTGGGGTTTTTAAAAAAGATCCTGTTTATTTAAAATCACGATTTATTCAAATAAACGATTCATTTATTTACTTTAATTTATTTTTAGTTGAAGTTAAAATTTTACCAATTACTGAAAAAAAAATCATAGCGATTTAATGAATTCAAATACGTTACCTAATAATATGATAAATTAATTTACATCATCATCATCATCATTCTACCCTTATCCCATGTTACTTGGGGTCGGTGCAACATGTTTTTTTCTTCCACTCTGTCCTGTCACCCGTCACACTATCACTAAAACACTATCACTACCACTACTATGATAAATTAATTTACACGAAAATAAATTAATTTTGTCGTTGTTTCTTAAATTACTAATTTCAATGAATGAGAGATTATGACTACTTTAAGTCATATTGTGATAAGTCTGTCCACGTCTGTCAGTAATACGAAAATAATTTTACATTTTTCCTTCTCCGGTGTTCCGAGAAAACAAAAAAACTACATCAGTTATTTCGCTAGCATTCTTAGGAATTTAAATATTCTTTTATAGACTAATATTAAGTACTATAGGTAAGGTTTACTAAACCTATAATTATCTTATTCGCTCAAATTTTATCTATATATAATCTTATTTGGTTTGCTTAAGTGAGGCAGTTTTTGACTTATAAAATTACAACGAAAAGTGGTATTGATTTTTATATATATTGATTTATATTTCAGAATTCATATTGTTTATCAAAACAGTAGTTTCCATTAAACCATGTTGCTAGTAACAAATACTTGTTAAGCAGTGGTTTCTCAAACTTGGTTAAAATCCACGTTACCGCCAAGAATACATCGTCAAGCTGAAGGACATTGGCACACGTATAGACAAACATTTGAAGAACGTTGTCGCACACCGCTACCAGTGCAAATAGGGTTGGCAAATCCGGTCCAAGGATTTGTCAAACAGTGGCATCGAATTTGGTCTAGTTTCGCTCTAAAGCTATCGAAGTGATGCAGAGTCTTGAGAAAGCTGGAATTTAGTCCAGTTCACTAACATTGACGAAAGGAATGTAAGCACAGTGTTAATCTAAAATTTTTTTGTTACGTTACATCCAAATTTCTACTAATATTTTAAATGACGTCATCGATTGCATTAGTGCTTACCATCAGGTGAGATCACAGTCAAATATTAGTAAAAATGTTATTAGCTTCAAAATTTAATCGCATTTCTTTGACATGTTTATCATCATCATCGGGTTTTATAATGTTTCCACTGCTGGGACATAGGTCTCCTCTCCAGGAGAGGAAACATGAAGACATGTTTATCTCTTCTATAAAAGTTAATTTGATTATTATCTAACTACTATCAGCGGCTTTGCCCGCTTGATTTTTTTCCAATATTATGCCAAGGGAATATAAGTACTCCCGGGACTTTTCTTTTTTTTTGTCTTTTTTCTTTTTTTTGATACTTTTATCATACTAAGTGCAAATTTTCATTAAATCCGTTCAGCTTTCGAGTATTCACAATCATTTGCCCTTATAATACTAGTCAGTGGAGTCGGCTTTTAAAAAACTTCATGGGTGCTCATACTCATTTGATAACACGAAAAAGTGATGAATCGTGAGAAGAGAAATGCACACTAATCGTCCGACAAATAAATAAATGTCCTACATACTTAACGTGACCATACGTCCCGCTTTGGGCGGGACTGTCCCGCTTTCAGACTGTCTGTCCCGCTGTCCCCCGCAAGAGCAAAAATGTCCCGCTTTAGCTTTAAGAATGCATCTATCGTTTTTAAATGTAACAACAGCGCGGGCGACACAGTGCGTATCGTGCGGCGGCCGAGACAAAAATACAAATATATGTCTTAGAAGTCACCCCACTACTTAACTGTTTTGTGTTTAGTGCTTTGATTTGTATTATTCAATCTTCTACAAACTTGTAAAACTCCCAAAACTTTGTTTTATTTTATAATTCTGCAGTATTTTTTTTAGAACTTTTCCTCAGTTGTCCCGTTCTGGCACAGAAAATAAATGGTCACGTTACATACTTACTGTTTGATAAAAATATAATTAAATTTGTGTCCAACCGCGGCTCAAAATTACTGCGCTAAAAAGATTATCGGGTAATGAAAAAACAATCATTCCTGAAAGGCGATTACTGATATGTTTCTTGATGTGTATACTCAAAGGATTTTTTCTCATGGGTGTTCGGGTCTCCAAGCACCCACGAAAACGCACGAAGTCGGCGCCCCTGATCAGTAAGATTGTGACGAGCTCCTAAATACTTTACAAATACCCTAGATTCACGTCTTTACTAACAAACAGCAGAACTTAAGTGAAACAAAGCATCTCCGTCAGTACAAACACGCCTCAAGTGACACCTAGCCCTCGAGACTATCACGTGGAATTCAAACACGCTCTGTGCCCAGAATTAAAGACAAAGCTTCGTCACGCTACGAGACTACACACGTGTATCGTATAATGGAAGCTTTTTTTACATGTGTATAATGAAGACTCGTCAAAATAATCTCGTTACTGTGAAAGATTCTTTTAAAAGAATTCAGTTGAGGAAAACCGAAAATTCTAGCTGTAATTTTTATTTACAGGCATTTTTGAACTGATAAAAGAATCCATCCAGTTATATAATTATAGTCTGCAAGAACCAATTATCAATTATATATTAATCAAAATTTAAATAATGTAGTGACAGATTCTCCTTTTTTTTTCACATATTTGATATAGCAAAAGTTTTTTTTTTTATTTTTGCTGAAAAATCTACATTCTATACATAAAAGACTTACTTATTGCTCGTCATCAGTTTTGTAGCAGCACCTACGGGTGCCGTATTCTGCAACTCCCACAAAGATCGGTCCAGTGCGTCGCGCATCCATCGTATTCCCACGACTCTCATTATGTCGTCAGTATACCTCATGAAAAGTCTACTAACGTTACGTTTTATACAAACCTTTCGACAAAAAGAGACCGTGTTCTGGGAGCAATATGCCATGTGCACTTATATTTGTGCAATTACCAGAAAATTCCAAATAACCTTTTTTAAATCATTACACTGGGGCTCTGGGACTAAAGCAAGGAAGAAACGGGATAGGTTGTTTAGTCAGTAAGAATCTGATACTGTTTCCCGCTCCACCCAAGAGCGGGATTCGTTATTCGATGATTTTTACCTACCATACCATAGCTTTTAATTAGCAATTGTCCGCTAGCATAAAAAAATATTCATTTTTGTTATTAGTCTGTAAGCTTTCTGTAAAAGAAAAATCTTAAAAAAAAAATCTTTTTTGCAACTGTCACGATCGCATTTTTACAAGAATAAACTGATAATATGCTGTAAATATCTCGCCGTGAAAACTTGTTGAAGTGTTTTTGAAGTCAACTCTCAATACAGCTGATCCAAGGGTTGACAGCTGACTTCAAACACACGCCATCAAAGTTTTCAAGAGAGCTTTATAAAATAGCACTCCGAGCTAAAATACCTAAGTGACTAGATGAGTATGATGTCATCTACAATTTTACTCACTCCTATTTATTTATTTACAGTACAGTACAGTAACACTACTGTACATGACCTATAAATAAATAAACATAGACTTAATACAACATAGCATTCTTTACCAATCAACCTTTGTTAAAAAAAGTGGAAGTGGACAGGATAACACTGTCGTGAGTCTTCACAACAATCACTAAATGAAGTTACATACAATAACAAAAAACATAATATAAGATAAGAAACTAAAAATTGTTTAATAGGTAACATATGGATAACAAGAGCAGTGTTGACCGAGTGGTAACGGCCCCGACTTACAAGTTATAGGTCACGGGTTCAAACCCATCCAGGCACATCACTTTATGTAATTTATTTCATTAACACTGTTCTCAAAACGGTGAAAGAAAACAACGTGAGGAAACCGGCATGCCCTATAACCAAAAATTCGAAGACTTGTAACCAACCAACCCACATTGGGCCATCGTAGTGGATTATGGCCAATTCCCCCTCCTAGAGAGGAGGCCTGTATCCCGGCAGTCGGAACATTAAAAAGGCTGATGATGAATTTTAAAAAGGAATGAAAGGGGAGTGACATCCACCAACCCACACTGGGTCCGCGTCACCACGCGAGGAGAAGGAATGGGCCGTAATCCACCGATTACAGCCCATTCCTTCCCTAAAGAGGAGATCTGAGTCCTAGCAGTGGGAACATTATTAGGCTAATGTTGCTAGATTCCAACTTAATTATTCTTTCAACAAATTTGCATAATAAACTTTCCTATTCACGTCACAACCCATTATGACGTACATTTTTAAATGTTAAAATTCTATGACGTCCCACAAAAGTGTTTTAAAATTAACTGCTTGAAAGGTCAACGCCTTATTAATACTGTATTAAGGTTTATAATAGCGCATCCATCTCCAATTACAACGGTCGAGATTCGTAGGCATTCATTTTATTATTAGGTAGGCGTCATTGAAGTAGAAAGCCACTTACAATTCATCAAAATTTATGAAGAATAGGCATTTTGCAATTAATAATAAACTGAAATATATTGTGAATATTGTGTTTTTGAATATTGTGTTTTTAATTTGTTTTATTCTACAACTAGGTCCAAGCTAAGCAGAGCTTGGGTTATGAGTAACAGATAACAAAAATCGTACCCACGACGATTTTATCACCTCAAATCATCATTATTCATCATTATATTCATTATCATTTCAGCCGAAAGACGTCCACAGCTGGACATAGGCCTCCCCCAAGCACCGCCCTAAAGACCGGTCCTGTGCGACTTGCATCCACCGGATTCCAGCAAACCTGACCGGGTCTTCGTCCATCTTGTGGGAGGCCTTCCAACGCTGCTTCACCCGATACGCGGTCGCCACTTCAGAACCATTCGGCCCCAGCGGCCGTGTGTGCCCTGCCCATTGCCACTTAAGTTTGTCGATTCTTTTCTTAAACCTTATTTAGTGATCTTAGCTGGAATGGAGATCCAAATAAAATAATTAATAGCTCTGCATACTTTGGCTTCGACAGTTACAATAATTAACAAATTGACATTTTTTACAGAATATAGCAGCAATTACTCTAGAGTTGCTGTTTTCTTCAAAACACGAAAATGGACTGATCAATGACCACCGCTAATTCATTTTTGCTTGCACTCGAAATGAAAACTTGAAAAGTTTGGTTTAGTGCCCCGCGAATTTTTTTTTTAAGTAATCAGGCAATTAAATAGTACCTACCTACAATAGTTAATATTGGAGGAACTATCAACAGCCAATACATCTCCACTTGAGTTTATCTTTCAACTTAATTTAAATTCCAGATTCATAATACCATTTCAATGAACATACCTACTCGTATTTTCAATTAATTTTAAATTAAATTGACAAGCATTAATACAACTTTCGCTGACAAAGAAATAAAAGCCTTACAAATCATTATTACACCGAACTTAATATTGGTCTATCTCTCACAAGCGTTCATCTGACTAAATAATACGAAGTTAGCAAGATTTAATTACAACCATTCAAATAATGCTTTTGCCATCAATTATATTACAAGATAAACAGAACTGCAAATCATCTATATATATTATTTAAAAGGAGAAACTGACAGACTGACATATCAACGCACAGCCGAAACTACTGGGACTAGGAGAGTGAAATTTTGCACAAGGCTTTCTTTTATGATTTAGATGAAAATTAAGAAAGGATTTTCCAAAATTCACCCCCTAAAGGGATAAAACGCGTGTCCAAAGTTTGTGCGAAAACCTAATATCACGCGAGCGAAGCCACTGGCAGAAAGCTAGTTTACAATAAAGTTTACGCAGCTCATGAAACTACTAAAATTTTGTTTCAAAACTAATTCAATTCGAACAACGAATGGTTTTATTCTATAATTATTTTGCACAACATTTAGTCCCAGGAGACTAAACTGACTAAAATACTGTTGGCTCACGAGAGAATAATTTTGTTTGAGCTACTAACGAAATATTCGTTTTGGAACTAACTAGCCTAATATTGCCTTCAGGCTGAATGCGGTGCTCAGCGCGTTGAATATCACAATCACAGAAATAGATATACCTAGATAACGCAAGAACCACTACTTCGCGCGCCTAGCTTACGTACAAAACTCGTAAGTGGTCACTTTCGCGGTCAGTCTCTTATCGGTGTACAGCGCTAGTCGGACATCTGTTAAAAATATAAAAATGGTTGGAGCGAGGGGGACGCCACACGCGGCGGCGTTTTTTAATCGATTTGATTTTCTCATCAGAGATAGTGCTTGTGACGCCATAATAGGTAGTCAAAAAATGGCACGCGTGGTTTCCATACAGATCGTGATGCTTGCGTTATCTAGGTATATCTATATCTGTGATCACAATCCTTTAAAAGAAATTCTATGTTCACATTGATGCATAAAATGTCGAGCTTGAAATAATATCCTTTTGTCTTTGAATATTCTCGTCAAGTAAGATTTCTTTTAATATTGAAACAATAAAAGACGGTCGCAACCCGCTGTTCTTGTTAATTAAATTAAAACAGATGTCAAGAAAGCTATATGAATTTTGTATTGTTTTATTTCATTGATATATATTAGTTTTTCGGTGATTTATTTAATTAACTATCTATTTAAATATACGAGGTTTTAACTAACTATTGCGTTTGATAGATTTTATATTATTAAGACGTAATTAAATTATTAATTTTCCACGAATATCGTTGGTTGTATTTTATACATTGGTAACATTTATGAAGCTTGAATCTATGTAAATGACCTACTAATAATATTATTGTGTGAACAAATATAAAACTTTAAACACATATATAAAATCTATTTAATTCGATGATATATGCATTTGAAGATTCAAACACAAAATTATATAGATTTTATATAACTCACAGATATTCCTAATTTAATATAAAATGTTTTTTTTGTGAATAAAATTTTTTGACAACTTTTTAACGTTTTTAACGATTTTTTTATTTGTCTGGGTTACTGTCAACCTACCGGGCAACAGGGTAAGTTTTTTAGTCAGTAAGAGTCTGACACTATCTCCTGCTGAACTCAAGAACGGGATCAGTCATTGAAAAAAATAAAAAAGAAGAAGGAGGAATGGAGTCTCAAAGTCCCGGAATCTGAGCCACGGGATTTGCGTTTATACACTTTTAGTAAAGTCATTATTTTACAGGAAAAGTAAAACCTACATCTAAAACACATACAATAGGCGGTCTTAACGGATATCGCGATCTCTTCCAAATAACCTAGAATGGATAGCAACAATAAAAATACATTCGAACTCATGTTTTTGTTATAAAGTAGTAAATAAGTTCTTAGTAACAGTATCTTGCTACCAACAAAATACTAGCACAGCCAACTATACCGGAACAATCCCGTCTTACAAGCAAACAGCGTCCGCCACTCAATAAATCAGATCAGCAAGTATTAGAAACTTGCTTTACCCTAAAATCTCCGATAGTAGCACAAAGCAACTATTTTGGAGTCTCGGAGTCCCGGAGTCCGGGCCACGGGACTCGCTTTTATGTCTGGGACAGCATTGTTTCGCCACTCAAATCATTGTTAAGTAACTGTTATGCTTGAATACCGATTTAGTGAAGCTTGGTATATTTAGGTGGAGTGGTCTGGCTTTGAATTTCAAACTATTGAGTATCTTGGTTATTATTTTAACGACTCAATTGCCTTATTTTACAATTATACAGCTGTTTGTATTTGTGAGCTCATTTTTTGGGTGGGTGATCTTATCAAATTACTTCTCCCGCTTTAAGTTGGAGTGGGTATGCGTGTCAGACTTTTACTGACTAAAACCCACTCCTATCTTCCTCTGTTAATTTGCGTTCCAGGTTCCAGACCCGGGATTTCCTTTCAGAAGTTTTTTTTTTTTTTTATTGCGGTAAAATTCATCCAATGACACACACTACGCGTCTTCGACAACTTAGGCTCGGTCCGGACGACCGGCGAGCTACCCACTGCTCACCGTCCGCAAGCTCACAAGCTCTTAGGATATCTCAGTGCAGTGAACTGTCTAACATGTGCAGGGAGCAGATATTTTTAAAATAAAATTTCGTTTTCATTACTTATACTGAAGGTATGCGTAAAGTTGCCTGCAGAGCTCGTTGAAAGTAGCACTTTTTATCCCTAAGGAAAATACTGACGGACTGACAACTGTCAAATTATTAAACGCAGTCACATTTCTATTGACATGAGTTTCATCATAATCAAATAGGTCCAACGGTTTCAAAATTCAACTCAAACAGAAACAGGATACATGCAAAAATTGCAAGTAAATGAAAAATACAAATTTTGCTTGTACAAAAATACAATTTTGACCCAAATATCCTAGTCAGAGAACGTGCCTTCAACGTAAACAAAATAGGCGAGTTATTAAAATATTCCCCAAAATATATTTTTCAAGCTTTTTGTCATATTTTCATGTTTCGTTTTAAAACAAAGAGATGGTGTGTCGCTCATAAAAATGCATTTTACTTTATTATAACTACGGGGTTGGTCGATGTTCTGTATTTCCAGGACACGCGATTGGCGTAAAATGCTGATATTTTTCACACATGCAGAACATGCGATTAACCGCGGTGGTCCACTGCAATAAGTAAATTTTATAAAACCAAATACCTGTAGGTATACATCAGATACTCAGCGAATATTAAAACCATAAAGCGTAAGGTCAAAGTACCGGGTAAAACGGGGTGAATAGAAACAAAAATTTTATTACGATTATTACTTTGGTTTCGGGTTTCTAGTTTTAATAAAGCATTTTTGTTTTCAATATTGAATTTATAAAAATATTTCTGATGTTAGCATTCAATTAAACTCTGTAGTTTTCCGGAGTTATTTCTCTTCACTCAATCAATTTATATTTCTAAAGGTATGCCATTATAGATATTGTACCGAAAAACAAGTAAAAAAGTAAACGCTTCTTAAAAATAGACTTTCTAAACAAGCTTGACTTTTGCTTTACAGGACGCAAACCTATCAATTCTTGAAGTATCAAAGCAAGTTTTCATTTAATAGTCTTGATAACTTTTATGAAATAACGATAAAAACAAACAACAATCCTAACTAACAAGTAAAGAACTACAATATCTTCGCAGCGAGCGTTGGCCTCACAGTCTGTTCAAGCCAAGTAAATGAAATTAAAAGTTTTGATTTGTTTATCGTCATAAATATCGATACCCTGATCGTCTGCAAAGTTTCTCTAACTTATTTAATTAAACCTTGTATTTTAACTCAGAAACAGGAGCTCACGGCTGAAGAAGTCACGCGCGCTTCAAGGAGATAGCAAAACCATAGAGAACCAACAGGGTCGAAGCCTACTCTTGCTATGAGTTCACTATTAAAAGAAAAACCCAGGAACGCAAAGTATAGAAGCAACATTGGAGTGGATTTTAGTTAGGCAAATTCTGACATATCCTCTCGATCCACTGCAGTCACTAAATAATACACATAAAAAAATGGCTGAACTATTAACAGTCACCTCCATACTAAGTCTCCTGCATGCTTTGGAAGGTAAAACAATTGACAATCGCGCAACAGCCGGTAAAACTCCAACTGATCCGAGCTCAAGGCGGCATGGAGATGGTGATTGTGGCAACCTATATACGCACCGCAACAACCGCGCACCCAACGGCCACCATAGGCGCAAACTTGCGAATAGCAAACAATAGCTACAAGTAAGGACCGAACTTGCGCCAACTGTGCCTTGTGTTACATGCGAGCCTCATAAAGATATCATCAAAAAGAGCTTGTTCAAAGGGCTTGTCAGACTTTTACTCACTAAAACATACCTTTCTAGGGCCACGCTAATCTTTTTGATCTAACCTGTAAAAAAGGCTTGAAACCAACTGGGAGCAAGGGTTTGAGTCTGAAAGGGTTGTCTCTAGTCCTGGTATGTAAGGCAACGAAGGAATAGGGTCGGTTATTCAGTCATTAAGAGAGTCTGACAATATTTTTCGCTCCGCCCAAGGGCGGGATATATAAAAAAAAAATCATCCAGTGATATATCACTGGATGATTTTTACCCATCATGAAAGAAATCTAACCCATTATTGCCAGAAGTACCAAAACAGCGTTTATTATTATAAATAAAATATTTAATAAAACAACTCGAAAAAAATAAACAAAACGGTCGTGAAAATTTCAGGAAGTCAAGGGGCTATTCATCTCTTTTTAAACAACGCTTAATAAATATTATTGTTGAACTTGTCGAGAAGAAAAAGAATTTGTCAAGTGTACACCTTCCTTGTTGCGTATTTAATTAAATAATTTTGTACCAACGGACGATTTTTATGTATACCAATATTACATATTTTATCTACCTAAATGTTTATCTATACATATAATAAAACAGTAACGAAAGAAAAACTGTACATTGAGAATTTTCTGGAGAAAATGAGTGGGTTTTGTTAGAAAAACGTAATTGATGACAAAAAGTGACTTTTTAGAATTTTTGTCTGTTTGTCTGTTTGTCTGTGCCTATGGTACAGGTTGGCGCCAAAACTACTGGATAGATTGATTTGAAATTCAGCAAAAATGTTCCTTGTAAACCAAGGAAGGCTTTAGGCTACATATTATCACGCCGTAAGTTATGGGAGCTAAGCAATATTGAATTTAAATGGTGCAATGGATGAAGGCGTGTAACTTTTTTTTCCGTGGGACGATGTACTCAAAACTTAGCACAAACATTACCCTAAATTTATTTTCAAGGATGCCATATTTGTTTTTTCAGTAGTAACCTCAGTGCAAGATTTAGGGGATGTTAAAGTTTATATGGGAGAATCTTATTGCTTGGGTTGATTAACTTGAAACTTGGCACGTAAATTTATTTAGGTAAATAATAAAGATTCCCATCATTCATTTTTCAAAACTACGTAATTTAGGCAAATAAACATAGTTTAATGAATATTAGTAGTATAAAGACATATTTTATAAAGCGCCATCTATGAGATTACACAAAAATCAAATCAAGTTACATTTTGACACTTTTTGGAAATTAATAATTTTTTGACCATGTTGGCAAGGTTAGCAGTTAGTTATTCTTAAAATTCATAGATGGTAGTGCGCATTTTCTTTATAAAAGTCGTATAATATTCGTTTTGACTAATTTACGTTTCAAAAAACCCTCAAAATCTCACTAAAAAAAAAAAACAAGCCCAAACAGAGCAAATGTTACTTACTTATTTATTTTTTGGGAAATATCTTAGGTAGTGGTTGGTTCGTTTTACGAAAAAATGTGGGTTAATATTTAATACCTACATAATTAAAAAAAATAGTTTATCTCTTTAATCGTGAAACGGCGTTCTCCATGTTTATATGAAATGTCTTATTCTTATTCCAACAGTCTAATGGATTTATTTTGCAACGCAACCTAATCTTTCAATGTTATTTATATACGTACAACGACATCTACTGACTCAAATTAGTACAAACGAAAATATTACATTAACAAAATAATATTATTTTTACCTTTCGACTACCGTAATTACAGACACAATTAAACGACAACAGTTGTATGGAAATTTGTGTCCTCTTGGGACTTAACTAAAGAGTTTTACGAATAATCTATACATATAGGTAATTATAATAAAATCGTAGGAAAGTCAAAACTGTTCATTAAATTTTTTTTTAAAGAATACTTGGGAAGTGATCTACAATCGATATCGAAGCCAAAAATATAGTTTTTAGAATTTTTTGTCTGTATGTCCAGGCTAAACTCAAAAACTTACTTGGATATATATTTATGTTTATACATACTGCATGGATTATCTTAAAATTTTGCTTGAATAAAGGATGGGCTAACATATAGGCTACATATTATCACGCTATCACTTACGGGGGAGGAGTTGTGAATACTTATTTTTCTTACGCATTCTGTGACAGTGTTTAATCTAACGACGCATATTTAAATGATGTTTTTGAGTAAGCCATGCTATTATCTGGCTTTACACTATAAATACTATGACATTTAAGTAACTTGGGCAGAGAAACATAGTTGAATGTAGTAGCATATAGAAAATTTAAAAACAGCGCCATCTATTTGATTTCATAAAAATCAAATTCTTCCTAAACGTGGTATCGTATATTATTTATTTTTTACTATAAGCTTTATTGTACACCTCATAATGTGGACAGGATATACAAATACAAAATCGCACAGGGCAATATATAGGGCAGGGTATAGTTCGTTTTGAAAAATTCAAGTTCAAAATCTTGAGCAGAGTTGAGCAAGACTATTAAAAAAATGCGGTGTTAAGTATTACAAAAAAGTTATGTTCATTAAAATATCGCCATCATCGGTCTGAAGATTTTCTGCGAGCTTTGAGACGTGCTAATGGAGACGAAGTCGATGTAACTGATGATCGTGTGCTGAACACCTGTCTCAGTTCACTTCAAGATGTGGACATTTCTATCGGCGGCAATTCACTGATCTAATATGGATTACTAGCTCCCCAAGCGTCACCGCATCAAGACTATGGAAATCGAGAGTATAACGCTGAGACAGAGTTCTCTTCAGAGCAAAAACAGATTTATGACATCGTCCTTGAAAGCGTTGTGCAAAACCAGGGCAAATTTTTTTTCTTGGGTTGCTCCATTTAGAACCGGAAAAACATGGCATACTTGCAGAGGTCAGGAGGCAAGGCAATATTGCTATTGCTGTCGCATCGTTGGGAATTGCTGCCACACTGCTTCCGGGTGGCAAGACGGCACATGCCATGTTCAAATTCCCATCGATTTAGAGAGCGTCAAACCGCCTGTTTGTGTCACGTAACAGCGATAAGGGACACGTGCTTAAGGATTGCTCTTTGATCGTATGGGATGAGCGTATAGGAAGGCAGTTGAGGCCGAGGACAGAACCCTGCAGGACATCCGCGGGAACGAACGTTAGATGGGTGGTGTCACAGTTTGTTCAGTGGCGATTTCTGGCAAACACTTCCCGTTTGCTACGTTGAAACCTTGGCTTCGATCCTGTTGAGCTCCTACAGTTGCTGCCGACTGCTGGAGGCGCAGGGAATAGTGCGCGCCGTCGACGACTATCGAATGGGTGGACAGAGAGCTACCCATTGCTCGGCGGTCGCAAGCCCGCGCCTACTGTGGCCGTAAATCGGGATTGGAGACACGGCAGCGGTAGCTGCGGCTTGAGCGCCTTTGCTTTTGCCTGATGCAGTCGACCCCCTTTTTTTGCCGCTAGCATTACTGCTTCGCAGAAGGAGGCGACCGCCTGCTACTCTTCTTTGCTCCGGATCATGGCCTGTACCAAAGTCCGCTGCAAGTCAAAGCCCACTGCGAGAGAAGTGGACAGGAGGTGCTTCCAAAGTCTCTCGATAGAGCGTTAGCCAGCTTAGAAGAATTCATTTGCTGTGTGTACGGGGACAACAGTCATTTACCGCACCAGCACAATTTCTTGGGTGTGTGAGCGGGCCATTTTGACGTCCAAAAATGATCAGGCTGCAGCAATTAACGAATACATTCTCTCGGAAATTGAGGGAAATGCAGTGATCTATACCTTAATTAACACTGTCGTCGAGCAAGATGACGCCACACATTATCCCGTGGAATTTTTAAACTCCCAGCAAGCAAGTGGACTTCAAGCGCATACCATCAAGCTGAAAGTCGGAGTCCCGATTATGCATTTTCGGAACCTATCTCCTCCAAAGTGGTGTAATGAGACCCGTCTTAAAGTCATCTCGCTGCACAGACACACGGTTACACACATTCTTACGGTTTATGGCGAAGTCGAGGCAGTATTTATACCTCATAACTTCCCGTTCCAGTTCAAGCGCGTAAGTTCCCCGTGAGTGTTTGCATCGCGATGATCATCAATAAGTCGAAGGGGCAGACACTGAGTGCAGCGGATGTCAACTTCAGGACGAGTTGTCTCTTACGCGGGCAACTGTATGTCGCTTGCTCCCGCGTCACCAGTCCGGACTCTCTTTATATTTTGGCTCCTGGCAGCATAACTACTATCGTAGTGTGGTGGCGGAGTGGTAAAGGCTCCGACTCATTGGTGGCGAAGTAGTAAAGGCTCCGACTTACAAGTTGTAGGTCTGTCGTTCAAACCCAGCCAGGCGCATTACTTTGTGTATTTTATTTCATAACCACCGCTCAACGGTGAAGGAAAACATCGTGAGGAAACTGTGACTGAATGTTTTAAAACCAAAAATTCATCAAGTGTCATCCACCAAACCGTATTAGACTCGCGTGGTGGATTATAATGGCCCATTCCCTCTCCTAGAAATGAGGTCTGTGTCCCAGCAGCGGG
Source organism: Mythimna loreyi (assembly GCA_029852875.1). Taxonomy (NCBI): domain Eukaryota; kingdom Metazoa; phylum Arthropoda; class Insecta; order Lepidoptera; family Noctuidae; genus Mythimna; species Mythimna loreyi. The sequence goes on along the minus strand of CM056784.1, from coordinate 16,280,346 downwards.
AACTTTATAAGGCTGATGCAATGCTATTTTAAAAGTTGTTTACTTATAATGCTATGCCATCTGATATACACTGATCATACACTGCCATTTTAAGTTTTTTTGGTGCTGTAGAGCCTTCACGCAGACAACGTCGCGGGCAGCAGCTAGTATTGAATAAAATAGAAAAATAATTATTTTTTTGCGGCAGCAGTCTCTTGCAACAAACCTTAATACAGGCCATGGTCCGAAGCAAGAAGGAGTGGCTGGCAGTCACCTCCTTCTGCGGAGCAGTAATGCTAGCAAAGGAGGAGGTCACACACGTATTATAGACAGAAACACCTACTTCCGAAATTAAAGTTATTTTGCACAATTTTTGAACCAATTTTTTAGAGGATTTTATCACGCATCGCATGTGGCATTTTTCCGCACGTAAATGTCCTTTCCATAGTACTAGCTAGTACTAGCTTCTGCCTAGCGACGTCACCTGCGTAAAGTCGGTTTATCCACAAAAACTTTCAACCCACGTTTTAATACCTCAGGGGTGGAGTTTTAGTTTACATCGAATAAAATAAAGGCCGTTCTTAGCCGACTTCAAAAAAGGAGGAGGTTTCTCAATTCGACCGTATATAAATGTTTTTTTATACATAGAAGACACACGGTAGCGATGTGCCCTGTCGGCAATCGGCGGCAGCGATCTCTTGCAACAAACCTTAATTAATACAGGCCATGGTCCGAAGCGAGGAGGAGTGGCTGGCAGTCACCTCCTTCTGCGAAGCAGTAATACCAGCAAAGGAGGAGGTCACACACGTGTTATAGACAAAAACACCTACTTCCGAAATTAAAGTTATTATGCACAGTCGTTTGTATTTTTTTTTTTTCATTTAATATTAGAGATTCTATCAAAATAACCCGCAACTCCACAACAGAAAAATTCCAGACGTTCTTCCTCTCTAATTTCCACTACGTTCACTTCTTTAGATATAACTTCGTCTTTCTCATTTCCATGACATCTAAATAAATGTCCTTAATCGTATATATACAGTAAAATACACCGAAAAGCTTTGACATAGGACGTATCCCAAATAAAACGAGCCGTAATGTCATAATGAAAACTAGATGAGGGTATCACGGCCACCGAACACATATTCCGAGGGTTATTTCCTTGCCCTTAGGGCTTACATCTAGAATGAGATTTCTATATATTATGACTGCCTTAGCAAATATACTAGTTGCGTTATTGAACTTCACCCGTCTTGTATTTTTGGTAATCTATGAAAAAAAAACGAAACAAGAAAATGTCTTCAATTGCGCGATTTAATTCCGCCATCTCATATTTACCATCGGACATCTCGGCGTACGGTAAATATCCAACCTTACGTTGTTGCGACATCTACGGTCCGTACTAAGCGTTTTGCCTCGTCGTTTATACCGCGTACATCGAGGGAGTGGAACGGTTTGCCAGCTGCGGTCTTTCCGTCTGATTATAATTTGGGTGGCTTCAAGGTTACAGTGAATAGGCTCTTAATAGACTAGTGCGTCTAACCATCAACGATTGCATCACTGCTTAACATTAGGTGGGATCGCAGTCAAGCACTAGTTTATAGCAATTAAAAAAAAACATGTTAGGGTCACTCATCGAACAACAATATCAGTAAATGTCAGCGTATTTGCGACCCCGCGCTCTATTCCTTCATTATTTTGTATATTACTGAAATTAGTAAACACAATCTGTATGCTTTCATGATAGCATATTTCATTAGTAGAGTTTTTTCTATTTGTATTAGTTTGATTGATATTTTTGAAATATTAAACTCACCCCAAACTCGTCAATTTAAACCTTAATCATCATTATTTATCCTGCTACGAAATATATAGAATAGTAGATAGAATGAAATAGAAAGCTGTCGTTATAATTTTGAGTTCTCTTAGTTAGAATGAGTCGATATTTATCATTGTATTTATTAGTTTGTTATATTAGCATAAAAGTTTTGTTCAATGAGATCCCGCCGCTGCCGCGATTCCCATCTCGATTTCCGACCACCGTAGGCGCGGGCTTAGCTTACTGTTCCTGGGCAAGTAAAAGAGTTCTCAGCAAACTGTAGAGGGCCAGCAGGGCCGAAGCCTCCTGGGGCCATGAGTAAATGTGAAAGAGTATACCAAGGACTTGAAACTAAGGCAAAGGAGGAATGGGGTGGGTTTGGCTCCGCCTAAGGGTGAGAAATTTAGTCCACCGAAAAACTTAATTTAAATGATACTTAATTCTATAATTTAAATCTAGTATTTATTTATTGTGTACATCTACCACAGTGTTGTCTTTTTTACCCAAAAGTTGACTGGTAGAGAATGCCATGTGAAATCCATCTACCTATATACCAGTAGGTACCTACAGTATATAAAGTTTAAATAAAAAAATTTCAAGCAAAAATTTCTGAATCACAATTTTATAATGCCAAGAATCCAAGATGGAACCGTTTTGAGAGCATAAAGCGGGACATTCAGCGGCCAGGGGCGAAGGGGCACCGCCTATTCAAATCCTCGCGGGTCGGCCATATGCTTCCGGATCCCCGGTTACTCCCGAAGACATCTGCGGCCATCCGCAAACCCAATTTAATGCCTCACGAAATCTTCACAAAATAAATGGAAAGAGTATCCTTCTTACAATACTGAAATGTAGGCACTCGTAAAATGGACGACAAAATAATGTTTACGCTACGAATGTTAGGTTTGTTTGAAATGTGAATAGATTAGGATTTTATGATTGTTAAGAATGGGATATTGTGTCTTTTCTCAAATGTTTTATGCACCGCTAAATTTTGAGGCTTTATCATCATCGATAAAGCATCGAAACTTAGCGGTGCGTGGTTCGTTAATTTAGGGATTAGTTTTTTCACAGCGTCATGGAACCGCAGACCTGGGGGCTTAGACAAAGTCACATTCTCACTAACGATAACGAAATTCGAAACTCCGAAATGTATGGAACTGACATATGCCTTCGAAAAGTCACGTGGTCAAACGTTTTCGATTCGCTAATTGTTATTAGTTGTTTATACGTCAAATTGGACGTTTTATTTCGATAACCATAGCCAAGAAGTTGTTATTTTATCGAACCAACACTTCGACTTATCGATATGTTAGTCGATGTCACTTTGTCTACCATTTTGTGGTCGACATCGTTAAGGCGAAATCGAACTTAGAAATGGATTCGACACGGAGCGATTGCCACTTGTCTAGGGCCCCTGGATATGATTTAATCTTAAACTCGATACTTCCTCGCGTATTTGAGAAAAAGGGTCTTGATAGACAGACATACAGTGGACAACAAACTGAGACTAAAGGGATACATTCATTTTTATTCCTTTTGAGGTACAAAACCCTAAAAATAATCGTCCCAATCGACACAAATCAAGACACAAGCAAGAATCATTCAACATTTTATTTATAAATAGCAAAGCCATTCAAAGGATCTCAATCTAATCTGTACTTTCAAAGAAGTCAGTATAAATAGGGAAGTAAGTTTTAAATGAAATTTCTGAAGCGTGGGAGCGTATCATGCAACCAACTAGGGCCTTAATCTGCTATTTTTATAATATCTTCATTCCAACTTGATCCTTTGTCATTTTGCTAAAAGCTCGTAATCTGTTAATTCATAATGGCCGATCATTGATCGGTCAGTGAACTCGTAATAGAATTGTGGTTCGAACTGTTTTGTAACGAATTAAAAGCAATGACGTTTTAATGGTAGGTCACTGTCTTACCGATCAAAGGAACTGTCAAAATTTTAGCAGAAACTCATACGTCAGACATTTACTTGTCGTTATATACAAGACTAGCTTTTGCCCGCAGCTTCGCCCGCGTACATAAAATAGCCTATGTCACTCAGGAGTAAAGCAGCTTTCTATTGTTGCTAAAATTTTTCCAATCGGACCAGTACTTCCAGAGATTACCCCCTACAAACAAAAAAACAAAAAAACAAACTTTACCTCTTTATTATATTAGTGTAGAAGTGTAGATTACGATTCTATGCCATTTCTTTCAATGGAGTTTTATTGATTGTTCATTTGAAAGCCATGATGATGCCATTAAATTAGTAGATTACTAAACTTTTCAAAATCAACAATAAAATTATTGTAAGACTTAAAGCCTTGGGAGTACCCAAGGCTTATACTAAGTATACTATGACGTCTATAATCCAGCGTATTTCTATTGTGTGACAGAGACGGAGCTATACTCGTACAAGATGAAAAGTACTATCCTTCTTTCAAAACGGAATCATATTGGAATTAAGACGTCATAGTAAGGCCCCTGAGCGGAGCCCCAGCAAATCCATTCTGTGGGGATTTCCGCAGCGGCGGTACTCAGCGAGCCTTATGTACGCGAAAAATTTAATTTAAAAGATAACTCCGCCAGTGTTTGTTGTTTTATAGGTACATTCTTCTTTCACTAAACGAACTTGGAGAATGAGTTAGATTCTATTCATGGATTCAAACAAATTCCTCTCTTTAAAACGATTGAAAACGTGGTTTCCTAATCAAAAACTTTAGTGGCACTTGTCCTAGACTATTTGAAATTCAAAATGGTTGAACAGAATGGTGCTAGCAGTATGAGTCGTGTTCGTGAACGTGCTTCATCAATTGGGACTGGTCAGCTTCAATAAAGTATTTGTTCTTTCCATTGTTTTCCTTCTAGTGTAAATGCTTTTACCAAGCAATCTATATGTAACAAAACAAAAGACAAAAAACACAAACCAAGAAAGAAAAGAACAAAATACGAAAGTAAAATACCACTTACTGGTTAATCACGAGAGCAGTGGTCCTGGTATGAAAAGCAACATAGGAACGGGTTTTATTTTTTTTAAACACAGGAACGGGGGTAAGTTTCTTAGTCAGTAAGAGTCTGACACTATCTCCTTCTATACCCTAGGTAGGGAGTAGTCTAGTTGAGCAAAACTGCTGTTAGAAGATAAGTAGAAAGGTTTTCCCAAGGGAACATACTTTCGGAAAATATACGCCCGAAGAATCAAACTGAAGTGGCAGTAGGCCAAAGTGGGCTGAAGTGACATTGCCCGTAGAATGAATGGACGATGGGGCCGAAAGGATCTAGAGTGGCGGCCGTACACCGAAAAACGCAGTGTTGGAAGGCCTCCTACAAGGTGGACCGATGAGAGAGTGACGGGAATGCAGCAAATGCGAGACGTACAGGACTGTTCGTTGTGGCGACACTTTGGGGAGGACTATGCCCAACAGTAGCCGTCTGCCGGCTGAAATAATGATGATGTTAAGTGTGGTTTATTGATTTAAAAGTTTCTTTGGAGGTTTGATTTCCTTCACCATATTATCTACGCGTAGCTAAATAACTTAATGTTCTTTGCGACCTTAATATTTCAAAAGTTCGTGTAAACGGCTTAATTAAAATAAATGGTTTGAGTTTGATTGTTTGGCCTCAAAGTGATGGAAACACGTCCACGAACGTATTCCAGATAAAATAATATCAGCTTTATTAAGTCACGAAAATGTGGCGGGAATTAAATGGAACAGTGTTGCCAGGCTTTGGAAGGGTATACGAAATGTGAGACGTCACCCTCATTAATATGATAACAGCGTGATAGGTAACACGCCCCCAACGTACTCAAGACGTAACACAATAAGGGTATTTTCCACACGAGAGGCCTCCGAATTCTTCATTTGTCCCCAATACTCTGGACTAAATTGATAACGGTACTCCAACGTAAGTAGCTATGAACGGAAATTGGATTAAGGTCTCAACAGACCTAGATCCTTTTAAAGAACCTTTTTATTCCTCTAAAATGAGGCACTGGCAATTTCAATGTGATACCCAATAAAATAAATGAGAAATACTTATTTTCCACTAGGTATGTTCTTGAAAACACATTTTCTAATTCAAGAGATCTTTTATTGTTGAAAAAATGCCGTATTCTTTTCATAACTTTTCGGTATCTTTGTGGAATTCCAGCCATTGCTATTAATTTCGAAAGTTGGAGCAAAGATAACCGCCTTCTCAGCTGCCCCACCGCAAACTTTACTTGATTGAATTGGCCCCTCTTACTCCGCCCCCCTCTCAACTCATTCCGCCATGGTCCGCTTGCGGCTTTTTAAAATATTTAAAAATCTAATTAATGTGCTTGGGTAAATTGTAATCTTTATAGAACTTGATGAATAATCAAATTAGCTACATCTCGAGAAAAGTTCAATGAAGATTTGATTTACATTTATTAATTCAATTTACTGTTGGGCTAATGAGTTTATTAATTAATTAGCGCAGTACTGAGAGCAGTAGTAACTCAGTGGTAACGGCCTTGATTTACAAGTCGTACGTCACGGTTTCAAACCCAGGCACACATTATATTTTCTGTGAAAAAGGAACCCAATGCGGGTTGTTATGACCAACCACCCGCATTGGGCCCGCGTCGTGAATACGTCAATGCCCTTTCCTAGAAAAGAAACCTGAGTCCAAGCAGTGGGAACATTATAAAATATTATGTTATACCTTTATTAACGATATTCTGATTAGGTAATATGTTGTCAACCAAACCTGTTGAAAAATCTATTATCTACTATCTACTATCTACTATCTACTATCTACTATCTACTATCTACTATCTACTATCTACTATCTACTATCTTCTATTATCTACTATCTTCTATTTTCATACTTACTTACATTATTCAATATGTCGAAGCTATCGTTGCGCGGTTGGATCGAGAGCTTGATACAAAGACGGTACTCTTCGATACGGCTCGTATTGTGAGGATGTTCCAGTCTGCTCCTGACACTGGTGGTCTGGTGGTTTTTATATATTTTAAATGTAAATAATTTGACATTAAGAAAAATAAAGACACAATCATTATTGTACTGAATATTTGCCACAACAATCAGCAGAAATGGTACAAAAATGTCCTGCTACATCAAACTACCTTTAAGTGCGAAGTAGCAAAATTAAACTATATTTTAGTACCTACAACAAAGTTCACCAAAGTAACCAATAAAATACAAAGTTGAGCACTTTCTGAAAATACAACTTTTGCTTAGTTTCTTTTGTGATACACTTAAATTGAAGACAACACGTACTAGACTACTTCTGTTTGGCTTCTCACGAGCACTGCCGAAGTATTTCTAATATGAGCTCGGGATGTCCTAATGATAGTTTCAAACTACCCACTACTAGCTACATTGTAAAGTTGCTAGTATGGAATAAAGACTGAACAGATAAAGTTTATTTCAAAAGAATAAAACGATTGATAAGAAACCGAAGTAGACTGTGAGCTAAAAATAAATTTTCTTAATATTGTGGAAGAAAACTTATGATCGTTTCTATGGTGTCATCCGATTCTCACCAAATAGGTGTGAAAAATTATCCTGAGAAACCAAAAAGGTGCGTGATTAATACAATTTAGAGTATAGTTTGGCATAACACAAGAAATCTTCGAACATAGACCCTTCTATTGCTCTGAAGGTTATTTTAAACCTTCTGATGTGGCCCATAAAAAAATCACCATACTTAAGTGGCAGTGGGTACCGCGCACTTGAAGATGTAGTATTGGAATGGCTTCCATAAGGTGGACCGAAGACTACGAGACGCATAGTCTATTGTAGCCACACTTTGGGGCACTATGTTTAACAGTGAACATCTTTCAGATGTGAAAAACTTCATCTTTAAGAGGTGGGTGACGATGATGAGTAAGTATTACTATTACTACTCTTAAACACACAAAACTTGCCACAAAACACATTAGGTTTTTATTTAAACCCATAACCGCAAATCATTTCAAACTCAACACCGTAACACATTCCTATGTAAATAAAATTACTTTTTTGTCGCACGGAAAGCACATCATAAACACGGTGGCCGAATCTTTTCACACCGTAGCGTCGCCATTTTTCTTTCTCCATAATACTTAGCATGATTTATTTTTCGTCCAGGAATTTATTATTTTCATTACAGGACCAAATTTTGGAGCACGTGACGCTTCAGTCGAGGTCCACACCGGCGGGAAATTAATTTTGAGCTTCTTTTAGGTGACGGCCCTTGGAGTATAAACAATTAAAGTAAATAATTTGAATAATTGGTCCTTCGTTACAGTAGCGCTTTTATTTGGAAGTTCTTAGTATAGTACTATAATTATAATAGCCCGGACTATTTTATAGGTTTAATTTATAGTAAGCTGTGACGCAGCATTTTACGTCGAAATTCAATAGGTAAATATAGCTTCTTCTACTCTGGATGAAGTGGGAGGGAGTGTAAAAATTTTATTGAGTAAAACCTATACTGTTTCACTGGGTGCTCGTTGTTGCAAGAGCTGAGGAAAGTTCTTCGTCGGATCCAACACTATGTTCGGATTAAAATAAAATCACAATGAACTTTTGCTGAGAGTAAGAATTTAATTTAAACTATACAGATATCACCTATCTTCTTATGGTTTGGATGACAACTTGAAGATACCGGGTTAGCTAAAAGAATTTTTGATAGTAACCAATTCGTGTTAGACTTTAACTTAACTTTTTTTGTGCGCATAAAGAACGAGCTAGCATCACTTCCCCTGACTCACGATTATTCGAATAATAATTTGTCCTTTATTTATTAAACAATATGAATAAAAACGTTATATCAAAAGATTAGTAATTAAATTATCTTTTATTTTGTGTAAGTTCCATAAAAATACACCTAATGGTTTTTGCCTGATCTTAGTATTTTGTCTGTGTTAAACATAACTTTGAAAATAAATTACACCTAGTTCAATTAATAAAAATGTAAATATTGGTAGATAAAATTATTAGGAAGTAGTCAAGTTTTTTTTTTTTAAACATACCGACTAGTCGTTTAGTCATGATGTAGGATTTAGAATCATCAAAAGTCGCATATTTCCCCCTCATGTCCACTAACGAGAAAAGCCGAGTATTATCGCGATAATCGACGCGATATTTTGACAACGGCATTAACATTACCGTTTGGCGTTAGGCGATACCTCAATCAAATTTCAAGTGTAGCCACCCACTTTAGCGCGTTAATATTATCGCGATAAATATCGCGCTAGTGGGCAATGCTCTTAAGCGTTAGTAAACGATTTGTAAAACAGCAATTAAAACACACAAACCATATCAAAAGCTGCACCTTTCCATTAATTTACGTTACATTATAAACTCACAAAATGGTTGCTTACATTAGAATAGTACCATCTAGGGGACTTCTCAAAGCCGAGCTACTGAACAAATACAGATGAATAAACTGGTAAAATGTGTTAGCTTTGAAACTACGTTATTTTCTGTGAAAAGGACGAGATGAATCCGTAGCATCGTGATGTGTGTACAGTCCATGATATTTACTTACTGTCTGCTGCATCAGGATATGGGAAAACGCGGATATTCAATTTTAAAGGCAAAAGGATACTGCGAATAGCATGAAAGGTTTAGTTGGCTGGTACTGAGATTCACGGTATACTGAGAAAAGGAAGTTGGAGAAAAGGCTGATTCTTTTTTCAAAAAAATTTCATATTGCTAATCATGAAACCGATAACTTTTTTTTATAATATACTAGCTTTTGTTAGCGGCTTCGCCCGCGTACATAAAATATAGCCTATGTCACTCAGGATTAAAGCAGCTTTCTATTGTTGCTAAAGTTTTTTCAATCGGACCAGTAGTTCCAGAGATTACCCCCTACAAACAAAAAAACAAACTTTACCTCTTTATTATATTAGTGTAGATTTAAACCAGTGCTTTATGTTGGTACAGTTACAGGTTTAGTATAAAAGTATTTATGGTTTACAAGCGACACCCGCCCCCGCTTCGCATGGGTTCTGATATTTAATATATTATGCATGTTTTATGCACATAAAACTTCCTCTTGAAAACCGCACCAAAATCTGTTGCGTAGTTTTAAAGATCTAAGCATACATAGGGACAGCGGGAAGCAACTTTGTTTTATACTATGTAATGATTCTAATCTTAATTAAGCGAATAATATGTGAAATTGTATGTTGATTAAAATATGATTGTTGAAGAAAGTTACATACACTTTTTAAAGAAAATTTTGACCTCTAAACTAGTGCTTGTCTCCGATCCTATTATCAGATAGGATAGATTGCATCACTGCAATCATTGACGGTGAAGTATTCTAGTAGTCATTACATAGTAGAAAACGAAGTCGCTTCCCGCTGTCCCTATGTATCCTTAATCTTTAAAACTACGCAACGGATTTTGATGGGGTTTTTAGGGTTCCGTAGTCAAAAAGGAACCCTTATAGTTTCGGCATGTCTGTCTGTCCATCCGCGGATAATCTTAGCGACCGTTAGAACTAGAAACCTGAAATTTGGTATCAATATGTATATCAACCATGCCGACAAAGTGCACAAACAAAAAGTGGTAAAAAAAAAATTAATAGGGTACCTCCCCTACACGTAAACTGGAAAGTGATTTTTTTTTCATTTCTACCTTAACATGTGATATATTGTTGGATAGGTATTTAAAAATGATTAAGGGTAAAATTATTTTTTGATAATGTAAATAAGTATTTTTGGAAATAATCGCTCCAAAAGTAAAAAATGAGGCGTCCCCCCCCCCTAACTTTTGAAGCATACGTTTAGAAAATATGAAAAAAATCTCAAAAGTAGAACTTTAAGTAAACTTTCTAGGAAAATTATTTTGAACTTGAAAAATAGAATGAATACATAGTTTACATAGTTTTTGAATAATTAAAAAAAAAACGTTCTGAACAAATTTTTTAATTTAACCGTACATACAAGCATTTTTTTTTACTTTTTTATATATTTCATTAACCTGAGCGTATATTCTTTCAAATAAAAATACAAAAAGAAAAAATCGGTCACACAATCCAAAATTACCACCGGGTACAGCGCCATCTCTCGGGAAATTGGGTTACTAATTTTTACATGGGCTACTGGGTTCTGTTACATTGTGAGAAATTTGTGACGAACAGGTAACTACGGAACCCTACACTGAGCGTGGCCCGGCACGCTCTTGGCCGATTTATTTAATAGATAGAGTGATTGAAGAAGAAGATTTATCTATACATATAATAAAACAGTAACGAAAGAAAAACTGTACATTGAGAATTTTCTGGAGAAAATGAGTGGGTTTTGTTAGAAAAACGTAATTGATGACAAAAAGTGACTTTTTAGAATTTTTGTCTGTTTGTCTGTTTGTCTGTGCCTATGGTACAGGTTGGCGCCAAAACTACTGGATAGATTGATTTGAAATTCAGCAAAAATGTTCCTTGTAAACCAAGGAAGGCTTTAGGCTACATATTATCACGCCGTAAGTTATGGGAGCTAAGCAATATTGAATTTAAATGGTGCAATGGATGAAGGCGTGTAACTTTTTTTTCCGTGGGACGATGTACTCAAAACTTAGCACAAACATTACCCTAAATTTATTTTCAAGGATGCCATATTTGTTTTTTCAGTAGTAACCTCAGTGCAAGATTTAGGGGATGTTAAAGTTTATATGGGAGAATCTTATTGCTTGGGTTGATTAACTTGAAACTTGGCACGTAAATTTATTTAGGTAAATAATAAAGATTCCCATCATTCATTTTTCAAAACTACGTAATTTAGGCAAATAAACATAGTTTAATGAATATTAGTAGTATAAAGACATATTTTATAAAGCGCCATCTATGAGATTACACAAAAATCAAATCAAGTTACATTTTGACACTTTTTGGAAATTAATAATTTTTTGACCATGTTGGCAAGGTTAGCAGTTAGTTATTCTTAAAATTCATAGATGGTAGTGCGCATTTTCTTTATAAAAGTCGTATAATATTCGTTTTGACTAATTTACGTTTCAAAAAACCCTCAAAATCTCACTAAAAAAAAAAAACAAGCCCAAACAGAGCAAATGTTACTTACTTATTTATTTTTTGGGAAATATCTTAGGTAGTGGTTGGTTCGTTTTACGAAAAAATGTGGGTTAATATTTAATACCTACATAATTAAAAAAAATAGTTTATCTCTTTAATCGTGAAACGGCGTTCTCCATGTTTATATGAAATGTCTTATTCTTATTCCAACAGTCTAATGGATTTATTTTGCAACGCAACCTAATCTTTCAATGTTATTTATATACGTACAACGACATCTACTGACTCAAATTAGTACAAACGAAAATATTACATTAACAAAATAATATTATTTTTACCTTTCGACTACCGTAATTACAGACACAATTAAACGACAACAGTTGTATGGAAATTTGTGTCCTCTTGGGACTTAACTAAAGAGTTTTACGAATAATCTATACATATAGGTAATTATAATAAAATCGTAGGAAAGTCAAAACTGTTCATTAAATTTTTTTTTAAAGAATACTTGGGAAGTGATCTACAATCGATATCGAAGCCAAAAATATAGTTTTTAGAATTTTTTGTCTGTATGTCCAGGCTAAACTCAAAAACTTACTTGGATATATATTTATGTTTATACATACTGCATGGATTATCTTAAAATTTTGCTTGAATAAAGGATGGGCTAACATATAGGCTACATATTATCACGCTATCACTTACGGGGGAGGAGTTGTGAATACTTATTTTTCTTACGCATTCTGTGACAGTGTTTAATCTAACGACGCATATTTAAATGATGTTTTTGAGTAAGCCATGCTATTATCTGGCTTTACACTATAAATACTATGACATTTAAGTAACTTGGGCAGAGAAACATAGTTGAATGTAGTAGCATATAGAAAATTTAAAAACAGCGCCATCTATTTGATTTCATAAAAATCAAATTCTTCCTAAACGTGGTATCGTATATTATTTATTTTTTACTATAAGCTTTATTGTACACCTCATAATGTGGACAGGATATACAAATACAAAATCGCACAGGGCAATATATAGGGCAGGGTATAGTTCGTTTTGAAAAATTCAAGTTCAAAATCTTGAGCAGAGTTGAGCAAGACTATTAAAAAAATGCGGTGTTAAGTATTACAAAAAAGTTATGTTCATTAAAATATCGCCATCATCGGTCTGAAGATTTTCTGCGAGCTTTGAGACGTGCTAATGGAGACGAAGTCGATGTAACTGATGATCGTGTGCTGAACACCTGTCTCAGTTCACTTCAAGATGTGGACATTTCTATCGGCGGCAATTCACTGATCTAATATGGATTACTAGCTCCCCAAGCGTCACCGCATCAAGACTATGGAAATCGAGAGTATAACGCTGAGACAGAGTTCTCTTCAGAGCAAAAACAGATTTATGACATCGTCCTTGAAAGCGTTGTGCAAAACCAGGGCAAATTTTTTTTCTTGGGTTGCTCCATTTAGAACCGGAAAAACATGGCATACTTGCAGAGGTCAGGAGGCAAGGCAATATTGCTATTGCTGTCGCATCGTTGGGAATTGCTGCCACACTGCTTCCGGGTGGCAAGACGGCACATGCCATGTTCAAATTCCCATCGATTTAGAGAGCGTCAAACCGCCTGTTTGTGTCACGTAACAGCGATAAGGGACACGTGCTTAAGGATTGCTCTTTGATCGTATGGGATGAGCGTATAGGAAGGCAGTTGAGGCCGAGGACAGAACCCTGCAGGACATCCGCGGGAACGAACGTTAGATGGGTGGTGTCACAGTTTGTTCAGTGGCGATTTCTGGCAAACACTTCCCGTTTGCTACGTTGAAACCTTGGCTTCGATCCTGTTGAGCTCCTACAGTTGCTGCCGACTGCTGGAGGCGCAGGGAATAGTGCGCGCCGTCGACGACTATCGAATGGGTGGACAGAGAGCTACCCATTGCTCGGCGGTCGCAAGCCCGCGCCTACTGTGGCCGTAAATCGGGATTGGAGACACGGCAGCGGTAGCTGCGGCTTGAGCGCCTTTGCTTTTGCCTGATGCAGTCGACCCCCTTTTTTTGCCGCTAGCATTACTGCTTCGCAGAAGGAGGCGACCGCCTGCTACTCTTCTTTGCTCCGGATCATGGCCTGTACCAAAGTCCGCTGCAAGTCAAAGCCCACTGCGAGAGAAGTGGACAGGAGGTGCTTCCAAAGTCTCTCGATAGAGCGTTAGCCAGCTTAGAAGAATTCATTTGCTGTGTGTACGGGGACAACAGTCATTTACCGCACCAGCACAATTTCTTGGGTGTGTGAGCGGGCCATTTTGACGTCCAAAAATGATCAGGCTGCAGCAATTAACGAATACATTCTCTCGGAAATTGAGGGAAATGCAGTGATCTATACCTTAATTAACACTGTCGTCGAGCAAGATGACGCCACACATTATCCCGTGGAATTTTTAAACTCCCAGCAAGCAAGTGGACTTCAAGCGCATACCATCAAGCTGAAAGTCGGAGTCCCGATTATGCATTTTCGGAACCTATCTCCTCCAAAGTGGTGTAATGAGACCCGTCTTAAAGTCATCTCGCTGCACAGACACACGGTTACACACATTCTTACGGTTTATGGCGAAGTCGAGGCAGTATTTATACCTCATAACTTCCCGTTCCAGTTCAAGCGCGTAAGTTCCCCGTGAGTGTTTGCATCGCGATGATCATCAATAAGTCGAAGGGGCAGACACTGAGTGCAGCGGATGTCAACTTCAGGACGAGTTGTCTCTTACGCGGGCAACTGTATGTCGCTTGCTCCCGCGTCACCAGTCCGGACTCTCTTTATATTTTGGCTCCTGGCAGCATAACTACTATCGTAGTGTGGTGGCGGAGTGGTAAAGGCTCCGACTCATTGGTGGCGAAGTAGTAAAGGCTCCGACTTACAAGTTGTAGGTCTGTCGTTCAAACCCAGCCAGGCGCATTACTTTGTGTATTTTATTTCATAACCACCGCTCAACGGTGAAGGAAAACATCGTGAGGAAACTGTGACTGAATGTTTTAAAACCAAAAATTCATCAAGTGTCATCCACCAAACCGTATTAGACTCGCGTGGTGGATTATAATGGCCCATTCCCTCTCCTAGAAATGAGGTCTGTGTCCCAGCAGCGGGAACTTTATAAGGCTGATGCAATGCTATTTTAAAAGTTGTTTACTTATAATGCTATGCCATCTGATATACACTGATCATACACTGCCATTTTAAGTTTTTTTGGTGCTGTAGAGCCTTCACGCAGACAACGTCGCGGGCAGCAGCTAGTGTGTATAATACATGCATAATTTTTCTACAGCTTCAAGGGACTGCAGACGTATATGATTTAAGAATATATTTAAAGTAAAAACTTAATATATTTCTACGCATTCCCGCAATAAAGGGTCTTGACAGACAGATAGGCGGTAAAAAGTTCCATTTTTTCTCTTGATGTACCTACCATAAAAACGAAGTCACCACACCGTGGTTCCGTTCCCCATGGGTCATGGTTCGTTCGTCTCGTGGGTCTTTCCGTTAGCAATAACTCAAAAACTACTTTTTTTTATTGCTAAAGACTAATGCTTAACCGCGATCCCACCTGATGGTAAGCAGTGAACTAATGATCGGTATTTTATGGCTATCACCAATTAACAAAGTGATTCAACAGGAAAATTTAAGCATATACATTATAGATAAATAGAGAGAAGCCTGGGTGGGTTGTCAGTATGGACTAAAATGTTTCATATTCTATTTAATTATCCACCCAGCCTGATAATAATAATATTTTCGAAAAACCATCACACAACGCTGTCTCGTCTCAAGCTAAGCAGAGCTTGTGTACATACTTATATATTTCTAAATACATAGGTACATATTATTGAATAATTACACCCAAACACAGAATGAATCAAACCCACGACCTCTGGCATAACAGTCAGCAACCACTAGACCAATAGGCCAGTCTATGTATGATAACCATATATTTTTAACTAATTACCAATTTACTTAATTCCAGCTACCAATTTTTATAATTCCTGTTTTATATTCTTTATTGTACACTGATATTTTTCAAAATGCAAATTTACAAAACAGGTGATGTAAAAAGAGCGAGTTTAACCCACAATTGAGTTAACCCAAAACCAAATTTTGAAAGACTTGAGGACATTACATAGTGCACAAAAAAAAGCTAAATTATACCCTTAACAAAATAACATTATATCTACCTACTTAAATCTAAAAATCCTGCTTATGATGGTACTTACAAACTTTAATTAAACACCACAGTTTATAATAAAACGTTGTTTTTATTCCTCAGACATGTAATAACGCGCAAAACTTTTCAAAATTAATAGAAACACCTTGGAAAGTTTGCGCAGTAAGATGAGCACACGACTACGGGGCGCACGGTTGCAAAAATGTAATTTAAAAATAGCTCATGCAACAGTACACTGTCTACGCCGGCAAATTGTGAATTATTCGAACAGTGTTTTGAATTTTTCGACAATAACGCCGGCAAATTGCATTTTTGGAGTATATAGAGGCCTGAATAAAAGTCTATTGCTTTCTGCTACAACTTGAAACATTTTTAAACTTACTAATACAAGATCTACCTACACAAATGTTAGCCAAAGGTACTGTAATTTTTTTTTATAAGGGTTTTAGTTTCTCAAGGCTTCTAGTTTGACTGGCCTGTTGCTTTAGTAGTTAGCGACCCTGACTGCTCCACCGGAGGTCGTGGGTTCGATTCCCATCCAGGACAAATGTTTGTGTGATGAGCGCGATCATTAGTTCTGTGTCTGGGTGTAATTTATCTGTAATATGTATGTATTTAGAAATATATATGTATGTTTATGAGCTGTCTAGTACTCATAACACAAGCTCTGCTTAGCTTGAGACTAGACGGCGTTGTGTGATAGTAGTAAACAAACTTTATTAAAATGGACTAATCGTTGCTAAATGTATTTATATAAAGTTTATATACACATATGTAACAAAAAATTGTTCATAATTAATATTAGTACCTACGAAAGTACCTACTGCTTATTTCAAAAGAGGTTAGTTCCAGCAGACCTGCGGAAGGAGAGGTCAAACAAAAATTATTTATTTTTTATTTAACCTTTCGATCTTGTAATTACAGACACAATTAAATAATAATAGGTGTAAGGGATAGTGGGGAGGCGCTTGGGGCTTGATGAATTAAACTATTCTGATGCTAAATCACTGTGTTTCTATACTATTTTTGACATTGATTTTTTTTACCAAAACAACTTCTTTTCCTAAATAACCTTTTACTACAAAAGTGACGATGAAAAGGATACAAAAATCACAAGCGAATTAGTAACAGTAGGAAACTCAGAATTTTCAATACAATTATGCTAAGTCGATTCTCTGCCGTCAAACCAAGGGACCACTGACTACCACACAGCTTAAATAAACATTCATTAGTCTAAGAGAATATTCCAGAGTGAACAATATTATACAGGACGAACGTTCGACAATGCTTGAAGTAAGATTATACCTGTACATACCTACTTCAATGTATATTCTCAGGTATTCTCAGGTATATCGCAATTGCGGTACACGTACTTTAGTATCTATTACGTGTCTGGTGTTGGTAGTATTGTGGTAATTCTTATGCGGCTATGAGATGGAATGGTTACAATGTCTGTTGGAATAGATATCTGCTGGTATGTTTTCGTTTGTGGTGTACATGTGTTTTTTTTTTAGTTTTAAATTATACAGTGACTTTTCCTGCTCTAAAGTGGAGTGTGTTAGACTTTTGCTGACTAAAACTAAACAATTGTTCATTATTATCATTGGCATTATTAAAAAAAAAATCGGTTTGCTAACCTATCGCTCGCCGTCAGTAAGCCCACGCCTGCGGTGGCTGAAGATCATGATCGGGATCCCTGCAGCGGCTTACTACTTCACAAAAGGAGACAACCGCCTGTCACTCCTCACTCCTTCAAAACAAAGGTCAGGCGCGAGTGATCGCCGCCCACGATCGCCCCTACCAAGACACAGCGGTGTCACCCGACGGCTAGACGGTGAACTACCTATTGCTCGAAGTCCCCAAACCCAATCATTTTGAGCAAATAAGTTATACATAACTTCAATGCATAAGACAGTATTTATTGCTATTTACAATGAATACTTAACCAAGATCCAATTTGTTTAAAAAATACCTCCTCTTTGATGAACATCTTTTAAGAACCCTAACAGACTAAGAATAAAAAAACAAATAAACCGTAATTAACATCCACTTACAATTCCATACCTTGATATTCGACTGAAGATATTAAATACCTCAAATTCTGCATACCGCTAACGTTAACGTATATATCGTTTCCTTTGATAGAAATTTCCACAAATGTAATTACAATATTACGTTTGCAAATGTCGACTGTCGCAACGTTTGGGATTATTTTGTAAGCAAAATAATGACGTCTGCCTCAGGTATACCCTGAAGCATGAGTCATTAGCTCGCATCCATTATAGGAGGGGAGCCCAGATGCGGAATTTGAGCGATACTCGAACAGTCCTCTAGCCAAGTTACAATCGTATCATTTCGAGTTTGCGCTTTTTTTTATTTATTGATTATAAGTTCGCGCTTGACAGCTATCTCACCTGATGGAAAGCGACGATGCGGTCGACGATGGAGCGCGCTTACCTAGAAGTAACCTGTTTACTCTTGACTTAAAGATTCCCGGATTGTAGCCATCAGGAAACACAGTCGCCTACAACTCTTACAATGGCTTTGACTGGCCTGTCAGTCTAGTATTTAGTGACCCTGACTGCTATGCGGGAGGTCGTGGGTTCGATTCCCACCCAGGACAAATGTTTGTGTGATGAGCACGATCATTTGTTCTGTGTCTGGGTGTAATTTATCTACAATATGTATGTATTTAGAAATATATAAGTATGTTTATCAGTTGTCTAGTACCCATAACACAAGCTCTGCTTAGCTTGGGACTAGATGGCGTTGTGTGATAGTTGTGGACATATTATATTATATTATAATGCTCTCCTCCCCACTAAAATGAAAACTTGTCATTGACTTGTTTTCGTTTTAGAACCTAATCTTCACAATCTAATCCCCATGGCGCTTAAGTAACTGCAAGTTTAGCGTCCTCGCCTCCCCTCCTATAGTGAATTATATTAAAAGCTGAATTGAAATTCGATGTAGCTTATTGTTCCTGTTAATGGATAATGAATAATTTGCTTTTGGTCGCATAGCATTTGCGTAATCCGTCCATGTTGCACTAGAAAACAGATTTATTAAGGGGCAGATAACGCTAGCGACTTTGTGCGAACAAAAGTGGAGCTAGTGCCACTTCTTGCACATCAAGATTATTCGAATAATAATTTAGTCCTTTACTTATTAAACATGATATGAATTAAAATCGATTGGTAGTTAAATTATCTGTTAGTCTGTTGAAATGCCATAAAATACACCGTACCATTTAATTTTTGGTTGTTATTTTTTATCGTGTTTTATAAATGTTGTGCTGTCTGAATTGAATAAATGTTTTTCTATTCTATTCTATTCTATGGTGTTGGCCTGATCTTCGCTTTTTTGTCTTTGAAATATAAATTACAAAGGTGAATAATAGAGGCATAAAGTCACAAATAAATATATAATACACCAAGTTCAATAATAAAAACTGTAAATATTCGTATATCAAATTATTAGGAAAATAGTTTAATTTAACATTAATTTTTTTCAATACCGACTAGCCATTTAAACGCGATGCCGGATGTTGGATTTAATCCTTCAAAGAGCTTACCGACTTCATCAAACAGCATAATGCAAATGAAGAGTTAATAGAGCAAAAAATCTTCCTCCTGCCGGCACGAAAGCAGGGTAATTGCACACCGGGCCCAACATACTGTCTTTTGTTTTATTCAGAGCGACACCCAGTACGTGTCGCTCTGCACACATACTGTAAACAAGACCCCTATTGGAGTCTTTACCTGCTTGTCAAGGTGTATCGTCCTGAAGACTGGCCTACCCCCAGATGGGTCCATAAGAGAACTCCAGTCCACGGGTATGTACCAAAAACGTATAACGTGTAAACGGAACAAAAATGAGACTGAATATAAATGATCCTTAAAATCATGTAAACTCGTATATCTCCCCCTTAACAATACAATATGCTACACCCAATGGTTTGCAAGCTTGTGATTGGTTAGCGGCTGACAAGCCTGTGTTGTGTTGCTAAATTGATCAATCAACATTAAATAAATTATTTACATAAATTGTGTAGTGTTTGAATATTAATTTCGCAAACGACATGGAAATAATGTCCCTTGTTGTGTAGTTTGTGTTGCTAATTAAACAACTTTGTATAATGTTTCAATTATGTAGAAACATATTCTCTTATATAAAAATATGTAGGTAGAACTTGTTTCTTGTTCCCTGAGGAAAAGAATTTAATATGATCAAAATTATAATTTCATGTTGTGAAAATAGCTGACGACTTTTTGGTTAGTAATTTGTATATTTAATTAATAATCTTTTACTATCTGTCGTCTTTAAGCTAGAATGTTCTTATCTAACAAAAACATATTTTAAGATATTCACGGAAAATCGCAAATTATTAAAAGACATGTCACGTGTCATGTCATCATCATGAGCTTTTTTAATGATCCCACTGCTGGGATATAGGCTTCCTCCTCCTTGGCCGCCATCTTAATCTGTTCCGAATCACGTGGTCATATTTTTGTAAAATTAGAATCGTCATTTTTATACTCGTACAAACCCATTTTTTGACGGAATAAATTTTATTTTAAATGAGACCTAACAATAATAAACCAATGTCCAATGAAAAAATGAGACATGCAGGTGGAACATTGAAGCTTAAGTGGTCTTCCATCAGTTATGCTGAACCCAATGCACATTATAAATATAAATTGGATAGCAGGATGAGAGCTCTTTACCTAATCCCTCAAATTTGAAGCTCTTACGATCCCTTTCAGTTCTCACTTAGAATAAATAATCAAACAGATCCGTTCTTGCATGTGAAAAATTACATTTTTGATTTAGTTTTTGTTATTAGGATTTATTTTTGTATTTTGTTTAGTTTATTGATGAAAAATTGTTAAGCACAAACATAAAATTGATAATTTTGGATTTGAAAAAAAAATCAATTTTAAATAAAAATTTCATTTTTTTTTTAAATTTTAATAAAAATATTGATAAGATATGATATTTTATTTGCCAAAACCTGTGTACATATACAAGAATGAACAAAAAACGTGCATGCAAGATGACAAAAAAGAAACAGTCCAGAAAAGTTTGCCACAATAAATATGTTTGCAAAAAAAACTAAACTACTAGGTAATGATAAATGATAAATGATATTTATTTTGTAAATAGGTTTTAAAATAACACTTTTACACGTCAATATTTTTTTCTTTTTGTCAGTTTAAGCTAGATGAGTCCGGTGTTTCCTAGCTGACTACCCTGAGAAGAAACACCGAAACAAACTCAGGGGTCAAAGTCTCTTTTAAAGTCCATACAGTAACCATGTATTGGTCAAATCATATGAGAACCATGCAGATTAGTGTCTGAGATGGTCTTTTGAGGAAAGAACCATACAGATTTGAGTGGACCTGTCCAGTCAGTGCAAGCATTTGTCAGTATTCGTGTAGCTCAAACTTAGGACTACTAAGGAGCTCAACGACTTGACGATCAATACCAAAGAAAGGACATTTGTGTAGGCCGCATCAAATACTCAAATCTGTCAGACATCATATTAAAATTACGGAAAAGGAAAAGTAATCGACATAGTCCTCACATTCACAATAATAAAAAATAAAAAAAAAAATACAAAAATGTAACTGCAAAATAAATTATTGCAAGTCCAAAGTTAAAAAATAAATAAATAAAAATAAAATATAACTACAATAATAGTGCTGGAGCAGGTCAATCCCAAGCCGTCTTATCCTCAAGATACTCCTTAACAGTATAAAAAGCCTTTTGACAAAGTTTTCGCTTTACAAACAATTTAAATTTATTCTGGCTAAGTTCTTGAAAGTTACTGGGAAGCTTATTATAAAAGTGTACACATTGGCATCTAAATGAGCCCCCAATTTTTTTGAGCCTGGTTGTAGGAACCACAAATTTATGTTTGTTCCTAGTATTAACGTTATGGATATCACTGTACTTTTTAAACATGTTTTTATTTTTATGCACATACAAAATATTATCAAAGATGTATTGACAAGGCACAGTCAATATATTAATGTTTTTAAATTTATCTCTTAGTGAGTATCTAGGACTTAATTTATAAATTGAACGAATAGCCCTTTTCTGTAATACAAAAATTGTCTGAATGTCGGCGGCATTTCCCCACAGTAGAATGCCGTAGGACATGACACTATGAAAATAGCTGAAATAAACTAAACGGGCTGTCTCTAAGTCAGTTAAATTACGAATTTTTCTGACAGCGTATGCTGCAGAGCTAAGTTTTTTAGACAATTTATCAATGTGAGGACCCCACTGAAGCTTAGAATCTAGAGTAATACCCAAAAACACTATGGTATCTTCAGGACTCAAATCTTTACCTTTTATTTGTACACTAGTTTTAACTTGCCTAACATGAGGCATTGTAAACTTAATAAATTTGGTTTTTTTTTCATTTAAATGCAGGTTGTTGACGTTAAACCAGTGTACTATTTTAGACAGAGCAATATTTATATCGTCAGTATTTGACTGCTGACGTTTATGTTTAAACAAAAGTGAAGTGTCGTCTGCAAACAACACTATATCGTGGTAATCCTTTATTAGGTAAGGTAAATCATTTATATAAACTAGAAATAAAAACGGGCCAAGAATTGAGCCCTGGGGGACACCCATCGTTATAACAGATCCATGTGATCTTTGCCCATTTATATCAACTCTCTGAATCCTATCACTATAATACCAATCATATCGGAATAGTGCCGCGGCGTTGGAAGGCCTCCCACAAAGTGGCCCGATAACCTGCTGAAAGTTGTGGGAAACGATAGAATCATATATATCTGTATCGAACAGTAGTTGTCCTTCGGATTAATTTATGTTTTTTTTTTTATGGTAGGTAAAAATCATCTCACGAATCCCGCTCTTGAACGGTTCGGGAAAGCAGTGTCAGACCCTACCCCATTCCTATGTCGCCATATATACCAGGGCCAGAGCCTTCCTTTCAGACGCAAACCTTTGGCCTGACTTGGCTACAACCCTTCAGCAGGGTCCCTACAGTTTGCTGACAACTCCTTGAGGCGCACGGGAACAGTGCGCGCCGTCGACGACTGGATCCGCACACGCCTACGGTGGCCGTAAATCGATGATGACGACTCTTGGTATGGACTGAGGAGCCACGTTTCATAAAATATTCAAATACAGAGACTATCAATATTTAGTGGAAGTTTTGGGGCTCAGTAAAGTTCTCCACTGAGTTTTACCCACACAAAGATAAACAAATATACCAACAAAAGTACATAATAAAAACAGCAATTAACGAGGACAGAGTTTGGTCCCTGATTGCCGAACACGACAAAGCCTGCAGTTAAAACCCGCGCATATCGCATAGGCACGTAATGCAGAAATATGAGCTGTATATGGTCGATTGGATCGCCGCATATTTCCCCTGAGGTTGGCTCAGTAAGCTCGCACTGAATTTGTTTGCTCACATATCTTAACTCGACAGTTTTAAGCTGTTTATTATAGTAATTAAATAGATGGTTTGGGGATCGTATCAGCTTATTACACTCATAGATGTTAATGTTATATTTAATACTAGCTTTTGTCAGCGGCTTCGCCCGCGTACATAAAATATAACCTATGTCACTCAGGAGTAAAGCAGCTTTCTATTGTTGTTAAAATTTTTCCAATCGGACCAGTAGTTGCAGAGATTACCTCCTACAAACAAAAAACAAAGAAACAAAAAAACAAACTTTACCTCTTTATTATATTAGTGTAGATAGTGTAGATGTGTGGCTTTCGAACACTTATTGCATACGTGTATATCTGCATGTGGATGCATGTAGATGCAGTGTAGATGTAGATATTATATTAGTGTAGATGAAACATATCCTCATTATCCATAATGTCTCACAATCTTCAATTCGAAAACGCTAGTGTCAATAAATAGGTAAGAAATACCCAAAAAAAAACAGGCAAGTGCACTTCGGAGGGTTCCGTTCAAATCTTCCTATGAAACGATTACGTCATATCAAATCGAACTAAATCAAAACAATTACATTAAATCAAATGAACTTTAAACAATTAAATTAAATCAAATGAACTTTAAACAATTAAATTAAATCAAATGAACTTTAAACAATTAAATTAAATCAAATGAACTTTAAACAATTACATTAAATCAAATGAACTTTAAACAATTACATTAAATCAGATTAAATCAAAACAACTACATTAAATCATATTAAATTGAAGTCATATTAAATTATGCCTATTACCTTATTATGCATATTACCTTGTACAAAGAAAGGCCTTGAGTTATTCTATTAACAGTTCAATTGCCTGGTGTAGGCAACTTAATAGACAAAAACGATCGCTTTGCATGATTGATGAATTTCCACAACCAAACCAAATCTCACACAAACCTGTATTGACGTGTGTGAGCCGTGATTTCCCTCGTTTGAGAATTTCTTTGAACAAAAGCCACTACAGGAAAATCAAAGCCAAAATCCACCGCTATGGAAAATTTAAGTTTCACCTGATTTTACTGTCAAAACAATATGAATGTTATTTTGCTTTTTGTTTATTTTTTTCACGCATAACACAACATCATAAGAAAAGGTTATAAGCATACTTCTTAAGGCCCTGCGTACCACAATTTTTCCTAACCTAACTACAGATTGCATTTGTTTGCTAAAATTCGCATCGCTAACTTCAGACTCGCTAAGATCCGATGGCCGTACTGTACACGAGTCGATACGATACGAAAACTGGCCGGATCGTCTAAACATTAACATTTGATGATACATAATAAATATGTCAATCCTCGTTTAGCCATACCTATCATTGACGGAGGATTTCTATGACAAGAAAAGGTCTAAAGAAAGTAGGCCAAATGAGGATTGACATGTCATATCATCAAACTTTAACATTTAAATAGATTTGGCCACATCATGAAGTGGTCAATTTTTATGATCTTGCCTCAACATCTTACTAATATTATAAATGCGAAAGTTACGATGTTTGGATGTTTGTTACTCAATCACGCCAAAACGGCTGGACGGATCTGGATGAAATTTGGCACGGGCATAGAATACACTCCGGAATAGGACATAGGCTACTTTTTATCCCGGAAACCCCAACCCCAACCCCCATACCACGCGGTTGAAGCCGCGGGCAAAAGCTAGTATTATAATATAGGATGAATGGTAATTAGTAACCGGTAGGTACTTAAATACGTGATGACGAGTTTACACGTAGATAGATGGAGAGGAAGAGGAAGGCCGAAGAGGAGATGGATGGATTGTGTGAGGAATGATTTGAAAGAAAAGGGAGTTAGTGATAGTGTGACGGGAGAGAGTAGAAGAAAAAAACATGTTGCGCCGACCCCAAGTAATAAACACATGATTGTAGTCATGATAACATACAATATTCCACGATCTCTGGTTCATTGTTTGCACTAGATTACTATCAAGCAAATTTTCCGCGAATGTTTTCATGTCGACGTTGATTTTCTAATCAAGTGCAAAAGATAGACCAGGAAATCTACCCTACCACTTTTATTTTGGGACCAATCCTAAAATCGCGAAAATAAATGGTCAGTAGGTACATTTATGTTCGCCTTACTAGTCAAAATGTCCTGAAAGTCCATTTTAAAATTACCCCAGAAATATATGCAATATTAACTGAATGATTATTTTATTAATTTGCGGCTGTCCCGCTATTTAACCATAATTCTCTTGAAACCACATTGTAAATAAACTGTTTATAATTCAAACTAAAGCTGCAATCTAACAAAATATTAACTCAACTACTCGTTACAGTGAACCAGCATTTCATTGTAACATTGAACGAATAGTTGAATTTTTGGAATCAAAATAACACAGATAAATTGCAAAACAAATTCAAAGCATAGCTGAATCCGCGATACTGCAATGTCCTATAGACCACAGAAGATTTAGACAGTTGCAACACTAGCAAAAAGAAAGAACAGAAACTTTACATATTTTTTGGCACACAATAGAAACTAAAATATAGCATAACATATTTATTTATATCTCTTCCACAAAGGTATTCTTCAAACTTACATTAAACAGAGTACGTCATCATATTCATTTCAGTCGAAAGGCGTCCACTGTTAGACATAGGCCTCCCCCAAGCGCCGCTCTAACGACCGCGCGATCCTGTGCGTCTCGCATCCATCGGACTCCAGCAACCCAGACCAAGTCATCGGCTCACCTTGTGGGAGGCCTTTCAACGCCATATATGGCCACCTAGGCGACTGAGGGATGGTTTTGTTCCTGCATCCAACTGCATGCTAAGTCGGTGCACATAATGATTTGCCGTGTTTTGAGCTTCATGTCAGTGGTATCCACTTGTCAACTTGAAATATTTATTAAATATTTTTAGGGAAAAATCTAACCAAACCAAAAAGTTTGACGTTTATTTTATTGACATGTCAATCCACTGCCGGCGCATCGCTTCCGAACCCTGTGGCTCGAGCAGAGTTTAATTTGTAATCGTTAGGAACTTCGCGAATACGGTCTAAAGTTAACTGGCATCTTCTATTATACATTATTACTTTCACATACCATTTTGTAAGACTAGGACATGCTAGGACTACACGTATTAACCTTTCAACTACCGTAATTACAGACACAATTAAAAGACTATAGGTGTGTGGAGGTTGCCGACATAGCGAAAAGAATCGCCTTAAAAAAAACTTAAGTGGCAATGGGCAGGACACATTGCACGCAGAACGGATGGCCGCTGGGGCCGAAAGGTTCAGGAGTGGCGACCACGTACTGGAAGACGTAGCGTTGGAAGGCCTCCCACAAGGTGGACCGATGACTTGGTCAGGGTTGCTGGAAGCCGGTCACGACGCACAGGACCGGTCTTTGTGGCGGCGCTTGGGGGAGGCCTATGTCCAGCAGTGAACGTCTTTCGGCTGAAATGATGATGATGATGAGGTGTGCGGACACTGATGTCCTCTTAAGGTCTCTGCACACAGCGGGAGCGGCGCGGCGGGACCGGACGGCGACGCGACGACGCCATACATATACGAGGTTACCGTCGCGTCGAGCGGGACGGCTCTGTGAGGCGTCGTCCGTAATATCTAGTATATAGCTGTGCCCGCGACTTCGTCCGCGTGGAATAATTATTTTGGGCATCATATTTATTTTTGCAACCATCCCGGGCGGGTGCAACGTAAGAAGCTAGCTCGGGAAATGAGATTGAGGTATGGGAGTTGGAATGTTGGAACAATGACTGGAAGGGCCAGAGAGTTAGCGGATGTACTGAAAAGAAGACGGATAAATATAGCATGCTTGCAGGAAACAAAATGGAGAGGAACGAAAGCGAGAGAAATTGGCGAGGGATATAAGTTCTATTATTGTGGAAGTGATGGAAAAAGGAATGGTGTAGGTATAGTGCTAGATAGTAGGTTGAAAGAAAGCGTGATGGAAGTACAAAGGATTAATGATAGATTTATAGTTGTGAAAGTTATGATAGAGAATGTGATGTTGAATGTAGTCAGTGTGTATGCTCCACAAGTAGGATGTGATGAAATGGTGAAAGAGAAGTTTTGGGAGGATTTTGATAGTGTCATAATGACCATTCCTGTACATGAGGAATTGATAGTTGGAGGTGACTTTAATGGACATGTGGGAAGAATGAAAGGTATTTATGAAAGAGTACATGGAGGATGGGGCTTTGGAAGGCCAAATAATGAAGGAGAAACGCTGCTACAATCTGCTACAGCTTTTGACCTAGCAGTTGCTAATACTTGGTTTAAAAAAAGTGAGGAACACCTGATCACTTATAAAAGCGGTTTCCACAAGTCGCAAATTGATTACTTTTTAGTTAGGCGTAACAACATAAAGCACGTCAAAAATTGCAAAGTGCTACCAGGAGAAGATCTGGTCCCACAGCACCGACTACTGATTATGGAATCAGTAGTCAAAATTAAATGCAATAAAAGCAAAGAGCGTCCTCCTTCTAAAATAAAATGGCATATGTTAGAGAAGAATGATTGTGCGAAAAAGTTTAGAGAGCGAGTAGTGGACAAAATGATAGAGATGGGAGACATGAATGATCGAAGTATAAATGAAACCTGGAATGAGATGGCGGAATGTATTAGGAATGCAGCGAAAGATATTTTGGGAGAGTCGAGAGGAAAAGGCACTATAGATAGGGATACATGGTGGTGGTCGATAGAAATTCAGAATGTGTTGAAAGAAAAGAAAAGGAAATTCAAGGAATGGCAGCGTGTAAGAGCGGAAAACAGTAGTTTGAAAGCTGAAAGAAAGAGAGAGTATGACTTATTAAAGAAAAAAGCTAAAAAAGCCGTAGCTTTAGCAAAAGCAAAGGCTCAGGACAAATTGTACGACACACTGGACAGTCCTGCAGGCCAAAAAGAGCTGTATCGCCTTGCTAGAACAAGAGAAAGAAAGGCGAGGGATGTCTGTCATGTAAGATGTGTGAAGAATGAAGCAGGAATGGTCCTATCGAATGAGGAAGAAATCAAGGACAGGTGGAAGGACTACTTTGAAAGACTGATGAATGAGGAAAATAATTGGAGTAGGAATTTAGAGAGTAAACCAGTGAATGTAGGGTTAGTAAGAATGGTTAGTATGGATGAAGTCAAAATAGCAGTAAATGGTATGAAGAATGGTAAAGCCATTGGTCCAGATGGAATACCAGTTGAAGTGTGGAAGTTATTGCAAGTGGATGGATGGATGTGGTTAGCTTTGTTCTTCAATAAGTTGTTGCGGGAAGAAGCCATACCTGATGAGTGGTGCAACAGTTCTTTAGTGCCCATTTTTAAAAACAAAGGTGATGTGCTTGAGTGCAACAATTATAGAGGAATAAAGCTAATGTCACATACTATGAAAGCCTGGGAGAAAGTTATTGAGAGGCGGTTGAGAGAAGAGAGTGAAATTTCACAGAACCAATTCGGTTTTATGCCAGGTCGCGGTACAACGGATGCCATTTTCGCTATACGCCAGCTGTGTGAGAAATACAGAGGTGCACATAAAAACTTGCACATGGTATTCATTGACCTCGAAAAGGCATACGACCGGGTACCTCGTGAGGTTCTGTGGTGGGCCCTTAAGGAGAAAGGTGTGCCTGGGAAGTATGTTCAGTTGATCCGAGCGATGTACAGTCGATGCAGTACCCAAGTCCGGTCTACAGCAGGCACCACTAGCAGCTTCAATGTGGCTGTTGGCTTACATCAAGGGTCGGCTCTCAGCCCTTACCTCTTCCTGATGATAATGGACGCTCTTACGTCGGACATTCAGGAAGAGGCTCCCTGGTGTATGTTATTCGCCGATGACATTGTGCTGGTTGCCGAGAGTGGTCAAGAGATCCAGAATAGATTGGAGGTGTGGTGGCACAGACTGGAGAGTGTTGGCCTGAAATTAAGTAGAACCAAAACGGAGTACTTGTTCTGTGATTTCGGTGGTCTCTCCGGTCCTGTGGCCTTAGCTCTTGCCGGAACGCCCATACCAATCTGTTCCGACTTTCGGTATCTCGGGTCGCTCGTCCAAGGAGATGGTGAGATAGACCGAGACGTAACGCATCGGATCAACGCAGGATGGATGAAATGGCGACAGGTCACGGGAACAACTTGCGACCCACGGATGCCCCTCAAGTTGAAGGGTAAAATTTACAAGTCCGTGATAAGACCTGTCCTACTGTATGGATCAGAATGTTGGGCCGTGAAAAAGACGGATGAAAAAAAACTGCATGTAGCGGAGATGAGAATGTTGAGATGGATGTGTGGTGTGACGAGAATGGATAAAGTGAGAAATGAGTATATTAGAGGAAGTCTGAAAGTGGCGCCAGTGACTGAAAAGTTGAAAGGAAATCGTTTGTCTTGGTATGGTCATGTGAAGAGGAGAAATGAAACGCATGTCACAAAAAGGGTTTTGAGTTTACACGTAGATGGATGGAGAGGAAAGGGGAGACCAAAGAAGAGATGGATGGATTGTGTGAGGAGTGATATGAAAGAAAAGGGAGTTACTGATAATGTGACGGGTGACAGGACAGAGTGGAAGAAAAAAACATGTTGCACCGACCCCAAATAAAATGGGATAAGGGTAGGATGATGATGATGATCATATTTATTTTTGCAAACAACCTTATAAATTATAGCTTTATAAATTATAGCTGTTACCCACGATTTTGCCCGTGTCAATTTCTGTTATTATTTTAGACAATTTAGTTTTTTAAAGAACATAATTATCTAAAAGTTCTTCATGGAGCTACACCCCCCCTTGGGCACGCCTAATCTCGGCGGTAAGTTCCCTCTTTGAGGCGTGGTTGGATAGACATCACGGCGCCTCACCTTCCGCATGACGCAGGTTCTCACCGGACATGGGAAATTCAAGTGATTCGTGCGGAAGAGACACCCGGGTGCCCGCCACTGTGTGGCCAGCCCGGAGGACACGGTGGAGCACACTGTAGAAGTGTACTCCGCTTGGGAAGAATAACGCCGTGCCCTCGTGGGGGTGATCGGCGGCAGCGACCTCTCGCGCCGGGCTTTGGTTCAAGTCATGGTCCGCAGCGAAGAAGAATGGCAAGCGGTCGCCTCCTTCTGCAAAGCTGTAGTGCTCGTAATGGAGGAGGCCGACCGCATAAGGCAAGGGCAACAGCGCCCTCGCCGTAGCCTTCGCCGCCGCGATCCCGCTGATATCCGGCCTCCGTAGACGCTGGCTTGCGGACGGTGAGCAATGGGTAGCTTGCCGTCCGGTTGTCTGGTAACAGTCCAGATCGAGACCAAGTCGTCGACGGTGTACACTGCTCCCGCGCGCCTCAAGGTGTTGTCAGCAAACTGTGGGGCCCTTCAGGGTCGAAGCCTCCTGCAGCCGAGGGTTGGTGCGAAAGCGTTATACCGGGGCTCTGTGGGAATAAGGCAAGGGAGGAACGGGGTAGGATATTTAGTCAGTAAGAGTCTGACACTGTTTCCCGCTCCGCCCAAGAGCGGGATTCGTCATTGGATGATTTTTACCTACCATAAAGAAAACCCCTCCGCGCCTCTCCTGCCCGCCGGCCAGGCGCAACGTCATGTTTTGCACATCATGCGGCGCGTGTGAATTTTATATCGGAGTTATTTTAAAATTGTAATATCTTCTAAGATGTTCATTGAAATTAAGTGATGTCAAAGACATATTTGTTCACAATTACATACTGTTAATCAACAACACATTTATTTGGATAAAGATTAATATTATTATGTTGATACAACTCTAACAAATAATTGGTAAAAATTGGCCAAATTTGATTCCCATAAAAACGGTTCTAGTGAGTTAATCTTAAAAGATAGACATATACCGTCGCGGACATTTTTTTAGATCATTTTAAGAAAAATAATTCTGTCATACATATTTTTTTGGTATCTTGAACCGTTTTCGCAGCGCACGCAACGGAAGCCCTCAAAGATGAATAATTTTCCCCGTTTTTTACACATTTTCCATTGTTTCTTCGCTTCTATAAATCGTAGCGTGATGTTATATAGCCTAAAGCCTTCCTCGATAAATGATCTATTCAACACAAAAAGAATTTTTCAATTCGAACCTGTAGTTCCTGAGATTAGCGCGTTCAAACAAACAAACAAACAAACTCTTCAGCTTTATAATATTATATAGTATAGATTACAACTGCTCAGCGTCGCGTCGCCGTCACGTCCCGCCGCGCCGCGCCCGCTGTGTGCAGAAATCTTTAGGGTTTAATGAATAAAATTAAGGGTCAAAATTCATTGTCTCTTCTTTATTCATCCTTAATAAAAGCCCTGGCGGAGGCGTGTGTCAAATCAACTGATCAACTGTGTCCTTCGTGTACAAAGGCATAGGCCTTGCTGAGCCTCTACAGTTTACTGACATGTTTTTAAAAAGCATGTGGAATGCTACGAGCTATCGACGATAAGTCGTCAGTTTATTCGACTGTCGATTACTGGACGGCCGGACTGCCAGCTAACCTTTTCGCCTGTCTAGCTTATCTAGAAGAGGGGGTCTCGGCAACTGCGATGTGAGGATGTATGTTGAGAAGGAGGCGACTGCCATTCCTTCTCACTCTAGAGCATGGCTTAAGCCAAGACTCGGGTGCAGAAATCGCTGCCACCGAACGACTCTTCGAGGATATCGTGAGGCACCACTATATTATGCTCCACCATGTTCTTCTGATAGTTCACACAATGGTGACACCCGGTCACCCCGAACCCTCTATTCATATTAGTCCGGACCAAGCCCAGTCGTCGACGGTACGCTCTTTTCCCGCGCGCCTCAAGGAGTTGTCAGCAAATGGAGAGACCGATGCCTACTGGGGCCCCGGTCCGGCCTCTGAAAGGAAGGTCCGACCCTGGTATGAAGGCTAAGAAGGAATGGGGTGGGTCGTTTAGTCAGTAAGAGTCTGACACTGTTTCCCGCTCCGCCCAAGGGCGGGATTCGTCATTAGATGATTTTTCCTTCCATAAAAAAACTTTCTATTTACTTACCACTACACCAGGATTCTACTATAGTGGTTATAAAGGTCTCTTTATCAATTTAGACACGCAAAATTAAAAAACTAATGATTTTTCGCTTTTAACGACGTAACAAAACTGCGAATAAAAACCGCTGTTTTTAATTAATTCCCGAAATAGCGAGCAGACAACGGGCCTCATTAAACGGGAACGTTGATTTCAGTTCAATCCGACAACTTCGCATCGTAGACGGAAACTCTTTGCTTTACAAAAATATATTTAGTTACAAGAGAGGAATTAAATGCACGACTATGTTTAAAAGTTTTGCAAGCTGGAGAGATTACGCCGGTAAAGTTGTAGCTGTATTTAGCTTGGTAGTTAAGAAGATAAAGGCGTCTGTACAAATTGTTAGTATAGAGTTTTTAGTTATTAGTATATTAAACCGTAATGATACAATAATAATGATAACATACTTTTTATTGTAATTTTATTGTTCTGTTTCTGTAACTCTGAAAGATTTTTATTGATCAATTTAATAATTAATTAGATATCTTTAACCCTAAAACTACATAACCCTAATTAACTTATCTGTTTCTCTCAATTTTATGTTTGTACATAAATAGTTAAATAATTGAATAATAATGTTGGTGCCCTGAGACAGTGCGACGGGGTCGCGGCAGACCACGAAAGAGGTGGCGCGATGAGCTAGACAGATTCCTTCCGAACTGGCAATAGGAAGCGCGGGACCGCGATGGATGGAAGGTGTGGACAGAGGCCTTTGCCCAGAAGTGGGTCAGAATAGGCTAGCAAAAAAAATAAACATAGTATATAACGTATACGTCAGTTCACGTTAGTAACGTAATATAATAGGTGTTAAAATGTGATGAATGTTCGAAACACTGTACTCCAAAACGCAAATCAATGACGGGGCTCAAAAGTCTGCTCAACTTAAGTAGGACTGGGCTGGACATGTCTGCCCCTTGCCGGTCGACCGGTGGGCCAGTAATACACAAAGTTTGTGCCCTGAAATCGCATGAAGGTGTCGTGGTAGACCAAGAAGGAGATGGCGGGTCGACTTATACGGATACCTGACTAAGTTAGGGTTAGATTCGCGATTTTTTCTTTTTTTATCAAGTCGCTATCGCTTTATTCATAGAGTTGCGGCATGTTTTGGTTTTTACCCAGCGCTTGTTCGTCATCATCATCATTTCAGCCGAAAGACGTCTACTGCTGGACATAGGCCTCACAAAGACCGGTCCTGTGCGTTTTGCATCCATCGGTGATATAGTCAATTTTAATAAAATTTCACGGTATTCTCTTTTACATTTGTGGATTTCCAGAGTTAAAAAAAGTTCAAAATTAGTGGAACCCGGCCTTAAATTAAACTACCATGGAGCTATAGGAAACGACCAATTTGGAACCGTGCACTAGCTTCTGACGTTTTATAAGTGCCCATGTAGGCCTACGTGAAATAAAAACCTTTTTGATTTTGAACTATTACAAACGATTCCAACTAGCTTATAAAATTGGAATTCCAGCAGATCAGAAGCCTGCAATATTTCTATCCGTCCGTGGGTAGTTGATTGGCGGTCACTCACCGTGACGCCGGTGTCACTATGCGGTACTCATCCCCGCTCAACCTGACAGGTAATCACTGGGAAGGGGATACGGTAACAACCTGTGTATCACAGCTTTTAAAAAGCTGCATTTAATTTTAGAACACATTCTAGAACATTTTTTATGGTGGGAAAAATAATCTAATGACCAATCATCTAATGACCAATGCCGCCCTTAGGCGGAGCGCGAGCTTTTACTGTCCATGTCACCTGTATATCTCATTCTTGTGTGACTAAGTCTTAGAACTGGATTTCATCATTACTTTGGAGTTTCCAAGAATTGATGTTTTCTTTTCAATATTGAGCCGTATTGTCGTAAGACGTGGCGTTGGAGGCCTCCCACATGGTGGACCGATGACCTGGTTTTTTTTCTACATCTAATAACGACCCACCTCTTTCCTTCTTAGCCTTCATACCAGGGTCGGACCTTCCTTTCAGAAGCCGGACCGGGGCCCCAATAGGATTTAAAAAAAAAAGAAAACGCTGACGATGCGAAGATGATGCGCATATACGCACATCAAACAAGATGTTCTTATTTTTTTTTTCACATATTTAACATCAGTTAAACATTATTATATATTTTTAGCTCAGCTGAGTTTACACGTAGATGGATGGAGAAGAAGAGGAAGGCCGATGAAGAAATTGATGGATTGTCTGAGGAGTGATTTGAAAGAAAAGGGAGTTAATGATAGTGTGACGGGTGACAACACAAAGTAGAAGAAAAAACATGTACACAATATGGGATAGCGCAGGATGAAGATGAAGATAAGATATATTTTTTGCTTACTAAACTTTATAGTTTTATGGCAAGAAACGCTTGTTGTAAAATCACTTCTGTAACATCAAAAGTGGACTTTGTATTAAAAGTTTAAAATTATTATTTCCATAAGATGCGTTGAGATCTAACTTGAAGTCACCATTTATTTATAAAAGAGCGAAAACTATCTTTCACATACCTACAGTAAATTGAAATTCCAACTACGACTTACCCTAAACTAATGACATTCCATGCCTTTCAGCTGTCCCTTAGCGCCTATTATGTTCTCAATAACCCATTATAACAAAAATGGGAACTACTATGTGACAGTGACACACACATTAAAGTCTCCCGGTTCTACTCTAGGCTCCTTCATAGTACCATTTAGTCACACAAAACGCCAACTTTGTATTGTTAAGTTAAATTAATGCGAATAGTGATATTAATTGCTGCCGCGTTTAGCCAAATATTTGCTCAAGGCGGTGGACTGCAGCGCCATCTCGTGTTAATTACGACATTAATACTGGAAACTTTGCCATGTGGAGATGGCCTTCTTGATTTCATACCTAATGTTCTCAGTACCTATACTATAACACTGGAAACTTTGCCATGTGAAGATGGTCTTTACGATTTTAGACCTAATGTTTACAGTACTCCATCACGCTTAAGAAAAATAAAAACTAACCTAAGTTTTTATTTTTTTCACCTTGCACATGCTTGTTTCTGCACTGTTTGTCAGTGTCCAATAGAGGTACCTATGTTTTTCTTTAAATTAATTCCGAACTTTTATGCAGGCAAAGTTGCCAACAGAAGCTAGTTACAAAATAAATCATCTCAAAATAGCATAAACATTATTAACAGCCTCGACGACTGTAAGCCACAAGTCCCATAATATTATTATCAAGATTCATGTTTATAGCATTGTCTTTGTGTGCCGGCCATTTTCTTTGAGTCATGGCTTTTAAACTTTATATCAAGAGACTTGGAAGTTCTTATCTGCTCCTAGGTTAGAACTCGTTTGTTCCAGGTTCAAGTATTCAAGATTATTATCGAAGAAAACTCGTCTCGAGTTCAACCCTTTGTGAATTTTGTTCCTTTGTTCGATATTTATTGGGGTTCTTTCGCTTCGAGTTTCCTATAGATTTCCTGTAGGAAATTATGTTGTTTTATTGCAAGGCTTTTGGAGTGTTCTCGTGCAATTTGATTTAACTAAGCTTAGATTATAAAACAAAATGCAGATAGACCGCGCGGAACACGAAACTGAAGCCACGTTTGCAGATATGTGTGCGTGACAGCACTGTAAACATACTGTTACGCCGTGAAAATGGAACACGCCGTTTCTTCGACAAAGTTAAGAGTATCACCGAATAATTAAAACGCATTGCTAATCGAAACCTCCAGAATAGAAGTACGTACCAGGGCCTAGCAAATTCTAGAAAAATCTGCCTCGCAATAAGTACCTACTCAATAATTCTGAGAACTTTTGTAGGTACTTAAGTAATCTGGTAAAGGAATTTGTACCTTCCGTCTTGTACCATAGAGTCGAAATTCGTATGAGTCGTAGGGTAAAGTGGTACCTACCTACGAGTAATAAAAATAATGTTTATTGTTCGGTATTGTCTGGTGTGGCCTCGAACCTTCGGTATCTAGAATTTTCTTGGCTCTGAGTATAAATACGTGCCCGCTGGCCGGACGTGAGTTGGATCGGCCAGTAGCCCAGTGAAGGTGGACGTCAACAGTGCTCGTCGAACATTCTTGCGACATCTACCCTCATTTCCTGCACGGACCCGAAATTCAAATCGGGCCAACCGTTTGTGTTGTCGGCGGTGCAAATTCATTTGTACCGGCGACAATACGAAGGGGAGGCCTCCCCCGCGTCATTCCTCGGTGTGCTAGCGCACCGAAGTGGTCGCGGAGGCTACTCATCGCACCATGAAGCCCATGAAGCCAGGCGCCCGCACGTCCTCAAGTCGCGGAGGCGCCGGCCGAAACAAAGAAGAGGAAGTCGCCGAGGACCGACCCGGTCCTACGTTGGCCCGGACAGCGTCGCTCCCGAACGTCCGGACTATGCTGCCCGGTTCAGCGCCCGTCAACGCCCCGTCTTTTTCAAGGATAGAAGATGGAAAATTTTCAAGCCAAGGTGGGGGTACCCCCACTTGTGGAGAAAATTTGAAGACCCCACCCAACCCAACGAAGCCATCGGTTCCTGCGCAGCAGCATGCGCGCGCCACCGACCTCCAACGCCCGCAACAGGGATCCAGCGCTGCAAATCGGCCGCCCACGTACGCGCGTGCCGCCGCACCTGCTCCTTCAGTTGCCCGCGCTCCGGCTCCTTCAGGTGCCCAACCAAAATCGACGAGGACAGCAGCCGGGACATCGACCGCATCAGTGCGCGCCTCGCCCCGCGCGCCCTTGTCGCTCTCCGTCGCGCACGCTCCCCGTCCCTCGACGTCGAGTGGTGTCTCGCGTGACCCGCGTTTGCGCACGGTGACCGTGCCGCCCGCATCACCTCCCGTTCCGCTCTCGCCCGCGCCGCCTCGCGCCTCGGCATACGACTCGCCCGCAGTGCTCTCGAACTGCTCCTCGCATGCGGGCTCGAGTCTATCGCTCGCGTCGGTAGGCAGTGATGAAAGAAGAGCCAACTACGAAGACCCGGACACCCCGATGTCTCCAACCCCGTCGTACGACGAGCCGACGGCGACGGCCAGGCCGCAGCGGCGGCGAAGGAGCTCCGGCGACACCTACGAGCAGGCGAAGCGCTACTGCAGCGCGCGCTCGCCCCCTGACGCACCTGGAACTGACCATAAAAATGGGGTAAGTGGCCAAATCATTACTAAGTGTGTCAAAAGTGCAGCCCCCACGCCCACCACCGCCGATTCGAACTCGGCCGAGGGCAATAATAAAGTGAAAGCCAAGAAGCCTCGCTACCCTCCGCTGGTAGTGGAGAAACTACCCAACTGGGCATCCCATTTTAGGGAGATCGCCGCCAAATTAGGCCGCCCGCCCAACGCACGCCCCTATGGCTCGGGGGTTCGATTCTCGCCCGAGTCCGAAGAAGAGTACCGGCTCGTCCAGCGGTACCTCTCTAGGCTGGAGAGGGAAAGTGGAGTGAGCTGGTTCGCCTACTCCCTACCAGCGGAGAGGAATTTAAAGGTAGCCATCAGGGGGCTGCCAGCAGACACAGACCCTCAGGAGATAGAGGAGGAGCTCCGCGTACTTGGGTACGAGCCGGAGTACGTGCGCCACATCAGAGGGCGCCAAGGAAGACCCGGCTGCGTCTTCCACGTCGTGCTGCGGCGCACAGAGGACGTGCGTCGCATCTATGACACCAGCGTGTTCCTGAACATGCGGGGTGTCAAGATAGAGGCATGGCGTGGCAAACGTGGGCCCGCTCAGTGCCATAGGTGCCAACAATTTAGGCACTCGTCGCACCAATGCCACCGTCCGCTCGCCTGTGTCAGATGTGGACAGGGGCACGTGGCAAAGGACTGCCCGCGCCCCAGAGAGGAGCCAGCCACCTGCGCGAACTGCGGTGGCCCACATCCGGCCTGCAACGTCAGGTGCCCCGTATTCCAGAGAGAAATGCAGGCCAGGCGGGCGGGGACTGTCGCCATTTCTACTCAAATAGCGACGCGCCGCCCTCAACCTCCAGAGGACACCCAATCCCATGAACGCGACCAGGGCGCGTCGCTAATGGCGGCAGCCAACGGGCCCACGGTACGCGGAGAGGCCACCTCCTCCCGGCGGAGGAAGCGGAACCGGGGGGGCAAGGGTGGCAAACCCAACCCCCCAGCGACCCGGCAGGAGGAACACGTCCCAAAATCTGCCCCCCCCCCTAAGGGGACGCAGGTCGTGAAGGGGAAGAAGGGCGCCAAAGCGGGCGCTACAAGGGCACAACCCAAGAGTGCCCCCACTACCACCCCCTCCACCACCACCACTACCAACCCCGCCCCTAGGGGGGCCCCCAACGCTGAGATCACGACCTGCGCAATACAGCTGCTGATGGACCTGATTAAGGCCATCAGGCAGGGGCAGAGCCCGGAGCAGGTCATCCTTGACGGCCTGGCCAAGTTACTGACCCTGTGCCATGGCTAGGCCGTTAAGGGTGCTCCACTGGAACGCCCGCGGCCTACGGGACAAGGTCGCCCCTCTCCGCCACCTCCTGAGGGAACAAAACATCGACGTGGCGCTGATAAGCGAGACGCACCTGGGGCCTGAAGATAGGGCTAGGTTCCCAGGTTTCCTCGTTTACAGGAAGGACGAAAGGTCGGCAAACAACACTAGATACCGTGGTCTGGCAGTTCTAGTTAAAAGAAGAGTCGTCCATCAGGAAATCCCCCCCCCGCAACAGCCGCTCAACACGCTCTACGTACAGGGCGTTCAGCTGCACGTAGCCGGCGAGGACATTCGCCTGTACGCTTGCTACAAGCCGCCCTCAGTTCGACTAGACCTCAACGAGCTGAGGGCCACCCTGTCTGCCACCGAATCGCCTGCAATCCTCGCCGGCGACCTCAACTGCAAGCATCCTGCATGGAACGCCCTGATACAGAACAACGAGGGGAGACGGCTCTTCCTAGACGCGGAGGCCCATGGATACACAGTGTCCGGCCCTGAGACGCCCACCCATTACCCAGACAACCCGCTGCACATGCCCGACGTGCTGGACATTGTGGTCCATACGGGTTTACGCTGCCAGATCACGCAACAGGTGATTGACGACGAGCTACAGTCAGATCACCATCCCGTACTCGTCGTCCTATCGGGG
The DNA here is from genome assembly GCA_029852875.1 of Mythimna loreyi. Taxonomy (NCBI): domain Eukaryota; kingdom Metazoa; phylum Arthropoda; class Insecta; order Lepidoptera; family Noctuidae; genus Mythimna; species Mythimna loreyi. The sequence continues at coordinate 16,240,760 of CM056784.1, read as the reverse complement.
ATGCCGACCCGACTGAAGCCTCTAGCGCCACGTCGATTAACGGACTGGACTACATTCGCAGACTTGCTTGAGACCACCACACCTACTCGGCCCGTCGCTACCGCCGCAGACGTCGACGCTCTCGCCGACGACGTCACTGCTTGCGTGAAGAGCGCCCTTGAGGAAGCGACGACAACACCACAGTCGCAGGGGAGAGGGCTTCAGCCCCCCCTACCATCACGAATCCGCGCCCTGATTATCCAAAAGAGGCGCCTACGCAAGCAGTGGCAACAAACACGTTGCCCCACCTTGAAAGCGCGGCTCAACCGACTAGCGGCGAGAGTTAAGGCCGAGTTAGAGGCCCTAGCCACCGAGAGTTGGGAGGAACAAATTGACTCTGCAGCGAGTGACTGGCAGGCAACACACAGACTGTGCCGCCAGCTCACAAGTACCCCAGCTCCGGTGCGCCCACTCCAAGCCGACGACGGGGCCTTCATTTATGTAGCGGAGGACCGCGCGGAAGCCTTCGCAGAGCACCTGGAGCGTCAGTTCCGCCCGAACCCGACCACCGAGCACGACCATATCGCAGCAGTCGAGCAACACCTTAGAGACTACTTCGCACCACCGATAGCCCCTGAGGAGGACCCCATTTATTTCTCGCCTGGCGCAGTTAGACGCGCCATACTGCAGACGAAGCCGCGCAAGGCCCCCGGTGCCGACGGTATTACCAATACAGCGCTGCGCCACTTGCCGTACCGTACCGTTGCGGCCCTGGCGCGCCTGTTTACTGGTATACTGCGCACGGGGGTCTTCCCCACAGCATGGAAGGAGGGGCGCGTCATTATGCTGCCCAAGGCGGGGAAGAACCCGCTCAAACCAGGGAGCTATCGGCCCATCACCCTCCTCTCAGCCATCTCTAAGGTGTTCGAAAAACTCCTGCTGCGACACCTCACCCCGCACATCTCTCCGCGTCCGGAGCAATTCGGGTTTCGAGCGGAGCACAGCACGACGCTTCAGTTGTCGAGGGTACTGCACCTCCTGTCATCTGCAATGAATAAGAAGGAGTACGGGGTAGCAGTATTCCTCGACATGGAGAAGGCTTTCGACCGCGTGTGGCACGAGGGGCTAGTGTACAAGCTAGCCACCTCAAAAGCGCCCCGTCGAGTCGTCAAAGTGGTCCAAGCATTTCTGTCGAACAGGTGTTTCAGAGTGGTGGTCGACGGGGCCCTGTCCGCCCCGAGACCCATACTAGCGGGCGTACCCCAAGGGAGCTGCGTTTCGCCTGCGTGTTACTCACGTTATACCGACGACATACCGACGACCCCAGACGCCACGCTCGCGCTGTTTGCTGACGACGCCGCGTACATTACTACATCCCTTAATGCCAAGTACGCGGCGACTAAGATGCAGCGCGCGCTAGACACCATCCCCGAGTGGCTCGCCAAATGGCGACTGTCGGTCAACGTGGGTAAGACGCAGGCGCTGATTACGGGATCGGCCCCCCTCCCACCACGTCTGAAACTCAACGGAGCCGACATCGATTGGACGCCCCGGGCCAAGTACCTGGGTGTGACCATCGATCGTCGACTCTCCATGGGACCGCACGTTCGCAACGTCGCCTCGCTGGGTAGAGTGGTTCGCAACCGTCTCACACCAGTGCTCTCATCCCGAATCCCGGCGCGCGTCAAACTGGGCATTTACAAGGCGTACATACGCCCAGTGTTGACGTACGCCGCACCAGCATGGTTCGCCCTCACTAGTGAGTCGAGCCGAACAGCACTCCGCGCGCAGCAACACCTCGCGTTGCGTAGAGTCGTTGACGCCCCTCGCTACGTGAGGAACGATGTCATAGAGAGAGACCTCGGGATAGAGAGCCTGGATGAGTTTGTGCGACGCCTCGCGAAGGGAATGTTCGCGCGTGCCGACGCCTCAGCTTGGCCTCACGTCAAGCACCTGGCGCCCTGGCATGCGCGCCCCCCCGACGCGAGACCACTCCCCCGCGACCTGGTTGCGAGCAGCGAGTCCCCAACCTCCCCGGACTGACGCCTGAATAGGCCGTACCAGTCTACACGCGGCCTATTCAAACAAAAAGACTCTACATTTCCTACTCGCACCCCGATAAGCGCCGTGTGCTAAGTTAATATAGGCACGGTGCGAGTCGACCACACATTCGCCTCTATACACTCGCCATACTCACGTACCGAGTAGTTAGCGTAGCTTGCTATTCGGTGCACGTACACTGAGCGATGTAACACAATACAATGCCGCTCACACACATACACAATTCGACTCTGCGGTCCAACTCGTCCCGCTCTAGGGCGAGCGGGTTGGACGGGAGTTACACTGCCTACTGTAGGTCCGAAACAAGCCGGCACACCTGGCTGGTCGTCCCCCGCTGGGCCTCCCTTAGGGGTCTCACCCGGCGGTGATGTTCCGCCGGTGTGTCGTGAAGAGTCGGCGCTATGTAACATAGCGCCGTGTCGTGCCTACAGTATACACATACAGACATTAACACATAGAGCCGACCGCTTACCGCGGCCAACGCCTTCATGGGGCACCCCAACGACGGGTCCGTTTTAACGGGCCCCGGCCGGACTCCGCGGTCAGAGGGCTCAGCCCTGAAACCGCTCGTTACACCCCCAGCCGGGGGTGTCGCGATTAGCTACGGATGCATGGACGTGAGTCAGTTTGATTTCGACTGCGAACGAGTGCGAACTACCCAAGTCAAGTGAAGAACGTTTTCATCCATACGACGACCTAAGCGATATTTCTACGGATCTCTAGAGTGCATTACGAAGTGGTTTATTGGCGATTGGACTAAATTGGTGTTATTGTTTGTGGAAAAATAAATCTCTCTTAGTAAACCGGCATTTGATTACTCACGTTCGTAACAACTGGTGTCAGAAGTGAGATGCCATTACTACAGAGGGACGACGAACAGCGACCACGAACAAGGAGACAAACGGAGATGGATGCTGCGCGCCACCGTCTGGAGGAGGAAGATCAGGACAGTATGGGAGCAACAGCAGCTGCTGAGGCGCCGACAGGACCTTCCTCGGAAATTAACCTAGCTGCAGTGTTGGCCGCCATGCAAGCTAGTATGGAAGCCGCTCGCCGCGAACAGGAAGCCGCTCGCCGCGAACAGGAAGCTAACCAGCGCCAGCTCTAGGATCTAATCGCGGCTAACCAGGAAGAAGCTCGCCGCGATCAAGAGGCTAAGCAGAACCTTATCCTCGAGAAAATCGATCACGGTCTCGTCACGTTGGGCGAGAAAGTAAAGAACCTCACCTTAGAGGTCAAGGAGGTAACCGCCCGAACCGATAGTTTGGAAATGAGATTTGACGACATGAATCAAAAAATCGTCAAGCTCCAAGCACGCGAACCCGTTACCGTTGGTTCATCATCGCACACCCACTGTACGTCGGCCGCAAAGTTTGATGTGCCACGTTTTGACGGCACGTCATCATGGACTGCGTTCAAATACCAATTTGAAACATTGACCAAGACGAACCGCTGGGATGATGAGCAGTCTTTCGCGGCGTTAACCTTGGCACTACGAGGAGATGCATTACTGGTTCTAGAGAACCTTCCTTCAGACGGCAGGACCTTGGAGCGTCTAATGGAAGGGTTAGACACTCGTTATGGCGACAAGCATCTCGAGCACGTGTTCCGCGCGCAGCTCCGCGACAGAACGCAGAGGCCTAACGAGAGCCTCCAGCAGTGGGGTGTCGAGGTTGAACGGCTGGTGCGGCGCGCATATAGGTCGATGACATCGGAGACTGTGGAAGTTAACCTGGTGCAGGCATTCATCGACGGACTACGGGATTCTGAAGTGAGAGCTACGGTGCGACTTGGGCACCACCAAACTCTGAAAAGTGCAATGGCTCACGCTTTGGAAGTGGAAGCCGTACGACAGGACTCACGCACGCACAGAGTTCGAGAAGTAGTGGTTTCGCCTTCAGTGCAGCCGCGTCACCGAGAAGGGGTGGTTTCTTCTTCGACAACGTCCCGCTATATTCCGACGTGTTACGGGTGCAGAGAAAAAGGGCACATTCGTACCGATTGTCCCAAGAGGAAGAGGGCAAGTGTGGACTCCGCAACCCAAGTTAACGAGAAGACGATAAAACTTAATGTCGCTAGGGCTGCGGGGTGCGTGCCGGCTGGTCAATTAAAGGCCTCAGTCATCACCATCAATCAAGTCCATAACGGAAATAGTTTGACCATCGAAGGAACACTGAATGAACGTGCTTGCAATTTCACCGTTGACACCGGAGCGTCACGGACGATTATAAGACCTGAGCTGCTGAAACGCACGATCTTGTGGCAAAGAAAGTCTCCATCCTGCCGACTTCAGACAGCAACCGGCCAGCCAGTCTCCGTCCTCGGTGATACAGATATCGAGTTGAAAATCGGTGATCAAGTGTACACCCATTCTGTATTAATTGCCAATATTACTGATGATTGCATTCTGGGTTTGGATTTCTTGCGGAAGTACCGATGTGTTTTGGATATTGATAGGGGAGTATTAAAGTTTCCAGACCAAGAAGTGTTCCTGCGAGGAGTAAGCACATGTAACCTCTATTGTTTAAAAGATACGACATTGGCTCCGAGAACAGAAACTTTAGTCGAAGTAAAATTCCCCAAGAAAATCAGGCAACAAAGGTGTGTAATAGTTGAGGATATTGGCCGGCACCCGGAACTCATCACTGCGAGGACATTAGTAATGACGAAAGGGAAATCTAAAGTAAGAATTGTAAATCTTGGGAAAAAGGAGGTCCATTTGAAGAGAAACAGTGTTGTTGGGAGATGTGAAGAAGTGAAGTATCTCCGCCAAATCAACACATCTCCAGTGAAGCAGGACTCGACAAAAGGGGAACCTGATCACATCCAGCAACTTCTGGAAAATTCTAAGAACAATTTGTCGACCTCAGAACTACAGCAAGCCAAGGAATTTCTGCTTCGGTTTCGGGATATTTTTGCAACGGGAAAGGACTGCGGAAGAACAGGCCTCGTCAAGCATGAGATAGACACAGGTGATGCTAGACCAATTAAACAGAGACCGCGCCGCATACCCTGGGCTAAAGAAACGGAAGTGGCAGAAATGGTAAAGGACATGGCTGCCAGTGGAATAATTGAGCCTTTTACGAGCCCATGGTCTTCTCCTGTCGTTCTTGTGAAGAAAAAGGACGGCAGTACAAGATTCTGTGTCGACTACAGAATGCTGAATAACGTCACGAAGAAGGACAGTTATCCCTTGCCGAGGATCGACGATACGCTGGATATGCTCAGTGGTATGAGGTGGTTTTCAACCATTGATTTGAAAAGTGGCTACTGGCAAGTGGAAATCAGCGAGAAGGATAAAGAAAAGACAGCGTTCAGTACGGGCATTGGCAATGGCCTGTGGCAATTTAACGTCATGCCTTTTGGGTTGTGCAATGCTCCAGCAACCTTTGAACGCCTCATGGAACGAGTCATGGTTGGTCTTCTTGGTGACGTCTGTCTAGTATATTTGGATGACGTCATTATAATGGGCCACACTTTTAAGGAAAACCTAAGGAACATGGAAAAAGAGTTCACCAGGATACGAGGGGCTAACCTAAAACTAAGCCCAAAGAAGTGTGCCCTGTTCAAGAAGGAGGTCAGCTACCTAGGACATGTGATTTCCGCCGACGGAGTGAGAACCGACCCTGAGAAGATAAAGGCTGTGCAACAGTGACCAGTTCCGAAGAACAAAACAGAAGTACGTGCATTTCTAGGACTATGCACATACTACAGACGGTTTGTTATGAGTTTTTCGGACATTGCAAAACCTCTGCATCAACTTACTGAGGATAAACGAGATTTTATCTGGGACAAGAATTGTGAGGCAGCATTCAACGAGCTGAAGCAGCGGCTATGTGAAGCACCTATACTGGGGTATCCGAGCAGAGATGGAAGATTTGTCATTGACACTGATGCCAGCAATACGGGAATTGGTGGCGTATTGTCACAGGTGCAAGGTGACCGACAGATCGTGATCGCTTACTTCAGTAAGGCACTTTCAAAGCCCGAGAGGAACTACTGCGTTACACGACGAGAACTGCTGGCTGTAGTAAAAACCTTGCAGCACTTCCACAAGTACCTCATTGGAAGGCAGTTTACGTTAAGGACGGATCATGCTGCATTAAAATGGCTACTACAATTTAAAAACCCGGAGGGTCAAGTTGCAAGATGGCTCGAGCAGCTACAGGAGTTCAATTTCGTGACGGAACATCGGAGTGGAAAAGGGCATAACAATGCTGACACCCTGTCGCGACGTCCATGTGACGAAGACTGCAAACACTGCCAACAGAACGAAGCTCGAGAACACGTGAACTTGATTAGAACTGAAGGCAACTTCAAGAAATCACAGGAAGAAGATGACGATATTCGACCAATACTGAACTGGATGCGTAGTGGAGCTAGGCCCCAATGGAGTGAAGTATCGTCACTTAGTCCCGTCACAAAGAGCTACTGGGCGCAGTGGGACAGTTTAGTCCTAGAAAATGATGTGCTCTGTAGGAAATGGGAATCGAACGATGGCAAGGAGGTGACCACACAAGTGATAGTACCACGAAGTGAAGTGGTCCCCCTGCTACAGGAAATACACGATGGTGCTTCTGGTGGACACCTGGGGATCAAGAAGACTCTACTGAAAGTGAGACAGCGGTATTACTGGCTCAATTGCAGAGATGACATAGAGCAATGGTGTCGGAAATGTACAGCGTGTGCATCTGTGAAAGGACCACAGACCAGAAGCAGGGGCAAGCTTCAGCTGTACAATGTGGGAGCCCCTTGGGAACGCATTGCCATCGACGTTGCTGGGCCGTCTCCAATTACAAATGATGGAAACAAATACATAGTGGTGATCCAGGACTATTTCACAAAATGGCCAGAAGTCTTTGCCATTCCCAATCAGGAAGCGACGACAGTGGCGAAGAAGGTGGTCGAAGAAGTAGTGTGTCGGTATGGCGCACCTTTGGAGATCCATTCCGATCAAGGCCGTAACTTTGAATCTGCGCTGTTCCAGGAGATGTGTACCCTTCTGGGGATCTACAAAACACGCACAACACCTGCGCATCCACAGTCGGACGGAATGGTGGAAAGATTTAACCAGACCCTGGAGAATCACCTGGCTAAGGTTGTCGATGACCATCAGAAGGACTGGGACCGGTATATTCCACTATTTCTGATGTCTTATCGATCAGCAGTACATGATAGCACCGGACATACTCCAGCAAGAGTGAATTTCGGCAGGGAGATGAGACTTCCAGTCGATGCTATAACTGGCGTGCCACCTGACAAGACCAAGCCAGTTACGGACTATGTCAGTGACCTTCAAGATCAATTGGACGAAGTGCATAAACGAGTACGTGAGAATAGCATGAATACCAGCTCCAAAATGAAAACTAGGTACGACCGTAATGCCAACATCAAGGGATTTGAAGAAGGTGCACTAGTCTGGCTCCACAATCCGCTCCGACGAAAAGGGAAGTCGCCGAAACTTCAAGCTCGATGGGAGGGACCTTACACCGTGGTGAAAAGGATTAACGACGTAACCTACCGCATCAAGAAAGGGCTGAGAGGGAAGCCTAAGGTGGTCCACGTGGATAAACTGGCGCCGTATCAAGGATCTAATAATGCTCGGGACGAGCATGACTAAGAGGGGGGCACTGTTACGCCGTGAAAATGGAACACGTCGTTTCTTCGACAAAGTTAAGAGTATCACCGAATAATTAAAACGCATTGCTAATCGAAACCTCCAGAATAGAAGTACGTACCAGGGCCTAGCAAATTCTAGAAAAATCTGCCTCGCAATAAGTACCTACTCAATAATTCTGAGAACTTTTGTAGGTACTTAAGTAATCTGGTAAAGGAATTTGTACCTTCCGTCTTGTATCATAGAGTCGAAATTCGTATGAGTCGTAGGGTAAAGTGGTACCTACCTACGAGTAATAAAAATAATGTTTATTGTTCGGTATTGTCTTGTGTGGCCTCGAACCTTCGGTATCTAGAATTTTCTTGGCTCTGAGTATAAATACGTGCCCGCTGGCCGGACGTGAGTCAGTTTGATTTCGACTGCGAACGAGTGCAAACTACCCAAGTCAAGTGAAGAACGTTTTCATCCATACGACGACCTAAGCGATATTTCTACGGATCTCTAGAGTGCATTACGAAGTGGTTTATTGGCGATTGGACTAAATTGGTGTTATTGTTTGTGGAAAAATAAATCTCTCTTAGTAAACCGGCATTTGATTACTCACGTTCGTAACAATACGTTTCCTCGGTGTGCGTTACGGTTGCCAGGATAATAACAAAATTACCCATATTATTTCATTACCTATCTATTTGGTGTTAAAAAATTAACAGCAAGAAAGGTAAGTACTTGCTAAGAATTATAAATAAAATGTATTTGCAAAAAAAATATGGTGGCATGGCAACCGAGATCGACAACTTAACGTGCTCTCCGGAGCACGACCAGACCAATGCAAATACTCAAAATCATCATCATCATCATTTCAACCGATAGACGTCCACGGCTGGACATAGGCCTCCCCCAAGTGTCGCCAAAATGACCTATTCCGTGCATCTGGCATCCATCGAATTCCTGCAACCTTCACCAGGTCATCAGTACACCTCGTAGGAAGCCTTCCAACGCTGTCTTCCAGTACGCGGTCGCTACTCCAGAACCTTTCGGCCCCAACGGCCATCTGTTCTGAGAGCAGTGTTCCCTGCCCACTGCCACTTAAGTTTGGCGATTCTTCGAGCTATGTCGGCCATTTTAGTTCTCTTGCGGATATCTTCATTTTTGATTCGATCACGCAAAGAAACTCGGAGCAAAGCCCTTTCCATTGACCTTTGCCCTTTTCTCGGATTCATAACGTAGACATACATAGGGATCGAACCCCCCCCCCCCTGTTCACTACCACATACAAACACACATACGTCAAACATACCAACCAAAAGGCGATACAAACAAAACACTTTTATCGAAATAAATATTTTTTAAATTGATAGTCTTGTTTCCAATACAAATTTCCCAACTTAAGGGTAAATGTTTCAAAATAAACTAACAACACTGACAGATTTTGTTGATGTTTTGTGTTCCAAGATTTCACTTAAAGTAATCACGTAAAATAATGTCTAAATAAACAAATAATTAATATTTACTTATGAAAAGATATTCCATCTAGTTTTTGGGAACAATTTTTGCAATGTTTGAACATGCAAGACGGCATTATTCTCGAAAATATGAATATTGTCCTTGACCTTCAATGACGTACTTACGATGCGACGCTTCGTGCCGTACTGACGCGAGAGTGTATTCGTTTTTCTATTTGTATTTATTTTGTTGGCTTCACTTTCGTGTTCCGCGCGGTCTATCTGCATTTTGTTTTATAATCTAAGTAACTAAGTACCAAAGCCTTTTTATGGTTCCGTACCTCAAAAAGACGAAAACGGAACCCTTGTAGGATCATTTTTTTGTACGTCTGTCTGTCTGTATATCAAGACCCCTTATGTCGAGAACGCGTGGAGGTATCGAGTTGAGATTTAAACCGTATAATTTAAGCTTTTAAGCTGTAAAATCATTCATTTCATTCATCTTTTTTTCTTGATAATTAAAGATTCAATCTTTAAATTATTTAAAAAAAAGTACGGCTTTTTAGGTAAAAATAAAGAAGGCTAAAAATTTGTGAACCCGTCACAAAAAAAACATTTTTTTTTCGATTCTGTAAAATCTTCGAGACTCAATTGGGAAATTGATATACCTATTTGTGCGAGTTCGACTCGCACTTGCCCACTTTTTTTCTGTGTCAAATTATTAAATAAAACTTCTCCTGGTTTGGGTGGAGCGAGATGGGGTGTCAGTCTTTTAGTCTAAAACTTCACCTCTGTTCCTTCTTTGCCTTGCTTTCCAGGAACCTAGGGTTCCCTTTCGGACTACCCAAGTGCGTTCAAGGGCTGCGGCAACTCTTCCTATAAAACCTGTAACCGTGGTTGAAACTAACCTAACCTAACAGGATTACTCAGTATATTATATAAATAGGTAGTTACTGTTTATAGATAAGGATCAAAAATAATACAATCTCTTCATTACGTATTCATGAAAACCAAAGCGCCAGCAGCAATACTCTGATTAGCCGTACTAAATGACAAACGCTAATGGCCATGTGAACCATTAAATTTTGTGCAAAATTTTCAATTTACTAAATTAACAATTTTGATGTAATTCCAATCGCCATCGGCCTACAGTGTACATTAACTCACAAAATAACCATTAACAACACAAATGTACACAACTCAGCGCTTAACTCTGCAATCGGACGAAATATCTCCGATACATCGATGTAATGAGCAACAAATCGTTCAATAGAAGGCCTACCCTCCATTAGTGGTTACTAAATGGCGCACCAAAATTAATAAAGCCTTACAGATGGCTCATTAGTTTAATTAAACGGCGATCATTACCGTGGCTAAAAGAATAAGGCTCTAATTTGGTCGGTGGCTCACTATTGCCACCTCGGGCACGTCCCTACAAATTGATACAGACTACGTGAGCCACTCAATTCGATGACGCTCATTTTGTGTTCCGTACACAGAATGACTAAAGAGAATTTAAGAGGAAAGTGATAAAGAACTATTTCGTCAAACGACGTTTGCCCTCATGTCCTCCCACTTATGATGCTGATGAGAATAATAAACAAAACGGAGTAGCTCCTCAGGGTACCGTATTATTTGGCGATTGGTAGGCCACTCGTTGTTTTCTTAATATTTTGCTGGTACGATATTGGTTACCCTTTTTCCATGAAAGCTTTCAGGCAAGGGTCTATACAAACATTGCCTGTAATAGCCTATCCAAACCTCAATTACGGCAAAGTTGTATTTGAAATATCGTTAATGATGATTCGTAATAAAATGGGTTAGACGAAAGTTTGTAAAAGACATGACCGATGAAATTAGCATTAAAAACAGTGGCGTAATAGTAGGGTTGCAAAAAGTAGAAAATGCCCCGGGCCATTCGCCTGGGAGATCATGAACTTCTAACCAATCAATTCTAACAAAATTGATAGAAATAAAAATGTTAATTTTGTAGTTCATTTAAGGTATAAATTTATCGTTTTTCTAAAAAGGAACTTATAATTAAAAGTTAGTTTAGCTCAGTGCCCTTTCATAACTTTTGTAGTTTTTATTCACATTCCGAAATACTTCTTAAACTAAAAATACATTTAGGACCTTACTGATTCAATAAGCAATTATTTAGAGCAAGTTGTTGTTATAGAATCCTGATTACAAAGTTACATAAGTATATTCCATGTTACGACAAACGTTTGTATATGTGTATATTCCCTGCTCCTTTCCGCCTAAAAACGACATAAACGGATTCGGATAAATTTTGGCACACAAGTAGATCACGATGACGTCCTAGTATAGTGTATATTATATATAAAGGTTTTTATATCGAGAATATTATTTTTTACGTTTACTCGAGCATAGTCGTTGGCTGTATCAGTGTACACAGTAAATAAGTACGAAACTTAGTGATTTATAAAAATTAAACAACAATATAAAGCTTTTTCACAGAAACGGAGGGCCCCGATGAATTTACCACGAGCCTCAGATGGTTCAGTTACGCCACTGATTACAAGTAATGTGCGTAGTGCGGAGAGGCGTCGCCGTCGCCAGCGGGCGCTATTCGTGGGGGGAGGGCGCTCGTCGATCGCCAGCCATCGTTAAAAGCCGCTTGTCCCGTCGTTTGTTGCGAGTTTTCACAAGTTCCACAATAAATGGGCGCCGACGCTCCCACCACCTTCACAATTTACTTTTTCATCTCTCACGAAGGGCTCTTGTTGTTATTTGACATTAGGTACGCTTTCACGAAACAAGCTTTTAACCCTGTCGCGTTTGAGGTCGCTTAACGTCATTAAGTACACAACAGGCGAACTCCGAACACCCTTATCGAAATTTTTCACATTACGCAAAATTGTTTCGCACTTTTGTTGTCACCTGAGGGTGGCAGGTACCGCTATTACAGTAACATTTATCGATTCCTGCACGGCACACGACGCACCACTCATATAATTTCAGTTCGAGTCACTTAAAGTGGACAGTGATTATGTAACTAGACCTTCGGAAAAAGGTCTTCAGGTCGGGAAACACCTTCTATTAGGAATAAGTGACCCAATCCAGTTGAGTGGACGCAATTTTGCGGAACCTCTATCAAGTGTAGTGTGTACAGATTGCTTATGTGGGTCACGTATTATTCAATAAACCCAAAATTAATACTAAGTACGTGAGCTGGTTGGGTGAATGGCACTTTTCCGTTATTTTGTTCTAATAAAGACAGTGGGCGAGGGGCAACTATTAACTCAACTTTAGCAAAACTCGGTGCTGTCATTGGGGGATAATTTATTGGAGTATAATTATTTCATTTCTGCGAAGTCTTGCAATTTGGTAGGAAAGTTTCTCAGGCGGCACGTTATAATTATTTAACCGCTATAATTAATAAGGCGCTATAATTTGGGAACAGCCGGACGAAAGCGCGAGTCGTCATGGCTACCGGCGCGAGTTTGTACGCGACGCACGTCCTTTATTAATTTTCAACGAAATAGAATCAAATTAGAGAAATTGTTTGCCGAGACTAAGTTTCAATTATGGTTGGACCCTGTGTTTAATTTAAAAGTTGCTTCTTTTATTTAACTTGGGGTTTTGATGGTGTTTTGTGAGGATCTATCAACAATCTTTTTGAGAGCACTGAACCATGAAAAAAATCTCATACTTGATCACTCAATTAATCATTTTTTTTAATGTATAGACATTGCTTTTTTTTTATTTGACATTATATTTTTTAATAGAGTGTAATTCAATTTGAAGCAATTCAATATAAATTGTTTGTGTTCCTAGTTTCTAAACAAAATATTCACACAAAGAGTAAAGGTTTTTTTTTGATAAATCAATCTAGTTGATTGATTGAAGAAAAGGCATTGATTTAGCAAAAAAAGCACTCCAATAAAACCATACAAAACGCAGACTCTGAAACTTTTTTGTGAAACCATAAACATTATTCGACGAGTCTCAAACTCACTAACTACATCGTCCCGACTCCAATTTATCAAGAAACCAAAAAAGTGTAGGTACTGATAAGTGGATGGGGGAGGAAATCGATGCTGACAGCCTCTGGGAAACATCTCGAGGGATAGAATTACGGGGTCTGGCAGACTGCGAGCCACTCTCGATATTATCCTGCCCAAACTGATTGCTGCTAACTACCTACCTATACCGAAGCTTTGCAGCAAAATTTCCGCTTATTGCGAGCCGCGAATTGAAAATATTTGAGAAAATACACCCGACCGTGGAATAGAAAATGCGGAATAGAAAATTTTCGTTGCGGGTTTAATCTAGGATATTTTATTTTCTGGATATATTCCTGAATTTACATTTATCCCGCCATCTGAAAATAAGTTATATTATTTGGAAGAAAATGGTCTATTTGCGGAGTTTACTTTATTGCTTGGTCCTTTTCTTTATATTTAGAAACGAAAGTTGCTGTTTACTAATTTTAGCTTTTACACGTGCGTTACCCGTGTATTATACGGTAGGTAAGACTCTTGTATCGTGGCTGTGTTCACAAGCATAATCTTTCTGATGTACTCCAGTACCTACCCAATTATTTTGTTTCATTAGACAAATTAAACAAAATTATTTTGTTTAATTGGACAACTTAAACAGAATAATTGGTTAAGTTATCAATTTATTCATATTATGTTTTCTAAACCAACTACAAAATTATCCGTATAGTGGTGAAAAGATTACTATTTTTTGTTTCATTACTCATATTATAAGACACCCAGACCCTGACATGTAGGCCATACAAATATTTGTTCCGTGCGGGAATCGGACTTGCGTTGCCATGCATGACACCCAATTACTCAACCACTGCATGGATCGTGCCATGGTTTATGTGAAAGTGAACCCCGGAACCCAGGAACGAAGGCAAAGATGGAACAAGAGTAGGTTGATGATAAGTAGGATGTAGAGCCTCAACTGCAGGGCCGAAGCCTACTGGGGCCCCAGTCCGAACCCGAGAGACCCCGGTACAAAGGCTAAGAAGGAATGGAGTGGGTCGTATACTCTGTAAGAGTCTGACACTATTTCCCGCTCCGCGCAAGGGCAGGATTCTTAATTAGATGATTTTTTCCACCATAAAATAGGCCTTATAGCGGTATAAGACGGTAAAAGTCTGACATACCCTCCCGCTCCAATTTCGCCAAGGCATCGCCATCATCCAAGTTGATGATGATCTTCGTGAGTTCGTGATCTTCCACCGAAAAAAAAACTATATCAATCGTATCGTTAACTTACTTTGACTGTTAACAGTCACAGTTCTCAGCGCCATCTTGTTCAACAAAATTTTCAATTCTACTCAAATCAAACAGCGCTTGCGTTCATTCAGCTTAACTCCGTGAAAGTGCTCAACAAGCTCTCTAAAGTTTATAACATTGTCTTAGAGTCTGAATGCATAAGCGAACAGTACCGAATGCCCGGTGAACTAAACATCATTTTCTTTTATAGAACAAGTTTATGCATAAGTGTACGTACCAGGGGCGCTAGCTCTGTGGGTGCTTGGCGGTTCGAGCGCCCATGCAAAATAAGCAGTGGGTGCCGAGCACCCCCGAGAATAGACATCAAAAACAGATCAGTAATCGCCTTTTAGGTATGGGCGTTTTTTTCATTATCCGATGAGCCGTTTAGCGCAGTGGCTTAGAACGAAGGTTGAGACACACGCAAGCGTCGTGAGTTCGATTACACAAATCCAATTATAGCACAGCTTATAATTTTCCCACTGCTGGGACTCAGGTCTCCTCGACCGTTATCTACCACGTGGGTCCAGTGCGGGTTGGTGAATGTCACATGCCTTCGTACTTTTGGTTTTTGAGAAAAATAAATTACACAAAGTAATTCGCCTGGCTAGGTTTGAACCCGCAAGTCATAAGTTTAGGCCATTATCACTCGGCAACCAAATTCAAAGCGTTTATTTCAAATAAACCTTTACAGGCACTTTTGAAAAGTCATAAAGTCGGTCTGTCAGGAAAAAAATGACGCTAATTGCACATTCCAAAAAGTAGGTCTCAATGGAGAAGAATGTGCAAGAAACTCCATGGACACTCTTTTTAATCATGTTGTGTTTTACAAATATATAGGTTACATATTTTTGTCGCTGCTATGATGCGAGAACAATGTAACTACAATAATAAAAGAGTACGTAAAGTATGTTCTAAACCAATTAAAATAAACCACTGGCAGCTAAGAGATGACCAGTCCCAACTGACAGCGCCCGTTCACGGACATGACGCGTATATCAGCACCACTCAGCTCAACCATTATGAAGGGAACCGAATGATCCAACACACGCGCCACCATCAGCGAGACATTTGAGTGAGCATGACAAACTCTCAACTGCCATGGTCATTTACGTCAAACAACTTTAAACCATAAATTACTCCATGGTACTCACATTTACAAACATTGAAAAAAACTGCTTCTACATTATACAACACTAGAATAATGTCAACATTTAAGATTACAAATAAAAATAATAATCAATTCGTAGGGACTAGTGGTAGTGGAGCTGGACCAGCAATGAGCCAAGCATTTTTATCTTGTATATAATCCTCTAACTTATAATAAGCTTGTCTACATAGTGTGCGTTTAACACAAGATTTAAATTTAATTTCATTGAGTTCTAATATATTGGGAGGTATTTTATTATAACATTTTAAACAGTACCCCATGAAAGAAGAGGCCACTTTAGCCAGTCTGAAGCCTGGTTGAACTAACTGATCCCTATTTCTTGTAAAATAATTGTGTCTATCGCCTCTTTTACTAAAAAGATGAAGATTTTTCCTAACGTACATGATGTTTTCATAAATATATTGACAAGGCACCGTCATGATGTTAATATCTTTAAACAGTTCCCTTAGAGAATCGCACCGGCGGAGATTGTAAATGGCTCTGATAGCTCTTTTCTGTAGTATAAAAATTGAGTCTATGTCTGCAGCCCGTCCCCACAGTAAGATACCGTATGACATAATACTATGAAAATAACTAAAATAGACTAGTCTAGCGGTATCAATATCCGTAAATTGGCGGATTTTTCTTATAGCATATGCAGCTGAGCTAAGCCGTCCTGCAAGAGATGTTAAATGAGGACCCCACTGTAGCCTTGAGTCAAGCGTAATCCCCAGGAAAACTGTTTTATCAACGAATTCTAGTTTCTCATTGTTCAATATAATGTCACAATCACTACTTTTAACATTAGGTAGGGAAAATCTTATACATTTAGTTTTTTTTTCCATTTAAAACTAGGTTATTAGCAGTGAACCAGTTTTGGACCTGCAGTATGGCTTTATTTTCGTCGTCGAAATTATTAGTCTTTCTATTTATCTTAAAAATCAATGAAGTGTCATCGGCAAACAACACCATATTAAGTTTATTTTGCAATAAATTGGGTAGATCATTAATATAAACTAAAAATAAAAAAGGTCCTAAAATTGAACCTTGGGGTACTCCCATTTTGACATTTAATTTCGACGAATTAACACCATTAATCTGAACTAGTTGCTGTCTATCATTTAAATAAGATTTTATTAATCTTAACGCTGTTATGCCTAGTCCGTAATGCTCAAGTTTTAGAAGAAGTGTTTCATGATCTACACAATCAAATGCCTTAGACAGGTCGCAGAAGATGCCTATAGCATCTTGTGCTTCCTCCCATGCATCAAATATATGTTTTAGTAAGGAGACACCAGCATCCGTCGTGCAACGTCCTTTGGTGAAGCCATACTGTTTGTCGTGCAAGATGTTATTCGTGTTAAAATAATTAAGCATTTGATCCAACATCACTTTTTCAAATATCTTGCTAAAAACCGGCAACACGGACACAGGCCTATAATTATTAGTGTTTTTACTATCCCCGGATTTAAAAAGTGGTATCACTTTACTATACTTCATTAGATCCGGAAAGACTCCTTGATCTATACATAAATTAAATATTAAAGCTAAATACGGCGCTATTGTCTCAATAATTGAGGTACAAACTTTGATAGACATACCCCATAGGTCTTCCGTTAATTTAACCTTGATTTGTTTAAAAGCTTTCATTACTGTTTTGGGGTTTATATGCTTAAAGTAAAATTCAGTCTGACAGGCTGCAACATTCGCCTGCAACAAATCAAAAGCTTGCGATGGCGATGAATCTAGGGTTTCAGTAGTTTTAATAGGTATACTGGTAAAGAAATTTACAAATTCTTCCGCAACTATTTTGTTATCACTAATGAGGCCATGATCAGTCTCTAACGTGTAATCATTATTATGTGTTTTATTCCTGTTTGTTTCATTATTTATAATTTTCCAAACCGTTTTTATTTTATTATCTGCTGTTTTAACTTTGTTGCTAATATATAAAGCTTTAGCTGCCTTACAAGTATTTTTAAACATTTTTGAGTGAGTAGCAACATACTTATTGAAAGTTTCAGTGTTAATGATAGGCTTAAGGCCATACAGCTCGAAAAGTCTTTCCCTACTTAATCTAATTCCTTTAGTCGCCCAGTCACTAAATTTAAACTGAGGGCAGATGCTTTTAGTCTTCTTTTCAAAATTCTTATTAAACTCGGTTTCAACCATGGAAAAAAAATCATTATACAAAATATTACCATTGTTCACTGCAATGTTCCAATTGCCTAACTTGTCAATTAAAGTGCTGTTAAATTTATTAAGTTTACCAGATGTTATTGGTCTGAATTGTATCTGCACTTGTTGTATTGGTATGATCGATTCAAAGGTTACCATTAGGCCACTATGATCAGAAGGCAGACAATTTACAATGGCCTTTTCTAAATAGTTGCAAGAACAAAAAACATTATCGATACATGTAGCAGTAGTTGTGGTAGTTCTAGTTGGTTCTGTGAACACATTTGATAAATTAAATGATTTAAAGAGATTTAATAATCTACCGCTATCTGTATTATCTTCTAAAATATTAACATTAAAATCTCCACAGACAATTACTTGTTTGTTTCCAGTTGAAAGTTTTGCCATTACTTCTTCCATGACTGACTCAAAAATAGAGTAGTTGTGATAATTAGGGGGCCTGTAAACGCACACTATGATATGCCTATCCAGCTCAACACAAGACAGTTCAATGTTATGTTCAATGGACAGTGCAACTATGTCTTTACGAGTTTTAAATTTAATAAGATTTTTAATTAGTATTAATGAACCCCCACGTAACATTGATTGTCGGTTAAAACAACTGCCCACATTATAATTTTCGAAATTAATTAGCATTTCAGAATCCTTTAACCAATGCTCAGTAATACAAATAATGTCAAACTTTGTTTTTTCTAAAAATAATTCTATCTCCAATTGCTTTGAAGAAAAACCCTGAATGTTCTGAAGGAACAAATTAAATGATTTCTGCTTAGCTCCTTTAGTTTGTATGCTAGAGGGCACCTTTTCGTAACACTGAACTAAATTACCAAAAGTACCCTCTGTTGTCTTCCTAGTTAGTTTAAACCAACGGAGCCAGCAGCCTTATCATTAGTATCACTACTAACAATTTGAGGACTAAAAGAATACTTCGACATATTAGCTATGTCTGTGTTAATAATAAAAGATAATAGCTTCGCTATTTTACGTCTAAAAACAATAGGTAGGTATACAGTATACCTTGTCGATAAAAGTTTATCAACAAAATTGTTGATGTCATAAAAAATAAACTTATCGCTATGATGATGAACTAAAAACTGCATATGCTCATTTAACATATGTATGTACTTATTTTGATTATATGTCAAGTGCTTAAAGTAGGGAAAAGCACACAAAATGATCTTCTTACAATTAAGCTTCAATAAGTTTGTGACACTGTTACTTATATCATCTATCTTTACATTTACACTATTACCCACAAATACAGTTAAAATAGAATTGGGGTTATATACATGCTCACCAACCAATGACATTATATGATGGTATGTAGCTTGAGGTGTACAATAATTTTGAGAAGAAAAAGGAAGGTAGCCACTAACTAATTGCCCTAAGCCTCTTCCTATACTATCAGAAAACATGATTGATTGATAGTCTCCACTGTTATCAGAGGAAAAACTACAATTTACTGAACTTACCCCATGAGTTAAATCATGTTGAATGTGGGGTACCTGGCTGGGAACACAATCTTGAGCACTGATTGCCTGGGATTTGTCCTCTGTTTCCACAAGTTGGAGGTCAGCCTGGTTAGAGTCTCTCTGACAGGTACATTTGTTAATACTAACAGTAAGGGAGTCTACCTTGTCTACTAAATCATTTGTCGCCAGAATATGTTCCTTTATTTGGCTTTGCGAACAAATATATTTACTATAAATTGACTTCAATGAATTGTTGAGACTTTGTATTTCAGACTGTAATTGCTCAGTGTCCATTTTATAAATATTTATACTATCTTCTAACTTAATTTGATAATTATTTAATTGATTGATTAAGTTAACACGATCTTTCCGTAGCTGAATATTTTTGGAATAGTTATTTTTTTGCTTTTTGTAGATTTTACATTTTTTAATGATTTTATTTAATCTTGCATATTTTTTAACCTTATTTTTACTAAGTTTATAATTATTATGTTTAACTAACGAATCTTCGGTAAGATCTATTGTTACTAAGGAATGAGGCCTGCAATTTGAGTTCAGTAACTCATCGTATAAATGGTTAGTTTTCTCTATCTGAGTACATTCCAATTCCTTCTGTAATTTATGAATATTACAATTAGCATGAACCAATTCATCTTCCAGATCCCTAACCTTACACAAAGCCTCCTCATATAAGTTACTACAATTACTGAAACCCTCTGTGATCGCACGCAGTTGGTCGCGTTCATCAACAACTTCTTGGAGTTGCTGACTAAGCCCTACCAGCTCTCGTTTTAGGCTCGTATTTTGGAACACTATCTTCTTTATTTCCTTCTCACTCTCCTCATTTTCCTGCAGTATTTGCTGGCATTGGAGTTTAGACTCTTTGAGCTCCTGGAGGGCAGTTTTCAACTTAAGCTCCATATCCTGAGCTGTTGCCTTACGGGTCATCACAGGCATGGTTTCAGAATAAGTTACTGGAAATTGAAAAAGAAGAAGCGGTAAGAACCAAAAAAAAAAAGAATGAAAAGTATAGAGTAGTTGGAAATTTATGGGGAAAAAATAGGAATAAGAAAGTGCAGTTCAGTAAAGAAATGAGGTAGGCTGCTTAAACTGGATTTAAAAGCTACTAATTACTGAGTTTTTTACTGTTTTATTGCCTTATGATATTACTTTCGCTGGATGTGGGTAAGTCAGTTAGAATGTGAAATTCTGGATTTAATAGCTTTATAACATATACAAAATGCAAAATAAACACCAGAAGCGTTGTTAACAAGTATAATGTTATAAGGATAAGATTAAATTGATAAAATCATGAGTTTAAAATTCTATGAATCTTTTCCTACAATGTAAACAACAATTATTTCGCCACAACGCTGAGTGCTAAGTAAACTAAATTGACAATATAAAATTTGGAAGATCTTGTATCAATTTAAAATTGATAAGTGTGCTATTATAAAATAAGAAATATGTATGAAAAAATAAAAACAATACTTCCCAAGAAAATCCTTAGTTCAAACGTCAGCTGTTCGTTTAAGGTTATTGTACCGGTGACAACCGGTTGTCATCAAAAACTCGTATTATACAAGATATTTTTCCAGGATAACGATAATCCTGACGATTTATGCAGTTATATTACGGTTACACAAACAATTACACAGTAATTATACTTAAATAATATTTAAACTTAATTTTAAATACGGAAACCACTGCTCTTAATCTAATACTCAATATATAAGTAGGACATTTATTTATTTGTTGGTCGATCAGTGACCTCTCTCTTTCTCTCTCTCTTCTCACACGCCACTTTTTCGAGTCATCAAATGAGTATGAGCTGAGCACCCATGAGGTTTTCTATAAGCCGGCGCCCCTGGTAGAAACACAAAGTAAAGCCTGTACTTGTTTCAGACGATCGTACTTGTAAATACATTGTTATGACTTGTAGTAGATTGCTGTATGCTTACAATGTTTCTTTAAGACGAGTTATGTGGCTGTAACAGATAGTTTATGACCAAGACCGACATCTGTGTTTCAATATGGTACAAGCTGAAATTGCTGATGGGATAGAATTCTGTTATTGTGATTACACTACATATTTTAATGAAATGGTGTCTGTAGTAATTCAGTCTCAGACTCTAATGGCTGCTTTATAGCTAAAAAGGTATATAGAGTGACTGGTAATTAGTGACCGATACTTAAACATGTGATTTAGTCAAGATAAAAAACAACTTTTACTATGAGACCAAAACTGTTAAAGTACGAATAATAAGCATGTAGATTTTTCGATGCTGATACCTCTATTATTTATCACTCTGACTGCCGTCAGTGTGCTTTTGTCGCCGTTTGATATTCGCCATATTGGCGCTGTCGGTCACAGTGACTATAGCGAGTGTCCATGGTACTAAAAGTGGTAATGTCGCGCCGCAAATTAGTTCTCTGGACGCTCGCGAGTGGCGCTTCAAACAGATACAAAAAATGAGCTGTCAAACATGCAAAACAACCTGTCTAGTGGTAAATAGTCTAGGTAAGGATTTTTCTTTTTTTTATTCCTTCACCACGTCAAATTATTACCGACATGTACCTACAGTACGGCCGTCGGCGAATCTGAAGTAACAGCAATAATGACTACAAATAGCATTTATTTATTTAAACCATTTATTTTTTCACGAGTTTTTAAGCGTTAAAATTCGCAGAGCATAACTTCAGACTCGCCAAGATCCGATGGACGTTACGAAGAAAAAAGGAATCGGCTAAAAAAAAAAGATTCACAAACGCTATATTTTTACAATTTTATTTAATCTAACATTTTTCACTATACAACTTTAAGTCCGTACATCGTCAAAATATAATTACTTCACAAATCATGTTCTATATTGCTACTATCTACTATAATTATATATATGGTTTGACTAGTGAGGTTATAACTGTTATATGTATGTATTATATTATATACTTTGTTTTATTCTACGGCCTCCAAATTGTTGTCTCCCCGAGGACTCTCCGTACTGTAACAAATAATACGAAAACATTTCAAGTTGACGTACAAAGAGGTATGTTTAGGGATGAGATGTTTGACGTAAATAAAAAGGTACATTAAGTACCTAAAATATGTATACAGAAAATGCTTTGTATTAATCATAATGCTGGATGAGATTATCTACATCTAACTTTATAATATAAAGAGGTAAAGTTGGTTATTTTGTTTGTTGGAGGTAACTGCTGAAAATACTAGTTCGATTGCTAAATTTTTTTCTTCGATAGTTAGGTGCTTTATTTCTGATTGTCAGTAACAAAACTCCGTACCCAGATTCATCATCATCATCAGCCTTATTAATGTTCCTACTGCCACAGGCCACAGGGGACACAGGCGTCCTCTCTAAGAGAGGGAATCGACCGTAATCCACGACACGGGCACAGTGCAAATTAGTGGATGACACATGTCTTCGATTTTTTGGTTCTAGTACATAGGGCACTTACCCAGATTAGCATCGAATAATAAGCATCTTGCTTTTTCAATGCTGGGTAAGGTACCTCAATTATTAATCACACTGGACTAGCTGCCGTCAAAGTCCTTTTGTCCCCGTTTGATATACGCCATATTGGCGCTGTCGGCCATGGTGACTGTAGCGAGTGTCTACGGTACTAAAACTGGTAATGACGCGTCATAGACAATGTAAGTCAAATTAGTTCTCTGGACACTCGCGAGTGGCGCTTCGAATTGGCTGACAAACATACAAAAAGTCTGTTTTGTGGTAAATAGTAGTTGTAAAAGTAAAGATTTCTGAGCCCATAACCTTTAATTGAAACAGAGCTTTTCAATGATAATAATAATATCCGGTTTTCTTTAGATATCTCAAAATTCGCTTGACATAAGGCCAGGCATCATTATTATAACAATTGTTAAACTGACTTAAGAAACATATATTGCTATCAGGTCTAGCTAAAACTGCTAAATACAAATACCAAACCCACCTACCAAACATTGGGTGATAGGACAATTTTTATTGTTCAACTTGTTCTCCAAAGGAGTAATAAATACCGCATACCCCTGAACAAAATCAAACTGTCTTGTTCGAGCTGTCTCATTGAAAAGCTCTATTTAAATTTTTTACGCCATACTTTAAGTGCGCAGCCGAAGCTGCGGGCAAAAGCTAGTGTGTAATATTTTTATATATAAGTGAGTTAAAGATAGCTTTGAAATGCAGCCAATTTGTTTTTAAAATTGTAACTCTGTTTTGCTCTTTAAATGCTTTATTTAAATGACAAATAAATTATGATTGTGTAGTTAAGCCTCTAATTGAAGTTTTTAGCAATATATTTCACTTAACTGTTTTTTTCAGTAAGCCCTTAGTTCGTTATAGAAAATACTTTTGCTTACTGTCTAAGTATTTATAAAAATAAAATTGAATCCCATTTTGCCTTGGTTATGCCATAACTTGGACACGACTGTGGGAACAACTTTACTGATTTCATTCATATTTTCTTATACTTTATAGAAGGTTCTCACCGAAAAAAATATTAAGGACAGATTATTGGAGAATCAGAAAGTTAACGACTATTTAATTTTCAGTCGTTTGTTAGTCTGTCTAATCTTTCAAGTACTGTAATCTACACTAATATAATAAAGAGGGAAAGTTTGTTTTTTTTTGTTTTTTTTTTATTTTTTTGTTTTTTTGTTTGTAGGAGGTAATCTCTGGAACTAATAGTTCGATTGGAAAAATTTTAGCAACAATAAAAAGCTGCTTTACTCCTGAGTGACATAGGCTATAAACTATTTATATAACATGGATGTTAACCGAGCCATCACTACAAGAAATTTTCCGCGGACGAAGTCGCGGGCAGAAGCTAGTTAGAGATATAATAGAAAGTCAATAGGTGTGCGAACGCCGGCATTTGCTTGGGGCGCAGGAGTTTAATAGCTAAGACAGGAGCAGCATCAGCTTAATAAGGTTTCCGCTACTGAATCTCTAAGAGAGGGAATCCTCCACGCGGGCCCACTGTACCACTAAGGTGGAGGTCACATGTCTTTGAATTATCAGTTCTAAGATATGCCGGTTTCCTCACGATGTTTTCCTTTACCGTTTCAACAAGACAATACAAAATAAATATGGGATGTATTCATCAGTAAATATTAAATCATTTACAATAAGCTAATAAATATAACATTACCAGGCTTCTGCCTAATTATTATTATCAGTATTCCAAACTTACATATAGTATTTTCAAATAGAACGCAACATAATTCAACTGCTTTAAAACATCCGCAAGCACGACGTGGTCTAAACTATTTCTGAAATAAATTCTACGAAAGCTGACTCACAAAAGCGCTCAACCAACATAGAAATTGTGGAAAAAAGTCTGAATTACCTATCACCACCATCCCCATCCCCTCTTGCCGTACGGACAATAGTGTCCATCCCTGCAATGTATACGATAACAAGGAATAAGTAAAACTTCAAAATCCTTAATATAAAAATGAATCGCAAAATGTGTTGGTAAGCACATGAAACAAAAACCGGCTTGGACCAATTTTACCAATTCTTTTTTCTGTGTTTTTTGTTACTGTCAGGAAAAGGTTCTTATGAAAAAAAAAAGGTACAGTAGGGTAAAGTAGGGTGAAGTAGGGTGAAGTAGGGTGAAGTAGGGTGAAGTAGGGTAAAGTAGGGTGAAGCAGGGTGAAGTAGGGTGAAGCAGGGTGAAGTAGGGTAAAGGATGGTAAAGTAGGGTGAAATAGGGTGAAGTAGGATGAAGTAGGGTGAAGTAGGGTGAAGTAGGGTAGAGTAGGGTAGAATAGAATAGAATAAGGTAAAATAGGGTAGAGCAGGGTAGAGTGGAATAGAGTAAAATGGAGTATCAGTATCAAACATGAGCGAAGTCGCGGGCAAAAGCTAGTTATAAATATTTTCGACAAAATGTTACCAACGTGAGCATGTTTTAAAATGTTCCTTTTAGCAGTTTTCTTTGCCGCTATTCTTCACATACTTTGCCACGACAATAAATGTGGCCAACAATAGGTTGGATGTTTGAATACACCGCTTTGAAGAAGTTTTAAATGAAGTCTTTATAAATCGTCTTTGGAAATAAACCTGTAGTTTAGAATTTAAACCAACTTGAAACGGGTAAAGTGTTATCTCAATTTCAGCATTTTTAAGAAAATATTGGACTCTAATGGAACACATATTAGCCTTAAGCTTCCGTTATTGAAATTTTGCGTTTGTTGAAATGTTATATACCCGACTT
Organism: Mythimna loreyi; assembly: GCA_029852875.1. Taxonomy (NCBI): domain Eukaryota; kingdom Metazoa; phylum Arthropoda; class Insecta; order Lepidoptera; family Noctuidae; genus Mythimna; species Mythimna loreyi. The sequence goes on along the minus strand of CM056784.1, from coordinate 16,215,345 downwards.
AATAAGATTTTTGGATCGACTTTCGATGTTTATTATGGACATTATCACATTACTTTTGAAGGAAAACATTGTGAGTAAGTTACGATCAAAAATTAATTATTATAAATAAATAAAAGTTAATCCTCCTTGAAGAAACCTACTTTTTGTTTCTCGATTCTCAAAATCTTTAATGATGGTCATTAGCTGCGGACTGACCAAGCGAGCGGCCTCGCCTCGGACATTTGCCGCAGTACGCATGCCGCGCGAGGCGGCCTCGATCTGTAAGGAGGCTGCCTCGCGCGGCAAGGCTGAGCCACTTTGAGCATAAATGCTCAGTTTAACTTGAAATCGACAACTAACACGCAACGAATAAGCGAGGCAAAACACTACCGTCTTGAGTCAGCGCGGCAAACGTACTGAGGCACCTTTGAGCATCGACAAAAACCGACAACGCTCGGCTCGGGCCGCGGCACGCTTGGCCGAGGCAGCGCATGCGTTTTCCTCGGCCGAGGCACGTCTTGACTGACCGAGGATTTGCCTCGCGAGGCAGCTTCGCGAGGCCGCTCGCTTGGTCAGTACGCGGCTAACAACAATTATAATAATAACCGGTTTTTTTATTGTCAATCTACTAAAGCCCATGGCCATGGCAAATGTACACATTATAGATAATCTTACAAAATAATAAAATAATATACCTCTATTATTACATAAAACCATACAAAGGAATTTAAAAACTACTATGACATACAAACTGCAGGGGCCCTTCAGGGTCGAAGCCTCCTGGAGCCTAGAGGGTATGTGCAAACTGTAACCTCGACTCCAGAAATAAGGCAAGGAAGGTACGGGGTAGGTTTTTTAGTCAGTAAGAGTCTGACACTGGTCTCCCGCTCCGCCCAAGAACGGGTTTTGTCATTGGATGATTTTCACCTACCATAAAAAAAAAAAATTTCTCATATTTTTTCTGTATAAGAAGAGTTGGCTAACATTGGGCTAGTTCTGGGATAATAAGATAGCCAGATATAGGTAATAACCTAATAAAGACCATTAATCAAAGTTATCAGCCCCCTAGCCAAGTAACAATCGTTCCGTTTAGAGTTAGCGGTTGTAGTTAACTACGCCCCCAATTCCTTTATTGAGACGAGGTTCGAACAAGGGAACTGGGGGCCACTAATTCTAAACGAAACCTTTATAACTTGACTAGGAGGGCAGAACGTGTTACAAATGTTTACAAGAGTAAATATAACGTAACAGAAAATTAAATACCCCGGCTAAGTACCAGGAACATACATATTCAGCAGACGAAGCTAGCCGTGACTTGTTGAGTGCGATAACAATACACTGCCATGTTCCGTACGGAAGTTGGTCGTGCAAACGTGCAGGAACGCCTGAATGTTCCCAACAAACGCAGCGGTATGTTACCAGCGAACGCAGCGGTATCTCAAATGTGTTTAGAACTTGTACTGACTGCGTTCGTGTGAAGTGGTTCAACATTCATGTGGGTAGATGTTCGTTGTTTGTCCAAGTTGAATGTAAACAGAAAATGTAATAAGGTTTGGATTTCCAACTAAAATAATAATAAATGTAAAAAAATAATAAAAATGTCTGACAGATTTTTCAGCTACTAACTTCTGCCAGCAGTTTTGCCAGCGTTTAAGTAGAATACTATCCCTTTAGATAATACTAGAGAATTAGTGAGTTGAGTAGTAGTGTGAAAGTAGACTTTTACACTACTAATTCTACTCTCTTCTTCTTTAGCTTTTTCGATTTTTTTTTTTGTTATACTTTTTTTTAAAGTAAATATCGGTTAAGCTACCTATTTAGATATTCTTTTTTTATTTTATTTGATAGCTAATACGTCCAGAAAAGTACCTACAATTTTCTCAAATTCATGAAGAATCGAGTTCAATTTTAATTAATACAGGCATTGCATTTAGTAATTATTGACTTGATGAGGTGGAACTTATGAAAAAGACCACAAATTTCCAATGACAATTGTTTGTTTGTATGAATATGATGTTTTTTGTTCTGTGTCTGGGTGTTTTTTTTTTAATATCTATGTATTTAGAAGTATGTATTTACATAAGTATGTTTATCAGTTGTCTAGCACTCATAACACAAGCTCTGCTTAGCCTGAGACTAGACAGCGTTGTCTGATAGTTGTCGAATACAATACTACTACTAATGGAACTATACAAACAAACAAATCAACATTTAAGCTGAAAGAAGTCCACTGCTGAACACTGGCCTCTCCAAGTGCCGCCACAACGATCGTTCCTATGCTCACATCAACCAGATTTCCGCGACCCACACCAGTAAACGATTCACCTTATGGGATACCTTCCAACGCTACGGCTTCATGCTTGTTCACGGGGAACGCGGCCCGTTGAGCACTTGTCGTGCATTGCCATATGTTTATTTTTGCGTATGTGATGACGCGGCCAGCTGCTGCAATGTATGACGGACGCCCAAATAGCCACGCAACTCGCCGCGTAGACATGGAGACCACTCCATAACCTTTTAGCCCAGTCGCCCATCTATTCTGAGACCAATAAGCCCTAAGTATCGAAGCCTACTGGGGCCCAGGGTCTCTTTCTGAAAGGAAGGCTTGGCCCGTCGGTCAAGTGGTTCTTCATTTATCACATTTTTCTGTTGCCAGGAGCGAAGCCGCAGGCAAAAGCTAGTTATCTATAAATAATACAAGAGATTCTTACGCATAATATGGATGTTTTCCTTGCATGATGAGCGAGATAGCAGTCTTAGTGCCACGCTTGCCGAGCGCATCACCTGCCCACAGCTCCTTACTTAACATATGATCTGAAAATAAAAAAGAAAACATCTTCTAAAAGGCCGATTTACATTAAAACAGTAACTGTCGCCAGCATCAATGGATTGCGGCGCTGGATCAGAATAGTATGAATGAATATAATTGCAGGATTGGATTGAAACACTTTTATTAAGGCCACTTATTTACATACGTACGCATGCGGAACCCTCGATACGTGAGTATGAGTCGCAATAATCCACTTTTTCATATATTCTAATAAGATAAGATATCAGATTTAGAAGTGAAATAGTAACTCTATTTCACTCCTAAGTCCATAATATCTAAAAATATTTTTCTATAACAAAATCTTATTGCGGTGCAATGCTGAGTCTTTCAATAAATACGTTTTGTGTTTAAAATTCTAAAGACCGAAAGCTAAACTAACCCCTAAAAATGCAGCCCACAATCCCGCTAAGGTGGAAAAATCTAGAAAATAGCGCGAATCTAGGAAGAAACGGTAATATAAAACAAATAAAACTGCAGGACCTTAAGCCAACACTTATAAATGGAGCAAATAAAAGCTGACTTCTACTGCTGCGCGTTTCCGACACATTTCTAATAAAACGTCTGTAGGTATTTAAAAGCGGTCAAACCGTGATTATTGCACATTATTTCTCATGTCCAGATCACACTGACAAGAAATGCTGAAAATTATCGCGACAATCGACGTCAACGGTAGGTGTAGCCACGACTACATTGCCGTTTGGCGTACCCACTTTAGCGCGTCAAAATCATCGCGATAATTTTTGCAGTAAATATCGCAATATCACATTAGTGAGTAAACCCGTTAAACGATAGTGGGGCCCCAGCATCAGGCATAGTAGGCATTATGGCCATTTTAACTTGGCGATTCTGAAGTTGAGCTCTGCAAACTTTAGCGCTTGAAAACTCGTACAAAATTATATTTAAATAAAAGTCATTAAAAAGTCAACTAACTACTGCAGTCGCCATTTGTCATTCCACCAACGTAATAAAACTCAAAATCGATTGAACGGACAGTAAAAAACGTTTTCTTAAATGTCTAATGTTATTTTAAACAGAGTATAAGTCAGAAATAGAGAAAATAAGGACTAAATTATTTTAAACCATTTCGTATTAACAATCCATTTCTTTAGCTAAAAGCAACGGATATGAAATATCTCGAAAAGAGAATTTCATTTCAATCTCATTATTTTTTTATTAGAATATTGTTTGAAGGAGCTATTATTTTATCTCCAAAAGATCTCGAGGTCGTTCACCCCATCGGCCTGGGTTTTGGGTGGAAAAATTTGAATAGTTATTAAGTAAAAATAAGGCCTGGAAATGTTGAATAAAAATGTTGTAGGTCCATAAAAATATTATGTTTCACTAACCTAACCTAACACAGTACCAATTGAAATTAACAGCGCTTGATGAATCTGCAACCCCCCCCCTAGTCAAGTTACGATCGTTAGTAGTTTTCTATTTGTATTAACGATTGTAGATTATCAACTTGGTTAAGCCTGCCCACCCAGCTAAGTTACGATCGTTTCGTTAACGTCGAGCGCTTGGAATTGGTCACGCCTTTAACCTCTCGTATGCCGTAATTAGAGACACAATTAAAAATTTATTGTGTCTCGCGTAGATCTGCGTTCCAACATACGAAAGGTTAATTCCTTTGTTCTGACCACGTGACCAACTTAGCGTTGAGACGACGTCAGAGCAAAGTAATTGGGTGCGTGGCTAACTCAAACCGTTCGACATTAACGAAACGATAGTAATTTGGATAAGTTGGCAGGTTGTCGTACCTGGCCTATGTTAAATTTATTTTTCTATGAAAATCTTTTTAATTACATTCTTGGTTAAATACACAATAAAATAAAAAAAAACGCTCAATATTGTATATTCTGTGCGAACGCTCGCTTGGTGTTCAACAGAATGACGCGAAAGTTCACGCGAACTTTCCCTTGGGGATCAAAAGAAGTGTGTATCTATTTAGTTAAATAGCCACTTACTCTTGAAGGCGTTCCCTGTTCTCTTTCTGTACTCCTGCTCTACGGCCGGCAGGAGACCAGGGTACAGCGATAGAGGAGTACGGTAGAAGTCTGAAAAAATAAGAAACACAGTATTAAACGAGCCCGAACTGTTCTCGCGCGTCTCAAGGAGTTATCAGCAAACCATAAGGGCCAAGCTGGGTCGAAGCCTACTGAAGCCAAGGGTCTGCTTCTGAAAGGAATGCTCGGCCCTGGTATGAAATGAAAGGAGGGAACAGGAGAGGGTTTTTTTTAGTCAGTAAAAGTGTGTCACTATCTCCCACTCATTGGATGATTTTTATCCACCGAAAAAAAAAAATTATGGCCCCAGTAGGCTTCGACATGGTGTCGACCCTGCTGGGCCCTTAGATTGGCTCACAACCCCTTGAGGCGCGCGTAAAACAAAACGCGCCGTCCCACAGTTGTACACAGTATAAGGAAATACTGTTCAAAATGCCTTTCAATCCATAAAAGAAGTTATAAAAACCTGTAATTTAACGTATAGCGAAGCAAAATAGCACTAATGTTTGTGCCTTAACCTTTCGACTACCGTAAATACAGACACAATTAAAGAACATTAGGTGTGTGGACACCGGTGTCCTCTTGGGGCTTTCATGAATTAAAAGCGCTAAAGACGAGATATATTTCCATACAATCGCGTTACTTCACATCTTTCTTTTGGGCTAGATATTTTGAAAACAAAAATATCTTGTGGATATTATTTAGGTTTGTACTAAAAGGTATAAAATTGGCGAGGGTGATATGACGCACTTTTCCGCACTAATACGGAAAACAGTAAATCGTATGCCTAAAAGAATAAGAGTTCGAGTAAGCGTATTCAAAAATTACTTTAATATTCTTTTACTAATTTTAAAAATATTTGACTTAGTCCTCAATCAGTCGAGTGTAGACAACCCTTTACATGTACTTAATTTAACTAAATACATAATTAGTGGACCGTTTAGAGTGTAGACCACCCTTTAGTAATACTTAATTTAACTAAATACATAATAGGTGGACCGCATATCGTACATACGTTAGCTTTATTTTAATTGACGACTCAAGGGAACAGTTCACCACAGTGAGCTCAAAGTAAATTAACGAAGGCTTATAATAATAATTTTTAACATATTATATTAAAATAAATATTGTTATGTTATTATTAAATTATACAGGCTGGGTTCTGTTACGCCCTAGGCCCAGTCGTGAACTCTTAATACAATACATTTGCTGACCTAGCATTAGGATAGCATCAGCCTCATATTGTTCCCACCGTTGGGACTCAAGCCTCCTGTCTATAGGAATTCTCTACGGGAATCTTTAACTGACTTTCATGCGGGCGAAGCCGCTGGCTAGAGCTGGCGGGTATGGAGCATATAGATATATTCATCATCAAACCAGCTCCATGGTATTTCAATGAATAGACCCCTGTAAACAGGGTATAAAAATTGCATGTTGCTGGCAATTTTTGTTGCCCAATATTGATCAATTTTTTTTTTTGACATTTTACTTTGGAATATATTTCCCAATATAGCCCAGCAAGATTCTGCAATTGAATTGCTTACAAAGTTTGTTCCTTCGTTCGTTTAAAAATCTTGGCTATATCGCCAGGCTACACTGCTAAATTGCTGCAATTGTTGCTTTGCGTTGAGCGACATAATCAGCAACATCGCGGCTATATAGTTCGTTTTTTAATCCTAGACTACGATTTGACGACTTAAAATGTAAAACTCCAGAAAATTTGACACATATTTCTAGAGTGTGACATTCTGAGTTGTCAAATCGTAGTCTAGAATTAAAAAACGAACTTTAGAATTGCAGCAAGAAATTGTCATAAAACTAGCCCTTTTACAAGGACCTTAAGGGATAACTGGTTCAATACACATACAAATAAGGCTTATAATTGCACGTCTGGTAATATTGTAATTATAAAGGTACTTACATAACATACGTTCCCCCGCCGCAGGTCCCTCAGACATGACGTCATCGGTTCGTGCACGCAAGTAATCTGTAAATGAAAAACAGTTGTGTGTTACGTATAATGAGAAAGATGGACTTCCTGCGTATTTGCTCGCATGGATCAATAATAATTGAATAACTATCAATAACGAGATATCGAGATAACAAAAGAACCATGGCGTCAAACCAAACCCTATGAAGTTTCCGTTTCGACTGCGAGCAAAAATGAATTAAGCGGTGGGTAGGTGGAATTTTCTTCGATAGTACCTAGCATAGCATCATCATCATCAACCTTTGAGAGGCCATAATCCAAAAGTTACAAAACACGGGTTCCAAACTTGAAATCGAATGAAGTTTGCTTGAAAACGTTTGCTCATTATGCTTTGCAAAATATGATGTTTCAAAACAATGGGCCTTCGCGCTGCCGATGATTCAACCTTACAGCTTTCGAAATTTTGATGCACCGAGATAGTAAACTGTCGCGCTCATAATTCATCGATTTCATGTACTGTCGAGTAAACGTTTTCAAGCAAATATTATTCGAGCTTAGAGTCTTTCGATTTCAGGTAGAGAACCCACAAAAAACATATACATACATATATGCACAAATCTATGTGTTTAGATACTTCAACTATTCAATCGCAGGGGTGCAACGCTGATTTTAAAATAAAGTACGCATGTATTATACAAATAAACCTTCCTCTTGAATGACTTTATCTAACATTCGAGCCCCGCGCGAACGCATACCTATTGTCTTTCTATGGTATCTCTAATTACGGTTTTCGAAAGGTTAAAAAACCGCATTAAAATCTGTTACGTAATTTTAAAGATACATAAGGACAAACAGCGGGAAGCGACTTTGTTTTTACCCGACTACGGCGAAGCAAAAGGAGGGTTATGATTTTGACCTGTATGTATGTGGGTATGGATGTTCATCTGTTCCCTCGTAACTTCTAAACTACTTATCAGAATTCGACAAATGACATATCATTAGAAGCGTCTTAATTGTCCGCTAGTTATAGGCTATGGGATTTCACAAAATCTAATGTGGCGCCCTTTAGCGGACAAAACATACGAAGTAAAAAAATAAAGTTAAGATAAATATGCCGAGTTTGGTATCATTTGAAAGCGCTTTACTTATACATTTTGAATATATATATATTACTAGCCCATGAATACAGGTAAAGTCACAAGCAAATGCTTGTGACTTTACCTGTATTCATGGGCTGAGAAATCAATGAACCCAAGATTAACCTATTTAGAACTCCAAAATATGTTAAATAAAAATAAAGTTTAAAAACTAACACCCGACTACTTAAAAACACGCTCTAAAAAGTACGAAACAAGAAAACAAGAAAGCCGTGGTCGTATGCCATAAGAATAATAAATTAAAAAAAGTGGTATACGACCACGGCTTTCTTGTTTTCTTGTTTCGTACTTTTTAGAGCGTGTTTTTAAGTAGTCGGGTGTTAGTTTTTAAACTTTATTTTTTATATTATACTAGCGACCTGCCCCAGCTTCGCACGTGTACTGATGTTTGATATATTATGCATGTATTATACACATAAAACTCCCCCTCGAATCACTCTATCTATTAAAAAAAAAACCGCATTAAAAACCGTTGCGTACTTTTAAAGATGTAAGCATACATAGGAACAGCTAATAATGATAGTGATAACCTTAGTAGGATTTACATAATTGCTTCTGTTTTCCACCACAAAAGTCCCTAGTCCTTACTTGTTGACCAGCACTAAGTTTTAAATTGACTAAGACGGTGGTTCGACACAATTGTTGTCCAGTACGGCAGTGGTAAATCCAAATCCCTGAACTGTTGTGGTCAACTTGGCAGAGTACTTGTGAATTCTGTTGCTGCTTCACGACTACATCAAAATAGCTATTTTGATTGTGTCCGTTATTTCATAAAGTGCTGACCAGTAATAATTCAAATCATTAAAACAGGCGCAATTTCAGTAAAATGGAGCTGAGATTTTTTGTTGAGCTCACTACTACAGCCCGAACGCTTGGTATAGACTACGTCTCCAATTCTTTTGTTCTGTTTCTCTGAGACACCGCATCTTTAATCGTGAGGGCAACACACATGATGGCGTCAAACGTGGAACGCCCCCAAGGAATGCTGAAGTGGCCATCCGTAAAAAATCCGGCCCTACACGTAACAGGTGCGTACGAGAAATCCAGAGAAAGAGAAGCTGACCACGTTTGAAGTTAACGAAACGTTATATATATACTAGAGCTTGACTGCGATTCCACACTGATGATAAGGCTTAGGGAGGCAGTGAAACATGCCAAGAACTCTATAGATTACCTGCCAAATACATTAATACTCTAAACTTAAAAAACATTAGAATATGTTAGAACCGTATTTTAATGGTAACAAAGTATAACTGTTTTCATGAATAATATAGAATTAGCCTAAAGGTCTTCGTAACCATATTTAAAAATAAAACCGGTCAAGAGCGTGACAGGCCACGCTCAGTGTAGGGTTTAGTAGTATCTCGTCCGTCACAAATGTAACAGAACACTTAAACTACGACTTAACAGCGTGAAGTAGGCGTACTCCATGAATAAATTTATTAGTAACCCAATTTCAATTTTTTTTTGTCAATTTTCGCTTAATGTTACGAAGTTGAAAGACAGTATTCGAATCATAACAAACCCCTTCCATCTTTTATTTCCGTCTTTGATCGATCGAAACGAAGAATAAGGTGACCCGTAAAAAGGATATCCTGTATTACAATTAAAATTGACCTACATAAGAATCAATTCATCTGTGATGTTAATAAATACTTATGTTTTGTTGTATTAAAGAAATAAAGCGAAAAATTATCAACAACTACTTTTTTTAAAGGTGAAAAATCATTCAATGACATTAAAGTGCTTGTTGAGTTTTTACTGAATAAATCGAGACTTGTGTCCTTTGGTTTCCAGGATCCCGGATTCCCTTTCAGATATTCCGTAACATTTCTGTTTCGGCCATTCCCTCTCGACCCGGACCATGACCTGGCCATTTATAGGTATTATGAGAACTTCATCAAAATCTTTTACACAATAGAAATATTTAGAATTTATTTATATATAGCATAGCATCAGCCTTACAATGTTCCTATTACTAGAACTCAGCTTCCCTAGCCAAGTTACAATAGTTTCATTTATAGTGAGCGCTTGGAGTTGGTCATGCCCCAATTTCCTTGTTTGGACGTCATCTCAACAAAAGAAATTGGGAGCGTGGCCGAACCTAAGCGATCACTTTAAACGAAACAATTGTTACTTGACTAGGGGAGCTGGCCTTCTCTTTAGGACAGGAAAACATATTATATTTTAATTATGTATATTTGAATAATAATTAAAATAAAAAACACAGCAGAGATTAGTTGCTGTACTTAAAAATTAAAATGTCAGTTTTACTAAAAGTCGTTTAATTTCAAGCACTAGGCCTACGCTATATTTTCCAGAACTACTGTAACACTTTAGAACCTACCCACAACCAATTTAATTCTTTCTTCATCTACATAGGAACTGTTATTCACACTAGGTAATCATATTGAAATACGAAACAAACCTCCAAGTCCTAAAAAAACTTTATTCTAACAAGAACAAGACTAATGATAGAGTACGTACCTTTATAGAAATTGAAGCCATCTTTGCCGATGTCCGAGCATTTCGCACAAGGGGCCACGGCGAGGAGGGCCAGAATTGATATAAATGTTTCCCGCATTTTTGGCCGTTTATTAAGACTAATGAGCTACCAGGACATAGGATTGGGGACGGTGGGGATTTATTGCCGGCTTGTCCGCCACTGCCGGGTTAAGCCGCGCATCCCCTTTTTATAATTTCTATCTGATATGGGAGGGGTGGTTTGCGTGGGATGACGGAGGAAGGAGGTTCGATTCTGCTTTGGACATTTATGTTTTTATTTTTTGTTGAATATTTGTTTCAGTTGCAGTGTCATGTTTAAATAGTAGACGAGTCTTTGGGTTGTGCTAAAGAGAACCCCGAGATACAGGAACAGGGCAAAGAAGGAATATAGAAGTGGGTTTTAGACAGTAAAAGTTTGACATCTTCCATCTTTGCTTAAGAGAGGGCTAAAGTCATTTGATGATTTTCCACCTAATAAAAAGTAGTAACTAGTTAGGTTAGGTTAATAGTACTTTATTCAAAACTTTTGACGTGACAACGTCTTAAATTAGGTTGCGGCTGGGAGTCACTTATGAAAAAGTGTAACGCTCGGTAACGTTACGATGAGTCACCGAACGAGAGAGAGGCCCGCCGAATGCCTTGCGTCTCTCTCCCACTCAACTATGATCGGTCTGCCGCGCGCGCAGCACTAGAGAATTAGGACGTTGTCACGTAAAATCTTCGCCCGTAAAACCGACTTTACAGGCAACCATTTTTTTTTTTCCATAACGTTACATTAGATTCCTGAGATCAATAAGGTTTTAATCTTTGCTCTTCAATTTATTGGTTATAAGTAGCGTTTCAGTTATGAATCTACAAACATACAAAAAGGTTATACTCTACATTATTCAAATTCAAATCTATAAAAGGTATCAAAAATCCTCAATCAAAATAATTCCTCTCTGAATAAAAATTGCAGAAAGGGCAAAAAAGGTTAAATTTGTAAGAGTGAAGCTACTTGGAAAAAAGGTCGGGATTGTATGAAACTGGCAATGAAGTGTCGTAAAAAGGGCCAGTCCTTGCCGCATCATGCAGCCGAGATACTGCGGCCCAGTGTCCCGGCTTCCCGGGACTTTCCGTAGCGAATCTGATTTATGTCCCGGGTTTAGTTTGCTCAGCGAATGATACAGGTATTTTGTTACAATAAGGGTAGGTGGCGTCTCAATTTATCTTCATTTTTAAATTGAAAAAAGAAAGGACTTGTTTTTAACTTTAGTGTTTTTTTTATTGATAAATGAGATCATTCTTAATAATTGAATAACAAAATACATACGTGACTTTTGGGGTCTTAGAGCGTAAAAGGAAACTAAAGTACACAAGTGTTGTTTTTGTTAGTAAGTCTGACACACCATCGCATTCCAGGGCGGTAGACTTCATTAGATGATTTCCCACTTTAAAAAAGCATGGCATATTTTCCAAACACTTTTATGTACATTTTAAATTAATACACTGCTGAACAGATTAAATTACTGTTCTTTTATTTAAGGAGGTTTATGTCAAATTTTTGATCCCGAAATTATAATAGAAATTTTAGTTTTACTTAAAAAAAAAACAACTACATTCAGATTTATGTTTTTGCGAGGCGCTTTTAAAAACAAGCTTTATATTTTATTTATTTTTCATTACTTTCAAATAAATCCGTGACGTAAACTCATAGGGACGTAAACGTTTGAAATTGTAAATTAGAGTCAGATTCCGGATTTTTTTATCAAACCAACTAATTTACATCATATTTTGATTTTCCTGGCGCGGTTATATCATCAATTTGGATCGAATAATTTCATGGTGTTCTCTTTTCTTCATGTCGATTTCCAGATATTGAAAAAAAGTTCATATTGTGTAGAACCTGGCCTTGACACACATTTGAATGCTAAAGAACTAGCGCAAAGTCCAAACAAGAACCCATTTAAAACGCACAATTTTGACATTCCGATTCTTCTTCTGGTATAGGTAGGCGTCATGGCCGTGAACGGGCGCTGTCAGCTAGGACTGGAAATCTCTTAGCTGCCAGTGGTTTATTTTAATTTGTTTAGAACATGCTTTTTTTCGTAACATTTTTCTCACATCATAGCAGCTACAATGGATGGAGTTTCTTGCACATTCTACTCTATAGGTCTACTTTTTGTGTGTCAATGTGCAACTAGCGTCATTTTTTTCTGACAGAAATCTTCTTGACCTTTTAAAGGTGCCTGTAAAGGTTTATTTGAAATTAATGCTATGAATTTTTGAATCTTGAATCTTCCCAGTCCCGGTCCCGGACCACTACAGTAGCAGCACTAGACCTGCACGACGGGGAGCCGCCACGGTCGCCACAACCTTATGCAAATGACATCCCGGACAGACCCGAGATATTCTTATATAAACGTGATTGTTGCGATTCTAATGGCTCCTCTGCAACTGAACGACATCAAGGCTTTATTTACGTAAAAGGTTATGGATATAAATAAATGGTTTGTTCTGTAAATGTCAATTCGTCGACGGTGATGTTGTTTTCGATAGGTTTTGTTGTTTTCAAGGAGTCTTTTCTGTAGTGGAATTTTTATGATGACTACCTAGTTTTAATAGCATGTCTATGTGATCTTCCTGGTCTTACCGGGTATGTCATATAACAGGTGTCGTATCTCATTAAAGGTGCAAAAGATTGGTATGTGTATGCAGTGTATGTCGCAGCCATCTTGGTTGAATTAGCCATCCAATTGGACGCCTAGGCCGCTCGTTAAACTTTAAACTAATTAAATTTAAAAAACTAGTTAAATATTATAACTAATGTTGTGTATTAGCATCAGCCTTATAATATTCCCACTGCTGGCACTCAAGCCTTCCTCTCTATGAGAGGGAATGGACCGTATAACAGTAACTACTACTTTATCTATACTAGTGCTCTAAACAAAGACCAAGAGCGAATTACACGTTCATACAATCATCTGGTCGAGATCTGATAGTACAGCATTCTTACTGTCTAGAAAACTAGCACATTCCTAGCTAATTCGCTCTGTCTTAGTTCCTCGCTAGCCTTGCAGAAATAAATGCGAGAATCTTAACAAGGTTGGCACATTCTTTCGCAAAACCGTCTCCTCCCTCCATAGGAGACGGTTTTGCGGTTTTATTGAATATGAACCAAAATATTCTTTTTGACTATATTGTGCCATCAAATAAACATGAACACTAACGAGGTTTTCCAAAAGTCGGCGACGCTGCACAGCATAGTCAAGTAAGTCAACCATTAAACCATTCTTATGTAGATACCTCTGTTTTTAAAGGACCCCATAGGTGTTATTTAATACTATTGTGCAAGCCATCTAAAACTTTCAAGCCCAAAACGAACGCCGGCTTTCGTACACCTGTTCCTATGTTTATATACCCTTGTCTATCTTCTGTGTCTCTAATGACAGTATTAAACGAATGTACGTACGCACGTAATCACGTATTATATTGTATTTACCATAAAACGGTTTTCCGCATAAAGCTGTTTTTCTGAGAAAAACAAATAAAGTTTTTTTTTTATATAAGTAAAGGGATTTTTATAAGCGGATTACTGTTGTCATACCAAATGGAGTGGCTCCTGGCTAAGCGGATTGATTGCTCAAAATTGCTCTATGAGGTTTGATACTGCTCTGGAAGATGTCAGTTACTACCTACCTGGGTTTATCTCTGGATATATGTTCTCTGTTTTCAGCGAGAAATTTGTCCTGACCGCTGAAGATTTTTCATGGTGGGCAAAAATCATCCAATGACAACTTGAACCCTTGGGCGGAGCAGAATATACCTAATGTCAGACTTTTATGGATTAAAAACACCTACCCCATGTCATATTTGCTTTGATTACGAGGGCCAGCCGTTCAGAAGTAGAGCCTTGGCTCCAGTAGGCTTCGTCCTGGCCTGCTGGCAGACTAGGCATGTACAGATGCCACTGAAGATTAACAATCTCGGTTAGAGAGAACAGATGCTCGATGAGGCCGAAAAATTCTGGAGTGGCGACAATGTACCTTACAATGCCGACGATGCAAAGTTGTCCTATGGATGTGAAGCGCTCAGGAGCGTTTCAGGTCATTGTGGTGACACTTGGGGAGGCGTATGCAGGCGGAAAAATGGAAGTCTTCCACAACGAGTTCGGTACTGATGCAATCTATACCTCTTCAATGTCGCTTCGAGAATGTTCGTAAGAGTTATTGTGTTCCTTCAGTTATTCGAACTTAACTACTTTTTTATTTACCATTCCACCAACGTATTAATTCATGAAGCCCGAAGTGAACGCTGACGTTCGCACTCCTATTGTTCTTTAATTGTGTCTGTAATTTCCAAAATCAAAAGGTTAAAACTAAACGGAAATAAAAGGTTTTCTTAAATGTCTAGTGTTATTGTTAACGGAGTACAGAAAGCCTAAAGGCTCTCAAATGATCAAAAGTTAGGGCTAAAGTAATGTAAAGCTCCTACGAAAACATACCTCCTTCAGTTTATCTTGTGCAACTAACCACCCCTAAAACCACCCCTTAGCCTCCTCACCGTGTCAGACCCAATTACGGTTGAATTGGATAATGCAAACTAATCTCCGGGTGACCCAGACTTTAGCAATCTCTAGTCTTCGATCCACTTTGTAACTCGAGCCAAGTGAACTAAAGCCTTTTTTATTTTTCTTTTTTTTGCTTTGCGGGAATCCAAATGTTGAATCTTGTAACTCCATATCATAAGTAAGATAGACGTCTACGGTGGTGTCTCGTTTAGCTAATGGGAGAAGGACGCTACTGGCGAATACAATAAGATTTTGTATCCACAATGAAAAGCTTCTTTTATTAAGGGGCATAAGTGTATCACTTCGACCTTGAGCGAACAAAAGAAGAGCTAGCGTCACTTTCCATGCATCAAGATTTTTCGAATAATAATATACCCGTACACCGTATATTAAAAGATTGGTAATTAAATTATATTTTTGTTTGTGAAAGTTCCATCAAAATACACCTAATGGTTGTTGCCTGATGTTCGCTTTTTTTGTATGTGTAGATGTTATAGTCAATCCTCGAAGGTCGGGCGCTCCCAGGTTTGACTAGTCAATTCTCAGGTCTGACTTGAAAAAAATAAACTAACCTAACCTAGGATAAACCAGTCATTCCGCGAAGAAACTGCATATCGACCTTAAACTATGACATAGACATAACTTTGAAAATGAATTACACCAAGTTCAATGAAAAAAATGTAAATACTCGTATATTATTCATTGGAAAATTTATATATTTTACTAGGAAAATAGTCTAATTTTGCATATATTTTTAAAAACATATGAACTAGCAGTTTTAAACGTGACATTAGTTTTAAAATCATCAAAAGTCGTATTCTCCCCCTTAAATACCTCTTAGGAGAAGCCTAAATCAAAATGGGGTTCACTAACAGCCTTCTTCTTACAAAAAAAAAAATAGTTTGAAACGTCTTTTTGAAATGCAAAACGAAACAAAAATGGCCGGATTTCTGACGACACTTCAGACGGGGGCTTTCAGCAAATGAGCGACGGCCTCACCGCTCCGAGCGTCGCGGACAAAGGACTTTTCGCGTCCTCAGGTCTTACCACCGACCAGTCAGTCCTGACCCGCCAAGCTGCAAAACCTCCTCATAAACAACAACTCACAAGCTAAGGCCACGGCTCTATTAAAATCAGTCAGTGGTACGTTAAAATCTCTGGCTGCACATTTCAGTTGGAAGCTCTGTACCACAAAAGAGAGATAGAACAGAAGACAATCTACGTACAAAATGCGCTAGCACACATAGACACGACTCTTGGACACAATTTCTCATCCGTGCTTAAACAGTGTGAATTCGAGTGCTACCAATAATAGAGCAACGAAAAAAAAAGTTATTATATCTGTTCAGTAGACGGTTGTTTTTTTATGGGGGGAAAAATCATCTAATGATGAATATCTCGCCCTTGGACGAAGTGGGAAACAGGATCAGACTCTTACTTTTAAACGACCCACCATATTCCTCCTTAGCCCACATACCGGGGTCGGACCTTTCTTTCAGAAACCGGACCGGGGCCTAGTAGACTTCGGCCCTGCAGTTGGACCTCTACATTTGCTGACAACTCCTTGAGGCGCGTGGGAACAGAGCGCGCCGTCGACGATTGTTTCGATCATTGTGGCGACATTTGAGGGAGACCTATGTCCAGCAGTGGACGTCTGTGGGCTGAAATGATGAGGCGGTTGTTCAAATTCAACAAATGGTAAATTATAGTTTTTTACCCCTATCAGTTGTTTCAGAAGGGCATTTTTTTTTTGTATTTTAATGGCTGGTTGGACCCAGCGTAGTTAGGTATGAAAAGTGAAGTCCCTACATACATGAGATTGACTTCTGTACCTGTCTATTTTGTGACTGTACCTTGTTATTCTACATACCTACATATTTACGGTAACTTTTTTCACTGCACGAAGTTTTACCGCATTTTCTTTTATTGCTGTTGTTAGGTTGGTCGTTTGCTTATTACCAACTGAAGCACGCGACGTTCTGTGTTCGCTATATTTTTAAACGGTCCCGCGTGCCCGATAACAGAACTTTACTTATATTGAATTTTCTTAGTAGACATGCTATTCGACTATTTGGTATAAAGTTGTCGTATCGAGTTAGGTACTGCACTGGGCATTGCCGTAGGTATCGTAAAAGTGACTTTTAAAATAAAACTTAGACTGTGGTCCGTAATGTTCTCTTGTAAATTGTACCCTGGATGCCTAACGATTATACCAACTTTGTCTTCGAACAAGTTGGAAACTTCTCAATCATCAAACGGCTAAAAACTTTTAGTAAATGTACCTGCAGACCAAAAGCTAGAACATTAATTGTAGTTAGCGAGTTTTAGATAGTTCACAAAGGTAAGAAATCAGCAATAAATTACAAATCCCGAACACGGTCCTGACGTATTGAAGTTAGAAACTTTAAATTGAAAAACCTACTCTGCTTAGTTAAAAGCTGTCTCAGTTATTATATCAATAACAATCTTTACCAAATCAATCCTGGAGATGCCCTGTGCGTTTCTGGGCAACAATTAGGTACCTACTCTTCCGAATATTCCTACAGCCCAAAAAAACTTAGAAAGTAAAACTTTAGGACCACCGATTTCACAAACGCCACCACCATGAAATACATCACAATAGCAGGCCAAGATCTAACCCTTTCTGGAGGTATGAAATCATCCAAATAACTTACATTTTTCTTATATCAAATGACTTCTCGCGTTTTAGGTGAAAAGAGAAGATGTGTCAGATGAATGATGATGAATGAAGGAATGTAGTGGGTTTTAGTCATTATATTGACTAAATGTAGTGGGCTGTAGTCATTATATTGACTAAAACCCACTACATTCCTTCATTTGACCTTTTCCTTTCAAGGTCATACTAATTCTTTAGCCCTTTTCTACAGCCTCCGAAGGTTACAAAGCAAGAAGAATAGACATTCTTCGTCACAATAAACGCCAAAATTCAGTGACGGAGGTACGACGGAACCCTGACACTCGTTTACAGACAAACAAATTAATTTGTATCCAGATACTGTCGGCTTAATAGGTCGTTAGTCGTAGCGTCAGTCATTGCGGCACAACAATGATTTATGTCCCCCGACCAGCTTGTAATCTGTCCCTCATTGTACCCTTTGACGAGGTCTTGTCGTCATTTGTTCGCCAACTTTCGCTCAACAAATTATTAGATGATGATCGATTAGATTAAGGCACTGTTGTAATTGTTTTTTAAGATTCCGTGCTTTATTGTGGGATCTTCCTAACTCGCCTATCGCCTACGAAGCACGTGGTTTAAAAGCTTGTTACTTCATTTAATGCAATTCAAAAAGATGAAAACTCTGTTGGCTAGGCATTCGGTAATTCTAAGTTTTTCTCGAATGTTTCACAAAACTTGTTCCATGAAATACGTGTTTTTATTTAACCCTTAAGGGTTTTTGTAATAAAAATCATTTAGAATCTAGAAATTCTAAATGATTTTTATTTCAAAAACCCAAGACTCCTATAGAAGTATTATTATACTCCTATAGAAGTATTATTATATTTCCAAAAAGCGCAAGACTCCTATAGAAGTATTTTTTTATATATATATTTAATATAGGAGCACCCTATGGAGAGTCAAAGATCACGGAAAATAGCAGATTTCCAGAGGTTTCAACTTATACTAGATTACTCTTTCTAAAGCAACGAAACCTAATAAAGATGCTCCGTTTATAGCATATTTTGACACTCGTAGGGAAATTAAAACCAAATATTTATTCATCGCCATGCACTAGTTTATATCAAATTAAAAAAAAAACATTTCAAACACACAGACATGATAAATACCTACAGTAATTAAACCAGAACAACATTGATTGTAACGAATCTGGCTTGTCTGTTTTATCGACACATTAACAAGTTTCGAAAAACGCTTGTTTCCGCGTTCCCATTTTCCGCTGAACCGTCCAACTATGCATTTATCGGCACGTATGTAATCTGGCATCGGGCAACGCGCTTGTCGTGACAAATGACGCGCGACGTGACGTGACGCAACGGATCCGATGTGACACGACGCGGCGACGTCACGCGAGCCTGATACGACACGTCACACGCGCGTAATCGAATTTCGGCTGAGTGAAATCTCTTATTTATTGCCAATGCCACTGTTGCCACCTATGACAATATTTCTAGAGATTTCAATCGCAATATTCATAATGGTTTTTTTTCTGACGTGTTGCAATGTATCAATGTTGGACCGATGATAGATAGACACAATTCAATTATTATTTAAATGTAAAATATTGGATTGCACCTGAACCTCATTTAATAGTACATTTACTCAAAGTCATAAGAAAAAGTACGCAGTAGACGCAGTAGTTAACTTTTGCTCCTTGTGGATTTCGAGAACACCAAACAGAAAAAAAGTGAACCTACGTATGTAACTCGTACAACAATCGGTTAAAGATGAATATGCTAACAGCTACCGCCTGCGTGAAGTTAATAATTCCCATCGCACCGTCATCAGAAAAACGGCTACGCCAACCTTTAGATCCAACTTGATCGATTGGGATAGCACCCTCGATAGTTCTAACGAATTAGAACTCAACTTTAAACGGTATGAAGTCGTGTCGTCATAAGCAAACATTTTGCCTATTGATATATAGGTTTTTTTTTATGGTGGGAAATATTATCGAATGACGAATCCCATCCTTGGGCGGAGCGGGAGACAGTGTCATTCTTCTACTTAGGTACTAAGCGACCCATCGTTCCTTACTGCCTTAGTTCCAGGGCCCCGGTGTTCCGCTTTCGCATCAACCCTTGAGCCTCAGATGGCTTCGACCCATTAAAATACAGATAAGTAGGTAATCATCGCATCAGGCAGGTGCTTCCAGCCGAATAATTTCTACTTCAGGATAAAGGCCCAAGTGCCACCACAATAAACGAATCTATTTTATATATCTAGGATATTGACCTCAGTAGTCTTAAGTTGAGCTATACGAATACTGACAAATACTTGCACTGACTGGACAGGTCCACTCAAATCTATATGGTTCTTTCCTCAAATGATCATCTCAGACTCATACTAATGTGCATTGTTCTCATATGATTTGACTATTACATGTTTGCTGTATCGAATTTAAAAGAGACCTTGACTCCTGACTTTGTTTCGGTATTTCTTCTCAGCGTAGTCAGCTAGGAAACACCGGACTCATCTGGTTTAAACCGACAAAAAAAAAATTGACGTGTAAAAGTGTTATGGAAAACCTGTTGGCAAAAATAAATATAATTTATCATTTACATAACAAATATACGTGTTTAACTACACAAAAATCACCTTCATAATATTTAGTATATTAATCCCATCAGAGCCTTAGGTATAGAAAACAAATAAAGTTTTCTTAATAGCCACAGAAGGGATTAAATCATCACGCCAAACTGATGCTGAGCGCTCCAACGAAACGAGCATAAGATGGATTAAGTACCTACTTCTAT
This sequence comes from Mythimna loreyi, assembly GCA_029852875.1. Taxonomy (NCBI): domain Eukaryota; kingdom Metazoa; phylum Arthropoda; class Insecta; order Lepidoptera; family Noctuidae; genus Mythimna; species Mythimna loreyi. Next base: position 16,194,935 of record CM056784.1, on the reverse strand, counting down.
AAAATCTAATAAAAAATAAATTGAACAGATCCGATTACTTAGAATTTAGCTGACGTCCCCTAATTGGATGGAATGAAAGGACAAGTTGGGACAAGTAGAAATTGATGCGTTTTTTTTTCGTAAAGCCAATGATGGTTTCTGTTTAAAAAAAAGTTTGGCTATGTAGCATTGAGGGTTAACCAAACCTATACCAACAGACTTTTAGTTTGTGCTCAATTTTTTTCTTATTTGGAAAATTATTCAATAGCTTAAGGAATTTCCTGCCGAGGTCTGTGTTTCCTGATATCTAAAACCTGGGGATTTTTAAGTCAAGGCTACTTCCATGCATTTCGCAAAGCCTAACTTCTGACTCACCAAGATCCGACAGCCGTACTGTAAGCGCGCTCTATCGTCGACCGCATCGCCTCACAAAGTGAGATATGTAGCGATCAAGCGCGAACCTATCAATATTCAGGATTCAGGAGTTCGGTCTTTCATGTTTTGACATGGTGACGTCATGGGGGAAAAAGTTTCTACTTCCCCCATACTCCTTGGTATTTACTCTAAAATTAAAACTACTACCAACTAGTACATCTTCAATAAACTACAGTCACTTGCCATTTGACCCGTGTCCTTTCTTTATAGTTTCAATATAGTCCTCATTCCCACAATCAGTATATCTCGTGTCTAAGTCACAATCCGGTTTGTGCGAGTACATTCGGACCGTCCTAACTGAAACTAATGCACCATATCTGTCCAACTTATTAAAGTTTACGCCCCTGAGACGTGGCCCACGTGTCGAACAACTAAGTCTGTAGTATTGCAACTGCGGGTAATGTACGGTAACCTTAATGCGATTGTAAATCTTGTTTTAATGGTGGCAACGTGTGTACTTTGTGTGTGCGAAGACAGTGTATTGATTTATTAGGCTTTGTTTTTAGGGTTACATACCTCAAAAGGAAAAAAACGGAACTCTTTTAAGGTCACTTTGTTGGTCGTTTGCAGGTCTAACAAGATTCTTTATCTCGAGAACGCGTGGAGAGGTAATCGAATGAAATAAAAATCATAGATTTAGGTACTCTAGAGGTCCCTTGACGCTGTGACGAAATCAAAAGTTTATGTTAACGAGAAAAAGATATGACCGCTAAAAACACATATTTCGTCATTCTCAAAGGAATCAAAATTCATAAGGTTTGACCTTTGACCAGTAATTCTGTTTGGTATGAAGCATGGTTTCATAGCACACTTATAGGAAACTGAAAACTGTAAACTTTTTTACGATTCGGAAAAACCTTCTTAACTCGGAAATTGAACTGTTTTCATAAGTAATTTTGTACGGAACCCTCAGTGTGCGAGTCCCACTCGATCTTGCCCGTTTTTTTTTTTTTGTTCTAAAAGATAAATTTAGTCTTAATTGGTCATGTCTTTCTTAAAAGTAGCTAGACTGTAGGTTTTAACTAAACTGAACTGTTAAAGAGATAGAACTATATCTACAAGGTTATTGGTAAAGCACTAACCTCTTAAGGGGTCATTGTACTCATTATTATGAACAACTTTTACTATGGGTAAAACCTGAAATCACGTAAAAAGAATCAGCTGTTTCCTTAATTTTGAGTATATAAACGAACATAAATGTAAGGAACAGCTGATTTTTTTTCGCAATTTCAGGTTTGGGCACAACAGACATAACTTGGCTAGGAGGAATGTGCTGTAAGACCTTTCTTGAGGTCAAATTTCAGAATTTTGGGTCAACTACCTTATGAAGTAGTCTAAGTCCAACGACTTAGCGTCCTAGTAAGGCACGCCGCAAAAAGCAACGCGGGCAGCCGCCCCCTGCGCCACTTCTGCTACGTAATAATACTTACAACTTCTCTATTAATACGACTACATGCACACTTTTTGTTACAAGTTGATCTAGCGACACTGCACAGGTAATAATCTGGTTTCTATTTGTATCTTTTTGTCTTCATGTCCAAGTCACTATTTTTATAATGTAAACAAAATATTGATATAGCCACAAAATATTGGTTTAATATTACTTTATTACAAATAAAGTTGAACAGGACTTGACATCTATGCGATCTCAAAACTTTTTACGAAGGAAATGTTTTTGGTGGGATCCAGTTTTCAGGCAGAACGTATGTCAGATCAGTAAGTTATTAATAAAAATCATAATTTTTGTACATGCTTATATTTCCATACAAAATATCGATTTTAATTTTAAGTCATTTGAAAATTACATAAATACTACACCTACGTTATAAATACAAGGACAGTTTACGCCTGGCATCATAAAAGAATACCAGACTCTTTCAATACTTTTTTCAACGTTACATTGTAGATAATAATTATAAGACAATACTATAAAACAAAAATAATACAATTTTATCAAGAACTTGAAATTATAAATATAAAATAATTTTCTAAAAAAAAAACATACAATTTGAAACAAAATATAGAAAATTCGAGTATATTTTTTTCTTCAAAGACTAGCTTCCGGTACTGTAAACAATAACCAAAGTTATTTGAATTCTTGCAGCTAAAGTATAAAATATAAAAATCGGCACTTAAAGAAACTAATATAAAAATAACTTAACTATGATCGTTAAAAAAAATTGATTACAGATTAAAAAAAAAAATAAACGTATTAAGTCTTAATCTATGCAGTTAAATACTTTTAAGCGGTTAGTAAAATACACCCGAAAACCTCTACCAAAATCGATTTCATTTAAATATAAACAAATACTTTTGTCGCAGTCAATAAGGCAGTGATATATGGCTAATCAATATACATTTTATCAAACAATTCGAGATATATTTCTATGTACGGTCAGCAGCATATTAAACTACAACAAACTGTCAAAGTTCTGCAAACGATTTTCAACTCTTAATCAAAATATAACAAGGTTAAAAATGTATTGGAGAAATCTGACAAATTTGTATATTGTCTGACGTGCTGGTGACTGTACTTATAGGCACATAACGCTTAAGTGTCGTCTGTAGTAACATAAGGAATGATGATTCTGAGTGAGATTACACAGTTTACTCCTAATGTCAGCGCAATGAGGAACACGTATTTAGACACCTATAAAACCAGCGTGAAGCCCCTCGCCTACGAGGACTTTTTATAGTGATGCTGTAGCGCGTTCGCATCGATACAGACGCGATGATGTAGCGGGTTCGCATCGATACAGCCGCGATGATGTAGCGCGTACGCATCGATACAGCTGCGATACTGTAGAGCGTTCGCATCGATACAGTCGCGATACTGCAGCGTGTTCGCATCGATACAGTCGCGATGCTGTAGCGCGTTGCAAATGCGACTAACGTGCGTTGGTAGCGATGTTGTCTCGCGCTTACGAAACAAGCGACCGCATCGCTACAAAAAGTCGTCGTAGACAAAGCGCCTAAGGTGGGTACAGACTGTAACGTAACAAGCAACGATAGAATTTGTCGTCCACATTGTCGCAATGTATATTGCTATGTACGTGCATTTCAACTATGTGAGTAGCTAAATGTTCGGTTTGTGCGCGCTGCGGCCACACGTTACTTTACGGCAATCTGTACCTGGCTTTAAAGAGGGTGTTCTAAAATAACATTCACTGGGTGACAACATAGAGCTGTCAGGTCCAAGGACCTGTCAAAACGCATGGACGTCAACGTCAAACATACGTTTTCAAAGACCGTATTTTTAGCCGTCAGCTAAATGGCGCCATCTAGTGATGTGAATTTTCTTGAACGCCCTCATCCCTAACCTACCACAATAAACAAGAACCATAATAAACATAGACTTTTGTAATACATAATTTCTAATTAAATATTTTGTGCATAAAACCTCAAAAGAGATCTTCAACAAATACAAAAGCGATTTATATTCTTTTTTTAAACATCAATACTTTTGGTTAATGATTAAGTAAATCATTTTGTATAATAATAATTTTGTTTTTTTCTAAATGAGTATTACTTATCACTAATTTGAGTTTATAATAAAATATTTTATCTTAACACGTTACAATTTGGGCAGAATAAGAACAGGCAACGGGCTAACGTCGGTGGAAATGTACTAAACGAAGAACAGCACAAAAAAAGTTGCCATGATAAATAATATTATGCAAGGACGTAGCACTAAATTACTTGAACCCTTAATTGCTTGCGTCTGATTACTCCGACGAACGATTTCGTGTCCTATTCACCAAAGTTGGTACTTCATCTCGTTTAGTTCTCCAATCTCTATAGGCGACAAAAGAGCGGACGAGATGCGAGTTTTTGGTCGTAGATGTACGACACAGACAGAATAAATGCGAGTCTTCGTAGAATATAATCGACGTAAGCGTTTAGATTCAAAAACTATATTTACCGTTAATATTACTGGACGAAATACAGAGAAAATAAAATCCTAAATCGTTAATGCCGTTGCCTGTTCAAAAACTGTCTTAAATATATTGTCAGCCATTATTCTCCTGCTGCAAAACACACAACCCTACTCGTCGCTACAACAGTCAAGCACACAATGACGTCATCACCATTCAGTTATGAGCTGCAACACAACAGGGTTGCCACCTGATGACTGCACCATTACATTTAAAAATGAAACTTAGTGACCAGTGTTGCCATACCAAATTTTAGTTCCAAATCGGATGGAGTTTAAAACTGGTCACATATATGTAACAACCCTTAATATCTGTAAGGAATACAACAATTAAATAGCTTCACTTTCATGAACAAACTTGTTAACCTTCTAATACTTATATATTCCAATACTAAATTCATCTCACAGCTCCCGTTAAGGCTAATTGGCCAATTCAAAAATATCATATGCAATGTGGAGTTATCTTCAAAAACAAACTTTAAATTACATCTTACGGACGATAAATCATTACGGTGGCACTATTAAAAATGTATTATGAACTGTATTCTAATATAAATATCTAAAAATTCAAGCAGCCGTATTATTATTTATTTACGTAGCGTAGTATTATTTATTTCGAAGCTAACTCCACAATACAAAGATATACGCATTGGATAATTCTATCAACAAGTACCAACATGTTATAATGTTATTTACAAAGACAGAGATTCAAGAGTATCCAAGAGAGTTGAAGATATAAGTGATAGAGTGCCAGTGGGAGGAAAACACAGAGTAGTGACGAAATGGAGTGCTCATAAATACTTCGGCCCTTTTGGACCGCAAATAGTGCTGAACTTTTTCTAAATTCTTGAGCCCCAAACGAACGCGTATACCTATTGTATTTATATTTATACTATGTCTCTTATTACGGTATTCGAAAGGTTAAAACCCCGTTCTATTTATTTTAATCATTTGAAGTTAACAAAAACAATATTTTAGGCACTGATAGAATGTGTTTACAAACGATCTTTAAAAGAATCTTGGAATATCCCTCGAAGTTACAAGTCTTACAAAATAAATGCACATTGTTGGATTGCATTTACTAATCATTGATTAAACACACTTTTCAAATATAATGAAGTATGAGGAAAGAATATCTGCTTGTGGATCTATGCGGAATAATCTTTCACCGTTATAAGTTCTGCGCTAATGCGAATGTGTTCTCAAAACGTTTGATTTTAGATTTCAACCACCCAGTTAATTACAGTTTTCCGATTGTACCTGCGTACGGAAATAATCACATATCTATTGAAATACTTCTATCGTAGTGGCACCCAGGAAACTTATTCACTCTGGTATAACAGCGACCGCCGAACTTAGTTGAAATCATTGTTCTAACGTTGAAGTTTTAACACTTCATTAAGTTACTACTCTGTGTCATAATAGATTTGAAAGATATCCTCAGAAAGCCTAGGGACAGTAAGATGAGCACTTGTGGTGTATATAAATAATCTGCACGACATAAACATTAAACTATTATGCAACTGATTGCATGTTTTATTTTAGTTGATGTGCGGAAGTTTTAATATTTACTTGGGAGTAACTATGGGGAATTACGAACCTTATAATAGGAGCAGAAAAAAAAAACGTTAACATAAAAGGGTTTTATGAACATTTGGGTCATGGCTTTTTACGTACATATTTTTATTTTATGGAGCATTTTTATTGGCCTAAATAATGATGTTTTTTCGATACCCAATGGCATTTTTTTTTGTATAGGCTTCTAATAATTGAATAAATATCTGCTTCATGTACTGAATTTATAATTCGAATCCACAGAAATTTAATCGATATCAACACTTGTGTATTAAAAGGTCTTACTTTGCACAAAGTACAGCATGAACATTATATAAAGTCACTCGACTTAACGACAATCTCTTTTCTGCTCAATGTATGTAACTATGTATAACGCCTGCTTTACCCAATAAAAGGTATCTATTAACTTCCCCATCATTACAATAACAACAGTCGAAGGTAGAACAAATCGAAACATTATCAACAAAAACTTTCAAGGTCAAAGTATTTTTAAACTTTCAAGGTATAAAAAAAATGTTCAAAGGTCAAAAGAGTTGTCAAACTATCAAGGTCAAAGTATAAAAAATGTTTAAAGGTCAAAAGAGTGTTACTGTTCATATAAGTTCAGCACATCAACTTCCATACAGTCCTCGGTGGTGTGTGCGAGTGTGTGTGCGTGAGAGGGCGCGGTCGCGCGACACGGGCGCGTCACACGGCGGCAGGAGATGCTGATTGTCAGTGCCACTTCGCCTTCTGCGCGAAGATGTCGGCTCGCAGATTCTGAGCGAAGCAGATGCCTAAGATCTGTGGGAATTATGGGAATGATTAGCGACCAACTTACACATTTTTAAAAAGTTGAAAAGTAAGCGTGTACCGTAAAACGGGGTGAATAGAAACAAAACATTGGTTTGTATGTGTTTGTGTGTACATAAATAAATAAATAAAACATTGGTTTGGTTTTTCACTTAGATACAATGTTAAGTAACTTATGATATTATATTATATCTGGTATATATTTATTATGCACACCTACCACTGAGTTGTCTTTTTCAACCCAAAGATTTACTGGTAGAGAATGCCTTGTTACATTAAGTCTGCCTATGTATCACTACTGTACATGAAGATTAAATTTAAAACTTTTAGAATACCAATGAAATATCGTAAAAATATTCTTTTAGAGTTTTGTTTCTATTCACCCCTGAGTTTTTATTAACTCCATTTAACTGTATCGAAAATGTCTTGGCAATTATTCCACTCAAACAAAGGTAGATACAAATCCTTGGCCCACCTTCCTACAGTTGTATGTGTTGTATCGTTGGATAGGTATTTTTAGCTGAATAAAAATTGCTATGGCACCAAGTTTCAAATCTTAGGTATTAGAAGGTGGGCCTAAACTTCATAAAAACTCTGGCATCCCTAGTTGTTTTTTTTTATACTTGTTTCATGTAAAATGAATGCTAAGATTTGTAGAGAGGATATTAGAAAGATCGATTTGTATGAAATCACATCACATTTCTGATTATTATTATTTTCAAAATCTCTAAATAAACTACATTTTTTGTTATTAACTTAATCTACCTTAATTTTATTTTTTGTTTAATTTTATTGACTTGGCTAATGAATAATTGGTTCTGTAATTGGTTTAAAATTGCGATAAGTTAAATGATAATTAAGAATTTCATGTAGCTCTATGCTTCAAGTCTTTTATAATGTTACCCTTAGGAAAGAAGAAGAGCAAAGTTGTCATTCAATCTTATCATATTTTTAACGACTTCACAAAAAGGACGAGGGACTATGTTCGGATATTTGTATGTTTGTAATTTCAAAATTATTTTTTTGTTAGAAAGTAAATAGTTCTGAGGTGTCACCAAGTTAAGATCTCATGATGGGATCTTAGAGAAGTCGAAGGCAACTCTCAAATTTTATAGGCTCACTTATTGTTGATAAACGTGTATAATACGCAGCAAAAAGTCAAACCCGTTGCTAGAGTTACGCACGGGGGGGCTGTGACTTCGATTAAAACCCGTAACTGTTACTGTAAATTCAAAGTCAACCGTCATAATGGTTTAACTTTTGTGCCGAGGATTATCTGGTGGCACGGCAGTGTCCCAGCCAAATCTCGAGCAACATTTTCCATGAAACAGAGTAAGGCCCGGTATCCACCAAAGCGAAAAGGAGAAGAGACAAGAGACGTGTTTGAATAAACCAATCCGGTTACGTTATTTTCACATCACTTCTACACTTAGCTTAGATGGATGATGGAGGGATCAAACGGAGAAGAGAGATGTGTCATTTTTCAACAGAATTTTGTGCGGTGAACGAACAAGCGTGGCGGTAAAGCGGGGAAGTGTAGGGCCCAGCGCACACCGCTGGAAGCGCGGCGGAGCGCAATTGAAGACAACAATTTAATAAATATAAACCTTAACTACCTTGACATACGGTTTAAAAACACTCGCACGTATGCTCTTGTAGTAGCTTGAAGGCGGGCCGAGCGCCGCATGCGAATTTATTCTTTTGTAGACCGTATCTCAACGTAGTTAAGGTTTATATTAAATTGTTGTCTTCAATTGCGCTCCGCTGCATCTCCAGCGGTATGCGCTGGGCTTTGGAGGTGCACGCACTCGAACACTCCGCACCCTGCCGCCTTCTTCCCCCGCATCTTCTCTCACAGCTCACATCTCCTCTCCGCTTTGGTAGAAATAACCTGCCAGCTTCGCGTCATATCTCCACACCTCCTCATTGATGGATACTGGACCTTAGGGCGCTGATACACTTGAGCATTGACTTGTAATGAGCATTGCGAATGTTACATTACAGAATGATAACGAGAACTTTTTAGCGAGCATATTATATATAGAGAAGGACAGTTCGTTTACTAGAGTGCTCATGAAAATGTTCGTAGCAATGTTTGGCTCTATGCTTGGCTCGGCTCGTTGTTCAATTCGACAAATCTAAAAAACGGCGGATACTCAATGTTCTGTTACAAGTGGATGCTCAGGTCTATTAGCACCTTAATGCATACTTCATAAGCATCACAAAAGCAAAATACACAAACAAACAAATACATACAACAAGTGCATCTACAAACAAAAACTTACTTGTGCAAAAGCGGTACAAACAGCGGACGTGGCAACTATCAACAGGTTGTGGTCGAACCACTCCTCGGCGGCCTCTAAACAGCCCTTGTCATATATTATTTTTGTTCTATCATAATTCTAGAACAAAAAGAAACGAAAAACATCAACTCGAGGCCACTACATGCTAGATACTGCACATTCCTTGGTACAAGACATCATATCTGCAAATCCATCTACGGTTTGGACTAAGCGTTTCGCTAGTAAACCCCGAATCTATGGAACAAATGCAAAGACGAAACAGATGTGGATTTTAGTTAGTAATAGTCTGACACGCCTGTTTGCCCCGCCCAAGGGCAGGAAATGTCATTAGATAATTTCCCACCTAACTTAATAAAAGCACACCTATTTTCCTGTTTTGCCAAGCGTTCCAGGACTCCGGGTTTTCCTTACGGAAAGCATGGGTTAACATGGAATTGCTGACATCTATTTGAAGCTCATCTGGATCATTACACGCCGTCGACGACTCGGGATTAAGGTATATCCTTATAGTTCAAATTCTTAAGGCACTGTGTGATTTTATTTGCAAATATAATGTCAAGTAGCAAGGAATGTACCAACTTCAAAATATGCAGGTAATTCATAGCAAAATTCATGAAGTGCAGACTACCAACAAGACTTACAAACTAATTACTTAATTGGAAAAATGTGAAAAAAAAACGGGTCACTATAGTTCGTTTTTTAATTCTAGACTACGACTGGACAACTCAAAATGTCACACTCTAGAAATATGTTCCCAATTTTCTGGAGTTTGACATTTTAAGTTGTCAATTCGTACTCTAGGATTAAAAAACGAACTATATGACATTGTTGTCGTAGTGACCCGTTTTTTTAACAACAAAATATGTTTTTTTTTATTTACATTTTTCCAGATACCAAAATACGTTTCTACAAATACAACGCCAGTGTTAACCAAGTCTCGTGAACCTTAAGTGCTAGAGGACCGAGTAGCAAGGCGGCCACCGGCGCGAAGTGTCTCTGCAGCCAGTCCTCCCCCGCCGCCATGCAGCCGCGCTCGTGGATCACTCGCTCGCTCAGTTGCTAGTACAAATGGCAAGTCAGATTAACAGCTAGAACGCTCTCGATTTGTAAAAGTTTGAATATCGAACCAGAGATTCAATTCAAAATGGCGGACCTTATAGGTCCGATACAATAGTTTGAGTTGAGCGTTGAATCTTAAGCGGTAAAGGACCGAGTAGAAGGCGGCCACAGGCGCGAAGTGTCTCTGGAGCCAGTCTTCCCCCGCCGCCATGTAACCGCGCTCGTGAATCACTCGCTCGCTCAGTTGCTAGTACAAGTGGCAAGTCAGTTTAGTAGCTGGAACGCTCCCGATTTGTGACAGTTTGAATATGGAACCAGAGATTCGTTTTAGAACCCGAAGATTGCGGAACTTTTAGGTTGGATAAAAAGGGTTGAACGTTGAATCTCTTACGCTAAGGGACCGAGTAGTAAGGCGGCCACAGGAGCGAAGTTTCTCTGCAGCCAGTCTTGCCACCATGCAGTAAATACTCCTGGATTGCGAAAGTTGAGTACAGAACCAGAGATTCGTTTCAAAATGCGAAAATAGCGGACCGTTTAGATCCGATACAATAGATTGAGTTGAGCGTTGAACCTTAAGGGATAAGAGACCGAGTAGCAAGGTAACCGCCGGCGCAGAGTGTCTCTGCATCCAATCCTCGCCCGCAGTCATACAGACCAATCCGCAATACTAGCATAAAATCTTATATATAAAAATGTTTAGCTGTTCTTTAGTCACGCTAAAACTCGAGAACGGCTGAACCGATTTCGCTGATTTTGGTTTTTAAATATGTATAACAGTTCAGGGAAGGTTTAAACGATAAGAAAATTATCTTTATTAGGCGGTACGAAGTTTGCCGGAACAGCTAGTAAAAGATAGGAACAGTACTCACATAAGTCGGTTTCCTAACATCGTAACCGCACTGTTTGTTCCTGATGATGTCTTGGGGTTTGTTCCTACAACAGCTGAAAGGCACGCCGCACGCCTCTCGCGAGCCCACCGCGCCGCTGGAACAGTTGAAGTAAGCATTGCGGTCCCAGTCGCGAGGACCTTCCACGCCGCAACATTGTAACTGGAAATGAAGAAATTATTGTAAGTATTTGTTCTGCTAAGAGGACCTAGAAAAAGGTAGATGTGAATAGAAATGCTAGAAGGGATCCCAGGAGAAATCCAGAGCTTTTTACCCAACTACGCTACACAAGGCCTCGGGTTTCCCCTACAGAAGCCAACCCAGTAGGCTTCATACCCGCTGGGCGCCTACCTACGGTAAATTTTAAAACTTGAATTCAGTTTCATCGGAAAAACTCAACTGAGTGTCAAATACATTTAATTAGTAAAATTAATATAATTTAGCTGTGGCTAACACAGCTAAATTGAGAAGGATTTCATGAGATTATCTACAGAACTGTATAGTACTGTAGTGACTGCATGTAATATATGTATATCATTCAAGCTGGCACGATAAGTTTACTTTTAAGCTTTATGGTAAAAGAATAAGAAGATAGGAACGATAGATAGATGGATTGACCCAGTAATGTCAAAAAGTTAAACTAAGGTGTTTTGTAAAATAAGAGCTTCGATAAAAAGTTCGATAAACAATAATCTATACTAATATAATAAAGAGGTAAAGTTTGTTTTTTTTTTTGGTAATCTCTGAAACTACTGGTCCGATTGCATTTTAGCAACAATAGAAAGCTGCTTTACTCCTGCGTGACGTGAGATTATATTTTATGTACGCGGGCGAAGCCGATGACAAAAGCTAGTAACGCATAAAATCAAAGAAGCCTTTTCATTGTAGTTAGCCCTCTACAGTACCTACAAAAGATTCTTAGCTAAACAAGACAGCCCATCGTCTCAATGGCCTGCCTCCTTAATTTACTCTATGTACCTAAAATATTATGGTGGCATATTTTCAAATAATAAATAAGTCGCCTGATCACATACCTGCAGTATGACTAATAAGTACACGTAAATCATATTTACGTGTAAAACAATCGACATTGTTTTTCACACTATAATCAAAGGTACAGTATGAGGTAAAGTAAACATAAAATAACATCATATTTAAAGATAAAATAGGTACCTATATAAAACTTGGGGGAATAACAAGGATCTAATTATGAGGAAGATTATTTATCACCAAATCCACATTTATTTTGTATTTACTACAACAACGATTCCATGAACAACAACAAAATGTGATTTACCTACTTTATAAAATACATCCTGTAGCGCTATCTGCTCATAGCAAACAATGTTTTTGCTTTGTTTCATGCTTGACTGCAATCCCACCTGATGGTAAGCCATGATGTCGTTGCGAGTTGATGCCTAGAGTTATTGGGTCATATCCCAAATGCAAGGCGACATCGCAGCAGACCAAGACGAAGGTGGAAAGTTGAGCTGGGCAATTACCGGAGAAGATAGCCCGCAACGGCCGAGAACCAAATATTACCAAGACCCAAGCCTACTGGGGCCCAGGTCCGGTTTCTGAAAGGAAGGTCCGACCCCGGTAAGAAGGTTAAGAAGGAATGGGGTGGGTCGTTTTGTCAGTAAGAGTCTGACACTATTTCCTGCTCCGCCCAAGTGCGGGATTCGTCAATAGATGATTTTATCCCACCATAAAAAAACTACTGTTTGGTGGGCTTATGCATTTAGCAATTTTAACAGAGGCGTAGCTATCGCCGTATCTGCCTTATCAATGAATCGGGGCTTCCGCAATACAAGGACCCCGATACAAATAAAAATCGCAACACATTATCTTCAAACATCTCGTAGGATAAACCAAGCATTTGTAAAAAGCACCATTTTTATCTACGTGGCCCACTTAGGACTTCTTTAATAAGTAGCTCATGTGGACTAGCTACGCTACTAAGTTTTAACTAGACCTTATATTGCGTATTCGGTAGGTAAGTTTCGCTAAGTAAGTTCATCAATTGTTATAATAATGAAACTTGGGCTTATGCTAATCGAATGTTGAAATATCATAAGAAAACTAGCTTCTGCCAGCGGCTTCGTTCGCGCGAAAGTAGAAAATATATAGTCCGTGTTACTAGTGATAAAGTAGCATTCTAAGATTTTTTTAAATCCGTTCACAGTTTTTGAGCATATTCATTACATACAAAGGATACATCATTTTCTTTTCATTCATAAAAGCCGCCCATTTAATGTATATAATTATTTATTTCTTCATGCACACAAAAGTATAGAGGCCGACTTAATGCCCTAAGACATTTTTTATCAGTCAACCTTTGGGTGATGCAGAGACAAGTTGTGGTAAGTGCAATATTGAGTATTACTATTTAATAACCAATATTAAAAATCAATGCCACTTTCCATTGTAATTTTATAACTCAAGGACTGGATCACCTATCCAAGCCAAATATTTTTGGCTTTCTTCGGACTAGATGGTGTATGTAGATGGTTTATGTCATTCATCCGACAATTCGACAACTATCACACAACGCCGTCTAGTCTCACGCTAAGCAGAGCTTGTGTTATGAGTACTAGACAACTGATAAACTTACTTATATATTTCTAAATACATACATACTATAGACAAATTACACCCAGACACAAAAAATAATCATGCTCATCACACAAACATTTGTCCTGGGTGGGAATCGAACCCACGACCTCCCGCATAGCAGTCAGGGTCACTAACTACTAAAGTGAAGTTTGCACTAAATCGGTCGAGCGGTTCTTCATTTATCACATTTTTCTTTTGCCGGGAGCGATGCCGCAAGCTAGTATACTATAAATACAATATGCTATATCTTACACATATATATATTTTTATTGATAATAGGTTTTCGCGATATTTAATCAAAGAAAGAAAGAAAAAAGAATAATACACGAATCTAGTGAACAGTTGGTTCAGACAAATGAGAGAACAGATTAGCGCTGTTGCTGCCAACTTCTTACGAATGTACTCGCGAACCTTCACTTTGAGGGTCCGTCAGTTGGTTGCTGTCCTGGTTTCCTGGGGGAGAGCATTCATGAATTAAGAAGCTACTGATTGGCAGCTTCTTAATCCAAGTCCGTTCCCTGATGGGAATAGTGTTAAGCCTGCTCTACACTACTCGCGAAGTTGCCTCGACGAAGCACTCATCGAAGTTGATCGAAGTCCGAAGCATGTGACTACACACTCGTGCAACCCTGCGAGGACCAACTTCGTGAGTAATGTAGAGCAGGCTTTACAGTGATTATTTAGCAGTAATATTGGTAATTACCCAGTCTTCTTGTATCCAATCAATCAAGTTCTGTTGATCCGGATCTTCTCTGTAATGCGTGATGAACGATTGGAAGCCAGTCGTTGCTTGTTGTTTTATCTGTAATAAAGAAGACAATGTTTAATTAAAATATGGATTCTCTTTGGTTTGCAAGCTTTCGTATATCAATTACAAGTTTTATAGATATTTATTTATTTAGATATGACACAGTATACACCCTATTTAAATAGCTACATCCCTACTCCATCCTAGTCTTCTAATAGATCGCATTAAGAACTCTTGGTAGGGCTCGGTATTTATAAATTTACAAAATTACTAACAAGAGATATTGGAGGGTTTTTTTTTTGAAAGATGTAAATCAGTAGCCGTTTTAATTATTTACAAATTGTTGCTTTCTTTCATCTTACGTGACTTAGTCCGAATAAGTAACTTAAACTTACCCAATCCTTAAATACAAAGAACAAAATGCCTGTTGTCATCTCCGCCAACAGCAATAAAGCAAGGAAAACGGCATACTGAAACAAAAAAAAAGGTAACGTTAACGACTTACAGCAGCGGCGTTATGTGATAGTTATATAGCGATATTTGACATAACGAATATATATTTAAGCCATTGGTACATGATGGATATCCCAACCACAAGCACAATTTTTTTCGGAACAAATTGATTGTGCTTACAGCTACAGAGTGTGGAATTCCCTGCCAGCCACGTGGCTGTCTGGCATTTTTGCTCAACTTAATCTGCCTATTTGGCACAGAAATAAAACACATTGTGTTTTCAAATTTCATAACACTGTACAAAGGCGGACTTAAATACCTTAGGCATTTTCTACCAGTCGACCTTAGAGTGGTGCCGAAACATAAAATAGTAGGTGCAACTTAAAAAGATAGACAAAAATAAAATAAACAAAATATAATAATAAATACATACTTTAATATATACATATAAATAAGCAAGGTCATTGTAAAAACAAAATAACAAATTGTATTATTTTACGAACCCAATCAAAGAATTCAAGTTCATAAAACAGAGCCTACATCAACTATCTATTACCCAACTACAATATCCCACGCCCATTACACTCATATTGTCTAAAATATTCGAGCAGTAAGACAACAGATGCCTTTGTTCTGCAATCTAAGTGAAGGTTCATTAAATTAACAAGCCACACATGCGAGCATAATGATGATAATCGAATTCCGATTTACTTTAAAAACGACTTGGAGTAATAAGCAAATGGAGTGATAGGGTGAAGGCATCTATATCAACTTACGTATGTGGTGACGAACTACTCCTAGAAAATAATTTAGTATAAGGAAAATTTGTTCTCAAGTAAGTGACTTTGTGTCTTTTTTGAGAAATAAATATCTTTAAACCAATCTAAAATCTCCAAAGTATAAAATAAAGTCGATTTCCGCGGCCGTCTTTTTATTTATCCGTAAACTGCTTCTAAATTAGGCAACGCATTTTCATGGGTACTTTGATAATAGAAAGAGAGATAAAGATAGAAAATAGAAGATTCGTATATATAATATGCACCGAGGCTAATTTATATTAATTTGGAATACGAAATTAAAGCTTTGAAAAACTGTTCAAAAAAGTTACAGAACTATCTCGAAAAAAGAAAGTGAACCGTGTGCTTTTTCTAGGAAATATTAAATTACATTTTGAAATTAAAGTCTGTTTTATAAAAATTCTCTAACTTTGTAGAAATGTACGCAAGATATTCAAATCTTGCGTAGGTACGTTTCAAGTTTCATAAGAATCGGTTAAGTCATTACCATTTGCATGACAGTACCACGATCTAAAATCTCTGAATCAAAATGTATTCGAACATTGACATTCCCACAGGTTAACATAATCACCCTTCCATACACTTGCTCCCTCCATTCTCTAATTACTCTGTGTATACTATAGCTAAAACAAGGGCAATACTCACGCATGCTAGGAGGCACGTATTCTCACGTAGAGCACCGACGCAGCCCGTGAAACCAATTATAAACGTAATTGTGCCTGCAATCAAATCATCGAACAATAAATACCATGCTTCTGGGCAAAATACGGCAGTAAAACACATCACAATAATACGAAAAGTCCAGTAAATAGTATGTACAAAAAATAATATCAAATGCACCTTAATATACATAAGGAAAACGAGGTATCTCCTGTAGTGTGTGCGAGTTTGAATCAAGACATACGAAAAACACCCTTAATACAATGGAATAAAAGCGTTGTCAGTGTCAAATGCAATTTTTTCTGAGAACCATACAGATTTGAGTGGACCTGTCAGTATTCACAAAGCTCAACTCAGGACTACTAAGGAGCTCAACAACTTGACGAATAGGTGGTCTAGGTTTTTTTTTCATTTTTTTATCATTACATGACCCCCCGCTTTATGTAGAGAAAGAAGCAATGTGAGACTTTAACTGGCTAAAACCAATCCGTGGTCTTTTAGTTGCAGTTTGTGGTACAAGAACTTTTCGAACAATCCTGCAGCCCTAGACGATAAGACCAACCCTACTGTATTATTTTATTATCTTCGCATTAAGAGCGAGATTCGTCCCAATTAGATGATTTTTCCCACCACAAAAAAAAAACATTATCATTTCAGCCGAAAGACGTCCACTGTCGGACATAGAACACCCCCATGCATCGCCACAACGAACGCACAACTTTTTTAAATAAGACCCCTTTGTGTCCCACACACCCGTCATTATACTGCACTATAGTACTTAAATCTGAGCACCAGCAATAAAGCTATTTTAAACGATCAAACACTGGGTCATAGTGGGTCATGTTTACAGTTAGAATTAAACATTCGATGCAGTTTCAAACCAAGATGTATTGTATATTATTGATTGAAAAAAACTAGGTTAGCTATTTTGGACAGACTACACGAATTAGAAAATCATTTTATAGTGGCAAGTAGAGTACAGCAGTACTAACTTGGCCACCCTGAAGTTAGGCACTACGAACTTAGCACTTGTAAAAAAAATAAATGGTTTAAAAAAAATTATGCCATTAGTCGTTATTATTGTCATTAACAACTTACTGTTATTGGCATTAATTTTTGTAAAACCTTTTTTTTATATGATGACGCGATAATCTGCGTATTGAAGGTCGATCGCCATTTTGGTTCAACTTACATGCCGCAAGTGTTAAAAATACAATAGATGTGTTAGGGCGCTGCAGATGTAAGATAAAGATAACTATTTATAATATTTTTATACTTTTTTTATTTTTAAATATTTAAAACTGTAACTAATGTGTTTATAAATTAAATAAAGGAGATAATAATTAGTTGTCAGGAAATTATTCCCACATAAAAACAATACAAACAATAAAATTATAATTTACACAAACACATACATTAAAATTCAATAAATTTTTCACACACACACATTCCTACAGATGCATACATAAGACATGAAAAAAAAAAAGAATTAATTAACACCACCAAATTCTATTGTTTGACAACTGGTCCGATCATGACATTTTTAAATAGATGGCATCCATGTGTCCTCTACGGATGCATGGACACAAACAAAGTCCACAATGGCAAAATATTGTTTTATTTTACTATACAACTGGTTTAGGACCAGGAACGTTTGTTGTGGCGTCGTTTGGGGAGGCTGTGGACGTCAACAGTGGACATCATTAGTCTGAATGATGATGATACAACTGGTTAGCTCGAACAAACGAGAAACAAAATTACTCATTGCAAATCTAAATCTAGATAAAAAAAAAAAATTCTATGCGTACTCACCCACACATATTAATATAAAAGCTGGATCCAATGCAATGTTTGTAAGCCTTGATAGATTATTGAATGTATCCTTCTCTGTCCATGCCCAAACACCAACCGCTAGCACAATCAGACCCAGGAACTGAAATGAACCAAATTAAGATGATTAAATAGAAGAATTTAAAATAATATGTAATTTTGTAATCTACACTAGTCTACACTAATATAATAAAGAGGTAAAGTTTGTTTTTTTGTTTGTAGGGGGTAATCTCTGGAACTACTGGTCCGATTGGAAAAAATTAAGCAACAATAGAAAGCTGCTTAATTCTTGAGTGACATAGGCTATATTTTATGCACGCCGGCGAAGCCGCTGGGAAAAGCTAGTAACATAATAAAGCAACAACAATTTTTTATTTGATTATATGCACTAAACTTTGGTCCACTGCTGGTAACTGCCAGGTTACCAACCAGCTCTGGGCATGTGTGGTGAATTACAGTCCATTCCTCTCCTAGAGATAAGGCCTGAGTCCCAGTAAAGGGAATATTATAAGGCTGATTAGATTCCCACATGCAATATAGGTACTTGAGGCATGGACACCAGCCCGAAATAAAAATACAAAAAGATTGATTAAAGAAAATCTACTAAACTTGAACTGGCCGTTAGATACCAATCAGCACTGGACCCATATGGTGAATTACAGTCCATCCCTCTCCTAGAGAAGAAGCCTGAGTCCCAGTAAAGGGAATATTATAAGCCTAATTAGATTTACATACACAAAATACACATTTTAGTTATGGAGTTGTGTTACACCAGTCCGAAAATACAAATAGAAAAAGTCTGATTAGATATCAGCCAGACTTAATAGCAAATAGCATCTAAGCTATATATAATCATCTTAAGACCCACGGAAGTATAGCAGTAACCACAATTAATGCAGATGATAAGGGGGTTAACAAAATTCATGACTTCTGGCTGTTTTCAGAAAATCATGTATGATACAAATTGCCTGTGAATTTGCTAGAGAGCTATATCTTTTATTGTAACTCAAATATTTTAACGGACATAAAATGGAAACTCTGGCAGTATTGAACACAACATATAAATTAAAACCATTAAGGAGAAATATTACAATATTGTTATATACTTACTATACTAGCTTCTGCCTATGATTGGTTTACGGGCTTAGGGGTGGAGTTTCATAAAATCTGTTCTTAGCGGATGCCTACACCCTATAAGAAACCTACCTGACTTTACTGACTGACTTTTAAGTTTAGATAGATAGATTAAAACTTTATTGTACACCAAAAAGTAACATTACTTATACAAAACTTAAAACTATGGATACAATGGCGGTCTTATCGCTGACAGACAACAAGTTTGTAGGTGCTATGTATAGTTTCTGAGATTGTGTGATTAATCAGTGGTATTTCACTTTTTATGTATAGACTAAGATGCTTAATATTCTGGTAATATTAGCATCTTAATCATTCATCATCATATGGATTTTGGCCCAGGAAATAGATAGTTTATATTATAGCTATCTTGGCAATTGCATAAATAAATAGCAAATTACAAAATTTTGCTACTGTCACAATTAATCACCTAAATGCTTTTTCCTTCCTTGTAACCTGATTTATATAAAATTGAGATTCCCCACAAAATTATTAATAATCCTATATCCTGCTGAGATCATATTTATATTTTTCCTTATTTTTGATAATAAAAGTCAATGCACTGTTTCCAATAATTTAATATTTTACCTAGACTCGGAATAACAGGAAAATAAGTTTAGGTAGTAAAAATTTATTGCAATAAGATATTGATGTTTTAATTTATTAACTTTTAGAATACTGTTATTACAAACGCAATTAAAAGACGTGTGTGACGGTGTTCAAACACCGGTTGAATTGAACTTGAAGAGTTTAATTTTACTACCTAACATATAAGCAAACAAAAATTCTCACTTTTTAACCTTTCGATCTTGTAATTAAAGACACAATTAAAGAACAAAAGGTGTGTGAACACCAGAGTTCGCTTGGGGCTTAATGAATTAATCATATAAAGTCAGAACTTTTTGTTTAGTTTCATTTTGATTATGTTACTGACATTTAGACTTTATGAATAGATGACTGACCTGATGATTAGGATTAGTTTAAAAGTTTCAAACAACAATTTTTAAAACATTTCTGTTAATAAAAAAATGGGAGCTTAATTGTGTGTACCATAGGCCCATGTAATAACAAAAATCGTTTCTTTCCTCATAAGTAAAAAAGGAACAAACAAATACAATACATATTATAATAAATTCTTTACAAATTGATAAGATAGTAATTGTTTGTGTTGTTATGAATGAGTAAACCACCTAGTATTTTTTGTTCAAATTTGTGTGTGAATTCAAGGTTATTTTAATCACAGTCTCTAAGAATTAAATCTTTGCAGTAGGTATATTGACAGGATGCAGACAGTTATAGTACAGTTATAACAATTATATATGTTGGTGCTTCTAAACAAGTCTGAGGTGACCCCAATTGCTAGACAATTTGCACAGGTGAGATGAAATCAATACCCACTCAGACAATACAGGTAATACGAGTGCAATGCATCTTAATCACCAACTTTTACATTTCTAAAATATCACATATTTTATAACCACAACAAAAACCTTGTGAAGCATGATGTGTTCGAATGTCAATTTCGTAATTAATATGTAAATTGCAAAACTTGATACAATAAAGGTCTCCACTTACCCAGAACAAAACATTCACACCAAAAATAACATATTTCAAACAACAGCTGACTTCGCTGGTGTCGCGTCGATATTTTCTTATACCAGGCATTTTAAGTATCACATAATCGTGTCACTGTATTAACAAAAGTAGGACTGAACACTACATTTAAGAAAATTAGAACTAAAATCTAATAAACTTAGCAACTAGGCCAAACATCGGCCAAATCAACGAGAGCGAGCGGAGTGAACGACCGTCAAACAAAAGAAAGGAAGAACTATAAGGATAAATTATAAAATCATACACAGCCTCGCTACAAACGTCAAAATGATGATGTTATTCATACGTTAGAAAGAGACAATGGATGAAACAGAACGACATACATATTGCTCTCTGATTTAGTCGTATTATAATACATAAATCACGTTCCGATACTCGCAGAAACTCAGCCATTTATTTAACTAAATAAAGTTAAACCATTTTTTTTGTAGTAGTAGGAGCGTGTCAGATTTTTCCTAACTAAAACTTACCTGTGTTCTCTAATTATAATTTGCATTTTAGGACTACGGAGAATTTCTATGCTCCTACGATTTTGCTAATATAATGTATATCTTTGACGCTTGCTTGGAACATAACACGCCGTTGGGCCGGATTAAGTCCTTATCTGTCATCGAGCTACCAATTGCTCACCGTCCGCAAGCCTGCGCTTAAGGTGGCAACGATGTTTTTTAGACTCGAGGCTCTCCTGAGGTGGATATGATAAGGATGTCCGTTCCCTTATGGGTGCAGCCATCTTTTCTCTAGCAATAAGTACCCACCTACTGAACCAAGGAACAATCTAAAAGGCCGCCGCCATCGCTCGCTCTCACAAAGATACGGCGATGCTTCTGCTCCACCCGAGCTGGACACACCTCCGTCGTAACCTCCACCGCCGTGTCCTCAGAGTGGTCCGCACAACTATGACACCCAGCCGTTTCTTTGACCTGAATCCGAAACCTTCCGAACTTGCCATGTCCGATGAGTGAACAGGCCGCCTCCTGGAGTCTCTCCAGCCGCCCTTTAAAGAGGGGACTTACCGCCCCAATTGTTGCATACCCAGCAGAGGGCTGCGACATTAGTTGTCTCCAATTCTCCATAACGCTATGAGGTCCCACACAGATAGGGTTACCAGATGACAGGAATTTTCCTGACATGTCCGGAATTTCAGCTGTCTGTCAGGAAAACAGGGAAAGTTGGAAATTTTCAGGAATTTAACAATAAAGAGATTTCTCTTAAATAAGAAATTAAATTTTAATCAAATAATGAAATCTTATAATAATTATCAACCAATTTACTAATTATTTATCTGATCCTCATATTTTTGTAAAATAATAAAATTTTCTGCCAAAATGTCAGGAAAATTATTGCTGAAACAGGGTTTTTTTCAGGAAAACTTATTTTCGGATCTGGTAACCCTACACACAGAACACACGTGACCTAATCCAGACCCAGTGCAGGGGACCCGAAGCATATTTGCTACTCTTGCTTCATGGCTAATCCCAGCACAAGATTTTTGTGACGGGCACCTATGGAATGTATCTTAGCTGTTCCGGTATCTGCCTAAAATGTTAAGAAATGACCAGAAAAATAGAATACAGGTCAGAGCCTGATGAGGTTCGTAATGAGATACCTACTTATGATGATAGTATCCAAATTAGGTATTATAGTAGACGGCAAATAATTCGTCTAGAGATTCTCGTCCTACCCCACGTAGGACAAGCACGTCAAAATGTATGGAATTATGTGTAGCGGAAGCTGACCACGTATCTTGAGTCAAGTTATTTTACGCCTTTTGTACCTACTTCTAATACACGGCAAATTAGTTGAAGCATACGCCACGGCTACGCGCAACCTGCCACCTCTATTGAGACCCAAAATCGTTACAATCCTCGTCACACAAATTGATCCATCATGGCGGTGCGCACCTCAAGGAGTTGTCAGCAAATGTAGAGGCCCAACCGCAACTATTGGGGCCCCCGTCCGGTTTCTGAAAGGATGATCCGACCGCGGTATGAGGGCTAAGAAGGAATGGGGTGAGTCGTTTAGTCAGTAAAAGTCAGAGACTGTTTCTCGTTCCTCCCGAGGGCGGGATTCGTCATTAGATGATTTTTACCACCCTAAAAAAAAATCGTGGCGGTCGATCTTGAATGCGCAGTAACAGATTTGCGGCCCTCCAATAGAGTGGGGGCCGCGCGCAACCTCAGCTAATGTTTCAACTTATTTACCGTGTACTTTTTCGTACTCACCTAGTTTGGGCATTAGTACCACAATACTTCATCATCTTCCCGCCCTTGTCCCGTTTTATTTGGGGTCGGCGCAATATGTCTTTTTCTTCCACTCTGTCCTGTCACCCGTCACGCTATCACTAACTCCGCTTTCTTTCATATCACTTCTCACACAATCCATCCATATTTTCTTTGGTCTCCCTCTCCTTCTCCATCCATCCACATTTATACTCATGGCTTTTTTTGTTACATGCGTTTCATCCCGCCTTTTTACATGGCCATACCAAGAGTACCACAATCCTTATACCTAAATTAATTATTACTCGGTGCTCCTACCTACCAACCTACTACGTATCTTTATGTAGGTCAAAGACACTTCCGCCTGACCACCCTAAGTTCATTTTTGCTTGTTCTGAAATAAAAACTTCAAAGTGGTGGAACTTGGCGCTGCTGGAGGATTTAAGCGAAACTTGCCTACGTACCAACCTATTAACAGGCTAGTTCTGTCCTAGGTAACTACTTAAAAATATTGGGCGAGAGGCCACGACACGTTACTTAGGTTCATTACAGCACACGCTCGAAGAACATCTAGGAGCGGAGCGCGGATCCCGGTCGCCAGCATTGCAAGACTTGCGTCTACCACCAGTAGGTAGTAGCGAAGAAACAAACTGAAGAGAAAGTACCTTCTTCTGTGAGATTGTAATGAGCCAGAATAAGGGTGATAAGCGGGGTCGAAAGAGGTCGCAAAACCACCCCGACGTGTACCGTACCTACCTAAGTCTCCAAAACCCCACCTGAACCTTAATTCAGGTGAGACTTTGGAATCAGAGACATTCAGAATGGGGACTTAGAATCACCTTAGAATACCCACCAAATGATAGGAGGGAATAGTAAGAGGACATTAGTTTCCTTTAGCATGTTCTATAACAGGCAATACGCAGAACGGGCTCTGAAGTGAACTTTTAAGAGGAAACAGAACTTCGGGTAAGGTTAAGGCTAAGGACTTTTGAGAAAAGACAGGGGTGTGTATTTAACTAAACACACCTTCTTTTCTCAAAACCCCTGGCACATTTTGAAGGTTTATGAAAAAAGATAGGCAGGAAACTAACGCACAACCAAGCCCAACCCGTCTTCATTATTCATCACACTACCTAATCAGAATCAATTAAACAATTACTTGATACTGTAATACAAAAAAGAGGAATAAACCAGAAGTTACCGCTGGGTGGCACGTAACGCACTGCATGGCCGTGGGAGAACCAGGCTTTGTTCTACCTACAAAGTCATTGCTGCATTATTCTGCTGTAATCCAATGAATGACAATCCAATGAAATTGCCATCAATGTTGCAATGTTGAATTCATGGAGTCAAACTGCTGTGGTGTTCGTGACATTTGAGGAAGAATTATCTCAAACCTGGGACTCTAGAGTGTAAGTATGCGAAAGAACATAAGACTGGGTTTTAGTCAGTAAAAGTTTGACACTAAGGGCTTTTTTTATGGTAGGTAAAAATCATCGAATGACGAATCCCACTCTTGGGCGGAGCGGGAAACAGTGTCAGACTCTTACTGACTGAAGAACCTACCCCGTGCCTTCCTTGCCTTATTCCCAAAGCCCCGGTGTAACGCTTTCGCATCAACCCTCAGCTCCGGGAGGCTTCGACCCTGTAGGGCCCCTACGGTATGCTGACAACTCCTTGAGGCGCGCGGGAACGGAGCGCGCCGTCGACGACTTGGGCTCGGTCTGGACTGCTACCAGACGACCGGAGCGCGAGCTACCCATTGCTCACCGTCCGCGAGCCAGTGTCTACGGTGGCCGGATATCGGCAGGATCGCGGCGGCGACGGCTACAGCGAGTGCGCCGTTGCCTTTGCCTTATGGGGTCAGCCTCCTCCTTTACGAGCATTACTGCCTCGCAGAAGGAGGCGACCGCCTGACACTCCTCCTCGCTACGGACCATGGACTGAACCAAGGCCCGACGCGAGAGGTCGCCGCCGCTGATCACCCCCACGAGGGCACGGCGTTGCTCTTCCCAAGCGGGGCACACTTCTACCGTGTGCTCCACCATGTCCTCCGGGCTGACCACACAGTGGCGACACCCGGGCGTCTCTTCCGCACGGATCCGGTGCAGGAACCTCCCGAACTTGCTGACACTAAGGGCTGGAGATGTCATTGGATGTTTTCCCAACTAAAAAAGCTGGAAGACTAAAACTGGTGACAAGTTTAAATATGTGCGTAAGTTAACCAGTAGCGTAAGTAGATGACCAACAGCCCTAGAACAAAAAAGGGTGGGGCCTCTTTTAAGGTAAAAAGAGGCCCCATACTTTTTTGTATTTATTAGGCTCAGTTGAGAGAAGTGGAAGTGTCAGACTTTCACCGACTAAAATGAAGTTGTCATTATTGAAACAGTGTTACAAGTGTTGCAACATCTCATTTATCCAGATTTCTAAGGTAGTAGGTACAATTTTCGCCAGTTCAGTATGCATTGCTTATTGAGGTTTTGAAGTTCCCCTTTGGGTATCTACTCTACGAGTTGAAATAGAAACAATAGGTAGATACTATTACAATTGTTTATTTTTATATACATATTTTGAACTATCTACAATTCTTATTAAGCAGTGGCACATCTGAGCCCATCTGTTGTGTGCTGCATGATCCATGGAATGTAGTCACTGACCTTGGTGTACACGCCTGTAATAAAAAGTGAAAATCAAATTATAGAAGCTATTAATGATTAGTCTTTGAGTTTCTTTAGTGGACTCAAACCGTGTGGTCTTTTCCCCAAACTGTTTTGGTTACCATTTAAGTTCCAATGGCCAAACCAAACATCCAAATAAAATTCAAGATGCAATACCAATCGTCTGGACAGCACTGTTTGCTTAAGAGAATTTTAAAAGAATCCAGGCTGTAACTGGCCTACCTAAGTTGAGGCTGGCTAAATTGAGGGCAAAAGATCACGTGGACGCTCTCCAACACGGTAGACAGACCTCATCAAATCAGTGACGCATTGCAGCGCCAATGAAAACAGTACACCAAGTTAACAAACAGCTCGCCTTCTGGTCGTCTGATAACATTTCGGACCAAGTGAAGTCGTCGACGGCGCGATCTGTTCCCGCGCGCCTCAAGGAGTTGTCAGCAAATGTACAGGCCCAACTGCAGGGCCAAAATCTACTAACTTCATGGCGTCGCATCGCGAGAGAGGCGGTGGCTCAGGACTCGACTGACACATGACCACGGCCACTCTGTCAAGAGTGCACGACTAAGAAGAACTAGGCTACCGCGTTAATAGTTTGAAAAGGTTGCGAGGCTGCCCGCGCCGCTATCATTCCAGTGTGACTCGGTCCTTAGAGTCTACCTAACCCCCTTAGAAAAAGGAGTGAGTATGAGCCACCATAATTGAACAATTACAGTAGCGCACAAGCGTGACTGCGTGACGCGTCACGCGATACACACACAGCGTCCATGTGACCAAATAAATCTAGTACAGCTGACAGCTGACGTAAGTATTTCAGTGAGTTCAGACACTTATTAGGGTTCTGCATCTTGTGGGTATATCAGGACGTGGTTAGACCCTATTACTAAGACTTCTCTAACTGTTCGTCTATACATATCTATGTTGATCTCTGTATCCCGTAATAGTTAGGCAGTTTAAATTTCCGCGGGTGGTGTATTTCTGTTGCTAATATAACAACAAATACAAAAAAAAAAACAGAATAAAATACATAGTGGTGGCAAAGTGCTAGTAGCCCTGATTTATAAGTTGTAGGTCCCAGAATCAAACCCATCCAGGTGCATTACTTTGTGTAATTTATTTTATGACCAATGTTCTCAAAACGGTAGAGGACAACATCGTGAGGAAATCGGCATTTGTGTAGAAATTCAGAACCAACAATTCGAAAACATACATGTGCATATCATCCCGTACTGGGCCCACGAGGTGAATTACTTCTCATTCAACTCCTTGAGAGGAGATCTAACTTCTAGCATTGGAAACATTAGCATATCTTAACATAGTATCAGTCCTATTATGCTCCCACTGCTGGGACACAGGCCTCCTCTCCTCATGCAAAGATTTATAATAGAGGGAACGGGCCACAACCCGCCACGCGTGCCCAGTGCAGGTTGGTGGGAACATTATAAGGCCCAGTATGCTTTTGCTTCGTGCACGAGTCCGCCGGCCGGTTTTTTATCTTTGTTTTAAGTAACAATTAATTAAAGTAGGAAGTACTTTTATCAATTCCATTTCTCACATAATAATGGCGACATTAAACATGTAAACGAGATATTTTGTTTTGTATGTGTTTGTTTCTTCTCTATAGAGATCTACAACATTTTGAAATTAGCAATTAGCATCATTTTCCTGACTGACTTCTAGACAAGTCAAAAGTGCTAGTAAATTATGTAATTCTAATAAACACTCAGATTCTTAATACATTCTACTTCAAGCCTAATGCAAAGATTTATAATATAAATTATATTTCAAAGCTTTCACACAAAACATTGGGATATGTTTCTAAATACACACAGAACAAATGATCGTGCTCATCACACAAACATTTGTTCTTCATCTGGGTAGGAATCGAATCCACGATCTTTGGCGTAGCAATCAGGATCACTAACCACTAGACCAACAGGCCTGTCAAATTATAACTTTCGCTCGGTCAGACTCTAGAGCCATAGAAATTATAGATGATATCAGGAATTCATAAAAAAGGCGATTCTTGCATCAGTTTAACATATAAAATCGCAACCAATGGTTTACTGCGCACATTGGCAGGTTTCAACAGGACTGAGGTTCCAACTAAGCCTTAAATGTGTGTTTAAGGCAATAAAAATAGTAGATTAAAGTGAGTAAAGAACCATACTAGAAACTTACCAGGATACCTAGGATCTGCGCATCCGATGCCCCAGGATACGACTCCTGCAAATGAAACAGAAAAAGTCTTAGTTAAAAAGGAACAGAGTTCGATTGTCATCAGTGCCTACATGTACACACATGCACAGCAGCACAGCTCACGTGCATGCAAATTCACTAATTACGTCTAATCGCCTCTTAATTACTTTCTTTTTTATTACTTGAAAAACGGATGCAGCTACCGAGAGTGCACCTTTAAGCGAATGGTTTGAAAAAGTGACCGTGACCCTCGCAAAAGGTCGACTGTCAGTTTTAATCACGAAAAATCTTATCTTTCTTCTTTTCTCTTGGTTCACTATTTGATAAATTGTCACCATCATGATTTCAGCCAAAAGACGTTTACTGTTGGACATAGACATCGCCCAAATGAACGGTCCTGTGCGTTTCGCATTCATCGGATTACAGCAACCCTTAACCGGTCACCGGCCCACGTTGTAGGAGGCCTTCCAACCCTGCGTCATCCGGTATGCGGTCGCCACTTCAGAAACTTTTTGATAATTGTACCAAAAAAAATATTTTGCCAACTTGATATTTCATCTCCATTAATTAATAAGAAAAAAAAATAATAACAGGTGTTTGGCACTTTTTGTTTGCACAACTGAACGAAATAAGGTTTCAGAAAATTCCAAGTGAAACCACTAGGAAGAAAAATAAACCTATTTTTAAAGAATTTTATTATTTTTTTATATAAATCGAATCTTTGTTTAATGACATCTTAATGCATGTGTCGAGGCCGGATCATAGAAATTGATCAATTCACAATATGACCAAGTTAAACAGGCGAAATCATTTTAAACGTTGATGATATTTGAATCTTCATTTGGCCTACCTACTTTAGAAATTCCACATCAATGATATTATCAAACGATTATTTAAATATCGACAAATGTTAGTGTTTCAAGTTTCAACAATCTGGCCAGAACTAAATTCTGTGTTCTGTCCACGACACATATACCTATAAATTGTTTAGTGATAAAAAAATCACGTTGTATAGAAACAGAACGCTCCAGTATGCTAATCTACAAAATTACAATCGCTTATCAATTAAACGTTAACCTTAACTGTTACTCAGAAATTAACTAATTTACAACGCCTTCTGTAAAAGGCATGTCGAAATTGTATCAAGATGACTAGGAAGGCCTAGCCAAGTTATAATCGTTTCGTTTCTATTCTCTTGCGTCGTACGCCTCGAGTAAGTAACGCCAACGATTTTTTTTTTGTTCTGACCGCGTGACTAAGTGTAGAGATGACCAGAACAAAACATTAGATAAGTAGTGATTCTATCTTAAGTGGGACTCAGAGGTACACCCCTAACTCCGAAAGTGATCTTTCCAAAGAATCCACGCCCACCAGAAATCAGTTCACGCTACGGCATGTACTGATTTAGACAGGGGCGAATGCGCATCAGTGAGGCCTTTTTCTTTTATAAATTCGAAAATGAGACAACCAAACATGGTGTGTAGTATCGTGACAAAAGCCCGGCGGTACAAATACTTCGAACTTCGTTGTTGCAAAAACAAGGTCATGGTTTTTGCTCCCAAAAGCTGAAGGCGATCGGTACACTTCAGGGACACATTTTGAAAAGTAGAAGCCAAAAGCCAAATCAAGGTGAATGGGCACCTTTTGGGTTCACCAAATGGTGCCCATTCACCTTGACCAAACATTAGAAATATCCTGTATCAAAAACTAAATAAGCAACCTAGCGGTCGACCACATCGTCGGTCACCATTATTTGAAAAAGACGGTCAAGTGATTGCACGAGGCCCCTTGGTGCGAGGCTATGGGTCTCACAGGGCTCACATCACCCACGCTTAGCTACGCAAGTCTACGCCTAGCAACGAAGTACCACGGTTGGTATGTATTACTTACTATTACCAAAACATACTTAGCCCTGGGGTCATGAGTTGACTTTTTAAAGGGATGCCCATGGTTCTAAAAAACAAAAGACTTACTACTATCTGGAGTATTATTAACTGACGTAACACTGATGTCGTTGCAGTAGGTAAGTCTATCGAACCCGTAAATACCGTTAGGTTATAACGTAACGGTATTTGTAATTTTACGGTGGCAAATTATACGTGAATGTAGGTACAAAATTTTCACCATTAAAAAAGATTTCTAGTGTGGCGTGTTTAATGAGTTTAGCGCCATCTAGCAGGCACATGCTAGATGGCGCTAAACTCATTAAACAAGTCTTCAATGAAAATATGTTTTTCATAGCAAGCTTTAATAGTGCGGTATATACCTATATATATATTTTAAAGTCGTCAAGACGAATCACACGAGCCCAAACCAAACTAAATGGGGTTGTGTCTTTTAACCGACTTCAAAAAAAGGAGGAGGTTCTCAATTCGATTGTATTTTTTTTTAATTTTTTAATATTTGTTACCTCAGAACTCCGTTGTTTATGGATGGATTTGCAAATTTTTTTTTATACTTCAAAGGATATGCTATTCTCCTCAAATATTATAGGAAACTATATAGTATTTTTGATATTTTCATCGAGAACTCAAACATTTACAGTCAAAAAGTAAAATTTTGCAAATCCATCCATAAACAACGGAGTTCTGAGGTAACGAACATAAAAAAAAAGAATACAATCGAATTGAGAACCTCCTCCTTTTTTGAAGTCGGTTAAAAATATGTTATCACGAATATAAATTAGAATATGTTTTAGTCAAAATATAAACAGCTAGCTTTTGTCAGCGGCTTTGCCCGCGTACCTACATAAAATATAGCCTATGTCACTCAAGAGTAAAGCAGCTTTCTATGGTTGCTAATTTTTTTCCAATCGGACTAGTAGTACCAGAGATTACCTAAACAAAAAAAAAACAAACTTTACCTCTTTATTATATTAGCGAATTAAAAAACAAAACAATAAACGAATCGATTTGATTTTGCGAGAATTTGTTAAGTCGATAATTGTTTATAACATTGGAGAAATTACGCCTTGTAAGATTAGTCACGTAGATTTAATTACCTGCTTGGACGTATTCTCCTGAAGGCTGGAATATTAGTAACGGCCCACCGCTATCACCCTGAAAAAGAAAATAGTTTTATTAGAAACTAACAACTCACCTTGGCTTAACACGAGTATAATTAAGATTTTTATGTAGGTAAACAGGATTTTTGACGTTTTGAGAATAAACCCCAAGTTTATTTATTTAGGTACTACAACATAGGTACATAGAGGACATGTATATATATCTACAGTTTACGGTGGTCCTTCCTCACTCGAAACTTGTTGCTTCATTTAATGCAATCCAAAGTGATGTTTGATGCAAAAGTAATGCAAAAAAAGAGAGACAACGCCTGAACCTGCCTGTTTGTTGGCAATTTGGCATTCAGTAATTTAGTGTTTTAAGTACTCGAATGTTTCACAAAAATTGTTCCAGGAAATACGTGTTTTTATTAAACCCTTAAGGATTTTCGAAAAAAACTGACAACATTTAGAACAATCTCGATTAAATGCGCAAGGCTTTTATAGAAGTACTTTTTTATATTTTTAATAAAGTTTTTTATTTTTTATATTAGTAAAATAGCAGATTTTCAGAAGTCTTTACTGGATTAGGTACTCTTACCATGACTCTTACACAAATTTAAGTTTTGATTTCTATAGAAGCTCAGATAATATACACACACAAGATATCTGTGTATCCATATCTGAAGAAAGTTGTGTAATAACATTACAATCAAGTAAGAGCGGTTGTATAAAAATGTACCTCGGGTTGGAAGCTCTTAAAAGCAGCTCTAGAATACTCCAGATTAGTGCCGTGAAGCTCCGTAAATAGGCGTAAACGCCCTTTGCGGGATACGACTTGTGTAGTTTATTCATGGCGTGAAATTCACGGCATTAATATGGAGCCGCCATCAGACACAGTGTATTCGTCACTTATCTTTAAGTAAGTAGGTTCAACAATGTTATAAAATGTTAACTTAAATATTTTAGTTAGGTACCGGTCCTATTTTTTTTAATGTTAAATATGAGCTATTAATTATCATGTAAAATACAACGGATATTGCCAGGGCTTGGACCATGTGCTGCCCAGAAATTAATTCATTAAGCCCCAAGAGGACACAGGTGTCCGTATACCTAATGTTCTTTAGTTATGTCTGTAATTACGGTAATCGAAAGTTTAAACTGGTCCCAGAGGTATCGTAGTATTTAATTTACACAAAAAAAATATATAGTACCTACAGATAAATTCAGTTAAATGTTTTCGATCTCTCGATTGTTTGTGAAAACACCCGTGATTCAGTGTTAACTCCTAGTGTGATACAAAGTTAGTAATCAGTAACACTGAAAACAGTTGTTAAGTCTTTTTTTTCTCTCTCCTGGGACAGATTTTGGAGTGCTTCAGTTTGCTCGTTGGTGTTGGCATAAGGAACAAAATGCACTATATATTCATTCTGCGCAGAACTTGGTCCAACTCCCATACAAAAATTGGCAACGTCCTTTGAGTTGCTGATGTTTCTGACACAATGTCCGAATTTACTCATTTGTTTTCTAATATGTTTTTCCTTATCGATTCGGACGCGAAATAACAAAAAATTCTATTTACTTAAATATGTATATAGGTTGGTAAGTTTAATTAATTTTTACAAGCTTTTATTTACTTTCACCTGTCCCGTTGTCTGTCGTTCTGTAATCAAATCTTGCAACTTAAATTTGATCCACTTCCCGGTTTCCGATTGAGCTGAAATTTGGTATACCTACACGTTTAATTCGGATGACAATGCAATATTATGATGACATGGAGCTGATCTGATGATGGAATCGCGAGGTAGCCATAGGAACTCTGTAATTAAACGGCACAACCACGTCGAGTTTGGGCTCGTGTGAATCGTCTTGACGAGTTTTATTTATATAAGTATAGACCACCGCTATAAAAGCTTGTTATGAAAAAAAAATTTTTCATTGAAAACTTGTTTATACACAAAAACATTCTACAGTTTAACAATACCTTCATATATAGACTGTAGAATGTTTGTTGTGGAACTGCCGTAATACGGCCATCGGATCTTGTCGAGTTTGAAGTAAGGCTCTACGAATTTTAGCGCTTGGTAGGTAACTCGTACAAAAATAAAGGTTTAAAATAAATAAATTCAAATAGGTAACTGTTTTTAACAGCAATAAAAACTGGAAATTGCGTTTATTTGTTTAAATCTACACTAATATAATAAAGAGGTAAAGTTTGTTTTTTTGTTTTTTTATTTTTTTGTTTGTAGGAGGTAATCTCTGGAAATACTGGTCCGATTGAAGAAATTTCAGCGATAATAGAAAGCTGCTTAACTCCTGAGTGCCATAGGCTATTTTATGAACGCGGGCGAAGCCGCTGACAAAAGCTAGTCATATATATTTTTACGAGTCTTCAAGCGCTAAAATTCGTAGAGCCTAACTTATGTCTTGCTAAGATCCGAAGGCCGTACTGTACTACAGTACGACCGTTCTAACTTTCTAACTAAAAGAAAGACAATGCAAAACTGAAAAATGAGCATGCAAAATTGCAGCTCAATCGGTAACCGGGAAATGGATCAAAATTTATTTTCAAGATTTGTTCACAAATATCGGGACAGGTGAAACAAAATAAAAGCTTGTAAAAATAGCAACGACTTCGTCAGTAGCAAAGCAAATGAAAATTCTTACAAAGACTTACGTTCCCAGAACTTTAAATTAATCGCGTGCCTAATTAATATTAAAAGAATACTTAAGTTGTTCGCCAACACCACGATTATGCAAACACGATGCTACGCGTTTACGAATCCCGCTACAAAATGTCGTTGTAGGCGAGGGCCGTTAATACTATTTAACTTACTTACCTGGCATCCATCCTTTCCTTTCGAGAAAGCACACATCATGGTTGGCTTAAGATGCTGGGACAGTTGCGAATTCATGCAGTCTTCTTCCGAAAGAATCCGAAGACTAGCTTTTAATAACACTTTTGATGACGACTTTTCTACACCGATTCGTCCCCATCCAACAATCGTTCCTATTCTATTTGTAAAGTCTTCACCTAAAAGTATTTAAATACAGTTTATTTTTAAAACAAAAACATAATCAAAGTATGACTACAAAAACACAACAAATAAAAAAAAAATCATCAAAATCAATCATAGAGCAAGCATAGATTTTTTTTAAATTAGAAACTAAATCATTTAATTCAGACTATTATTTTATACCATTATGTCTATAAGTACCTAATCATGTATCCTAAATAATAAAATTAAAAATTGAACTAATGATAGGGTTTTTCAAGGTGGGATAGGAATAAAAGAGAAAAGAATATACAGAAAAAAAATAAGTATTGTTAAGCGCAGTCTGGCAGGTTCCTCCGATGCCATTAGACTAATTCGTGTTTTTTTTTTGTGGTCCTCACCCGATTTTCGGGTTCATGTGGCTTGTGATGGTAAATGAAACTACCTAGGGTAAAATAAAAAAGGTATTATTGTATAAATAATTATTTTATTAGAAATTTTAATTTTTTTCTAGAATGTTGAGCTGACAGTACTACAGTAATAAATGAAAACAGTCATATAATGATAAGCATTGCAATTTTTTTTGAATTCTCGAATTGTTGTTAGTTTAGGTATTCGTTTATTATGTTCAAATCGATTCAAACCATAACAATAATAATGAACACAAACCATTATTTAGATCATGATTTTATCGGCTAATCAAGAGACGATTGGCATAAAATTAATTTTGGATAATTGGAAAGTATTGTTGGCATGAAAACAGCATTATTCTTAAGAGACTTTTTTTTATTATGAAGAGTAAGTAAACTGGTATAAAGAAATGCATGAGAATTTATTGAGAAGTTCAAGAAGGTAAATGTATCTAATTTTAAATTAATGAACATACCTGGTTTTGGCAAACATATAGGAACAATGTTTTCGTTAAACACGACTGGTTCCTGCAACGTGGCTATCGCAATATCATTCTCGTCTCTAACCGCAGTCGACGTAAACAATTCGTGAATAACCACGTCCGAAATATTTCGCTTCTCAACATTCTTTAAATCTTCCAAATTGTCTAATCCTATATACACTTCCATTGATTTAAAGTTATCCCTGAAATAAAATAATAAGTGTTAACTGAGAACCTTTATTCATGACGAAAAGTGTGGCCCTGATACACTAATTGTATTAAATATATATTTATTCTTAATTAAATTGTTATTTAAATTTCCCTATAAATAATTATTGTTTCTAAAGAATACGAATTTAGAATCTTAAGAAAACTTACGTCTCTTATGCAAAAAGTGAGATCAAAGATTGGATAGAACATCCTTGGGTGAGATTCGTTCGTGTTACATCGACCCCAAGTAATGTAATGTGGGATAAGGGTAGGATGACGATGATGATGGGTGAGACTCGTTCATAGAGATTTTGAATTTAGAATTATAGAAAACATTACATCACTAGCTAACGCCACTTACGCAAAAGGCCTTCTACTGGAAAATCTAACTATTGCGTGAAATGCAAGGCATTCCAAAGATTGCTTATCTTAAATGTTAGCCTATGCCACGCCACTCTCATGCTTTAGTAACGTATCTACTTTTGCCAAGTGCAATTTTATAATCCCATACCCTTCACACCTGTGTACTTCTACTATTGATTTCCTTAATTTCATATTAAACTTTCAACTTTGGTAATTACAGACACAACTAAAGAACACTAGGTATGTGAACCCCGGCGTTCGCTCGGGGCTTAAAAGTTTAGATAATTGTATCGTAATTGAAATATTCACGGGAAAAATATAAAAAAAAACAGGCATAATGGACATAGCCAAAATGGCAGCTACGCTCAAAAGGGATTGGCACGTCAGCCACATGCATACTGCACAGCGACCGTTGAGTAAATGTCACTACAAAGTTACCCCAGAAAGAGGTGCAAAAGGGTTGAAGCCTACTGGGGCCCAGGATCTCTTTCTGAAAGGAAGACTTGGGCCCAGTGCGAAAGACAAAGAAGGAACGGAGTAAGGTGTTTAGTCAGTAAGAGTCTGACACTGTTTCCCGCTCCGCCCAAGAGCAGGATTCGTTAATGGATGATTTTTTTGCCCACCATAAAAAAAAAACAAAAAGAGGAGGACTGGTTTGAGGTGGTGCAAGAGAAGAATGTCGGAAAGAATGTAGTACAGGCATTTGCCCAACAGTGGGACCAGTGATGAGAAGGAGAAAAAAATAAAACAGATATTCTACTTCGAAAACCAAACAAAATAATCATCGTACCTATTCTCCACTCTCTAGGGCCATTCTAGTATTACGTAAGTGATACGTAAACGTACAACAGGGGGTTTTTTGGGGGGTCTTTGCTTTGGTGCTTATTGATGACATGGGGGATGGCGGGGTCTGGATGGTGATTACGTCAGCAGTATATTTTATTAGTTTTATTTATTCGATATCGATATCCAAAATCACACGAAAGCAACAAACATTCAATGTTTTTGAAAAGACTTCAGAGAGTCAGCCTCTATCTCAAGCCTATTCCTTATTTCTATGATCACACGTATCGAATAAAAGGACAAGTGCTCGGCCGAGCATTCGGTGCTATTTTCATACGTACCGCGAATTCGGCCGAGAGCATTGTCTCGCCTTTTTCCTCGGCACGTGTGATTAAGACATTATAACCACTCCTTATAAATTATTAACGAAACCAGAACAAATTGAATAATGCATGTGTTTACGTAACGGATGAGCGGGTGGGGGGATAGAGCTTTGTTTGCCTTTGCTGACGACGAGAGGTGGGGGGAAGGTAATATTTGTAAAAAATCTACTTATGTAATATTTAAACGGCCGCTCTTAACTTACCATTTGAAACAGTGTCCCGCGCTTAACACATGTTTGTTGGTGATAATTGCTCCACCACAATGCATGCGGTCATTCTTCAAGATAGCCACGGTCCATGGGAACGAATGCGGAACTGCTCTCCTTCCGCCCACTATCCTCATTGATATCACAGTGGGCCTGCCACACACTGGTTCGATAATAAAAATATTATGCCTACAGATTCTTATGGCAGCTCTACATTAGTGCCGTGAATTCACACACGAATTCACGCCTTGAATAAACAATAAAAGATATAACCTGCGAAAACTGTCCCAAATTTAAGTTCACGCCTGAGGTTCACGCCTGTTTACTGAGCTTCACGGCTCTAATCTAGAGCCGCCATTATACCAGTCACAAACATGTAGAGTTAAGTACAAAGAAGAAGTTTTACGAAGTACCCAGACATGCTCGTGTTCACATTGCTATACTAGCTGGTGCCTACGACTCAAACTGACATTAATTTACTACTTGGCCACAAATCTAAGAAGTTTTTTGTGCAAATCCTAGATAAAGCAAAGTTTTATATCTAATGCTCAGAAAGTCAAGTCAAGAAAACTACAGTTCATATTGACAGCTCTTTGTTTTCATTGCTTTGTTTTATAATTAAGTTTTGGTATACCATAAGAATATTACCACAACTATCTTTATTTGGTAAGACGAGATTATAATCTCATTTTACAAATTTCTCTTCTTGCAGTGTATAAGAATGGGAGAAGAAAGAAACAGTTTTGGCCATCCACCACTGCTGGTGATGGCCAGTCACCACTCTCACTGCATTTTGGATTCTAGGGTTAATCCCTCGCCCGTGCTTTCTGTCTCTGCTTTATCTTTTTGGACAGTAGGCGCGGGCTTGCTTGGACCGTCCCGTAACCGTTTGGACCGGACCTAAGTTATCAACGGCGTGTATTGTTCCACGCGCGCCTCAAGGAGATGTTAGCAAACCCTTTGGGCCCAACAAGTTGGAAGCCTACTGAGTAACTGAGGCCATGGGTCTGCTTCTGAAAGGAAGATTCGGCCCTGGTATGAAAGACAACGAAGGAACAGGAGTGGATTTTAGCCAGTAAACATCTGACACTATCTCCTGCGCCTATCTGCTGCGCCCAAGGGCAGGAGATATCATTGGATGATTTTCCAAATCTCCATAGTACATGAACTTGACCTACCATTAGGCACCAATATATCACCTACCTTAATTGATTCTACAGTTTCAGTTTGTGATCTTCTATGTAGGACACTCAGAAAATTTTGAGAAACTAAAAAACTAACTTCTATAGATTTTTTCAAAGAACTCTCCACCATCCTCTATACAAAGTTTCATGCGTCTGAACAAATTTTCGAAACACTTTTTTCAGTCCGCCACACCTCTTCCACGGCCTTCTTGACCGCTGCTAGCGTGTCTTCCGGCGATGAAAATTGTATCCCTTTCAGCAGATTTTTTATTTTAGGGAATACAAAGAGTTCACTCAGTGCCAGATCAGGAGTTTTAGGAGGGTTCCCCAAGATTCTGACCTGTGTGGTGTCCAGGAAGTCCCTCGTTTTCAGCGCTGAGTGTGCGTTGTCATGGTGAAGCAGTATCCCGCGGAGTCCAGTGTTCGGTCTCTTGTTGCTCATTACAGACAAAACTTTTGGCAGGCATTTTGTGGTATACCATTCAACATTGATGCTACTCTCGATGCTGGTCTCGTAATTAAATTTGAAATCAGCTACCCCATTAAAGTAAACACTAGCGATCAAAATTTTCCCTGCACTTCTTTCGTAGGCATTAGTTCGTTTTAAAACAGCCAAATTGACAACTAATGCTTTGTGTTTAGATCGTATTGATAAATCCAGGATTCGTCGCAAGGCACAATTTCTTAAATGCACCGAGACTGCGCCTGTTTCAAATT
Source organism: Mythimna loreyi (assembly GCA_029852875.1). Classification (NCBI taxonomy): domain Eukaryota; kingdom Metazoa; phylum Arthropoda; class Insecta; order Lepidoptera; family Noctuidae; genus Mythimna; species Mythimna loreyi. Next base: position 16,156,288 of record CM056784.1, on the reverse strand, counting down.
TTTGAATCATATCACGGCACTGCTCCACATAGGCCAGTTTATGAGCTTCAGGTCATCCAGCAGCCAACTATCGTCCCCACGCGAAGGTGCTCGTGTAGAATCTTATGAATGCTTTCCGAACCAATCTGTAGTGTATACTAAATCTTTTCATATGTAATTCACCTTTTTTCTTGATTTTTTTTTTTTTTTTACTTTCAGCACACTTTTTTCCGTGACAGCCGTCGTTGAACAACCACTTCTTTGTTCATCCCCCAAAGTAAAGTGACCGCGCTTGAACTTGCTTTAATAGTGACGGTTGTTTTTGAAGATCCTTCATTCATAAAAGCAATTTGAAGTCGAGCAAATGACTCATCAGGTGTAGCCCATATTTAAAATCGTAGAAAATCATCGCGCGAAAATATTCTCGGTGCAAATCCATTTTTAAATGTAACACGATAATTGGATTTGGCTGGAGGGAAATTCAAAAATCAAAGTCGAGCAATGGTGTTTTTACTTTTAAATAACCAAAGTTTTCTAAATAATAACAAGTTACCAATGTAGATACATACAAACTTTTTTTCGCAAAACTTTCTGAGTGGCCCAGATGCTATGTTTACGTTTATCGACGACATGACATAACCAAAAGGTATTATTTGTTCTATGAAGTTTTATAATTACGCCACAAAACTCTTCAAGATTATGATATTATTGAGACGATATCAAAAATTTCGAACAAGTAGATCGTCATAGTATAGTAAACCATTACGGAATTTTCATCCATTGTTTTGATACCTAAATCAATGCAAAAGTTGTAGTCGGTTGCAGGAAAATTACCTATGAACCTAGTACAAATTTAATTAAAATTACCCTGTAACTGAAATTGATATAGCCGTACTGAAGTGTCGAATTTCATAACTCAATGTGGACAATAAAAACAGCAATTAAATCGTTTTCATATGCTGAGGGCTACTGCATCGAGAATTTGGCACAGAGAAAGTTCATTAATTATAAAATAAGTATGAGATCATTGGGACGGTTAACTGTTCGGCCACAATCGGAACGGGTTCGAATGGCACGTTTGTGGGGCGTCAGCAACACTCCTGTGAATAGCAACGGCGAGGAGCACGTGCGCTGCACATACAATGCAAGTACTGCGGCTGCACCGTACACGTGTATTATACACACAGCGATCCCCATGTAGGTTCAGCATTCAAAAACACAAAAAAATATGTGCCTCCTTTCTTCCAATTCTCAGAAATACTAAATCATCTCCAGTAATTTAATTAAGACTGCACTAATTTTAGATTTCGTCTCAGTTTTACATTATTAGTTCCGACAATATCGACGTTCAAGTTTTTCCACTCATAAATCTCAATGACTTACTTTTAATTTCACTCCCACATTTTGGGAAATATTAATGTCAAGACGGTAAAAAAGTTATCAATAGACTTACTACAATCTGGGCTCTGCGCCAGCACCACCTAAAACAGGATCACTGTGACATCACATGTACATCAATTACGTTGATAACTTTGAATAATTATACAGACCTGACCGAGCCCGATTAACAAGTAAATAATGCTTAGTATCGTGAACATTTCAGTACGTGTGTTGGACACTGCACTCACTCATAGCCCCTGCCGCTGCAACTGTTTTCTGCAACCGATGCTTGCTTATTTACGCTCTACACGGATTTAAAACGCAGAAATTATCCACGCGATAATATCCTTGTAAATTTAACACGCTGAAGGTTATAAATTTTATCGTGAACATTAGAACTATAATTTCCAGATGACATAATTAAATCAAACGCTACCCATTAGAAGCTTTTATTATGGTCCCCAAGAATGTATTTTGATATCAACACAGCGTTCTATTCCTTCCTCAGTATTTTGGTAAATATGTTTTCTTAGGTCGTAAAGTTGTCAAATCGTATTCACGATTCAATTTGTTTCTGCGAGTATAGCCAATTTACGTATTTTCTTATCGGCAAACGATACGTTCTCCTCTGAACAATGAGAAAATTCTTCATAATAAAACTTTATGCATCAAAAACGAATTTGAACTAAATCGTGTTAAATTGTTTCTACAACAGAATTAGGCAAGGATTATTGTTTCTTGGTTAAATAATAGTTAAGTTTTCCATTTTTATTGTACTTATGTATGTTAGAAAATGGTGACTTCTTATAACTATGCACAGTACGTTCCTGTCTCCGTCTGTTTCTTGATCCAGGGAATGTAATTTGCCACGATAGTGTAGACACCTGAGGACATAATTTGAATTAATTGAGAAAAATATACCACAGTATAAAGTCAAGCCCTAAATGACAATTTGGCTTACCTGGATAATCTGGCATAGCGCAATCTATACCCCAAGATACAATGCCTGGAACAGAATGTTTCATATTGATTAATTCTATAGTCAAATATTTTCATGTACCAAGAGAACACCCGAACGGAAACATTTCTTATTTGCGTTCGGGCTATCCTTTGGTACACTCGCAATAATAATTATTATTACTAAAAACTCACCGACTTGGTACCATTTTTTGTTATCAGATTTTTTGTGAGTAGAAAATAAAGGTCCACCGCTGTCTCCCTAAAATTAACACAAGTAAGTTAGTTTTCAGTAGAGCCTCCAAGATCCTAACCGTAAAGTACACAATGATTACCTGACAAGCATCTTTTCCAAGACTGTAGGCGCACATCATAGAATCAGTGACCAGATTCTCCTTATAAATATTGGATTTTTTACATTTTTCACCATCCACAATCTGTACTTTGGTTTCAAGCAGATATCTTGATGACGTTAATGCACCCTGTCTCGTTTTGCCCCAGCCAGCCACAGTCAAAGGCACTTTTCTAAAATCCATTGCTAAAAAGGAAGCAAAAATTTTTAATTTGTTCTCAAACTGAAGGGTTTAAAATTATAATAAAAGTAAATAATTCCAACTAGGTAACATACAGCTTGAAATTAAATCTTAGTTAGGTTTTAAGAAATTTATAATGTAGGTTAAACCTACTAAATTTCAGAAAATCTTAAGCAGAAAACTTACGTCACTCTTTATTACATTGCTAACGGTTTATTGATCAACTTACATGGTTCTGGTAAACATATTGGCCGAACATTTTCAGTGAATTCGATTTTATTTTCGAGAGTCAGGATTGCGATGTCGTTGATATCCCGAACGGCATTAGACGTAAAGTGAGGGTGTTTGACGCCATTTACAACATGCTGTGTAACGTATGAGGTGTCCAGGCGGTCATGCATGCCGATGTAAACCGTCAACTCACGGTAATGGACGCTGAAAATATGTGACAACAACAAACAGAAATAAAAAAAAATGTATATTTTTGTAATTGCCATGTAACAGTATTCTATAATTCTAACCCGAAAGTGATGCAATGTCCTGCGGAGAGAATGTGCAGATCAGTGATGATGGCTCCACCGCAGTGCAGCTTGGGTCCCAACATGAGGGACACCAGCCAGGGATATGCGTGGGGTTGGACCGTGGTGCCACCCACGATCCGTCGGTTGGTCCCAGCTATACCGCACTCTAGAAAAATAGAAACAATAAAAAAAGTCCTACTTCTTCTTCTATTACTGATGGAAAAGAAATGATTCAAAACATACCACATGATTGATTGACATTGCTTGCGTGTGCCTTAAAACAGAAAAAAATGCAACAAATTTGAAAAATACAAACGTATGAGTAATGAACTTCAGTTGAGCATATCACAAAGGAAACATATTATTTCCTACATACGCTTGATAATATTTTAAATTATTTTTAAAAATATATTTTCATACGTTATTTTTAATATAAAATTATAAATTAATAGTAAAGTACTCACCCAACTTATTACAAGAGAAAGTACAAACCACGTATATATCATTTTATGGGCGTACTTAACCCTAGGTAAACAGTTTTCAAGAAATCCATCATCATCGGCATTACTGGAATGATTTCTTTGCCAATAAATTGTAATAAAAGTACATAAGAAATTAATTAATTTTCTGTTTGAATATCGAAACTCAATCGTGCGTAGATTACGGTCTGGACTTGATTGATTTTTCTTTTTTCCGTTATATAGACAAGAACTCGGCTTTGCAAAATAAAATATTTAAATTAAACATTCGTATGATTTACATAATATAATGTAGTCAATGACATTATTTGTATAATTTTATTCCGATCTCAATTAAAATGACTTAATTAAGTTTAATAATATAGGTCACAAATAAAAAAAATAATTACTACCGAGGGGTGTTTTTTTTTCAAACATGACGTATACTTTTCCGTGTGTCCACAATTCTTATATGACAATCAGGATTATTTTTCAATAGTACCCTAACCAAATTGCCCAAACATAACTAAAAATAAAGGGTCCAGTTGAGACGCTGTTAAGTAAATATATATACAATTGGACCATTAAAAAAATAACTTTGATATGTAATAGTATTATTGCTGCACCTAAAAATGCATCCGATAACGTAATAATTACCGCCATGTTTATTTTAAGTTGGACTAGTTTTAAAGTATTTTCAGATCAGTTTGGGGCCCAAAATACTTCCCTAGTAGGTATTTTCTGATATAAACTAAAACTAAGTTAACTGGTTACTCTGACATTCTGAGTTCTGTTGCTACGTTATCTATGACGAATGTTACCTTTTATGAGCGATGTGAGAACTGGTACTGTGTTGAATGCTGTAGCTGAAACAAAAACACTTAAATTTATTTATCGCCTTGCGTTTTCGGATTAATAGCCGTGCTTCTAGAACTTTATTTATTTATAACTTTATTGCACACCTTAGCTTAACGCAGGATAAACATTAATAAAAATAAGTGTACGTAGGCGGTCTTAGTTTGTTAAACACATCCCAAAGCGTAGATTTTATAGAGAAAAACGTGCATGAAACTCGATGGAAACTCTTTTAAATTATGTTATGAATTACAATGACCTTGGTTACATATTTCTTGTCGCTCCTATTATGTGAACACAACGTAAATACGCATAAGAAAATATAATTGCAGTTTTACTAATGTTCACTAACCAGTGCCACTTGCTTGAAAATGCCACTTCAGCGTACATACAGTGACAAAAGATCCTTGAGTTCATCATAATTCTAAATAGGTTGGTACAAAACTATTTTAGAAATGAGTTAAACTCTCGAATCGCAGACTGTAATGTCAGTTTATAAAAAATAAATAAATGTTACTGTCAATTTGACTGATCAAGGAAAAAGACAACAAAACATGAAGCGTTGTAGTTGAAGCTATAAATTACAGGGGACCATATATCTTACGGGAAGCCTACGGGTTATAGAAATGAAAAAAATACTTGAATCAGAACACAGGCTCACCAGATTGATTAAATTCAAATTATTTTGAAATGATAAAGGTATTAAAGATTTATAAGTTAGAAAAACTAGAAAGGAAGACTCCTGTTCACTAGAATACTACAAACAATCAGTCAAGATTATAAAGATCGAAATATCCGGGCTAATAAAATGTGGCCTCCTTACTTAATACTTGTCTGGTAAATAAAAAAATCGATTATAAAATACAAAATATCAAAAGTTCACTCTCTTTGAAAACAATACACAATTTAAATACAAAAAGCCCTTGAGTGAGCTGCTTATAAATGTAAGTTCTTCATAATAATCCATTTGTAAAAATTCTAGCGGAGAGTAAAGTCAAGTGTATAAAAAATGACGGCCAGTGATAATCTTCGGAAGAAATTAAAAGCAAATAATGTAAAGGAAAACCAGAAAAAACATGTTCACATAAATAATAACCAAACTGATAGCACTCCAGTTGTAAGATATATAGGGACTGATTACTCATATAAGCATCAATTAGTTTGGAAAAATGCAATAGGTTTTCTTATTTTACATTTGTTTGCATTGTGGGGGCTTGGTTTGATATTCACGGGGACTGTTTCATGGAAGACCAGTTTATGGTGTAAGTGAAAATATTTCTTGGTACCTATATTTTTCTTATGTCTCTTCTGTGGCATCACTTTTACATTATTTATTTCAGCGATTTTGGTTCTTTACATTGGATCGGAAGGTGTAACTATTGGAGCCCACAGATATTACACGCACAGGTCATTCAAAGCCACACCGCTATTGAGAGCAATGATGGTGACTGCGCAGACTCTTGCTGGACAGGTAAGAACCTAAATATACATAACATTTGGCTCTATAAAATCAAAACTCTAAATGTTGTCAAATCAGATTCGAAAGTATTTAAAGTCTACATAACGTAGTTTTAAAATCTAAGTAAATCTACCACCGACAAGAGCGAAGTTGTATTTGACAAAAGAAACACCAGATTAGAATTATATGCTGCGTAGTTTTATAAAACCACGCAAATTATGAAACTAGATGTTTGCGGTTAGTCTTCCTCAGTAGTAATGTTTCTTAATTTATAATTTATTATACTTACATAACCAACAAAATGCTTTAGGAATAAAACTCACTATTTGTAATGTCTCTTTATTTGTAACTGGGCTGAATATGCTAATTATTTTAATTAAAAAATAAAATTAAAATTATTTTGTATGCTACCTACTTGATAGGAAATACATTGAATGAATATCATCATAATCATAAAATTTAATCACACCGATGCACAGAATTTCCTATCAAACGTACAAAATTGTGTAGAAAACGAACAAATATCATTTCGGGGACGGACAAAAATCAGAAATCTATTTTCCTTGCGTATTTTGAGGTCCAATCCTTAACTTGCTAATAACAATTTCACAGAATTCCATGTTCATCTGGTGTCGCGACCACAGACTGCATCATCGCTATTCGGATACTGATGGTGACCCTCACAACTCCAAGCGTGGCTTCTTCTTCTGCCACATGGGGTGGCTGATGTACAAGAAACACCCCTACGTTATCCAGCTTGGCAGAAGAATCGACCTTAGTGACTTGCAGGCAGACTGGATGGTCATGTTTCAAAAAAAGTACTTATTATTGTGGTATATTTTGCGTAAGGAGCTGATAAACTTGAGCATTCACTTGTAATGAGCATTCTTGCGAATGTTACATCATAGAAAAATACGAGAACATTTTAGCGAGCATTCTGGCGATCATTCTAGAGAAAGACAGTTCGTTCGCGAGAGTGCTCGTGAAAATGTTCGTAGCAATGTTTGGCTCTATGCTTGACTCGGCTCGTTGTTCAGTTCGACAAATATAAAAATGGCGAATGCTCGATGTTATGTTACAATTGAATGCTCAACTCAATCAGCACCTTTAGGTTCTGTGGCTCATACATTAATTTAAAAAATATATAAATGTCTCTCTTTATTTTTTAATACTTTCGTGGTACTCTTCATTATTGCAATAGAATTGTACATTTTACTACAAGTTGACAAAGTTTATATCTGTAAAATTTGATCGAGGTGCAATTAGCCCGAGCCACAGATGACGGTATTATAGAGCAGAGTGCATTTTGCAATAAATTTACGACGAAATAAAAAAGGCTGCTAAGCTATCAGCCTGATACAATAAACACAATAGTTCGTGGTGCGGCGCCATTTTCGCTACTAGTGCGGGAAATCGTAAATTATGTGCCTAGAAGCGTTAGGATTAGGAGCGAATTTTCTAGTAAACCTATTGGAAATACATTTACTGTGCACCATGACAAATTACAACAAGAGTTTAAAATAATAACAAACCTCTCTCATATGTATTATGTTTCTAATATATATTCATCATGTCAGCCGAGCGACGCCCACTGCTGGGCATAGGCCTCCCCCAAGGATCTCCACAACGATCGGTCCTGTGCTGTCCGCATCCAGCGGCTTCCCGCGATATATATATTATTTATATTTTTTTATTTATAAAAACTTTATGCACATAGTACAAAGGCGGACTTAATGCCTTAGGCATTTTCTATCAGTCGACCTTGTGGTGGTGCAGAAACATAACCATAGTCATGCCCCCCTAGTCATGCTACAATCGTTTCGTGGCGAGTCTCGTTCTACAATCGAAACGCCTCAACGTAAGTACTAATTATATCATAATTAACACTACAGGGGATGTAGCTCATTGTAGAAACGATTACATTAATTCTGTCATTTTGAATTATGTGAACATGCCTACATTTTTTTTTAAATAAAGTCATTCCTAAACATTTGATTAGTGGTTTACTAGCGTTATCGATTGTAGATTATCACCTTGGCTAGGGGGGCTGGTAGGTGCAACTTAAAAGAAAAATAGACAAAAAAAACAAACAAGTACAACAATAAATACATACTTAGATACATACATATAAATATGCAATGTTATTGTGAAATAGGAAAAAAATCCAACCAATTAATGTACAACTCATTATGTGTAATAAATTATGGATAGCGATTTTTCTTTACCAACCTTTTTTACTTGAAGAACAGTAGCTGATTGGTTTCCCAGTAAACATACAATCCCAAATTCTACTGAGCAATAACGCCGATTGTCTTTGAACTTTTCAAAAAGTTCCTTTTTGTTTCAGATATTTCTACGTATTGTATTTTATATTGGCGATATATCTCCCCGTATGCGTGCCTGTATATTACTTTGGAGAGACTTGGTGGAACTCCCTGCTAGTGAGTTACTTCGCTCGCTACGTCTGTGAACTGCACGGCACGTGGTTTGTTAACAGTATTGCGCACCTTTATGGGACCAGGCCATACGATCAGTAAGTACAGTAAAGAATAATACATTTAACCTTTTGAATACATGATTAGAGACATAATAGAAAGACAATAGGTGTCAAAGCTGAGGCTCTAGAGGTTAAATACGGAATAGCTGACAACAAATCTTCACGAGGGAGCTACCATCATTTAGCTAAATGGAACGAGTACCTACGTCTATTTTTGCACGCCTTTCCACCGAATTTTAAGCGGCTAGATGGCATTTTTTAGCACCACCCCACATGTGGCTGCTACTAGAATAAACACAAACACTGGTTTAGTGTTGCTCACATTTAGCATGTTCCAAAAATCATATCTAGGTGGTCGTTCCACCAAAATTCCTACACCTCTTCATGCATCCATTGGATTTTAACAGCTTAGGTTTTTGCTGCGTCTGATTTCTACAATGAGTTTTTTTTTTTCTTAGAAACCTGCAGCCTGTGGAATCATGGTTCGTGTCCTTCTTAAGCTTGGGAGAAGGCTGGCACAACTACCACCACGCGTTCCCTTGGGACTACAAGGCCGCTGAACTGACCATGCATTTCAACTTTTCCGCGAGTCTCATTCGGTTCTTTGAAAGGGTGGGACTGGCTTACGATTTAAAATCTGTTTCTCCTAATATGGTAAGACAACATAGTCATATATTGCAATTCTAGAAAGATACTAGACTAAGCCCAGTAAAGGTGCAATTCGAACCTCGGCGGTAGGCAGTGGGTGCAGGTAGAACATGCGGCTGCACGAAGTCTGCAGTAGCTGCACGATGGGTTTTCTATGTAGTAGTAGGATTTTGGAAACTATTCCAAATGCGGTAGCGGTCGTACGTGCTGCCGAGCTTCGGCTGCGAGCGCTGCCGTGACTTTCAGTCGCTGCTAATTACAGACAAGTAGTGTTGCGGCTGCAAGTCGATGCGCACGTAATTACGTCACTCCAATCTGTTTTAATAGGTTTCTAAATAATTGCTACTCGGAGCTGATAGCACTAATATTGGATTAAATTTTAATGGATAGATTTGCGACTGGGAGCTCTTGCTACCATAATAGGTATCACTCCCAAATTCAGATGCAGGCTGCGAAAACAGGTAGCACGCGCTACCGCCAGATGTGCTTTCCACAGACTGCGGCCGAGGTTCGACTTACACACAGTCCTCAATCTCTTCCTTTTCTGAATCAGATCACCGCTTCTGTTGTTAAGTCCGTGTTTGTCTAACGAGACGGAATGGCAAACTCTATGAGGAGTTTAGAAATAGATAGTAAAAAGTAGTGTTCGATTTACACACAGTCCTCAATCTCTTCCTTTTTGTAGACTGTTAAAACATCGTTAAGCACCCAGCTTGACCCTAAATTTTATGGCAGTCAGTCAATTCTTTGCTATATCGGGTTCTAACATTATGAGTGAACCATGAGTTTATTCCTATAGCTGCGCCTTTCTGTAGCCTTCGAGGAAAATAGCCATTCATCATCATCATCAGCCTTTTAATGTTCCCACTACAGGGACACAGGCCTCCTCTCTCTAGGAGAGGGAATGGGCCATAATCCACCACGCGGGCCCAGTGCGGATTGGTGGATGTCACATGTCTTCGAATTTTTGGTTCTAGGACATGCCGGTTTCCTCACGATGTTTTCCTTCACCGTTTTGAGAGCAGTGGTGATGAAAGCAGTGGTGGCCGAGTGGTATCGGCCCCGACTTACGAGTCGTAGGTCGCGGGTTCAGCCAGGCGCATTACTTTGTGTAATTTATTAGAGTCTGTTATGAACTAATTATGCTTTTCTCCATGTAGGTAACAAACAGAATTAAAAGAGCTGGTGATGGCAGTCACTACAAACTGGGTACCGAAGAGGCGCGGGCAGCGGTGACCGCGACAGGACCGTTGCATCCTCTCAACCCCACCTACAACACTACTCTCAAGGCACCAGAGACTATACTCAAACCTGAAGGGCTTCCTTTGTACAACGAATATGATTTCCTTAGGGATAATATTAGTAAGAATACCTAGAAATAGTTTTAAACTTAAATTTAGCCTGAAGGGCTTCTTCTATACCATGAACATGATGTTCTTAGCGACGATATTAATAAGAGTACTTAGAATAAGTTTTAACTTTATAGATTTCGCCTGAAGGGCTTCCTCTGTGCCACAAACTTGATGTCTTCAATGGCGATATTAATAAGAGTAGGTACAGAGAATAAGTTTTAAATTAGACTAGACTTTAAGTCAAATTAAGTTATATTACACGGCAAATAAGTTTCTCCAAAATGGCGTTGCCATGGTTTCATTCAGCCCATTGAAGGGCGCTCGCCATTTAGGTTTAACTTATAGGCCGCGTATTGTACACTTATTAGTTGTAAGCATAAAAGCAAATTATTTAAAACAGCTAATTAATTGAAAAAAATGTTTTCTGTGAATGTAAATTTAAGTCAAATACTTTTCTACTCGATTGTTGATTATTTTAAAACTAAAATAAAAACATCAAAAGTGATGGGAATATTTTATTTGCCGAATCTCTTTTCTATGCTAATTATTTTGATAGGCTCGATCAAATCATTTCAAATTTATTCTCAACAGACTGATTAATTTAAAACTTTACGCTAGCCCTTAAATTGATGGACATGTCATAATTGTGGTCTATAATTCTTTTCTCTGAGGCGTAGGCCTTACGGCATCCTCAACTTCTGCATAATGCAGGTTCTCAACGGACATGGTAAGTTCGGAAGTTACCTGCACCGTATTCGTGCGGAAGTGACGCCTGGGTGTAGCCACTGTGTGAACCGCACTGACGACACGGTGGAGCATACGATACCTAAAGGTGTGCTCCGCTTGGGAAGAAGTGTGAAGGTTCCTTGTGGGGACGATCGGCGGCGGCGATAACTCGCGCCAGGCCGTGGTACAGCTGTGGTCCGGAGCGAGGAGGGATGGCAGGCGGTCGCCTCCTTCTGCGTAGCATTAATGCTAGCAAAGGTGGAGGCCGACCGCATGAGGGAACGGCACTCACGTCCCCGCCGCCGCCGTGATTCTGATCTCAATTTGCGGCCCCGTAGGCCTCCGCGGGCTTGCTGACGGCGAGCAATGGGTAGGTTATGGGTAAATATCAAAGTGCCAGGGCTTTGGGACTAAGGTAGCGAAGGAACAGGTGGGTTTTTATAGTCAATAAAAGTCTGACACTATATCCATATCGCCCAAAGGCAGGAGTTGTCATTAGATGATTTTGCCCACCAAAAAACTAAAAGCAATAAAATTTATTTCTTAAAATTTTGTATTGTTCATCACTGTAATTGACATGATAATTGCCTTAAAACTGCCCACTGATGACGCAATCTCATTCATCATCATTATTTCAGTTGAAAGACGTGCACTGTTGGGCAAAGGCTTCCCGCAATTGCCGCCACAATGACCGGACCTGTGCGTCTCGCATCTATCGGATTCCCGCGACCTCATTGGTCCATCTTGTGGGAAAACTTCCATTTCTGTGTCGCCATTCCCACGCCCCATATCGATGGTGCTGAAAAGGTTTTGGAGTGACGACCGTAAATGGTCGCATCTGTTTTGCGAGCAATTTGCTCATCGTCATCATTTCAGCCGAAAGACATCTACTGCTGGACATAGGCCACTCGCAATTGTCGCCATAATTAACGGTCCTATGCGTCTCGCATCTATCGGAAGTCATCATTATATCCTACTAGCGACCCGCCCCGGCTTCGCACGAGTGGGCTACCCCTAACATTTAGGGGGATGAAAAATAGATGTTGGCCGATTCTCAGACCTACTCAATACGCTCACAAAATTTCATGAAAATCGGTCTAGCCGTTTCGGAGGAGTATGGGAACGAAAACTGTGACACGAAAATTGTACGAGTATATACAAGGTGGGCCAAAAGAAGTCATCCGATGTTGTTTGGCTCTCTTTTTTTTTCTATATTAAAAACTTTGATTCTGTTTTCTGATTATGTTTATATGAACCTTTACAATTTTATTGATCAAGTCTAGAAGATTATATCGGCCAAATGAGCGCCGTCACAATTGATTGACATACGGGCTCATTTTATGGCATTTTTCATCACTTCGGTGAGGATTTCGGGTGACAGATTCTCGCTCTCGCGTCGAATGTTTTTTTTTGAGGGCTTCCAGAGTCTTGGGCTTGTTCACGTAAACACGAGACTTCAAAAAACCCCACAAGAACAAGTCTGGAACACTTAAATCGGGCGATCTTACGGGCCATTGCAAATCGCCAAAACGAGATATGCGGCGACCCGGGAACGCTGCCTTCAGAATATCGGTTGTGGCTCGCGCAGTGTGTGCCGTTGCTCCGTACTGTTGGAATTACATGTCCCTCAGTCCTAATTCGCCCAATTGCGGCAGAAAAAACTCGGTTAACATGGCACCGTCCACTGTTGTCGTAGGGCAAGCAGCATTCTCGAAAAAAATGGCCCGATGACTCCTCCAGCGTGAACAGCGCACTACGCAGTCACTTTGAGCAGGTGTGATGGCTCCTCGTGCATCACTCGTGAAATTTTCGGTGCCCTAGAAGCGGTACTTCGGCTTGTTCACGTATCCACTGAGGTTGACATGTGCCTCACGAATTCGCGCTGCGCAAACACCACAGACGAATTATGTTACGCAAAAAGTTAGACACGATTATTCCGCATTCTTGGGGAGTGAATCGCTCCATGGTTTGTTCACATGTATTCTACATCTGTCTAGTCCACAAAAGTCAAAACAGATTTGAAATTAGTAGCCATTTGCGAAAATGAGAGCATCTTTCAATAGGGTGATTACTTTTGGCCCACCCTGTATAAGATTTTCCCTCTGACAAAACCCTTTATCTCAAGAACGCATGGAGCTGTCGAGTTCAAATTATAACTATTGTTACGCCGTGAAAATGCAACACGCCGTTTCTTCGACAAAGTCAAGAATATCACCGAATAATTAAAACGCATTGCTAATCGAAACCTCCAGAATAGAAGTACGTACCAGGGCCTAGCAAATTCTAGAAAAATCTGTGAGGCAATAAGTAGGTACTAAATAATTCCGAGAACTTTTGTAGGTACTTAAGTAACCTGGTAAAGGAATTTGTACCTTCCGTCTTTTACTATAGAGTCGAAATTCGTATGAGACGTGGGGTAGTGTAGGTACCTACTTACCGGTAATAAAAATGATTTATTGCTGGCGTGGCCTCGAACCTTCGGTATCTAGAATTTTCTTGGCTCTGAGTATAAATACGTGTCAGCTGGCCGAACGTGAGTCAGTTTGATTTCGACAGCGATCAAAGGCGAACTATCCAAGTCAAGTGAAGAGCGTTTCCATCCATACGACGACTTAAGCGATATTCTTACGGATCTCTAGAGTGCATTACGAAGTGGTTTATTTGCGATTGGACTAAATTGGTGTTTTGTTTGTGGAAAATAAATCTCTCTCTAAGTAAACCGGTATTTGATTACTCACGTCCGTAACACTATAATAGCGACCCGCCCCAACTTCGCACGGGTACATGTATTACGCACATAAACCTTCCTCTTGAATCAATACTATTAAAAAAAACCTCATTGCATACTTTTAAAGATCTAAGCATACATAGGGATAATCAAATTTGTTTTATACTATGTAATGATACTCAAGTCTCCGGACTCTTGAAGCGGTAAAAAATTGAAACTAAGTTAACATTCAACTTTGAAAATAATTCAATTCCCGAATCCATTCTCGAATTTTTCTTCATTTTTTTTTTTGTAATCTAAATGGCATAATTGTTTTCAGTTTTCAGATTGGTTTCCTACGAATGTGCTATATGTCCTTGCATAGTGCCAAATTTAATTCTAGGTTAACAGACTTCCCGTTGGCCTAGAACTCTGAAATTTGGTTCCTGGTACGTGTGAATTTTGCGACATAAACACCCGTATCTTTTAGGGTTCTGTACCTCTAAAGGTAAAAATGGAACCCTGTATTCCTGGCTTAATTCAACCTTTAACATTAATTTAACATTGTGCATGTAATATAGATCAATATGGGCTGTGCATTGAATACACATCAATATGCTGCCGTGCAGATACTAAAACGTAGTAAAAGTATTGTAAAATACGGTATTTTACTGCGTTTTAGTGTCTGCACGGCAGTATGGGCCTTTACAGCATGTAATTTAAATGATATTTTTTTCCAAAATATTACAGATTTTAAATGCGGTTGTGATGGTACCTACCGGCCTGCCTCATATGACCTTTATGCCTCATCATTACATGGTATAAAACAAAGTCTGTCTGTCCCTATGTATATCTATTAAATTATATCTTTAAAGCTAAGAAACGGATTTCGATGCGATTTTTTTTTATCAGATAGAGTGATTCAAGAGGAAAGTTTATGTGAATAATACATGCATAATATATTCAATATCAGTACCCGTGCGAAGCTGGGGCGGGTCGCTATTATTATATATGTCGCTCTTTCAAGAGAATGAATGAGAGAATGACAAAAAAAAACTGTGAACTTCGTATTTAAACACATTCTGTAGATTGCAAAATTATTAATATAAAAAAAGATAAATTAAAAATCCTATTAAAACCATTTTCGACACCTACATGGACAAAGTCGCAAGGAAAAGCTAGTTGTGAATTATTTAAGTACAACAAAACGAAGCCAAGCTAAACAATGTAAAATAATATTACTAATTAGCACACAAGCACAAGAGTTCAAGTTCTATCCATTGTAACATTCAGTTCAATACCTATAAACATTTAGTTTATAAAAGGGTTCGTATTGTTTAAAAAAACATCAATAGTGATAGAGTATCTGTAAGAAAAGGTAACAGTAGAACCATGTCGACTTTGGAGAATAACGTAAACGACATGGAAGAAGTACAGGACAAAAATAAAGAAGTACAGGACAAAAATAAAGAAGTACAAACCATGCCTCTGACAGCTAAAAACATAGGCACGGATTATTCGTATAAGCATCAACTAGTGTGGCCTAATGCAATAGGATTTTTAACAATACATTTGCTTGGACTGTGGGGGTTGAAAGTGCTGCTGACAGGAGGAGTTGGAATAAAAACTATATTATGGAGTAAGTAATAAAACCGATTTTCTTTTTTTTATCTAGACATTACTGTCTCAATCATTTTTAATATATATTTATCCAATGTTAAGTCTATATTCTTACCTGTTATATTAAACAGACCCAAGTCTGCTATTTCAATAATATCGTCATTCCAACACGATCTATTGTCATTTTGCTAAAAGTTCGTAATCTGTTAATTCATAATAGCCGATCATTGGTCGGTCAGTGATAAAATTGTCGTACGAACTATGCGTTGTCTTGTAACGAATTAAAAATAACTGCACAATAACATTTTAATGATAAATCACTGATCAAAGATAAACGCTACGCTCCTAATCATTGGAATAATAACTTTATAATTACATATTTTCAGCTTTTTTCGTAATGTACATTGCTGCAGAAGGCATTACTACTGGAGCCCATAGATACTTCACTCACAGAACATTCAAAGCTACACCCCTCTGTCGAGCTATTCTACTAACTCTGCAAACTTTAGCTGGACAGGTAATTTATGTATAACACGTTTTGGCCAGATCATAGAAATTTATCACTTCATGATATAGCCAATTAAAACTGGCCAGATCGTTTAAACGTTAACTTATATGATGAATGTCCATCTTAGTTTGGCGATATCAATGACTAGCCTTCTGCCAGCTGCTTCGTCCGCGTGAAAGTAGGGTTCTCCACACAAACTTTAGACCCCCATTACATACCTTTAGGGGCTGAATTTTGAAAAACCCTTTCTCAGTGATCGTTTACGTCATAAAAGGAAGCCTTGTGCAAAATTTCACGCTCCTAATCCCAGTAGTTGCGGCTGTGCGTTGATATGTCAGTCAGTAAGTTTTTCCTTTTATATACCTATATAGATGTAGGATTTCTATGGTAAAAAAGGTCTTTAGAAAGCAAGCCAAACGGGGATTGAAATATAATCAAACTTTAACGTTTAAAATTATCTGACAAGTTATACTTGGCCATATCATTTAGTGACCTCTGTCTATCTTGGCCACGACATATATATTTTAATATTTACACTTATGTTTTATTAAGAGTCCCTAGTCACATGTGATCAGCGTTATCTTTTTATGAAATGTTAGCCAATAAATTTGTCAAATCTGTTGTTATTTTGAAAAATACATAGGCGTACTCTATATATTTCTGTGTTGCACAAAGTTTTAATAAATAAATATTTTACAGAACTCTATGTTTGTCTGGTGTCGCGACCACCGGCTGCATCATCGTTACTCTGATACTGATGGTGACCCTCACAACTGCAAGCGTGGCTTCTTCTTCTGCCACATCGGCTGGCTCATGCACAAGAAGCATCCTCTTGTGCTCGAGCTCGGCAGGAAGATAGACATGAGTGACATGCAGGCCGACTGGATGGTCATGTTCCAAAAGAAGTATACTAACACTTTTCGAATTGCGAGTGTGAACTTTATCCACATTTTCTTTATCAACTTGACCAACGGTTAATACATACTGATGAATTCTATTTTGTTACAGATACTATTTATATCTATATTTCTCACTATCAGTTTTTATCCCAACGTTGATTCCAGTACGTTACTTCGGAGAGCATTGGTTAGACTCACTATTGGTTTGTTATTTTTTTCGATACGTCTTTTCACTGAACGGAACGTGGCTTGTGAATAGTGCGGCACACCTTTATGGGACTAGACCGTATGATCAGTAAGTGGTCGATTTCAATTTTATCAGTTGCTTTAAGATTCGGACTTTTTATTGGAACGCACATCGCTGTGGTGTACGATGTCGGACTCAAAATCATATGAAAAACGCCTAGAACAGGATTTTGTTCCATTACAGTTTGTATTTGCAGTATAAAACGTCATGCATTATAAGTTACCCATCGCTTACGGCAGCATTAAGCGTTCCGATATTTTATTTACTTAAAATACTCATCTCTTTCATTTCAGAAACCTGCAACCAGTGGAATCATGGTTCGTGTCATTCATGACACTCGGTGAGGGTTGGCACAACTACCACCACGCGTTCCCCTGGGACTACAAGGCTGCAGAACTGAGCACTCTTATCAACCATTCGGCCACTTTTATTCAATTTTTAGAGAAGATTGGCCTGGCTTATGATTTAAAAACAGCTTCACCAGAAGTGGTAAGGTCTACAAAATACTACTCCACAGAGTTTTTGGCAGCACCCGAATTGAGGGGAAATAAACATTTCAGAAAAAAGACACCCAGATCATAGACTTCTGGATGAATCTAGGAGTGTCAGCAAAGTGTTGTAAACAACTGCAATGAAACCTTTTTGTACAATTCACAGGTAGCTAACAGGATCATAAGGACAGGTGATGGCAGTCACTACAAGCTGGGCAACGAGGAGGCCCGTGCGGCGGTGACTGCGTGGGGTCCACTGCATCCGCTGAATCCTACCTACACTACCACACTGAAGCCACCGGATGCCACACTCAAACCTGATGGACTAACAATATTCCATGAAGATGACGTTCTTAAAACAAATGAGAGCAACACATCCAAAACAATTGATGCAGCACGCAATGCAAAGCATCAAATCAAATTACTTTCATCGTAGAATTACTAGATTTTAAAGATACCATTTGATATCATGATGATTCTCATGCGTCTTAGTTTGAACCAAAAAAAAGAAATTAAAAATATTATATTGTTATATAATTAATTGGAAATTAAAAATATAATCTGTATGAGGAAAAGTTAGGTTAGTGCCAATTTTGAGAATCAATAAAAAGTCGTTAAAAATTGCTATTGTTATTGGTTTTTATTCAATAATATTTATAGTTTTGAAATGATATATGCACTGTAATAAATCAAATATTGATTTAGTTCTATTATATAATTATATGTGTTTATTTAGAGTTATTTTACACAATGTTCCACTTTGCCATTTCAGTTTGGACAACACTTTCTTTCCTTTGTCAACTTTTTCGCTTCTACGTTCACACATGCACGGATAAGTCCCAAGGGTACAATTATATAGTGTCACTGTCTAAGAAGTATACAAGAAGTCGGAACTTGAAACGACGTCCTTCGCCACGTTACATGGGGAGTATTACAAAAAATTTTACGCGCAACAAGCCTACTTTTTTCTTTTACAGCTTTTTTATGGTTGGTAAAATCATCGAATGACGAATCCCACCCTTGGGTGGAGCTGGAGACAGTCTCAGACTTCTATTGACTAAACGACCCACCATTCCTTCTTGCCTTAGTTCCAGGGTCCAGGTGTCCCGGTGGTCTGCTTTCGCATGAACTCTTAGCCCCAGAAGGCCTCGACCCTGCTGGGTACAGTTGCTTTCAACTCCGTGAGATGCGACGACTTGGGCTCGGTCCGGACGGCTACTGGATTGGCGGACTGCGAGTTATCGGGATCGTAGTCATGGCGGCGGCGACTATGGCGCTAGCCTTACTGCTTCGCAGAAGGACGCGACCGCCTACCACTCTTCTTCGCTCCGGACGCTCTGGACCATGGTCTCTACCAAGGCCCGGCGCGAGAGATCGCCGCCTACGATCGACCCCACGAGAACACGGCGATACTCTTACCAAGCGGGGCACACCTCGTCCGTGTGCTCCACCGTGTCCTCCAAGCGGTCCATAGTGTGATAACACCCGGGCGTCGCTTCCTCGCGAATCTGGTGCAGGTATCTCCCGAACCATGTCCAGTGAGGACCTGCATCAGGTGAGGACGCCGTAAAGCCTTTCCAGCCACTGCTCAAAGAGAGAACTTACCGCCGTAATTATGGCGTACCCAGCGTTGGGTTGCAACAGGCGCTATCGCCTTTTTACCATGAGATCCTGCCGGAAGAGACCACTATGGTTGATGTGCAGAATTAATAAATAGTAAAAAAATATGTAATGTAGACTCAATAAAGGTATGTACTGAATAAGCGAACTAAAGAGTGGCCAACCCGAGGTACATATTCATACAACCGCTCTTACGTGATTATGATGTTATTACACATCTTTCTTCAGATATTTTGGATACACAGATATCTTGTGTATATTATCTAGGCTTCTAAAGAAATCAAAACATAAATATGTGTAAGAGTAATTCAGTGAGACGTTTGAAAATCTGCTATTTTACGTGAACTTTGACTCTGCATAATGTATTCCTACATTAAAATATAAAAAAATATTTCTATAGAAGCCTTGCGCATTTAATCATAATTCTAAATGATGCCCTTACTTAAAAAAAATCATAATGGTTTAATAGAAACACGTATTTCCTGGAACAAGTTTGTGAAACATTAGAGTAAATCGTAGAATTACCACATGCCAACAATGGGAAGTTCGGGAGATTCCTGCACCGGATTCGTGCGGAAGAGACGTCCGGGTGTCGCCACTGTGAGGCAAGCCCGAAGGACACGGTGGAGCACACGGTGGAGGTGTGCCCTGCTTGGGAAGAGCATCGCCTTGTCCTCGTGGGGGTGATCGGCGGTGGCGACCTCTCGCGCCGGGCCTTGGTTCAAGCAATGGTCCGCAGTGAAGAGGAATGGCAGGCGATCGCCTCCTTCTGCAAAGCAGTAATGCTCGTAAAGGAGGAGGCCGACCGCATAAGGCAAAGGTAACAGCGCCCTCGCCGTAGCCGTCGCCGCCGCGATCCTGGCGATATCCGGCCACCGTAGACACTGGCTCGCGGACGGTGAGCAATGGGTAGTTAGCTCGCTGTCTGGTCGTCTGGTAACTGTCCAGACCGAGTCCAAGTCGTCAACGGCGCACACCGTTCCCGCGCGCCTCAAGGAGTTGTCAGCAAACTGTAGTGTGCCCTTCAGGGTCGAAGCCTTCTGGAGCTGCCGGTTTGTGTGAAACTGTTACCACGGGTCTGGAAATAAGGCAAGGAAGGTACGGGGTAGGTTTTTTAGTCAGTAAGAGTCTGACACTGGTCTCCCGCTCCGCCCAAGAGCGGGTTTCGTCATTCAATGATTTTCACCTACCACAAAAAAAACCACATGCCAACAGGGTTTTCACGCATTATCTCTCTTTTTTCGCATTACTTTCACATCAAACAACACTTTAGATTGCGTTAAATGAACTTACAAGCTTTTAAACCATGCGGGATTTTGCGATAGGCGAGCGGGGAAGGCCCACCTTAAAATATGATAATTAATATGACGAAGAATAAAACTAAGGTTGAGAGAAAATTTACTTTCAGCTTTTTTGATGTCAAGGGGAAGCACATTCCAGAGTTTTATGGTAGAGACAGCGTAAAAATTAGCCATGAACCCAGTGCGCTGAGAAGGAATTTGAAGAAGTATGTTTTTAGAAACTCAAAGGTTGAAATTATGAGACTGCCCAACACTTTAAAATATTATTTTAAATAATCAGGAATAGTATCGTTAATTATATTGAAGAGCATGCAGAGAGATCTGGTGAACTCCTGTGGCAGACAGAGAACGAACGGAAGAAATGTGATCATATTTACGAAGGCCAAATATAACACGAATACAGGATAAATCAAAATAATAAACATCAGCATAAGCAAATTATAGGCAAAACAAGTGATTAGAACAAAGTGGTTTTAGTATTTGATGGAGCTTTCTACAGGAACAAAGTGAAATATTTTGTAGGAATTCATTACAATCAGTGGGTTTATATCGAAGTCATCGGGATGAAAAGTCACAAAGTCGAGTTAATATAGAGCTCGATTCCTTCCCCATAGGCCCCAGGCGACCCAAAACACAAATGAAGGATAATTTTAGCAATATTCTGGGAATAACTTCCAGTTTTCGTATTGAGTATTCCATTAGGTATATATTTAAAAGAATGTAATAAAATAATAAATTAATTATTATCTGAATTACAAGCAAATTCAAATTATTCAGAATTTAAAGTTCTTATCAGAGTATATAATAATGTAATTATATTAAAATAAAACATGAGCACAATATTAAATTGTTACTAACTTAAACAAAATGACGCCTACATCACAAATTTGAATGACGGTATGTGCACTGATAACCAGTGAGACACTATTTAGTCATCCACCCTGCTGGCTACGCAGTCGCAGCAACCAGCCGCAATCTGGAATACGCGCTTCCGCGAACATCCCCGATGCACTAAAGAAACGCAACATCCCTAGACCCTCCCTCTCCCATCCCTATGACCCGGAACGCGTTATTATACTGGACTCGTAGAGCCTTATACGAACCCAGTGTGAACTGATCCACAGGCACACACACGTGTGCCGGTGGGTCCTATTGGCTGTAGGCCCTGCACCCTGCGTACACCGCGCGAACCTGTAAACCAGGGGCCCTAGACAAGTGGCAATCGCTCCGTGTCGAATCCATTTCTAAGTTCGATTTCGCCTTAACGATGTCGACCACAAAATGGTAGACAAAGTGACATCGACTAACATATCGATAAGTCGAAGTATTGGTTCGATAAAATAACAACTTCTTGGCTATGGTTATCGAATTAAAACGTCCAATTTGACGTATAAACAACTAATAACAATTAGCGAATCGAAAACGTTTGACCACGTGACTTTTCGAAGGCATATGTCAGTTCCATACATTTCATAGTTTCGAATTTCGTTATCGTTATTGAGAATGTGACTTTGTCTAAGCCCCCAGAATGTTACACCTGAAAGCCAATGGTCTTCACTGTCTCTCTAAGTCATCATCATTCGACGGACTATCGATGACTCCGTGTCCCAGATATTTATAATGAGTGACTTTTTTCAAGCAAACTTCATTTTATTTTGCCCCCTAAACACTAACTGCTCACTTTTGGTAATAATAATAATAATAAAGACTCTACACAACCGCGAGGTGTGCAGCCTCAGAGAATACTTTCTCAAAGCCGACGTGGGTATGCACCGTGATGTGGTCGCAGTGGACAAGGGACTCACCCCGTTATCCATGGCTAAAGAGAACTGGCGCAAACCTGTGGTACTGACTACTGATGACCGCAAGGAAGTATGGAAAAGCAAGGAGCTCCACGGGCGCTTTTATCGGGCTCTTCACGAGCCTGATGTAGATTTCCCAGCGTCCGTGGCCTGGCTACGTTTCAGCGACCTCTTCGGAGAAACTGAGGGTTTTATCTGTGCAATTATGGACGAAGTTATCCTAACGAACAACTACCGGAGACATATTATGAAGGACGGGACCGTTGACATGTGTCGGGCATGCCATCGTCCGGGTGAGTCCATCAGACATATTATCTCTGGTTGTTCTCGTCTGGCCAACGGCGAGTATTTGCACAGACATAACCAAGTAGCCAGGATTATTCACCAGCAACTTGCTTTAAAATATAACCTGGTGGATTCTGAGGTACCGTACTACAAGTATGTGCCCGACCCAGTTCTCGAGAAGGATCATGTAACGTTGTACTGGGATCGGTCTGTCATCACCGACCGGACTATTGTAGCCAATAAGCCGGATATAGTGGTGATAGACCGATTAGCGCGCCGCGCAATGATTGTCGATGTCACCATCCCGCATGACGAGAATCTCGTGAAAGCTGAGAAAGAGAAACAAATCAAATATCTCGACTTAGCACACGAGGTTGTCGACATGTGGAATGTGGACTCAGCTGTCATTGTGCCGATTGTCGTGACCGCCAATGGCCTTATAGCCAAAAGCTTCGACGACCATCTGTCGAAGCTGTCGTTGCGCGGTTGGATCAAGGGCCTGATACAGAAGGCAGTACTCCTCGACACGGCTCGTATTGTGAGGAGGTTCCTGTCTCTGGAGCCCTAACCACCGGTAGCTTGGACCCTGTTCCCGACACCGGCGGACTACTATTTTTTATATTTTTAAATGTTTTTTTTTTTTTTTTTTTTTTTTATGTGTTTTTATAAGAAAATATTTAAAAATGTAAAATAATATGTATATAGAAAACGAATAAAGAGAATAATAATAAGCTTTTTAGCGTCCGTATCCTGGCTGCGTTTTGGTGACCTTTTCGGGGAAACCGAAGGTTTTGTCTTTGCGATAATGGACGAAGTTATGATGACGAACAACTACCGGAAATATATTGTGAAGGACGGTACGGTTGACATCTGTCGGGCATGCCACCGGCCCGGGGAATCAATCCGACATATTATTTCTGGATGTTCTCATCTGGCTAACGGAGATTATTTGCATAGACACAACCTTGTAGCCAGGATCATCCACCAGCAACTTGCTCTTAAATACAACCTTGTGGAATCAGAAGTACCGTACTATAGGTATGTGCCCGACCCAGTTCTCGACAATGGCAATATCACATTGTATTGGGACCGATCTATCATCACTGACAGGACTATTGTTGCCAATAAGCCTGACATAGTGGTGATAGATCGTCTGGAGCGTCGCACAATGATTGTTGATATAGCGGTCCCTCATGACGAGAACCTCGTGAAGGCTGAGAAAGATAAACAAACTAAATATCTTGACTTGGCTCGCGAGGTTGTTGACATGTGGGAAGTGGACACAGCAGTCATTGTGCCGATAGTTGTGACGGCCAATGGCTTAATAGCCAAGAGCCTCGACCAACATCTGAGGAGGCTCTCGTTAGGCAGCTGGATCAAGGGCCTGATTCAGAAGGCAGTACTCCTGGACACAGCGCGTATTGTCCGGAGGTTCCTCTCTCAGGAGCCCTGACCACCGGTAGCTTGGACCCTGTTCCCGATGCCGGTGGGCTACTATTTTTTATATTTTTAAATGTTTTTTTATTTTATTTTTTTTTATTTTAAGAAAATATTTAAAAATGTATAGAATATGTGTAATTGCAAATAAAATCATAATAATAAATTTATTGAACCTTTGTTACAGGAATTGCCTTAAAATTATCGTAACTTAATGTAGTACCTAGTAACTATTAACAGATTTTTGGTATAAAATAAACGGTGGTCCCCAAACTCGGCAAAGCCTGTATCTTGGGGACCGATACATATTTTTGCCACTGTAGTTAATGTACCAGAAAAAAAAGAGTACTATTAAGATAAAATTATGAGAAATCGAATAGAATGAATATATTAAATTAATAAGCAATGAGATCAAAGAGTCTTAAAACTAGCTAATGCCTATTTATTTATTTTTTAAACAATTACACGTGTAACCTATAACTAAAAATTTATTAAATAAAAATTTGTGCTGGACTTGGCACAGGATTTAGAGAAAAAAAAAAGCCTTAGAGACAAAAAGATTAAAAATGTGGTGTGAGAGTGTGAGTGTGGAACTGTGTAAATGTGTGAGTGTGTTGTGTAAATGTGTGTCAGGATTCCGAGTTAAGAGATGCAAGAAGGTTTTCTGAATCATCGTATGAGAGACCCAAAAGCCATTTTTTTACTGTTTTTTTACACATAGCGAGGGATAGTGTTTTTGTATCACAAGGTAGTCTACTTGTGACTTTGTTATACACGAAGGTGTGTAGGTAAGTGGGGCATCGTCTAGCCAGGAGGGAGGTTGTTCGTTGCAGTGGTACATGAAAAACACGTTTGGTAGTCAATGTGTGATAGTCAGGGCGGAGCTTTATGGTTTTATGAGTGCGGAGGAAGGCATTGAGAATGTACAATTGGTGGACACGTAAAACAGGAAATTCACTGTACAGAGAGTCAGTAGGAAAGAATAATGGTCAAACAAAGTCAAAGTCAAAGTCAAAGTCAAACTCATTTATTTCAAATAGACCATTTACAGGCACTTTTGAAATGTCAAAATTGAAGCTAGTTTGCACGTTCCAAGGCGTAGACTCCTATGGAGAAGAACGTGCAAGAAACTCCATGGGCACTCTTTTAAATCAAAATTTATATTTACATATTACTTGGTTACAAAATGTTGATTCTAATATGCGAGCACGATGTAGCGGTATTTAACAAAAAGTAAAAAAATTAAAAAAAAAAATTCAAATAAGCGCCTAGCAGCCAAGAGATGACCGGTCTCAACTGACGGCACCCGTTCACGAGCATGACGCATGTATCAGCCCCACTCCGCTCAACCATTTTAGAGGGAACAGAATGACCCAACACACGCGCCACCATCAGCGAGACATTTGAGAGAGCATGACAAACTCTCAGCTGCCTTGCTCGAATGTCAAATATGCAACTTATTACCTCTACTACTACCACCTAGCGAAAAATGCTCCATGGTACTTCACATTTACAAAATTTACAAAGTGCTTCTACATTATACAATGCTATTGTATCCAAATCAAAAAAATATAATAATTGTAGATGGTCATGAGCTTCAATTTAACAAATAAAATATAAAACTATTACGAAAAGCCAATATAAAAAGGGCAACAACTTCCATCCTTTCAATAAATATGTTAACAATAAAAAACAAATTAGAAGGCAAAAGTAGACTGTGGCTGTGGAGCAGAAACGGCATTTAACCAAGCATTATTATCAAGAATGTAATCTTCCAGTTTATAATATGCTTGTCTACATAGCGTGCGTTTTTTTAAAAGAACCTTTATAACAGCTCTCTGGGCCCTTTCGAGTTCAATCATTGCTGTTTTACCAGTACCACCCCAGATGGACACACCATATTGAATGATGGACTGGCATATAGAAAAATAAACCGTTCGCATTATGTCTGCCGGGGCGCGGTCTCTCAGTTTCTTGATTACATGAATAAGTTTCCTTACTCGACCAGACAGCTGTTTGATGTGGGCTTTAAACGATAGATTTTCGTCAATTAATAGACCTAAGTAACGAATAGACTGGGTTCGGTTAATACAATCGCATGTGCAGTCTTCGAGTGGAGTGGTTGCGTTTCGTTGACAAGTATGAAATTTTAATGTTAGGTTGGGAGGAGGGCTAGATGAAACTGTTTTGTAAAATGGAATGTGTTTGGTTTTGTTTACGTTCAGTGTTAATAAATTATGGTCGAGGGTTTGAGCAATGGTTGCTAATCCTTTTTCTGCATGATAGTAGGCGTCTTCCCAGTTTTTACCCTGAAAAATGATGACAGTATCGTCTGCATATGATATTAGCTCTGCGTTTTTCAGTTTGAGGTTGAGTATATCGTTCATATAGATAATAAAGAGTGTCGGACCCAGTAGGCTACCCTGTGGAACTCCAAAATTGATAGGGAGTTGATCACTTGAAAGGTTGTCAGATTTGACGTATTGTCGGCGATTGGTGAGGTAGCTGTGAAACCACTCAAGCGGTTTTCCTTTTATTCCTACTGAATCTAGTTTTTTAAGAAGAAGATCTTTTGAGATGGTATCAAATGCTTTGGCTAAGTCTAAAAAGACCGCCATACAGCGGTTGCCCTTTTCAATATTTGCTGATATGGAGTTAGTTAATAGCAAAGCCGCGTCTTCAGTAGATTTCCCTTTTCTAAAACCAAATTGTCTTTCTGATATGAGATTATTCTTTTCAAGAAAATATACTAGTCTGGTGTTAACAACTTTTTCTAGAATTTTAGATAGAATACTCAGAAGTGCTATTGGTCTGTAGTTTTCGGGTTTGTCCTTAGGGCCATTTTTGTGTATTGGGCTCACCGCTGCTACCTTCCACTGTTCGGGAAATATTCCTGTTTTCAGGCTGAGGTTAATCAAATGGGTTAGAGATGTTATAATAGAGCTTTGTGTTTTCTTTATGAGTCTTACGCTGATTTTATCAGGACCTGGGGAACTATCGTTTTTTAACTGGTTAATGAAGTTCTTAATTTCGGTTTCATCAGTAGGGTGTAGGAAGAAGGAGAACGGTGACGTTAGTGGTGATGAGTGCTTGCTGGTGATAGACAACTGAGTTTCTGTTAATCTTTTTAATATCGTGTCGGCCAGGTTTTTGCCCACGGAAGTGAAATAGAAGTTGCATTTGTTGAGAGACTCGACAGGGTTGACTGAGCTTGTCAATAATTTAGACGTATTGCAATTTCGGCTTCTGGGGTCGTACATTGATTTAAGAACTTTCCATAACTTTTGAGAGTTTTGTTTATTTTCTTGGATTTGTCGACTGTCATATTCAATCTTAAGATTTCGTAAAAGGTTGTTGCAGAAGTTTTTATAACGGCGGTAAATTAGTTTTTTTGTTTCGTTTGTGGAGTCTTCGCGTACTGATAGATGTAGTTTGTCTCGGTGTTTCATACATCTCATGAGTCTGGGTGTGATCCAAGGTTGAATATTACGTTTACTGCGAGGGATTATGACTTCGTATGTGTGTGTTTCTACTAATTTTGCTAAGGTTCCAATAAAAGAGTCAGCGACAGATGCCACACACTGTTGATTAAGGGTATCAGTACAATCAATTTTAGCTAAGTCATTGGCTAAGTCGTCTTCATTTAGTTTAAATGCTCGGCGGTTTTTATTGCGGCTAGTGTAAGAGTTTTTAAGAGGATTGGTTGCCATTACTATGTCGTGATCTGTGATGGAGCTTTTACAGACTATGCCTTTTGGTTTGGTATTGCACTTAACAAATATGTGATCAAGACAAGATTTTTGTCTGGTCGGTTTGGTGATAACGGGAAGTAAGCCATGAGAGGCCAGAAGGCACATATACTCATGATGTTTATTATTTATAGTGCTGCAAATATCAATGTTAATGTCTCCAGTAATAATAAGTGTTTTATATTTATTTGCTGTTTTAAGGAAAAGGTCTAGTGAAGCAGTAAAATTTGAGAGGTTCGTAAAAGACGGTGATCGGTATAACCCGAGTATAGCCACTTTGTCGTTAAGTATTAAAAGGAGGCTGTCGGTATCCAATATTTTAGATTCAATCACAACTACGTCGTAGTTAGTTTTTGTGTAAATGACTATCCCACCGTTTTTATTATTTTGGGAATTCGTTCGAGTCAGTATCCAAATAACCAGTTATCCAAATTATACCTGAGTCCACCGCATAATCTTCACAGATTCCCATGAGCCTTCTAAACGTACTGACCGGTGGGCTCAGCCTGGACTAATAAATAAAATAAAGATATTACTTTATCAGACACAGCCTGCAATATTTTTGCTACAGCAATGTCCGATATCAGATCAATCAAACCTCTCGGCAAACATCGCCAAAACTGTATTGGAGCTGCCCCGCACCATCAAAATACTAATGAGTTTTCTGTTAAACATAATTATGTAATTCATTACCTACAGAGAAGTCACATGACATTGTACAATGGTATAGTCCTAATTTTGTTGATTTCATTCACTAGTTTGCACCACCATCGTCTCACTCCCTTCACCGTCTAAAAGTACAACCATATAGCGCCGTACATACCACTAAAGATACTAACATCTGCTAACATCCGTACCAGGTCGCTTTGTGAGCTTGGTTTTTTTACGCTTGGAGTCCCATTTAGGGATCAAGTCCAGAACGATGTAATCGACAAGACAACCATTGATATCGCCATAGCTCCTTAAAAAGAGGAATTAGTAAATGTAAAGCCCAAGGTATTCGTTATAAGGTATACGTTCGGAATACCGAACGTATACCTTATAACGAAAATCAACGAATAGCTAATAAGCTATTCGTTGATTTTCGTTTATTTAATTCAAATTCGTTAGATCTATCGATTAAAATAAATCTTAATACCATAATGATGATAAATACCCCAAATTGGGGCAAACTAACTCGGATGGCCTAACCTAACCTATCCGAGTTAGTTTGCCCCAAAGCCTTAGCCAAGGCTGGAGGTGAAGTATATGCGATTTTGTCATATTTGACAATAAGTAGGTGTCATATTTTTTGAGTTGTTTGACTAACGATCCACGAACATATTCAAAGGATGTGATAATAATTATATTGTAAATAATTAAGTAAGTAAGTATATTATAATTATGTCAACAGTTCATTATACTGTCCCGTTATATCACATAATATTATATTTTCACTGGTTATATCTTTTAAATATTAGAGATTTTGTAATTCTGTCATAATTACTAACCAAAACAAATCGTTTTTAACGATTACACCGCCCCTTATTACACCTTATTTTTTATGGGGTAAGAGTATATCAATAAATCAACCATGACCTTACGCTTAGGTCTTACGTTATTAATATCTACTTATTATAATCACTTTTCGATAAATTCCACTTTAAACATGTTTTGCTGTTTTTTATTGCCTTCGAGTAAGTTTCTGAAGAAACTGGAACTGACTACTAAATTGAAATACAAATAAATATCTAACTACAAAAAGTCAACATCAATGAATGAAATCTGACACAACTTATCACTAGAAGGTGCCACAATAAACAATGACACTAAACCTCAATTTTACATACAAAGCCGAGTTCAAGTGCGTTTAATTACTCAAACGTTAATTATTTCATTAATAGACAAGGTTTATTCTATCCTTTATAAGTAGACTCATACTCTCGATGGACCAGTTGTGACTTGATGAGCTAGAAGCAAGTGTGTAGTGGAACACAAAAATGACTTCTGCAACCATGGAAAGCAAAGCTCCTGCTTCGAATACAGCCGATGCAACTAACATAAAATACGGAAATAACAATACGACTAACGTAGTATTAACACGGAAAGTAATTGGAACAGATTACTCTTACAAGCATACGATCGTTTGGAAAAATGCTATCGGGTTCTTGATAATGCATATTTTGGCTTTATGGGGCACGGTCCTCATGTTAACGGGACATTGTAAATGGCAGACTATTTTGTGGAGTAAGTTTGAATTGCATTGTTTATATTTTTCTGTGCTATGCAAATGATTGATTTCTAATACAACTTTAATTTCAGATTTCTTCGTCGCAATTTTAGCCTCCGAATCAGTGACAATCGGAGCTCATCGATATTACACTCATAAATCTTTTAAAGCAAATGCTTTTCTGAGGGCTATGTTTGTGATTATCCAGACCATTGCTGGGCAGGTAACGGAATTGATTTTAACATACTTTCTCCAAATTTCTTAACATTATTTATTCATTGTTGTACTGAAAAAAAAAACTTAATATTGTAATTTGAAAATACATGTACGAAGGCGAGTTTAAATTAACAATGAGTTTTCTCCCAGCACACCTTTGATCTTTTATCTAGCTACCTTTTACCAAGGTCGGCTTCTAGTCTAATTGGATGTCACTAAGATACATGGAGCAACTACTTATCTGAGCTCCACAGCCTTACTACTGAGTGAGATTAGTAAAACTTATGTTTAAATATATGAGTTTTGAATTTTCGTAACGACTGATAAAAAATGTAAAAAATCTTTCATTTACAGAATTCTATGTTCATCTGGTGTCGCGATCACCGACTCCACCATCGCTATTCAGATACTGATGGTGACCCTCACAACTCCAAGCGTGGCTTCTTCTTCTGCCACATCGGCTGGCTCATGCACAAGAAGCATCCCCTTGTGATCGAGCTCGGCAGGAAGATAGACATGAGTGACATGCAGGCCGACTGGATGGTCATGTTCCAAAAGAAGTAAAATAAACATTTTAATAACCTGTTTTTCTTTTGGCTAGTCTTTAATTCAGATATTATCTTTATCATTTTTTTTCACAGGTATTATTATCAACTTTACTTTTTATTGGCCTTTTTGCTGCCTGTATGGGTGCCAGTACATTTCTTCGACGAGCCAGTATTTCAAACCATCTTAACTTGTTATTTCGCTCGCTACATGCTTTGTTTAAACGGTACGTGGCTCGTCAATAGTGCTGCTCACCTGTATGGGACTCGGCCTTATGATCAGTAAGTATGCCTTCATTTTTGGAATGAACACAATCAAAACTGAATCAGTTAAAATTTATGTTAATTTTTGTTATAACGTTGCAGAAACTTACAACCTGTAGAATCATGGTTCGTATCAATGATAAGTTTGGGCGAGGGCTGGCACAACTACCACCACGCATTCCCCTGGGACTACAAGGCAGCTGAACTAACCATGCATTTCAACCAGTCTGCGAGCATCATTCGCTTTTTCGAGAGGATGGGATGGGCTTCTGACTTGAAAACTGCTTCACCTGAAGTGGTAAGACAACTTTAAACAATTAATACTTATTATGGAGATAAGAACGATGGGCGACTACTCGCTCCTGTTTTGATCTAGGCCACGGTACAGATTGCAACAGCATAGGAAGTATACACTCCTTCTCAAGAAGCAATTCTCATATCCCGGCCACCGCAAAAAATGAACTAGGCGGTGGAAGTGGTTGGAACAGGTTCGAATAGATAGCAATGTGTAGTTTGCCGTCTAATGAGAACCAGGCTTTAGTTTAGTGCGTTTTGCTCCACGAACACCTCAAAGAGATGCGTAATTTTGCTAGTACAATTTGAGATTTGTATGACAAACTACTTAGTTTATGCCGCAGATATAAGCAGCAGTATTTAAAGCGACAATTCCAATTTAAGGATAACCATAGATTGGATTGATTCGATCTTAATTATTTTGTATATTTACAGGTGGGGAATAGAATAATTAGGACAGGCGATGGAACTCATTTCAAGCTGGGCAACGACGAAGCGCGTGCGTCGGTGACTGCGGTGGGACCACTGCACCCACTCAACCCCACATATACCACCACACTCAAAGCACCAGATGCTATACTCAAGCCTGAAGGATTGCCACTGAACCATGAAAAAGATGTACTTAACATAAATGTATTAGACAGGAGAACTCAAGCTGCTTGAATTGTTATTCATCGTATTAGCATCAGACTGAATTAATTTGATTGAATGTATAAATACGTGAAGATGCTACCATCTTTACCTATAATTATTAATTAGATCCTCATTTTAGATTTTATTGTTGTGATTTTTAGTCATTATTTAGTATAAGATTACTAACGAATAAGAAACGTTTTGAAATAAATAATTTACAAAATAATTTGAACAATATTGATTTAACAGTTTCAAATACCCCAATAGTACAGTAAGTAATTAATTAATTAGTATTTATAGCTCATTATCACGGCATTGAATTGTAAAACCAGTGCTATTTTGCATCACTTAATTTAAATGTTCAAGGTTTCAGATGGGAATCCTATCTTAATTTAATATCTTTTCCTTGTTATAATTTTACTGTCTATGAGAAATGACTTGCTGGTCTTAGCTAACCTCCATTCAGATATTACAATTTCATCTACAATTTCAACCACGCGTATTTATATTGTGTAAATCGCTTAAAATTTTGAAAACTCCAAAATTCTTATGAAATTATAAACTACTTCCTAAGATAAGTACAAAGTAATAGATACAAAGAGAAAAGAATTGGTCTCTTTTGCAACATGAAAATTTATTTTAGCTACGTGGGAAATCCAAACAATCAAAGTGCCATAAGACAAAATATTTTTGTAGCAGGTACAGTAAACTATCCTAGCTGTGGCTACATCTAACAATTGCCTTACTGCTTATACAATTGAGAGAGTCCTAATTTGAGGGCCCCACTGCAATTTGAAGTCGATTGTTATAACTAAAAATTCTGTTTCTGCAATCAACTTTTCGCCGTTAGGGACTAAATCAAGGACTATTTGAGGGACGTTCAGTAATAAAAACTTTAGATATTTAGAGAAAGGCTATTATTAGCTACAAAGTATTTCGAAAAACAGTTAGACTATCGTTGACATGCAAAACATCCTCACACACCTTTCCCATTGTAAAAATAAGAAAACTGTAATCAGCATAAAGAATGTTGTCGAATAAATTAACCAAGTAAAGAAGGTATTCAAAATAAACTATAAAAAGGAAAGGACCAAGAATTGCGGTACGCCTATCTTTACCAAAGACCCCGAAGACGAGGCCTATGGATGAACTGATGACTGTGTTTTCGAAGAGTTCTCTATGATCGTAGTCAGAATCTTGAAGGGATTTAAAAGGAATAATGTTGTTTAAGACTAGGAAGGGTCGAAGATGGTTCCCGCGCTTTACAAATATGAGGGCTATTGGATTTGAATTTTTCGCTGGAATCGCTAGTGTAAAGTGTGGTCTTGGAATCTACAAAAGACAGTATCTTATATTTTTTTAAATATTTTTGTCGATTTATTGCATTGACTGGTTAATTATAGCACTTTTACTTATGTTCTACTAACCAGATCTTTGAAAATTTTGCCTAACGGTAATTTACGTCCTCCTTTATTTTATTTAAAATTGGATTTGTATTTTCACAGGGAAAACGCCTGTTGAGGATCCAAAACATGTTAGAAATCGGTATTTTAACAGTGTCTTAGCTAAACCTACATCAGACGGGGAAAGAGATGTATATAAATTATAACACAATCATTTAAAATAATTTAAAAGTTTAAAAATCAAAAAAACCATAGCGATAAA
Source organism: Mythimna loreyi (assembly GCA_029852875.1). Classification (NCBI taxonomy): domain Eukaryota; kingdom Metazoa; phylum Arthropoda; class Insecta; order Lepidoptera; family Noctuidae; genus Mythimna; species Mythimna loreyi. The sequence continues at coordinate 16,122,431 of CM056784.1, read as the reverse complement.
CTCGTTGATAAAATTATTAAGTGTCTACGTATATCACCGTGAAATACACCTGCAAATTAATTTACTACTTTTTATCAAATCAAGTTAATGGCCAGTCTCAGTATTTCAAAGAAATCGTCATAATTGGAAACTGAGTTGAACAGATTTTTTATGTATCAAAGTATAATCATGGCAACGTACATTTATAGTCATGGCTTGGTTTTTTTTTGTTGATATGGTATCGTGACTTTTAGCTAAACTAAACTTTTGGTCTTGCCATTAATATAAATTATAGTCAAGTAATATGTATTTAATATATATAAGCTTTGCTTTCTGTATTACATTAATATACTTAGACACAAAAATAAAAATAACTGTTTTTGCTCAGAATATAGTGGATATAATGACACATATGACATCATTGTTCAATAAATGTATAGCAAAATCAACACAAAAAAGCATGGCATTAGACATTTCAATTTTCATCCAGCCTAATGACGCGAAAAAAAAATGCGATCATTGATTTTGTTTCATAAGCAGATACGTATAATCCAGTCCAGACCACATCGCCCAGATAAAAAAAAAATTGCAGCATACTCAAAGTTCTTAAAAATTAATCACACTTTGAGCACGGGATGACAAATTATTATTAATTTCCATGAACGCAATATTATCATTTTAAACCATTACAATTACAACTTAATACCGGTGAGAATATTTATTCTTGTATCCCCGACAAAGAAAGGTTTTAAATCATTATCATAAGATATAGTGACTTTACCTACAGTATTCATAGCTATGACTTAGGAAAGCTGACTATGAGGATCATCAGCTGTTTTCTACTTGAGGAGATGTGTGCCAACAAGCTCTCACAGGTCTGATCGATCGGTTCAGTTATCGTCCTGATACTTCAATGATATTGGAAGAACTTGAATTAGAATGTTCGTAATGAGTGCCAGGAACTGATGGAAGGAATTGATGGAGTAAGTAAGTAAAGGGGAATACATTTAAGATTCTGTCTGATTCTAATCTAATTTAATTCTTCAAATCGATATTGACACTTTAAAAGGTAATCTAACTTGGTACACCTTGTGCTTGTAAGTGCAGTGCGTGAATGTGTAAATGAAAAATTGAATGGATTAAAGATATCCACCAGAGAATCAAGGCTTAAAGCCCAAAGAATCGCATAGGATACATGGCTTGCAGAACAGATGGTGACTTATAAAATGGCGACCGCACACCGGAAAACGCAGCGTTGGAAAGTCAAAGGAATCCGATGAAAGTGCGATCCCAATACGCACAGGACCGCTCGTTGTGATGACACTTGGGGGAGGTCTGTGTCTAACAGCAGACGTCTTTCAGCTGAAATTATCATGATGATAATTGCAATGAATGGAAATGACGGGGTAAATCTAAACGATTTGATTTGTTATTGTGTTGAATAATTTATAAGTCAATGACTAAAAAATAATTAAAAAAAAAATACGTGTGGACTGCCGCGGTAAAGCTATTGCATAGCATTCTGTATCAACTTATGCAATTCATATTCAAAACACTTTATACACAAATTTTACAAGTACAGCCGTTCACTGTTGTAGATAAATACTTATACACCTATATACTTTCTCACAAACAGCTGATTATGTATTCGTCCGATTTCGGAGCAGCTCGTCTCGATTCGGGCGAGTTCCATAAAGTCGTACAATACGTCTAGAGTTGGATTACGTTAAGTCTGCGCGTGGCTGGGGGCGTGCTTAATGTTGCCAGTTTAATTAATCTACTTTCCCTCATATAATAAAAAAATACAAAGCACAAGAAATACATTTTGAAATCAAATTTTATTGTGATGGTCATTCTAAAAATTACCTGTCAAGTAAGCAACACGGGCTCTAACTTTCGAAAATGGTACCAAAGGCTCGTTGTTATTTCGTTCTTCACAGGCATGTTTAACGTTCAAGACTATCTCTCTCCCAGCACTTTTAATAACTTTCGGCATAATTATGACGAATATATTCTTTTGAAACAATTAAAAACACAAGACGCGACACTTTCTCCAGACACCTGACATAAACGACCAATTTTGTCAAAAAATTAAAACAAATTTTAGCCGCACGCAGCCTTTTTTCTGTAATAGGTGTACCAGCTTCTGCCAGCGGCTTCGCCTGCGTGAAAGTCTGTTAACCGCCATAGGGGTGGAGTTTCGTAAAATCTGCTCATAGCGGACGTCTACACCCTGTAAGAAACCTACCTGCCGAATTTTAAGTTTCTAGTTGTTATATTTTCAGAGATATAGTAATTAATCAGTGAGTGGTATTTCGCTTTTATATATTAGTAGCTTCTTCGCTTCCGGTTCAGCTTAGCTTCGCTTCCGGTATCAGAAAAATGTGATAAATGAAGAACCCCTTGACCGATTTTGTACAAACTTCACATAAACCATCTACTAAATAGTCCGAACAAAGCTTAAGCATTTGGTTTGGATAGGTGGGCACGTTCTTGAGTTATAAAATTACAACGTATAGTTGCATTGATCTTTATATAATATATATTGATATAGATCCAAATCTATATAATTACTACTTTAATGAAAGTAAACAAATAGATTGAATTATAGGTTGTTTAATTAATTATTATAAAAAAGTCATGAGAACTTAGAAAATATGTACTTTATATAATATATAATAGCTTGTTATAATAGTCACTTCATTAAGATTAAAATACACAGTAGCAGTCCATTTTCAACAAACTCTTTAATAGCTCGTTATAATAATCACTTGTTAAGATTCAAATACATAGTAGCAGTCCATTTTCAATCAACTCTGCCAGGCACCACTCGGGTACGAATATTCAGGGAGATTTGTTGTTCTGGTCACCCGAAAAAAATATTTGACAAATGGTCCACTTTTGGAAAATCGTATTGTAGGCCCGATATTTTCTCATTCCTCTTAACAAGCTCTCATTCCTCTTAACGTTTGAATTTCAAGATAATATCTTTACCAGCACTTTTAACCATTTTCAGTATAATGATGACGATTATTTACTTTGGAAACGATTAAAAACACGGAAGACAAAACATTCTCTTGACACCTGACATAAATGTCAAGATGACGGCAAATGATTAGTTTCCTTTTTTCGCCGCGCGCAGACTTATCTAAATTCAACTCTAATCGCACGACACACAGCGCCGTGTCGAAGACTGCCGAACTGACACGACGTTAGACGATGCACGGCCTTCAAGTCACACCTCCGTGCCCGTCGGAGGGGGGAGCGTGAGGTTTTTTCGTTACGGAATTTCTGGATTTAGTCCCCGCGCTCAAGGCCTGCGATAGAAGCTATGCAATAGCTTAAAAACACAATACAATACCAGATGATCTATGCGCATCCAGCAAAGAACTAATTCTGTGTTTGCAGATAAATCTTGAATTAGTAGATAAGAACATAACTCAAAAATATCGTACGTCATCATCATCATCAATTCAGCCGAAAGACGTCCACTGCTGGACATAGGGCTCCCCCAAACGTCGCCACAACGACCGGTCCCGTGCGTCTCGCATCCATCGTATTCCAGCAACCTTGACCAGGTCGTCGGTCCACCTTGTGGAAGGCCTACCAACACTACGTCTTCCGGTACGCGGTCGCCACTCCAGAACCTTTCGGCCCCAGCGGCCACCTGTTCTGCATGCGATGTGCCCTGCCCATTGCCACTTAAGTTTGGCGATTCTTTTCGCTATGTCAGCAACCTTGGTTCTCTTGCGGATCTCTTCATTTCTGATTCGATCACGCAAGGAAACTCCGATCATAGCTCTTTCCATTGCCCAAAAATATCGTACGTAATCATTTTCAATTACTAACATCTGTCTACTGCAACCGAACATCAGTCAATGCAATCTGACTCAAAGTATCATACGCAAGGTAAAAACGAGACAACAATTACATCAGTGATTTAAATACCAAATTTTACATACAAAGCCGAGTTCAAGTGCGTTTAATTACACAAACGTTAATTATTTCGATAATGGACAAGGTTTATACTGTCCCTTTATAAGTAGACTCATACTCTCGATGAACCAGTTGTGACTTGGTGAGCTAGAAGCAAGTGTGGAGCTGAACACAAAAATGACTTCTGCAACCATGGAAAGCAAAGCTCCTGCTTCAAATACAGCCGACGCAACTAACTTAAAAAACCGCAATAATAATACGACTAATGTAGGATTAACACCGAAAATAATTGGAACAGATTATTCTTACAAGCATACTATCGTTTGGAAAAATGCTATCGGGTTCTTGATAATGCATATTTTTGCTCTCTGGGGAGTTCTCCTCGTGTTAACGGGACATTGTAAATGGCAGACTATTGTGTGGAGTAAGTTACGAATTACATAGTTAACATTATTGCTGTTGTATACAAATTCTTCGTTTCTAATATAACTTGTTTAATTTCAGTTTTCTCAGTCACAATCTTAGCCTCTGAATCAGTGACAATCGGAGCTCATCGATATTACACTCATAAATCTTTTAAAGCAAATGCTTTTCTGAGGGCTATGTTTGTGATTATCCAGACTATCGCAGGACAGGTAATGAAATTAATTTCAAATACTACCACCAAATTTCACATTACATTCTTTATTTTTCATTGTACACAAAAAAGAAAACTTAACTTGTACTTGACAACATCCAGGACTAATGAATGATCACGTCACGGTCTAAATAATTTAGCCAAATATTAATCTTTTATTTACAGAATTCGATGTTCATCTGGTGTCGCGATCACCGACTCCACCATCGCTACTCGGATACTGATGGCGATCCTCACAACTCTAAGCGTGGCTTCTTCTCTTGCCACATCGGCTGGCTGATGTATAAGAAGCATCCCTATGTTATCGAACTCGGAAGGAAAATAGACATGAGTGATTTGCAGGCCGACTGGATGGTCATGTTCCAAAAGAAGTAAAACATATATTATATAATACTTATAATCTTTTGGCTAGTCTTCGATTCATATAACATCTTCGTCATTTTATTTTCAGGTATTATTATCAACTATATTTTTTGTTGGCCTTTTTGATACCTGTGTGGGTACCAGTGCACTTCTTCGGAGAGCCAGTATTTCAAACCATCTTAACTTGTTATTTTGCTCGTTACGTGGTAAGTTTAAACGGTACATGGCTCGTCAATAGTGCTGCTCACTTATATGGGACTCGGCCTTATGACCAGTAAGTAGGCCTTCATTTTAACACTGTCAAATCTGAAACAATCATTATTTGAATTGGATGATTGCAAGTTATGTTTATATTTCAGAAACTTACAACCGGTAGAATCATGGTTCGTATCAATGATAAGTATGGGTGAGGGCTGGCACAACTACCATCACACATTTCCCTGGGACTACAAGGCAGCTGAACTGACCATGCATTTCAACCAGTCTGCGAGCATCATCCGCTTTTTCGAGAGGATGGGATGGGCTTCTGACTTGAAAACTGCTTCGCCTGAAGTGGTAAGGACAATTATTATAAGCGTTAATAAGCATTATAGAGGTAGTTACGATGAACACGTTATAATTGAATGATAATTTTCCTTTTTGAGGAATGGACAAAGTTGGACCTCACCTTCCACAGGCACTGCCTGGTTGATTCCAATTTCAAATTCGGCAGGACGATACGCCTTGATTTCACTATTGTGTAGATCACCCGTAGAAGTTTTGCCTCACTTGTACAGAGTAGCGCTATATTTTAGTAGAGAAGATCACTGGCGGCAACTACTCGCATCCAGCCCTGGTCGACGCAATGGACGAGAGAGCATAGGAATTAAACACCTTCTTCTGCTAAGCTACAACGCAAGTAAAAGAGGTGGTCGAAAACATGAGAGAGAAACAATCCTTACACCCTAACAGGAGAAAATACACTAGGCGTCAAGGGTGGTTGGCCCCACAGTCATAAGTGTAGGCTTTCGGACAAATATCATTGAGTTTTATAGTTTTAAATTCCATTGTAATGATACCAATTGATTAAATAGATTTGATCTTAAATATTTTTGTATTTTTACAGGTGGGAAATAGAATAATTAGGACAGGCGATGGAACTCATTTCAAGCTGGGCAACGATGAGGCGCGTGCGGCGGTGACTGCGGTGGGACCGGTGCACCCACTCAACCCCACCTACACCACCACGCTCAAGGCACCAGATGCTATACTCAAACCTGAAGGATTGCCACTGAACCATGAAAAAGATGTACTTAGCACAAATGTATTAGAGAGGCACACTCGAACTGCATGAAATGTTATTCTTCGTATTAGCATCAGACTGAATTATTTTGATTGAGTATGTAAATATGTGAAGATGCTACCGTCCTTACCTATTAATACTTCGGAGTTTGATCCGTGAGGAAGGAAATCTTTACCGAGTATGCATGTATGAGTCGTCATTTTACATTTTATTGTTGTGATTTTTAGACATTACTTAGTGTAAGATTACTAACGAATAAGAAACGTTTTGAAATAAACAAATTATTCAAACTTTGACAATACTTATTTAACAATAGTAAATAGCCCAATAGTAGGTACTTAATTATTATTTATAGGTCACTATCACGGCATTGAATTGTAAAACCAGAGCTGTTTTGGATCACTTAATTTAAATGTTCAAGACTTAGTTCAAGGTCTCAAAATGGATCTGTTGAAGGGATATCTCAATTTAGTGTCTTTTATCTTTTTATAATTTTTGCAGCTATAGTAGTTCATGCTCGTAAAATTGCAAATAGAAGTAGGTACCGCTGAAACTTCTGATGATAATGCTAAAAGAAAATATGTCTCCTGTGATCTAGGTGCATTTTCAAATACTTAAAATCATTTTATTTCACGCTAACTGCCTGATTCAACTTCACCTAAGTGTTTTTTTCCTTTCAATAACAAACACAACCACAAATAGCCAAATATATGCAAATGCTCTGAAGGGGATCTCTTCTTTTGGCATAACATTTTTTTTCCTAATATACTTTTTCGCATAACGATTTTGGTAAATATAATATGTTTTTCTATAATAATACTCTGCCATTTTTTTTTGGTATACAAAATATGTTGGCATAATTATCTCGAAGGCTAATTTGTTTCGTTTATTCCCGTCTGCTCAAGCTCAGAGGTGAAAGATGTATACACAAATTGTTTTGGCATAAATTTATATAAATATTGTTGGTTAAAAATTCAATATGTTATGTTAAAAAATTTAGTGATAGAACCCAATCGCTGCAAAACCGACTCCACGTGAGAGAGTGTAATATAAAATTGCGTAGGCGCGTAGTGGCAAGGCCGCCCCTGGGCCGGGGAGCAGGCGTCTGACATTAGCACTTAGCACGCATGGAGCCGCCGGAGGCTTGCAGCGCCGGAGCCGTAACAGAAACGATGCCTGTTGCATGCTCACTTGAATGCTGCATGCTTGCATGCTGCATATTACAAGGAACTGATGGAAGTAATTTAAGTAGTTAAGTAAAGTGAACATTTGCAAGGGATTCTAATCTAATTTAATTACATCCCATTACTGAAACCGAACATCAGTCAATAGAAAGTGACTAAACGTATCAATACGCGAGGTACAAACGAGACAAAATATTATCAGTGAGTTCAGTTACTTAAACGTTAATTATTTTATTAGTGAACAAGGTTTATACTATTCCATTAATAGGTAGTCTCAGATTCTTAACAAACTATTTGTGAGTTAGTGAGGTAAAAGCAAGGGTGTAACTAAACACAAAAATGACTTCTGCAAATATGGAAAACAAAGCTCCTCCTTCAAATCCAATTGACTTATGTAGCTCAGCTCCCCTAGCCAAGCCTAGCCAAGTCACGAACATTTCGTGTCGACTCTCTTTCTACTATCAATACGTCTCAATGTAGTTATCATTAAAAATCATAAACCTATTTGCAATTTTGAATGATGTGAACTTGACTACCAATTTTGTTGGGATGATGTCATTTCCATACATTTGATTCGTTTTCTACTAGCGTTAACAATTGTAGATTACAATCTTGGCTAAGGGGGTAGAAATCGAAAAAAATAATACAATTAAAATTGGATAAATTATTGTACCGAAAGTAATTGAGACTGATATTCTTAAATACATACCTACAAAGAAAAAACGCCATCGGGTTCTTGATATTGCATATTCTTAGATACTAATTGGAGAATCATTATTTTCATAACGGGACATTTTAATTGGCAGACTATCATATAAACTAGAGTAAGTTACTAATTGCATTATTATTATCTAATTGTCACTGTTTATTTTCATTATTTCTTACCACCCTATTTTGATTTAGTTATTTTAGTCACCTTCTCTATTTGTCTACATGTATATTCATAACTCTTTTAGTAATATACGTTTCATCATCTCCAATTCACCTAATCATGAATTTTAGTACTCTCAAAAGTAAAATCATTGAGCTGTTTCATTAAATCATTGAAATCGAAACCAGTAGAATCATGGTTCGAATCAATGACAAGTTTTTTGTGATCACTGATATAACTACCACCATGCATTCCCTTGGGCCTGCAAGGCAACGAAACTGATCATACATTTCAATCAGTCTCCCTAGCCAAGTCACGAACATTTCGTGTCGACTCTCTTTCTACTATCAATACGTCTCAATGTAGTTATCATTAAAAATCATAAACCTATTTGCAATTTTGAATGATGTGAACTTGACTACCAATTTTGTTGGGATGATGTCATTTCCATACATTTGATTCGTTTTCTACTAGCGTTAACAATTGTAGATTACAATCTTGGCTAAGGGGGTAGAAATCGAAAAAAATAATACAATTAAAATTGGATAAATTATTGTACCGAAAGTAATTGAGACTGATATTCTTAAATACATACCTACAAAGAAAAAACGCCATCGGGTTCTTGATATTGCATATTCTTAGATACTAATTGGAGAATCATTATTTTCATAACGGGACATTTTAATTGGCAGACTATCATATAAACTAGAGTAAGTTACTAATTGCATTATTATTATCTAATTGTCACTGTTTATTTTCATTATTTCTTACCACCCTATTTTGATTTAGTTATTTTAGTCACCTTCTCTATTTGTCTACATGTATATTCATAACTCTTTTAGTAATATACGTTTCATCATCTCCAATTCACCTAATCATGAATTTTAGTACTCTCAAAAGTAAAATCATTGAGCTGTTTCATTAAATCATTGAAATCGAAACCAGTAGAATCATGGTTCGAATCAATGACAAGTTTTTTGTGATCACTGATATAACTACCACCATGCATTCCCTTGGGCCTGCAAGGCAACGAAACTGATCATACATTTCAAACTTTCCTCGGTTTTTCAAAAGGTTCAGATCGGCTTCTCATTTGAAAAATGCTTCACCTGATGTGCTATAAGTAGCCATTAATCGGGTTTAGTAGAAGCATGTTAAATTATTTTACCTCTATTGAAAAGGGTTTATCTTGTCTAGTAAACGACTGCTTTATGATTGTTTGACACCATCTTATATCCAGGATTTGTGTATCGTGTAGTTGTTGATAGTGCCACTAACGTTTATGGTAACTTTGTGGTAATGATTGTTGTATGTTTAAAGATAGGGAATGGGATAATTAGGACAGGTGATGGAACTCATTACAAGCTGGGTAATGAGGAGTTGCATGCGGAGGTGACGGTACCGTAGTACCTACTCAACAATATCTACATCATTACACTCAAGGCACCAAACGCTAAACCCAAAGGATTGTAAATGAACCATGAAAAATATATCATTATCATGCAGAAAAAGTCGATGCGTGGATAAACCGATTCTTTTAAATTTTATGCCAATTAAATTTTGTACAATCAATTTATCATTATGTGTGATTTTTTTAGTTGTTAAATTTTTTACATTTTATATAATAAGTGAAGCATAACATTAAAAAAAAAAACAAAGTAAGTACTTAGACAAAGAAACAAATGTAGTTTTTAATTTAATTTATAAAATACTAGCTTTTGACAGCGGCTTCGCCCGCGTACATAAAATATAGCCTATGTCACTCAGGAGTAAAGCAGCTTTCTATTGTTGCTAAAATTATTCCAATCGGCCCAGTAGTTCCAGAGATTACCCCCTACAAACAAAAAAACATAAAAACAAACTTTACCTCTTTATTATATTAGTGTAGATAATATACTAGCTTTTGTCAGCGGCTTCGCCCGCGTACATAAAATATGGCCTATGTCACTCAGGAGTAAAGCAGCTTTCTATTGTTGCAAATTTTTTTCCAATCGGACCAGTAGTTCCAGAGATTACCTCCTACAAACAAAAAAATAAAAAAAACAAAAAAACAAACTTTACCTCTTTATTATATTAGTGTAGATAGTGTAGATAATACTAATGTATAGATTCTTTTTTCTTTCAACGACGACCATCAGGATGAATATATGTGAGTCTGGAATATTACGTAAATTGTGATCTGAAACCGGAATCCAAAATATAAAGCCTGTTTAACAAAACGAATGTAAACATTTCCTGAAGCGATCTTTACGATACCTACATTTATATTAATTAGTTCTTATTGGTTCATCGATTAATTCAGTAAAATTAAATAAAACTCCAATCGGAGTTGCTTTTTAAGTGCAATGCTCTGATTACAACTAAAATTAAATAAAGTTCGCTGACACAAAATATTAATGGAATTTCTGTTTAAATAAAGGTTATAGATCAATCCTTTTGTTCTTTTGACATATTTTTGGTATGCATATTCTTATAATTAAAAAATTATAAGAATATGCAAACAGTTAATTTATTTCCTGGTTAATGGCAATAAACTTAGTCCACTATAACATGAAACTTAAGTAGTTGGCCAAAAATAGCGGTTCTTTCACTTCTGATTTTTATCAAAGGGGTTCAAAACTTCTCTTCTGAACTCCTTTGAGGCGTCTTTGTAAACAAAATGTTCTTCTTGTTCTTCTCTGATAGATGGTTCTCTAATCCCTAAAAAATTTTGGGCCCAATAGATTGCCACGTTTATAGCGCGGTATCAATGGCGTTTTTTATGTTTTCTTAAGTATGTATAAAGTGTGATGTAGAAACAATTTGGATACTTTTAAGAGTAATCGTCTTAGGCACACTCGCACTAGGTTGTTGTAAACTAATGATTTGTTGAAAACCTCGATGCTCTGAGTGCAGATGTGGCCCTTTTTGTTGATGATGCAAATATCTAATGTTACTAATATTATAAATGCGAAAGTTACGATGTTTGGATGTTTGTTACTCAATCACGCCAAAACGGCTGGACGAATCTGGATGAAATTTGGCACAGGCATAGGATATACTCCGGAATAGGACATAGGCTACTTTTTATTCTGGAAACCCCAACCCCAACCCCAATACCACGCGGGCGAAGCCGCAGGCAAAAGCTAGTTTTAAATAATGATAAATATAATAACTTAATGATAAATATCTTAAAGTTGAATTATTTTCTAGTGATTGTTTAAAAAGCGATTTTATGCGCGTCCTTGAATTGTTGAAAAGTCATTAAACCGATTTGTAATTTAACGTTTCAGGTTTAATATTTCAGAATAATGGCCAGAAACTGTTATAATAATGATCACGACTAAAAGCGTCTTGTTACTTTAAACTTATTATATTAAAAAGACGCCAGAAATTATTGGAAACAATATATTCTAGCGACCCGCCTCTGCTCCGCACGGGTACTGATATTAAATATACTTTATATTTACTCCGTGTAAATATATTATGCATGTATTATACACATAAACCTTTCTCTTGAATCAATCTATTAAAAAAAAACCAAGTCCAAATCTGTTGCGTACTTTTAAAAATCTAAGCATACATAGGGACAGCGGTAAGCAACTTTGTTTTATACTTACTATGTAATGACGCTGTAATAACAATTAATTTAATTTATTTGAAGATGAGGTTAATTCCCGAAATAAACGATAAATAAATAAATTAAATTTTATTTTTGTAACCGAAATATATTAGCAATAAATATCAATACAATAAAATCGCTATAAATGTTAGAAACATAACTCTTGTAAAATAACTACGGGTTGCAAAAATATTATATAATCAGTCAGTACAAAAACATCCAGTGTTGGCGACGTTCCGTATAAAGTCCAGGTACTTGGTGACCCGGGTGTAGACCCCTGGGTAGCCGGGACGACCACAACCGATGCCCCAGGATACTACTCCTGAAAAAAAAGTGAATTTATTAAGTTTATTAAGCTTTGTGCACAAATATTTAAACTCGCTCGTCATTTCATTTTCACAATGGTGTAATCTATCTATCTACACTAACATAATAAAGAGGTAAAGTTTGTTTTTTTGTTTCTTTGTTTTTTTGTTTGTAGGAGGTAATCTCTGGAACTACTGGTCCGATTGGAAAAATTTAAGCAACAATAGAAAGTTGCTTTACTTCTGAGTGACATAGGCTATATTTTATGAACGCGGGCGAATCCGCTGACAAAAGCTAGTACATAATAAATTCGTAAGTATATTCTTTTCTATATGAACTTAATTGAATATGATTCAGTATTCGATTATTTGGTGAAACCACTATTCGGCGCAAGTCTAGTTTTTTATGTAATTATTGAGTACTAGGTGTTCCTGTGGTTTCACCCGCGACTTTAGTTATTACTCCGCTCGCGTGGGTAGTTGAGTAATGTTATGTAGCATATTTATAACATTTGTCCATAAATGAGTTATCGCACAATCATAAACGCACATACACACTTTTTTCTTTATTTTTTAGTTCGTCTATTATAAAACAAATTACTGATACTATAGTATCAAATTACTGATACTATAGTATAGTATAGTATAGTATTCTTAATTTGTATTTAAGAATTGTTTAAAATTTAGTTGAACAAGTAAATAATTATTGTTCTAGGTTTACTTATCTGCATAAAAATATAGTTTCTAAAGCAACAAAAGTTAATATTTTAAGCATTTTTTTGAAAATATATAAATTAAATAAAAAAATAATACAAAAATCAAAACTATCAAATTTTTTGCAACCTCTATTAGTTTTGCTTTTAATGCTGTATTTATATCTACGGAACAGAAGTCAAAATCAGTTAAACGGACTGCTAAAAATTGTTTATGTGTTGTAAAAACATACTGACCTAATTGCTCGTGTCGTTTGTCACTCCTTTCAGCTGAAAGAGGACCACCGCTGTCGCCCTGTAAGTCAAAATAAACTATCAGACCTCAAAGAAAATTGCTTAAAGAGCTAAAGTGTCTAGCATTAAGACATCTACGTTCCGACTTAAGCGTTTCACCTCGTTGTTTTCCACATCGCAAGACTGGAAGAATTTACTTGCTGTGGTCTTCCTATCCGATAATAATTTAAATGTCTTCAAGGCCTTTCAATAGCCTCTTAATAAACTAGTGCGGTTCAATAATTGTATCACTGCTTACCATTAGGTGGAATCGCAGTCTAACATTAGTTTATATCACGTAAAAATAGATATCAATAATCCAAAAAAATATGGAGAAAACAAAAATCAATACCCATGCTAGAGACATCTTAGCATACTTAAGGGGACATTCGAACTTCTGTAGCAGGCTGCGGATGCAGGCAAAATAATACTCTCCTTAAGCCCCAGTCGTGTTCGAAATGTTTTCACAGAAAATCCATACTTACTACATAGAAAACCAGTCGTGCAGCTGCAACCGGATTCGTGCAGCTGCATGTACGCCTGTATCAGCAACATGCAGCCGAAGTTCGCATAACAACTTTAAACTTCCGTAAAAAACCAACCTGACAAGTATCCTTGTTCCCTTTATCTGGGTATCCAGCGCAGAGCATCCCATCACCGATCATGTTCGGTGTATACTTAGCATTCTTGCAGGCTTCATTGCTCAAGATGGGCAGTTCCACCTCCTGGAGATAGCAAGAGTGGTTCTTACCCTCAGCTACCGTGCCCCAGCCAGCAGCTATTGCCTTGACTCCAGTGTATACCTTATCTATGAAATGAATTGATTTAGTACATTTTGATACATGAAAAACGATTTTCGCTACTATTTTAAATACACCTATTATCCACACTAATGCGGAAAACAGTAAATTATGTAGGTACTTAAAAGTGGTAGGGACAAGACCAGATTTTCGAGAGTTTAAGTGTATTGAAAATTATAAATGTGGGTTCTAAATACAACTTTAGATAGGTATGACGTGATATAGCTGTGATATTCCTAATTTCAGTGTTTTTTTTAGGTAGGCCTAGGTAGGCCTTTATCTGATGCCTCCCAAAATCATGTTTTTTTATGTAAGATTTGTTTTTTAAGATTGTTTGAATACGCCATGACCGCCAAAAGACGCTGCAGCAGATTACCTCGACCTTTATCAGCGATGCAACCAGACCAGTCGAGTAACATAATAATACTTAGATATATTACTACCATCATTCTTCGGCAAGCACACCGGCTTCACGGTGTCCGTTACCCGTACTGGCTTGTTCAGCTTCAATACCGCGATATCATCTCTAAAGTTGGCGAAAGAGAAGTTATGAGCCACCAGCTCGACGACGAAGCGGGTTACTGGCCGGTGCGTGGTGTTGCAGCGGTTGTGTTCACCCAGGGTGACCTTAATCATGAACCACATAAACCTGGAATATAAAAAGAAAACTGGTTAGTAAATATGCAAATGCTATACACATTATAAGAGGAGAAACTGGCTGACTAACATATCAACGCACAGGCTGCACAGCCAAAACTACTGGGACCATGACGTGTTTAGCACAAGGTTTACTTTCATAACGTAGGCAAGCAAAGAGAGAGACTCTTCCCCAATTTTCTTCCTAAGAGGTACTCAAAGCCTTCTGCCGCATCACTCCATCTTCTTGCGGTTTTTACCAATACAATGATAGAAGGTTTAAGTGTACAATATATGTGTAGTTTAAGTGTAATAATATATCATACCCTATATATATCCTATTATCATCATAGATCACAAACAGGCGTGCAAAGCTGGGGCTGGTCGCAAGAAACAAGGTAAATTTCAAATCATGTGATGAGAAGTTATTTTCTATGTTGTGTGTTAAAGTGAAGGAAATTGCACAAGATGCTGGTTTTCATATTTCTTCATGATTCGTTAGACTGGAACTAATTTGACATAGCTTTTCAATGTTTTCTAATTTAAATTCTTTAGCTCGTCCATATTCATGATACAGTAAGTAGACTACTCAATTTTTGAACTCTTTCGCATTCACAAGGAAAATGTGCTTACCTAAAGATGGTAGCTTAAAACTACAAAATTGTAACATTTAACTATAATTATAATTTATTTTTAAAAATATTTCTTATAAAAAAAAATTAAAAATATAAAAAATAGTGTCCCACCGGTATCTGGAATTGGGTCCAAGCTAGCGGCGGTCAGGGCTCCAGAGAAAGGAGCCTCCTAAACATACGAGCCGTGTCCAGAAGTACCGCTTTCTGAATCAAGCCCTTGATCCAATCGCCTAACACGGGCCTCCTAAGGTGTTAGTCAAGGATCTTGGCTATTAAGCCATTGGCCGACACGACTATCGGTACAATGATCGCCGAGTGCACATCCCACGTGTCGACAACCTTGAATTATAATTTAATAATTCTTCTCGTACGTACGTTTTAACGCAATGCGCGGCAGTGAGCACATATCTATCGTTGATGAGAGAGCCCCCGCAGTAGAACTTGTTGTGGTAGGACAGGCGAGCCACCCAGGGGAACTCGTTCACTGCTGTCTCCACACCACCAATTATTCGGGAAGCTTCGTTTCGTTCCCCACAGCCTGCAAGAGTAAATCGTAATAATCCCTGCTTACCATCAGGTTGGATCGCAGTCAAGCACTAGTTTAAATCAATTTTTAAAAAATGTGCGTTAGAAATATGCATATCAAATTTAAAATTTTCTTTACAAAAGTTGTAAATTTTTTGAGATTAGAGTTTATAGATAGTAGATATTTCTTATCAATGAATAAAAAATAATAATATAATGGGCAAATCTGGCCAGACTTGATACACTTGCCATAATTACCTGACAGATCATCATAAAATTTTGCATACACTTGATCAGGTATACTGAAGGACATAGAATAACTAATGTCTTTTAGTTGCAAAAATGACTCACAGATGAAACCACGATCAAGAATTGGTTATTGTATACTTTGTGGTTAAAAGTCTATTAGCTTCTAGCCAACTGACATAAATAAAATTTATTATATATGGCATACACTTTTTATTTTAAGTTGCACCTCAAAAAGCACCTCAAAAATTGGTATAGGAAAACTTAAAAAATAAATAATTAGGTAGTAGTCACTGTGGCTATTTAACTGTTTCAAAAAACTTGTGGAGTTTTTTGGACTCCTTGTGCAAAGAAAAAATATAAACTGTGACGATATATTAAATTAGTTTCAAATGATTACTTACGACAGTTACACTTCCGTCTGAAGTCTTCCCCCTCAGGTATTGCCTCCGTTGCAGGTTCAGTATCATTATCTGCTCTCACCTTGAATAATTTCACTTTTACTTTAACTGTTTCTACCGAAAAATTTTGTGTCCAGTAAAATATTTCATTATAAACTTGTAAATTTTAACGTACATCAGAACCGTAAACGCTATCAGGCTTTACAAGTTTTTTACCCTTAGTATAATGTTGACCTAGTACAACCAAAATCTTTGATTCAGACTTACCACAAACGTCGCGCACACACATATTATTATGACCACTGATATTAACTTCCACATTCTAAAGACCTCTATTTAATTCACGAAATATTTCGAATTTGTATTCTGCACAAATATTTGCAAAACCAGGCTAGACGTGCAGATCCCACAACGGGATGCTGTAGACAGGAATGGGGACATTGCACTCCATCGAACCAGCGCCATAAACTTGAACTTGTGCTATTCAATGTATACCTACCAAGGTAACAACCTATAGGTATCGGCGATTTCATATCAGGAAACTATTTCAAAGTTACATGTACCTGTACATTGCGCGTTCATATCAAGTGTCCTAACACAGAAGTCTCTGTAAAGAAGCAATGGATCTGAAAGATGACAATATTATCAAAAAGTCACTTATCGATACGTTAATACAATATTGTTAGGTATAAATTATTTCCCTATCAAGTATCGATAGCCAAGAATATGAAAAAACCGTTACTTGCGCACACGCACGTAGGTACTAAAAGATGAAGATGATGTCATGACGACATTACCACACCTCTGACAAAAAGAAACAAAAAAAATGTGACTCAATGAGGAACGGTTCTTCGCTATAACAACAAAGTAATAATTAAGTATTCAAAGAACCATTCTATTAGTAATAACCATAAAAGAATGTTTGATAAAGTAGACGATGTTAATTTACAACCGTAACGGTGTTGTCATAATTAATTATTAGAAGATGGAAACATGTCAATGAAACTGCTTAGTCTTAAAATGTAAAGTTTATTGCATTTCTCTGTCACAGTGACTGACAATAACCTATACCGAGGTTTGAGAAGAAGTTATTATATTGTATAGATGTATCCAAAATGACCTACACGATTTCTTGCAAAATTTAGTGTCATTCTTTTTTCAAAATACAAAAGTCTTTTGTAAGATATGAATAAGATTTTTCATTACTCATACTCTGAAAGTAGGTGTAAAGTTGCCTGCGGACAGGGTTGGAAGAAGTACTTTTACTCCCTAGGGAGTTTTACTTTACAACTGACAGTTGTTTTTTTAATATTTAGACAGCAAATATTAAAAAAAAAACTAGTTCAATTTTGACATTTCTATTGCACCGTGACCCGAAACTTTATACCGAATTAAAATGACATAGAAATAGAAATAATTTAAGAATACTTTTTTTTATGACTTTATTTTAATTTACTTTCAATTATTTCATTAAAACTAATATATATTTGAGAAAAATGTTGACCTGACCCATTTTTACAATGACAAAATGAAAACTATTGACTGAAAAGCCAGGGAGCCGAACACTGAAAAAAAGAATTGGCGGGTAAATGATAGACTCTCTATAATCTGTGGCCGATTTGATCTTCCTTTTTTTTTCGAGATGTATAGTTATGTTTACATTTTGCTAAATCTCTGTTACAAGAA
This sequence comes from Mythimna loreyi, assembly GCA_029852875.1. Classification (NCBI taxonomy): domain Eukaryota; kingdom Metazoa; phylum Arthropoda; class Insecta; order Lepidoptera; family Noctuidae; genus Mythimna; species Mythimna loreyi. Next base: position 16,104,358 of record CM056784.1, on the reverse strand, counting down.
ATTTTTATTAACACGATAACTTCATCAGCTTCAGTTATAAATTTAACGCAAGATTCTGAAGAGGAGAAAACCGCTTACCGCCTAAATCAAAAGAAATATACCTACCTAAAAACATACGAAGACCTTTGACGACGACTCAGGTTTTTATTATTTTTATTTTCCTCGTATTCGTAATGAAAAGCACAGTGTATACCTCGGGTTCAAGAGTTATTTAGTCCCTCGAACTATTAGCGACCTCGCTCTCGCTCGGTCGCCAAGAAATTTCTCGGGACTAAATAACTTTCTTTCATCCCTCGTATAACAATGTACTATTTTTGTGTAATCGCTAAATGTGTTCCTGTTTGATGCTTCGAAACACACTTTATTTTTTATAACCTTTTTATGTAATCTTGTGACACGCCTATACAAAATAAGATATCTCAGATGGTAAAATTGTAAAGCACTTTAGATTTTGTGCTCTACCACGATTTTGATCTGTGCTTCGAAACTAAAATTCGCATAATTTTCAAAATATTAGTTCAAAATCGGGATTCTAGTTTTTATCATAAAACAAGAGTTTTGATGAGCTAATAATAATTTTAGTATTTGCAGTAGCATCCTTCTTGAGTATTGTCTTTGATCCAACCTAAGTACTTCGTAACCCTTGTGTAGACTCCTGGATAGCCCTTCCTTGCGCATCCATAACCCCATGACACTACCCCTGAAAAATATATACAATATAATTTATAGATTCGTAAATTTAAAATTTAAATTTTCAAACCACACTTTCTTTTGTCTACAAGGAGAAAAGATTTGCATATTTGTTCGTAAAAAACTCAAGTTCTACTTGACCGATTTTAAAAATTCTTTCACCAACAGAACGCTACTTTATCACTGAGGAAAATAGACTACATATATATATTCTACTTTTGAAGTGAAGCCACTGATAGAAGCTAATATATAAATATAGTCATATAAATTAAGTTATTAACTTACCTATTAAGTCATACATGTGCTCTTCATTTTCTGCTATCAGAGGACCTCCACTATCACCCTGGAAAAATGACAAATACGTTCAGTTAGATATAGTATAGTTATCCTATACTATATCTAACTATAGTATAATATACTATATCGGGTTACTATATATATACTAAAGTATGGTATATCGGGCTGCTGTCCTCAACTCCACGTCTAAAGCGCGTATTTTGCGTATGGGTGGGGTTCAGCTAGATATTTAAGTAAGTTAGTATATTATAGTCATGCGGTTGTATTACAGAAACAATAGAATTGAAAACAGTTTCTTTTAACAAAGCGAAGTCAAGTTGCAGAATTTACTAAAAATATGCATGAAAAGGTCTGTCAAAAAGCCTATAGAGTATGGCAAATTGCTAAATGAAACTACAACAGTGTGAGACGAATCTATAACAACAGACAACGAAGATATGACGTACATACATAGGTACTTAGAAAAAAGAGTTCGTCAAACTTAAAGGTACTATTTCAAACTCACCGTACAAGCGTCCTTATGCGCTGTCTCAGGGAATCCTGCGCACATCATGACATCCTTGATCTTAGAGGCGTTGTAGTTGGTGCTGCGACAAGCCTCGTTGCTCAACACCGGCAGCTCTGCCTCCAAGACAGTGCAGGACCACTTGCCGGTTTCGTTCATCGCTCCCCATCCGGCCACTATAGCTGTTCTTCCCGTGTAGGCGCTATCTGCAAGTCAGAAGTAAAATACAGATACAAATATGTTTATTGGTCCAAAAGGTAATTACATAGGATTTAACAGATATCTGGACTCCACACTAGAATTCCCTGTGTCGTGGAGGCCAGTCTCTTCCCTCTTATCAAACAAAATAAAGTAAAATTACAACAGAAAATATTGCAATAATATTTTTAAACAAAAGACATTTAAAAAGTTAAAATAAAAATAATTAATTAACACAAGGCTTGGTTTTGTGTATATATTATATAAATAAAAATAAGGAGTGTAAAAAAACTGTTCAAGAAAGATCTTAATTATAATAAAGGGTAAGAGCCTCCTATGCTTAGCTTGAAAACCTATAGAATTGAACAGATACAGCTAAGATCGAGGGTCCATAGAGTTGAAGAATGGAAGGCAGTGGGACACACCAGGCTTGTAATACACAATAATAATGAAATGCCTTCTAGAAAAAAAGAACAGGTATCCCTTCCCAAATAAAGAATTTAATAGTTATACTCACGCGTTCGACTACTGTGTAACGTAGGCGTTTTAGCATCAAAATTGGATTAAAGATCGCAATCGAAATAAAAACCATTTTTTTTTTAATAATATAATGCCAAACTTGACCATAACCATCAACATTTTATAAAAGAGAATAATTTATTTATGCCCTTACTCGTCTTTCAATTATTACACGTCATAAAACTGGGCGACGCAATGACGCAAAATCTTAAAAGCCTTAAAAACTAAGTTGTAAAAAAAGAATAAAATTCCATCAAATTCAGTGTGCCTTAAAAATGTACCGTACAATATTAAGCCATAAAAGTACTGATTTTGTACCTTCAAAATATTTGCAATAAAACAAGGCTCGTGAAATACACCGGTTTCTTCAGATTTATTGGAATCGGATAAAAACTTGAAACCCGTAGTGATCATTATCTTCGTTTTTTCGCACGAATCACGTCCCTTGCGATTAGGCGGTATTTATTTTGTAATACTTAATGCAGGTAAGGAAACTTAATGGATGCAAATAATTTGCGTTCTTCATGTTTGGGTACGAACCTTAAAACAGTAGCATCCATGCGATCGGTTTACGGCTAAAGTTTGATCAACTATTTAAAGGAACGGTACTAAATATTAATAATATTAATATTTAGTACCGTTCCTTTTTTTGTACAAACGTCATCCAGCCATTATTGAGGCTCTTATTATATTATATTACTAGTTATATTATATTACTAGCGACTCACCCCAGCTTCGCACGGATGCAATGCTGGTACAACGATTATGCAACGGATGCAATGATTACGCATGTATTATAAATATAAACCTTCCTCTTGAATCATCTATTAAAAAAAAACTGCATCTAAATCTGTTGCGTAGTTTTAAAGATCTAAGCATACATAGGGACAGACAGCGAGAAGCGACTTTGTTTTATACTATTTCAATCAATATGAAAAACAATGTTCGAAATCAACATTGGGAAAAGATAAAGAGCTTAGGTACATTAATGATTAGTGTCTAGGGTTTTATTCATCTACCTTTTCACCATTTATGTTCTTTTAAAAAAAGAAAGAAAAAATAAATATTTTTTTCTTTCTTATTTATGTTCTTACCATCATTCTTCGGTAAACAGACAGGTCTGACGGCATGGTTGTATTCCACAGGTTTATTGAGCTTCAGTAATGCGATGTCGTTGCTAAGATCGTCCAATGAGAAGCTTTGAGCGATGATCTTCACCACACGGCGAGTCTCCGCCACTGTGCTCGGACACCGATTGTGTTCTCCAAATTTTACTCGGTATAAGAACCACATGAATCTGAAAGGGAAAAGGTAGTTGATATAGCAAAGGATGTCACAATTCGAAGTAAAGAAAGTGAAAGAGCCCAAAAAATAAGTATCTAAGACTTAGTTTGTTATATGTACTTATTTGTTTTTATTTTTGTATACATACACACACCAAAAAAAGTTTGAAATTACTTTGATAATACGAAATCGTTTTTGTTACGTAAGAATAAAACATATTTTCGTTTTTTTCTGAGATTCGTCATTTTAAAATTTAAAAAATATATACATTTCGATTTTTCGATTTGATTTAACCAATAGTTAACTGCTTTTTTTAATGTATCAATTTGTTTTAAAATTGCAAATAAATTATGTCTAGAGAAAAAAATTAAGGCTATTATTTCATTCGAGCAAAGAATCAACACAAGTGAAAAAATTATCATATCTTTGGGTATGAATTCATCTATTTGTCTTGTTAAGTTCAACTTAATAAACTACAAAACAATATTAATTTATAGATCAACCAGTCAACAAAATTATTTTACGCGAAACTGAATACTTAAAATAAACGGATTTCTACAACTAGTGTACATACTGCCCTCTAGCCAAGTTTCGATCGCTACGATAAAGTCGAACGCTTGGAATTGACCACATCTTCAATTCCTTTGGTCTGACCACGTGAAAGAGCGTTGAGATGACGTCGGAACATAGGGATTGGGGGCGTGGCCAACTTAAAGGGAAATGATTGTAACTTGACAGAAGACAAATAGTTGCCAGGCAATAGATATACATTATTGTATATATTTTATTTTTAACATTTATTTGCCATGACCGGCACCTGACAAGGCATGACCCATTGATTTTGAAAGCGATAGTCAAAACTTTCAGCAATTGCAGTCAGAATCCTGTTGTTGTTACTCCGTATATGGACCAACAGGGAAGCTGCTTTTTTGCGCATGATGTATAGATTTGCATAAAAGATTATTAAAGTCTTACCCTTTGACACAATGAGCAGCTGTGATGACGAATTTGTCATTAATGAGCGAGGAAGCACATCCGAAGGACTTCTCGTATATCAAGCGCCCCAGCCAGGGAAACGCGTTCACGTCGGACTCGCCTCCGCCAACCACCCGCCCCTCCTCGTTGCGTTCACCACATCCTGACATAATAAAGTTATCGTTATTAATTTTAACTTCATAGGGTTTTTTTTATGGTGGGTAAACGACCACTTACTGATTAAACGACCCACACCATTCCTTCTTAGCCTTCATAACGGGCTCGGACCTTCCTTCCAGAAACCGGACAGGTGCGCGAGTAGGCTTCGGCCCTGCAGTTGGGCGGCGAGCTACCCATTGATCGTCGCAAGCCAGAGCCTACGGTGGCCGGAAATCGGGATCGAAAACCCGTCGGCGTCTGGAGCGTGCACGCTGTTGCCTTATGCTGTCGGCCTCCTCCTTTGCTAGCATTACTGCTTCGCAAAAGGAGGCGATATTCTGCCTCTCCTCTTCGCACCGGACCATGGCCTCTACTAAGGTTCTGCGCGATAGATTGCCACCGCCGATTATGCCCACGAGGACACGGCGATGCACTTCCTAAGCGGGGCACAGTTCTACCGCATCCTCCACCGTTTTACTTAATACTTTAAGTTGTAAAATCTAAACGAAGTGTCCCAAAATTTACCAGTATACTGCTTGTATGTCCGTTAAGAGTTACTGCTGCCCTGACACGCAAGGACCAACTAAGAAAACAGGTGAGTTTCAGTTAGCGATTTTTTTACACTCCCTGCCACTCTACCCAAAACAAAAAAAGTAGTTTGATGACTAACCCAACCACAAAAGAAAAAAAAAATGGTACCAACATTTTCAAGCTCGCTTATCGGGTTCTCTATTATCAATTCCTTTTTTTACATGGGAAATCATCAAATTAACACTCTTGCTCTGAATGGAGTGGAAAAGAATACCACACTAACTAAAATCTACTACTCTACAATAGTAGAGGAATCGCAAAAGGGTATCTGAAGGTATTCCTATTGCGGTATTAAAAAGGTATTCTTTTTTAAAGTGTCCCGATTGTTCGTAGAAGTTACCGTGGAGGACCATTGGGTCCTAAATAACCTTGCCAATCATACTGACATCTCTTTGAGGTGTACGTGAAATTGGTCCTTATCAGACAGTCGGACGACGATACAGCGAACTACTCAACCCATGATTTCCATGCTTATATAAATGCTGAGATGAAGATAAAAACTGTTTTGGCTGTGACAGGTGATTAAGTGACTAACCGATGATGAAGATATTGAAATTTTGCAGGCGTGTTCCAAGAATCGGTTAATCAACGTACGTTGAACCTGCGGTAAAGGTTTACTCTCCGTTTACGAGTACCTAAATAAATATACACCTATCAGTCTCAAGCACTCTCTTGAGACGTAATTTTTTATTCTTGTGTTAAAGAGATACAGTATTTACTTATATTTTTAACATCAATAAGATGTAAATGGTACTTGTAGCTCGAAAAGTTGCAAAAGTATTTTTTTTGTAAATTTAAATACGAAATCACAACAAAGTACATCCTAAATTTTTAAGCTAATACTTAAACGGTTTTTTTCCTTGTAAAGATTTAAAAGATTAACTTGTGTAAGTTAAGTTAATCTATCGACGGTGCACACTGTTCCCGCGCGCTTCAAGGAGTTGTCAGCAAACCATAGGGAACCTGTAGAAGGGTCGAAGTCAACTGTGACCAAGGGTTCGTGTCTGAAAGGAAGGCCATGACCCTGGCATATATGGCAACGTAAGAACGGGGTAGGTAGTTTAGTCAGTAAGAACCTGATAGTGGAATTCGTCATTGGATGTTTTTTACCTACTATAAAAAAAATACTTACATTGAGTGACTGTCACACCTACTCAATTTCAGAACTGAAATCGAAATTACAACAAAATACCTACTGTCAACACCGAAATTGGATGACTAAGTTATCGACCTACACAAAAAATTCAAAATATTTAATAACTACTTTATTGGTTGGAAATAATTCAGTCCCTTTGGTGGAGCTGGAGATAGTGTCAGACTTTACTGACTATAAAAACCCACTCCTATCCAAATCTTCCTTTCAGAAGGAGACCTTTGGCCCTAATAGACTTCGACCCTGCTGAGTCCATATAGTTTGCTGATATTTCCTTGAAGCTTGCATGGAATAATAAGTGCCGTCAACGACTTAGCTAGGTTCGGACGGTATGCTACCAATTGCTTGCCGTCCGCAAGCCCGCCCCTACGCGGTGGAAATCGGGATTGGAACCCTGCGGCATCTGGGGCGTGAGCGCCGTTGCCTTATGCGGTCGGCCTCCTCCTTTGCCAGCATTACCGCTTCGCAGAAGGAGGCGACCGCCTGCCACTCCTCCTCGCTCCAGACCATGGCCTGTACCAAGGTAGACGCAAGATATCGCCGCATCCGATCGCACCCACGAGAACACGGCAATACTCTTTCCAAGCGGGGCATACGTAACGATCGGTCGTTGACGTCTCTCATCCATAGTATTCTCGCATCCCTCACCAGGTCATAGGTCCACCTCGTTGAAGACCTAAGGGTTTATGCACATCTTGTTTTTAAACGCGGCGTTGACGCGCGTTTGTAGTGGTTGCTGTGACAGAATGTAGACCTTCTATAGGATAAAACCGTGGTGTTCACAGGTCTCTTGTGGGATCTTAGGTTCACCAATTGTAATTAATTCTGTTGTGATAAAATAAACTTTGCTGAATACTATGTAAGTAGTTACCCACTTACCGCAATCTTCACACGGCAGAAGCTCCTTTTTAGCATAGCGTCCTGGTCCACGCAAAGTTTCCTCGGAAATTCTGAAGTCATCCTTTGAACATAAAAAATAGACATTTCATTTACATAAGTAATTTATATTTTCATTTTGTGGACAAAACTAATTTACATTTACGTGTTTACTAAAGTAATTTACAATGTATATGTAAAAGTAATATGTACATTTACCATTTGTTTACAAAAATAATTTACAAAGTTAACGTTTTATTGTTGCATTTTCTGTGGGCTTAAAAAGCAAAATATTGTGCCACTGGATCGTAAGGCGACATTGCGGCAGGACAATTTCTAGAGGAACTGGCCCGAAATAGTTACTAACGTTTTCTATAAAAAAGTAGTATACAAAATTTACGTTTTATTTACAAAAGTCATTTACAAAATTTAGGTTATATTTACGAAAGTAATTTACAAAATTTTCGTCATATTTACAAAATTTACATAAACAACAGGAAATTAATAACATGAAATGTAACTGACAAAATGTTGTGTTTCTAATATTTAAATGGGTGGCGCAGTGGTTGACCGATTGGCTGTTGCATTGCCTGTCGCGGTTTCGATTTCCGCACGCGACAAATATTTTGTAGGACCCGCCCGGCCCGTGAGTCTTGTATATGTGAGATTACATATTTGTTAACGCACCCACAATACAGGAGCCATTCCTAGTTTGGATCAACGTTTTCTTAAAAGAAATATAATAACCGTCATGTTTATTTATTTATTTAATACTTCATGCACAAATGTACAGAGGCGGACTTAATGCCTTAGGCATTTTCTACCAGTCAACCTTAACCATGGTGGTTTATTCAATATAAACCTAAAAAAATGTAGGTAATGATATTCGAAAATGACACTAGACTACACATGTTACTTGCCCAATAAAAACAAAACAAATAAATCGTAAACCAATAAATTACAAACATTTATAATACTAAAATAAAAATACAAAATGACTCATTTATTACAACTTAGCATGCGTAAGCGCGCATGACAGCAAGTAGTACATTATGTAAATAAGACATTCAAACATGACAGCACCTATTTACAAAAAAAAGACGATCAATATGACAGCGTGGGGGGTAAGACCGTTCGGAATTAAAAAAAAGATAAATGTACTGTTATTCAACCTACCTTATCTAGACTGAGCGGAGAGCTGCTGGTCAACGCACATAGGAAACACAAAATGTAACACCACAACATTTCTATACTTATTTAAATTAATTAAAATTAAACCACACACAACTTTACTGGATTCCAAAACTTAAATATTAAACTCTCTTTAGAAAGTAAGGTGTTTGAGGTTCAATGTTTTTGATACACTAAGTCATGTCTTCGATCTCAACGCACTTTATGGGTACGGAGACATTAAAATGTTGCACCGACTCATCCGAAATCAAAACAACTATTCAAACTTATAAACTCGTGGCAATGTTTTGAACAGTTGTCCGTTACTCCCCGCCAGTCATGGTGGAGTAGCGAGTCTTCCGTAAAATTATTATAATACATTAGACTTTCTGCTCAATATTCTAATGGTCAGATGCGTCATTTTAGCGTTCCGAGGGCTGTGCGAATGAGCGCTTTATTTGGCAATGACCTCTACGGTCATTCACACCGCGGACCGGCTGACGTTGAACCACTGATCATTTTGAACCTTATTAACTGCACGACAAGGGCTTAATTACCTGCATAATTTTTGAATGCAATTATGTCGCAATACATTCCAATCAATATTCGGTCCATTCCCATCGAATTGATATTATTGCATACGATTATGTGAACCTTAAAAGATTGCCGAAACTTAACTACACCGACGAAATTAAATGACCCTGGAATAAATTACGTTGCCTAATTATTTGTTTAAAAGAAAATGTTACAAGCTGCTGTGTCGTTGACACAGCAGGCAGTATAAGGTCTTGAATCTTACACCATCACTGATAAGACGATTTTATGTGCAGTTCAAAGAGTTCAGAGCAAAACGCGTTCAACATAAAGTAGAAAGAAATGTGATAAATTAACACAATCTTGATTAAAATAACAACATTTATAATGAATATTACCTAAATAAGATTGAGTGAAACCAAAAACAAGAAAATCGTCCTTTCTAGATCACAATAAACTTTTCCTCTTAAAAAAAACGTCAAAGCCCTTCAAAAAAATAGTCTTGATAATTTTTCACCACTCAAAGTTGCCTATTATTTTCATTAAAGTAACACTTTAGCCATTTTTATAATAGGCGTCGTGATTTTTAATGTGTGACCTCCTCAGACGAAATTTTTGTCAAACTACTACTTTACAGACGACTCTGCAAACATCAGTTTTTAAAGCAAATATGAAGAGAGTCGAATAACAGTAGTTTTATATTGGTTTAGCTACGCTAGGATAACGCGGCGTCCTCCTGACCCAGTGAAGTCCGGTCCTGACCTTATAAATAGACAAGAGTGAAAGTGTTGGACGGACTTCCCCACTAGACGAACTTAAATATTTGGGAATACCTTCAGCGTGCAAACAGCTTATAGGAGTTATTGCTAAAGCGCTATGGGTACATTTAGATTTTGAAGATTAGATTCTGAAACGAAAAGAGTCTATGGCAAGATTTCATTTTAGTGGGGGGACAGCATGTAGGTAAGAGTTTTCTAAAATGTAAAAATACAAATAGTATATGCGCCTTGTCTTTCTGATTACCAATAGTTCTTAATCTTACAATTAACTAATGAGGTTTGTCGCAGCCGGCGTTTTTTTTTTTTACAAATTTGTGACTCGCCCATTTTCTTATACCACGCTCAAATTGACAGATCATTGAAGTACACCTAAGGTTGCTCAAGATACTTAAACCACTTTCGGTATAAAAGGGAAGACTTGATTGATAATAGAATGTTTAAATTACGATTAGGAAGTGTACATTGTTGATTAAAATATTAAGATAAATACATTAGCAATTAAAACTTTATGTAATACTAACTAGCTTTTGTCAGCGGCTTCGCCGGCGTACATAAAATATAGCCTATATCACTCAGGAGTAAAGCAGCTTTCTATTGTTGCTGAAATTATTCCAATCGGACCAGTAGTTCCAGAGATTACCTCCTACAAACAAAAAAACAAACTTTACCTCTTTATTATATTAGTGTAGATACTATATTATGTATAAAGTAGGTACACTTTTCTGCATGTAGTCAACTTGCCTTGTCCGTTCGAATTTTTCCGATAATAATCGAAAAGAAAAGCCCCAATATTAAGTTCCTATCTGGTAGTGGTGTATTATCGGGTGCAAGGTTTCTCTCCGTATGATTTTCTGACGAGCTCGAGTAATACGCAAAATCTCTATCTAGGCTCCACTCCTATTAAAAATATGAGTCTTTGCAGGATTCTACGTTTTATTACAGCTAGAATCTTGTCTAGTTTTTAGCAATCAGGAAATGCACTATCCTCACAAAATTCTCTTCAAGTCAAAAGTGACTCAGTCTGTTCTAGAGAATTGTTCGACCACATCATTTCATACCAAGAAGTGAAATGCCGCATAATAGTAGATTATGTGACCAGGGTTTTTTTTTTATGGTAGGTAAAAATCATCCAATGACGAGTTCCGCCTTGAGGCGCGCGGGAACAGTGCGCGCCGTCGACGACTGGGCTTGGTCCGGACGATTACCAGACGACCGGACGACGAGCTACCCAATGCTCACCGTCCGTAAGCCCGCGCCTACGGTGGCCGGAAGTCAGGATCGGAATCCCGGCGGCGTCTCGGGCGCAAACGCCGTTGCCTTATGCGGTCCGCCTCCTCCTTTGCTAGCATTACTGCTTCGCAGAAGGAGGCGACCGCCTGCCACTCCTCCTCTCTCCGAACCATGGCTTCTACCAAGGCCCGGCGCGAGAGATCGCCGCCACCGATCGCTCCCACGAGGACACGGCGATGCTCTGCCCAAGCGGGGCACACCTCAACCGACCAGGGGTTAAAGCAGTGTCTTTAGATCGCGGGCTGCATGTTGAATCCCAACGAAACGAAGGCTGCTAGGTTTGAATCCCGAACGACAGTGATGGATTTATACAATTAACTCAACTAAACCGATTTTTCATGATTCTGAAATCCTATTTGAAGGATAGAAAGTTTCTTGTAAAGTATGGAGAAGACTATTCGAACCTTTATAAAATTAATGCCTCAGTGCCCCAAGGATCAGTACTTGGCCCAGTGCTATATTCCATATATACGGCTGACCTACCAGAAACGGATGGTGTTGTAACTGCCACTTACGCAGATGACACAGCATGCCTTGCCAGTGACAAAGATCCTAACAACGCTTCAACAAAGCTCCAAGCACAGCTTTCTAAAATAGAAAATTGGATACAAAAGTGGAGAATAAAACCTAGTGTAACCAAATCAACACAAGTGACATTTACACTACGAAGAGGCGATTGTCCACCTGTCTTTTTGGAAAATAAGGCGTTAACAAGCCAGAATAGTGTGAAATATCTGGGCCTACACTTAGATAGAAGTCTAACTTGGGGAAAGCACATTAAAGCCAAAAGAAAAGAGGCCAACATTCAATTCCAATCACTGAGCTGGCTGATTGGGCGTCAGTCTAACCTGTCTCTTAGCAATAAACTATTGGTTTACAAAGCTGTGATAAAACCCATCTGGACCTACGGATTAGAACTGTGGGGATCTGCGAGCAATTCCAATATAGAAATACTCCAGAGATTTCAAAACATCGCCTTGAGAACTATCTCAAATGCACACTGGTACGTCAGGAATACAGAGATACATGAATACCTTGAGATGACTACAGTCAAGGAGGAAGTCAGCAATACCAGTAAAAAGTACAAAGAAAGACTGAGCAAACACGCCAACAACCTGGCAAAGAACTTATTAAACCAACAAGGAAATGTTAAACGCCTAAAAAGATGGCACATACTGGATCTGGACCAAAGAGCATAAACCAAATTAACCAATATGGTGTCATTTAATGGAATGTCGCCTACAAACTTAAGACCATGGAACACATCTGATTATGGCTCGGGAGCCGATCGCAGATTAAAGAGGAACATAAAAAAAAAAAAAAACTAAACCGAACTCCCGAGCATTGTGAGGGAGTTAATCATGTAAATCCAAAATATTTTGTGACGTTGCAAATTCAATCTCATTATTCCCTAGCTAGGAAATGTCTAAATACTATTCAAAATCCCTACGGACAGAATTACTTGCATTATGAACTCCTAAGGCAGGTCATTCTGTCTTCAGGTGCAGGGAAACTACCATCTGGTTGTATAACATTTGTAATTAAAGGGCATTATCTAGCAGCCAATGTAAAAAAATACAAAATAATAACAGTTGAAAAATTATTAAAAATAAAATCCGGCCAAGAGCATGTCGGGCTCCGCTCAGTGTAGGGTTCCGTAGTTTCCCGTCCTATCCTGTTTAAATTGAACTGGGTTTTGTTACATTGTGAGAAATTTGTGACGTATGGGAAACTACGGAACTGAACTTGGCCCGACACGCTCTTGTAAGTAAGTAAGTTATAACTATGCGTCACTTAAACATTATGGGGTCGTTCATCGCCTAAATTATAAGCAACTCCTAATGCTGAGATGAGATGTCTCTTAAACGTTAGTGGAAACTAAACTCGCGATAAGTGTCCCTTTTTTATGGTGGGAAAAATCATACAATGACTAATCCCGGAGAGGGAAACAGTGTCAGACTCTTACTTACTAAACGACTCACCCCATACCTTCTTAGCCTTCATAGAAGGTCCGACCCCAGTCCTTCCTTTCAGAAACCGGACCGGTGCCCCAGTAGGCTTTTTTCTCGGCCGAGTTGTCAATAAATGTAGAGGCCTCAGGCCTCTACAACTCCTTGAGGCGCGAGGTAAGCGCGCCGTCGACGACTTGGGCTTGGTCCAGACTGTTACTAGATGACCGGACAACGAGCTACCCATTGCTCGCCGTCTCCAAACCCACACCTCGGCGGCGTCTGGGGCGAGAGCGCCGAGTCCCCCTTATATTGGCTTAAGAGATACTTAAATTTTAGGGGGCTGTGGGTGAAAACAGGCATAAGTTAAATTATTATCTCTAAATCCATTAATAAATCATAATCTATGAGTTTATGACTTTTCATGTCTCTACTTGCTATAACTATATTCATATTATTATATTTTTTCCATTCATTAAAAATTAAAGAGTATTTTAAAATGCTTCAGCTTAGTGGTCTTAAACTTAAGATAACACCTTGAATTTTGGTTAGGTTTGGTTTTCATTCATATTGGGCAGTAATCCCAATTACTTATCTAAAAAATCTGAAAACTGTGTACCTATACACAGTTTTCAGATTTTTGCTATGAGTAAAAAGTACCAAGCCCAAGTCTTGGACAATGCGTAATATTCCACTCGCTCCTCAAAGAAATGTCAACAAACTATAAGAGGGCCCAGACATCGCTTACAGGTGTGATACCTAGTAGTGACGGTGAGCCTGTTTTTTTTTTTTTCTCGTGGTGGAAATCCTCATGGATGTCCTCCACCCTGGGGTAGGTGGAGGGGTCTGTCAGACTCTTACTGACTAAAACCACCCCGGTGTTCCCTCGTACACTTTTGTCGGAGGCTACGGGTGCAGTTTGACTTCCGCAGTGAAGGTGAGCCTACCATAACAAGTGACGCCTGTCCTGTGCGGCGGCTTCAAATTAGCTGTGTTAGAAATTAGCCAAGTATTACCTGAGCCCAAAGTCGATTATGAGTTTTTCAGATTGGTCACTGTAGTTCGCGTCCATAGGGTTCGCGTGTTCTGATATAAACATAGTGGAAGGGACCAACACTTATATAGGAATGATTCTACCACGTACATTTTATACGCTTTTGTACTATTTTCCACCCATCCTGAAACTTTTGTACCTCACACGATATAAATAGAATTCCACGAAAGATGTGCTCCGCCATTATAACGCGTTATGGAGGTTATGGAGGGACCACACTTATACTCCTAAACTATAACGAATTTCATTATTCTGATCAAACTAGTATTTTTAATGTTTTCGTACCTCCACAACAGTAGGTGGCGGGGATATTCATAGTTTTTTAATTAAATTAATTTTTGACTCATCAGTGACTTACAGTACGACCGTCGGATCTTGGCGCGTCTGAAGGCTCTGCAAATTTTAACGCTTGATAACTCGTAAAAAAATTAATGGTTTAAAAAAATAGATGCAATTTGCAGTTGTTATTGCCGTTAAAAACTGTTATTGGCATTTATTTTTTTAAAAGCTTTATTTTTCTACGAGTTTTTAAGCGCTAAAATTCGCAGAGCCTAACTTCAGACGCACCAAGATCCGACGGTCGTACTGTAAGGCACTGATGAGTCAAAAATTAATTTAATTAACAAGTTTTCAATGAAAATTTTTTTTTTTCATAACAAGCTTTTATAGCGGTGGTCTATACTTATATAAATAAAACTCGTCAAGACGATTCACACGAGCCCAAACTCGACGTGGTTGTGCCGTTTAATTACAGAGTTCCTATGGCTACCTCGCGATTCCATCATCAGATCAGCTCCATGTCATCATAATATTGCATTGTCATCCGAACTAAACGTGTATACCAAATTTCAGCTCAATCGAAAACCGGGAAGTGGATCAAATTTAAGTTGCAAGATTTGATTACAGAACGACAGACAACGGGACAGGTGAAAGTAAATAAAAGCTTGTAATAAAAAACAATAAATATCACGGCCGTACTGTAATTGTTTCGAGCAAAATTACTTCAAGTAAAAAGTAGCAATAACGTTTTGGGCAGGCATTTTATTATTAATAGTTTTATTGATGAGCTTTCCAGAGTTTTATTGGGATTCTGTTTATACCGTGTGAGGTACAAAAGTTTCAGGACAGGTACAAAATAGTACAAAAGAAGTAGAATCATTCCAATACAAGAGTTGGTCCCGCCATTATGATGTTTATGTTCTGTTGGGCTGATGAATTGTGGAGGAGTTAGGTGTCTCTGCTTCCACAGATAGCATCCAGGGCCGGTTTATGCACGTCGGGGCCCCTAGGCAATGCACGTCTCGGGGCCCCCCTACCCTACTAACTATATATACTTTGTGTCTAAAACTTTATTCATAATTACGCTTTTTTTAATATATAGGTATGTATATAGTTTGCCAAATGGCTAGTTAAATGTCATGTCATCGAAATTTCAAATTATTCTTTTTACTGTTTATGAAACATGGACTATTTTTTTCTTGAAGCGCGGGGCCCCTAAACCTGGCGGGGCCCCTAGGCAGTTGCCTACATTGCCTTATGGATAAAACGGCCCTGATAGCATCTCTCGTCCTCTGCAGTCTTTAGAAGAGAACGTAAATCGAGGACGCAGATAATTTGAAGACTTTGTTGAGTAATGTTATTGACGACCATTCAAAAGTGGATACAAAATTAGATGTCATACATAGTTAACCCAAATTATTAAATTGGCCCTGACGATGGTATCTGTTACGAAAATTGCTGATTTGATCACCTTCCGAAGCCAATGACTTCGATGCACCTTCAAAGCTGGCTTCAAAGGTTTTCTCTTCGAACTTGGTCGACTTCGGCTTTATCTTTTTCAGGAGGGAATTTATCCAATGATTTTTAGAGTGGGAAGACCTGACAAACTTTTATTGAGTAAAACCACAACTATGTTTTTCAGCTGCTCAATGTTTTAGGACCAAAGGTGCTTCTTTTTGTAGCCATACCGGGCATCGGCCCTGCTTGGCTTTTATGGTTCGCGTCGTCGTGCTCGCGCGTCAATGACTTGATCGGCTCAGCCGGTTAGCCAAGTTACAATCGTTTCGTTTAGAGTTAGCGCGTATCTACAAAGATAGCCACGCCCCCAATCCCTTTATTAAGATTGGAGGGAATTGAGGGCGTGTCCAAATACAAGCGCTAACTCTAAACGATACAATTGTAACTTGGTTAGGGTGGCAGACTTTGACTGTGAACTAAGTCGTTGGACGTTTTGTCAGACTAGTATATTTAACTTAGAAAGTAGTCAGCCAAAAACTCCTGTGATTTGATTAAGTACATTCATGTTGTATTATAAAATTAATTCAATGAATTTTGTTGAAATAAAAAACTAGTTAATATTGATTCGAGGTACTTTATTGGTTTAAAATTCGTACAAAATTATAAAATAAAAAAAAAGTTGAGACAGTTTTAACTGTGTAATTATGATATATTTATGGCAATACTCCTTACGACACGCTCCCATGTTTAATACCTACGTTACTAGACATGAATATAAAACCTTAAAATCTACTAATCGACATTTTTGTACAGTACAAAAGTGCTATCGACATAAATTAAAATAAATATGGTTTTTTTTTCAAACGCTTAATCCATACTTTTTCAATAAATACAAGTCTAAACTCATCATGTAATTTCCTCCAAATATTTGGTTATAAATTACCTACAATATAACTATTATTACACTAAATATAAAAGGAAAATAAGGCTGCACGAAACTAAATTATAACGCCATCTATTGTAATACCATCACAACAGCTTCGCATACTTTCATCAAATCCAACATAGATGGCGCTGGTTTACTAATCTAAAATCGCAGGAAATAAATGCATGTAATTTACACACCAGTGAAAGACACTGATGGGTCTTTATACGGTCTAATCGGTGCAGTAGCACCCATCTTGCGTGTTCTCGCGGATCCATTCGAGGTAGTTAGTGACACGGGTGTAGACACCTGGGTAACCTGCTCTTGCGCAACCGTTGCCCCATGACACCACACCTGCAAAAAACGTTGTCATTAGAAAGTGCAGGTATTTTGAATAATGTTAAAATTAAAATAAATAAAACATTAGGCGGAGAAAATATTAACACCTTTGTTCTATAATGAGTTTTCTTTTCATTCAGTTAAGTACCACCGTATAAATTAAGACTAAGCATTTTCTCTACTTTCGATTTCCAAATAAGGTATTTTTGTATTTGGTTAGATGTTTGGCTACAGTAACGGTACATTGCTGATTCGGCAACAAAGTTTAGGCTACCGACGAAGCTCCTCTTATCCCGATAACTATCAAAAGAAGCAAGGTAAAAAAGTAAAAAGTAGGGTAGGCAGTCCAAATTGGAAGGAAACAACACGATCTCCAATATATTAGCAATCTATTTATAGGCTCTTTCAAACTAGCCAGGCGAAGCTCCTTCGGAGTCCTTATGTTACTGTGTATCAACCTTCAGCTGGATTGAGTACCTACTGATGATTTCTATTTTATTTTGGCAAATAGATTTTATTTTTTAGTAGGCAAATAGAGAATATAATATATTCCACAACTGTCACGCCTCGTCGTCTATTCCCAAGCTAAGCAGAGCTTGTATTATAGGTACTAGACAACTGAATCTTTCGAACTTTGAACTAGGTACTTCCTTTAAAAGAGATAAGACGAGTGAAAATTTCAATCGTGCGAAGGAGAAAGAAGGATAACGATATTCCTACATTTCATTTTTTTTGACGGCCTACGGCGATGCGAATGAGTTCGCTAGTCGTATTACGATCGTATTTTTCGTACAAAGCGCGCATTGCAGCAACACAAGTTGCAACATTATAAGCGCCACACGTTCAATGCAATGTTTAATAGAGCAACACTGGCATACAAATGCATGGCAGCCGGCAACGTCTCAATTAAAACTGCCCTAACGGTTCAGTTTAGGTATTAAAATTAATTATGTAACTACATCTAGTGGTTAATTTGACTGGATAGTTTTGATTTTTAAAGTAGCTGCTCATGTCAATAATTTGACTAATTTCGATAAAGTGAAATGTCCTATTTCCGCTCTACTATTTCTGTGACTTAATATTCTTTCAATTACACTCATAATAAAATAAAACTAAAAATGTTGACTTCAGCACTATCTAGCAGGAAAATGGCCGCGAACAACTCGTTACATCCACCTTAAGGTTTTGAGATGGAGCTTCAAAGCAGTATCTTTAGTTACAACAGTCCCTATTGTCCCTAATGCCCTAACAGGACAACTAATTGAGCATAATTGAGCTTACCGATCAATTCGTAGCGCTTATCGTTCTTTCTTTCAGCTATCAGTGGACCTCCGCTGTCACCCTGAAACATAAGGATATCAATTAGAGGTACTTTAGAGTCTGCTTCTAATTTAACTGGCTGTAATTAAGTTTTAGTATCTCACACGGAGTTATTATGTGTTCCATAACTCTGCTATTAAATAACGTGGTCAAATTAACAACTGTCATAAAAATTTCAATGACTTGACAGCCGCCTCCAACAGTATGGAAAGGAAACGGACTGATTCAGGCAAAAGTGGCGTTTTCCTGAAGTTGCTAAACGAATCTTATCTTTTTTTTCCCAAGTCATAAATTAACATCAACAGCGTTAGTCCTCTGTATAAGCTAGTCTTATCATTTCCCAGTATTTTTTTTATACAAAGAGCAAAACTCTTCTAAATCAATATAAATCATATATGTCAAATACCAAATCATCGAAACCAATTAATCGACCCCTATCATTATTATGATCATCGTCGTAGTTTTCTCGTAAAATTTAGTAGCTTTGTCGTAGCTTCGTCGTAGCAATTTCATAGCGTTGTCGTAGCTTCGTCGTAGCAGTTACATTTTTCGTAGCGCTATTGTTGCAACTTTCTAGCTTCACTTAACATTATCGTAGCACGTTCGTAGCTTTGCTATACTGCCGTCGTATGGTTGTCTTTATACTTTGATAAAGCTATGTATTTGTGTGGACCTTTCAATGTAGTAAATGGATTGAGCACATTTTGATGTTTCAATATAATAAAAAAATATGGGGTATAGAACGTTCTATAAATCAAATATTAAATACTAGCCGCTGCCAGCAATTTCGTTTGCTTGATAGTAGAAAAGTATTCCAATGGTACATACTCCCGGGATAAAAGTATCATAAGTACTATTCCAGGACATGGTCTACCCCTGTACTAAGTTTCATCATTCGTCGTTAATTTTTTAACAATTTCTCCGTGAAAAAAAAAACAAACACCCATTCTTACAAACTTTCGTGTTTTTAATATTTATAATAGTAGAATCTTGAACGCTTAATGAATTGAGAGCACGGTTTAATATTTCTTTGTCGTTCTAAAATACCATTCTAACAAAAGAACGTGCTACTATGTAGTCACCTACACCGATTACCGATTACCTACTTCGATTATTTATTTGACATAAACCGAGTCTCAAATACCTAATCCGTAATCATACTTTCAGTTAGCAAAGCACTAGTCATGATTTTTTTGTTGATTATTCTTGATAGTATTTGAAATAGAAAGCATTGAATCGAAAGTAATGACAACGTGGTACATTTGAAAAATAAATTAAAACAACCGAGAAGCAGTCAGTTCTTCAGTTTTTTTTAAGTGGAATTATTGTTTTGTTGAAAAATCGACGCACATTAAGCCCCTTTGTGAAATACATCACCGCTAATTTGTTTAGACATTCATGTGTGTATTTTCTTTTGCTAGTGAAAACAGGCTGTAGTGAAATCGCATTAATTTTCTAAAACAAAAATTATAACAGAAAATAATAATCATGGTACAAACAAAAATTTCGAATTTACTCTTAACCACCATTTCAATTTATTAATTACTTTATTGTACATACGTTTGTACTTACTTAGACTTGATCTTGACTTTGTCAAATACAGAAAAAAGAGCACTAGGGTGACGTTTTTTTTTTGCTATAAACTAATGCTTGACTGTGATCTCACCTGATGGTAAGCAATGATGCCATCGCTGATAGTGAGGCGCAAGAAGTCTTGACAGAGAGACAGACGGACAACAAAGTGAACCTGTAAGGGTTACGTTTTTCTTTTCGAGGTACAGAACCCTAAAAAAACGCTTCTATACACAACGAATTACTCCTATAAACCACTGCAACTTCTGCGCCAGTAGTGCAATGACCATCGTACACTCATGCTCTAAACATCCTCGAAATCCATAGCAGATCTTATAAGGCGAGATTAATTCACAAACCTCAATCCACACTTCACACTAAAATATTAGTTGAGGAGAGTAGGGAGCGAGAAACGTCAGACTTTTACTGACTAAACGATCCACCCTGTTTCTTCCTTGCCTTGATCCCAGGGCCCTGGTGTTATGCTCTCGCATCAACCCATAGCACCAGGAGACTTCGACCCTGTTGGGACCCTACAGTTTAACTAAAATACTAGTAGAATAGGTTCCTCACCTGACAAGAATCCTTCTGCCCTGTTTTTGGGTAACCAGCGCACAGCATGTTATCCGTGATCATCGACGAGGTGTACTTGGTGTTGCGGCACTCCTGGTTGCTGATGACTGGCACTTCTACCTCCTGAAGAGTACAGGACACCTTGCCTTCCTCCGTGAGGGTACCCCAGCCTGATGCGACTGCCTTCACGCCAACGTATAGGTTCTCTGTTGACAAGTGGTAGAATACGTTATTTTGATGTATTTAAGAGTATTTACTATGATATTTAAGAACTAATACAAGCAAACTTGCAAGGTACTCCTGATTTACTTTCTATTTATATACAACATTTCAATCAAGGTTTTACGTAAGATAAAAATGTCAGTACATAAAGTTCGTCATCACCAGCATTTCTGCTGAAAAACGTCTACTGTTGGACATAGGCCATAACGACTGTGTCCTGTTTTTTTTTTTATGATAGGTAAAAATCATCGAATGACGAAACCCGTTCTTGGGCGGAGAGAGACCACAGACCGTGTTAGACTCTTACTGACTAAAAAACCTACCCCATTCCTTCCTTGCCTTATTCCTGGAGCCACGGTAACAGTTTCATACAAACCGGCGGCTCCAGAAGGCTTCGACCTTGTAGGGCCCCTACAGTTTGCTGATAACTCCTTGAGGCGCGCGGGAACGGTGCGCACCGTTGACGACTTGGACTCGGTCTGGACAGTTACCAGACGACCGGACGGCGAGCTACCCATTGCTCAACGTCCACGAGCCAGTGTCTACGGTGGCCGGATATCGGCAGGATCGCGGCGGTTACGGCTACGGCGAGGGCGCTGTTGTCTTTGCCTTATGCGGTCGGCCTCCTCCTTTACGAGCATTACTGCTTCGCAGAAGGAGGCGACCGCCAGCCATTCCTCTTCGCTGCGGACCATGGTCCAGCGCCGGGTTGCGACAGTGCGTCTGGCATACGTCGGATTCCCGTGACCCTCACTAGGTCCTCAGTTCTCCTTGTGAGAGCCCTGTCAACGCTGCGGTTTCGGGTACACGGTGGTGACTTATGAGTCACCACCATGGTGACTTCTGGTGACCTCATCGACAATCTGTTCTACGAACAATGTGCCCTACTCACTGCTACTTAAGTTTGACGATTCTTCGGGCTATGTCGGTATCCTTAGTTCTTCTGCAGATATTTTCATTTCTGAAGCGAATACGCAAGGAAACTCCGAGCATAGTCTTTGCCGTTACTCAATAGATAACTTCAAGCCTTCTGATAAAGCCCTTTGTACCCATTATGTTAGTAACGTTAAGCTTTGAATAATCGACAAAGGCTTTGTTGATCATAAATCTACTCTATAGGATCCCGTAATTGCATTTCAAATACCTTATTCATTTTTAAGTGCTCTAGTGACATTCCAGTAACTATGTAGTTATACAGCTCGAGTAACTTACTCTCATTTGTAGGCAAGCAAATAGGCTTGATGGTTTCGGAGATCGGCACCCTCTCGTTCAGCCTCAGCAACGCTATGTCGTTGTCGAAGTTGGTGAGTGTGAACTTGTTGGCAATGGCGCGAAGAACGAAGCGAGTCTCCGGTCGCACGGTGGCGTTGCAGCGGTTGTGCTCCCCGAAGGTCACTTTGATCATGAACCACATGAACCTGAAACATTTAGCCAAAATATTTTAGATAATAGATTTTGCTAGCTACTGCATTTCGTCCGTGTGGTAAATGCACGTACTACTAAGACACCTCATAAGCATAATAAGCCTTATAATTATCCCACTGCAGGAACTCAGGACCCCGCGTCTAAAGTGGGAATTAAGCGTATCGGTAATCAACCACGCGGCTCCGTGCAGGTTGGTGGATGTTACAAATTATTATAATAAATTAAATAATTTTTTTTTATTCCAGGACTTGCCAGTTTGCTGACGATGTTCTTCATCATTGTTTTAACAGCAGTTGTGGTGATTTTTTTTTTTATTGTCGGTAGGTTCGCGTTTGACCGCTATGTCAGATGCGGTCGACGCTTATCTAGAAATAACCTATTCACTCTTGACTTAAAGATTCTTATTTCAGGTGGGATCGCAGTCAAGCACTAGTTTATTGCAAGTTAAAAAAAAAAAACACCAACCCAGGTTTATAATTTGTCCTAATGCAGGTCAATTCATAGGTATAAGTTTACCTGAGTGAACGATGAAAAAATATAGCATGTAGCGACGATAAGAATGTTGAAACGGATGTGTGTAATGAAATGAATGTAATAGAATATAATAAAATACACTTTATTGTAGACAATAACAGTAACGATTTCACAGGAAACTTAAATCTATGTGTTGTGACAAGAACGGATGCAGCAAAAAATTAGTATATCAGAGGAAACTTAAAAGTGAAGCCCCTGACTAAATAGTTGAAAAGGAATCGTTTGTTTTAATAATTATGAACATGTGAGAGAGTATGAGGTGAGATGAAACGCATGTTACTAAAAGAGTTATAAGTATACATGTGTATGGATGAGGACTGAGTCTGATCATAGAGACATAGTTAGTATGTTAAAACATTAAATATACAGACTGACACATGTTGTGTTATAGGTAAAATGTAAATTGTAAGGAAAAAATTACGAATGCAAAGAGCAGGCCCGGGTCACGCGGTGCAATTTTTCATGAAACTAGGTAGATAGTAAGTCTGCATAGAATTTTGGATGTGTATCAGATAATAGACTACTCTATTCTCGCATATCTAACACGATTTACACCCTGTTCAACATGTATAATTTATGACAGCTGCAACTTGCTTAAATTATCCTAGATTCAGAACAAGTTTTACTACGTCGTCAAAATCCTTAAAGAAAAAAAGTAGATCTAAATAATCCTATCTGCATCTTACAAAAACAAACTCATAAATCGGTTGCAAATTACGATCCAAAGCTTTTAATCTAAAAAACAAGGATGACTCACTGAACCCAACATTAAACTCTTGCAAATATTTATGACGGGGCGTTTTAATAGTTTTCGTCCCACCGCAGCTCTGCAGATATGCCTAAGCATTTGATATATATTTGTGTAATATGTATCAGTACTAAAGCCCCCTCTCATATAAATAATAGCACGCAGCAACAGGTCAGAAAGTTAAGTTCCTAGCAAGGACGTTATATCTCCTATCCTACGGAAAATCGAATATACAATAATCTATAGAACAGAACTAACTAATTCAAACTATTCTATCGATACACTAATAGAAATTGACAAAAGTACAAAATTTATAAAAAAAAAAATATTTGCACCTGTCGATGTTAGACCGCAAGGGTCTTTATTATCCTACGGACAAATATAGGCCCATATTTGCAAGTCAGTTGACAAAGTTGAAAATCAGAAAACATTTTGCAAACCCAAAGTAACAGGAGGTAAGCACAAAAAGATGATGATTTGTGTTTTCAATAGCAATACTACAGAAGTGTAAGTACAGAATCCGGGCAATTATGATTGCGTTTTACTTAATGATTATAAGTAGACTCTAAGTTCTAAAAATTCTTGAGCATCTACCCTAAGTTGCTGGACTGACCGTTTTCGATCGTTTACTTTTCATGGCAATTCCGCCATACCCTTTCATCATTGGACTACAAGAAGTACAGTGATGCAACCCAAATACATGGTGGATATTTCAGTGACGGACATGCTTGTTTCTTCACGATATTTTTAATCACCGTTTCAAAAGCATTGGTGGTGGAATATATTGCATATTCTCTATCAGAGTTTGTGTTTCCAGATACCTATAACCTGAATGTATTTAAGTCAAGAGTTACTTCTACGTAGCGTGCTCTATTATCAACCACACTCTTACCATAAGGTTATATAGTCATTAACGGTGCTTAATGTCTTACAATGATAGTAAAAGAAACCATTTTCATTAACTCTCCCCGTTGGGAGAATTTAAAAATAATAAAGAATATTGTAAATAGTTCATATTACTGCGACAGATAATAAATTCACCAAGTGAGCATCTATTGAGTAATTGATTGTTCATTTCATTGTCAATTGTTCCTCGCGTCTCTAACCAAGTCAAGTTTGTGTCGCCATTGGGCGAAAGTGACGCGCAGTGTTTTGGCTGGCCACGGCCGTGAATACTATTAATGTCCCTCATTTACGCTTTCACTTGCGTACATTAGTCCCCGCTACTGTCAAACAATACATAAAACCTGAGACGCATGGCAATGGACACCTTTTGAACCTTCCGATGTTTCTAATTTACGACTCTCTGTCTGAAAATGAGCTCTGTACCTGAGATGTAGCTGTCGACAAAAACAAAAAGCGATCACAAAGCGCCTAAAATGGTCATTTGTCGGGGATAATGAACTTTAAGTTTGGAGCCTGCTCCTGGGCCGGTTCCAAGGTGAACGTACTTATCGATACTGATTGGTATTCACAATTTTGTACCACGAATTCGTTTTGGACTTGTTTGCCAATTCTTAGGTTATCGGACTCGTATACCGATGATTAACGATGTCATCTGCAGTTTGATTCGTCCGTATTAGTCATAAAACATTAAAACCAATCACAATACCGGCCATATCTACATTAGTGAATTTGATTTTTTTATTTCTTTTATACTGATTTTATTGCTGTTCATACACAAACACAGAAAACAAAATGCATTGTAGGCAATAATAATGATTTTTCCTACGATCATCGTTATATTGTCATTAACCTACTTCTAAAAATGTTACTAACCCTTTAAATAATTATTTTGTTGATTTGTAACTAATACTATTCCGTCACCCGCTCTGCTTCGATTAGCCTTAATTACAGTAAACCACTACAATAGTTAGTAGATAGATAGATAGATAAATGTACTCTTTATTGTGTCACAATAAAAAAAAGACAGGTCTTATCGCTAAAAGCGATTTTTACAAGCTTTTAGTTTTACCTGTTTCGATGTTCGTGATCGAATCTTATAAATTAAATTTGATCCACTTCCCGGTTACCGACTGAGCTGCAATTTTGCATACATGTATCCATTAGATGTCAATGTAAAATTATAATGTCGTGGAGTTGATCTGATGATGGAACCAGAAGGTATAGCCATACAAACTCTTAATTAAACGACACAACCTGATCGAATGTGATTCGTCTTGATGCGTTTTAATTACCGCATTACAAAAGCTTGCTATGAAAATATTTTAATTGAAATACTTGTTAACAGACAACGTTTGGATGGATTTGACAGAGAAGGAGAAAAAAAATTCTTTGATATTTTAATATTCCTATAAAAAAAGTTTGATATTTTAATATTTTTACGAAATATGAGTAGGTGTTGTTGGTTGTTTCGAGTCAACATCCTACCAAGTGCTTTGTTGAACAATCACTTAACATACAAACACGTTCACGCTTCTGTGCCATCTCAACAATCTCCGCACATAAAAATGATTTATTTATATAAACAGCTAAGCTCAAATAAAAGTAGAATTATGGAAAAATACCCATTACTTTTTAAATAATGATTCTTAAGATCTGAATAATAATTCCATTTAAAATTCCTTTTTAGGACGCGATTTTTTATTATGAAAGCTGAAAATACTTTAAGAGAAAAATAGAGGTTGGAAATTATTTAATGTTTTTGAGTGTAAACACATATGGGCATAATGATCTAGGCACATGACGTGAAGCCAATTTGTTAAATGAAAAAGTTTTTACAAAACAGGCGACTTAAAAAAAAACGGGGCAAGTGCGAGTCAGACTCGCGCTCTGAGGGTTTCGTACAATGTAAGATATCGCCTGAATATGCAGTTCTATTCCCCTATTGAATATTGAAGTTTTTTTTAGTGAAGTGTAAAACGAATTCGTGACGTAACCATATTTAGACTTTTTCATATATCTCTGCTATAAGATCTTGCAATAAGCCTATAATTTCAGGATTTTGGGTCAAGGGGAAGTACCATATGAATTTTGATTCCTTTGAGAGGGTCGAAATTATTTTTTGCGACATAAATAAGCGTTTTTTTTTTAGTTCACTTACAAATTTGTTTTTTTTTTTCACAATTTCAAGGAACTCAAATGAAAGGAAATTTCAGATTTCCTGATAAAGGGTATTAACAGACAGACGACATCCCTTCAAAAGAACATCCCATCTTTAAATTTGTTGTTACGTTTTTTTTTCATAACGTAATAACAAATTTACTGTTTTCGATTTTTCCCTTTATCTGTTCTATAGGTCCCTTGCTTGTGCCAAATTTGAGGGTTGTGAGTCGACTTCCATAATTCTATCTATTAACAATCTATGAGATATATGAATTTTATTCTAATTTTGGATATTCAAGTAAATGGTAATTCAAATATTTTCGTCAGATACTAAAAGGTGACTATTTCTGGTTAAATGATTATTATAGGGACATAAAGAATAGCATAGTATCAGCTTTATAATGGTCCTAATGGGTTTGCGTACTGGTTATTACGGCCCTCTCTTAAAGAGGAGGCCTGAATCCCAGCAGTGGGAACATTATAAGGCTGATACTATGCTATAGGCACTACGATACCTGTCAAACTATCACTGATACTATGCTATAGGCACTACGATACCTGTCAAACTATCACTGATACTATGCTATAGGCACTACGATACCTGTCAAACTATCACTGATACTATGCTATAGGCACTACGATACCTGTCAAACTATCACTGATACTATGCTATAGGCATTACGATACCTGTCAAACTATCACTGATACTATGCTATAGGCACTACGATACCTGTCAAACTATCACTGATACTATGCTATAGGCACTACGATACCTGTCAAACTATCACTGATACTATGCTATAGGCACTACGATACCTGTCAAACTATCACTGATACTATGCTATAGGCACTACGATACCTGTCAAACTATCACTGATACTATGCTATAGGCACTACGATACCTGTCAAACTATCACTGATACTATGCTATAGGCACTACGATACCTGTCAAACTATCACTGATACTATGCTATAGGCACTACGATACCTGTCAAACTATCACTGATACTATGCTATAGGCACTACGATACCTGTCAAACTATCACTGATACTATGCTATAGGCACTACGATACCTGTCAAACTATCACTGATACTATGCTATAGGCACTATGATACCTGTCAAACTATCACTGATACTATGCTATAGGCACTACGATACCTGTCAAACTATCACTGATACTATGCTATAGGCACTACGATACTTGTCAAACTATCACTGATACTATGCTATAGGCACTACGATACCTGTCAAACTATCACTGATACTATGCTATAGGCATTACGATACCTGTCAAACTATTACTGATACTATGCTATAGGCACTACGATACCTGTCAAACTATCACTGATACTATGCTATAGGCACTACGATACCTGTCAAACTATCACTGATACTATGCTATAGGCACTACGATACCTGTCAAACTATCACTGATACTATGCTATAGGCATTACGATACCTGTCAAACTATCACTGTCTCAGTTTTCTTCCACAGTCAGTTCTGACACAATCTGTTCAACTTTTCTTTAGCCTCCCTGTCCCTCTCTGTCTAGCTACATTACTTTTATATTCATTTTTCAGGTTTTTTGAAAACCCATTCGTTTCACCCCTCCAAACAACCTACAAATTAATATAAAAGTATGTAAAAATTCATAAATATAAAAGTGAAATACCACTCACTGATCAATCACGAAATCTCAGAAACTATCACACCTACAAACCTTAAATTTGGCAGGTAGGTCTCATAGGATGTAGACATCTGCTAAGAACGGATTTTATCAAACTCTACCCCTAAGGAGGTGAAACGGGGGTTGGAAGTATGTATGGGGTAACCGAATTTCACGAGGGCGAAGCTGTCTACATCATTACATAGTATAAAACATAGTTGCGTACCGCTATGTATGCTTAAATCTTTAAAACTACGCAACGGATTTTGTTGCGATTTTAATAGATAGAGTGATTCAAGAGGAAGGTTTATGTACATAATACATTCATCCTGTAAGTACCCGTGCAAAGCTGGGGCGGGTCGCTAGTTTTATATAAAACCTACTCACCCCTTAACACAATGCGCGGCAGTGAGCACATATCTGTCGTTGATGAGCATGCCGCCGCAGTAGAACCGCTTGAAGTAGGACAGGCGCGCCATCCACGGGAACTCGTTGATACCAGCCTCGTCGCCACCCACGATACGGGACACCTCGTTCCTTTCGCCACATTCTGGAACCATGGTTTATTTTTTTACTATGCATATATGTATTTATATTTATTTTAAAATTTATCTATTTATGATACACTGTACAAAGATTGACTTAACGGCATAGGTATTATAATCTACCGTTCGACCTCAGGACTTTTTATGGCATGTGCAACTTCGGATAGGTTATTTATATTTTGATACACATACAAGAAGAATAATAATTACCTAATCTATATCGATTTAAATCTATAATCATCCATATTCTAATGATGGTAATCTGATTAGGGAGATCTCGATCTCCTCAAGGGATAAAATCTCATTTTATAAATTATAACATGGTAGAAAATATTTTGGAATGATTCAATTGCTGATTCTGAACAAACTGTATTCAGCTTCCGCTGATACAGTTAGAAATAAAAATAATATTGTATATTTTTTTTACGTTTGTTGCATTATTGAACATTTACGTAATCTTATGTGAAAACTACCCTACCTATAAGGTTATGAATATCCTGCCTCGTCTAAGAGAACACTCTCTCATCTTGGTCATAAAACTAATGTTTAAGTTCGCGAATAACCGCTAATTGTAATGTCTTTGTTTGTTCAGCGAAGTTTATTTAAAAAACAGCTAATTTGAGATGACAATGAAAAAATCTGCATATACATAAAGAAAAAGTTTTCCTTTTACTCATTTAGAGGCTCCTAAGTAGGTCTATCTGCAGATGCTTTGTTCAACGTCCTACACGTTTATATCACATTTCACACCACACGCACCTGTCCACTGCTTAGTAGGTTATACATTCACAGTTTTACAATACGGTCTAACTTCAGACTCGCCAAGATCCGACTTGGCCTAACTTCACTGCACTTGAAAACTCGTAAAAAATTTAATGATTTAAACAAATAAATGCAATATGCAGTTGTTATTGCTGTTAAAAATCGTTATTAATATTATTACAACTTTATTTTTCTAGTCAGTATTATTTAAGTTTGTAGTTTATTTATTGTGTTGTGAGTTTTCAAGCGCTAAAATTCGCAGAGTCTAACTACATACTTGCCAAAATCCGACGGCCGTACTGTAATTAAATCTGAGTAATACAATACATATTTGTAACTATTGCATTCCTATTTGATAGATAACGCCACTGATTTCCTATTCTTACTTCAATTATACTGTAATACCAATAATGTATGTAAGTACTAAAGCAGCTGAATTTAAATGTATCTTGAAACAGGATTTCTTCTCGTATAACTTAAGCTCTCGCTTTCCAGCCTTACCTACATTATTCAATCATTTTGAAAACCTCACAACAGGAGTGCTATATGCTTTGGTAAATCTAAGTAAAATATTAATTTTCTTAGAAGTATGTAGGTACCTGAAACTATAGTCGTATAGAACAGCTTTGGTATTTTTTTTTGTTTTCGGCAGGGCTTTATGGGCAAAGGGATTCTCGCCTCTCGATAAAGTGTATCTTGCGAAGCGCACAACACTAGAAATTGCAGGAATGATTGAATGTCGATATAAGGGGATATTGTAGTTTTCGGGCAAAAACGTGAAGTTTTTAGCAAAAGAGATTTCGCCTACAGCTACCAGCAGGATTGGTTATACTTATAGATAGTGCAGGGTGTGTGGTGCACACGGGCCCCAGGTCTTAGAGGGCGCCGAGCGCCACTCGAGACAATGAAATAACTATAATATTATGCTTTTTTATTGGAGTCATCCTTTTTCTTTCCAAAAATACCAGTAGGTGCTTCCCGACATCATTGAAAATTGCGACGCAAATTTCCGTTTGAAAAAAAATTGCGTCAAGTACTTATTTCGACACTGATCGTATTTTGACACTAATTTTTGAATATCTTGTATTTTTATGAGTACTTTTATAATCGTTTCCTCGAGCCTTATTTTGAAACAACTGTGACGAAAAAAATAATTGAAATCATATGCCTACTAAAGGGTGCTGGCCGTTTGCACACGGGCGCTCTCTCTGAAGGCTATAGTTGCACACGGGTGCTCTGTCTGAAGGGTAGTTGCGCACAGGCGCTCTTAATGCTATAGTTACACACGAGCGCTCTGAATGCTATAGTTGCATACGGGCGCTCTGTCTGAAGGCTATAGTTGCGCACGGGCGCTCTGAAGGCTATGGTTGCATACTGGCGCTTTGAAGGCCAGAGCTGCATCTGGCTACTATTAAACCAGTAAGTGATGATACTAACTGCAGGAGCATGTGGTCCTCGGCATGTTTGCTTCCATCAGTGGCGGCCGGTTGCCCCACAAGCCGCCGAAGATGTTCTTTGTGTACATGTCTCTTGCATCTCGAACGACATCTCCCTGTGACAAACATACTGCTTTAATAACGGGTTATAGTTTAAAGAACTTTTGCCTAGATACAGTGGCACATTTTGAGCAATAACGATTGTAGAAAAGTTTAAATGTAAGAAGAAAGAAAGGTAAAGGAAAATACGTTTATGCACATAGAAACAGATAGTGAAAAAGCAACTACATTATACGTATTATAAAAACTTAAATTTAGAAAAGAAAAAACATCCTGAGCCTCACGGCGCCGCCAAATAGGATCAGGTTCAGTACTTATAATGCTAAACGTCGATAGTCTAACGCTGGTTTTCATCTAAACCTAACTATGATTAGGGTTGTAACGGAGCTTCGCGTCCGCTTCTGTTACTGCGGAAGTTCCGCATGAAATCGTAGATTCGTTCATGCGGATGCCGAAGCAAAAATCAGCAAATTTATGCGGAGTTTTAAAGTAGTTTTATTTACGTCATGAATCCTTTATCATTCAAAAATACCGGTCGAGCAGCGACGCCCGACGACGATTCAAGCGCCCGGTCGCGTGTTTGAAATCAATCATCTCTCACAAGTCAATATTCACCTGCGCGGGAGAAACGCGGTCTTATGTCAATTTGATGACCGGACTTTGTGAAGTTTCGATTCCTTCGATTCGAAGAAAAAAATTGTTTTGCTATAAACCATAAATTGCTACTTTTTTCACATCCAATGTCACCTCCGCATTCGTTGACATCCGCATCTGTTTCCGCTAAGATGACCTCCGTTACAATACAACCCTGCTATGAATGTATGGATGTATCTCAACGCAAACGTATGAATTGATAAGCACTAGATACCCAAATATCACGCAGTTTGTCCAAAAACAACCATTAAATGTCCGATTGCTCTGTTAGGTCACTTTGTACAGACAAGTCTTAGTTGTTTTTATATTTTTCTTTTATGGTGGGTAAAAATCATCCAATGACATCTCCCGCAGGGTCGGGAACACACAAACCCAGGTGGGTGGAACAGGAAATAGTGTCAGACTTTTACTGACTAAAAACAAACCCCGTTCTATCTTTGTGTTAGTTCCAGGGCCTTTGTGTTAGGTACACTTTCACAATTAACCCAGGAGGCTTCAACCCTGCTGGGCCATTACACTTTGCTGACAACTCCTTGAGGCGCGCGGGAACAGTGTCGTCCACGACTTGGGAAGTCCTAAGTAGGTTGTAATGATAGCCGGACCAAACCCAGTTGTCAACGGCGCGCACTGTTCTCGCGCGCCACAAGGAGTTCTCAGCGAAACCGACCCTGCAGAAGGGCCGAAGCCAACTGGACCAAGGATGTCTGAAAAGAAGGCTCTGGTTCTGGATGTTTCCCGCTCCGTCAAATGGCGGGATTCGTCATTGGTTTATTTTTACTTTTATTTTTACCCACTGTAAAAAACCCTATAACCTATTCCTGCATGAATATTTCAAACATAATATTGATTGCGTTTCAAACCGGATTTCTACAAGTTACATTAATGTTATGGGTTTTTCTAAATTCTGATGCATGTCTTCTCCATAAACATCACATTTGCTTTATGACATAGAATTGAAAGTTTACAACGAATCGTTTGTCGTATCTCATCTACCAACAACGATTTTTTAAATACATACAATGTGTTCCAAATGACAATAGGATAAATTGTCATGTAGGTAGTGACTTCACGATTCCCTGTCAAATCGAGTAAAGATTTTTTAAAATTTATTTACGAAAAATGTTTAATCAGAATTCAATCAATTTTACTAATCTCTGAGTTCTTCAATTTTGCCTAAACATCGATTTGACAGTACGACGTGACGTAACAACATGGCAATCAATCTTATTCTCATTTGGAACGCACACAACTTGCAGATATGTACATTTATTTTTATATATATATTTGATAGCTGTCGCAGAATGCATTACTTTCTGTGTATACTCGTTAGCTTTTTATGTACTGGTTAAGAAAGGAGTTTTATTCAGACTAAAATTAATGTGTTCATACAATTTGCAATAATTATCAGTTGCCAACACTCGCGGTAGTTCTAATCTGTATAGACCGTGGTGGACCACAGGTTTATTAGGTGCTTCTATTGAACAAATTGGTTAGCAAATTGAGTTAAAATGTTTATTTATTTAAGCTACATGAACTAGGTACTAGAAAGGAAGGAAGAGATACAGAACTCTAAATCAGACTGACAGATAAAAGTAAGCAAGACTTCAACTACAAAATGCGGAACCAAACTAAATTCTAAGGAATAAAAAGACTAAAACTTGCTGAATAACTTGGTCTAACTACAATCTGCCCACATTGAACACATCAATCTTAATATTATAGGGAACTAGATGAAAAAGTTCCTGGTCAACCACATTCTGGCCTAGGTCTTCAGGCCTTCCTGATTATATCTGTTGAAGCTAGAAAGAAAGAAAGAAACAGTGTTTATTTTGCCCAAAATAGACGCACGTAATATTACAATCTGTTAAGTGTAAACCAGGTTTTATCTACAGCTACAGGAATGTTCTTCGATCAATCCGCTAAACAGCCCCAAATTGTTCAGAAGAACAATCTCAAATTACGCAGATGGCAATCTCAAATTAGTCAGTAAACGTCTGACTCTTTCGTTTCATCTTGATTGGGCGAAGATTTATAGTTTCACTCAAAATAAGGTTTTTTTATTAGAATTACTACAACGTATGTTGCCACACGTTTCCAATGATCTAAGGATAACTATCCTCTATTGCTGCTATGGTAGAATATCCTGTTCAAACCACGTTTTAATGCTTGAAATGAAAATTCGTTTAACTTTTCAGTTGTATGATAATTTCTTTTTACATAAACAACTATGTCAATAGTCTGTAAGCTTTCTTTAAAAATAAATAAATATGTACATCATCGTGTACGTAATGTCTGTCAGTGGTGGCCGAGTGGTAACAGTCCCGACATACGAGTTGTACGTCGCGGGTTTAAACCTCAGCCAGGCACTTTACTTTGTGTAATTTATTTCTTCACTATTGTTCTCAAAACGGTGAAGGAAAACATCGTGAGGAAACCGGCATGTCTTAGAACCAAAAATTCGAAGACATATGACATCCACCAACTTGCACTGGGCCCGCGTAGTGGATTACGGACAATTCCCTCTCCTAGAGAGGAGGCCTGTATCCCAGCAGTGGGAACAACTGATTTTAAAGAGGTTGATGATGGTGATGACATCGTCATGTTCATTGTTTGTCCTCGTCGTACTCATTGCTCGCAAATGTTTTTTTATGAGGTTTTAAAACGCCTGATAATGCGATCACATTAAAAAAGCCCTCAATTTAGAAATGACAATGAAGTTATGAAAGGACCGTGAGGTTTTCAGTCGGTATACCTAAATATTATAAGCTTCAAAATTATACATTAGATCGTATGTTATGATTATATTGCCGTAAAAATTATAGATATTTGATATTTGACTTAGATATTGCTCTACATTATAACAGTAGTTTTCGAATATCGGAAATCTAATTATTCATAGAACTAGCCTAACACGCCTTCTATCATGAGTTTTACAGTTGTAAACAAACAATTTCGTAACTGGTTTTTTAATAGAGTAGGTAGGGATTCAATATTGGTGTCACGTCTCGAATTGCCAAAATCTTGCTTATTTTAAAGTTATTAATAACTGAGAAAGCACGCGAACGTCAATTAATTAATTTCACCACGAACTGGCTCAACAAGACAGTTTCATTGAATATTATTTTGGCCATAAATTGGTCGCTGCCGATTAAACATGCCACAGGACATTTTATGACCAAGATCCAATCGAAAGTAAAAAATTCTACCAACCTCAGAGCAAGTGAAAGTCAATGTCACAACCACTAAAATGAATAAACACTTCCACATTCTGATTCTGGTTTTTAAAAAATAAACAAAAAAAAAGAAAGAAAAAATTCTAAATTTGAATTCAGATTTTGGCGCTCGGCTGGCGCATGGTACTGGCAGGAAAACTTGTCGCGCGCGCTCACTACGGACACACACTGAGATGCGCTGCGTCCACACCGTGTTCAAACAACGTGTTTTGGATACGTCAATTCGTAACCCCACTTGTCTAATAGCATCTTTACGTTCATTTTACACGATACGATACAAATCAGGCGCAATATTAAAACGACAATACAAAATGAACAAGTAACTTGAGCCTTAAGTAGACTATGGCCAAACTTTAGGGCACCTAAACTATTTGTGAAAAATATACGACTTAGTTAATAGTGCCATACACAACATATCCTGTATATACAGTTCGGTCAATCACCTTTTGATAGATTCATCACGAGAATTCAATGGATCTCATTTATGTGTAAATTGAATTCATTATCTTCAAAAAAATTGGTTATATCTATGAGGATGCTTGACGCAATATACATACCTATGAGTAATATAGACTAAAATTTAGCAACAATTTTGCAACATTGTATGTAGCATTCATCTAAGGAATTTAGTATTTTCAAAATCAAAATCAAAATCAAAAAGGTTTTTATTTCATATAGGCCTACAAGGGCACTTATAAAACGTCAGAAGCTAGTGCACGGCTCCAAATTGGTCGTTTCCTATGGAGAAGAACCAGCAAGAAACTCCATGGTTACTCTTTTAAAAAAATATATTTCTTACAATGTTTCGTTGTTACAGTACTTATATCATTATGTAAGAACAGTGTAGACCAGTCAATATTGCACTTAAAAGCACAATAAAAATAATCATAATAATAAAAAATAAAAGGTGAATCGTAATAGGATTTACTAAGTCTACAGTGTTCTTACTTTACAACGTGAATTGTAAAAAAATATTATATAAAAAAAAAAAAATTAAAAATGTATGAGAAAAAAAATACATCAATCACTACAACAGTTACACTGCGGGATGCTAACACAGCTTTTAAGCTTCAAGCCCTGGTTTAAGACTTTACTCTAATCAAAAACTAATCAGGATTAACTACCAAATTTTGATAGGTTTCCAACCCAAAATAGAGTTTGAGAAATACTCAAACATGAACTTCAATTTCTTAAATCATAAATCAAGGTTTACCTTTAAAAATAACACGCGCGAAGCTTCTCAATTACACCAGTTTGCGGTTTGGGGTTTTGTGGCTAACGGACGATATTTCTCTTACAATAGACCAATAAAAGCAGTGAAGTATCCATTTCTTTACCTATGTGTAGGAATCATATAATAACTCTCCCCTCTTTTGAGAGGAGTGAAAGAGATTGACTAAAACTCAGGTTTAAGTAGCCCTTTGCGTTAATTTCAGGCTGGTGTGGCATCCGAGGTACGGGATGTCGGTGATGTCCTGAAAAATTATGTTATGCTATGTATGTAAAATTCACACTAGTATCTGCCAGACGGTTTCCAACCCAAAACCAAATATA
Organism: Mythimna loreyi; assembly: GCA_029852875.1. NCBI lineage: Eukaryota > Metazoa > Arthropoda > Insecta > Lepidoptera > Noctuidae > Mythimna > Mythimna loreyi. The sequence goes on along the minus strand of CM056784.1, from coordinate 16,067,961 downwards.
TGAGAGGCGAACCTGCCCCAATCATTTAGTCACCACAATACATCACACATTACGATATTGCTTCTAAATATAGATAAATAGGAAAATATAAATTAAAAAAAGGAGTTTAACGAACACGATACTGTTAAAAATCGTAGCAAATGAATCGAAGGTGTCTTGTCTTAGAATGTACAAACAAATGATCTAGGTCAGGTTTCAAAATTAATGCTCACTGCGAAACAGGATCAAGAAGACATGTCTGCAAAAAAGGTGTGTTCGACTAATGTGCATTTAAATATTCTACACTTGAAATCAAACGGAGAGCTGACCAATTGCTAATTCGAAGTCTAACGGTACCAATATTTATTACTGGAGCAACTTTTTGCACATTGAACGATTTAAACAAGAAAGAGAATATAATTATTGTCTGGCGCCAAGTCGAAAAATATCTTGATTAAAAATATCGACGACTCATTGCAAATCATGAAGCGAAAAAGCGAATAAAGATCCACACCAGGGCCCTGGAACTAAGGCAAAGAAGGAATGGGATAGGTCTTTTAGTTAGTAAAAGTCTGACACTAGTTCCCGCTTCACCCAATGGCGGGATTTGTCATTAAAAGAATTTTCCTACCATAAATAAACCCGATGGCAAGCACTAAGCAGTGATGCAATCGTTGATGGTGAATCTATTTTATTAAGAGCAATAGGCTCTTAATAAATCTAGCTTTGAAGACACCTCAATTATTAGAATCGGACGGGAAGACCGCAGCCGAAAAATTGTTCTAATCCTTACTAGGTAAGTATAAAAAACGAGGCGAAACTCTTAGTAGAGGCGGACACTCGATGTCAGAAGTGAATCTCTCACACGAGATTACTTTGTTGTCCATCTGTCAAAACCCCTTTTTCTCAGGAACATGTGAAGGTATGAAGCCGAAATTAATATCAAGTATTCATGTCGATTATCCCGAGGCAGTGTAAAAATCAAACTTCTGAGTCAACGCAATTTCAATATTTTTATGCTCCGTTTACGCGCATATCTTGACTCTCGCTAAGTACCTAATCAAAACCGATGGTCCCGATGAGCTATGCCTATTTCTGAAAGTTGATATGTAACAAGGTCTTATAGCGTAAGTAAAAAAAGTCTAAAAACTGTTTTATACGTTACATTCGAAAAAACCTTCGAGACTTTATTCGGAAACTGAACTATTTATATAGACCGTAAATTTGCTTAAAACCATTTATGCGCTAATTGAATCGCACTTCACCAGTTTTTTTTTTTTAATTTTATTATATTCGGGCACCAAATCTGTCTTCTTGAGATTGCTGTTTGTATTATTTTCCATGCATCCATTAAGACTTATAAAAAAAAATCGGCTGTCAAATATGTCTTTTCTGGTAATAAAGGTGGTGGAGTGATGTGCGATCGTTTTGGCGGCGACCGGTCGGCGCCGCGGCGAAAGTGTCACTTTCCAACAACGTCACAGTGTGTCGCTGTCTTTTTGCACATTCACTAGCACTGCGTACATCTAAAGAGCCTTAATTATGTCAATGAGTTACTAAGTATTTTCCTATAGGTCATGTCTACTTTGAGGAAACTTACCCATTGAGATTCTTAGAAGAATCTATTGATTTTTTTTCGTTAGTGCTAAGTAGGTAAGTAGCTACAAACATTCTTTTTTTGACTACCACAACAGTCAAAATAAAAAGAAACGACCAAGAGCGTGTCAGGCCACGCTCAGTGTAGGGTTCTGTAGTTTGCCGTCCGTCACAAATTGCTCACAATGCAACAGAACCCAGTAGTCTACAAAAAGAGTAAAATCGGTTCACGCAATCCTAAATTACCACAGGGTTCAGCGCCATCTCTCGGGAAATTGGGTTACTAACTTTGCTACTGGCTACTGGGTTCTATTATATTGTGAGAAATTTGTGACGGACGGGAAAGTACGGAACCCTACACTGAGCGTGGCCCGACACGCTCTTGACCGATTTTTTGAAGTGGCTAGAACATAACCTCGAATTAGCAGAGGACTTGAAAGTTTGTTATTGAAAACGTTATGGGAAAAAAATTATGGGAAACGGCAACAAAAAAACGGATTTTTGTTGCCGTTTCCCATAATTTCTTCATCCGCATATCTTTAGAGAAAAAGTGATTTCCATTATTATAGTAACCAATTGCTACACAGCGCGGCATATTTTTTACATTTTTATGAACAACGTAAACGCCCTTTTCCTACGTTACCTCTATACCAGAGCCAGAGCCTTCCTTTCAGACCCGAACCCTTGGCTCCACTTGGCTTCGACCTTTTTGCCGAGTCCCGTGTGTTCGTCACGCAATATAATAAGACCCTCCTCATACCAGTTGATTGATCCCAAAAAACCAACCTTTATCATAAATAAGCTCCATGAAAAACCCAAATATATACCTATTTAATTAAGTAATACATTTTCCTGTAATTATTATTATTATTAGGTATGACTTTCGGAGATGCCACCCGGGTCCAATACAAATTGATAACTAAAATTATCTGTAAAATTGAAATTACGCAGCACTTTAGGGGTGAGACACACCGAAATGACTTGGCGAGGCGAGCACCTTAAGTGTGAAAGAATTTTAAACTTAATTTACATAGGTAAAAAGTCCAGTATCGCTTGAACAGCATAAAAAGCTCGCGAGGACGTCCGCGTTGTCGCGCAACCGCGCGCCACGGACGCATCGTCGGTAGCTCTATCTCAGGGGTGGACAACCGGTCAATCGCGATCGACTAGTCGATCTCAGCAGTTAATCCAGTCGATCTTAACCAGCAACAATGTATTTACTTTTGGGCTAGCAGGACTATAGTATATATATATATATATATGTATTACCTTATCAACTCGTTATTTTTCTTTATCAAAAAAAAAGTCTGTTGATATTTTTGGGTTTGCTTCTTTATTTTTTCTTCGTTTACCTGATTTTTCGCATAATTTAACAGTTTTTTTTTTACCGAAGCTTTGTAAAAATATTTGAACTCGCTTGCCATGTCTTTGTATTGTTAAATTTATCTAAACTTTGTGTCTAGTTGTGGTACGTAAATAATAATAGATTGATTTTGTAATTGGTAGATCTTGCAGAGTCTAGTTAGTAAACGGTAGACCGTGTCCAATTAAGTTGGCCACCCCTGCTCTATCTGAAGCCGGCCGCTTCCTTACGGTATGACTCAGCCCTTAGGGTTATTTTTGCGTTCAAATGCCTCCATGCAAATTCCCAAAAGTGCCTGTGGTTTTCCTTAATCCTTTTACAACTCGGTCCAATCACATAAATATCACGACTTAGTAATAAAATCTCAGACCCTATACTTAAAGATTAAAAATAAAGTCATAAAAAATGTTTTTAAAACTGTTTAATGTATAAGAGCACCTCTGTAACAATTTAAGGGTAATAAACATTTTGAAAAAACAACAATCACATTACAAAGTTAATTTAATTAGATATAAAATTAGAAATAATTTGTATTTAAAATGTAATAATTGTTTAACAAAATAATATTAAATTAATCTAGAAATAAATAACTATGGTTATATTAAACAATTTTATCGTGATAGGGATCACAGATGTAGCCTAAAGAGCATTGCTTAAGCTAGAGTTAAGTCTAAAACGTGCTACATCTACATCGCTAAGTGCTTGTTTATGGATACGCGGCGCGTTAAGGGTTTGTCTTACATTGCCGTATGTTTGTGTTTGCGCGTACGATCACGCGGCCCGCTGCTGGAATGTAAGACGAACGCCCAACGCATCGCCCATCGCACCGCGTCTCCTCAAAAAGCACTAATCGTGCGTGTAAAAGCTCACACACATGACAGGTAGTGCAGTGGCAACGGCTTCCACTGCCCCGCACTGGCAAACGCTTGGAATTAGCCACGCCTTCCATTCCTTTGTTCTTACCACGTGACTGAGTGTTGATACGACGTCAGAACAAACTACTTAACTCAAAGCGTTCGACGTTGACGAAACGATCGTAACTTGATTAGGGTAGCTGATCTTCATTTATTTGTTTGTTGTCAACAGTTGACAACATGTGTATAAGCTCTGTAAAGGCTAATTACGCAATCCGATTTTCAGAAAACAAATTTGCAAATTAGATAGAGTAATATCGATTTGAGCAACTCCAATTGCTATTACAGGTTCCTATTTCCTAAATTGGTCGCCTAAAAATTGGATAGTGTAATAAACCTTTTACCGCTAAGTTAGAGTTAAGTTAATGTATGGTTATGTGTAATTAATATAGATAGTTTTAGCTGCAATCAAGCTTATAACTTTATGTAGATTTTTAATTGTTAAATTAGTCTTAGTTAAACCGATTTCATCATATCACTGAGAGAAATGTGAAAAACAAAAAAGAGAGAAATAGGATTTGGAGTAAAGCCAAAAGCAAATGTAGCAGTAACACGTCGTCAATACACAACTAAATAAATTCTTTTGCGAACAAAATACATTCATCTTCTTCGAACTTATCCTTTCACCGAACACTTGGCACATTCCACGTTACGACACTGAGTCACAACCTGTCTCTAAACGACGGATTTAAACGCGCATGCGAAAGTTTCCAGCAAAACTGATAAATGCATAAAAGAAATAAACATTTGTTGCAAAAATACTAAAGCTCTAGACAGACGGACCGCATTTCAACTTGCAACCGCAAATTGCAATTCGGGTGCAGTTTGAATTCAGTTGACACGACTACAATAGAACTGCAAACTAAACGTGCAGTTCGATTGCAGTTGGTATGCAGTTTAAACGATTGCACTGGACCGCCGACTGCAATTGTTCTGCAATCGGACTGCACGTTTAGTTTGCAGTCGCGTCAACTGCATTCAAACTGCATCCAAACTGCATTTTGCAGTTGGATTGCAATTGAATTGCAGTCCGTCTGTCTAGAGCCTAAGGCCAATATTCCAAGTTAGTTTGAAGAACTTTCGGAGTTCTTACGATCCATCCTAAGATCACAGCATAAATATAAGCTTGTCTGGTAGATATCGCTGTCAGCGATAAGACCGCCATTGTACAAGTTCTATTACTTTTTGGTGTATAGTTCGTGTAAGTTTAATTTATCTTTCCCCTCGAAACAGTCGCTATAGTAGTCAAAAAATCCTTTGTTACAAATTACAAGTGCCAAGTTGATGATTCGCGGTAAGGTTTAGACAACCTAACTTGGAATACCGGGATAAAGTTATTTGAATAAATTAATATTATGTACAAAAAACGTAGTGAACACTTAGGCAGTTAACAACGTCTTATTTTCTAATGGTAATCTGCACCACCGGCCTGTCCGAAGTATCTTACGATTACTTAAACGAGGTTTAAACTTTAAGGTAATTAAAAATAACAGTATTTATACTTCATTGTCATGACTTTGTCACACAAGACGATATTTTAAAAATTCATCGAGTGGCACACGATGAATTTAATAACTCTTAAATTAATTTAAAGTATCTATGTACGTTATAATATAGTATTTAAATAGATATGTTAACAAAAAATAATATTTATTAAATTTATGAAAATAAAATAATATAACGAATCTGTTAAAAATAAAAGAAATCAAAATTATTCACGACGATCGATAAAACTCGTCGAGAATTTTATGTTTAAATTAATTTGTTCTAACTGCAGTTTAATGATACTTAACTAATGAATTTAAAGAATTCTAGATTAAGTTATTAAAACCAGCTCTACTGAGATAATTAAAGTGACATAGTTTTCACTAGGTATGCCTATATATTCTACTGCTCACAATTTTGCCAATTTTGAAATTTAAAATTAAATATTACACAACTTCTTTTTAGTAGGTAAGGAGTTTATCATTATTTTTATTTTATTCGCATTGATAATTAAACTCCATGATGCCAAATTCAACATAGATTATCTTCTAACATTAAAAAAGAAATCAAAAAATTCTTTATATAAGTTCTACAGCTACTTGCAATTTCAACTATAGGTAATCTGGGGCCTAACTATTAAGTCTTACTATCATCATGATTAGGTACTTTGTGAAAAAGAGATGCCACTATGCTTACTGTACCTATATAGCTCCATCTATCTTTAACACTAAAATCAACATGACTTTAATACGACTTAATAGGTAGCCTGGAAAGTCTAAACTACGAGTATTATTTCAGATTTGGCTCTTGACACTAAAACATAAGAAATGTTAGGTACTCAATACATTTGAACATGTTTTTAACTTGGCACTACAATTACTAGGTACTTATAATGAAACATTATATTTACATAAATACCTATGTTCATTTAGTGTTACTACTGACTAAAGCTACATTATTAATTAAAAGATCTTGTTAATTCTTTGTTCGGTTTCCTTGATTTTTATGTAGGTACAAACGTATTGTGACACATTCCATCCGATAGCCTAAAGCTATAGGTTATATCAAACTCAAATTGTGTATAAAGTAACAAAAACTTTCAGGAAAATAGCCTGCTAATTCGAAAATTTACCACAATTCTGTCGTCTTCCAGATGGAGGTACCAGTACCAAAAATTAGTTGCCACATAAGCAGGTATCCCTTAAGTTAGCTCTAAGCCATGGGAGATATCTTGTGATCCTGGTGTAGACCCCAGGGTAGCCTGGACGACCGCAACCCACACCCCATGATACAATACCTGGAAACAGACAAAATACTTTACTTTTAATGAGATAGCTTTGGTAAAGATGTTGATGATCGTATTGACCTCAATCTAAGATGTATCTATATCTATCTAGCGCCATCTATGTAGCATGTGACACTTAAGTAAGTAACTTAACAAGTGTCGTAAGTTAGAAACTTTTCAAAAGATGGCACTGCTATAGCATATGTTTCAGCAGATATGTTGTGTTAAACAAATATATTTCGACGGGTATTATGTACCGTCTAACGAATTGAATATGCACAAAAGTATAATAATTATGATTTTCACTTTGATATACAGGGTGTTTGGTGCATCGTTTGCCAAATTGATTTGGCCGATAGGATAGATCATTTGCTATATCTTCAGCCCCAATAAATCATTTCTTGCCACACCGGTTTTTTTTAAACATGTTTTTAACTTTTATTCTGAAAAACACCGGATTTCAGCATTTAAGCTTACATACTTAAATAAAAAAGTTATTAGTCTATCCAACAAAATTTATTTTTATATTTAAGTGTACTGTTGTATGGTTCTATGAAATCCAAAATTACTTGCTAGTAACGTGTAGTTTTTCTATAAAAAACCTACAAAGTGTATGGGATATGACAAAATAATTTTAAAACTCAACTTTAAATTTCTATTAAAAAAAAACTAAAAGCGTTGGAGATCTTCGAATTCTTTTAAAAGTTCTCTAGTTAATGCCCTTTCCAACGGTGTGCAATATGCTAAAAAAAATCTTTTATTAACTTCACTAACTGGCTAAATGTGCACTCAAATCACAAAAGGCTGATATTTTATATTACGGTAAATGCACTAAGAAGTTAAAGAAAAAAAAAATAACTTGCTCTAAGTAGGTAGATATTGATATCTCATTTTTACGCACATTATTTTTATTTTTACAAAGCGTATTAACTTTCCTCAAACTTGAAATAAAAATTTATTTCACAAGCAGGTACTAAAATCACAAATCTTGTTCAAATTGGGTACCATTGTTTCGTATACATGCGCGACATCTTTCTCTTATCTCGAGTTGTAGTTCGAAGACGAATTTCTGCTTTAACGGTCACATCATCATCAGCCTTTTAATGTTCCCACAGCTGGGGCACAAGCCTCCTCTCTAGAAGAGGGAATGGGCCATGACCCACCACGCGGGCCCAGTGCGGGTTGGTGGATGTCACATGTCTTTGAATTTTTAGTTCTAGAACATGCCGGTTTCCTCACGATGTTTTCCTTCACCATTTTGAGAGCAGTGGTGATGAAATAAATTACACAAAGTAATGCGCCTGGCTGAGTTTGAACCCGCGACCTACAAACTCGTAAGTCGGGGCCGTTACCACTCGGCCGTTACACTGCTCCGTTTAATGGTCACAAAAGCCGCCTCAATACGTTACACTTAATCATCTCTCGTGTCAACTTCCGTCGCATAAACCAGTTCTTTGGCCCGACTCCCGACGTAAAAGTCCAGCGGAGTTAGGTCTGGTGAACGTGGAGGTCATGGAATAGGGCCATCTGTCCCAATCCACGAGTCTGGAAATGCGTCATTTAGGAATTGCCTTACAGTTCATCGCCAGTGAGCGGGACAACCGTCATGTTTAAAGACAAAAGACCTGTCTTCATTGAAAATTGGCAGCTCAGATAACAATAAGGGCAGCTCTGTTTGAAGAAATTCAAGATAATTATCCCCGTTGAGGTTATCAGGTAAATAGTGCGGTCCAACCACATGATTTGCAATTACTCCTGCCCAAACGTACACACTGAATCGCCTCTGAAATGACCTCTGTCTTTTTACATTTAGCCAATTAGTGAAGTCAATAAAAGGTTTTCTTTAGCATATTGCACACCATTGGAAAGGGCATTAACTAGAGAACTTTTTGAGAAATTCGAAGATCTCCAACGCTTTTATTTTTTTTTTTTTTATAGAAATTTAAAGTTGAGTTTTAAAATTATTTTGTCATGTCCCATACACTTTGTAGGTTTTTTATAGAAAAACTACACGTTACTAGCAAGTAATTTTGGATTTCATAGAACCATACAACAGTACCTACACTTAAATATAAAAATAAATTTTGTTGGATAGACTAATAACTTTTTTATTTATGTAAGCTTAAACGCTGAAATCCGGTGTTTTTCAGAATAAAAGTTAAAAACATGTTTAAAAAAAACCGGTGTGGCAAGGAATGATCTATTGGGGCTGAAGATATAGCAAATGATCTATCCTATCGGCCAAGTCAATTTGGCAAACGATGCACCAAACACCCTGTATATTTATAATTATTGATTTCTAACAAAGCAGCAATTTTAAAAATAGTTAACCTTTCGTATATAGATAAAATAGCTTTTTATTTATGGCTCTAATTAAAAATAGTCTGCGCACCGCGGCAATCTAAAGGTTTAAAAAAAAACAAACATTAAATTGAAGTACTTAAATGCCTTTTATATTTTTATCTCTGTTCACCTCGTTTGACTGTAAAGAAAGTTATCTGCAATTTTACCAAATACTGACTGCAAATTGCAATAATTTACTAAGAACTAATTCATTTTCAAAGACATGGCAAATCTTCTTACAAGTGTCAAAAATGAAGAAAGATTAGAATTTATCAAAATATTTTTGAAAAAGATACCTAATGCTGCTTTTTCTTACTAATCCATCAAAGATTTTTTACTTTGCACAGAAATTAAACACCCGTCTAATTTCTATTATAATTAAATGAGTTTGTTTTTTTTAAAGCCCTAAGCTTAAAGCTACAACTTCCTTCTTTTGACCACTAGATTAACCTCATAGTGTTCAACCTGTTTTTTCATTCCCTACATTTAGAGTACTAACCGACAATTTGGAATTTATCTCCCTGTTGCAAGAGGAGAGGCCCTCCACTGTCTCCTTGACATGAATCCGTTGAAGCTCTGCCCGCACATAACTGTAAATAAAATAATTTGATGATTAGATAATTAATGAAAAACCAGAATACATAATAAAGTATCATGATGTTCCTTCCTCATATTTTCAAATTTTGGCAGTTATAGCACTACTAATGGCATCTTATATTTATATTAAGTATAATTACAGATATACATAGGACGTGTGGCCTTGGACGACCGAGCTTGGCAGCAAGCTACGCTTCCTATCCGGCTAGGCGGCCTCGGCGTCCGCAAAATTTCAAGTATAAGTTTACCAGCTTTCCTCTCCTCGGTGCACGGTACTGAAACTTTAACCAGGAATATCCTATCTTCCTCACTGGTTGATGTTGAGGTACCGTGTTTGTCCGATGCGTTGATTGCTTGGAAAATGGCTTGTCCCAACACGGATTTGCCTGACAACCTGTCCTCGCAGAGACAGTGGGATGTGCCGCTCTGCAGTGCTACACGTAATAATCTTATAAACTCGTCGTCAAGTACTGCGGAGCGTGCGCGTCTGCTGGCTGTGGGAGAATGGGAGTCGGGTTTATGGCTTCAGGCACTACCGTCATCCACCGTAGGCACTATGATGGATGACGCCTCGTTTCGACTCGCAACCTGCTTACGCCTAGGCGCTCCTTGTGTTGCTCCACATCGGTGCCACTGTGGCGAAGCTGTCGGCGGCCTCGGACACCATGGCTTGTCCTGTTCCAGGAGCGCAGGCCGCATATCACGACACGCTAGCATCAACGACATTATTCGTCGAGCTCTAGTCACCGCCGGCGTACCTGCCGTATTAGAACCTAGTGGCTTGGTACGTGACGATGGGAAGAGACCAGATGGTATGACGTTAGTGCCGTGGAAGGTGGGTAGGCCTCTGGTGTGGGACGCAACCTGTGTCGACACCCTTGCGCCATCCCATGTTCTTAGTTCTGCGGGCTGTGCTGGCGCTGCCGCTGCGGCTGCCGAGACCCTCAAACGGCGCAAATACAGTAACCTTATTGGTAATTATAGTTTTGAGCCGTTTGGGGTCGAAACGCTTGGGTCATGGGGTCCGAGTGCGCGTCATCTTTTTAAAGAAATATCACGCCGTCTAATCGATACTTTGCGTGACCAGAGGGCTGGCTCTTTCTTTGCCCAAAGAATTAGCATTGCCATCCAACGTGGCAATGCTGCCAGTCTTCTGGGCACGTTTCCAGATGACAGCGATGTGGAGGAATATTTCGACGCTTGAGTTTTGTGTTTTTGTATCATATGTACATAGTTAGGTTTGGTGTAAATATTTATTTTAGTTAAGTTTATATTTAAGATTTTATTTTATATATTATGTAAAAAACATATTTTAGTGTGAAAGTTAAATAAAAAATACTTACATTTAAAAAAAAAAAAAAAAAAAAAAAAAACATAGGATAATATATAAAATAAAATCTTAAATATAGGTAAACTAAACTAAAATAAATATTTACACCAAACCTAACTATGTATAATACAAAAAGTATTGTTTTTTGGCATAAAATTTTATGCGATAAATTAGTAGATTTTGTAGATTTTTTGTTTTAGTAGATTTTGTAATGCGATAAATTAGTTTCACTAATTTGTTTGCTATTTACTCATCTATTATATGTGTATATTTATTATATTAATATAACAAATAAGGCATTTATTGTAAATTCGCTCAGAGAACAGTAGAATATGTCCGGAGTGAAATATAGATTGAGCAGAGCAGCAGTAATACTAGGTACATATACTAACAGTAAAAAAGAATATACGCCGCAGCCAGGTGCTATCAGCAACTATCGAACAATTTAGAAGACTGTAACGGATATAGAAACCGAAATTCGTCTCCACATCTCTCATTCTGAAGTTCCAAACTCCTATTTTTGAATATCTTCTGCTCGGGGTGGAGCAAGAAAAGTTTCAGACTTATACCTACTGCCTATCCATTTAGTTGCCTTTTGCGTTCCTGGATCATGCTTCTTACAAACATTCCCAGTGCCTTGGCAGGCATCAACCTTTCCGAGTACTTTCGACTATACTGACGGCTTTGGTAATTTTCAAACGGCGACAGATTCCCTCTCCATCAAACTTTTTGCCGGCTCTTTCGCTCGCATTTTCCTTCAGATAAGTAGTTTACTGAATATATAGATAGTTTATTTAGCTTCTCAATCAGTACTATAGACTAGACCAGAGTCGGACGCGAGGATTGCCGCTGACAAACACCTCTACAAGGATACAGCAGTGCTCCACTGAGTGGAAATGCAAGATAGATCTCCACCATATGTTTCTCCATGTCCTCCAGATAATCCACACGGGGTTTAATAAGGAACTGCGTCAAGAGTAAAGTGAGAACGCGGTCACCCTGACCACACCCCAAAGACCCGTCTTATGTCCATTATCGAGGCGTATCCAGCGCTGGATTGCAACCATGCACCGTGCACCGTGCCATGATTTATTGCAGCTTCTGAACTTCTTAAACTTACCATATTGCTAGTGATTCTCGAAGCCCTGTACTTCATACCCCGGCACTGATTCAGCGAGAGGATGGGCACTTTTACTTCCTGCACAATGGCAGGCAGCTGTCCTCCTTCAGAAGTTCTGCCCCAACCAACCACGACTCCCTCTTTGCCAGCAGGATCTATACCTGAAGCATAAAAATTACATAAGTGGTTAATAATATTTAAAAAATCGGTCCACAATGGACCAAGAAATCAAGGTGAACATACATAAAATAACTCATATAGCCGTACATAAAACCTCCTTCTTTTTTAAGTCGGTTAAAATACAACTGTTTCCCCAACGCATCTTAGGAACTTTAACACCACAGGTAATCTGCCAAAACATTTCTTACATTTTGATAGATAATTCGAACTTTGCGCACTTTCTTTTTGACCATGATTGTCAAAGACTCGAATCGGTAAAGGCCCACGACATTTAATTTTGAAAGAAATTCTTAGAAAAAGTACAAAAGGACTAGAAATCAATGAAAACCAAGGGATTAATTTTATTATTATCAACCAACAAAAATATTGCATATTTAAAAGGCAACCGTGCACAACAGAGAGAAGGGCAGAAATGCCCAGAGTACAGATAATTATGGTTTACTTCATATAGGTCCAAGAGGACAGCGGTGTCCGCACACCTATTGTCTTTTAATTTTGTCTTTAATTACGGTAGTCGAAAGGTAAAAAGAAATCCAACTTACCAGAAGGCGGCAAACAGACCGGCTTGATGATCCTAGAAAAGACAACTGGCTTGCGCAACTTGAGGAGCGCTATGTCGTTGTTATACGAATCAGGGTCGAAGCTGCGATGCCGGACGATGGCGGTGACAGCTCGCATGATAGCTGCACTCTCCGACGTGATGGTCTGGTCGTGGTCGCCCAAGATCACGCGGATCTTTGAACGTTTCAGTCTGGAAGATGGAAATAGAGCTATTGTAGAGACATGATCATAAGATGAACAAATGACGGACAAAGGAAGCCTTCGGCATGTTTCATTAGTCGAACGAACAATAGATATATACATGCAGAATCAGATAAACAAAAAATACATAAAAGTAGGAATGTATCTACCTACAGTAAGTATATGAACATGTAACAGGCTATAAATACAAAAAGGTGTTGAACCAAATAAAATTGCTTGGTTATTACTTTTCTGCTGTTACATCAATGTTGCATGATTTTACTTTTATTGATATAAATAAAAAGTTATATCAACGTTTCCGTTAGAAATAACGGAAAAATATGAATGACAAACTATAATTCAATACAGTAAAATAATTAATTATACTGATATAACTGTTTCAATTAATTACTATATTGATTTAAAGTTTGTCATTCTATTTTTTATAACTTCCATCTTTCAACAAAAGACATAGACATAATAATTTATGACGTTGTTAATATCGTGAACGTGCCTGAAAATGATTTTACTACTTTTTCGCATGATTATGACATTTAAATTAGATGCGTAAATCAGGTGGAAATCGAAACTGCTACAAATTTAAATGCTGAATTAATATTGTTTTCATGAATGACTGAGTTACTTTACATAGAAAAACAAAACATCGTATGCTAATGCCTCGTAAATTATTACACTTCAAATTTTACAAGAAAGATTTATTAAAATGAAACTAGATTTTCAGGGGCAATATTTGAACTACCTTATACCTCACGTTACGCATTACATAGAAACGGTGTAGCGTGGTATAATGATTTATTGTTTTAACGAGAAAATGCGAAATATCAACCGGAAAAATATAAGTGTGGTATTTGAATAGCTAATCGGTTTAATACTTAACGTAATGCAACATTGCGTGCATCTGGCCAGTCGTGTGCATGCGCTGTTCCACGTAGCAACGATATAACAGCATTGTATAACTATTTGTTTTAGTTGCATGGTTACATCTTAAATACTGTTTCCTATTCAAGCGCTTGAGAATACATAGGGTTCAAACGAAGAGATAAGAGAATGGTGGATATAGATAGATAGATATAGAGATAAAAAAAGGAAAATTTTCGATGGGTCAAATGTGTGAAGAATGACAGTTTTAAATGCAGGAAGTAATCCAAGACAGGGAGAAAAGCAGACAGAGAAATATAAAGTAACATAACGCATGATGTATCATGCAAGTGTTATGTGAACAAATCGTACTCGATGAGTATATAAAGCTCGGTAACCACTTATTAAATACAAATCGCTTAATTTATACCGACACGCAATTGTTACACTAAAGCTATTGCCTAATGAAGGAGCACAAGTGCACTTTACGTAGTAAAGACAGGCGTAAAAGAATATTGAATTTACAATGTGATTTTTTACACTGTTCAAAATTTTCCAAGAATTAAATGAATGAATGAAAATATGTCAATGAAAGATTAAGTAACGATGAAGGATTGTTAAAAAGAGTCACCGAGGCCATGGAACGGAAAAAGCCAGCTGAAGATATACAGGTGGATAAGTAAAAGTCTGATACTCTGAACTCGCTACAGAGGTCGGGATAAGTTACTTGGTGGTGGACCAAGAAACAGTGTATAAGAGATACACAAGGAAGTCAACACAACAATTGTAGATTTAGGACTGGGGTACTTAACTCTAAATTAATATCAACTCTTAAAAATTCTTCATTCTTCAGATCAACAGATCAACATCAGATCAACAATTATTCATAAATACAACAAAAATTTTCTCACTTAACACATAACTTGAACGTCTCGATTTCTAAACAACAACGAACCTATCATTTCGATTACATATATACTAGCTTCCTTCTTGAACTGGAAGTCGACCTCAACAAGTTTTGTAATAGACATAGTTTATGCCGTATACTTTGTTGTAAAAGGAAATAGCTTTACGTCAATAGAGGAAATCATATAAGAGAAAAATCCTGTAAGAGAAAAGTTCTGTGAACCTTAGAATGTTCTTTTTCTAGAATACTGTACTTTCGTTGTCTTACTCCTATCTCTTCTCTTGCGTTTTAAAAATCAGCAATAAGCTAAAATTTTAGCAGCAGATTTAAAAAAATAATAATTTATGTTTGCCTATAAACTGGTCAAAATATACTTAATTTGCTGTTTTTTTTTTTGGTATTTCGTGTTTGGTCTCATAGTAAAAAAATATCTGTTATCAAAGACTACAATCACCTGATTAAGCACCTACCTAAGCACCTGCTTAAATATTGATCGCTTATTACCAGTCACCCTATATTTTGCCTCTAAGAGAGGAAACGTGGTTCCCAGCAGTAGGAACATTATAAGGTTCAAGCTGTGCTATAATATATATCAAAAAGAAAAAGATAGATGATCCACTTACTTCCTAACACAATGGGCAGCTGTCAGCACATACTCTTTAGTCAGGAGTGAGGCGCCACAGTGGAACTGGCCATCGTAGACGATTCTCGCCATCCAAGGGTACCGGTTGGTGCCAGCCGGCATCCCGCCGACGATGCGGTTCTCCTGATTCGACCCGCCGCACTCTAGAAAGTGAACGCAGTTTGTTGAACTAACGTCATTGCAACGAGTACTTGCTACAGATTTCCTGTTAGCTCTCTGGCTGTATCATTGCCAACTGATGGCTTGTTTATCTTTTTTTTTGTAACGATATGTTTACTTTAGTTGGAGGAATATTTACTTTCTTTCACAATTGCACGAACTGCAACCTCATTTTTTGTCTGAGCAATCTCTGCCCATTCCGGGTTGCCTGGAAGAAATTACCTATTGCAATAAGGCCGCCAATTGTACCTATATTTTTTATTATAAGGTTTCCTTTTGTAAATTGGTGTGAAATAAAGTATGTACCTATAAAAGAATAATCCTTAATAAATTAATCTTCTTCTTTAGTCTTTTACATATCCTCTGTAGTTTCTTCATCCTGTATTATTGCCAGTCTAATTTATTTCAAAAATCAATTTCAGTCTTAATCACTAACTTAAATTATTTCCACCTCTTATAAGATATAATTAATACAACTTTACAAGGGACCATAAGGATATTCTACAACAATACACACATATTATTATCATACATTATATTAGTAGTTTATTACACTCGGCCAGTACAACAACGTGTGAATTGAGACAAGCGTGAGGCTAATGCTACGTAGTGCAATTAAATTAATTACAACAAGCTATACTTAAACTGCAAATTATCCAGCGATAAACTTCACATATGCTCGGAGGAAATTACTTGATAGATAATGAAACTGTTGGAAGCGAAAGACGAATTTTTATTTTTTAAAGTTATTGCTGTCTTCAATAACGTATCATAACTTTGATATTCGAACTAGATAATGATAATTCTCTAAATGGGTACCTTATAATTAGTACGAATGATCTTAAAGCGATGATATTTCTTGTCGAGATTGTGAACTAGAATGTAGTGCTTTACGACCTCAATCATGGAGGTCTATAACCTGCTTTATATTCCAATTCAAACATTAAGCAGTCTGTCTCTAAAAGCAATTCTGTTCCCGTCTGTACGTTGACAGGAACGGGAAATAATAGTGTATAAATAACAAGTTATAGCAGTTAATAGCGAGTCGCGATCCGGCGGCCACAGATCGAGTCCATTACACTTTCACTGTGATGAACGGCGGTTCAACGCTCAGAGCTACCCTGTACTTGCACACTGCACAGAACAGCTGTTTACGTGTGAACACTAATGGCTCGTAATGAACTTTATTTATCTTCGCTCTTGTGTCTACAGGAAGGAAGGTATTTGTGCGCTTGGTAACTGCTTACGTAACATATTTATAAATTCTGCCTATAATAGTATGTTAGATTTTATTGCAATATTTCTTATCGAATCGCATTTCCTGCTCAAATTTTGAATCGTTTCTTTTTATAGAAATTGAGACTGTTAAGAAATCCAAAGTTAGTTTTCTAATTCTAAAATGTAAATTATTGTGCTGTCATAGGTTTTGCCAATTCATTATCATCAGACGGCAATTTAGTATCAGTAGCAGTATCTGATACAAATAATTGTTTGCAAACATTTATCAATTTCATATCTTATCTAACTAGATTTCCTCTCTATTGAATAGACAGATAAATTAATGGTGTCTCGTTCAAAGTAATTATTTAACATTAGTTAATGTTAATGAAGCGCAGTTTTAAATGCCTTTTAACGACTTGACACTTTTACTCTTCAGAATGTGCGATGGCATGCCTGAACTTAATTACATTCACCTACATATTAAGTAATGACTAATTAAGTACAGCTTAGCTTGTTTCACATTTTAACATACATGCGGATTTAGATGTTGTAGTAGACAAAATAAATTGAGCAGTTGAATGTTTAAAAACTCGTTGACAATCTTGATCCGTAGATTCAAAAGTTTTTGTATTACTTTTGACACAAAATTAAGTAATACAAAAACTAAAACAAGTGAAAGTAACGATTAACCAAAACAAAATTGTTATTGATGTGCACGGAAAGTTACATACAATATACAAAACATATAGTTACATTTCTAAAAGATATATTAAAGGAATTGTTATTTGGGCTAACTATGAGACGAATCTAATACAATCTTCTTATTTTTTTTATTTTTCAATAAGATACACATATATGATCTTTAATAAAAATTATATTTATAACGCAATAAAAATAAAAATATTACCTCATATGAGTACTATAGAGGGTGAAATATTGTTAAATTACGACAGAAGTATAAATTAAGAATCAACCTTTAATGAAAGATGGGTATCAAATGTCTGAGGAGTAGTAATCCATTTAGATAATCGGACCGGATCAATCTCGGTCACACCGCGACTCAAACACGACGCAACGACAAGGATAGGTACCCAAGGCGAAAAGGGTAAAAAAACTACTTTACAACGGAAGAATGATAACGATAAATATTAGGAGGAGGAATGTGCAAGCTACAGGGTACATACAGGGGTGCTGTCTACTTCTACAGGTTAACATAAAAGTACAAATCATGTGCTGTACACAGATACAACTTACCCAACTTTCTAGGTAGTGGGTTTGCCCTGCCGCACTCTAAAACGTGAACGTGGATGAAGATCATTAGAATTGCTTGAAATTGTAAGAGCACGGGCTAACGATCGAATTTTGTTTAAGGAGCAAATCAGTTGATTTTATGTACAATTAAAGCTATGGTTGAGAAATTATATTTGCACGCTTATTATTACCAACCAATTTGGTTCGATCATCAACTCGGACCCTTATAGTGACTAATAGGAATTGCAGACTAACTAGAAGACTAAGATTAGAAAACTAGAAACTGCAAGTTCTAACTAAAGTGCTGAATTATTCTAATTCATTATCGGGTGTATACGTATAAACATAAAAAAAAATTATAGGTTGAATTGTAACATTTATGCGACACAGTATTATGATGAAGTTTCTCTCAAGTTATAATCATGTTTTAGTAGAACTTTCCAAGATGTGAAACGTTCTGAATCCTAAAATGGATTCCAAACATGATTACGGTAGATTTGAATCTGACGTAACTTTAAAATATGTATTTTAAATGTTTAATGATGAAGATAATAATAAAGATAACGTTAAAACCAAAATGGTTTTTTTTATATGAAATGGATTTGGTCAAAATTTTCTAATCTAATAATAAATCTTAGGATTTGTGCCATATTTACATATTATTTCATCTTTCTACATACCACAGGAGCACTCCTTGATCTGATTGTCTTCTTCATCATCTTCGACGCTCTGCTCCTCCAAGATCGGTACCTCCAACCCGAATATAGCGTCGAACAGGAACCGCTGCGTTCTGTTCCCTGATGATACCTGAAATTAGTGCAGAAAATTTCTTTACTTTTCATATTCCAAAGCTTGAAGGGTTCCAAGAAAGAGTGTTTATGTTTAAAATTTTGAATACGTATTCAGTGACCTATGAATTTTTAGAATTCCCATTCAAGTTACCCATAAACTTGTAGTCTATATCTAAGAATGTTGAATAGGATATGGCTGGACTCGTTAACTGTTGATCAAGATTAGCAAGAGAGTGTACCTATACACACAACACACAACAGTATTGTTATGTAACGCATCTATAGCTATTAAATCATCATTGCATGTTCACTGCAGTCGGAAGTAGGTAATCGTGCTAAATTTTGTAAAGGTTCTTTCTTATAAATTGGTGTTGACTTCTATGCATGTTATGTAACGCCAAAACTGGTAACTGATGGTTCCATCGGAAATGCACTTACATAAGTTTTGTTTACCATTTTAATGTTGGCAGCTCGGTTTACTTTCGCAGTTTCGTGCACGCCATGGTTGCGCAATGCCCGATGTTAATTGGCGACTAATGTCAATGTTGCTTTCACAATCTTAACAGCCGTGTTCCGGTACGTTATTATCCTTTTTTATTCCACTTTAATTTCAGAAGCACTTAAACTTTCGCTGATCTCATTATTGGTGATGACGGGTAATTTATAGTACATTAGGAAATCGTTAGTTGGGACGAATGTATTGAAATGCGTCACTGACAAAATGAATAATGCCTGTTTGGAAAGAAATCAAAGCTGAACGAAGAACATGTTTCAGGATGATACCATTCTGAGTGTCGACTTTCTTATATACCAAAATGGAAATACATAACAAAAGTTCCATAACAGAAGTCTCGTCTGCCTTACTCGGCATTCAACATGACATATTCAACAGATTTGTCATTTGCCCGACAAAGCTGTCAGTCAAACCCGTACTGGGTTTTGGGTACACAAAAATAACAGCGACAACTGCACATCGTCGACTGAAGGATAGTGACACTTTCCCTCTGGTGACCCACTCATGTAACGCTGTGACGAAACTGACAGCGCATGTTGTTGGTCGCTAGTTAGCTAACAATATATCGTGACATAATAACCACTTATGAGGCTAAGGTTGTCCATGCGCCATGTGGACACTACCACTTATACGGTCATCGGTGCCACTGGGTAGGAAGTTAGATAATGTTTGTATAGAATATCGAGCACAGCGATTAATTTTAAATAGAGCAAAGTCAGTACTAGAATTTCAATGAGAGGCAACCATATAAAGTGGATATTATGAGGTTAGATGTGACAGTGGTAACTAAGATACAGTTAAGTGGACGGACAAAATGGAACCTCAAAACAAATTACCAACTGTGATCAAAGTACTTGACTTTGACTCAACAAGGTCTAAAGAAGTAAACAGCCCAAGCCATAACAAATCAGACACAACTTCAATAATATCGTATCGTATCTATTAAATAACCGAATAGTGTCATGGTCAGAATCGAAAATGAATAAAATCTAGAAAGAACTACACATTCGCCTGAAAGACTGCTCCGTGACCCTAATAGTGACGAACAGGTGTTGTAATTGACCATGACAGCGATTAGCGGTCTACTTGGCGTCTGAAGTTCAATGTCAGCTGGCGAGGACTGGACAATGGAGCTGAGACAATGACACGTTACCTAACGCAGTACGCCAAATTAAACAAGATGCTGATAGTAACCAGCTAGATATCAGTATGCAGGTGCCAGTTGCTAAGCCAAACGGTAATAGTTGTAATACTCAAGTAAACAATCATGAAATTAATAAGGCAGCAAAAAAACCTGTTACTGAAACTAAAGTTCAAGCCTATGAAGATTCTAAAGCCAGTACTAAAAATATCGTGAACTTATTTTTATTTGTAGCGAGCCTAAAGTTAGATAACTTGATATTTCTTTAGATTATGTTAATAGATTGATCTTTATGCTGATTAATCAGTCTAGGGAATCGCGGTTTCTATTTATATTGACGACGAAACTTATCTTCGCTAAAATATTTTCAATTTTATTTTTGTTTACCATAACTACTGAAATGCCTTTCCTTTTTGCATAACAATTGCCATTCAAAGCCCCATTATGTTTAGAGAGGCTGCACAAACGTAAGGTCTTTGAACATCTTGAACGCACGACTGTTTAATTTCAAAGGTCTCAGTGCCTTGAATAGTGATAATATCAAAGAGCATCATTAGAATCGGTTTTCTCCGGTTAACTCTATAAACTAATTAGCGCTTTGATAAAACCACTCCAGCTAATATTTTCAAACCAGTGTGAATGCCACAAAACGACAAGCATAAAAACTATTTCGAATTCAAAATGTTGCATAGAATGTTATCTAAACCAAAACAACCGACTCTTGACACAATCAAAATCATCAAAGTAGGTGGTTACGGCTGATTGGCGTCATTTTCACCGCACTCGCTTTTATTGTGTGATACCCGTGAATTCGTAAGGTCAGCAAGTAAACTACTTTCCAAAGTATGATTGCGAGGCGCCTTTCACGAGGTAATTGTTGTGGTGCTCTCGTTTTTGTTATCCGTAGCCGTTTATCAAATGTAAGAAAGTAAGTAGCCTCAACGATATATTTCGAACAAGCTAGATTTATAAGCTGGCGGGAAATAATAAGGGAAATAGTAATAACTTTAGTCATTGTATCGGCATTAGTAGCTAACTATACCTCAGACAATGCGTGCTTTGGAAATTATGATACCTACCGATTTATGGTGATTATAGCTAAGAAGTTGTTTATGGTAGAATTCTTGACGTTCCTTCCTGTTGGATATAATATGAGATAAATCATAGAATGTGAAATAGCTCTAACATTATGATTGTGTTAGAGTATAATTTTTATATCTAAGTACTCAGGTAATGTATCTCAAGACTAAAGTTTATGACAGTGCGTGTTGCCAATGAAGACTTATGGCTCTGAAACGTGTTACCTCACAACTGGCCTCATCAGAAGTCATCCAAAGGGCAATGGAAAGGACTCTGCTGGGAGTTTCCTTGCAAGAGAATCGGTGTTGCCGACATATCACGAAGAATTTCCGAACGACAGTGGCAATGGGCAGGGCACATTGCTCGCAGAACAGATGTGCATTGGGGCTGAAAGGTTATTGCTGGAATGGCGGCCGCGTACCGGAAGACGCAGCGTTGGATGGCCTCCTACAAGGTGGACGGATGACCTGGCAAAGGTTGCGGGCATCCGAGACACACAGGGCCATTTATTGCAGCGACATTTGGGGGAGGTCTATGTTCAACAGCAGACGTATTTGGGCTGAAGTGATGACGATTGGTGATGACAAATAATGTATCAATCCATTTTGTTTAATACTTCATTGCATTTAATTAATAAAGTAGAAAGCTAGGCATTAATTTTTTCACAAAACTATTATCACATTGAATGCACCTAAAGCATACAAAACAAAAAACAATTCTGGACTCCTCTTCCGACAAGCTAATAACTGTGAAATACAGAAGTTGATATGAAAACAAAAAAAAAGCCTTTTGATACGCCCGCCCCAAGAATAGGATCAATGTTGATAGTTTAACTTTAAAAGATTACTTATTGTACTTAAATACCCTTATTCTCTCCAAATGGGCCTGCCCACTTTGGAAAGAAATACCTTCGCACGAAATAATAGTTATGCTTTCAAACTAATCACCGAAGAACTTCCAAATATGTGCAACTGAAAAACACAGGTTGATCAGTAAACACAATATTGCCATTTTTATTTTCAATGCCGACTCTTCGATCCTCGATGATCGACCCTTGTTAATGTCATGTTTCCGTAGGTATGTCTATGTGAAAACCTTATTAGATAGATAGGTAGGTACTTCGGAACTGTAATGCATATTAAAGTCAGCGAGATTCAAAGGAAGCCCGTTTAAAGTCACTTCAGGGATGTGCCTTATCAATTATTGCTCAGTGGGGTCTTCCGAGTGGTCACTAAGGAGGAACCAGGCCTTTTCTGTGATGGTGATCATCAGGTTGGATTTGTAAAGTAAGGAAATATTCCACATTTCCCTACACTTGACTAAAGGCTGGGCGCATTTTAAAGACTTTCCTCGGCAGCAAAAAACAGTACCTAGCAGAATGCTAGCCGACTGAAAAGACTAGGCGTTGTGTTGTTGTTTCAACACAAGTTTCCTGCCTCTTTCAACCCGGACCTAGTGTTACAGAATCTACATTTTACATACAGTTACCTACTATTTATATTATGCAACATCCACCTACCTATGTAGAGAATAGGATACCTGTCATTTATCATAATCTAAGACCTACGCAAACTAATTAATCTGATTTATGTAGTCAGACTTTTGGCCACATTACCAGTCGACAGTGATGTAAAAAACTTTTGTGATGACATATTTTAGTTCGTTTTTAAATAATAATTAATGTCTGGAAATAGGAATTTGTAATACACATAGAATAAATTAAATTTTATTGCACAAGAGACATCTCAAGATGTGATTCTTAGCATTCCTAAAATGGTTGGTTTCATATTGCACATCTCATTCAGTCTCTTCAGAATCAAAATTTCGTCAAAACACTGCATTAGTCATACAAAATTCATGCAATCGATTTTGTAAGAGGCAAAATCCGAAAGGTCACGTAAGTAGGTATTGTGTTTCTGTAAGAATTTTATGTTCAGACTTTGCATGTGTTTAGATATTACCCAAAACATTGGCTTGATGTATTGGCAATACAATAACTTAGGAATAGTAGGTCTACTTCTAATTATATACGTCCTATTTTTATTATTTACTAGCTTTTGTCAGCGGCTTCGCTCGCGTACATAAAATATAGCCTATGTCACTCAGGAGTAAAGTTTCTATTGTTGCTAAAATTTTTCCGATCGGACCAGTAGTTCCAGAGATTACCTCCTACAAACAAAAAAATAAAAAAAACAAACTTTACCTCTTTATTATATTAGTGTAGATGTAGATTTCTTCACTCAATGTTTTTCAAACTGTCATCCCCTTTTTATTCTTCTTTGCTGTTTAGAAAATTCTTCCTTTGTTCCATTCGAATTTGAAAGGTTCTAGACACAGTAAAATAGCAAAATAAAGCTCTGTGCGTGATATTCAAATTCAAATGTAATTTTACTGAGAAAACTATGAAATACCACTTTCATTGGCAATTATTTTCAACTTAAATATAATTGGCTTTGTTCTCTAGGAGATTGTTGGCTTGTCCATATTATCGAATTAAATATTATATAACAAAAACAGAAACGTAATCGGCGAAAGTAGTGCATATCCGGATTATTAGTTTAATTTAATTACCTCAGACGAAAGGTATTGGGCATATTTAACTATGCAATTACCGTTTTATGAAACAAAAGACTTCGAACTGTAATAAGCAATAGGATTAATAAATATGACAATATTATAGAAAATAAAAAACCTTCAGTAACAAATTAGCAACCTAACCCAACCAACCCGCAATGAGCTCGCGTGGGGATAAAAGCCCATTCCCTCTCCTAGTCCTCTCCACTGCTGGGATGCATGCCTCCTCCAGGCATGAATCCCAGCAGTAGGAACATTATAAGGCGGATGCTATGCTATGGTATGCTAACAAATTAGAAGCCAATTTCAAAATATAAAGCAGATATTAGTAGCCTTTTAACTCTTGAGCCCCAATACCCCCACACCTAATGTCTTTTTATTATGTCTCTAATTACGGTACCTACTCGAAAGATTAATTTCAAGTCCATCCGAAATTAATATCACAGTTCAAAGCAACTAGCGTCCCATTTACATACCGTCAACATCATCGGTAAAGACATAAAAATTGTTATCTTTTACATTGTTATTTAAACAGGCAATATGGGTCACTGACTCACTGGTAACTAATGGCTATCATCGAAAATATAACATGTCATTTGATTGATCAGTACGATTCTAAACACTAGCTATTTGACTACAGAAGGATATTATATGGATACTATATGGATACTTAAAGTTGGTTGAACTGTTTCGAAAAAGTCACAAACTCAACATTGTTTATTTCAAATAGACCATTTACAGGCACTTTTGAAATGTCAAAATTGAAGCTAATTGGCACGTTCCAAGGCGTAGAACACAAACTCACAACTTTGGAACTATCAACATAGGTATGCAACTAGGGCTATTTACATTCATAATAAATATTTTATATTGAGCAACTGAAAGAGGAGAAGATGAACTAGTTCGTAAGGGACTCTGCAAAAGGGTCGAAGCTTACTTACTGGGGCCCAGTGTCTCTTTCTGAAATAAAGGCTTGTCCCCATTGCGAATGGCAAACGAGATGAGGTGTTTAGTCAGTAAGAGAGTAAGAGTCTGACAATGTTTCTAATTCGATGATTTTGGCCCGCCATAAACAAAATATGAACCAGCTTCACGATTTTATTTGTTCAAAGAAAAGACGTTTTCTTGTTAGTACGTGGAGTTCTTTGAACCAGGACCGTGATCCCAACTTCAACCAATATTTTTTTGTAGTATTTTGCGACCACGAATGAAATGAATACAAATTTTTTGATAACCGTAGGTACCTACTTTACTGTCCTATTTTTTTCCTTGAGGTCCAAAAATACATATAACAAAAAAATTAAAAATTTAAAGTTGGGATTAGTCCTGGTCTAAAGAGGTCAAAAAAATAAGTAGATGCCTATTTAAGTAAGACGCCTTCTCAAACAAGAAAACTTGAAGATCTTGGTAAGGTTCTCTACAAAAAAAAATAAGTACTTATACCTTTCTTTGTCTTACATAACTTTTACTTCTACATAACAATAAGTATAATATTATTACTTGACTGTTAACTATAACTGTGTCAATCGGTCGCCATCGGCAATGACAGCGATTATGCGGTCTCATGCTGACCATGCCAATAACATCTGTTTTATTGCCTTCATGCAATCAAAACAATGCTACTTAGATAACTTTTAAAACTTATAACCGAATAGGTAGGTTAGAAAATATACCTTAGATATTTATTTTTGTAAGAAGAAGCGTTATAGTGTTATATATAAATAAATAGGCATATTTAATTACCTAAATAAAGCGGCCTTGACAACATCTTCACCAAAGAATACATGGTCTTTACATAAGTACAAAAAACCAAAACAGCCAAATCCGAAACGTCTAGCTACGTAACACTAAGAAGTGGGTAGTTGTAGATCGCTTTTCGCGGTTAATTTGAATGTAACGCTTGTTTAAGTTGTTGTTGCGGATGAATAAGTTAGAAAATAATCGAAATATCCGGAAAGAAACATTAAATAAACCGTAAAAACTCGGTAAAAGCAGCAGGAGTAGGTAACTCAACTTTTTTAATTTTTTTTGCTAAATGTAAATCGATTTCTTTATTAATTCGTTACATACAGAATGTTTGTAAATCGTTACTTGTATCACATAACAAGGCACCTTTACATGTAATGCATTTTAAATCTTCTATTTATACTATAAAAGCGAAATAGCATTCACTGATTAATCAGAGATTCTAACTTAAAATTTGGCAGGCAGGTTCATTATATGGTGTGAACATCCGCTAAGAACGGATTTTTCGAAACTCCACCCTCAACTTAAGGGGGTAAAACGGAGAAGGAAGTTTGTATGCAGAAATCTACTTTCACGTGGGCGAAGCTGGCAGAGGCTAGCGACCTATAATTTTACTGAATATAAGATCACTTCCATGATTCCACCGATAAAGGGGTGAACTTCGTAGAATTTTAAATTGTCCATGCCCAACCAAGGTTTGAATTTTATAGCAGGGTGGATGCGTTATCTTATGTTTTGTAAAAGGCAATACTTTAACAGAGATTAAATGGTATTTGAGCTAATGGAAACAGACTGCTCGTTTCAAAGCATTTATACGAAATTCCAAAAAAACATTGCCACAGTAGATAGGTTTGATCAAACTCGATTCCTGATAAACAGCAAACAAGAAATGCAAGAAGCACTCTACTAATGAAAGTAAAAGTGCATTCAAAGTCAATGCACCGAAGCACATGCAGCTGTGACCGATACCGCGTCCGCGGCCTGATAGGGACATTATGATAATCAGCCTCTACTCACATGGTTGTGCAGGGTAGCAGCGTCTGGCGAACTGATCTCCCTGGCATCACACGCGTTCAATACAAGGAGCACGTAAGATATAGTCACAATACTCCATTGGCACATTGTAGTGGGTATCCGGGGTCGAGAGCTCGTTATCATTGGTGCGCACCACTATTTATTAGCGCGTCATCTCCGCGCTCAGCGCGTTCACTGGCAAATTCGGCGTCAGCGATTCAATGGCATTATTTCGCAAACGGACTGCCCATGAAACGCCGGCCGAGTGTCGGCCGCGGCCGCGCGGAGTCCGCCGAGTGCGTCAAGCAGGGGTCTTCGCCACCACCAAGCGTACTTTCTCTTCGCGCCAAAAACCTATTGCCAAGATCCAGCCCCCACTCGCGCCGCCGCCGAGCTGCACTGCTGGTACAACACACGTGCACTCTGCAGTCTTCTTAACAGCTGTGTTGATGGTACTAACCTTTTATTAAACACATTACCTAATTTTATAATAGACTCTTCAATGACTGACTCATGGTAAGTTCATCTATTGCGACCTATTGAAATTCAGTGAAATGGTTTATAGTCGACAAATATTTATTTATAATTTTAAAAGATAACGCTTCCTAGTTATCTTAAAACCATATTCAATTCTTACCTAAATAATGTATGTTTCTATATATAAAAATAAGTATAATTATAGCTTCTGCAATCGTCTTTGCCCATGTGAATACAGTAAGTTTCTCCAAACAAACTTTGAAACTTTGTTTCATCCCCTTTGTTGAAAAGTCGTTTTGTTTTCCATATTATTGTATAAGTAGGTAAGTAATAAGGTCCCTACATCGATATATACATATGTACTACACACTAGATAATCCGAGCCGTACAGTGACTCTACTCCACTTAAGTGATCTGCATGCTATAGGTCTTACATTTTTATATTGATGACACTTTTATATTGTGCAGTTTTGACGTATCAGCACTGTAAGTTTATGTTTTAATTGACGACAATGCGAATGAAGCGCATCAGCGGATTTTTGTATTAAGTTTTAACAAATCGTAGGTACCTACATGCTTATCTATCGCTAGGATAAATAAATAAGTCGCTGGATACCTACAACATAAAAAGAACCTCTGTGCAAAATTTCAGCGCTCTAGAACCAAGGGTTTGAGCTTGAGTTGGATATTGATGACTCCGCGTCTATACCTATACATATCTACCAGCTCCTTCCATACCTACCTACTTACTATGCCACAGATTTTTTTACAGCTTACATTAGATAACAGAAGGGTTTTCTTTTTATTGAGGGAAAAATCGTCTAATGTCAATCGAGGCCCAAGTCGTCGACGGCGGCGGCGCGGCGCCGCGGCGCTATGCGCGCGCGCCTCATGGAGTTGTCGGCAAACCCTATCGATTCTTTTCGATTTTAAGTGTCAGTAATATAATTTACATGGAGTTTGTTATTCCAAATTTAAATATTTTAAATTCAGAATAAATAAACTCTTGAGCCCCAGCGAACGTTCTCACACCTCGTCTTTCTATTATGTCTCTAATAATCGCAGTAGGTATTCAAAAGATTAAATTAAAATGAAAAAAATTGGCACTTTTCCGCCAATATTTTTTAAATTATCTGTCACTGTCATTACGTCCGCATCCCCGTAAAAAATCTTTACTTTTACTTTTCAACAACCATCCGCTTTAGCTGCCAAACAGCAAAAACGGCGAGAGACAATTAAAATAAAAAAGTTACGTCTGTGGGAATCAGCCTCGGATAACGCTGGATTTTCCACACTGATAAAATGAAAGTGAAATCAACGGTCGCGCCGTTTCCGCAGCGCGAGCGTGCCTACCACCGACACGTAATCGTGATGTTTATACAACCAACCACTCGAAGAGTGCGGGACGCTAGGAACTTTCAATACGATAGGAATCTATCCAGTTTAGGTTTTTTACGGTAGTTAATTTATCAATGACGAATCCCACTTTGGGCGAGACGGGAAACAATGTCAGACTCTTACTGACTAGGTAAACAACTTACCCCTTACGGCCTTTATTTGGTCTGTCAATCTCATTGGTGATCTACCCCGTGGCCTGGTGCGCTCAATTTTGCCCTGCACTACGAGACGCTCTATATAGTCATTACCACTCCACGCCCCGAAACATGGCCTAAGAAGGTCAAAATGCGGGCTGCACTGTGGACGATAGACGCTGTCTGATGCAGCGTTCTCTTAAAGTCTTGAGCCCCAAGTAAACGCCGTTCGCACATCTATTGTTCTTTGTGTCTGTAAATTACGATACTTGAAAGGTAAGATGGAATCGTTCGTACGAAACTCAGTCCACGATACTCTCTCTCTTTCTCTCAGATTCGCGAATTGTCCATGTCTCCGATGCATAGGTACAGGAAAATGGGGAATATGAGACAGTAAACGAGCCTGGTTTTCGTGGACTTCGTCCTATTACCCCGGATCTTCTTAATTTTACCCATTGCAGGCCTAGTGGTTGCCATGCGTTGCATAGCTTGATTTCGTCTGCACCCGCCTTCGTTAGATATAACGCCCCAAGGTAAATATGATTGGACGACCCCGCAATTCCCTGTGCGTTATTTAAATTAGCGCGGTCGACTAATTATTTTTTGTTAGCGCGGTCAAAGTCAAAGTCAAAAATTTTTATTTCACATGGGCCTACATGGGCACTTATAAAACGTCAGATGCTAGTGCACGGTTCCAAATTGGTCGTTTCCGATGGAGAAGAACCGGCAAGAAACTCCATGGTTACTCTTTTTAAAAAAATTGTTATCTTTACAATATTTCCATATTACAACACATAAATTATGTAAGGACAGTGCAGACCAGTCAATATTGAACTCCTACCGTTAAAATGGTAGGAAGTCATCTAAAATTTGCGTCTACAATGTTCTTACATTCACATTATTAAAAGAGGCTATATAAAAGCAAGAAAAATAATCACAAGTCTCAGTAAGACAATTACATTATATGATGGATGTATAAAATGGAATAAGGAATATTGTGAGAATGTATCAAAATAAAAGAATAAAGAGATGTCATATATAAAAAAAAAATGAAAAAATATGGAGCAGTTAACAAACAATTATACAGAATATTAGTAAGTTACCAGGGGGCCACATGAGCAGAAGCAGTCATTGCCAGACAGTTGTGTCTTCGACATAGTCTCTAACCTTATAATATGCTTTTTTGGTTAGGACGCGCTTAATATGAGTTTTGAACTTTCTCTCGGTAAGTTCTGTCACCTCCTTTGGCAGCTTGTTATAAAAGCGTACGCTATTTACTAAGAATGACTTGCTGGTCTTAGCTAATCTCCAATTAGGTATAACAATTTCATGTTTATTACGTGTGTTTTTGTTATGGAGATCGCTTCTAATTTTAAAAAGTCCTAAGTTTTTACGAACATATAAAATACATTCTAAAATATAAAGAGAAGGCAGAGTCAGTACATCGATTTCTTTAAACTTATTTCTGAGGGACTCGCGAGGACCCATTTTATAAATAGCTCGGATTGCTCTCTTTTGTAATATGAATATTGAATCTACATCAGCTGCAGATCCCCACAGCAAAATGCCATAAGACATAATACTGTGGAAATAAGCATAATAAACTAACCTAGCTGTATCAACATCTGTTAATTGTCTAATTTTTCTTACTGCATATGCAGCTGAGCTTAGTCTACCTGAGAGAGTTCTAATATGGGCTCCCCACTGCAATTTAGAATCAATAGTAATGCCCAAGAACACAGTTTCTGCAATGACATCAAGCTTTTTGCCGTCTAGAATCAGACTAACATCAACGTGGGGGACATTCGGTAATGAAAACTTTATACACTTAGTTTTGTTTGCATTTAATAAGAGGTTATTAGCAGCGAACCATTTAGAAAGAACAGCCAGACTTTCATTAACATGCAAGACATCCGCATCTTTTCTATTTACTTTAAAAATAAGGGAAGTATCATCAGCAAATAGAACTATATCAGCTAAATTTGACATCATATAAGGAAGGTCATTAATATAAACCAGAAAAAGAAAAGGGCCAAGGATCGAACCCTGAGGCACGCCCATCTTTACAAAAGAGCCTGAGGACGTCGCTCCATTAATGGTTACCTTTTGCTGCCTGTAAGATAAATAGGAAAAAACAAGATCAGCAGCTTGTCCACGAATTCCGTAATGATGTAATTTACAGATTAGAGTTTTATGGTCAACACAGTCAAATGCTTTTGAGAGGTCACAGAATATGCCAATGGCATCCTGGGATTTCTCCCAGGATTCCAAAATGAGACTGATGAGTTTCACTCCTGCATCCGTCGTCGACCTTCCTTTCGTGAAGCCAAACTGATGACTATGCAAAATCCCATTCACATTAAAATGACACAGCATCTGGTCCAGCATGATTTTTTCGTAGATTTTACTCAATGCTGGAAGCACAGATATAGGTCTATAGTTAGAGGGGTCACTTTTACTACCTGGGGGCCTATTACAACCTCTTAATTCCAGTCAATTTACGCCTTAAAATGAACTGCCTTGCTTATACGTATTATGACATCTTATTGCCAGCCAGTCAGCAGTCACGTGACACTTGACCGACATCTGCACGGATATTGGCTGGGAAACACGTATTATGACCGTCAAACTGACAGTTCTTAGCTTGCTTAAGTGTCAAAAATTGCCTCTAACAAGCCAGTCAGTTTACGCCGGGTTCGAGTAACTTTTTGTGAATTGTTTTGTCTTTTTATTACATTTTAATCTATTTGGACAGTAATTAAAGCATTTAGTATTTATTATGAGTTAATAATCTTCGAATTTCTTGAACGTAATGCGTTATAAGAGAACAACGAAACAAAAATTCAAAGGTCTTCGAGATATTTATACGTAAATATATAATTTAATAAAATGGTATATTTAGAATTTCAAATAAAGAGCAACAATTAATTTGGTAATTATTATGAATAATTTAGGTAATACTTACGCCATCATTACCTAATTAGTAGATAATATTTATAAACAAGACTTTAACAGGATTCTTATTGAAAAATCAGATTGCTTATTCAAGTAAAACGATTTCCTATTAAGTAATATAGTATTTTATTAAAATAAAAGAATACAATTGACGACACGAATCACACAACTCTTTCGAAATCAATCTATTCCTAACCTGTTACGAACTATGTCGAATTACACGGCTATCTTAAGAAAGAGTTCCAAGCGAAAGAACGCCGGCGTTTGCACACCTATTGTATTTCTATTGTGTCTTTAATGAAGGCATTCAAATAAACACTGCACTAATAATGTTTTATATTTTTGTGATCACTGGTTACGTTCCATTCCCTTCGAGCACAGAGGTTATCGGATGTTTACGTCTGAACTTAGGGTTTCGCGGCCCAAGCACTTGAACACCGTCGCCAACGACCATCCTGTCGATTGCGTGACGTCACGCAGCACTCCACGGCGTCGCTTACTGTGATACCAATCGACAATCACATACACATCACATAAATATATTCTTGTTAAAATGCTTTGTTTACACACACTTGACACTCTTAATTTTGTTTTTGCCGGGTCAGCAGTTATCGCAGTACCTAGGTACGTTCAGAAATGAAGTGTGTGTCAGAAATGTGTGTTGTGAGATGTGCTGTATTTTCAAATTTAGGACATTGTACTTATGGATATAATACATAATTCGTTTTTAAACTCGTTGTTAATCTCAGATTCTGTTACAAAATTACATTAAGTTCCTCAATAAACAATATTACATTCAATATTTAAAAACCGTAAATATCGGTAACCTTTGTTTGATGTTTTCGAACGCCATCTTTCGAAGCAGTGCAAAACAGCCACAGACAATCGTCCAGGATGATTCCAGTCAGAGTAACGTACGTCATAATACGAAAAATAACCAGGCAGTTTACGGCCGTAAACTGACTTGCCTGGAAACAGACTGGATTTTAAAAAGGTCGTAATACGTCCCCTGATTTGAAAACGACGGTCGACAATCAATACCTTGGTTTTTGTACCTAGATGATTCCATGTACAAACGAGTTCAACAACATTACCTATACCTACTCCATTCATCAATCTGTGCCATCACAAGATCAAGCTAGTCAAACGAACTCTTGTTATCTGTACCTATCTTATCCCTACCTTAAATTGGACGTTATTACCCATCCAAGATAATTATGCGCCTAGATGGAATACAAATATGCTGGCCAGCTTCAAACCCTAGATCGTAAGGATCGGTCGTATACTTAGGTGGGTACATAATCGTATCGTTTCTGAACGAGACATCAGAGTACCGTGATTAACTTACTGAAATATGTAGCGTAGGTGTCGATCGGAATTTACCAAAAATATAAATCGTGTGTGCGAGTGAGAACTAACCTTACCAACATAGCTCCATCCCCATATCAATATTTAGGACGAACCCAAATGGATGTCAAGAGCTAGTGGTAGCACTGAGCTGTCCTCTACAACTTGTAGATAAAGATAGGCTTAACCTATAAACCAGTACCTCGTCAGTCTAGTGCCAAAAATAATATTTTTCATCATATTCCGGTTTTGCTCAAGTCAAATCTAGTATCAGGCCAATACGTAGGAAGGTACCTTATTACCTTTTAAGAGTGCCTACTACTTTCTAAGAAGCAAGTTGCAATATTCATGTCCGCTATTAAGTCTTCGCAGGCGTCAGAATTAACTTTAAGATCACAAAGTTGGACTGGTTTCGTTCGTGTTAGGCCCAGCGCACACCGCTGTAGACGCGTTTCATTTCCTTGAAACACGAGGGCGGATACCGCGGGCTTCGAGCAGCGCCAAGAGCCTTCGAGCGCAGAGGAGCGCGGCAGCGCGCAGCTACTCCGAGCGCGGCCATGTCATTTAGTGCTGATCGATACTTTGCACAGACAACTCGCTCTCGTTCGTAATGGATGTGGACTTTTAATCGCATCAACCCTTGGCCCCAGAAGTAATGGATGTGGACTGGGACATGATAATTATTGCAGCGCTTGCAGAAGAAAAATGGAAAACAAAAATATGGGTCAATGAAATCGCACGCGCACGCGGAGCAATGCAACGGAGCGCCGAGCAGCATGGCGGCGACTGGAGCACTCTCTAGTTGCTTGATGGCGCTCCGAATGCTGCATGCGGATTTATTCTTCTGTAGATCGTACCTATGTCAAGACAGTTAGGGTCGGTTCATATCTGACGGAACATGCGTCGCGTATTATCGGTCGCGTAACGCCAGAACAGACAAATGTATAGAAAAATACTTGACCGTTCACACTCAACCGATGATACGTTAGTGCGTCGAGCGTACAGCGTCTATTCCGTTTCCGTCAACGCATTATCGGTCGACGTAACAGCGGTAACGTCGCGCGCGCCACGCTCTACGTGTATTTTGATTGATGCATACAGACTAGGCGTAACATTAGCAGAGATCGTTTGTGTGAACCAAGTGTTACGTCAGGATGGTCACAGTAAAACAAAGATACTTCCAATCAATTAGTTTATAATTATAAGCCTCCCAAATAGCAATAATTTCGATAGGCTTCATTTTAAAATTCAATATCACACAACACAACCGCTCTGTAGATGCTAAACGCTAAAACTGACTAGTGGCAGGACGGATGATACGCTCGACGCATTTTCCGTTTGATATGAACCGACCCATTCGACCGAATAGACGCGACCGAAGATACGCTCGACGCATCATCCGTCAGATGTGAACCGACCCTTAAGGTTTATATTAGGGTCGGTTCATATCTGACGGAACATGCGTCGCGTATTATCGATCGCGTAACGCCAGAACAGACAAATGTATAGAAAAATACTTGACCGTTCACACTCAACCGATGATACGTTAGTGCGTCGAGCGTACAGCGTCTATTCCGTTTCCGTCAACGCATTATCGGTCGACGTAACAGCGGTAACGTCGCGCGCGCCTCGCTCTACGTGTATTTTGATTGATGCATACAGACTAGGCGTAACATTAGCAGAGATCGTTTGTGTGAACCAAGTGTTACGTAAGGATGGTCACAGTAAAACAAAGATACTTCCAATCAAGTCAATTTAGTTTATAATTATAAGCCTCCCAAATAGCAATAATTTCGATAGGCTTTATTTTAAAAATTCAATATCACGCAACACAACCGCTCTGTAAATGCTAAACGTAGAAACTGACTAGTGGCAGGACGGATGATACGCTCGACGCATTTTCCGTTTGATATGAACCGACCCATTCGACCGAATAGACGCGACCGATGATACGCTCGACGCATCATCCGTCAGATATGAACCGACCCTTAGATTCTACTTCAATTGCGCACCGCCGGGCCTCCAGCGATGTTCGCTAGACCTGACTGGCTAGAGTAATTCTTAGCGAGGACTTCCTATCAGTGGCTCTTACGGTGGATCTCTTTGCTAATCATTGCGATTTTTAAATAGATAATTAGGTACATAGAACGTTCGTTCAACAGTTGTGAAGATCTCCAGAATGACGCCGGCTCCACACGTGGGTCCCAACGCTCGTACCAACGTTGGACTGCAAACTCGGTGAGGCGTACACACGTTGGCTAATAAACTAGTTCTGTCCCGTCAGGGCCAATGTGAAGATGTCCGATACAGAAATCGAAACTGCTCTGAGCGAACCAATTTGGTTTAAAAATATCATCTGTTAATGATCCAGATTGAGTAGTCACTAATTTTCTTTCTGTAAAGGCGATATGTGCTCATTAACGATTTTCGCTTTTTTTTTAAATCTTCAATTGAGAAATTCATTCCCATATTTTGTTGAATGGTGCGCCATGCATCAGCTATTAAATTTTTATTTTTATGATCCTTTCGCGTGGCGTCCCATATTATTGGATGTGCTTGATAAAGTTCAATAAATTCTATTACTTTTTCATTTGTCCATGCCGGTGGCGATTTTATGGATGAGGAAGCCATTCCCGCTCGACGTACGCACTCGCTGCGTGTTGTAACAGAACTGAGCAAAGCGCCAACGTGTGGACAGATCGCGAGCGTTGGCGCAGATTCCTTTGATGAAACCGACACGAGCCGGCCAACTACCAACACTCGCCCCAACGTTGGGACCAATGCCATTTTCTAGATCCACACGTTGGACGAATAGCGTTGGGGACAAAATTGGGGCCAACGTGTGGAGCCGGCCTGAGGGTAACATAGAATGCCAATTAGACAGCTTCATCTTGCCAGGAATAAGAGATCACGAAGATCGCGATGCAAAAGCGAGTAATGCGAGGACCTTGTACCTAGGAGGAAACATTTCTAGCATCCAACGTACATGTCTATTGACGAGCTTCGAGCAACTGAACATGAAATAGGACTGATGTGTAGTTTGCAGAGGTCCCCGTAGTGTTAAGCGTTCAGTGTCGCGGTTGAACTTTGCAGCAGTAGGCATGTAGTCACATCGATGGAGATCTTTTCAGGTAGGTAGCTAAGGGGCGCGAGGTGCCGCTGCCGGCGCTGACTGTTATGTAATTTTATGGATTTTTTATTATCTGAAATAAATTGAATTTTCGCATGGGAACACGCGGGCTCACGCCTTAGGGCCGAGTCACATCGGAATGGCCGGTCGGGACAAACAGCGCGCAACGCATGCTGGAAGGGGCTCGGGTCCATATTGAGCGCGAAAATCACAGCGATGCGGACACAACCTGTTACAAACGCAGCACACTGCTTGCAATGGAGCCGGACCGATATGCAGACCTTGCACGCGCATCTGTTCATAGCACTTCCCTCGCAACAAACATGAAGACAGGCAAATAAGGTATTTGCTTCGCATGCAGTGGCTCGACCCGAGCATTATGTTGGTAGGCATAATTTTTCAAATCAACGCGCAGTGTTTCCACCTTTAGCAGTGATGACAATCATGGCTCCGAAATGTAGTCGCTCACAATGAGCCATGCAAGAAGATAAGTCACCTAAAGGGCAATGGACAGGTCTGTTTCCTTGAGTGATCGCATTAGGGATGAAGACATGAACAGAACCAAGTTTACCGACATAATCCGAAAAAATCGTCATACTTAAGTGGCGAAAACAGGGCACCATCATATTGCTCGCAGAACAGATGGTTGATGAGACAAAATGATTCTAGAGTGGTGACCACGTACCAGATAATGTTGGAAGGTCGTTCACTAGAGATTACCCGGTGAAGATCGTGGTAACCCCCATTGGACATTGAAACAGATTGGCCCTGAACGGAAGGCCCATGATGTCCAGAGTGGACGTCTATCAGCCGAAAAGATCTACTGCGAGCCCTGACATCGTCAACGATCGACCTCGGTTTGGTCTGACGATCGAGTAGGCAAACACTATTTTCTTCGGTCTAGTTTTCACTGCAACCAGTTGTCCAAGTTTTCCTGGAGTATCTTTCGAGCCAATGATCAGACTCGGCAACGTAAATAGATCAAATTCTAGTTTATCCCACACTGAATTAATCTGGAGTACGTTCACAAACACGTAAAATTACTGCCATAAGACCACTGAACACTTAGGTATCTGCAAGCCATACAAATATTCGATCCTTGCAGGAATCTGACCCGCGACCCGCATCACAGCAAAGTTCTTAATCACTACGCTAATCCTACAATCATTCGGGTAAATATTCGAAAGAATAAAAAACATACTTTGGAAAAAATCTTTATTTTTTTAAAACATGATAATGCAAACACCGTGTCTAAATAAATAAAAAGTGTGCCAACTTATAAAATAACTTACCTGCGAGGAAAGGAACTTCGCAGATCGTTTAGACCCCGATGCCCCCGAAGTTCATCATGGAAATAAAATTAACAGATTAGAAATGAAAAGTAAATATGTAATCTCAATACGAAAGTAAACAAATAAAAAACAAAAATGATCAAAGGAAAAAAATATTTAAAAAAAAACACGGGAAATTGAAATAAGACTCGAGAACTACTGAAGGTTTAAAGTGTTGAAAATATACTTTGCAATTCTTTTGTGCTTATCGAAGTTGTGGGAGAAGAACAACTAGAAATTCTATGATTCTTGTAGTTACTAGTTTGTAATAAACTGTAAAATATTACTAAATAGCCATTTAGTCCTCAATAATAGGTATCGAAAATTGTTTTATATGAGAAAAGTTAATTATTTACATATAGGCCACTATTCATGCGAGGACACTGCCTCCTACAGGATTTTCCTAGCTTAGGAGTCAGGGTTCAGATATTGAATAACTATCTTCGACTGTTTATGTACTTTGCATGTGTCAAATGTGTACTTTTTGTAATAAAAATATTATATTCTGATCATGGATTTTCTTATGTTCCGACAGATCTAAAGAAGCTATGCAATTTAGCGGTGTACAATTAGCAAACAGGACACCTATGCCCAATATCTCGGTAGTTCAACCTTTCTTTTAAATAGACTTTTTACTCTGACAAGTACTGCAATGTATATAATCACGAATAGATAGATAAATACTCAAATAAATGCCTACCTATTGATAAAAATAATACGAAAATTGACACCTATATAATACTACATACCTTTCTAAATACATACTCCTGCTTAGTTCAATCTTGCTCGTAAATATCCGTATCATCGACCTCTATCGCGTTCAATGTGTTGTACACTGGTGTACAAGGTCTAAGACCACATGCCGTTAGATAACGGTAATACAGTTACATACATACCATACAAATTATTTGTAACTGTACAAAGTAGTTACAATTTCTATAACATCTTTCTCTTTGAAAGCATACAGTAAACTAGTCCTTGGTTCTAGGGTCGAAATAAGTAGGTAAAATGCACAACAATAACTATTTAGACATAAAATGGTTTATTTATTCATCTACATCATTATCTATAATTAGGTCAGCTTAACTATTTTAGTAAGGTTACTTACTTCATAGTATTTGCACAACTTGGGCAGTGCTGACGAAAAAATAAAATAAAAAGAGGAATATATGTACAGATCTAAAGAAACAACCCTACATTTTTGTATTAAAGTTTATTTTTACATTAAATTAGCCTAAAAGTCCATAATACTAATCCTAATAATCATATAACAGCTATTTGAGAACTTAATACTGAGTAAGGTCAGGAAATTAAAATAATCATGATTCTTCATAATCTATGGTCAACTAAACTCTGATCTCGTTCACCTAGCGTCTATATGAGGGATTCTTACAGAATTATCCTAAATTGTACTTAATTCGTAAAAAAACGTAAATAATTCTCAATTTTACATTTCTATATCCTTAAAAGTATGTCACGATAAGTACCTAGGTACTACAATAAATAGAAGACCATCTTACAATTCAGTACACATATAAAAGTATTCTAATCATTCTAAAGATAAAAGAGTCAAGAGCTCCAGCTACAGTTCTATTGGTTTTCCTGACGCCTTCTCCTAGGTGGTCTCGCGGGCAGACCATGAGGTGTGTATCTAGTGCTCCGGAGCGTACTGCCTACACTAGCGGTTAACACTGCTTTACTAGTGTACTTAGCACGAAACCTAGAGATTGAAAAAACCTTTAATCAGACATGTAACACATAACAATAAACTAACATTATAGGCTACCTTCATAGCATTAATCATTGGAACTAACAGTACTACTCATTACTAAACATCTGTAGCTATCATTTCCTATACTTAATTAATGCTATGTAGTGCTCAATCATAAACCTAGATTCATTGGAGAATTCAATAAAAAAAAACCCACACAACTTCCTATAGGAGGTAATAGAAATTGTTACTAAGTTTATGAATCTTGAGGTGTGAGACAATGGTATGGAATGTTAATTCATGAGAAATCAATACTTACGTAGTCTAGAAACGCCCCCCTCGGCCCTGGCCGCCTCCGTAGTTGCCGCCGCCACCGCCGCCGCCGCTGCCGTAGCCGCCGCCACCGCCGCCGCCGCCACCACCCTGGTTCATGTTGTAGGGTGCGGCGCGGTTGTTACCACCATACTGTTGATTTCTAGTTGGGCCTCCACTGTAAGCCTGCTGGCTATAATTGCCGAAATCTTGGTTACCCCAGCCCCCGCGGCCATTACCGCCGCCCCCGTAGCCACCGCCGCCGCCACCACCCTGGTTACCACCCCAACCTCCTCCCTGGTTGTTATCCCAAGGATTGGAATTATTCCATCCACCCTGGTTGCCACCGCCATAACCACCTGTAAACACATTTTAAATACCATTCATAAGTTGTTAATTGGAACAAAAGTATCAAAGAAAAAACACATGTGATAAAATGTACATACCACCATTGCCCCAGTTGTCATTCCTGCCACCTGGGCCTTGTCTACCACCTCCTCTTTGTTCTGCACCATCTTTAGGAAGGGCTTTCTTTACATCCAGTTGTTTGCCATTGATTTTGTGCGGGCCATTCACTATTAACAAATGAAATAATTAGTAAACATGATTCACAAATATAAAAGAGTGATTCACAAACAAAAAAGAATTATATAGTTACAAGAAACTTGTATATTGACTTGCGTACCATAATCTGCCACTGAAATGATAGTCAGGTATAGCTAAAATCAATAATTAATTTCCACAATCAGAGAAGCCAGATTCTGCCACTAAACAGTTCAGGTCTGGGGCAAAATTGTGGAATAAAACGAAAAAAAACACGTGTTTTAACTATACTTACAGCATACTTTGTCGACAGGGTCGTAGTCATCAAATTCCACGAAACCAAAGCCACGTTTCTTTCCTGTGCTTTTATCAGTAACAATGCTGACATTCTGGACATTGCCATAGCTTGAGAAGTACTCCCGGAGTTGTTCATCATCATGGTCATCCTTAATGCCACCAATGAACAGTTTCTTCACTGTAGCACCAGCTTCCGGATTTTTAATGTCTTGCCTAGCTACAGCACGCTTGGTTTCCACAACACTGCCGGAAAATATTACAACTTAAAGATATTACTCCTAAAACAGGAAATTGTTCTAAAGGTCGAAGCAAGTTGTCGACCCCACAGAAAATGCCATGTGTACAAAATTGCACGCAACATTCACCAAGTAGTGTCTTATGTTATCTGCAGCGTAAAACGATATGAGAGAGAAGTTTCAAGCTTTCATATAGCTGGGCTGCAGTAGCAGAGTTATGGAAAGGTTATTAATAACTTACCGGCCATCAATGCGATGCGGTCTGTTGTTTTGCGCATCATCAACCATGTGCGCTTTTGAGTAAGTAATGAAACCGAAGCCACGCGACCGCTTGGTCTTGGGATCTTTCATTACGACGACATCCACAATTTCTCCCCATTTCTCGAAATGTGACTTGAGCGACTCATCAGTGGTCCTGTAGTTGAGACCACCGATGAAGATCTTCCGGTGTACCTCGGGCTCATCCTGAAAGTAGGACGCGGCGTCAACAAAATGGCGGACAGCGTGATTTCGGGGACAACTTCAAATAAATCGATTTTTACGAAGAAAATGTGCAGGGAATCATACAATTACAACTCAATAACACTTTTGACAATAGTTACAGCAAAATGTCAAAGATACTACTTATCAAAAGAGATCAGAACTGCACAAGGCTAAAGGAATGCTAATCGATAAAATATACTTACAAAACCGTCGTCGCCACCGTTTTGCTGTGGCCTCATGTTGGCTTATTATTTTAAACACACAACTCAATAAATTGATATTCAAACGTTAATTTGAACTTCTTTTTGAACGCGAAATCAGACCGGCAATGCAATACAAGCACAACCGCTCTCTACCGAAGCCACGCCAAAAAGAAGGATATGGAAGTAAAGACAAGCTGAGTCGGCGTCCGGCGACGTGGGGCGTGGGTGGGGCGTCGGCTTGTCGATGTCAATTTGAATCTCAGTCTTTTGAGATTTATCTCCTTTGAATAATCGACTAAAAATTTGCGAATGCTAATTGCTAAAAAGTGGTACAATACAAGAGATGGTGACATATCTGAAGACACGGCAGTGTTCCAGCCACGTCTCGCGCAAAGCGGGCACGACCGTTACCATACTACCATTCTTTTGTTGAAACCATTCGCCTCTATTTCACCCCCTCCCTCCAGCATCATCGATGTGGACAAAGCTAGGGGTTTAGGTTTTCTTTCGATGACCAAATGTAAGGATTAGAACAAGCTTAGCCTCAAAATTACATGACGTTTGAACCTACAGTTTACGAGTTATGGACGATCACAGTTATATACACCATTTTGTCACTCACTGATTATTCATCATAAATCTAAGGTATTTCTATCAAACTTAGAACCTTCAAAGACACCAAGATAGGTTATAAAGCACATATAAAGGCAAAATTAAAAAAACGTTCACATATTATATACTTTAGGAAACCAATTAATATTTGCGGTTTTACAAGAACATTATGTATGAATTTGACTGCATCAGCACAGTTTTTTGTTAATATAAACTGTTATGTATTAAAATTTTCATTTTAACCTAGCTTTATTTATTAATATACATCCTAATCCTAACTTCCTAATCCTAATCCTAACTAGTCCTAACTAGTCCTAACTAATATTATAAATGCGAAAGTAACTCTGTCTGTCTGTCTGTCTGTCTGTCTGTCTGTCTGTCTGTCTGCTACTCTTTCACGCCAAAACTACTGAACGGATTTGAATGAAATTTGGTATACAGATATTCTAGACCCCGAGATAAAACATAGGCTACTTTTTATCGCGAAAAAGGGGTTGTAAGGGGTTAAAAGGGGGGGGGGGGAAGTTGTATGGGATTTCATAATTTTTAAACTTTATATTTAAGCACTTGATTAAAAATAATAAAACATTTGTTCTAGCGTTTTTGAAATTTCGACCTGTGAGGGGATGAAATAGGGGTTGAAAGTTTGTATGAAGTTCGTCATTCTTAGGCATTTAGGCACTAAATAATAAACAAAAAATCGTTTGTTGTAGCATTTTAAAATTTACACCAGCGTGGGGGTGAAATAGGGGTTGCATGTGGGTGTTCGTCATTTTTGGAGATAAAACCATGTAACTTGGTACATAGTTCTCTTAGGATGTGCAAAGTTTTTATATAAGTAGGTACCAAAGGAATTCCAGAAATTGTAACTTTTGTTTTGTATCAATAAAAAAATCGACTTTTGAAGTTACGAATACTTATTCATCGCCGCCGCCTGCCGTCGGTCATCGGTCATCGTCGCGCACATTCGCCGAAGTAGGGCGAGCGCGGGGGGAGGTCGTGTGGTGGGGTAGCGCACGGCACGAATCTAACTATGCCTACCCGAACGGGCAGACACGTGAGGGCAGACGTCGTTGCCGGACGCATGCGATTAGAGAAATTTGCGCTACAGAGAAATTCATTTTGCAATAGAGTAAAAATATTTGATTGCTTCGCATAATTTTTTTAGTTCCTATTTTTTATTAGTAAGGTCCTAAAAATTAATTTTGTACATACTTAATATTTCGGGATATTTTAGTTCATAGTTCATTTTGATTCATAGTAGGTAAGATTGTTTTCGTTACGTTAAAATAATACGATTAAGTTTAATTTTTTTAAGTACCTTAGTATTTTTTATTATTAAGGTCCTGTAAATTAATTTTGTACATACTTAATATTTCGGGATAATATTTAGTTCAATTTATTTCATAGTAGGTAAGATTGTTTTCGTTACGTTAAAAAAATACGATTAAGTTTTATTTTTTTAAGTACCTCAGTATTTTTTATTAGTTAGGTCCTGTAAATTAATTTTGTACATACATAATATTTCGGGATATTTTAGTTCATATTTAATAGAAGGTTTTTATATTTTTTTATTTATATTAGAACGTACAAATTTGGCACAGGCATAGAATATACTCCGGAATAGGACATAGGCTACTTTTTATCCCGGAAACCCCA
Source organism: Mythimna loreyi (assembly GCA_029852875.1). Lineage (NCBI taxonomy): Eukaryota > Metazoa > Arthropoda > Insecta > Lepidoptera > Noctuidae > Mythimna > Mythimna loreyi. The sequence continues at coordinate 16,024,280 of CM056784.1, read as the reverse complement.
ACCCCAACCTCAATACCACGCGGGCGAAGCCGCGGGCAAAAGCTAGTAGGTATAAATAAAGCTAGGTTAAAATGAAATGAATAAACCTAAAATCTTTCATATCAAGCATCGCTAAGATATAATTGCTACGTGGGTAACAGATGCCTCGCCATGCCACCTCCGCCGGGACCCGGAAAACGAGGAAGGCCTAAGAGGCGTTGGATCGACGTCGTAAGAGACGATATGCGTGCCAATGGGCTTACGGCAAAGGACGCGAAAGACCGAGCGAAGTGGAGGCGTTTGAGTTGGAAAGCGGACCCCGGGCACCGAGGTGAAAGCCAAGGAAGCAACCGGGACTAGCGCTGAGATGATGATGATGATCGCTAAGATATAATTATTTGATTGATATTCAATGATGTATGTAAAAACCTTCAGAGCCAATTATACTGGGTATCCAATTTTCAAAAAGCCAATTTAGGAAATCGAAGGCTTAATCGTAGTTAAAACAGATCGGAAGTGATTTAGTGTAAATCAAAGGTTTAACCACTCTATTTCCTAAATTGTATACGACTAAGGACATCGTAATCCCAACCCTGCGATTTAGAACGAATATCAGTCTTCTTTACTAATATTAAACTTTTGAGCCCCAGTACGAACGCCGGCGTTCGCACACCTATTGTTCTTTAATTGTGTATGTAACGTTACCAACGTTACATACACAATTAAAGTTACCAACGTCGAAAGGTAAATATAAATATGGGAACTAATTTTTTGAGCAGTTATTTAAATATTTGAGATGTTATTATGATCAGTTCAAAAACATATTGAGCAGTTATTTAATTTAATGGCAGTTCATTAATTATTGCGACAGTAAAACATGGACGGTAAAAAAAGAACAACTTGTCGGTTATTTTATCATACAATGTCAATATCTAAAAATGATTGAGCTGTCCAATAACTAAATGGGCAGTAAAAATGATGGAATGGGCAAATCGATAAATAGATCGGCAGATCATAGCGAGCGGTGACACCCGAACTCAATTTCATTGAAAAGAGTGGTCAAATGTTCGTTAGTTGGGCGGAGCTTATGGATATCTGAGTATGAAGTTTCGTTCGCCATTCCTGGTCTTCTTCATCAGCTCTACTTCATCAAATGATACTTTTTGACCGTAAATGCTCAAGATCTCGAAGAAAAGACCAAAATCACCATATAGTTGCTTATAAAATTTGAGGAGTTCCCTCGATTCTTCATGGATCCTATCATCAGAACTCCATTTTCAAAAAAATGGGACCAATCTGGAAGCATATGATACAAGGTGAAAAAAATATATTTTGAAATCGGTCCATAAACGAAGGAGTTCTGAGGTAAGAAATATAAAAAAATAAAAAATAAAAATACAACCGAATTGAGAACCATCTCCTTTTTTTGAAGTCGGTTAAAAAAAGGAACCCTTATGGTGCGACTTCGTCTATCAGTCCCTGCCCGTTCGTCACACCGCTATATTATTATCTCAACACTAATTTACAACCTCATTATTTATAGAATTGCTTAGAATGAGATTTCTTTCCGACAAATTCTGATTTATTAGTGCCTACACGTAACTGCCCATTCATACATTTTTACTGCCCATTTAATTATTTTTCTGCTCAATTTTGTATTCACCGATCAGTTTTATTATTTTTTATTACTCATTTTTGTTTATTTTACTGCTTAGCTTTAACTGCTGAACTAGATATACCTCCCATTTATATTTTTTAACTTACCAAAACCGCTATTTACAACTGCTCCTTTAAATCAGTGCCTATAAATGTTATACAATACGCGGCTTAAAGTTGAACTAAAATGGCGACCTTCAATACCAGTAATCGAGTTTCGGATCTAAATCAAGATGCGGAATAGCCGGGTGTTGCACGTAACCATAACAACGACGACCATTTTAGCATTTTTACCTAGAGGTAAAACATATATAAATCATGTGATATAATTACTCGAAATCTAGTCTACAGTTCGTAAACATACACTAGTTACATTTGGCCAGTTTTTTTTAATAAAAATTTCATATTTTCTATAAAAACCATTCCTTTTTAAACGGTTTTATTTTAAATAGTAATAAGCCTTTTATTACACTACTCAAGTTTTAAGAAACCACTTTAGTCGAATAGTTATAAAGCAAAGTTGTTAGCTAGTGATCACAGATCACACTACACTAGATAGAATTCAAAATTGTACCTACAGACATTTCGAATTTTCGATACTTATTACCTATATATGAAAAAATCTCTCTAGGTGCTTGAAACTTGATTCAAAGCAATTTTATTACCTACTTGTTATGTTCTCTTTATATAAAATAAACAATGGTAATCAAATATACAAAAGAAGAAGGCAGATATTAGTTTTAAATCGTAGCGTCGTGATTACACTGTTCTAAATTGTTGACAATTTACGAAGAGCGGTCGGGACCTCCAAATTACACTAAATCGGATCCAATCTGTTTTAACGACTAACTGTGATTTTAACATCCAATTTTCTATGTTAAATCCTAAAAATTGGATAGTGTAGTAAGCCCTTTATAATGATTTGACATTCTGGTTTAGTTTGACAGCTAGGTAATTTATTCCTTCTTTTATTCAGTCTGTACATTCGGCAACAGTTCAATTTTGTTTAGTGCATTCGTTTCTGATTTTGCGGTATCTTATAATTCTGTATTTACTGTAGTAAGCGTGAAAATATATGCCGAACCGAAATTAAAGAATATTTTTTAATTTTTATTGTAAAACTTAAGTTTAAATCGTGGCAGAGGAAATGAAACCTAGCGGAGGTGGTGATGACTACGTAAGTAAATTTTTGAATGTATTTTTTCTTTGATTATAACGTGAAATTTTATCTTTGCTTTATATAAGTAAATAGAGATTTACCTACAGGAAAGGTTTAAAACAATTGTGCAAGTTCTTGTGGAAAAATAAACTTTAGGTCACAAAAAAAATATATCTGACGTGAACACCGCACCGTGGCAAGGCTTCGGTTATCGGTTCGGGTTCGGTTCTTTCTTTATGTTTCCGTTCGTAGTAGAACTCGAACATTCTATATCTAATCGGCTTTTCAGTCAAAAAGTTTATATATTTTGAGAAAATTCATTCAAAAAGCCAAACAATCCTACAGTAGAAACATACAAGAATTAAATAGCTTATCTAAAGTATAAAAAATACTTGGTTGTATACTTTGTATATCTTATTGCCATGTCCTTGAGGTTTTTACTATAGTCTCAGTTTCATATTTTTGATAGAGCCGTACTTTCTTCTTCTAATAAATAAAAGTCCTTTTTACCCGACTGCCAAAGAAGGAGGGTAATGTTTTTCGAGTGTATGTAAGTATGTATGTATGTCTTTTCCTTTGTGACTTCCTGTAGCCTAAACGGCTTGATGGATTTTTATGTATGAGGTATCGTTAGATTTGTCTTGATTACGGGAGTGTCATAGGATACATTTTATCCTAAAAGTCCCACGGGATAAAGACATAATAATATTTTTTCTAAATTTCCCTTTAAAAAAATATGTACTCGTAATCTAAAGCCAAATGTCGTCGAAATAATTTAAAATGGTACTTACATATACATAGTCTTCTACATCTACAACATTTTCGTTAAATAAAAACAGCTAAAAAGTTATAAATAAAAAAATTATTATTAAAAAAACAAAATACCCGACTGCACACTAAAAAAAGAGTAAAACAAGCCCCACAATACAAATTTACTGAATATAATTTATAAATGTTGATGGAAAGCATCGCAGGCGGGGACCACCTTGACCGCCACCAACGAAAATTCTGCTAAATGGTGCACAACAGAAATGACTATAAATAAGCCTCTGTTGGTCCCCGCCTGCCGCATACAAATTGTTACTTAATTTATTAAATTCCTAGAGGGCACTGGTGTCTGGACACGTCTTTTAATTGTTTCTATAATTACAGTAGTTAAAAGGATAAATACTATAAATAGTTAGTTTTAGTATTATTTATTTCTTTATTGCATACCTTAGCATATCCCAGGACAAACATTAATAAAAAATAGGTGTACAATAGGTGGTCTTATTGCACATGGCAATTACTCAAACAATTAGTTTCACTTGTCTATAAATTAATATGTGCATGTAGGTGTTAGTCTCACAGTAGTTCTTATATTCTTTTTCTAGTGTCTGCATCTTTTTATTATGTTATAATGCTTAAGAAGTCTATATGTACACTAGGTTCTGCCAGCGGCTTCACCTGTGTGAAAATGGGTTTCTCTATACAAACTTTGGACCTCCATTTCATCCCCTTAGGGTATAAATTTTGGAAAATCCTTTCTTGGTGCTGGCCTACATCATATTATCACGTTCCTAGTCCCAGTAGTTTTGGCTATGCGGTGACATGTCAGTCAGTCAGTTTCTTCTTTTGTATATGTCGGCTCGTGTCCAGGATGGTGTTCGAGCTCTGGTCTATCAGATCTATCATGTGGGCGTATGTGGGTATCGTGCAATGAATAACAACGGCTAGCAGTTGAATCAGTTTACTTCTCAATACATTTCGGTACAGTGCACTGTTATCACAAATTACAACAACACGGATAGTTTCAGAACGTCTTGACTCTGCGACGGCTTGGCTCAAAGTGTGCCCGCTCCCCGTGCGGGTCGGTTCACCCCACCACAAGCTCGTAGGAAAGCGGATACGTCACTGACTGTCAGGCGCGCCATCTTTATTTAGTTCTTCTAGTTGCCGCTAGATGGCGTGCCTTGTCTTGTTAACAAATCGAAGCCGTTGCCGATATAGATTTGTAAGACTGATTCACCCTCATTAACCTATAACATCTAGCCGAGGACCTACAACACTACAATTTTGCACAGAGGTTACAAAGTTTGCATGGAGAACCCTACTTTCTCTTAGACAAAGCCGTTACTTAAAGCTATTATTATATTATAATAGTCACAGTTTGTCTGTGTTCTTAATTCTTTTAAACAACACAATGAACATTCATATTGTTTTCACAGAAGGTTTACTCATATATTATGTATAATTAAGATGCTGTAATTTTTAAAAACAATGCACAAATAGTATCTCATTCATTAAAAATATTCAACTGCATATCAGGGCTACACAATGTACTATATCAGAATTGTGCTGAGTTTATAAAACCATTTTATCATTTTTATTGCAGGAAGAGCCGGAGCATTTGCGGAAGTTATTCATTGGCGGCCTGGACTTCAGAACAAATGATTCGTCTCTGAAAGAATTCTATGAGCAATGGGGTGAAATCGTAGATGTGGTTGTTATGAAGGACCCTCAGACTAAACGGTCAAGAGGGTTCGGATTTATCACCTATTCTCGAGCACACATGGTGGATGACGCACAGAAGGCTAGACCACATAAAATAGATGGAAGGTAACATATATTCAACAAAATATAGGGTAAATACGCCATACGTCGGCCCCCCCCCAAACTTCGGCCGTCTGCACATTTTCAGCTTGCGTTCCTTTAAAACGTAATAAAGTGGCAAGAATGCCACCCTAATTGCAACCTTAGTTCATACTATATATGTACAAACCGTTATTATCCCATTACGTCGCTCACTCTTCGCGTACTGAGCGTCAGCAGCGATTGCGCCGTCGAAGCGTCATATCCATATTAAAAGTAACTTACTTGCTGTGAATACTCACATTTCGGGGATTGATATTAGAACGGTAAGACATTCCTTTATTTTTGTTTTAAGCTTTCTTATTAGTAATAAGTGATTTTTACTATATTTTGAGATAGTTTTTCCAATGTTTTACGTATTGTTTTAAGGGAAAAATAGGAGGCCGCCAATAGAATACCAATTTTGAGTTAAAACCGAATTCTCGGCCGTGGCCGACTTAATGTAAATGCAGTCTGTTTTAAAAAATCCAATTGTAGTAATTCCATTGGCTCCATAAGAGAATTTGCAACGCATATAGACCAATAAATCTATTTTACGTTTAATCGCCAAATGGCGGCCGGGGTGATATTAGTTAAATCTCGAGAAATAATGGACACGAAATAGGGGCCGGCTTTAGAAATATTAAAGATCGTAATGTCGACCAGCCTCAAATTCAAGCGCCACTATACAGGCTGATTACTTTTTTATTTTCTCAAAGTTAAATATTAAATTTATTAATATTGTAAAGACGAAGAAGAAATAGTAGGAGTTGATAATATTATTAATAACCTCTCTATAATTCAAAGTTATCACGAGTTCCCTACAAAATCTCTTTATATTTCGAACTAAATCAATACATTTGTTTTTTTGTTTCGTGGAGGTAATCCCATAAGACTGAAGAGATTACGACTTTTTTAATTCATGACAAACACATTTATAATTAGCATAGCATAATAATGTTTAAGTAACCTTTATTTTATTATTTACCGACAAAACAATCACTTTTAAATTATTATAAACAGTTTTTTTTTTTATTTGATGTTTTTATTTTATTTTTTATAATTATAATATATAACATTGTTTAAAGCAAATAGAAAAATACTTTACCTGGTAAGTATTAAACAAATACGATTAATAATGTAGGCACAACTACTTGTGAGACTCCTGCCAAAATAAATCATATTAATAATATTTGTCAGTTTTAATTTACAACACCCTATACCCGGCCGACATTTGGGAAAAACGCGACCGACTATGGGCCATGAATGGCCGACTTTAGGAATTTTTCGTTCTCGACGCATTTAAACCTTAGTACTTTTTCCTTGTAATAGAAATGTTATCCTTATGCCCATAAACATGAAATACATATAACAAACTATCAAAAACCGCATCAGAAACATCTTTATGTTGCAAATTGACGGTACCAGAGCAATCCCGATATAGAAAAACCGTTAGGGGGCCGACATTTAGCGTATTTACCCTACACTAGCTTTTGCCCGCGGCTTCGCCCGCGTGGTATTGGGATTGGGGTTTCCGGGATAAAAAATAGCCTATATATTCTGGAGTGTATCCTATGCCTGTGCCAAATTTCATCTAGATCCGTCCAGCCGTTTTGGCGGGATTGAGTAACAAACATCCAAACATCGTAACTTTCGCATTTATAATATAAGTAAGATAGTTTTTCTATAAGTCCATTTTTAGTTTTAAAATGTAATACACTTTAACCTTTGCAGAGTTGTGGAACCAAAAAGGGCAGTGCCAAGAGAAGAAATAAAAAGACCAGATGCTGCCGCTACAGTTAAGAAACTTTTTGTTGGAGGACTGAAACAAGATATAGAGGAGGAAGATTTGAAGGAGTATTTTAGCTCGTATGGGAGCATTGTTTCTGTGAGCTTAGTGACTGAAAAGGATACAGGGAAAAAGAGGGGCTTTGGATTTATTGAGTTTGATGATTATGACCCAGTGGACAGGATATGCTGTAAGTTTATCATAATATGTTGATTCATTGTGTGGTTTCTCACAACAGAACAATTGTTTTATCCAACTGTCATCTGGTTTCCTAGTGCATCCAAACCACAAAGTTAAAGGATATCGCTTGGATGTGAAGAAAGCCCTATCTAAGTCTGAAATGGCGGCTGGAGGACCTGGTGGCGGTAGCGGCGGTGGTGGCGGAGGCCGAAGAGGTGGCGGCCGCGGTGGCGGCGGTGGCGGCGGCGGCGGCTGGGGGAACCGACAGAATCAAGACTGGGGCAATTCAGGTATATTGTATCCTGAAGACTCCTTTAATGTTGAATTTTTGATGTTGATTTTATATTCTAACTGGTTATTCTACTACACTGTACCCAAATTTTTTCTTTCATAAATATACCTGCTAAATTGGTTCAGCTGTTTTCGAGATTTGCGCTTCACGCAACAATTTGTTGCTTGAAGCGCGGTCATTTTTTTTTTTAATGATTTGGCTCCATGCATTTGCTCAAGAGCTCATTTGTTCAAGAGCTCAAACTATATCATAAATAACAAACCATTTTGAATCTGAAAGCGTAGCAGACTAGTAAATATAGTTTATCTTGTTTATGTACTTAGCTGTTTTCCATAACACACTACATACACATTGTCTATCTGTTTATGGCCATTATCTTGCTTTGATTAAAAAATGTACTCATTCCGTAAAGTAAATTTCTCTTGTCTGATATAATAGAGCATTCTTTAGATATTAAAGGTGACTTTCATTTCTTATGGAATTTTTTCAAAATAACTTGAAACTTTTGTTTAAAAAACAGATGGCGGTGGCTACAATTCGGGATATGGACAAGGTGGATGGAGCAACCAAAACCCATGGGACTCAAACAATACTGGTGGGAATTGGGGAAATCAAGGATATGGGGACCAAGGAGGTTGGAGCCAGCCTAATAGCAATTTTGGTGGTGGATACCAGCAAGGATACGGAGGTGGCCCGATGAGGCCAAACTATAATACTTCTAGACCTCAGCCTTACAATAACTCAGGTTAGTAAACTTATGCATTGGATCAGTTTCTTAGGTAGTTATCATCATCTCCTAGCTAGGGGTTGCCTTCCACTCTAACCAAATAATAATAAAGTTTATTCTTCTCCCACATAGAACTTTACAAAGAATATAAAAAAAATGTTGCTTAATTATTACCCATGTTTTATATGTAGACTGCCTATTCTGACCTCAATAAGTAACAAGTTACACCTTGGATAGACTGATGGGCTGCTTTCTGGCATCTCACTTTCTGTAATGACACAAAGATCTATGAATGACAACTGGAATCAGTGGCTTTATTTGCTTTACGAGGCTCAGGGGGTTAGTAATGTTCTAGAAACTTTTCACTTTGCTACTTGCCCAGTTTCCAACCTGCAACCTCATGCAGTGCATTATTTTTATTTTTTATTAATGTAAAGAAGAAATCATACAATTGTACTTAATGACAAATTAAATACACTTGCCACTACTCAAAGTGGCAAGTGTATTTAATTTGTCATTAAGTACAATTGTATGAAACTTGTAACTACTAGATGCTTTTAAAGTGATTAGAGCTATATACTAATGAATGCTCATCTCAAACTTGAGAGTAGTGGTAGCCGAGTGGGTTCAAACCCAGCATGGCGCATTACTTTGTGTAATTTATTTCATCAACACTACTCCCAAAACGCTGAAGGAAAACATCGTGAGGAAACCGGCATGTCTTAAAACCAAAAATTCAAAGACATGTGACATCCACAAATCCGCACTGGGCCCGCGTGGTGGATTATGGCCTCTCCTAGAGAGGAGGCCTGTTGTGCTAGCAGTGGAAACATTAAAAATGCTGATGATGAACATACTAATGCAAGTTTTTTGACGCTTCCTGGCTGTATGCCAGAGATAGCTTGAAATGATCATCGTTACTAAAGTATTGAGAAGCTGATGGGTTCGAAGGTGGCGGCGGTGGGTACGGCACCGCGAGCGGAGGCAACGGCGGCGCGGGCGCCGGCGGCTACAACCAGGCGCAGGCCACCAACCAGCGCCGCTTCTAAGCCGCGCCAGATCTCTTGTGAGTACTTTCAAGATCTTAATCGTCATTTTTTTACCACGGTAATATTATCTATACAGTATTGTTACTCGGCCGTCTCTTTGAAATAAATGCAGTACAGCACATGCGATAGGGCTACACGCCTCTAGTTTTTTCGAATACCGTAAATAGATATATAATAGAAAGACAATAGCTGTGGGAACGCCGGCGTTCGCTTAGGCTCAAGAGTTGGATTACATTTCCCTAGGTACTTTGTGTTTCCAGTTTTGTGATAGAAAATTTATTTTTTTTGTATAAACAATTAAAATATTTAAATAGAATAGGAAATGTTCAATAAAAATGCGGGTAATTTTTTTTTATTAAATGTTTAAGTAATGAAAAATCCGCATTTCTGATATAAATCTCAATTAAAAATTGCAAAAACAGCACTATATACCTATATCCTACTCGTCGAAAAAAATTGCGCGGTTATTGTTAAAAATAAATAATACAGCGTCACTGCGGCACTGTCGCGACTGTTTACATACCGAGCGCCTACCGATATCGCGTTTCGTCCGTTTGTATGAAGTCGGAATCAATATCATTATCATTACATAGTATAAAACAAAGTCGCTTGCTCCCTATGTATGCTTAAAACTTTAAAACTACGCAACGGATTTTGATGCGGCATTTTTTAATAGATAGAGTGATTCAACAGGAAGGTTTATATAATGTGTGTATAATAAATGTATAATATATTTAATATCAGCAATGCACCCAGGCGAAGCTGGGGTGGGTCGCTAGTATTTTTATAATTAAGAACGTGCTCATCCATCCAAATCAAATGTTTAGGCTTTGCTCGGACTATTTAGTAGATAAATTGGTTTTTGTGAAGTTAGCACAAAATTCAGTCGAGCTGAGACTGAGAGATTCTTCATTTATCACATTTTTCTGTTGCCGGGAGCGAAGCCGCAGGCAAAAGCTGTATAGATATGTATAGATAATACGACTGTATAGATAATACGACCGTGATTTTACTCTTGCATTTAACTTAAATGATCCAATCCAAATCTTAGTAAAACAGCATATTGGCAGTAAGAACTTAGGGGCCTTGTATGTCATGCGTGCTTCGCATATTTCGGCGTTCATCATTGTTAGATTGCATGCTCATACAGTTCGGAAAATAAGTTGAACCATGGTTATGGTTACAAATTTAGAAAAAAATCTGTTATAATCTTCTTCACACAAGTTTAACCATAACTGTCGACCTTGAATGTGCAGTACCCGATTTTTGGGTCGTAATCGAAGTATGTCAAATTCAAATGTTTCAACTTATTTCCCGCGAACTATAATGATAGTGTCGTTCGACGTGCAAAACATGCGTGACTTAGTAAGACCCTTTTGGTGTCCCTATATTAATCGACGCAAAATCCTCTATTTCACACATATGACAAACTTATCACGATATTAGTTTTGCATGTTTTTCAACTGTATCAATTTAATTGTACCCATATACAAGATGATAAGTCCATGATGTGTTTTCTTTTAATGGGAAGCACACACTTTTGTTCGTCCATTTACAAACTACTCAATCAGAAACTAATCCAAATGTGATTAATTTCTGTACTAGCGCTAGCGCTATAAATGAAAAAAAAAAACAACCGACTATACGATCTATTTATCTGTGTTCGGTATAATCATAATTATGCAGAGATTAGTACGAGGGACACCTTTATTCCAAATTTAAACATTCTCACAGAAATTTATTGCAATAAGTATCTAATTTTATTTAAAAAAAAAATAACATTACAGTGTCATAATTTTTTTTTTTGTGTTTAAAATGTCAGGGCCCATTTGATGGGTGTTGACATTTTTGAAAGTGGGTATGATGTATTTTTGGTATACTTATGAAGGCATTTTTCAACACGTAGGAACCCATTGAAGCTAGGCAGGCAACCGATATAACCGATAGGAGTCCAGGTTAACCAACAGAACGTAGACATTTTACGATTTTATTTTAGCCCCTTCAAGTAAGGTTGGTTCACAATAAGGTAGGTACTGTGTAGGCACTAGATTCTTTTATTTCTATTATTGTTAGTCTTTTAGCACGTAATCACAGTTTTTACATTTCAATTACCACTTTTTAATGATTACCTTCCGCACGGCTATGTGTAAGTGAGATCAATTTTAAATTAAAGTCTGTCCATGTCCAATAGGATGATACTGTAAAAGCTGTGGCATAAGATTAATATTTGCGTTTTTAGTCATTAAGTGAGGAGATTTATGTTATTTCTGTTAATATTTTAATGTTTTCTTGTAGATTATAATTTTATTTTTCATTGATATATCGTCCATAATTAGATAGAGATAGCTATAACATTCCAAAATATATTATTGAATGACAGTGTTGTGTTACAGCATCATTTATGACTGTATTTGAGAGCACCAGTTTAGTAAAAAAATATATAATTATTGCAAATTGAAAAGTTCTTGGTGTTAGAAATAGGAAATGGACTTTAATGAATTTGTTAATAAAAATCATTTAAAAAATGATAGTTATTTTTGACGTTCCAGTGAGAACTATAAAATTAATTATTTCATACTAAAAATATATTATTATAGGTATTCTATCTAATTCAGCAATATGAATTGTATAAGCATTATAAGTAATATAATCGTTTATATGTCTTAAAGGGGTCACTAACGCGAAATCGAATGTCGCTTCCTCGAATAACAAAATATCTAAAAAGTTTATTTTGATTAATTACAAGAATCAGATGTATGAATATAAAACTCGTTAATTTCCTAAAAAGTTATATTCAATGTCAAGTACGCTAAGCAGCACATCAGACTACAACAAACTGTCAAAATTCTGCAAACGATTTTCAACTCTTAACCGTAATATAACAAGGTTCAAAATGTATTGGAGAAATCTGACAGATTTGTGATCTTGCTGATGACTGTACATTGAGAGCGAAATATAATGAGGGTGAAGTTTCACTATCTCAATGCATTAAAATATTGAGTTGCTATAAAACCGAAATAGTTTGAACGAATGGCGTTATCTGGAATCATCATTTCTCGAACAAAAGTTACATTCAATTTAGGTACAGGATTTTAATTTTAGTGTAATAATCACGGTCTTTTAATCACCATCCATTTTTTTATGATTTAGAAGAATGATACTACATTCCTTAGTAGAAAGTTTTGAAGATTTTTAGTTTTAGGACACTGGTCTTTTTAGCACCATCCATTTTTTTATGCTTTCGAGAAGAGACTTAAATTGCATGTAGAGGATCGTTTCAAGGATTTTTATTTTAGTACAGTACCCAGTGTTCTATGTATCACCATCCATTTTGTATGATTTAAAGGAATGTTGTATTATAGTTTCAAAGATTTTTATTTTAGTACAATTTTTGGTCTTTTTATCACCATCCACTTTTTATGATTTCGAGAAAGTACTTGAATTGAATGTACTGGATCGTTTCAAGGATTTTTATTTTAGTACAATAACCATGGTCTTTTGATCACCATCCATTTTTTTTAATATAATTGAGAGATAATTAAAAGACGAGGTAAATAATTATGTATATATGTAAATATTATTTAGTATATTATTAAATTGTACTAAAATACAAATTCTTGAAAGGATTCTGTATACTAAAAATTGTTTGAGAAATGATGTTTCGAGACAGTCTTTCGCGTCACCATGTTTGTAGCTTATAGCTGTTTGTGGTTTTATTGGCGACGAGATCGTAAACTGTCACGTTCATGATACTTCAATCTCAAAAAGGTTACCGAGTAGGGTTGCCAACAATTTCTAAAGAAAAATAACGTATTTTTTAGTAAGGAAAAAATATTAGAAAGAAAAATGAAAGTGTTTTTCAAAATTTTATTTATTTCTTTTTTTGAAGACAATTTTTAAGTGCTTCTGGCAGACACTAACAACGATTCATATTTTTATTTTAGTGTTTCATTTTACTCATCTCAGTAAAGATTGAAACTAGAGTATTTTCATATACATACTTTATTTTTCTATAAATTCTGTAAATGTAGAAAGTAGGTATATTATTACCTAAAATAAAGTAGATACGTTATAAAGTATGGTTGGCAACCCTAGTTATAATGGGTTACGATTTTAAAATTCAATTTCGCGTTGATGTCCCAACTTAAAGATATGTGTTATCTGTTTAATGTTAAGTTGTTTTAATGTGAAGATATGATTGTTTTTATTTGTGTGCATAAAATTAAATAAACACTATTTTCCATGGATTGTTCAACACGTGCGCGAGCCTTCCACCGTGGAATAGGCCTTGGTAAGTCGACACTAAACAAATAAAACCACTGAAAAACTAACATATTTTTTTTTATTGTAACATCCTCTTACCCTTAATTTTATACTAGATAGGTTTATATACACGACTCTAATTACATATTAGTTAAGGAATATATTCTTTTAAGTACTTAGGAACGTTCTACAATTTTGTTTCTTACTTTTGAATTATTTTTTTCCACAATACCTAAGTTTATATCTGTTTTAATCAGATTCATTCAGAACTAAAATAACTCGTATCGTTTTTATTCATATTTTATAAATTATAAAATGACTTATACATAAATATTTTTTGGTATCATTGTGGATGCTATCAAAAGCAAACGCACTAAAAAAAAAACAATATAATGACCTGTAAGGAGGTCGTTCACATAAAATGTTTTTAAAATCTATTGGGCCGCGGCCAGATACGGCTTACAGTTATACTAATGTTTGTAAATTATACTTTGTTATTTGTGTGTGAACCGTATACAAGTGGAAATAAATATATCGGTCATTCATCCCAGCAGAGTTCTGCTTTTCTTAACATTTTTCTGCTCAACAAATAAACCGTTGGTCTATGAAACAAAACAATGTTCCGCGTCTTTGGGAAAGTTCAATAGCCTCTGGAAAGTTCAAATTAAAAAGCAGACTTGGTCTGTTTACGATGCTGTGAACGCGAAGCATATCTAAAGGCCCTATTATATACTACCTACTTAAGACTATGGTAGGCGCCAGATAAAAGGCATAAAGTACATTGACCTTTTTCCTTTGACCCGAAAAACTAACAATGAACGGTTTTTCATTACTAAAAAATGTACAGGATCACGATAGACGATATCGATTGAATGGGCCTACTACACTATACTTGCCAGGGGAGTAGCTACCGCCGTATCTGCCGTTTCAATTATATTAGGCCCCCGCTGTACAGGGGCCCCGACCTAGGCAAAAATTAGCAACATGTTATCCACAACCGTCTCATGGGGCAGCTAAGCATCTGTAATAAAAATACTTTTTTTTTTATATACGGGGCCCCCAAGGACTTTTGTTACGGGGCCCCTGTGGGTCTAGCTACGCCACTGATACTTGCGCTGCTCATGGCTATGCTCCTCGCGCTGCTACGATTCGCCGCGAAGTTGCCCTCTCTGCCCACACACTGCTCTACTCGCTCAATTAAACGCGACGCTCTTCACTTGTCATTTGCCTTGGTGAGACAATAGACGATGAAACTGGCAGTGTGGGCATTTTTAGTACCTATAGCTAATTATATCAATGTCTATCGTCGTCGTCTTCGCTAACGGCGATGGTGGATCACATTTATTCATCGTATATATTAATTATGCTCTGCCTCCTTTCGTCGTTACTTCCAATGCCACTCGTCGAGTGTCTGGCAAGCCCATAAAACAGTTTTGTCTATCGTTACAGGTTTTTTGAAGAAAAGTAAAACATTTTATCTGGCTTACAAATTATAAACATTCTACATGTACGAAAAATTTGCGCCACGTCACACGCATAGTGCGACGAGTCCACAGCGCTGGTTTTCAGCATGGACCGGTGAAGTTAAATACAGGTTCTTTGTGACTTTATCTGGCTCCTAACTAAATTACAGGTATTTATTTGTCGTTTATTGTCGGTGGATGCTGCACTGGCAGGCAGGGGCACGGTGTTGGGGCGCAGTATGCAGGAGACAGCACAGTCGGGAACAAGCCTGATGCGGCCGCCAAGTGCCTGTAATGAGAAAAAAAACATACAAACATCCGAACATAGTACCTCCTCCTTTTTGTGAAGTCGGTAAAGTACATGGGTACAGTAGAGCCGTCGGATCTTGGAAAGTCAGAAGTTAGGCTGTGTGTATTTTAGCGCATAAAAACTCGTACAAAAATAAAGGTTTAAAAAAAAGTCAGTACTTAACAGTTTTTAACAGCAATAAGAACTGCAAATTGCGTTTATTTGATTAAACAATTTATTTCTTTTCAGTAGGCGGCAAATGATTAGAAATTTTTGTGGTGAGGGTGGCTTGACCATGTCAATATCTATGGAATTATGAGTGGGAGCTTCCCTCACCACAAAACCTTTAGTCAAGTTATTTGCCGCGTTCTATAACTTATGGACTTATAAGTTAGCGCCCAAGTTCTACGATACACAGTTTGATTTTCCTGGTTCATTTTTTTTAAAAGCTTTGCCTCGCCCTTTATTTTTGTACGAGTTTTCAAGCGCTAAAATTCGCGAAGACCAACTTCAGACTCACCAAAATCCGACGGTTGTACTGTACCTACTAGCTACCTAAATATGTTATCTAGGTTGAAGTAATCTAAACCAAATTATGTTTGCTGGAAATGGTATACCTATGTTATATGAAGGTGCACGAAGCATGAGAAGAAACAACTTTACCTATAGCATGTTAGCTATATCATTGATTCCTATTCTGTCATTTACATAGCCATGAGGAAAAGTGTGAATTTGTCTGTGCCGAATAATTATGTCTACGAATTCAGATTTACCGTTTTATATCCACAATGGTCAATTTTATCGCTGCTGAGTCATGAGAAACTGTTTTGTATGAAAGTAGGTATTACTGCTGCTGGTTCCTGCGATGCTGGGTTAGTAATCATCACTGCTCTGATTCACTGAATAATTTTAGCGAATCATATAAATGACCTTTAATTTTAAGGAAAGTCGAGTGGATTATGTACAAAGTTTATGTACATATACATTATAGGTAGGGTTGCCATCTCTAAAATTTGGGAAACAAGACAAGACGCGTGAATACCCCGGATTTTAGAGCCCGAAAGCCGGACATATCAACAAGATCTTTTAAACATATTTAATGTAATAAAAAATAGTTGAAAATGTCATAAGTCACCTTTTTTATTCATTCATTTATTTTAACAAAACTATTTTTTTAATTAATTTATTTTTATAAACTCGGTCTACAAATGAAACCTTCCCCGTACGCTCCCCGGATGCCCTCTACACTAGGACAAATCCGGGGAAACCCGGACGGATGGCAACCCTAATTATAGGCGACCTTAATTCAAAATTGAGTACTCTTGAGCGGAGCGGGAGATAGTGTCAGACTTTAACTGACTAAAAAGTCACGCCGTACCTTCATTCCCTTGTTCCGGGGCTCTGGTGTTACACTTTCACAATTACCCATGGCCCCAGCAAGCTTCGACTTGGGCTATGGTGTCTCTTTCGAAAAGTCCTTCGAATCCTAGATTTCCAGTATGTACCTCAGCAGAATCAGCCTTATAATGTTCCTACTGCTGGACCCACACTCTCTTCTCTAGAAGAGGGAATGGGCATGAATCCACCACGTGTGCTCATTCTGGATTAGTACTGTAGCTATGTCACACATCTTCGTTTTGGATATTCTTCTAGGTATATTCTAGGTAGGTGTTCAAATAACTTCTAGTGAGAGCGTGACATACATCAGTGGCAAGCTAAACTATGACAAACACTTATTCTAGAACATTCTGCAATTCATTACCAAGGACAAGTGACGTGAACCAGCAGCCTGAGGGATTTCTCACGTTCCAATAATAATGCCGTGAGAAAGGGCACAGTTAGTTTATAATTTTTCAATTAAGTACCTACTAGTGCAGTATCGATTTCATGTGAATCCTGAAACGTGTGGCTAGTTACAGTACCTACGACGGTCGGTAAGATCCAACGACATATTTTATTTCAGATTGTTACATTAGGTACAAAACCTATAGAATGTTGGAAAGAGTTGCTGTGTGCCCTAGAACACAAAGGGCAAGTGAAGGAACACACATGATCGATCTTTTTCGGCCTTAGATTGGGAGAAATTATATGATGAATTTCCAGCTCAACAAAAGAACGACGGCGCGCTCCGTTCCCGCGCGCCTCAAGGAGTTGTCAGCAAACCGTAGGGGCCCTACAGGGTCGAAGCCTCCCGGAGCTGAGGGTTGGTGCGAAACCGTTACACCGGGGCTCTGGGAATAAGGCGACGAAGGTACGGGGTAGGTTCTTTAGTCAGTAAGATTCTGACACTGTTTCCCGCTCCGCCCAAGAGTGGGATTCGTCATTCCATAATTTTTACCTACCATAAAAAAATCTCAACAAAAGAAAAAAAATAGATAAAAGAATCTAAAACCCTTAACCTCTAACCTCTTCTTTTGAAAGCAATAAGTGAGTAACTTTGACGGTCGTAATGTGTGCTCCGTGCGCGCAAGCCTCACTTTGATTGAAATCCGAAAATTGGTTACTGCGCATTCAAGCTCGACCGTCATGAGGATGCAAATTTGACGATGATTAACAGATTTCCGGGTCCCAATCAAATATGGGAGCTGCGAGTAACCATAGTAACGGGTTTAAATTATTTTGCGCTACCTATAAGAACTAAATGCTGTAGATACCTACCTGTACTGTTGATCAAGTTGGGCTTTTTCAATCCTTTTGTCTTTAGCTCTTCGGTTTTGGAACCAAATCTTGACTTGAGTTTCGCTGAGTGATAGTGCAGAGGCTAATTCACACCTGTAATAGAATTCTTCAGTCAAAATTTAATATTTTTGGGTAGGTACCTAGGTATAGTTAGGGTTGCCATCCGTCCGGGTTTCCCCGGATTTGTCCTAGTTTAAAGGGTATCCGGGGAGCGTCCGGGTAAGGTTTCATTTGTAGACCGAGTTTTAAAAAATAGTTTGGTCAATAAAGAGTATATCTATCTATCTATGAATTAATAAAAAAGGTGATTTATGACATTTTCAACTGTTTTTTATTACATTGAATATGTTTAAAAGATCTTGTTATGATATTTATGTCTGGCTTTCGGGCTCTAAAATCCGGGGTTTTCACGCGTCTTGTCCTGTTTCCCAAATTTTAGAGATGGCAACCCTACCTATAGTCAACTTCATTCAGAGAGGTATAGTATACAGGAAATAAATTAAATCATTTGCTATGATTAGGTAGGTACGCGAAACCCCTCACTTCGGCTGAGGCCACGAGTTGAACCTTTATTACCTATCTTGAATAGATAATAATTAATAACCAATTTTCGGTACCAAAAATATTATATATATGTGCAACTTATTTTCCGCGTATATAACACACTTGTACTGCTATGTTACAAAAACCGAAAGGTGCTGTTGTGTGATGAGCATAATTAGCATATTATATCGGGAAAAACGCAGCCAATACAAAAGAAGGGGAATACAGCGTTGATAAGGCTCCCATAAAGTGGACCCTCCATTTGGTGAGGGTTTTTTTATTTTTTATGGTGGGCAAAAATCATCTAATGATGAATTCCGCTCTTTGGCGGAGCGGGAAACAGTGTCAGACTCTTACTGACTAAACACTTCACCCGTTCCTTCTTTGCCTTTCGCACTAGGGCCAAGCCTTACTTTCGGAAAGAGACCCTGGGCCCCAGTAGGTTTCGACCCTTTTTCAAAGTCCCTACGACTTGGTGAGGTTTACAGGAATCCGATAGATGCTCGACGCACAGGGATGCTATTCTAAGGCGCTGGACACACAGAAAAGACGGGGCGCGCGTTTCTTCTGTATGTTTAGCGTCGCGTCGCTTCTATACATTTTGTATGAAAGGAACACGGTAGAGACAAATGTCCACGTTCCGTCTGCGTCTTACGAGTTTTCTGCGTGTCCAGCGCCTAGGAAAACGGCCTTGAGCGCAGCGCTGGCTTAGCGAAGATATCCAAGTAGGTAGGTACATTCAAATCATGTACAAATCCAATGTACATAGGTATAGCCGTCGCCGCCGCGATCCTGCCGATATCCGGCCACCGTAGACACTGGCTCGCGGACGGTGAGCAATGGGTAGCTCGCCGTCCGATCGTCTGGTAAGACCGAGTCCAAGTCGTCAACGGCGCGCACCGTTCCCGCGCGCCTCAAGGAGTTGTCAGCAAACTGCAGGGGCCCTTCAGGGTCGAAGCCTCCTGGAGCCTAGAGGGTATGTGTATACTGTTACCTCGACTCCAGAAATAAGGCAAGGAAGGTACGGGGTAGGTTTTTTAGTCAGTAAGAGTCTGACACTGGTCTCCCGGTCCGCCCAAGAGCGGGTTTCGTCATTGGATGATTTTCACCTACCATAAAAAAAAAAAAAAATGTACATAGGTACAGTACGGGCGTTGGATCTTGGCGCGTCTGATGTTAGGCTCTGCAAATTTTAGCGCTTGAACACTTGTATTTATAGATATAAAGGTTTAAAAATAAAATGCCAATAACCGTTTTTAACAGCAATAACAACTGCAAATTGTATTTATCTGTTTAAATCATTTATTTTTCTACAAGTTTTCAAGAGCAAAATTCGCAGAGCTTACTCGTAACTTCAGAATCAGATTCGCCAATATTCGACGGCCGTACTGTACCTACCTACCTATTTGTATTGTGTCAGTGGACCAGCGCTGGGTTCAAGGCTATTTTCTTAGAGAATACGGGGGCTGGACCATGTAATATGACAACACGCCTGAAAGGCCTATGTCCAGCAGGTAGTGGAAGTCTATCGGCTGTATAATAATGATGTTGGGGTGCAGATCAGTGGCGTAGCTAGGTAAATATCGGCCTTGGGACAAAAAAAACGGCGGGCCCCTTTTTCTACGTAGGAAATAATTAAATAACTTCTCTTGCTCTTGTTAGATCCTTACTTACTAAAATGGGTTTCCATAATTAAAGTACCGAGTGTTGCACTTTTATTAAGATTTTAAAGGTTTAATTGTTTTTTAGTTCAATAAGAGATTTGTTAATCAGGGTTTGGGGGCCCCTCGTGGTTAGGGACATGGGGACCCCAGGGTATTATCCCAGTCCTTTGGTAACTACACCAGTGATACAGAGTCTCTCTATGTAAGGGAGTAGGCTGAACCTATGTGTCTCAAATGTTAGGTACCTAAATATCGACTAATTTTTAGTTCTAAATTGCCAGTTTTCTGACGAAGTTTTCTATATCGATTAGAAAGCCGTGAGCACCGTCTAAAGCGCCTGCTTATGAAGATAGGAAATTAAAGTTAATGCTATAAGTGCTACGATATACTTAAGTCAATGTCTTGCTTTTGATGAGCGGTTGGCGCTGACTTCTAAACCCCAAAATAAACATTAAGCTCATCATTAGGGTTTGATAAAATTTCGACCGTGCTACTACCTTAAGTT
This sequence comes from Mythimna loreyi, assembly GCA_029852875.1. Taxonomy (NCBI): domain Eukaryota; kingdom Metazoa; phylum Arthropoda; class Insecta; order Lepidoptera; family Noctuidae; genus Mythimna; species Mythimna loreyi. Next base: position 16,003,433 of record CM056784.1, on the reverse strand, counting down.
TGGTGTAACAGCTAATTACGAACTTTCAAATCATGTATAATAAGTTCCAAATGAGAATAGGGTACTATGTAATTACGTCATGATTTACTGTTGAATCGAGAAAAAAAAAATACTTATTTATGAACTGTGAACGAAAAAAGTTTAAACATAATCCAGTTCTTAATTTTATTAATCTCAGAGTTCTTCAATTCTTCTATTCTACAGTACGACGTGACGTCACAACATGGCAATCGATCCTATTCTAATTTGCAACGCATAGTAGTGACAAGCTAGTATTCATCAGCAATAGGTATTGCAACGTCTCGACTATGCTGATCTTCTTCCATCAGCCAGGCCTGTCTTACCTTCTCGCCCTAGCCACATATTCGCCTCTTGCATACTCCAGTTCCAACCGAAGGGTCTGGTGTGCGGAGAAGGTGGTGCGCTGCCGTCGAGGCCGGCTCTCCTTACGGCGTCTGCGGGCCACTGCCACCAATAAGAAAAAAATAAATTTTCATTAATTTGACCAAAGATTAATCATATCATTGCAGTTAGATGTTTTGATCACCTATGTTTTGTTTTTGTGCTTTTCCAGCTTTTGACCTCGATCTACTGAAAGCAGTTGAAGTCTATGATGTAACGAGCAAGCTCAGGGGTGCTATTCTCTAAGAGAAAAGCCTTGAGCGTAGCGCTGACTGATCGGATTTAAATATACGTATTTGGATTTCAAATTGGGGGCCAGCTGTCAAATCTTTTGGCGCTTTGGGAGCGTTTTGAAGTCTAGGTATAGTAGCTACTTACACTCCAGACCAAAATAAAAAGTTTGTATTTTTTTATTAGCTGTCCGCGTCGGTTTCATCCGTGTCTTTGGTTGGTTCGTTCATGCGTTGTATTGTGATATTATCTATAGCCTATAGCACTCAGAAATAATGCAGCTACATATTAGTGAAAGAATTTTTAGAATCGGTTTACTAATTTCAGAGATTATCTACCTCTTACATATAAGCTTTATTTCTATCTTTGTTTAAATTTAGGTACATGACAATGTTTTATTCATTTTTATACGCCAATACTGAAATCGGAAGAACCCATATGACAAAACCGTCAAGGAAAAGAAGTTTCCCACGCAAATTCAAAGACCTAAAAAGCTCAGACTCAAGTAAGGATTCCTTGCAATTCCTGTGTGTCGGTACTTAAATAACCATAGCCATGAGAAAAGTACGCTTGTAAGTCCTCCGATTCCGCACCATATTGTGCCGGAAGTGTCTCGAAGTGAAACCCTGCGCCACAAGGGGAATCACGATTATTTAATCGTTCACAATTTTGCTATCCGATATTGTTAACAAATTATCCCGACACTGATATGGTAGGGGTTCCGCTTACAATTTTAATTAAACTAAACTGCATATTGAGGTAAATTTGAAAATTAAAAATTTACGAACATTTCAGTTGGGCTAAAAGATTGAGCAGAAGTTCTAATAAAAAATGCGTAATGTATAAAATTTTAATGAATACATATATAGTCGTTTAAAAATATAGGTAGGTAGGTATATATTGCACCGTGGATAGCACATGTTACCAATCGTGACTTTTAATTTTAGCTCTTTCCTTTTCTATGCATGTAATTCCCCTGAGTAAGATAACATAACAGGGGAATTACATGCATAGATAGGGTTGTTAAGAGCGAAAAGTAAAAGTCACGATCAAATATGCAACCTATGACGATATCCTATGATATAATAGGTACAAGTCTAAAGTCTACTTTTTTTAACCTGTCGAATGCCGTAATAATAATAATAGAAAGACAATAGATGTGCGAACGCCAGTGTTCGCTTGAGGCGCAAAAGTTTAAACCAACAGAAATTAATAGAAATCAAAATCGCAAAGGGGCCACTGAGTAGGTAAATCAGGTGGAACCCTAGCGTTCAAAAAAGAGCGTGCGACATCAACATTGTCGGGATTGAAGCACTTCGCAGGCGAGAGGCGACATATGGCGGCGGCGACGGGTTGGTGTCCGTTACAATAGTGTCCGGTCAATTAGTGAGCTGATGCTAAGTACTGCCTTCCTTCCGTGTCCTGTGATTTAAAGTCAGGTATGACCGATCTAATTAAAAAGAGTTACCTCATACTAATCTTCTGTATCACGCCAAACTAACTTGAATTTTTATTCAGCTGAAAATTACCTAATTACCTATCCAATGTCATTGGATATAGAAGGGGGCCCAGATGGGCCTTGGTCCGTTTTCTAAAAAGAAAGTCCAACCCCGGTATGAAGGCTAAAAAGGAACGGGGTGGGCCATTTTTTTATACGACAACTATCACACAACACCGTCTGTCCGTCTAGTCTCAAGCTAAGCAGAGCTTATGCTATGAGTACTAGACAACTGATAAACATACTTAATTACTAATTTATTTCTAAATAAATTACACCCAGACACAGAATAAATTTTAATAATCGTGCTCATCACACAAACATTTATCCGGGGTGGGAATCGATCCCACGATCTCCAGCATAGCAATCAGGACCACTAACCACTAGACCAACATGCCAGTCAGTAAGAGTCTGACACTATTTCACACTCCACCCTAGGGTGGGATTTGTTATTAGATGATTTTTTCCACCACAAAAAAGAGGGCCCAGATTTCAAATTAAACCTGGCATCATTCTTTAACTATTGGAAAGGGGCCTCAGATAGGCCTTGATCCGGTTTCTGGGCCTTGGTCCGTTTTTTGAAAATAAAGTCCGACTCCGGAATGAAGACTAAGAAGGAACGGGATGGGCTATTTTGTTAGTAAAGTCTGACACTACTTCACGAATTTGTCGTTAGATGATTTTTCCTACCATAAAAAAGAGGGCCCACACTTTATATTAAACCTGGCATAATTCTTCAACTCTAATATATAACTCTAACTACTTAAACAATTTGAGTTAGCGAAAATATCAGCATTATTATTTGTATAAAGGAAAAAATAAAAGTTCGCATGATCCGTCTCGTTAAGCGCAAGCCGCGGATGCGTGCCAGATTGTTCTCATTTCATTTGTTTCTATTGAAAGCACCCATTGTCTGAATTGAATCATTATTGTAGAACATACGTAGGTGTATCTAATGAGGGATATTAAATACAGTTTTGTGCGGATACGTTGAGCACCATTCATTAGTAGACAAAGAACTAAACCTACGTAAAGTTGGAGAAGGGATCTCGACAGTGAAAAACTCCTGAGAAAATTGAAAAGCAACTTAATGCTCAAAGCAGATACGCAAAACGATTCCCTTGTGTATCCACAGGCATCGTACAGTACAGAGGCATCACAGGCGTGGGCCTGTGTGGTGGATTTCGGACCATTCCCCCTCTTATAGAGAAGACCTGTGTCCCAGCAGTGGGATCATTAAAAATGCTGATGATGATCCACAGGCGTCATACAAAGGTTCCCCAAATTGAAAAAGGACAAACCATTAAACAGTATTCAATTCAAATAGGTCTGTATGGGTACTTATAAAGCGTCAAAAGCTAAAACATTGTCCCAATTAGTCGATCATTATGGAGAAAAATTAGAAAGAAAGTCCTTGGTTAGTAAGAGTATATGAAGCTAAGATATGAAAGTGTCATATTGTTTACTAATGACAATTAGTCAGCTTAAATCCAGATTATACTTACGTAAGGCTAAGACGTAATTGACGCTGATTAATAAACCAGGAAAATACATGTAGTTAATCTCTATGACATATCTACATATATCTATGCAGATGCACCAGTGCTGGGTTTAAGCATAGGCAACATAGGCAAGTTACCTATGGGCTGCCATCACATGAGGGCCGCCACTACACTACCAAAAAAAAAAATTCAATTAAATCGATAAAGACCAAATAGAAACAAAAAAATACTAATTTTGTTATAAATAATTAGACGATAAATTATTTTTTTTCTTTGAGCGAGAAAATTTAACATTAAAAATCTGCAAGATCAGCACAAAATATGAGCAAAATGGCATGTCACGCAGCGCGAGCATAATTTTTAACCTTAAAAAAATCTTTCAGCAGGTAAACACAAACAATTTGGGGGCACACTCACACCACATGCTCCACCTATGGGCCGCCGAAGTCCAAATGCGGCGCTGCTACACACAATCAATATAATGGTCATTAAGTCTATGACGTTTACCCAAGAGCCAGATTATAATGAAAGCGAATAATCCGCATTAAAATCAAGTGCACACAATCTAATAACAAGATTGGTTCAATTAGATAGTGCGGGAGAAAAGGGTGGATGTCCCTGGGAGTCGTCAGCTGCGGTTCCTCGCGAGCACCGTATGTATGTAATTGGACCACAATGGAGGTATTATCTGACTGAGCGTTGTCACATTAAATCGTCATGCGCTTAATCGAGTCGAAAGTGAGTGTTGTTAGCGAGTAGGGAGATTAGATTGATTTGTGTTTTTTTTATTTATTTGAACTTAAATAGAGGACTGGAAAATGAAGGTTTTATGCCTTTTTGTTGTGAAACCGATGTCCGCACACCTATTGTTTTTTTATTTGTGCCTGTAATTAGGGTAGTCGAAAGTCTAAAAGAAAGACCTGTAATTCTAAACTACCTAAGTAGTAACGTCCTCCAAACCTTGACCTGAACTGGTGGTCCTACTAGAGTGCCCAAAATATCCTAACAAAGCACCATGGAGGACCTAAAACACGCCACTGACGCCGCTATAAACGTGTTAACTGGGCCCAAAAACTTTGAGGGAAACGGAATCCATCGATTCGGTAACCTACATATTTTTTAAAACGAAAACAATCTTTCGTTCCTTAGAAGATGGGTAATTAAAAATAAAATCTTCATTAAAATTAAAAAAAAAAATAATACACAGATACGTATCACAATCTTAACTACAAAAATACTATTGTTGTAAGCGATTAAAATAATGATTGTGTTTAATCAACAATGCTAACAATAGGAGCCGGCCGCATTAGGGTGGACCCCTTAATATTCATTAGAAAACATCCCCTAATTACAGCTTCATTCGACCATTATCGAGAGGGTATTTAGAGAACTGATGGAAGTGCCACACCTGACTTGATCGCACTGGCATAGCTGCTAAAGTGCTAGGCGGGGCAGTACACTGGGGCCCCCAAGTTCGGGAGCCTCCCAATATCTGATAGGTAATTTTTATTGACTTAGCGGAAAATTTATTCCCATCTACAAAATCTAAATTTAACAGATTGCAACACTATTTTTGTCATAGCTACTTGTTTTAGTCAGTAAAAATCTGACACTCCCTCCCGTCCACCCAGAGCAAGAGAAGTTATTTGACAATCTTCCATGTAAATCCACGTCCCTGGCTAAAACTACAATTTTGAACTTGAATAAAATAAACGTAACAAAAAACTTTTTTAACTAAGCGTATAGAAAGCCGCAACAATAAGTTTCTGTAGTTATGACGTCTTTTTATTTTTCGACTTCTTAACCACGCGGGAAAGCCCGTTCAACCCAGAGCAGAAGTTATTTGATAATATCCCACGTAAATCCACGCGTCCATGGCTAAAACTACAATTTTAAACTTTTGGGGAAATATTTCCCACGTAAAAAATGAGGCCCCTTTTTTGGCCCAGAGCCGTTGGTCACCTAGCTACGCCCCTGCTTGTTCGTACTTTTGTTTTCCATGCCTCTCGCCAGATATTGATATTACGAAATATCCGCTTCACCGCATTTCAATTGAGCACAATACTCGTAGATACAGAAAACTCGTAGTGAAATCGCGTTCTTAATATTGCCAACTGGCTCTTCCCCGCTTGGTGGAAGTAGTGATGTGGAAAAGAAATACTCAGTCTGTTGGATTTTTGATATTGTAATGACTATGCTTATATTCTGGACTAAGAAGCTGAGCTTACCTATTCGTAGGCTTGCCTGCATAAGCTGATAATACTTTCCTAGTATCTAATATCAGAAACCAATTTATAATCAGTACTTACCTAGATTAGGATGTTTTTACTATGTGCTACGAGATGTAGCACTTTGACGAAAAACCTCTACGTAGTAGGTATTCGAATTCGTAGCTCACGTAGCAAAAATCGTAGCATTGCATTGTTGGTAGGTAATAAGCAAATTGCTAAAGTTTGGGGTTAGTGTCCAGGGCTGCGTTCGAGGTTGGAGTTAACTCTAATGACATTGCAACCCTAGATACCCTAAACTTGCATATTTGTACCTACGCAAATGTCACGTTCTAAAGGCAATGGCTTACTCCAACCGACCCTGCTCGAAGTTAGAGTTACTAGGGTTAACTCTAGGGTACCTAGCTAAACGAGTCATAAAAGAACGACTCTGAGTTGCAACTCTACACTACTCTGGTTATTTTTGAACCCAGCCCACAGGCATTACCAGTTATGGGAGCGAGAAAGACGGATGGAGCTGTACACTATGCTCTATACACTCTTAACAGGTCTTACAGGTCTTTTTCATTTTCAGTTCAATTTTGGTTGTTAGAGCGTCGCGTTTAAAGCTCGTGATATTGCCTTAGGACTGTCTTAAAGCATTCTGCCGGTTACTTATTTAATTTCGTCTTCTCTTGAGCGTGGAACGATATATGATTCCACAAATCGTATGTATGTTTTAGTGGTTGTTGGTTGATTGTTGGATGGACGGGCAGGGTGAGGGAATCCAAGGAAAAGATGGATGGATTTTGTGAGGAGCGATTATGAAAGAAAAGGGAGCCGATGTTAGCGCAACTGTTTGTGCACCGATCCCAAGTTATAATGGGACAAAGGCAGGAGATGATAATGAGTTTAATCATCAACAACATCATCATCATTTCAGCCAGAAAGATGTCCACTGTTGGACTAGGGCCTTTTAAAAATAATGTGAGGAAAACATCTTTAACTGATTGATTTATTTAATTTCAAAGTACGAGCAGTCTTTATAATATCAATAGCCGACACTTGAAAGGCAAAAATTACTAAGCGACATTGAGTAAACTTTACAGAAAAGTGATTTAAAGAAAACAAATATTGATAATTAAAAGACAGTAAGCGCAGGTATGCGCGCTCCATCCTCGACCACATCGTCGCTTTCCATCAGTTGAGATAGCGGTCAAGCGCGAACCTATCGACAATAAGCTATAAGCGTCACAAGTTTGGAATCCTCAGTACGAGATATATAAGTCTCGTATTGAAGCTGTACAAAAGAAATTCTTGAGATACTTAGATTACAAAGCACGGCAATATTCAGATGATTACAACCACCGTTGTAAAAGATATCATTTTCTACCGTTACACTACAGACGTGACATTAATGACATTTCATTTTTCATTAATATTGCGAATGGGTCGATCGATTGCCCTGAACTATTATCTAAGTTACACTTACGTACTAATCTTCTAGGGCTCAGGCGTAGACCACTTATGCAGATTGCTTCTGGTTCAACCAATTATAGAAAAAATACCTTTCTCTTGCGTGCAGCACAAGCATTCAATAATATTCCTGATGACTTAGATGTAGATCTTTTTTGTTCTAAAGCTATCACAGTAAAACGCTTATTAGCAACTAAATTCTTTGAAGATGATTCCCGGATGTAAATGTCGTACTTTGTTATAATATATTTGCCTAAAATTGCATATCCTTTTAATTTATAAACATAATTTATATATAGTGTTTTTGTGTACAGTCTCATTGGAACTCTCCGAAGGGATAACAATCTTTGTTCAAAAGTAGTTCCTTTATTTTTATTTTTTATTTTTCATGTGTTAATAATATAATTACTAGTTTAGTATAGATTTAATATGTGTAATATTTGAGATATTATCTATGTTTACCTTTTCTGTAGGCCCCAGTGAGGTTTTTGGGTCAGCCTACGATAGTAATATAATTTTATGTAGTCACTTAACGGCGGAAGCTTGTTGTTAGCAAATTAGACATATATTAAGTTATTATTATTATCATTAGTCTGTAAGCTTTCCTAAGAATAAATAAATAAATAAAATAAATAAATAAATAAATAAAAAATAAATGTTGATCAGATTCGGATTGGTTCTTTTCAGTGATGTTATTAATACCCAAATCCGACTATTTTGTCTATTTTTAACCATTTTTCTCAAAACTTTTAAACTTTAAATCACAGACTTGTAAGGTTTAGGTACTCGTTTACTTAATGTCGTTTAGTAATTTTTGCCTTTCAAGCTTTGATACCTATTCCATTACAGCATGTGAGTAATCATTAGGTGCCTATATACAAAAAACCTAACCGAACAATTGAAATCAAACCCAAACCGTGTTTATCCAACAATCGACTGTCAAATTTGTAACAGGCTGTTACGCTTTACCCAACTCAATCCGCAACGAAACCGCATCTCGGCCAATGTGATGTGAAACGAGGACGATATAAATTGTTGCGACTAATATAAATCGAAATGCTATAATGTCGGGGACGAGAGCCGCGCACGTGCGGTCTCCCACGAGCACGTCCATATTTGCTAAACGCTGCACAATGAAGATTTTAGTGGTCATGGGTGATCATTTTTTAAGTTGCCGTACGTCAGTCGTAAAGGGTTCGTCCGTATATTTCGAGATATCTTTGAGGCTTGAACTTTAATTTACATCTCGAGAGAGATATACGAGTGTACATCGTGTCTCAGACTTTGATGCGCAATCATCATCGTCACTTCAGTCGACAGTAGTCCGCTGTTGGACATAGGCCTCCCCAAATATCGTCACAATGAACGGTCCTGCATCACATATCTAATTTTTTGTCCTAATTAAAAAAAAAAAAACATTTTTTTTTATCTACAGTTTTATAATGTTGCTACATCTTAAATATAGGTACCCTTTCATTTTCCCTCTTGGCTATATTTAAAGCTTTCGATAGTTCATTCCCACTTTCCAACATACTTAAAATCAAACATGTCTAAGAACCATTTATAGATGCTTGAAAACCTGCTTTAAAAAAATAAACAAAATCCGCTACCACAAACAAACAGATAACTGTCAAACTTACAACACCCCTGTTTTACGTAGAAGTTTTAAAATGAAATTGTATTCACATTATTATAAGACCATTAGTCCATTTCAAAATATTGTTTCCAGAAAAGCATTACCTATTCGCCCAGATTTCCATTAACTAAGAGCTGAAACAAAGCGAACCTAAACACAAACAAATTGTAACATTTGTATAATCAGTTTCATGGACTGTTATTTCGCAATAGTTATTAGAGTTGAACAGAGGATTTTATAGCGTAGCGGAACAGTGCTAACAATTTTAACGACAGAGTGAATTTGAATGGGCTCCGGCACGCCTCTATTTGAAGCCAGCGAGTCGTGGTGTGGTAATCTCATCATGGCTGTGCCGACAAGCGGGCCGTCCCTCCTCCCCATTCCCCCCATTTACAGACTCTTCACCAAAGCTTTTTCAGCGACGCGACAAACCATTATGATTCTACTTTCATGGTAATAAGACTCCCCACAGTAAAAGATTTTCATACTAATAAGCTTAAACGGAAATTATAACAGTCATTGTTGGAAATTGAGATTTTATTATTGTAGCTGTAATGTTATTGTAATTCTGGTGAAATGATTTGGATATTCTTATTTATGAAACGGTGTTTAAAGTCCTATAATTTACATACTAAACGGTATGTATAAATTGCATAGAGTTTTACGAGGACTATGATACTAAATTGTCTTATGTCGTATCTTTCAGCACGGATTGATTATAATATTACAATAATTGTCGATGTTTATTTAAACCAAAGGTATATGTTTACGAATGTTCGCTTCCGTTAAGTTTCCGACAGATCTTTCGATTTTGTACCTTTAATTTGGATTTTTAGTTGGAAGTTATAATCTCACTGGTCACTTATAATTTGGTTTCTTACTAAAATTTGGAATACCTATAAGTTTTGTTAGAAGTTTTAATTTAAAGTTTCTGCGTCCAGCCCCACTCACCCACACGGTTTCACTGGCTAGATGTAGACCATCTACATTATCTACATGGTCACCACGAGTTCAACTAAATCGTTTTTGATTATCAAGTTAACCCTGTGAAAGACCGACGAACAGATCGACAAATACGCTTAGGTTCCTGGACGGAACCTTAGACTATAGGTAACTTTATGAACTTTTGTGAAATACTTGGAGCAAATATTTAGTTTACAACTTTCCACGAATTGGAAATGCAGCGGCTGCGATTGACTTTTCAATGTTAAAAGACACTAAAAAGTCTTTGGACGAGATGCTGAAAGTTATTTAATAAAAAAAAACTTAATAAGTTTTAAAGTTTCGTAGTCAACTAATAGAACCCTTATAGTTTCGCCTTTTGTCTGTCTGAAGAATGTAGTAAACCTTATTCTTCTGTTCCTGGTTTTAATCATAGCCGTAGGTTTTTTCGGCTATCTAGCCACTATTTAGTAATTTTAGATACTTAGGTACTGGCCTTTGAGCGTTCGATACAATTATCATCTACAAAACGTAGTAGGTAACTAGGTACTCTAATAATGTATCTAATTTAAAAAAGATCAGTTTAGCTACACAATAGAATACTATTGCTAAACTGACCATATACTTATATTATGTTTATAAATGACAAAAAAAATGCTGTATTAAAATAAGTTAATGTTAACTATAATTATATACATACTGACCGTAAAAACTATTTCTACAGTAAAAAAAAATAATAGAAAAATAACTGGCTTTAATAAAGCAAAGTTCTTCAATTTTAGCGCAGTTTGGACAACGAGACAAAATTCACATTAAAGTACCTTAGTAAAATAATTTAACTAGAAAAGATTTTTATAACCACAGCTGATAAACACGAATAAGAAAGAAAAATATAAGAAAATCTTTGAAAACTTTGAAAAAACACGTTTCTATTGATTCCATAAAGAGATGTCCGGCAAAGAGTTGTGTGAAAGGATTAGGGAAGGTGGTTCTACGACGCAAACAGATTATCTATGGTCACCCTCTATTATATTCAAATATTTTTCTAGTGATATTTTATTTTTACGAGTAAGCTCTAAACGCAAAAAAAGATATCTTTGATCACTGTTTCTTGAAGAGACGGCATTGAAAAAGGATTTTCGCGCTGTTTATTTTTATTTAATCTTATAATGTTTTGCTTAAGAAATTAAAAATGAATGAAGAAACGGGTATAATAATCAGCGAATTTGTGTTAAGATAAATAATAAAATGATGCTGGGAACTTGTGTTGCATTTTGTTGATTAAAAACTTAGCTGATATAATTTGGTACCTAGGTACTAAATTATTTCTTTCAAAACCCAGTCTTAATTTTTATGATACCTACGAACATGCATATTAACAATATGCGGGCAGATCGACAGAATTATGGAGAAATTACATCGAGGGACAGTTTGTCTGCTGCAGTCTTCCTGTTCGATTATAATTTAGGTGTCATCAAGGCTGGAGAGAATAGACTTAAAGTCTATTCTCTCCATAAACTATAGTGCACCTCACGATCAACGATTGCATTACTGTTTACCATCAGCGTGGGATAGCAGTCAAACACAAGCACAGCGTCACTTTAGAGACCATCTAAAGTGAAGGTTCCGTATCTCAAAAGGAGAAACAGATTAATTTGTTGTCCGTCTGTCAGTCTGTCAAGATCTTTCATCTTGGAAACGCTTTAGGTATCAAATTGATATGGAAAACGTATAAGTACTCAGGTCTGCAGACCCTTGAAGCTGAGAATAATGAAACTTCTAAGTTAACGGAAAAAAAGATACGGCCGTTTATATTGCAAAACAACGTAAATTTCGACAATCGCAAGGGATTCAAAATTCATCAGCGGTCACTAGACATAGCACCCGTCTGGTCGAAGGATCCTTCTTCCTTATTAACGGCGATACCTATGTAGGATTTTCATATATACATCCGTATACCTCCAAAAACACAGGATTTTTTTACTCATTGGACGCTAATGCAAACGCTGTGTCAGTCATATACTAACTAAAATTCACTAGTTCACTACTAAATATGTCCTTTCGTTGCCTAGTTTGGTTTTCCTTTCAGAAGTGAATCCATAGCCCCAGTAGGCTTGACCCTGCTTTTGCAGAGGCGTGTGGGGAACATTACGTGCCGTCGACGACTTTACCAAAGGTTAACGGATTCTCAGACGTACTACCCATTGTCGTATACATAGCCGTCGCAGTATGGAAATCAGAGTCCTGATCCCGGCGGCTGGGGCGTGAGGGCTGAAAAGCCGGTCAAACCGCGAAGCGAAGTTCACTTCTACAGTATGCTCCACCGTGTCCTCTGGGCTGTCCACATAATGGTAGCATCCAGGCTTTTCTCCATTTTTCCATTATATGTACATTCCGGTGAGGACCTGCATTATGCGGAAGGTGAGGATGCCATGACGTCTTTCCAGTCACTTCTGAAAGTACATTTCTCCATAATTATGGCGTGCCCGCAGTTGTTACAGTCACTGTCGCCATTTCACGACGAGATCCCGCCGAAACTTTGTCTGCCATGCCGTGCCTTGATACAGCATCGGAGTTTCGCACCGGCGTTGCATCTCCATGCGCAAATCATGCATGCGTGCAAAGATTATTGCCTCCAGCCCCAATGGTGGCAGGCTAGCAAGGAGGCTCGACGCTTCTCGGGAAACCGTGCCACATCTCCACATCATTGGGATGTATGTGATCCTTTCGCAAGCGTTCAGCTTTGCCGCCACTCGCTAAAGGCAAAGGACTGAATGATACCCGAGTAACGCCTCCGGCAGGAGGTGAATTTGCCATCTAGGTTGGGCAGGACCTGCTAGAGGGCTGCATGGGGCTTGGTAGTTACTTTATCATTGACTCGACGCCGATGTGAACGCCGCCTACCGCTAATTGAGAACCCGGTGGTGGAGCGTCCCGAGCGTCATGAACATAGCGAGCAATGCAACCTCGGGTCTTCTTTACGCTTATCATAAGCCCACATGTCATTAGTACGATCGCCGCATGGTACGACTCTCCCTACACCAGGGCTAGCGTTTCGTCTACGTGACAGGCCACACTGACCCTGGCAGGAGGTCGCTCAGCATGTTAGTCGTACCCGATGTTCCACAGGGTGGTCCTGTTCCGATTCCTTCGACACCGCACATCATCCAAAAAAGCAGTACCTTTGTACATTCTTTTTTCTTATAATGTTCATTATCCATGAAATATATGTGTGTACATAAATAGTTAAATAAATCATCTCTAACGGGACCCTTCAGGGGCGAAGCCTCCTGGAGCCGTATAACGTTGGTGCGAAAGCGTTATACCGGCACTCTGGGAATAAAGCAAGGGAGGAACGGTGTGGTTGTTTAGTCAGTAAGAGTCTGACACTGTTTCCCGCTCCACCCAAGAGCCGGATTCATCATTGGATGATTTTTATCTATACTAATATTATAAAGCTGAAGAGTTTGTTTGTTTGTTTGTTTGTTTGTTTGAACGCGCTAATCTCAGGAACTACTGGTTCGAATTGAAAAATTCTTTTTGTGTTGAATAGATCATTTATCGAGGAAGGCTTTAGGCTATATAACATCACGCTGCAACTTATAGGAGCGAAGAAACAATGGAAAATGTGGAAAAACGGGGAAAAATATTCATCTTTGAGGGCTTCCGTTGCGTGCGCTGCGAAAACGGTAGAAGATACCAAAAAAATATGTATGAAAGAATTATTCCTCTTAAAATGATCTAAAAAAATGTCCGCGACAGTATATGTCGAACTTTTAAGATTAACTCACTAGAACCGTTTTTATGGGAATCAAATTTGGCCGAAATTAATGCATTATTACTAATTATTTGTTAGAGTTGTATCAACATAGTAATATTAAACTTTATCCAAATAAATGTGTTGTTGATTAAGAGTATGTAATTGTAAACAAAATTGTCTTTGACATCACTTATTTTCAATGAACATCTTAGAAGATATTACAGTTTTAAAATAACTCCGAAAAAAATTCACACGCGCCGCATGATGTGCAAAATATGACGTTGCGCCTGGCCGGCGGGCGAGAGGAGAGGTTTTTTTTATGGTAGGTAAAAATCATCCAATGACGAATCCCGCTCTTGGGCGGAGCGGGAAACAGTGTCAGACTCTTACCGACTAAACAGCCTATCCCGTTCCTCCCTTGCCTTATTCCTAGAGCCCCAGTATAACGCTTTCGCACCAACCCTCGGCTGCAGGAGGCTTCGACCCTGAAGGGCCCCACAGTTTGCTGACAACACCTTGAGGCGCGCGGGGGCAGTGTACGCCGTCGATGACTTGGTCTTGGTCTGGACTATTACCAGAAAACCGGACGGCGAGCTACCCATTGCCCATCGTCCGCAAGCCAGCGTCTACAGTGGCCGGATATCGGCGGGATCACGGCGGCGACGGCTACGGTGAGGGCGCTGTTGCCCTTGCTTTATGCGGTCGGCCTTCTCCTTTACGAGCATTACTGCTTCGCAGAAGAAGGCGACCGCCTGCCATTCTTCTTCGCTGCGGACCATGGCCTGAACTAAGGCCCAGCGCGAGAGGTCGCCGCCGCCGATCACCCCCACGAGGACACGGCGATGCTCAAGCTCAAGGTTTCCAAGCAGGGCACACCTCCACCGGGCTCGCCTCACAGTGGCGACACCCGGACGTCTCTTCCGCACGAATCTGGCGCAGAAATCTTCTGAACTTCCCACGTCCGGTGAGAACCTGCGTCATGCGGAAGGTGAGGACGCCGTGATGTCTATCCAACCACGCCTCAAAGAGGGGACTTACTGCCGAGATTATGGCGTGCCCAAGGGGGGGTGTAGCTCTATGAAGTGCTTTTAGATAATTATGTTCTTTTAAAAACTAAATTGTCTGAAATAATAACAGAAATTGACACGGGCAAAGTCGTGGGAAACAGCTATAATTTATAAAGCCGAGGTTGTTTGCAAAAACAAATATGATGCCCAAAATAACTATTCCACGCGGACGAAGTCGCGGGCACAGCTAGTCTACTATAAAAAAACAACATCTCTAACCGTTTTCACTTTCTCTGGTGGCCGGGGTAATTGATGAATCTGTCCTCATAGGCCTCCATCACACGTCGATCACTACGACAAGAATGCTAGAATGTTGCCTTGCGGCACGCCATATTCTATTCTAGTTTTATCGCTTGTAACGTCATCTAGTTGAACATGTTGGAAACGATTCTCCAGGTAACTTGAGAAGATGTCAAGTGCAGGACCGCGAATTCCGCGAATTCATATGTGTTCCAGTTTCGACAAAAGCATAGGCACAGAGACAGTATGTAATAAAAAAAAGTAATGATAGAAAATCGACAAGCTAGCAACTCGGCGTCGATGATCAAGACTATTGGTGGGTGGTGGGTATAATTCTCCCAAAAGCGCCACCACAACGACAAGGGACAGCAGACCTGAGGCACCTTCAAACTGTGAAAAAATCAAACCTCTAACTTAACGGAAAAAAATATAAGGTCGTTTAAATCGCAAAAAACCTATATCTAAACACTCTCAATGGAATCAAAATTCATAGAGTACTTCCCGTTGCCTTAGAATCCTGGGCATGAAGCAAGGTTTCATAGCCAAGTATAGGAAAAAATCTGAAAACTGTAAATTTCGACTCGCACTTCCCCGGTTCTTTTTGAGGTGGGAATTCATATAATAATTTCTCCCGCTCCAGAGTGGTTCGAAATCGCGTGTCAGACTTTAGCTAACTAAAACCATACCACTGTTCTTCAGTTGCCCCTGTGTTCTAAGACCACAACTTTCTTTTCAGAATTCCCTGTAGCCTTAGCGGGTATCACTTTAACTGGACCTCTGTGGTTTGGTGACAAATCTTTGATGCATGAAACACTACTCAGGCTCGGTACTTGCCCGACGCGCGACGGCCGGACAGCGAGCTATGTAAACC
Source organism: Mythimna loreyi (assembly GCA_029852875.1). Lineage (NCBI taxonomy): Eukaryota > Metazoa > Arthropoda > Insecta > Lepidoptera > Noctuidae > Mythimna > Mythimna loreyi. The sequence continues at coordinate 15,987,601 of CM056784.1, read as the reverse complement.
TACTAGACCGTTCAGATACCAACCAAAACTATTGCACGTTAATATCGATACGCTCTGTGCATGACACGCAACTTTGCCGAAAGCGGTGAGCTAACAGGTTATAACTATAACCACATAATATGATGTCCATTTTAGACCCTTACCCAAACGAATTATTTAACTATATCGACGACGATTGAAAAGCAAAAATATCTAAGCGACATTGACTAAACTTTACAGGATTTAAAGTCACATTATTTAGAAAAAAAATGTTCTTAAAGAACATGTCGGATTTAGATAATATTATCATGATCATCATATAAATCAGACAACTTTGTCATTTTCAAAAATATTCTGTACAAAAAAAAATAACTCTCCCGTAAAGCTTACACAATTTTTTTTTTTCACTTATTATTAAGAACAAATTTCTTAATAATTGATTACAATCTAGCCTAGGAGACTAATAAGTAATTTAACTCTAACTTATTATTATACTTACACAATGTCGCTTAGATTTTTTGCCTTTAAAGTGTCGGTATATTATTTTCTTATTCATAGGTGCTTCCAGTAATGTTCAAACCACTTGTGATAGAAGAGCAAGATGCTCCAAGGAACTTCTTCTTAGAAAAGGCCTTCACCTGCTTAGGCCTTTATATAAGGACTGCGATTCATTATGATATGCATTACTGCTTACCATCGTGGCATCGCAATCAAGCACTATTTTATTATATCAATTAAGAAAAAAAGGATTGCTTACACTGTCTACAATGTTTTTATATTGCAAAAAATAAGAGACTTTCTTTATTCCCCCTTTGACTACAATCTCGCTAGCAAATTAAAGCTTACCATCATGTTGTAATATGATAGTAAGCTATGATTTGATCGACGATGGAGCACACTTGCCTAGAAGCTATTTACTTTTGACATAACTTATTTATTTATTATTGTCACACGACTTTTATTGAATCCGGCGATCGGTGATGTACTATTCGCGATAATTTCTGCCTGATCAGGTAAAAAAAATCGCTTGAATCCTGCGGCGCGGCACGAAAACAACTTTTCCGTTTACCGTTTCGACTGCAAGCCAAACTGAAAGTAGCGGTGGTCAGGCGGAAGTGTCTTTATGGTACCTATTCAACTGAGAGATATGTTCTCTCGGTTGTAGTCTAGTACAACATGATTAAATCTCCTAGCTTCTCATAAAATAAATACGTAGGTCTTTTATTTTAGGTGCTTCATTCTTTCGCTTACTCTAGTTTACCTTAATTTACCCCTTAATTTACCTCGGTTTTCGTGACATGTCTAGCTATTTTTTTTTAAACGTAGCCCCACACTAAGAATTACTATTGGGATTTTTTTTATATTTTATGAATAGTCTAAGCGCGTTTAGTTATCAGGCTAGGCTGTTAGATACCTGAATGGCAAAAAAAATATAATCATGACCATGACGAAACCAACTATACCTTAATTCTGGTAGTTGGCTTCGTCTATATTTCTTTGACTATCTCTATTCGTTTGTTGGCTAAGTATTTAGGTACCGATTAATCATATCTACAGTTACATCAATATTGACTTCTTACTTAACTTTAAACAAAATATCATGCCGATATTCCCGAAGGGTTTATAGCACACGGTTTAAGTTTACATACTCTCATACCCTTTTTATTAAAGCCGTTAAACCTACCTAACTACTGTTTTATTAAGACTACCGTACGATGGGGCTATTTGCAAACCACGAGGCTATTTGGAATTTCCTAAAAAAAAGTTTTGATCGTGTATATCTTTAAATCTAAGAACAGTAGGAATTATATTTTACCATTTGGCAATACAGTGACATCTAATGTCAATGTCACAAAGGAATTTTGACACATAACGGCTCTCTAAGTGGGTTAGAATGTAATTTTAAAAAAGGTTGTATTTTTCGTTCATTTTGTGCCTTGATAACTTTCGTCTGCCACACAAAATCTAGACAGGTTTGTAAGAAATTGAATAAATTAAGTTATAGTTTGTTTAATGCGCTCTTTAGTGGTTCTATTTGCTCGTTTCTACCTTTTACGAGCTGGCGTATATTTCGATTTTTCGAAATGGGGCTATTTGGTTTCTGTTTTGGTGTTAATTGGAACGTAGTTTCAAATAGCCCCTCTTAAATGTGTTATTCATTGCCAAGGAATTTTATCATAGTTCCAAATACTCCCAATTGCGTATTTTGAGCATGTTAAGGGCAAGATATTTTTCGGCTTAGGTACTCACAAAATAATTTACCTATACTGCTGTATAAAACTAGAGAACTTTTCCTGCATGTTTGATTGTCATACCTGAATGATCAATAGTTATTATTTAGTTTCCTTTTTTTCGTTCCATGTACCTACCGTAAAGTGGGGCGGTTAAGTCTGGAAAACTTTAGCTAACTGATGCTGCCGATACTTATGACATACCTAAGAGTACGCTATGAAGAATAATTGCTGTGATAGGCGTTCAGAATCATGTAGGTACCTACTGAATAATCATATAATAATCATGTAGGTAACTAATCGATTGTGCGTCGATGCGGCCCCTCCATCCTGTATTGTTTATCATAAGTATAAGTAACGTTACCCAGATTTTAATTGTGGTTAATTCCTTGCCAAATATTAATTTTTTATCTATTTCACGTTTTATTTTAAGTCGGTAGGTACCTTCTTACTTAGGTAGACATACTACTTCTTACTTAGGTAGGTACCTATTTCACGGTTTATAAAGATCTCACTGTTTAAGTATATTTTTAGCTTCCCCTTAAATGTTCCAAATATTGCCTTAATTCATAAACAATTGTAAGTATAAGATTTTACTACAGATTCCAAATAGCCCAAAAGTTGCAAATCGCTTTTTTATAATAAATGTTACGATGCTAAATATTTGGCTTTTTATTTAAAATTAAACCACAAAACTATGATACAATGAAAGGCTGTTTATCCTTCTGTTGGTCTAAATGTCGCAAGACCTGTTTAAATTGATACAGCTCCAACGGTCGATGAAAACCAAAATTAGAATATGTCGATTACAAAAAGCCCCAAACCGGTGATATTTGGAATTGCAGTTTTGAAAAAAGATATCTCTGTATCTATATTCAATACATAAATACAAGCGCATTTTTCTAGAAGGTCTTGATAAGGTTAGTCGAAAAAAAAATTGTCTAAGTTCATAACCTAAGTAGTTTTTGTGAAAAACGTAATTTTTCATAAAAAATGTACCAAATAGCCCCATCGTACGGTAGTCTTGTAACAAATTGTATATTTTTAACATTGTACCTAACTTAAACGAGCTCGCTTTCGCAACAATGATGTGTTAATTGCATTTGAACGTTTAAAGAAGTATTAAAAGGCAATATGAACTCACAGAAAGCAGCAAGACCAGCTCCAAAAGCCAGCTGTTGATGCGGCAGCAGCATCGGACGAGGACACAGAGGCAGAGGTGGTGGCGGCGGCCACAGCGGAGACTCCCTCGGCTGGACTTCCGAGAAGTTCTCACTCTCACCGATCTCCACGTCTGAAGACGAGTCGCTCTCAAACCCAACCACATTCTCCACCACACTCGGTATTTTAGGCTCCTCTAGATGACCGTAAATACGAGCAAAGAATTTCCGCGGCGAAGATGGTCGAGGTACCTGGAGAGTTTGGACCGATTTGGCGTCCGTCTGACCATTCTCTTCGAGTTCCTCACTCATCGTGTCACACGTGTTATTCGATTAGGGGAGATTGGTCAATTGACAGCGTCAGGTGCATACTGGCTACTGACATCCCCAAGGAACTCCGCCCCGCCCCCTACCCGTTCCCTCTTCATCCCGTGCGCGTATAAAAGGGAAAGGGTGAGTGGCGACCAATGGGACGCTCGGTTTTTATAAACCCGACCCTCTAGGCGGGATTTCAAGTGATACAAAGTTGTTTCTTGGTCCAACTTAGTGTAAACAAAGTTTTTAACAATCTGCCAGTTGTTATTTAAAGTTATGATCATTACTAAGTCGATGTTCTCATACAGACTAGGTGCTGAGAGTGGCTTCGCTCGCGTGATAGTAGGAAATTATTCAAAGGAAACAAAATATCCCTTGTGCTATTTCAGGGCATGGTCTAAAGTAAGGTAAGGTATTAAGTTTCATCTAAATCCTCATTAATCAATCTCAGCCGTTCGAGCGTGAAGAAATAACGAATTAATTTCACTCATATTTGGGTTTTGTTGGTATTTTGAATTAACAACTTAGTTACTAATGTTAGGTACCTATAAGTACCTATTTATTATATTTTATTCGTCAAATGCCTATATAAACTATAGAAGAAAGATTGTTTTTTATTCTTAGTATTAGCTTGTATAATTTTTACCTATTATAGGTAGGTATTTTTACCTATATGCATAATGTAGGGATTAGGGACTCTGCAGAAGGGTCGAAGCCAATTAGGGCCAAGGGTTTGTGTCTGAAAGGAAGGCTCTAGCCCTGGTTTGTTAATAATAGTTGTTGTTTAGTCGATAAGAGTCTGACACTGATTCCCGCTCCGCCCAAGAGCGGGACTCGTCATTGGATGATTTTTACCTACCATAAAAAAACCTATATGCATAATTGCATAGGTATTTAGGTAATTACAAATTAAGTGCACGTTCGTATAACATTCATGAGTTATCCGGCGCTTCCCGTTGTCTGTCCCTATGTATAGGTAGGTACTTCGATCTTGAAAACTACGCAACGGATCTTGATTCGGTTTTTTTTTAATAGATAGAATGTACCTAAACATTTAACCCTTTGAATCTGTATTCAAGTGTGTATTCGGTGTCTCTAATAATGGTTATTTAGAGACATAATAGAAAGACAATAGGTAGATATGCGAATGCCGGTTTTAGCTTGGAGCTCAAGAGTTTAGACTTTTAGAGGAAGGTTTATACGTATAATACATGCATAATATATTTAATATCATCATTGCACGTGTGCGAAGCTGGGGTGGGTCGCTAGTTATATGTATAAAACCTTTATAAAATAAAATATGCTACCAAACATTTTTCGACGTCTATGACTTTTGAAAAAAGAAATGGGCCGTCAAAATATTATGTATGGAGTGGAGGAGGTGAAGTTTTCAATGAAGTCGTTTCGGGGTTATTATAGTTTGTCATAGAATTAAATGAATAAATATTTAGTTAACAGCAGTATAATGCAACGCAATGCCGCGGTTTTGACTATCTTGTGCATATTGTTGTGCCTCACTTTCAACTATACCTTCCCACTACACAGGGAGGGCTCAAATTTATACATAGATGTTTATGGCAATCGTGAGTACAAACCTACCTAATAGCTACTTTCTCGCGGGGCCGAGGGTTGGTGTGAAAGCGTTACACAGAGGCTCTGGGCCCCCGTTACCCCGTGCCTTTCTTGCCTTATTAGGCAAGGAAGGCACGGGGTAGGTAATTTAGTCAGTAAGAGTCTGTCACTGTCTCCCGCTCCGCCCAAGAGCGGGATTTGTCATTGGATGATTTTTACCTACCATAAAAAAAGAAAAACAAAAATACCTAATAATGGCTTTGCCTCAATATTTTCTTTTAAGTAACTACTTAGCTGTTTTCCACGATTTAGTTCGCGTGGAGTTTAAAAACATAACCTACCGAGTAAATTGGGGTAATTTTGACCCTGGGGTATAATTTTGGCACAAGCTATAACCAATAGTAAAACAGTATTTAAACATAGTTTCCCAGGTTCCTATTGGTTGATATCTAAGTACTTAACGGTAGTTCTTTTTTGAGTACTTTTCTAATAAAAACAATTGTTACGGGTGCACCTTGCCAGGGTTGTGGGATTGTTTGAAAGAGTTGGGTTTTTTTTTTTTTCAATAAGTTCAGAAAATATTTGTCATCCCTCTCGCTCAGAAACCACCCTTTACCTTAAGGAAAAAGGGTGAATAATTAGGTGCCTATTTAGGTTTTGAGGAAGCCTGCGTCCCAGCAGTGGGAACATTAAAAAGGCAGATGATGATCTATGTATTTAGTGATTCATTTCACACCTTAATGAAATACCGAGTAAATTAGGGTAACTTTGACCCTGGGTTATAAAATTGGCACAAGCTAATTAACCAATAGTAACACAGTAAACACAGTTTCTCATGTTGCCATTGGTTAATCTTGGGTCAAAGTTCAACCCCAGGGTCAAAGTAACCCTACTTTACGGTACTTACTTAATGTACAAATATTATTTTATAGGATCACATATTTGTGCCAGAATTGATCACCGTGACGGCCACAAGAAGATAGCTAGAGACGCATTTAAAAAAATGGATTCTAAACTAGACACTTCTCAAAATGCAAAAGCACAGTGGAATGATAAGAATGATCTAAGCGAAGAAGATCTCAGACAGTATGAGCAACTCGTTATAATGAAGAAATATCCGTATCTAGATCTTAAGGAGATAGAGTTAAAATATAATAGCCCTTCTGACAAAAATACTAGGCAAAGTGGCAAGTATGACGCTGGAAGCTCCTACGTTGGTGATTCCAGTTTTTGCGAACCCTTCGAAGATGCACCTAATGTTGAAATCATTAATAGAGGTCTCACTGGCTTCGCTATTCCCGCAAAAATAATTAAAAGCTCAAAATTATTGGAGAACAAGTTGAAATTGAACAATTTGAATGGTCTTGTCGACAGCGGATCTAAATATAAGATTAAATTAGCTGTGAGTTCAACTCCTTATGTGTCACAAAACCTTCATAGTGAAATTGGTGATTTTGAAGAAAAAAAATAGAATAAACAGTTTAAACAATTTACATGGCTTTTTGTTGTGGTTACCTACCTACTCTAGGCCCAGCTTGTCATAAAATACTTCAAAAACCTCCGCTTTATAGAAGTTATAAAGAAGATAAGTCGAACCATTTGCTATACTTACGTGCAGCACCCCAATTTCGATTGAGACCCGAAGCTTGGTCTTCAATACAATCCTTATCACATAAGTTAAACCATCATGGCGGACGGCGTAGTAACTTTGTTTTATACCTACTAGATATGTAGATGGTTTTTGGCTTCAAATATGGGGTGACTGCACAACTACGTATAGATGCATTAAATCTATCTCTATCTCTCATCTCATTCTATCATCTCATTTTTGAAGCTAATATAATGTTACAGACTTCGGGTTCGTCATATACCAGCTCGACATGAAAACTCCTTAGTACATACTTGACATTGTAACTTCTTGGTCTATTGACGCGAATAATTATAAATAAACTATTATAGCGCCTTCCGCTTGTCAGCTTCCGGTACATCAAATAATTAGTAAAAGTTATTATATTGTGCATTATTCTTTGATATATATTATTGTTAATAATTAATATTTAAGGAGCCATTTTATTAGATTATTCAATTGTAAATTAATAGTATTGTATTCATGTGTGTTATAAAAGCCGCTGTGTTGACAGTTTTCCTTTTCATAAGTCTGCTTGTTATGGTTGCTAAGAAAAATAACATTATGAGAAAATTACTCGCTGCTGTAATATTTGAATAATAATTATAAACTTGTTGAATGAGAAGTATCGTTGTTTTACTGTGACCATCCTGACGTAACAGTTGGTTCACAATCCTCTCGGCTAGCTTGACTCCGTATTTTACAAGCTAGCTACAACTTGCAAGTCCGTAACATTTATATCCCAAGTAGCTCATTGGCATATTTAGGGTTAATTTTTCAGGGGTGTAATATTTTCGCGTTCAAGGGTAGCAGCTGCTAGGCGCCTAGACCATACTGGGGTGGGTACGGCCCCTTGCCGCCCCCACTTATACGGGTGTCACTTTGAAAGTTCACAGTTGAGTATAAAGTTTAAGTGCGCTCCACCGTGTCCTCGTGGACGATTGACGTAGGTGACTTCTTGCGCCGAGCCCTGGTTCAGAACATGGTCCAAAATGAAGGGCAAATGGTGTTGGTTGCTTCCTTCTGGGACATAGTAATGCTAGCAAAGGAGACGGTAGCACGCGGGAAGGAACGGACGCCTCACACTTCAGTCGTCGAGGGTCCGACATTCCGACTATAAGCCAATTTCGTGCGCATACGGCATAGCCTAGTAGACGACGAGCAATGTCCGGTAACCGTATGGAACGCGCCTGAGTCAACAAGGCTGATGCCTACTTGGGCCATGGGTTGACTTTTGAAAAGGTTACCCGATGTCCTGAGCGCTAGCTCCTAGGAATATAATAATGTGGTTTTGGTCATTTAAAAGCCATGTACTACATGTCCATCCTCCAATTCAGTGCGAGAAATCTGTAGATTATTCACTTTAAAAAAGCTGAAGCAAAAACTACATATTTACTTTTATCTTTTTACAAAAATATTGATTTACAAAAATATTGATTTATAAAATTTCTGAACGTAGGAATACCCGTCTCTTTTGATGTCAGTGTCATAGTTATCACTGGTGATGGCCCTTGTCGTATTTTTGGTATTCGATTATCTTAGTACACGTTGAAAAAGAAACCGATTCGCGGAACTTTAATACGTATTTGAGTTAACAACTTGAGTATTCGATAATTTTGGTGGATCAATGAAGTACTTGCCCTTTAGTAAAATGTCGAATGTCGACGCACAAAATATCGATGAACGCTAATACGATGCTACAACATCGCGATGCACGTTTCGGCGAAAGACCGTCTCTGCGAAGCCACTACACTTTGATGCACGTTACCGCGATAGATCTTCATTGCGATACTACTTGACTTCGATGCACGTTACCGCGAAAGATTTTCACTGCGATACTATTTAAACTTCGATGCACATAAAGAAATAAAACTAATCAAATAGAACCCTATGAATTCTTTGATTCATTTATATTTTTGAACCAATCAATAACATAACATAACATCATGACAGGATCCATAATTGTTTCTTTTGGTAAAAGTTTACCTATCATCTAAACCTACATTGTGGAATGCAATAAAGAATTGAGTATTGAAATTGTAAAATTGTTACTGTGCGCAGTGAAAGACGACTCACTTGCGACTAGCTTAATAGTGAGGTCGAGTTCAAGTGCGATTAAAATAAGCGACTTAAAATACGAATACCTATAGGTACTAGAATTCTGTATCCGATTACTATGGATTCATTTATTTTGGGTACTCGAAAATAGTAAACTCGGCACATCTCTACACGGTCAAAAATGTCAAATGAAAGTCGGCGATTGGAAAAGCGCGGGAAACTTCGAGCGGACCGGTGCATTTTTTCTGGACTAATTTTTCAACTTTATTATTTTTTCATTTTAAAGGATCAGTTTTGTAATATATTGTAAATTTTATTAATATTTAGTGTATATATATTAGTTTTAGTATATAGTTTGCCGATTCGGTAAGTTCTTTTTAGTTTGTTTTTTAAGTATGAATGAGCCGCCTGACTTGGCGGACCCGGGGGTCTTTGTACCCCCGGCTAATAATTATGTTACTATTACCTCGACATTATCTAACGAATCGGGGATGGAAACTGATGGCTCCAATGCCCATCGTGGACGTAAAAGAAATAGATTAAATAAAATTTGCGGAATTTGCAACAAAAAAAAAAGGAAGCACAGTCAGGCTGTTGACGGAAAATCTGGTTGTTGCTGTGCTAGTGCTGACAGTGAAAACAGCGACTCAACAACTGTTGTTAAGAGTTTAGTAAATAACATCACCCCCAGTAATATTACGAGCCCCCAGAATGCAACACCTACAATTGCTAGAAACAAATATGAAGCTTCTGACGTAGGCCCCTTTATCGTTCACGTACAAAAAGAGACAAAATCACCTAGTGACAATACCACCTTACACCCGGTCACATTTGGCAAGTTCTTAAAGAACAATGCCATTCATGATATCGTCGACGGTTCTCTTAAAAGGATAGGCAGAAATAAAATTTGTTTAGCTTTTAAAGACTTTAATAATGCCAATTCATTCATTTCCAATCCTGAGCTACAAAAAAATAATTTAAAAGCATTTTTACCAACGTTTCATATTACTAGAATGGGCCTAGTACGTGGTGTACCATCTGATTGGTCACCTGAAGAGATAATTGAAAATGCTAGAGTGCCGGATAATTGTGGCAAAATACTTAAAGTTAGGCGAATCAATTACAAAACTTTTGTAGAAGGATCACCCGTCTGGAAACCAACGCAGAACGTAGTAATTACTCTTGACGGTCAGGTACTTCCTCCACGCATATTTATGTGTTACAATTCGTTACCTGTAGAACTCTATGTGTATCCCACTATCCAGTGCTACAATTGCTGTCGATTTGGGCACACAAAAATTCAATGTAGGTCCAAACCTAAATGTTACAAGTGTGGCCAGGAACACACTGGGGATACTTGTAATGTTGAAGAGGAAAATTCATCTTGCTGTCATTGCTCTGGCAAACATTTTGCTACCTCAAAATTATGTCCTGAATTTTTACGGCAAAAGGAAATTAAGACCGTTATGGCAGAAAAATGTATTTCCTATGGTGAAGTTGCTAAATTGATTCCACCTATTTCGAAATCTTACGCCAATGTAGCAAGCTCTCCTGTCACTACTCGCACTCACCAACAAAACAGCACTCACACAAACTCGTATACACAACATTCTCTTCCACACAGCTCAAACAAAAAAACAGTTTATATACATCGTCGGCCTCCTTCCAAACCAGGTAAAGGGTACGACCGAGAAAAGCACCAAAATATTGTTAATGAATACAACTTACCGAGCCCACAAAATGGCTGTGCCTTAAATACCAGTACTGTTCCTACAACAATGTCATTATCAGAAATAATCCAAACTCTCATACAAACACTTACTCAATATAACATAGAAATACCGTCCAACGTTGCCCCTATAGTCAATATGTATAAAAAACCTATTAATAATAATGTCAGTACAAATTCAGAACATATTACAATGGAACTGTAGAAGTGCAGTTTCAAAAAAAACCGAAATAATCTACATGTTAAATAAATATAATGCTTCGCTTTTTGCGATTTCAGAAACCTGGTTAAAACCAGACTCAATTTTCAAAATCAATGGTTTTTCTTGCTTAAGAGATGATAGGTCTGATGGGTATGGCGGGGCAGCTATACTCATCAGAAACACTGTCTCTTACTATCCTCTATCTCTTCCCTTATTTAATGATTTTTCTGTCGTAGCTGCACAAGTAAATAATACTTGTATTGTTTCTATATACATTCCTTCTCCTTCTTCATCAGTCCTTCAACAATTCAACAATCTTTTATCTATTCTTCCTCGTCCTTTCTTAATTCTAGGAGACTTTAACTGTCACCATACTTCTTGGGGTTGTACTCTTTCATCATACTGTGGTGACATACTATTAGATATATTTGACGAACATAATATTTGTATATTAAATTCCGGGTTACCAACAAGACGTACAGGACCAAAAGAAAACTTGAGTGCAATAGATCTTTCTATTTGCACCCCTAATTTAGCTTCATCCTTTACATGGCGCACTTTGTCATCTTCTTATGGAAGCGACCACTTTCCAATTCTTATATCGCCCACACATCCTTGCAGGTCTCCTGGTCTGTCGAAGCAACCACGTTTAAAATATAAATTTGGTGCGGATGGGTTATGGGATAGATTTAGAACCCTTGTAGAATTTAAACTGTCTAACTTACAGAACAGTTTATCAGACAATCTTATTGATTATAATAATACTTTTACAAACGCACTTATACAAGCTGCAGATGAAACTTTCCCTTTAAAGAATTCAGCCAATGGTCGTATTCCTTCCCCTCCTTGGTGGGATAAAGAGTGTTCCCAAATAGTGAAAGTCAGAAAGGAAGCAGAAAAAAAATACAAAAATGATATGACAGAAGGTAATTTTAAAATTGTATGTGATGCTATAGTTAAAGCACGTAAATTACTCAAAGAAAAAAAAAGTGAAGGGTGGAAAAAATTTTGCCTGTCGATCTCTCCTAATGTGAACGCTTCTATTGTCTGGCAAAATATAAGAAAGTTTCGTAACGGTGTTACTCCTTCTAATGTTTCTGGCATTCCCCCAAATTTAAGGAACTCTTTTCTTAATCGCCTAGCTCCGCCATCGGTCCCAGAGCAAGATATTATTTATGATAACGTTCCTCCTTCTATAACCAATAACCAAAGTCCTCTAAATTCTCCTTTCACAATGAAAGAGTTACAGGGAGTCCTATCTTCAGTTAAAGATTCTGCGCCAGGTGAAGACGGTATTCCTTATTCATTCCTGGCTAATTTAAATACATCTTCACTTGAATTCTATTTGGACTTAATTAACAAAGTTATGCTCTCAGGTAAAATCCCTCCATCATGGAAAACTCAAACTGTTATTCCCATTTTGAAACCAGGTAAACCACCATTAGAACATTCATCTTACCGCCCAATAGCTTTATCACCTGTAATTGCAAAAGTAGCTGAAAACTTAGTTAAAAATCGTCTTGAATGGATTATTGAAAACCGTGGAATTTTACCAGAATCTCAGTTTGGATTTAGGAAAGGCAAAAGTACACTGGATAGTGTGGCTACATTGGTAACAGATATTAGAGTTGCGTTTTCACAAAATCAATCGGTTCTTGCAGTATTTTTAGACCTAGAATCAGCATATGACAGTGTTCTTTTGAATGTCCTTAAAAAAAAATTAGAGTTGCTGCAAATTCCTGAAATGTTGTCTCGTTTTATAATTAACCTCCTTTCAGGCAGAAAAATTAATTTAGATGAAACACAAGATGACAGTAGGTTGGTATGGAAAGGACTCCCACAAGGTTCAGTTCTTAGCCCTATATTATTTAATTTGTATACGTTTGATTTACATTGTTCAATTCAAAATTCAACAAGCATCTTGCAATATGCAGATGACATAGTTTTGTATGCTACAGGAAGTTCATCAAGTTATCTTTGTACTCTGCTATCTAACTCCCTAGTCGGTTTAAAAATTTGGATGGACAAAAATGGCCTGAGCATATCTGCGAGTAAGAGTTCCTTAGTTTTATTCACTCGACAACGTATTCAACCTCCAATATCGATAGACTGTGACAATAATGAAATACCAGTTAAGAACCAGGTCAAGTTTTTGGGCATTGTTTTGGACTCTAAACTTACGGGTATTCTACACTGTGATTATGCTCTAAACAAATGTCAAAAACTCTTAAATCTGATGAGATGTCTATCAGGTGTTTGGTGGGGTGCACATCCGTTTTCCTTAAAGCTTCTTTACAATGCTTTAGTTCGAAGTGTTCTTGATTATGGAATCTTCTTATTGGAACCTTGTAATGTAGCTGCCCTTAGGAAATTGGATTCCATCCAATCAAAGGCCTTGAGAATAATTACAGGAGCTATGAAATCTAGCCCCATTAACGCATTACAAATTGAGTGTAATGAACCTCCACTTGGTTTAAGACGTCAATTTTTAGCTGACCGGTTATTTTTCCGTGTTCTACAGTTTGCTAATAGTCCTTTAATCCAGAAACTTCAAATGCTTGCTGATCTCATTGAGTCATCAAATTATTGGAATCACAAATCTGTTCCTTGTTTAGTTAAAAGTTATATCCGTTTTAAATCATTTCACGCACCGACACACCGGTCTCCAAAACTTGACTTGTTCAACAGTAAATATGAAGCCTTGATTAATACTCCATCTGTAAAGTACATTGTAGATATAGATAAAAATAACGCTAATACACATTTTAATTTTATTGTGCAGGAAAATTGGCCTGAGTGGCATCATATTTTCACTGATGCTTCCAAACATAAATCGGATGATTTTGTGGGGGTAGGAATATATCATGCACAGTACAATATTGTCCAGAAGGTAAAATGTCCACCTGAAGCAACTGTATTTACTGGTGAATGTCTTGGTATTCTTAAAGCTGTAGAATACATTTTACTTTTAAAACTTCGAAACAGTTTAATTTTAACTGATTCCATGAGTGCTCTTCAGGCGCTATTGAGATATCCTTTTAATTCTAAGCCACCGTCTCCTCTTATAGCACATATTAGGAATAAACTTTTTGACTGTGTTGTGAAGGGTTTTTCTGTTGTCTTTGTCTGGATACCGAGTCATTGTGGTATAAAAGGTAATGAAAAAGCTGATAGACTTGCCAATGAGGCTGTGGTGTGTGGAGATACTGTCCCATTCAAAAATTATTGTCAGGATTTGGCTAATCTCCCTAAACATTATCTTAGGGATTCCTGGGATAAAGTTTGGGCAGAAAGTAGCTGTTCAAAAGGGAAATACTACTTTAGTATACAATCACAAATTCCACGTAAACCTTGGTTCTCTATCCTCAGACTTGGCAAAATTGCGACAACCATTTTAATAAGAATGCGTTTAGGCCATACTACTTGCCCAGTGCATCTTGCACGCTTCCATATCATAGATAGTCCTCAATGTGAATGTGGACATGACTTTGGGGACCTGAACCACATATTCTTTTCCTGCCCAATTCATGACCGTACTTCCTTTTTATATAGTTTGATAACCCTCCGTGTCCCTTTCCCTACATCAATACAAACTCTTCTTTTTTCTTTTAACCCTTCCATATATAGTGTTCTTTCCGATTATATTTATGAAAACAATATCCGTCTGTAAAATATGTAAATACGAGTATTTATTAGTAGTATAACAAGCTTATAATTTTATTCTTGTAATATTTTTAATAATTAAGTTTAGAATAGTTATATTTATGATCCTGATTTAAATTTACACATTCCTGATCCCGATATTCCAAATTCCATAATTATTCGCGTGTTATGTTTCCCTACCTTTCCTTTCAAAACCTACCCTAACAAAATAAACAACAAACTACTCGCCTAACAACTTGACGCTGGCGGATGCACAAGAGTGCTAGCCACAACACTCTCCTGTCTACGGCGGGAGGGAAAAAAAAAAAAAAAAAAAAGTCGGCGATTTGACGTTTTGTTGATTACATCTTTCAAAAAGTTATAATTTTAATTTTGTCTACTATTGAATCGTGTGATAAATATAGTACACGTCAGTGTTTGAAATCAATTGAAACATTAGATAATTATTTTCAACTCCATATTAGGCGGTCGTCCTTACGCAATTGATTTTTGTGGAAGTCTTATTACTGCTGTTCATCATTTCATTTGAGTGACAAGTGTTTCTACTTAAACTTCATTTAAACTTTATTGCCTATTGCAGCAATAGATAAAGAAGGTAAATACTTTAAACTATGCAAACAATGTTCAATAGTACATTTATAGTTTATCATTAACGCATTGTTTTGTATCAAAGAATCATTGTTATTCCTTTCAGAGTAATGGAATTACAGTGCAAAGTTCAAAATTATGACTGGGGCAAGTTGGGGCTGGATAGTAAGGTGGCAAAGTTTGTGTCTAGCGCTCACCCAGACACAGCCATTGATCAATCAATGCCATACGCGGAGTTGTGGATGGGCACCCATCCCAACGGACCTTCAATCATCATTGATAGGGATGTACTACTGTCTGAGTATATCAAAGACAATGTGGATGCCATTGGACCAGAAGTGAAGAAGAAGTTTGGAGTTGCTGTACCCTTTCTGTTTAAGATATTGTCTATAAGAAAAGCTTTGTCTGTTCAAGCTCACCCTAAAAAGGTAATTCTTTTTAAATACTGATAATGAAAATTGCCATTAATTATAGTTTTAGTCTACAGAACATTAAATTTTTAAATTTTTAAAATTTTTAATGACAATACAGAACTTATCTACAGTTTGTGGTATTTTTAACCACAATATATCATTAAATGTTGAAATGTATTTGTTTTTACAGGAACATGCAGAGGAACTGCACAAGAATTTCCCTGATATGTACAAGGACCCAAACCACAAGCCGGAACTTGCCATTGCTCTGACACCATTTGAGGCTCTCTGCGGCTTTAGACCACTTGAACAGATTCAGAACTTTCTCAAAAGTAAGTATTTTAGTTTAATTTGTAATGTGTAATTTGATAAGTGTAACTTCAATTTGATAATTGGCAATGAAACCAAATGTGTCTTCTTTGGAGTTACCAGATTCATGAAAAAAACCTTATGTTTTATTGTATTTTGGACTGCTATTATATTATACTTCGGACTGCTATAACTTCACATTACTTTATTTTAAAAGTATTAAGTGATTTTTATACAGTGAAATGGATTGTTGTTATAATATTACTATTGTTTAATTCCTAGCCCTTACTGTTCTGCTGTCTAAAAGCCTCCTTCAAATCCTTTCAGACTTTCTTATCCTGTGTCATCTATAATTTATTAATATAAAGTATTATTATTTGTCTTCTTTATAAAAAAACAAAGTCCCTTCATATGACTCTATAACTATTTTAAACCACACTACATGTCACAAACGAGAAGCAATAAATCAGTTTATACACCTCGTTCCAATTGCATCAAAAGTGATTATATCACAAATCCAACCAACATGCAACATCACAATTATTACTCAAAAGCCCTTATAATTTGTGACTATTGAATTTGGTCAGATTCACAATATTGTTAGGTTTAGGAGTGCATGAAAACAACTGATGATAGTTTTTCAACATTTATTTTCAAAATCGGCCTGCTTACCTAGCATAGCTAATAACACAATTAGTGGAAGGTCTTCCTACATACAATATCTTATTAACCACTAAAGAGTCAAATCAGAACACTGGGATAGTTGGAGTCACTGATGTTCTAATAACAATTTCCTGTAATTCTTTCCAGATCTCCCGGAACTTACCAGCTTCTTATCAAAAGACAGTGTAGATAGTCTGTTGTCACATCAAGAGCAAGGGGATAGTCACACAGTTTTGAAGCCAGTGTTCCACTCCTTGATGACTAGTGACAAGGCTGTGGTAGCTAGTAGCTTGAAGAATTTATTGAACAGACTGGAAAAAGAAGGTAATAGCTATAGTAAGAAATAATTAATTGTAAAACCAAATGAGGTCCAAAATGAGGCCAGCGGCTTCATCTACTTTAAGATCCCTAAGGAATATGAAAGGTGAAAAGTATCCTATTTTCTTTTCTGGGACATAGTTTGCTATGTTATAGAACACACACACTTCTTGTGTCATTATTTTGCTGTTAAGTTTTCTCCTGTAAATAGTTACAGTCCGTCCCTTGCTGAAGTTAGGGTCTGCAAAGTTTAGAGCTTGAAAACTTGTACAAAAATAAAGTTTAGAAAAAAATAAATGCCAAGAACAGTTTTTAACAGCAATAACAACTGCAATTTGCATTTATTTGTTTAAGCTCTAAACAATGAATAAGACAGGATGTTCACAAATAACTATTGGAGTTGCTGACAAAGTACTATTTCACTTAAGTAGTTGTGGCAGAACCAGCATCACATTTACATTGTTGCAGGATTGTTCAAACAAGTCACTGTGGTAGTAGGATTGTTTGATTGGAATACTGCTGGGTTTCAGTAGTGTCCGTCTGGTATCATCCGGTTCCCAGACCGAGCCCAAGTTGTCGACGGCACGTATTGTTCCCGCGCGCCTCTAGCGCTTCCAGCATGGTCGAAGCCTACTGGGGCCATGAGTGAATGTGAAAGTGAATGTTAGGGCCCTGGTATGAAGGCATCGAAGGAACAGGGTAGGTTTTTCGTCAGTCAGTTAAAGTCTGACACTATCTCTCGCTTCGCCCAAGGGCGGGAGATATCATCGGATGAGACATCATAAAATAGCATCATACAAATTATACCAACTACATATAATAAGCAGTTGACACTTTTCCAGATGAAGCAACACAGTCGTCCCTCCTCTACCCACTGCTACAACGGCTGCACGCTGACTTCCCCGGCGACGTGGGCTGCTGGTCACCCTTCTTCTTGAACTACATGCTGCTCAGACCTGGACAAGCCATCTTCCTGAAACCCAATTTGCCACATGCTTATTTGAGTGGAGGTACTATAAATATGTTTATGTACTATGCTTTTGTGTATTATGTTGATTTATTTTTAGTTAATTTTACTTTAATAGTGTGATTTATTATTTTTGACTATTTAGTTTTTTAGATCATGTTTTCAGATTATGTAGTGTTTTAGTTTAAAACATCATAAAAAAAAAAATAACAGAAAGGGGTCAAGGTTTCGCAGTCAAGTGACCAAGCAGCCAGTCACAATGACACTTGACTGCGAAACAATTAAATTTAATTGTCATTTTGAATCATCATCATCAGCCTTTTCAATGTTCCCACTGCAGGGACACAGGCCTCCTCTCTAGGAGAGGGAATTTTTGAATGATGCTAGCTAACTTATAATTTAGAGATGATGTCATACGCGTTCATTTGATTACTTTTCTAATAGCGTTAACGATTGCAAATTATCAGCTTGGCTAAGTCTGCCCTTCAGTTGGTTTATGGTATAATTATGAGACATTGGTTTTTAAATAATTTATTTATATATACTTAATTCCATTTTCTGTAATTCCATCTATTAAAACTATAGTGTCATCGTTAGGCTCCATAATTACGATAACAACAAACATAATTGACGTAAATACGACTTTAATTGGTATTCATATTATCAGTTACTTTGTCTTATCATCTTTGCGGGATTAGTATATTATAATAGTTTGTGGATGAATTGGCATTATTAAACTCTTGAGCCCCAAGCCAACGATCGCATACCTATTGTCTTTCTATTATGTATCTAAATACGGTATTCCAAAGGTTTTAATTGAAAAAAAAAGGACTGGTTCATAACTCTTAAATTATGGTAATAATGAAAACAAAATAATAAGGATAAAACAATTTATCCTCATTGTTTTGCCAACACAAACATCATACAATATCACACAAAAAACGTCGCAATCTGTAAAAAAACAAATCCTGTTATTTCATTTGAACCTAGACTGGACGGATGTAGCCTAGGCCTGGTGGCCTGGACTATCACCGGTTACTGTTTACTAAATATTTCCACACTATAGGTCAATTTAAACTAGCGGAGAATCGAAGCGTCTGTTCAAAACTGAACATAACAAATTCAACCTTAACTCCACAGCGTAAAGTGCACATCACTTCTGAGATTTTAAAAAGACTCGTGTATTTGTTATGTTTAGTTTTGGACGCTTCGATACGCTTCGACTCTGCGCTGGTATAAATTGACCCTATGTGTACTTAATAGTAGTAGAGAGACGAAAGTTCTGGAGTGGCGACGGCATACCTTTGGAGGTGTGCAGAACAGAGAGTAAAGTCCGTTGAAAAGGGAGGATCCTGCGACCAGACAGGTGTTATAGTCTGGTGGGCTACTGCCCAATATTTGACTTCGGGCTGTCTTATATGTTCTAATTGCGCGGAGAACTTTCATTGCGCGATGCAGGATTCGTCATAGATGTCGCTACATAACCTAACCTAACGATGTAGCCTTTTTGGATACTAAAAATGTATCCCCACCCAAATCAGTTTATATATTAATGCTGCTGACCTTACTAAGACTGTCTTCCCTTCACCCAGATTGCGTAGAATGCATGGCGTGTTCCGACAACGTGGTGCGCGCGGGTCTGACGCCCAAGCACATCGACGTGCCGACCCTGGTCGACATGTTAGACTACAGCAGCTACGCCCAGGATCAACTGCTGTTCAACCCTCAGCTTGAAGACGAGAACTCTTGTATTTGGAGACCACCAGTTCCGGATTTTGCTGTTGTTAAGATAAAGGTATGTATAATAAGAACATATCGTGTACTAGCTTCTGCCAGCGGCTTAATATAGGTTTTCTCATAAACTTTGTACACGCGTTTCATCCCTTTAGGGGGTGATTTTTGGAAAATCCTTTCTTAGTATTCGCTTACGTCATAAAAGCAAGCCTTGTGCAAAATTTCACTCTCCTAGTCCCAGTAGTTTGGGCTGTGCGTTATACATATGCGATATGTCAGTCAGTTTCTCCTTTTATACACCGTGAAATTTAAATGGTTGTTTTCCCTCAGCGAAATGGTTGTGTCTTGGTAATACAAACGTTTGATAAAAAAATAAAATATTAAAAACAAAAAATGGACCTGTAGAGTGCAAGCTAATTATGACGTATCACAACGTGCGAGAGCTTATTTTGGTTTAAATATTTAATGAATCGGTTTCCTTGACGGCGTGCTGCTCATGCGACTCTAGTAGTACCTACAAATTACGTCTAATGTTACTATTGATTTCGCTTTTTTGAGTTGATGAATATTTTTAATAATTATTTATTAAAAAAAAAACTTTTTTTTTTGTATTTTTACTGTATGCTTCAAAAGTACTCCTTATTGCAAGTCATTATGCCGCGGGAAAACAACCATTTAAATTTCACGGTGTATATTATGTAGAAGATTACTGGTATTACTCGTAGTTAATTTATTTTGTATAGAGTGACTTTAATTGGTAAATACTCGCTCTCAGCCGCGGCAGGAGGTCGCCTCCTTCTGCGAAGCAGTAATGCTAGCAAAGGAGGAGGCCGACCGCATACATTTTCGCTTGAATTTAGAATTCTAGGTAAAAATTCCGGAGGATATTCTAAATTAATTAATTTACCTTACATATCCATATTTGGACATTCATGTATAAAAAAATACGTCTGTAGACTGACGGACAGACAGACAGCTACACAAGTATCTTATAAAGGTTCCGATTTTACATTCTTACTTTGATACTTCAAACAATATCCTAATCTAACAAAACCTACCTTTTTAGGTTGAAAGCGGAGACTCCTACAACACTCAAAACCGACCCAGCCCAAGTCTGATCATCGTCACGTCAGGAGCAGGCGAGGCTTGTGACACGGAACCCATTCCCGCCAAGCCGGGAACTGTCATCTTTCTGAAGGCAAGCAGACAGTTGACCCTCACTCCCTCTGAGGGGAACCATCTTGAAGTCTACCAGGCTATTTGTAATGTATAATAGTTTATTTATAGTTCGGTTTTTAATTCTAGACTACGATTTGACAACTCAGAATGTCACACTCTAGAAATATGTTCCTAATTTTCAGGAGTTTGACATTTTAAGTTGTCAAATCGTAGTCTAGGATTAAAAAACAAACTATAGAGTTTTGTTGTGACCTTAAAGTTAGAACTACATCAGATCTACGCACACGTGGACCAAAGATTCGAAGTATGCGTTCCAAATAAAAATAGGATCTGTCAAAATTTGATTGAAAAGTACGGTTTGCAAAGAAAGCTTATTTGCGTATTTGTAACGTTTTGTTTGCTGCGTATTACCGAGTCTTTGTTAAATCGGGGTAAAATAAAAGCGGTATTATTTAATCTAAATTAGCTAAAGAAGTATATTGTTTAAGTCATGTATTAGTAAAAATAAAAGCTTTTTTTTTGTTATTTACATTCTTATAAACAATTTGTTCGCCTTCCGTTTGCACGCCGACACTTCACACAGTGACGCAAAGATTAGAAAACATGAAAAACTGAATTCTGACTAATTTTTTTTCGTTCATAAATCGTAAATAAATATATATTTTTTTTAATTCTTTTTTAGCCCATCCTACCTAATTTTCCGATTTGACAGCTATGATGTCACCACGTGGCGTAAAAATCGAATCTATTCTTATTTGGAACGCAGCGTACGTAGAACGACGTCGCGTATCGTGAATCTAATGTAGCTCTACAAGTCTAGTTGCCATATAAAATGTGTGAAGACCGACGCGCCCAGATCGGCGTACGCAATTTAGTGTATACCTTAAGTGTTAGTTTACATGTTAGCAGTATTTAGTTAAAGCCTATTTGTCTTTTCAATGAATGTTTGGAATGTTACTAGTAATTAACTAAGCGAACGCCGGCGTTCGCATAGTTAATAAAATATTGAGCGTTTGTTTTGTAGGGTATTTATCCCAAAACATAAATAAGAAGGTCTTCTTCAATGAGCCTGTAAATATCGAAAATAAGCAAATGTTTTCGTTAATCGGTAATTGCCGGGTTAACACTACAGGTCATTTAAGCGGTCGGGATATAGTTACTGAATTTCATGTTTAGACCGAGTAAAGTGCATTTAACTGTACTGGTTGAGTTAACTTTTGACCACAATTTTGCTTGACGGAAAACGATAGAGAACGATTTTGCTCAACAGGGTTATATTTGTACTTTTGCGTTTGGTGTGAATCGGTTTACTAAACATTTAAAACGTGTAGATGAAAACTACGTAAAACTTTTCTGATGTATACGTTTTCTAAATCTACAAAAGATTTAGAAAATTTATACATCAGAAAAGTTTTTTGCTGCGCCGGTCTATCTCTTATAAGGATGGAGTCATCCTAAGATTGTCTGGTAGATATAGCTGTCAGCGATAAGACCACCTTTGTACTCATTCATATAAGTTTCTTTGATATTGTTACTTTTTTGGTGTACAATTAAGTATTATTCTATTCTATCTCCAAGGTTGATCTATGGTGGTGCTATCTTAACATACCGAGTTTTTTTATTATTATGGATAAGCTTTCGTTCAACCACTATATAGCTTGATGATAAACGATACCATCATCGCTTCGGCCCCATGGCTGACGATGCAGCATGCTTGCCTAGAAGCAACCTATTCAGTCTTGACTTCAGGATCCCTAGGTTGCAGCTATCAGGAAACACAGACTCCCTGGCTGTATTTTCAACCGATTAGTGAGAAGCCAAGAAATCTGCCATTTGTGGAGATCAGATAAGTTGTATCTCCTTGTAAAATGCTGGAACTTGTTTGCATTTAATTAGACTGGAAATTGATTCCAACAAAGTTGGGAAAAGGCGAGACGGATTGATTGCTTTCGATTGCATTAAAGCAATGTTTGTTTATGAATTATTATTTGTATTTTGTTTTTACTATTGAATTGTATAATATTAATCAATTATGTTGTTAAATGGCTGGACTGTTGATCTAGTAAATCACTAATTACTAGACCAACATACCTCTCTCCTATTCACTACCCAGACTGCTTTGCCGGAGGACGTGGGTTGGATTCCCGACGATCGTTTTATAAAATGTACACACATAAATAATATATATGTACACATATAGTACACACATAATTTATAGAAACAGAAGATTATAACAAATAGAATGTACAAAGGTACTGCTTGCTTGCTGCTGTTTTTTTTTTCTTTGTCTGGGAGTAATTAAGTTTTAATACGTATGTAATTAGAAATATATAAGTATGTTTATTAGTTATCTAGTACTCAGAGCACAAGCTTTGCACAACGCTGTCTAGTCCCAAGCTAACTTGGGATTAGGCATTGTGTGATAGAGGAAAAAAAGTTTTTTTTTTAAATACAAATATAGTTAGATGCATTTTCAAATATGTAAACCGACATACACAATTTACCCAGAACAAATAGCTTTAGGCCATTAATTTGTTCCGTACGGGAATCGAACCTGTGACACGCGGTGCAGCAACTAATCGCTTAAACTCATTCATTGAGTTTAAGCGATTAGTTCAAATTAGTTCAGATTAGTGCAACTTAAAATTAAGTAATGAAGTTATTTTTTAAGTTTCTTATGTACAGTGTATATACACTGTTATATTGTAATCAATAAAAATGTATATTATTTAATTATAATATTTTATTATGTTATTGAAAATGTTTAATTATGTTAATGCGCTTTATTAATTTTTGTTACCATAAAATATGTTTACTATAGACATACAGTACGGCCGACGAATCTTGGCGCGTCTGAAGATAGCCTCTGCGAATTTTAGCGCTTGAAAACTCGTACAAAATTTATTTATTTATTTATTTCGAAGGAGAACCAACAGCTATAACTAAATAATACTCACTACTCTGGTTCTCACGGCTAGAAACTGAAAAAATAGCAGAAAACTTAGGATCACTAACAAGCACGATCACTAATCAGCACGTTTGAAAAAGTCCGCTTTCAGCTGAGTGCGCGCAGTATATGTTTTAGTAGTAAATGGGCCAAATGAGAAGTTTTTACAAAGAACATACTCTCTCGTCTTTACTCGCTTGATTAAAGATTAAAAAATAAATAAATGGCAATAGCAGTTTTTAGTAGCATTTACAACTGCAAATTGCATTTATTTGTTTAAACCATTTATTTTTTTTACGAGTTATCAAGCGCTAAAATTCGCAGTCTGACTTCAGACGCGCTAAGATCCAACGGCCGTACTGTAACAATCGGATTGTTACCTTTTGAAATATCTGACTGTTCCTACTAAATAAGTGCCTTTTATTTTTACAAATAAATAAATAATTTAATATAGTTTTTTATTTGAACACAACACAAAATTATAACACATAAGTTTAAGGGTGTATCCATTGCTGAGTGTCGTGTCCTCCTTGCGACGTATTGACTGGCCTGTCAGTCTAATAGTTGACAACCCTGACTGTTATGCGGGAGGTCGTGGGTTCGATTCCCACCCGGGATAAATGTTTGTGTGATGAGCACGATCATTTGTTCTATGTCTGGGTGTAATTTATCTATAATATATAAGTATGTTTATCAGTTGTCCCCCATAACACAAGCTCTGCTTAGCTTGGGACTAGATGGCGTTGTGTGGTAGTTGTGGACATATTATTATTATTATTCCTCAATGCTGAGTGTCGTGAACTCTGCTTCATCACTTTCACTCGCACGACCTTTCTTCATTTGTTTCTGTCTCTTGCGGTGTGAAGAGCATTGTATACCGTCGAGTCAAGAGCGGTGCGGATCTGGTCGGTCCAAA
Organism: Mythimna loreyi; assembly: GCA_029852875.1. Lineage (NCBI taxonomy): Eukaryota > Metazoa > Arthropoda > Insecta > Lepidoptera > Noctuidae > Mythimna > Mythimna loreyi. The sequence continues at coordinate 15,963,031 of CM056784.1, read as the reverse complement.
GTATCGGGCTACGTCCGCGAGGCCTTTTCCATAGATTTATTGAAGCTCCGTAAACAGGCGTGAACATGTTTTTTTTTTAATTGCAATAAACTATTGTTTGACTGCGATCCCACCTGATGGTAAGCAGTGATGCAATCGTTGATGGGAAGGCGCACTAGTTTATTAAGAGCCGAATGTAGACGTTTTCGCGGGGTGCGACTTGTACAGATTTATTCACGGCGTGAATTCGCGCGTGAACTTACGGTACTAATGTGGAGCCGCCAATTACATGGTTTGGGCGTGAAAATATTATTTACACAAACAGATAGGCAATAGAGCTACTATTAAACATATTTGTATTTTTTTCCCAATCAAAAGTATAGCTTGGTACTTAGTTTAGAAAATATAGGTAGTACTTATGATTAGGTAATAAAGATTTTCCAATCACCAAACTACTCTTACCTCTATGTAATAGGTATTTCAAATTTGACCTCTTATTACTTAACAAAAACAGCAGGAGCCGAACCGAATAAAACTTAATTAGCGATAAAATTATTAAATACAACTAAAAAAAAGCAAACAACTGATTAGAACAATTGATTTTGACCAGGGCCTAGCTTGAATGGATAATTGGCACATTGTTGGTAACACTGAAATAGTGAACTCATTTCACGGTGACCGACCTCTGTTCAGTGTTACCCAATGCACGATGATGCTGGATTGATAAATCGTGGTAAATTGTTATAGATAGGTATTTCAACTTTCTTAACAGATGTCAGGCAAACAATGTGATTATTGAAATGGAACTGGGCTGGGCATTTGTGTAGATTGGAGTGTGCGAGATGGCGAAAAAAGGTATCAAATAGTCTAATCTCATAGTCAAGGGAGGCAAAGAATAGTACATTTTGATACTAGTGCAGATAGTTTGTCATTGCGACCGAGGCGGAATTCGTACGAGCTGTAGGCAAGTGTGTGAGCCGAGGGCAGCTGTGAAAAATTTGCACGTGTTTTGATACATATGACGCGACACGTCGACGTTTTTAAATACACTTTAACACTTACGACTTGTGAAATAAATAAAGAAAGAAAAAAACTTAGAATCGAGGACCCAGGAACCCGCGCACTTACCAAGGCTGCAGGAATGTTCAACAGTTACCGTGGCCTTCTTGGTTTTTAGTCGTGGGAAATCATCAAAAGCATGCTCTTCCTCTAGGACGAAGCGAGAAAGTGGGTCAGATTTTTACTGACTGAAATCCACCCGCGCGCGTTGCGTTCGAGGGCCACAGTAACCTCACGGTCCCTGGGACGCAAAGGACGACTGAAGAAACACTTGAGACAGAGAACGGACATTCTTATTTTATATAGGTACGTGACAAAAGTAAATAATTATTTTTCTAGTATTTATTTATTTATTTAATACTTCATGCACAAATGTAATAATAATAAAATGAAATGAAAAAATAATGTGTAATAGTGATTAATCAAATAATATCCGGAAAATAAGTAGATACCTACTTACCAAATACATTATGATTTTTTCAATACACTTACTAGAAAACTGCCTCTTATCGCACTCCTATTAGGTTCAAAATAGCATGTATATCACCCAAGTGCTTTTTTGAGTTTATCACAACAAGGGCTTTTTTTTCCTTCCTTATCGTCACGGTCACGGATGATTTTTTTTTTCTTAGTTTATCGAATCAGGCGCGAGGCGTCCCCCACGCGGCGCTGGGCGACCCCACGAAGTTAGAAACTGACCAGAGCAGATTTGAATGCTATTATATTCCTACTGTATGTTTGAGATACAATTAAGTCGTTTGACACACGTGCAGATTTGTCATTACAGCCCTCGGCTCGTGCCAATTTCGCCTCGGTCGCAATGACAAACTTCTTGCACTTGTATCAAAATGTACTATTTTCGGATATTATTTGGATATTGAACTAGAGACATCAAAGCAAACAGTCACTTCTATTTTACGAGCATAACACCTAAAAAGTATGATTTTGTAGCGCACTTCCAAGACATTAAAACCAAAATGGAAGTACACTTATCAACCTATGCGGCCATTTCGACAGAGGTATTTATCGACACACCGTTAGCGTGCAAGTATATGCATTAAAACGTTCGATCTAGTTCTAATCACTTGACTGGAATGCCTACGACGGATATACCCGTCAGAAACAGGTGTCATTCTAACATTTCTGCACAGCCTGTAACTTTTTAACAGGCATGTCATAAAGGATCTTGCAATATAAATACTCATATTGATCCTTTTATGGGTAGAAAATGCGCTTGACGGATAGCTAACGTACCTATATACCTACGTTTATGGCATAGCTAGTAAATTGACAATAAACTATGCGATAAATGATTTAATTTACCGTGTGGTGGGGAATAGAAAGGAGACTGCCTGAAATCTGTCAAGATGCTTGTAGGTATAGGTATGTCAACTTATGTTGCAACATCGGATAGGTAAGGTGATGGCTGACTGAGAAGCAATTTACTGTTCTTTGTATTAGAAACAGTTTAGCAACAATTTTATTTCTTAAGCACTGGGTAGGTATTTGTTATGCAAGACTGGTAAACTGCATGTCCTAGGTAAAATTCTCTGCTGTACTTACACAAAAACTTAGCGTAACAGGTAGATACCTAGATACATAATTATTTTTCAATTCATGTACAAAAAGAGAGCTTCATTTAACTCACAATGAATTTTCACAATTATTTTTGAGAGCCTTTTTTTTAAAGCAAAGTGTGCCGTCGACGCCTGAATTGGTCCGGACTGTTACTAGACTACCGGGTGGCGAGCTACCCATTGCTTATCGTCCGCAAGCCCGGAAAACGGGATCGGAATCGCGGCGGCGTCCGGGGCGTGAGCTGCTTTGCCTAATGCGGTCGGCCTCCTCCTTTACTAGCATTACTGCTTCGCAGAAGGAGGCGACCGCCTACTACTCCTCGCTCCGAACCATGACCTCTACCACGGCCCGGCGCGAGAGATCACTGCCGCCGATCACCACGAGGACACGGCGATGCTCTTTCCAAGCGGGGCACACCTCTACCGTATGATACCGTGTCCTCCGGGCGGTCCACATAGTCGCGACACCCGGGCGTCTCTTCCGCATGAATCCGGTGCAAGAACCTTTCGAACTTGCCTTGTCAGGTGAGGACCTGCGTTATGCGGAAGGTGAGGTCGCCGTGAACTCTCTCCCGCCACTCCTCAAATAGGGGACCTATCGCCGCGATTATGGCTTGCCCGTACCTTCTTTTAAAGATCTAAGCATACATAGGTTCAGCAGTAAGCAACTTTGTTTTATACTATGTAATGATAAGTAAATAGATAAACTTACTTCCACTCCTACCTACCGCATTATTTCCAACAGAACAGTATAGCACTAAAAGCACCTATTTACCCAAAAAGGCATAAGTGCCTTATTTACCTACCTACTACTATACTCGTTCAACTGTTACAAAACTGCCAGTAACTTAACATTGGACTGACACTAATTAAATGCAGCTGGAATTTCTACACGCATATAGGTAGACAAGCATTCAAATAAACGTAAATATTTTTGAGTACCTATCTCAGGACTTAGTTGCGAAAATTAATATCTACCGTATCTACATCATCAAAAAAGGGAAGCTATCCCTTTTTGCCTAATAGAGATTCTACTACTGATAATGTGTACAGAAAACGTCAGAATACTTTCATTATGCCTATAGCTAGGAGCAGTGGTGGCCGAGTGGTAACGGCCCCGACTTACGAGTCGTAGGTCGCGGGTTCAAACCCAGCCAGGCGCATTACTTTGTGTAATTTATTTCATCACCACTGCTCTCAAAACGGTGAAGGAAAACATCGTGAGGAAACCGGCATGTCCTAGAACCAAAAATCGAAGACATGTGACATCCACCAATCCGCACTGGGCCCGCGTGGTGGATTATGGCCCATTCCTTCTCCTAGAGAGAGGAGGCCTGTGTCCCTGCTGTGGGAACATTAAAAGGCTGATGATAATAGCTAAGGAGTACCCTACACTGATAGCTAGATACTATCTATACTGTCTTTAAATCAAAAGTTAATAGTTCACTTCCAGATAAATGTACTCCGTTGTCGACCACATCATCACTTAACACCAGCCTTCCAAGCCAAGTTACAATCGTATCGTTTAGAGTTAGCGCTTGTGGTTGGCTACGCCGCGAATTCCCTTGTTCGGACGTGAAGTCATCTTAACAAAGGAATTGGGGGCGTGGCCAACCACAAGCGCTAACTCTAAACGAAACGATTGTAACTTGGCAAGGGGGGCTGGTGAGACAGTTGCCAATTGCCAAGGAAAAATTAGCAAACTGCTGACTGCATATAATTTAGATATCTATCTTACTCAAGCGCATGATTATTCAACAATTTATATCTTCTAGTTATATCTGTATCTATTAAATCTTCGCGGAAAATTCGCATTCGTTGCGACCAAGTAGGCCGAGTCACCATAGTGAATAGGACTATTTCACAAGATCTTTCTTCATAGTAAATCGTAATTCGCATAGATTGTCTTGGACGTAACGTAACTTAAATGTAGTTTGAGAGATCTCAGCTGTCTTTTAATTAATATACAATCTCTTTGTTTAACAATGTAAATTGTGAATGTTTGTGAATACATAATTAGTTGCTTGTTTCATATTTGGCTTGCAAATTTTTGCATTATTATTTTGATTGTGTCATTAAATGACATCAACTAGTTGACTAGAGTATTGGATTAGACTAGGCTATACCCTAGTCACATGGAATTCTTGTCGTAATTTTTATCAATTTTTCACATTGCCATGCATAGATTTTCTACAATATGCCTCTTTTTATGGTGGGCAAAAATCATCCAATGACGAATCCCACCCTTGGGCGGAGCGGGAAACTGTCAGACTCTTACTGACTAAACACCCCGCCCCGTTCATTCTATGCCCTTCGCACTGGGACCAAGCCTTACTTCCAGAAAGGGATTCTGGGTACCAGTAGGTTTCGACCCTTTTGCAGAGTCTCTACGTCCGCAATAGGCCTCGTAGCGGTTAAGGTTACCCCAGCAAGTCATCTTACCATTTTTACTTCAAACTGATCGTACTACGAAGGAAACTATTATTAGTATTTATTTGGTAAGACACAGCAGCTATGTTTCAAATAGTTTGGATACATTTCGTCTGTCCTATCAATTTTTGAATCAGCTCTATGTGGGAGTTTTCACACTTTCCGGAAGCCTGTTCCATGCTGTTACAACTCGATTAGGTAGAAAAGGTTTTTTCCGGGATACATTTCTTCGCAGCTTGAGAGAATGTCTTCGTAAATGTTTATTGGCGTTCAGTGTGTAAAACCTTGATCTTTGTTTTGCAGGGCACGTCGTAGTAATTTTTAAGTATTTTAAAAGTTTTAGTAACTCTATACCATTGTCAACGTTGTTCCAGTCTCATAAGGTCAAGTTCTTTGAGGTGACAAAAATGATTTAACGGACTTAAGTATCTTTTTTATTTTTTTATTTATCTCAGAACCCTGAGGTCCTGGACCTTTGGAAGGCCTACGAGGGGTCGAAACCTAAAAGTGGTGCTAAAGGGTGATTATTCACCCCGGTTGATGAAAAACCATTGCGACATACAGAAAACTATCTTGATTATTAAGAAAATATTAAAGTAAAGATTTCGTTTTTCTTTTTTCTCAAAACAACTAGTTGTTGTAAGGACTGTAATGAATTACATTTACTTGTTGTTTAGAATGGAGCAATCAATCTGTTCCGTCTTGCGTCATGAACGCACCTGCGGAATCAATGCAGGCGGTCCGGTTGACCCCCGGCGCTTGCTGCTGGGTTAATTGCTGTATTATAACTTGGTAGCACTTTAGACTACAGTGTACACTAGTAAAATAACTAGGATAGTAATAAGTTTTTATAAAGTCACTAACTACTACCAGCGACATCGCACACATGAATGCAGATCATTCCAAGGGAATAATGCCTCAGGATAAAAGTACGTAACTTACGTAAGTTCTATTCAAGGTAATGATTTACCCATGTGGTTAAGTATCTATTACTTAGTATGATTTAAACAAATAAATGCAATTTCCAGTTATTATTGCTGTTAAAAACTGTTATAGGCATTTGTTTTTTTACGAATTTTCAAACGCTAAAATTCGCAGAGACTAACTTGAGACTCGCCAAGATCTGATGGCCGTACTGTAGTTTGCCGTCAAACTACAAAAAGACAGTTGTCCGAACCGAACCCAAGTGAGTGACAGTGAGTAGTGTTCCACGCACGCCTCATCGAGATATCTCCAAATCTTGGGGTCAAGCAATACCTCAATCGAAATTGAACTCTGCGTTTATGTACATGTTTTTAAGGAATATTTTCGAATAAAGGAAACTCCTCTCTTGAAAGATCACCTGAAGTCCATATCACTGGATTTCAGGTGATCTTTCAAAGAATTAGTAGTACTTCGTCCCTTTTACAAAATTTACTTTCGGACTTTCATTTTTGTCTAATATAAAATAAGATACGATTTCGGATCAAGATGTCAGAATTGATGCGAATCCGGGTGTGAATATCTAACACCCCTAGTTTACACACTTTACATATCTATATACCTACTAATGTATAAATATTACTGCGCCTATGTATTTATACTCGAAACATACAATCATCAGGTAGATCAGATATATTTCATTACTTAGTAATAAGCGATGAAATATCTGATCCATCTTATTCATCGCCTTATTTGTAAATCTGTAGAGATAAGATTTATCGATGTTGCCAAATTAGGTTTCATTCATTATTATCTATTGTATTGATTTGTACTCGGTATTGATTCAATCCACTTACTATTATTTGTAGTTCACTGGGGTCAAATTGATTTTGGCGCTGCCATTGAGCAACTCTTATGAAATGCCAGTGGAATTCTTAGTTTGGTTCTTATTCAAGCGAAGTTTTTTTCTAACTATATTAGAATTGATTTCTAGCCTAATCAAAATGGTTTTTATTTCACATAGGACTCCATGGGCACTTATAAAACGTCAGAAGCTAGTGCACAATCGGATGTAGATGAACTACAATGTTTTACGAGAAGAGCATATCTATCTGGCCTTCACAACCCTGGGTATTCTGGTTACTGGGTAATACAATACCCCTTGGCAACATTGATGTCATATTTTCTGATTTCTGACTATCCGTAACGACTGTCCAAGATCTACAAATTAATGATAATCGAGACCAATAAATAAAAAGTATTTTCCAAAGCATGAAATAATCGCGGTACTTATGCTAAGATAGAAGATCGGGATGGCAAGAGTCGGTCTTAGGATGGGAAGTACCAGACCGGTTTGTGCGTTTCATTATGATTTTGGCATTTTTTACTATAGTAGAATCTGCTAACGGCGATGATTTAAACCACCATGCATTGATCTGGGGTTATAACTTTCGATTTCTGAATAGAGAATATTAATTTACTCTATTTTCGCACAAGAACATTTCAAACTTTAGTTCCAATTTATTAAAATAGTGTGTCAAGTTCAACTTCTGATCACCAGATTAGGCTTATGTAAATTATAAAGTAAAAATTGCAAAACTGCTACCAGCTAACAGGTGGTCCAAAATACACTACTGGGTATAAACTGAGCTAGTTTAATATTACGCTGCCTAGCTAAAAAGTGCTAAATGACAATGTAAGCAGGCTATAAACGTAAACCCATAAGTTAAGCGAGAACGTTAAATTAAGTGCGGCATGCGCGGTTATTTAGCTTGACACTATTTACGAGACGCACATACGAGAGCGCTGGGCGAGGCGCGCGCCTGCGTTTACGCACGAAATGCTCGGAGATAGATTCAGAAGGTTCGTTTACTTGCCTGTTTAATAGCTATAGATTTTGTCCACTGTTGACGCATGTCTTGAAATACAAAGCAGCTCAATAAAAGTTAAAGTAAGAACGTAATGTCTAGGTTAGAGATAGGTAGGTAGGTAACTATAAAAAGAAGTATTAACAAAGCAATTAAGGCACAGCAACGCCATCTAGTAACAATAAATTGTAATGTTATCGATAACAATATGTTAATCTGATTTTACGCTAGATGGCCCCATTTTGCGCTTCACACGACTTTTATTCTGAACTACCCAAGCACTTTTGCAGTTCAGTGTACATGTCTACGCGATACAATAAGACAATCAGTGGTGAGGCTTGACTTCTAGAGATTAACAAACACAGGATCAATCTGTACCCAAATTAGCTTGACAGTAGACATGAGTATGTCATAATAATTTCAACTACATACCGCTATAAAAAAAGGAAAAGTGCCATGACAGATGTAGAGTTGGATTACGTTTTTCTTTTTTTTTTTTTTAAATATGGCAACTTGTTTTGAACATTACTGCCAGATTCTTACAACAATAACTAACCCCATAAGGCTTACGTTTCTACCGGAGCACAAAAAAGGTGCTTGTAGATTCAGACTTAGTTTGTGGTAAAAGCCCTTATAGCGGGTTGAGTGAGGGATGCATGGAACTAGAAAGTAAACACGAAACTTGGAAGGAAGGGAAAGCAGGTAGACGCAGGGACGCATAAAGGAGCAGTTGTTGATTCCAAGCTAAAATTCCTTTTAAAATTGTTGTTTAAGACTATTTTGGATGGCGTTATGAATGGGCCTTCTGTCAGTCCTGCATCTCACGCACACACATCCGGCCAACCTGTCGTATATGTCGTAAGCCTTAATGGAGTTTAATACCTGTAGGTACATATAGTTAATTATCTAATTGATTATCTGTTTTCGAACCGCGGCCAATCAGTGTCTTTAACTTTGATAATCGCAATCAGTTTATAAACATGTTTATCTCAGCACACATGTTATTATTATGCAATTTTGGATTGACATGTCAATGAGAGGCTTGAGGGCTGGTGTAAGGCACAAATTGCGGCTCCACGTTGGCGTGAATTCACGTCTTGAATAAATTACACAAGTCGTAACCTGCGAACTATGTACGAATTGTTTATTAATCTGGAGCCGTCGTAAAAATAATGATAATATTTTTTTATTGCCAAAAAACTTAGTACAATATTACATTTCATTTGGTAATATAATTAAAAACTAACAAATAAATCAAGCTGTCAATCTGTAATTGAACTAGGCAAAGCGTCGTAAAAATGAGTAGGTACTGGGTATTGCTAAGTGAAAAGTTACTGGCACATATAGTCTTCCAATGCACTAGTTACTATTATTGTTTCTTGATCTTTGATGTTCTCATTGAATAGCTTTATTGCAAATATATGTTTTCATAAGATATGATTTGCATATTTTCTTTAAACTTCCCGAAAAAATCTTTTTAGCAACTGTGATCGTAGACAAGAGCATTCTGAAAAAATGGACTAGGAGGGTAAAGTTTTGCACAAAGCTTTCTAATATAACGTAAATAAGCACTAGGATAGGATTTATCACAATTCCCCCGTAAAGGGAAGAAATGGGGATTGAAATATGGAGAAGCCTGCTTTTATCTGGGCGAAGTATAAAGGATCTCGATCTCTACAATTCTCTACAAATCTTCTAGTACTCTTTAATGTACGACGTTAAGTTTTAAGTTTGACGGCTCGGCTGGCGCAGTGGTTGAGCGATTGAGCACTGCGCTAAGGGTCGCGGGTTCGATTTCCGCACGGAAAAAATATTTGTATGGCCTACAGGTAGGTATTCCGGGTTTGGGTGTATGTGACTTTACATGTTTTTGAACGCACCCACGACAAATAATTCCTAGTGTGCGGCAACATTTATTTAAAAAAAAAAGTATCTTATCTCCTCCCTACTCCTACTTTTACTCTCACTGTTTTATCAATAACTTTTCCTGTTACAGTCACCATTTCAAGAACCGTACCTACCATGAAGCCTGTCACCACTCGCAAGGTGTAGCCACGGAATGCGGCCGGCCCATCAATCAATGGAGTCCGGCCTTAGGGAACAATCCACGACTATCGTTATCTTTCATTACTATCGCTACATTTGCGACATACGAACGTGTTGGCGAGCCTTATCCGATCTCACTTTGTTATTGCACACGATATTTGCAGGCAAACAATCAGGTAATGGCTTGATTTGATCTCATTTGAATTATCTGATTTGAATGTCGTTACTTGGAAGTTTGAATTGGGTCGTATGTGTGCTAAGGGGTGGTTCAGATACTGCTTACTCAGTCTCTTGCTATTTGCTCCTGCAAATAGACTTCTGACTATCACTAATCCCATATGAAATGGGACTTCCCCATTTATCATTATCATTTAGTGCGGTTTGGTGAATGTCACTTATTAGAATTTTTGGTTCTAGGACATGCCGGTTTCCTCACGATGTTTTCCTTCACCGTTTTGAGAGCAGTGAAATGAATTACACAAAGTAATGCGCCTTGCTGGATTTAACCCGTGACCTTGACCTTGACCTTGTAAGTCGGGGCCGTTGCCACTCGGCCACCACTGCTTGTATATAATACAAGTACTAGCGACCCGCCCCAGCTTCGCACGGGTGCAATGGTAATATTAAATATATTTTACATATAAACCTTCCTCTTGAATAAAATTACTCTAACTATTAAAAAAAAACCGCATTCAAATCCGTTGCGTAGTTTTAAAGATCTAAGCATACATAGGGAAGAAACGACTTTGTTTTATACTATGTAATGATGATGATTATATCAATTAAATAATGTTTAATTAATTAAAAATAAACATTAAAACAAGAACAAATATTTGCATAACCATTAGAATATTATTCCGGGTCTCATGTATATAAGATGTCATATCTATGAACGCACCCACGATACAGGAATAATTCATTACACTGTGGAGCAACTTTTTTTTTAATCACTTCACAAAATAGTTTACCTCGAAATCCAAAGGTACCTTTAGCTGCCGTACATTCTCTTTGCTTTGAATTAATGATACATAAACCACACATATTACATCAGATGTTTTTGAGGCAGAAACTGTGCTATTCCGGTTCTAAGCCGCGTGACTCGAAATGAACCTTATTAACTTACTCTCTGGTGATTAATTACTGTTTCACGAACATCAGATACTTAACATTATTAGAATATTTAATAGAGCAAATGCATTTAAATGTCGTGACGTTTGTGTTTTCAGTGTCTATGGTACCTGTTCAAGGGCTGGTAGTAGGACTTCCTAATTCCATATCATATAGCGGAAAGTTATGGTTGTTTTTATTTCCTACACGGATTTGGTCACATGGCATGATTATATCAGATTACAATTTATTAAATGATTTCGCCTACTTTATAATTTGTAAAGCTATTAAGAAATTGGTATTGCTATCTACGTAAGACCTTTACTAAATGCGAATACTATCTCCCATGTTATTAAGAACTAAATAGAAAATAGGTTTTATAAAAGACAGGGTTAGGTGTGGTAGAGCATATACGAGATGCCTAAGGCTCAATCACGAGCTCTTAAGGGGACCTATTTTACGACCTAAAATTAACTGATAAGGGGTTGAAGCTATTTAGGGTATATAGCTACATCCCTCTTTCATGCACTACTTATATATTACTAGCTTCTGCTAGCGGCTTCACCCGTGTCAGTCGGTTTAACCCTATAAGGGAGGAGTTTCGTAAAATCCGTTCTTAGCGGACATGTGCCATGTGCATGTATAAGGAACCTACATGCCTTTTAAGTTTGTAAATGTTATTGTTTCTGGGATTTCGTGATAATTCAGCTGTCTCGGCAAACTTCGTACCGACAATTTTTTTTTCAATAAAACCTTTTTAACTTCACTGGACTATCACAAATATTTGAAAACTAAAATGAACTAAATCGACTCTTGCATATTAGCGAGATTAATGAACAGCAATTAATTTATTCATATATATATATATATATATATATATTCATTTTTATCTACACTAATATAATAAAGAGGTAAAGTTTGTTTTTTTGTTTGTAGGAGGTAACCTCTGGAACTACTGGTCCGATTGGAAAAAAATAGCAACAATAGAAAGCTGCTTTACTCCTGAGTGACATAGGCTATATTTTATGTACCCGGGTGAAGTCGCTGACAAAAGCTAGTATATAATAAAATGTCAAACGTAGTAGTAAATAAAGTAGTAGTAGTAAGGCACCTGAGTTTAGAAGTCGATTACTTGTAAACTTTTTGAATTTTTTTTTACTTTCATTCACTGGTTTCTATGTCCATGTCGGTATTTCTTTCAAATAGGTTGATACGATGTATCAATATAGTATTGTACGTGAATACTGCAAATCTCGCTGTCAAAAACAAGGGCAAATACATGAAGATCATTATCACTTATTGCTTAACTTCAAGGACTTGAACTAATTAATTAGTTCGAACCGTCTCGTGTGGACAGTTGTAAACTTGACATAGTCTTATGATGACATAGTCTCAAGCCGGTCGAGTACCATGTCACACTAAATCGCCAGTTATTAGAACTGGCGATAGTGTGACGCAATGTAATTGAAGGCTCTACTGATATGTGAAGCATGATATTACAAATTGTAATACCCGGTCCACATGTCTAATCTTATTATAGTAATACCGCGGTCACTTCTGCCTAAACACTTAACACGTATTCAATGAAAATATATTTTTTTATAACAAGCTTTTATAGTTCGTTATACCTTTATAAATAACTAGCTTTTGGCAGCGGCTTCCCCCGCGTACATAAAATATAGCCTATGTCACTCAGGAGTAAAGCAGCTTTCTATTGTTGCTAATGAATAATAAAAATCAAACTTTACCTCTTTATTATATATATATATATATATATATATATATATATATATATATATATATATATAGTGTAGATACTCGTGAAAACCTTACCGTAAAGTTCAAACATGTTAAGATTATCTTATTGTATTACTGAATTTCTATGGCCATCTTCTAGTTACATCATCAGACCCTGGTTACCATCTAGCACCAAAATACTTGTCAGGATGAATCACACGAGCAAATCAAACTCGATGGGGTTGTTTTGTCCTTCCAGCTCTATCATCAGATCAGCCTCATGTCATCATAATATTGCATTGTCATGCGATTGACACATGCATGCGAAATTGCAGCTCCATCGCTTGAAGATATCTGCTTCAAAATTGAGTTGCAAGATTTGAGCCGAACATACCTACATATAGTTACATTGCAAGCTAATAAAAAGCTTGTAAAAATTCGCTTGAATCCAGCGGTACGGCATCAAACCAAACCTTTGAAGTTTTCGTTTAAAGTGCAAGCAAAAATGAACTTAGCGGTGGCGCAAGTGTCTTCGATGGTACAGAGCTTAGATTCCGTAGGATAGAGTAGATATAAAACAGAAACTGTTTAAGTGATGGATAATGCTAAACCCAAAGACAGGTCCATAGAGAACATTTAGAGGATGCATGAAGAGGCAATTTTATGAAATCACATCCCCAATCTAAAGCGGAAAATGAAGAGCTGGATTTTGAGCAAAGTCGATTGAAAACCCTGGAGCTATATAAGTAATATATCAGGGATATTAAAGAGCGCCGAGTTTCGGTTACGGTTCCAGTCTCCCTAACCAAGTTACGATCGTTTGGTTAACGTCGAAAGCTCTGAGTTGGCCACGCCCCTAATTCCTTTAATCTGACGTTATCTCAACGCTCAGTTACGTAATCAGAACCAAGAAATTGAAGGCGTGGCCAATTCCAAGCGATCGACGTTAACGAAACGGTCGTACCTTGGCCAGGAGGGGCAGATCCGATATTGCATATCGATAACATAATATCCCTTACGTAAATAATTAGCTAAAATTTTGAACTGCGATTAGTCAAAGCACAATAAATTACGATTTTCACTTTAACTAAACAAGTACTTAAATATTTCCAAAACAAGTCGTAATCAAATCGCTCAGTGCTTAGAACGGGTTTAACGAAATACTGGTAAACATAAAATATGTTTCCCATGTCGTATTTTATGTAATTTGCACACGACCGGTGTTTCTTAAGCTGTAAGTTTCCTAAACAGTTTATTAGCTTGCACAAATGTATGCAAGTATATAGATATTCATATGGAAATAAATCTTGTACGCCTGTCATCTTAATCAATACTTACTTAATGTCTGAGTAAATGGTAACCACAGTTGGTTAATAAGCAAAAAAAAAGAGTCTGAGGTGGACTCGCGTAATTTTTAAGTGAATATGAGGGCATGACGAATGCCAATTCAAAAACAAAAAAAAAACTGTATAAACAATTATTGTGTATATTATAGAATTACAAAGATAATGTGAAAATGTAATGAACGAAGTCAAAGATGAAACAGGAGTAGCTTTTAGTCAGTAAAACTCTGACACAATCTCCCGCCCCGCCCAAGGGCGCGGAGATGTCATTAGATGTTTTTCCCACCGGAAAAAAGAAACACGGAGACCCCATCATAATTGTCTTATCAAACCTTAGTGCTCTGGTATTGTTCTAAAGATTTACCGCAGGGTTATTTATCCATGGTCCTAGAATCAAACCGCAACTTAAGGAATAAATCTGACACTAGCTTTCGCTCTAGCACTTCCAGAACTGAAGAAGTTATTTGATGATTATTCTACAAGGAAGACTACACCATTAGCGATCTAGAGTATTACCTATTTAAAAAGTGCCTGACACTTTTCATGAGCAAATGTAGCAGCTCTTCGTAATTTAATATTGAAACGGCCCGTTTCCAGCCGACATCCAAAATCTCTTATCTACTAACATTCCTAATTATTATTATTTCTAGCCCATACTGTCCCACTGCTGGGCAAAGGCCTCCATTCATTCTTTCCAGTGTTCTCGGTCTTGAGCCACTACTTGCCAATTCCTAAGGAAGGCATCCAAGTCGTCCCGCCATCTCCTTCTTGGTCTGCCGCGACCCCTTCGTGCGATTTAATTCCTAATTATAAATTTTAATTGCCTCAATATATTAACATTGCATTGCTTCTCCAATATAACCGAATACGTTTATAGAACCTGTAAGATACTTATGGCTTAAATATTTTAGGTCAGCACTAAGGAGGTTGTATATTGCTACTTTTCGATTGCTCAACCCATGTCTAGACTCTAGACCACTCACTTATTGTCGCCCCATTACTAGTCTCTGACTTAAGACATGTTTAGTTTTTATTTATTAAAGATGAATTTATTAAAAAATATTAAAGAAATATTTAATGTGTAAATCGTTCTTACACTTATATAAAAAAAAACCGTTATGAACTTAAATAAAAGTACGTAATCTAATAAGGCGTTAAAAAACTCTTCCGCATAGTTGCCAACTGATAAAGTGTTTGATGCGGTTTTTTACTAGATAGAGTGATTCAAGAGGAAAGTGTATATGTATAATACATGCATAATATATTTAACCATTGCACCCGAGCGAAGCTGGGGCGGGTCGCTATTTTATAAAACAACCACAATAACTAGTGGTATTAGTAATTATCTATTTTAAAGTAAATTAATTAGCTGCTCTCGCAATGCTGCTGACGCCATTCATCAGTTGTGCTATTTATGAAGCGGACCATATCA
Organism: Mythimna loreyi; assembly: GCA_029852875.1. Lineage (NCBI taxonomy): Eukaryota > Metazoa > Arthropoda > Insecta > Lepidoptera > Noctuidae > Mythimna > Mythimna loreyi. Next base: position 15,947,532 of record CM056784.1, on the reverse strand, counting down.
TCTAAGGCGGAAACCAAAATAAGAGAACAAAACATAAAATTGTACTCAAGGTCATCACTTTGAAATTTAAAAAACGGTAGATTATATTCCGTAGTTAGGCTGTTTATGGAATTTCATTAATAGTAGAAGAACCAACAGCAATATGAGGTCTAACTCTTCTATCATCGGATAATCCGCGCACATCGAAGGACTGGAACAAATTGCCTGCTGCGGTCTTCCCATCCGATTATAATTTGGGTGACTTCAAAGCTAGAGTGAATAGGCTTTTAATAAACTAATGTGCCTCGCCATCAACGATTGCACCACTGCTTACCATCAGGTTGGATCACAGTTAAGCATTAGTTTATAGCTAATAAAAAAAGATATTGAGCCTTTTAAAGGTTCACCCAGGTAAAAACAGAAACTGAGGTAGAAAACTTAGTATAAAATTACTTTAATTAATTTACTGCGGGCGAAACTGATGACTATGTACTACACATGTACCTATTGTTATAATATCTATAGTCAAATCTAAGGGAAATGATACTAAAAGAAAAACACGATGTTTTTCCTTACTTCAATAAGTATTCGTTTTTTAGGCTTTATTAATTTGACATTATATTAATATGTTATTTAAAACATCCTAGCGTATTTTTTGCTAAGTAGTTGACATCTAATTAAAATAATATTAATGAGTTGTCACCATACTTCTGCACGATGTTAATCTAATTAGATTGCCTGCATGTAAACTGTATCGTTCAAATATTTAGTTGTTGGCAAATAACAATAACTCTACAATATAAGTCCAAATAATTAATTAGTCCTATTAGCCAATACAATTTGAAAGTCTGACATATAGTTATTTAAGTACCAATACGTGGATATTAAATAGACATAAGATATTTGTGCAACGTGTGTGCAGACATAAACTTGTCTTTCGAATAACCTATTATGTTTGAGTATAATCAAAATTTTGTATAGTAATTTGAAAGGCTAACGTATTCACTTACAGTCATACACCAATAATAATATTTATGTAATGGTGACTGTTTTTTGAAATAGACTTCATTTAAATTTTCTTTTTTCATTTTTAGAAAAAGAAAGAAAGAAAAACAGTTTATTTCACGCAAAATGGCGCTACCTTAAAGCTATTAGACAATCATTATTATTTTATAGAAAATAATGCGTCACTTTCGCGCAAAAATGGACATAAGCTCAGCATAATGCTGTGGTTCCATGCATAATGTGAAAAGTTGATTTATACTACGAAAAATCTTGTATTTTGGGTGTGTGTTTACAAAATAACTTTTATGATTAACTTTCAAACAACATAGCTACCCACACTCTCAACACGTATCTGTAGGCTACGAATATTTGTTCCATTTAAGAATCGAAACGCGACGCAGCAGCAAAAACATAACGGTGTCCTCAGATATCTAGGAAAATGTCTCAGATACAACATTTTTATTTATTTAACTTCATTGTACACCTCATAAAGTGGACAGGATATACATTAAAAAAAAAACTAAGTGTATAATGGGCGGTCTTATCGTACAGGGCAATTTCTTAAAGACAACCTTTTGATTTTTGGAAGATCTATGGTTCTTAATCTATGCCCAATTTGTCACGAGGTCAAACTAGCAAAGCTATTGATTTGTCTACCTACAATTAATCATATTTTAAACCAGAACACACAATAAACTAAAATACATTAATAATAACCATACGTGAGGGTCACAGAACAATCAATCAATACATTTGTAGAACAATTTTTCAAGCCCGCACATTGTTTCTGGTTGGTCATTAATATGGCAGGATATATTGTCTTATTAGGCAATTAGTCAGAGTAAGGCCATGTGCTTGGGTACGCCGTGACCCGACCACTTACGAAATGTACCGAGCGCCTACGAGCCGCGCCCTCGGTGACAATCCAGCATACACACGTGTTTCAATGTTATATATTTGGTCTAATTGTTTATAACTAGGTAGGTATCTAAATAATGTAAAGTAATGTAGGTATTTACTATGTACCTACCAGTATTGCTTGAGCAAAAGTTGTATCTTCAGGAAATCCTGGAATCAAAAACTCAGATGTCGGTAAAACCGTAGAGCCCTAGCATGTTGGTTATGATAAATTTGTTCTGAAATCCATTTTGTAAGTTCCTGTAACCCTAGTGGGAATTGAAACGCAAAGTGCAAGTACAGGACAAGGAAAATTTTAAGCACTAATAGTCTGACACACTCTCTCACTCCAGTCACTCCACCCTTTTGCAGTGAGAAAATGGCTGATTTCCCATATAAAAAAGGCATTCATAGAAAGACTGCTAGCTGTAGGCGGAATTTGCACCAACGAAAATAACTTCCCTTGAAATTTTACTTAATTCATTAGCATAGTTTTCTCATGCATCACCCTTTTTTGTCCAATTGAGGAGGACCTCGAGGGACATGAATTTAAGGTACTGGAAATGGGCCATAGTGTACCACGCGGGCCCAATGCGGGTTTGGTGGATTTTGCATTTTTTCGTTTTTATTCTAATGGCGGCTCTATATTAATGTGAATAATCAACGCAAATCGTTCACACACTAATCCGGAGCCGCCATTTGACACGCTGGTTTCCTCAGGATGTTTTTGTTTACGTTTTATTTAATGGAGTCAAAAATATTATCAAAATCAGGAAAAATAAAACCATTTTAAAATAAACAATTATAATTTATGCAATAATTTCTTCAAGCAATTATTACCTCGACAGATCGGAAGTGGTTTATTTTGGTCATCAGAATCATAAAGGACGTTCTTGTTACGTGTTTTTATTTATTTTGTATTATTTCTTATAAAAAAGGTCATTATTCTCTTGTGCTATACTTCTGTTTAACACCAAATAAGGCACTGGTTTTCCAAAAAAATAAATAATTAATTAACCAGATCAAACGAAAACGAACTACATAATTTAAAATATTTTTAATGCTGTTATGATGACCTTTTAAATTTTTTGTTAAGGTCTAGACCGCAAAACCTTTTTTGGTGTAATCAATAAAAACGTGTGACAGCTATGCGGAAATTAAAAAAAAGTTGACCCAGATAAGGATATAAAGCATTGCATGTTGTTCTGTATATTTATAAATACATCGGATACGTGAAAATTGAGGCAAGGTTACATGATGATATCGTTCTTGTAAATCGTAAGAGTTAATTTCTTTACCATCCAATGATGGACAGAGAACCAAATTACGCAAATGTAGGTCATAATTAATTGACATAACATGATGTGCGGATTACAGATATGATATTCCTCATGTGCTAACGTTACACAATGGACCTCTACGTTATTATGTTACAAAAATATCCGATTTAGTGCGTAATGCTGAGACGAAAGTTTCACGAAGACTTGTTACTCGTTTTGTTTTGCAATCGTTGCGGAATTTAGAATGAAAATTATGGTCCAATCAGGATTGGTTTCTCAATGACATTGGTAAAATTTAATGTTTAATCGGCGAATTATAGCGAAGCATAGATTCGCAATTGGAAGGCAACTGAAAGGCTGGTCGGTGGAATGCCCGTCGGCGCATCGCGAGTGCGCGGGCGCCGGCCGGCCTTCGCAGTCATATGACTCCGGAGCTTCGTATTGATCTACTTTTCACGTGCTCGCGGCTCGCAGCCAATACGCAATATTATGCCCTTCAACGGGCACTCTAATCGCTGCGAGGAATCTCTTTATGAGACGCTCGACGTAGATAAGAATTTACCTTACACGAAACTAGTGATTCGCGGTGTTTAGTCAGCAACTGTATTTATTTGTTACTGCAACGGTCACTGAGTTCTTTTTTTATTTTGTAACGTTATGAAATGAAACGTTCCAAAGTTAGGTAAAATTACATCTTTCGCGGTCGGTCATAACGTTGGCATTTAAATGAGAGAAATCTGGTAAGTTACGGAGCTGTAATAATCACCTACTTGCCGACAAGTTCTGACATTTATTAAGCTGACATTGAACAAATTTTAATAACCTTTATTATACTTTAATTCATTATAATCTTAGAAGCAATAAGACGAGATATGATCTTAAACAGTCTTTGGTTTGGACTAGGCTATTCGTTTGAAGATACTTATCTAGCTTACTTGGGTACTATGCGTTTATAATTGGAATATTTTTTATTTCGTTGGTTTTGTCCAATTGATATTTACAATAAATCATTTGTTTAACAAGTATGCTCACCTATGTAAATGTCATGACGTGTAGGTGTGAATAATGTACAACTGTGCCAGAATGGAGATCGTAGATTAGTCGTACTGTGACTACTTCATTACGATTGTAAGTTCTTTCTACATTAGCACACAATGGACCACCGCGTCTGCGGCTTTGCTAAACTTCGACATTCTATTTCGCTTCTGGTTTTTCACTTTCTAACATCAAGCTATCTGTCCAGTCCACTTGCTATTTGTAACAACTTTAACTAGCATTAAGAACCTTATAAAATTACTAGAACCTTTGTGCAGTTAGAAGCTATTTCATTATATTAACGAACTGTCAAATGGAGTGATAGATTGCTATGGTTTATTACCAACTAACCATTTTGTGTTCATTCCAGGATTGGCATGAAAATGGCAGTTAATTCTTACAAATAGTCAACAATCAGTGTTACATTAGATCGGCACAAATTTAATTTTCTCAAACTTTGTTAGTTGAAGTTTTATTAAGATTATGTATAATGCAAAATTCATATATTTTTATATGAATTTTGGTAAGTAGGTATATTTTATGATAGATTGTGGTTCTTCGAACAAATGGTGGTACCTACTTTTTAACCGACCAAAACCAGGAAGAGAATCTCGATTCCTCGAAATCATTTATTTTACTGTATATTGGTGTGATGAAGACAATTATCCGCAAGAGAACTCAGGTTGCCGACATAGCGAAAAGAATCGCCAAACTTAAGTGGCAGAACAGATGGCCGCTGGGGCTGAAAGGTTGTGGAGTGGCAACTGCGTGACGGAAGACGCAGCGTTGGAAGGCCTCCCACAAGGTGGACCGATGACCTGTTTAAGGACTCAGGGTTCCTGGAATCCGATGGATGCAAGACGCACAAGACCGGTCTTTGTGGCGGCGCTTAGGGGTGGCCTAGGTCCAGCAGTGATGATGATTACATGAGGATGTAATCGTCGTAAATCAGGATCTAATGTAGTCCTACCAGGATCAGGTTAGGATTTAATTTAGTACCTGTGTGTGTGTGTAGTCTAGTCCTGGATAAATAGAGGTAACTTAAATTAACTAAATTTTTTTTGGTACACCCGTAACAATTAGGTTACCTATACAATATAACTATAGAACTTGAATACTATTTAGATTTCACGGTGGTTTACCACAGCTAAAAAGTGTAAAATGCAAAACTTTTTTCGAAAAAAATACACCCAGCTCCAATAAAAACGGACCAAAAAGTGCAAAATAATTTCAATTTCGGAAGTCAGTTTTTAAATAACGAAGAAATAAAACCAAAGACAACCTTTTAGTAGTTTTTATTTTGATGTCAGTTATAGTTTCGTTGTAAAAAGTTTTTATTATATTTCGTGAGAGATATGTTCAGATAGAATTCTCGATTTTGTTGAGGGTGACTAAGTTGGTAGTAGTAGGTAGTAATTTTATATAATTCGCAATAGATCGTGAGGTTTTAGAATATTATAACACTGGTATTTGCACAATGTTTTACTTTCCATTTCACGGTTGTATGACTGTTAGCACCTAAGTAAAGATACCTAAGTAATTGTTTTTTTATTTGTGTTCGTTTTGTTCGGGTCAGTAAACCGAGTCTAATGTTTAACAAAAGCACTTTTTCTCTTACAAAAACTTCTCTACTTTAGTTTTTTTATGTAATATAAACTAGTGCTTGACTTCGATCCGGCTTGATGGTAAGCAATGATGCCTTTTGTAGTTTAAGTAAGGACTAGTATTACTTATAATAATAATAATAATAATCTTTATTACACAAGAAAGTTACAAATTTGTTTGAAGTCCCTGACTCCCGTGCTAGGTGGTAAACCTGTGTTACAGGAGTCAGTATATCCTCTCTCCGAAGGAGATATTACATAAACTTATGCAACAAGATTAACAAAAAATAAAAATAAAAAGAAAAGATTACGGTAATAACAAAAAGAAGAAATATGTTACTATAAAAAGTGGTTAAAATAGCAAGATGGTGTGTATGTGTGTGAGTGTGTGTGTGTGTGTGTGTTTGGTTGTGTATGTATGTGTGGGTGTATCAAGTTGTTTGGTATAGGTGTATGTTGCAATAAATTTTTTTATTATCATTGGTAGGGTCGCAGTTGTTCACTATCTCAGCTGATGGTAAGCGATCATTATGGTTGACGTTGAGGTACGTTTGCCTAGATGTTACCTATTCACTCTTGACTAAAAAGGCCCCTAGGTTATACGGGCTCCGATATAGAATTCTATTCCTTAGCTGGACGCACAAAGAAAGGTTTACTAATAGCGTTTTATGCGTTTGGATGTTGGTGATTTTTAAATTAAAACTAATGATCTACTTCTAGGGAACAAAGACACTGAATATTTAGGATACAAACGATATATTAGTCTAGGTCTGTCTTATTTCATCTCGCTGCTGGACATATACACCTCTCCCTTTTCTACGCAACTCTGTCTCTTGCCAGTGTATTCCAATCCTTTCCAGTAGAGTCCAGCTGGTCCCTCCATCTTTACCTTAGTCTATATCATAATTTCATCGAACATCTATAGTGACCATGGAGCCCCATTTTTTTTTAGGAAGTTTGTGTTGGTGAACGTCCACATTTACACCATGGCCTTCAATTATTATCTAGGAAGTTTCAAACCGATCATATCCCTCTGAGAAACAAATCTTTTGAGATCTACATGTGCATGGAGGCGGGTACTTACTGCCTATATCTGATGCATCCATTAAGATTATGAATATGAGATAGGTTTGTGATGTAGAGTCGTGTTGCTTTTGATCTTTGCGTACGTACCTACATTAACTACATTTTAGCTTTGTGAGTTGGCTATCACTTCAACTTAACACCAGTCCGGATTATATTAGTTGAAATAAAAAAAATACATTTAATAAATAAATATAATGTTCGACAACTATTACAGAACACCGTCTAGTCCCAAGCTAGGCAGGGCTTGTGTTATGAGTACTAGACTACTGATAAACACATTTATATGTTTCTAAATACACACATATTATTATAGATAGTCCTAGTCCTTAGTGTCGTGGGTGGGAATCGAACCCACGACTTCTGACATAATAGTCAGGGCCACTAGCCATTAGACTAACAGGTTAGTCAAACAATTTTTTTTAGTAAATGTAACAAATTATCCAGACTGGCGTCTCCATATAATTATTCTCTATAGGTTGTAATAAATAAAATAAGTACGAAAACGTTTGAGATGTACGATATCTTCTGAAGAATTTAAAATAACTGTGATTAAAACATAAATAAATTTTATTGCAAGGTTGGCCCTTGAGTAAAAGGTTCTCGACAATCAACGGGCATTGCAAACCGGTTGATACCAAACACTTGATACCTCAGCACTTGTGTTGCCCTCTGATAAATGAGATCACTCCTTAATTCAGTCATTGAACTCTTTACATGTTTCAGGAAGTATTAAGTACCTGTATATGGAGGTATATTGAACGTTATTCCAATTATTCAAGGTATTACGTTCAGGCTTGGGTTGCGGGATTGTTTTAAAAATCTAAAGTTACCTTGACCTTAGACTGTTTTTTTTAATTTATTTTTTTATTGATTATATTGCGCTTAACCGCTATCTCATTGATGGAAAGCGACGACGCAGTCGACGATGGAGCGCGCTTACCTAGAAGTAACCTATTCATTCTTGACTTAAAGATTCCCGGATTGTAGCTATCAGGAAACACTAACTCTGGCAAGGAATTCCACTCCTTGGCTGTACGCATAATGAATGTGTTCCCAAAACGTTTTGTACATATATGTGGGATACACGGGACCGGTCGTTGTGGCGACGTTTGGGGGAGGCCTATGTCCAGCAGTGGACGTCTTTCGGCTGAATTGATTATGATGATGTGGGATATCCATCATGTACTGGTGGGGCAATGTATGGGCATTTTTTTTTTAAATCTTTATTTATTTTATAGAGGGTTTAATCATAGGCTGATTATGCCACCCTCACCGGTACAAACATGAACAAACATTCTATGAATATTATACAATCACAGTCCCGTTCTAAGTCCTATTTTAGCCAGTTTATTTAACTCTCTTGCGTCCTTTGAAAAGGAATCACGAGAATGCTGTTACTTCTACTTACAGTGATTTAGGTAAAACTGAAATTCTTTCGGCTTCGTTCCGCACACAGTGTGGGCAATTTATGGAGTATTGGGGTTTAGTCAATAAAAGAGTGCGGAAGTTAAATAGAAGTATGTCGTTCCCGCGCTTGACACGTTTTTCCTGGACTTACCTGAATTTTAGTTTACACAGCAGTTCAGTTATCCATTAACCACATTTGAATTGAAGAAAAAGATTCGACAAGAAATCAAGAACATTCCTTCTCAACTTCTGAGGCACGTCTTCATAAATATAGAGATCGCTTTGAACACCGTCAGAGCGAAGATCGAAGACATGTGACATCCACCAATCAGCACTGGTGGATTATGGCCCATTCCCTTTCCTAGAGGGAGGCCTGTATCCCAGCAGTGGGGACATTAATAAGGCTGATAATGACTGTCAGAGATGCGATAGATAGAATATCCCGTGTGTTCAGTTTCTGATTTTGTAATTTAGAATAGAATAAAATAGAATAGATTAAAACTTTCAAGAAATACACTACAAAGAAAGACCGGTATATACCTATGTAAAAAGGCCTCGTGGACGCAGCCCAATTCGTGGGTCCGACCAGATCCGCACTGCACTTGACTCAACGGTGTATGGGGCCCTACACTCCGCTAGAGACAGGAATAAATAGAGAAACATCATAAGAGCGATAATTATGAAACGTTGTGAAGCGTGGTCATAAACCTCAGCATTGACAGCACTGAAAGCAATTTGTTTTATAGTATGTAGAGATAGATACTACATAATCTGCCTTTATCAAATAGATAAAATTTTAATCACACATTTTTATTATCAATGTATAAAATAAAGATAAATAATAAAATTATTACATAGTATAAAATAAAGTAAGCGATTTTCCCACTGTCCCTATGTATGCTTAAATCTTTAAAACTACGCAACAGATTTTAATGATTTTTTTAAATAGATATTGTGATTCAAGAGGAAGGTTTATATGTATAATACATGCATAATATACTTAAAACTAGCCTTCTGCCAGCGGCTTCGCCCGCGTGAAAGTAAGGATCTCCATACTAAATTTAGACCCCCTCCCATCCCTTTAGGAGCTGAATTTTGAAAAACTTTTTCTTAGTGTTCGCCTATGTCCTAAAAGTAAGCCTTGTGCAAAATTTCACGCTCCTAGTCTCAGTAGTTTTGGCTGTGCGTTGATATGTCAGTCAGTCAGTTTCTCCTTTTATATCTATTATTACTAGCGACCCGCCCCAGCTTCGCCCAGGGGCATAATATTGAATAAATTTTGCATGTATTATACACATAAACCTTCCTCTTGAATCGCTCTATCTATTAAAAAACCGCATCAAAATCTCTTGCGTAGTTTTAAAGATTTAAGCGTACATAGGAACAGGAAGACTTTGTTTTATATTATGTAATGATATATAGATTACCATTGCTCCCGTGCGAAGTTGGGGCAGGTCGCTAGTAACTACTAAGTAGCTACTATAGTTTAGATTACTGAGCAAAGAAAATGAAACTCAATTTACCTATTTTCAGTTCAATTGATGCAACGTCTGTGGTTTATTTCATGCCAATTTAGTTACGGAAGTATCGGATGCAAATGATGTAAGCGTGGTTGCACTTCGTGGAAATACACTGGGCCGCAAAAATTCCGGGTCGCTAGTAACAAGGGTGAATGTTTCTAAAACGCTTACTTATAAGTTGAATTTGTGATGCTATAGTATGTTGTTGAATTAGATGACTATTAATACATAAAATAATAATAAACATAATGAACATTGGTACACAATTCAATTTAATTTTAATTAAATAAAAAAAGAAAATCACATGAAAAAAGACGTTACTAACTTATGACAACAAAAATACATATCGTACTTTATGTTAAAAAAAAATTGTCGTTTTAATTATTTGTATTTCTTTTACGAGCCTATATTATCACCAGCCCATATAAATATATCAGATTGGTTTGAACAAATATTTGCCTAGTTTAAAATTTTGTTATTTTTTAATCTATTTTTTTTTTAAAGTGACTTACACAATCGAAACCTCTTTTAAAATCTAGGATTAGCATTATTAATTTATTTGAAACATATTATTAATTCAACAAATCACATAATTATATTCGGCATGTTTTTTGTAGTCTTTCTATGTGACCCATTATTTTTGCGGCCCAGTGTATTTTTACACTGTTTGAAATGTGCATTACTCAGATGTTGCTGAAATGCTGATGTTCGTGAAATTGGGTGCGATTGGGTGCAACCGAGTCTTTTGTTGGACTCTATGTATTGAACTTATTGACCTGTATCGTTGTAACGTGATTAGATACGATGCTAAAAGATATTTGTTAAAGAAACTGATTTGTGAAACACTTGTGGGTTATTCTGAAGTTTCTTAAGACATATTTACCTACTATTTCCTTTAAGCCTCGGCGCAAATGGGCCACCGACTAAAGCCACCGCGACATGTGGCCAGCGACGGCGACTAGATAAGAAAAACACACACACACACTTTTTAATATATTTTGTATAGATAAAACGCCGCACACGTGTATCTGGGGGCAGCCACTCACTACCGCTGCAAAATATATTAAAAAGTGTGTTAAGTCACCGTCGCTGGCCACCGGTGTCTGTGGTCGGTGGTCCATTTGCGCCGAGCCTCTCTTTGATGAGTACCTTAATAACTTGTAGTCCTAAGTGTCCTAAGTTGAGCTAGTAATACTGAAAAATTCTTGCATTGATTGGACAGGTTCACTAAAATCTGTTTGGTTATTTTCTCAAAAGACTATCTCAAATACAAATCTGCATGGCTCTCAGTTTAAATGTTTGTGCATGCACCTATGATACGCGAGTAATTTTTGATCTGTTAAGCACTGCCTTACAAACATCTAAACTACTGCCATACTTATCAATTAATACAGAAGGCTCATCATTTGATTTTTGCTGGTAATAAACGAATGATTAAAATATTTAAATTATTAATCACGAATAATTATACGCGATTAGTATTTAAAGATTCGATTCCTGGAGAATCAAATCTTTAAACGAACTCATTAGAACTTTATTATATGTAGGGTTGCCATCCGTCCGGGTTTCCCCGGATTTGTCCTAGTTTAGAGGGCATCCGGGGAGCGTCCGGGGAAGGTTTCATTTGTAGACCGAGTTTTAAAAATAAATTAATTAAAAAAATAGTTTTGTTAAAATAATGAATGAATAAAAAAGGTGATTAATGACATTTTCCAAATGTTTTTTATTACATAGAATATGTTTAAAAGATCTTGTTGATATGTCCGGCTTTCGGGCTCTAAAATCCGGGGTTTTCACGCGTTTTGTCCTGTTTCCCAAATTTTAGAGATGGCAACCCTAATTATATGTAATATCAGTTCAGGTAATATATATACAATATTTAAGTAGGTAGGTAATAATTACGCACAATTTAAATTGTGAATATAAAAATTTAGAATCATCCCACGATGTAATAAATGCTAGTCGGCCTTGGATGCATGCTGGACAAATAGTTAATGTAGCGATCACGACTGTTCTGATTATATCCTTTTTGAAGATTACTATAATTTACGATTGGACGTTTCATTGAGTACGTTAGACACTAGAGTGATTACTCTGTGGTTGTGATTTCCTTAAGTTTTGGTATTAATCCGTGGGCGATCCGATCTTTCTTGTTTTTTTTTTTGAGTTGCAGAGTTTTGAGAAATTTGTATTGCCACGATAAGTTCATCAGCTTCAGTTATGGATTTAACGCCAGATTCTTAAACTTTTGAGCCATGAGCGAACGCCGGTTCGTATACCTATTGTCTTTCTATTATGTCTCTAATTACGGTACTCGAAAGGTATCCGTGTATATGACTTTGTGCTATGGTGGCTGAAAGGTAACGGCTAAACTCAGCCAGCACTTTCTATAATTTATTTGCTGCACTGCTCTCAAAACGGTGAAGGAAAATATCGTGAGGAAACCGGTATGTCCTGGAACCAATTCGAAGGCATGTGACATCCACCAACCCGCACTTGGCCCACGTGGTGGATTACGGCCCATTCCTTCTCCTGGAGAGGAGGCTTGTGCCTCAACTGTGGGAACATTAAAAACACACTCACCTTTTTTTTTTAGCCAAAGGCCTCCCCCAAGTCCTTCCAGGTCTTCTTTTTCTGCGCCATCTCGGACCAGTCCACTCGGTACGCGTCTAGGTCATCCCGCCACCTCTTTCTAGGTCGGCCTCGACACTCACCTGATTTATAAATATAAAATTGCTTAAATTCGAATATACTTAATCTAAGGACTACAATAGACATAGAAACTCTATTATTCGCTCTACATATTGCCAGTACCTGCAGCTTATCAGATCAGTATCAATTCTCGTTCTACCCACATTTACATGTTAACAAAAGTAATGTTAGTACTTAGCCGAAAGATACATTACATACAGCATGTTAGCTAAATTGTAGCAGCCATTAGGACACGCCTTAGCTGTAACTCACAGAAGTAGAATGTCTAAACCGAGTACCATATGTAAGGAATTACTAACAAGTTAAATACGACTACAGTTTTGATTTACGAAAGTGATTCGAATTTACTATCGTATCGTAATTGTAAATTTGATTAAGATTAGAACTCAGTGTACCAATACCTTCCTCTATCTCCCACTCGTTTCAGCGAAGATCCATTCTTAGAAACTATGCCTAAAATACATATGTGTTTTTAAAATCATATGCATTTTAGACATATGTATTTAAAATACATATGTCTAAAATGCATAGTTGTTTCTGAGGGTTTTAGTCAGAACAAGTCTGTTACTCTCTCTCGCCCCATACAGCGATGGAGTTTTACTAAAAACGCACTGTTTTATTTTAAAACACAATGTATTTTGCTTTCACGGTTGACTCTTAGCAAGATAGATCTGATGTACAGAGTAATGCGCGCCGTACCCTGTGCCCTCGAAGACATCTTTGGTAACATTGCGTCCTACAGACCAAACCACAAATACCAGAATGATTGGGATACATTCGTGAGTGGCATATGTAAATGATCGAGTAGATTATATGGAGGTCTTGTTTAAACCGTCATTACATCCGTTTCGGATATAAGCTATGCACACAGTACACACGTTTTATAGTCGGCATGCGGCCTTCTTGTAGAATCATAACATTTGTAAATGAGACTACATAGCTACGCTGTTACTACCTTTTTATAGTATTGCTCAAGTGTCTATAAATTCATGTATGCTTATAATTTATCGGTACAGCTGATTAATTTAATTGCGGAATTATGGTCGGATGTGATTGGTTTTTCTAAGACAAGTTTGCTTTGCTCGCATTCTGAATGCAGCCTACGCACGTATGTTGGTTCTTTGAAATAATCCTATATGACATTGTAGGACAAAGTTTGCAGCTGTTGTTTTGAAATCGTACCGGTTTTACGAAACGTTTGAAAGTAAATTAGTCCCGAAATGATTTGGGTCATTGGAATTAGCTTTAATTTCACATGACTTTTATCTATCTGCTTCGATTGTTCGCGGTCCTGGAACACTAAGGGTAACTGGAGGAATACTGGTGGGTTTTAGTCAGTAAAAATCTGACACGCCCACTTACTACTACTATTTGATTAATTTGTAATTTGTTGACATTATTGTACCAGTTTGTACCTTTATGACAGTATCCCTTGCCAATAAAAAAACTATGACTATGACTACTTCACCAAAGAGGAGAGAAGTATTTCAATGATTTAACACTAATTCAAAATATAAACATATTTTAGTATAAACCTTAGACACCGTTAGAGCATACAAGACAGCGCCGGCTTTTATCTCTATCCTTGTCTATCAGAAACTAAAGCAACTGTACAGTTACCCTTTCGAACCATCCCGTAATTAGGGTAAGATTTATAGGCCTTGGTTGGCATTTTTTTTTTGAGACTGCTATATTCATCCTGCAGCTCAAACAATCCTGTCTTCCGAGCCGCCGAGATCTTACATAACAATGCTTGGATATTATTATGTAGGATCGCAAAATCAGCATTTTTATTAAGTCTTCAATACATTGAGAAATAACGTAGGGGTCGATTTATACTAGCGCTGGATTGTAGCATATCGAAGCGTCAAATTCTTTACAACTAAAGCGAAGCCGCCAGAATGCGCGCGTATTCGCCAGAATGCGCGCGTATTCGCCAGAATACGCGACCGAATCCATCGTGATCAACACCGACACAGGCCAATTTCCGACTGATGACGGTAGGTTCGCTAGTGGGCACATGAATACGTGAAAATGCGCGCACACCAATCAGTGTTTTTTTGAGCTAATTCTGAAGAATGCGCGTGTCTTTTTAAAATCTCAGAAGTAATGTGTGCCTTACTCTGTGGAGGTAACGTTGAATTGGTTATGTTCATGTTTTGGATAGACGCTTCGATGCGCTTCGACTCTGCACTAGTATAAATTGACCCTAAGTGTTATATTATTTATTGTCCTCTCCCTAGCCTTTTAAACTAGCTTGAGGTTGACTTCCAGTGTAACTGGATGCAGCTGATTGCATGTGTTTTACATGGAACGATTGCCTGTTAGACATCCACTTCCCTGTTACCAGGCAACACGTGTGTGTATGATAAGTCAAAAAATGCTAATGTCCAAACCACAGTAACCAGAAATTCCGAGAATTATCGCGATAATCGACGTTAACTTTAGGCCACGACTTAACGCGATAATTTGACAACGGCATTAACATTGCCGTTTGACTTTAGGCGATAACTCAAGCAAAATTCAAGCGTAGCCACCCACTTTACCGCAGTAAATTCTCGCAATAAACGCATTGAGATTGACGTTAGAAATTAGTTTGGCTCCAGTTAACAATTTAGATATTATACCTACATATATCATTGCAAAACCACATATCATTGCAAAAAAACATTTATCATTTTTTTCGCAAAAAATGTTAAAATGACGCTTTTATACAGTTTAATTTAAAAAACGTAAAAAAATTATAAAATAAAAAAAGAGAAGACCAACGAAAAATTCCACCACTAGGGTGTCCAGAATCATGTACTGGATTAATGGTATTCGTTTGCGTTAGCATGTCAATGACACCTTGTATATATAAAAGGAGAAATTGATTGACTGACATATCAACGCACAGCCAAAACTGAAAAAATGATGTAATGTAATAGGGATCTAAAGTTTGTATGGAGAACCCTACTGGCGAAATAAGTGTATAATCAATGGTTTGCTCAAAGTGGTTGCTGACAGTGGACATTGGTCTTGATGGTTGGCAGTCGCGAACTCGCGACGCGATCGCCAGCGCCAGTGGCTCTTCGATGATCTTGCATAACGGCCGTCCGTCTCGAGTGCTGTTTGCTCACTACTCGTTTCGCCACTCTGACATGCTCTTACCCAAACTGATTGCGGAAAATGATCCAATAAAATGGGACAAACCGGAAAAAGAGGTGTTCTTACCGCATGTTTGTTACTACAATAGCTCCTTTCTATAAAGTGACTAGCTACTTTCAGTGGTTTCGCCCGCGTCAATGTAGATTTCTCCATACAAAATTAGAAGCCCCGTTTCATCTTTAGGGGGTCAACCTAAGGGTTTTTAAGTCAAGAGTTAATAGATTTCTTCTAAGCAAGCGTCCGTTCAAGCTCCATCGTCGGCCACATCCTATTCGGCATATGCATCGGCCGTTTTCCCGACAAATCAAAATATTTTTGTTTCTTTCTTTACATCATCGCTTACCTTCAGGTGATATAGTGGTCAAACGTGAGCCTGTCAATAATAATAAAAAAATGGCAACTCCTCTCTCATTACCCGCTATCAAAAAAGGAACCCTTGTAAAAAAAAATATACTCCTAATCTCCATTTTTCGGATGTGCGTTGATATGTCAGTCAGTTAGTCTGTTCTTTTATATACATAGACAACTAACGACCCGCCCCAGCTTCGCACGGCTGCAAGGGTGATATTAAATACATTCTGTATTTATACTGTATATATACCTGCATCTTGAATCACTCTATCCATTAAAAAAACCGCATCAAAATCAGTTGCATATTTTTAAAGATCTAAGCAAACATAGGGATAGACAGCGGGAAGCGACTTTGTTTTATACTATGTACTGAAGTATACAAGGTTAATAAAGTTGAATGTTTACCTTACTATGATAGCAGATGTCTAATAGTTTGGGTGCAGCTCATCCGGTTACACTTAAATTATTATTACTAGACGAGATGTGATTGGTTTTTACCTTAGGATACATAAATATTGATTTAACTGTAAGCTTTAATAATTTTCAACCAAAAATGGAACGAAAATTATCGCAAAATTAAAGTAAAACGCACATCGGTCTGTGATTGGTTTTTTTATGGTGGGCAGAAATCATCCAATGACGAATCCCGCTCTTGGAAGGGGGAAACAATGTCAGACTCCGATGACCGATGTGATACGTCTCGGCCCAGTCCCTCTCCTAGCTAGGTGGCTTGAGTCCCAGCAGTGGGAACACTGTAAGGCCAAACAATGCTATTTTAATTCTTAAACTTTAGAACAAAACAAAAAAAAAAGAAAACGTATAATGCAATTGTAAAATGACTTTATTATATTTTTATACCTATTGTAATAAATTAATAATACGCAAGAAATCTGACAGCAAGAATTAGCCATATCGATGCAAATCGCATAACGTTTATAATATTTATTACCGATATAATATTCGCACTTGACAACACCAATCAAACAAGGTGACACACATACTGACAAACTTAATTGGTTTACAAATAAAGTTTAATTAAACGTATTAGGAATCGTTTTGACGAAATTATGCAATCACTACACATTGTATAGTATACAACGTGTATTAGTGTGCATGTATGTGTGCATATGTGTGTGTCAAGTATTGGCTTTGCAAATCAGATATTGGATAGTCTTTTTTTACTAATGTTCAGCCCCGGCTTTACATGACTGCAAATAATATGCAAAAATCCTTCTTTTTTGCCCTTTACATTATTGAAAACCGCATCTAAAGCCGTTGTGCGGCTTAGGAGGAGTTACCTATTAATCAGACATAGGTACGTACTGAAAATTTATTTCAGGATTTTTTAAATAAATAGTCCATTATTTTCTAGATATTTTCTAGATATTCTAGAGATTATATTTGTACGAATCGCTTTTAAAACCCTTAATCTATGCGGATAGCAATAAATATAAATTAATTTTTAATATTGTCAAATAATAATTATTTATTTATTTCCAAAAGTACAACAAGATGCACTAGATTCATATGATGGTTGTTTGTACCTACAGTAGCACACAGTAAATGTTCAACTAACTCCCATACTAAGTCAAGCTTGTATTTTTAGAGTTAGTGGCTTAAAAGCCTATACATTGAGATCGTGGGCGCCATCATTATTTCCATACATCGTAATAACTTAGTCTGTCTTCAATCAGTCCACGCACTGCTTTACACGTTTACTCGTAAATTAATTACACATATTTGCCTTCATAAAGGTAAATTATAGAATAAATATTTACAATCTGTTTTCATTGAATACATAATCGTGATTTGCTTGTAAGGATATCTAATTATCCAGCCGACGGCACATGTTTGTCATAAAACACATTCAGCTGTACTTATTTGTCGACAGCTCTATACTTGACGATAACTAATTATATTTTAATTGATAACACTTAGGAGATTGTCGATAGCAACAGTTATTCAGCTATTGGTTTTGTTCACACTTACTGCAACCATTGTAGGTTTTCTTGAATAAATTGGAGACAGATTCCTGCTGAGGTGTTCCCGTCCGATTATAATTTAGGTATATTCATGGCTAGAGTGAATATGCTATAAAAAAAAAAACAGATTGCAATATATGGAAATGATCCAAAATGATACTGATAATGATGATTTCATATACTTACGTTTTTACGTAAGTATATGAAAGATCATTTTGGATACACTACACATCCAACAAAATTTGATACCCGACAAAACTATAAATAGTATTATTAGTAGTATTCTTCACGATTGAACGGCAGAAAGAACCCTGTAAAAGCATCTAGGATACTTTTTATTTTAGGTATGAAGGGACCATCCTTAGGATTTTCTAATCTCATACCAGCAAATCTACTGGTGGTATTGGAATAAGACTAATTCGTCCCATGAACTTACCTGACAGTTTAATATCTTTGCTAGGATTTGTGACTAAGAAAAAAATATTTATGACACAGATAAATTAGCAAGAACTCCTTATTTGAGCCAAGTATTTGTACCAACAAGTTAATTATAATTTCCAAATATCGTATAAGCCAGACAAGAAGGTCGCGAGCTACGATTGAATTCTAAAACATATAAATTAGAACTAATGTACATTGAATTGAAGTAGGTAGGTAGAAAAAGTAGGTAGGCACAAAAAGTTTTTCATCATCATCAGCCTAATGTTCCTCTCCTGGGACACAGGCCTCCTCTCTAGGAGAGGGAATGGGTCATAATCCACCACGCGGGCCCAGTGCGGATTGGTGGATGTCACATGTCTTGTATTTTTTGGTTCTAGGTCATGCCGGTTTCCTCACGATGTTTTTCTTAACCGTTTTGAGAGCATTGGTGCTGAAATAAATGACACAAAGTAATGCGCCTGGCTGGGTGTGAACCCGCGACCTACAACTCGTAAGTCGAGGCCTTTACCACTCGGCCACCACTGCTCCAAAAAGTTTTTAATACCTGTTAATAATAAAATAATCCAAGAAACGTAAAATAAAATGTTCACTTAATAAAAGATCTTACTGAGATTACAGCAATTAACATAGTAATGCAACTTAAATGTATATTGTCACACTGCAGATACCCTAAAAGGATTTTTATAAGTTCATACATAATTAAGCATTAAGTTCAATATTTACTTACAAAATATTATGAAAATGTGATGCAACGAGCACGCTTGAATAAATAATAAAACAAGAAATATGTGCTGTATGTGTGTACATGCGGGGCCTATTCGGACAACCTTATTTAGTGCTTATTTCTACCTAGATATTCAGGTCACATGAATTTTTATCTGCCTACGACTAGGGTCACCAGGTCTTATTGCCTAAAAGACGGACAAACCAGCCAGTTTAATCAGACATATTAGTTACACAATATTTTTTATTTAATTATTTTGGGCAACCGAAATACGGGCTGTGTCTAGTTTTTTTGATTTAGTAGTTTGTTCTAGTTTGGGATCCATAGCCACTTCCAATACCTATATACATATATATTTATGTATTACTTTATATATTAGTTCCAGCTTAATGTGTTTTCTGTTTATTTGCTTCTCAATTGTATATTTCCTAAACGTCTTTCGTGAGCCCCAAGCGAACGCCAGCGTTCCGACTCCTATTGTCTTTTTGTTTGTCTCTAATTACGTTAACAACCAACAACATTTAACACCTTGTAACACCTTAGTAATTTTAAGTTCCTAATGTACCATGTTGTGTTTATGGTGTACCTACAATAAAGAGTATATCTATCTATCTATCTAGAAAGGTTAATTTCTTAACTCAGTTATTATGAAATTATTTACAACAAAAAAAGGTCAAATTAAGAGAATCTTTAAGTAAATAGTGAATAGGTTACTTCTAGGTAAGCGCGCTCCATCGTCGACCGCATCGTCGCTTTCCATCAGGTGAGATAGCGGTCAAGCGCAAACTTATAATCAATAAAAAAAAGTCTGGACCCCATCTAATTTGACCGCACACGCAATCAAAAATCCTTACAGTGTCCAGCTTCGTCTAGACGCCTGGGAACACTACCTACAACACTTTATAGGCTATAAAATTTAGTGAAGTTTGACATGAACCATATAACGACACATTTATAATGTAATAGGTGCTAAAGGTGGACACTAATTGGCTCAAAACTGTTTGGAAGAAGGCCAATGTCACCGGTACTTGGTCACAAGCAACTTGCAACAAATTTGAGCCGCACCCATGTGATTTAGATGTAATCAATTTTTAACCACAGCCAATTGACAGGATGTCTTAATAGGATGCTAAATACGTTTAAATTTTGTATTTACCTTACGATTTTGTATCAATTACCATGTTAGGGTTCCGTAGTCAACAAGGAACATATATATTAACATATTTTTTATCCTGAACATATCTTCTTTCTAATAACAATAAAAAAAGATTTAAGAAGATAATTAACACTGTACTTAAATTACATAAAACCTTACCATACGTATATAAAGCCCAAACAGGTAGGAGGAAGTCTAATGTAGCCCCTACTCCTTCCTGTAGAACTCTTTTTGCTAGGCGTCAATTTCAAGCTCACGCTGCTTACCTTTATAATAAGCTACACAATAAATGTACAATATATAATCTTCAACTCCATGAATGTAAAAAAATAATTGTACAAGAACTTGAACCGCTTGGGTATCATGAAACAGAAAACCTATTATTTAAATACGAACACTAGACCATGTTCACAACTCCTAGTGGTATACTTACCGATACCAAGAAACAGGTAATATAGTAACACACACATATACCCATAAAATAACACACATGTACAATATACACACACACACACGCACACGCACACGCACACATATACAACACACACACTCACGCATATACACAATTACACATACATTACATACAACACAAACATACACGCACGCTCGAGAGTTATAATATCTTTACTATTCCCAGGGAGGAGCAGAGTCACCCAACACAAGCATTCTACATGCTTCCTGGGTGGTTCTATCCTAATTATAATAATTATATGTTGTACCCGATTTTTTTTATTTTTTATTTATTTATTTAAAAAAGATTTAAATCGGTTCACGCAATCCAAAATTACCACTGGGTACAGCGCCAACTCTCGGCAAATTGGGTTACTAACTTATACACGGGCTACTTCGCGCTGTTAAATTGTAGTTTAAGGGTTTCGTTACATTGTGAGAAATTTGTGACGGACGAGAAACTACAGAACCCTACACTGAGCGTGGCCCGATACGCTCTTGGCCAAAAACAAGTATACAAATAAAAATAATGTTATCATCAACTAAAGCAACCAAATATAATATTTAAACGTTTCAAGGAATAGGAAATAAAATTTTGTCATCAATACACGTAATAGAGACTTAGTTTATAGTGTTGTTGGACAGACTTACCTGGGCCTTAGATCATAAAGAGCAACTACAAGAACACAGGTGTGTTTATGACAGTATAAGTCTGATACTCTCTCTCCCTCCCACACAGAACGTGAAGTCTGACAAAGTCTGACTCTCTCTCGCTCCACCCAGAACGTGAGACATTATTTGTTGATTTCCTATCCACAAAAAATGATTAATTTTCTTACCTAACTAAGACAGTATAAAATGACAACTACTTTAAAAAAGCCTCAAAGAATTATTGTTTAAAAGTCTTTTTTTAAGTGGTACAAACTTATTCGCCACTCTTGAAAGGAGAGAACATATTTTAATATTGGTATTCTGCGTGGGCGTTCAAATGAAAGGTAAGTAAGATGTTTAGCATTCGATGCAAGCGGTGCAAGTCAACTAATACTGCAGGCAGCCTTGCTCTGAGGACTTTAACATAACATATTGCTCGCACACGTGGGTCAAAATGCATTTTCCTTGTACATAAATCTAAAGAAATAATCTTGAGCCACGCGCGAACACCGGCGTTCGCACACATACCTATTTTCTTTCTATTATGTCACTAATTACGGTATTCGAATAGTTAAGAAGACGTGACCAGGAGACCTAGCAGAACCTTGGTTTATTGTACTTTATTGTTAGGAGAGAACACATTTTTCAGTCCACAGTCGTTGTTTGTCAGTCAAAAGTATTACAGTTTTTTTTTCTATTTTTATAAAAACTGACGTAAAGAAAGTGTCAGTGAATGCGCGTAATATCAAAATCAAGCAGCTGAACTTAAGTAATGAATTGCAGCTGAATGAATATCATTATTCTACATAGTGATTGCATATATGACTTCCAATCCCAGTAAGTTGACATAATGTCGAAAAAAAACCTGATGCTCCAAAGATTTATATTCACATAACTCAATAAAATGTATGGAGTAGCGGGTTGTTTTATAGTAAAAGTTGTTCATATTGCTGTTTACAATGATCCTTTTTAAAGAAAGCCCATCTGTCGTATCAATTTTGTTTATACCTACATATTATACAAGCTTATGCCTACTGCTTAGCCAGCAGAAACAGTAGGATTCTCAGTACTTTGAACCCACGTTTTATCCCTAAATCCTTTCTAGTGTTGGGTTACGTCATAAAAGAAGACTGACTTGTGTAACTTGTGCAAAATTTCACGTTCCTGGTCGAAATTTCACGTTCCAGGATGGATGAAATGGCGACAGGTCACTGGAACAACTTGCGACCCACGGATGCCCCTCAAGTTGAAGGGTAAAATCTACAAGTCCGTGATAAGGCCTGTCCTACTTTATGGGTCAGAATGTTGGGCTATGAAAAAGACGGATGAAAAGAGATTGCATGTAGCAGAGATGAGAATGTTGAGATGGATGTGTGGTGTGACGAGAATGGATAAAGTGAGAAATGAGTATATTAGAGGAAGTTTGAAAGTGGCGCCAGTGACTGAAAAGTTGAAAGGGAACCGTCTGTCTTGGTATGGCCATGTAAAAAGGCGGGATGAAACGCATGTTACAAAAAAAGCCATGAGTATACATGTGGATGGATGGAGAGGGAGAGGGAGACCAAAGAAAATATGGATGGATTGTGTGAGAAGGGATATGAAAGAAAGAGGAGTTAGTGATAGCGAGACGGGTGACAGGACAGAGTGGAAGAAAAAGACATATTGCGCCGACCCCAAATAAAACGGGACAAGGGCAGGAAGATGATGATGATGGTCGCAATAGTTTCGGATCTGCAATAAGTTGATATGTCAGTTATTTAGTTTCTACTTTTATAAAGGCATAGGTATAGATAAAACATCTACATTACTACAAAGCTGACAACAAACAACATTGATTTATTCATAATCTACATTAGCGTTCTTATTAAACGATTGATTAATTACAGCTGGGAGACTCGCGGGCAGTCCCGGGGCGGGCTTGCAACATATCAGATACCGCCGATCAACTCAGCACTCTAACAAGAGATCGGCCTCGAACTACATACATTGCCGATTTGAGTCGTGTGTGAGCTATTCGAATTAAACATGCGAGCTTTCAATGAAGGTTGTAGACTCGCACAGATGTGGGGGGCGGACGAACACCTCACAACCTCACATTACACGCCGCGGTTGATAAGACTTCGTGACCGGGAGCGGCTATCATCAATGCTTTATTGCAAATAGTTTATTATAACACGATATATCGATAGACAAACATTTCGTAATAACGTTATGTGTTGAAAAACAATGGTGTACTATACATGTAACACTTGGGCGTATAACTACCACCGTATCAGCCTGCTATCAATGATACAGGGCCTTGGACTATGGGGACCCCGACGTGTGCAAAAATTTGTAACATATTAACTGCTACCTTAAATTCTTTTTACAAAAGAAACGCCTTAAGGTGGGCCTTCCTGACTCGCCTATTGTCAACGTCGCCCATTGTTTAACCTTCCTATACTCGCGCCAATTTTTGAGACACGTATACTCGCGCACGGTCTCACAGACCGATTGTTCGTGCCCCAGTAAAATATGTTTTTACTTTGGAACCCAAAAAAATATTATTATATTTTTATAGTTTAGGGTATAGTGAAACAAAATAGTATAAGTAAGAAGTAATTTATTAATTATTATACTGACTTTTGGCATGTCACAAATTAGTCTTCAAATTTGACATTTTTTTCTTAAATACTATAAAAATGAAAATAAAATTGGTCCTCCTTTTTAAAACAAAATAATCTTCTAAATTATAATAAACAACCTATCATCGGACATATTTATCTATGTTGGGTTTAATTTTGACCCTTGCCGCAACCATCAAGGCATACGGTTGCAACACGTACTTTGACTACCTTCTGCTACATATTATTATATCTCATCATTGTCGTCCTCATGAACGCTGTCATATATTTTATATTATACCTCTAACATAATCTTTCACCTCACTTGTAATTTTCACCTTCATAGCTAGAATCAGAACTAAATTCCTCCAGCAGTAATCTAATTTGATAATCGCCCAATTTTATATAAAGTTCAATAAAAAAAAAAGAACAAAATTGGTTAAAACACAAAAAAGAGTAATAAAAAATATATATTTTACTACAAATACATTTACACTTACACTCACATTTACATTCAAAGCTTGTAAAAAATTATAAAAAAAAGAAAAAGCACTAAATAAAACACTTTAATACTTACACAAAAACTTGCTCCTATACTCGCGTCGGTCTCACGGACCAATTGGCGTCAAATGCAATAATAAGTATGCTTCACATAAACGCATGACAGGCATTAAACTAAAGCTAGCAACAAATCCGGCAGCTAGCAAGGAATTCAACTTCTTAGGATTTACGTACGTAAAAAGAATTACAAAAATGTGTTTCACAGACCAACGCGCGAGTATAGGAAGGTTAAAACCTGGTTACTTCATTTAATGCAATCCAAAGTGAAATTTGATGCAAAAGTAATGCGAAAAAAGAGTGATAACACCTGAAAACTCTGTTGGCATTCGGTTATTCTACGATTTACTCGAATGTTTCACAAAACTTGTTCCAGGAAAAACGTGTTTTTATTGTTAAAAGTTTTAATAGTCAAAGTTGACGTAAAATAGCAGATTTTCACAGGTCTTTATTAGATTACTCTTACAAAAACTTATGTTTTTATTTCTACAAACTCAAACTCAAAATCATTTATTTCAAATAGACCATTTACAGGCACTTTTGAAATGTCAAAATTGAAGCTAATTTACAGACGCCTAGACAATACCTACAAGACATCTGTGTATCTAAAATATTTGAAGAAAGATGTGTTATAACATAATCATCATAATCACGTAAGGTTATATGAAAATGTACCTCAGGTTGGCCGCTCTTAAGAATATTTGATACCAAGCCCATTTGGACTACTACGCCACTGATGTAACATAAATGCAACCCTGATAAAGACATCATCAATACTTACATTTAGAACACATCTCGTTACATTCCATTGTCCTCATATTTGTTCAGAGTTATCAAGGTTGTCAACAATGTCTCAGCATGTAAGACATGACAACTTCAATGACAGCAGTCTAATCTGTCACGGTTTGACGAATTGATCAAATGTGTTACGACGAAGCGTAGATATGGAATTGACCGACATGTCAGAAAGCGTTACGTCGATCAATGCAAAATCGATATTGGTTTTGAGATTAGGTAGGTTTATTGTAGCCTAATAAAGCATATACGACAGTACCTAGAATACATCACTAAATTAGTTACATACTTACTATTATTTTGCCAGCAATGTCGTTCGCATAAAGGTTTATATTTTATTTTTTCATAAGATGGAATCGCAGTCAAGTACTAGTTTAAATTAATAAAAATAAAAATTTTACATCTCCAACGTATGTACAATTGGGGTTCGACGGCTTAAACCATATTTTGAGGGTAGTATTTAAAAAGTAATACAATTAGTCTACAGCAGTGATTCCCAAAGTGGTCCAGGTGGACCCCTAGGGGTCCACGGGAGACTTGCTGGGGGTCTACGTAGGCGTGGATAAAAAATGGGGGTCCATAAGATGTTAATGGGGGTCCACGAAAATTTATCTGCTTTTGATAGTAAAGAGCAAAAATGTAAGCATAGTTTTTATAACGGCCTACCTACATTGTTTTAAGTACCTAACTAAGCAGATAATATTTTAATAAGGCAAGTGACTTACTTGTCCAAACTTGCGTATTCGATATAAAGTACAATTTCATTTACAGATCTTCAGAAAATTTTTCGCCTCCCCATACAAAATTACCAAGTTACGTGACCGACTTTGCATGAAAATTGAAATTTTTTTATGCGAATTTCGAAAAACCACAGAACAAATGTTGTTCAAAATTTTTGGTAGAACACGAAGTTAAAGGGATGTTCACAGTTACACCCTGTATAGGGACAGAACTCAGAAGCAACACAATTTTTATTTTTTGGCGACTTTAAGAATGTGGTAGAAATGTAGCAGCAGGGGGTCCACCGAAACCAGTAAAATTTTAAAAGTGGTCTACGAGAAAAATAAGTTCGGGAACTACTGGTCTACAGTATACATTTTCATTAAAATTGGAACCAAGTTCAAGATTTGAAATCCTCGATAAAATCTTGAAACCTCCAAAATTTTTCTATTGGGGTTTTTTTTATTTTTAGTAAATGATAACAATAAATAACAACCTTTATTATTTCTTTTGGTTACTATTTGTGGCTCCTGTAAAACAAGTTGCTACCTAGCTCAGGAGCCAGGGCCTCAAATGTTTGTTACCTGTATAATTTTTTGGCAATAAACAAATTTATTATTATTATTTGTGATAACTTTCAAGTAAGTATACGGGGATTTTGCTAATGGGATTTTTCATACAAATTAAATTCCCCCGTTTTAACTCACTATAGGTTAAATTTCCAAAAAACCCCTACTTAAAAACTTGTCTACGTCTTATATGGAAGCCTTACCCATTTCAAGTCCCTAGTTCCACTAGTGTCGGTTGTTCGTTGGTATGTTAATCAGTCAGTTTCTCCTTGTATACGTATAGCTTAAAGCTACAAGGTCGATTTAAACTAACAATGCACATTAGTGTTACAAATCTAAGTATAAATATATCTTATTGTTACAACTTAGCGTGAACCTTACCGTCGGAACAGGCTCATGAATGAAGTGATTGATGGATGGTGATGAGGCCATTGTTTGTCAAATTACTATTCGTTGACTTCTGATTTACGCAACGAAGCATTCTGTAGGTGTGGTGACATTTAAAGACTGTTGCTCAGACATTTGTCGTGACATATTTGTATTAAATCTTTAACGTCATCTTCGTCAACAATGAGATAAATAATAATTCGTTTAATTGTACAAGAAATGTTGTAAGTACATAAAGGTACAAACAACACATGAACTACGGCCTCCGAAGCTGGAACATAGGTATGGTGTTAGTCAGTAAAGTCTGACATGCCTGCCCGCTCCGGCATGGAACGAAAGTCATTAGATGATTTCCAACCTGTCCATAAATTAACATGAGAGCGAGTGGAATTTGGTTTTTCCTGATGGCTACAATCCGGGAATCTTTAAGTCAAGACTGAATAGGTTACTTCTAGGTAAGCACGCTCCATCGTCGTCCGTATCGTAGCTATCCATCTGGTGAGATAGCGGTCAAACGCAAACGTATAAACAATTAAAAAAAAATCACTCAATGACGTAATCTATGTGAAAGAAACAATCCTGTATGAAATATAAAGAACATAAAGCAATAATGTGCACGACTGTGTGAACAAGTGACGTTCTTATGACGTAGTTCCTATTAGTTGGAGTCACATGATGCTCCGCAACCGACTCATTACGACAAGGCCTTTCCTTTGTGAATGGATGTTCGCTCCTTTCCCTCGAGTAGCGGCGAGTGCTCTTCAAATCATAGAAGTGCGCTGTTATCGAGTTGGTAATCATTTTATAACTGACACACCTTTTTTTCCTTTTTTTTGCGTGAGAAAATCATCGGGAGCGAGAGAGTGTCAGACTTTTACGGACTAAAAACTCACTCCTCGTTCCTTCTTTGCTTTCGTTTCAGGACCCCGGGGGTACACTTTCATATAACCGATGGTACTGCCGACTGCTACGTTGTATTAGTTCTTTTACTTTGGTAAAAGATAGGTTAGTTTTTATAGTTTCGTTCAGAGTCTGACGGATAAAAATGTAAACGTATAACTGCCTTAAATTACGTTAACTTTTACTGACTAAAACTCACCCATTTCATGTCACACAACTCATTCAGTTGTGTTGCAACAACATGGTAACTCTTTCGACAAATCCTGCAACCCTAGGAGGTATTTCACGAAGCACACCCAGACGAAGCACGCCTAAAGTATTTCATTTAGCACACCCGTAGAAGGATTTCAAATGAAAATAATTAATTTCCTATTCCACGAAGCGCACCTACGAATGTCACTTGCAAAAATATTTATAGAAGAAATATTTATTATTTAAAAAAACTAACTTAAATATCAAATCCATCTTTCAGTTTCATTATAACGCCTAACTTCAGACTCACCAAGATCGACGGCCGTACTGTAATATGAACACCATACTATATAGCATAGCATAGCATTAGGTCCTTCTTTACTAAACTATATAGCGCTATAGTATCGTAGTCCGAAAACAGCTAAAAGCATGCTTGAAAAAGTATAACAGATTTGATGCCAGTTTTCTTTCAGATGATGTAAAG
The DNA here is from genome assembly GCA_029852875.1 of Mythimna loreyi. Lineage (NCBI taxonomy): Eukaryota > Metazoa > Arthropoda > Insecta > Lepidoptera > Noctuidae > Mythimna > Mythimna loreyi. The sequence continues at coordinate 15,918,897 of CM056784.1, read as the reverse complement.
CTGAAACGTTCTCTTCTTTCAACTCTTCTTTGAGACATACCATCATAATCTTAGTGACCTAATTTTAAAAGTCAGTCAGTACCGGTCTAGAATTGTTTAAAGGTCATATAATTGGCTTACTTGAATTAGCATAGTCAGATAAGATCGGATCTATTAATTGATATTAAAGCAATAAGCGTGTTAGATGCTCTTGACGAAACAATGATTTGTTACAGCATAAAAGTGAAGTGGAAGTGACGGTTATACACGTAAGAGTACTAAAGTAAGAAGAAGTACGGAAGATGACAGCGGTTAAGTACCACCTACTTTGAGGCGAATAAAAACGTGTAGATAACAGTATCAATGTATTAATGACAAAAAGTCAGTGCTTAAGATTCGTGCTTCTCATCTGTACCTAGGTCTTAATACTCCCCTTTCGTCTGTGTCTTAACACTCACACGACGCATCCGTCACACGTCAATATTTATTTATTTAATAAACACTTTAGTTTACTGTACAGCACTTACTCAATAACATAATTTGAGTATCGTTGTTGATTACCTAAATAAAATAAAAATAGATGTATATAAACAAAATAAATACATATCAAAATGCAGACTGAGTTGTGTAAATACATTATTTGTGTAACAACTGACAAAATACACATTATTTGTGTAACAACTGGCAAAATAAGATATACAAAACCAAATTGTATTGTAATAATGTAGAGATCACATGTAACATTCCTAAAATATAATATTGCAGTATTATTGCATACATGTAGACACTTGCATAGTAAGAACTAATTCTACATGATGTTGCAAAAGTTTAAAATGAAATCTTAAATTATGTTTGCGACAAGCGTTTCACATAACCTCTAATTTAATTAAAACAGACTGCCAAATATTTATACAACAATTAATTTGTATGCAGATTCATTCAAATTATATCTTAATTAGTTGCCAAAACATTAAAAAGGAAATCGCCTAATGCACAGTCATCTCATAAAACTCATAACGGATACTAATAAAATTACATAAAAAAATCTTTATACCGCCTTTTTTAGGCGTGGAATTCCATTCGCAAATCAAGATTATTTTAAAACTGATAAGAGATCGATTTTATGAACATTTGCTTTCCTCTATAAGACGGACTATGAGGAGGCTTTTATTTTTTCATACTGCGTGATTAAAAATAGAGTGTATTACTCGGGCACAAATATATTTTTGGCCCGGGCGACATACCTACTCGTCACAAACACCCTCGCCGCCGCCGTAAAAATATTATTTTGCTCCCTTATTAATATAATCTACTATTTTGTACCGGATCTTAGATCATTAATATTATTTTTGGGTTTGAAAATCATCCTGTCTTCTTCCTCTCAAGGGTGAACTGAAAGAAAACACGAATATTAAAATAATTTATAATTTGCATGGTATTTATCAAATACAGGGAGCAAGCGTAGCCGAGTGGTAACGGCCCCGACTTACAAGTTATAGATCGCGGGTTCAAACCCAGCTAGGTGCATTACTTTGTGTAATTTATTTCATCACCACTGCTCTCAAAACGGTGAAGGAAAACATCGTGAGGAAACCGGCATGTCCTAGAACCAAAAATTCGAAGACGTGTGACATCCACCAATTTGCACTGGGCACGCGTGGTGGATTATAGCTCTTTCCCTCACCTGGATAGGAGGCCTGTGTCCCAGCAGTGGGAATGTTAAAAGAATGATGATGATGAATATCAAATACAGTCGCTTTTAAACCCGTTAATTTTAACTGCGTTAGCATTAGATAAAGTTCTTCGTCCTATAATATTAAACTAGGTTGACAATCTCCATCATTTCAGTCACCTGACATTTAATGGTCACCCACTCATCTAATTGTTCTTATTGTTATGGAGTGGTTGTACAATCGGTAGCTATTTTTGCACAGGCCGAAGAGACGGCCCCTCTAACTGCGTAACAAAGAACCAGACATTAAGTATGCTTATATGTACGCGGTCGTCTATTGTTTGTTTTAACTTAATCGTTATGGTAATATGAACTCTATAGCTGTGCGCAGTGCCGTAGCTACGGAGGTGCCAGTGGTGCCTAGGCACAGGGCGCAGAGTTTTTTTTTTACTGTCACACAACGTCGTCTAGTCCCAAGCTAAGCAGAGCTTGTGTTATGGGTACTAGATAACTGATAAACTTACTTATATATTTCTAAATACATACATATTGTAGATACATTACACCCAGACACAGAACAAACTATCGTGCTTATCACACAAACATCTGTCCATCGAACCCACGACCTCCGTCATAGCAGTCAGGGCCACTAACCACTAGACCATCAGGCCAGCAAATGATCAAAACAAGTCCAAGTTTTTATCGTTCATTTTATTAGAAGGAGTTTACTGTTTTCTGTTGCCTCTTGGTCCGTCATCATTATTTCAGCTCAAAGACATCAACTGTTCGACATAGTCCTCCCCAAATGTCGTCACAGTGAACGGTCCTGTGCGTCTCGCAATCAGCGGATTCCCACAATTTTTACCAGGTCATTTCTTGGTCCGTAATATGTAAGTTCGCCACCTTCGATCGCGAACAACCTTCCACCATATGCTTTAACGTGTGATCCGGGCGTTTTATCCCGCCAGAGTAACTGATTCTGAACAAACTATGTTTAAGTTTCGTTTTAAAAATAATGTTGTATAAAATTGTTCAATATTTTGGCGAAAAACAAGCGGTTCAGTTTTGAAATAGTCCTTTGTATTTTACCAATCTTTTTCACTCGAACTTCTTCTTTCAGTCTTAAGTCGAAGTATTTATGGTGATAAATACTTCGACTTAAGACTTACATTATCATACTTAGCCTTTATTTATTTATTGGGGAAAACAAACACATGAGTATTATATAAAAATGTGTGTATAATGTGATAACAACAACATTCCCCACAGATAAAAACGTGAGACATTAATTTGGTTTGGCAAGTGTTGATATTTTTTTTAAAGTGAAATGTGACTGTCTGTTTTTTTGTGTTTATTCTTTTTCTTTTTAAGTGACTTAAGTAGTAAGTAAAAGTGTATAGTACTTATCATACTTTGTCTTTAACTTAACCTTTATATGCGTATTTCGAACGCTGATCTACGCGAGACACAATTACTTTTTAATTGTTTCTCTAATTACGGCACACGAGAGGTTAAGTAAGAATGATCTTACTTCGGTACATGGTCATTTAACAAGTTGCAAAACACTTAAAGGACAGGTATTCCATGGATTTGTAATTACCGCAACAAATACTATATTTGTCCTCGATTTTCAAGGGCTAATAACAAGAGACAATGCTTGTAATATACAATAAGCACTCAAGCACGTCGGTGGATGTGAGCATGGCGAATATAATCGTAATTTTAGAAATCATTTGTATAGTAACCGATTTTATCAGGCTAACATTTTCTAGAAGTACATGACTGAATTTAGATTTGCCTCGATTGTTTAATATTAGGTTCGATTCTTTAGACGACATAAGAGTAATTGGGTCACTTATCTGGATTAGAACGAGCAAAAGAATTTTCAATACATTTATATGAAAAGCCACTCCTGTCCCACCGCTTTAAGGCACGCCATGGACTACTTTCCGCACTAGCGCAGAAAAGTCCGCGCCCACCACATTTTTATTACATTTATCGCATCAGGCTGTAAATGTATCGAAAAAAACAATAACAATTCTATCCTACATAACAATAAAATATGTGCCGTATTTATATACGTACCAATGTGGTCCAAACAGGTTTCATTAGAAAGGCAATCATGCGAAGATGGTATAACAATTAAAACAATGCATAGATAAACAAAATGTATTTCTTTTCTAGCATAGTAGCACACACCGTGTATCCGCTAGCAGTTAATATAAAATAGTAATTGATACTAATAAATCTTACAGTATAACTCCCATAAGCCTTTTTATTATCTCCGGTTATAAATACTATAAAGATACCAATATTAAAATAACGACAATCTACCTCTACCTCTGTCTAATTCTTCTTGGAATACAGGCGTTATGTTAGCATGGCTTCGCACTACGTCCGATCCTGGGATCAAAGCAAGGAAAGAACGGAGTAGGTTGTTTGTTTAGTCAGAAAGAGTCTGACATTGTTTCCCGCTTCGACCATAGGTGGGATTCGTCAATCGATGATTTTTAACTACTACAAAAAAGAAACTAGGTACGTCCGATCCGAACCTGTGAGAATATGGTCCGTAGTAGCCGTAGAACTGTTTCTATGGTAATTTGTATATTTACTCAGAGTAGTTTTAATTATTTATTTCAAAAACCAACATACAGTTTACAAATTCTAGATAATTTAGTACGTAGTGCGAAACCGCTCTAACACTATTACTTAGGCCTTCAAATTTAATAGAGCATTCAAAACGTTGTTAGGTCTATCTGCATAATACTGTTATGTCAAAATATTTGATTGAGTATCGACTTTATTGCATTGTTCTTCTAGTCTTTGAAATATTTCGATTTCATAAGACGTTGCAGTTTAATTACTATCAAAAATCCAATTTGTGTGAAAAAAATTGACGTGATAAAAATCTAAAGCATGAATGCCACATCTGATAGCAAATTTATTTTCAAATTTTAACACGCAACGGTTCGTTTATTCTGCTTAAACTTTGCAAAACAATTTACAGATTCCAATTAGTTAGTTTAGCAATATTTAGATTATCCAGTCGGACCCAATTAGTGATGTTCTGAAAAACAATTTTGCGTAACAATAGAATTCGAAAGATTGTTACGTTTCAAAGATCAACTTACCTAAACGGCCGAAGAAAGTGTGAACTTGTTATACTGGTAACCGTTGATTTAGAAGAATGGAAGCTTTTGTTTGTGTTATAATAGCGGGTAGAGCGGACATCCACTTTCTACATATTAAGTGGTTGCGAATCTTCAATGCGTACTCAAAGAATCGAACCAAACGCACCCGCTATCTACCAGAGACTCCTATCAACCAATCTGCTTCACCTCTTTCTAACTGTATAATGTGTATATTAGGGGGCTTCCTGTCTAAACAATTGAAATTGCGCTGGGTACCAGTATTTCACACGAAGTGATTATGTACTTGTCCAACCTCTTCAACCCATTAACTGAATGACACTACCCCTTGGCAGGACTAATGTCAGGGGCCCTAGACATGTGGCAATCGCTCCGTGTCGAATCCATTTCTAAGTTCGATTTCGCCTTAACGATGTCGACCACAAAATGGTAGGCAAAGTGACATCGACTAACATATCGATAAGTCGAAGTGTTGGTTCGATAAAATAACAACTTCTTGGCTATGGTAATCGAATTAAAACGTCCAATTTGACGTATAAACAACTAATAACAATTAGCGAATCGAAAACGTTTGACCACGTGACTATTCGAAGGCATATGTCAGTTCCATACATTTCGGAGTTTCGAATTTCGTTATCGTTAGTGAGAATGTGACTTTGTCTAAGCCCCCAGATGTCCTGGCTTTTCACTGTAATATCTAAAATACACTAAAATATCTTCTACTGGCAGTCAGGACCAACAGCGTAATGTGATTTACGGCACCCGTCTATGTACATTTTTTTCTTGTACATAAAGCTTCAATAAATATATACTTTAGGTACTAATAGTTTGAAAATGCATCTCTAGTAACCTTTGAAGCCTCTAGCTAGAACCTCGGTGACCCGATGCTAGAGTTACCAACTATTGATAAAAATAAAGTTTAAAAACTAACACCCGACTACTTAAAAACACGCTCTAAAAAGTACGAAACAAGAAAACAAGAAAGCTGTGGTCGTATACCACTTTTTTAAATTTATTATTCTTATGGCATACGACCACGGCTTTCTTGTTTTCTTGTTTCGTACTTTTTAGAGCGTATTTTTAAGTAGTCGGGTGTTAGTTTTTAAACTTTATTTTTATTTAACATATTTTGGAGTTCTAAATAGGTTAATCTTGGGTTCATTGATTTCTCAGCCCATGAATACAGGTAAAGTCACAAGCAAATGCTAGTAATATATATGTTACGGGTAATGTTAGAAGATAGAGTAAACCTAGGTTTACCCGGGTTAACTTAGTATTACCCAAGCTTCTTGGGTAAAGTCCGAATAATAAGTAAAATAAATTTTAATTCGGGGTTTACCCATACTCACCTAGGTCTACCCAACTCTGGCTAGGTAATGTTAGGTGTTGCGTATTTTTCGAGCTCGTGGCGTAAATCTCGGGGGCCCGCGTCCCCTGCGCTGCTTGCGCCTTTTTTATCCGACCGATTGAGCTTAGAGAAAAAAAAAATGAAAGCCTTATCTAATTTAAAATTTCCTCCAGGATCTGTTGGAGATACATTAAGAGTCCAAGTACCAGATGTCGATAGCGGAAGAGGCGAGTTTTGGAACGTGCAATTATAGAAAAAGCTGATGATCTGTCTAGGCTTTTTTTTTTTTTTTTTTTTTTTTATGGTAGGTGAAAATCATCCAATGACGAAACCCGCTCTTGGGCGGAGCGGGAGACCAGTGTCAGACTCTTACTGACTAAAAAAACCTACCCCGTACCTTCCTTGCCTTATTTCTGGAGTCGAGGTTACAATTTTCACATACCCTCTAGGCTCCAGGAGGCTTCGACCCTGAAGGGCCCCTGCAGTTTGCTGACAACTCCTTGAGGCGCGCGGGAACGGTGCGCGCCGTTGACGACTTGGACTCGGTCTTACCAGACGATCGGACGGCGAGCTACCCATTGCTCACCGTCCGCGAGCCAGTGTCTACGGTGGCCGGATATCGGCAGGATCGCGGCGGCGACGGCTACGGCGAGTACGCCGTTGCCTTTGCCTTATGCGGTCGGCCTCCTCCTTTACGAGCATTACTGCTTCGCAGAAGGAGGCGACCGCCTGCCATTCCTCTTCGCTGCGGACCATGGCCTGAACCAGGGCCCGACGCGAGAGGTCGCCGCCGCCGATCACCCCCACGAGGACACGGCGATGCTCTTCCCAAGCAGGGCACACCTCCACCGTGTGCTCCACCGTGTCCTCCGGGCTCGCCTCACAGTGGCGACACCCGGACGTCTCTTCCGCACGAATCCGGTGCAGGAATCTCCCGAACTTCCCATGTCCGGTGCGAACTTCCCATGTCCGGTGAGGCTAGGAAACGAACGTGGTACTATTGAAGAAATGTTCTTGAAGAAATGCAAAACAAAATGTCATAGAAGTTTATCTTGCTCAAATAAATAATTTCAATTTTAATAACAACGACCGCTATTAGTTTTTGCTGTTAAAGCTATTAAGTTTATGCTCTTCAAGCGGTTACGTTCGCCTATTGTATGTTTTTTTAAATAATAAATGCTTGTGTGTTCGAAAAATAAGCAACACCTAACATTACCCAGTCAGGGTTGGGTAGACCTAGGTGAGTATGGGTAAACCCCGAATTAAGATTTATTTTATTCATTATTCGGACTTTACCCAAGAAGCTTGGGTAATACTAAGTTAACCCGGGTAAACCTAGGTTTACTCCACCTTCTAGCATTACCCGTAACATATATATATTCAAAATGTACAAGTAAAGCGCTTTCAAATGATACCAAACACGGCATATTTATCTTAACTTTATTTTTTTACTTCGTATGTTTTGTCCGCTAGAGGGCGCCACATTAGATTTTGTGAAATCCCATATAGCCTATAACCAGCGGACAGTTAAGACGCTTCTAATGATATGTCATTTGTCGAATTCTGATAAGTAGTTTAGAAGTTACGAGGGAACAGATGAACATCCATACCCACATACATACATACATACATACAGGTCAAAATCATAACCCTCCTTTTGCTTCGCCGTAGTCGGGTAAAAACACACAACATTTTTTAATTTATATTTACACGTGGCGAAAGAGACAAACAACGAGATAGTGCAAGGGTGAAGAGGCTGGGCGTCAAGCTAAGCAGGTTTCGATTCTTAAATTCAAATGCACCTAAATTCTTTTAGGCGCATTTGAATTAATTTTTTAATCACAAATTAAAATGAAACAGTATTCAGTTCATTATACATTAAAATTAGAATAAGTCGGACACAACAGCAATAAAACTAAAGTCGTAACCTGTAAGATTATGTCATAATTACCTACATTTGTTTATTTACATAATAGGCATTGTAATTAAAGTTTTATTTGTTATTTAATTGTATTTTAGTTTATTATGTATAAACTTGTTATTAACATAATTTTAAGTTTTTTTTTTATCTAGCCTATACTGTCCCACAGCTAGGCAAAGTCTTCCCCTAACTTCTTCCAGGTAATTTTATCTTGGGCTTTTTTTTTCTTTTTATGGTAGGTAAAAATCATCCAATGACGAGTCCCGCTCTTGGGTGGAGCGGAAAACAAGTGTCAGACTCTTACTGACTAAACAACCTACCCCGTTGCCCCCGTTCCTACATCGCCATACATACTAGGGCCAGAGCCTTCCTTTTCAGACGCAAACCCGTTTCCCTAATTGGCTTCGACCCTTCTGCAGGGTCCCTACGGTTGCTGACAACTCCTCGAGGCGCGCGGGAACAGTGCGCGCCGTCGACGACTGGGCTTGGTCCGGACGATTACCAGACGACGGGACGGCGAGCTACCCAATGCTCACCGTCCGCAATTTTCTCTTGGGCTAACTCGAACTTCGAATAATTTTTAGTTAGTTTAGTTTATTATCAATATCTTTTTTTTCTGATAAGCTGATCTTTGACCACAACCTCACCTGATGGTAAGCGATAATGTGACCGACGATGGAGCACGCTTGTCTTCATCAATTTCAGTCGAAAGCCGTCCTCGACTAGATATAGACCTCTCACATCCACTCCCCTCGAATTCCCACGACCTTTACCTTATCGGAGGCCACACAACACTATGTACGTCTTCCGTCAACCATCTGTTGAGCGAGGTACATTGCCCCGCCTACTGCCAATTAAGTTAGGCAGCTCTCCTGCGGATATCTTAATTCCTGTATTTTATTTACTTAAAAAATCTTTACGCACATAACAATACAAAGGCGGACTTAATGCCATGGGCATTTTGTCCGCCAACTTCCTAGTGCACCTGTGAGTATAGTGTTCTACTTGTAAATGCATTAGGAAGAACATATTAATCTTGTACCTAAAATCTAAAAACAATTATAAGACGAATTAAAGAGACGAACTACAGAGAACTACCGTAATTCGAGAAATAACAGAAATACAATGAGTATAACATACTGAAATTTATTTGTACTCATGTATTTTAGATAAAAGTTTCTTTGACAAAATACGAATCTGACGGATCGATGGTGTAATAACGGATTACCATTCGGAATAATGAAACATCTTAAAAATATAGGTATAGGAACTTTCCTATTTTTAAGTCCTTATTCTCGTTACCACAATTGCCACTTAGATGGTAACAAGAGAAAGTTTAATACAAATAAAGCGATAGATAGTATGTAGGAAAGAAATGAGTGGAGCTGTCATAACAATTAGTAATAACAATAACAACTAGTAGAGAAATATTCCGTGTACTGGAAGACGCAGTGTTAGAAGGCCTCCAACAAGGTGGACCGATGACCTGGCAATGATTGCGGGTATCCGATAGATGTGAGATGCACAGGACCGTTCATTATGGCGACAATTAAGGGAAGGCCTATATCCAGCAGTGGACGTCTTTCGGCTGAAATGATGATGATGATGAGAGAAATATACTTAGACGTGTAAGACTTGTGATGAAGGACACATATCATCGATATTTTAGCAATACAGCAAGCCGGTTTCCTCACAATGTTTTTCTTCACCATTTTGAGAATAGTGGCAATGAAATAAATTATAATTCAGTTGTACTTGGGTTGAACCTACGACTTAAAATACGCAAGTCAGGGTCATTACCACCACTGGCCACCAAGTTTGCAAAGACATACAAGAGAACATACATTTATTCCAATACGTCATCGTATTAGCAAATGCAAACTGCAAATAATAATCGCCTGTCGTCAGCAAAAACAATTTGAAAAGGTCAATATAATCACTGTCTTATGAGCTTGAAGATTATTCATTTACGCTTTGTAAGGATAACGTGTCTACAAGACATCGAATAAGACCTCAAAACACATCCCAATAGAATTTTAAACGATAAGTATCATGTAATAATGAGTATGCAATATTGATATCAATATATATAAAAATAAATGCCACTTTTCGTTGTAATTTTATAACCCAAGAACGGGTTCACCTATCCAAACCAAATGCTTAGGCTTTCTTTGGACTATTTAATATGTAGATGGTTTATGTGAAGTTTGCACAAAATCAGTCGAGCGGTTCTTCATTTATCACATTTTTCTGTTGCCGGGAGCGAAGCCGCGGGCAAAAGCTAGTATTGTATATGTATGTAAATGTTGTAAAAGTCGCTAAGGCCCCTCGCTCATGGCAACTTTTTGTATCGATGCTGCAGCGCGTTTGCATCGATACAGTCGCAATGTTGTTGCGCGTTAGTAAGATGCCTGTATGTGAGGATATTAGTTCTGATTGAAACTATTTAAGCAAAAATCTTTTTAAGTAATCCAAATTATTGCAACGTAGTCAGGTTGTCACTATCGAACTATCCTCCTCCATGCTTTCGGCTGATATTTTTTTGTTTTGATGTCCTTTCTGTCCTTCATCATAACATCATCACGACAGCTTTTCTATAGCACGTTGATAAAGCAACTAAACGTGCCTACAAAACGCGCTACAGCATCGCTACAAAAAGTTGCCGCGGGCGAGGAACCTTAATGGTTTTTACTAAATTAAATTTTTAAAGGTCTTCTTGTACCCAGTTATCTAAGTAAATCAAGGTTTTATTATGACCGAACGATGTGAAAGACGACAAATTAAGAACAACAGAATAAATAATAGTTAATTACAAATTCTATTTATACTTAAACTTAAAAGCAAAAATATAGAACAGCATAGAATAAAAGTTACAGTTGTATAGTTCAGTCAAAATTATTGTCGATTGTCAAATTCTCGAGCTCCTTAAATACGCAAATTTTAATAGTCGTTTTATACACTTCCTCTACGTAATATAAAACAAAGTCGAACAAAGTTTAACAGATAGAGTGATTATAGAGGAACGTTTATATGTATAATATATTTAATATTTAGTGCGAAGCTGGGAAGGGTCGCTAGTTTTATATAAGACAACCGTGACATTTTTGTTCCTAATAGGTAACAACTAATGAAGAGAAAGATTATAATTGTGTTTGTATGAAGGGGGTCGTGTGCGTGTGTGGCGTGTTTATTTTACACAAAACATACACTCCACATACATGCAATCCCCTTCATACAAACGCTAATGTGGGCATGGCAATGAGGTTTTATAAATTTACGAGACTATGGATAAAATTTATAGGGAAAACGAAAAAAAAAAAGACATGAGACAAGAGGAAGATAATAAGGAACATAAAATGGAAAACGTAGCAGAAGCCTGGACCACAGTTTCACTTTCGAATACGGAGCTAGCTCCGTGATAGACGCTATGACCACAATAAGAACAAGTTGAGGTGAAGGACCGCAGCAGCCATATGTATACACACCCATAAAGTCATAGACAGGTCACACAGGTGTTCTAAACTGAGCACAGAATCTTAAAAACATTCATTCATTCCACGAAAAGGAAAGCAGAAATATATACCTAAAACTCTGTATTTTATAAGTGAGGACTTGTTATTGGCTGACAGTCCAACTTACTGTTCCTTATCTGTTTCTTTTTAGCTGTAAGTCCTCCTGATAAATAAATAAATAATAATAACTTAATTGCTCAGACTAACAAAATTTTTTTGTTAATTTTTTTTCGGCTAACTCTACTCGGGGATCAAACTTCAATGTCTGATTCCCGAGTAGAGCGAGGGTATAAATAATTGTATAGAGAGACATCACTTCAATAAAACAGGAACTATACAGCTGTGTGATTGTTTGAAAGAGCTATAAATGTGTTTAGTCAGTAAAAGTCTAACAATAAATCTCGTTGCAGTAGACAGTAAACAACTATCTCCTAACCTCAGTAATAGATACTTTTTTAGATCAACATTTAAAACAAAATATCACAACGAAAACCAATAAAACTTTCACGCAATCAATATATTTTATTGAAGTCAATTTCGATGAATCTAATGTTGAATCACCTGTGTAGGTATTATTTTTAGCTTCGATCGAGACTTTTAACGATGGTAATAAAAGTTTTTTTTACTCTATTCTCTTATTATAATGTTTTGACATTTATAATTTATATTATTTATTAGTTCATAATATTAGATTAAGTATATACTTAAAATACGTATATATATCTTAATTTATCGATACTACATTCTATTTAAACTACCTGTTGTCTACTTGGGCCCAGGATCTATTCCTGAAAGGAAGGCTTGGCCTCAATGCGAAAGGCAAAGCAGGAACGTGGTGGGGTGTTTAGTTAGTAAGAGTCTGACACTGTTTTCCGCTCCGCCCAAGAGCGGAATTCGTCATTGGATGTTTTTTGGCCACCTTAAAAAAAAATACCTGTTGTTTATTTATTGTGCACACCTACCACATTATAGATAGATAGATAGATCTTTTTTAACCCAAAGGTACCATAAATTAATGTGGTAGGTACGCCACTAATTAATGTCCAAGAAAATTAATTAAATAATTAATAATATTAAATAATTTATATATAGTCTTTGTCTTGAGAAATAAAACAAGATGGCAAGAGGTTTCAGTGATACTACATCTAACATAAGTTGTATTTGTGTCTATGTTTCTTCTTCACGCTCAAACCGTGTGCAAAAGAGATTGCCCAAATTTGTATGTGGCTACGGAGCCACACGTCGGAGCCACACGTTGGTACGGACCAACTTGTGTCAAACCAAATAAATGTATAAATATATATTTTTTGCAGAAGTAGGAATTGTTAACCATTTATTAACATTTTATATTTTTTAATGTGGTTAAAAAAATAAATACACGTAAATTAAACATTATTTTTGTTATTAATATACCTACTTGTGATACAATATGGTACGGGCATTTACTTTTCACCCAAATCTGATGACATTTGCATATAGTTTTTTTTTAATTATTATTCGAGGCTTTAGTTGTAAAAAAGCCTCGAATATACATATAGTTTAACTGTGTCCTAGAAGTCACGATATTTTTTACTAGGAGTATATTCTCTAAGACAAATTTTATATTTTTACGTGGGCGACACCGGTAACAAAAACTAGATAATAATGTTGTAAAGTGCTATTCAGCTGTCTGGCGACAAGCAGAGAGGTTTACAAAGGAAACATGATGATAAAAAGAGACATCATCAAGTTAAGATGTACGAATATCTATATTTATCATTTCTGTATTTTTAAAATACATTTAAGTATTTTTTAAATACTCGTCTATAGATAAAACTGCCGTTATTGAAGTAAATAAAATCGTCTAGTAACAAGTTCTCCTCACTTCATGTATTCTTATAAATAAGAAGAATCTTACTCGGAAACCCACTCTTATCCTACTGCACTGAGTGCACGAGAACACGTGATGAACTGTTTTTCGCACTGGTGCAGAAAAAAGTGCGTACTCTCGCGAACCGCAATTTTATTGATTTAGTATCAGGCTGGGTACGAGCTGCCCTCCACGAGACGCGGGTCAACCCTCACAAGTCGTAAGTTTATACACTCGCCTACGACTCTTGCGAATTCGGCATCAGTTGCAATAAAACACTTTCTACATTTGTATCAAAATTCACTATTTTATTCTACTTGTTGTTGTAGGTATAGCATTAGATACTGTTGTCTCTTAACTCAATTATTCAAACTCTCATTCACTTACTTATCCATTTGGCCGGATAGCTCCCAGTAAGACAAAACCCGCCATATTTGCTTTCTAACATCCTACAAAAATACTATAGTATGACACGCTTATTGTAACACAATATTATATGTCAATATACGGCCGCCGCCGCGTCTACAAGCTACATTATATATGTATTAATGATTAGAGAAACAGAGAGGGCGTATATATGATTTCGTGAAAGTCACAAATTCGCATACATAACGGAGAAATCTTCCGATGCACACTATTTAGTATAGAAATGACAGAATATGGATATTACTATTGTATTGTCTATGGTATTGTTGCTTGCTTCTATCGAACTAGTTTTTTTTTAGTTCAAAAAATATATCAAATGATTTCTCCTACCCTGTGTGCAGTAGAAAGTGTCAAACTTTGATTAAGTATCTTATTCCAAAACGCATACTATTCTAAATGTAGTTTTCGGGATTATTAATGTGATTAATCTAAATTAAAAACGATCTAAACATATTTCTAGGACTATTATTTGGTTTACTGGTAATGAAACCAAGTATTAGTCCTAGGACTATTTTAGATGGCTTTGTGGAATAAGGCAGATAGTTACAAAATCTCACAGTATTTCTTCGGTCGACTTTTTACGGGGGATATAAGTAACTCTTTTAAACAATCAGTAGACCTAGCAGGCGCCAGCTCTAACTGGCCCCATCAATTTTACTGATATCACTTTGAGGCGCACGTAGAACACATGAACACGTTATCATCATCGACGCGGGAGTCTTTACCGGACCCCGGCTGAAGATTGTCCTGCGAAACTTTATAGGAAACCTGACCACTATACAGGACGCACCTTAGCATGCTGGGGTTGGGGTATCATTTACTGATATCTCAAGCACTTGAATGTACAAGTATAGTTCAGATAGATAGTAGCTTCTTTTAAAATACTAGGTATTCAACTGTTTCGTTAAATTAGAAGCCAACCGCAACATAATAATTGTTGGGTTTATCCATAAGAGAGGGAATTTTTATTTTCATTGTGCTAGAGATACAAAGTTAAAGTTAATATTTAAATTAATGTCAGTATAATACAAACAACTCCTACTTCACATGCATCATCATTAAGCGAAGATGTATGTCTGTTCAATTAATCTCATATAAAAAAACTGCAGTTTAATGATCTTGAGAATAAAGATTCTTGAAAGCTAACAAGGCAGATCGGCGGACGAACGTTAGTAATTTCGTAAGTGACACAAATAACAGCGAAGCGATTATTTTGGCGCAACTGTAAGGACTCGACTTGAATAAAAACTGTTTGAACACTGTTGCATCTGTGGTTACGAAAACTTGGGGCGTTGCATGCTCGAGACTCGCTGTATAAATAAATCGAATGACTGATCAGCAGTGGCGTAATCGATTCTATGGTGAGAGACAGATTATTCGATCCGCTCGCATAACTGTCGACTCATTGTTATTTAGCTAACAAGATTATGGTGTACATGTTGAGAAACTACTTATTCATCTATTTTCTAAAGCTATATGCCCAATCAATCGAATTTCAGAATCCTTAATACAGCATGAAATTAATTCAAATAGGATATCGATTTGATTACTAAGTTTATAGTGCTCGTAATCAAATGTTTGGCAATCGATCCGGTACTTTATGGCAATCATCGAATCTTTGTAATAAAATTAAGTGGAATACACGACGAATATTTCAGTTAATTACGCAAGTATTAGTCTTGCTCGTGATTTTGTAGGGCTGTTCCGAAGTCACGATTTTTCAATGAATCTAGATATTTTGGTAGGACATGTAAATGTTTGCGAATTCCGTTGAATTGAAATGAAAACCATCTATTCCAGAATACAAAATGCCACTAAATGAAAACAGATGAATTATAGTCGGTGAGAATTCTAAATCAGCCCGACCTCTTACTCCACCCAGAATGTAAGAAGTTATTTGACGATTTCCGACCTTAAAACATAAATTCCTCTAATACTTAGAAAATTATTACTTTACAAAATTATTAACCTAATAAAACGAAAAAAATACCTTAGTATTTCTTTCATTACATAAAAATGTATAATGCATATATTATACATTTTTAATGCGTATTTGAGACATTTATAAATATCGTAGTATCAATTTTTATATTTTATTTTAATTTAATTTTATTAAATTTTTGATTTTGATTTGATTTTGATTTTGATAATAGTTGCTTGTGAGTGATAAAAAATGTTTTCATTAGCTATTTATGCGATGCTAAAACTAGAAGAGGAGCTAATAATACCGAGAATCCTCCGTGCCTCGGAAAGCACTTTAAGCCGTTGGTCCTGGCTATCATTTATACAACTTTGGCAGCGTTACACATGGTCAGAAGGCACATATTTTAACCCCAGTCTTGCTAAGCTTGGAGATTAGACTGAAACCCGAACCTTCATGAGATACTGTAGAGCCAGCAGAGTCAATGCCTCCTAGGGCCCTGAGATGACTTGTGATGGCCGAATTAAGCCATGTAATTCCTACACACACTCTCCAAAATGCATCCTGAAAAATACTGAAACGTCGGTCTGGCTATCCTACTCCTGTGCTGTCAGGCTTTGGTAGATTGGTGGTGTGATCTATGAGGACTACCTGCTTAATATTATTTATAAGTTAGTTTAAGTACCAATATGTAGGTAAGTCAATAATGTTCTCTCTGCTGTTGAACGATCATCCAATTCATCCAACTCTCCTGTCGCAGGTCTGCTGGAAGAAATTTCGTTAGAAATAAGCAGTACCTTTTTACTCTTCTATCTGTATGTAAGTTTCTTTTTGTAAGTGCAAACACTTTATACACAAATGTATAAATAAATAATAATAAATAAATCATTTAGTCGCAATATAAGTGTAACCAAGATCAGCTGTTTTATTCCCTGGTTCCATATATCCTGGCATTTTCAAGTGTTTCGGTGGCGACGAAGATGGGTAACAAAATCTAGATCACCAATTCGCTTCTTCACGCCTTTACACTGAGTCCAAAGCCAGATGGCATATTGCAGTATCAGTCCATATGTGGCTGCAGTACTCCACACACGATCAGGGGCCCTACTCTAATTCTCCGAAATACGAAGTTTCGATCGAAATTTCGCGTATTTGCTACTCTGGTTTATTTCGTTTCCGAAATTTCGAACGAACGATTTTTTTTGACGTTCCGAATTTCTAAACCTACTCTAATTGTTATTGTTTCGAACGAAAATTTAATCTTGACAGATGGATTATTCGGATAATAACGTCAAACCGACGCAACCAAAAGTGTTACCTTTTGATTTTTGTAAAAAATTGCTTAAAATGGCCTCAAAAAAGCTTTTCATGAAGCCAGCTGTACGTGAAAAACGTTTAGAGCGTACAAGGATCCAGCGATACTTGCTCAACCAGTTTAAAATTACGCAAATATTATCAGACTCATTCGACAATTATTTGAGGACAGTTCGACTTGAAACTCACAACTTACCAAGAAATAGTGCCTCAAAAATGCTTTTAATTAAAGGAGCGATAGCTCTTTACACCGCCAGAGACAGAAACAGATGGAAAAGGAAAAGTAATGAAGCACGGTGTTCACAACCTCCAGCATTGCGAAATATAACGCAAGGAAGAAAATATTACATAGTTCTTACAATAGTTATTATAGTGCTACTGTGTTGTGTTCAGGGTAGCAACGCACAAGAAAGTGAAGTGCTACTGTGATGTGTTCAGGGTAGCAAAGGACCAGAAAGTGAAGTGCTACTGTGATCTGTTCAGGATACTGTCCTCAGTTGTTGTTTAATAAAAGACTTAAATATACGTTTTGACTTTTTATTAATTAGAACCCTGTAGGATTTAGGGATTTTTATGATGCTGGTAGTCGACTGGCCATTCCTATCTTCCTGGCTGGGTCCTAGGTCCACAAGTAGGTATATCAGGCTGTGAAATGTTTGGAGGTTGACTTTATTGACAAGAAGTGGTGAAGAATGGCATAGGTTCATTGATCTGAAAAGAAAAAGGATTAAATACCTAATACTAGAATCATAAAACATTGAAATTATGTAAGAATTTATAGAATCAACTTAAAATGGATTTCAAATTCTTCTTCATAAAGATACTATTATTATTTGGAATATATAAGATAATATTTAGTAACAAAGTTTTTACAGCCAAAACAAAACTTGTGGTGGGTGAAAATGCTACTTCTGTTACACCAACAATTCGACTTGAAACACACTCTGTGCACCGCAAACACAAAGTATATAAAGAAGCACTTGGTAAAATAATGAATTAACACGACAATTGAGAAATGAACTTCAATTAAAATTCTCTAAAAAAAATCCACACATAATAATTATCTAAGTTGACCAGTGCTGCCAACTCTAAAATCTACTTTCAAAAATGCCAAAAATATGTTAAAATTTTCGGAAAATGCTAAAATAACATGCTAATCCAGAAATAAAGATAAAAAATCTAAACAATGTGCCAAAAAAGCCCTGAAATAACTAACGTTATGTAACGAATGAAAACTCTCGTCCTTATCTTTTTCATTAGATGCAACTTGTGCTTTCTAGCTCAAGTTGCCGACTGGCTGAAGCCACTCTTTCAATCTGACATCAATGTCCACTCTGCACGATAACATTCGTTATATTCTGATGGCATTGTCTATTTGATGACTCTTTATAACCCTCATTTACGCACGCAAAACACCTTTGGTGACAACGTCGACTGATTCAATACTAACCATTATGTAGTTCAATTCAATTCAGTTCAATCAATACGTTTTTCAGGGTTTATGTTTTGCATTTAGAGCAGTGGTGGCCGAGAAGTCACGACCCTGACTTACGACTTAGGTCGCACTGGTTCGCGGACGGTGGGCAATGGGTAGCTCGCCGTCCGGTCGTCTGGTAACCGGCCAGACCGAATCCAATACGTCAACGGAGCGCACCGTTCCCAAACGCCTCAAGGAGTTGTCAGCAAACTGTAAGGGCCCTTCAGGGTCGTAGCCTCCTGGAGCCGAGGGTGGAATTAAACTGTTACCGCGGCTCTAGGAATAAGGCAAGGATGGTACGGGGTAGGTTTTTTAGTCAGTAAGAGTCTGACACTGGTCTCCCGCTCCGCCCAAGAGCAGGTTTCGTCATTCGATGATTTTCATCCAACCATAAAAAAAAAATAAAAAAATTGGGAGTGATCAGCGCCGAGCCTTGGTAGAAGCCATGGTCCAGAGCGAGGAGGAGTGGCAGGTGGTCGCCTCCTTCTGCGAAACAGTAATGCAAAGTAGGAAGCCGACCGCATAAGGCAACGGCGCGCAAGCCGCCGGGATTCCTATCACGATTTCTGGCCACCTTAGGCGCGGGCTTCCGGACGGTGAGCAATAGGTAGCTCAGTCAGTCAGCTCAGTGGTCCGGTTGTCTGGCAACAGTCCGAACCATGCCAGTCATCGACGGCGCGCATTGTTCCCGCGCACGTCAAAGAGTTGTCAGCAAACCGTAGGGACCCTACAGAACGGTCGAAGGCAACTGGGGCCTAGGGATCGTGTCTGAAAGGAAGGCTCTAGCTAGTATACATGGCGATGTAGGAACAGGGTAGGTTGTTTAGTTAGTAAGAGACTTTTACCTACCATAAAAAAAGAGATGAGACATTCATTAATCGCGTGGTGGATTACGGCCTATTCCTTCTCCTGGACAGGAGGCCTGAGTCCCAGCAATGAGAACATTATAAGGCTGATGCTATTTAGATATTCAAACGCTTTTCGAATATAATGAAATAAAATTGCTAATTTTGTTAATTTATCGCAAATTACTTCGAAAAATGCTAAACTTGGCCATAATAATGCTAAATTGGTATCACTGAAGTTGACAATGTTGACAAGTTCCAAGATTGTTTTTTCTTCGCCCCATTTGGGCTGGCTAAGGTCTTGAACTATACCGCCTCGTCATCAATAATAAATACTTTTCTTTGAATTACATTTATTCTCTATGCGATCATATAATATGTAATATTACAAGAAATATTTAAAAAATTGCTTATTATATGCAAAAAAAGTCATTTTAGCCCAAGCCTGTCCCTTAAGCTGGCTTTCTTACGAAATGTGTATCATGACATGTTACGTATGATTATACAGATATTTTTTAGAAATATAAGCATTTAAAGTAGTGTGAGTAATTTGCTCGGCGCGCTTCTCTGTGTAACAAAATAAGTGGCTAATTTAGTTGAAAACTAAATTTTTGCAGCACATTTATATTTCATTTATAAATATTACAAATAATATTTAATAGACCTCGGTCTCCTTTCTCCAAAACGAAACTTTCGTAAGCAAACGATATTCATTCGAAGTTTCGCAACTGTACCTACTCTGTTTCTTTTTCGGATAGGCTCAAGAAGTTCGGATCCACAGACAATTTTCGTGATTGAATGAAAAGAACAATATTGTGTTAGATTTTTTACATGTCATTTAAAATAAGTAACGGTTTTTATACTAATTTAGAAACATGCTTTATTTAACAAAATGGATTTAATATGTGGTTTATTAAAAATAGCTAGTAATATTTATAAATAAAACATAAATGTGCTGCAATTATTTCATTTTCAACAAAGTTAGCCACGACAGTATAAAACACCCTTTTTTACAGCCATTGCATTAGCCGACTTATTTAAATAGCACTATTGCATTCTAATCATCGGTACTAACGTATGACAATTAAAACTATCTGTATAATCATGCGTAACATGTCAATCATAACATGTCAACTTGTATTTGACTTTAATTTGAATGTTTTAAAATATATTATGTTGCCAGTGCTTTTTTGAATTCGATACACATTCCGTAAGAAATTCAGCCGGTCCCTTTTTTAGCTAAAACGACTTCTGCATATAATAAGCAATTTGTTAAATATTTCTTGTAATATTTTTGCATAGAAAATTTAATTCAAAGAAAAGTATTTATTATTGATGATGAGGCGGTATGGTTCAAGACCTTAGCCTGCTCAATTGGGGCGAAGGAAAACAATCTTGAAACTTGTCAACATTGTCAAGTTCAGTGATGCCAATTTAGCATTATTATGGCCAAGTTTAGCATTTTTCTAAGTGATTTGTCATAAATTCAGTTTAAAAAAATTAGCAATTTTTTATCATTTTACTCGGAGAGCGTTTGAATATCTAAATAGTATAGATGAGACGTTCATTGAACGTCTCATGTCTTCGAATTTTTGGTTCTAGGACATGCCGGATTCCTTACAATGTTTTCCGTTGCTGTTTAGAGAGGGATGGTGATGAAATAAATTACACAAAGTAATGCACATGGCTAGGTTTGAGCCCGCGACCTAATTCGTAAATCAGGGTCGTGACTACTCGGCCACCACTGCGCTAAATGCAAAACATAAACCCTGAAAAACGTGTTGATTGAACTGAATTGAATTGAACTACATAAGAGTTGAAAGAGTGGCTTCAGTTTTCATGTTTTATTCGTTACATAAAATTAGTTATTTCGGGGCTTTTTGGCACATTGTTTAGATTTTTATCTTTATTTCTGGATTAGCATTTTAATTTAGCATTTTCCGGAAATTTTAACATATTTTTGGCATTTTTGAAAGTAGATTTTAGAGTTGGCAGCACTGGTCAACGTAGATAAATTATTATGTGTGGATTTTTTGAGAGAATTTAATTGAAGTTCATTTCTCAATTGTCGTGTTAATACATCATTTTACCAAGTGCTTCTTTATATACTTTGTGTTTGCTGTACACAGTGTGTGTTTCAAGTCGAATTGTTGGTGTAACAGTAGTAGCATTTTCACCCTCCACAAGTTTTGTTTTGGCTGTAAGAACTTTGTTACTAAATATTATCGTATATTTATATAATATCTTTTAGTTTGTTTTTATTTTTAGATAGTCATTCTTAGAATTCTGTTATTCACAATTTTAGTTCTGTCAAAATTTTAATTTCTACAATGTAATGGGTATTTGATTTTATTACCAAATATAATAGTATCTTTATAAAGAAGAATTTGAAACCCATTTTAAGTTGCTTCTATTAGGTATTTAATCCTTTTTCTTTTCAGGTCAATGAACCAATGCCATCCTCCACCATCTCTTGTCAATAAAATGAACCTCCAAACTTTTCACAGCCTGAGGGACCTGTGGACTTAGAACCCAGCCAGGAATATAGGCATGAACAGCCAGTCGACTACAAGTATCAGAAAAAATCCTAAATCCTACAGGGTTCTTGTTAATAAAAAATCGAAACGTATATTTTAGTCTTTTATTTAAGTCTCTAAAGAACAACAACTTAGGACAGTATCCTGAACACAACACAGTAGCACTATAATGACCTTTGTAACAACTTTGTAACCACAATTATTTGCAAAAAAATTTTTGACTAGTGCTTTGGTGGGAAAAAGACTTTGGAAGCAATAGTGGTACTTTCTGGTACAAGTCCTTAAATAAATGGCCGACTGCGACTATCATTTCCCACAAACTGAAACTTGGAATTTGCGCAATTTCAAGCTGTAAACGTAAGTGACGCCGGTTTCTTGCACACTCTAAACGGTCTCTACGTAGAGCGGCTTTAATTCTTCTTCATTGCGTTGTCTATCTCAATGCTGGGGGTCGTGAACACCTTGCTTCATCACTTTTCCTTTGAATGATATTCCTCCATCTGTTTCTGTCTTTGGCGGTGTAAACGGCATTGTATATCGTAGAGCTGCTTTAAATAAAAGTATTTTTGAAGCTCTATTACTTAGTAACTTGTGAGTTACAAGTTAAACTGTCCTCAAAAAATTGCCTAACGAGTCTGATAATATTTGCGTGATGTTAGACTGGTTGCGCAAGTGTCACTAGTTCCTTGTACGCTCTAAACGTTCTTTACGTAGTGCTCGCTTAATAAAAAGCATTTTTGAGCCCATTTTAAGCAATTTTCTTACAAAATCCACACAAACGAAAATCAAAAAGTTACACTTTTGGTTTCGTCGGTTTGACGTTAATATTCCGAAAAATCCATCTGTCAAGATCAAATTTTCGTTCGTGACATTATCAATTAGAGTAGGTTTAGAGATTCGGAATGTCAAACCTTCGAAATTTCGTGAATGAAATGAACTATATAAAAAAAAACGTATTGACATCACTGAAATTGACATTGTTGACAAGATTCAAGATTGTTTTTTCTTCGCCCCATTTGGGCAGGCTAAGGTCGTTAATCATACCGCCTCGTCAACAATAATAAATACTTTTCTTTGAATTACATTTATTTTCTATGCATAAATATTATAAGATATATTTAACAAATTGCTTAATAAATTCAAAAAAAGTCATTTTAGCTCAAAAAGGGACCGGTTGACTACATAATATATTTTTAAAATATTCAAATTAAAGTCAAATACAAGTTGACATGTTATGATTGACATGTTACGCATGATTATACAGATAGTTTTAATTGTCATACGTTAGTACCGATGATTAGAATGCAATAGTGCTATTTAAATAAGTCGGCTAATGCAACGGCTCTAAGAAAGGGTGTTTTATAATGTCGTGGCTAATTTTGTTGAAAATTAAATTATTGCAGCACATTTATGTTTTATTTATAAGTATTACTAGCTATTTTTAATAAACCACATATTAAATCTATTTTGTTAAATAAAGCATGTTTCTAAATTAGTTTAAAAATCGTAACTTATTTTAAACGACATATAAAAAATCCAACACAATATTGTTCTTTTCATTCAATCACGAAAATTGTCTGTGGATCCGAACTTCTTCAGCTTATCCGCAAAAGAAACATAGTAGGTATAGTTGCGAAATTTCGAATGAATATCGTTTGCGGACGAAAATTTCGTTTCGGAGAATTATAGTAGCACCCCTGATCCGTGCTTTGTATCGCTAATGTTTTATTTTTTACCATGTGTTACCAGCAAATGTATCTACAATCAGTGCCATAAATCCCTTCTGGGCAGGCTGATACTCGTTAAGATAACCACAATAGCACCGCGGTTTCAAAATACAACCGTAGGTGTGTGAGATGTGAAATATATTCGCTCTAGTAGGTGAACAGTGAAGGAAAACATCGTGAGGAAACTGGCATGTCCTAAAACCAAAAATTCGAAGACGTGTGACATCCACCAATACGCACTGGGCCCGCGTGGTGGATTATGGCCCATTCCCTCTCCTAGAGCGGAGGCCTGTGTCCCAGCAGTGGTAACATTAAAAGGCTGATGATGATGACTAAAAATACAACTGTATTCGGTTGTGAAACAAGTTTTGTTAATTAATTGTGTCTGCAACACCAGATGCAGACTGCCAAACATGGCCATTGTCCATAAATAAAAGAGCACAATTTTCGGGGCATTGACTCTTTGAAAATGCATTTGTGAAGGTAAGATTCTAGTTTAATTATAAATACAAAAGGAAATCAATTTGTCAATCTTCGCTAGTGTAGTCGCTACTAGATTACATAAATTACTGGTTTCGGTCACGATTTCCAACTTTTGATATAAATCACAGCATCGCAATGTCCTGGGAACGATGGTATCTGGGTGGTTGAGTAAAATTCATAACATACACATACAATCTTGTACGTCTGATGTTAACATGGACTATTGTTTTGGTTCATTTTGTGAAAAAAATAGTCATACCTAATAATTTACCGACATACGAATCATTACATAGTATAAAACTAAGTCGCTTCCCGCTGTCTGTCCCTATGTATGCTTGCATGTTTAAAACTACGCAACGGATTTTGATGCGGTTTTTTTAATAGATAGAGTGATTCAAGAGGAAGGTTTATGTGTATAATACATGCATAATATATTCAATATGAGTACCCTTGTGAAACTGGGGCGGGTCACTAGTATAGTATAATTTGTATTTCAAGTCCTACAAATACTAGTGTTTTACTATATTTGTTGTTACTGTGACAAAACACTGGGTAACTAATATTTTTGCAACAACTTAATTGTACTTGTGTACATAAATAGTTTAGATTAAAAAAAAAACTATGCCTCACACTCAAGGAATAACTTGTGTATAATGAATGTATTCACAGACATAATAAACACACATACACGTCCAGCTAGACCTTAAAAACAAGGTCATAAAAATATTTTTTACGTATGGGAATCGAACCCGCTATTCGCTCAACCATTACTTCATGCACGGTACCCGATTTTCGGGTCCCAACCGAAGTGGACAGCCGCACGTAGCCACTGCAAATGGTAATCTTATTTGCCACATTCTATAATAACATCGTTTCATCGTGAAGAACAAAACGCATGTTTACAAGTTTAAACGGTAAAACTAATAAGCGTAATATAAATATAAATCAAACACCAAGAGCCTCACATAAACTTGGCTGTAATTAACTTAGCTTAAACCCCATAAACCTTTATTTACTGACTTCTTAGAAGCTAACAAGCGAACATTACTTACGAACAAATTACTCAATTAAGTAAACTGGTTATGACTAAATGCATCTGGAACTTCTTCATCAAATGCTTATAGGTGGATGTGAACCTAGGGGCCCTGGAACCGACGCAAAAAAGAACAGGAGTGGCTTTTAAGTCGGTAAAAGTGTGACACTAATCATTACGCCTTGCTTCACCCAAGGGCAAAAATAATAATTTCTGTTTCCGGGGATGTTCGAAAGAGTATTCCCTTTTATCTGTTCTGTGGAGTCACCGTGTCTGAAAAGCAAAGGGCAACTTTTTTCAAGGCCAAACCTGAAAAAAAATTGCTAGTTGGGACATTTATATCGCATAACTGATTACAATGTGTTGATTTTTTCGCGATTTCAAGTTTAGTCTCGTGGTAAAAGTTGTTTGTTATCATGACTACAATCACATGTATAAATATCGGTTACAAATTACTAGTCAATTTACATAAAGATTGTAAAAAAATCTTCAAGAAACAGTTTGTCAATTTACAAGTTTTATATTAGTCTGTCCGATGTTTGTGATCAATTCTTGCAAACTAAATTTGATCCACTTCCCGATTACCGATTGAGCTGAAATTTTGCATGCATGTGTAAAACGCGCGACAATGCAATATTATGATTACATGGAGCTGATCTGACGAGGGAGCTGGAAGATGGCTATAGGAACTTAGCTTTGAAACAATACAACCACTTTGAATTTGGGCTTGTTTGATTTGTATTGAGTACTTTGATGTTATATGGTAGTATAGTAGGGTCTGAGGGTAGAGTTGGGAGGTGGACATGGGAACTCCGTAATACAATAAGATAACCCTAACGTGTTTGCAGTTTTCGGAAAGGTCTTTATGAGTATTAATAATAAAGGCACGTACCGAGATATAAAAGCTTGTTATGAAAAAAAAATTATAATTGAAAACTTGTTTAAAACGTTAGTTTAGATAACAGCTATGTTACCAGATTGGATTAATCTCAGAATCAATAACCCCACTTTCGATAACTATCAAAACACTTCTCACATATAGTCATGTGACTACATAAATATTAATTTAGTCACATGACCGCTAATATTGAATGTGCTCAGTAGATCATCACACACTAGCTGCCCCCCGTGGTTTTGGCTACTGTTCCCCTACTACTAGTCGTAACGTCCCTCCTTAGTCGTTCACTCTTGACAGAGTGGTCGTGGTTGATCATGTTACCTTTTTTGTTAGCTAGTGAGGCTCCCGCGATGCGTCTCCACTTGACAAGGTTTATGGCGTCTGAAGAACTCTGGACCATGGAAGTTTGTGTTGCAACTCTAATGAGGTCTGTCCAACGCGTAAGTGAGGCCACGTGACCGCTTCCCCTCTACTTGTCTCTGGACAACGTGTCACTGTCTTTTTTAAACTATATTTTTTTTAATTTAAACTATATTACATTTTTTAAGAACATTTAAAGAGAGTCAGAAGTTGGACAGCACCAACACTAAGTGCCACATAGGTCACGGCATTTCATTGCAGGCATTAGCAAACTACCCCTTTTTTATGGTGAAAAAAAATAAATAAAAGAAAATTAAAAAATCTGACCTCTAATTTGTGTGAATCTTCACTCTTTCTGTTGGTAAAAGCCGCATAAAAATCTTTCTTTTTTTTTCGTCTATTGCGAACATACAGACAGACGCGGTGAAGGACTTAGTTTTACAATACTTATAGAAATGTTTACAAAAATTAAAGAGCTAGAAACTTTAATTCTAAAAGTTATTTCGCAAAACTGTTTAGATATGATTGATGACTGATGAGTCAACGATACGTTGATTCGGTAATTACCATACATAATGTAACATATACGTATCTACATAATGTAATATGTACGTATAGTTTCACATTTATTATAACTGTTTTTGTTAGATCACGTGAACTGGTTGCCTCATCTCTGACACACCCTTTAAATATCAGGTTCTATCACTTTTTGATTTATTCTGAAAACCGATTTCAAATTACAACCTTGTTCGACGGGGATGGTATAATTAACTTGTTTGAATATACAGCCTGATATCATATTAATGTAACAGAACCGAAATAGTACTAAACTAAATCTATCTCCTTTCGCGCAGTCCATTCAAAAGTTGTCTATAAGAGATTGCCCTGTACGATAAGATCGTCCATTCAAAAGTTGTCTATAAGAGATTGCCCTGTACGATAAGATCGTCCACTGTACTCTTATTTTTAATAATGTTTCGTCCTATGTATATTTGTAGTAAATATGGTGTACAATAAGGTACAAATAAATAAATAGTGAGCGAATATATGTGCGCGTATGTTTAATAATCATAATGGTCAAATGAGTAAAGGAATTTGGATGAATCCTTTAGACACGGGTTTACCATTTTTATTCGTGGAGTATTTTTGTCCCTGGGACTAATCGCCTTTCATGCGAGTAAAATTGCAGCAATTTGTAGATTTTTTTATAATTTTACAAGCCTTTAGTTGTCAAATCTTTGGTTTCCTGATGGCTGGAAAGCATAACATTTTGTTAACTCTCAACTGTAAAAAACTTAGGGATAGTTACTCGTAAGATAAGTCATTTGTACCGGCAATTTTATGTTCTCAAGAATTTTATTTATAATTAAATCATGTCTGTCAACGCTACTTGATTAAAATTAAAATTATTCAATTCGGACAACAATGATCCATACTTTCTTAATGATCGATAAGAAGATTTAGTGATTATAAAAAAAATCGGGCTGTATAAACTCAGTTTTTTTATGCTTTGAGCAATAAAAAAATAATTATCATAACTTTTTGTTTCCAAACAACAATTTCATCTCTGTTGCATTTCGTGAATGTTAAATATTATTTTAAGATTTATTTATTAAAAATGCAGTAATTTGATAATAGGTTAAGTCAATAAATTATTATCAAATGACTGCATTTTAGAATTATAGTCATATCATTCTTAATTCAAAATAAATGTGTGGGTGGGTTACCGCTGTTCTCTTTTGAATAATTTAACGTTAAACCTATTTCTAACATTCCGAACGCGAAGATGAGCTCACCTGAGAACTGAGTGTAGATTGCTACGGCTAAATGTAATTACTTAGATAATTCTCTCTATATTGGACTGCATTTTATTTAAGACTAGCCTTCCGCCAGCGGCTTTGCCCGCGTGAAATTAGGCTCTCCATATAAACTTTAGACCCCAGTTTCATCCCTTTAGGACCAGAATTTTGAAAAATCCTTTCTTAGTGTTCGCCTACGTCATAAAAAGAAGCCTTTTGGAAAATTTCATCCTCCTAGTCGCAGTAGTTTCGGCTGTGCGTTGATATGTTAGTCAGTCAGTTTCTCCTTTTATATATATGTATAAACTAGCGACCCGCCCCAGCTTGGCATGGGTACTGATATTGAATATATTATGCATGTATTATGCACATAAACCTTCCTCTTCAATCACTCTATCTATTTTTTAAAAATCCGCTTCAAAATCTGTTGCGTAATTTTAAAGATCTAAGCATACATAGGGACAGAGCGACTTTGTTTTATACTATGTAATGATGATTTAAATGTGTACAGGTGTGCAATAGTCAAAGATAGAGGGTGGCACTGTCTACCAGACAACCGCTGATGAAAACGATGGCACATTGGCGTATAAAATAAAAAATTATGTTAAAAATAATCTTCAAAAACGAATTAAAAAAAAATACCGCCTCCGTATTATTTTTGTTTCGATGATTTTTTTGTAATGTTTTTAACTAAGCTTTTTAATTGAGCCCATATCATGAGCATCAAAACTAAAAGGGAACAAGGACAGGAAAAATATGAAATACAGTAATAAGAACCCTTAAACTACGACTAAACAGCGCGGAGTAGCCCAAAGTACAGCGCCATCTCGCGGGAAATTGGGTTACTAATTTATACACATTAAACAGGTTTTATAAGTTGGGTTTTCGGCGGTAATTTTAGATTGGAAAGTTTGGATGATAAAATATATAAAGTAAGTTTAAAAAAAAATGTTTGCATATACGGTAAAAATTCTGGAATTTTAACTAAAAAACTACATTTTTTTAGTTAAAATTCCAGAATTTTTTTATAAAATAATTTCCGTACTAAGTTTGTAATTTAACCGTATATGCAAACATTTTTTTTAAACTTAGTTTATTTATCGCTTCCACCCCACATAACAAATCTGTGATCACCCCCTAGTATTATGGAACAAGGGCAGGGAGATGATGATTAGATAGAGTAACTGAGTATCTGAACTTACACACACAGTCATACTTTTATTTTGCTATCCCTTTATAGATTTAACTGGAGCCTTTACGAAGCCATAACCCAGCTTTTAGCTGTCTAAGTGTTAAAGGAGCTAGATTTTAACTAACCTACTAACACTTGTCTAAGCCATGTCCTGCCCATGTACGAGCAATGAATTATATGTAAACATTGTCACATTTTCTATGTATCATAACTTTTGCCGTTCTGAAGAAACATGAACCAATTTTCGTATACTTATCCTAGTGCTTGTCATTGCTTAGTCATAACAAAGAAAGTTCTGGACAGCTGTTAGCAGGCTAATATAGTGCTCAATAATAGTTAGGTTGGGGCGAAATTAATTCATTAAGCCCAAAGCGAACGTCGGCGGTCATACACCTATTGTTCTTTGATTATGTCTGTAATTACCAAAGTCGTTTGACTTTGGTAATATGGCCAGATAGTTTTATCTAGCTGAGTATACAGCCCCTGTACAGAAAACTTCATAGTTTTCTTTTCTTTTTTTAAATTCTGTGTAACCCTGACTATATACAGGTTGCAGGCAAACGAAAGAAGTCGTGCCACACCTTAACAAAGCTCTCACTAAAAAAGTCATACGACTAGACAGAGGCAGCCTGTGCCTGGTGGCGGGGACTATCACTGGACACTGAATAAACATCTTTACACAATAGGCATTACGGACAGCCCCCTGTGCAGAGCGTGCTTGGGGAAGGAGGAGACAATTGCGCACGTGCTCCTGGACTGCACAGGTGTTACTGACATACGCACACGAACCATAGGCACACCGAACTCCCTTATTGACGCCTTGAAAAATCTGAAAGGCCTAATCAGCTTCTGGAGAGAAGTGGGCCGGTTGGAATAAGCCCACAAAGTTTATGGCCGCTATGACTCACGTACAATGTGAGTCTACACAAGACTAAGTGCGGAAACCATACTCAGACATAACATAACATAGTTTCAACATATTTCTAAATACATACATATTATAGATAAATTATACCGACACCCAGAACAAATGACCGTGCTCATCACACAAAAAATTGTCCTGGGTGGGAATCGAACTCACGACCTAACATAATAAATAACAGATAAAACAATAACAACTTTTCAACTGATTTAGACATCGGACAAAAGATCAACGACTTATTACCGAAGCGTAAGTTTATTGAGATACAATACACAGTCGTAGTTTCACACAGTAGTGTGAATTAATACTAAACATACACTACTAAGTAGAGGAAAAATGTATAACGGAACATTGTTATGACATATAATACGTAAAGTGTATTATTTGCATATCGAACATTGCACCAAAACCGAAACGAGATTTCCTACTAATTATAATTGTAATTGTTAGTATAGTTGGCGCAGTGATTGATGGATTGGCTGCTGCACTGCGTGTCGCGGGTTTGATTTTCGCCCGGAACAAATATTTACATGGCCTGCAGAGATATTCTGGGTCTGTGTCTCCTGTATATGAGTTTACATGTTCGTAAGCTTACCCACGATACAGATGTTATTCCAAGTGTGAAACAAAGAAAAAAAATTGATTACATACTTACACATGCGTATATTCACTCTTAATTTCCCTAGGGTAAAAATAGACACTTTCGTTATTCAATTGATGTACAAACATAAGGTTAGGTCTCAATTACCTAATTCATAAGACATGCTTGACGACTAGTCATGGTTTCAATTACAAAATAAAATGACACACTAACCTAAATAGCCCTCAAATCAGTTCAAACTAAAAACGAATCTACCAACGTGCTAGAACAGATTCACCGTGAAGTCTCTCTATATTTAGCATAAAGACTTACTATCAGCAAAGTTAGTCTGCCGTCGTCCTTCTGGCAGTCGCGAGTTCGACTTTCATTCGACAGGCTTCGACGCGGCGACGGAGGCTCGCGACTTCAGTGTCGGTCTCGCCGCACTATCGCCAGCACGCGCACCAAACTATCTCCTGTAAAAAAAATATTTATCTACCCTCTAAAGTTTGAAGTTATGAACATAACTTTAACTGGACTTAGTGAGTCTTTGTGCCTAATGGTATAAGTGTTGTGTCGGACTTTCAATTGGACAGTGAGGGGACATGATGATAATAACAAGGTAAATTGATTTTTTGTTTTTATTCATTTTTTATAGATTTATTTTTGGTTTTTGATTTTTACACTTATAGGTATTTTTTTGGTTTTTCGTCTTCAATAATATTATTATACTGTAGTCTATAATTTTCCTATTTTTCCTGTCTAGTGATATTTCAGTGCAAATATATTCAATTTAAATTGAAATTCAATATTTAAAGGACTTAAAGGAAAACCCGAAGAATTTTCTTTTACGTTTCGTTGAAGTCTTTTGTAGGGAAGGATCGTAGCGCTACGAAACGGCGCTACGAACAATATCGTAGCAAGTATTGTTCAGCTTTTAGCATACTATTAATAAGTATGCGCAGTAATTTAGACTTACTAGTGTACGTTAAAACTGAATTATAATAATTTAACTTATAAGTATCTAGTTTTAGGGGTGTTTAGTACTATAAATTGATATTTCGTACATCATCTTACTAAAATCGTTTGGGGTTTAGATAAGTAGTGTCAATTCATTTGATATTTAAAATTTGATTGTTATTATTGAATTTAATATCTGTATAGGTCAAACAGCTGTACTGTTGTAGTAATATAATATAATAAAGATAAAATTTTAATAATGATAATTATAATAAGCAGACTCTTAAATGAAGTTTAGTGAACTAGTTCGATCATTTCTAACTGATTTATTATTTAAATATTGCTCAAATATAAGATAAATTTTCTTGTAATACGATTCTAGATATGATAAATTTACAAAATATGTTGCAATTAAGATTAAAATTAAAATTTGGAACATCAATAATTTAATATTTAGCAAACATTAGTTGTATGCCCTCTTGACACAGTTTGTAAGAAGGTTTGATATCTTTGTATTCTAAACTTAGTTACATTAGCATATATCTACATAAGTATGCATAGATACAATCTACGTTGTGTTATATGTATTAACATTAATTAATTATGAAACCATTTTGGTTACTAATTAGGTTACGGTCCTTAATCAATTCTTAGCATAATTTGTACTTGGTTAAAATATTCTTCACTTATTTTGACTTATTTTCATGACATTTTTCTAAATGAACAATACAATTAAAATAAAAAACCTCATGGATAATATATTTTTTTTTGATATTTTTATATTTGGGATATGCCTTGTTTATATCGACAACCAATAAATACAGTGAAGGGTGACTTAAAATCATCCACTCTTTCAAGAAAAAAAATAAAGGAAAGATCAGAATACTAAAATCCAATATAAAGCTTTTGAATAAAAGTATCTCAAAAAACAATAACCTTTAAATAAAACCGTATTGTGAAACTTAAAAAATTGAAGCTTAAATATATAAAAAAGTCAAACGATGGTGTCAATTAAACTTTTTTTTAACTTCAAAGGTGGACAAAGGGCATTCTTTGCCAATAAACTACGTGCACCATCTTTAGTGTTTTTAGTGTTTTACGTGCACTATTTTTAGTTTATTGGCCTAATTAAATATGCCAGATACTAGTTACATACTTCTTCACACAAAAGCAAAAATATTTATACATATTTACCGCATAGTTATTTCCAGACACAATAATAAAACCTGAACAAAAGTTAAAAAATATGATGATCACATTGGTCATATGATGATCAAACTGCGATACGTAACACACGTAAGATGCTCAACAAATACTCGTACATACACTTAGTATGTCATACGTCCTTAAGACATAACATTCACGAGAGCTCAACATCAAACCACAACCTCTCTCAAACTTAAACACCTTGAAATAAAGTAAGTAACAATCAATGAAAAAAAAAGTGTGATAATTGCATCACTTACCGCACAGCGCAATATTTCATCATTAATAATTCCAGATTCAATTTGAAGTAGGTTAAACTTTTCTTCTTTTTAAGGCATTATTGCCAACTTATCGTATCTAGCCAGTAGCAACTGTACCTTAGGAATCCATATGGTCGTAAATCATGGCAACTGTCACTTAATTCAGTGAGGCACATTAATCCCTATGATGCAATTACAGCACTCGTGCCGTAAAAAGTGCAGTGTTATTTTATTTTCTTTCAAACGAGGTCGGTCGTGTAGTTTTTTTCATGATGCAGTATTCAATTAATTGAAATCAATATACTGCGGCAAAAAATTGTATTATTGTGTGTAAAATAATAAAATGATTTCTTGTGCTATGAGAAAAGCGGGAGGACTTTTACCAACTAAAACCCACCTGTATTCCTTTAGTTGTTTTTTGAGTTCCCGGGCCACAGTAACTCTTTCGAACATTCCCGTATCCCAAACGAATTATAAGCCAGAGTCAAGTAACCTTACTTCTAAAGTTAAAATAAATAAAATACAATTGCCAATACTAAAACAAGAAAAATAAAAACACTTCACTAATCAATGCTACACACAAAAGGTAATCTAAATTCCTAGCTCAAATATTACGTCAAAAAATTTCCACCCAAAAAATCAGCGGCCATTGCCAATCCCCGAAAATCCAATTCTTGACACACTACAAATAAAACCTCCATAAATACATAGCCATTATTATCCTAAAGGAATTTAGTAAATTTAATTGAAATATTAAAATCTTCTTAGCGATATCCGCTCTCTTAAACTCGACTGTGCCTACATATGTTCATGAATGTGAAGGTACGGTTAAGCAGGTGAAACCGGCACGTGCGTGGACCGGCCTCATCAATAATAGTATTAGCTAGTACCGTTACCGTCTGCCTTAAAGATACGAGGAAATATATACTCGTACGTTGAGTCGAGCTCCGTGGAAAAATGAAAGTGCTAGTGTGTTAGGTACAATAACCCAATTATGTCATTCGTTTTTTTTGTTAAACTTTGACACAGACTAGTTACTCCTGAATTAAAGGTGTACTCACCAAATTTTTTTTCACAAACACTAAATATCCAGGCCCGCCACAACTATCGGTTTACCACCAAACATTATGACTGCCATGGCTCACGTACAATAGTCCGCTTTGGACTAAGTGCGGATACCATACTCAGACATAACTATTGGCAGAACATACAAATATTTTGTCCGTGCGGGAATAAAACTCGCGATATACAACGCAGCAGTCTATTGCTCAACCACTACGACAGCTGTGTTATTGAAATTAATTTAATTAATTTCGATAACGAGATTAGTTTAATTGGCTCAACATGCCCCACAGCTGGACAAAGCTATCTCTCTCCCTTTTTCATATACATAAACCTTCATCCACTGCAGGCCAGATCTCTTTGTTAAGGGTCACGTTCATCTTTGTCTTGATTAGCCGCAAAAAGGCCTACATTCAACGCCCGATAAGTGGCTCTTTTAGCTCACAGCTCATCTGATATGGGACAGAAATGTCTGGCCCAATCGAACTTACGAACTGCAATTTTGTCCTTCATTATGGCGATTCATTCGTTTGCAATGTAGCAAGGGTTTTTCAAAATCTATCTGTGATCGTGGTTTAAAAAGTACTATATTTTTCAGAATATTTGGTATTCCTATCAATAATAAGATTATCTTGTAACGTAACCTTAGCCTAAGGGCCGAAACACATAATCGCGTTGCAGTGCCGCGCCGCTAAATCGGCTGTACCTACGGCCCGTCCGCGCGTCCGTAGCGTGTTTCGGCCCTTATAGGTACCTACGCAGTAATACCCGGGAAGCCAAGCGCTATGGGAAAATGAAAGTACGACTGTACCTTATAAGGGCAAGAAGACGACAGTCATACAATATCTTTTGAAATTTAATGTTCTCGTGGTTTAGAAACTGGTTTCATTTTCCGGGATTAACAAATAGGCTTTCTTGTTTGTTATGTTAGGAGTTACCTTTCTTCTCAAAGGATGATGTCAACCTGTACATTTATGTAATGATACTAGCTGCTGCATTCAGCTGTACCCGTATGATAGTTGAAAAGTATCCCAAGGCAACATAATCCCAGGATAAATGGTATCCTGGTTTATAGAATACCATTTATCCTGGGATTCAGTTCAGTAGCTTTAGCGTGAACGAAAGTGAAGATTAATAAATATCCATATCTTACCTATCGTTTCTTCCCTTACCACCTATTCAGAATTCTAAAGTTCTCTTACAATTTTGATGTGGCATAAAATATATTCTAACGATATATCTTATATTCCATCTGCATTCTTATCTCAAAAGTTTAAAACTTTCCACTTTCAAGACGTTATTCCTCTTCTCAAATCAAGTATTCAATTCGGTAGTTTATCAGCTGTAAAATCTAGCTAATCAACAAACAGCGTCAATATGACTAATCCGGAAGAACGTAATGATCCTCAAAAGTGCAATTGAAACATAAAATGTCAGCTTACGTAAACACAAAATACTTTCAATTTAACTAAGCGAGTTATAAGTGAAAAGGATGTCAAGAGAAATAAATCGTACACCTACTACACTCCTTAGAAAATGAAAGCAGAACAACACTGACTATACGACACAACAACAACAAAAAGAAACAATTTATGTGACATATGAATTTACGGCCATTAATAAAAAAACAATGTTCTTTATAATAACTGTAATTATGTGTTCTATGATTAATGTTATGGCGGAGAATCAGTGGCGTAGCTACATTGGGTGGCACCCGGTGCGGAAGTTGGTGGACCCCATCGAAAGTCAAAAGCAATAAATTGGGACAAGAACAGCGTCAGGCTCTTTTGCGGGAATACCCGGAAAAAAAATTGTGCTAGTGTTTTCTTTTTTTGTTTGTACATTGTTCTTAAAGTTGAGAGACTGGATGGGAGTCACCCCAAAAAAGGTGACACCCGGTGCGGACCGCCCCCGCCGCCCCTCTTTGCTACGCCACTGCGGAGAATGGCGTCATCAACGGACGACGATCCGTTACAAGTAAGCTGCGTTACAATAACGTTCGGTTAAAGGTACGGGTCGTTGAAAGCGAAAGCTTAGCCAAGATTTGATCGATTACATTATACTCGTTACGTTTAGTGCTGTATGAGTGATGATGGTCGAAAGTCTTGTTCTCGATTATTACTTGTTAGAGTTATGGAGTGTTGTTATACTCGACATTGGAACTTTTTAGATTAACTATCGTAGTTTAACGAGAGGTCATACCATTGTTATGTCACTACGACCTCAGATTTTAGAACTGTCTACTGGTGTATTGATTTTTTTTGTGCTAAAGCCTCAGGAATTGCAAAATGACCTTCGTTGTTACTTTAAATTTAATACACAATTCTAAATTACTACCGATATATGTTTACTTACCTAATGCATCTTGCGTTATGTTTCTTAACATTACGTAAAAAGTAGTAAATATTTTGAACATCTATTTATTTTCTTGGAGGGTAGAACACAAAGTTTTGCTTCATAGTTCACTTCAAGGTCACGGTCTATCGAAACAGAAGCGCGTCACATTTGTTTCCTAAATCACTTCGTAATGGCTTTTCAAATATTGTACGTCAACATTGCTCGAAACCGCCTTAATGTTCTATGTAGAAACTCGTCGGTTTGTTAATGAAGTTGAAAAACAGCATTGTGCCAGAACTCAACGTTGTCTCTAACTGTAAATAAACCGTAGCAATAATAGAACCGAATATGATTATCTTCACAATAAAAATACCGTTAAAAATCTGATTCAGTATAAATTTGAGGGACAACGAAATGAACTTTGACATTATTTAGCATTAACACAAAGAAATACAACTTTTACAGAAATATTTTTTTCCGTGTATGGAAAAATATTTTTTAAAACATGTGAGCGTCTGTCATTACACTATCGGACTACATTATAACAATCACTCGCCTCAGCAAACTTCATTCGAAATAGCTGGTTCTAGACGGTGCGGGAAAAGAAGTTTCGGAAGGACTCGGGGAAGGCTTTTGACCAGTAGAGGAACATTAAGAGCTGTTGAAAAAATAGCTTTGGTTTGGATTGTTTTTTTAATGCCTCGAACGCCTTAAAGTCATCATCATCATCGGCCTTTTAATGTTCCCACTGCAGGGACACTGGCCTCCTCTCTAAGAGAGGGCCTTAAAGTATACCAACATAACTTCAAATCCTTTTGAACCTATGAAGTTCGGGTGCATTTTATCTTAAGACCAAATGCGATAAACGATATTTGAGAAATTAATTCAATTCAATTTATTTCAGCTAATAAAATCCATAAAATTGCTTAAGAGTGAAAAAAAAAAAGAAATTGTCAAACATATTTTATAAAAATAGTAGGAATTATAAATTTAAAGTAATCAAAATAATAAATTAAACAAACATACATACCTAGTCTATTTCAATTGCCTCTTAGAGCCGAGGGTTGGGGCAAAAGCGTTATACCGGGGCTCTAGGAATAAGGCAAGGCAGGTTGTTTAGTCAGTAAGAGTCTGACACTGTTTCCCGCTCCGCACAAGAGCGGGTTTCGTCATTGGATGATTTTTACCTATCATAAAAAATTGTATTTCAATTATAAACACTTGGCACACACAAACATTTAGTAACAAAAAAAATATATATTAAAGCGTCATTATTAATATGGGAAATTCCATAAAAAATAAGCACATAAATCTACGAACATGCCTAGTGATGTAACAAACTGGGTTCAAGTAATATATAATTGGATGATCGGAAGAGTGACCGGTTCTCTCGCGAATTTGTTACTTACTTTCTAATGAACTAGAATCCACAGCATCTTCTAATGGTTTGCAGAAAACACATGGGCGTAGCTATCGTCCCCGCGGAACAGGGGCCCCGACGTAGCCAACAATTCTCAAAATCGCAACATGTTATCCACAACCGACTCGTAGGGTAAACCATGCATTTAAAAAAAAAACACATTTTTTTTGTACGGGGCCTCTGTGGGACATTTGATATTGGGCCTCCGTGGGATATTTAATAAGAGGCCCCCGTGGGGCATTTTATACGAGGCCCGCGTGGTACATTTTATATGGAGCCCCTGTGGGAAGTTTTATTCAGGGCCCCCGTGAGATATTTTATACGGGGCCCCTGTGGGACTAGGACTACGGCACTGAGAAAACATATTTTTAAATCTTTTAATATCTTTACCTATCGTAATAAGTTTTCTCGCTAATCTTGTTATGATAGATGAACTGTTATTAGTTATATTACTTCGCAGTTCATTTTTTAGCGAAAGATTAGTAAAGTGGTAATTAATGATTATGATCTGTCATGGTCATTAATTTAATTGGAATAGTAACAGTTTTAACGTCTTGTCTAGTTTATTGTGTCTCTTCTAAGTTGCTGTACGTGTCATTATTTTTATTTACTGACACAGTGATTGAGCAATTGGCTGGTGCGTATAATATATGTCACGGGTTTGATGCCCGCTCAGAACGAATATTTGTTTCGGTTGTGAGTGTATGTGACTTTAGATGTTTGTGAATGCTAAAATTATCGTCGTTGCTATGGTTCCTCGCAGTCCGGCTGTGCCGCAATTCGAGTGAGATATGGAGGTCGATTGTCAGTTTAGTTCAACTTATTTGCCGCGTACAATATCCGTGTCCCTATATTCATCTAAATGCGTTTAGGTGTTTAGACATACAAGCTTTCGCCTTTATAATATTGTGTTAAGTAAAGACCAAGTACTTGTAATACAAAACAAAATAGGTAGTAAATATTGATTACAAACTAAACAACTTAGAAACAAATAGTCTGTAACATATTTCGAAAATCGAATAAAGCAATATAACGAAGTGAATTGACCAACAACTAAATATCTTAGACAGTAAAGCCCAAGGGTGAGGGGTCGATGACGCAAGCCGCACATCGCTATGAGACGACCATCTCTTGCGCAACTCGGGAACGGAACGGTAAAACGAAAGAAATGTATGCGATTTATGTTCGACGGGATTCGTCATTAGATGATTATTTCCACCATAAAAAAGCCCAGTGAAGGGTGAGGGGTCAATGACGTAAGCCGCACATCGCTATGAGATGATCAGATGACCATCTCTTGCGCAACTCGGGAACGGAACGGTAACACGAAAGAAAAGTATGCGATTTATATTCGACGGGATTCGTCATTAGATGATTTTTCTCACCATAAAAAAAGCCCAATGAAGGGTGAGGAGTCGATGACGTAAGCCGCGCATCGCTATGAGATGACCATCTCTTGCGCAACTCGGGAACGGAACGGTAACACGAAAGTAAAGTACGCGATTTATATTCGACGGGATTCGTCATTAGTTTCCCACCATTAAAAAAAGCCCAGTGAAGGGTGAGGGGTCGATGACATAAGCTGCACATCGCTATGAGATGATCAGATCTCTTGCGCAACTCGGGAACGGAACGGTAACACGAAAGAAAAGTATGCGATTTACATTCGGCAGGATTCGTCATTAGATGATTTTTCCTACCATAAAAAAAGCCCAGTGAAGGGTGAGGAGTCGATGACGTAAGCCGCGCATCGCTATGAGATGACCATCTCTTGCGCAACTCGGGAACGGAACGGTAACACGAAAGAAAAGTATGCGATTTACATTCGGCAGGATTCGTCATTAGATGATTTTTCCTACCATAAAAAAAGCCCAGTGAAGGGTGAGGGGTCGATGACGTAAGCCGCACATCGCTATGAGATGACCATCTCTTGCGCAACTCGGGAACGGAACGGTAACACGAAAGAAAAGTACGCGATTTATATTCGACTTTTTTTACATTCACGCCTGGTGACGCAATCAGCCAGTGATGTAGTCCTAACAGCATGAAATATAAACAAGTATCTTGTTTACTTGGCTTATGTAAGGCTTCAGGAAGCATTTGTTGTCTTTAGATTCTTTGGCCAATTAGCTTCTTAATTTTAATTCATTTGAGCTTTCTCTAAAATGATGCAGTTGAATCTTAAACTAGTCCCAAGGAAACACCAGCGTTCGCATACCAATTGTCTTTCTATTATGCCTCTAATTACAGTACTCGAAAGGTTAAGGTAGTTTGACAGATAACAGTTTTTTTAACTGACTTCGAAAAGGTGGAGGTTCTTCGGAAGTCGGTATTAAGTAAAGAAGAGACTAAACTATTATTTTGTATAACCGACTTCCGAAATTAAAATTATTTAAGATTTTTTTGAGTTATTTTAGCATTGAAGTCGGTTTTTTTTTAGTAAAGTTTTTAAGAAAAAGATTCTGACTGAATCCTAGACTAATATGTGAATGAAGTTTCAACTATATCTACCGATAACCGGGTGAAGTCAAATCAAATCTTCTTACAGCTCATTTTTACAGAAAAGGAGAAAAAACTTAGAAAGCTCTATTTGGAAATATCCAAATACAGTTCGTAAGTCAAGAATGAGATTTATCCGGTAAAAGGCTGATACTCCATCTCCTCTCCACTCAGACTGAAAGGAGCCATTTTATGATTTTCCAACCAAAATAAAAAAGTCTTTTGTCTTGTTCCTTTTTTAGTCAGTTATACCAGGAAATGTATGACAGTTCCCCAATAAGGACTTGTAGTACTCAGCACATGCCTCTATATTGCACGCTACATTGTGTAAGCAAAGAACCTACACGACTTTACCGAACCACAACAGTATGCAAGTCACGTAACCGTGCCCATAAACTTCACTGGAGTATTCTCAAATTGTTTGTTTTCTATAAATGTTTGGTTGGAAGCTCTCGTCATGTCGGTCACGCAAGCGGAGACGCCGACGCGCCGGTCACTGGGCCAGCCATGTTGTGTAACAGAGCTGAGACAAAAAATAAAAACATCGTTCCAGCTGCGGTTATTTGATTAGGTTCAATGATTTTGTTGCAAAAACTTTAAGTAATGAAAAATTTTAGTGATTTTTTTTCTTTTCTTTATTTTTTTAAAATTATAACTTTTATTATAAATTGCTTTGAATTGAATGTTTTCTTTGGCAAAATTCAAAAGAGAAGGTCAAAATGTGTTGATATTGAAAGTATGGTACCGTTTTCTATCTGCAGATTTAAGCTAGAATTACCATTAGACCGACGCGACGCACACGTGGACCACCCCTGATTTGTAGATATAAAGATGAAACAAACTATTTAGACTGTCTAGTCTAGACGCGTGTTTATTCTAATCAAATCTAATATTTTCTATGGACATCGTGTCGTTTTTTCCTAATGTGATTCTCACTAACACACAGCGCTTCGCGTGTAATATTTTGTTACCGCCATAATGACGTTGCGTGGCGTGTATCAAGTGTAGCTCCTCAAGTCTGGTGTCCATATAAAATTTATAGAGACCGACGCGCTCAGATCAACGTGTGTGGCACAGCAGCCTTAGTCTGCGCAGTTATTTAATTATTGTTTACTAAAAAGCTCTTACTCAAAATTTAATAAAATCACTCGCACCCTAAAACTTGTAAAGCCTGAAGTCATTTTAAACACTTCTGTACAAAGATTGCGCAGCCTGCACTCACTAATAAAAAACTAGCGATCTGCCGCGGTTTCGCACGGTTGCAAATAATTTACGAAAACGTTCTCTTTTTGGATCACTTTTTCTATTAGCAAAAACCGTATCAAAATTAATTACATGCCTTAAAAGAAGTAATTGGAGAAAAAGAAAACTTTATTTTACATAAAAAATTATATATTTAAAGATTTACTCAGCTATGCGAGGTTTTCTTTGAGTTTGAAATCATTTAATTACTTCTTCCACTCTTTTGGTTCGAACTTTTTCTGAGCAACGAAAGATTTTTCATCGAGGGACTGAAACAGTTTGCCGGCTGCAGTCTTTCCGTCCGATTATAATTTAGGCGTCTTCAAAGCTAGAGTAAATAGGCTGTTAATAAACTGGTGCACCTCACCATCAACGATTGCATCACTACTTTCCATCAGGTGGGATCGCAGTCAAACACTAGTTTATAGCAATTTAAAAAATAACAAAATAAAACCAAATTCCAACAGTAACCCTTTCTTAAGTTTAGACCGACACATCACTACGTATATGTCGTAGACAATAATTTTTTTTTAATGGTAGGTAAAAATCATCGAATGACGAATCCCACTCTTGGGTAGAGCGGGAAACAGTGTCAGACTCTTACTGACTAAAGAACCTACCCCGTGCCTTCCTTGCCTTATTCCCAGAGCCCCGGTGTAACGCTATCCGCATCAACCCTCAGCTCCGGGATAGTAGACAATAGTAGTTCTACAGTCTATGGTTCGTGTTCAAACGTCATTACTAACGCTTTAGACTCGTAAAGTGCTCTCATTATGCGCTAAACAACATAATTTGTCAGACGTCTCAATCATGCGCAGTTCCATCATGGAAAATAGAGCAATGAAGGACGAAGTACAAATGATAGTAAATCAGTCAAGCACTAGTTTATATCAATAAAAAAAATCGTTGTTTCAAGCGAAACTCATATAGTGTTTGTTAGTCGACGGCGCACACTGATCCCGCGCGCCTCAAAGAGTTGTCAGTAACTGTAGAAGCCCAACAGGGTCGAAGCCTTCTTCTGACTGCGGCCGTTTTAGTTAAATTTGTCATGTTTAAACAGTCCACAGTTATCAGTCAAATTTAATTGATTGGTTGATCATCCTCAGAATCCTGTTGGGGCTAGCTGTGACGTAGTCGGTATTACCGTGCGCTTACATATATTAGCATGAAAACAGTCTACGCAGTATACGCTGCCGCAAACATTCCTGACAACAACGCCTTGGCAGCTCCATCAGCTTTCTAAAAATGTGATTTAATTGATAACGAAGGGCTCCATATACTTGCAGTTATCCTGCAAATACTTCTACAAGCTAAAAGTGTAGAAGGTGCTGCAGAATGCTCTAAAGAGCATAGTATAGCGTCAACCTTATAATGTTCCCTCTGCTAGGACCCATACCTCCCCTCTAAGAGCGGGTACGGGCCGTAAAACACCAGGCAGGCCCTGTGCGAGTTGGTGGATGTCACATCTTTTCGACTTTCTTTGGTTCTAGGACATGCTGGTGTCCTCACGATGTTTTCCTTAACGTTTGGAGAGCAGTGGTGGTGAATTAAATTACAAAAACCGCTGGTTGGTTTTGAACCCGTGACGTAAGTTGGAGCCTTTACTCGAACCACTCAGCAACCATTGCTCTAAAGCGCGTCATAATAATTATATCAGTGATCCTGGTGAGAGGATTACTTACCGATGGCATTTAGTGAGACGAGGCCGTCCAGGTCCAAGTCACGACGGACAAGACAAACGGAAACGGACTGTTTTTACAAATGAGTGCACATTAATTGTGTCCTGTGATAAATAGTTCATTTACATATTGAAATTTTACTTGTACAGTTAG
This sequence comes from Mythimna loreyi, assembly GCA_029852875.1. Classification (NCBI taxonomy): domain Eukaryota; kingdom Metazoa; phylum Arthropoda; class Insecta; order Lepidoptera; family Noctuidae; genus Mythimna; species Mythimna loreyi. Next base: position 15,875,135 of record CM056784.1, on the reverse strand, counting down.
CATACTGTAACGTCTTATTGGTCTACTATTTTGTCTCTGCCGCTACAGCTGAAGGCTTTATGAGGTTGATTCCCGGGTCGGGCTGTGTCTTTGCCGTTATCCTTTGGTTTCTTTTATTCCCCTTTTAGCCCCTCTGGGAGGGAGAATGAGTGAGAGCAAAACTTGTTTTATTGCCGAAACTCACTTGAAACCGAAACCGAACTTTCGGTCGGAATTTCTAGAAGTGTCCGTCACTCAAACGGCAACGGAAAAACTCAGGTGAATTTTAAAAGTCTAGTTTAATAGTTACGCTCTGTCGCACTTCTATAATTGTTTTCGCTCTAGAATTATAGAATGACTTCCCTTTAAAAGCTTTCTTCTTTAAAAGCTTAATTGAAACTAAGAACTGCTATACATTATAGTAGTGTAGGTAATGTCCATGAAATAATTACAAAAGTTTGTTCTGTAGTCTCCATATATAAATTAAAAAAATTACTCTTTAAACCAACTACAAAAATTGACTTTGAATAGTACGGTCAGCAGCACATCAGACTAACCAAATCTGTCAGATATCTCCAATATATTTTGAAACTTGTTATATTATGGTTAAGAGTTGAAAATCGTTTGCAAAATTTTGTCAGTTTGTTGAAGTCTGTTGTGCTGCTGACTGTACCGTCTAAAACGATTAACTATTTTCGTAATATAAATAAACATGAACATTTTCCATTACAGATGTGATGGATCAATTAACACGGACTCTTAAGATAAAATTAACATAAACGTAATGATATTAAATATTGCCGCGAGGCAGAAAGCCGATAGAAAGTTGTGGATCACTTTACGAAATTACTATATCCTCAAATAATTGGCTATGATTGTGAAAACACGTGATTAAATTTATAGCCTTTGCTATGATATTTATTTCACGGATAGTTTGTACGAATCGTTACATAAGGTCCGATGTGTGATGGATAGTTCTCACCTCTTTTTTATGGTAGGTAAAAATCATCCAATGACGAATCCCGCTTGTGGGCGGAGCGGGAAACAGTGTCAGACTCTTACTGACAAAAGAACCTACCCCGTTCCTCCCTTGCCTTATTCCCAGAGCCCTGGTATAACGCTCCAACTCTCGGTTCCAGGAGACTTCGACCCTGAAGGGCCCCTACAGTCTGAAGGGCCCCTCCTGGAGGCTTCGACCCTGAAGGGCCCCTACAGTCTGAAAGGCCCCTACAAATCGTTATGTAAGGTCCGATGTGTGATAGATAGTTCTCACCTCTTGGCTCTGCGGATTGTAGACAAGACAAATGTAGCTAGACAGCTTTTGCTTCAATAAGGCACAGTAATATAACTGGTGCTTCATGCTTGCTAATTGAAGCAGCCTATCTAGTTGAGATCAACGACTGTCACTTATCACCTTGTCGAAAATAAAAATAATTGACGCTGTGTGAGCCAGAATGGCCTTACTTACTTTTTTTTATACGGATTCTAGTTGAGAAAACTGTTCTTTTTTTAAATAAACTCAGTATCGAAAAAAATACAGCTAGACCAGTCTCTGAGGCCATGAAAGCCAAGGTGACCATAATGTAACTTTTACAACGCTCATTTTATTAAAAAAAAAACTCTCTGTTCTTTTTTCAAATAAAATTTGTTGTTTTCTATTTAAAAATTTGGTTAGGCCACTGAATCTCATGGCCCTCTCACTAAACTGAGAGACCCGTATCAGAATACGGGTTAAATTGTTATATAATAATCTTTCTAAATTGACTTTTTTTAAAAGTTAGTACCTACTTAAGACCAAATCATAATATGACCATGTATATTATAAAGTAGGTACTTATTTTTTATAGTATCTAGAGCATTAATCTCGCTGATATACTTTTCATTTGGGCATAGGTATTTTGCAAGATCTGAATATTGTTAAATTATTGTTATTGTTTATTATTGTTATTGTGTTCTGAATATTGTTATTGTTCAATAATATTTATGATAGCCATACGCAAGACTTAACTTCGAATTTGAAAGTATATCGCAGCTAATGTACTTAAAAACGGTACTGTAAATATGTCATACAAGACTAGCTTAGCTCCCTGCAACAGAAAAATGTAATAAACGAAAAACCGCTCGACCGATTTTGTGCAAACTTCACATAAACTATCTACTAAATAGTCCAAACAAAGCTTAAACATTTGGTTTGTATAGCTGAGCCCGTTCTAGAGTTATAAAATTAAAATTTACAACGAAAAGTGTCATTGATTTTTATATAAATTCATTTTAAAACTCATATTCTTGTATGTCGGTCATGCTGTATGTATGAATTAAACATGAAACATGGTTAGACAGTGTCAAATGTTTTTAAGCTTTCAGATAGTTTTTTTTTACAAATTGTTGCCAAGCATAATGTTACGGAGCTGGTAACATAATTAAATGGCATTATTAAACGGTTCAATGATTGCAAAATCATAATTATTAAATATAATTACTTGCCTCTTTAAGGAATTCTATTGATATTATCTATGTCAGCAATGCCTAATATTTCGTAATGAGTTAGTTCAATCTTTTCGATAATTATTTTAACTGGCCTGTTAGTCTAGTAATTAATTAGTTACCCTGACTGCTATGCCAGAGATCGTGGGTTCGATTCCCACCCAGGACAAATGTTTGTGTGATGAGCGCGATCATTTGTTCTGTGTCTAGGTGTAATTTATCTATAATATGTATGTATATTAATTAGAAGTGTATAAGTATGTTTATCAGTTGTCTAGTACCCATAACACAAGATCTGCTTAGCTTGGGACTAGATGGCGTTGCGTAACAGTTGTGGAAAATATTTAAAAAATATTAAATATTTTCAACCAGCTTTTGGTGTTAAATAAAGTCAAACTGTGAAGTTGTTAGACTAGATCATTCATTATTTCTGTAATGCCTCACGTAAGTTAAGAGCGGCCAACCCGACGTACATTTTCATACAACCGCTCTTACGTGATTATGATGTTGTTTGTGATTTCACGTGAACTGCGAGTCTCCATAATGTACTCCTATATTAAAAATATAAAAAAGTACTTCTATGGAAGCCTAGCGCATTGAATCGAGATTCTTGAGATCGAGATTTTTTTTCAAAAATCCTTAAGGGAATAATAATAAAAATACTTAAAAATCCTTAAAAACACGTATTTCCTGTAAAACAGTTTTGTGAAACATTCGAGTAAACCGTAAAATTCCCTCTCCTAGAGAGGAGGCTTGTGTCCCAGCAGTGGGAACACTAAAAAGGCTGATAATGAAAACGTAAAATTACTGAATGCCAACACAGTTTTCAGGTGTTATCTCTCTTTTTTCGCATTACTTATGCATCAAACATCACATTGGATTACTTTATATGAAGCAACAAGCTTTTAAACCATGCTCGACGTTTACGATAAGCGAGTTGGAAAGGCCCACCTTAAACTGTCTTTATTTCGAAATATAAATACAGCCTAGGATTCAAGCAATGCTCTACTTTAAATTTCAAAATCATTACTAAAATTTTGAAACATGTTACATTTGCTTGCAAACAAGCATGCGTACTGGATCACTTGCAAAATAGCTGCATCACGGCCGAATAAAATACTTTCAATCATAATTAATAAATAAGAAGCACTTAACTGTGATGATGACATGTGTTATTAAGATCTATCATAACTATTTTAATAACTGGTTCGAATGCTGTAATGATCTCTGCAATATCAGAACTATTAAAATCTTTCACATCGCAGTCAAGTAATACTAGTGTATAAAATAAAAATGATGATCCACTACTAAGCAAGATGCGGGATGGTTCGAATAAGCAGCTGAACGAACACAGGCGGTTTAGTCATTAAAAATCTGTACTATACTCCCGCTCACTCTAACCTAACATCTTCTAAAGCTAGATTAGAGTAAACGGGAGTATAGATGTAAACTGTAGAGGCCCTACAAGGTCCAAGCCTCCTGGGTCAAGGGTTGATGCGAAAGTGTAACACCAGGGCCTAGGAATAAGGCAAAGAAGGAATGGGGTAGGTTTTTAGTCAGTAAGAGTCTGACACTGTCTCCCTGAGCGGGTTTTGTCATTTGATGATTTTTACCTACCATAAAAAAAGCTTTAGGAGATGCATTTAAACTGTGTACAATGGTTAAACTTTTCGTTAACATGTGATTCGTACGAAGGGTTCCGTGGGTTGTTCCATTGCAACCCACCTAGGTTTACTTACAAATACTGTGAAACTGCGTGGGGCTGTTGTAGAGTCATATTTGTGGTGATTTCCTATTTATTTCGATTAATTCACACAAACACAACTGCAAAATGTGGGGTCCTCACAATTTGCATTTGTCTTTGTGACCGTGACACCAAAGAGGCTGTTAAAAAGTAAAGTTGACAATGTCAAAAACCCCCAAACACGAAAAACAAGTAAATAAGTTCGAAATAATTCACTCGAAGCAGTCACATCAGACTGCTTCGACTGTTCGAATTTATTTTAGTTCAATTGATGCGATCAAATGCATCAGACTGTTAAAATTAATTGTTTCGAACTTTTTAGTTGTTTTTCGCAGTCGGACTCTTTGACATTGTCTACTTTTCTTATGTCCTACATTTTATTTATTTATGTACACACAAACACTTTAAAATGAAAAGAACAAATACAGAATGGGACATTTTGTATCAGTCTTTGAATCTTTTAAAATTGACCTCTAGACGATTTCATTTTCGGAGTCGGTGTTTCCTGATAGCTACAACCTACGGGTCTTTAGGTCAAGAGTGAATAGGTTATTTCTAGGCAAGCGCGCTCCATCGTCGACTACATCAACGCTTACCATTAAGTGAGATAGTAGTCAAACGCGAGGTGTGCGGACATCGGTGTCCTCTTGGGGTTTAATGAATTAATCGAGATTAAAGCTTCATTAAATATACAACAAACCGTTTTAGTTCCTTAAAATAAATATATGAACATACCTATACACTCTCCTTCTGACACAGTCCAATAAAAAGTTCCTACTCAGCAGCAGCTTAAATTAAAACAACTTTCTTTCACAACCCTAAAAGTTGTTTACTTAACGAGAGGCGTCACTTCATCATCATTAATTTTCGTATTGCGTGAACTGCCGGCACGTTGGGTAGTCTGTGTCGGTTTCCTGACCTTTCACCTTCCACATAACATGCCTGACGCTCCATTACTCCGTAACACTGCTAAGAGGCAGTAGGTAGACATTTTAATGTTCCAAGTGACGATCACTATTAAGAGGCTACATCTTATACATCTTATCTTCCGCGTGGTGGATTACGGCCCTTTCCCTCTCTTAGAGAGGAGGCCTGTGTCCCTGCAGTGGGAACATTAAAAAGGCTGATGATGATGATGATGATGATGATGATGATGATCTTATAAAAAAAATAATTTTTAAAAAGGGTTTCATAAAACATTTATTGTAAGGTAATTAGACAGAATATTGTATCGCTTGTAGTAGCCACGCCCCCAATTCCCTAGTTCGGACGTCATCTCAACAAAGGAATTGGGGGCATGGCTATCTAAAAGCTCTAGTTCTAAACGAAACGATTGTGGCTAGGGGGGCAGTTCTTACAGTCCATTCTAAGGTTGTCAGTTGTAGTTATTGCTGTTGGCGATAAGACTGCTATTGTATCAATATATAGATTTTAGTTTGTGTAAAAGTTTTGTTACAATTTTAGTGAACAATAAAGTTTATTTTTAAACGCTAATAGAAATGAATAAGGCCGAACAGCCGAGAAAATCTTTCATAATATAATTGGAATTTTCCTAAGAAATATCCGTCGAGATATTAAGTATGTAATTCGGTGTGGTAACCTATAAGGCACAAGGACGTACACTATCTCTAAACGTTAAACAGCTCGTTATGGACTTATAATCAATAATCAATATGCACAGTAATCGTTTCTTATCCTATATTGTACCATCAATATGAAAAAATTAACTTAGGATATTTCGACCACAAAATTTTTATTTAAGATCATACCTTCACACAGTTGTTCGTAAGAAAGAAGAGTTACGGAGGGAACAGTCCGGACCCAGCCCAAGTCGTCGACGGCGCGCTGTTCCCACGCGCCTCAAGGAGTTGTCAGCAAAGCCGTAGGGAATCAGGTCAAAGGTTGCAAAAAGGTCGAAGCATATTGGGGCCCAGGGTCTCTTTCTGAAAGGAAGGCCTGGTCCGCATAAATTCATGGTCACCGGGTCATTCAGGCGACTGAGAGGTGGTTTTGCTCCCGATCCCCGATGTTCGCTACCGCCTTATGCCCGCTATTATCTGTCGTGACCTATGTTGTACTTAGTGTCGGTGGTCTCGTGAACTTGTGACTTTTTGGCAATATGGTGTAAAAATTATTGGAATCAATTCAGTTTTTGATTCTAAACAAACTATATTCAGGTTTCGTATATAAAAGAAATAATGTTGTATCGTGGATTAGTGGTTACCTAGCAACATAGCTATGTAATCTTCTCAAATGAATCACACAACGTGCGATGCGGTTTCATACACTTGGAGACGAGACGGTTGTATTGACCCAATTTCTGGTGACGGTACCAACGCCACCTTCACAAACACGACGAGACCGTAAATAAAATCGTTAATTGAAACCGATTCTATTCAATTAGGTTTTCAAAACTAGGATTTCTTTGTAAATAAATCGATTTTTTATTTCAATTGATTCTGTGCAAGATTGGGACGCGAATGAAATCGATTTTCGAATCAAATAGCAAAGAAATTGCCGAGACATTGATGTGACCGCTGAAATGAAATGGCGACTACCAATTTGTTAAGTTAATCATTTTCTCTTACGAAACTGTTGTAAAATAACCATTTACATATTACAGACAATATTCTATGCAAATGTTAAAGTTTCAGCCTTCCAAAATAACGCCGATCGTTCTGGACTAAAGTGCATAAGATAAATATCTTGCTACTGTTGGCGTGTCTAGGCTTGTGTCATCAAGGAGGCTCTGGCTCTTGAAATGCCCGATGTTTATGTAAAGCAATCTGTATTTTGGCGGCAATAAGCAGTGAATAAGCGAATACGCTGTATAACTGTATAGCCTTTTTTTAAACTTCAAGTTATCTGCAGTTGTATTTTCCAACAATTTTCCATTAAACTCTTGAGCCCCGAACAAACGCCGGCATTCGCATATCCATTGTCTTTCTATTATGTCTCTAATTACGGTACTCGAAATGTTATAAGCTCACAAATTGTAAACTCTCTCCTTTTTTTTCCAGGACGTTAATAGCAGCGCTATGCTGCGCGTACGCGGCAGCGTTGTCGCCGCTGGGTCCGGCGCACGGCGTGGGAGACAGCAGTGACTGCGCCCTCTACCTCAACGGCCCTGGCAGAACCTCGGCCTATGACTACAGCATCAACCTGCTCAAGGGCAACTTGTAAGTACTCCGAATTACTGCAACACTTAAACTTTTCAATTAAGCAACGCAATAAGCAGATACTTGTTTTTTTTCCAATCAGCTGTTAATGTTTATTGCAAGTCGGTGGTTGTCGTTAAAAGCAACGCCCTCGAGGCGAGGCTTGAAGCGTGTGTTACATAATATATTGATGCACATGTGTTTCATGTTGGAAGGGTTAAAATACCGGGTGCGAGAATATAGACTAATAATAGACTTTCCGTAGTCCTCAAAGATACAAGGCTACTAACAAAATATATATGAGTTTTAGGTCAATATGATACGTCCTGTCACTTCACCCAGAGCGATAGAAATTATTGAATAGTTTTCCACCAAAAAAATCTTCAGTAATATATCATTCTTTATTGATACTACACTGGTTAACAAATAAGTACCTAACTCCAGAGCTGAACCCTGACTCATGAACTAGGTTAGGTGCCTTTGTTTCAGAAACCCAGTGACTTCTTTCATTTACCTTACAAATTGAAATACCTAATTAGAGACATCATTTTTAGAAATTGTTTATACAAGATTTTTACAATAAAAAAATAATACATAAATCATTTAATTTACCAATAGGTACTGATATAACGACTGAGAAGAGAACGAAATAGGACTTGGATAATAAGGTATCAGATTCAGACAAAATTACTGTTGCCTTCATGCAAATACATGTTCCAATCATTTGATATTGCAACAACAATCACACAATCAACGAGATCATTAATTCATAACCTACATACGTACCGTAATAATTCAATTCCGTATTATACAGTCTGTTTCTCAATGTATAGGTATAAACATTAACGATGATAGATAGCTCTATTGCATGCCTATTAGGCCATTTAAGTAAGCGGTCGTACGTATAAAAACATTAGAGTATACAGACATATGCAGAGACAGGTTAAATTGGTCTAAAATTACCATTTCCACCATACATAATGTAATGGCTAAAGGTGTGTTCAGACCTGGCGAATGCACCGCGAATGTGCCGCTGGCGAGCCGCTAACGAACTGCGTGTGTGCAGTTACGGCCTAAGTTTGGTGTGCCGCTCTAATACATCTCCAGCAAAGCTCAAGAGAAGCGCATGCAGCTCGTACGCACATAGCCTCTTTCACGTATAAAATATCAGACACAGTTTTGCGCAGCATGCATGTATAGCATGCTCGCGAACGGTGCACGATTTGCAAAGGAACTTCGTACAAACATGAAATGCACGCCCGCAATTCGCGAGCAACTCGCGAGCGGCGCATTCACCAGATCTGAACACACCTTTAAGTACAACGACAACTTAAGCGTATTTCAATCAGACTCAGAAATGTATCTGTCAGTAAAATTGCGTGGCATGCAATTTATTTCCTGTTTATGTTAAATTCGTTGATATTTTAACGAAGTGTTACAAAACCTGTCCGACAATGTTGTCCGTTTATAGTGCGGACCTTATTGAGGATCATCAAAAAAGTATTATTGGTAAAAAAATGTTTTTACCAAATAAGTTTAAAGACTTAATTTTTCTTGTTGCTAGTAACCTCTTATCCAAGGTGACAGTTTTTAATGATCTTCTTCATACATGTGTCGACCATAATTAATACATAATTATATTGCATAAATGTAACGTTGTTCTAGTGGTCACAAACTGCTCAGCGTGAAGTCCTAGGGTCTATTCATAGGACTGGCAAAGTGTTAATAGGTGTTGCGATTACGAATTATTCAGCAACCCGAAGTTTGGAACGTGCATGAAAAAGTACCTAAAGACATTAATACAGCATTTGATCTTTCTCCACTTGTGTCGGATTGAAGTTCCATCGAACTATGAGAACGTATATGAACATACAATGAATATGCAACAAACAATGCACATGTGTTTGCATATAAACTTGTGCGCTTTTCTCATACGTATATAGATTGACAGAGATAAATTAAACTTAATTGTACACCAAAAAGTAACAGAACTTATACAAATCTTAAATCTATAGGTACAATGGCGCTAACAGCGATATCTACCAGACAACCTTACGACCTTACGTATTTGGCTAATCTCCGTTAAAGTTTAGCAGAAAAGAGAAGAGAAAAGAGAGAAAAAATAATTTCATATTACTAAAATAATAAAACTCTAGGAGGTACCTATACTAATATCATTGCTGGTGTTACCGATATAAGATATAACCATTCAGATGGATGGATCGGCCTTTAGATTTCGCATCTGTATCGGATTACGTTGAGAATGTTGCTTTTCACTGTCACTCTATTGAACATGCCTCGAATGTCACGCTTTCGCAACCGCTTGTACTTGCTCAGGCGCACAATAAGATCTATTGCACGATCTATTGTGTCTGCATGCATTAAGTTTCCAATAAATAGCACTAGTTCAGAAAGTAAGAGCTGAAGGTTGTTGCTCGTCTGCTCTTCAAGGATAGGCGAATAATGTGTGAAAGAAAAACAACGATTTGACATAATTTCAGCCGAAAGACGTCCACTGTTGGACTCAGTCCTGCTGGGGCAGGACTATGACCATGGTGAGGAACGCGGGAATTGGGATTCCCGCGTTCCTCACGCGGTCATTGGTATGGACCTATTTCTTGCTTGTGGAAGCCTTTTGATCATCAATTAATGTATCTTCATTTTGATATACTTACGTCTAGCTTTCAACTGCTATCAATTTCAAAACCATCATAAAAATACATACCCCGGTCCTACGTCGCTGTCTATATCAGGGCTAGAGCCTTCCTTTCAGACACGAACCCCTGGTGCCAGCTGGCTTCAACCCTCCTGCAGGGTCCCAACTGCTTGCTGACAACTCCTTGAGGGCGCGGGAACAGTGCGCACCGTCGACGATTAGGCTTGATCTGGACGATTGCCAGACGATCGGACGGCGAGCTACCTATTGCTTGCCATCCACAAGCCCGCCTCGCCTTCCGCAACCCTGCATCCTCGACCAGTTCAATAACAAGTTGTACTACCACGACTAATCTTTGGTCATTGCCATCTTAACCACCTATCTTCCGTCCTAAGATGAATTAAGTGACTTCCTCTGGCAGCCCTACGTGTCGCCGGCCGGCACAATGTCACCCGCGGCGTCTTTACTGTGGCCGCTAGGTTACATCACACGCCGCCGCAAACTTGACACACTTCCGCGACACACTTGACACTGTGCGCACACTCGCTTGTCTTTCTCTGTGACTACGATACGTGATAAATGACACAACGAACACTGTACCATTGTGCGGTAGAGTGAAAACAATTAGCAGTGTCAATGACCTGTGCGGGTGTTAATTTGTAGATAACCGAAGCTTTCTATTTTTTTTTTTAAATCCTATTTATGAAAAGATGAAAAGTAGATGAAGAAGTTGTTTATCTGATTGCTAATACTTTGCCGTTACGGGAAGTATTTTTTATACGATAATCGGGCATTAAATTCTAATTTTACATAAGTTTTAGTATGGACGTTACCCAAAACTGAACCAAAATACAAAAATGGCTGCCATTCAGAGGGGGTTGGGTTTAGACCTCACATGTAGAATAGTTTTAGTGATAAAAAAGAGCAAAGTATCACCCCCTAAAGTTTGTAAAGTCCGAACCCGGACACATTGTATAAGTAATTAAAAATACTAATAAATAGATGCGGTAGCTTTAAGCACTAAACCGGCAGATGGCAATACTGTTTCACATTTCCTTTAGGTATTTATTAGATATGTTAAGCTTTTGACGTCAATATATTTTTTTATTTATATAAACTACTAGCTTTTGTCAGCGGCTTTGCTCGCGTACATAAAATATATGTCACTTAGGAGTAAAGCAGCTTTCTATTGTTGCTATTTTTTTTCCAATCGGATCAGTAGTTCCAGAGATTACCTCCTACAAACAAAAAAATAAAAAAACAAACTTTACCTCTTTATTATATTAGTATAGATTGCAATCCGTTCTGATGGTAAACAATGATATAATCATTGATGGTGAAGCATAAATATGCGCTATATATAAATATGCATAAATATTATATATATTCGATATGCACAGTATAAACGACGATGCAAAATCTTAGACCGAACCATAGAGGTAACCGGAAAGGTACTACTTTCCGGTTACCTCTATGGTCGGTCTAAGTAAAACTACATGTAGACAGATATGGATTGTTACTTTCTTCAATACAAACTTCCGAACAATAAATTACACAAAGGAACTATCAGCTCTATAATTATACTTAAATAGTTTTGTTGTTGGCTCCACGCTCACCGCAGTGACCTATGTCGTAACAGATCATTATAACATGGGTCTCAACGCTTTTGAACGCTTTCATCTCCGCCAAGCGTAGCATTAGCTACATAACTGACGGATCACATTCACTTTCAAAATCCTTTCGCTTAATTTGTTTGTACCTTTATTCCGATTACGACGTAAAACCGTCAATATCCGTCTCGATGTATCTCGATTTGTAACACCTACACTGACAATGTATCTGGATTTGTATTTTTATGGCGAAGTAATATCGATACGTCACGGAGTAAATAAATAATGGAAATCAAACTTCACAGAGTACCTAACAATGGACGTACCTTTATTCCGATTACGCCGTAAAACCGTCAATATCCGTCTCTCTGTATCTCGATTTGTAACACCTACGACAACATTGTATCTCGATTTGTAACACCTGCACTGACAATGTATCTTGATTTGTATTTTTATAGTGAAATAATATCGATACGTCACGGAGTAAATAAATAATGGAGATCAAACTTCACAGAGTAACAATGGACGTACTTGCCTTCAAAAGTATTTATTTATTTTTATTTTGTGTTAACATACTCATAAATAATGTTGATACGTAATAAAAGTTTAAAATTGATTATCTCAATCGATCTACACTCGGTTTCTTTGAATCACTTCATCAGTTTTCATGTCCAAACATGGTTATGCGAAATTAAATTATTTAAGATGATATCCTTCACTTGATTACTATTTGTCGAGATATAGTAGTTGGATGACTTAATTTTATTCAATACCATAAAAAAAAATTTAGATTCAGAACGAAGGTTTCGTTGATAATTTGTCGTCTCACTTGCAACGCGGCTCACTCTCTTTATAGCTAGTTAGGAGCATCAAAAAAAATCCCAAGTCCTAATCCAGCTCATGGTTTTTTTAAAGTGGGAAAAACCATCCAATAACAAATCTCGTTCTTGGACGGAGCTAGAAATAGTATCCAAATTTTAACGACTAAACGACCCACCCTGTTCCTCCCTTGCCTTCATCCCAGGGCCCTGGTGTTACGCTTTCACATCAACCAATGGCCCCAGGACTAAGCCAGCTTATGGTATAACACGTATTTGAAATCCATTCATGCATTGAATGGTGATCAATTAACAAATAACTAAACATAGAGACTTTCACATTTATTGTGTTAGTAGGATTAGATATTACTTACACTTTATTGTTCAAACAACACGGACAAACTTATCCACAAGTGGGTTTTTAGAAATTACACACACGAGCTTACCTTACGTATCTTATCTTACTCATACTAACATAAAATCTATCCTGGGGGCTAACTATGACATTATGGCAACGGTCCATTCCCAGTGAGTCAATTTCTTTTCAAAAGCATGTCTGTTTCTGAAACTTTAAAAATTGTACTTTGACAGCACAATCACAATGTATGTACGTCCATAAAACGATGTTGAATATGTGGTTGAATGGGCTTCTATACACCGTTAAATTTTAGTCGTTTTAATCCCGAAGAGGGTCGATCCAGTACATGAAACACTATCGATTTGTGTAGATAAAATAAAAAAATAAAGTACTTTTTTTCTAAATCTCTTATTGATATACGCATTTACGAAATTAATTTCTTTAAGTAAACGAGTCATTGACCTTGTAGGTAGTTGTCGATCGTTGCGTAATAACTACCTACAGGTCATTGAACTCGCCCAGCTGACGTTTACTTAAAGAAATCAATTTAGAACATGCGTAAATTAATTCGATTTAAAAAAAAAGTACTTTGTTTTTTCATTCTAACTTTACCAATCGATAGTGTTTCATGTACTACATGTATACCTATAGAATATCACTTAATTTGACATTAACGACGCTCAAAAGATTTGCTGTCAAATAGCATGCCATAGTATAAAAAGTCAATATAAAAAAAAAATGACGAACGAATTTTGAGCGGTTTTAGCAAACGTCACATAGCCGGCCAGTCGCAGGCCTATAACGAAATTAAAGTACAATAAAACCGGGCAGTTCAACTTTAGGCCTTCTAATAACAGGTCATAAGCCGTCTGGTACCGTCCATCAGGCACAAACGCATTGATCAAACATTGTCCGAGAGTAGTAATGTCCGTATAACGGTGCGACCTGTTCCCGGTACCATGTGATTCTATCTATGTCGTGTGTAGGTACCATCTCGTTTGTCTAACACTCGGTCACGTCCTCCTATTGACAATATTAAGGCGAAACGGTAAACCACTCGCGGACTTATCATAATCACTGCTAAATGAAACGGCAATAGAAATGCCATTTGTATTTATAAGACGGAGATTTTATTGATTCTAAGAATTATGTGATTAAGGCTCTAATAAGCTACAGTACAGCTGTCGGATTTTGGCGAGTCTGAAGTTGCGAATTTTAGCGCTTGAAAACTCGTACAAAAATAAAGGTTTTAAAAAAATAAATACCAATAACAGTTTTAACAGCGACCACAACTGCAAATTGCATTTATTTGGTTATACCATTTATTTATTTTACGAGTTTTCAAGCGCTACAATTCGTCTAACATCAGATTCGCCAAGATTCGACGGCGGTACTGTAAAACGTATTTTATGTGTCGGTGTGTAATTTAGTATAGGGTCTATAAGATATCCGTTCTTCAGGCTTAGCCAAGTTGATAATTTATAATCGTTATCGCTATTAGAAGAAAAAATCCTACTACTATTATAAAGGCGAAAGTTTGTAAGTATGGATGTATGGATGTTTGTTACTCTTTCACGTAAAAACTACTGAATGGATTTGAATGAAATTTGGCACAGGCATAGGATACACTCCGGAATAGCACATAGGCTACTTTTTATCCCGGAAACCCCAAACCCACGCGGGCGAAGCTGCGGGCAAAAGCTAGTAACAAATAAATATAGGAATGACATCATCTCAACAAAATCCATAGCCAAGTTCACATTATTAAAAATGACAGAATGAAATATAATCGTTTCTTTAATGTTCTTCGTTACATCCTTTAGTTTTATAGTTACCGATTTTAGAAAGAGATTCAACACAAAACGATTGGAACTTGGCTAGGCCTAGTGCCGTTGAAGCGTAATAGTTTACCAAATTGTCAAACGCGTTCTTTCAAGTTTATAACATTGATAGGAAAGAAATAGGGTTCAGTTAGTTAGTTATTTTCTACTGGTTGGTACACCTCCCACTGTTTTCAATCTGTCATCACAATTCGACTTTTTCTGCTTTTGCAAAGAAAGAAATAAAACAGTATCGATCAATGTAAAATGTGATAGAAACGTTAAAAATAAATGAGGTAGTCTAGACTTCACTGCATGTAGCCCGAAGCTACAATGCCCGAAACAAATTGACAGTTTTGTGTTGAAGAAAACGGACTATTTATTTGAGCTTCGAAAATTTAATAAAGTTGTGAAAAGGAAGGAAGACGACGTAAAGAAGACGCTCTTCTCAGACATTGACAAAAACTAAGTTGACATTTAAATGATTCAAATATTCAATACTTTATGGCTGTTTCTTTTTATTTTCGCTAGATGACGCTGAACTCAAAATTCTGTGCTTATTTTGTTTTTATTAGAATATTATTAAGTCAAGAAAACATTATAGACTAAGTTCAATATATCCTCCTAATTCTTACTGTTCACGGTTCTACTACAGTAATTAAATATTGCACTATACTTAAGCACTACTAATAGAATTAACTTTATTGTACACCAAAATAGTAACAAAAGTTTTGCACAAACTTCAATCTATAGGTTCAATAACAATCTTTTTTCGGACAGCTATGGGCTATATTTTATAGTTTGATATAGGTCAGGCTAACATAGAGTTTGACAAAAACTACAATACAAATACTTAATGAAATCAATGTCTAATCTACTAGGTACACAGAGCTATTGAAAACACCAAAGCTCCACGTAATGTAGAACCAGTGTATATCACTAATCACTAGTTCCGAATTGCATCAAAACCGATTATATCGCGAATCCAACCAACGCGCAATGTCACATTTATACTCAATAGCCCTTATATTTTGTGACTATTAAATTTGGTTGTATTCGCGATATAATCGATTATGACGAAATTCAGAACACGGCCTATGTGTAAGGGAACTTTCTGTCAGAAGTTTGTTAGTCTAACCATAACAAAGGAAAAACCTTCAACCTATCTTAGAAGCTGTTTACGTCACAAGATTACAAATAATACACAAGTAAATAAAGTAAATGCTCAGTCATTCATCTATGAGGTTAAGAAAACACCATTAAGCTTGTACAGATATTAAACAGCCGCGCGCCGTCCGCTAAGCAAACATCTTTTATTTTTGCATATCACGCAGTTATAGCGTAAGAGTAGACAGAACCTTGTTGCAATATTAAAGCATTGGTTGCCAACCGGTGGCCCGCTTATTATCTGTAACCTGTAAAAGGATTAAAATTTTCAGTTTTTTTTTTAATTTTTATCACTTTTTTTTCATTGCAAACCGTTGTTTTTATTCGAAATGCAAGGAAGCATTTTTCGAGGCTCTGTATAAAATAATGTACTAACAGAAAATAGTCAATAACTCAACGTATAATAGGACTGACAAGCGTTACGTTACATATATATTAAGTAGTCAATTCCTTAGGATGTACCTAAGGAATGACTTCAACGTTTCAATCATTGCTTTTCATTCCTTTTTGATGTGATTTCTTGTTTTGCGCAAAAACTTGTGGCGACGGCATCACATTTCAATGTGTGCATCCTTGTTCTGGTACTTGACAGCTACCTTTCTGTTTGATTTAAAACTTCTTAACATTAAACAGATTATTTTTTTCTATTTTGGATAAAGTGACTTTTGAAACTGATAATTAAAAAAAAATAAGTCAGCCAATCATCACCGGTCGTCATTGCTAACAGAAAATCTCTTTACTTTTTTATTTCGTTAGTGTACGGATATGTTATATTCTCTGTACCGTTAGACAATTGCTCGTGTATATAAAAATTGCTTATTCTAGTGCCTGAGTGTAGTGTAGCTGCCGTAAGTGAAAATAAGGTTGTGAACCCCTGAGTCAAAGTCAAGTAGCCACGTAGAAAGGCGAGCTGGTGAGAATCGAAGAGGCACGGTAAACTGTATCGTGGACGTGGGAACTCGGTTGGCAACCGCCACCCGTCAGTACACGACCGGCGCGTCAACGTGTCATTATTGCTATAGTTCGTTTTTTAATCCTAGACTACGATTTGACAACTTAAAATGTCAAACTCCAGAAAATTAGGAACATATTTTTAGAGTGTGACATTCTGAGTTGTCAGACCGTAGTCTAGAATTAAAAAACGAACCATACATGATGTAAAACAATTGTGTAATTAAACGATTGTCAAGATTAACAGTCAACGCTGCCGAATTGTTTGAAAGAGTTTTCGCAGCTTTTTTCGTTTTAGCACCCAACACTGGCAGTGTTGTCATTGTCATTCACGTACCATTTTTTTATGGTAGGTAAATATCATCCAATGACGAATCCCGCCCTTGAGCGGAGCGGGAAACAGTGTCAGACTCTTACTGACTAAACAACCAACCCCATTCCAACGTTGCCATATAAACCAGAGCCAGAGCCTTCCTTTCAGACGCGAACCCTTGGCCTCAGTTGGCTTCGACCCTTTTGCAGATTCCCTACGGTTTGCTGACAAATCCTTGAGGCGCGCGGGAACAGTGCGCGCCGTTGACGACTGGGCTTGCTCCGGACGGTTACCAGACGATTGGACGGCGAGCTAACCATTGCTCACCATCCACAAGCCCGCGCCTACGGTGGTCATTCACGTACCTAATAATAATATGGTTAATCGCAATCTCCTACGAATCTCAGAAATTATAACACATACAAACTAAAAATTCGGCAATTAGGTTGCTTATAGGGTGTAGATATTTTTGCTGTCGGTCGATGCATACCAACATGAATCGGATCGACCCTTTCACGGGATTAAAATGACCAAAATTTAAAGGTGTATGTTAGCTTTTATTCATTTTTGAAATGTTATTATTTTTTCATTAAATATATTTTTAGTTTTAAGTTTCCTTGTTCAGGTGCCTTGGATATACTCTGTTATGTTGTATTAGTTTATTGAAATCTGCTTTCTCCGTAAAGAAAACCAAAAGTCAATGTCCAAATAAATTAAAAATCGTTTTCCAAAAGTCACGTGAGTTGTTACAAAAACACAATGAAAGTTATTTTCTAATAAATACAACAACAATTTGTTAGATGTAACAGTTTTGGTAATATCGCATATTTATGTAAAAATATACAGTCACAAGCCTCCAAACCGGAACACATCTCAAATAATAATAAAATTTTAGGACTTCAATCTATATTTATAGGAATAGTAAAAATAGAATGGTTCCGTATAATAATATAGATTTATTATTCATGAAATCGATTTATGACAGTTGAAAGTGTGTTCAAGGAAAAACAAAAAGGGAATTAGTCATGTATGTATCTGAAGAGGATGAGGTTAACATTTATTTGCTTTAGTTAGTTTCAGCACAAAGCATATCATTTTTAATATGATTTGTGTTGTAAATTACAAAGTTATTTCAATTTGCATTTTATTTGAGCAATTTTTTTCTAACTTGGGTGATTATGACCCATTATTCCCCTGAGTTTATTTCGGTGTTTCTTCTCAGGGTAGTCAGCTAGGAAACAGCGGACTCATCTAGCTTAAACTGACGAAAAGAAAAAAAATATTGACGTGTAAAAGTGTTATTTTAAAACCTATTTACAAAATAAATATTATTTATAATTCCCTCTCCTAGAGAGGGGGCCACAGTTCCAGCAGTCAGAAAATTATTAGGCTGTTGCTATGCTCCACCATTTTTTTTACGGATCTATGTATTTAAACTCTCTGAACTTTTTACTAAGGATCCCAAAAAGTTTTAGGCTTAAAGGCACCAATAATAATAATTAGATATAATAATATGGTTTTTAATTTCCATATAATTTTCTGCGTGCGCCACTTCCTGCCTACTTCTAATTTGAATATTCTATTAGAGTTCAGTAGCATGTTGTAACCAAGAGTTTTATAAGGACTTTCAAATTGTTTAAAATATTTGTGAACTTAGAATATTTTTATTTAACTATAGATAAGACGACTCTCAAACAATTTTTTACATTAGAGATTGAGATATCCAAATATAGGGGGCCGCATCGCTAAATTATTACCGTTTTAATCCCGTAGAGGGTCGATCCAATATATGAAACACTATCTATTTGTAAAGCTAAAATTAAAAAATAAATGTACGAAATTCATATCTTTAAGTAAACATCAGCTGATTAAATCTAATGTCCTGTTGGTAGTTAGTACGACGCGCAACTAGGAGGAGGGAAATATTATGAATATTCATTAGACCTCAACATGAGCATTGAATTATTGTGAAGATGTACCTCTTTATAGTTTTAATTTAATTATTATGTTTAACATCTTTCAACACAACTTTGTATCTAATTATTTACGTCAAACTCACAAAATTGATGTTTTCATTGCGATAATAACCGTTTTATTCACAAAGTGAACAATTTAAATCTGTTTACAGTTAATAATGGTCTTATTTTCCCACAAGTTGTATCACGTAACACGCCATTTGTTCTCTATCTAGAAAGGTAATGAGTGCTTCGGTATCAGTGGAGCCATCTTCAAGCGATGTTACCAAATTTAAGAATCACGTGAAAACACTTAAAACATGTTGGATAACAGCGATTACTATCATGTTGCGAGTTAAGTAACGAATGGCCTTAGACGTTTAACTTGCCATCAAATGTAGGCCACGCGGCCAATTGCGAATAAATATGTATCTCTACTCTCAGATTGGGTGAATTATTACTATTAATTATGAGGACTATGCGCCTTGCATGGGTACTTACGCCATCTTTAAATCCAGATTACAGTACTTAAAGAACCTACAGATACGTGTACTTTGAAGATATAATGAGTCGTAACTTAAGATTTTATTGTTCTCTTAAGATTCAAGAACCGAGAACAAAATCGTCAGGGTCCATACATGGAGAGAATAAAAAAAACTTAATAAAATATATTAAATGCGCTCAAAATTACCCAATCTCAACCAATAGTCTGTTCAGAAATACTTGAAAGCGAAATATACATCCAAAAATTACATCAACGTCGGACAAATATGACCCGAACACAATTAAATTATAGAAACAGTCACGAATCTGCAGTAATAAATTTCATGGCGCAAAGAAAATAAACGTGTTTTTTTTTTTTGTTTCAGTGGATACGAAGGACAGGCCAATTGCATCACATACGAAGCCATCAATCAAGCTTATCTTGAAGCCAGAAACAGAATCTGTAAGTACCTTTCGACTACCGTAATTACAGACACAATTAAAGAATAGATAGGTGTGCGAACGCCGGCGTTCGAGTGGGACTCAAAAATTTAAACGTTGCAATCCGCAGTTTCTTTTAAAAGTTTATTTTTCCAAAAATCTACGAAACAATTTGTTTAATAACCATATAGACGAGAACATCAGCAAAGCTTAATTTTATTTAACCGTTTTTGGTCGTCAGAATAAATGTAATGCGAATATACGAAGCCACAAGTGACACAAAAAAGTAATAAAATTACTCGTGAGCGCAAACACGCAAGTCACATTACGATGTCATCAAGCGTTGAAGTGCGTGAACCGGAAGACTTGGCCAGTTCGCGACTCGTTACATTACCAGTGTTACCACCATCTTACGAACTTTCGATTTATTATAATACAGCAACATTTTGTAATAACACACAACATTGGGTACTGTTTACATCATCATGTCAAATATTAAATGCTTAATCATCCTTTGTACGAAAAAGATATTGGCCGTTCTAACGTGACAGGGTCAAATATTCAACCTCTTGTGAGTAATTAAGCATGAACATGCAGATTAATAAGGCCTTTTCTGCAATATGTAATTTTTTTTTTTTTTATTACTGTCTTGGCAAATTTCTTACAACCGATTTTAGTTTTTGTTAACACCGTTTAAACCTTCCCTGTGCTACTACGAATATTTTAACCAAAATTGGCCAAATCAGTCTAGCCGTTGTTGAGTTTAGTGAGACCATTATAAAGAAACAAACTTAAATCTAGAACACAAACAATGGAAAATCTTATCTCATTTCGTAATCTCTTCCTGGTAACATGGAATGATTAGGCATTGCCTGGACAGGATCAAAAATGGGACTGGTATTTGCATATGAACACAAATATTTTCTAAATGACAGATGCCATAGACAACGCATGTCAAGTTTCACTGAGACCAAGGCTTTTTGCCCAGTGTCTATGGTGTCGTTGACTGACTAATTGTTGTATTTTGTGTGGTTGTTTTATGTGTGTATGTATGTGCGTCTAGTTTGGGCCGAATAAAAATTGTTTTTCTTTCTTTCTTTCTAAATATATTATAATACATACTATATCTTGTGATAGACTATATAAACTAAAAATATAACCAACAACAATAAATGACGGCCACCGATAGACACAGTGACACAGGTTATGATTCCTTCACGAGATTTTTAAACAAACATATAGGCAACATACACATATAAACATCGCACAACACCGACGCATCCTACCGTTACCGCTGCATAGAATGTATCCAAGAAAGTTGTGGATTACATTGGAATTTTAAGTTGGTGTCCTTAGTTTCATGTAGGAATTGTAGAAAAATTGAAAACTATTCTTATACACCTAAAGAAGTGTTTAGCTTTAGGACGAGCTGTATGTGTGTTGTGGTGTGTATACCTATCAAGAGGCCTAATGTTCACTTTTGGTTTCAGTGGTCTCACAACCAAAAGGAGACTGGAAAGCCGAACACTTCGCGAGCGTCGGCGAGCTGATTCTCGACATATCCATCAACCTGGCCCGAAGGTAAGCTAAAATTAAACTGACATTAAGATCCATTCGGTGATATATTCAAGCTCGAAACTACTTTCTACATCCGTCTCGACAGCACCTTAATGCCAACAAAGGTAAACTAGGCAGGATCTGGTGAATACAGTGCGACCTTTAGGATAATGCGTACAAAGTCATGGATTGGATTTAATTACGATTCGCAATGAACTTTCGTTCGACATTCACCTACTGAACTCTTATCAATATCTACAAGAGGTTACGACATGATCTCATTATCCTTACACGAGTTTTAATTGAAAACAAGAAACATGAGCATCCAAGGCTGGTCTTCTTTCAAATCCGTTCTTTTGTCTTCTATCAATTTGTTCATGGCCGCCGTCCACTCACGATGCGGAAAGATACCAAAGAATCTATTGTACCATTCTGGCATACTGCACTTAATCAACTAACATTTGTTATTTAGCTGTCATGGACCTAATTCTAGTCGACCCCGTATCGAATCGCAAGCTACTCGAGTGACACACGATCAAGGAGCCGTAAAATGATCGTTTAATTTGAAACCTCAACCGCAACAACATGTGCACTTGCAAAACATATCGACTTTTGTTTGTCATTGAGTCATAAAACATAAAATAGAGGAAGTAGCAATTATTTTTCGAATGAACTAGTCCAATTAAATCTAATTGGACTAATTCATTCACAAAAAATGTATGTACTTTATTGAGCTTAAATGTCAAAATAGCATATTTGATATCAATGCCGCATATGTAAGCACTAATCGATTATTTTATAATTATTTGTATGTAACACGTAGTTGCTTACTGAAATGGTGTTACCTAAACCTTGATCTTACGGTTGTCGCCTACGAGGTGTACTGACCTTCGTAGTGAATGTCCTGCGCAAATGTCATCTCGGCTCATTAGCGATAAGCGGAGCAATGGGCATGGCTGAATCACCGGCAACCGGTACTGCGTCATCATCGGTACGGAAGAGAGCGAGAGTGGTCTGTACGCCGTTCCTCCTTTGTACACTAACAGTCGATGGCCGTTCACTTCCTAGTCTGATAGTAAAGGGCGATTATCGAACAGAGATTGGTGATTGGAATAGATCATCATTAGTCGTTTGAAAGGTGATTTGTATTGTGAAGCTTTCAATGGTTTTGGTGGACAGCTAATTTATGTTTATTAGTATATAGATCGCGTTTTGATTTCTGCAGGTTTCTTTTTGTACTATAGTGATTGGAAGGAAGCTTCGATTTCTGATTTAAATAATACCTCCCGTAGTTACTGGATTGTATTCTTGTCAGTGGAGTTATAGATGATTTCACGATCAAAAATTATAATTATACCTATATATCTTTTAATGTAACCAGTTTTGGTAAATATTAGTCTCAATTATGACCTCACTGCAATTTTGGCCAAAAATATAAGGAGTCAAAAGGCGGCATTTGAAAAATAAAACTTGCATTGGTATCTAATAACATGACTATAAAAAGTGTTTTACGCCCACACTGGACTTAATTTCAAAGATTTATATTTTTTTTGGAATTCTGTTCATCTAAATTAAAATTGCAATTTTATGCTTATTCCAAAATTTAACTATTGTTATTTTTGGCGTAACACCAATTTATAATGCAAATTTACTGTATAATTTGTTGTTAGTAATGGATTTAACGTTTTTTTACAAGTTTTTACTGTTACGACATCCGCTATGCAAGCAAATGTAAATTAGTAAAACTAATACAAGGTCGGATGATTGGTCATATTTATGAAGTACTAGCTTTTGCCCGCGGCTTCGCTCCCGGCAACAGATTATTCCACTCTACTCCATTCTACCCTATTTTTTTTTCATAAGAACCTTCTCCTAACAATAACAAACACAACAAAAAAGAATCAGCGAAATCGGTTCAGCTGTTCTCGAGTTTTGCGCTTACCAACGCATTTTGCGATTCATTTTTATATATAAGATGTATTTGTGGTAGATATTATATTTAAATTGTTTTTTTTTTTTAA
The DNA here is from genome assembly GCA_029852875.1 of Mythimna loreyi. NCBI lineage: Eukaryota > Metazoa > Arthropoda > Insecta > Lepidoptera > Noctuidae > Mythimna > Mythimna loreyi. The sequence continues at coordinate 15,851,620 of CM056784.1, read as the reverse complement.
ATCTAGCTTATTTCTGTTTTTTTTTTAAACCACAAAGATGGTGCGTTCTTCATGAAATACAGTTGGTTATAAAACACAGCTCATTGCAGTTTTTTGCTAGTGGTATATGTACGTAATTGGATTTTGAGGAGACCCGACCCCAAATAATTGGAATAGGAGAAAACAAAGAAGAAGATGTGTACGTAATTGGATCAGCCTTCAGGAACTACCTTACAAAATATAAACTACTAGCTTTTGCCTGCGGGTTCGCTCCCGGCCACAGTAAAATGTGATAAATGAAGAACCGCTCGACCAATTTTGTGCAAAATTCACATAAACCATTTACGAAATAGTCTGAACAAAGCTTAAATATTTGGTTTGGCTAGGTAAGCCCGTTCTTGAGTTATAAAATTACAACGAAAAGTGGCATTGATTTTTATATATATTGATTTTATTTCTCTATACTTAATTTGAAATTAGATGACGATTTATCACACTAATATTTAAAAGGCGTTTGTGTGAATATTTGTTAGTCTTTCACGCTCAAATACAGCATAGCATATAAGACATACACTCTTTACCCTATGAATATTTTACCTTGAGATATAATTTCGCGCAGGTGCAGCCGCGAGCGGTAGTCTGTTAGTTGTACATATTTTGCAAAACAGGGCGTTGTACAATGAAATCAGCGGTTTTAATTTTGTTTGATTAATGATCTTCTAACTAACACCAAGGTTGCTTGTTTTACGCGCAAGTATTACTGTAACAAATCATACTTTTAGTATTGCATGTAAATTACCAAGTGGGTGGCGATTTGCATGCGGCTAATATCGTACTTAGTTATCTGCCATATTATTAATAATGTCTTTCGTTTTACAAAAAGATGTAAATATTTTTATAGACTACGTTATTTCATCCTAGTTTTGGGTTTTTTTTTTGTGGTAGGTTGGTAAAAATCATCGAATGAAACAGTGTCAGACTCTTACTGACTAAAAAACCTACCCCATTCCTTCCTTGCCTTATTCTCAGGCCCTGTTACGCTTTCGCATCAACCCTTGGCCCAGGAGGCTTCTACCCTGTAGGGCTCCTAAAGTTTGCTGAAAACTAGTTCTGGGGGTGAAAATCATCGAACAACTGATCCCGGTCTAGAGTGAAGTTAGACTTACTGTCTAAAACTCAACTGTGTTCCTTAAGTTGCTTCGTGCGTTTTATGACCAATACAGTACCTGCATTCAAAATATCCATGATTCTAGCGGACATCGGCCCCACTGGACGCTTATACTTTTGTTGATACCTGTGCGCTACCTGTGTGCGTGGCTGTTTTGGGCTCGGTCTTTTCTGAACAACCGGACGGCGAGCTACCCATTGCTTGTCGTTCGCAAGACCAATCGCGTTTAGTTAGTGACGTTCCGATTATTCCTTTTTGCTCGTAGTGACCGAGGGGTAGCTAAATCTTTTAAATATCTTTCAGATATTTTTTATTGTTACGTATCATCGTGAAGGTCGTCGAACAAAGAATTTAATTCTACGTCTGTCTGTCAGTCTGATTGACAGATCTAGGTCGATATTAGACTCGCATTGTTTCAATATAACTTGTTACTTGTCAAACAGCTACTGAATGATCGATATAGATAAGTATATAATTACTCATTCATTTTTATATTACGTGATCGTGTTTCTATTTATAGGAATTGGACGTTCTATTTTTTAATTGTTCTTTAATTCTTTATTGTACACAACAACTTAATATAGATACTTTTAGGAAAAACCAGAAGTGATTCTAATTAAAAAAACCAACTACAGACTATGACATTTTATATTTCCTTTTTAGCGAAACAAAACCAAAATCACAAAGAAAAAGAAACCAAACGGAACTAGCTTAATTATTTTCAATAGAAATAACACTAAACGATCTTATATTACAAAATTAGGCAAATTGGCTTTTCAAACTGGGATCCATTTTTTCTTCCGCACGTTGACAGTCCAAAAATCACCAGCACGGCGCGCGCACGAACTTATCTATGAGTGCTGCCACCGCATGTCACACCTCCTTGTTGGCGTTTCTTCACTATGCCTCTAACACGGCCTCTCCTGACTGGAGGACGTCCTCGTGCTCCTGTGTCTCGTGCTGCTGGACATCGCCGACCGGGAGGGCACAGGCTCCGTAGTAGGTTCGTGAGGCACATCTTCGTAGCTTCTGGCAGCTTACTCAGGTGTGGACTCGACATTTTCATCCTCGTCTGCACCTGAGAACATAATGAAATAAACAACAACATGTTGGACCGGAACGCAGACTATACTGAAGACACATTGACATAGTTAACTAAAATTACAAACACAGGAGAGGAAGCGCGACGTTAGCTATCTCCGACCGTAAGAAATAGAGGCACGACGTTAGCATATTTCTTACAGCTCTCAACATGACATAGGCACGACGTTAGCATATCATGTGACTAAACCATACTTAACCAAAATTACAAACTCAGGAGAGGAAGCGCGACGTTAGCTATCTCCGACCGTAAGAAATAGAGGCACGACGTTAGCGTATTTCTTACAGCTCTCAACATGACATAGGCACGACGTTAGCGTATCATGTGAGTCCGCCCACATGGCAGAGGCACGACGTTAGCGTACCATGCGGCTCTTATCATAGTATGGCAGAGGCACGACGTTAGCTTGCCACACAAGTACAACACCAACTAGAAGTCTTCAAAGAAGGCAGCACACGTATCGGGAGTCCACTCCCCTCGCCACGGCACCATGAACTCTGCCGCAGCCTGGCTCGCTTTTCCACACGAGCCTGTCACCAGTTCTAGCTTGTAGCGATCGTAGGGAAGCGCCTTGAGCACACCATATGGCCCGCGTATAGCCGAGTCCAACTCGCCTGTCGCTTGTGCCTGTTTAATTACAAATACGAATGAATTAATTTCAAATGGTCGAGGAGGTCTAAGAACAGTAACAGTCGTTGGGATGGGTGCGTCAGATAAAGCTTGGACTTTTTGTTCGCTCGGCTGTGCCTGACCCCAACTTATTGTCCGTCCCAAGTACTCTATTTTGGTGAACCAAAATCGATCAAAATTGATACGTAATAAGATTGGTTAGATCTCACCGTTGTGTCGATTGAACATATCGCATCGACGATACGACCGGTAGGCAGCACTGGTGTCGCGGTCTGTTACATCACTCACGAGACACCTCGGCGAAGACAGCACCGCGGAGCCGACCTCCGACGCTCTGCTACAGCGCAGTCACCGATCGCGGCAGTGAAGGTGCACCAGCACTATGCTCGCATGACCGCGACGGCGACGAGCGGCGCTGTTCTTCGAGACTGGTCAAACGATCTATAATTTGTTGCATTTGTTTGGTTAACACATTATTAGAAGAATCATGTCGTTTTAAAGTACGTCTGAAACGCGACTTTTGCCGCCTTGAACCAGAATCACTGTCATTTGAGTGTGAAGCGCAGTCGCCACGACGCGAGCTGCGGTTTCTAGATCGACCTCTACCTTTACGTGTTTGATTAGGCATTTTCTTTACTGTTAATAACAGTGAATTAAGGCAAAATGAAAATGGGCTAAGCAAAATAACAAAAATGCTTCAGGCGCATAAGCAAGCTTGTGTAGCCAAAAAGCAAAATGAATCGCAAGAGGTTTTAAATTTGAATTCACAAATCTTGTGATCACGCACAGGTATATTCAAAATCACCACCTAGTGATTAATAATAAACGAAAATTGGAACGTACTCACCAAAATTACAATTAATTCCAATTGTGCTCACTCATGAAGTAAAAGTCCCATTTTTACTTCATGCGCTCACTCCACGCTACTTACGTGATTCAGCAATAAAAATCAAAATAACCTTACTTTCTTTTAAGGTGACAAAAGAAACGTAACGTTTTCTCTCTTTAATTGATTTGAATAGCCAAACTGCCTTATATCAGGATTTCAGAGCTCATTAGGCCACGTGGAAAACCGTATCCCACTTCTGATTTTAGGAAAAACCAGAAGTGATTCTAATTAAAAAAACCAACTACAGACTATGACATTTTATATTTCCTTTTTAGCGAAACAAAACCAAAATCACAAAGAAAAAGAAACCAAACGGAACTAGCTTAATTATTTTCAATAGAAATAACACTAAACGATCTTATATTACAAAATTAGGCAAATTGGCTTTTCAAACTGGGATCCATTTTTTCTTCCGCACGTTGACAGTCCAAAAATCACCAGCACGGCGCGCGCACGAACTTATCTATGAGTGCTGCCACCGCATGTCACACCTCCTTGTTGGCGTTTCTTCACTATGCCTCTAACAATACAATGATTTGACAGTTCATGTACAAAGGCGAGCTTAACTCAACAAAGAGTTTTCTCCCAGCAAACCTTTAAGTAACAGAGAGAGATTACTGAGGGTAGAAACCAGTGTACAATCTAAACCTACATAAATACGTCTAATATATACATACATACATAAATATGTAGATATAATATACATACTAATAATCATAAAGATATCCAGAGAAGGGCTGTCGCGAAGGGAATGTGGAAGAGAGTTCCAAAGACGAACTGCAGTTACAGAGAAGGAGCCGCCACACGCGTCACACTTCCAGCCGTTACTGGAAGTGTGACGCGGAGTTGTTTTTTTTTAATTTACTTTTCCTTTCATTCAGTCATTGCTCTCGTTACAAAACTAAAATTAAATAAAGAGTTTCAGCACAAAAGATCTTATTCAACTTTTTGTTGTTTTTGCAAATGGCTTGATTAAATTTTACTTTCGTGTGCTCTAATGTTCTATTGTCATCAACAAAAGCCACAAAATAAAAATAGGCTATAAAAAAATCAGCTTTGTGACATCAGGCAACATTAACTACCTAGTGCAATCTCTCAGGTAGAAGTAGGTAGAAAGGGTAATATATAAAACAGCAGCCAAAAATCACATTTTGGTTTGTGTTTTTTAAAGTTCAACTGATAACAATAAGATGTGAATCGTGTTTAGTACCTAACTGGATTTTTGTTTTATGGGGGGGAAAATCATCTAATGACGAATCCTGCCCTTGGGCGGAGCGGGAAACAGTGTCAGACTCTTACTGACTAAACAACCCACCCCATTCCTTCTTAGCCTTCATACCGAGAACGGACCTTCCTATCAGAATACGAAACAACCAATCCAAACCGTGCACTATAACTTTTGACGTTTTATAATTGCCCAGTAGGCCTTTGTGAAATAAAATTATGTAACTAAACGATTTCGTCGGTCAACTGTTTCGGCTTTAGACATTATTATTATGATTACCTATTAGCAATGGCGCCGCGCTAATGGTGTCATGTCAAATGTCACTGTTACCGTAACTGTTACTCTGACATTAAGGGCTACAGAAATAAATTGACATTTTAACATTTTCTTCTGTAAAAGATTATTAAAGCCTTTTATTTTGCATACTTCATAACCGGACCGATTATCGTCTTCACAGTTCTATCTACCCCTTTTTAATTCAGCTATCCATTAAGCGATCGTTGAATAGGGCAAAGCATTATGCCCTAATATATGCTGAGTATCCAAAAAAAATCTACTAATCTACTATATCACAGCTCGTATATTATATTTTAACAACTCCTTGCAGTAAATAATTTATTACTTGAGAAAGATAAGATCGAATCAAGTGAAGTTCTACATAAATATTATGTTATTGACGCTCTTTTAAGCAAATTTAAAATAATTCACAAAATAATTATCATCACTTTGCACTTCTAAGAACTTTTAGATCTATCTGAATAGTTATAATCACATATCTTGCGAAATTTCAAGGTTAATAGATATTAATCATAGTAGGTACCTAGATACGTATTTCCTATTGCGAATTTTTGTTTTAAATGTGTACCCTTGAAAGTTACCAATGATTTTTTTAAATAGGTACCTTGTGCGAGTTATAGAGTCGTTATATTGGACAAAAGAATATAATATGCTGATCAAAAGACAATTTGTATTCATCGTGTTAAAAATTTAAATTTACTGTAAATTAGTGGAATCATGAAAGGACTTGTATATATTTTTATCTTTTTAGATAAATAAAAATACAAAATCTATTATTAAAATTATATACACACATATATACAAATTATAATTAGATGTACTTAAAAAGAAGGTTCTGGGCATCATACATCTTAAAGTCAATAAATTTATTTGTCTCAACTTAAAATTAAATATTAAAAACTCTAATCAAACCATAGCGTTAAATATTAATTTTACGCGAAACGTTTACTTTCACGCGAACGAAGCCACTGGCAACAATTAGTCTCTAATAATGTCCCAATTCAATCAATACCTACAAAATCCTAGTGCTAAACTAACCTATCTCACTCGGTTGACCTACAGCACATTGTCTTAATTTAAATTCAATTAAAACTTGTACAAGGGTACCTTGAACTACATATGGATTATATTTGACCTTTATAATACATGGTGTAACATACATGTTACACATGAATCGTCTGTGGGCATTCTTATCTTAATTTTCTAATTAAGTGCTTAAATTTTCATATCTTTACAAAACAATATTTATATCAAATTTTATTTTACATATTTCATAACTAAGGCTTTGCCCGCGTTCGCATGAAATTTGTGATATGATTTGATGAAGAAAACTCTGATTAACTTCCAAAAAGAAACAAGATAAATAGATAGATCTTTGTTTACCATAAGGGTTTTCTTGCGAGAACACTTTTCCTTCAAGGATTTTCACGGATTCAGCCTTAGCTAAATAGGTGTATTAAAAACTATTGAATATAGAGCAATGTCACCCGAATATCCTCGACAAATCGCAACATTTAACATCTAAAATGGCCCAATTACGCACTGCAATAGAATTTAAATGATCTCATACCATTTAAATTGGCAAATTAATCCTACAACCAACATCATAATTGGCGTGCTCAAATAAATCTTTGAGCAAACTCTTGTTACGTTACCAATAAACCTTGGCATTTGAATATCCGTTACCGAAGCCATTGCAATAAACGTTTGTGAAGTGTATCAATCAATTAGTTGAATGTTTTGTGTTATTTTGTTAGCAATGAATGCGTATTGCTTCCTACGCTACGGTGCGTTAAGTTCGCTTCTAATCGACATATTGTATTCGACATGCATCGTCAAGGAAATATGTAGCTTCGTACTGTGCTTTCCAAATAAGAATAGGATCGATTACCACCAATCCAAACTGGATTCTAATTAAACTTTTTTCGTTCACAGTTCGTAAATAAATTATATTTTTTGTCAATAAACTGAATTATAAAAATATCTTGCCTCGATTTGACAGTAAATCGTGACGTCACAACATGGCAATCGATCCTATTCTCATTTGGATCGCATTGTACATTTGGTTGTTCTACTTTATCTGTTTGTTTTTTGGTTGCTTTTACCACATGGTTAATGTTTCTATAAGTTTTAAGATCGAGTAAAAGCTAAGCTTGTATTTTTTATGGTGGGAAAATTCATAAAACAACTCACCCCATTCCTTCTTAGCCTTCATACCAGGGTCGGACCTTCCTTTTAGAAACCGGACCGCGGCCCCTGTAGGCTTAGGTTGTTAGTTAGAGACATTACTACACGTGTTAAATACTAAGCTAAGTTAGTATTTAGTAACATAGTATGCGGTCCGCACTCAAATATTCTTCCTTACAACTTTAATCAACCACGCGGGCCTAGTGTGGATTGGTGGAATGCCGGTTTCCTCACGATATTTTTCTTCACCGTTTTGAGAGCAGTGGCGATGAAATAAACTACACCAAGTACTGCGCATAGCTGGGTTTGAACTCGACCACCACTGCTCTGATGCTTCTTATAGCAATGAAACTTCGTTTATGAGTTTGGTTCTTGCTAAACAGACGACTTATCAAATATGGAATTTCTACATTAGAAATTAATAAAGTTACATAAAGCATATTACCATAATAGTGCTTATATGCTACCTGGACCTCCTAATATAGGCAGGCTTAAGGAAATTGGCAATAAAACACTAATTTTATGATAAAATTTAAATATTTCGAGGAAATTTAAATCTAGCGATAGTCAGTTTATATTCGAAATCGACTTGTAATAGAAATTTAATGATTTTACATTGGCTTCAAAGCAGCCTTATATTGTTCCCATTGCTAGGACAGAGTCCTCCTCTACGAGAAGGAATGGGCCGTAAAACCTGCATAGCGGTATTAAAATTCTTTACGCGATAAGAAAATATAGGCCATCCTAAATCTACTATTGGATAATTTCCTAAAGCGGACGCAAAACCTGCCTATTCAGAGGATACCCCCTTTACAGTCAACATTACCAAGGCTTTACACACACTCCAAAGGATATAATCACCATGTCTTATATTACAGTTAGTTTTTACAATGTATTCAGTAGAATAATAAAAAAATAATCTATAATCTTCTTCCTCAGGTACGGCCTGACCTACGAAGAGATAGAGAAGGGTCTGCCTCTCATCGACACGTCTCGGACGCTCATCCGTGAAGTATGTCCTCCAGTGTTCTCCCACGTGGAGTGCCGGGCCGGCAAGTACCGACGATTCGACGGCCTCTGCAACAACCTGCAGAACCCCACGTGGGGTGCTACCATGGCTCCCTTCCAGAGGTAAGACAACGAACGTATTAGCTGGCTAACGATAAATGGTACAACTATTGTTTAGTAGTAAATGTTATGTTATATGTCTGAGTATGGTTTCCGCACTTAGTCCTATGTAGAACATCGTACGTGAGCCATGGCAGCCATAAACTTTAGTGGGCTTATTCCAACCAGCCCACCTCTCTGACTAGGCCTTTCAGATTTTTCAGGGCGTCAATAAGGGAGTTCGATTTGCCTAAGGTTCATGTGCGTGTGTCAGTAACATCTGTACAGTACAGGAGCACAAGTATAGGTTTAACCCATTCTACTTATACCGCCAATCAATACTACTGTCATGTTTATCAATTTATTTGTTTATATATTCTTTATTTTACACCAAGACTACAATATGAAACATGAAAGAAAATATACAATCGGCAGCCTCAGCGATTTCTTACAGGCAGCTTGATATGGATAGAAATTGCCTGGATTAGTCCCCAAATAGCAAAAAATATTTACTACACTACCACCATCAAACTGGTCAACCTTATGAGTACTTGTTATCCCATAACATAACAACATTAATATTTAAGTCGTACTGTAGTAATATATAATAAAATGTATTATCTAATAAACAAGGTTGGCAACTCAATTGACTGCCCAGGGTGCGCCGGAAAAGCATTTAAAAGGGTTTATTAAACTTCTAAATGTCTCACACCTTTGCTTCATGCCTTTAACGGGGCTCAGCGGTTCGATAGCCTCTCTAGAAGTTACTGTATGAATCATGCTTCTTAAAATGGATGGAAACCCTACACCGGTTTAAATAATACTGAATAAATCTCACACCAACATTCATACTACATTGAAAAATAATCCTCAAAGCTTTGACTTAGAAAGGGAACTCCGATAGCAATCTAAATTATTCCATAAAATGTAAACAACAATGATTCACTCAGACGTGTATTGTCCAAGTTTCTAAAGTGGCACCTAATCATATAAGTCTAAAATAAAACAAAACCGAGATTCAAGACATATTCAAGTTTGTGGCTTGAACGAGAAAGTGAAATTCGCAGTGCAAAGCCCCCTGGCGAGTAGGTGCAGAAAATACCTGCTTAGGCTTACATATTATAGAACTAGTGTGTCATATGTTTCCTCTTTACAGATTAATAGGGCCGCTTTTCGCCGACGGTATCAACTCGCCGCGTATTGCTCATCATGGCAAGGACCTGCCGCTTTCCCGTGTGGTGTCCCGTACGATGCACCCTGATGAAGGCTTCCACGATCACGCTGGTACCGTCATGGTTATTGCCTGGGGACAGTTTATGGACCACGATTATACGCTAACTGCAACTCCTCTTGGTGAGTTTTATGATTGAACATATCAATTATTTTAAAAAGTCCTACCAGACTTTGACTACAGCTTTAGGCATCTCCATTGAAGTCAATTCTTAATCTGATCAAAATCCTGTCTTAATAGTGCAGCATACCGTCTTGTGTTTTATTATTTCTTATTCCCAATAGACCCTGTGAACCGTAACGACCCCGAGGAGTGCTGCAAGCGCCCACCTCATCTGAAGCACCCCTACTGCAATGAGATCCGTATTCCTGATGATGACTACTTCTACCGTCTCTTCGGAGTCAAGTGCATCGATTTCGTGCGAGGTTTCCCGTCGCCAAGACCCGGCTGCCGTCTGGGTAAGATTATTTTACATATATGAAGAAAATATACTAAACTTTTAAAAATAGTAAAAGAAAACCTTCGAGTTTTTGCGACTTTGAATCTATTAAAAATGTAAGATCACAGCATCATACCCAAGAATACAAATAAGGTCAAACGTTATTTCAGATTCACACGCGATTTACTTAGTTTGTTTTTCTAAACTGCTCCCGCTCGTAATTTTGTCTCCGACCATCAATTGCGTTAACAGGCAAATCCAATTTACCTAAATCATGGCCATTGTTCTGAAAATGCAAATCATATTCAATTTCATACACGTATGTTTCGCTCTCATTGTGGTTGTTTTGCGACATATGAAACGAAACTAATACTTGAAACTCTCCAACATTGTTGTACAATTTGCCTTCATCTAATTCAAATCTATCTTTATTTTCTCATTTCCGGAAATAAACCAGAGGATATTTTACTTTCGTTTTACGATTACGCTTTGTATTAAGGAAACCGCATACAAAGTGCGGCATTAAGAGCCGCATTATGTCCAAACTGGCGCAGCGCGTAGACGGACGTTGAGTGACCTCAGTGGCGCTGTTGTTCATGAACATTTAATGTTAGATCTTGATGGTAATCTCGGAATCTCGTCATCTGCCTACGGACAGGGAAAGTGTTGATCATTACGTTGTTCTTATATTGCGCAATGTAGTGTAGAGGTTTGTTTGTCCGGTCGTGTTTGGAGTTCAGATTGCAGATAAAATAAATGTAGGTATTTTGCCTTTTGCCTAAGTAGAGAACATCGAAGCTATCATTAGGATGCCGTTTGTCAATGGTTTTGCAAGCACGATGTAAATGTCGCAATCTATAAAGCGGTTGGTAACCTATTAGAATTTCTCTCATTCAATTTAACTCCTATTCTAATAGATAGAGAAAAGGAGAATGACTAACAAACCGGTTACCGATCTAAATCCAACAGAGATATGTAACTACATATTTTTGGCAAAAGGCAACCACATTTCGCGAGCCTAGCGCCACGGGGCGCCGCTTTCTTATTGAATAAAACAAATGAACGATACCATATCGCTTAATTTTAATAATAGCTAAAAGACACTTGGCTAAATTGCAATACCATTTTGCAAACATGTTATTAAGAAATCGATTGCAATAGGTACATTGCACAGTTAATTTTATGATATTATGTATGTTTAACGACTCCATGCAATAAATTTGTTACTTGCCGCATAATATATAGACATTATGAGGAGACTGGGTAAATCTGGCTCACTAGTTGAAGGCTGACCAGTTGACTTGATGGTTAATAGACCATTTAATAATTTGATTGTCCGTAATTGCATAGATAAGACCATAACCAATCACGATGTAGTAGATATGTGACGTGACATGTTTGCTGTAACACGATATTGGCAGGACCATAACAATTTATGATTGTTAATTTTTGTTTTAGGATCAAGAGTACCTTTCAACACTCTGACTGGAACCATAGATGGAAACACAGTGTATGGTGTGACTGAGAAATTCGCCAGGTAATGTATTTTGTCATACTTACGAAAAATTATAATACACATAATATACTGAATTATATTTTTTGACTGGTGACCTCAATCTGTTAATAAACGGAAATAGAAGAGGAAATTGTTAGCCAATAGCCACTTTCGATTTTTTTTTAAAGTCACATCATAAATTTATATTGTGTTATTCAAATTGCAACATTGTACATCATGTGAAACTTTTTGTTTATATTTCCATAATTTGATAAATTTCAGGAAACTACGTACTGGTTTCGGTGGTCTGTTGCGTATGAACCCAGTGTTCAAAGAGTATGGCCTCAAGGACTTGCTGCCTCTCAAACTTGACATCCCTGATGAAGGATGCACTAGGCCCAACAAAAACATGTACTGCTTTGAAGCTGGTAAGAAGAATATATTCGAATTGTATTTGTTACTCTCTATCACAGATATGTCAACTCTATTATCCACTAGCTTCTGCCAGCGTCTTCGTCTGCGTGAATGTATACTCCATACAAAATTTGAATCCCAATTTCATCCATTTAGGAAGCGATTTTTGTTTTTTTTTCCTCATAAGAAGAAACTTTGTGCAAAATTCTAGGTTTTGGTTGTAGATTGATGTCAGTCAGTCAGTCTCTCCTTTATATGTATACTGACTTCGGCCAGCGTGTTCAAAGACGCCGAGACCGATTAGGAAAATTCTGTTTTATTTGAAAAGGAGCAATGCTCCAGTAGTTGGCCAGGATCTGATGATGTGATTCTAGAGAATCCGAGGACAATCTTGAGATTTTATAGGCATACTTATAATCTTGCAATGTTTATATTTAAAAAATTACATACACACTATTTAGATTTTATTGAGGGCCATAACTAAAAACTTAACTTTAATTTCGGAATTCGGTTTTTCAAGTTTTATTTCTGCACTTTTAACACAGACTTCTGCGTTTCTTGTATTGAAGTCAGTGTTGTAACAAGAGTTTTATTCGTAAATATTCAATATTTTTTTTTCAAGGTGAAATCCGTGTGAACGAACAATTGGTTCTAACTGTGATGCACACTCTCATGGCCCGTGAACACAACAGAGTTGCCAAGGGTCTGGCCGAGGTCAATCCTCACTGGGATGACGAGACTCTATTCCAAGAAGCAAGACGCATCAACATTGCCGAGATCCAACACATTACTTACAATGAATTCTTGCCCATCCTACTTGGAAAAGACGTTATGGAGAAGTTCGGATTAGTGCTCGAAAAAGAGGTAAGAATCTTTGAAAAAAAAATCTTGATTTATGGATATAAATTAGTGCTTGACTGTGATCCCACCTTATGGTAAGCAGTGATGCTATCGCTGATGGTGAGATCTAACTACTAAGCTCAGAAGCCTATTTACTCTAGCATTGATGATACCAAAATTATAATCGGACGGAAAATCGCAGTAGCCAAACTGCTCCAGTTTTTCGATGGACCGTAGAGGTTGCAACAACTAAGGGTGGACTCGCCGTACTATTACGTACGAAATTGAGTACGATTTCGATATAATTTTACAAATTTTCTATAGATAGATCGATGTTGGTCATCGATCACAGTGCTGTGATGTAACAATTTCACAGCTAGGTAATTGAACTTGTGTCATCTCGCGACGCTCTACTTAGCGATTGCAAAGAATGATCGATCGATTTGTTTCAGGGTTACTGGGACGGATACGATCCAGAAGTCAACCCAGACGTCATCGCCTCATTCGCTTCAGCTGCTTACCGATTCGGACACTCTCTATTGCCTACTGCTGTTGAAAGATGGTCCAAAGCACACAAATTCATCGGTAAGCTACAGATATCACAGCTTTTACTACTCAAATTTGCCCTTCGTTTAAAACGTAATAATATTTAAAAGCCAAATTCACCAATAAAAAGCTATAATCTCGATTAACCTTTCGAGTATATAATTAGAGACACATAATAATGTTTAAAGGCTATTGTTTTGAAGATTCACAATTAGTTCTATTGATGGATTTGTTCTTTAATTTAGAATTAAAACCAAAAATTCATTTCCATCTTATTATTTCCAGCGTCCAAGAGACTGTCGGACCTCATTCGTAGACCATACGACTTGTACAGGGCTGGTGTTCTAGATGAATACGTAATGGGTCTAATGAACCAGGTAGCCCAGGCTATGGACGACTCTATCACTCAAGAAGTAACAAACCATCTCTTCAAGAAGGTTGGCGCTCGCTTCGGAATGGACTTGGTATCCTTCAACATGCAAAGAGGTCGTGAGTTCGGTATTCCCGGCTATATGGAGTTCAGAAAGTTCTGCGGTCTCCCTCCTGCGGAAACTTTCCAAGATCTGTTCGGATCTATGCCTAACGCCACTGTTCAGAAATACGAGACTATCTTCGATCATCCAATTGACGTGGATCTTTGGTCCGGTGGTGTGTCCGAGCGTCCTCTGCCTGGTTCTATGTTGGGGCCCACTTTCGCTTGCATCATCGCTACTCAGTTTTCTTATTCAAGACGAGGTGACAGATTCTGGTAAGACAATTTTTCATATTTTTTAGATCCCTCCTTTCTCCAACCCCTGCCCTCTCCAACCTCCTCCCTTCTGCTATACCTTATTTATTCTATGATTAGTCGGTTAATGGTTTGCTTATTTCAGGTTCGAGCTGCCTAACCAGCCCTCATCGTTCACACCTGAACAGCTGGTTGAGGTCAAGAAGGCACGACTTGCGCGTGTAATTTGTGATAACACCGACATCATCGACACCGTCCAACTATACCCCATGGTCTTGCCTGACCATGAACTGTAAGTACCTAGTCTATAACGCCTGCCTGTCTGATATATTTTTAATCATTTGTTTTATGAAGATAACAATAATATTACATCTAACTCCATCTTGACGGTACCTACGCCGGTTGTCTTCTATCGATATACTTTACGATCTCAACTTATAACTCAATATTTAACTCCTTCTCTTTTCAGAAACCCGCGAGTACCATGCAGAAGTGGTATTATTCCCTCCATGGACTTCAGCAAATGGGCCGAGCCCGCGCCCTTCCGTGGTGCCGCGAAACAATTCGTGAGTAGCTTCGCATACGACCCGTACTTAGGCAAGAAGTAGTCGCACCAGCACCTAGCTCTTAGAGTATTCACATAGAGTAATGTTTTAGTCAACGGTGTAACTGTACGTTGTTCAAGCTAAATGACCTTTTGCAAAGTCTGTGACCTCAGGGTCACAGACTTTGCAAAAGGTCATATACCAAAGCTTTAGAGACTTCAGAGTCTCTAAAGCTTTGGTATTAAATAACACTGGCCAGAAAAAAAGAAACAACTTTTTAATGGGATTTAAAAATGTATATATAAAAGTAGTACTTAATTCTATGGAATAAGGACTACAATGTCGTTCAAATTACTTTTTAATTCATCTTCAGGTTCTCTAAGTCTTTACACAAAGGTTACTTAGCTTGAATTTTTAACATTGACCACAATATCGTAATTTTCTACTGTTTTCACGTTTTGGTTTCTGTATAATGTAGAGGTCTTTGTTAAAATGTACTCTAGACAGTTATAGTGTATCATAGAATTATACACGAAGCACAACGATAGCTTCGATTAGATCGCAATTAATGTATAAACTGTCTGATTAAATCAAAGCTTTCTAATTTAAGTTATCATTGTGTACTTTTAAGTCATCTGTTAAATATAAACCCTAATTCCATTTGGTCGTTGACTCACCAAGAAATGAAAATCGACTAACGCCAAATGTGCCAAAATAGTGTCGAAGTGCAATCAACCGATCAAGTATGTTAGTTTTAAGAAAAACTATTTATAAATAGAATAGGAATTTTGTACAAATACATAGAGGATGGCTTAGTCGAAGCAAAAGTGCTTTTAATTGCCATATTATTAAGTTACGGTAGTTTTGAAAATACTTTCACATTTTATGTTGTAGTTAATAATGCACCTGTAGAAGTAGAAGTCAACTTATGCCCGCTGGAGGCTGGTAGTTTGGTAAATAAACGGTCCCTGTACCTACTAGGTAGTCAATATCTAAATGCACTGATAATACCTATTTCTAATTACATACACTGGCCACCTTACACGATAGCATAGAAATAATAATAAATTTCAACATCATTTAGCAAAAATTACTCTCAATTTTCAGGTTGATAGAAATAGAATAATTTCAAAAATAAGTATCGCCTAATTTTCTATTTGGTGAACCAATATGTATGTCTGGCATTAAATTCATTCTCATCGTTTGTACCTGAGGTAGAGGCCAGGTATATTTTTGTAATAAGTATAGTTAAATAGATTGGCCTTTTTCTTTATATTTTTTTGATTGCAGTAAATCTCAATTCAAGGCAGCTTTGTCTTTTGTTTTCATTTTTTAAATTAAGAATGCCAATCTATGGCTAAATCTGGCTCCTAGAGTCAAATTATGTAACTCTGTGCGTGGCTGGGGGCGATGGCGGCAAACGATTAGTTTTAATTTTGGCCGCGCGCAGACTTAAGTTGAATTTACTCTTTCATAAAGCCTAATTCACTAATCATTAAAAATCCTCCAGTATCGTTAATAGACTCTTATCGCCGTAGTTAGTAAGGCAAAAAGCAACTTAAACAATTTAAGTAGGCTTGATAAATGCTTAGTAGTCTTTGGTTACAGTCTTAGTTTTTATGTTCAGTTTATGCCATCGACAAACATGTCTTGTTACATACCTTTAAGCATCCACTACCATGACATTTTAATATACTGAACATAGAAACTTGTACATTTTTGTTAATAAGAACACATATATGCTTTCGTGAAGATAAATGCTATTTTTATTATTGTTTGGATTTTTGACTATAAAGTATGGCGTAGCATTGTGTGAAAAAAGGAAGTGCCCGCCCTAGGCGACACTTATAAGGTGGCAAATTTTAAAAAATAAATAACATTTTTTTGCGAATTTTATCGAAATTAAATATCAACATTTTTTGCGAAATGAAAAGGATTTTACCTAAGAGTGCATTGTACAACATAAACTATATTATTTTTACACCAAACCGCAAATTTAAAAAATATATATATATAGCTGCACTTCCAAATATAAAATTGCATTTATCTTCATCGAACTCGATGTTTATGTATGTACCTAATCAGTTTTGTTATTTTTTTTATTTATTTTTAGTTCAAGTTAATACGTAATTTGTAATAATGCATGGTTAATTTGTAGTAGATTGTGTAAATACAAGTATGTTGTAATAAATGTTAGAATTATAGCACTGGTTTTATTGAACACCCATATAGATGTAGTAATACGGTATGTAGAAATTTCTTTATAGAATTTATAACACTAGCATAAATCACTATAAAATAGATAAAATACACATCTGCTTCTATGATTCTATATCTAATATTTACCCTAATTTATTCCCCAGATGACCAATGCCACCATATTTGAGAATAACAGCACGAGCAATGATCAAATAAATAAAATAATATGTAACCAATCAGATAATGGAACACAAAACTGTTTTGTTAATAAAGTTCAAATCCAAAATAACCACTGTTCTAATAATAACGGAAACACTACCGATTGTGAAACCATCGCCGCAACAGATAATAACAATACTAATATTAATATAGAAGAAAATACAGTTGTCGATAAAAATACGGTATTAAAATATGTGTATAAGAAAGGTGACAAAGCAGATATACCCTTAAAGGAAAAAGGCCATTTCAAGAACAGCTTACGGCGAAAACGATCGACTGTTGCTCTACGTCACAAAAATCCACGCCCAAGCAAGTTTCAAAAACCCGTCGTAGTCAATTATGAAACAGTACATGGATCTGGAGAAATTTTGGCACCTTTAAAGAATACAGGAAACAAAATTTTGGGGGCCAACTTAGC
This sequence comes from Mythimna loreyi, assembly GCA_029852875.1. Taxonomy (NCBI): domain Eukaryota; kingdom Metazoa; phylum Arthropoda; class Insecta; order Lepidoptera; family Noctuidae; genus Mythimna; species Mythimna loreyi. The sequence goes on along the minus strand of CM056784.1, from coordinate 15,833,963 downwards.
CGATTTTGATATTCAAACCCGTCATCTTAATCCTGAGGTTAAGAACGACGAAAGTATAGCTCCTGATCTCAAGAAAGAATCGAGCGAAATTGAAAGCCTAAACGAAGAGAGTAATGAAAGAGATAATAACAAAAGATCCAGTAACGAGAGTGGAGAGAGTGGAGAACGCGGAGACTACAAGAATGGAAAACGTCATCAAGATAGCGATGAACGCGGAGATTATCGTAGTCGAAAACCTAACCGGGGAGATCAAGGTAGCGCTGAACGCAGTGAACACGAAGATTATCGAAACAAAAAGTCTAGTCGAGAAAATAGTGATAGTTCTGAGCATGCAAACTATAAAAATAGAGACCCCCGCCGCAACGAAGATAATAGTGGTGAACGTGATACCTATAAAAAGAGCGACTCCAGTCTTGAAAGGGGTGACAGTGGAGAAAACGACGCCTATAAAAACAGTGAATCTAGCCGCGGGCACGATGACAGCAGTGAACGTGGAGACTACAAAAGAAAGAGAAATGGTTCTAGAAATAATTACAACAGTGCAGAAAGTAATGAAAATAATCGAAGAGGTAAGGCTAGGTATTCTGCTCCAAATAAAAACAGGAAAGATAGTTCTGAAAGCGATGAAAGTCGAAAACTGGCTCCCAATAGTTATGAAAGTAAGGAAAGTATAGAAATCGATGACAGAAATAAAAATACTCATGCTGGAGTACATGATCGAAGAAAAAATGCTGAATACCTTGACAATGACCGACATAACTCCTATCCCAGAAAAAAACAAGATTCTTCCAATGAAAGCAGTGATGAAAGTAACAAAAGTATAGAAACAAGGGAACCGCAACCAAATTACCAATCCAACCCGAAAAATGATGTTGGCAAAAACTCTCAAGCTCCTTTACGAGATGTAGATTTAGGAAACTTTAACTACGAGCGAGTGCACTTAAACAATAATGGGAAAGTAGAACCCCAAAAAGATAATCTTGAATTTGCAGATCCCAAAAGTGCAGTGGAAATATTACCGCTTGCCACACCTGTACCTGTCCCCGAAATCAAAAATCATGGAACGCAAAATTCTTTATCAAATGTGAACACTTTAGCAAGTACAGAAGTGCAACAGGATGGTAACAAACTAATTCATATAGATGACGGAGAAGTTAAGCCTGTCGTCGAAATTAATCCTGAAAGTGAACCCAACGTGAGTGAAGAAGTTGAAAGCTTAGAATCGATTTTAGGCGTAAAAGAACCAGAAAAATTCAATGACAATGGTCAAAACGACAAAATTGTCAAACAAGCAGAAGGCCAAAATGGAGACGTTAAACAAGAATTTGAAAGAATCCCTGTTAATTATAATCATGCCAAAAAAACTGAAAACAAGGACAACCCAACCACTGAAACTCCTAAGGAAGAAACAGAAGTGGAACACAGGGAAGGAACACTTGACGTGTTTTCACCAAAAGATGTCAAATATGATGAACATTTAAGAACTAAATTCGATGACTTGACCATAAAATTACCAGAAATAAAATTACCTGATGACATCTTAGCTTACACTAGAGACAATTCGCCGTATAGTTACGAAGACGACAAAAAACAAACACAACCAGATGTCACAGGTTACAAACCTTATTATTATGATCACGAAGATAAAGAAAAGTTACAAAAACGTAAAGATAACAAAGACGCTGACGATGCTGAAGATGATGATCGCGCTCATCTTAGTGGGTATTACGGATATTATGATGATCCCGAGAAAAAACAAAATTACAAAGATAAGGAAGCCGAAGCTGAAGTAGAGAATGAAGAAGAAGAAGAGGAAGATCTGTACGAAAAATTTGTACGAGAAAGATTTGGAAAACAAGGCACCTTTGAAAAAAGATCAGAAAATTTAGAAGCAGCAGCGCCAGCCAATCCTGAGTTGTATAAAACTATTCAAAGTATACTTAAAAAGACTGCAGACATTGACGAACAAGCTAAGAAGAGTGGCGATCCCAATGCTGGTTATATGTGGACTTTAGAATACGGGGAGAAACTGTAGTGCAATTTAGCACAAATAAGTAAGGGCGGTGACCCCATATTTTATTAACAAGAGGATTAATATTATCTTACCAGATAATATTTTATAGGCTGATAGTGTGTAAGTTAGTTAAAAATAAGTATTTAAAAGTACCAAATTTAATTAAACGTTTCCTATTACACAAAAATTTGGCTTCAATGCACTGTTATATTTCATGTTTGATCCTCCTTATTTATAACCAGCTTTTTAGATTTTTAGCAACACTTAATTGTATGAAACAATTCAATGCATAACTTCCCGTCCAGTACCTACATAAGCGATACGAGTAGAATTCTACACTTTGCAATTTGCGCAGGATCGTTTCCCTCGGTGTAAAATATTATTTTTACTGACCAACGGAAACTCGATCCAAAGAAATGGTTTTTCATGCTATTATTAGGAGTGTGTACACAATACAATAATAGTGGCGGTATAATAATAGCGCGAAAAACACGATTACCTACCCTATAAACGCGCAAAGAAAAACGCATTCTTTCATAACTATCCAACTAAGAAGGCTTTGGCATCATATCATAGCATAACATGAAGACAAATATTATAAATAGGATCTCATAATTACTGTAATGACTTAATGTTGTAAGTAATTACCATTTTTATTTAAATAAAATACAAAAACGTTTTTGTAAATTTTAGTCATTTGTTTTATTATTTTGTTCCCTACATACAATTTATTCCCATTGGTATTCTAGAGTTGGTGGAGTCTCCTTAATACAAAAGCAGGTCTTCGATTGAGTCATGTAGGAAAAATCAGTAATCCCCGAATTGACCCAACCTATCTCACCTATTTATAGAGAACTTTTATATTAATTGCTAAGCATTTGAAATGCTCAAAACGCAACTAAACGCACAATAGTGACATTAATGAATGACAAATAATATGTCAAAAACATAACCTCATTTTAATTTCTTTCTCCAAAAGTTGGTTTTGTGAAGCAATCGTGAATATAAAAAGCAGTATTATAATAAAAAGCAAATTTGAACGTTCAGATACAATATTAAAGCAATCTTTTCGTCAAAATGGCAGAAGAAATTCAAAGGAAGATGCAAAAAGAGCTAGAACAGTTGAGTGGTATACAAAAAGAATACCGTAAGGCGGTCGCTCAGAAACAACAATTAGATAGTCAGTTAAATGAAAACAAAGCCGTAAAAGAAGAGTTAGTATTGTTGAAAAAAGACGCAGAAGTATATAAACTGATTGGCCCCGTTTTAGTGAAGCAAGATTTAGAAGAAGCTACTCAGAATGTAACTAAACGAATGGAGTACATCAGTAAAGAGATCAAAAGAGCAGATGATCACATATTCGCTTTAGAAAACAAACAGGAAGCTCTACAAGAGAACCTGAATAAACTAAAGAATGATCTTAACAAACTCAAACTAAAGGCTTGAGGAACTCCTACGTCTACCTCCAGGAAACGCTTCAGTTTGCAATTATTAATATTACTTTTGCATTATGTGTATTTAACTAATTATACTTTTAATAACTATTGGAGCTTTTTAAATTTATTTTTCTCCCAGATAAATGCTCATTAAATTGTAGTTAAGTATACAACAACATCAATCTGAAGAATTTCTTAGTAACCTTTTTAGTACAAACAAATTCAAGCTCATACAGTTGAACTAAAATAGCAATTGTTACTATGGTTACATGCAACCCCTGCATTGCCACACTCAAAGGTGAGAGTCAAAATGGACCCCTGGAAATCTGTTACAACTACTGTTGAAGTTCAAATGCGTTAGTACTGTGGACAAACACTTTAGAAGAATCCTTATCTAATTACATAGATAAAAATTCCCTGAAGGAAATAAGAGAATACTACCCACTAGCAGAGCTAGCCTTTGTAGATGGTGCTGGTCACTGGGTACACTGGTGTCTCCAGGCCTCCTGGATAAATAGAATGTGATATGTCATTGTGACCAATATTGTGCTCTTTTAAGGAGACTATCCTAAAATTATACTTTAAGACATTATTGGTCATGGAATATCCATGACCAATAATGTCTTAAAGTATTATATTATATTTAGTATTACATTTTTTGCATCTGTTAGAATCTATGAGTGTGGGACAAACTAGATGTATAAAGATAAACTTGCACCTTTTTCCTGCAAGCATAGAAATGTCAGAGCACCGCCTGCTATGGTCCCAATGTATCTACTGTTCTTGGTCCATACAATATGTGGTTGTTCACGCTACACAGTACTATAAATAATCATTTTATCCTGCCCCATACTAGAATTCCTTTTGTAAGGACTACTTGGCCTGATATTTTCCAAGAAAGTAGTTCTATCAGTTCTAATGCATTTCAAACAAACCTTTTTATTTGCATTCAAAACACCTACATAAAACAAGTTTTGAAACATATTTGATCATAGTTATCCTATTAGAAAAAGTTAATCTTATCACCTAATCTCTTTTTCTGATTGGTACTCCCTATTTGGCTGTCAAAAAGGTGATGGCTTATCAGAATAATAATCTATGAATGTAAACACACACACACAGGGGACAGCATAATACATAGGACAGTATAATATATAGACCGACGTGCACGTGGACCAGTCGGATTTGTACTTAGCGCCGCGTCGCGTGATGTGGTTTGTTATGTAGCTCTATAAGTCCAGTTACCCAAAAAACTACGGAGAACGATGTGACCAGATCACCCAACATAGGCCATGTGTACCTACCCAATATAGTTCTATCTTAAAGGTGTGAATAATTAAAACCAGACTTTAGAAATTTTATTTATTGTATATCATCCAAAAATAATACAGATGGCACTTTCTTCCTGTTGCACCCAATATAAATATATCTTTCTATAAAAAATAATTGTTTTTTTAAGAGCGCCATTATCGTTTACATTTATCACATTTTAATATATAGGACTAACTTACACTCTGTTCTTACATTCTAAAGACAAATCTTAAATTTGCATTGGAATAAAATGAAAATAAATTATTAATGAAGATACTGATAAACACAAGTTAAGCATAAACCTTAAATAAATATAGCAACACAATGAAAATAAAGCTGTAGCACTGGAATGCTTAAAAAAAACTATTATATGCAATCATTTGGTCCCGAATTGGACATATCACAATGTGAGGCACATTGCAACTACATATTTTAGTTCTACCAAATTCTTAACAACAAATACTAAAACTATCAGCCCATATAGAGAGACTTATCATCCCGAAAGTCGTATAGTTATAAACTAATCCGTAATACTACACACACTAATGTAAACTGTACTTTGTATATAAAATACTTTCAAATGATCAAAACTTATAATGGCATTCAAGAAAATGGAATAAAATATACTCTGCTATCAAAAATACATATAAAACCACCATCTCTTCAAAATTTCACTTATTTTCAATTTTGACTAATCCAATTGTTTCTAGGATTTTACAAATCAGATGACTCTTACTTAATTCTGCTCTGAACACATGGCACGCTACAAAATGGCATCTCCTGTTTGACGACAAATCGTCCACTCAGTAAACTTTTACCGCACATTCGACCAGAGCATATGAAGCAGTCAGCATGCCAGTGCGTATTGCCCCACGAAACTCCCTGTTGCTCTGGCCCAATAACTCCGCTGCACGCACGACAACGTTCCGCATAGAACTGGTCGTAGCACTGCAAACATATTGGGAGACCAGTCTTATCGTCTGGAACATACTTTTTGCCGCCGAGAGGCGCATCGCAGTGATAGCAACAGAAGTGTTGCACATGGAAGGCCCTTCCTTCCGCGGCCGTGTAAGGACGCGTAAATATCAGTTCGTCACATCCTGCGCAACGCGGGATCTCCAATACATCGGCCAAATCTCTGGCGCAGTAAATCTCGTCTTTGTAAAAGAAGTACACGAGATCTGCCAGTAGCTCATTACATTTGCTGCAAGTGAAGCACTGTGGATGCCAAATAGCCTCGTGGCCAGCCCTCTCAGCCTTGACGGCGACTTCGCCAGCGAACATCGACTTAGCACAACGCTGGCAGGGCACGCCCTCATTATAGAGCTTTCTATTGAACTCCACCTCAGCAGGGCTGAGCGACATGTCTGCAAGCTGATCAATAATCTGATCAGGATTTTCGTAGTTCGGTGCAAGAGCAAGGTAGTCAGCATTTTCGCCAACAGGATGCATGTTATCTAGAGGCTGATTGTTCCAGTCTGCACTGGAAGGTGGTTGCCCAGAGCCGGGAGCTGGTGGTACAGCGCCAGGGTATGTGCTGTAGTTTGGCAGCGGTGGAGGTGGCAGGTCATCTTCAGAGTGACTTCTTAGGTACTCCCTCAAAGGCGCCGTCTGTTGAGGTTCTACCTGGTTTATAGGCTTCGTCACAGTAGAGTACTGAGGATTGATCTTAGTAGAGCAAAGGGTGCCACTGTGTTCGGGAGTTACTGGTTCATGTTTCCAGCTCCATATCTCACCATTAGGAGCGAATATAGTTCCCTTCTGGATTCTGCTATCCATAAGTTTAGCTGTACCAATAACATTGTTATTGCTGTTAGACCATAAGTCTGGCATGATTTGAGCTCCAAGTGACTTGCTGGAAAACTCATTTGTTTCATCCTTGAATTGAGGATTATTGTTGTACTCCTCGCGGAAGAGTTTGATTGGTTGTAGATAAACATCGTGTTCAACTGGCATGTTCAGGTCTTCTAAGTTTTTGAATAGTTTATCATAGACAGGACCATGTTCCACGGCACTCTTTATGCGATCAGATTCAATACGCATGACATGCAGTTTGTCTTTGACAATGCGACTTAGAATTGGGCTGGACTTGTAGTCTGGCAGGTTGGCAGCACTGCTCACGACATTTCCTTGAGTATCTAGGACTAATTTCTTATCTGAAGCGTTCTTCGGGACGATATTGTACTTGACTCCTCTGGACACGTTGGATATCTTCAGTGGTAAGGCGTAAGACTTGGGTGCGGAGTGTATTTTGCTGCTTTCCACTGAGAAGACGTCTCCGTTCTGTAGAGGTGCCACTCTGACGACATTTCCCATACCCACGACATGGTCTTTGATGCGCGTGATGTATTCCTGGGAAAAAGGATGCTTACGTAAATCAAGTATAGTTATTTAACATGTCATCACTTCCGGCAATAAGCCGGTAATAAAAAAATTTAATGTTTTCGATTACCGACTTATTGTCCAGGTAATAAAGTCGACAATCGAAAAACATTTTTTTGCAACTGACGTACTGCCCGAAGGCACCGATGTGTTATTTAAATAAAATTCTATTAAAGGAGCAAGCAAGGCACATTATCACTGCTCTTATCTCCGGCAGACTGACCTAAATTAAATGACGTAATACTAAGTGCAACACATTCTAACTGTACATTCTAAAATGTGTGGACTTTATCCTTAAATACATAGGGAAACAAATGACTGGTAAGTTTTGTGGTTATCAATAAGAGCTATTTATGAAATGTACACAAGTGGTATATTATTTATAAACTAAGCAACAAAACACTTATTGACACAATCACGCATAGTTAGATCACCTAAGAACATTTATCGAGCGAACAAAGTGTGGTCACGGGTTGGAACTTCGAACCTAGGCAAGCACTATTTTGCTAACAATGAGGGAACACTGTGTGTGAGTCTGTGAGATGGCTTTTTAGCTTTTAGGTTTCCAGAAATGAGACTACGTGTGGAACTGGTTGACCATCTCGAAAGGAACCCGCGAGGCAGATTATGATCCACTCCCTTACATAACCTGTTTTTTAGCAGTAGAAATGTTAGAAATTGTTTTTTTTTTTTTTTTTTATTTGCAATAAAGTAATTCTTGATTGCAATCCGACCTGATGGTGAGCAGTGATACAATCCTTGATGGTAAGGCGCATTAGTTTATTAAGAGCCTATTCACTTTAACCTTGAAGATACACAAATTATAATCGGATGGGAAGACAGCAGCAGACAAATTGTTCCAGTCATATATACAAGTCATAGTCAAAGGTCGATATGCAGTTTCTTCGCGGAATTACTGGTTTATCCTAAGATAGGTAATTTAATTTATTTTTCAAGTCAGACCTGAGGATTGATTAGTCAAACATAGGAGCGTCGGAGCTTCAAGAATTGACTATAACATATATTACAACCTTATATACAACACTTGCAACGATTAATGCAAAGTTTGAAACTATACAACATCTACACTAATATAATAAAGAGGTAAAGTTTGTTTTTTTGTTTTTATGTTTTTTTGTTTGTAGGAGGTAATCTCTGGAACTACTGGTCCGATTGGAAAAAAAATAGCAAGAATAGAAATAGACTGGTAGAGAATGCCTAAGGCATTAAGTCCGCCTTTGTACCTTGTGTTGCATGAAGAATAAATAAATAAATAAATAGAAAGATGATTTACTCCTGAGTGACATAGGCTATATTTTATGTACGCGGGCGAAGCCGCTGACAAAAGCTAGTGCTATATATGTTCAAGGTGGTCCAGAAGTCCTGAAATATAAAAAGCTAAGAGTAACAGTACTTACAGTGTGTTCGGACTTCTCGAAGTCGCTGGCGTGTTGCCGGACGGCGGGTGCGACGTCGTGCGGCGGCAGCTGCGTCCGGAGCTGAGCGCGCCGGCGCCGCGCCGCGTCCGATCCGGACACAGGCGCCAGCGAGCCCAAACATGACATGTACTCTGATACCTGGGGAACAATCATTATTCATCATTACGTCATAGTATCATAGTATAAAACAAAGTTGTTTACCGCTGTCCCTATGTATGCTTAAATCTTTAAAAGTACGCAACGGATTTTGATGCGGGTTTTTTTAATAGACAAAGGGATTCAAGAGGAAGGTTTATGTGCATAATACATGCATAATAAGTATATTTAATAGGAACCAGTACCCGTGCGAAGCTGGGGCGGGTCACTAGTATTTTAATATTATAAATGTAAAAGCAGATTTGTGTGTCTGTTACACTTCCACGGTTAAACTACTGAATCGATTTTGATGAAATCTTGAACTCCAATTATGGACATAGGCTACTTTTTATCCATCTTCGACTGCCGGCTTTACGTCTGCAATAACCAACATTCAGTGCTTAATGTTATAAATATGAAAGTGACTCTATCTGTCTGTTAGACTGTTACGCTTTCATATATAAACTGCTTAACTGCTTTTGATGAAACGGATCAGAGTAAGCTTAAACCCAAAGGAAGGACATAGACAACTTGTTATCTGGCATTGACTTAGCGACCGCAATAACCGCATACACACGGAAGAAGTCAAGGGTAAAAATACTAACTTTTACCCGTGACTAATCTAATCTAATAGATACTAATCTATGTTATAATTTCAACTCCGAATCCGAGATACTTATCAAGTTATGAAACAACATTAGATATGCTGTTTCATAACTTGACAAAAATGTTGTATGTCAAAAAAATATAACTTAAGTATCAAATAGTACACTTTATACACAACCCTCAGTCGGTTCTTTTGTTTTTGCGACATAAACGGCCTTAACTTAGGGTTTTTTTTTCACAGCAAGGGACCTGAATTTTGACAAACAGACAGACGGACAACAAAGTGAATCTATAAGGGTTCCGTTTTTTTCCTTTTGAGGTACAGTACCCTAAAAACAGGACCCTAGAGCAGTGGTAGCCGAGTGGTAACGGCCCCGACTTACGAGTTGTAGGTCGCGGGTTCGAACCCAGCGAGGCGCATTACTTTGTGTAATTTATTTCATCACCACTGCTCTCAAAACGGTGAAGGAAAACATCGTGAGGAAACCGACATGTCCTAGAACCAAAAATTCGAAGACATGTGACATCCACCAATCCGCACTGGGCCCGCGTGGTGGATTATGGCCTATTCCCTCTCCCAGAGAGGAGGCCTGTGTCCCAGCAGTGGGAACATTGAAAGGCTGATGACGATGACGATGACCCTAAAAACAGGGCATTCAAAAATCAACTTTAAATCGGACCCACGATACAGGATAAATTCCTTGTATGGAGCATTTAAAAAAAAAATCTGTTTAGATTTTTATTATGAAGTATTTCTTACCAGCTCTGTAGAAGCATTTGGAGGCACCCAATCAAGTTTGACAGGCTTATCTGTTACTCCTCGAATTTTGATCAGGGGCACTGAAAAATTAAAAGGTTTTTATTGAGTAATTCAAGCAATATAGAAGAGCTAATCAACAATTAACAAATCAGCAGTATTATACAAACGCGCATCGCATAGGCATACGTACATTTTGATACAAGTGCTGAAAATGTATAGTAGCGACCGAGGAGATATTCGCAATAAATATAATAAAATAGTACACTAGTGCAGAAAAGTCCGCACCACCTCCCACCAGTAAATTACGTGCCTAAAAGCGGTGAAATAAGAGCGAGTTTTCAAATAAGTGTATTGAAAAACTACATATTTCCTTAGTGACGAGTCCACGCTCGTACTCTTATAGAAAGGAATTTCCTTATTCATGGACCGCGACGTTTAATTATTATTTTATTTCCTTTACATTCTCTTCTTACTCTTTCCCTCTGTTTAAAAGGGGTAGGCCTATTCTCATTATTTTTTAGCGAGCCTAACTTCAGACGCACCAAGATCCGACCGTACTGTAGACTCTACTTCTCATTTCTAGACCGACAATAGTACATTTTGATACAAGTGCAGAAAGTTTGTCATTGCGACCGAGGCGAAATTCGCGCGAGCCGTAGGCAAAACAAATCTGCACGTGTGTCAAACGACGTTTTTCAATACAGAAAAAAATTTTAATCGTATCTCAAACAAACAGTAGAAATATAAGAAATATATAAGTATAGCATTCAACGGCGGATCCAGGGAGGGGGTCATGGGGGTCATGACCCCCCCTGGGCTGGTTGCAGGACTTAGGTGGATTTTATTTATATATATTTTGTCATCATACAGATTTTATGTAAGTGACTATTAATATATTCAATATTTAAATATTTTAACGAATAGGTACCATAGATTCAGTACATGATTCTAGACTCTATAGTGGTGAATTTTTTACGTTTTTCAAATTAAACTGTATAAAACCGTGATTTTAACATTTTTTGGGGAAAAATAAATTAATAAACTACATTTCAAATTAAAAATTTTATCAGGTTTGATTAAAATAACGACTTCATTTGCCTCGATGATTTTTAATATTTTTTTCTAATAATTTCATTGGGGTTGGTTATAATAACGATTTTATACAGTTAAAAACATAACTCTTTTTTTTTTCAAAATGACCATCGCTGGGGAAAATCGACGGGTTCTTTGCGCTGTATCTCCACATAAAGGAGCTACCGCTGGGTGTTATGTGGGGGTCTATTGCGCCTCCGTGCGTAAAGTGGATCGCAGTGACCACAGCTATCAGTGTGGTAAGCCCGGTCACAAGGGTTCAGAATGCTGTGCTACGTTGCACTGCTACGCATGTGCAACGGTTGGCAAACAGGCTGACCACCACACTGGGAGTAGGTTCTGCGATCCCTCTGTCAAGGCCAAGGGTAAAGTCTGAAGGCCCACCCCAGCCAAATCATTCGTTCAGGATCTGTTGATAGCTGACTGGGTGCAGGTCTTGAGCGACCCTGTGACAGTAATTTCATCGGCCGGAGCCGGTACATCGTCCCTCGAGGCCGTCACTAGGGAACGGTGTTGGGCGGCAGCACGGTTCGTAGACATTGCCTAGGCTTCTACCAGTCCCCGAACAGATCTTTCGCTAATCTCCACGTCTCCCTTAGGGAGCTGAATGCCTTCGTCGTGGGATTTGATTCACTCCCCGTAGTCGTTTTCGAGGAACTCAATGCCAAGGATTTGGCTTGGGATTTCCAGTTCGCGAACCAGCGGAGTCGATGTTGGAGGACTGGGTTCGGGACACAGGCCTAGTCGTCCGAAACCGGGTTGGATGGATGGTGTGTCCATGGTGGTATAACGTTAGCCAGCCCCACTTAGTCACCGCTTGTTGTCGACTGACGCGTCATGGAAAGGGAGGGTGGCGTTCTCGAACCACTAGTATGTACATCTAGTTTGACGTCTCCACCCAGACCACGACCGCGTCGGCCCAACAGTCCCCTTATGGAACAAGGGGTAAAGGGTGGGTAAAATTATCTTTGCCAGAAGCGGCTAAAGAGCTTCTGAAAGAGTGGGTCTTAAAATGAACATGCACAAAACCAAAGTCATGGTTAACATCCATGTAGCGCCCACCCCTGTCAAGATCGGAGACTCTACACTCGTAGTAGTGGATGACTACGTTAACCTTAGATAGAAAATCCAGTTGTGTAGGTCCAAATTTGAGAAAGAGGTCAATCATCGAATACGACTCGGCTGGGCAGCGTTTGGGAAGCTGCGCGGTTTCTTCTCGTCTAATGTACCATAGTACCTCAAGACGAAAGTCTATAATCAGTGTGTGTTGCCAGTGATGACATATGGCTCTGAAACGTGGTTGCTTACAATGGGCCTCATAAAAAGACTCAAGGTCACTCAAAGGACTCGGAGTATCCTTGCGTGATCGAATCAGAAATGAGGATATCCGCAAGAGAACCAAGGTTGCCGACGTAGCGAAAAGAATCGCCCAACTTTGGCAATGGGCAGGACACATTGCATGCAGAACGGATGGCCGCTAGGGACGAAAGGTTCTGAAGTGGCGACCGCGTACCAGAAGACAAGCCCCCCACAAGGTGGACCGATGACCTGGTCAGGGTTGCTGGAAGCCGATGGATGCAAGACGCACAGGACCGGTCTTTGTGGCGGCGCTTGGGGGAGGTCTATATCCAGCAGTGGACGTCTTTCGGCTAAAATGATGATGATGATGATGAAGCGGCTAAATAGCTAGAACGGGCCCAAGTCATACCTCTAGCTGTTACACAGTGTGTTAAGAACCCCATTTTTGTCTCATCGTGTTTTTATTCAAGAAATCGATAATTTGCATCATTTTTAGTGCTAGAGTTCAACTCCGGCTTTGATACGATTTATAGTTTATTTTTAAAAAAATGTCAAAGTCTCGTAATATCCGCATCATGAAAAACGAAAAAAAAATTCTAAAAAATCAACTGAACTATTTATTCTAGTTTTTGTTATTTCCATTAATTGTTCATACAATACCCTGTCTTTTCTCTCATTTCGGTTGATCTAACATGAACTGGACGCGACATATGATTTTTTTTCTCATTTTTCGTTTTTATTTTTTTATTCAACCGTAACAACGTATTAGCAGATTATTTCTACTTTATAATATTGTTTACACTTAGTATTATATACAGTATTAAAACCATAAGCTAATTCCTTGTTATCTAGAAGTTGTTGATAATTTTGTATTTCCTTCAGGGCTGTCACTTGTTAATATCCGAAAAAACAATTATTTGACTCAATAAAAAAATCAATCAATCAATTTTTTGGTTTGTGCCCATAGTAAAAGTTGTTGGTTATCATGAGTACAATCACGTGTTTAAGTATCATACACTAATTACCAGTCACCCTATATAAACACAGTTATAACATAATTATTTGATTAATATAAAATAAAGAATACCAATGACAACAGGGTATGGTGTAAGTGGAAGGCATTACATTATGTACGTATGTACATTAGAACTTGAAAATAGTTTAGACTAGAGCTCTGACAAAGATTAAAAAATAAACCGAATACTTGGTTACAATTAACTTTCCCTAACATTGTAACCTTCAGTAGATAAATAAATAAATGAATTGAATCGATCCAGGAGACAAGAATATAATTTACATTAATTACACCGTCGGCTATTGCTGTAAATAAATTAAAATATTATAACGTTGAAAACAATTTTCAAAATTGTTTGAAGTGACAACCCTAACTGCGGATATTTCGGATATTACAAAAAATATCTATAACTTCTACATAACAAGGAATTAGCTTATGGTTTTAATACTGTATATAATACTAAGTGTAAACAATATTATAAAGTAGAAATAATCTGCTAATACGTTGTTACGGTTGAATAAAAAAATAAAAACGAAAAATGAGAAAAAAAATCATATGTCGCGTCCAGTTCATGTTAGATCAACCGAAATGAGAGAAAAGACAGGGTATTGTATGAACAATAAATGGAAATAACAAAAACTAGAATAAATAGTTCAGTTGATTTTTTAGAATTTTTTTTTCGTTTTCCATGATGCGGATATTACGAGACTTTGACATTTTTTTAAAAATAAACTATAAATCGTATCAAAGCCGGAGTTGAATTCTAGCACTAAAAATGATGCAAATTATCGATTTCTTGAATAAAAACATGATGAGACAAAAATGGGGTTCTTAACACACTGTGTGTTATGACAAATCATTCACCACGTTTGTGGAATATAAAAAGGCTGCCTCATTCTGTGCGTGAGTGCTTCTCTGAATGTCTTCAAGAGAAGATGGAATTACCTATATACGTGTGCGTTATTGACATTTTAACACAAACGAATACCATAGATCCAGTACATAATTCTAAACCCCCCAGTGGTGGAATTTTTTGTCAGTCTTTTCTTATTTCTTTTTTAATGATTTTTTTAAGTTTTTAAATTAAACTGTATAAAATCATGTAAACATTTTTTGTTAAAAAAATGAGTGAATTACATTCAAAATTAAAAATGTCATCGGGTTTGATTAGAACAAAAACTTTATTTGCCGCGATGATTTTTTAATAATTATTATTCTTTTTTTCTTTTTTTTTTTAAATATCATTGGGTTTGGTTAGAATAACGATTTTATACAGGTAAAAAATAAAAAACAAAACTTAAAAAAATAACCGACGAAAAATTCCACCACTGGGGTCCAGAATCATGTACTGGATCTATGGTATTCGTTTGCGTTAACATGTCAATGACACTCTGTATATACAAGTTATTATGTGTTAAGTTTTTCAAGTCTACAATAAAGAATACATATTTTTAAGTACAGGACTTATTTATATTAATAAAATACCTACTTTTTATTTGCGTCTATTGTTATCAAAATTAAATTATAAGTTTTTGACTTGACCACGACTATGTGACCCCCTCCTGGCGCCAAAGCTGGATCCGCCCTTGATAGCATTCAAATTTGCTCTGGTCAGTTTCTAATTTCGTGGGGTCGTCCAGCGACTCTGGGGGACGCCTCGCGCCTGATTCGATAAACTAAGTAAAACAAAATAATCACCCGTGACCGTGACGATAAGGAAGGAATAAAAAAGCCCTTGTTGTGATAAACTCAAAAAAGCACTTGGGTGATATACATGCTATATTGAACCTAATAGGAGTGCGATAAGAGTCAGTTTTCGAGTAAGTGTATTGAAATATATAATTATCCGGCCATATACTATTCATGTCGAAGGACCGTCGGCGGGCCCGATGAAATGCTTTCGCGAGTCGTACTTTGCCCATCACTGCAATAGACCAATCGGCTAAACATCATTCAGGGCTCTAGTTATACAGCGCCGGTTAGTTAGCAGGCTAGACTATTAATTGAATGGTGAATCATTACATAGTATAAAAAATCTTGTAACAAAGTCGTTTCCCGCTGTCTGTCCCTATGTAGTCTAAGATTTTTAAAACTACGCAACGGATTTAAATGCGTTTTTTTTTAGTAGATAGAGTGGTTCAAGAGGAAGGTTTATGTATCACCATTTCACCCATGCGAAACACAGTTTATTAGCTGGGGCGGGTCGCTAGTACCAGTAGTAGTAGTAGTTAGTAATAAACTGCAACTTTAATTGTAGGCAAGTTTGCTTCATCGTCGGCCACATCATCGCTTATCATCAGGTGAGGTAGTGGTCAAAGGCGAGCCTATGAATAATAAAAAAAAATAGTTATAACAAAACTACTTACTAGAAGCCTTTTTAGGTCTGGCTGTGCCAAGAAGTTCAAACTGTGCCCATCCCGATAGGTCGTCATCTTGAACATCGTGAACATCCTTGCTGCAGTGACATGATCGGCACACCTTCCTCCAGAAGTGAAGGTCTAGGCCAGGGCATGATGGTCCTAAACAGACAAAATTTTACCTTTTTAATATCGTAATTAGAGACATGGATGGATTTTCTGACTGGAAAAATGTACTTAGTGCAGAATTGCAGCAGTACACAAATACGCGGCTTATAAATTGAACGGCAACAAAATGGAGACCAACCTTTAATCCTGTAACATATTTTTGGGTCTCAACAGAAATATGCATAACCATAGCAATGATGTGCATTTTAATTTAAATTGCTTGCGCTTTATGGAAAGTTCTTTGGCCAGAAAGAGGCCTGAATTTTTATAGCATGTATTGTTTGTTTTTTACTTCAATACATTTTTTTAGTAAATTTAATCTGCAATCTGTCTATTTGACTATAATCATTCAAATCAATCAAGGATAAGTTGTAGTAGATAGAAATTTTGGTGGGTAAGCCACTGCCTTGACTCTTCTTAGTCATATAGAAGATTTGCTCTTTTTAGTTGATTGACTAGGTTTCGTATTAGAAGCAGGCTTATCAATAGATTGGGATATACTTCTTCACATATGAATAGCTGAAAGGAGTTCAATGAAAGTTAGTACATGCAGGCAAAGATGGTGCCAGCAGCTAATAGTTATAAATATATTGGCACAGAGGAAGCTTGATTATTTAGTACCTAAAGTAGATCACAGGAAGCATTTTGAATTGAGTGGGCACAGTTTTTTGATAAAAGCTGCCTAAAACACTATCAAAATGTCAGCAACAAATATTTTAATCCTTATATGACACATTCAATTACCAATAACTTAATTGTACTTCCAAAACATTATTTTGAACTATAAAGGAAATTAACAAATAGAGTAATTTGTACTCATAATCAATTAACACTGGAATATTAGGATGTAATTAACAGTCATTAAGGATATTTCCTCACTTAGTAATACTACTGTTATGAATCACCTCAGGAAAATTGTTAGTTAATATGCCAATGCTTCCGGGAAATCTAGTACAAATTATTATGAACTTACAATTATTTATTTATAACAATAGATTAGGCAGCATGAGGTGAATCAGGGGTCAAACGATTAAATGAACTTAATATAGTAAATATTAATCATATACAGAAAGCTTCCCAGAAATAATAATATTCATTCATAAAATTCCAGACGGAATAGTACATAAATGAAAAACATTGAGTACTTATGAACACTTACTATTTTAGTATTCATACCCATGAACAATGATAACGATTGCATTGTTATTAATGACGTCATTCATACCGATTATAGCCTGAATCAACTTGAATGTTCTCATGATAATATGTAAATTTTTGTAACCGTCACAACTTAAAAAAAGAATCACCTATGCCTACATAGAAAAAAACACAATCTAATCACAGCTAATTGAATGATTTTATTTTTATTTACCGCAAGAGTTGCATGGTGCACCGGCGCCGCTATCGTGCCCCAACCGAGCTTTACTTAATTTTTCTCTCTGACTTTCTAGCTTAGATAGCCAAGCCGGTGCTTCTGGCGTCTCCACACATGACCCACTCATCTGAAACGGAAATATTTAACGTTATCAACCATTTATCACAAAGTACAAAAGTTAACTCATCGCGTAAACTCAAAGTTACAAACTTTTCAAATCACCTTTTTATCCGGAAACTTAGACATCGCACTTGATGAAAAGTTTTTTGTTGTATTACATTAATGTACTAGCTTGTAAAGTGGTGTTATACATTTAAATTAAATAAAAACTCAAACCAATTTTAGTAAAGGAAACGAGATAAATAAAAATCCTTCGCTAACATAACTGGCTACAGATAAAAATATCATGACATCATGAGTTCATGACGTTAATGACAGCATAGCATCGGGCTAGAGGTGAGAGTAGAAAGTATACTACAAACTACTCTTTGGAGTAGAATACGCACTACTCGATATTCCTCACTCTGTGAATTGTGATTACGCATACGCACTTGCCAGTATGATATATAAGTTGATACGCACACGTTTTAAATAGCACTGTCTTAGAGTCAAAGATATTATAATATCATAGGCGCTGATTACACGGTAGGTGTTGCTGTCAGTTTTGTCACAGTCAAAATGTTGACTGACAAATAACCTACTACCGTGTAATGTGATGATTGACGTAGTTCTATTCTAACTGACGATGGACCACTGACTGAGGTGGTAGAAAGTCAATAACGGTACTACTGTACCTGCAAACTTCATTCGTGATACGTCGTGATTGATGGAAATGATTTACGTTTGCATGACCGTGTAATGAGCGCCATTGGCGCTTACATGACTGTGTAATAGCAGCCTATTGGACGCCTTACACCAGTCTGACAATAGCAGGCTTGCTCATTCGCACTCATGAGATCGACCGTCAACGTTAGCGGTTCTAACAAAACCTAAACTTTTGAAGTTTCAAAATATTGTCCGCACTTACTATTATGATTAGAATTAACTTGACTACTAATTTAAATATTGGGTTAGCTTTTGCCCGCGATTTCACCCATATACAAAAAATATACCTAGTACTCAGGAATAGAGCAGCTTCCTAACGGTGAAATATTTTTCTACACGATCATCTTGGTCTAACTCTTATTACACTACTTAATATTCCAAGTGTTAGACAGTAAGCCGCGCCGAATTCGATATTATGGTTTCGATTCTAAATAAGTTAGTCTATTCCCTATTCCACTACGATAGGTAGACTAAGACTGTCCCGTTTTATTTGGGGTCGGCGCAATACGTCTTTTTCTTCCATTCTGTCCTGTTACCCATCACGCTATCACTAACTCCTGAAAGTCAAAGTCAAAATCATTTTATTCCAAATAGACCATTAACAGGCACTTTTAAAACTTCAAGTCTTCTTTCTTTCATAACACTTCTCAATCCATCCATTTTTTCTTCGATCTCCCTCTTCCTCTCCCTCCATTTACCCCGAGTTGATCCGATGTACATACCACGTCTCGAAACCGAAGAACCGCACCGAAAACAACTACAGTCTCCATTCTTTGCCACCACACCTCCTATCTGCTTTGGACCTCTGGACCACTCTCGGCCACCTTTTGAGGGTCTGTAACATTTAAAATACCGTAATGAGATACATAATAGAAAGACAATAGATGCGCGAAAGTCAGCGATCGCACGGGGCTCAAGAGTTGCCAAATGAATTAATTTTCAAAACTAGGGATGTAGATTAGTATTCATCTGTACTGTCATAATACTATTTTAAACGTTTCAGAAACAGGACGTCTACTCTTATTCAAAGAAAAACAAAATTTCGATCAAACCTTCACTTGTTTCCTACACGGCTCAGTTTAATTTGGCTCAGCGCAAAGGGTGGCAACCAAACACATCCACTAGTGGCTATAATAATAACTGTGTGTTAACACTTTTTCATAAATATTTTGTATACGACGCATCGCAAGTGTTGCTGGTGACCGCCACTCGCTACAGCAGGTATCGCTCGCGTCACCATGCCAGACCACCATACGCTGGCAAAATTTCTGTATCAGAGTCTTCAGAGAGTGAGTGAGAGTATCATAAGATATCGCAGCAGAGAATGGGTCTACAAACGCCGGTGACTGTCGCTCGATCCTTATACTGTTACAAATGTGGCAGTAGCGTGCGATAGCCGTTTGCGCCGAGCCTTAATTCCTGAAATAATTCGGTGAAAGAGAGTAAACGCTGATCTCATCTACTTGGTCTGCTTTTGAAAAGGAATTATTATTGACTCACGTTTCTTACACCTAAGCAAGCTAAGTTTTCATCGACTAGGTAGTCCCTCTTAGGTTGCTGGAAGCCGATGGATGCAAGACGCACAGGACCGGTCTTTGTGGCGGCGCTTGGGGGAGGCCTGTGTCCAGTAGTGGACGTCTTTCGGTTGAAATGATGATGATGATGATGAGGTAGTCCGTCAAGTATTTATGTGTCAGAAGTTCAGAACTCAGACGCCATACTTGCCTGACACGTACGTCCGTACTTACACACGTATTCTAGACGCGTTTAAGAGCGGCGCACGGATTAGGTCTGCGAGTCCAGCCACAGCCCTATTCCAAATACTTGTTCCATTAAATACGTTACATCTCTTATAAGGGCAGGGCTAAACGGTTACGGTATAAACAAGTATCAATACATATTAACAATAAAAAAATGGAAACTAAGTATCGATTTTATTGATTTACAGAAATTCTAAGCCAAAGAAAGTTTTCGAACTCTTTTTTTGCATATTACTTTACTTTTGATGTTGATTGTTGAGAAACATTACTTATCTAATTTGAGATTAATATATTTAACAGCAAAATTGAGTAAGAAAGATTATTGGGCTAAACTCATTATATCAACTAATTAGTATTATAACTAATCAACCAACTTATATGAGGACTTACGTATCCTAATTAGGTGCTTCAAATTATTATTAATTATTATTCAAAAAGTATGACGAATAGGGTCACATATTAATGCATATAAATGAACGCAACATCATCCGTCAACTCAGTTATATTTTTAATCTGTTTCCCTTCTGTAATGTCCCCATCCATCTTTCAATGCGTTTCCTATTCTAATTCGATGTAAAATTTTGAAAAACTTGCTCCTGCTATAAATAGTTTGTCAGTGCTTGGATTCTTTGTTTTTCGTATAGTGTTTGTAATTGAAAGGGAGTGACAAAAACTTTTTATACGGTAATATTAACTGATTGTTTTCAACATACGTTTTGGTTTAACAATGAGTCATAGGTTTGCCTTTATTTATCAATAATATTCTCTTCCATAGATGTCATCAGGAAGGCCGATCAAATGTGTGGTCGTCGGCGACGGTACTGTCGGTAAAACTTGTATGTTAATATCCTACACTACGGACAGTTTTCCAGGAGAATATGTGCCTACAGTGTAAGTTGTGTTCACAATGTACTGTGTATGAACTGCAAATATTGCTAGAATGCTAAGTGCCAGTGTTTGTAAAGTTGGAATTATTGTCACAGTGTAATGATTAATGTAATGATTGCAGATTCGATAATTATTCTGCACCAATGGTTGTGGATGGAGTAGCAGTGTCTCTAGGACTGTGGGATACGGCAGGACAAGAGGATTATGACAGACTAAGACCATTAAGTTATCCACAAACAGATGTCTTCCTTATATGCTTCAGTGTGACAAGGTATGTAGTCATTGACAGTCTATTTCACTATAAATATGTACAACACAAGCTTACAAAGACAATGCTAAATGCCTTTAATTACTGTACAAATTAACATTAATCAGGCCATCTTAGTTAGCCACAGAAGTTTATAAGGATCACAACTTTATTAATATTTGTATTTCACTATCATTGAACAAGTTTCTCACTGGTTTCAACCAGTTCTAGCTCATAATTGTGGTGACTCCCACTTACCTAGCAAACCCACACTGTTTGTATATTAATATTATCCTGTTACTTAGTATTCACTGCCATTGCTTATTTGGATAGACTATGTCCTAAAAAAATGACCTTAAAATATTTATATATAAAATATTAACATAAATAATGTCTTATTAGATTAGTGGTTGCAAGCTCAGAAAGTGACATAATGGAATCCACTTGGAATATCTCAGTATTACCTCAAAAATATGTGTTTTGTATTGGTATAAAGCTCATCTTTACCTTGGCAAAATATTATAACTGGATGTAAGAGTAGGTACTAATTTATTTTATTGTGAGCCAAAAATGATCCAATAACATCTGCGCGGAGCATCTGGGCGGAGAGGTAGATAGTGTCAAACTTTTACCACAGACCTACCCCATTACTTGTTGCTTAGTTCCAAGGCGCTGGTATACACTTTCACATACACCTATGGCCCCAGGCCATAGGTGCATAGATTCTACTCTACTGGGCTTTTACAGTTTGATAATAACTCCTTGAGGTGCACTGTGATGAAATTATGTAGTGATCATGCACAATGGTCCACTAAGGACTAAGTGCAGAAACCAGACCACAAAGATAAGATTATGTAGTGATTGTTAGAGTAGTTAAACTTCCTTTTGCTCCATGATTTCCCACCAAGTAGTTGGATAGGTACTTATGATTTTTTTTCTATTTCTAGCCCATCATCTTATGAAAATGTGACTTCAAAGTGGTACCCAGAGATAAAGCATCACTGTCCCGATGCACCCATTATATTGGTTGGTGAGTAACAACAATAACAATCAATTGTTCTAAACTAGCCTTATTTTAATTTAGTTACTTTTTTTTCTTCATTAATAGACTGTTAAAAATATCCTGTATAATACTATAATTATTGTATAATAGTATTATGTTGAGTTATTTGCACTTATCAGAACACTATAATATGTGTTAGTGTGTAATCAGGAACACTTTACTAATGAGTTTTGTAAGGACTAAAAGATTATTTCTGTCATGTAGTTTTATAACAGTTTGTGAAAAAAATGTCTACTTTAAAATAATTGAATATTTTTTTAAATATATTGTTAATATTTACTGAATATTTTCGAGCGATTGACAGTCTATTAATAGTTTGCACATGTTGTTGGCAAAACTGTGATGTCTTCCACAATATATATGATTCATTGAAATTAAACTTCTATTTTCCATTCCAGGTACAAAGATTGACTTGAGGGATGACCGTGAAACTCTCAGTTTGCTGTCGGAACAAGGAATGTCTCCCTTGAAGAGAGAACAAGGACAAAAGTTGGCAAACAAAATTAGAGCTGTAAAATATATGGAGTGCTCTGCATTGACTCAGCGTGGCCTCAAACAGGTATGCTTAATTTATTCCAAGTTATTTTATATTTAGTCTCATTTGCCTGCATACAAATGACATAATTAATTATACATAATACCATCTATAGAAGTGACATAACATTAGTTTTTTAACAAAGGATTCATTCAATGTAGTAACACAAAAATTAACATTATCAAGTATAGTCACTAGGGTTGGCAACTGTACTCTTAAATAAAGTATTCTGCTCTGTTTTACAGAGGAATACTTCGTAATCTACGAACGTAATTATTATAAGGAAAAGACAAAAATAATTAACCTCTTTAGGCTCTGACTTTCAATTAAAACATGTCATTCCAGTATTTTATTGTAATGACTTTGGTCACCGTCATAAATTGTCAAGTGACGGAAATAAGAACTGTGGTTTCATTAAAACTGTTAGGTCGTCCTAAAACTCTTTTAAAACTAGGAAATATTTATTTCACAAAATATTATTTTTATTTATTTTACAATATAGTTGAAAATGTTGAAATAACAACAGTGACATCCACCAATCAAAACATTTTATCTTTTAGTGCCATGTAACCCACTGTTAGCAATTTGGTAACTGGCGTACTTTGGTACTTTTGGTGCCAGCGACAAGCATGCATATTTCCTTTATTTCATTTCTCGTTTTTCTTTAAAGTTCTAAGAATATATCCTTTATTTCCTCCTTCTATCAGATATACTCTATTTCTTCTAAAGAAGGGTAGCAACCCTATCCTGTAAGTCTTGTACAGTTGGTATTTCAAAACAAACTGTATAGATAAGTCCTCTGCATATAGACTGCAGGAAAATACTTTGTAGTAAACTCGAGTAGAAGCTTGAATGTCATTTATTGTTGTGAATACCACCTCTGTGTTATACAAAAGACACACATGCATCAGCTATCAACCTATGTGGACCTTCTATTGTATTATCTAACAATGTTTTCCTTTACATTGAATAGCTTTGATCTTCGTAAAATCGAGCAATATTTTGTAGTCTTTGTCTCTTGGCAACCATATGGAGGCACACTGGAGTAAAAGACATTTGTAAAACATTATTGCATTTTAGTAATCTTAAATGTAAAGGCGTAGCGTAAATTCAAGCGTGGGTACATCAGCGAGGCCGTTTTCTTCCACAAATTCGAAAACGTTACAGTTGCAAAAAACTTTTCTGGGCGAGTGGGCGAGGGCCCAATTCGCCCATGTTTAGCTACGCTACTGCTTAACCTTTTACCCTATTAATTGATCCAGTATCATGAAGTAATATAATAATGTTGTTATTGCTACGCAGGTGTTTGACGAAGCTGTACGCGCAGTATTAAGACCAGAACCTCAGAAGCGGCATCAGAGGAAGTGTTTAATTATGTAAATAAGTAAATCTCCATGACAAATTCGGCAATTATACATGCAGAAAACTCTCGACAACAGTAATAATGTGTTTCTATACCAGTATGCTCTTCCATGATAACAATAATTTTTAATATTGATAGTGTTGAACAAAATTACAGTCATTGCATGCCAATAAGTGCCATAAAACACATCCTTCAAACTGCATAGTGATACTTTGTACGTTATTTCAACTGTATCTGGATCATCATCACACAACTATTTTAGTTATATTTTCTGCTTATATTTAAGCATATGAAAATGCCAAAGATTTTATAAATAGATGTAAGACTCAGTGTATTATTTAGTATGTTTTTGTAAAGAAATTTTCAATGGTTAGAAACAAATTGTTACTGTTATGTAAAATGACTATAATGTTATTTTTGTATATGCAACTGGACCTCAATATTCGAAGTTTTGAAATATATTCTTATGCAACTTGTGAATAACGACTGACTGTAGATGCTAGTTTTTAACATACTCAATTTAAACTCGAATTAGTTGCAGATGTTTAAGCATTTATTATCCAGTGGATGACGTATTTGTTAAGTGGTATTTTATTTAGATATATTATTAATAT
Organism: Mythimna loreyi; assembly: GCA_029852875.1. NCBI lineage: Eukaryota > Metazoa > Arthropoda > Insecta > Lepidoptera > Noctuidae > Mythimna > Mythimna loreyi. The sequence goes on along the minus strand of CM056784.1, from coordinate 15,809,279 downwards.
CCATGCTTATAATAATAATAGTAGGTTTGCTTTATTCTGGTTGAATAAAGTGTTATTAATTGATGCTGGTTTCTCATAAGCTAACAATTTCTAAAGGCAATAACTTTGACGTTTTTATAGCCATGTATTACATACGTAATATAAAGACAAATACTTATACCTTATCGGCAGCTGACATGACTGTTGTAAGCTTCAGTGGTGGTGAAGTCTAGTCTCATCGCCATTAATTTACTGATTCTTTTCGATTCTTTATTATTACTAATTTAAATATTTTATTTCGAATAATGTTTGTGATTAGATACAAAGTGTGTTTATAGTGATTTATTAGGTCGAAATATTTTTGTATGTGGAAATCTTAGATTTAAGGAATATAATGCATTTAAAAAATACTAATTTCGCAACGAAAGTCAAGCACAACAACTTTAAATAGTATTTCATACGTTTTCGAACAAAGAAGTAGTGTAAGAGCTAATGTTTGTCTACCCTCAAAGTACTCATAAATGAGGATAAATACTGGGAATGCAAAAGTAAGGAAAATGTTGTGTATGTTGATAAATGCACTTTCAATTATTGATATTATTTGTAGACTGCTTTGATTTACATGTAAAGCTTCAAAAATAATTCGTGTATATACCTATTTATGTAAGAGCTAAATGAAACTTGTGTATTATGCACTTCATAAATTATTGAACTTTATCATTGGCTTTTTATTTAAATCCAACCATTTTAAATAAATGCTAAATGCATCTGGTATTTTCCGATGGCCCGTGTAGGTTGAGCCTTACGGACCATTTTGTCCTAGGTAAACGTAATCGTCTACAACTTCAAATGTTATAAAAGGGTTTTTACCAGTTTTGTCCATGTTCATTCTATGACTTTCTGAAGCTCTGTTCTGGTCGTTAAGCATTGTACCTATTGAGACCCTCCTAAGGCTCAGCTCAGCCATGACAGTTATATCATCGACAATGAGTGATGTAATTCTACGCAGCACTGCAGTCCAGAACCTTGATGACATCCTCCATTGCGGCCATGAATATTAGTTTGAGAGAAGTAAAGTTGTCATGAGGTACCTACAATAAAAAAAGGTAGTAACTACTATGTGATCATAACGTCTCCCTACCTCACAGCTCACCCCGATGCAAGATCTACGTTCTGAAGTAAGACTGACATGGTGGCGTTTTCTTTTAAACACCTCAGCACTTTTGTGTACCGATACGTACCTATAAATAGTTTTGTAATACCTACGTATGGTCTCTTATAATTATGGCGCTATGTGAAGTTAGGGTTGATGAATTCAAATTACCTACCTATCTATAATATTTTATCAAGAAATGGTGATATGCGATTACCTTGCGTGCGATATAGCGGGTCACATGTAGATTCTATCTTTGTGTTGTTAAAGCATTACAATTATTACTGCACCTGTTAATTACTATTTTATCTTTCCCCGGGTTCCGAAATTCGATATTTTTGATATTAGCGCGCTAGTAGTCTTCTCGAATTACTGAATACCTACATCAGGCGATTTGTTGACACGCTAACATCGAAACTCAGAACGCAGGGTTAGTTGTCGGTTCGATTCCTGAGTCGGACCTAGAAGCCTACGGTGGACAAATTTAGACTTTGACGAAGGTGCATCAGCGATACCTGTTTCTTTCATAATTTCGAAGTTGGACCCCAGCGTTCGACCACATCGTACCTTACCATCAGGTGAAAAAATGGATAAAAAATCGCCTATCTAATTAAAAAAACCTGTTTTATGAGGCCTATTTTGTTGCGAGGGCCCACATCGCCAACGTCGCGACTTTTTGGGAAAACCGATCAGCCCCCATAGTCAAGTCACAGTCGTTTCGTTTGGAGTTAGCGCTTGCAGTTGGCCACGCCCCCAATTGACCAATTCCCTCGTTCATGGAGCAAAAGCGTCGCGGAGCGTGACGGCCCCGGACGGAGCACTTAAGTATAAGACAGCGCTGGCCCATAGACACCGTTAAATTTTGAACATTTTAATCTCGTAGAGGGTAGATAGGTACGGTACACGAAACACTTATCGACTTGTAAAGACAATATTAAATTATAATCTTTTTTAACTCGAGTTAATTTACGCATCATGTACGACATCGCAGGGACCCTGTAGAAGGGTCGAAGCCAATTAGGGCCACGGGTTTGTGTCTGAAAAGGAAGGCTCTGGCCCTAGTATGTATGGCGATGTAGGAACGGGGTAGGTTGTTTAGTCAGTAAGAGTCTGACACTTGTTTTCCGCTCCGCCCAAGAGCGGAACTCGTCATTGGATGATTTTTACCTACCATAAAAAAAATAAAAATGTACGACATTAATTTATTAAGTAAACGCAAGCTGGGCGAGTTCAATGACCTGTATGTAGTTAGGACGTGACATGAATGACCGACAACTAACTACAACGTGATTGACTCGTTTATTTAACAGTGGTACATTATTTTAGGTACCAGTTCAGTACGGGATTCATGTCCACAGATAGACTGAATGAACGCTGGTAGAATAATGAGTCATGCATGCTCATCAAGGGCTAAATAAAACACTCACTACTATATAATTTATTTATTTCATATAACACGTTTACATGTCACTGAAACATTGATTATAAAGGAATACCTACACACGGATCAACATTAAAATTAGGACAGGTTTTACCAGAGCGCTTAGCACAAATTGCAAAAACAGCAATATCTTTAAGAATATTATTGGTAGGTTCATAGTCATTATTGTAGGTAAAGGTATGTCATGGAATACATCAAATACATGAAAACGCCATTAAGAAATCAATTTTACTGTGACTAGACAACTATGTTTTATCGTATAAAATATTAACATCAATTTTCTTTTAGAACTAGGATTATAAAAGTTGTAAAGATGTTATCGTACATAAAAGATCCAAAGATCTTAATGAACTAAATTGTGTGCGCATATCAAAATGTCAAAAAAATAAAACATATTTAGACACAATTCTGCACATGAATAAAGCCAAAAAGAATACAATAGTAACTAAATTCTAAATAACATACACTTATAAATACAGAAAATATTAAATGCAACTGATAGGAAACCTATAGTAAATAATGTAAATTAGTCATGATTGATGAGGGCCTTCCTCAGAATCTACAGTAACATTATACTCTGTTACAAATCCAATAATGATATTATGAGATCGTTTTATAGGTTTTCAATCTCTATTCAAATATTTTGTAAAAGTAAACATTTAACTTATCTAGCAAACATCAAAATCTAAATTACACATAAAATACTGATTACAAACATTTGTGATGCATCAAAATTATTTAAATCCTCTTGATAAATAAAATACCTATTTCTAAAAATTATTATCTCTTGATAACAATTTTAATTAATAAAAAAACAGTACCATTGAAAAATGCCTTTTTCAGTTTTCTTGAACTAATAAACCATAGTTTTCTGGTATCTTAACTAAGCTCAATAGATTGCACATACCTTCTTATTCTTATTTGTCATCATTATACAATATGAGAATATAACAATCAGAAATTAGAAGCTTTTTGACACTTGATATTGAAAGAACATTATTTACTATTTAAAAATCCATTGATGGACTGGAAAACATGGATAATATAATTATTGTGCATTTTATATACAGCATTTTACAATATACTTTTTTACCTACTAACACTAATCAGTTTATTTTTGTGTTTTTATAATTTTTGTGATACCAATAAAACAATTGCTTAAATCTTAAACATCTATATAATGAAAAACATTAATTTGTATATATTGGGATTTATATATCTATCAAACTGGACACAAAGTTATTTTGAAACAAATTGATAGAATCATAAAACATTATAATCCACACTTAGGAAAATTCTTACACATTTTAAAATTTAGTTGTACCTTAAAATGGGTATAGTATTTTTATGTTTTATTTCACAACAGAAACTTTTGAGTATACATTTTCTGGAAAAGCTTGCTGTTTCAAGCAACTACAAAATTTACTAGCCTTCACCGGCTGGTAAATAATCTTCATCCTGATATCACATAGCTCTGTACGGCCCTTGTGACTTTAAGTATTGGATTACTAGCGATGGCCCTGAGGATACCACTTCTGGTGGAATTGCTGTCAACGGGCAATTCTCAATGCTCATAATCTGTAAGCTCACACATAGAGCCAGCTCGAATGGCAGATTGCACAAGTTGGGGTTATCATTTAGATATAATGACTCTAAATTCTCCAAAGTTCCAATTTCTTCTGGTAAATATTGCAAGTTGTTTTCCCCAACACTGAGGTATGTAAGATTAGTCAGATGACCAATAGAACGAGGCAGGGAGGTTAGCTGATTCGATTGTACAATCAGTTTCTGTAAGTCATGCAAGAATCCAATTTCATTTGGCAAAACTTCTAGCTTGTTTTCCTCAAGGTCCAAAACCCTCAATTTCCTCAGGCTTCCAATACTGGGTGGTATGCGTTTCAAACAGTTGTTGGACAATATAAGAACTTCCAAATTTTGCAGGCATTGAATGTCATCTGGTAATTTTGCCAATTGATTTGTTCCTAAATTGAGTTCCACCATATTTACCCAAGTTCCAATATCTAGTGGAAGAGAGGTCAGCAGATTTTCTTTCATATTTAGTTTTGTTACATTCTTTGCTCTCGAGAATATGCCATATGGAATTTTATCAATTTGATTATGTTCCAGGTTGATAGAAAAGACATTTGTGAATTGAGCAGGGCCCCCTGATGGGTAGCTGCCGAATGAGTTGCGAGAAAGTGTGATGCTGGTCAATTCATTCAAACTGGCTAAGAGACCATCAGGGAGCTGGGATATCGAGTTCCCTTCAACATTGAATTCATCCATGTGTTTGCAGTTACTGAGTGTAGCTGGGATAGCCGTCAGTCTGTTGTATCTGAGGCCAAGACGAGTAATAGCTTGAAGGTTGCCAATAGTCTCCGGAATATCTAACAGTTCATTGTGTTGAAGGTCTAGCGTAGATAAATTAACACAATTACCAATCTCTTGAGGTAAATGCTCTAAATGATTATGTGAAACATCAAATGTTACTAAATTCACAAGTTTGCCAATTCCAGATGATAATTCTTTAATTTTATTCTCTCTTAAACTTAACATTGTCAAATTAGTCAGATGAGATATTCCATTACCAACAACTCTGATTCTATTGAATCTTAGAAACAATGTTGTCAAGGATGTCAGTTTATACACCACATCTGGGATGTCATTGAGCTTGTTGTGTCGCAGGTCCAATACTTTCAGACTCCTCAGGTTGGCAAGGGTCTGTGGTAAACTCGTTAATGAATTTTCATTCAATGCTAATGTTTGCAAATTCACCAGGCATCCAAACTCTGCAGGCAATACTGCTAGCTTATTACCATATAAATAAAATTCCACTAAATGAGTTAGTTCTCGGACATTCGGTGGGAGACATGTAATTGAAGATTTGCTCAAATCCAGGCGCTTCAGTCCTTCGTCTCGGCATCTTTGAAATTCTTTGATAATATCTAAGTCAGCTTGTATGGGTTTATTCTTCTTGGCTGTGGGTTTAGGCTTATTGGACTCTGGATGTTTGACTGTCACGACTTTAGGCCGTGCACCCTCCGCGTTGGTCAGCGACGCAGTGGACAACTTCTTTTCTCTCATGCTTTGATATTTATCCTTCGGGCTTACAGTACCAACAGAATCTAATGCTTCGGAATTCTCTCTCGATGAATTATCGAGATTCATACCGTTCTTTTCTTATCGCTGACAATATGTTTTCAAAATAATTTCTCTTCTTTGGATTATTTACTAAAACACACTTGACATGGTTTTGTCATCTCATCGTATTGGACACAAATCAATACCCTATTTCAGTCGTATGAAATGAACTACTTCCTGCATTCATCCACAATAACACAAGCTTATTAATAACACTTTTCCCTAAGAACACATCGTTAAAACGAATTCTTGACTTATATTTCCACAAAAGAATGCACTGTGCACAAAAATAATGATTTTCACGAACACAGCCTCAAGTCAAGCGAAAATGGAATGGAATTCCGTCAAACAGATTTAATTCATTTCATGCAGCGACAAGATAAACTAGATAGATGCGTGAAAATAGTCGATTAAAAAAAAATAGGTCTAAATCGTTTGATTTTGTTCATCTAAAACGCCTACTATACGACTAAATTTTTAGGAAACCAATTTAGGACCAGTTGAAGGTTTATTACACTACCCAATTTTTTGGACACCAATTTAGGAACAGTTACCGCACGTTTAGGAGTCCATGATACGTCATGGTTGATGAAAATGATTGATGTTTGCATGACCGCATTATAATAATATAATAAAATAATAAGGCCTTTGCCTCGAATCTTGCGGGCAGCGTACAGCTGTACAGCGTACACAGATCTTATGAGTACATTCAAATAGATGGGCCCTCAAATACAGCGGAGTGGTTGAAAGTAACGAGTGGTGCCCTCCAGTCAAGCTTGCCCACTCCTGCGCCGCCGCCGCCCTGCTGCCCGCAAGATTCGAGGTGACCTAACGGTGGGCGCTCCACCAATCACCAATCGATACCACCCCGCTCGCCGCAGGACGCAGGTAGTATGAGATTTTTGGAGCACGATACGTGACGCCCGTGCCGCACTAAATTGAATTCTAAATCGTACAGACGATGCATTCGTTAAGAACTTAAGAAGGATCGTACTGAGATGCAACAGGCATCATGCACGTTACAATGCAGGTAATTTGGTATAAAGTTTCGTTTATGTCTGGCGATAACAGTTTAACCTTTCGTCTACCATAATTACAGGCACAATTAACAAACAAAACGCCGGCGTTCGCACACCTGAACGGACGCGGATTACAGCCGCGACTTATAAGTATATAAACAATGAATATCTATCGAGCTGTGCAAATTGTCAGACGTAAGTCGTAGACGTATCCTTGGGCTCACCTTAAACTAATTACAGTTTCAGCAACTTACTGTCCACACTTATTAGTCGCGGCTGTCAGCTTCGTCCATCAGCCGCGTCCTATAATTTGTTTCCAGCTTAACAAATCTCGCAGGTTTCTTCCGGAGATTTTTTTTTATTTATGACTGATTTGATCGATTGCAATTATCGGATTTGTACGGGAGGTAAATTCAGGATCATTTTGTTGATTAACTATTTGATTTCAAGTCGCAACACTAGCACAGAATTAATTGTCTGTGGCAGGGCTTTGAATAACGTTAAAAATCTGGTAACGTTACTTTCATCGTGAGAAGGTAACGTTATTAGTAGAGGTAACGTTATGCTTGATAACGTTACTTGTGACAAATTTTACCGGTAAACTGACTTAACGTTATTGAATATTATATCGGTAAATAATAACGTTACCAAGACCAAGGGCTTGATAACGTTACCAAGTGCATACGAAAAGTAACGTTAAATTTCTTTTATCTCTTTCTTTCGTTTACATTAAATATACTGTTAACTGCTATGATCACGTAGGTATTCAAATCAAAAACACTTGCGCTGCGCATCATTTTCTTTTTAAATAGGAAGTACGAATACTGAAGAATATTTTCGCCGTCATTGTGATGATTCTTAGGATTTACATGAAGTTAATAGTGGATCTGATTCAGGATCTAGGGGTGAATAAATTCTATACCTACTTAAATCTAAAGAAAGATTTAAGTAGCTATAGAATTTATCTTCGATTGCTTGACTTACGTGATACTTTTTTCGCTCGTAAGTCTATAAATACTTAACGTTATGTTGAATATTTGTGGCTTTGCAGTCTTTTACTTAATAGGGTCAGTAAGGACGATAATACTTTTCGAGCGTTTGTGTGTGTTTATGGTTCGTGGTACATATTGGACCAAATGTTACTTAGTAGTATACGTATAGCATGTTTTCATTTAATGCTTTTAAGGCAGTCGGGTTTCTCGTTTAGTTATGTGGGTATTTAAGTAATTATTATTTTATTTTTTTAATCTGCCGCTGAATCTAACTGATTCAGTGGCAGATTATGTGTAGGTATTGGTCCTTTCATTATAAATTATTAATTCGCATTTTTGTTTAAAATGTAATTGCTAATGACAGTTTTTACGAGTGTATATTCGCTAAAGTTCGCAAAGCCTATGTGTTCAGACTCGCTAAGTTACATCGGCCTTATTATACTAGAAAAGGGATTTGAATAAAGTAATTTGATAGTTTGAGGCTAAGAACTCACGAAGCGGTTTTCACCCACGCCCGCCGCTGTAGAGGAAACAGCTATATTATTTTAAAACTCACGAGGCGGTAGATCTACAAAAGCCATAACGGTTGCGAATTTCGACCGCAAAACTGGCGGCCGATTAAGTTATTTTTTTTACATATCCATTGCTTGAAAAAAAAAATACTAAGCGACATTGAGTAGACATTGCCAAGAGTGATTTAAAGTTATTAATTATAAATAACACTTTCTTCTTCTTCTTTTCGAATCAATGATAAACTCTTTAAACTGATGGGGCCCAATAACATTTTGTAAAGTATGCTCAGTGTCGGTTAGTAATTTTTGCCTTTCAAGCGCCGATATTTAACAGCATTTTACATAAGCCGCGGGCCTGCAACCGTGGCGGCTGTGGGTGAAAACCGCTTCGTGAGTTCCTTGTTTTACATGGAAAGTTGTCCAGGGCTAAGTAACTTTATAAATTTGAATGTGCTATTTCCGATTTTTTTTTGTGATGTGCTTTTTCAGTTTTTAGGCGCATTTTTCCAATATGATGGTACAAAAGGCAAAAATACGAATTGGCAAAGTCAAAATTTGGTAAGAGCACACCAAAATCCATAGAATTACATATTTTAAATACTCCTGGATTAAAACTTTCTAGGTAGCTAAAATTGAGGGAACAACTATTTTTCGAATCAAACGACTATACTTATTGTTATCGATCGAGAATATTTTTTTTTCTTAAAAACACTTTTAATTCCAAATGGTCTTTTTCTTTATAAACAATATAGAAACAGTGTTTCTGTAGGGAATGATTTGATGTATTGGCTTTTGAAGAAAGTGACTACCGTTCCTTTTTGAAGTATAGGCTTTTTCGCCAGAGTTTTACTTGTTTAGATATCTTTATGCAACACATATGCACAGAGGTGGACTTAAGTTAAGTGGACCTTACTTAGGTGACTTTTTAGGGGCTGTTGGTGAAAACGGGCATTAATGCTTCAGTCATTCTCTGCCACTTAAATACCGTCCTTCTGCTTAGTATTAAATATACTTACTGCACAATAAATAATAATTGTGTTCATCAGGTGATCACGAAAATATAAAATCTGCTAGTAATAATAAAATTTTTGAGCGATGCGGTCAAAATTAGGATATGGATAAATGCAAAAATCTGAGTCCACCCAATAAAAAATAATGAAGAATTGCTCCAGCCAAACTGAAAAAGAAGTGGCAGAACTTTCTCACAAAATGGATATATTAAATAAAGCTTTTGGGCTTTTCGTGGAAATTGGCTTCTGTTCCCCCAATAAAACGGCGTTTCATCATGTACAAAATAATTAAAATTTACAAGCATTGCAGTAAGTGATTGATCGGACCTGTTATGTTACAAGAAAACTTTACAAAAAAATATATCCACTGCACTAAATATATAAAAAAAAAAAACTTTTTCGGAAGTCGGTGTTTCTCGGTATTGTTTATTTCTTATTAAACACCGATTTTCGAAAAAGTTTTTTTTTAGTGAAATCGGTATATTTTTTTGTAAAAAGTTTTTTATTTCACCCTTTTTAGTTGCGATACACTTATAACCAGAGGATTTGACCAATACATATTTTCTGTATGGACTTCAAAAGAGACTGACCCCTGAGTTTGTTTCGGTGTTTCTTCTCAGGGTAGTCTGCTAGGAAACATCGGACTCATCTATCAAAAAAAAAAATGACGTGTAAAAGTGTTTTTTATACCTACTTACAAAATAAAGATCATTTATCATTGGCCATGGTCTTCTTCATCAGTTCTACTTCATCAAATGTTTCTTTTTTACTGTAAATGCTTAAAATCTAGATGAAAATACCAAAAACACCATAGGTTTGCCTATGATATTTAAGGAGTTCCCTCGATTCCTCATGGATCCCATCATCAAATCTAAACTTGATGAAAATGGGACGTCGATGATTGGCGAAGTATTCGGTGAACCGAAAAAAAAACATACAAACATCCGAACATAGTACTTCCTCCTTTTTGTGAAGTCGGTAAAAATAATTAAACTTATAAATACTTATTAGTTCAACTGCAACATCGTAAAGTACATAGCTCTTACTGTACTGCGTAAAATTTTGTAATAAAATACCACTTGAGATTCGCCATCTAAATAAATCAAATCTTAAAACATGCATGAGGAAATTAATAATATATTTAAGTAGTATATTTGACTTCCAATCAAATTAAAAACACCTTATGTAGAGAATCATTTTATAGATTAGAGGATTATATCCTAAGTAAAAATGTTTGACTACATGCTAGGTCCTGTGCCACAGCCATAGCTGCAGTGGCGGGGCAAGACCAAATTTTGTTGTGGGCAAGATATATTTTGCGAGGCCCCCTGATGTACGACGCAAAAGGACCGATTTTGTTGAGAATATTTTTTTTGATATTCGAATTTGTCCGGTGACCAGAAATCGGTATCGGAATCCCAGCGGCGTCTGGGGCGTGGTTGCTTTTGATTTATGCGGTTGGCCTTCTTCCTTGCTAGCATCACTTCTTCGCAGAAGGAGGCGTTCGCCTGCCACCCCTATTCGCTCCGGAACATGGCCTGTACGTAGGCCCGGCGCGAGAGATCGCCATCGCCGATCGCCTCCACAAAACTCCGTTACCTACCGAACTTGCCATGTCCGGTAATAACTCGCGTATTTTCAGACAGACTTCAAAGAGGGGACTTACCGCCGTATTATGGCATGCCCAGAACTGTGTTGTGACAGTCGCTGTCGCCAATAATATCTTGACATCCCACAGGAACTCAATCCGCCATCCCGCGATTTGGCGCGGCAGTGGAGTTTCGTTCTGGTGTTGCATCTCCACGCACAAATCGTGCATGTGTGCAAGGACTGTTGCCTCCTGATCCCTAGGAGACTTGCCGCTTCACGGCAAACCGTGCGGTATCCCCGCACCATCCGTATTGCCATAACCCTGTGGCATGCGTTAAGCTGGGCCCTCGGTTGCTTTTGCAGCGACGGCGCCTACACTGGCAGTCCATACAAAGCCAAGGATTGAACGATTCCTACGTAGAGCCTCCAGCTAGAGGCTTCTGGCCCAAAGTTCAGCTGGAGCCGCATGAGAATAGCCCCAGTCCAATTCAGTTTGGGAGCCAGACGTAGGAAATGCTCGTCAAATTTCCACCGGCTGTCGAGGATGAGTCCCAAGTACTTCATCGTAGACCCAACGCCGATGCGAACTCCTCCATTAGGTGGGTACCCGTTGGCAGCTTGTTCCGAGGGTCGTGGAACCACATGGCCTCGACCTTGTACAGCGCCACCTCGAATCGCAACTGTTAAACCCTGCCAAAGACCACACGTGTCGCTAGTTCGACCGCCGCCTGGTACAATTTCTCTGTGCTAGGACCGACGACGTCACAAAATAGGCGCGCAACACGTTGTCGTACCCAATGTTTCACAAGGGTGGTCGTAGTACCGATCCCTGCAGAACACAACGAGTCATCTCTCGCCGTTGTCACTCTCCCTGGTGTTCGGGGTGTTGAGAGCAGTGGTGGCCGAGTGGTAAAGGCCCTAACTTACGTGCTGTAGGTCGCGGGTTCAAACCCAGCCAGGCGCATTACCTACTTTGTGTAATTTATTTCATCACCACTGCTCTCAAAACGGTGAAGGAAAACATCGTGAGGAAACCGGCATGTCCTAGAACCAAAAATTCGAAGACATGTGACATCCACCAACCCGCACTGGGCCCGCGTGGTGGATTACGGCCCTTTCTCCTCTCTTAGAGAGGAGGCCTGTGTCCCTGCAGTGGGAACATTAAAAAGGCTGTTGATGGGGTAGATGATATACCTGATCAATTGGTAGGCCTCATTCACACAACAGAGATGGTGGGGCCCCCGGTGGTATTGCCAGATACTTGCTAGCCGATATTAATATTATTAATTCCTAGATGAGTACATCTACATTTGCTATCACGGGCCTCCGAGGCGCGAGGCCCCTTGGACCGCGAGGCCGTGGGCGGTCGCCCACGTCGCCCACGCCTTACGCCGCCTCTGCATGGCTGTAGCTGTGGCAGCTGTATTTTGCCTACTAATTAGTTTTTTTTTTATATATTGGAAGAGATACTACTGCCCTTTTTGTATTGTTGATATTGATTATTTTTAAAATAGAAATTGTGATGATTTATTATTTTTGCATTTGAAATTTGGAGGTATGCGGAACAGAGAGTAAAGTCCCGCAAACCTCCGTTGAAAAGGGAGGATCCTCCGACCAGACAGGTGTTATAGTCTGGTGGGCTACTGCCCGATAGATGACTTCGGGCTGTCGTATATGTTCTGATCGCGCGGAGAACTTTCATTGCGCGATGCAGGATTTCTTGTAGTTCCAATGTGGCGTCATAGATGTCGCTACATCACTCTCCTCCGGAGATCGGAGATCGATGGTTCTTGAGGCTTCTTGATGCGTGCCAGGCCAGTGGTAGGTTGGTTCCAGTGAGTCGGAACCGGAATCCGCATAGTTCTCGGTGAGTCGGAACTGTCTGCGGTGATGCCCCAGTGAGTCGGGGTGGTGCTATCCCAGTGAGTCGGGATGGTTGCTGCAGGCTCCAGTGAGTCGGAGTAATGCTGCTGGCTCCAGTGAGTCGGAACCGGATTCCGCATAGTTCTCGGTGAGTCGGAACTGTCTGCGGTGATGCCCCAGTGAGTCGGGGTGGTGCTATGCGACGTAGGGCTTGACTGCTGTCGTCGACCAGGAAAGGTTCTTGATGGCTCTTCTTGTGATTGGCCGAAGGTGCAGGTGGTTAGCCAAGGTCGCTGATGAGGCTGAAGGGGATGACCAGGTATGACCAGGATGTCATGCTGGTGGTCAGGATACCCTTTATAGCCGTGGGTGCTGGCTGTTGGCTCGCTGCTCGAAAGCTTAAGGAAGTGATGATGACGTCACGAAGTATTTGCACGAAGGCTGCGCTGACGTTCATTGTCGAGGGTCACCAGTTTGGAGGTATGCGGAACAGAGAGTAAAGTCCCGCAAACCTCCGTTGAAAAGGGAGGATCCTCCGACCAGACAGGTGTTATAGTCTGGTGGGCTACTGCCCGATAGATGACTTCGGGCTGTCGTATATGTTCTGATCGCGCGGAGAACTTTCATTGCGCGATGCAGGATTTCTTGTAGTTCCAATGTGGCGTCATAGATGTCGCTACAGAAAGAATAGCATTGTATAATGTAAAAGCACTTTTTTTTTCAAATATTAATGCAAAGTACCAAGGAGCAAAAGTTTATTGGATTACAACTTGTTTGACATTATGAGCTCACTCAAATGTCTCGACGATGGTGGCTCGTGTTATTGGGTCATTCAGTTCCATTCAAAATGGTCGAGCTCAATAAGGCTGATACACGCGTCATGTTCTTGAACGAGCGCCGTAAGTTGAGACTGGTCATCTTCATTTTTCATCTTTTTTTTTCATTACTTATCATACCTACATTGTCCTCACAAAGTGACAAGAAATACGTAACCATGGTCCATGGTTTTGGTATGTACCTAACTCATAATATGATTTAAAAGAGTGTCCATGGTGTTCCACTTTGGAACATGCAATGTAGCTTCACTTTTTTTGACTGCCCGACATTTTAATAATTCACGCGTCTGCAATTGCTCTATTTGAAATAAGCTGATACAGGGGTATCGTGGAAAATTTAAATCGTGCTGCTGCTGCTTGCTCTGTAGATTGTCAACAGTGTGTGTCATTTTGTATATATAGTTGACAAAGTTTATTGTCTGTGTTTGGAAGTCGAAGAACAAACATTGTTCAATATTATAGTAGATAAATAATAGAACCAAATCAAAGTAAAGAACCAGGGGGCCTACCGCAAGCCCTTAAAGCAGTATTACTTCGATATTACTTTCAGTGGGAAAGAGACCACACTCTGGAACAGGAATAAAACAATCTTACTTTAAACGTCATGGTCAAGGTCCTGATTTTAATGAATAAATAATGAAAATTATTACAAATGCAGTATAAAACTGAAAAAGTTATGAGACTTTGTATTTTGATTTATTTAAAAAAAAAGTCTTACTGAAACTAAATAATTTGTTATTGAAATGATTCATTAGTAATAAACCGATTTAATGATATATTGTTTTCCAATTAAGTCATATTTCAAACTATTTTAATAATTCGGACGCTTGAAAGGCTAAAGTTGTTAGTGACATTGAGTAAAATTTACGGGAGAGGGAGAGTGATTTAAAGTAAAAAAAAAAACTGAAAAAAAAAGTTGAAAATGACGAGATAGTTAGTACACTATTAACACAATGGTAGTAATATCTAAATCCGTCTTTTTTTTAACTATAATTTTTTCCAAACAAAATAAAATTGAAGAACTTTTATGTAAAGGTTACTCAATGTTAGGTACTTAGTAATTTTTGCCTTTTAAATGTTGATATGCTTATTTGTATGATTCATAAAATTTAAGTGTCTATACATAAAGTTTATTTTTTTATCAAATCCAAAATGCAAAAAACGACTTGCAGCTTTATCGCCACTTTAAAACTTTTCAGGCACTTTTGAAATGTTAAAATTGAAGCTAATTTGCACGTTCCAAGGCGTAGACCTCTATGGAGAAGAACGTGCAAGAAAATCCATGGGCACTCTTTTAAATCATATTTATATATTTACATATGACTTGGTGACAAATTTATGTTGCTTCTATTATGCGAGCACGTACATCGTGCTCGCGGTATTCAACAAAAAGTAAAATAATAATAAAAAAAAGAATTTCAAAAAGCGCCTAGCAGCCAAGAGATGACCGGTCTCAACTGACGGCACCCGTTCACGAGCATGACGCGAGTATCAGCCCCACTCCGCTCAACCATTTTAGAGGGAACAGAATGACCCAACACACGCGCCACCATCAGCGAGACATTTGAGTGAGCATGACAAACTCTCAACTGCCATGCTCGTTTATCTATACTAATATTATAAAGCTGAAGAGTTTGTTCGTTTAATTGTTTGTTTGTTTGTTTGAACGCGCTAATCTCAGGAACTACTGGTTCGAATTGAAAAATTATTTTTGTGTTGAATAGATCATTTATCGAGGAAGGCTTTAGGTTATAAAACCTCACGCTGCGACAAATAGAAGCGAAGAAACAACGGACATGTGGAAAAAACGGGGAAAATTATTCATCTTTGAGGGCTTCCGTTGCGTGCGCTGCGAAAACGGTTCAAGATACCAAAAAAATATGTATGAAAGAATTATTCCTCTTAAAATTATCTAAAAAAATGTCCGCGACAGTATATGTCTATCTTTTAAGATTAACTCACTAGAACCGTTTTTATGGGAATCAAATTTGGCTGAAATTAATGCATTATTACCAATTATTTGTTAGAGTTGTATCAACATAATAATATTAATCTTTATCCAAATAAATGTGTTGTTGCTTAGGAGTATGTAATTGTGAACAAAATTGTCTTTGACATCACTTATTTTCAATGAACATCTTAGAAGATATTACAATTTTAAAATAACTCCGATATAAAATTCACACGCGCCGCATGATGTGCAAAATATGACGCTGCGCCTGGCCGGCGGGCGAGGAGAGGGGTTGCTTGCGGGCGGCGCGGTTTTTTTTTATGGTAGGTAAAAATCATCCAATGACGATTCCCGCTCTTGGGCGAAGCGGGAAACAGTGTCAGGCTCTTACTGACTTAACAACCTACCCCGTTCCTCCCTTGCCTTATTCCCAGAGCCCCGGTATAACTGTTTCGCACCAACCCTCGGCTGCAGGAGGCTTCGACCCCGAAGGGCCCCACAGTTTGCTGACAACACATTAAGGCGCGCGGGAGCAGTGCATACCGTCGACGACTTGGTCTCGGTCTGGACTGTTACCAGGCAACCGAACGGCGAGCTACCCGTTGCTCACCGTCCGCAAACCAGCGTCTACGGTGGCCAGATATTGGCGGGATCGCGGTGGCGACGGCTACTCCAGCGCAGGAATTTCCTGAACTTCCCATTTCCAGAACCTGCGTCATGCGGATGGTGAGGACGCCGTGAGGTCTATCCAATCACGCCTCCAAGAGGGGACTTACCGCCGAAATTATGGCGTGCCCAAAGGGACCCCCCCTTAGTAGCTCTATGAAGTACTATTAGATAATTATGTTCTTTTTAAAACTAAATTGTCTAAAATAATAACAGAAATTGACACGGGCAAAGTCGTGCGTAACAGCTATAATTTATAAAGCTGAGGAGGTTGTTTGCAAAAATAAATATGATGCCCAAAATAACTATTCCGCGCGGACGAAGTCGCGGGCACAGCTAGTGTCAAATAAGTTGTAACCTAGCGAAAAATGCTCCATGGTACTTCACATTTACAAAATTTAAAAAGTGCTTCTACATTATACCTACAATGCTATTGTATCCACATAAAAAAAATAGTAGATGGTCATGAGCTTTAATTAAATAAATAAATATAAAACTATTACGAACACGCCAATATAAAAAGGGCATTAGACTTTCAACACTATCCTATACAGGTATTAAATCCGTTACCGCACACCTCGTTTGTGAAATCGTACTGCGAATTTTGTTTAGTAGCAAGTAGCAAGCATCGTTTGACTGGTGTAGCGATGTTGCCGTTCCGTAGTGCACGCCGTGCGCCGCATGTTGCGCGGTTTGACAACAACGCATTAAGTAACGATAACAATTTCGTTACCTGTAACGTTAATTGGTAACGTTATTTTATAGATTTGATACCAAAGTATTGTTACTCATGTTACCGTTAAAATTTTAACATTATGAAAATAACGTTACTTACCGATACTTATAGTGTGAATTTGGTAACGTTAACAAGCCCTGGTCTGTGGTATTTGCGTCTGCGTTGCGTGTTGGTCTCTGATTTCACAGACATCTGTCAATTTTGTCAATTTGATTTTGAAGAGAAAGGTTAGATTTCCTAACTTTACTAAGGCTTTTTCTGTGTTATTACTGCAGTGTACACAAATACATCAACCATGGATAAAAGCAAAGAAAAGGAGGAACAAAGTATTATGGACAAATCCATGAGATCTGTCTTCGGTGAGTAGAAAACACAACGTTTATGTAGTATCCATAACAATCTTCATCTAACAACAAAAACTATCACAATTTATTGTTTCTATTTTAGTGGGTAACATACCTTACGAAGCTACGGAAGAGAAACTCAAAGATATATTTAGTGAGGTTGGTCCCGTGCTTTCCTTCAAGCTGGTATTTGATAGAGAGACCGGTAAACCTAAAGGCTATGGGTTCTGTGAATACAAGGATCAAGAGACTGCCCTCAGCGCCATGCGGAACCTCAACGGATACGAGATTGGAGGGCGATCTCTTCGTGTGGACAATGCTTGTACTGAGAAGTCAAGGATGGAAATGCAAGCTCTGATGCAGGGACCGCAGGTAACCACTCAACAAATTTTTGTGTTCGTCTTACTATTAGCCATAAGGCCCTGTAATGACCTCTTGACCTTACGAATCTCTCACAAAAAAGTGCATGTTAAAAAACACCATAAATTACTATACAAGTAGATTATTATCAATAACTTGTGATATATACTATTTAAAAATCTTAATGTTTCTTGGCAAAAAATATATTTTTTTACATGCACTAGTAATCCATTTGACAAATTTTTCAGATAGAAAACCCTTATGGTGAACCAGTTGAGCCTGAGAAAGCTCCAGAAGCGATCAGCAAAGCTGTGGCTACTCTGCCCCCTGAACAGATGTTTGAGTTAATGAAACAAATGAAGCTTTGTATACAGGTAAATCTTACTTTTTCTATATTTTACTACTACCTGGTGCCAGCAACTTTGCCTGCACATTAGTAGAAAATTATCACAAAATAATGTACCAGGAGTATGTTTCTTTGGAATAATTAAAAAGTATCCTACGTGCTTCTCCACAGCAAGGTCTATCCATGTATCAAGTTATTGCATGAAAAAGTATCCAACATCTATACATTAAGGCCTTCATATTTAGAATCAAAGATTACAGAAGGACACTAGAAGTAGCTTGAAAAAATATTTGAACATTATTGGTACATTTACGATCCCTGTGGTTTGCTAACAACTCCTTGAAGCGCAATTTACGTTACGCACTTGACATTAACAACTTGGCTTGGTCCGGACAGTTATGACCGGACGGCGAACTACCCATTGCATTGAGCATAATTTCAAAATCTTCCTACCCATTATAATTATTTCAGGACTGAATTATTATGTTATTTTTTACAGAACAATCCCAGCGAAGCTAGAAACATGATGTTGCAAAATCCACAGCTGGCATATGCATTACTGCAAGCCCAAGTTATTATGAGGATTGTAGACCCAGCTACTGCTGTTGTAAGTTTTTTTTTACATACATAATATTGCGCCACAAGGCTCCACACTGGGCATTATTCCTTTATTGTTGTCTCATACACAAATGTAACAACTCACATACAAATATACCCAAAATTTAAACAAATATCTGTTGCTCATACAAATATTTGTTCCATGCAGGAATCATACTTGCAACACTCAGCAAAGTACAACCAAATACTCAATTAAGCTAAAAACCAAAGCTGCAAACCTGCTTTAACATTTCGTCATTACACGTAAATAACCTGTTTTTTTCTCAATTATAAGTCGCCATTTATAATTTTTTCTAAGAGATCAAAAACTTCAAACATGTAAATATCTGGTTTACATTTCAAATACTAAATATTAAAAACATTTCCAACTCAATTAATAATTTCAGAGCATGTTACATCCCAGTAATCCACTACCACCACTGATTCAGCCGGGAGACAAGATTCCACCTACAAACCATTACATGCCAAGCAATCCACCACGTGGTAAGTTTTCATTGGTTTATTTTTCTGTTACCGGGTGCAAAGCCGCCGGCAAAATCTAGTTTTTATATATACATTTTTTCTTCAGAGCCACCACCACCACAAATGCCGCCCCTGCTTGCAGCGCCTGTTCCACCGCCAGCACAGTATACACGTGAGTAATATTTATGACATTTGAGACTTCTGTGGACTGTTCCCATTGGGGCCATTCATTTACTACGTAAGACGATTTTGACTAGCTTTTAACCCCTCTCCTCCACTCAACAGAATAGGACTATCTCTTCCCCCCTTTACCCCTGGTTATTTTTTTTTTAATCATAGTTGACAGAATTTTTTTAATTTATTTTTAGGAGTAGGTGAGATATTTATTTCAAAATTGACAAAGGACACGTCTTGAAGGGCTTAAGTACTTCATCTAGTCAATGTGAACACGGCTTCCTAATTTACTATGATTTAATTGGACCGACATCATGAGCTTTCAAATGTGCCTGTAAATGCTTTATATGAAGTAAAATGGTTTGCTTCAGCTCGTCAGCCGGCGATGGGCGACGTGGACCTGCGCGGGCGCAGCTCGGGCGGCGCGCCGGCGCTGCTGGACCAGGACATGCGCAGCCTGCCGCCGCCCGTGCCGCCGCACCCCGTGCCGCCGCCGCAGCACCACGCGCAGGACACGTATGTACACCTTGCTTCACTATGGGGCCATCCATGGGTTAATGCGAAAGCGAAACACCAGGGCCCTGAGGCTCAATTCTGCTATTTTCAAAATAATAATAATAATCGTTTATTTATAAAAATGGGACATAAATACAGCAAAGTACAATAAATATTAAAAACAACACAGTTTCTTCTTTGCCTAAACTAGGGTGACCCTGTATTTCAGGCTAGAGAGAGCTTAAATACAAACTAATAAATTAACACCAAATACAACTATTTTAAAAACTTAATTAAGTTTTTAAAATAGTTGTATGTTAAATTAAATTTAAATATTATCAACACGATTCCATTGTCATTTTGCTAAAAGTTCGTAATCTTTTAATTCATAATAGCCGATTATTGGGCGGTCAGTGGTATCGTAATAGAAATGTGGTATGAGCTGTTTTGTAACGAATTAAAAACAATAACAGCACAATAACTAGTGTCCGACCGAAGGTGCAATTCTGGCCGAAGCCGATTAATCGGTATTCACCAAAACCTTCGGCCGAAGCCGAAGCCGAAGCCGAAGATGCCATTGACCTTGAGAAATACGATAGTTACTTTGATCTCAGAATATACTAGATACATATTGTGAGAGCTTTAGAGATTTAGCCCAATAACGAGCCGAGTGACCAACATATACAAGTAGGTAATAAAATATTGTCTAAAATAAAAGTTTCAAATATACAATGTTAATTAAATATTTATTTACTTAAAGTACAAATTTTGACAACTAACAAAGCTTCGGCTTCGGCCAAACCTTCGGGAAATTTTTGGCCGAAGCCGAAGATTTGGCCGAAGGTGCTTTTTTGGCTGAAGGTGGCCGAAGCCGAAGCCGAAGCCGAAGCTTCGGTCGGACACTAACAATAACATTCTAATCATAAGTCACTGATTAAAGGAACTATCAAAATTTTATTAATTTACCGCATATGTCAAATATTCATTTGTCATTGTGTACGAGATCACCATTCTAAAAAAAATCTTTTAATGAAGTGTCAGTAGTTGATCATTAGAAAGTCATAATGACGCCATCATGTTAGTAGATTACCAAACTTGTCAAAATCAACAATTTTGAAATCAATGATCGACTATTCTGACACTATTATAATAGCAGACTTGAGGCCTTGGTACTAAGGCTTGGATTGGGGTGGATCATTTAGTTAGTAAAAATCTGACATCACCTGCTTCGCCCAAGGGTAGGATTTGTTATCATTGGATGATTTTTCCCACCATACAAAAAATTTCACTATCAACATACTACATGCGGCATGTAGTATGTTGATAGTGAAATTTTTTGAAGAGAAGCAAGGTGGGTGGCGCACTTTGCTTCTCATAAAACAAGCGAGCTAGTGTGATGAAACGCCACTTGGGAAGTGTGTGTCCTATTGAGTGGATCATCGTGTCTTCATATGTGTGATCGGCGGCAGTGACCTCTCGTTTGACATATCCTCCCGCCCACCCTGACGAGACCCTGAGAGCTGTCATTGGATAATTACCCAAATTTAAGCTTATTACCTATTCAATCTTACGACGTTTGCAATTTCTCGGTGACATATATACATACACTAGGTGTTCTTGTACAATATACATTAACTGATCCTATAAAATGAGATATTGTACATAATATTATGATATTGCTGATGTTATAATTTTCTCTCAAGTATTGCTTCCCCTGTGGATAAACCAACAGAACCCATGTAAGTGGCATTTTTATAATGTAACTTATAATTTCAGCATTTGTTTGGATTGAGTTTTTTCCAGTCTATTTGTTTTGTATGATTTATGTAAACGAATTATTTTGGGACGAGTACTTAATCGGACAAATAGTATGCGTTTTTATATAATTTTTGTAATGTAACTGTAAATGATAAGTGTGTAATGTAGGTGGTTACCGTCAGGCGAGGATCTTAAGAGAGCCAAGAACGGTAACCATTCATTACTCACGTGTATCATACGCCGTTTTTCAATAGACTTGTGAAGAAAAATAATTTAGCTAACTATTGTTACTACAGTAAAACTAGTTTTTTTTTTTCTTAACATGTCGGTAAAAAATTATATCTGTTTTCCTAGGCGTGCACCGAAAAAAAAATCTGGATTGCAGACATGGAATTTTACCGCGTCACTTTTCCTATAACACCCATTAAAAAAATGTAAATAAAATCGTGTTGTAACAAATGTTCATTTGTAACAGTGGTTTCCCTCGCGACCCCCGGCTAGCGAGCATGCAGACGCAGGCCTTCAACTCGGACCCAAGAGTGCGCTCCAACGACCCGCGCACGCAGCAGAAGATACAACAACGTATGTATATTTTATACTATTTAAACTATTGAGCCCCAAGCGTTTGCACACCTATTGTCTTTCTATTATGTCTCTTATTACGGTATTCAAAAGGTTAAGGATTATTTGCACAATTGCAGTAGAAAAGGAAGGGTCATGATAGCGTGTAGCTCAGCGCATCAGATCTCAATTTTACCATCGGACAACCCGGCAAATATAACCCTTACGTTGTTGAGATATAGAGTTAGTGATAGTGTGACGGGTGACAGGACAGAGTGGAAGAAAACAACATGTTGCACCGACCCCAAGTAAAATGGGATAAGGGTAGGATGATGATGACGTTGTTGAGATATATACGGTCCGGACTAAGCGTTTTACTTCGTCGTTTATATTGTGTACATCGACGGAATGGAACAGTTTGCCAGCTGCAGTTTTCCGTCCGATTATAATTTAGGTGTTTTCAAGCTAGAGTGAATAGCTTCTTAATAAACTAGTGCGCCTCACCATCAACGATTACATCACTGCTTGTGGTGCCCACCTTCAGGTGGGATCGCCGTCAAGCACTAGTTTATAGTAATTAAAAAAAAGCGTGTCTCTAATCGATTAATTCGTCATGAACCGAGGAATCAAGCTCCAGAGAAGTCTGCAAAATTCAGACTTTCTTAAGTTTTTTTTAAATTTTGTGAGCTGCAAAATTTAAATAAGTGTTAAGTTATTTATTAAAATATGATTTGCGACCATACCAAGTATAGGTTTACTATATTTAAATCATCAATACTCCTCTCCTCATAGTTCAGCTAGAACCTTGAATTACTGTTATGAAATAGCCATTTAATATAGGTATTAAATGGCTGGTAAAACCGTAGGCGATTATATGAATTGATAGGGTTGTATTGACCATTTTATCGACTGTTATTGTCTTTGTCAAGTTTGTGATACTACCAATAGCTTTGTAAATAAGGTTTCTTGTGTTACTGATATTTATGAAGTACGCCTGAAATAAATATCGTATAATTACTATTATAAAAAACGTAAATAAATACATGTTACCTACGATCTCAAATCAATATGTGTTAGTTCATTCTTCTCCATTTATAGATATTTATGAAGAAGAATGAACTACGTTTTGTTAGAAGAAACAAAGATTTGTTTTATGTAAATAGCTACAACTTGTTAAGTGAAGTACAGTAAAGAAGTAGGTAGCCTAGCATCCAGAGTCTTGTCGTGGCGGGCGATATTCTAATCAATTGTTTTAATACGACGCAAGACTGGGATATAAACATAGATTATACGAATCGTTTTGTTTTAAAAATAAGATAAAAATTTACATTATTTAATGTTTAAAATTTTGTTGCAAAGGTTAATGTTAAGTTCAAAGATAAAGGTTGTGAATTATGTCATTTTTTTTGTGATAGCGAATCTTCATCCGCATCTCATTATCTTACTGTCCTTGTTCCATTTTAAATGGAGTTTGTGCAACACGTTTTTTCAGCTATTTTGCTCTTTTTTGCACTTTTCTATCAGCCGTCAAGTTATCACCGACGCCCTTTTCTTACACATCACACAATGTTTTCTTTGGCCTCCCGCTGTTTCTCTATCCATTCAAAATTATTATTTTTGCCTTTGATAAGCTTACGTATGATCACTATTTTCACTGCCATCATGTGCCTAGAGGTAACTTATTCACTCTCACTACACTACAATTTTATTTATTGCTCTAGGGTGGTGTGAGGGTTTCATACAATGTATTTTAGTAACATAAATATCTTTTATCTTGAAGATGTATATTTTTGTCTTCATGTCATCCTAAAAAAGACCTGAGGCTGCTGAAAACGCAATCGCCTGAACACCATAAAAATCTGCTGTGTATATTAACGATAATTTAATAATTACTTTATGATTTTTAAATTAATATTTGTTGACAGAACAAATGCCGCCCGGTATGCCGAACGCTGCGCAGGCTAGGACCATCCAGGGTATTCCTTCAGGTGCTTCGGATCAAGAGAAGGTCTGTCCTCTGGCGTTTTTAACCTAACTTAATTGTTTTTTTTTGTGTCATAACGTGATAGCTCTCTCAGATACGCTTTTGGACAGGAAAGCTAACCCCAACCCAATAAAGTTCGAAATGGGCTCGCCGAAATCTTGACGGTAAATCCCCTCTTTGAGGAATAGACGTCACTGCATCCTCAACTTCTACAACAACATCTCATAGGTTTTTTTTTATGGTAGGTAAAAATCATCCAATGACGAATCCCGCCCTTGGGCGGAGCGGGAAACAGTGTCAGACCCTTACTGACTAAACAACCTACCCCGTTCCTACATCGCCATCTATACCAGGGCTAGAGCCTTCCTTTCTGACACGAACCCTTGAAAATTGTGAACATATTTCTAGAGTGTGACATTCTGAGTTGTCAAACCGTAGTCTGGAATTTAAAAAAACGAACTTTCGTTAAATTTAAATTTAAGAGTTTATTTCAGCAGTTTTATTTTTTTGCAAATTATTTATAAATGTATTTTTTTACTTAGTAGGTAGACTACACGTTAGTTAAGCTAACTTACCAGGAAACTGCCATTCTTAATTTGATATTGTTTTAATCGGTAGTTACTGTTATCTTGAAACATAATGAACTTATTTCCTGTACCAATATATTTTTATTTAATAATAACAGCATTAGCAACAATAAATTTGTAAAAGTTAAAGTCCTGTTTCTCTGTCGCAGGCGGCACTCATCATGCAAGTACTGCAACTCTCCGAAGATCAAATCGCGCTGTTGCCACCGGAACAACGTGCCAGTATTCTGATGCTCAAGGAACAAATCGCCAAGAGTACTCAACAACGTTAAAGCGGGAATACATTAGACACACGTGGGCCACGTCCGATTTGTACGTAGCGGAACTTCGCGTGGCGTAGATCTAATGTAGCTCTACAAGTTTAGTAGCCATGTAAAATGTATGGAGACCGACGCGCCCAGATTGGCGTACGTGGCCCAAGTGTGCCTAATGTAGTTCTCCCTTAGTTTACCTTCTTTAAGATTGACATAATAATGTAATGGATTTCTCTAAACGATGATTTTTGGTACATTTTTTTAGTTCCATGATTGAATACAGTCGTATTTTTAGATTAATTGATTACATTTGAGATCTGTCTAAGACAATCCCTTTAAATGCCACTAAGTTCTCATGATTATACTTAGGGGGATAAGTGCATCTAAATATCAACAAAAAAGGATATAATAAAATATGAAAAAAAAACCGTGTTTATTTTTTCTAGATTAAGTACCTTATCTTTTTATCCACGACACCCAGAGCATTTATAATCTTTTCTTTCACTTACTAATAAGATAAACAATACTTGAGCGATGTGTTAAATCACGTACTTGGGTCAAAGCGACTGGCCTTTTATCGCGTACGTGATGTTTTTATCGTAATACAAATAATTTTGTAGATTATGATGATTTTTGCTGGCAGTGCTAAGCCATTTGGTGTCTTGCTGTCCATCAGTGCACATTAGGTAGGTATTTTTCAGTCTGCATAATCACCACCAGTGAAACACGTTCACACATTCGAAAATTCCGATGAAATCAAAGGAAATATTTTACTGCAGTGAAATAAAAAAAATGATTCGTAAATCGAAACAAAAAAAAAGTATAATAAATTATACTCCAGGTCATTTGACCTTGATTGTAAAATAATTAGCCAACATCTGAGTCATTAAGTTATTTATAAGGGTCTTGTAATTACGTTGGGTAGTCGTCGCGTGCTCGTCTCTTGAACTATAACGAGATTGTGTAAACGACTCCTGTCAAACGCACCTGTCTGCTAAATCATCACTCACTTCACACTTGTTAGTGTTTTGTTAGACAATGACTTTCTTCTTTTTGTGTGTATTTACGACACGTTGAACTCTTAAATATTGGTTTAGATAAGGTATGCTATATGTTAGTTAATCCAAAGTTTTCCTACTCGGTGTTTATTACTGGCACATTATAAAAATAATACTCCACATAATATTTCGTGTGTGTTTATTTGCACACTCATTCTGTTCTGCGTTCAGTCGTGGTTCGACGAGGAAAGAAATCGAACGTGTCAATTTGTCGCGTGGTATGTACATAGGTATCTACGTGATTACTTATAATTTGCGCATATTCATCCTACTTTGGTTATAAATAAACTTTCATTACGTTACCCGTGACTTGTGTTTTTGGCACTGTATTCAAATATTGTATCGACGTGAATAAATTCAGTTTTACTTTTTTTTTTAAACTAAATAAGTTTTGTTTTCAAATATTTTCTTTTGTTGTTCCTATGTGCTTGTGTTAAAACAGTTATATTTTTTTTCTTGTAGGACATCAAAATGAAGTGGGAATTTGTTTTATTTGCGTGCTTGTGTTTCTTAAATTCATATGCGGAGTGCAAATGGAAACATGAGAATAGAGGAAACAATTGGCGGGAAAATGCCAATGAGGTGACCACAAAGGCAAACCATAGAAGGGACCCTCCTGACCATAAAAAAATAATTCCTATGGCCAGATACGTCTTGCACAATGCGGGTAAGTGTTCTTATGTAGTTTTTTATAGATAAATCTAGATTTTTAAGTTTTTATTGGAATGCAGTGGTTTAATTCAATTTAATGGAGCAGCGGTGGCCGAGTGGAAACGGTTCGACTTACGAGTTCTAGGTCGGGGGTTCAAACCCAGCGAGGCGCTTTACTTTGTGTAGGTAATTTATTTCATCACGACTGCTCTCAAAACGGTGAATGAAAACATTGTGAGGAAACCGGCATGTTCTTTGAACCAAAATTTTGAAGGCCACACTAGGTGACATCCACCAACCCGCACTGGGCCTGGTGGTGGATTACACCTCATTCATTCCCTCTCCTAGAGAGGAGGCCTGTGTCCCAGCAGTGGGGACATTAAAAAGGCTGAAGATGATGATTGGTTTAATTCACTTTGATGTTTAGTATTTTATTTGGCACACATTTTTTACGTCAGTAAACAAGAGATTCTGTAGATGAACTCGACGATATGTTGTACAAATTAGTTGAACCAAAATGGCGATCGACCCTCAATGGGCAGTAACAGATTTTCGGGTCTCAATCGAAGTGCAGCACAGTGGGGTGTTGCGCGTAACGTAACCATAGCAACGACGGTTATTTTAGTTAAACTTATTTGCCGAGTACCTAACATAGTAGATTATCAGCCGCACCCTTTCCCAGATGATTATAATTCGAAGTCTGTGGTCCAAATATGGCAAGGGTATGGGTATAGGGGTGGGCTTTTACAACACTACGGCTGTCGGATTTTAGCGAGCCTGCAGTTAGGCTCTGTGAATTTTAGCGCTTGATAACTCGTAACAAACAAGAACATATAAGATCTCTGTCTCTGCCATAAAAAAATAAAATGTATGTTATGTATATTGTTGATGTACCTTAATAAATAAATAAATAAACAAACTAAATGGTTTAAACAAATAAATTCGATTTTCAGTTGGTATTGTTGTTAAAAACTTTTACAGGCATTTATTTTTTAAACCTTTATTTCTATACAAGTTTTCAAACGCTAAAATTCGCAAAGCCTAACTCCAGTCAGACTCGCCAAGATCCGACGGCCGTACTGTACTTACGTGACGTAGTGATCTGTGATGAACTATGTTCTTTGGAAAATGGGCGGACGTGTCTACAAAGCATTCATCCATTTTCTAGACTTTGTATTTTATTTTTCCTTAAAATATTTACCTAGTTTACGTCAAGGTAGTAGGTACCTACTAAATTGTATGTATAAGTTATATCGCATTATTTATGTAAATTGCAATTAGTAATAATGAAGAGTGAAGTTAGTCATAATAACCTTCTAAGGAATGAGTGTTATGTTTGTCTCGTAGACTTGTCATTAACCTTTTGAATACCGTAATTAGAGACATGATAGAAAAATAATGCGCCTCGCTGGGTTTGAACCCGCTACCTAGAACTCCTAAATCGGGACCGTTGCCACTCGGCCATCACTGCTCTAACCTGTGTAGGTTAGAGCCACTCCTCGCATCTACTATAAATTATTTTATGTTATCTATCTTCTATTCTAGTCATATTTTCTATTGTAAATTTTGTAGGTATTTAGGTAAATTTAACTTGTATACCTAGAATAATAACTTTATTTTAGGGTAAACGCTACAGTTACTGGCCCCTATACAGTAATTGGCCATAGCAACTAGAGATGTTACGGAGTTCCGGATTCGGTTCTGATAAACTGAAACTTTCGGTTGATTTCACACCTTCGGTTTCGATTTTTTTTTATTGTTTATAGGTTGGTTTGAAGTGGAGGTTATACCGGCTCACCGGTTTTATATTTGTGTCACAGTCACAAATCAGTGTATTTGTAAATAAATGACCCTAACATAGGTTCTTGTTTGTCCCCAACTCTCCATGGGTCACCTCCGGTTCCGATTTCGGTTTCGTTTCCGTTAAAACAAATATCAAATCTCCGGTTTTGGCTTCGGTTCTGATGAAACCACCTCCATAAAATCCTTAATATCAACTTTGGCCACCTAAAATAAGCAATAATACCAGAATAACACATTCAAAATTGCTTATTGATTAAACCTTTCGAATAGCGTAATTAGAGACATAAGTAATAGAAAGACAATAGGTGTGCGTTCGCTTGGGGCTCAAGAGTTCACTGCAGTTTTGAATCTACTGTTTTGGTAGGTTTGAGCTTTTGCTTATATTTAGGCCGCCAAAGTTGAAATGGTCAACAACTAAAGCACTGCCCCTATGCATTATTATTCTAAGGTTGTATAATTGCATGAATTCACTGAATGGTGAAGAAAAAAAGTTCTATTGTTGTAACCAATTGTAACAGATGTTCCCGCCTTCCTAGCTCAGGAGTGAGGGCCTCATTCAGTCATTCTACTTGTAGAGTTATACCATATTTTTATGCCAATAGATTGTATCTTACTATTTTTCTTTTTTTTAACAGACTGGGCATCTTTAGCCACGATATCAGTTCTGCCAGCCATAGAAGGGTTCCCGTTCTCAAACGTCAAGTCTATAGTCGATGGCTCCCTGGCTAATTCTACTGGCGTGCCCTACTTCTACATGTCACCGCTGGACTTCAGTGCTCGCGATTTGTCGGTATGTTGTCGTTTTTTTTTTAAACTGGAAACTTGGTAAGAACCGGTGTAGGTACCTGGGTTGGATGTGGGAGGCCCTGTACAGGCTAAAGGGATGAGTATCTTCCATTAGATGCTCCGAGGGTACAAGACGTTCCAAATAAGAATAGGATCGATTGCCATGAGGTGACATCACGTCATGACTAGGTACTGTCAAATTGAAGAAATAGTAGGTTGATAGTAATGAATCTGTCTACCAATAAATGACAAAAATTGGTTATTCTGGAGCAGCATTGTGTTTTTAAAATTGACCAATTTGGCGTCGACGGCGGAGCAAGCTTTTTAAGAGCTAACAAGCATTCAACTAATGCAGCGTAAGTTACCGTGGCCCTAGAACGCAAAGGAACACAACAGTTGGGTCAGTAAAAATCTAACACTGCCTCAAAAAATGTCACCCCGTTTTCACCTCAAAAAAGTCCTATTATTTATTATTATTTATTTATTTAAACTTCATGTACAGTAGTGGTACAAAGGCGGACTTAATGCTACAAGGCATTCTCTACCAGTCAACCTTTGGGTTAAAAAAGACAACACTGTGGTAGGTGTGCAGAATAAATAAATAACAGATATTTTAAATAGATTATAATATAAATTAGGTTAGGTTTATAAGTATTACGAGTTAAGGACTAGCCGATTTAGTTTGATATTTATAGGTATTATATTGTGGCCGATATAAGAATTATCCTCATTGCTTATCAGCTTTAGGACCTCCCAAATATGTAATTAAGTACAACTTACCTCGCCTTGCTTGATAAAAAACCCAATTAAAACAAAATTCGTAATCAACAGAAAAACAGCCGCGCTACAGTATTAGTATCGCTTGAAGAGACACGGTACTGCGAGAACCAGAAGATCGACCCTGAAGACCCACGATGCACCAGGTTGATGCTGTCAGGAAAGATGAAGAAGGTATGTACTTACATTTTTAGTAAGCTATTTAAGAATTATATCTTCTTGGTTGAGGTAGGTACAGCTGGAAAAAAAATGTCATCCACGACCGCGCTAAGTACGGTAAGCAGCACATCAGACTACAACAAACTGTCAAAATTCTGAAAACGATTTTCAACTCTTAACCATAATATAACAAGGTTCAAAATGTATTGGAGAAATTTGACAAATTTGTATATTCTACATAATGTACATAAAGCGTTGACCTTATAGAGTTGAAAATTTTTGAGTTTCCCTCCTGTTAGCGTTATCAAAATCATTCATCACTCTCTTTCAAAATTAATATTGAGTGTTTTGATCTCAGAATAGAAATATTCCGACGGAGACGGAAAGCTACACGAAAGTATTTGGTCTAAAATTAGCCTTGACTAACAAAGTACGAAATGGCTACCAATCTAAATCTAACGACCGGAAAGGGCTATGTCTTGGTAAACAGCCAGTTTTAGAAGCTTATTAATAAAGCTTACTAAAGTATTTTATCACTAGCCTATTTTAGTGGGGTTTCCCATGTGAAAGTAGCAATTTATTT
Organism: Mythimna loreyi; assembly: GCA_029852875.1. Classification (NCBI taxonomy): domain Eukaryota; kingdom Metazoa; phylum Arthropoda; class Insecta; order Lepidoptera; family Noctuidae; genus Mythimna; species Mythimna loreyi. The sequence continues at coordinate 15,778,630 of CM056784.1, read as the reverse complement.
GGATTTTTTACAAGGAAACCGGAAACTCGGGATACAGAGTTGTTTCCCATGTCCTATTCCAGCACATTTTCTTCCGGTAAAATTTCATCGAAATCCGTGCAGCTTTTTGGAAGGAGTAACAAACCTATATACATATAGTGCGCGACACGATATTTGCTATGGTTACGCGCATTGATCCTCCTTGCACAAGTTACCATAATGACTGTGGACCTTTTATGCGCAGGAACCGAATTTCGCGGGTCTCAATTAAGTTGGGTTGCGGGACGGTTCAACTATTTGCTGCGCAGATGCTATATCTAGAAGCATTTGCCTTTGTAATATTAGTTATTAGTGATCATAACATTCATAATATCGGCCAACTGTTTGCAAATATACCTATTGATGAATGAGGCACTTACATAAGCTTTTAAATAAAGTGCTGTTTTATCAAACAACAGCACACATTATATAAATTTGATAATGATAGCTCTGTTACTGTACTAATGATCGAACTGCCTGTCTGTTTAGATTAAGGAGCACACACCAGAGTACGACTTCGCAAAGGCGGCTTTGTTTGAACGACATCCGTCTATGGCCGACTTCCCTCCGGGTAAGTATTTGAAATATCTTGTCTAGAAAACGAATCAATTGATTCTCAGTTTTGGATGCGATTTAAAGACGTTAAAAATAGACAAGTCAATTTAATTTATATGGTTTCACCACTAACACAAACTATGGAGTTCTCTGTTCTAAATATGGACAAAGGATCCTTCTTAGTCTGTGCGATGTCAGAGCACCAACTTTTTACACCAACAAAATAATTTTGCATAATATAAGTATGGACAAGATATGTCTGCCGCATGCCAGACAAACTAGCCCAACGTAGCACAATTTTGTAGCCCTGAATTGACGGTGTCGCAGCAGATCTCGAAAGAGATAGCGGGATAAACTAGATAAACTTCGCCAGAACTAGCAAAAGGAAGCGTGAACCTGCAAAAGATGAAAGGAGTGGAAGGAGGCTATTACCCAGGAGTGGGATAGAATAGGCTAACAGAAAAAAAATTACATTAGAAGAAAAAATACTAAAGCTGCAAACTGCTTTGAGTCGGCTTGCCGTTCAAACGTGCCTCCGTTTGGACGGGAAGCCGCCCAATTGCTGAATCTGAAGCTGATACAATTTCACACAATTTTACTAATAGTTCGTTTTTTAATCCTAGACTACGATTTGACAACTTAAAATGTCAAACTTCTGAAAATTGGGAACATATTTCTAGAGTGTGACATTCTGAGTTGTCAAATCGTAGTCTAGAATTAAAAAACTAACTATACTAACGATTACCCAAAGTCTAATTATTCCCCTCTATTCCATTTTCAGATCACAACTGGTTCGTAGCCAAGCTGAAGATTGCCCAAATAGCGATAGTCGACTGGTTCGGCGGCGCGAAGTACATCCCTGTCCGCGATTACCTAGCATACAACTACACTGGCACAGAGATGTTAGATTACCACAATCAACATTCAAATAAAGTTATGTTACCCTAAATTATATATTTGAATTAAGAAATCGAGATATTATCAAAATTTGGAACATTATACTGTGCGTCATATAAGAAACAATATAGTTTGTTTTTTAATTAATTCTAGACTACGATTTGACAACTCAGAATGTCACACTCTAGAAATATGTTCAAAATTTTCTGGAGTTTGACATTTTAAGTTGTCAAATCGTAGTCTAGGATTAAAAAACGAACTATATGTTGAGTGTGTGTTGTTTTACGCTAACGCGATCCACGCGTTTATGACGTTCGGCGCTCCGATTGGCCTGCTCCAAGCTCTTTAACCAATCAGAGAGCCAAACGCGCTAAACGTCTCGATCACGTTAACGTAAAAATAACTCGCACTCAGCCAGCACACAGTTCAAATTCGATTGCAAGGGCCTAGATTGATTTTATCTCAAATAATTATTCAAGTATAGGAGAAACGTAGGAGCTGTACACACTAGCAGCGTTACACGTGCTTTTGTTTTGAGTCTTTGGGAAGTATAAAATCAAATCAAACGCACTGTATAGTTCGTTTTTTAATTGTAGACTACGATTTGACAACTCAGAATGTCACACTCTAGAAATATGATCTCAACTTTCTGAAGTTTGACATTTTAAGTTGTCAAATTGTAGTCTACGTTTAAAAAACGAACTATAGTAAATAGTTGATGGTATGTGCAGATAGTGTAATAAAAATAGTTATGTACAATCGTACAGACCAGACTGCCTTTTACTGGTGACGAGCAGTTGTTTTTATAGTACATTTTTGATTTAGGGAAATAGTTGATTCAAATAAAGACTTGTGTTTTGATCCGTAGTTACCTCAACCTATATGTAGTTACAATATTGTACTAGTACGTACTATTATTTGTTCAGAAATATATATCTATATATTTTCCATTTCTTTCTTGACTAATAATTGTATATTTCACAATTGGTCATGTTACCAATTGATTGAACAACGCGTTTTGCAGAAATTGAACATGAACTAAACAACAGATAAAAAAAACTTCACAAAGAACTATCACAGGCTAGCTGATAGTAAAATCTGTGCACCTTGTTTTGATAATTATGAGTAATAAAAGTATGTATGTTACGAGGTAATCATAATATAATGTAAGTAATGATAAAATAGTAATATCAAACCTGTGATATAAGAAATGAAATAATACTTTCTAGACCTACATAGTTATATTTAACATTATGTAATAATCCCAACAAACTTTGCTACTATTTCGAAATAAAAACATTACAATAACAATAAATAGTTTTATTATCAGAATTATGTACATTTTGGCGCAAAAATGCTTTTTGGAATGAAATATTTTTTTTTTTGAGAAAATCAACTTTTTAATGTTTTATTATAAAAAGATTTATTTATTATAATACACTTTACAAAAACAAAGTAAATTAATTTAAAACGAATATTGAAGACACAACAAGACAATCGTACATTTACTTACCTTCATGTTGCCAATTATGTATTCATTAGAATTTTTTGCACATTTCGCCCCTAATTATAGCATATATAATAAATAAATAATATATAATATATAATAAATAATTATAGTAGATAGGGAATCTACTATAATTATTTATTATCTGCGATAATGCCAAATTTAACTAGAAATACCCTTAATATTAAAAATACCTTGCTACTCACTCTTGCTAAATGAGTAAAATAACAATATTATTAGTCATAAATATATTATGAGTTATAAAGAAGTCAAAATTAAATTTATATTCTTCGACATGGATTGATTTCTTATGCCTATAAAACGGATAATTTAGAATATCCTCTGGCTTGAAATATACTGAATATACTCCGTTAACTTTTGGTAGTTTTAATCCCGTTAAGGGCCAATTCGAACTGCTGAGCGGATTCAATGACCGTATGTAGTTATCAGTCGTTGCGTACTAACCACCTACAGTCATTGAACCCGCTCAGCTTTTCTTTTTAATTTTATCTTTACAAATCAATAGTGTTTCATATACCGAAACGACTCTCCTCAGAATTAAAACGACCAAAATGTAACGGTGTAGTGTATGGTTTTACATTTTAAAATCGAGATGAAATATATTGAACAATCCGAATTTAATTATTGCTAATAATACAGAGCACCATGCACCATAATACCTAAAAATATAAAATGTTTAGTATAAATAATGTATAAAACTTTATTGAAGACAACTCTAATTTATCTCTAGCCTCTTTCTAGGACCATTACATAGAAGTTTTTATTTATGAGGGAGATAAAATTTATCGGATTTTTTTTTTAACTTCTTCATCGTTATGTTAGTTGAAAGACGTTTAAGGTTGGACATAGGCCTACCCCAGACTTGCAACTCGCAGAGGCCTGCCGCGGCCCATACTACGTCACCGATCCGTCTTGTGGGAGACTTTCCGCCGCTGTATCTTCCACTGCCAATTATTTGCATAACTGTCCGTGTTCATACGATTCATTAACAAACTAATGTTTATTTATTTACATTTACAGTCAATGGTTATATTGCAGAATATAGTACCTAACTATTTATTGCAAAATATCGTCAATAACTTATACAATATAACTTTTTTTTTTATTCTAGATAGGCTCGTGTTTGACCACAATCTCACCTGATGGTAAGCGATGATGTGGTCGACGTTGGAGCACGCTTGCCTAGAAGTAACCTATTCACTCTTGACTTAAAGACCCCTAGGTTGTAGCTATCAGGAACTCAGACTTCGGCAGGGAATTCCACTTCTTAGCTAACCTAAAAATTGACCTAATTAAGTGCCGCAAAGGCCTGTAACATGCACACCATAAAACATTGTGCTGCAAATGCAAATCACACCATTGAAGCCCATGCTGAAGTGAGGATCTTCGCGGGTGCTAGGGCTGACGCTAAGTAACATTTTTTTATGAAGTCTGTCTCGTTCCACCCACAGTGAACTTTTTGACTGGCCTGTTGATCTAGCAGTTAGTGATCTTGACTGCTATGCTGGAGACGACCTCCGATATAGCAGTCAAAATGACTACTAATATTTGTGTGATGAGCACGATCCTTTATTCTATGTCCAGGGTGTATATAGAAATATATAAGTATGCTCATCAGTTGTCTAGTACTGAGTATGATGAGCGCCTATCGCTACGTGAGGGAGGTTGCTATCGAGCGATCATCTTAATCACTTCGGGCCACCACTACCCACTACAACTCGTGATTAAATCCCACCGCACCAGTCCTAGTCACCGCATGGGAATAGCCAAGGCCTAATGGGGTCCTATTATAGTTCTTTTTTTAATCGTAGAATACGATTTGACAACTTAAAATGTCAAACTCCAGAACATATTTCTAGAGTGTGACAATCTGAGTTGTCAAATCATAGTCTTGAATTAAAAAACGAACTATATGTTTGTATACCTACAGTTTTGCTGCATCTGCCAGCGTTATGCTTCTGTCCCCGACATCACATTCTAACCAATTAGAGCAGCTGAACTTTGCCGTGGCAGTGTACGCAGGATGCGATTGGTCGCGGTGTGTTGCCGCTGCTGCTGTAAGCGTGGTGGACTAACGCGTTCACTGGTTCCTCGCTCACCTTCCTGACGTCTAGTGGAGTCGCCATTATCTGATGAAGGATGAAAATAATTTTATGGCAACTTGAACATAAACCACTGTCTAATTATGGCGCTTCTTCTTCTTATGGTAGGTTTACACGCTTGCCAAGCGTTGGCCAGCCTCGGCCAATCGCCATTGTATAAATAGGGAAACCCCGTAAACACAATGGCGGTTGGCCGAGGCTTGGCAAACGTGTAAACCTACCATTAGCATGTCGATGGCAGTACCAGTTAAATTCCATGCCTGGTCCAGTATTCGGCCACGGCAATGCTATCCACCGATGCTGTGCTGAAGTTCCTATTGGTATTTTATTTTTCGTGTGCAATAAAAAATCAAAAATGTTTATTTGTCAGAATATGATGAAATCAGATTAATATCTATCTATCTGTAGTTAGGTCCCTACGTGAACAGGTATTAGGGCACGTGACGCAAAATGGAAGGTGGGACATGGTCTGCAGAGAGACGCTGAATAGAATAGAGATATATTTATTCGAGACAGACAGCACAACGGTTACAAACGCTGTGCTGTATCTGCACAAACATTAAAGATCAAACCCGTCCGAGAACCTTATCGGTGGAATCCATCTCCTTACTATGGCGCTAGACACGGATCAAATTACTTGCCGCAACTATGGACTCTTCCGTTAACGTTGCGAATTGCGGTAGTTGTTTGTGGAAATCAGAAACTTGAAGTCAGAGGTAAGAATTAATTTGCAAATTAGTTCAGTTTGAAATTGACTTTGTTATTAATTTTTACCACAAAAAAAACCAGTCAGCGACTATAGAAACTTACATTTTACCACTAAAAAACGAGTTAGCGACTATAGAAACTTACATTTTACCACTAAAAAACGAGTTAGCGACTATAGAAACTTACACGTAAGAAACTCACAATTCTTTTTTGATAATTTGCGAGTTGCCAGTTGCCGAAACTCTGAGAACAAAGTAACTAGTAAAGTAACTCATTTTGTGGAACGCCTAAATTCCCATTCCTCTGAACTGCAAAACCTCAAACGTTTTCAGTACAATCACATACACAACGGTGACTATTATGCTATTTATGAATATATGATATTGTGTTTTTATGGATTTGCATATACAAGTAAATATTAATATGTTGAGTTCACGACCTGTCACATCATAAATATTTAACTACGATTTCTACTTACGTTTTCGGCATTCTTTTCGCCTTCAGTGATAGTGGACAATTTATCCAAATGGCTAATATCTTGCTTTTTAACGGAACTGCTGATATTTTCAGAAAGTTTCAAGTTGATTGAACTCATGTCCAGAATATTTGTAGAATGTGGAATGGTCGCGTTAAAATTGAGGTTTCCGATAGGACGGTTGTATATTTTACTGTTGCCCACGTATTCAGTTATGGCAATGTTTTCAAGCCACTTTTCGTGGAGACTGTACAAGTTTTTATAAGTACATAGCATCATGTCTCTCGCCCGACATCTCTCGTCAAGCAATTGTTTTATTGCTTGTTGTAAATTTTCAGTCTTTTCAGTTAATAACTTTTTACATTGTGCTAGTTCTTCTACCATCAAACTGAAAACAAAATGACTCATCATCAGTGAATATAAACCACAGCCTGTTTATTATTTACAAGTACACATATGTATGAATCATTAATGAGGTGTAGGCAAACAAGTTTGCTGAACAAACAATTAAATTGAATTTATAATGATTTGAAATGTGTTATTTTACCTGCTTGCAAGGAATTTACTCCTCCATACTTCACACTGCCCTGCTAACCACTCGGTTTGCTCCTAACAAACAAAATAAAATAATTAGAAGCTTTACAATGGCCGAAATAATAGTCATTTTTAGAGAGTTTCATTTTGAGAATGCATTCACTATGCATGCAACTTGGGCTTTCCACGCTGTGCGCGCCTTTTGCTACAAAATAATACATTGAAGTTTTCCATCAATATGACTAACTGCACGTTTAAGTTGAACAAGCGACACTGTGCAGGAAAATAATCCGGTTTCCGACCGTCGCAAACCAAACACGCGTAACGACACGCAACGGGTCTGCCGGTGTTGTTCACTCAGCGTTGTCATAACATTTATGAACCGTTGTCATAACATACCTGATGAGTAGATAAATGTTGTGCGGAACTTAACAAAGCACTTGCTAAATGCTTTTTATCTTCATTTAGTGATTGCACTTGGGTCTCAAGGTCCTCACCCATAGATGCCACCAGCATTGTTTTAAGTTCTTTGTTGACCTGCAGATAACAATGTTTTATATTATAAGTACTATGATGCAATGTTGTTGTTGAGATAGTACTAAAGATAATAATAAGTTTAAAGCACTATTTTGAACTCTGATTAACCATTTCAAGCTTGCGATAAGTTTCATAGTCATTCTGATAAGGTATTTTAATGACTATTGTTTTAATTTATAAACAATCCACTTCAAGGAAGTGTTTTGCACTGTACAGTACCATAAAATACTACTATTACTTATGTGTATATTTGGCATTTTAATAAAAAAATTCCAGTACTCTCCTTATATGTAAAAATGAATAGCTGTTTGTTTATCTCATTAAAATACAAGAACAGCTGGACCAATTTGGCTAATTATGTATTTCGGCAGTACAACATTTGCCAGGTCAGCCAGTGTGAAATTAAATTCTTCGTTTGAAGGTTTAATTATAATTAGAAACACTTTTTGCACTCACTAAATTTGTGCTTCACCTTATGAATCAAAAACAAAAACAAGTCTATTGCAGTCAACATGTACAGTTCCCAAGTTACTCCTATATACTTGAATTATTAATTAAAATCTGAATGAGTAATGGAAATAATCATCTGTTTATGATATGTATTAAATAACTTATCATTAATATTATGAAGGTTTTGTTTTTAATTTCTAATATGCTTGACCTACATTTTAGGCGTTGTTACATTAATATAATTACTTATGAATGAATGTTATAATTTAGGTGTCTTCAAGGCTAGAGTTTGAGTGGCCTTTAATAATCTAGTATACTTCACCATCAATTGTCAAGCACTAGTTTATATCAATTAAAAAAGAGTGATGATTTAAAGTTTTACTGTTATGATCTAATGCAAAATTAAATAATTGAAATGTATCAGTCATGACATACCATACATAAAAAAGATATTGCAAGTCAATTTATTTGTTTGGTGTAACTAACACAAATATTATCATACCTGAACTTGTTGCTTTAACTGTTCTTTCAGAGATTCATTTTCATGTGTCAAAGTATCAATCTTTTTCTTCATTTCAACCACCTCAGCACTGGATTTATCTACATCCGCAACAGACTTATCACTTGTAGAGTTCAATTTAGGACGAGGTTTGAATTCATTCAGGTTTGTACTCATCTGAGACATCTGAGTAATCAAGGTGTTTAAATCCATGTTATTCCTCGACTTTTTCAAGTCTTTTGTAATAAGCATTGGTGTCATTGGCTTTACAGCTGCAGGATACGGCTCATAAGGAACAAACTTTGGCGTCTTTCCACTAAATGACCTCCTCTTCTCCGATCTAAACACTTTCGTAGCGTACACTTGCACTAAGCGAGGGGGCAACAAACTTTCTTTTCTTGTTGGGCTAGCGGTAATTTTAGAATCAACATTTTGAACCCTCTCTGCTGTGTTTTCGTCCGATTCCATCCCATCACCTGCTGTCCTCGTTTTACTCATTATTTCTACAATAGATTAGTAATTACATTATTACCATAATCAGATAAAACAATAGATACACAATCAGTAAGATACATAAATAAATGTACACGAAAGCAGTAAGACATAGGTTGACCAAAAGATGTGCATACTTGGGTTGTAAGTATATAGTTTATCCATTTCTACGAGATAGGAAGTCAGGAAAATCAGATCATATAATTATAAATACAGCATCTACCAAGTTTCTAGCAATTTATATTATTCCCTTTTCTTTCAATGATGATTAAAGTTACGACTTGCAAAGTTTTGATTCGTCTCGTCGAGGACTCGCAGCTGTCAGTGTCAGCTGTCACAACATACGTCATAAAAAATTGACAAAGATTATCACTCCTTTCCACGAAATATTCTATGGTTTCTATACTTATGAATCCGCAAATTGTCAAACACAATTTTCATAATTCTTAAATACTTTGCATCCATCTTTTGATGACCAGACTCTAGCTAGCTTCTACAGGTCCTTTATATCAATTTTTTATTTGTATGATCTGTCGAAGCCTCCTGAGTCTTGGGACAAAGGGTTGATACGAAATCGTATTACCGGGGCCCTGGGATGAAGGCAAGAAAGGAATAGGGTAGGTTGTTTAGTCAGTAAGAGTCCGACACTGTTTCCCGCTCCGCCCAAGAACGAGCTGCCATAAAAAAATGCCATACATTTGTAACGTACGGGAATCAATCCTGCGAAATCCAGCGTAGCAACTAATCGCTTCACTACTGCACCATTCGTATCTCTTCTTATTTCTTTTTGTCGTTTCACACTTGCCGGTGTAGTCATGGTATCATGAAGGTAGTTTTCCAGATGAATGACATCGGGGTACACCGGACTACTTACCGCCACTTTTGCTAACTGGCAGTCATCCAGGCTCACCTGTTTATTAAGTTCCTCCGTTAACAAATGCTTTGATTTGATTAGTGCATCGCATCGGCCATCTGCCAGGCGGCCTTACATTTGGCATATTGCACGCACATTATAACAAAGAAAAAAAACTAATAATGTGTTTGGATGCTGATGCGGCTGCCCCGGTACTGAAGCGCATCCAATCTGGCATGATTGCAAATGTGCGAAACGATACCTTGTATACCATCCTACATTAGACGTTCATAGCTGCTAAGCCGTGTCCGCAAAGTAGCAACAGCATACTGAATGTTAAGGTCGGTCGACGAGCCCAAATATTGTGGCATCGTAAGTACCTATATTTGCACAAGAGAAGAATCTACAGATGCATGTCGAGAAGTAATGTCCATTTATTTTTTATTTCCAACTTACATAAGTTTTAAGCAGGTATAACTACTAACACTCAAAACGAAAATCAAAGTGAAAATGTTGATATCACTTTAATTAATTCGCTTATACTGAGTCATGTTTAATATAATTAATATAATAAAGTGGAATTGCAAAAAGTATAAAATAAAAACAATGAAGTATGTAATAAAATCATTCATTTATTGCAATAAATTAATGTACCTACAATGGCATAAACCATTTATTAAGGCTTGAGTGTAGCATCTAGTTCCCCACTTGATTGCAGCTCCTTGACAATATCTAACCCTCCAACCAGTTCTCCTTTCACATAAAGTTGAGGGTAGGTAGGCCAATCTGAATATTCCTTAAGGCCTTGGCGTACTTCTTCATCAGTTAATATATCAAATGTATCATACGGCACCCTGGAAGACAAGTCATCATTATTACATGAAAGGAAACAATGAAGAGCAATATTTTCATAAAATTTATATTTGTGGCTTCAGAAAAAAAATCTGAATATGTAGATTCATAAAAAAATAAGAAATATATTAATATATATTTCTTATTTTTTTACTGCCTTATACGCATTAACTTTATTTTAGAAACTAAAAACGTGAGATAATTAGTTTTTAGAAAATAACATCATTCATCCTTGGCAGCTCTGACTGTTCAAAGCAAAGTCTAATATTCATGAAAACGTGCCTCAGAAGTTGAGTAATGTAGTTGATTTAGTAAACCGATGCGGCTTGGTGGACTGAAGATCTAAAATGTCCGTTTTATGGGGTATGACAAAAATCATAACTAAATAGTCCTATAACCAACGGTAAGGATATTTACTATTTTCGTTGCCGTTTCAGATTATAAATCGGACTTTTTATAATACCTACCTTGATTGAATTTTTAAGAAAAAAAAAACCTAGGTACACAATTCCTTCAATTTTGTGAAGAATTAACTTAGGTTAAAGCAATGTCTGACAGAAAATCCGGCACTTTTTCTAAGTCTATGAAATCCCATCATCCATCGTGCGCCACGGCGGCGCTGATCACGTGCGCGCGAAGACACCGGTTTAGCCAACATTTAAATAAAACATGTCACCGCTCTGCAAGAATTCATTCGCTCTGCAAGAGTGAAGACGGGGAAACCCCGCTTACACAATGGCGATTGACTGGAGCAGGGCCTACGTGTAAACTAAGCATAAGAAAATAACCTTGAGTGCAGCGACGAAATAGAAATCGGTAAATAGATTCCAATGTGCCTATACATTGGATTGTTATTCCAATGTATCAATATATTTCTATTCGGATTTCGTGGCTACGGCCATTGCTGCGTTCAAGGCAGCTTTTTTAAAGAAAAGCACGGCTGACTACGACGACTTTGCGTCGCTCAACGCCGCACTGCATTTACGTGCGGTTGGTCACGTACAGTACAGTATTCTACATAAAGTATTAATTGTTTGTTCTACTGGAAAGGTCTGTTGACCTTTCCAGTAGAACAAACAATTAATACTTTGTTACTACATAAAGCGGGAACCCGCGGTATCATACAAAATTACTGCGTTCGGGTTCGCCGCGCGGGACCCGTTGCGGCCAGCCGCGCTCAGGGGCCTGCGTGATGGATGCTCGCGGAGAGCCACGCGCGGACTAGTCGACTCAATAAACGGACTTATTAGTGGTGGTCTTTTTTTTCGCGTCGTCGACTTTTTGCTACGTAATAATAAGTTCACTCACAACTCCATCAACACGACTGTACATGCACACTGTTAAAGCTGAACTAGCGACACTGCGTCCGCGACGGGCCCACGAAGAACGCCACGAAAAAAACATGGTAAATTGTACATCAGTACAGAACTAAACATCTCTGACACCCAGGCTAAGATTGAACTTGTGTTATGGGTGTCAGAGCTCTCCAAAAATTGACAAAGGAGTCATTGAAAGTTCGGAGTTTTATGTTGTTGTTGTGGGTTTAGTCACAAAGAATTTAGTCATACAGCGTTTTGTAGAGTACCAGAGCGCCAAGGAGGAAAGACAAACTACCAAATCTCAACCGATTTTGATGAAATGTAAGCAACTTTTTAGTCATCATCTTTGCATCCGCAATAACCAACACTTACATGGATGAGGTCACTGGCAGATGCTAGTAATAAATAATGCAAAAAAAACTTCATCAAGTATCCTTACCCAGTCCCATTAAGGATTTGAATTAGAGTTTTGCTGAAACCACATCTAGGTTGCTCTCGGTTGCCTTTCATGAAGACCATAACATCATGTCTGTTGATCAAGGCCTTTAGTCTATCTTCTAATCTCACAGGAGCTACATCTCCCAGGGTAGTCTTATTTACACTATGAGCCTTAACTTTGGAAGATATTTGTGCAGCATCAGCGCCATCTACTCTGTCTAGTTGCGTACCATTTCTGAATAAAATGACTGTTGGTACAGAATCAACCTGGAATTAAAAAAAAGAATTCTTATTTTCCCCTTTAACAAGTGAGCTGGTGTAAAAAGTTAATTATTCAACCTGTTTCCATATGAATGTGTGTTTTGGATTCTGCTTCATCATTGCTCCATTGTTAATTAATTGTAGTCTCAATACATTAAATATCTTTTAAGGAAATACTTGTATTTACACAACTGTTTCTTTTACAATCAACATTATTATTCCAATTTATATTATTATTGGTTTATTATTTTAAAAATGTCAATTTTATTTTACCTTAAACTGCAATGAGATTTCAGATAACTTTTCAGCATCACATAATGCTATTTTGCTTCCACTGGACTGTATTTCCGGTAACTTCACCAGTTCTTTTAGCACCTCTGTGACCTGGTTGCATTGTTCTGCCCAATCAGCAGAAAAATGAACTACTGTTAACACAGGTGTCCTGAAATTTCGAGTAACAAGTGTTAATCATTGGATTTGGAACACAAAACTTCAGGATAAGAGTTCAGTAGGCTGATTGCTGTTATCAAATTTTTTATCTACACATATCAATGTTTTGTTTAGATGGATTATCTGGTTATCAGAATAAACAAAGCATGGTTGAAGCAAGCCACGAGGTAGGTTTAATAGCAATTAATAGGATTTTCTTATCTTTGCTGACCTTAAGAAAAGGTGAAACATTGGGATTGGGTATCTATCTGATGAAAACAATTACATATATTTTAGTTTCTACAATTAGAGAACAAATGACAGTACTTGCGAATATTAGCTGCAAATAGATATTTTCAATTCTACGAAGTTTTAATTTAATTCTTGAGAAAACAACGATTTTAATAATACCTATTGGTTATAATAGAAAGATTGAATCATAAAAATTAAGATAAGTCACTTTCAAATTACCACTGAAAGGACTAGCACACAAAATTAATTTTCCGATGAAATGTATTGGAGAAGTTAATTGAAAAAAACATTTTCTTACCTAATAAAGTTTTGAAAATTCTCGATTGTATCCAAATTGGTGACAGACATGGTTAGATTGGGGTTAAGTTTGGCCTTAGATCAGAATAATTGATTTCAGCGGCACTTTTATGAAATGTGACACGACTACGTTCTTTCGTATGGGATACGTTTGATCTATACAAATTCCAAAATAATCTTGAAATGCGCTGTCTCCGGTCTCAAATTGCAAATTCTCAAACACTTCTCCTCAATTTATTGAAAAGTCAAGTTTGATAGTGATTAGTGATGTTACTAAAAGCAACTAAAAATCGACTATTCCTGTGTCGTGGAACACAATTATATACCGCTATTAAAAATACTACATTATTGAACTGGTTCTTTTTATTTTTACTTCCTTCTTATGGTGGACTTTCGAAAGAAACTCGAGAAATTCAAATTTTCTTTACAGTTTCCTTCGTATTGCAGGTCAGTCTTAACTCAAGTTTCATTATAACAAGATATCTCATCCTAAGACTAACATCATTACAACTCTCTCAGTACCTAAATAGAATGTTTTCTGCAACTACTTCACTCTACGAGTCTACTGTAGCTTCGTGTTCAAACCAGTCGCGACGATAACCGTTTTTAACAACCATTTCATTGTTGTTACAAGACTGTAATCATTTTGATAGTCAGAAATACTATGATGACCCATCGCTTCGAGCTCGCGCATGAAGAGTTCCGATTAAATCCGAAATGATGAGATAATAGTACTAGGCCATAGAGCAACACAGGCCACCGGCGGACCGGAGGGGAGTAGCCATTGCGTTTTTTACCGATACAAAACTGTCTGTCATTTTTTGCGGGGGGAAATTACACATTCTCAAAATTTCACACAAAAACATTTGTCTATCACTACGAAACTCACATCACGACAATAAAAAAATACACTAACAATTACACACACACATTTAAACAATCCGTGTCATAACAGTATAATAGTATGATGCAACTACACTGACAAGTCCTTAAAGCCGTAGTTGTAACTACTGTCGATATGATAGAAAAGATCAGACATTATTATTAAGATGAACTTTATTTATTACTAGCTGTGCCCGCGACTTCGTCCGCGTGGAATAGTTATTTTGGGCATCATATTTATTTTTGCAAACAACCTCCTCAGCTTTATAAATTATAGCTGTTACCCACGACTTTGCCCGTGTCAATTTCTGTTATTATTTTAGACAATTTAGTTTTTAAAAGAACATAATTATCTAAAAGTACTTCATAGAGCTACACCCCAACTTGGGCACGCCATAATCTCGGCGGTAAGTCCCCTCTTTGAGGCGTGATGTCTATCACGGCATCCTCACTTTCCGCATGACGCAGGTTCTCACCGGACATGGGAAGTTTGGGAGATTCCTGCGCGCCGGATTCGTGCGGAAGAGACGCCCGGGTGTCGCCACTGTATGGTCAGCCCGGAGGATACGGTGGAGCACACGGTGGAGGTGTGCCCCGCTTGAGAAGAGCATCGCCGTGTCCTCGTGGGGGTGATCAGCGGCGGCGACCTCTTGCGCCGGGCCTTGGTTCAGGCCATAGTTCGCAACGAAGAAGAATGGCAAGCGGTCGCCTCCTTCTGCAAAGCAGTAATGCTCGTAAAGGAGGAGGCCGACCGCATAAGGCAAAGGCAACAGCGCCCTCGCCGTAGCCGTCGCCGCCGCGATCCCGCCGATATTGTCTGGTAACAGTCCAGACCGAGACCAAGTCGTCGACGGCGTGCACTGCTCCCGCGCGCCTCGAGGTGTTGTCAGCAAACTGTGGGGCCCTTCAGGGGCGAAGCCTCCTGTAACTGAGGGTTGGTGCGAAAGTGCTATACCGGGGCTCTGGGAATAAGGCAAGGGAGGAACGGGGTAGGTTGTTTAGTCAGCAAGAGTCTAACACTGTTTCCCGAACCGCCCAAGAGCGGGATTCGTCATTGGATGATTTTTACCTACCATAAAAAAAACCCATCCGCACCGCCCGCAAGCAACCCCTCTCCTCGCCCGCCGGCCAGGCGCAGCGTCAAGTCGCAGAGTGAATTTTATATCGGAGTTATTTTAAAATTGTAATATCTTCTAAGATGTTCATTGAAATTAAATGATGTCAAAGACAATTTTGTTTATAATTACATACTCTTAATCAACAATATATTTATTTGGACAAAGATTATATTATTATATTGATACAACTCTAACAAATAATCGGTAAAAATTAGCTAAATTTGATTCGCATAAAAACGGTTCTAGTAAGTTAATCTTAAAAGATAGACATATACTGTCGCGGACATTTTTTTAGATCATTTTAAGAGGAATAATTCTTTCATACATATTTTTTTGGTATCGTAAACCGTTTTGGCAGCGCACGCAACGGAAGCCCTCAAAGATGAATAATTTTCCCCGTTTTTTCCACATTTTCCGTTGTTTCTTCGCTTCTATTAGTTGCAGCGTGATGTTATATAGCCTAAAGCCTTCCTCAATAAATGATCTATTCAACGCAAAAAGAATTTTTCAATTCGAACCAGTAGTTCCTGAGATTAGCGCGTTCAAACAAACAAACAAACAAACTCTTCAGCTTTATAATATTAGTATAGATGTACTACACAATAATCATCATAAAAAACAAATACAGTTTTTTGGCAGTTTTAAGTACTTATTTACTATATTAATTACAATTAAAATTTATATATATTTTTTAAAACATCCTCATTCATCAATTCAGCCGAAAGACATACTGCTGGACATAGGCCTTCCCCAATTGTCGCCATAATGAACGGTGCTGTGCATCTCGCATCCATCGGATACCCGCCACCTTTGCCAGGTCATCGGCCACCTTGTTGGTGGCCTTCCAACACTGCGTCTTCCGGTACGTGGTCTCCACTCCAGAACCTTTCGATCCGAACGGCCATCCGTTCTACGAGCAATATACCCTACCCATTGCCACTTAATTTTGGCGATTCTTTCTTTGGGCTATGTCGGCAACCTTTTCCTGCGAATATCTTCATTTCTGATACGATCACGCAAGGAAACTCCCAGCATAGCCGTTTCTATTATCCTTTGGGTGACTTTCTGATGAAGACCATTGTGAGCGACCATGTATTGAGATACTGATCCATGTATCCCTTAAATGTTGGATCTTTCGGAAAACTGTAATAAAGAAATAAAAATACATTCACACTGAGTAATTTTAATAAAATGTGCTAATACGTGAATAATAGTATCTAATTTAAGTATACAACTATATCTATAAAAAATAAAGCCCACAATTTATTTATTTATTTATTTATTTATTCTTCATGCAACACAAGGTACAAAGGCGGACTTAATGCCTTAGGCATTCTCTACCAGTCAACCTAGGGTGGTGAAGAGACAATATGGTAGGTGCATAAAAAGAAAACGTTATGTTAACAATACCAATATGATAAGTATTTAAATCGAAAAACGATCTCAAAAAAATCTCTGACTCCTTTTTCATTTTTATCGATAACTGTCTAAAAACAAACCAGTAACAAGACTATCGCTCGGCGGCAGCGACTTCTAGGAAAAAAACTCGGATCTGTCGCACGACTGATCGACTCAATCGAGCGAATTGGACGGACTTGGTTGGTATTGTTTACCAACCAAGTCCGTCCAATTCGCTCAGTCCGAAACAACACATATGATTGATAGACACATTGATTTTGAAATTTAAAATCGTTCGCAAATATGAAAAACCAAAATGGCTCTTGTTGCTATGATTCTGCGCAGCCTCGCTCTTCGATTCAGGGTCGATGGCTATACTATAATGGGTTTTATTTCTATATCGCATATTTTAAACTAGTTTTTGTAATCGTTTCTTAGAACTGTTCTTTTTATTAACTTACCTGTATGGATATGGTATGTTTACATCAAATTCTATGAGACAGCCTTGTCTTGAAGAAGGTGCACTGAATACTGTACCGCTGTAATGGCGTTGTCGTCTAAAACATTTATTACTATTGCTACTTAGTTTAAACATCAATTTCATTATTCGACTAACTTGCACAACACTGGTAATAAAGTAATGAATTTACTAATTCCATTTTTGTCTTTTGACTGACTATCGTTTTTTTCTTTTCTTGACATTTAGTCTTTAATGTCAAAATATAATGTCAAAAATAAGAACTGTCTTTTTTACTGAGAGTCTGTGAGGCAAATATTTGAGGTTACCTGCTGCAAATTATGCTGAGGAATCTTGCTATTATTTGAATTAGTCACTATTCTTATTAAACTAGGAGTGAAAATTGAATTTTATTGACAATGGCTACCGTATCAAGTGCACCAGCGCCGGGGATGCATCAAATCGATTTATCCAAGCTCAATTTACAGCAGTTGGCCCAACTCAAACAGCAATTAGATCAAGTAAGTCGTATAACATAAAATGGTAAATAAACATTTGCAGGACATCACTTTATTCGATAATATCTCACTATAGGATAGTTCGTTATTTGGTTACAAATAGTAGGCTTAACACTGACTTAGGTTATACTTATGTTATAGACTTTTCAATTTGATCCTTTGTATTTTTGTAGGAAATGACCGTATTTCAAGACTCTATACAAACATTGAAGATAGCTCAAGGAAAGTTTATGGAGTCAGGAGAATGTGTTGAAAAAATGACTCCTGAATGTAAAGGCAAAAGTATACTGGTGCCGTTGACCGGTTCTATGTACATCCCTGGTGAAATATCTGACACAGATCATGTGCTTATTGATATAGGAACTGGATACTATGCACAGAAGGTAAGTTTTGTGTGTATTGATCATGATATGCTAACTGCAAGTTTATGTAACATAATTCATCTTTATTTATATTTCATTAACCATGAATGTGGTTTCTGACAATTAATAAACTCTACTTAATTTTGATATTTTTGGTTTAGTCTAGAAAATACCTGCTACAATTTATTGAAGTGGATCTTTTGCTATTTTTGTGTTCAGTAAGCTGATTTTACCTGCTTTTTTAACACTGTTACTTGTTATTTTTCAGGATATTGAAGGTGCTAAGGACTACTTCCAGAGAAAAGTGACATTTGTAACGGAACAGATGGACAAAATCAAAATGTTAGGTATAGAGAAGTCAAAAATTCACAAGGCTATTTGTATGATGATTGAAATGAAGATGCAAGCCCAGATGCAAGCGGCTAAACAGTCAACTTCATAAAATATATTAATACTTTTTAAGTAACAATTGCTTTACTACATTTTTATAGTCCTCTGACACAAGGCTTTACTGAAGTATACATTAGAATCTTGGTTTTTACACCATTCTTACACAATACAGGGATTATCCGGTCACAAATTTTATATAACAAATTTTGAGAACTTGTACTATGAATACCTCTCCTAGACCAGTGTTCTGCAAACTTTTTGTGTTCTTGTCACATCTAGGTAATTTAGACATTTTTGGAGGCAAACCATAAACGAAAAATAGTTTATTACGCTATCCCTAGGTTTTTTTAGTGGGCAAAATGACCCAATGATGAATCCCACTCTTGGGCACAGCAGGAAACAGTGTCAGACTCTTACCGACTAAACACCCCAACTCGTTCCTATTTGATCAAAAATTTCTTTGATCTATTAACTTAAAGATATAACCTTATTTTTCTGGGGTAAACCAAATAACCACCATGGCACATCCTTATCTTTGTGGTTTGGTTTCTGCACTTAGTTCTTAGCGGACCATTGTGAGTGAGACTGGCACTCCCTTTGCAAAACACTGGCCTAGACCACTATTACATAGAGTTTCATTAAAAGAATGAAACCTTTTTCTGTTAAACTTACCAGATTCTAATGTCTTTATTTCAATAATTATTATGTAATGCAATAAATATCTAATGCATTACTGTTTCGGTTAAATTGATATTTATATAAAGTGTATAACATTGTTTAGTTAAATGATCACAATTTTGTTTACCTCTCTCTGTTTGGCATGATCTAGTTTGATAATAAATTAATATCAGTATTTTTCTCTATTTTACTCATATATTATTTAATTTATAACCTTTTTTAGGGTTCCATATTCAAAGGGCAAAACCAAACCCTGTCGCTATCACTGCGTTATCTATCTGTTTGTCACCTGGCTATATCTCAGGAGCAATGTATTTCTGTTGCTACTGCAATGAAAAATACTAAAATCAGAGCAAAATATAAAATGAGACTTCCATATAAAAAATATTACTTTTGCCATTTTCTGCTATGAACGGATCGTTTAATGTGTGAGTCCAACTCGCACTTGACTGTTATTGTTGTTTCAAAGACCTTCATCATCATCAACCCAGCGCCCGTCCCGGTTGCTACCTTGGCTTTCACCTCGGTTCCCGGGGTCCGGGTGTTTCAAAGACCTTGAGAGAAATTAACTTTTTGATCGCCAGTCATGTACACCTACATGATAAAGCAAAATGTGATCACCACGATATGGTCGTTTATGTTGCGAAAAGATACTTTTTCGATATTCTGAAAATTTTTGTGAGAAGGATGCATGACTGAGTAAATATTAGTTTAAAACTAGTTACAAAATATTAGTTTAAATTTTAAACTAATATTTTGTAACTCAGTCATGCATCCTTCTCACAAAATTTGTCTGTCTGTCAAGAACTCGGAGTATCGGGAAAGCGAAGAGGTATCAAGTTGAGATTTAAACCATAATAATTGTTTAAGTCTGCGGTCCCGTAAAACTAGAAAATCGAATTTCTAAGTTCACTGAAAAAGAAGATACGTCCGTTTATGTCGCAAAAAACGCATATTTCGACCTCTAGGGATTCAAAATTCATGGGGTAAGTACTTCCTCTTGGAATAGAATCCTGAAATTTAGTAAGAAGCAAGATTTCGTAGCACAAGAGTAGGAAAAAAATCTGAAAACTGTAAATTAGTAGTAACGTCCCAAAAAAAAATCGATTCGGAAAAAACATTTTTAATTTGGGAATTGAACTGTTTTCGTAGATAAGTTTATACGGAACCTATCTGCCTTTCTTCCTTTCTTCTTTCTTTTGTTAAAGGAAGAAATCTTAGTGTTGCCCGTTGGCGCTGAGAGCATGCTTTTCCTTTTTTTTTCTGATACTACTACAGTTCTAAATTGTTTCGGGAGGAGCTCGTACACTTTTCCGCACTAGTGCGAATATAGGCAGACAAGACAAAGCGGTAGGAATAAGAGTGGGTTCTCGAACCAGTGTATTGAAAAATAACTAAGGACTAAGGATTTATCATGGAAGCCAGGATAGGAAGTGCCATGCGTTAGATAGTAGGAGTAAAAGTAGAAAACATGTGACACCAAATGATTTATTTTTTTAATAGGCCAAAATGATAGAGCTGATGATATCTACAATAATAATGACTTACGATAAACTATCTTATAATGTATCTACAGTATGTCTTATAGTCACAAAACAATATTAACTAAATAAGGCAACGACTATTCCTTAAATTTGTAAACAATTGCTATTAATAAGTGTCGTAAAATGATTTTTTTATTCAAACATATCTTATCATGAACACGTGAAAAGGTGTTTGGATACAAGATAAACTTTTTAAATATTATTTTTGTTGAAATTTACAATGTCAGTAATTACAATTTATTTAAATGTTTATATCAACAGTATTAGTTGTTAATCCACGTATGTTAGGGTGTTTCATTTTTGGTTGGTTTTCGATTTTAATTTGTCTACTCGAATTCTTTATACTTCATATTATGTACCTACTAAAAATCATCGTAATCAGTTAATTTTTAGAAGTTGCGCAACGCGAATAGAGTTAGCTTAGGTATACCTACGTCATCAATTAAGTTAAGGTTTTTTTACAAAAGCATATTCAGACATTTAAACTGAATCAAAAAGAGGGATTTGAAGAACAAGTTGTTATTGTTTATTCATATCTATAAAGAAATAAAAAAATTTCGCATACTGCAATAAATGCAAAACTGACAGCATACCTGTTAACAGTGTACCTGTTAACACAGAAAAAAATATTTGTACCGTACTGGTACCTATACAAAAACTATAAGTAGTTTAGGAAAAGATATTGAGAAATGCGGATTCACTAACAGAAAAAGCAAGAACGTAAAAGTGATCTTGACAAATTATCCAAAATTTAATGACAATTAGAAGTGTATCACAAAAAGACAAAGAATTTCTGATTGCAAAGAGATCATTGTTCGAGTTTACAATTAATGGGATAGACAAAAAGTATTCATAAAAAAATACAGAAAAGATTGACAAAAAAAAATATTCTAATTTGTCAAGATCACTTTTATTTTATGGTATAGGAACACTGTGCTTGAGTAGTACCAAGAATTAGAGCAAAGTCAAATGAAAATAGAAAATCAACAAAAAATGAAACACCTTAACGTATATCTCAAACAAGATTGGAAAAACTGCTATATTTCATTTACAACAACTTGAACATAATAATATTTTCTCGAATAAGTATTCTGCAACTGGGCATTTATTTATGTATGTAATTTCAATATCTAGTTTTTATTCTGTATGCATCAGAGTAAAAATTTAGTTTAATTACCTATTACAATAATTAAGAGATAAGTATTTATTTACAATTTATTACATTATCATTTCTTATAGCAACTATAATAATATAACAAACTTAAATTGGATTAGGATTAGCTGTGGATAGCAATCATCTTATACGTCATCGCCTTGGGCGAACACTGAAGTGTCAACACCGTAACCCTTATGTTAAACGTTCCATACACAGTACTACATGTAAGCTTACACGAACAGATCGCTCGCCTGCTCGGCGAGGTCCTTATCTCAAATGGTGTAATATTCTGGTGCGAAGTCATTAGCGAGATTGCTGAGGAAGTGGAAGTCTGAGGAAGAGTTGGAGTTGTCTCCGACAGGCGCGGCGTGCGTAGCCTCGTAGAACTGCTGGAAGGAGCCGTAACCGTCGGCGCACTCGGCGCCGTAAGCCTCGCCCGCCGCGCCTGCCGCGCCGCCCGCGCCGCCCGCCGCGCCAGCCGCGCCCCCGACCGCGTACCCGCCTGCCTGCTGCGAGTAAGCATTCCCATCATAGTAGTTCTTTGAGTAATCTGTCCCATGTGCGGCTTTTTGACCGTCAGCAGCGTAGTAGTTGTGTCCGTGATCATGTTGCGCACCTTCGTGGTAGTGGTACCCATAGTGGCTGTTGGCATACCCCATATGCTCCCCACTATAACTCTGCGATTGGTCATATCCTGGATGACCATAGGCTACCTGTTCCTTACCATACGCTGGATACCCATAGTTTTGGTACATTTCGTGAGGGTACGCTTGTCTTGACGTCACACCGTTGGTTGCCCTTGAAGAGGAAGATCCCTCTTGCCGTGTATGCTGCTGATTTCGCACATAAGCGTGTTGTTCGGCAGCAGACTGAATTGCAGTCCCGTATCCTTCATAGTTTCTGTTTCCTTGTGGGTATTGCGCTAGTTTTCCAATGAATTGCTTGGAGTCCATGCGGAAGTCTGGGTGTGGCACGAACTGTCCAGGTGGCGCATTACCTCTGATGACGTACGGGGGCATCGCGTTGGGCACGGCTTGAGGGTGCGGCGGGCCTGGTGGAGCGTTAGGAGGTGACGGTCTAGGGTAGTGGCCCAGTGGACTCGGATGCATACTCGAAGGAGTGCCCGGTGTTGAGGATGGTGTCAAGTTGACAGATGAGAATTTTCCATTATCCGAAAGACCAGCTACTGGGCCAAGGCCATCTTTGGAGGAAGACGGCGACACCTTACATGTGGCATCCAGTGAGGGTGATCGCTTCCTTGATTCTTGTTTGATTCTTTTGGTCAAGTTCCTAGGTGCGGCAGCCATTGTGAGGGGAGGGTGTCCGTCTCGCGAGTCGTCTTCGGCGAGTTTGTCGAGAGAGGAGGAGGAGGCTACGCTAGAGGCGCCGTCACTTGCGAAGCTGTTGTTATTGGTGGCACTCGGAGTGTTATTATTCCGGGTGCGTGACGCTAGCTCTGGTAGATCCTCTGCAGGGGAACAAAGTGCGCCCGGCGGCAACTCGCAACCTTGGCAACTCTTCTTGCCAGAAAGCGGTCCATCGTCATCCAAAAATTTGTCAAGCCCCGTCTTGGAGCTCTTGCCACCTTCAGATGTGGTAGAATCTTTGTCGTCGCCATCTTCAGTCTTACTGAGAGTTTGTCTCTTGTGCTTCATACGTCTGTTTTGGAACCAGACCTTCACCTGTAACAAAAATATATATTAGTCGATATCTAATTCATAAAATGCAGGTACGTGTGCTCTGTATGGATATTGATATAGCAAGTGGAAGGTAGATTCAAATTTAGATCTAAAATAATGAGGATGCATGGAAACAATAAATTGACGAGTACCCGGACCCAATAATCCTTTTTAAAACAATAAACTACTTGTAAAACCAAAAAGCTAGCGCATCACGCAGTGTTCCGGCGCGGTCACACATCCGATTGGGCGAGATATTGGCGATAATGCATTCAAGTTATTAAATGTTATCTGGACTATGCGTATGATGTCATGGCATTGGCATTTAGTTACAGTTATTAAGTATATTCAAGTCATGACTAAGGACTTTATTTAAACTCTTGAAGAATCTACCATTAAATTGAAAACTTTTTATAAGGTCTTTTCTCCATGATCGATATTTCTACGTAAAAAAATGGTAACAGCGTCACTAAACTGACTGAAATAAAGGTCGGGGTCTCTCAGAGAAGTGAAATAGGTCCAATATTTTTTATTTGATTTGACACATGCGATCTACAGTATAAAAACACGCTCTGACTGGGACACATGCTGATGATACCGCGATATTAGCAGTCGACATAACAGCTACTGAAGTATCTGGCAAGCTACAAAGGAACCTCGACGAGCTATCTCACTGGCTGAAAGTTTTGAGAATAAAAACTAAAGAAACTAAATCAATTACATTTAGTTTGTGAAACGATACATGATCTAAAGTTCAGTTCAATAAAATCAAGATACCAAAATACAACGTATGATACAAGGCCGTATACTTGGAGTGTAAACTGACTGACTGTGGAGAAAGTAAATTCAAACAAAAGGAAAAACACTCGATCTGAAAACTCCATAAACTGCAATGGCTAATGGGTCTTAAGCCTACTTAGTTTAGAAAACAAGCTTCTTCTCCATACAAGTAAACAAAAGCCTATTTCGCCCTACGGCATTCAGCTGTGGGGAACAGTATCCTCTTGTAACATAGAGATTTTGCTCTGCAAAAGACTCTGGAATGATAACGGGACCAGGGTTGGTTCATGACAAACATATGCGTCACCACAAAAACTTGTAAGTGGAATCTATCAAGGAGAACATAAAAATTGTCTGCGAAAATACCCAAAAAACACTTGATTAGTACTAGAACCTCCTGGCTTCTCTAGCCAGAAGGTTCTGATGTGCGTGATGTGATTCGTACTCTACCTTGAAAAGGCTGAAAAGGGATGCTCCACAATACCTGACTACATAAGAAGCTAGCACCAATTTGAATATATCTCTTAATACAATATCTAAACGAGTAGGGAGCCAGTGTTCTCGCGGCTGGTCATCTACAAAATGGACAGGAAGTCTGCTCTCGTTGAATGTACACGAAGTGCTATTGATAGAGAGAGATGGAGTAGTCTTGCAAAAGCCACAACCAGCCTACCAGACGGTCTATGATCACGACCATTCTGCCATGAGTGTACGATTGAGAGGAAGAAGAATGTCGAAGAGACAGATCGCAGGATAAAAGATAACATAACAAAAGAGAATAAATTGTGAGAAAATGAGAATGATGAAACGATAATATAATATTCTTTGTATTTTCATACCTGTCTCTCAGTAAGATCCAAGGAAGCTGCGATCTCAATTCTTCTTGGTCGACACAGGTACTTGTTGAAATGAAATTCTTTCTCCAACTCCAGCAGTTGAGTGTTCGTGTAAGCAGTGCGTAGTCGTCGGGGCAGCCCATTTTCTGTAATGAAAAGTCCAACTTAATTGCTTGTGAGCTTTAAATCTATTCCATTAATGGTTAAAACAGCTTTAACTTTTTGTTCTATAAAATATGAGCAGCCGATTTCAAATTAATGTTATAGAATGCTATTCCTGGAAGCTTTCAATAACATGGTCGTGAGGCGGGCCGGGGCTCGCGGGTACGCTTTCCTTTAATGTAATAACTTGATCGCATGTCAGAACACCGCCCTTGACGCCATTGTGTCGAAACGGTGTTCTTTTTATTTTACCACAAAATATGAATTGGAATTCGAAATTCAAATTACAAAAGGGCGGCGAATAATGGGGCGATCGCGTTCGCGTGATGGCCCGGCCGCGGGGCTCGCGATGTCATCTGTGCACTGGTTGTGGCTCTTGTGTCGTACGCGATAAGGGTTATAATGTGGTGTTGGTTTTGTTGATAAGGTGGGGTTGGTTCGCGTTTGATTGACGTGTTCGTCAGGTCTCGCCATTGCTATTGGACAAGGGCAGCTGTCAATCAAATGGTAACGCAGCCCCTGGTTCCGCTTGGTTGCACTGAAGTAAATGTTGCTTTTAATTTGTACAAATAAAAGCTTGCCCTTATTTACTTGTTTTGTTTAGGTACCTACGTAGCAAACCTATATAATATAATACCACACAGTTCTCTAAAGTCAGTGCAAGTGTAATTAATTCTGCTAACGTGCATAAGTTCGTATACTTGGTCAAGATTCCTAAATAATCGGTTTACTGAACCCGAAACTCGATAGCCCTTGGTCATCCAACAAAATTATCATGTCTTAGTATAGTGGGGTACGAAAGTGCTTACCTGCGTTAGAAGTTGATACTTCCTACTAGCTCTACCTTTAGACTTTTGAGTTAGGATAAGGTAACTATGTCATTTTTGTTTGTTCAAGTACGGTGGTCAAAATAGTCATCTAGGACGTTTACATATTTAAGCATCCTAGCTGACTAAACAAACCAAAAAGCCTAAGTTAATGCAAAAATACTTATGAAAACAACATACTGTTTGCATATTTTCACATTAATTTAGGCCTAAATATTACGAACCTATATTTACAAATGTTAGCAACATGCATCTATATTTACTAATGCAAACATTAGTAAATATAAGTAGGTACATATTTGCTACCTGTCACACCTTGTACAAATTTCAATAAAAATAAATAATTTCGCGAAATCTCACGAACTTGTGTACACGCATGTACCAGGAGACCAGGATGAATGTGCGAAAGATGCAAGTTAGTAAGTTTTTGCTCGACGGCATAATAAGCACGATTATGCGGGCTCTAGAGTTCGTATAATGTTCGCATTATCTCCGTGTACACTTCCGAACCACTGAACAACCATTTTTGATGTGGTTGTGGTGCTCCTTATACGAGTACGTGCCTATTCTGGAGCTAAGCTTCATGAATATTTGCTTGGATTCAATTGTAGGTGTTATTGATTTTGCTCTTCTAGATTCAATGAGAAAGAAAAGAAAAACGAAAGAAAGCAAGTTTATTTGCGCACAATAAATTAAAGACCAAAAACCAAAAGCATATTCCTTGTCAGGCTATGTATGGACTGGGCAGAACTGTGTTTATTTGGGAAAATAATGTGTTGTACCATAGACAGTCAATAGAATATGTCTAGGTTGTCTATTGCACCTTATACCTACCCCAAACAGGCCAGGGTCAGCAAAGACGAAGATAGGCATCATAAAAACAAACAATATCAAAAGAAAAACATAATTTTAAATGAAAGTTGTGCGTCGCATCCAAGCAAGAAAAGGCTGGTGTACGGTGTAATTTTAATTTTCTCTTTAGTGTGATGAATTCATAGAACCTATTTTAGGTAACAGCAAGTGCCGCAGAGAATCCTATCCTCCTTTTTATTTTCATATTCATAGCGTTACACGTGCCAAATTAATAAATATCGAAACATGAACATCAATAACAGGTAGCTCAATCAATCACGATGAACCATTCCGATTTTATTTTCGCATACTCCCACGATCCCGCCCGGGCCGATCAAAAAGGTCGGGCGGTATTAAATTATGAAGGAATGTAAATATTTCTTTATTGCGCACCCCTGTCTTGTCTACAGTGTAGGTAACAAATGATTGCGTGGTAGGTTGTTTAACCCCCGGCCGCGGACAGGGTATGTTGGTCCCAAGATTTACTGCGGATTAGGGGTCACTACATCGGTCAAGTCAAGAGTCCGCTTGTCCGCACTTAATTTGATAATATCTCTGTACCCCGTGTTGGAATTGAATTATTGTTTTGTAAAGAGTTGTAAAGTTGAAATGTTTTGCCAATTTTTTATAGTCTTTCCTTTATTTAAGTTTTTATATAAGCGTTAATGCTCTCCCTTTAAGTAGCAGATTTGTGGAGGTATCATCTGTGTGATGCCACTACCAACTAAGCTAAATATTCGTTGATTTAAACCTGATTCCACTATCTCCTTTCTACTATCAGACAACCCGAAGTACGGAGAGTAATCACCCTTACGTTATTGAAACTTCTACGGTCCAGATTCAGTATTTCGTCTCGTCGTTCATAACAAAGTACTGGAACAATTGCTTGCTATGGTCTTCCAGTTTACTTACTTACGCTGCAGAGCAATGCATAAACCATTGCATCACTGTTTACTATCAGATGGGATCAGACACACAGATAGATTGGGGAAAAAAAAATGTTTAAAACTACTATAATATTGCTCTTTGCGTCAAAAAACAGGTAGCCGTAAGCCCAAGCATTTGATCCCCGACGTGTAAATGTAATGTAACAAGCAGTTGTAAACAATTTGCGGAGTTGCCGAGAGCACTCCCTCGGGCAACTTTAAATAATTAATCAAGAGCCGGTAAAGGATTAATGCGGTGGCCAGTTGGTGGTTGGATGCCATTAGAGATCGTTCGATGCCCCTGCGAGGCAGCGAGGGCCAGGGAGACTAAATAGTGCGGTCACATTATTCGTGTCAGAGGCGCGAGGAATCGAGGGTTACAACTGCTTAATTGGTTTTCTTCACATGTGGATGTGACATCGAATTGCTGTTAAATATTTTAATAAGCTTCATGGGGTTTTGGTAGAGTACTATTGTCTTAACTTGCTGTTGGTGAGATCAGTAACCTTATGATAAAGAAAGCCATAAATCTGTAATGGATGTTACAGAGCAGAATCAATAAAAATCTAGAGAGAGACCTAAATTCGCAAAGATCTCGAAGTTAAAACAAACACCTACCTTGAAGAATAAAAAAATCCGACACGAGGAGGCTGTTCACACATAACTAACAATAAAGCAAACACAAGTTTGACAATAAAGTGACTACAGACGCAAGTCGCGTGCCACACACGGTCGTGATAAAGTACCAAACATTTATTTTGAATGTTGCCGCTGCAACAGAAAACTTCCACGAGGGGCCCACCAAGAATTATTACGTTATGAGGTGTGAAAGGCATAAATGTAAAAATTCAATATTTCAAAAAAGAAAAAGCAAAATTCTTCCACAATTTCTTGCCAGTAACAATGTCGTTTCGCACGTTATGGGGAAAAAGTGATCCGGTGTGATATTTTGTTTACTTGCAACATTTAACATGCTGTATTGACACATAAAG
The DNA here is from genome assembly GCA_029852875.1 of Mythimna loreyi. Taxonomy (NCBI): domain Eukaryota; kingdom Metazoa; phylum Arthropoda; class Insecta; order Lepidoptera; family Noctuidae; genus Mythimna; species Mythimna loreyi. The sequence goes on along the minus strand of CM056784.1, from coordinate 15,749,577 downwards.
CTCTCAGGTTTTACCGAGATGATTGACGCTCGATTAAGTATTAGAATTACGAAAGAAACGAGTACGATCAATGTTGATGGTGAACTTGTATTAAAAACAAATGGAATCTCGAAGTGAGCTTGAAAGTTTATTTGTCTGTCAAAGTGAACGGTAAGCAATCGAGTTGCTTATCAAACAGTGCTTGAGTGTGTCAGTGTCGCAACAATCGATCATGTTGTGGCGGATTTGTATTTTTCCGATTAGCCGGCTGTATCGGGGCCCTGTTTGACATTGTCGCATCAATTATAAGCGTGGATTACGTTGAGACAGATCTAAGACGGTTCAATTTCGTTTCGGTGCGGGGAAGCAGCGGGGCTCCGTGAAGGGTGATATCAGGAAGTGACTCGAGATTGCCTTATCAGGGCTTGATGAAGGCCTGATGTTCCCCATTATGCACGCTTCGGAAAGATTCGCTCGTGTTTCGAGGTTCTGGGATTTTGTGATAAGTTTTTTAAAGCTGTAGCGATTTTCGAAGCTCTATCTCAGGGCTCGCTAATGTATGATACTTAGCATTCAAATAATTTACAATAGCACAGATCACGTTTGTTTTATTATTTAAATTAACAGAATTACTGTTACTATTGCAATTCTAATGGTGTGTTACAAATAAGGAGTTCAGTTAATAAGTAACTGATTTGGTTTTCTTTCAGCTAAATCGACATGTCAAGATTTTTTGAAGTTTTAACGATCACCAATAAAGGTTCATCATCTCTGCTCTATCTAAATACCTATTTTCGAGTGGTGTTAAAATGTGGAGTAACTGCTTGGTACACTCATGTATTGGTTTAGCTTTGGGCTTGGAGTATGTACCAGATCACGTAGCAATTATCTATAACGTTTGTCAACTAATTAATTTGGAGCCTCTACGCCGTAGCGCGTCGCGTAGCATAGTGCTACGACGAACCTTAGAACCTATTTGGATAATTAAAGTGGTATTCACAAGCAGGTACTCCAACCCTTTGATGAAAGTTTCCGTTCACATTAAGTTTGTTGGAAACGTAACGAGTGTCGGATTGTGCTGGGTCCCAAATCCATTTGGGTGATACAGAAGGTTATTAAAAGTTGTCGCGGAGACAGGCGGCGCGAGTTTGGAGCACTTTGACAGCCCGTCCCGGGGGAATGCGGTTCGATTCCGACGACTAGGAAATTTCATTAATCCCCGTTATTAAGAAGTTCTATTTTCCTAATCGTTTGTTTTAAGTTTTGAGACTGTTTTGTGTATCTAGCTTGAAAAAGGTGCGCTTTACTTTAAAGTATTTCGATTTGAAAATTGGATTAAACAAATATTGTTTACCTTTCAATGACCTATGTTCCTAATGATTTATCTACAACATTTCGTACAGGTAAGACAGTACTGTCCTCTCAAAGACCAAACAAACATCCTGCGACATTTTTCCGTGACTTATTGCGACATTTACTGTCTTTATTAGCAGCTCGATAATAAACTCTACGGAATATGCAGAGCGCTTTAAGACTGGTGGTATTTAATTGCCCTTGAAAGGGGCGACAAAAAATAAACGATGGTGGGGTATAAATAACGGTGCACTTTTCATAATCGCAATTGTCGCCCCGAGAATATTTAGTGCGCCGTAAAAACGGCCCGATTGCGATCCTTGGGGACGCCAGGGGTAGGTTAATAGTTGAGGGGAAGAGACTTAACGAGATGCAAGTGCAAGACCTTATCGACTTCTTAAAATTGACAGGTGGCTGGATGTCTTGTCAGATGGGGTGGCAAAGAGTTCGGAGACAGAAGAGATTGATTAGAATTGCTTGCGCTACTGAAGTGTACGCAGGTTTATTATTATTATTAGTGGCAAGTACAATCAAGGTGCTCTTGTTTATAATTGTTTGGAGACATGCAGAGCAGAGAGTAAAGTTCCACAAATCTTCGTTGAAAGGCGAGGATCCTCCGACCAAAAAGGTGGTATGTCTGGCGGGCAACTGCCTAACAGATGGTCTCGCTCAAATCTTTTTTTGCGCGCGAACTTTGATTGCGCGATGCAGAATTTCGTATTTCATTTAGTTCTTATGTGGCACAATAGATGTCGCTACAAGTGGGTGAAACCATACCGAGATTCTTCCGTATACCTCGGAAAACATGTTAAGCCTTTGATCTTTGGTAAAATTTGTAATTCTTTGCCAATAGTTACTGATAGTCGGAAACCAGGATAGTTGGACAGCAGGCTTGCCAAGGGATATTTTGTTACCAATTGTTGGACCACGGGGGTCAGATAATTAATCATCCACTCTTTCTATATGGTCTAACATATTGGTATTACGACGCATCCAAAGGCAAGTTGCCCCCTACTTCAGAAAAGGCTAAAGCAATAGTTATTACTGTGTATCCATGTAAAGAAAATTATAATTTCTATTAATTTGAATATTATCGGACAGGACGGACAGGACGGATAGGAACGGTCGTAGTGGCTCACACTTGGGGATGGCCTGTGTCCAACAGTGGACGTCTTTCATCTAAAATGAGGATGATGACATAATATCCACTCAATTAAATGATTAATAATATTTTTCTCAGCCTAAATCAGACTAGTTAGTGCAGATAGATTCGAAATTCGAAAGAAAAAAAGAAAAATTGTCTTAATCTTCGTCGCTTAGTCTTTTGAGAAAATATTCGTTTACGTTCTTACTTAATTCTTATTTTCCATAAACAGTTTAGAAACAAAGACAGCGGTTTATAGGAAGTTAAAACCCACAAAGAAGCGGGGAAGGCAGGAGGGAGGGAATAAATTTTATTTATCAAATAAAAAGGATGGTCCGCTCGTTTTTCACCGCGCTACAGACATTATCGCTTCTTTTAATTATTATCCTCCGATATTTATGCGAAGTACACTATGCCTCCTCTTGTACTTGTGCCCAATGCGTAAAGCAAAAAATTAGGGTTCCGTACCACCGTTATAAATCCCACCCTTAAATGGTGCGACTATTAAAAGTAGATTTTCGGCGGGAGCCCTCCATACGATTTTGGAAAATAATTTAAACGTAGCTTCGGTACTTGTTATGATTGATATTTTACCATACGCGCTGCAGATAAAGTGTATAATTTTACATTAATTTGCATAACTTATTATGGAAATAAAATTCGATGGATAAAATAAGAGATTGAAGGATATATGAACTGGTTTTTGTTCAATCCCTTCATCCAAATCGATTGAAAACTTGATTGCGAATAAATTAGGTCAGTACCGGCTTTGTTTTTATGTGTTGTTAGTTACTAATATAAATGTTGCGTCATTTCCAACTATTAAGTGCCTTATTGCATGTCTATGTGTACCTAAATTGTAAAAAAATAAACGAACGTTTTAATTCTGGCAGGGCGGCACCCTAGCCACGCGGCCTTAAGGAAATGAAGGAAAAAAGCGGCGGAAGCTGCGGCCCCCTCCCCCCCGCGCTCCCCACGTTCCCCGCAGACACCTTGCGGCTTTTTAAATGGAAATTTATTATTAAACACTTCGTCAGACGAAGAGCCGAACGCTTAACAATATGCCTAGTCGGCCTCGCTTCGCGCACAGCCCTTTGTTTGATTATGCTGACCTCACAGCAAGCAAAGTTAGCTTTTGATTCGCCGCGATAGAACTATGTAGCATTTTCATAACTTATGTTTGCAGGGAAACCTTGAAATGTTTTGTGAAGTTTTGACTGGAACAATTTTTTAAGTTACAATTAAACGAGTTTATCGCAGCAGGGTAAGTGAACTCGTTTAAAAGTCGCTACTCTTGGCGAGTTCATAAAATTCACTCGAACCGAAAAGCTGGTCGCGTTCCCCACAATTGAAAATCGCGGGGGAGCTCCGCCGAGCAGATAGGGCACTTACTGTAAAAGTTAAAGCTAATTGCCCTTAAGACATATTTTTAATTTCATTGCCCATTCCTTCTTTCTTAGTGTTTGTCGGAGTTCACTAACTCTTGGTCCCGAAAGATTGCAAGGGTAGCTGTAATTACCATTTTTATGAGATAAGGTCAACTTTGAATGTCGAACATATTTTATGTTGCATTTGGGGCGGTTTTTCGTGTCCAACGAAATATTTATTTCACATTCAAGAATTTTAAAGCGAATTTTGAGGAGCAGTAAGAAATAAATTCCAGTAAGATTGCTGCCATAAAAACGTAAATGGTTTGGTTGCAGACGTGACGCGATAAGGCTAGTTTTTGAAGAAAGTTTATTTGGTCCTTTGATCCTATAAATTCTGGCGTTAGACAGACAAATTAGTTACGATTACATCGATTAATAATCGCGACGTGACCTGATGTTGTACCGAACAAAAAACCCGCGATAAATCCAAAGAAGACAAGTAGATTAATGGATTGTCAAAATATAAACTTTTACAATTTCTTTGGGAGCAATAGTGACTTACGCACGTTGTACATAAGTAAGGTGCCTGGTTTGAACCCTAGAGGTTCAAACTAAGCCAGGCTCTTTACTTTGTATAATTTATTTAATCACCACTGCTCTCAAAACGGTGAATAAAAATATTGTGAGGAAACTGACATGTCACTCCTTCTTCTTTTCGAATCGATGGATTCCGCTTCCCTCAAAGTTTTTGGGCCCAGTAGGTTGCCACAACCAGGTTGCCCAGTTTCCTCACAATATTCGAATATAGGACATGTCCTAGAATCAAAATTTCGAAGACATGTGACAACTACCTATCCACATTATGGTCACGTGGTAAATTACGGCCCATTCTATATTCTAGCCTGAGTCCCAATAATATTAACATTATTAGGTTTATTACGCTTTAACATTTTTTAATTACCTTGTCGTATATCTTCAAGAATTGTTTCAGAAAGACGTCAAACAAAGTTCCTAGTTCGACCTCTCAGCACGTTCGCTCTGCCCATCAACATTTTTGTACTCAGCGTCTGGCCTCCAATTCCCAGAGGACTATTCCTAAGAAGCACGTGGCACAATACCACAAAGCGGTGGCCAGTAGCCGCTCTCCTTTGTACCCGTCTTACCATTCATTCAATCTGTCATTTCATTTTCATAAATGAATCATTCTTCATTTGAATTTGGAGGTTTTTTCTTGCCCGCTGACCTGCCCACCGCGGGGGTCGCTGGAGTGACTGATGATATTTTAATGGTTTATTTTTCTTTAACATTGTTATCACTAACTATTGTAGTTGGTAGCTAGCGGCGTGTGTGGATCTACAAAGAGATGATATTCTTGAATTTCAATTCTTATTTTCTACTGCTTTGGTAGCGTTGGCGGGAGTTGGTCTTTGTTAGGTCCGCGGAGGAGTATCTAATTCAGAATATAATTTCAATGATATCAATGAAATCCTTATTTTCATTGATATCATTGAAATTATATTCTTACTTGTCACAGCTTTGTAACCTTTGTAATTTCAGTAGGTAATGTAATCTGCGTTCTCTTTCATCACTTTAGATTCTGCGTTACATGCCCTGTTACCTGTTCACTGGGATCTAAAGGCTATGACAACGGACAGCATTGCAGTGGCTGAATACTGGGCCAGGCAAAGAATAGATATAGCATAATAGTATTTTAATCAGTGTTATAATGTTCCCACTGCTGGGTAATAACAAAAAAAAAAACTAGTTTTACTATCGACACGCAAAGAAGAAGAATAATGTATTCAAAAGCACAGAACCTGAACTCAAACTTCTTTGCAGAAAAAACAGGCTAAGTTTTTTCAAACCGATTCAGACTAAGAAGACTAACTTCTCAACCATAGACAATTAAAGTATAAACGTTTCATTTAACAAAACAATGATTTGAACCGGTAGCGTGACATAGAAGCAACAGAAGTCAGCTGTCAATAGATGTCGCTGACAGCGCTGATGAATGAGCGCGACCGTTACGTGCGCTTGCGCATCGCGCCGGCCATCATTAGCTGTGTTTGTACACTGTGCGAAGGAGAACAGAAGGATTATATTGAACAACTGAAGAACGTGTTAATGTACCTTCTATGGGTAAATGTGAAAGTGTAACACCAAGGCCCTGGAACTAATGCAAAGAAGTAACGGAGTGGGTTTTTGCTCCAAAATAGAATAAAAATTGATTAAACGGTCAATAAAAAAGGTTTTTTTAAGTGTCTAATCTTAACGCGAATGGTTTTTTTTAGGGAAAACTCGTCGAGTGACGAATCCCGGCCTCGGGCGGAGCAGGAGACAGTGTCAGACTTTTACTGACTAAACGACCCACCGTTCCTTGCAGCCTTAGTTCCGGGGCCCCGGTGTTCCGCTTTCGCATCAAACCTTGGCCCCAGAAGGCTAACGCGAATGTAGTGTAGGCTATCATAGACTATTAGACCTTCTGTGATCTATCTGCTCTTTGGTTCTCAGAGGCAGAGATTAAAAGAAACAATCGCTCCGCAGACAACGGAACGGAAGTCTATACAAGCGTCGGCATTCAACGTTTTATCTATTTTTTTATTATTTTTTTCCCTGTATTGTCTCAGTAATTGTTGAAAAATATTTTTAATGTGGATGAATTATAATTGCAAGGAGCAGATAAAATTATCGTGAAATACTTTTGATTTTTCCCAGACTTTTCCTTAGGTACCTGAATCATGTTTTGTGTTACGGTTGTGAGGTCCATGTGTGTTAAAATGTCAGTCATACTAGCGAGAATGAGGGATGGAAAAAGAAAAATATTTTATTTGATACAACACTAGGAATAAACACAATAAACACGAAAAAAAAAAACTAAAAGTATAGTATTGTGCCCAACGACTTCACCAAAATAGGCCCAGGTTAGCATGAATGCCAGACAACAAGTGCCTGACGCTGGTTAACTAGACACTATATAGTTTTAGTTAACCACTATCCCTTTAACAATTCAGTTTCGATCGTAAAATAGATCACTTTAAGAACTCGTGGTAGAGTCTGATGTTACTATTCGATGTTGAAGGAACGACGATTCAGTTGTCTTGCCTTCAACCGTAAATGAGATTCACACAAACGTCCATGTGGTTGTTTCTAAGCTATAAAGCTATGCGGCAGTAACCTGTGTTGAACTAATGACAGGCCTTGATTAATTGATTTTCATTATTCCACACTTTGTAACAAAATTATTCTATCTTCATTCATACACCACGCTGCCAACTGTCATTCGTCGAAGAGACAGGAGCGAAAATAACGCGAAATAAAAACTTATTTAATTTTAAACGCTTTGACATTTGTCTACACACAAGAGAACTATATCCGATCTTTTGTTTTTTTCTAGACGGCGGGTATTTTTGCGTCTGTCAAGCGAGGCGTCGATAGATGCGTCAGTGAGGACTTTCCGGACGGAGAATTGTACCGGCGCGGGCGCAGTGTCACCTACACGTCAATGAGAATGTTATCCGAAATAATTTAAGTAAAATGGTGGGAATATTCATATTTCATCGTATTTAATTGTTTTTATATCTGCCTTTGAAAAGGTAGTGGCCTCTTGTAGATCAACCTATGAGGTTGTCGCTTGTTTAAGCAGATCTGCCTGCCTTAACATTTCGAATACAGTAATTAGAGGTGTAATAGAAAGACAATAGGTGTTCGTTTGCTTGGGGCTGAAGAGTTTAATACATTAAAGCCATGCCAGCATAGCAGTTAGTTTCTGAAGCAGATTATTGTGTCACTGGGTGTGACGAGATTCCCGCGACCAACACAGTCATTGGCCCATCTTGTGGGAGGTTTTCCATCGCTGCGTCTTTTGGTATGTGGTTACCACTCCAGAATCTTTAGTTTTCATGGACCACCAGTTCTGCGAGCAATGTGCTCTGCCTACTTCCACGTAGGCTTGCCGATTCTTCGAGCTATGTCGGTAACCTTGGTTTTCCTGAGCATTTTTGTTGTAATCACGTCAGGAAACTCCGAGCATAGCCCTTTCCATTGTTCTTTGGGTGCCTTTAAGTCTTCTGATGAGACCCATTATAAGCGACCATGTTTAGGAGCCATATGCAATTACTGGCAACACGCATTGGTCATAGACTTTCATCTTGAGGCACTATGGTATATTAGACGAGTAGATACCGCGCAGATTCCCGAATGCTACTCAGCAGAGTCGGATTCAACGATTGACTTCTTTCTCGAAGTAAGAACTACCCAATTGGACCGTCTGTCCTGGGTAAACGTAGTCGTCCACAACTTCGAGTGTAGAAACTCCGATCTTAATTCATTAAGCCCCAACCAATGCCGGCGTTCGCTAACTAACTATAGGATAGTTCTTTGTGTCTCTAATTACAAGATCGAAAGGAGTAGGTGCTATATGGATGTTTCCCATGACTTTCGTCTTGTCCATGTTCATTTTAAGTCCCACTCTTTCGGAAGCTCTACTGAGATCACTGAGCATTGTACTGAGCTCCTCCGTAGTCTCAGCCATGATTACTATGTTGTAGGCGTAAGGATTGACCCGAAAGGTAAATGATCTCAATGCCATGATAGCTATTTCTGCCTTATCTTATATCTTTAGTATATCCTCTTGAATAAACCATTCAGAATCCATTGGCTAGTCTACTCGCATTACTTCAATAACGCATTCTCAATTGACACCTACGATTTAAGAAGAAACAGAAATTGTTTCATCGCCACTGGGGGCTAAATTTATAAACGTACTAGCTTTTGCCTGCGGCTTCGCCCGCGTGATATTGGGGTTGCCCTATACAATATGATAATTTTACACTTGATCAAATGAAATGTGAAATCCCACAGGAACCTTATGGTTTTCCGGGATAAAAAGCCAAATTTCATCCAGATCCGTCCAGCCGTTTTGGCGTGATTGAGTAACAAACATCCAAACATCGTAACTTTCGCATTTATAATATTAGTAAGATTCATGTTGTTAACACGTGAATTTAAAGAGTGATATCGAAGTGACATATTGTTTTTATTTGTTTGGATGCGACTTGGGCTAAAAACACACACGGTACATCTCGTCTGCCATCGCAGGCGCAGCGTCGGACGGTGCGACGAGTGACGAGCGGGCGACGCGTCCTGCTGTCAAACACACAACACGATATTCTAAAAAACAACATTTTATTCAATTCGATGGAAATACGTCAAATACGTCAGCGTTGCTACGACATTTTGTGTCAAAAATAACAAGCGCTGTAGTTTTTGATCGCTCGACTGTTTCGTTGGATTATTTTGTTACTAGTCGAACACGATATTTTTGAAACGTTTACTGAAAACCATCGTTACGTTTTATACAATTTGAATTTTACAATTAGGTTTTTTACAACGCGCACAGTTTTTGACAGAAAATGTAGCAATGTTGGCTGACGTTAAATAAATTATTCGGGTTGAGTAATTTTTCTTTCTTCTAATCTGTAAAAACTATCGAAAAGAAATTATTTTAAACACATAGCGAATAATTGTTATGTGAGTTATGAAAAACACACTTAACAACCTGTATATTATTACGTCTGAATTTTCAATCAAACATGACGCAAAGGTTGTTAGTGATGTAACAGTATTCAATATCCACTGCCTCATGACATAAAGGCCTCTATGCCAATAGCTACACTTATATGGGCACGGAAAAGTTTTTATTGCAGCAAATAATAGGATTCATATTCACAGTTCGGTCGTATTCGTAAAGTTTGGCGTGGTCGCGCCTGTGCGCAGTGTGCCACTCATCGGGAAGTTTCCAACATTCGGTTATAATGCGACTAACTCGCACGGTCGCACGGTCGCACCGTGAATGGGCAGCATGTTTTGTTCCTTACGTAGGTACGTATATCCTGTAGATAACATTTCTCACTTTGAAGTATCCATTACAATATTACCTAAGATAACGAAAAAATGTTGATAATGATGGGAGTTTGTTAACCGATAAACTACAATAAGTATTTGGAGGTGGTAAACCTTTCTACTGAATATTTGAAGTAGTCTTAAAGGTAGGTCTAGCAGTTGAAAATTTTAGATTTCAAATTCGTTTAATGAATATCTTGGCAAAACATCATAAGTACCAACTGTTTTACAAACTTATCACGTTATCATAGTACAAAATCTGTAGTTTATAATGGCAAAAGTTAGGCAACTATTAAGTGGCGGGACAACATTTAAGTGGCCATCAAACCGTGCTTAGATGGCAATAAGTTAGTATCAAACTTGTTTCGGGACAGGCTTCATTAAGGGGACAACGGGGCGATGCACGGCCTGACGTACGATGGTCAACTCGCCCAACTCGGCCCGTTAGATGCAAGTGTCGCACATTGAGTGGACGCGGGCTAACTGGACCAACTTTCCTCTTGAATATTCCTCTCGCGCCGCCGCTACTTGTTTATGGAGGCAGTTTCGCCCCCGTTTTTGTGGTTTCGCAAGTTAGTGCGAATGGCCAGTTGAGTGTCGTCCCGTAAGATTTAGATACCGAATTAGGGGTTAGGCTTAATAGTCTGTAACTCAAAACTTGAAATATTATATTTTGGCAATATGGTATCTTATGCTCATTAAATAAATAAACAACGGGAAATCTAGACGATGTTATGTCGTGTTAATGCTTATAACTCTGAACAGCTTAGTAAATAGTTACCAAGAAAAGAACAATGCATTACGTTTTTATTCCCATCATTTATTCAATAATCGCCGTCAATTCAACGGATTAACACATTATTGCCACACTTAACTAAGATTACGACGTGAGCATTGTGTTTGTAAAGACAATATTTGTAGGCAAACACAGGGGGTCGAAGGGCGCTAGTTGTCCATAGCATCGAGCGATGGGGGCGGTAAGTGCAAGTCACTCATATCAATATCAGGCCGCCCGGGGCCATTGGGGGCGATCCTCGTTTTGTTTCACCACTTTTTGCGTAACTTGTGGAGTTGTGGCTCCGGTTTAAACTTCGTAACAAGAGTTATCGTTACAAACTGATGTGCTCTTCTGGGATAAGGGTAGTTTATTTTGGGTTCGGTTTAGTGATCGAATTGTTTTTACACGAGTTTTAAGCGATATAAACTAATCAATTAACTCTTCAGTTGAATTCTGTAAGCGTAAAGCTTAGTTAATGCGATTAATTTTTTTACCTGCACTTAGACCACCTACTTTTTGTTGAACATTAATGATTTCAATAAAACTTAGTAGGTCTTTAGTACAAATCTCATAAAAACTTCAACTAGTCAGTTCTCTCTTCAAACCTATACCTATCAACCACGATTACAAAGAAAAAGATGTTTCACATCAACTTTCACCTCGATATTAGTGGAGTAATGACGTTGGATGGCATAGAAACGGTACACAGCGCGGACAGTGCAGCTCTCGAGTTTTTTCCTCTATTTGTCGTAATGGCGGAGCTGCGGAGGTGAGGGGAAGGGGGTGGGGGGGGGCTTCCTGCACTACTTCTACAGTTGCCGCTTTGACGGTAGGCATCCGATTGCGGTGACGGAGCACCGTTACATTTGCATTGCATCATTGCTGGTATGGTTGGCAAAAATGTCTGCGAGGGGAATAGTTTTTCTTTTTGTTAAAGTCTGTGCAGGAATGTGTGGTTTTTCATAAGTATGGTTTTTTTATATATTACTATAAACGGACATTATTTTGTTGAATTTATTATTACTAAATTAGAATAGAGGAATGAGAAACTGATAATATTGGGTTCCTTAAATGATTTTACCTTGAAAAAGCTAGTGAGCTGAATAAATATTATGTTTATGTTTTTACGTTGCTACGTAGGTACTATCTAACTTTTATCTATCTCCTTTCATTTTGTCCATCCTAAGGTTGTCTGTCAGAAATTGCCCTGTGCGATAAGACCGCCCATTGTACACTTAGTTTTTATATTTGAATATCCTGTCCACATCGCGGTGTACAATAAAGCTTATAATAAATAAATAAACTTTTATTTGCAAACTTTGTTTCACATCAGTTTTTATTTTATTTTAATTTAATAGAAGATCCTTCGAATAAATGTTACTCAACAAATAAATTACCATTCTTTAATGTAAGTTAAATGTTTGTGCTGTCTTTACTCGGCCCGTAGTGAGATGGCGCTTTTGACCCCAACCTACTCTAACGCTTCTGTCTGTTTGCAAAATAAAAATCAAACGTGGTCTTATTTCTCTATATTGAATTATTTTAGCGTCATGCTCACTAAATTATTATTTGTTAAACATTTTAAATAAACCTTTAAAACGTTCTTGCTTTCATTTCATAAAATTAAAATATAATTACGTACTACGGGTTTATTAATGCGTTTAATTTCACTTAACATTTACTGCGGTTGTTAAAAATAACAAAAACAACAAATAGATTCCGAAATAAATCACCAGATTAACGTCTTCCATATTTTCTTTTTATGACTTATGTCTGCGAGTGCCAGCTTTTAATTTCGCCCAGTGAACGACTTCGATTTTCCTGCAGTTTAAAAAAGTAACTTATCAGTTAAAAAGAGCGAGACAGCTTTATTACGTTTCTGAAGTACGAGAGAGATGAAAGAGTGCAGAAGAGGGAACGAAAAATAAAACAGGGGAAGAAAGTTAAGCGTCCGTGACTTTTCAAGATTTTTTCGGCGTTTATTTTTTAAAGTTTACGCCCGGCGCAGTTCTGTAGCAAGTATATAAAAGCGAGCGTTTTCCGATTTGTCTTTTGTTTTCCTCTTTCATTTATTTCGTTCCATTTCTTTTTATAGACGCTACGGGAACTCGAGGTTTGCTTTTTGTACGTTTGTTTCGTATATTTCATTTCAGCGAAATGATCGGTGATTACAATAGTTCAAAACTACGCGAGCTACGGTGACTGAAGTGAATACTCGTAGGGAACATGGATGAAAAAATATTCAGTATCTAACCAGTAGGAACATATTTGCATTAAAACAGTTATACGTAATATTCTCTTAATTGAGATTGTTTTAAACTATAAATACTTTATTATGCAAAATATTCTCTCAATTGAGATAATTTAAACTATAAATACTTTATACTAAAACTATGTATCTAAATATACCTACTACAAAAACAATTAGTCATGAAAGTACTCCTCTACATCTCTGTCATCCGGAAATGTGCCCAGAAGGCTGGCAGCATTGCCACTTTGAATGGCAATGCAAATTTTTCAATCTAACCAGTTTATTGAGTAATTAAAAAAAAATTAAAACTAGAATACTAATTTTGAAAAAGCGTTTGCTTTCTACAGTGATTTTTGACAAATATATCTATCTCTCTCGTCAAGACGCCCTTTCCTATGGCGACCGTAAGTACAGGCGAGATTTGTGACGTCAAATTTAATATCGGACTTCTTTCTAATTAGCAGCTTTTAAACTTTATAACTTCGTTATTGATGAAGATATTTAAAGCACTCTTTCGTATTTGTGTTTTATTTGAAAATAGCGACCCGTCCCATTTCGCACGGGTGCACTATTAATTTTAAATATATTGTATTATGCACATAAACCTTCGTCTTGAATCACTCTATCTAAAAAAAAACTGCATCAAAATCTGTTACGTAGTTTTAAAGATCTAAGCATACATAGGGACAGAGCGACTTTGTTTTATATTGTGTAATGATAAAAAATTGCATGCGTAGTTTTTATTGGGATTTAATAAGGCGCTCGAAACTCTGTACCAACACTTCTCATCTCTGACGTTCTCACGGAACAACAAAAGCAGTCGGACAGCAAATGAAATCTATATTAGAAACAGTAATAGGTTCATAAGCAATAATGAAAGTAAACTTCCGAACCCCCTAATTATTGTGGAAGACCGAAGGTAAATACTTCGAAGGCGCTTCGATCATCCATCATTGATACGAGCGGTTCTTTGTGGCCTCCGACCAATTACTGGCATGAAAATTAAATTCACGAAATCTAATTAAGAACAAATTGTTTTATTTATTATGATGCGTCGGGGTCATTTGTTCTTGTCGCTGTGTGCCTGCTCGGCGCCCGGGGCGGGTCCCCGCCTGTCCGGAGGTCCATCAAACGAAGCCCGAATTTTTTGGACGGCAAGTGATGTGTTGAACTCGGGGACAGTCAACGCCACTGCTGATGTAATGTGGACTGGGGCCTTGAACTTGATGAAATGCGTTTAATGTGTATCGGCCTTATTTGGCAGAACGAGTCTTTGAATAGGTTCGGCTTTAAAGTGTTGGCTCTTTCATTTTTGTTGGAAAAGCTTGTTAGCAAGATAAAGACAGTACCCGGTTGAAAATAAGTATACTTTCTTACATATTAAGTATAAAATAAAGTCCCTCACCGTGTTTGTCTGTCTGTCTGTCTGTATAAACGCGATAAACCCGAAAACTTCCGAACGGATTTTCAAAGATGCAGAGTATAATATAAGATTTTTTTCATAACTATCTCATCTGATGGTAAGCGGTGATATGACCGACAATGGAGCACGCTTGCCTAGAAGTACTTTACTTAAAGACCCCTAGTTTGTAGCAATTAGGAAACACAGACTCCAGCAGGGAATTTCACTCCTTAGCTGTACGTATAATGAATGAAGATTTTAGTTCTGAATGATTTTAGTTCTGAAGTATGAACTGTTTAGGAAAGAAAAATCGGACTTATCGAGCATTCTCTATGTCATATTATATTATTTAATCTTACTAATATTATAGTTACGATGTTTTTTACTCAATCGCGCCAAAACGACTGGACGGATCTGGATGAAATTTGGCACAGGCATAGGATACACTCCGGAATAGGTTATAGGCTACTTTTATCCCGGAAACTCCAACCCCAATACCACGCGGGCGAAGCCGCGGGCAAAATCTAGTATCACAATATTTAAAAAAATCGGTCTTGACTCTACAGATTGGCGGCTTTGTTACTTATATTTATAAGTAACCAACCGGTTTTTTGTTTGAGGCGGGAGTTCATCAAATGACTCCTCCCGCTCTAGGAGCGAGGGAAAGTGTCAGATTTATACAGACTAAACCTGTGTTTTTTCACTTGCCCTTTACTTTCTAGGGCAACCCTTTAAAACAATTCTGAAACCCTGGTATAATTTCTACCCATATTATTAGTTTTTTTTTAAACGCGAAATGCCATTTTTACGCCTACCCACAGTACGTACACATGTAAAGTCAAATTTTATTATCTATTATCATAATTCCGCAGTTCCCCGCGGCCGGTATGACGTATGTAGTGGAGGTTCGGCAGTAATGCCCTCATTTGTTATGTTCGCAAAATGGCCGTCTTACTGGCCGGCGACAGCCGACACAAAGACTGACAACATTTTATTGTGAGATTGCCTACAAATGGATCGTATATCTATTCTTTATTTCGCCCCGTGTGGCAACTTCGTGTTGTCGTAACTTCGGAAATGTTCGGAGGTGCTTTAATGTGTTTAAGTTTCTTTGCTTCAAGGTTTTACCAGTAGAATTTGATTAACTTGCTTTCCATGAACTTTAATGTCCAATTTTCTAAATAAATTGACAATTAATTTTAAATTTTCAAACTAAAGTCCATTTCAAATATTGTTTATTGATGGAAAGTGTCACTTACCTACCCAAAGGCCTTGGTATGGCTATTAAAAAAATTGGTAGTTCAGTTAGTAACAACGGTAGCCTTCACTTTCAAATAAAAACAATAATTGCTACATCTAATTGGAAAACATTCAAAGAATGTTCGTAGGTGTACACATAAAATAAAAGTTAATAATTTACACTGACCACAGTATTGAAATAAAATGCTAAAAAAGTGTTCTCGCTTTCGAAAGAGCGTCGAAATCCGCAAACGGTGTAACATCCACATGAGTTAGTACAACAAGCGCGATATCGGTCAGGTGGCCATGCATCATCCGCTCGGAAGCGCCGGCTCAGCGCCGCTCCGACCCGGAGATATCGCTGACCCACTGATCACCTTGTACCCATCAACAAGATCGTGCTCCCAAGGGTCCCAGTAACCAACGAATTACGTACTACAAACGTTGCATGACAATAAAATGCTACTAGCTAAAACTGCCCCATCCCACTACACTGACCTAATTCAGCATGAAATTATACTAAGATTGAAACAGTGGCCCCCGGCCGATGTCGTATTCACGTTCTGCTCCGGACAGTTCATTTTTAATAATAAATGAGACGAAATCAAGACATGACGAATAAATGAATCCAGAACTTGACGAATAAATGAATATGGAATATGATAAATGGAAGGCTCGGATCCCTCGCGAAGATTTTTTCTTTGGCTCCGGCCGAACGGAAGACGCTGGCTTTTTCCTTTTGTAGCGGGACAAGTTAAGCGTTTTTTGGACGGCCGAGTCTGGCGGTGTGATATTTATCATTTGATATAAAAGTCGGATCTCCAATTGTGTTCTTACTTTGATTTCGGCCACTGGATTTCGAATTAAATAGTGAGTTGGTTGAATAAATCGTGTGTGGTTTCTTATGGGTCATTAGAGTTATGAAAGTAATATTTTAGTTTTGAAGTTGTGTCGAAAGCTGTAACATTGGCAGCAGACGTGATCCTCGCGGCCTCGCCGCTCGGCGACGGGAGACGTGTCGATTTAATCCGGAGCGCGTAATCCGCGACTGCACTAGTCAGTGCCACGTGGTTCTATGATAAAGTACCCGAGCAGATTATGCAAATTCTTCAAATTCAATCTCTCTCCCTCTCTCGCACATGCTGTATAATATGTGCTGTCCTCGTCCCGCGACGTTACGTTCACCCCACTGACGCGCAATGTCTGATGGATGATGCGTTATTCCAATAACAATTTGGATATCGTATGTTGAATATTTGAAAGTCAGAAATGTGTTTTATATGAATGGGTGGTGTTCTGATGTGCTTTCTACGTTTAATATAATATATCACGTTGTTGAAGTTTAGTACTTTGTCAATAGTACCGGTTGAGAAGAAGAAGAGTGTAAAATTACTTATGATACATGTTTACCATTATTCACCTTCAACAAATGTAATTTCCTCGGAGTCGTGGTGGCTGTGGTGTATAGTAATCAAGCATGGGCGATCGGTAAGTAGATGAGCGAGCGTTAGTTCCCAGTAATCGTGCGAGTCCGTGCGAACGGGCGTTTTATACCTGTCACACATTCGCTGCTAAATGAACCATCGATGTCGATGTTATCGGTTTTTATTATCTAGCACTAATATTCACTCGTTTCCTTCAATCTTTTAACGTGATTACTTTATCAAATTGATTTTACTCCTTAATTGATTTTTATTCATGCTTAAATGGGTACTTTTCAGAAAAGTTATGAGGTTTGATTAAATTATTTGAAAAATACTACATAGCAAGGTAATTAAAATCCTTTAACTCGTAAATTAGATATCAAGCCACACATTTAACTGCATAGCAAAATAACCATATAGGAGATACCAAGATTAAGAGAAGAATCAAGAATCATAGCATTTATGTATTATTTCAAACAAACCATTTACAGGCACTTTTGGATTGTCAAGAAGTCAGAATGTAAAAAAAAAATAACTAATTGCACATTCCTATGCATAGATCTCTATGGAGAAGACTGTGCAAGAAATTCCTTGGACTCTCTATGCAATTATGATACGTACCTATTAAAAAAATATCTCGGTTTCATGAATCTTGTTCGCTACTATTATTTGAGAATCATGTAAATAAATTAAAATGAAAAAATCTTAATATATAAATTATAAGTAACTGGCTGCTAAGAAATCTCAACAGTCTCAGCCGACAGCGCCCTATTATTTGCTCTTCTATGTAGAAATACAAAATCCACAGTGAGAGCCGACAGAGCCACCCTTATCGAAGTAAAAACCAACGCTCAAAGCGAACATGTAAAATTCAACACATGTGCTAAACACCGGGTTGACTGTCCATCGAGATTTGACACAGGGTCAGTGAGTCAGCATTTCCCCCGACTTTGCCCGCGAGTCTAACACATGCACAGAACATGACTGGCAGGAAACTTTGACAGGCATTTTTTAATTGCTTGTAGCTTAGACAATTCAATACTACTGGTAACGACTCAATCCGACATGTATTAAGTAACTTTACATCCATAACCACAAACCTATTTTTTTTTGTACTAAAATTACTATTGCGTCATCGCTCTACGTAATTCTAACCATTTTTTCATCACTCGGCTCCGAAGTCCAAATAAAATGTAACTGTTATAAACCAGAATAATCAACCAAAGCCTCTGATATTAAAGATAAACCTCAACGATAAAAACAAAAAAAATGTACTCCATTTTCTGAATAAGCATTAGGCAGTTAAATAAAATCATCCTAATTAGGAATGTAACCGCTTTCCGTAATATTTCCCTAACATAACCTACCTTTGTTTTGCGACGAACCTCGCCGTGGACCGCAAGAGTGGCGGTCAGAAAAGAAAATGTACGAAAAAAGTGCACGTCGGAATAATAACTAAAAAAAAAATAAACCTTGGTGGTTTGTCTGTGTGTGTAACAGGAGTGTGGGTAGGCGGCCTGCTAAACGCAATATAAAGTGTGGTTGTCGTGGCATGTGTAGGTATAGGTAGATATTCCCTCTCCCCGCGCGGTCATTAGTACCGCGGGCCCCCGCCCGCCAGGAGAAAGTATGATTTTACTCCTATAAAGCCGTATTTCTACTCCATACAGGAATTCGAGTACGCGCGGAGAAGTTCCCGGGTTCCGAGAAGGACATGTGGCGGTTGCTTGTACATAATATCCAAGTTTAAACAATCTCAATATGGCGGGTGTGCGTTAATTTTCTCGTTGTTTGATGTTAACTTACAGGCGGCGGATTCCAACAATGTTTTAAAACAATTTGCGTTGGGGAAATGTTTTATGTTGAGATCTAATCGTTTGTTTGCAGTGTAGATCGATTTCCACATGATTTTCGCGACTCTACTTTGGCCTAATCTTCTGACTCATCTAAAAATACTACAGGATGTAAGTACCTCAAACATGTTCACTTATAAAACAACGGAACCGTCCACTGTGTTTGGGCAAAGCCCATGTCAATTATAAAAAATGTAAGGTTACATTCATTTAATTATGAGCCAGTAATTCATAGAGCGTCCTTCCCTTCGTAATTAGAAGCTATATATGTTACAGTAATATGAAATATATGTATTTATTTAAGTGGAAAACTCACATTTGGTGGTGTGGGTTGTCCCAGCTGTGCAATTAGTGGGACGGTGGAACCACGTGTCCGAGGGGAGCTACCGCGTCTACGGAAAAAAAGGTACGCCATCGCTGACCAAATTATTGTGAGGTCCCATTGTACTTTATTATAGGTTTCAACAACTCTACTGTGTACTACGATAATTACTGTAATAGTACATTCAATTTTCAACATGTAGATACATATGTTAGATTATAGTATTTTAGTGCCATAGTTTCGTGTACAGTTTTTATTTGTGGTTTTCCATTTGAGGTTCTCAAGGATTAAAGCTAGGTACCTAATCATGTGTCATATTTTATTTAGAAGTATGAGTCAGTTTCTACCAATTACTGAGATTTTTTCCTAATTAACTTTGACCTACAAAATCTTCCAAGAATTCTAGTTCCGGAAACATTGATTGAATTTATTTTTCAAACACAAACTGTTCATTCGATTATTCTTATTCCGAATAAATTGTAATCAGAGATGGTATTCAAAAATTTGATTTGAATTTGGAATAAAGGTTTATTCTAAAATCAAATGAAATCATACAATGTGACGTCACAACTCATAGTCCACAAGATCACGTGAGCTCAGCACTACTCTATTGCGATGGCGAGAAGAGCGCGGGAGTCACCGAGACACTAGGGTCGTTGCCATATCGATTCTCGATTTACGCCCGCTGCACCCGAACTAGGTCAAGTGCTGAGGATCACGATGATCAGATTCTGCACGCAGGTTATGTACAGGTTTATCGTGGTTTGACAGTCTTTGGAAAGTCAAGCTTTCGAGTTGGTACTTAGAAGAACAAAGAAAGGTAGGTAATAGTTTAGTCAACGAGACAACAAATAAATTTAGGTATGCGTTTATGGTATCGGAATGAAATACTCTGGAGAAAAATGTTGTTGTAAAATACAGAATGACGATTTTGGTCCCAGTTTCTACCAGTGGCTTTGTCTTTGTGAAAAGCTTTTTCTTCTTTTCGAATCGATGATAAAATCCAGTTGGGGCCCAGTATAAAAATGTCCCAAACATACAAATGAACATACTGCCGGCAAAGGAACATAATAAAAAACATTCTATGTCTTGTTTTAGGATAGGATTTTGTCTAGCCATATGCGAGTTATAGCATAGCTTTCAGCCATTTAAGTGTTAGGAGTACAAATACACACAGACACACATACCTACGTATAACGTATATTATTTAGTGTGAAGTGATTTCGGATGCGTCAATACTCGAAAGAGTTACCGTGACTCAGGAACGTAAAAAGCAACTACACAAGTGGATTTTAGTCAGTAAAAGTCACACCTCTCTCGAGTCATCCTAAGTGGGAGAAGAAATTTGATGAATTTTACAGAGAGAATGTGAGCTCTATGAGAAATAAAAAGATACCTAAATGAGCACCTACTTCAGGGTTCTACCTTTCATTAAGTAGTCAAAGGAGCATATAGTAACATATTATAGAGGGTGAAGGGTCGCGCATCCTTACCATTCACGCAGCTCAGGGGTTGACCTGCGAAAACGTCATTATAATTAACACAAAGTCAAGGAGGCTCCAGATCCACGACAGCATCTCCCACGCAGTTGTCGCGGTGTCGAGACACACGGTCAGCTGTGTGTACTATACCGACAACGCCGACGACGCTACGGGCCGGTTCGCCCGGAAAGCGATGGATGCGCCTTCTAAATTGGTCGTCGAATACAACCTTAAGGCGGCCATGCAGCATCGAGACACCGCAGTCATAAAGGCTCTGATGGAGTTGGTGAAGACTCTAGGCGCAAATAAATAAAACTCCTTACCTACCAACCCTAAAAACCAAATTACCCCCACCACCTAGCATTAAGTATTAGCATTAAGTGATATGTAATAGAACAAAAGAAAAAAAGAAATACATAAGTTAATATTGTATGTTTTAATAATAAAATAGTAATAAGTAGAATAAGATAATAAAAGAAAAGAGTCTGAGGTGGACTCGCGTAGTTTTTTAAGCTTAGTTTTAAGTAAAGATGAGGGCATGACGAATGCCATGAAATGATAACAAAAAAAAAAGTGTAAACAATAGTGCATATTATAGAAAAGTGCGCGGACCACCATGTCTGCGGTAAAATAAATGTATAAAAAAAAAAAAACATATTATAGAGTAATAAATGTGAAGAATCCATATTTGTATTGAAACTTCTCCATAGAGAGAGCTCTATAATTTAACCATAAATCAATTTGTTTATTCATTCTTTGTTATTACAAAACTCAAATTACAGACACTACGCATTAGTCCAAAGTTGCTTCTTCAAATTGAGTGATTAGCGACTAGATTTCGTTTGAGTTACACTTCGCGTGTGTCGGTAAATAGAAAAGTTATCGATACTGAAATGAGGAGTTTTCCAGTTTTCATTAGGGTGCGATCAGGGCAGTTGAGAGCCCTTTTATTATCTGCTCGCCTCTAAATTGCCGAAAAGAAATTCCTCCCCAGGAAAAAAGGGGAACCGGGGACAAAACCTTGTCCTCCACTCAGCTACCAATGGCACACCGTTATTTAAAAATCGAACACGATAAGAGCCGAAATGTTTTTATTTTTTTAAATGGAAAGAATTTATGTTCGCCTTAAAAGTAAATATTGCAATCGATAGCAGTTTACAATGGCGAAGATTCGATAAGGGGTTTTTATTAGATTTAGGGACAGTTAGGTTTCGGACTGTGCGTGCCTAATGTAGCATTCGATTTTCGGTAATGGTCAGCTGATAAGCAAATGATGTCATTATTGAGTCCGCCTTAGTTTGTATCGTTTGCGTTCCATTTCACTTTCGCGAAATGAGAGTCGTCTCGAGGCCAATAAAAATATCTCGTTATTGGTTGACTAGAATAAAGTTTAAGTGTCTCTTAGGTTGTAAATTGTGATTTTAATTGAATTTCGATGTTGTATCGAGAGAGATAATCAGATGGCTGTCATCGGGCTATACATTAGAGCGGCCGGGGGTGAATCCGGCCCAGTGTGCTACACCCCCGGCGCTGATAAAGAATTGAGGGTATTAAACGATTACAAATGCTTCGCGGTTCAATAAACAACCCACTGGAGGAAACCAGCGTCTTAGACGAATTACTTACCGGCTAACGATTTTCTCGACTTCTTTAAAATGAGGATTTTTTTCCGTTTCTAATGCCAATATTGTGTAGACTATTTATCTTTATTGTGTATGAGTTAGCCGAGGGAAATAGTTGATTATGGTACTAGCAAACAATGGGTGTAGTTATGCAATATGGATAATTTTAATGCGTTACTGCTGCGTCGGCCTTAGGTGATAATGATAACATAATGCTATGAGTAGAAAACTATTTAGTAAATGGAAAATTATATTAGGGTCGTCATTAAACTATGCTTTGAGTCAAAATAATATTATGAAAGATTTTTATATTTTTAACTTCTAGGATGACTATATTGCCCATGAGGTCCTCGAAAGCAAAAGGGCGACCAAAGAACATCTGTTTTAGACAATAAAAGCCTGACTGACTCTCTCTTGCTCCATACAGAGCGTGAGAAGTTATTGATGGATTCTCATCTATTATAAAGACTTTGATGATGTGTGGTGATTAGCACCTATAGAAACATATACATACATTTTCTTACTTTAATGTCTGCTACGTCAAAAATAATTTCATAAGGACTACATTATCATACGTTCAGATACAACTAACACAACGGAAACCCTTCTAAGAAGGAGACACGTTTACAACCGCATTCAAAAGTAAGAAGTGTGGCGACAAAACTGTTCAGATAAGGGACACCTTCATCCACTCTTATTTATGTAGCCCGGCTTCCGATTGAGAGCTCGACGAAAGAGCGCGGGCATTTACACGGTAACACTTATCTACCCTCCGACCCTACATTTATTTCCGTCGAACTTCCCACAGGCTGATTGTGCTTACCTTTGCCTAAAAATCTGGCATTTCAAAACAGCGGTAGTGTTCGAATTTCAAAACTGCGAATTTCACTTTTTCGATATCAAACTTTTTGTTAATCAAAGGTGGTGTTCGAATTTCAAAACTGCAAATTTTACTTACTCGATATCAAACTTTTTGTTTTTCAAAACAGCGAATAGGTCGTGTTCGAATTTTAAAACTGCGATTTTTTTTTCCTTTTTGATATCTATCTATAAACTTTTTTCGCTTTAATCTCTTTGGTAAATAAAATAAATATACAAAAGAGGAGGAAAAACAATAAAATCGAAACAGGGAAATATTTAAGGAGATATTTTTGAGCAGGAGTTCCGTAAAGTTAAATGAGTTTGTTGGCACCGGGTAATCGCGTCTTTGTTGCTTTACTGGATCTGATAAAAATTGCCGATACGCTCCACTTGATTTTGATATTTATTTATTTTGGAAATGTTAATTTTAGAAACTTTGTAGAAGATAATAATGTGGAAGAGACATTGTTTGAACTGTTAGGATTGGTTTCAATCCCGTTAGAACGTTTGGCTTCTGCGAATGCGAGAAAATTCTTGTTTGATACCGAAAGATTTCCCCCACATCTGAAATATTTCAATGCAAAGAAAAGTAATACGTCGCAAGAATCTAATAATCTTAAGTGTATTGTATGTTGAACATAACATTTGAAACCCCTAGCTTTTTCACGACGATTTTTACACTTCCGTGTTTTCATAGATAAGCAAATACGGGGACGCGTGTGATGGATATTAAGGGCACACCTTACATCATTTGCGTTATTACCCGCCGCGTCGCCGTGAGGGGCAAGAGGGGGAGAGGGGGGGGGTGAGGGGCCGCAAGACGCGCTCCTTATATCTAGATGTTACACCCCCCTTAATATGCTAAAATCAAATTAGTTCCAAAGCGGAGTGATTCCCTCTGAATCGATCGCACTCTCAATATTACGAGCTGAGGGTGGTAACTGAGACCCGGTTTATTTGAATAGCATGCGTGTTCTTCTTAATTAAACGTTGTATTTTTAACTGTAATATGAGATGTAATAGTGCTATGTTATCGGTTAAGTTGGAGTTGGTTGAAAGCGTCAATTTCCTGCGGGATTCTTGTGAGCGTTTATCTTGGCGGGGATCGGCGCGTCAGCGGTAAGTCGCGGGTTTCATTAGCAGGGTCTTAGCAAATTAACACCCTTGTGACGGGAGTGACGAGGCCCGGGCACGACGTCGTCCACTTACAGACTACCCTCACGTTAACGCCACACTTAATGGTTATTTTGGAACTACCTATAGGTATCTTTATTGTGACATTTATTTTGTGTTCGTCTTTAATTGTTGGCTTTGTTTTTTGATGGCTATTCGAAAAGTTTGCGTTTTGAAAGGTAGGTAAGCTGTCTTGTTGTGACTTGATCTATAAGTACATAGTTATGAAAAAAAAGGCTGCAAAATAAAACTTTGGGTTAGCGCTATAGGAGCTGGTAAATTGTTGTCTCATTTAAATTGATTAGATGTTGTGTGTAACTGTTTACACCTTAAGTTGGAGTTTTTTTTTTTAACTTTTACCTTACTAGGAACTACTTCTGTATCATGAATGCGTTCATAAAATTGAAATAAGTAAGTGAACCAAAGACATTCAACAACTATATGTAAGCCATACAAATATTTGTTCTGTTTGGAAATCGACCCCGTAACACTCGGCGCAGCAGCTAGCTAACCACTGTGCCAATTTTGTTGAAAATCTTGATAGACCCGCAATATATTGGAACTGGATCACTAGATAAAATATTATACTTATATAAAATTACGCGATTTAAAGGACGAGGCTCATTAGGGTCTTGCTGAACTGCTAGGGCTGTGGGAATATCCGAAAGAATCACCGCGATCCTAGAACGCAAATGGTAACCAAAGGAACATAGCTAGATCCGCTTAGTGCGAAAAAGTTATATCCCACCTCAATAGAAAAAAACAAAACATTTGTTTACAAAAACCAAGGATATAATTGTACCTTAAGAATTCTATCTTTTACTGTCCGAACAGTCGCGCACAAAACTCTAACATCGTTTCCAAGTACAGTCGCGAGATGTAGTTGTTTATGCAGCGACGCTCCTGCGGCTAAACGCTGCTGTGACGGTGAGTAATGACGGATGCACTAATAGTTGTGTCGCAGTCGCCAGCCGCCATATATCATGCGAGGGTAATGGGGGGAAAACCTCCTATCACCCTCGGACGTGATAAGGTCAAGAATCGTTTGTCCTGACAGATATTTTAGCTGGTTTTCCCGAATTTTTGGTTTATTGACTGTGATGTGTCGGCGGTGAAGAATGTGAGTGTTTTTGTTGCAGTAGAATTTTTTTTTTGTAGATTTTATTATAATTCCGTTTAATCATCAGTTAACTTATCTACATCTACACTAATATAATAAAGAGGTAATGTTTGTTTTTTTGTTTGTAGGAGGTAATTTCTGGAACTACTGGACCGATTGAAAAATTGTAGCAACAATAGAAAGCTGCTTTACTCCTGAGTGACATAGGGTATATTTTATGTACGCGGGCGAAGCCGCTGACAAAAACTAGTAAATTATATTTTTTAAAATGTCATAAAAAAAACAATATAAAAAACTAGTGTCAGTGTGAACAGGGTCCAAGTTACCGGCGGTCAGGGCTCCAAAGGATATAATAATAATTATTATTTTTTTAATTGCTATAAACTAGTGCTTGACTGCGACCCCACCTGATGGTAAGCAGTGATGCAAACGTTGATAGTGAGGCGGACTAGTTTATTAAGAGCCTAT
Organism: Mythimna loreyi; assembly: GCA_029852875.1. Lineage (NCBI taxonomy): Eukaryota > Metazoa > Arthropoda > Insecta > Lepidoptera > Noctuidae > Mythimna > Mythimna loreyi. Next base: position 15,723,836 of record CM056784.1, on the reverse strand, counting down.
ATTCACTGTAGTCTTGAAGACACCAAAATTATAATCGGACGAAAAGACTGCAGCTGGCAAACTGTTCCAGTCCCTCGATGTACGTGGTATAAACGACTATAGATGTCATGTTTCAATCAAAAATATGTTATGAGTTTGGTACCTAATCTTAAGTCGATTTTAAATAGGTATTATTTATAATTACCTATCTATTTTTTTAATGCAAAGGTTGTTGAAGTTATCCGCAATGGATGTAGGAATTTTCAATGACATCTAAGTCAAATCTAATTTTGGTGCAGCAAAAGTTTTATATGTAAAGTTTTATTCGGAATATATTAAAGATTCAAAAGTAGATTCAAATTTTTTTTTAAGTTTTTTATTGAGAGTTTTATATTAGGTATGATGGGATTGATAAAGTCCCATTAGTGTACGAAAAATCTTTAAATAAAAGAAGATGAAAAAAAACAAAGGTTGCATTTTATGGTATTTTTTTTTGTTGAAATTGACTGGTAGCAAATGTCTCGTAACGCTAATTCCCTCTATGTAGTACTATTGTACATAAAGTTTAATAAATAAACATTAGTCCTATGTCCTTTCATTGTGGCAATACCTGGGGGAACCCTATGTCCAACAGTAAACCTTTTTCGTTTTTTTTTTTTATTAAATATTATTCCCTTTATTTATTATTTAAACATATAATTTACCTACCTACATTTTCAAATATTTTCTTGAAAAAAAAAAACACATAAAAAACATTTAAAAATATAAAAAAAAAACATTATTATTATTACTTAAATGATGATGATGAATCCTGTGTACAAAAATTACTTATGTTTGTCAGATTTTTACAATTACAGTGTACTGTTCAAATGTATATGTATCATAAAATAAATAAAATAATTTAACAAACACAACAACAGCTTCCATTACTAGAAATATAAATCAGTAACTTTCACATAACGTATTATAATTCCAACAACAATCAATTTATTCATCAAAATTATAGTTCTCATTCAAAATTAATATCACGTCTATCTTCACTTCATTCACTCACAACAGCAGTGAACGAAATTGATGCAATAAAGTATATAACACGAACGGCATTAAAATAACGACACGCATCATATAAATGACATTCATGTCTAAACAAGTCAGCGGTCACATTAGCATAAATAAAGCACTTTTGTGTGCGTTCATACTTTATGAATTTATTTAATATAGAAGAGAGTGAATGATAGGGATCGTGTCGGTATGGATTTGCGTGCGTAATGCAAAAGCGCACAACGTCAAAGGAGCAAAATGTCAATAGCGCAAAATGTGAGTTCTAATATTACGTCTAAATAAATTGTCATCCATAAACTTATTTTTCTTGTATTATTTAAGGCTAGACTTACATCTTACCTACTGTAAACACTAAAAAAGAATAACTGTATACGATGTAAGGATGTAACAGCAGAATACTGACTCCTAAGTCACAGGTCTCACCTAGATTATGAGGCAGGGTCCTAACACAAGAAGGTATCTACCCAATAAAATGTACCGAATTATGCAAGTCTTTGTGAATAAACTTTGTGAATAAAGTAATTGCTTCAATAAAATTAAAGCACGATGAAAATTTAATATAGAATTTACAAGTTTTTTTCTGTAAAAATCTTACGTTTTTGACGTATTGCGACTGCTTGTCATTTTGCTCTTTTGACATTATTCACCTAAACCTTGGGACGTTCGCGAAAGTGTCGCAGTGTGAACGAGCACAGGGATCTCCCCCGTAGGGTGCTACGGCGTAGCAGTGCTACGGGCTACGAGCTACATCTCAAGATTAATACATCGTCGAGGCCGTGTTAGTGGTGCAACAATTTGTCTCTATAAATGTTGACTCAGCGCGCTTGCGGTCTCGTCGCGCGATTAGCCCCGCTAAATTTATTGTTTAATTTCAAAGGCGTTATTAATAACTCGCGAGGTGATTAAACGGATTTCGCGGCTTAGCTTTAAGATGTTCGCTCTTTGATTTATACGGTAGAGCTTAATATGCGGTGTCGAGCCTTTGTTCAGATATGTGGCGGCGTGAATATTTTATATCGCAACTTGACGGCAGACTAATAATTCGCTGTCTAACTAAACAGTTATGAAATTTTAGTTTATAACTATTTCATGTCCGTGTACATGTTTCTTATAATAATAAATCTAAAAAGTCAGTCACAGTTACTTTGAATGTGACGAATTGGTATCGGGATTGTACTTAGTTTAACCTGTCAAGCTTACCGCTTTCATTTATCATGCGATACTGTGGACTTGATTCCAATTTGAAGTTGTATTAACTTGGCTCCAGATGTATACAGTTACTGTTTTATCAATAAGCACTTATGCTGTGGAGTACAGAAACTTAGTTAATTACCCGCGACCAAGCAAACTCGTGTCCGGAAACCGGACAACACGATACGTCGGCGTCGCACCCTCGTCTCAGACATGCTCCTGTTTGTCGACAGCCGCGGCGCGACCGTCACTACCTACGACTAACACGCCAATCTCAACCCTACACCCACCGCGAACAGTTTAGATTCCGATGACCGAGTAAACAGAGTTACGACGTTTTAAATTAGCGTCTAAACCAAAGATGATCTCGGAACGTTATCCAAATATGTGCTTCAAGTTTTAGTGCATATTGTCGAGAATGTTTTGTAGCCGGCGACAATAGTTGCCGACCGCGATACCACGGTTTATGCGTGTAAGATGATGCTTGTTTGGAACTCTCGCTGATATGATAAATCAGTTTAGAGCCACCAAACAGCTCACTCGAGACTCATAGAGGGGTGCGAAATGCCTAACAATCTTGTGTTAAATGAACAAATTGATTATGCAGAATTGTTTACATTGTGGTGCGGGAAACGGGTTGTGGGAAACAGTAATGTTGTTTGTCGTACATTTTTCATTGCCGTTACGATCAATATCTACGATATGTGTGGTCATTCACACGACACGACATTAAAGAGTACGGTCGTATTAATTATTCGGCGCCTCGGACTCGAAGCTTTATACCGAAACTAAAAAAATACGAATGAATAGAAAAGATGTTCACGGAAGCTTAAAATCCTCACCGAAAGCGAATGTGAGAACAAACGAAGATCAACATCACACTACCGGTTCAGAACCAGCCGTTTCATCTCAGTGTCCATTCAGAGGGCATCAGAAAAGTGCTGAGCCATATTATCTCTGTCTTGCACCCACGACCGCCCACGCAGATCCTCTGTCCCTCTCACCAATCACCTAATAGGATTACAGTGGACCGTGGCAGGTAAGTGTCTCTAATTGCTGTAAAAATCGGCGCCGACAATGCGCCACAAAGAGGCGCCCAGTGTGCGCCCGCCCTTAGTGAGAGTGATTTATTGATTGGCGTGTTCTTTACGTCGGCTTAGGATTATGTTTTGTTTGTTTGTTTGTTAGTTAGCGGCGGCTCCCGTTTCGTTTGTAGTTGGGTTTTTATTTGATATGTTATGTGTTTGTAGTGGTGTTAATTGTATCAGTATATGAAATAGATTGTATAAGAATCATTAGCTACTAGAAATAATACATGGTTTAGAGAAATTTTCGCAAACTTGAAATGGGATCATGTGTTTTAACGCTTTTAAACATGACAGACGTATGTTAGCCAATATTCTTGTGCGCTTCACTATCAACGATTGCATCACTGCATTTCATCAAATAATAAAAAAAGAGCCTCTGCAAAAGAATAAAACACAAATAGTCAAGGAGGGAAAAACCCAATAAATGGTGAAAAAAAAACTAGCACGTAAATCTATGAATCACTTAACCCTATAAAACACACTTGAAGCCAAACATCGATTTAAACAGTCAAATAAATCCTAAAAACATATCGCATTAACGTTTTAACCTTCGGGTGTCGGGTGTATTATTTGAAATCGGGTGTAAAGGCACAAAAGGGCCAGTTGTCCCCGCATTGATTTATATAGCTTCGATGATAGCCGGTGGCAGCGAAAGTGTTACGACCCGCGTAAATCATAGTTGGGAATGTATTGACAGCCAATGAATACGGCTGTTATAGTCGAAAAATTATTATATTTTTGATTTAGTTTCGGTTTTTATGATTTATTAATTCGTTTTTGAAAGGTGAGGAGAAAATTGTTTAAAATAGAAAATGAATTGGGCGTGAATACTTTTTCCTATGTATGTTATTCACCTACAAGGTCATTTAGACTAATTATCGATTGTCGTGGTAAAATGCACTCGTTATAAAAAATCTTTTCATTTCTGCGAATATTCTTTTACAGTCAAATATACATAAAATTTATAGGAGACATGATTGCGGGGTTGTTCGAGACAGCCATTGTGGTCTTGGAACGGTAAAACCAAATTAAGAACATAAGTAAGCCAGTAAAAGACTGACAGATATTTCCTCCATAAAAATAAGAATTTATAGCGGAAATGATAAGCTGAAAAAGATCTATTTAGCCAAACTTATAGTTTATTTATATAAAAAAAAACGAATTATTCCAGAGTTATTACCGTGTTTATAGCAGGTTATTATGCTTAAAATGCCTAACTAATGATAAAATTACACAAATAAACTAGCCTCAAATGATTGCTGTTTTAGCCGTAACAATCGTTTGGCTAGAGTAGAACCTTAATCTAATAATAGAAACTGGAACTCAATAAAACATAATTGGCGAGAGGTAACTTAAGTGGTGACCAAGAATAGCCCGCCTTTCGGATATCATTCTAACCTAAAATTTACGATCATTTTTCACATAAATCAAAGCGGGCCGACCTAAAGATTTATTGCTATATTTGCGAGATGTGGTCAACTGTGCTAGATAAAGGACTACCTGAGTTTTGGCGTTTGTTCCGACCGTAGCTAATTTTCACAATTTATGACTTATTTTTGCATTGAAATCGAAAGTGGCGCTATTTTTGCGCACCTTGCGCATTTGAGGGTTGGGGACCTGTTTGAATTGTGTTCGAATACACTTATATTCTTTACTTTCGATTATGTATTTATGGCATTTCGTTTTTTTTTTTAACCTTAAAAACATGCCCAGCTTGAACCCAAGTCATTTACATTGATTTTTTTTGTCCGGATGTGATTTATGCGTAATAAGTATGTATTTAGAAATATATAATTATGTTTATCAGTTGTCTAGTGCTCATAACACAAGCTCTGTTTAGCTTAAAAGTTGTGGAATATTATTGTTATTATTTTCGGCTAAATGTTTTATAGCACATAATGAGCGTACTCTAAAAAGATTGCACCAAAATATTGTCTTTTCAGAGTTTCCTGCATTTGTAATTTAAAAAATAAAAACCAAGCCTGACAAAAAATGTTAGTTAGCGGTAAGCAGGCAGAATGACAAAGTTCCCATGCCATCATCATTACGTGTAATAGGTTCGTATTACAGTGAATATTTCAGCTGCTTATTTACAGAACGCGATACGACGCACGCGATTCTGTTAGCGACAAAGTCGGGATGTATATTTGCTGTTTTAGAACTATGGTCTACTGAACTATGGGTATGTCTATGGTTATACAAACTGAGTTGTTTTAAATTTTGGTACAAAAGAATGAATAGTAACGACAGAACCAATCGAAAAAGTTAAAATAATATGACTGAAACACTTGGAATCAATACACTAGACTGTCAAAAATGAAAAACGTAATGATGTATGGTCTGACTGACTTCGTTATCAATTTATCCCTCAGTACAGTATCTGCAAAGGTTACACTATCAAATAAAATTGTATTTAGTGACAACTATATTACACAAAGAAAATTAAACTCTCGATATTTCACACACCACTCATTTCAGTCTCATCCTTCACATTCCGCGAACCCTTCAAAAAACCTTGGTTACATTTAATAAAATCTTTTGTTACTCAAAAGTCATTACAGTGAACAAGGAACGTGAAATCGCGAGTCGTTCACGTCACTCACGTCGTACGAACAAATTGAGACAGTGCAGAATAACGCGGCTTTGTATTAAAGAATCGGAATGATCGATCGTGTCAGGGCGTTCATTTTAATTTCGATCTCCGAGATCGGCCCGGGGCGTGGTTGTGCGAACAATTTGTTTCATGTCCCTAATACGTATCTCCAGATTCTATTGAGAATTGTCTCCTCTCTATTCGCCGTGTTTGTGGTCGCTCGCTCGCAGTTCCGTTTTTTTTTTTTTTCGTTTTCGAACAAAAGACAAGTGTTCAAGTTTCTAGCAAAATCTTTTGTGTTTATAAATCCCTGAAATATTCGCCACAAATAAGTAGGTATCTAAAAATAATTACGGAGTTTTCAGCTATGTTTTTTGTTGGTTCGTTGTTGTCGTTTTACACAACCGTTTCTTTGTGTCTGTAAATATATTCTCGAAGAAAAAAATCAGGAAACAGTATTGAAAATGCCGGATATGCGGCATTTGGAAATAGATGCGGAGTTGGGATGAGTCGAAGTTGGTGAAGGCAATATCTAAGTTTAGGCGCAGGGCACACGGGGCGGCTGGAGCGGCGCGGCGGTGCATCCGCGGGCGGCGGGCGTGCAGCGCTCGATAGCGCTGACAGTGACGGATTACCCCGGTAGCGCCGGTTCACGGCCGACTCTGCAGCCCTTGTGTGCTAGGGTTGCCGACTGATCTCGTCAGACGAAAGATGTCACATTTTGGTCGATAAAAACCGTATTATTGAAATATTTTTTTATTCAGTAATTTTGTTACAAAAATGACTTTTTGTCCATAATTCAAACGATGTTTTGGAAAGACTATTTTTAAATCTGTATCTACCTACCTACAGACATCGTCGAGTATTAGTAAAAGTCGATCTTAAATAAGCTTGAGTGCAAAAAAATACCGCTGTATACAGCCGATTTGTTATATAAAACTCGATGTGCCATAATATCGTAACAGCGGCTTACTGAAAAGTTAGAACACATAGACAATTAAATAGGCGATGGAAAGAAGACTAGTTAGTAGTTCTCACTGAGACAACCCTACATGTTTGTGCAAACTTATATTTGGAGTGGTATCATCAGGGTGCCCATAAGCAAGTTTGTGTGTATAATAATATCTTCAATAATATTACAGCGTACTGTTGTACTTTGTCATTCTCGTCATATTTATATCTATTACTATCTGCTGCTAGCGACTTCGTCAGCGTTAAAGTAGAAATATATCCCTAGGGTAAAAAGTATCTTATACTATGTTTTATTCTTATTATTTATCGAAATCGGTTTTATCATTTGAAAGTGAAGGAGTAAGAAACATATGTACTGTGACACACCCGCATAGACATATTTATTTGTGCTATTTTCGCTTGAGCGAAGCTTTAGGCGGTAGTGAGAACTTTTAGCACTTGTTTTCGATCTAGTGGCAAGGGAAGGTAAAAATGTGTATACATTTTTGTATAATTATGTGTATATACACATAATTATACAAACTTTTCACCTTTATAATGCTAGTGTGACTATACTTGTAATATTTTGGTTTTCTTTTCCCTGGAACCAAGTTTTAGGCAGCGGTGAGTTCTGTTAGCACTTGATTTCGATCTATTGGCAAGCGAAGGCAGAAGTTTAAACATTCAAGTTTTGGTCAGCTGCCAGCCGGAGATATAGCTATTTGTATCAAAGATCATTTGGCTCAGACACCTTTTTATGTATAAGATATGGTGATATTGAGATATTGTGTGGCTACATGTGTTTTGTTTGAGATGAGAGCATCATTTTCTTCCTGCTCTTGCCTCGTGTTATTTAGGCAATATGTTTTTTCTTCTATTATGTCTAATCCAGTCATAGATGAGACATTAAAACCTTGTGAATGAACTGTTTAGACATCAAAATACAACCATTACCTGAGTTTAGATCGTTCAGAAATACTCACAAGATCAAATCAACAATCGTACCGCGTTATTTAAAACTTCTGGAAATCCATATGTATAAAAGGGAACATTATGAAAAAATATTTAGTTAAAATTAACTATATGGCCAGGCAAAAACCAAAACCTGCAAAAATTTGTTAGCTCAATAAAAAAAAAATGCGAATCTGATCCCAACTTATGATTTGAAACGTGTATGTCAAGGATATTATACGTCATGGAAATATTTGAAAGTTAAAAAATAAATAAATAATAATGCTTGTTTTTTAATAGGGCTTCGCAAAAACAGAAACCTTGAATAGTTGTTGTTTTTTTTTTCATACAAAACATTCAGTGAGTACAACAACCGGCCCTTAACGATGATCCATTTGGACAAAGAGAGAAAGAAGATCATTCTTGTTTTTGTAACCATAGTCTCTACAAAACAATTTAATTTGTTTCTCTTTCTCTTAATTCTAAGTTTCTAAATCAGCATGCAAAGATAATACGTAGTTACGTATAATTTTTTTCCTTTTTTTTCTAAGAACGAACGTATTACTTATATCAGATTTTATGGTTTTCTATATTTGTTCTTTTTATTAGTATATTGACACCACAGTAAAAAAAATATTTTTAGATATTTTGCTTTCACTTCTGTATTACTATTATGATTTATCTATCTATTTTTCTATACAAACAGCGCCGATTTGTGAACTGCTCTCCTGAACTAATCCCTCAAGAAACGCTTGGCAAAGAAGTAGCGTCCATAAAGCGATGTTAACGCGTGCGTTTTGTCGGCGGGACCCCCGCCGTGCCCCGCGGGAGACCGCTCCTGTACACCACGCGCTAATCGCCTCAAATATTATCTATTACACCTTGTAAAACTGCTCAAACTTTTATATGAATTGCCCACAAAAAAGGAAGGTCGCAAATGTGAACGACCGGGACGAAAGTGTAAAATCATCGCGTCTGATTGGTCTTAGGAAGGTGAACGGGTAATCAGTTCATATTGCAACGGTTAGTAGAATAGCTGCTGGTAACCTACACCGCTAGCTGCTGTAATCCTCTTTTTGTCCTGACAGACGTCATTCCGAAGATTGTATGTAAGTGGCCGTTTTTTGTTTTGAGGATTTACAATTTCGTGATTTGGTTTCGGATTATAGCGTGATGACGACGACTTTTTGCAAGGTGTTGAGTAATACTTAAAACTGTACGATATTGACGTGTCTTTCCAAAGCTTACAAGATATATGTGCCACTGGAAATCGCCGTAAGATTATTAAACATTTTGTTTTTTTAATAATACACGATTTTGTTAGAAAATAATGAGTATATTGAATATATATAATAAGAAAATATTGAATGTTGCACTCATTCAAATTACATATATGTAAACGATGTTTTCAAAACACATCTATCGAGAAATTATAAACTAATTTCAGATTTATTACAATCTAACAGAGTCTTCAATTTTCTGGTGAGATATGCTGTATCAATACACGAGGAAGGTGGCCATCACAGAGAGTGGAGGCGTGTTGTGAAGCTTGGTACCAACATTGCAACACCTAAAGAGCCCTCTCTCAAGAGTGATATCGATCAAGAAGAAGATATAGACACATTTAAATTTCAGCTTGTTTATTTAAATTACATTTAATTTGAACACACGGTTGGGGCAGTGGTTGACTGTGCGAAGCGTGTTTCCGCAAGATACTATAAATCGTTTGACCTACAGATAGTGTTTCGAGTCCGGGCGTCTTATGTATATGAGTTTGTATGTTTATAGAGCTATTCCAAATGTGGGCCAAATAATCCCAAAAAAATCTCGCTAATTGTATCAATATTTTCCCAAGCTAAAGGTCGATTCAAATCTGTCGCAATTTGTATCGCATCGCTCATGATGTATCGGTCTCCAGGTGAGGGTCGGTTCGCACGACGGATGGTGATGGATCATCCACCACTCATTGTTCTCCCTAACACGCGTTTTGTCCCACAGACAAATTTGGGGTCACTTCGTCTTTTATCTATCGTTTAATTGTACAAAAAAATAATGTCTCTATCTGATTTAGATGAAAAAATACTGTGATATTATATTTTTATAGTTTCTTCTCTTTGAAAGAAGCATTGATCTGTTTATTCAATAATTTTGATCACAAAATTAACCGAGGTTTGGATCTACAAAAATATTGTTATTAATCTAATTTGCACATGAAGTTTTGGCTTGTTTTTACAGTTTAGCATAACTGTCGCGTGATCTATAAAGTCAGTGAAACCCAGTGACAGGTTTTCTGATATATTTACCTACAAGCTTGTCAGCATGTAAAAATTATGTTCTAAAATGTTCTCACTTATAATTTGTGGTTATAGTGCATGTCGGGTATTCCGTTCCGTTACACGGCATGTTGGAGCGGGTCGGCGGCACTGGCTCGGATAATACGAGTGGCGACGCGTAGCGACACACTCCCACACCACGCCACCAACTACAGTTACAGACACAAACGATGGCGTCGTCGCGCCACACTATTCAATATATTTCGGAGTAATTTGATGTTCATTAAAGAAACTCTGGGACCGTGAACCAGAATACAATGGTTGAATAGCCATTTGTTGTTGCCGTTGAAAGGCACAATAATAATTCCGAGGTTGTTATTCATGCGGCAGTTAGGCGCACTTACGAAACGAAAATGTACGCGTTTGATGGAGCAGCCATTTTCTTATTGGTGGCCGCGACGAGATGGTGGGGCTTGATAAATGTTTTTGACCGTTATTCGTTGTTTCGAAAGCTAAATTCTGACACCTATTTCTATTTCTACAATCACGTACCTTGTTGACTGCTCTTTCTTGTAGTTTTTTTCTCTTTCATCCAAGGGTATTCGGGAACGTTGAGGCCTCCTCCGGGGGAGGGCAGGTCGGGCGCGTAGCCCGGGGGAGTATGCTGCGGACTGAGTTCTCCGCCTCCTAGCTGAGGTAGGGCTGTCATGAACTCGGCCATGGAAGGCTGGCTGTTGATGAAGCCGGTCTCGGTGCAGGTCTCGAGCATGGGGTGCGGCGCGCCGGCCGTGGTCACGGCGGCCAGCCAGAAGCCGTTGCCGCCGTGCTCCATGCGCGGGTGCTCCTGCCCCGGCGCCGGCCCCATCGGTGGCGTGTTCCTTGTCTTCACGGCGAAGTCCTCCTCCATCTCATCGCGCACCCCCATGCCAACTCTCGCGTGTTGCTTCCCTCTGATGGCGGGGAACTCTTCGCATTTTATCTTGCGCACCAGGGGGTTAGTGTCGAGCGGCAAGACAGCGGTGTTGCATATCTCTTGCATCGCTGTATGTGTGCCGCGCTGCTCAACGCCTGATCATTCACGTGACGTGTTCGCCTTACGTTTGGCCACATGCGTCATTTTTGGTCGCACATCAGGCTTATTTAAATCGGAGATTCTTGTTTATGATAGCTGCACTGGATGTTGACAGTAGCAGCATGTTATCTGAAAAAAGTTAAGAGTTGTTAAAATATATGACTCTTACTATATTAGGAGATGGAAGATAATCTGTCAGAGTTACTTAAGGTTCAATCAAGAGAACTAAGAACATGATATACACTCAAGCGACGGCTCATCGTCCTCAATTTGACGTAAATAGAGGCGCCAAATTAAATGTAACGGCAGAAGGCTGTCTCGCGGTTATTTCGCAATTATCCGCGGACATTCGACATTACGCGCCTTTGTCGAATAATTTGTACGTAAAGCCGTGATGAACCCGCGAATAATGAGCGGACCAAATTGTTTATTGTAATTTAGAGGCCTCATGAACTGTTGCACGTGACCGACGACAATGAAGCTATTACATTTTTATGAACACCGCTGAAAATTATGAAAATGTAATACCCAGATGAAGATAGAATGGAAATTACATAATTGTCAATGTGTATAGCGTAATTCGTGGCCGCGTCAGTGATATGGTGTTGTATCAATTTTGTGTTGTATTATTATGTAACTTCAATAGAGTTAGTCTCAAAGGTAAACAGTACATAATGTATGATTTCATAGTGCCTACAGTTGTTTTCCCCTCATGTCTGTGATAAAATGATTCTCTTTAGCACCTGTGAGATACTTGACAACTTGACGTTCAAAAGATTGACAAGCGGTACTTTTACGTACGTGTAGATAGCTACGTGGCACCGCTATGAAGGGAGGTTGAGGTTGCGGACGTGTGGCATCACTTTTATAGCGCACATGTTGTGGCCGACCAACAGCCCCAACCGAGATGTAAACTCGAAAATGTTCGCAGCGCCGATCGCGTTGTTGGCTCAACGTCAATTAAAATTCAAACCGCGTTCGAAATACGATTTTTTCCACTGGAATTTGCGGTGCGGCCCGGAGAAATGGCGGGAACGCGCCGTTTTGTTTTATTTTTTTGAAAATGGAACGGCTGGCGGTTAAACCTATTTTAATGCGTATGGGTTGCTGTGTGTTTTGAATTAAAAATTTTGTGTCTGTTCTCTTTGCGCGCGGATGGACAATGAAATGTAATTTCCTTTTGGAGAATGTTGTTTTTATTTGTACGTGTGTAGGAAATTGTACATACTGGCTACTGTGATACTTATCTAGATTATTTTTCTGATACAGTTTGCTTTAAAATAAAACAGTTACGTGGAAACTTCGCCAAATAGTAAAGAAATAACCCCACAAAATAAACCACAAAAATTAAATCTGTTTCTCTCTCTAAACTCAATTTACAATTCCCGCAACTAACTCTTTCACTAAAGCAGGGCTTTTATGAAGGCAAAGGAAATTTTAAAAGTCCCCTTTCCCCTTGTTTCCCAGCAGGGTTCCGCAGGTTTTACGCCGCGTTTCACTTTACCGGCGCCCTCAAGGGGTCCCCTTAAAAAAGCATAAAACGTGAACAGAGCCTACTTATGAATTTGTTTATGGCCCCATTTTAGAGACGTCGACTTCAAAATCTGTGTGCTTACGAAATAACAATATTCCTAATTTAATGCCTCTAAATCTTTATTGATACGAGCAGTTTATGGTGCTTATCTAAATGGGTGGAGTGGTAACCCCTTCTTAAGTTTTTTCTTTCACGTGCTGTATGGTGGTAACTCTAATTTTATCAGTTACAGGTTATGAGGTTATATTTCTTTAAAATTACAGAAAGCTGTTTACTTTTTATTTTTTTAAATTTACTGACTGAAAACTTGGGGGAGGTTTAAGTCCAACAGTGAAAGAAAGAAAGAAAAATATTTTATGTGCTGAAATGATGATGATGAAATATTTAATCTTAGTGACAATAGTTACATCAAGATAGGCTAAAGATTTTTAAAGTATAAGAAAAACTGACATACAATATCTTATCTACCAGAATATTGGTCATGATTAAGTACATTTGTCTTGCAATGCGGCCTAAAATCCACACCAATTACTAAGTAAGTATATAGGAGTTGTCAGCAAACCGTAGGTTGATGCGAAAGCGTTACACCGGGGCTAAAGGGATAAGGTAAGGAAGGCACTGGGTAGGTTCTTTAGTCAGTAAGAGTCTGACACTATTTCCCGCTCCGCCCAAGAGTGGGATTCGTCATTCGATGATTTTTACCTACAATAAAAAAAACACCAATTACAATACACATATTCTGTCATATCCAAACCTATAATTAATTCATATCTTACAAAGTAGGTTACAACAAAAAGCTATGTAATAAACGCAAGGGATAAGTAGCTATTATCGTCAATTTAGTTATTTATACATGGAGTTCAGTAAATAAACCGACATCTGCGTGTCGGCCGCCAAACCAGTGGTTAGGGTCCAATTTGCTGGCCGTAACGATTTCCTCTTCGGGGAATCGAATGGCGTGCGTCCGGATGACGCCCACCTACATACAAACATACCTACGTGTGTACGTAGGAACGTGTATAACAGTGGCGTAGCTAAACTAAGAGGCCCTTTATAATATAAAATTGGGGGCCCCTCTATTTGCCAACTGCGGAGAACCCCAAAAATGATATAGTTTTTATTATGAAATATTAATAGTTAATAAAGTCATAGAGAAATAAAAAAAAATGAAGTCATAAAGAAACATATAAATTACAAGTTGGTATACAGATAGTATACATTGGTTAAATAAATACTAAAATTACACTGCTAAAGGTTGTATACAGATATTGTGAACCTTGCTTTTCAAACTAGAACAATCTGCAGTGGCGAGGTCAGACAAGAATAAGGATTATACAATGATGCGGTTGGTATAGTATGGATTAGCCAGATTTACTGTATAAAAAATTATTATTATATTTACGAAAAAGGAAAAAAAAAACAATGAAGTATACAAATAATAAGTAACTATATAATAATAAATCAATGAATTTGTGTGGAGATGTCTTTATGATATAAGTGTGATGAGTGTAGAAGAGAATGAGATGTAAATATATGTACCTAACTACCATCGAACGGTCACGGTAGAGAGCCTCTCATTAATAAAGTTTTTACACAATATGTATTTATTATTTATTTATTTATTAAATCTTTATGTACATAACACTGTAAAAGGCGGATTTAATGCCTTAGAGATATTATGCTTACCATAAGTCGAGGCCCCTAAAAGCTGGGGGCCCCGTGTCATAGATATGGCGGTAGCTACGCCCCTAGTGTATAGTACAGTAAGAGGCTTTCAATGTGGTTCAATGTACAGTATGCTCGAAGAAAGCCCCAATTATTGTTGGTTTAGCATGTTTCGAGGTTGTGAAAGAATAGCATACAGGCTATTATTATTGTTCGTGGTAAGCAACAATAGAGTAAATAGGTTTCTTATCTGAGAGAAATCAGTTTGTATAAAACTCATTGTGAGAATATGGAGAAAATTTTCGTGTCAATAATGAAGGTAAAATATATTTGACCAACACTGTAAGATGGAGGGAGGCCTTTGCCCAGCAGTGGGACAGCACGGGCTAGCTATAATAATAAAATAATTATAACAGTAAGATACTAGGAACCATTAGGAAGGGAAGTGAGTGACAATTATTTTTTTGAAGTGTTTTATTTCCTGGGTCTTCTCTCTTTTATTTTATCTACACAAATCGATATTGTTTCATGTATCGGATCGACCAACCACAGGATTAAAACGATCAAAATTTTACGGTTAAATATACTCCTTGGATAGACTGATGATCAGACGTAATTCTCCGTCATCGACTAAAAAGGTAAGTAAGGACTATTAAAGATTTACGAAGCTACATAGATTTTACATAATTTTTATCTGATATATGTAATCAGGGTATTTAGCATTTTGTCGTTCTGATTAAATAAATAAAGAGTAATAGCATGTGCTAATAAAGTTCTAAAATGTAAAACACTAGCAGCGGCATCACCCGCTTGTAAATAGGTACTTCCATACAAACTTTAGACCCCGTTTCATCCCCTTAGGGGGTGAATTATGAAAAATCCTCTCTTAGTGCTCGCTTTCACCATAAAAGGAAGCCTTGAGGAAAATTTCAGTTTCAGTGCTCCTAGTCTTAGTAATTTTGGCTGTGCGTTGATATGTCTGTTAGTCAGTTTCTCCTTTTATATATATAGAAGATAAAAAATAACGTGATGTAAAATAAACAACGTCTAAACAACTTCAGCACATGTATAGACAACACAGAACTACACAGATCAGATCAACGCAGTACATACATCAGATCAACCGTTATTGCTCATTATTAGCCAGTTCTCACGCAACACGCACGTCGCAAGTACAATCAACAGCACAATTGGCCGCCTGCTAGCTTATTTGTCAATCTGTGTTATTGGCCGGCCAAGTCTGTATGTTTGTGTCTAGTAGTTTAGTTGGAATGCAGCCTGCCTCGGTTAAGGGGTTGATTAAAAGTTGTATATGAAAAGATTTATAGGTAAATTATCTTTTAGCTTGTAAAAGTTCATAGATGGATGGATAGGTAGAGGGAGGCCGAAGAACAGATGGATGGATTGTGTGGAGTGATAAGTGATATGAAAGAAAAGGGAGTTAGTAAAAGTGTGACGGGTGATAGAACAGAGTGGAAGAAAAAAAGATGTTGTGCCGACCCCAATTAAGAAGGGATAAGGAAGATCCTACGATGATGATGAGTTTGTGAAAGTTTCATAAAAATACACAACGGTTTTTCCCTGATCTTCGCTTTTTTGTCTGTGTTAGATGTAACTTTGAAAATAAATTACATGAGGTTCAAAGACTAAAAATGCAAATATTCGTATATCAAATTATTCAAAAAATAGTATAGTTTTACATTTATATATTTTTTTCAAACATACCCACTCGCCGCCGCCGTTTAGACGTGATGTTGAATTTAAAATCATCAAATTCGTATAACTCCCCCTTAAGGCAGCTAAGTGGTTAGGGCTTGAGACAATTGATGCGAATGACAAGGATATGAGGCGAGGAGATGTTCTGTTTCTGTACGATGGCTATTCTAAACCGTGTTATTTAATTTAAAAAAAAAAACTCGTCTAAGCCCTATTACGCGTTATGATTAGACATTTAAACAAACCTTTTCTACAATCTGTTCAACCGATTTTAATTTCTATTCCGTAGGCATAAGGATGGCATTAAAAGAAAAAAAAAAAACAGCTAAAAAACCAACTATTTACTGCAGCCGTCATTTGTCATTCCACCAATGTAATAAAACTCAAAATCGTTTGAACGGACATTTTGAACAGAGTATAGAATCATAAAAGGAACTCACTCTTACTCACTTCGTTCTCTTTCTTATTTTCTGGACTATGTTGTCCAGAGTGTCCAATACATTTGGCTATATTACCAACTCAACTACAGGCAAATTATAAATTTAAAGATATGTAGACAGGGATTATATCCGTTCATGTAGCATCTACATTGTAGCCCTTCGGTATAGCAGTCTTTTGTTATTGCAGGACTAGCTTTCCGCCAGCGGCTTCGCCAGTGTGAAATCCATACAACTTTTAGATCCTCACTTTAGGATCTGGATTTTCAAAAAAACTTTCTTAGTGTTCGCCTACGTCATAAAAGGAAGCCTTGTGCAAACTTTCAAGCTCCTAGTCCTAGTAGTTTTGGCTGTGCGTTGATATGTTTGATTGGTTATCAGAGGTATAAATTACGTTTTTGAATGTGGAACAAAAGTGATGAGTATACCCAAAGACATGAAATCTGGGTGACGGAAAGATCGCCTATCAGACCTCTACAACCCAGTTACTGGGCCTCAAGATACTCCTTGGATACACGTCTGACGATCAGACGTTTTGTCGTCTGACTACGTGTAACTTATAGTCAAAGGTTTGCGAAGCTACATAGCATGTACTAATAAAATTCTTAACTGGCAAGAATATAAAACATAAAAAATAACCTGATGCAAAACAGTGTTCGCTAATAAGCTAAAAAACGTGTAATTTGCAAACGGAAGCTTTATAATTACAACGTCATTTAGACAAGCTATTATGTGTAGACGCAGAATTTTGTGAACCACAGAGTTAACTATGATACTGGGAACAATATTTACAATGGTTGTAGGAGGCACCTTGTAGGATGAATGTATAAAAAAGACGTTAGGAACGAATGTACTAAAAAAATTAGTGCATTGTGTGAATAAGATATCTAGCTTAGTTGCGTAGATAAAAAAAATGAGAGTAATTTTTTTTTCATTTGTAAAATTTGGAACTACTCTGAAACTTAGTAAATAATACATATATTTATTTACTTTACTAATTGTTATATTATGAAATCTCATAATTATAATGATATTTATGATAGAATTTATTTTTATAGCATGTGTATAGTATGTATTATATAATTATAAGTATCTAACCTTAATAATACTAAGTCCTGTATCAAATGTAAAAAAGAATTTTTTTTAATTCAAAAGTAAACGGTTTTAGAATGCCTTGATGCATTATCTACTATTGTTTAACTAAATAAATAAATTTAGACATAAACATAGAAAAGAAGAGAGTTTGATTGAAGCTTTACTTGACATATCTCGAATAGTAATGAGAATACGTCTATTACATACATAAAAATCCCGTCATATCGTTGGCACTCGCTTCTGAGAAAAACATAGTAATTTAACATACGACACCGGGTGAAATTACTCCTATAAGAAAACTAAAAGGTAGTACACCATTAGAAATTCACCTATTTCATGAGGAACTTTCTCCTTGCATCCGATCTGACCATGGCTAATAGGCAGAGGAATAATTATTTTTTTGTTGGGCTCGTAAATTATACTAGTTAACGTTGTGGAGCGTGAGTTGAGCTACAAAAAGCGGTTGACATCAAAACCGACTTGACCACTTCAATTTCTTCGTAAAATTGTAGCGTTTCCCTTGGCTGGGTCATATGTTATTGTACCTGTCATTATAAACACTGAAATACAGACATTGGCATTTTTGTATGTGTACTACGCACTAGATTCGGCGTACCGTACAGTCAATTGCAGTCAATTGACTGTACGGACTAACTACTAGACTGACAGGCCAGTGCCTGTCAGTCTAGTAGTTAGTGAACCTGACTGCTATGCCGAAGGTCGTGGGTTCGATTCCCACCCAGGACAAATGTTTGTGTGATGAGCACGATCATTTGTTCTGTGTCTGGGTGTAATTTATCTATAATATGTATGTATTTAGAAATATATAAGTATGTTTATCAGTTGTCTAGTACCCATAACACAAGCTCTGCTTAGCTTTGGACTAGATGGCGATGTGTGATAGTTGTGAAAAAAAAAAATTTACTTGACTTACGTGATCTGTAGGCCATACACCTTTACATTGATGACATTAGTGCAGTTTTGACGTTCGCGCAGCGTGAGAGCGCAGTAACTTTTAAAATTTTGTTATATTACGGCGCGTATTCGTCACAATATACGCTTGATGTAGGTACGCTTGCTTGCTTATATTATTTACTTTGATATAATCAGAATAACTGGTATCGCTTACTATTTTTACGTGAGAAATCATCAATCAATATCTTCTACTGCTCTGGGAGGAGCAAGAGGGAAACCACTATTACCAACTTTTCTAGGTGGGAAATCATCCAATGTGTTCTATCGCTCTTGGGCGGAGAGTGACGTGTCACATTTTTACTGATTTTTACTACTATTTTTACCCACTCTTTTATTTTTTCAGTTGCCTTTTCCATTCCAAGGCTAAGGTAGTTCTTTTCTAAAATAATTAAAGGTCGAAATTATGTAATTTTGTGAATACAATCAATAGGCAGGTAACATTATCAATCAATTGGTATTTCTGTTATGGTCCAAATATGCGGCATTTTTATAAACTCATTAGTTGTACTGTTGTACTGCTCTGAATTGAATTAAAGAACTTTGATTTATTGTTATGATCACATAAATATTAAATTGGAATTTATAAATTAAATTCAACTTCAGTCTATGTGATTTTACATGTATTGGCAAAATTATAACTTTTACTAAAGTAGGTTTTTTTTTAGTTGTAGCATTGTAGCAGAATATTGTAAATTGGGTAAGCTTTTTGGTTTGTATAATTTTATTTTGACAAAATATGTAATAATATAAAATAAACTATAGATACTTTTATACTAAACTTTAAACATATAATATAAAAATACAAAACACACATAAGCGTCAAAGTACTCCTCATAAATGTATATTTCGGGTAAATTTACAAAAAAAAGAATATCTGTATACAAAAACATGACTAAATATTAACTTTCTCAAACTATGATCTTGATATAAAAAATTGCAAAAACTTGAATTTAAAATAAGAAGATTGTAAAAAAAAAATTACTTCAACGCAGCCTTTATGATTTACCTAACGCGGAGTAACCAAAGAGATCCAACTCAAAGAACCTAAAAAAAAAATAGAAACTAAAAGGACTCTCTCCCAAAAGCCCATGTTCCGATATTAGGTAATAAATAAAGTTTAACAAGGCCAATAGGAGGGTGTATTGTGACAAAGTGTGTGGAGTTGGTGTGGCGGAAGGTATGCATCATAATTCTGCTCGTAAACGTCGCAGGAACATCAGCGGTGCCGGAGAGCTGTGATTCGTGATGGATCGAGCGAAGGGAAACTGTTGTACATTGGGATTTGGAAAACTGCCTCGGGAAAATTGTATGAATCCGTGATTTGGGATTAATGCAAAGAATATGGAGTTTGGTTGTGTTATTTATTTATAAAAACTTTATGCACTTAACACTGTATAAAGGCGGAGTTAATGCCTTAGGCATTTTCGACCAGTCGACCTTAAAGTTGTGCAGAAACATAGCATGGTTATTGGGGATGAATGTGAGCTTGTATTGTTCAAATTTTTACTACACCTAGGTCTACTGTCCTCTCCTGGGGCCAAGGGTTGATGCGAAAGCGTAAAACCAGGGCTCTGGGACTCAGCCAAGGATGGTAGGTGATTTAGTCAGTAAGATTCTGACAATGTTTCCCGCTCCGCCCAAGGGCGGGGTTCGTCATTGGATGATTTTTACCCACCAACCGGCATCTCCTTCATGGTTTGCCACGATTTCGTCGTGCGATTTCAGGGCACCAATTTTGTTTTTTACTGGCCAAGTACGGATGAAATTAATCGGATAAGGTTTAGATAGAAATTTTACATGAATCATAAATGTCCAAATTGTAAGAAAACTAAGAATATTGGTTGAGGTTGTCAAAAGATACAGGCCAATAAAAGAAGACTTATAGAATGGCCATCATATTTTTATTTTTGACATGAAGGCGTGTATATTACAAAGCAATTTTGCCCAGAACTTTATCATAAACCTAAACTAGTTCAGGTTTTTGATCAAAAATCTGGACTGGAACAGGTTTATGATGAAATTGAGTTTAAAATTTGTCATCTTCCGGTTTTTCGTCAAAAACCTAATTTTGTGAAAAACCTGCGACATATACCTACACGCCTTTGTGTCAAAAATAAAAATATGATGATCATGAACCTGCTATGATTTTTAAAACATACATCATTTTAAGTTCTTCCCCAGAAAGACCGCAACGTAAAGAAAAATATCACGGACATACGTCTCATAATTTATCTGGTATGAAACCGACGAATTTTGGGGTCGCCGGCGGCGGCTCTGATTTGTGATGGATCGGTTCCTTGTAAGAATTACTGCAGTCGGGAAGGCTCTGATTTATTTATTTATTGAGGTTCACCATCAGATTCCGTGTGCAATATATTCTAAGTATAAGTAACAGTGGAGCCTGAGGAGTGGTCCCTGAGTGGTAAAGAAATGATCTAAAAAAAATCTATTATAAATCATTACATAGTATAAAACAAAGTTGCTTAATCCCTATGTATGCTTAGATCTTTAAAAGTACGCAACGGATTTTGATGCGTTCTTTTTTAATAAATAGAGTGATTCAAGAGGAAGGTTTATGTGAATAACACATGCATAATAAATTCAATATCAGTACCCGTGCAAAGCTGGGGCAGGCAGCTAGTATCATTATAATTAAGAGTAACATATATAATATAATAATTATGACTAAGACCTATCCAAGTTTCAGAGTAGCTCCGAATTTTACATTTGACAGAAAAAAACATTTTTTTTTAAGAATCTGTTAAGAAAAAAAAATCTAAGCTTTCTTTTAGATAGAAAAGAGAGCTGTGGTGGCCGAGTGGTTACGGCCTGACCTGACTTACGAGTAGTTCGTGGGTTCAAACTCAGCCAGGCGCATAAATTTGTGTTATTTATTTCATCACCACTGCTCTCAAAACGATGAAGAAAGACATAGTGTGGAAACCGGCATATCCAAAAATTCGAAGACATGTGACATCCACTAACCCGTACTGGGCGCGCGTGGTTTTTTTTGTTATGATAGGTAAAAATCATCCACTGACGAATCCCGCTCTTGGGCGGAGCAGGAAACAGTGTCAGGTTCTTACTGACTAACCGGCATGTCCTAGAACCAAAATTTCGAAGACATGTGACATCCAACAACCCACACTGGGCGCGCGTGGTGGATTACTGCCCATTTCCTCTCCTAGAGAGGCGTGAGTCCCAGCAGTGGGAATATTATAAGGCTGATGCTATGCTATGCTATGCTATGCTATAAGTAACAGTTAGCATCCGGTCGCCAATTATAAGTTAACTAGCATTTACAGAAATTGTAATAACACGTGATAATAATAATTTACATGCCGTACATCATTTTATATGACCTGGATTTAATTAATTGACATGTTTGATTATAAATGCGAAAGTTACGATGTTTGGATGTTTGTTACTCAATCACGCCAAAACGGCTGGAAGGATCTGGATGAAATTTGGCACAGGCGTAGGATACACTCCGGAATAGGACATAGGCTACTTTTTATCCCGAAAACCCCAACCCCAACCCCAATACCACGCGGGCGAAGCCACGGGCAAAAGCTAGTAACACGATATAATAATAATTTACATGCCGTACTTACATCAATTTATATTAACTGGATTTAATTAATTGACATGTTTGTTGAGGAAAATGTGACTATAGGGTTCCGTACGCGATGGGTAAAGCCTCCCATTACTAAGAGTCCGTTGTCCGTCTGTCTCTTTGTTTGTCACCAGGCTGTATCTCATGAACTGTGTTAGCTAGACAGTTGAAATGTTCACACAAATGCTGTGTGTATTTTTGTTGCCGCAATAAAAAATACTAACAAACATAATAAAATAATTGTTTAAGGTAATATTTTTTTAATTCGATGCTTATTAATGATGAAGCTACATCTATAGTCCAAGACTTTTATGTTTTATTTATTTTTTTAATAATTTAAATCTATCTATCTATCCATATTATATAAATATCAATGCCACTTTTCGTTGTAATTTTAGAACTCAAGAACGGGCTAACCTATCCAAACCAAATGTTCAAGTTTTGTTCGGACTATTTAGTAGATGGTTTATGTGAAATTCACACAAAATCGGTCGAGCGGTTCTTCATTTATTCCATTTTTCTGTTGCCGGTAGCGAAGCCGCGGGCTAGTTATAATTATACTAGCTTTTGCCCGTGGCTTCGCCCGCGTGGTATTGGGGTGTATCCTATACCTGTGCCAAATTTCATCCAGATCCGTCCAGCCGTTTTGGCGTGATTGAGTAACAAACATCCAAACATCGTAACTTTCGCATTTATAATATTAGTAAGATAAGATAAGTGACAAGTGGAAAATATGTGGAATCACCTAATACAAGCAATTCCTTGCTTAACCATTCGAGTACCATAATTAAAGACATAATAGAAAAACAATAGTTGCGCAAATTCCGGTGTTCACTTGTGGCTCAAGCGTTTGAGGTGCTTTCCAATAATACGTATCAAATTGCCTATAGTAATTACATTAAAAACACACAGATAAACCCAGAGAGGTTTTCGTTGTGGGGCCAGACTTGATGTAAGAATATTGTAAGCATTTTAGAAATTGATAATAAAAAGAATGATTTTTTTTTTCTTATCTTACAAAATACTGGAAAGGTAAATGTGTCTATATCTGGCGTCAGTGTAATGTATTTTTAGAGATGACTATTTACAAGAATACTTGGTAATGTGAAGGTCAATATCCTTTTAATTACTGTGTATAAGGCACTGAAACCATAGACGTGTGACATGTACACAGTGGTGTAGCTAGTACCACAGGGGCCCCGTATCAAAAGTCCTTCGGGGGCCCCGTATAAAAAAAACGTATTTTTATTACAGACTAGCTTTTGCTCGCGGCTTCGCCCGCGTGGTATTGGGGTTGGGGTTGGGGTTTCCGGGATAAAAAGCCTATATCCTATTCCAGAGTGTATCTTATGCCTGTGGCCTGTAGGCCAAATTTCATCCAGATCCGTCCAGCCGTTTTGGCGTGATTGAGTAACAAACATCCAAGCATCGTAACTTTCGCATTTATAATATTAGTAAGATGCTTAGTTACCCTATGAGACGGTTGTGGATAACATGTTGCGAGATTTTGCCTAGGTCGGGGCCCATATACCGCGGGGGCCCAGTATAATTGATACGGCAGATACGGCGGTAGCTACGACCCTGCATGTACCTGTATGTTCTAGCCTGTATCATTTGTGGCGTAATGATTATTTTACAACCATATATTATTCGATTTAAACGAGCTGTTTAATGTGTTATCTAACTACAAAATTGAAGAAACATAAAAATCTGTTTTTAGACACAAGTAAGGCAGTTAAAATCAAACGGTTCGAGTATGTTCTAAGAGATTTTGACAGAGTAAAAATGATCGATTTTGTATTGTGATGAAAAGCAATGGAAGGGATAAAAATCTAAATACCAAAATACATGACTCTGTTTTTCTACACACTGTTGTCTACATTTTTTTCTTGTCTCTCCTTTCGCAGGTCTGCTGGAAGAAATTTTTATTAGAAATTATCAGTACCTACTTTTGTACCATTTTTCTGTGATTCTGTACCTCCTTTGTATTTATGTATGTACAGAATTGTAAAATAAATAAATAAATGACGAGTGCAAAATAAAATCAAATTATTTAATCTAATGATTACCGTAATTAGATATATAATAAAAAGACAATAGGTGTGCAAACGATGGCGATCTCTCGGGGCTCAAGAGTTTAAGGAAACCTTCTTCAAATGTACTTCTACTATAGTAAATCAGTTTTTTTTATTGTATATAAAGAATGAACACGTCTCCAAAAAGAATACAATACGTCTCCAGCACAATATTATATAATAGGTATAAGTTGATTGTTCAGGGGGCCTGGTGACTTGATTTACAGGTTTTTATAAAACTTAGTCTAGGCACCAGTCTTCCACAAATTTATATGAAAAAATGTTCAAAAAAAAATGTTCAAATGAAAGTGTGGATTCATCATTATTCTATTTTGGTGTACATATATTATACACGCATACGTCACGCTAATATTACGACAGCGAAAGTTTGTATAAATTATATTTATTTTACAAATAGATATTAAAAAACACTAATATCATATTAATTTTTTTTGTCCGTTTTAACTAGATGAGTCTATCTTGAGAAAAACCCCAAAACAAAGTCATGGGTCAGTTTCTTTTTAAGACCCTACAATAAATATGTATTTTTCAAATCACATAAGAACTATGCAGACAATTCTGACAATGTATTTTAAAGAAGGAACCATATAGATTTGAGTATACCTATCAGCGTAAACATTTTCGCTAAACTCAACTCAGGACTAGTAAGGAGCTCTATGACTTCACAAACAAAAGGAAAAGAAAAGTATATTTTTTTAAAAGTACTTTAGAAAAATCTCAAGTTGCCACACATACACTCAATTACTGAAGAAAACAGAAAAAAATAGTAAGCCATAGAGTCCTCACATTCATAAAAAAAGTAATACCAGTTTACAAATATAATACTTAGAAAGGATAATATTTATGTTAAATATTAATTTAAAGGAAAAATATGACACATTGTAAAATATAATGTTTTTTACTCCTTCACGTTCAAACGGCTCAACACTTTTAAGCAAAATTTACCACACGGATAGGCCATGCCCTGATATACAATATAGGATGACTTAGTACTCCAAGGCTGTTTTGGGATAATTTTCTATTTTTAAGCGGAAAAGTCCGCTGTGAGAAGCTATAATCATAGTTTTATTATAACTTTCTCAATACATTACTGTATTATAAACTTGTATATTACTGTACTAATTATTTTAAGACTCCATGGAAGAGTTTCATCGTGATTGAACCGGTGATGGATCACGGAAGGGGTGTGAGACACCCCTCGGATGTTATTTGACATCGGTATACACTTACAGTACTGTCTTTACTTTTCGTAATGTTGTTGGAAAATGTATGGTGAAAATATTAGTAGTGGAAAGATAGATAGATGTTTATAGAACACCATGAAAATACATTGTGGTGATAATAAAAATAAATAAATAAACATTTCAAAATACATTAGGAGCTTACAATAACAAGGTGTCACAATGAGCGGTCTATATTGCTAAAAACATTTTTTTAGAGACCACCTTTGGATGGATTTGGCAGATAAGGAGCAAGTCTTAATTTCAAAATTTAAAGCACACTTAACCTTTAAAATCAAAAGTAATGTGCATTTTATACTAAACACAATAGCATTTCTGATAGACATTTAAAATCTGTTTGCATAAATGTCGTTTTTGTTTTAAATTTCTATGCCATTTTTAATTTTCGCTTTATGTAATTTTTATGACATTTTTCATTTAATTCCTGTGATGTACCGAATCTCCAGTGTTTACTTACAAAAAAAAGATGACGTCTAAAAGTGTTATGGAAAACCTATTTACAAAAATAAATAGCACGCCTCAAGGAGGTGTCAGCAAACCGTAGGAACCCTGCAGAAGGGTCGAAGCCAACTGAGGCCAAGGGTTCGCGTCGGAAAAGAAGGCTCTGGCCCTGGTATATATGGCAACGTTGGAATGGTGTAGGTTGTTCAGTCAGTAAGAGTCTAATACTGTTTCCCGCTACGTCCAAGGGCGGGACTCGTCATTGGACGATTTTTACCAACCATAAAAAAAATCCTAAAAGGGTAAAACGACTTTAACGCGGGCGAAGCCGTGGCAGAAGCTAGTACCCTTATATTATAGCCAATGAGATACAAAAGGTTCTCTGTAATATTCCTTAGCGATACACCACATGGTACACATTTGTTTCAATATAAATTCGGAGCACGCACTACCAGTTTAGAGGTTGTTATGAACATTATATTTGCTGTTTTATTGAGCTTCTGTTGTGAATATTACCGCGATTAAGTGCCTAAATCATTTGTTGGTGGTTTATTGTGCTATGGGACAACACTTATTTGTATATTTATATATACGTAGCATGTTTGTTTGTCCATCAAAAACTATTGAACATATTTTCATATGGTTTACAGAAGGGTTTTCGCCAGTAGATAGAGTGAGTAATAAGAAAAGTTAGATGTATAGTACAGGCATGTGAAAAACTGATAATTTTCAAAAATTTTATCACACGTGCGGAGCCGGGATGAGTCGCTAGTTCTATTATATAAATATTCTACCCAAAGGACCAAATTATAGGCAGTGTTTGGGCTAGGTTCTACTTATGTTGTTAATGTTATTTAGTTTAAAGAAAGAATACAACAAAGAAAGAAAGAAAGTAAAATATGTAGTCTTTACAGAAACGTGTATAGGAATAATTAAGAACTATTAAGGTTTAGAATTAACCGTCGACAATTTGAAACACATTGGTGTAAATATAAAAGTGGAGAAGTGTAACACACTTTTCTTTAAATTAATCACTCTCTTCTATCTTTTTCTCTTTCTCTAAATCCACCCAAAGATTGTCTGTAAATAAAAGGTACTTCATAATATTATTTTTTAATTGAAATGTTATTTTTGGTGTATAGTAAAGAATATCTCTATCTATCTATCAGACAGACATAAAGCCTTAAGAGAAAACCAAGTATTTTGTTGATTTATCTACACTAATATAATAAAAAGCTAAAGTTTGTTTTTTGTTTGTAGGAGGTAATCTCTAAAACTACTGGTCCGATTGGAGAAAATTTAGCAACTTACAATAGAAAGCTGCTACTCCTGAGTGACATAGGCTATATTTTATGTACGCGGGCGAAGCCGCCGACCAAATCTAGTACTAAATATTTTACTGTTACACGAAATGCACATAACTAACACTGTTAATACTTTTTATTGAATTAATAAAACAATTTCACAGTTTGATCCTTTTGGTTTTTCACACAAAACAAACGACGTCACAAAACAAAACACAACACAACAGAACAATACATATGATATTCCTTCGTAATCTCATGATACTATGCAGCTCACAAGGCACATATATACTTCATAAAACTTAGAATATATTCACACGTCGGCAAGGCGTACCGTCGCGACGGCCGGGTGGGCGTGTCGGCCACTACGTCCGCCCAGCGTACCGCCCTATACCATCGCCTAGATACAAAAGCCTTGGTATATTCAGCTGAATTATACCTTGGTTAGGTAGGAATTAGTTTTGAATAGATTGTGGTTTGCTATTAGTTTTGCAAACTTGTGAAAATTGAGAAATATTTTTCGTTATCAAAGATTTGGTTATGGATTCTTTGTTGATGTATTGGATATTAAAATGCATTAGAAATACTTATAATAAGCGTGATATTTGTATGTATATAAACCTATGTATTGATGAGCGCGGTGAATGAATTTAAACAGGATGAAAGTATAGGAAACGACGCATCAAAGTACACATTATA
Source organism: Mythimna loreyi (assembly GCA_029852875.1). Classification (NCBI taxonomy): domain Eukaryota; kingdom Metazoa; phylum Arthropoda; class Insecta; order Lepidoptera; family Noctuidae; genus Mythimna; species Mythimna loreyi. The sequence goes on along the minus strand of CM056784.1, from coordinate 15,695,857 downwards.
TATATTTTTGACGCAGTTAGGTTGGTGTGCTGAATCAGTCGAAATTAATAGAGGTATCTAAAGGAACTTGCTTCTCAAGTAGTCGTTAGGTACGAAGGTTCGATTGTCGATTGTCAAAGTGACTTTTCAACCTTTTATTCTGTCTCTCAGTTTATCTAAGACGAAACTAATACACAAATGAAAATACTATAAGTGTAAGTGTAAGACGAAACTAATACACAGCAAATAAGTTGAACCCGTTGCTATGGTCACGCGCAGCCTCCCACTTCGTTTGAGACCTGAAAATCTGTTATTGCGCATTGAAGGTCGACCGGCATGACAGTTCAACTTGTGTGCCGAGGATTATAATTAATTTAAAAAAACCTTCAGCTTTCCACAAGTATTTATTTATTGAAAATCAAGCCTGTAATATTAAAATAGGCCTGGCTGCTGGGATTCAGGCCAGATCTCTAGAAAAGGGAATGGCTCGAAATCTACCACGCGGGCCCAGTGCGGGTTGGTGGATGTAAAATATCTTCGAATTGTCGGTTATACGAGAAGAACATGACGATTTCCTCACGATGTTTTCCTTCACCGTTTTAAGAGCAGTGGTGATGATATAAGTTATACAAAGTAGAAAGACAGGCTGGGTTTGAACCCGCAACCTACTATTCGTAAGTCCGAGGCTTTACCACTTTAGCACTGTTCATAGTCGGAGCCATTACCACTCGCCACCACTGCTCACACATGCCTAACCTTGTCTCATTTATATTTAAGTCAGCTTGCACTCTATCGGATGCAACTATATACCAGTTTTATACATGGAGCAACTGCCTATCGAGTCTCCATAACCCAGATACTGGGTAACACGATACCCCTTGATACGTTTCCTAGTTTTTGGCTATCCAGCAGTTACGACCAAAGTTTCAAAGGGCTTTTAAAAATACGGAGGAATATGGTATATTTCAGGGTAGCAAGGTACCTCTTTGGTGAGACTTGTACCCTTTCAAGGGTTTTTTTTATGGCAGGTAAAAGGTCATCCAATGACAAGGGGAGTAGGAGTGTCAGACTCTTACTGGCTAAACAACCTACCCCATTCCTACGTTGTCATATATACCAGGGCCAGAGCCTTCTTTTCAGACGCGAACCCTTGGCCCCAGTTGCCTTCGACCTTTCTGCAGGGTACTATTCCTTTAAGGGTGAAAAAATAACAATTTTATGTGTGTTTTTTGTGTGACAAATCTATATTGATATTATAAAGTCGAATAGTTTGTTTGTTTGTTTCAACGCGTTAATCTCAGGAACTATCGGATCTAATAAAAAAAATCATAATTATAAATAACCCATTTACGTTGACTGGCCTGTTGGTCTAGTAGTTAGTGGCGCGGACTGCTAGGCCGGAGGTCTCGGGTTTGATTCCCATTCCCAGGACAAATGCTTGTGTGATGAGCAAGATCATTTGTTCTGTGTCTGGGTGTAATTTATCTATAATATGTATGTATTTAGAAATATATAAGTAGAGGTTTATCAGTTATCTAGTACTCATAACACAAGTTCTTCTTAGCTTGGGACTAGGCGGCGTAGTATGATAGTTGTGGAATATTATGTTATATTATATATATCGACGAAGGCTACAGAATAACATCACGCTACGACACTCGACACGGGTAAATCCGCGGGGACGGCTAGTATAGATAAAATAAAACAAAGTACAGAAATCACCTTTGTGGTTAGTTTTTCTTATTAGTCTTGAAACGCATTAAAGTTTATTATTAAATAAATTTATTTATACTGTTGCATACTACGGCGTAGACCTTTGCTACGAAAAAGCGTAGAGGTCATATATCAAGGAATAATAATGGCTTATTAAATTGTTTACATATTTTGTTTAAAAAATGTTGTATAGGTATTACCTTAGAGGACAAATATAAATATAAATATAAATAGTAAGTAGGTATGTCACATTACTTAAAGGTAAATTTAAAAAAGTTTTACCTGTATAAAATTATTTTATTAAATGATTAAAATTATAAGTAATTTGCTACAAACATCATTTTTTTTATGGCGAGCCAAAATCATTCAATGATGAATCCCACTCTTGGACAAAGCGGGAAACAGTGTCAGAATCTTACTGACTAAATACCCCACCCCGTTCCTTTTTTGTCTTTCACACTGGGGCCAAGCCTTTCTTTTAGACCCTGGGACACAGTAGGTTTCTATCCTTTTGCAGAGTCCCTACGTGCTACAAACATCTTATATTTTATGAGACTCAAACTCGGCAACATCCAAAATGTTTTTTTTGTTGTATTTCTGCAAATTTTTAGTAAAAAATTACCTTAACGAAATAACGACGCTGTGCCCGCCACGATCAAAATTACCGACTCAAAACTAAAATTTAAGTAAACAATGTCAATTATATATTTTTCTTTGCTATAAACTAGTGCTTGACTGCGATCCCACCTGTAAGCAGTGATGCAATCGTCGATGGTGAGGCGCACTAGTTTATTAAGAGCCTATTCACTCTAGCCTTGAAGAGACCTAAATTATAATCGGACGGAAAGACTGCAGCTGGTAAATTGTTCCAGTCCGTCGATGTACGCGATATAAACGACGAGCCAAAACGCTTAGTCCAGACCGTAGATGTCTCAACAACAACATACACACATACATTATAGTACAATATTAAGTACATAGGTATATATATTAGGTCATGTCTGTAGTTATTATTGTAGTTATTCATAAAAAAAACACGCAATTAAACACATTTAATTAATAATATTTTATAGTATATTAAACAAGTAAAACAATTATAAACAATAATTTCAGTACTATAAAAGGAAAAAAGTCAACCCGCCCTAGTAGGTATACCTGTCATAGGTACCTAGGTTCAGGTTATATACCTAGATGGGTAGGGCAGGATCATTCTCAGCATTAAGGTAAGTTATTGACAAACAAAGTATTACAATAATAATAAAAAAGTTACTTACACTTCAACAAGACGAAAGACTACTAGGTACAGTCAACACAAAAATCATAGTCATTATCCAACAAACACAACACACAGCACTACACTTTAACCTGAGTATTATAATATGTATTCACAGTACACAGTTCTCTTCGCCCATACAACACTAGGCACGAATAGTCAGCAAAAAAAATGATTCAGTAGAAAATTGTTATCAGCGTTACTATCGGAATGTCAGTGTGGCGTGGCGACTGTCAACTGTCTACTAAACGAATCGTCACTGCTTGCTTGCCGCCATGCCCACTTCCATACAACACCCATTCCCATACAACTTATCATACAACACCAAACAAACCAAATGTAACCTTATCCAGTCACCACAGAGATTCTAATTCCTCACCACACTTTTCCCCCTTACGTCAATGCGAATAAGCAACGCTTCTATAAAATATATTTGCTGTACTGCTTCCACTAGAGCGTTAAGTAATGTTCTATCTCTTTCATTCCATGTTTGGAATGTAAGTTTTAAAATAGAGTTTTTATTATAATTTCTGGAATTATTTTTTCAGGTATTTTAGACACTATATTTAACTATACAGCTTATAGCACAGTTCGATTTTGGGTCCAGCAAGTAGAAATACGATATTTGGAATGAATAAAAGTTGTTGTAGGAGCGCCTCACCTACCGGCCGACTAGCGCCATCTCATTTACTCTCATATTTCTTGTTTGTTTCACGTCCCGCGATTGGGCCAATAGCATTTACGGAGCAACCCACCTTACGGCATATAAACTAGCGCGGAATATTGTACTCTATCGCTTGTGAATAAAGTTTAACTTTTTACCATTTAATTCCGAGTTACCGGCGTTTGTCACGCAAGAGTTCTAATTTTAAATCAAGTGTAGGCGGAGCTCTCATGTCGGAGCTTTTATATTGAAAAACAAAATGTCTTTAACGAAAACCTGTTTTGAGAAACTTAAGCCTTTTATGTACGGAAGTTTTAAGTTTAGCGTAGGAAGAGAGATAGAACCTTTTGGCCCGGACCGATGCGGAGCTAGTCCGCTGAAATAAAGTAAAAAACTTTAGTAACCGGCTTGTCGGTATTTTCCTTTTGTTTGATTTTTGTTTTGTGAACGGGACATTGCATGAGAAATGCAATGCAACAATATGGCGTCGTATTCATCTTTGCTGTACGTATGCAATTTTCATGGATTATTGAGCTTTGTGAAAGATGAATATAGATAACGATACGTATTATTTCATATTCACTGCAGTATGTATGAATCTATGAATATTGATTTGTCTTATTCTATGAAACTACATTTATCTTATCTTCGTTCTGAGTGGCTGATATCTGGTTGGGTGCAAGTAGTGGTAGGTAGGACGAGTACTCGAGGTTCGTCTGGCGTCTGTTCGGCGGGTGAACTCATTACGGTTGTCGGTCAAGGCCTCGAGGTCGGTGCGGTGGGTGGCCGCCTTAATTACACCCTACGATTTAGGACTTCTTTCTCGTGCATTGTTGCTCGTGGCTCCTCGGACATTCTTGTGGGTAAGACGTGTGACTATCAAGATGGACTTGTTTTTTTAGTTACACAACTTTATGTGGACGCAATGCTCATGGAGGAATATAACTTTGTTTTATAAGAAAAAGAGGAACCTTGATATTGGATTAAATTGTAATTTCCTTCATCAAAATGTTTAGTACACCTCTAGGTGTACTAAACATTATTACTAAACAGCGAAGGATGTAATTTTTTCACCATCTAATTAAAAGAAAAACATTTGATTCTAAACCTATACTTTCTTAACAAGAAAGTTTGTATTGTGTTTGTGGTGCGCATTTTGTTAATCTTACAATATTTACCATATTGTGTTTGGTGTACGATGCCCGAAGAATCACCAAATGGCAGTGGGCAGGGCACAATGCTCGCACAACAGATGGTCGATGAGGAAGATAGGGTCTAGACTAGTCTAGAACCACTCTAGAGTCACCTATCAGAAGACATAGTGTTAGAAGGCCTCCCATGAAGTGGGCCGAAGACCTGGTAAAGGTCACGGGAATCCGATGGATGCGAACCAGTTAATATGGAGACACTTGAGTTCTATGTCCAACATTATCATCATCATCATCCTAGCGCCAGTCCCGGTTGCTAACCTTGGCTTTCTCCTCGGTGCCCGGGGTCCGCTTTCTTACTTAGACGCCTCCACTTCGCTCGGTCTTTTGCGTCATTTGCCTTAAGCCCATTAGCACGCATATCGTCCCTTACGAGTTCTATGTCCAACAGTGGACGTCTTTTTTTATTGAATGTATGAGAAAGAAATTAAACTAATTTAAAACTTGTTTCATTTTTCTCTTTTAACCCTCCAACACAAGCCATGTTTTATATGGTCGCTTACCATATAAAATTAATGTGTACGGTACAGCCTTCAGGCACTGGCTTTGTGTCGTTGAATATTCACGAGGAGACTTAAAAAGGAATAATTAAATGACGTTAAAAACTTATTTAAATATTCCACGGAGCTACGATCCGCTGCCATCAGATATTCAAAACCTGTTTCACTCATTAGTTGTATATGTATCTATACTATGTATATTTATTTTTATATCTAGTCATTGTCGAGGAATATTTTTATGGTTTGTGTCTCATCATTAATATTATGCATTTATTTCTCTCAGAACCTTGGTCCTAGATGATTTTCATGGACCGTGATTTCAGCCCATGATTATCAGTGTGAACGCTAAGCTAGAGCAATCAACACCTTCAGTCAGTGGGAAACTATTGCGACATAAGGTTTTGGGAGACTTAGGTAAGAGGACTAGTTGCCGAGAACTACCTTAAGATTATGGACCCCCGTCTGAACAATGTTATTACATCGTTGAAAAATATATTTGTTTAATAACATGCAATATTTTTTTTTACAATTTATCATTTTGGAAATATTTATGCATGACATTGTCCTAGCTAAAGATTACGATCTATTTTATATTTGTTTTGTGATGTTACTATACTCATTTTTGAGCAAATAAATGATTACCTATATCTTTTTTTTATTATTTCCTTTTTTTTCTCATTCTTTTTTTAATTTTTTTTTGTATCTCAGCATCTTTTTCCTAACTAGCTTGTGTCAGTCTCTAGTGTAATCGGATACCAAACTAGTGCGCCTCATCATCAACGATTGCATCACTGCTTACCATCAGGTGGGATCGCGGTCAAGCATTAGTTTGTTATAATAAAAAAAATTACTGCTGAATACCTGTTTTTTACATGGAGCGACTGCCTTTGAGACCTCAACTCAGTTACTGGGCAACATGACACTTCATGGATGTGTTGATAAATGTTGTGTCCGGTTTCGAACCAGCGATCTCATGCATAAGAGGCGGGTGATTTTTTTTTTTGGCAAGAGTGGGAAATGCTGATGGACGTCCAAACTCTTCGAAGAGGAAAGCAGACTGCCATGCACAGTGCCGGACTCTTACCGGCTTAATTCACACTCCTGTCTTTGCACGTATCCTCTTACATAATCTGAGTATTTTGAATAATCTGCTGTTATTTTTTTTTATTTTTCATAAGCTCTAACTGTCCCACTACTGGGCAAAGGCCTCTCCCAAGTCTTTCCAAACCTTCTCCGGCGTTGTCTTGAACCAGTTGTCTCGGTACGCGTCCAAATCATCTCACCACCTGGTGTTATTTATAAGGTCTATTTTGTTTGGATTCTTCAGGCCTTACCCACAGTCTATCTTAATATATACAAATACAACTGCATTGGTGGACCTTCAAGGTTAAGAAATGTTGGTCGAAGTTTTTCCATTTTGGGTGGCCGTCTTAACATATCGAGATTAGCACGTGAAGTCATAGCTTAGGTACTGTGACGACCGGGGGACTAGCTCAGCAGAGCTTCGGTACTGGGATTCTCGTAGCAGCATTAAAACGAACTCTAGACTTAATACATATTTATGTTCGCTTCCGCGGTTGCACTTCAACTCACTAGAACACAACAACAACAACAAAATGGTTTTGAAAATGGAATAAGAAAAATAGTATGTTATTTTTTTAATTCCATTTTCAAACCTATTTTAAACTGCGAACATCCTTCGACACATCTAACAAGCCAGTTCGTTGGTTAGAAACTTATGTGACCTCTTTGCAGGACGGTATCACAGTACTCAAGAAACGCATTTCATAGAGTACGAACATTTTATACCAAGCACATAACTGATCCGAGTATACAATACTTAAGTGAAAAAACGCATCAATAACGTGTAACGTTTATAACGTTTATAGTAATTGTAAGTTAGTGTTAGATCGTGATCGGTGAGTGTCAATGATTGATGGGAGTATCGCGAAGCACGGTTAATTAGAGACTATCACTCGTTTATATACTGTAATTATAACCCTAATGTGGGATTGTAAAGAAGCAATAAAAAGCTTTGTTCAAATACATTTTTTTTTTCATTACAACAGATTTGTACGATGTTCTTCTATCTCAACAGCGGCTTCTGCACGTGACTTTGCCCATGAGTTTTTTTATGGTGGGCAAAAATCATCCAATGATTATTGCTCCGACTATAACTGACTAAAAACCCTCCCCGTTTCTTCTTTGCCTTAGTTCCAAGGCCTTGGTGTATACTTTCACATTACACACAGCTATGACCCCAGGAGCCCGTACGGAAGTAGGTTTCTCCATACAAAATTAAGAGTCCCATTTCAACCTCTAAGAGAAAGCAAAACTAGGGAGTTGTTAGTTTCTCATTTTACTGAAAAGTAAGAATTGTTAGACTAAAAAGTCGATGAGTGGGAGCATCTCTACGACACCACGTCCCATCGCCCCGCACTATCGTCTTTGACATTCAAATAGAGAATTACGCGCCCTTTTCTGTGTGTCATACTTTGAATCGTCTAAAAGTTAGAATTAAATGATTAATGTATGTGTTGAAACTACTTTTATCCTTAATACTATGTACTTAGAAAATCTTGTAAAATTAGAACTTGAATAAAAATATACTTAACTAAAAATATATATTTTTTTATAATAAAATAGAAACAGTTATCAATGTGCTCATTTTATGGAAATAAAAATTCGACTGTTCGACTAGGATACATGAAAAGTTCACCGTCTATCACCAGATTTTCGGAAAAAATTGTGATCATTGACAACAATTGACATATTTTGCTGGAGCATCTACTTATCATGCTAAATTAGATTTAACTTTGGAAACAGTGCCCTAATTCACGTAAAATTAAACAATCCAATTCCATTGTCGTTCCATTGTCGTTCGATCGTAGTCCTATCCAAAATTGGTATTCACGATATTTGAACCACTACATTTGACGTTTAGCCGTTGACGTCCTATCCGACAACGATTGAAAGACCATTGAAATAGCTGAATATGCTTCAACGACTCTCGAACGAGTTTAAAATCGGTGTCGTTCAAACTCGATTAATGGATGTGAATACGAAAATGTCAAAGTCGCTACGATATCGCTACGATATCGCTACGGTTTTGATTACGAGAATTAGGCTACTGAACACTTGTACAAGTCAGTCCGGAATTGCTGCATAGATGTACGGTGATGCGCCACCGGTATGTGGTGGATATTCCACCCTTACGTACGTTTTGGCAACACATTTATTGTGCGTACAGCTAAGGAGTGGAATTCCTTGCCGGAGTTTTGGACGATGAAGAAGAAGATGAAGAGTTCTGAGTTTACACGTACATAGATGGATGGAGAGGAAGAGGGAGGACGAAAAAGAGATGGATGGATTGTGTGAGGAGTAATATGAAAGAAAAGAGAGTAAGTGATAGTGTGACGGATGACAGGACAGAGTGGAAGAAAAAAAGTATTGCGCCGACCTCAAGTAATATGGGATAGGGGCAGGAAGAACAAGAAAAAGAGGGAATTTCAGGACGTTCAGGACTAACTTCAAGTTCTTAGAAAAAGTTTATACATATTTTGTTGTGGCTACTATCTACAAATAGACAGGTAGCAGCGATAATGAAATTTGAACATAATAATAATTTAATATCGATATTCTGGGATATTTTTTTCCGTTCCCACAAATACGATAAACAATTTCACACCCAGACAACGGTTAACCCATTGATGCAAAAACAAAAATAGAAGACATGTAACCCGTCAAGTGATAAGGTATAATTTGGCTTCATATTACGTGACATGTGCACGGGAGGGTTGACTGTCATTAGTGTCAGATGCTCGGGTGAGGCGACCGTCTGTCAACTGTTGACGAGGCTGCAGTCAACGGGTTGTATCTTACTTGCATTGAGTCAAGGTGAATGTTTTGGTGACTTCATTTTTCAGTTCAAGTTCTTGAAATTCCAAAATTTTGGCATAACACGCGCATTAACCACTATCTCACCTGATGGTAAGCGATGTTTCCGACGATGGAAAACAGTTGCCTACAAGTAAACTATTCACTCTCGACTTAAAGATCCCTAGGTTGTAGCTATCATGAATCTAGGGTCTCAATCAGCGTAGGTGGACTGAGCGTTACCATAGCAAATAGTTCAACTAATTAGCATGCTGATAATAAGGCGGAACATGAAGAACCCCTCTCCAGAGAGGAGGCCTGTGTCCCAGCAGTGGGAACATTGAAAAGGCTGATGATGATGATGATGAAGAACCATATACCTACTGTATTTTAAGATCTGTACCCCCATGTTTCAAGCAAATAAATGATGATGGCTCAATAATGTTGCTTACGACGCAAAAATATTCTAAAACTAAAGCAACTAGAGAACGGTACATTGATTAAACTCTCGGTTCCGTTGTTTCTCCGTCTAATTAGTCGGGGTTTCCTGTACATTTGCCACCAGCCTGCCACCTGTCGTGGCGTGCCTCTGACGTACCTAGCCTACCTCTCGAATTAATTACCGCGATCGATTAATACCCGCCAAGCCAAAACTTAATTATGGGGAGAAATTATTTCGCGGGTTTTTGTGGTTCGTGAGCGGTTATTTTGGGATCAGGAACAATTGTGATGAGATATTTGAATCTATACCTATAGATTCAAATCAAGGAGGTCAATGCTACCTGCCGTTCGAGGGGTTAATACTTACCTAAGTATTAACCCCTCGAACGGCAGGTAGCATTGACCTACTTTCTTAAAATAACAAAAATAAATTACCCAAAAAAAAAAATAAGTAAAAAAAAACTTTCACTGAAGGAAAAATTCAGAGTGTGAATTCAGTTAGTGTTTTTTTTTGTCTGGTTTTATTAGCTATTTTCCAACTACTACTAAATAAATAAATAAAAACCAAAATTTACGGGAACGACAATTAAGTACTTTTCAAGTTCACCAAGTTGTACAGACGTCTATGTACAATCGGCGCTCTACATTAGACCGATGCACGTGGCTGGGTCACGTTTAATTTATACCTATAGTTCGTTTTTTTAATTCTAGACTACGATTTGACAACTCAGAATGTCACACTCTAGAAATATGTTCCCAATTTTCTGGAGTTTGACATTTTAAGTTGTCAAATCGTAGTCTAGGATTAAAAAACGAACTATAGAATCACGTCGCGTGGCATAGCTTGGTGAGGATTTAATGTAGATACGAGGCCAGTTGTTCATATAAAATGTATGGAGACCGACACACTCAGATCGGCGTATGAAGCCCACTAGCTGTGGCGACCAGCAAAGAAGAAGAAAAACAGGGAATTTCATTAAGTTCAGGATTGACTTCAAGTTCTTAGAAATAGTTTATACATATTTTGTTATGGCTATTGTCTAAAAATAGACAGGTAGCAGCCATAATGATATTTGAACATAATAATAATGTAATATCTATATTCTGGGAATCTTCAGCTTCGCCTACGTGAAAGAAAAAAGTTGTCCTAAGGAAACATACTTCCCGGACAAAAATTTTTCCTATGTGCTAATCTAGGACATGGTCTAGCTGTGTTTCCTAATCCATTCAGCTGTTCGTGTGTGAAGAAATAATTGTGTGGACATATTATTATTATTATTTTTTAATATTACAACATCTTTAAAGAGGCGTCCAAGGCGATATTACAACCGACACTAAAAATACATGCTAATGTTCTAAAATTAAATGTAATTAATTTACATAACATCAAATCGGTTATAATCGTTGACCTTGAATGAGCAGTAACCTGTTTTAGGGTCTCAATCGGAGTGTTTAGAAGGATTGCGAGTAACAGTAGCACATGGTCCAACTTATTTGCCGCGTACAACAGTATGTTTACTAGGAATGATAAGAAGTATTCGTAGCTTTAGTAAGTTCCTACAATAATTTTATTTATAGTGTACAAAGAAGAGTATATATCATTTTACAAGGTCGAAGCCGCGGACACAAGCTCGTAGATTCATAAAAATGTTTACTATCTTTCTTGACATTTATAGTATATTCTTTTCTTTTCTTGCACTTTTAGTATCATTATCCTTCTTAGCAGGTGGATAGCTATTTGTAGCACAGGATACAGGTGTGACCTAATAGCCAATGGGTCGCCTCATATCCGTTCTGTTTTCAACATACTTACTTGGAATACCCGCCCTTGTCTCTACCGCTTTTAAGTACGCAATTTACTCTATTCCGCACTAGTACTAAAAAAGTGCGTGAACTCTCTCTCACCAACAAGAGTAAGTATTTATTATCCTTATAGTAATAGGCTTGTCGCAGGTCAATTTTCATTTACCCGTAAATGTATTGAAAAGCGTTTGATACATGTGGAAATTTGTCACAGGCACTCGGCACTAAAACATTGTCGCCTGCAGCTCGGGTTAATTCCGCCTCTATTACAATGACAAACTTCCTCCACTGGTATCAAAACGTACTATTTTTACTTCGCGTCCATCAACTTAAATAATTGTCATCAAACCTGTCCAATATTTAACACCAGTACAAGATACACGTCCTTCCCAACATATTTCTTCGTTATTGTCAGATTTTAAATGGTTACAATGTATCAACAGTCTCCCGGGGCAGTTCAGTGCTCCTCGCCACCGCTTTTTGTGGCGTCGAGCTCACCCGCTTATTTGCCATCATTAATCATTATTTCGGCCCAGCGATGGACCGCCGTATGCTTCACAATTTGAGAAAATAACCCTTTTTGTGTTTTAAGTAAGTTGGTTTGCAATAACATCGGGTCCTCAGAGCGTGGTGATCGCATGCCGTGCGCAATATTTAAATTACGTACCGAGAAGGTTGCCTGTAATGCCTGTATGGGTATAGCATGTGCAGTGTTATGGTTACACGTGTATTTTTATTTTTTTTCTAATGTTATTAAGAGAGTGCGAGTGTGTTTGTGTAAAGGTTTGTGTTTAGATAATAATGTCTTTTCATTTTTTTACGCCGTAATTTTTTTTTACTTACATATCATTTGATGGTGTGCGATGTTGTGGCTGATGATGGAGTACGGTTGCCTAGAAGTAACCTATTCACTACTAACTTAAAAACCCTAGATTATAGCTATCAGGAAACACAAACTTCGGCAGAAAATAACGTACGGTACGTCTAATCTAGTGAGTACCTATTCTCCTCCTGAGCCAAGGGTAGATGCGAAAGCGTAACACCAAGGGCCTGGGAATAAGGCAAGGAAAGAATGGGGTAGGTTTTTTAGTCAGTAAGAGTCTGACACTGTCTCCCACTCCGCCCAAGAGCGGGATTCGTCATTAGATGATTTTTACCTACCACAAAAAAAAGTGAGTACCTAACATACATATATACATATACTACATATATATCGATTGTTTCCAGAGTTTATGTTTAAATATGACAAGAGTTTCTAACATTTGATGTATCAGGTCCTGTTTTTACTTCCGATGTGTTGATTGAATAACGTTGCCTTGAGTCGAGCCGCTAATGGCTTGCATCCGTTTCGTTGCTCAAGGATGACATTAGTGAAACGCTCGTCCGTCCGTTTTTGCATTGTTTTGTGTGAAGCAGGTAAATATAATGGCTTAGCTGTTGTTTCACTTTTGACAATAATCGGTGATGTTAAAAAAAAAACAAAAAAAGAAAACTGGGAAAGAGCTAGTCAGACTCCCGCACTGATGACCAATGGCGGTTTACGATTTATAAAGTACTAGCTTTTGCCCGAGGCTTCGCCCGCGTGGTATTGGGTTTTCCGGGATAAAAAGCAGCCTATGTCCTATTCCGGAGTGTATCCTATGCCTATGCCAAATTTCATCCAGATTCGTCCAGCCGTTTTGGCGTGATTGAGTAAAAAACATCTAAACATCCAAACATCGTAACTTTCGCATTTATAATATTAGTAAGATTAAAAAAAAAAACTACTTACCAGATTTGCTTTGATTTCTAATATCTAACAATAAACTCATTTTATAAATAAAATATAAAGTTTTATTTGCTACCGAAAAAAATCGATGTTTTTATAATAGTTATGATCATCCCTTATTTCACGGCACTGCTAGCGCAGTAGTTAAGCAGTTCACTGTTATCTTACAAGTCGAGAATTCGATTCCCACACAGAACAAATACTTTTATAATCTACCTACGAGTGTCTATATGTGTTCCAGATCTTGGGCACGTAAGTTTTACATGTTTGTGAATTAGTCGATTATACACAAATTTGAATAAAGCTTAGTATCTATATGTGGCTTTAATAAAAGTTTTTTTGTTATATTAGTTTTCAACAGCATTGGTGATGAAATAAATTCATCGTAAGTACATCCATCCTGATCATCATCAGCCTTTTAATGTTCCCACTGCAGGGACACAGGCCTACTCTTTAAGAGAGGGAAGGAGCCGTAATCCGGCGTTACACCGGGGCTCTGGGAATAAGGTAGGTTCTTTAGTCAGTAAGAGTCTGACACTGTTTCCCGCTCCGCCCAAGAGCGGGATTCGGAAAAAAAGCCCTAATAAATTAATGAATGAGAAACTCTTAGAAACGAAAGAGAGTTGTTTTATCTTTGTGGCTATTTTCATTGACGTAATATTGCATTGTGCATGCAACTGCGATGCGCGCGCGCAGATATGCTCATATTACTTATTGTTCGTACGATGGTATCAATGGTGTTCGCTGTATGTTCTCGTAACGATCGTGTTCAGATACGTAAATCGTTGTATATTAATTAAAATTTTAATTGGACACGCAGGTTTATTTAATGAGTGAAAGATAAATCTATCTACTATTTAGACAAAGGGTTTGTTTGTTTGTGTAACAGTAGTCTCAGAAACCACTGGTCCCAACTGAAAAAAATATTTTAGTGTTGAGGTATATCAAACTGAGCATTCACTTGTAACAAAGGGTTGAACATACGCAGTTTTTAAATTTGTCGAATTGAACAACGAGCCAAGCCAAGCATAGAGCCAAAAATTGAATTGTTGATTATTGTTGTTGTTGAATTGAATTGTTGATTGAATGTTGTATAACATCATGTTTGGACTCACGGGACCAGAGCAGTATCAACAAACGCGGATAATATATAATACAGGAGATAACTAGTAAAAATATATTTTTTCTTACAATAGGCTCTGCTATGGTGGTTGGAGTTAAAATAATTAGTTCACAAGTAGCTTCGACACAGGTTTCCTTAAAGATAGGGATCTCGGCAAAGTCTAGTGGCTAACTAGCCTTGAAGAAATAACTAGACTTGAATAGGAAATAAGATTTCATTCTAATAGTTTAGTCATTGTGTCCTTACCGTTAAAGATGTGCATAAAAAACGTTATGAAGGAATTCCTTTATAGCATAATGTGTGTTTATTTACTTTATTTATTTATTGGCATACCAACAGCAATGCATACGATTGCATCACTGCTTACCATCAGGTGGGATCGCAGTCGAGCACTAGTTTATTGCAATTAAAAAAAAAAACATTACACTGGTATGCATGCCTAATACAGGTATGCACAGCTTACATTATAAATTCGGTTAACATTAAAATTATGTTATGGTGTGAGACAAAAAATCATCACAAAAAATTAATATACAAAATAGAAAAACACGCACTCACAAAATAAAAAGTAAAATTGTAAAATGAATTGTGTGTTCTTCATGGCTGAGCTAAAATGTTTAATTTGAACAATGTACACACAGAAAAATCATTGTTGGACGCTAGTCTTCCGTGATATTAAGTCCAAAGCCAAGGTAGCTGCTGGGAAACTCAACATTCTCGAAAAAGTCCGACGATACTTAACTCCGTAACAACTTTTAAAGTTGTACAAAGCACAGGTCCGATCGTATGTGGAGCACAGCAGCAACATATGGGCTGGTGCTGCAAAACGTCACCTAGCGGCTTCGGATTCAGTGGAAAGGCGTGCAAAGAGGTTAATTGGTGATCTAGATCTGCTTAAGTCGAATCTTCAAAGTTTCGAGCACAGGCGTAGAGTAGCCAGCCTTTCGGTTTTTTATAGGATGGATGTATTTTGGAGAGTATGCGCGGGAATTGTATGATGTGATTCCGCCATCTCCCTTCTACCATTGGACATCCTGACATACGGCACCCTTACGGTGTTAAAACTTCCACAACTTGGACTAATCTTTTGTGGTGTGACTCCTTGTTCGGACGTCAACAAAGGAATTGGAAGCGAGGCTAACTATAAACGCTAACTCTAAACAAAACGATTGTATCTTCAGCGTTCCCGCTGAAGTCAGCCCTGCTGCGTGCTGCGAGGACTCGCACTAGAGGCGAGTCGCCTATCTTCCTTAGTTATGATTTAATCGCAGGCACTGGAGTTATATTTCTAACTCTTCAAGGAACGCACATGCTTCAGAAAATCAATTTAGATAAAGAATGAAAGCACTTTATTAATAACAGTAGAGTGCATGCTCGTATTATGAATAATTCTTAGAAATCGTAAAAGCAATCACACAATCTAGCCATATTGCTTTCAGTATCTGATGAATTCATGCCACTGAATAAAAATAATTACGATGCAAATACATTTTAAATTACATATGAATCATTCAAACTGGACATTAACAAACACAGTAAGGCATGACTCCTTTCCAGTGAAGGTTAATTCTGATATCTGTACGACCTATACATATAGTTTTTTTTATAGTAGGTAAAAATCATCCAATGAAGAATCCCGCTCTTGGGCGGAACACGAATCTGTGTCAGAAAGAAAGAAGAAAAGAAAGAAAAACGTTTATTTGTGCCTCACACAATCAAATAAACACACTCTTACTAGCCTAGTGTCACACTCTTACTGGCAAAAAAATCTACCTTGTACTGAACCTTTCAGGGTCGAAGCCTTCTGGAGCTGCCGGTTTGTGTGAAACTGTTACCGCGGCTCTAGGAATAAGGCAGCGAAAGCGTAACACCAGGGCCTGGAAATAAAGCAAGGAAAGAATGGGGTAGGTTTTTTAGTCAGTAAGAGTCTGACACTGTCTCCTCTACTGGAAAGGGTTGTCGCCAATCAATTAACTACTTTTTTGGAACAAAACAACATATTACCAGACTTACAATCAGGTTTCAGAAAGCAGCGAAGTACCGCAACTGCTTTACTGGATGTGACTGATAATGTGTTGTCTGCCCAAGACAAGGGAATGTGTACGTGTCTGGTCTTACTCGATTTTTCCCGCGCTTTTGACGCAATTAATATACCATTATTAATATCGAAGTTAATTTATTATGGTTTCGACCCTGACGCTGTGCAATGGTTCCGTAGTTATCTCAGTGATAGGAAGCAACTTGTTGATTTACGCTTTGGGGATGGCACCTCTTTAAAGTCTGCAATAAGCTCTATAAAGAGAGGAGTTCCGCAAGGCTCTATATTAGGACCGATTATTTTTATCCTATATTGCGCAGATATAATTAAATGTCTTCATAAATGCAAGTATCATATATATGCCGATGACGTCCAACTATACATATCATTTTATCCCGACGAATATGATACTGCCATGAGAGACCTAAACGACGATCTTCGCAGAATTGCGGCCTGGTCCGAGGATAACTGTCTGTCATTAAACCCTAATAAATCCAAGTTCATGGTACTTGGTTCTAAACAACAGCTAGCTAAGTTACCATCAACGTTTGGACTCGAGCTTATGGGTAAACCGATAGACAGAGTCTGCGAAGCAAGAAACCTTGGTCTCATTATGGACAAAGACCTTCGTTACGAAAAGCATGTCGCTGATTCGGTAAGAAACTGCTTTTATCGTCTAAAAGTGCTTTATAAAATGAGGCCTTACCTATCTGAAGCACTTAGGGAGCAGCTCATCGAAAGCCTAGTTTTGTCTAGGCTTAATTATGCAGGCATGGTGTACGGCCCGCGCCTACTTGCTCGTACTGACCGTCTTATTCAAAGAGTGCAAAATGCTTGCGCACGCTTTTGTTATAAAATTCCTCCCAGAAGCCACGTAACGCCGTTTTTAAATAAGCATTTTATCCTCAAAATGAAGTCGAGACGTAAGCTTCACTTGGCCTGCCTTTTATTCGGTGTGATCAAATCGCGGAAACCGGACTACCTATACAATAAACTGTCTTGGATCGCTAGCAGGCGAGAATGCGGAAGAAGGCAATGCTCTCAGCAACTTTCATCACAGCCCCATAGTAGTGCAGCTTATAGAGGCAGTTTCCGTTACGCTGCGTCCAAAATATATAATAATATTCCACCTCCTATTAGAGGATTAAGATCGATAAGTACTTTTAAGAAAAGTTTACGACAGTTTTTGATTGACGAGCAGCGGAAACTAGACCTTACAAATATAAATGTTTCATTAATATAACACGCCACACTTACACTTCGACACTTACCTTTTATTTTCCCACATTACACGATTATAGTTTCACTAGTTTCACTTTACTCACAATGTCAAACTACCCATAATCTCATCAAGAATATACATATATTTATTTACTTTTATTTCTTTATCTCAAATACCCGCGGTTTGCCGTTGACTGCCGCGTTCTGCCGCCAAATGCGTAGTAAATGTTACGTGCACTGTATTGACAGCGATGACTTGAGACTGCTATTCTTTTAATTGTAAAATATGTACTACCTACTTAAAGTTTTATTGATTGTATTTCTATTCTATTCTATTTTTTATTAAGCTATATTTATTCTTATTACACAGTACACATCACTAACACTTAGCACCTGTTTATAGTTTATCACATATAGATTAAACATATATATTTATATAATAATAATATGCTTATATACATTTATTTATTTCCCATGTAGGAAGCTGACTGGCATCCGTACCTACACCCAAAAGGTTCAGTTGAAAACCAGCGTCAGGCAACTGCTACGTAGTTGTCTGGCATTATGCTGAACTGGACCTGTTTGGCACAGCCGTGAGATATTAAATTGTTAATTTTATTTCTTTTATTGTTAATTTTGTTTCTTTTATTTTTCTTTATATATTTTTTTTCTTTTTCTCTGTTTTAATATTACTTGAAATTGTATTTGTTTATTTTATATTGGTTCATGGAGTGCCAAATAAACATATTTTCTTTCTTTCTTCTTTCTCTTTCTTTCTTTCTTCGCCCAAGAGCGAGATTCGTCATTGGATGATTTTTATCTACCATAAAAAAAAAATCTGTACCTGTCTTGTAGAAACTCGGTGTTTTCATAAAGATGCAGGCGCGTCGCAGGTGCGCTGTGTATAGAAATGAACGCCGTCTTTACGGGCCGTACATTTGGACGGCGCGCGGCTGACGCAATAAACTCCGCCTCGCATGTTCTATGAAGATGAAGTGTCTTCGAAGAATCCAATCTGAATGCTTGTTTGTGTGTTATTGAATAATTCTTTATTGACTGAAATTCTTGCAGAGTTTTATTAATTTGTCATTACGATCTGTTAACTCGTTCGGTAAACAGATTGTTTTTTCTAGTTTGCTGTTTAGGTAAATAAAAGGTGGACGGATTTTGTGAGTAGTATAAGGAAAGAAAAGGAAGTTACTGATAGCGTGACGAGTGACAGGAAAGAATTAAAGAAAAAAACGTGTTGCGCCGATTCCAATTAAATCGATATAAGGGCATGGCAGGGCGTGTGAAAGTAGGGTTCTTCATAGAAACTTTAGACCCACATTACATCCCTCTAGGAGCTGAATTTTGAAAAACCCTTTCTTGTGTTCGCTTACGTCATAATAGGAAGCCTTGCCTTGTTTTGGCTGTGCGTCAATTTGTCAGTCAGTCAGTTTCTCCTTTTATATATATAGATACCCTCCTAAAGTGAAGTCTCAGAAGTAGAAGTATTAAAAAAAAACTGACTATGCTTATGCTATAAACAAAGATTCACAACACCACACAACATTTTTGCAAAACATAAAATCCTAAACAGATTTACTCCTATTAGATCTTTTCGTCCCAAAATTCATGTTCACATTATACAAAATAGAAAACGTTTTAAACGAGCACTCGACGCTCGTAACACCTAATTAACGATATTAAAATACGTCCAGGAACCGCAAAGGAGCGTCACAAACATTGCATTCGCACATTGTAGGCCATAAAACGCAAACGTTACCCTCCTTATTTATCCGAGTGAGAATTTTAAATTAACTGTGTGTAGCAACCCTGGGGCCTGTGTGCTTGTGTGGCAGCCCTGGCTGAGCGGACGCTGCCCCGGAGTATGGCGCCGACCCGAAGTACGTGTTGTGTTCAGCTTGTGACCTGTTGTAAAGAAGATGGAAAATCTGAAATAATGTTCTTGAAATCCCAAGAAAATCTCCCGCTTGGACGCAAATTGTTATTGTAGAACTAAATGAGTAACGCACCCAGATAAGTCGCTGTACAAATAACCTGGCGAAATGGAGTTTTTTTAAACCGTCGGATACTCAATGTGAGAGCCAATGTCCTAAGTGCCCTTACTGTGAAGGATTTAATAAGTTTCACCGATGATACTACAGTTAACATAGTATATTATTGGGCCCCAACGGTTTATCGAAGTAACCATCGATTCGAAAAGAAGAAAATCATTTATAAAATATAAAAGAAAAAACATTTTAATGTCAAAATTAATGTAGACAAGTGATAGCCCACAGGCTCGAAGCCTCCTGGGGTCAAGGTTTGATGCTAAAACGTAACACCAGGGCTCTGAGACTAAGGCGAAGGGGGTTACTGAATAAGCAACCTGGGTGGTAGGTTGCTTATTCAGTAAGAGTCTGACACTGTTTCCTGCTCCACCCGAGTGCGGGAGTTTCGTCATTGGATGATTTTTACCTGCCATAAAAAAAAGTCTAGAGGCTAAGACATCCGCCTCTCATACATGACTTTCTAGGTTTTAAAAGTCTGAACATTAGTTTGTCAGCCAGTCCCTCCGGTAGTTGTCATCTCTCCAAAATAAGTAAAGTAAAAATAAAAAACCTTCTCTCCTTAACTCAAACAAGTTTTCATATGTGAAAAGGTCAGAAAATGAGACATAAAATTTAAAATTACAAAAAGGGGTAACACAAGGGTGCCGTGTAGAACACTCCAGAATTTTACACGGAGGCCATTATGTCGCGTTCTTGTAAACAACTCGCGACCACTTGTCGCTGATATATCTCCTGCACCGTATTAAAGTCTGATCGCCGGTGCGAGCGAGCCCTTATACCGGTTACCGAGATATTTATGTCCGTATCGCAAATTAGTGGGTACGCAAATCGGTAAATAAGTAAATAATTACTGCAGCTTCGTGTATGGAATAAGTTGGCTATTCGCGTAGTTTATCTACAATCATGACTAAGTTAGCTTCAGTATTGAAGCTTGAGAACTTCTTAGAATATGGGTCTTTAAATTTTTTGTTCTTAATTCATTAAGCCCCAAGCGAAAGCCGGCGCTCATACACCTATTGTTCTTTAATTGCGTCTGTTATTACAAGATCGAAAGGTTAATAAATAAAAGGATACCTTAAAAATACTATAAGTCAGAATTATAATAACGTTACACTACTTTCACACAACGCCATTTAGTCTCAAACTAAGCAGAGCTTCAGTACTGAACAACTGATAAACATACTTATTATATTTTGTAAATTATATCCAGCCAGAGAACAAATGATCGTGCTAGTCACACAAACATCTTGAAAAGAAATGGAACTCACGACCTACTCCACAGTAGTCAGTGCTACTAATCACTAGACCAGACTAAAATTCTACCTAAGAGAACAAGATCGTCCTCATTTGATCATTTCGAACTGGTATTTTTTTGGTTTGTATGCTCATAATACTTGCGACTCACCCCAGGTACGCAAGGAAGTTAGAAATCTCTTGGCTTACACATCTCAAACTTTCTCATGAATCAGTTTATCTATAGATCAAAACCGCAAGAAAAGTCGTAGTTTATTGCGAACATACAGACCTATGCGGAGGAGACTTGCTGTCACTTACTGTTTTAAATGTAAATTTAAATCGTATATTAAATAAAACCATCTAATTAAAGATTGCTTACAAGTAGATACGAAGATTTTTTTTTCAAAAGCTCTTTGACAGTCAAACCTTTTATCAACGGGTTTATAGAAAGGTTGCATAGCAAACCACAACACAACCCTTCCTAAGCTAAGCAAACACGCAAACGCGATACGGAACTACGACAATACAGCACTAGTACACACGTCAAGACGAGAGTGTTCCAGGGAAATCAATGATCCATTTTATTGAGTACCAAGAGTTATGCAACGGAGAGGGCGCGCTCCTATCAATCATTGGAGGCTTTTTTTGAATTTAATAAAATAAAATTTGTATTTTGTCATCGACGCTCCCTCGCGTTTTGTTGCAGGGACGGATTAGGATTGTTAGGATGTTTTTTTTTCAATAAACTTATTGTTGCTATGTATGATCACAATTATGTTTTTAAATAGCTATATTAAAATTATTACTGTGAAAAAAAAAATGTCTTTGGCAACTATAAACTGAACGAAATTGTAAAAAATGCTGAAATTTTTAAAATTATGTTTAGCTGAATTTATTTCCTTGACTGTAAGACCTTTCTAATATGTTAAAAAAAAAACAAACACATTATATTTTATTTTTCAAATTTTTTTTATCCTTTTATTATTTTTTTATATTTCATGTGCAATTAACACAATTTTAAGTTGTGTGTTTTTTTTTGTAAACGTTACTTTGTAAGAAGGAACTCATGGGATTTTATTCGTATACAATTTTTGTGCGGTCTGGCCACCGTCCAGCCTATTATTCGAGTATGTTTAGTAAATTAATTAGCTGCGGGCTATTCGCCAAAGTTTCGCATGACTGGGAGAGCAGAAATATAAAGTTGTCAAACACACTGCATGGTGAGCCTGAAAGGTGCAAAAGATGCCAGTTTTCGAGTAAGTGTGTTGAAAAAAAATTTCTGAAAGAAATCTTCTGCACTTATATCAAAATGTACTATACATTTTGATATAAGTGCAGAAAATTTGTCAATGAATTCCACCTCGGTCGGAGGTGAAATTCGCACGAGTCGTTCATAGGGAAATGTATTATGTAACCGAAGGCATGAACAGAACTTAAGGTCCGTAGGAGGACACCCAATAAAAAACACGCACTATTTCAAATTAGGACTATATATTACGCCTCAAGCATCTGTATGGCATAAAGTTGAAGCGAAAGCGCACAGGCGCACTTTTTGCACTAGTGTAGTGTAGATAACAGTCAATTGCGTGCCTAAAAACGGTGGGATAGGAGCAGCTTCTCCAGTAAGTGTATTGTCAAAAATAAATTCTCGTAACACCCAAGTCCGTCCCTACTGTGTCAGGCAGGAGTTGGCGCGGCGGCAATGCAGCGCATCTGTTACCGCGCCCCCCCGCCCCGCACCATCCGCGACTCTTGCAGCACCCTGCAACTATATCTACGTGTTTGTACTACACACCTTCCAGATTTGATTCACAGAGGTAGCGGTGGAAGATAGAGGAACGATGTAAGAGATCTTTAGTGAAATATTGTAAGTTCGAGTAAGTGCGATAAGTACTAATCACGTCAGAATGAAGTAAGTAGTCTTTATTAATTGCCTTTAATGAAGACTTTTGATGAAGTCGTCAGTTCAATAACAGTAGAATCTTCTGTCATAAGTCGTTTCTTAACACAGATCGTTTAAAAGTAG
Organism: Mythimna loreyi; assembly: GCA_029852875.1. Lineage (NCBI taxonomy): Eukaryota > Metazoa > Arthropoda > Insecta > Lepidoptera > Noctuidae > Mythimna > Mythimna loreyi. The sequence goes on along the minus strand of CM056784.1, from coordinate 15,672,931 downwards.
AGATATCTGCAATAGATCAAGGTGTAAGTATAAAGACCTGGTCATCGGTCGACCTTGTGGGAAGCCTTCGAAGCATTCGAGGCCAAGGGTTCGTGTCTGAAAGGAAGGCTCTGACCCTGGTATGTATGGCAACGTAGGAACGGGCTAAGTTGATGCTTAGTCAGTAAGAGTCTGACACTGTTTCCTGCTCCGCCCAAGGGCGGGACTCGTCATTGAATGATTTCTACTTACCATAAAAAAAATGTGCCATGACACAAGGTCTCATAATAAAATTGTTGTAAAATGTTAATTAAATTAAAGTTAAGTTTTTTTATTGTTGATAGTTTCGCGTTTGACCGTTACCTGATGGAAAGCTGATGGAAAGCTACGATGCAGTCGATGATGTAGCGCGCTTACCTAGAAGTAACCTATTTACTATAGACATCAGGAACCACGTTAGTCTTTTTTTCCATTCCTTAGTTGTACGTACAATGAAAGTGTTCCCAAAACGCTTTGTGCGTATGGGTGGGATTGGGGGGGAGGGCCACCATATACGTGCGTAGTGCATGCGGCGTGCGTATAAATATGCAAGTGCACAACTGTACACTGTAACTTCTACCGAAACAATTAAAAAAGAAACTTACACAAACTAAAAAAAAAAGTCCTCATCCATTCTCCTTCGTGAAATGGGAATGTATTCATACCTAATACGCTTCGTACAGAAAACAAAAATCCAAGACACGACGGCAAACAAAGGCGGTGTCACGAAATGGAGCGAAACTTTCTTACTAATTAATTTAATCCCTTCCAGCCCTACCCCATTACCCTAATTGAACTGCGGTGTACATGTCAATTCTTTGCTCTTGTTCTAGAAAACTAAACTTGTAATCACAACCTTAACTTGTGAGATATTAGGTCTCTTTCAGGTTGATCGTATCGATCTAATGTTAGTACCATGTTAATGATATGGGGCATACTTTGTACCGTTTTGCATAAGTGTCCAATTCTTATAAGCTTATTAAAATATCTACTGTCTTTGAAAGAATACGTCTATGGTCATCTCTTTCGTTGTCATTAAAAGAAATAGATGTCAAATTGAGTCATTGTTGACGTCATAAAAATAAAAGAAAATTGTGTGTGCTTATAACTGAGTAAAAGTAAATAAAAGATAAGTAGAGCAGTGGCATAATTATGATAACTTATTTTGAGGCCACTCTAAGTTTTTTATGACTAAATCATTACTTTGTTTGTTTTATTATTCAAATAAGAATAGAAAATATTTTATGAGGAAGTATTCTGAAGAAACGTTGAGTGCCATTATTATTATTAAGATATTAAGGTTATTTTTTTAATGGTGTTTTATTTTTTTAAAATAAGCAATATTTAATCTATCACTACTTTAGAGCATTTAACCTGATCGATCCCAGTAGAGACTTTAGAATTGTTTTTTTTTTTAATGGTTGATAGGTTCGCGCTTGACAGATATCATCTGATGGAAAGCGACGATGCGGACGACGATGGAGCGCGCTTACCTAGACGTAACCTATTTACTCTTGACTTAAGGGGCCGTGTATGAAATCAACTCATTTTGAACATTTTTGATCAAGGTTTGAGAGACAGAAGAGAAGACTTTTAATCCTTCTTTTTATAGATTATAAAAGTCAAGTTCTTATTCTCCTAAATATACTGAGAATTTTTGTAAAATAATGAGTGGATTAATGGCAATTAGCCATATTCCAAACCCTTTTTTCGCAAAAATAACGAACGAGTGATGGTTGGCTAAGGTTTACACAAAATTACACGGGATTTTACGACATTTAAAAAATACCAGTAACATCATTACATGGTCTACTACAACATATACTGATTACATTATTGACTTTGATTGGAAATATAGCTAAAAAAAAATGTTGAAGAAACGTAATTCTTGGAAAATATGTGTACAAATAAGTATTTTTTTCTATACCTTGGAAACACTTTTAAGAAAATTTAAAATATGCAAAATAATCTTAAGAAATCTCTTTACAAGAATCAAAAATTTAATTTACAAATAAATAATAACTTCATTTCGTAAATTACAAAACAAAATTGACTATATTATCGACCGCGCAAATTCGATCTCGTCAGTCACAATCGGGCCTTCCCAGCGCAAGGACGCGTCGCTTTGTTCCGCAGCCGCTCCCGAGTTTTACGTAAATAAATTCCCATTATTGTACGCTGACTACCACATTTTGATCCATTAAGTATTATTGTTTATTTTAGGTTTGTTTATTAAGATTGTTAAAATTTCTTTTGACTTCAATGATAATTACAGGTAACGGTTGTTTGTTTGTATGTAAAGATAATTTCCAGAACTACTCTACTATTACTATTTAATTACAATTCTTTCACTTATGACTTCTACAATGTTTATGACCTATTTACGTATTCGTTATGTACAGAATTTTTATATTTTTGACCCCTATGTTTGTTTCGGTTTTTCTTCTCAGGGTAGTCAGCTAAGAAACACCAGTGTCATCTGTTTGCAAAATAAATATCATTCATCACGTGGTTACGTACTTATTTAGGGCAAATGCAAAATCTAGTATTCTAGATCCTTTTTTTGTAGATAATGGGTCGAAAGAAAGGGATGCATTATGAATGCCTTGCTAAAAGGAAAAAAAATATATAGGTAGGGCTGATACGTGCAAGAAAAGTTTTTGAAGAACGCAAGATTAATGCACTGCTTGTAGCTTCGTTTCCAGAAAATGTAAGATTTTACTTTCAATTAGCACTAGAAGCGAGTGGCCCTACACAAGCCCAAGGATATGTGTTTCAACGGCCCTCGGAACGCGCCGCCACCGGGTTCCTACGCTGCAAAAGCAACCGAGGGCCCATCCAAAAGCATGCCAGAGGGCCATTGCAATACGGATGGAGTGGGGATACCGCACGGTTTCCCGCTAAGCGGCGAGCCTCCTTGCTGGTCTGCCACCATGGAAACTAGAGGCAACAGCCCTAGCACGCATGCACGATTTGCGCGTGGAGATGCAACGCCAGGGTGAATCCCCGCTGCCGCGACAAGTTGCAGCATGGCGGACAGAGCTTCGGCTGGATATCCAGGTGGTATGGCGACAGCGACTGTCGCATCCCAGTTCTGGGCACGTCATAATTACAGTGGTTTTTTTTTATGGTGGGCTAAAATCATGCAATGACCAATCCCACCCTTGGGCGAAGCCGGAAACAGTGTCAGACTCTTACTGACTAAACATTTTGCCCTTCGCATTGGAGCCAAGCCTTCCTTTCAGAAAGAGACCCTGGGCCCCAGCAGGCTTCGACCCTTTTGCAGAGTCCCTACTGTTTTGCTGACAACTGCTTGAAGCGCGCGGGAACAGAGCGCCCCGTCGACGACTTGGGCTTGGTCCGCACTGTTACAACTTACAAGATGACCGGACGGTGATCTACCCATTGCTCGCCGTCCGCAAGCCCGGCGGCGTTTGCGCCGTTGCCTTATGCAGTCCACCTCCTCCTTGACTTGCATTGCTGCTTCGCAGAGGGTTGCGCCCATGGCCTCCACCAAGACCCGGTGCGAGAGATCACTGACACCGATCACCCCCATGAGAACACGGCGATGCTCCTCCCAAGCGGGGCACACCTCTACTGTGACACCTGGGGCTTCTCTTCCGCACGATTCCGATGCAGGTATGGCGGTTAGTCCCCTCTTTGAGGCCCGGCTGGAAAGACCTCACGGTGTCCTCACCTTCCGTATGACGCAGGTAACCGAACATGGTAAGTTTGGGAGGTAGATACCTGCACTGGATTCGTGCGTAAGTGACGCCAGGGTGTTGCCATTGTGTGAAGCGCCCGGAGGACACGGTGGAGCACATGGTACAGGTATACCATGCTTGGACAGAGCATCGCCATGTCCATGTGGAGTCATTCGGCGGCGGCGATATCTCGCACGGGGTTTATATAGACCTTGGTCCGGAGCGAGTAGGAGTGGCAGGCGGTCGCATCCTTCTACAAAGCAGGAGGCTGATCGCATAAGGCAAGGGCGCTCACGCCCCTGACGCCGCCGAGATTCCGATTCCGATTTCCGGCTACCGTAGACGCGTAATAATTTGAGTACAAAAAAAAATTCTTTAAAAAAAATCGGTCTTGAGTCATCCATAGGGGTGCGCCACTGGTCAAATGTATGCATAGGACTATTTAAAATATCTCTTCTTTTTATCTGCCCTGCGGCAGGAGACAAATTCTGCTCTTTTTGAAACCTTATCATACATTTGAGGGCCGAGTAAAGCGTTTTTTAGTGATCGGTGATTGACGTTTAGGATTTTTCCATCGAAGCAGGTAATAGTAAATTAAACTTTCTAAGCTTGTGTATTCGTATTCGGGCGTTATCTCTCTTTTTTCGTGTTGCCTCTCCATCAAACATTGCGTTGGATATGGACAAAGCAACACGTTTTCCAACCACGCTCAATGGTTAGGCGAGTGGAAAAATGCCACCTTAAAAGAGAAATCTCGTAAACATAATTTATTTTTGACGAAAAACATTTTCAAAATTAAACAGAATTTTGAAAATGTTTTTTTTTTACAACCATTTTACATAAATTAGCTATCGTAATTGTCATTTATAGTTTTGTATTTAACATTTTTTTTAATGTCTAAATGTATCAACATCCATCTAACACTAAACTGAACTATTTTGACAATTGTGATAAATATAAAATATACACAAGTTCCAGATTTTTATTTACAAACCGTACTTATTATATGATTTTGTTACTTAATCTACTTGTACAAAAGTGGTACATAGGTGAACATCATAAAATAAGAAAATAAAATATTATATCTTCTAAAGGATCAACATTGTTTGAACGTTCACTAAGCTCGACTATTCCGCGCGTGTGTGTGTAGGCGCACGCACGATGCACACAAACATAGCATCACAGCGAATTTGCCTAAACTCTAGGGAATGAATTTTATGCACGGAGTCTTAAAGATTCCGGAATTGTAGCCATCAGGAAACACAGACTCCGGCAAGGAATTGCACTCCTTAGCTGAACGCACAATGAATGTGTTTCCAAAACGTTTTGTACGTATAGGTGGGATGTCCACCATGAACCGGTGGCGTATATGGTGTAATACAAAAACTTCCTAAAAACCATGCTTTAGGCGCACGTGGTACCTTTTTTGAACATTGGACCAATCGCAACTAAAGGAAAACAACTTTTTTCAACACTACAGGTTGCAGAATTGAAATATGAAGTATAACAATTATGAAATAGAGTTTATTGTTCCACAATTCGAAAATAATTATCGAATCCATATTGTACACTAGTGTTTCTAAGGTTTGGCTTGGTTAGGTTGTACAACTTTAGGTACCCTGACTTCAGGTATTGTATAAGTATGGCAACAACTGTGGTACAAGATTCAGGAAGAAAATAAATGTACGTCTTCATGTTATAACAGAAACCTGCAACCCAGTTTACCCACCTGACCAGTTGGTTATTAATATTCTATGGTTTATTTGTATTTAGACAGTGAATTGAACGATCAGCGCGTCAATAGCGGACCCCCTGCAAACACGCGTTTTGTTCGCTGTGCCACTGTAAACACAAATGTCAGTAGACGCAATTATATTCTACACTGGAAAGTAAGTGAGTGAATGATTAGTGCCGTGAAGCTCCGTAAACAGGCGTGAACGTGAATGTGGATTGTTTTCGCGGAATATTCGTAGGGTATGGCTTATATAGTTGAAGGTTTGAATTCGCGCATAAAATATATTGTGAAAACTTTTGGATTCCTTTCTTTGCATTTTTATTTTATACTTGTAAAAAAATAATAATAATATTGTAGATAAGCATATAGGTTTAAAAGTGACCTATATTTTTTTCAATTTAATATTCATACTGTTAAAAAAAATGATGAACACTGATTTACAGAAGCGTATAGAGCCCATAACGTTTAACATGCAACTGTTAATATGTTACCAACTATTATGCTTGCCCTTCTGCTATTTTATTGTGTTGTGGCGGTATTGACAAACATGTCTGCTGACATGCACATCCTTTTCATAACCACCGCCATTGCTGTTCACAAAGGACCTTCTAAATTCGGTCGCTTAAACTTTAGACTATTCACTAAAGATATTGTGTAAACGCTCTATAGTGAATAATGTTATTATGCTAACAATTTTAAAAGAATTTAAATAGCTGTAATGGCTAAGTTGGGACGAAGAGCTTTTAAATTAGGTCAACCAGTGGAAGCTGTTTGGGAGATTGTTTTTGAGCAAATGTTTTGTTTTAATGTTTAAGTTTCTAAATTCGTCGAAACCTTAAATACAGTAAAGTTTTATGTCTTTAGTACTTTGGCCTAAGTTTATTGACTCGTAGAGGAACACAAAATACTCTGATACTTTTGGTTAAGGGCTTGACTAAATTACCATGGTCATCCTGGTCACGGTCACTTTTGGACATAATATATGTAGAATAGAATAGAAATAAATTTATTCAGGACAGACACACACACATGACAGACAGACACACACATGACAGATGTCTTCTCTATGTGTCGCCACTTACCTCAACGACTGGTCCTGGACGACAGAGCGGTGCTTACTCGCGGCACATTGCTGTTGCTGCTTCGAGCTAATATACGGTGCACAGTATGGTACCACGTTTTACCACGACACCGTATTGTTCAAGCAATGCGTCGTCAAAAATTTCACGAATAATTTTTAACTAAAGGGTTTTAATACATGGCTCTTTCGTGTAATTATCGACTGTAGTCATCACGATGCGTTGTCGTGGTACTGTGACTAGGTTCTAACAAGCTTGGGCCAAAGTTATACTTCAAAAAGTAAAGCATCTAAAGTAATCCGCCTTTACGATATGTATAGTCATGTTTGCGCATACGTATGATGATGATGATATTTATTTTTGCAAATAGGTTTCCCAAAACACTTTTACATGTCAAATTGTTTCTTTTCGTCAGTTTAAATAAGTCCGGTGTTTCCTAGCTGATTACACTGAGAAGAAACACCGAAACAAACTCAGGGGACCAAATTCTCTTTTAAAGTCCATACAGCAAACATGTAATAGTCAAATCATATGAGAACAAACTTCGTATAGAAAGTATCGAATATATATCGGCATGTTTTGGTAGTATATGGACAATGAATATAGAGTACTTTTGGAGTCATCGTAAAATACAGAAACTCTTTAAAGACGCAATAAAAACAGTAGGTAATTTATTTTTAGATTCCACATATTGTTTTACTTCTGACTTGATTACTCCGTAACGAATGTGACTTTATTAGATAATCAAACCGTGAATTAATTTGAATGATATCGATTTTTTGTTCACAAAAATGATTGTTTTGATCGACAAACGAATTAGATAAAAGGCCAATCAAGTTATTTTGTTAAAATACCGTCAGATAAAGTTTGAACCATAACAAAAGTCCCGTGAAATGGGGTAAAACTAATTCGTGCGCGGTCAGTGCAAGCTCGCCATGTGTCCGGGTTCGATTCCCGGGGGTGTTCGTCTGTAATGTCACGCCTATTATTCGCCGATATATCTTCCGTTCCCGTCAATATTTTCATTTTCGTGGATTTCTGTCCATTTGGGAGTTCATTATGTCCCTTGGTGTGCGTTTGTGTTTCATCTTCATGTGTCATTTGTACGGAACTCGGTTGTTCAATGAGGGTTTATATCGTTTTCATCCTCACCTTTTTGAACTTTTGTCATAAATCTTGGTTGCAGAATATTTTTGTAGTGATAAAAGAGATATTAGCTATGAATTGGGGAGAAACATCATTTCAGCTTTGCATTTGAGTATTTCAGAAGCAAAAGTATATTTTTTATAATGAATCGACTCTGCATGATCAGAGGGCTGTCTTTACCCAAAGACTTATCGTTGGCCATAAACGTAACAATGGAGCTAGTTTTCTGGGTACTTTTTGAAATGATTGTGAAGTGGGAGAGTACCTACTTCAACTCCTGAGTGTATTTTGTTTTAGTTTATGCGTGTACGATTATGATTGGTACGGCTGTCTGGTCTTGGCGAGTCTGCAGTTAGACTCTGCGATTTTAGCTCTTGCAAACTCAAATGGTTTAAACAAATAAATACCATTTGCAGTTGTAATTTCTGTTAAAAACTGTTGGCATTTTTAAAAATCTTTATTTTTGTATGAGTTTTCAAGCGCTATAGTTTGCAGAGCTTAATTTCACACATGCTAAGATTCGACGGCCGTACTGTAGTTAGTTTCATTATAGTTATAAAAATAAAAGGAAAATATGAGCGTAATGTTACGGCAGTGTGTTCTAAATTAGTCCCTTTTTAGATTAAATAATTCTAAGCTTATACTGTTAATATTAGCATAAAATATAGGCATTACAATGATAAAATATCTAGGGCGATCGTAGGTACAATAAGCTACATACACTCGAAAATAAAACAAAGGTAACATATTGTACCTGAAATCTTTAAATTTTAGCCAAATAATGAGTGACGAAGAATATTTCCAGATTCTAAAACAATCTAAACCGTACATCACAGCGTAAGCCAACGCAATTCCCAGACTAACGTGATTGGAGATAGAGGATTTAGTTCCGTCATCGTCGATATTTGTAACAAGGTTGGGCCATGCATCACCCGGCCAGAGGGTCTCGGACAATCTTATAAAGTACCCGGAGCATCACACGTCAAGGCCCGTACGGACCGGCCATCTTTTATTCAAATATACCCTATTTTTATGGAAAACCTGCCCTTTCCACATCAATATCAATTTCCCAGCGATTGTTGCTGAAATAAAGCGATGACCCTTCAGGGACGCAGGTTATCTGCCCAACTATATTAGACGGACCTTTTAAAAGGCAGTTTTCTTCGACTATATTATGTTTTTTTTCGAAAGGGTTTTTTTGATCTTTTTTTTTCGGAAGGGTTTTTTTTTTATAAAATATAACGGTGACCGTAACCTTTAAACGGTTTTGAGATGTAATGAAAAACTTGTTGTCCTTTTAGTAAATAATCGATTTATGCAGAGTGGGCGTGATTATTATTCAAATGGACATATGAAATATTGAAAATAAAAACATATTTGAATAGACATAGTAAACAAACATATTTTCTATTATTTTTTTTAATTTGGGCAAACTAAATCAGAAGCTTATGTAGAATTACCTACTACGCGTCAGCTAACAGCTCTGCCTGCGCCAACGTAATAAATGATATTTAATTTACAAATAGATTAAAACACATTTACTCATCAATTTTTTCGTCACTTTGTATACCGTCACTAGAGACACAAAAAAGACTATAGGTGTGCGAACGCTGGCGTTCGCTAGCGGCTTGAGTACTTAGATGAGGTCGGTGTTTCCTAGAAACACCGAAACAAACCCAGGGGTAAAAACCTCAGCAAACATTTCAGTCAACGATATCAATATCAAAATTGATATACAACGACAATTAAAAAATAACAATTAATATAGTCAACGATATCAATACCAAAATTGATTAATACTGTTTCAGTACTTTATCTATAAAAAGCATATGAAAGAGACGTCTCTTTTTCCTACAGAAATAACAGAAAAATGCAAAAAAAACTTTATCTGTCAAACAGACTTGCAACGTTCTAAATTGAGCATTGGAATTCAGTGTTTCTCATACTATACTTTAGTCTGAAAGCCAGTCCAAATTTTACGTTTAAGCAGGCTTTGACACCGACTGTCAGTTTAGAAACTGCCCTTTATGAAATCAGTTATTCAAATTCTTTATTCTACACAAAACCATGTAATAGTACACAGTATTAGTAAATTCATGTACAAAGGCGGGCTAGCGAGTTACTCCACAATGAGTTTTTTCCCAGCAAACTTTTTTAATTGATTTAAACTAGTGCTTGAATGCGATTCCATTAGTAATTCAATAGTTGATGGTGACGCACAACATTTTCTAAAATCTTATTTACTCTAGCCTTGAAGGCAATTTTATAAAAGTGAAAGTAAGGGTTCAACTTCAAATATCATCATTACACTTAGAGCAAAACCGAAAAATATAACATGTAGACATTAAATACATGCTCACAAACCATAATTTACTTACTTCTGATACACACTACATAATGATCGATGTGCTTTTATTTAAATACACGTCAACCAATAAATACCACATAAGAGCGAGCGACGCGACCATTTACCAAATGATAGGTGAGACGGCCTGAGAACAGCAGTTGTTCTGCACCGTGATTACAGACGATTACCCCGTCACCAAACTCGTATTCGGTCCCCACTTAATATAATAAGCATCGCTGAATCGAAATCGATGCTATTACATGTCTGGTCTCATTTATAATCAGTACATTGCTCGACCAGCCCGCCTTAGGGCCGCAGTAATCGGCCAATTATCTATAATTTTCCACCATCAGTCTTTACCCGAAGCGGGTACCCGAAGCGGGCTAGATTCCTGCCAGCCCTAGTGTAATGATGCGTCCGGTTATCGATCTAATTGGTAAATTATGTATAGCCCCTTAGGAGACCAACTGGAAATGCTTCGGGATTATAAATAGAAAGAGACTAATCGGAGTTCTGGCTTCGAATAATTATACTAACTACTAATTTATGATCCCTAGGAATATTATTCAATCCAATTGGATATTTGTGCAAATATACAGTAGATAGATAGATATATTCTTTATTGCACACTAAAAAGAAAATAACAATAGGAACTTAAAATTAATGGAGTATCATAATTTGATAAACCTACTTCTTATTTCACTCTTGAAGTTTTCTTTGTATTTTATTATAATACTAGCTGGTGTCAGCGGTTTCGTTTGCGTAATAGTAGAAAATTATCCAAAGGGAAGATACTCTTAGGATACGTTTTATGGTATTGTTTAATCTTTTCTATTTTAATGTGCGTTTATTCTGGCATAAGGCAGTAAAAAATTTTTTTATTTCTTTCTATTGGACATGATCTAATCACAAAGCCAGTTTCATCGAAAGACACCTTTAACTAAAAAATTGATACCACACCCCAGAAAAAAAATGAACTGAAATAAAAATGCATCAGATTTGGTCACCCTAAATGAGTATTATAGCGCAAACTTTGAACAATATTCACAGTCCTTAAAATGTAAAATTACAAAAAATGTATTTTATATTTACTCGATGTTAAAATTTATAACAAAAACAGGTTATAGTTGAAACCGAGCCGCTGTGAACATTCGACCCGCCCCCAACGGCTGCAAGCGACCGAGTCGATTTTTTATCTTTTTTTAGACCAACCTTAATAAACTTTTTCCTATTGGCCGCAAGGAAATTATACATTTTTTGTGTGAGACGAAATAAAATTTATAGCAGGTGGAATGCTACTGATTATTTGTGTTATCGATTGGAATCGGTTATCGATCGCTGCGATTGGCCGGTTCGAAGCCAATAGAGTTGCAGATCGATACGCGTAAGATAATTGATGTAATTATTCGAGTTGAATTGTGATTCTTATTCGGTTGTGGGGAGTTTCGTGTAGAACTAGTTTATCGTGATATCAGAACAGTGGTTTTTGTTGGTAGGGATATATTTTAGGTTTGCTGCCAAACGCGATCTCGCGTGACGGTGAGGCGTGGCATGCGATTACAATTAAAACATTGTTCGGCGCTTGGTCGTTCCAACCTGAAGAATGAACCTATCCGAAATTCGATCAAAAATCTTTGTTCATTATAAGAACTTGCGTTTGGCGTATTAAATGGATATTTCTTTTTTAAATCATTAAAACTTGGTACGGGTTATGTTTAATTCCAGTGGTAGGGAACTCGATTGTTATCATTTGTTGATCAAACGATACGATACGTGCGGGAGGTTTTGCTATGAAGGTCGTTTTAAAACATGTATAAGTACGGCAAATAAGTTGACCCATCCGCTACGGCTACGTGCAGCCACGTAACACAAATTGTACTATCATGCCGGTCCTGGTAAGCGATTTTTCTGAGTAACCACAACAAATGGTTTAAATTATTTGCCAAGTACCTACAGCGTCAATCGTCATTGGATGATTTTTACCTACCTAAAAAAAAAAAAAAAAATACCTACAGCGAATATTCAGCTTTCCGCTTACATGATTGTTTTTCTATGAAGCACATACTGCGCAGTTAATGCCGGAGCACAGATACAGGACATCAAAGCCGTGCGCCGGTTTGTTAATTTCGTTAGAAACATATTAATGACGTCATTAGTATACGTCACCACAAATGGGATTCGTGACAAAATATTGACACGGCATGGAACGGACGGGTACCTATGTAATAAAAACATGAATTAAATGATATTGTAACAAAAAGGTGGACTGTCAAGCAACGCATTTGTCTAGAGACCGGTACTAATTTCATTAATATACTCTATACAAGTTTAGGGTTCTGTAGTCGCTTTTCGAATTGATACTAGACTGTCTACAACTACTACTACTACAATTCTTTGGCCACATTGCCAGGAAAAATGAACACAAACTTGAACAGCTTATCATAACTGGCGTGGTTGATGGCAAACGACCAAGGGGCCACAGCCCAAAAAGAAGGTCAAAAACCCACCCCGTTCGTTCTTTGCCCTTGTTCCGGGGCCCTGGTGTTCATTTTCATATTAGCTATGGTTCCCGGAGGCTTCCTGCTGGGCCCTACAGTTTGCTGACAACTTCTTGAAGCGCGCGAACACTTGGGATCGGTCCGCACGATTACTGGACATTCGAGCAGCGAGCTACCCATTGCTAGCCAAAAAAACCTAAATAATTTGATTCTATAAGTTTTTTAACTGTTACAGGAAAGGCTCATCATTCTCATTGTGATTATTTTGTAATACTCAAATGTATTAGATTTTACCAAGTGATGTTGCTGTCAACGGAGTACGCTAGCCTTAAAGTTATCTATTCACTCTTTACTTAAAGAATCCTCATAGCTGTAAAGCTATTAGAAAACACAGACATCGGTAGAAAATTGTACGGAACCAAGCACAAATAATTTAATTCGGCAACACGGATGTATCGTCACGCGTGTACTAATTCGTTACGATTTCTTGTCGACCATTTATTTTGTAACGCGTTAAATAATAAATTTAATAAAACATGTTACATGACAAATCGAAACGATGAAACGTTTCATGGATATTTTTTCTAAAAGAATATAAAGCGAATTAACTTATGTCAAAATTAAAATAGTTTATTTCAAATAGATAAATTGCAGGCACTTTTGAATTGTCGAAATGTCGGTCAGACAAAGAAAAAAAAGAAAGTGATGCTAAATTGTACGTTCGTGTAAGATAGTACTGCAGATTGTAAAACTGCAGTGCTACCACGAGCTCTTAACGCAATCCATTTTACAACCTAAACTGAACTGTTAGAGGGATGGAGATAATAGGCTGTGTACTGTGTATCTCTATCTCTTTTGCTCGCTCGCTCGGCTGACATTTTAACACGTCATGGCAAGCCCCTGGTCCTTGTGGTGAGTAGTTGAGTTAATGTCACCCTAGGGGATGTAGGATGTCCTTTTCAAAATATCTAATTCTTTAGGTTTCTAGGTATATTATATTTTTGCCTCTCACGTAAGTGTCTTCACAATAACATGCGATACTTCACAATATGACAGCGAGCTACACATTGTTTGTCGTCTGTAAGCTCGCAAGGCTGGGATTGGGCCCTACAATCATTACCATTCGCTCCTCGCTCTGGACCATGGTCTATTCTAGGACACCATGAAGACACCGTGATCATTACCGCAATGGTGACACCGGGCTTTTCTTCGGGCGTTGGAACTTCTCGATCCCTGCGGGAGTCTGTGTTTCCATCCTGATGAATTTCCTGAAACACAGACACTATGACGTAGTCATCTGGTCATAGTCAGCTATAATCTAGGAATCTTTAAGTCAAGAGTGAATAGGTTACTTTTAGGTAAGTGCTGCTCCTCGACCGCATCGTAGCTTACTATCAGATGATAGCGGTTAAGCGCGAACCGAACATCGATAAAAAAAAAGGTACTAGGTTGCAAAAGATTTTGGAGTTCTGTTCCACCATTATGAAAAACTCAGCAGGTGAAATGTAAGTATAACAAATTACATAATGATAAAGTGATCTATTTTAACTGCAATAGATTACTGTTATAATTAGGTCAGGTGTAAACACAGACAATACAGGTATCATTTATCATCTTAAGTTTATATGGGATACTCCCCTATACATTGTGAACATAAAAGACAAACACATACAAAACAGACATTGTGAAAGATGCGAAACTTAAACTTTTTTTTTGGTTTTATTAATTTGCAGCAGGGGAAGTTTATTTGTGGTGTGATACTTTCTTTCCTAGATTTTATTATTTTAGAATTGCATAGAAAAAATATTCGGTATATTCGGTAAAGGTTATAGACATAAAATAAAAAACCTCCTTCTTCTTGAAGTCGGTTAAAATAAGTACAGGAAGCGCAGAACGTGTGCGTACTTTCAGTTACCTCATAATCAACCTACCTCATTTCATATTTATTCTAATTTACTTTTTGATTATTTACAGGTAAAGTACATAAATGAATAAAATGTTAAGTTAATAAAAATCCTACCGTTATTATCGAAACAAATTCCCATTAATCCAGTTATATTTTTTATCCCATAAAAATAAATCTCTTTATTACAAACATCTTTACATTCCTGTAGAACTGCTAAAAATTACTTATTTATGTTATGTAAACATAAGAAGAAAGCAGAAAAATAGGTACAAAGGTTCTAATAAAAACTCTTCTGGCATACCTGAAAACGAGAAATCGGAAAAAGAAAATAAGTGAAAGAAACCAATTTACTTTAAAATTATTTGTTATACAACAGCAGCAGATTTTTTTTAATCTCCAATTAATATTTTTTATACGCATTTGCTCTTAGGCAATACTATCCTCAGCTTATACCTACTAATACTAAGTAATTTATTTGAATAATCTATCAATTTACATATATTGCAGCAAAGTTAAAGAAAATAAATGTTATTTTTCTTTTTTCAACCTGTAGATTCTAAATTCAAAAGCTAATCTCACCTCATCTAAGCCTAGCCACGCCGGAGCAACGTACATACAATCGGTAAAGGGTGAGTGATACGATGACGTATGCCTCTCATCAATACACGTCGCGCGTCCGAGCATTAACCCTCACCTAATGAGGTCGGACAGCATTTAATAGAATTAAACGCCGGCCGCGGAAGGGTAAGTATGGCGATGGAGCGACCATTTGTTACAATAGTGCCCCGCGGTGAATCGCTTGTGATGTGTTGACGCTATTTCCTGTAGTGTGTGAAGCGGTAAATTTGACGTGTCATATCGAGTTATGGTCATTAGTTATTTTACACTAGCTTTTGCCCGAGGCTTCGCCCGCGTGGTATTGAGGTTGGGGTTTCCGGGATAAAAAGTAGCCTATGTCCTATTCCGGAGTGTATCCTATGCCTGTGCCAAATTTCATCCAGATCCATCCAGCCGTTTTGGCGTGATTGAGTAACAAACATCCAAATATCTTAACTTTCGCATTTATAATATTAGTAAGATAAAATAAAGTCGCTTCTGTCCCTATGTATGCTTAGATCTTTAAAACTACGCAACGGATTTTGATTCGAAATCGGATTCGGATGGATATATCACCATTGAACCCGTGCGAAGCTGGAGCGGGTCAGAAGTGTTTTTTATACTGGAGGCCTTCTGCACAGCTCTTTAGGGTTATGGTTCTAGGACAGACCGCTTTCTTCACAATATTTTCCTTTACTGTTTAGAGATTAGTGGTGATGAAATAAATTACACAACGTAAAGCTCCTGTCGGGGTTTGAACTCATGACGTGCAACTCGTAACTTGGGGACGTTATCTCGAGGTCATAAATGCTCAAGTATTGCGCTCTGTAGCGTAGTAACTATTTAGTAATCTGTGTCTGTAGTCTGTATCTCATCTGCCTGCAATAAATGTTATAGGTAAGATTTACAAGTAAACTATTAGGTATAGTATAGTAAAAAGTAAGTACCTAAAGTAAAGTAAACTATAGATAAATATTGTCTACCCTGATCATTGGCTCTGATCAGAACATTTTGTTACTAGAGCACAATTTTTCAGCTTTGTAGCGTCGTATACCTGTTAAATTTTAGTCGTTTAAATCCCGAAGAGGGTCGATCCAGTACATGAAACACTATCGATTGGTAAAGTTAGAATAAAAAAACAAAGTACTTTTTTTTAAAACTCGAATTAATTTACGCATGTTGATGTGTGCGTGTTTGGAGAATAGGCAAGCACCCATTGGTCTCAAAATTTCATGGTTGTACACATTCTTTAGAGTTTATACAAGCATCCACCTTATTACTAAGCCCAGCAAACCAACAAAAAAATCTAATATTAAACCGCTTAACTAAAACAATTTGTCCACGATTGTATCTGTCCACCAAACCGCTTTGAAAACCTCAATGGTTCTTGCGTTTGTGCAATAACACTAAAGATTTCCCAGCTCGCCTCTGGACTGTATTATTCGTGACTAGTGTAGTGGCCACGCGGGCCCGGTGTTGAGGTCAGACGAGACGCAAGGCTTTGTAGCCACAAACAAAACACGATCAGAAGAACCACCAGTTAACAAAGACAGAATAATGCTAGAAATACACTACGCACTAGGAGTGGGCGTTAATTCAACGAACGGCTTTTTTAACTGTTAACAAATTAACTATTTTTTGTTTACCGCAAAACCCGTTATATCTATCAACTGTTTCATTCAAAGATTTTGTCAAAGCGCATATTATTAACTCAACGAATAGGTATTCAAAAGTAGCTAACGTTATCTGAAGCTGCTAACGCAAAACCAGCTAAAATTATGTGATTCTTCGTCGTCAGCTCCTTTTTCAATTTGAACTGTTTCGTCTATTAACTGCTACGTTGGTACAAACAATCTGTTACATTAATTAAAACCGTTAATTAAAGGCTTTTTTAACAGGTTAACAGGATGAAAATATCGGCTTCGTTGCGTTAACCTAAAAATCGTTAACGCCCCACACTACTGCGCACACGTGTGCCACACACGCTGATCTAGGCGCGTCGGCTTCCATACATTTTGTATGGAAACTAGACTTGTAGAACTACACTTGATCCATGCCACACGACGTCGTTCTACGTACAAATTAGTTGTGCATTACGTGTAGGTACGTCGGTTTAATTTAGTTCCAGCTTTAGTTGCTTAGTTTCATCAGGCCAGCTGATTAACCTTTTGAATACCGTAATTAGAGACATAATAGAAAGACAATAGGTGTGCGAACGGCAGCGTTCGCTTGGAGCTCAAGAGTTTAAGCAGTGTTAACCGAAGAATATGACATGTATTGACAAGACTGGTGCCGGATAGTCTGGTTTTTGATTACCAGTAACGACTGCCCAAGACCTATAATGTCAACTGGGACTTAGAGCTTAATGTGTTGTTTGAAGCAGGCTTGCTTGATGTGGTGGATGGTCGCCTATCTATAGATAACTTCGAGAAACTTTATTTAATCTTGAAGAATGACGCTGTCATGCAGTTGGCTGCATTAGGTAACCTAGACAATAATAAAACAAACTAGAGTGAATAGATTCATAATAAACAAGTACCCCGTCGTCATCAACTATTGCGACATTGCGTATCGTAGTCGAAAGATTAAGTTCCAAAATCGAATCTTACGGTTTTTTTGTTAGGCATAAAACAAAAGAAGATTTGGTTTTTGGTGCTATCAATAAATACGCGGTCCCTTATACATCTAAGATAGGTCTTCTGCGTCTAATCTACTTAGTGTAGTTCAGAATAGGGGGGAAGGGGGGAGGATGCATCTACGCGGGCGGCGCCGGGCCGTTCTCACGCCTCTGAGGTCACGCCTCACTTTGACCAGCGCCGCGCAACATTACTAGCCCAACATGTACCATCTACTTGCTTACGAGAATAATGGAATACCTTTAACGGTATTGAGGTTCTATGCAATATTTCATTCGACGCCCTTCTGCCTGTTTCATCGCGCATTTCATGGGAAATACTTTCTAAAATAGTTTTGAAGATATTGTGTAAGATATTGTGTCTTTATTTTATTGCGATGTAAATGTGTTTGGGATGGAAAGTGTTTGTGTGTTTTATTAAGTAATACAGCAAGATATTCAGCAACCACGCACTGGTAAAGCAGAGATGGAAGACCTCTCTCAAGGCGGACCGATAACCTGGTGAGAGTCGCAGGAATGCGGTGGATTCGAGACGCACAGGACTGTTCGTTGTGGCGATACTTGTCAGCGTTTTTCGGCTGAAATGATGGTGATGATAGTGATCCAGCTTCATCAGCAGCTGTATGCATTCAACGAGCTTGTTTCAAGGGTTTTTCCGAGTGACATACAGTAACGTTGAAAATATTAGGAATTTTTACGACGAGATAATTTATTTGATGATTTTCCAAGGAGGATATAATAGTTAGTGTTTAAGATGGTTGTCCCAAATATTTACATCCAGAAACAGCATTGATTGGTGGTTTACAGTCCGTACCTATATATTAAGCTCCTCATAGTACGCAGCCCCCCACTTCAGTTGAGACACGAAAATCGGATACTGCGCATTCAAAGTTTACCACCATAATGGTTCAACTTGTGTGACGCGGGTAATACCTAACCGATTTTCAGATATCAATCAGACAAAGTAATGCATCTGGCTGAGTTTAAATCCGCGACTTACAACTTGTAAGTCATGGTCTTTACCATTCGGCCACCACTGCTACTACCTACAGCAAATCTTGTCTTGTTCTTGTAGGTTGTCTTTAAAAATCGCTTTCAGTGATAAGACCACCCATTGTGTCACTCTATTAATTTGAAGTTCCTATTGTGCAATCATCATTACGTAGTATAAAACAAAGTCGCATGTCCCTATGTATGCTTAAATCTTTAAAACTACGCAACGGATTTTGATGCGGTTAGTAAGTAGTGTGATTCATGAGGAAGGTTTATAAGTATGATACATGCGTAATATATTAATATTGCACCCGTGCGAAGCTGGGGCGGTTCGCTAGTAAAGAATATATCTATCTACATTTCAACTACATTATATATATATATTTGCCGCGTACTTCACATTTTTTCCAACATTCTCTTACGAAAACTAACCCAGACAGCACATTTCCACATATCACAAAAGCCAGTATATGCTCCATTGTAATCTTCGCACGTAACAGCGGCATATGAAACCAACATACCGTCACAAAGCCGCGTTATCCTCCTTGAGCGCCGCCATTGTGAGCCGCAGATAAACGCGCGATACACAATGCGCTTCAAGTAATCTATGAATATTTTCTATTGCGCGGTAAGTGTGTGGAAAGTGTGATACAGGCCTTGTGTTGTTCAAAGACTCTTTGTTCTGGAGGTTCGCGTGGTTCTTGACGGAATAGTTGGTGAATAAGAGTCTGAAGGTTTTTTTTTGTTGATTTTTCATTGGATTATTAAGTTTTTATTTTATCTACTACTAGAACAGCGGCCGAGTGGGACTTATGAGTGGTAGGATGCGGGTTCAAACCCAGAAAACAAGCATTAATTTGTGTAATTTATTCCATCAGCACTGCTCTCAAAACGGTGAATGAAAACATCGTGAGAAAACCAGCATGTTCAAGAACAAAAATTCGGACACTTGTGATATCCACTATCCCACACTGGGCCCGCGTGGTGGATTACGGCCCATTCCCAAAGAAGAGTCCTGAGCCCCTAGTGGGGACATCGTAATACTGATGCTATGCTATGCTATCTTAAACTATAATCGCGAGCAATCAAATCGACTCAACGCACTAGTGCATATTTGCAGACGTTTTCTTCGAAGAACACAGAATCGTTTTTTTAAAATGATACATTGTTGGAAAACCTGAAATCAATCTCTATATTTTGATACCATTATTATAAAAGGAAATCAGTACTTTTTAAATAATTAATTTAATTTGACGCACAAGGAAATATGCTCGGTACGGTGCACAAACGGCCCATAGAACAACCCATCATGAAACGTTTATTAGTATTAAATATAAATAGAATTGAGTCCTTAGTATAGTAAGTAATAATATACCTAGTGAGATTTCAATATGAGCATCGATAAAGAGTTGCCAACCGGTTTTCTATTGTAATATCACCAATAGACAGTGATTCATGAGGAAGGCTTCATGGCAAATTATGTTAGACAGAAGCAAAGCTGAGACGACTCGCCAGTACCAAATCTAAATTATGTCGAAGTTTAAAGCTTCCAACAGAAGCGTCAACTTTATTTCTGTAGCGCAGGAATTTGAGCATATATTAGGAAATGTTTGGTGTCAGGTGTCTACCCGCCCCTTACCACGCACATGTTATGGAGTGAGAACCATACATTAGCACAATTTCGTCGGTACAGATATCTTATTCACGCGTACCGCCTACGTCGCGCCTGGAGCGTCGGCGTCTGCCGTGACGCAGCACAACCCGGGAAATAACACCTTCCCGGCCCCAATTCACACCAAAGCCTCGTTGAAACGATTCAAATCAGAGATTTCAGGACGATACCCGATTGTATTATTCCGGTTTCGTAACCAAAAATCCAATTGTAGTCGGATCCCTTTCGGGAAAACTGTCGGAGTCCCGCTGAGATTGCCTCAATCGAACCGGCCTTCGTGGGAATGAATAACCGCGAATAATACGTTGTCATCCGCCATTATTATCTCACAATGATACAGTACTTTTACGATAAAAATCTCGAATAACAATCGAGCAACTAGACTCTGTTATCCGCGTAATGTTATTTTAAATAAAAGAAGATATCATAATAATTTTATGTAATAGTAGCCCATTAAAACAATTATTTCAATGTCTTTTTTTATAATAAGCACGTAGGTTTTCATGTTGTGATGTCAGCCATAAAAACATTAGCCAAAATTGCCGGATTTGAAAATAACTTCATACGCGGTAGCGATGTGTGTGAGATAATAACTGAATATGTTATTTGCGATTATGTGTCTAAATACATAATAGCAATCTTCTGACTTGGAGTAGCTGTAGATTATTTTACAGTGGTCGACGAATTAGTGCACACTGTATCAGAAGAATTTTCAAGCTCATGTTGATAGAACCGACCAAGACATAAAAACAAAGCAAGCAAAAAAAAACTATTGAAATTAAAGTGCTTCTCTGTAGAAAGATACTGTTTTTTTTTTTTACTTCTTTTTCTTTATATACTTAAGTATAAAAAAATCCTTTCACCTTAGCTAAAAAATAAGCCTTCGTTGTATACAGATAATCTTAAAATAACTGTTTTCGCTTTGGATGAAGCGATAAAGAATGTCAGACTTTTACTGACTAAAACCAATCCGTTTTCCATCAATTACAGAGCTAAGTTATTTTAGATACGAATCCCTGAGTCTAAAAAATGAACCCTACACATTTGGTACAAGCAGTTGCAAAGTGTGGACGAGACGGTTGCAAACCGACGTCTTAATAGAAGTGACCTTGCTAGTTTCAACTTGTGTAGACAGCTATTGTAAACCACAACCTTTAACGTCTTTGTTTGGCGAGCGCGTTTTCCCAACGGCAATGACTGATTTGTAAACGTTTTTTTTGTGTGGTTTACATCCAAGTAGCCGCAACCGAAATCAAATACACAAACCAAGCTCCAAAGTGATCTTGAAGTTGGGTTTACCTTGGTTGTAAGTTTTTTTTATGGTGGGCATAAATCATCCAATGACGAATCTCGCTCTTTTGTAGAGCGGGAAACAGTGTCATATTCCTACTGACTAAACTGATGTGAAAAACACTCTAAGGAGACCCTTAGGGTTTTTGTTTTATGGTAGGTGAAAATCATCCAATGACGAAACCCGCTCTTGGGCGGAGCGGGAGACCAGTGTCAGACTTTTACTGACTAAAAACCTACCCCGTACCTTCCGTACCGTGGATTGGAAGACTCCAACAATTAATTATAAACCATAACAAAAACAAAACTATTACATAAATATGGCATTTAAAAATAGTACCGGTTTGAGATGCAAGTCTGCTAGGCCGTCGTGGGTCTGCCCGCCCTTAGGCTCGATGGTCATGATAAATGGTTGGTACTGCGCATGGGCAAGCCTGGGCCTTGGTACAGGTTCTGTAATAACTAGGTACAGGGCTCGCAGGGTGGTTATTGATTGAAAAGTATCGTCAAAGTCAAGAGCACTATTTTCTACTTATTTTTATAAACGTGTTTAGAGTTGTAAGTAATTAATTATGTAACTAATATAAGTAGCGGCCCCGACATACGATGTAGTTGTTACGTACGAAAGTTGATTTTTTTTTAAAAAAAGGTAGCCCCATTTCCCCATTTAATTTTGCGCTTTTATTATATTTCCTAATCATGTTAAAGTTCCAGACTTCCAGACGTAAAGACCATAAACGACAAAGCGAAACGCTTAGTCCAGATAGTAGAAGTTTCAATGACGAGGGTGGATATTCGTCGTACTTATGGTCGTACTTCATATGTTTTAAAAAAAGAAAGTCTTAGAATATTGCAAACCCGCCCTAAAAGTTAATATGGATATAAGATTTTTAAGTGCGACTTCAAAAAAATTGGCCAAGAGCGTGTCGGGCCACGCTCAGTGTGGGGTTCCGTAGTTCGTCCGCCACAAATTTCTCACAATGTAACAGAACCCAGTAGTCCATGTAAAAATTAGTAACCCAATTCCCCGAGAGATAGCGCTGTACCCGGTGGTAATTTTAGATTACGAGAACCGATTTTTTTCTTTTTGTATTTTTATTTGAAAGATGATTTGTTCAGGATGATGAAATATATAAAAAAGTTGATAAAAAAATGCTTGCATGTATGGTTAAATTAGAAAATTAGTTCAGAACGTTGTTTTTAAATTTTTCAAAAACTGTTCATCCTATCAAGTTCAAAATAATTTTCCTAGAAAATTTACTTGAGTTCTACTTTTGGAACTTTTTTCATATTTTCTAAACGTATGGTTCAAAAGTTAGAGGGGGGGGGGGCTCATTTTTTACTTTTGGAGCGATTATTTCCGAAAATATTTACATTATCAAAAAATTATTATTTTACGGGACCTTTAATCATTTTTAAATACCTTTCCAACAATATATCACATGTTAAGGTAGAAATGAAAAAAAAATCACTTTCCACTTTACGTGTAGGGGAGGTACCCTATTAAAATATTTTTTACCACTTTTCGTTTGTGCACTTTGTCGGCTTGGTTGATATACATATTGATACCAAATGCGTAAATTAATTCGAGTTTTAAAAAAAAGTACTTTGTTTTTTCATTCTAATTTTACCAATCGATAGTGTTTCATATACTGAATCGATCCTCCAAGGGATTAAAACGATCAAGATTTAACGGTGTATGTTACCATCTCCTGTACCACATTTTATACAAATAAATGACTTTGACTATTTTTTTGCTCTTTTTTTTACGTTGAAGTCGGTTGTAATATTTTGAAAAAAAAAAATTGTTTTAAGAAATTGAAACAACCCGAATGACAAAATTGCAAGCTAAGATAATAGTAAGATTGTGATTGGTATGTCTACGTGTTGTGCGCTGCACGGTGTACCATGATAAATGACTCCGAGTGTACGCTCCGCCGCTGGGCTGCGGCGAGACGGGACACTATAGTGTGGCTGCCTTGAATTGGCATTAAATATGATATTAATTTGTATTTTTAATAATAAAATCGTATTTGACCACTGCCTCATCTGATACTTTTCGAATACCGTAATTAGAGACATAATATAAAGACAAAAGGTGTGAGAATGCCGGCGTTCGCGTGGTACTCGAGAGTTTAATTTTCTGATGTCGGTGTTTCTATAATAATTTGGTTATAATACACTTAGCAGTTGTAGTACTTCTTAAAGAAACTTAAATAGAGAGCGGTTCCATTACTCGACCTAACGATAATAGATGTGCGAACGCCGGCGTTCGATCGGGGCTCAAGAGTTTCAGTGTTGATGTGTTACTGAGCACTCTTGTAAAAATGCTGTAAGTTTAAAAGATAAAATGCGATTAAATATTTATTGACACATTATTATAACCGCGTGTTGTAAGTATGGTACTAACTTTAATGTAGATATTTATTTATAAAGTCGATAGGTATTTTGACTACAGATGTAAAGATATGAAAAAAAAATTGTTATCTTTGTTTGCCATTCAAATTTTTGTTGTAGTTTTCTCTAGAGTTGAGAAAGACACCAATCGTGTATACAATAAATTGTAACATAAACCTTATTAATTTTAGAAAAAGACGAAACTTATACGTACCTATGTTGTTGTTTTTGAGCGCTACACAACGTAGTAAGCGTCAGTAGCAACTACGCATATCATATCACTATGTAAAATTTCATTTTATTGCTAAAAAACTGGATATTGTTACACAAACTATTATATCTGTTATTTATTTATTGTGCACACCTACCACATTTGTATTTATAACCCAATGGTTGACTGATAGAGAATGCCTTGTTGCATTAAATCCGCCTATGTACTATGAAATGTGATGCTACCAGCATCACATTTCACACGTACCATTATTTATTCATTCCATATTGTATATTCTTTACTAATAATAATAACCTAGCATGTAATATATTTTTTTTAATTGTGTAATTTTTATAATTGATGCGTGTAATGTTTTTTTTGGATTTTTATACAATTCTAATGTAATTTTGGGGCTGTTGAAGACCGTCATGGCTACAGAATTGTTTGGAAGAGTGGCCTTGGAACAAAAAGCACTTAGTTACTTTAACCTAAGTGTGTTTCAATTATTAAAATTCTGACACTCCTTCTCACAGCGTGCAGAACGGGGGGAGTTAATTTATGATTTCCAACTAAAAAAAAGAGTTAATGAAAACGAAATAACTAGCACCAGATCTTGCATAGCTATCAGCGATTAAACCGTCATTGTACCCATGGATTAAGATGTATGTACCTATAGATTGTAAAACCATTTTGGTTTACAATAAAGTTTTATTCTATTCTATTATATACAATAAATCATTCTTTATTTTTGACAGTTTATTTACACACCTGCCAAATGTAACTTATCCCACAAAACCCACAGTTAAATGGTATTTGGCATGGGCAATATTAAACAATAAAAAGTTGTTCGGCCAATCCTCAACTTCACCACTATACTCTACCAAAGACACAAAACAATGTCAATCGAGCTTGACAGTGAGCAGTGAGATGATGACGTCACTAAACGTCACTCCCCACCGTGACAATGATAACGAGCATTCACGAGCATCCCCGAGCATCCACGAGCACTTACGAGCACCAGATTTGTGTACGAAAATTTATGAGAATATTTCCACAATACTGATATTGCGTGGAGACGCGATGACGCGATGACGTGGCAGAATATTGAATGTCTTGGGGAAATTGTTTTAATGTTCTTATCATCCTGTACTTGGTTTTCTGGGGTAATATATTATGGATATTGGGAAGAGTTCGATACATAGTGATTTTAGGGAATAAGAGAGGTTTTACACTCTAGTGTGATATCTCTCTTATTGTATCTATAGTGTGTATCTATATACGGTTGTGTAATACGTGCCAGTAAATCAAACATTTGCTATGGTTACCAGAAAATTTATCAAAATCATTGACATACAATTCCAATGGCATTGGATAGCCTAGGTGAATCGATTATAATTGGTCTTCCCTGTCTTCCTAGGCCTTCCAACGCTGCGCAACTCTGGTACCTCTCGGCCAGAACGCTATCTGTTTTGCAAGCAATGTACCCAGTCCACTGCCGCTTAAGTTTGGTGATTCTTCGGGCTTAATATCCTTCAAATTTACTGAGATTATTGTATATTATCTGTAAGTACTGTAGGAACTCAGGTAGGGCTTAAGTCCAGGATCTGTACTACGTATTAAACTCTGAAAGTCGCAGTAATCGCTTCTATTTACGAATTTTATCAACTTATTTCCATTATAATTCAAATGTCACTTCTTACTCCCTAAAACACCATACTATATTATTTTATTCGATTTTCGAACTTATTCTATAATTTCTAACATCCTTCGAAACCTCTAACCAGCCAGTTCGTTGGTTAGTAAGTTATGTGATCTCTTTACAGGCACCACAGTACATGCAGACGTCATTTTCGAAGTACAGAGAAACATCTTTACTGTTGCATAGAATCTGCTCATCAACTCACATTATCTTACACAAAACAGTAAAATATTTATTGCCACAAGCACCAGACCTATCAGTATGACTAAAATATTCCGCCTCCGTTGGCATCAGAGATATAAAATACACAATATCTTCGGGCACTTCCTACGATTGGTCGAGACTCGAGGTGCAGAGCGGATGTGACGTCAGAGCTGCTATCTTCCAGCTGATTGCTCATAAACCCATCGTTGACTGATAAGACCCTGTCGAACTTTGACAATAGACCCTCAAGATACGAGAGGAGGTGGTAGGTATGGAGGAATACCTTGTTATGATGTTATTAGTGTAGATTACGAGGTATGTAGATTAGGTTACGTGGAAATTGAGGAAAATTCTTTACCCTTGAACTTTGAATATCAAAATGAGGGTTTTATTTTGAGCTTATGTTGACTCACGATCAACAATCACGGACCTTTATTATTGGGTCCTTGCGGGTTCATTATGTAATCACTGATTCTTAGATTTTTATTTTATTTTGTATAATTTCTATTCATGTTGTACTATGCGTTCAAAATGAGAATAGGATCGATTGCCAAGTTTGGATATGAGGTCACGCCGTACTATGAAATCGAAGAAATTTTGACAAAATCGAAGAACTCGGACTTAAGTAAAATTGAAGAAAGTTTTTTTATTCACAGTTCGTAAATAAATAATTTTTTTCGAAAATAAACTAAGTCGTAAAAAAATATTTCCTCGATTTCACAGTAAATCGTGACGTCACGACATGGCAATCGATCCTATTCTCATTTGAAATAAAAAAAAAACGAAAAATGAGAATAGGAAATGAGAAAATTTATTTCAGACCATAGCTATGGTCTGAAATATATTTTAGTTAATACTAGCTAATCCGACGAACTTCGTTCCGCCTAAATTAGTTTTTTTCCATATTATCTGACCGTTTAAACCTCTGAAGTATCACAAATATATCAAGACCAAATTGGTCAAACGGTCCATAAATCCTTACCGAAAAGATATTCGGTTTAAAACGAGCATCACCAAAGGTTAAAATTGCATGTCACCCCAAAAAATTAAGAAAAACAAATAGAGACAATAAGGTGCAATAACCATGTCTATAACAAGTTCTCCTGAAAGAATCAGCATGCCCATTCATCGTCCACAATGGTTGCGTGCCTCCCCACTCCCATTGTTTTAATTTCACTACCATCACTAATTGCCAACGAAGGGACGGGCATTTTAAATATCCCCGCAAAACGTTTTAAACAACCACCTCATTGCATTTTAAAAGAAAGGATTATAATTTCTTTTACTCGGTCCGAATCAGGGATCTTTTTATTAATTCAGCCGAGTTGTTTAAAGATTTTTTTTTCTGTTTTGTTTTGTCTTATAAATTCACTTTTGATCGTAAGTTTTGGTTGGGCTTTGGAATTATGTTTTTAAGTTGTTTTTTTTTTAAGTTTATGCAATATCTTGTGAAATACCATTAGATGTACGATGACTAAACTGTCTTGATAATAGTTTCAATGATTTAAAATGAGATTTTAAATTTATGTAAGTTATATGTCGAATAAGTGTTGTACTCTAGCACTTTTGTAAACGAACAAATATCTACTTTATAAATATATATCTAGCCATATAGTATCAAATGAAATGCTCCAATTATTTACATTTCATTACCTTACAAGGTACTTAATCATAAAAATATTTTATTTTGTGTAACATCATCATCATCATCAGCCTTTTAATGTTCCCACTGCAGGGACACAGGCCTCCTCTCTCTAGGAGAGAGAATGGGCCATAATCCACCACGCGGGCCCAGTGCGGATGTCACATGTTTTCGAATTTTTGGTTCTAGGACATGCCGGTTTCCTCACGATGTTTTCCTTCACCGTTTTGATAGCAGTGGTTATGAAATAAATTACACAAAGTAATGCGCCTGGCTGGGTTTGAACCCGGGACCTACAACTCGTAAGTCAGGGCAGTTAGCACTCGGCCACCACTGCTCTAACATAATAATGTAATACTAAGATGCGTAAAAATGTGGTTGTATGTGAAGAAAAAAGTACAATATTGATCATGTGAGAGCTAAACTCAAATTATTTGGTAGATATCAATTAAGTATTTAGAGGAATTATGATAAATAAATAAAATCAATAATTTTTAATGTCTCCATAAGAAATAAGTTCTAAAGTCAATTGATATACGAATAATCATAATTAAATTAATATTATTCACAAAAATCCAATTTGAAAAAAATAAGTATGTAAAATTATAAATGTCTCAATAATGAGAAGTCAATTCATATATAAATAATAAGATTTAATAGTACTATTAGCCACAAATATTCAATAAAAAAAAAAATTGTTATACATTATTAATAAGTCTACCAACATTTCACCTTATAGAAATTTATCAGTCGTGTGATAGTAGTTGTTCAATAAGTAACTGTTTTAATTGCTGTTTTTTTTAATTGTAAAACATTAACATTTGTATGACATGTGGTAATTTATTGTATGATCTGCAATAGTAGTTATTATGGGGTTTCAAAATCCTATAGTACGCAGCAAATAAAAACTTATTTGCTAAGTATTTGCTGTGACACCGTGCTACTTCGATTGAGACTCGAAAATCGGTTAACCACTACACTTTTAACATCGATTGCTATGATGGTTCAACTTACGTGACATGGACTTTAACCAATTTTCGACTACTCGAAAGTGGGGGGCTGTGCGTAGCCGTGGCGGGTGGTTATTTGCCGCGAAATATAACGAAATTTCCTGATGAAGGAATAAGTGCAGTTGCCTGACAAATTAATCATTGTATCGTGGTGAATGCATGACACTTGACGTCTCCTCATCGCCGCTGTAATTCATGCCCAACGCGACAGATGGCGCTACTGGCGACAGTTCTCATCGTGCTGTAGAAGTTGTAGCATTAACCGTGGCCATTCGTACTTTAATGTTGGTAAAAGTTGTATTAGTTACTGCATAAAAACCGTAGGTTTGTGATAAATTGCGTGATTTTGTAAACTCTTTTTCCTTGTTTTGAGATGTTGATATTTTAACACGTGCGAATATAGATAGGGTTTATTGTATTCGATCTTAAAGATACTGGAATTCAACTACAAGTTTCCCTAGAAGCCTACCCTAAAATTAGTTGAGAAACGGCGGTACCTGTATTGGTTATTATATCTAGAATTACCTGTTCACAATATAGTAAGAGTTCATAATATCGTGTGATTTAATAAAAAATTACGCTGAACAGGCAATAATCTGGCGATATATTCAAATAGCCGACGACTGTGTAGTTTTATTTCCTCAAGTAGTCTAAAATTGAACGAGTACTTTACAAAATAAAGCAGTTCATAAATGCTCTTGAGCCGTTGCACCTTTATTTTAACATACTTAGTTACAAAAATGCAACATTATTTCTTCAAACAAAAACAAAACATTATGTTTACAGAAACATGATATTCTCTTAAACATCACACGACTCATAGAAAATACAATACACAGCGCAAGGAAGGCAGGCAAAACGAAGGTGCGCAGGTTTTTGCGTCCAAATGGCGAAATAATGACAGGCGTACGTACCGCGCTGGGTTTTACCACGTCCTCCCCGCATGCTAATACCGCACGATGAATATTTATAAACGTGATCTGACACTATGGAAAAAAAATCTATAGGATCAAGATTTTTTTTCCTACTTTTTTATTTCGATGTGCTTGTTTTTTTCGGTCGCTAAATAAGCTCGAGTTTTTAATTTTTACGCTTTTTTTAATTTTATGCTGAAGAGTGGACGTATTGAATTTGTTGTAATAGAAAAATAGGAGTCAAATGGGGAAAATTTTATACCATTCTTCTTCACTTGAATTTACTTATTAAAACACAACATAACAACAACAGTTAGTAGTTTAAACAGTTCAGTTGTACACATGGATGGATTATCCACATGTTTAAAATTTATTTATATTTGTAAGTATATGTTTGCTGTAAGAAAACCAAACTGTGGGTTAAGCTCGCCTGGGAACATCACCTGTTCTTTTATTTGTAATTGTAATTTGTGTACAATAAAGTGTATATAAGAAAAACAACCATCTTTCTGACACATTTATTTCATAAAAGGAATATTAGAAGTCTACCATTATGGTAACCAAATTTCAGTTTTCGAAATATAGCGATATAAAATAATTTAAACAATTTTTGGTTATAAGACCACAATATTATTTAAAGCAATAGACACAGAAAACTTAAACCAAAACATTTTGTTAGTTAAAAAGCGATGTGTACCGCCGATTGTGTATCCATTAGAAAAGGGGAGGGTGGGCTTTCCTAGGATTTAAATTTAAATTGCATCGGTCTCTATCTAACGAGTGTCACTCATGTCGGAGCTTGATAGATCGATGATTGTATCGAGACTGGAGAGAACATAATCCTTCATAAATATATACGTGCATCTCTGCTTTACGGATGGGTTTGTTTTTTAAATCAAAGGGTTATGTTATGTTATGTCTGAGTATGGTTTAAGCACTTAGTCTTGTGTAGACCATTGTACGTGAGCCATAGCGGTCATAAACTTTGTGGGCTTATTCCAACCAGCCCACTTCTCTCCAGAAGCTGATTAGGCCTTTCAGATTTTTCAGGGCGTCAATAAGGGAGTTCGGTGTGGCTATGGTTCGTGTGCTTAAATCAAAGGGTTTAAAAAGTTTTATTACAAGGTTTTGTGTATGATTTACATAAATGCGAATACAATTGGATGATAGTTGTTCTTCCGTATTAAAGAACTTTGGAGTCATTTTATTAATTTACTTGTCATTTATTTATTTATCTCAGGACCCTGAGGTCCTGGACCCTTGTAATGCGTACGAGGGGTCGAAACCAACTCGCAGAGATACTTTTAATGGAACGTGGTGCTAACCGGTGACTATCCCTGTACGCGCTAAGCTAGTGTATCCAAGGACAAACCCCGGTTGATGAAATACTATTGCGACATTATAGAAAACTATGGTAGGTATAGGGATATGGTTTTTGAAATATTACGTGGACTGGTTACTAAGAACTATGTTAAGGCTATAGCCCCTGCTTGAACAATGTACTTGTCATTATTATTATGAAGTAATAATGATAAGAAAATTAATTTTCAGAAGCTATAGTGCACGAGCACTAGAGCTTTTGAAGATATCTCATACCTACACACGCCTTACGCTTTACCCTTTAAATATCAAAGAATATGTTTTTTATTATATGGTCATTCCCAAAATTAACCTTGAACAGAAAAAAAATCGTCTCTCAAACACAAAATAAAAACACAGTTATAAATGCACATAATTTGAACGGCAGACCGCGAGATATCTAACAGAAAGAAAATATTAAAGGGAACTTTACCTACATTTTTAAAAGAAGTTTTCTTTATCCAACGAATAAATCGAAGGTGGTAGGGAGAAGTTACCCGGCGGAAGTAGAAATCTGTTGTTTTATTCATGAAAAAATAAAGAAGGGAAAAATGTGGAATGCCAAGCGGTTTGTTTGAGAAACTAAGTTCAAGTTTGCTGGTAAACATGAAACCTAGAACTTAAGTGCTTAAAATTGAAAGCGGTTGAATTATACCAGCAATGCAGAGAAAAATACCAAATTTTAATACTGTCTTATCTTATGGATACATTTTAATTTGAACACCATTACTGTGGCTCTGAATCAAGAAGGTATTTTTATTTTGTTAAATTTAAGATTTCTTTCTTTCCATAATTTAACATCCAAACTCCTGCCAAATTGAAAATTTTCCTACGACCTAAAATTTTTCCTAAGATTTTTGCGACATTTCATCAAAAATTCAATCAACAAAAGTCTCGAAAACATGGACTCACGTTTAAAACAAGTGAAGTTGTTGACAAATCCTCACGCACGGTATCCATTAAATAATGCAAATTTGTTGTAATCCCCACTCCCAACCGGCGGCTGAGAGAGAAATATTTAATTTTCATAAAGTATACATTAGAGGAACAAGTCGGGGACTCACTGCCTTGTTAACTGAACCGCAGAAACACTTATAATATACCTATTTTGAAGACGCTGGGTATTAATTAAAAAGCTGGCTTTTATGGCGCTTTTAATGTGATTCAGATTAAGTTTATAATGGACCTAAAATCCACTGGAATATTACGAGAATAAGAAATGTACTTTTGTGTTCTTTCAGGTCTCAATCTGAAGATTTTTTTTGTATTCTATTACAATCATCAATGTGACAATTGTCCCTTTGTTACCCTTTTAAGATTTTTTTCGAGTTCGTCAGTGATGTGTCAATATTGAATTCTAATTGGCTTCATAATCTGGTTTTTCTAAGAGATTCTTATACAATAAAACATCCAGATCTTTAAAGTCTCTATTATAAAAAACTGTCCCTAATAAACCCGATACTATGTCCAACTATTACAGGCACACAATCGTTGGCAGTTCGACGCGAGCCGACAGCAAATTTGCATATCACCAATATTATATCGTCACGCGAAAAACGTATCCCTTACGCCTGTGTACACATGAATGACGCGTGATGCTGCCGACCTTCCCTGACGTCATCCATCATTCGACGTGGCGCCTGCACCTAGACTCGTGACAGCGCGGGTGGAACTGCTAAACACGACCGAAACTCAACTGTGTCTTTTACAAAATACGGTTGGAATTCCAGTGTTGTTGAAGAGTGAAAGGTGGCACTCCACCTCCCCGCGAGCGAGGGAGGATCCCTGTCAAACGCTGGCGAAGAGTTTGACAGACGCGGGGCGCGGAGTATTTGACATGAAGGGGCTTGTTTGATACGGGGGTGAGCTGAGCGGGGAGGGGGCGAATTCTGCCCGGTCATGAATAGGCAATGGGCTCGCTTTATTTATAAAGATTGTTAGCCCGAACACGGGCCCAGTGAACTTCTGTTGAAAATAAACACGTCGTTGCCATTGACGTATGTAGATATAGTCTTATTGGAATATCGTCCAATTTTCGATTAACTCCAAATATGGAAAATGACAGGAAGTCTGATTGGAATTCAAATCTGGTTTGAATGTGGGAGACTCGAAATGGGATCATTAAGAATAAGTCAGACAGCATGTACGAACGTTCTCTAATAGGAATTTAGGAATTGTGTGCAAAATTTCGTCGTGTCTTAAAGATATTGAAGACAATATTGGTAATGATAGCTTGATAATCTTTTATACCAACACTGTAGATTTACTATACAAACAATACCTACAGTGACTTTGTTTAGGAACAAACACTTAACAACAGTCATCCGCGTTGATATTTCACTTCTCAACCAAAAGAGCTCGTAAGAGTTTATCAACGACAATTTAATTCAAGCAACCGCAACCCCCATAGCATCTTGTTAGGGGAATAAAATCCATAAAAGACACGGCAGTGCAGAGGCAGCGTTGGGTACAAAATTTGATTATTCCGCGACGTTGGCCTATCGCCAGCGTTTGACTATTTATCAAGAGCTTTCCGCACTCGACGGTTTACAAGTATACTAATCATCGATACGGAATCTGTATAGAGAGGCAGAGCTGTGTTAAGTAGCATTCTAGTGTGACAAGGCTGTAATCACATTGACTGGCCTGTCAGTCTAGTAGTTAGTGGCCCTGACTGCTATGCCAGAGGTCGTGGGTTCAATTCCCACCCAGGACAAATGTTTGTGTGATGATCACGATCATTTGTTCTGTGTCTGGGTGTATTTTATCTATAATATTTATGTTTTTTAGAAATATATAAGTATGTTTATCAGTTGTCTAGTACTCATAACACAAGCTCTGCTTAGCTTGAGACTAGACGACGTAGTGTGATAATTGTCGAATATTGTATTGTATTACATGTACCAAAAGCAATGTATTTTTCATTGAAAGTTACATCGTGAATTCGTGACTAAACTTTTATTAATAACTTAATGTGTTGATATATGTCGGAGTGCGAAAAGCAGAGCAATGTGTTGAAATGATTAATTATTTAAATATCTTTACAGTTATAAATAAAGATGTAAACATGTGTAAATTTGTCAGAATATATAATCTGTCAGAATCTAACCAAAAAAAAATAAGCAGAGATTTCTTATAAGACATTTTTTTATTCGTACCGAACGATACGTACAAAAACATTTAATAATTTATTTTTTTTAATAAATTAAAACACAACACTATTTTCATAGGGAGTAGATGACCAAGTTGAATACCAGTTTTCTCATAGAGTCAGTCAGTTCAGTCAGTAAAGTTAGTATCAGTTTTGTCTCTTGTGGCACTATTCCAAGATTTTCTTTTGTAAGTTTTAAGATGGCTAGAGTTTCTATTATTCGATATTCAATATCGCGACGATCTTATCCACGGTAAGTCCCAGTTCTTCTCGGCACTGTTCGCACAAGTACTTGGAGAGGGATTTTCGTCTTTTGTTTCCACTTCAGGCATTTTCTGAATTTTATTATATGAGGACTCACAAGGCTGCATTTGCAAATGTAACTGTTGGTGCTGCACTTGCCATTGTTCCTCCATCATGAAATTCTGGTACATATTCTGTAAAGAAGTCTGTGTTGACATCGAAGGTGGTAGGCTGGTCCCTGGCATCGAAGGTGCTAAAGACGCCACTGGCATCGAGGGAGCTTGACTTGCCGCTGGCATTGAGGGTGGTACACTCGTCCCTGGCATCTAAACAGAGGTAGACGGAGCTGGGTTGTTTTCTAAATAAACGTTTCCTTGATTGTAAACTTCCCCAATATTGTAAACACTATTATTCATGCCAGGATACAGCTCATGAATAAGCATCGGCCTCTGAGTGTTTCCTATTTCTGGAGAAGACTCAGATGTGGTAATTTCTTCGGAGTCTTCTAGACTCATTTCAGTTTTCACTTCAGGCATTTCCTGAATTTCATCATATGAGGACTGACAAGGCTGCATTTGCAAATATAAATGTTGGTACTGCACTTGCCATTGTTCCTCCATCATGAAATTCTGGTACATATTCTGTATAGAACTCTGTGTTGGCATCGAAGGTGGTAGACTCGATGCTGATATCGTGGATGGTAGACTCAGATTTGACATTGAAAGTGGTAGGCTGGTTTCTGACATCGAAGGTGCTAAAGACGCCACTGGCATCGAGGGAACTTGACTCGGCGCTGGCATTGAGGGTAGTACACTCGTCCCTGGCATTTGAACAGAAGTAGACGGAGCTGGGTAATTTTCTAAATAAACGTTTCCTTGATTGTAAACTTCCCCAATATTATAAACACTATTATTCATGCCAGGATACGGCTCATGAATAAGCATCGGCCCCCGAGTGTTTCCTATTTCTGGAGAAGACTCAGATGTGGTGACTTCTTCGGAGTCTTCCAGACTCTCAGCTCGGTCTTTCTTTTCCTTCATACGGCGATTCTGAAACCATATCTTGATGGTTCGCTCGTTCAGGCGAAGGGCTTCTGCCAGTTCAATCCTGCGAGCGCGATCTAAGTAGCGGGTCCTAGTATACTCTTGCTCCAGCTCCATCATCTGTTGACTTGTGACCGCAGTCCTGATGCGTTTCGGTTTTTTGACTCCTCTAATGGTTTTGTTACCGGTCCAGCTAGGTGACTGAGCGATAGCTCTCTCGAGCGCCGACTGATTGGGCCAGGTTTGGCCTCCGATAATCTGTCCAATGGGAGTGTATTGAAAATAGGGCCCGTAAGTGATTTGAGGGTTAATTTCTTCATTCAAGGTCGAGTACCCCATATTAACTCCTGTGTTTCGGTAAGCTATGTGCATGTAGTTCGGCGGGTTGTACTTAAACAGACTTGGTTGTTAAGAATGTTACCGTTGTTAACATTGTTGTGCTACTCCTGGCATAGTACTCACTGGAGACAATGTTGGTAGATACTGATGCTGTAGTTAATTTCTTTAGAGTCTTCAACACTCCCAGCTCAGTCTTTCTTTGCCTTTATGTTACGGTTCTGAAACCATTCTTGAACCAATCTTGATCGTGCTCTCGTTCCGACGAGGAACTTCTGCTATTCTCAGAGTAAGAAGATGGTTTGATCAAAGATAAGCTGGCTTCTCCAGTTGTCTTGTTACTGGGTTCACCAGGCGATTGATAGATAATCCTTCCAAGCGTTGAATGATTGGGCTAGACTTGACTGCAATCTGTTTGTTTTGAGTGCCTCATTGCTGGAATCGAGGGTGGCAGACATATCGCTAATATTGAGGGTGGTGAACTCATCGCTGGCATCTGAACAGTGGTAGAAGTAGCTGGGTAGTTTTCTGCATTAATATTTCCTTGAATGTAAACTTTTCACAGATTGTAAATATTGTTCTTCATGCCAGATTACTGTTTATGAATGACCATCGGTATCTGAGTGTTTCCTACTCCTGGATAGCTCGGTCGTTTTCCAGAATCATGGACCATCATGGGATGGTCCTGGAATCATATCTTGATGGTGCACTTATTCCGGCTGAGGATTAATCCCCCCGCTAGGATTTAAAATGTTGTACCCTGTACTAGATCCTGTGTTTCTTTGATATATTATGTTCGTGAGGTTAGGCGGGTTATACACGACTTGGTTGTTGAAGATGCTGTGCTGATGTTGTTGACATTATTGACTTTGCTTATGACATAGTACTCATTGGAGACACGGTTGGTAGATACTGATACTGACAGAGTGCTGTTGTAAACTCGTTCTACGCTGATAACTGTGAAAAAGAAAAAAAAAACAATGTCAGATGCAAATTTGCCACTGTTCCTTTGAAATTAAAGGTTCATACTAGAAAAAAACATATAGACACATTCCAATATTTTAGAACAAATATGGAGTCCTGAAACAGAACAGAAAATATTATAAAAATCAAATTACCGTAGAATTGTGCAACATATAAGTGGTATCAACTTGGTTCCATCTTCCCACTGGAAGTTACCGCACTATGGCTATTTATTTGAAGTTGGTATTGTCCTCGACGCTTCTATGATCGGGTTTATCCAAAATGCAGGAGTCTATGACTTCTGGTAAGGAAATCGTAGATTCCTGCATTTTGGAATATTGTCAATTATTATTTTACACGAGGAAGTAGCGGTCGCTTCGAAAGTCCAGCAAACTGTAACGTCTGCCAGTGTTGTGCCCTGTTTTATATGATACCGATGACTCCTTGTAATTAACAAATTAGGTGGATGTCTTGTTTGACGACTCGGTCATTAGTAAATTGTTAAGTACACATTTTATTTTGAAGTTTTAGATAAAATTTGTTTGCTAAGTTTAAATTTATTTTGTTTTTTAAATTCGTTTTCGATGAATATGTTTTTATTTTGTTAAATATTACATTTTTACACTTTATTTTATATATTTTCGTTTATATTGTTTTTGTTTATATTTTCGTTTGTAATTTGTGTTGTGTGTGTTTTTATCGTTGTGTTGTGTCCGCCTTTGTACCTTGTGTTGCATGAAGATTAAATAAATAAATCAATCAATAATTGAATATGCGGATCATTTTTTACCTTTTCAGTTATTTTGACGTATGTATGTCAGGCAATTTGAATATTTCTGCGTTCAAATCGTTGAGCTTTTTAGTAGTCCTAAGTTGATATATACGAATACTGAAAAATGTTTGCACTGACCGAAGGGCCACTCAGATGGTTCTTTCCTCAAAAGACCATCTCAGACATATCATAATCTTATACGATTTGACCATTACATGTTTGCTGTATGGCCTTTAAAAAAAGATTTGGGCCCCTGAGTATGTTTCGGGGTTTCTTTTAGGGGTAGTCAGCGAGGAAACGCCAGCTTCATTTAGATTAAAATGACCTATAAAAAAAAACCTATTTGAAAAAACAAACATAATTTATCATTCACTTGAAATATATTTTCATTAAAAGTGATTTACCGTCTTAAGGTTTCTTGAGGAGTCATCAAATAACATGTTTTGATTAAATTATCTTTAATTTTGAATGCAATGGTTTTGAATTAAAATTTAAGCGGATTCATATTTTTCAATTTACGAATGTGAGTATTAAGTACTAACTATGAAGAACACTTCAAGCCTAAAGAAATGAGTATATCAGGGTTTTTCACGAAATCTTTAGGGATAACACGAAATCCCTAGGGATATCAAGTAATCCCGGCAGATGTCGAATATTCTTGTTTATTACGTCTTCTTACTAAAAGTATCTACAAATGTGACTACGGATGTGACAAAATACTACTAATAAAGACAGAGATTCCAATAAACTAAATTTAGTGAAATGAAGATTACTGTTGATGAATAAAGTAATAATGAAACAAAATCACAAATTAACTGAAAATTCTATTAGAAAATAAAGTTTCAATCAACTAAGCAAAAACAACAAAAATCTAAATTGACTGGTGCATTCTTATTAGAAAATAAAGTTTTAAACTTAACATAATAATCTGAACGATATCAGGTATACTTTTCTTATTACGTGGATTCAATCTTTAGGTAAAAAAAATAAGTATTAATAAATATAGACTTCTAGTATGCGAAGCTCAACAATTAAAACAATTCTATACTAACTCCATCATACATTTCCATCAGGAGAAAAATGGAAAATCTTGCTATTTATCAAATAAACAATTTTTAAAGCCTTATTGGTAGATCTATAAGAAGTCATTAACAAAAATGTAGTGAAGGTTTTTAAGATTATGATCATTGCTTAAAATTTGAGTAAAAAAATATCTAAGTGAAGCCGACCAACATTACTAGTGTTACTTATTTACGAGCTAGGGGTATTATCCTCTCATTGTGACATCTCAGTTGTGAATTTTATCGAGTTGTTTTCTTATTGATATAACATTTACTTGATATTAGTATTATTTTTGAAAGAAGACTTATTATTTTTATGATCTGCTTTTGATTTTCAATAATTATTTCATTTACAATTTTTTTAATATAATCATACCAAAGTACCTATAGTGTAATTTAGTAAATTCTGCAAAATTATTTTTAAAATAACTTTTGATATTAAACAAATATTTTTTGACATTAAGAATATTTTTTGGAAAATTTTTGCCTGTTGATTGCTTATTATTTTTGAGCATGTGTGAGTACACAGTTTTATGATATTTATTTTTACTAGATTATAAATATTTTCTACGCCGACTCAATTAAACTTTATTTATTACATCTTGTACTTATAGTAATAAAAAAAAATGCTATTCGAGGCTAGCTAGCCTAAAGTGGGCTACGATGAAGCAGGCTTGCCTAGATGTAACTTATTCATTCTATAAAGACCCTTAGGTTGTAGCTATTAGGCCACCACCAGATTTGAGTAGACCTGTCCAGTCAGTGCAAGCGTTTGTCAGTATTCGTGTAGCTCAAACTTAGAACTACTAAGGAGCTCAACGACTGGACAATCAATCCCAAAAAAATACATTTGTGTAGCCCGCATCAAATACTCAAATCTGTCAGACATCATATTAAAATTACAGAAAAGGAAAAGTAATCGACATAACCCCCACATTCACAATTATAAAATAAAAAATGACAAAATATTATAAATATTCTAATGACATGCAAGTGCATTCAAAGGTATGACATTAGTCATACCTTTGACTGAATGTATTAACATTTATTGATTCTTTAAAAATAATTAAGTAAAATTCGATCGAGTAGTATCAATATTAGTCATAGGGGTTATTTTGCAATGGGTCGCTGATTAGGTAAATTATAGTCGCATTAAGTAAGGACTTAGTATCGTAGTCTTTAGCTTAATGTTATGTACAGAAATATGTGACCGATTAATTAATAGACGTGACTAACTGTAGTCACTTCTATGAAACAATAATTATAATTACTGTATTGACAAGTGATGTGATGGCTAGCTCTAGTTCCATGTCATTAATAAACTATCTATTTAAGAAATTAAGTATGTTGTAGAAAGTGATCAAGGATAATTTGTAAGGTATTCTAAACTGCAACATACTCTAATTTCCGGTAAAATCCGTTCTTAGCGTATGTTTACACCCTATAA
Organism: Mythimna loreyi; assembly: GCA_029852875.1. Taxonomy (NCBI): domain Eukaryota; kingdom Metazoa; phylum Arthropoda; class Insecta; order Lepidoptera; family Noctuidae; genus Mythimna; species Mythimna loreyi. Next base: position 15,632,859 of record CM056784.1, on the reverse strand, counting down.
GAAACCGAACTGTTAAATTTTAAGTTTGTAAGTGTCATAGTTTCTGAGATTCCGTGACTAGCAAGTGATTTTTAGATTTTTTAAACATAGATTCCATATTTCTTTCTATTTCAGAATTGGTGTATCCGTGAGCCAAATTGTATCCAAATTCATTCAATCATTTGAGCGTGATGGAGAAAGTGGTGGCCGAGTGGCAATGACCCAGATTTTCGAGTAGAAGGTTGCGGGTTTAAGCCCCTCTAGACGCATTACTTTGTGTAATTTATTTTATCACTATTGTGCTCAAAATAGTGAAGGAACACATTTACCATCCATCCCGTACAGGGCCCGCGTTTAGCCCATTCCCTCTTCTAGAGAAGAGGCCCTGGTCCCTGCGATGGGAACACTATAAGGCTGATGCTAATTTTAATATTGAAATCATGGTGTTTGGCTCTTATTCCTTATTCTGTTGAACCTACATAGGCAGCGGAAAAATACATTTTAGTATTAGATCTTTTTTAATAGACAAAAATCCAAAAACTGCAGCCTAAAAACACCGCATTATTAAAAATAATAATAACAGATAAATATAACAGAGCATTAAAATGAACCCCTTGAGCGTTTGAGAATCGCGCTAGGGTTGCTTCCGTCGTCCCATGATTTATGGCTCGCGAGATTTCGCCCCGGGCTCGCGTTTCCTTTTGTCGTTCGATCCGGCTTTGTGGCAACCCTAGCCGTAATAGACAGCCGATGATTCGATTCCGTAATGAATTCATGCTGCGTTCTCAGGGTTTTATATAGTTGTTTTAGCTTAATTAAAATGCTTAATAGGGTTTTATGTTTCAATTAGGTGTTTTGTTGAATAATGAGCAATTTTGTTTGCGTGTTGCAATGTATCTGCTAAGATATATTTTATGGCAGTAAGTAGGTATGTGTTTTGTTTAGTCTTCTATAATTGTGTGATTGAGGAGTTCATTTGCTTCGATGTTCACACGCTAATTAAATCTCTTTGCTTGAGTGGCTGCAGTTTTTTATGGTCAATCTTTTTGAATCATTTTTAAAGAAAATGTAATTGTAACACACCATTTAATTCTACCACACCCGTTCTATTATCAGCTATCAATACAAGGTGAAAATCGTAGCCATACGTAAAAAAGGTTTAGAGATCACATTCATTTTTTTACGTACATCTGCGGAGTGGAATTCCATGCTGGAGTCTATTTCGTGATAACTACATCCCGAGAGCCAAGTTAAGATTAGTTTGTATGGTTTTATTGCCTAGTTCCTATGACCACTTTCCAGCTCCCTCATCAGATCAGCTCCACGTCATCATAATATTACATTGTCACGCAATTTAGACATACATGCAACATTTCAGCTCAATCGGTTACTGGGAAGTGTATCAAATTTAATTTGCAAGATTGGATCACAAAACATTGGTTAGGTGAAACGAATATAAAGCTTGTAAAAAAATTACATTAAAACGAAAAAGAAAAATAGATAAAAATGGCTTCTGTCATTTTAATATTTTTCCTTGAATTCTCCAACGACTAAACAGGTTTGCTTACGTATCCCACCAAACGATCTTAGCCCATAATACTTACAAGCTCGCATCATGTACACACTTACCATCATCCCTCATCCCTCATCCCATCAATGGAGGGTGACTTTAATAAAACAAAAGATACAGCATGTCGACAGTGCGCCCGATCTGCCGTCTGTCGAATAATGATGCTCATTTGTCAAACGCAATCGGGATACTGCGATGTTCTTTATTATATGAGTTTACTGTGGGCTGGGTGACTGTGTTACTTGTGCCATCAAAATTATGAGTATACTGTGGTCTTTGGTATTTTAGGGACGTTCGAAGGAGTTACCACGGCTCAGAAGGGAAACGGTTGCTAAGCTATTTTCCTTAGTATTCAACTAAATTTTCTGGTCTTATTTGATTTGGGGGCCTGCGAGTAACCATTGTAAATGTTTCAAATTATTTGTGTGTGTTTAATTTTTTTTTTATGGTAGGTAAAAATCATCCAATGACGAATCCCGCTCTTGGGCGAGGCGGGAAACAGTATCAGACTCTTACTGACTAAAGAACCCACCCCGTTCCTCCCTTGCCTTATTCCCAGAGCCCCGGTATAACGCTTTCGCACCAAACCTCGGCTCCAGGAGGCCTCGACCCTGAAGGGCCCCTACAGTATTTGCTGGGTACTATAGTTACTCACAGCTGGGCAAAGTCTTCTCGCATTCTTTCAAGACATTCTCCCGTGCTGCCTCCTCGTGGTATGCGTCTAGATCATCTCGCCTACTTCTAGGTCGATCTTGATGGCGCTGTTGCTAGGAACATTTGTCCAGCGGTCACCGTGCAAGTATGCATGCCGATGACATGATTCACTTTATTCCAATTGAGTTTGGCAACCTTGAAGGAATGTAACCTTGAAATATTTTAGTGAATAGGTTTTAGTAAAACAATTGTACACAACATAGAATCGTCTTCTACGATGTCCCTCACACTGCTCTGGGCTTATGCATTCCTCCTTTTTTGTCCAGGCGATTTCACTCTGGAATGCGCTCCCTCTGAATGTCAGGATGGCGACTAGCCGATTTTCTTTCAAAGTTAAAGTACGTGACTACATTCGAAAGAAGTTGGCAGAATCACCACAGCATTGATTGGTTGGATTCGTATTTCTTTTTTCACTATAAAATTTCTTATTTATATGTATGTATTTAAGCATGTATTTATTATTGTTTTGTACCTGCACCAGTCCGCCTTTGTACTTATTATGTGCATAAAGTAATTTTACCTTAAAGGTTCTTTACTTTGTTTTGAAAGATCCGATTTATCACAATAATATTATAAAGTTGACTGTTCGTTATATGTGTATGTAATGAAAGGCGCATGGATAAACCGTGTTGGAACTAGATAGCGTTGTGTGGAAGTTGTGGAATAAAAAAGCACATAATAATATAATTTGAATCTCGGGAACATACTCCTTGGCATAATTTACTACTGTTAGCAGTTACAGCTAAACTATATTTTACAAATACAAACAGCTATATTGACATACTAACTCACACACACATAACATAAGGGATGCCCTTATAAAGACAAGGAAATAAGCAACGGATAGGAGGTTCGCCGTCGATCCCATCATTTCTTTTATATTTTTTCATCAAAATCACACGTGACGCCTGAATGTCATTTTCATATGACGAAAAAAAATGTTTATTAAGATGACACGCCCACGCAATATTACAATATTGTACTACTGAAATATGGAAAGTGATTTTTTACGAGAATATAACAAGGTGTGTGTGTAAGATTAAAAGCGAAGGGTTGGTCTTATTAATGTTTATGTTAGCTTGTGCGGTTTTATTAGAATTAGGTTTAACGCGACGATATATTTTGTGTATTAGGATAAGAAGAAAAAAATGTTGCTTTGCGTTTATTACACAATTAGCGGTTGCCAGCGGCTTCATTTGCGTGAAAGTAGAATATTGCCACAAAGGAACCTAAAAAAAACCTTAATAAAAAAGTTCTATTGCAGAACATGGTCTACATGTGTTCCAAATCCAAATTTATTCAGCCGTTCAAGAGTAAAGGAGTTACAAACATATACATATAGGTACTCACAAATTTTCGCCTTTATTATAGTACTAGCTTTTGCTCGCGGCTTCGCCCGCGTGGTATTGGGGTTGGGGTTTGTGTTTCCGGGATAAAAAGTAGCCTATGTCCTATTCCGGAGAGTATCCTTTGCCTGTGCCAAATTTCATCCAGATCTGTCCAGCCGTTTTGGCGTGATTGAGTAACAAACATCCAAACAGACAAACATCTAAACATCGTAACTTTCGCATTTATAATATTAGTAAGATATAATATTATTAAGATTAGTGTGATTTCGGTTTTTACATGGTGTTGCTTTACATGACGGGTAAGAGCAAAGGAAACCACGAATAAAAAGAGGATATTATGTAGAAATATTATTGTTTCAATAGTAAGTATAGTTTTAAGTCTTCAAGTCAAAATAAAACGGACGATTTTTATGTAGGCGCATATTCATAATATCTTTGGTTTGCATGTCCTTAAAATCTATACGCTTCTATGCAGCCGTCATATTTTACAGGGACTCGTAAACATCTGTAGTTATGTATTTATAATATTTCGGCCGTTATATTTAACAATTTTATATTCATAGACTCTGCAAATTGTCTTCCAGTCAAATTATAGAACACCAAAGTAAAGTTTTGAACCGATCTCCTGTTATCCAAAACACTGCATCAAAATTAATTGTATCTCAGCTTCGCAAGTTTGTGCATATCTTATCCGAAAATTACCGATGATTAACGAAGATTACCGAGCGGTATCGATGCGAGCTGCAGCGCGGTACGGCGCGGCGCGGTACGGTGCGAGCGTGGCAGATGTGTCGCCGGTTGTGATTGTCTTGCTGCGATGATTGATGATCTTTCGCGGCGGCTGCGATGTAGGGCTGTACGGAACGATGTTTTCTGGGAATATATTTTTTTTAGTTTTATTTTTATTGAGGTCTTTGAGGTATTTGGACTTAATTTTTTTTTTTTATTAAAAATATAATCATGAAATGAATTTACTTTCTATTTCTGTAACATAGAAAGACAAAAACAAGCGTTAATAAAACGTCTTTGAGTCGAAAGTATGTGAGTTGAAACGTATGTGGTTTTAAATTTTTTTTCGAAATAAACATATAATCATGAAATGAATTTACTGTCTATTTCTGTACTGTAACATAGACAGACCAAATAAAACGTTATGTTACAATTTTATCTATGTCAAAATTAAGACAGCTTACTTATAACTTGTTTGTAGATTGTTACAATATTTAAATTTTTTAATTAATCAAATCATAAATAATGTATTTAATGCTTCTGTAAAAGTTGAAACAGTATGTCATAAGGATCTTCTCTCATCTCATTGGTTCCCTGTGTGTGTGACATAGACGGGACTACTGTAAATATTTTTTCTTTGGTTCCGATATTGAGTCAATAAATAATTAAATTGTTTACAATAATATTTTCACTTCAAAACAACAAATAAACTCTTAATTATGAGCAAGTAACAAAACAACAATGCCATAACAACTTTAGACTTTCGTTATCTCTCAAATATTTAAAAATAAACAAATTAGGAGAAAAAAATATCTCGAAGTCCTGTCAACAAAGTGATTAGTAATATCATTACCTATTGTTATTGCCTCTGTTATCTATTCAAACACTTCTAAATATACGTTTGTAAACATCTTTTAACAATGAGGGGATTATCTCCATTGTGTTGGTGATTGACAGTTCATCTCTCTGTCTCTTTCTAATCTATTGTTGATTTGGACTCCGCCTCCAATTTGTAGTGTGCAAACAGGGACTGGCGTTTGTACCTACTCGAAGAACATGGTTCACTTTTGTAAAATGTGCATATTATTATTACTTGCAGTACAATTTACAATGTGAATAGGATAAACTTAAATTGGAGTTTCCATCAGCTGAGCTGAGCTGATTGAAACTCCAAAACTCGATAAATTTACTGCCAAACATTAATTTTTTTTTTCATCCGTATTTTAACAGAATCTTATGTAATTCAAAAAAACACTGTCTTAATGCACAAACAACACGAAGCAAAGAAAAAAAACCGGTCAACTACAAACCGGATTCTCGAACCGAGGATTCCATACAAACTTACCTATCTATATGTACCTAAATAGTTCGACGCTCGAAACGAATTATTTTGTTATCTAACTACAAATTTACGGCTTTCAGACCTTTTCTTTGTGTTGTGAGAGCTTGTAGGAGATTTGAATATTAGTTATTAATTTCAGGTTTTCATTTTCAGCCTCCTAAGAAAATTAATGTTGACAGACGGAAATCTCACAAGAAATCCAAAAACATTAAAATTTATTTCATGTCAACAAATTCAAAATTAGAGTATGGAAAAGCTAAACATTTATTAGAAAGTGTAATACATAAATAGATTGATAAATTAAAATTATTTACAATATACTGAAGAATTACACAAAATAAAATAAAACCATATTATAAAAGATATAAAAAGAGCGCGCAGCAACCCTAGTCGCCTATTCAACTCACGTTTATTCAATATAAGCAAACTCAGGCATAGGCCACAGTAAAAGTACTTTGGCGAAATATTCTACATTCGTCAAGCGTTGCCGCTGCTTCCATTCCAATGTACCTACCATAAAAGTATGTATTTATGATAATGTAGACGGAATTTTTAGTATTGTTTGGTAGATACCTGGACCTATCTCTTATAAAGGATGAATCTCTAACTTATTGTGTACTAGCGACCCATCCCAGCTTCGCACGGGTGCAATGGTGATATTAAATATATTATACATATAAACCTTCCTCATGAATCACTTTATCTATTACTAAAAACCGCATCAAAGTCTATTGCGTAGTTTTAAAGCTCTAAGCATACATAGGGACAGAGCAACTTTGTTTTATACTATGTAATGATTAGCTGCGCACAGTATTGGAATTCCTTGCGGAGTCTGTATTTTGGATAGCTATAATTTAGGGGTCTTTAAGTCAAGAGTGCATAAATTACTATTAGGTGATTGTTCTTCATTGTCAACATTATTATCGTCTACTAACAGGTGAGGTGACAGGTGAGATAGTGGTGTGGCCCACGTGCCTCAAGGAGTTGTCAGCAAACCATAGGGATCCTGCAGAAGGGTCCAAGCCAACTAGGGCCGTGGGTTCGCATCTGAAACAAAAGCTCTGGCCCTTTAGTCAGTACAGTAACCTACCATAAGAAAAGTGAGATAGTGGTCAAGTGTGAGCATAATAAAATTGAATTATTTTTTATTTTATTTAGTAAAGACAGCTGCATCGATTGCGCGATCTCCTCATATTAAAATAACTTAGAAAAAGGGGTAACAATTTGGTAACACTCTCCGTTTGGGCAGACTGTTGTTACTTTGTAAAAAACTCTGGTAAAGCATTATGGAAATACGCTTACTTAGATGATTCATACAACTAAATACTTAGGTATTACGAAAGTAAATTAACTAATATTTTACTTTATATTTTGGTGGAGGGAGGTCTTTGCCCAGCAGTGGCAGTGACAGGCTAGGTATAATAATAATAATATTTTAGTGCAGTTCAACATAATAAATAGCTATGTAATGACCGATCATTACATAACTATTTATTAACTAAAATACCGATCTTTTAGTTTCGAAAATGAATTGGTTGCAATAATACCTTTATAAACTACTAGCTTCTGCCCGCGACTTCGTCCGCGGAAAATTTGTGAGACAAAAGTTGTGACCGCTCGGTTAATATCCCTGTTATATAAATAATTTTATAGCCTATGTCACTCAGGAGTAAAGCAGCTTTCTATTTTCCAATCGAACCATTAGTTCCAGAGATTACCTCCTACAAACAAAAAAACAAAAAAACAAACTTTACCTCTTTATTATATTAGTGTAGATCAAATCAATTTGGTCGAAATTCACCTGTTGAGGTTTTATTTTATGTGGCATATTAAAGCTACATTTATTATATTTAAAAAGACAACAATATATTATGGTCTATTTTGTCATTAAAATATCTTAAAATTAATATTAGTACCAAGTACATGAACAGATATAAGGATATAAATTCTTCCGTCTAATGCAATAAAAATATAGTATAATAGATATAATCCATTATTCGCTATTTATAATTCGCTGTATTAAACATCAATGTAATGTTCTTTCTTTCAGCTTTATTCCTAAGTAACTAAGATTGGAACCACCTACGCCATCTGTAAGATTTCAGTTAACACTGATGCTGGACTCACTAGACAGAGACGCGTTCACATGACGCTTTTCCTTTAGTTTTGAGCTTATACATTATAATAATTCAATAACTCCCTTTTAATATAGTAAAAATATCTGGGTAAGAAATGTAACTGTTTCTTCAACTGTATTAAAAATATTTAGAAGATACATAGAAAAAGACGGAAGAATTTGTGAATAACATAACGCAATCAGCGCTCTCAAATAGGTAAACATTGTATGCTCCAACATAGCATCATGGCTGCCTCAGAAGCCTTGTCTCTAGTTACAAAGCCCGTAACTAGATGGCGTTGTTCTCAAGAGTAACACTTGAGGACAGTAAATGAATAAATATACTCCTATGATACGCAGATTTCAACACGACTGATTTTTACTATGAACAGGTAGTTGGACATTATAAATAATATTATAGTAGGTACCGACAATATACACAATATCTTTCCCTTATTATTTTTAAGCATTTGACATTATAATATGTCACACTAGCTATTCCAATGTCCGTTAAACATTGGCAAATTGGTTGACTTTGGCTCTACTTGCCATTAATAAAGAATAGCATACAATAGCCGCATTTGACAAGGGTAAGTGCTTATTCTTAGTTTAACAATAACTTCTTAGACTAACCTTGTCAAACTATTTAGCAACTCAAATTTAACTATTTAACATTCATAAGTATATAGCATATATAGCATGCACGATTAAACTTTATTCTTTCGACGTTTAAAGTTTGATGATATTTCAACGTTCGTTTGGCCTACTTTTTTAAATATTTTATTAGATCCTACATCAATGACATGGCCAAGCAAGCGTGGACTTATTATCAAATGTTAAAATTTCAATGATCTATCTAGTTTTACTCGGCCATTTCTTGAAGTGGTAAATTATAAGACTACCAAGGATTTATGTCTTTGTTTGCAATGCTGTTATATACACATTCGTCGTACACACACATTCTCATCACTGGACTACTTCATCTCGTATCGGGTCACATAGACTACTTCGATTTTGGCCGATTTCAGTGTCCAAGGAGGAACATTATATTTTAATTAAGTAACTTCTATTAAGTCTCCGTGTGGATTGGTATGATGCCAACCAATCCATTCCTACACACGATCAAATACTCCATAAAAATACCTGTCATAATTTACCTACTCATATACAGACATTATCATTACATACTATAAAACAAAGTTACTTACCGCTGTCCCTATTTATGCTTAGATCTTTAAAAGTACTCAACGAATTTTGATGCGGTTTTTTTTAAATAGATAAGTGATTCAAAAGGAAGGTTTATGTGTATAATACATGCATAATATATTCAATATCAATACCCGTGCGAAGCTGGGGCGGGTCGCTAGTATATTATAATACACATATAATTTAATAGTGATGACATAATCTAATTTATACACAGGCTTATTATAATGATTATATACAATATTATTGAACTTATTCATAGATATGTCATACTATTTGATATAACTATGAACTTATTAGATTTATAAAAAAAAAAACATAATTTCAACTTAGCCGTCTTCCTCTCTGATATTTTTTAGGCTATATTAGTCCTGTGACAACTTTAAACAATCAAGTTAAAAATGAATTGGCGAGAAGTGGCTCAGGACCGTGAACGGTGGAAGGAATAGAGGGAGGCCTTTGCCCAGCAGTGGGACAGTGTGGGCTAGTAATAATAATAATAATATAACTTTAAACACCATCTATACACATATGGATTGCAACTAAATATTGAGTTTAAATCTGTTTGATCATACCTACTACCGATTGAACGACAGGTAGGATGGTGTGTGGCTGGCATAACGTTTCCCGATGTAGTTGGAGAAGAAATAGGATCTTGGTTGTGCTTCTGTGTATTTTTTCGTTTATCTCTGTTTTATAATATTTCGTTTATCTCTGTTTTATAATAACCGCGACACCTGGATTCAGAGCGGTGAACGTGTGGGTTTGTCAAAATATTGTTTGCTGTTCTTCTGTTTACTAATGATGTTCCAATAGCCGCCAGTGTTTTTAGTTTTGTGCCATGAGAAAGCAACGTACCTATAGTTCGTTTTTTAATTCTAGACTACGATTTGACAACTTAAAATGTCAAACTCCAGAAAATTGGGAACATCTTTCTAGAGTGTGACATTCTGAGTTGTCAAATCATAGTCTAGAATTAAAAAACGAACTGTACTATTAACTATTAGTGACTGTGCAGGCGAGCTGATATCTACCATCTCACTGTGAATTCCTAAAATGAAACTCTAAATAAAAAATCCGGTGCAGCTTCTATTGAATTGTTTAGAATATTTTTAACCGATTGTACTCTTCACTCCTTTGATTGTGGGTAGTTCGGCTAGGTAGGTAGTGGAATAAAGTATTTACTTGTCTTTAAAATCGACTAATTCCTTTACATGCTGTATGTAAGTAGGCTGGCCCGTTGTGAGTCACAAGCTCGTTTAGAATATCATTCCGTGCAATTTGGTCCTTCATAGTCGTGATAACAGGTTCCTTACTTGAAATCAAATGACGTTAGCTCGAACTAGCTCGAATACTGATTGCATCACTGCTTAACATCAGGTGGTATCGCAGTCAAGCTTTATTTTAAAGCAAATAAAAAAAAAACACTTGCTCGAAAATGTTAACTCGACCGTAGGTACTTCAAAAGGGTCGAAGCTTACTGAGGTCCAAGGTCTCTTTCTAAAAGGAAGGCTTGTCCCCAGTGCGAAGGGCAGAGAAGAAACAGGGTGGGGTGTTTATTCAGAAAGAGTTTTCCACTGTTTCCCGCTCCGTCTAAGAGCGGGATTTGTCAATGGAAGATTATTGTCCACCATAAAAAAAAACAGTAGTTACTTGAAATCGAAAAATCATGAGCGCGACAATTCACTACCTTGATGCATCAGAATGTCGAAAACCATAATGTTGAACCATCGGCAGCGAGGAGGCGCATTATCTTGAAACATTATGTCTCGACTGACCTTCTAACCGATTAAAGGCCGCTGCATACGTGACGGGTTTTTTCACGGACGGGACGGGACGGGACGAAACGGGAAATTTTGGAAATATCGTTCATACAAAATGTATATGGAAGCGCATGTGTCACGGGGACACGGACGGGACGGGAACGTGGCACTGACGGGGCGGGAAAAATATCGTCGCCAACCATGTTTAGCACTCCATTCGTTCCGGAGAAAAAAATAGTATTGGACGTTTGCATCAGCGTCGATGATACGTCGATCCGAATCACTGTTTACGGTATGTATGCATTAAGAACACGTTCCCGTCTTGAACGAGGCAGTCACGTCCCGTTCCCGTTCACGTCCCGTCCGAGGTATTATCCCGTCACGTATGCAGCGGCCTTTAGACAATAGTTTAAAGTTTATAGATATATATTTGAATGACTAAGACTATAATATAGGTAATTAAACGCCAAATTACTGGTGAAATTCAGGTGAACTCGATTTACTAATTGTTCTTCATTAAATTACCTAAGACATCTAATAGTGTCATTTATTCATAGTTTATTACTGTCTAACAAGGTATTTCAACTATAATGCCATTTTTTTAATGGTAGGTAAATGATTGTACATTTAATGATGAATCCAGCCGTTGGGCGGAGCGGGAAACGGTGTCAGACTCTTACTGACTAAACAACCTACCCCATTCCTACGTTGCCATATATACCAGGCCCAGAGCCTTCCTTTTAGACGGGGACCCTTGGCGCCAGTTAACTTCGACCCTTCTGCAGATAATGCCATGCCTCAATGTTATATTAGGTCCTCGGAAATCTCTGTCATAGTACTAACACTCGATACAAATAAATAGTAGGTTATTTGTATCGAGTAGCTAATAATATGATACCTATATATATAAAAGGAGAAACTGACTGACTGACATATCAACGCACAGCCAAAACTATTGGGCCTAGGAGCGTGACATTTTGCTCAAGTCTTCCTTTTATGACGTTTTATAACACTAAGAAAGGATTTTTCAAAAGTCAGCTCTTAAAGGGATGTAACCATAGATATAAGAAAAGAGGATGTAACCAACTTTATTGGGTCGGCTTCCGGTTAAGCTTGATTCACTTACCATTATTTCGCCAGTATTTTGAAGTTTCATTTATATTGTAGATATCTAAATACATATAATCCTTTAAACTATTCTGTAAATCGATTACTCACTTCCAATAGGTTTATGTGTATAATACAATATACTTAATACTAGCTTTTGTCAGTGGCTTCGCCCGCGTACGTAGAATATAGCCTATGCCATTCAGGAGTAACGCAGCTTTCTATTGTTGCTAATTTTTTTCCAATCGGACCAGTAGTTCCAGAGATTACTTCCTACAAACCAAAAAAACAAACTTTACCTCTTTATTATATTACTAACTTTTGTCAGCGGCTTCGCCCGCGTACATAAAATATAGGGTAAATACGCTAAATGTCGGCCCCCTAACGGTTTTTCTATATTGGGATGGCTCTGGTACCGTCAATTTGCAACATAAAGATGCTTCTGATGCGGTTTTTGATAGTTTGTTATATGTATTTCATGTTTATGGGCATAAGGATAACATTTCTATTACAAGTAAAAAATACTAAGGTTTAAATGCGTCGAGAACGAAAAATTCCTAAAGTCGGCCATTCATGGCCCATAGTCGGTCGCGTTTTTCCCAAATGTCGGCCGGGTATAGGGTGTTGTAAATTAAAACTGACAAATATTATTAATATGATTTATTTTGGCAGGAGTCTCACAAGTAGTTATGCCTACATTATTAATCGTATTTGTTTAATACTTACCAGGTAAAGTATTTTTCTATTTGCTTTAAACAGTGTTATATATTATAATTATAAAAAATAAAATAAAAACATCAAATAAAAAAAAAACTGTAATAATTTAAAAGTGATTGTTTTGTCGGTAAATAATAAAATAAAGGTTACTTAAACATTATTATGCTATGCTAATTATAAATGTGTTTGTCATGAATTAAAAAAGTCGTAATCTCTTCAGTCTTATGGGATTACCTCCACGAAACAAAAAAACAAATGTATTGATTTAGTTCGAAATATAAAGAGATTTTGTAGGGAACTCGTGATAACTTTGAATTATAGAGAGGTTATTAATAATATTATCAACTCCTACTATTTCTTCTTCGTCTTTACAATATTAATAAATTTAATATTTAACTTTGAGAAAATAAAAAAGTAATCAGCCTGTATAGTGGCGCTCGAATTTGAGGCTGGTCGACATTGCGATCTTTAATATTTCTAAAGCCGGCCCCTATTTCGTGTCCATTATTTCTCGAGATTTAACTAATATCACCCCAGCCGCCATTTGGCGATTAAACGTAAAATAGATTTATTGGTCTATATGCGTTGCAAATTCTCTTATGGAGCCAATGGAATTACTACAATTCTAATTTTTAAAACAGACTGCATTTACATTAAGTCGGCCACGGCCGAGAATTCGGTTTTAACTCAAAATTGGCATTCTATTGGCGGCCTCCTATTTTTCCCTTAAAACAATACGTAAAACATTGAAAAAACTATCTCAAAATATAGTAAAAATCACTTATTACTAATAAGAAAGCTTAAAACAAAAATAAAGGAATGTCTTACCGTTCTAATATCAATCCCCGAAATGTGAGTATTCACAGCAAGTAAGTTACTTTTAATATGGACATGACGCTTCGACGGCGCAATCGCTGCTGACGCTCAGTACGCGAAGAGTGAGCGACGTAATGGGATAATAACGGTTTGTACATATATAGTATGAACTAAGGTTGCAATTAGGGTGGCATTCTTGCCACTTTATTACGTTTTAAAGGAACGCAAGCTGAAAATGTGCAGACGGCCGAAGTTTGGGGGGGGGGCCGACGTATGGCGTATTTACCCTAGGCTATGTCACTCAGGAGTAAAGCAGCTTTCTATTGTTGCTAAAATTTTTCCAATCGGACCAGTAGTTCCAGAGATTACCTCCTACAAACAAAAAAACAAAGAAACAAACTTTACCTCTTTATTATATTAGTGTAGATAGATGTAGATTATATTATTAGTGTAGATCACCAGTGCACCCGAGCGAAGCTGGGTCGGGTCGCTAGTTCTTATTAAATTTCAATAAAAATAAATTAAATAGTTCAATGGAACTGATGAAGTCGGTTAAAAAGAAGAAGTTGTCAATTTCATTTTATTGGGCGTGGGCCACTGTATTGGTATGAGTAGGTACTGTTAAGTAATCTTATATAATTACTTAAGTATAAATACTGATAACAACTAAATACCTACTTAGGAGGAGGTATTTACTTGAGTAAATACCTACTCATGGCTGAGTCACACCGTAATGGCAATAGCTGGCAACGACGTGGCGACCATTTCAAGCTTACGCGATACTGAGTCCTTTAAGTATAGAGATAAAGTTTAAAATTCATTTACACTGAAAGTACTCGCCACGTCGCTGTCGGCCACTGCCATTCCGGTTTGAGTAGGTCCTTTGGAGTAGGTATTTACTTAAGAGTTGGTATTTACTTGTTATCGTAAAAGCTGAGAGATAAGATGATGATAAACATTGATAATTTATATCAACAAAAACAGAAATGTTATAAACATTGATGAAAATCAATGTTTATAACATTTCTATTCTTATTTTAAGCATTGTTATTATTGTTGATATGTATGCAAATATTTTTGTAAGTATTTGATTAGAATACCATATTATTTGTTGCTAAAAACCTCCTTATAGTGTAACTAAACGGCAGTGACCCAAAAAACTAGGTTATTTAATATCATTTTAAAGCTCAAAGTTTTGTCTACACCACGTGCTAACATTATAACATTTTTTTGTTATCGAGGGGAAACCTTCAAAAGGCGCCTGGATCTTGTTGATAAGTCCAGGGAGTGTGGGATTTTTACCTCACTAAAACCACCCCGGTGATCACTATCTGCACGTAGAAGAGGCTCCGTTACCTCTCAAAAGACCACTCCGGAACCCCCCTGGTAGTACTTATTGCTAACTCAGAGACAGCGTATAAAGCGCGAACTACTCGCAATTAAAATGAGATACATTTAGTAAAAGCTACCAATTAGAATAAGATAGTTACCAAGTGCCAAAATAAACTTATGACTTTTAATTGTGTTATCAATTAGAATAGTGATTATATCTAGTATAAGAATTTGTGCTGTGGCTACTTGGTTTCACTTCAAGGTTTTGTATTGAGGAGATACCAATTGCAGCTGGTATTTTATTCCAAATAATAATTCCATTTATTCATCTAACATTAAGAGTATCGAGACCTGGGTCCATGATACCTACTGATGGGCACCTAGATAAAGGAACCTCCTTACATAGCGAGCGGTGTCCAGAAATACAGCTTTCTGAATCAAGGTCTTGATCCAGCATCTTAACGAGGGCTTCTTAAGATGTTTGTCGAGGCTCGTGGCTATTAGGCCATTGGCTTTGGACTCAGTTATCACAGTACCGACAGCTATGTTACTGTCGGTACAGCGATCACTGAGTCTACATCCCACATGTCAACAGCCTCGCAGCGAAGTCATGAAACCTAATTCGTTTATTTCCAATATTATTGTGTCTGTAATGACTGCACTGAAAAGGATGCTTTCGATGGGCTTAAAAGTATAGATGCTGATGATGATGATGCTTAGGGAACAAGTCACAATGAGTCTCTGACTTGTTTCCTGTTCCCAGTGAGACTTGAAAAGGTAAGCAAATGTACAAAAAAGTATAGTGTAAATAAATAAATGTTTTTTTACACTGTACTATTTTGTTCGTTTGCTGGTATAGTAAAACACTAGAAATCGTAATAAGACTAGTGTTTTAAGAGTTTTATATGCAAAAGTTATTAATTGCGACTACTTACCTGCTAACTCTCATACTTAAATTGAGAAATATTAACGATTATTAATTTAATACAAATTAATATAATTTAATCACATACATATTTTTGTTTGGTTTTAGGCCTTCAAAAAACTTCTTCATGAGCAAATCACATTATTGATAACTTTTCTAAAGTCTGCAAAATCAGAAAAGGAAAATCAAGGATTTTTCATAAACTATGAAACTATAAACAAATAAAAGTGCTAAAAACTTTTATTTGAAACATTCTAAACAAAAAGGAATGTCAATATAACCAATTACTAATCACCGTATCGAAGACCATACACAACTTTTACCTAATTTGCTAATTACCCTTCCCGTGTTGGGGTTGTCGTTTAGGTATATATAAACCGGGCCCAATACTGGCAGACATAATTTGCGGAACCTTCGAAGTGATCGTTACCTTTCCCTATATTAACAATATTCGAAATTCCTGGAGTCTTCGGCAACCAGTCTGTCATCGACGCCAACTATCTACCAACTATCTTCAGTAAGGATCGAGAAGAGTGGCGCCAAGCCGACGACAACACCATGCTGCAGAATAATACGGTAATTTGATTTTCATAATATTTTCTGCTCAGTTCCAGGACTGCATATATTATCTAAATAATTGAAGTGTCCCTGATTATGTCATTTCTGCCAAAACCATGAAATTTATAGAAATATTTCTCTATTTCACAGCCCGCCATTTGGAACGACTTACCTGCACACAGTGTAGCTTCAACACCAGTGTCTACGAACATTGTCTCCACCGAGTTCCACGCCACGAGCAGCGAAACAAATGTTAATAACAGCAGTATTCTCAACAACCAAGTCGTTTACAACCCACCGAACTACATGAACATACCTTACCGAAACACAGGAGTTAATACGGGGTACTCGACTTTGAATCCTAGCGGAGGATTTAACCCTCAAATCACGAACGGGCCCAATTTTCAACACACGTCCAATGGACAGATTATCGGAGGCCAAGTCTGGCCCAATCAGTCGGCGCTCGGAAGAGTTATCGCTCAGTCACCTGGCTGGACCGGTAACAAAACCACTGGAGGAGTCAAAAAACCAAAACGAATCAGGACTGCGTTCACAAGTCAACAGATGATGGAGCTGGAGCAAGAGTACACTAGGACCCGCTACTTAGATCGCGCTCGCAGGATTGAACTGGCAGAAGCTCTTCGCCTGAACGAGCGGACCATCAAGATATGGTTTCAGAATCGCCGTATGAAGGAAAAGAAAGACCGAGCTGAGAGTCTGGAAGACTCCGAAGAAGTCACCACATCTGAGTCTTCTCCAGAAATAGGAAACACTCAGAGGCCGATGCTTATTCATGAGCCGTATCCTGGCATGAATAATAGTGTTTACAATATTGGGGAAGTTTACAATCAAGGAAACGTTTATTTAGACAATTACCCAGCTCCGTCTACCTCTGTTCAGATGCCAGGGCCGAGTGTACCTCCCTTGATGCCAGCGGCGAGTTTACCACTCTCAATGCCAGCGGCAAGTCAAGCTCCCTCGATGCCAGTGGCGTCTTTAGCACCTTCGATGCCAGGGACCAGCCTACCACCTTCGATGCCAACACAGAGTTCTATACAGAATATGTACCAGAATTTCATGATGGAGGAACAATGGCAAGTGCAGTACCAACAATTACATTTGCAAATGCAGCCTTGTCAGTCCTCATATGATGAAATTCAGGAAATGCCTGAAGTTAAAACCAAAGACGAAAATCCCTCTCCAAGTGCTGTTGAAGATAACAGTGCCGAGAAAAACTGGGACTTATCGTGGATAAGATCATCTATTGCTTATGAAGATTAGTTTGTTGATTAGATTGATTGGTTTGTTGGTTGGTTGATGGTTGGTTGG
This sequence comes from Mythimna loreyi, assembly GCA_029852875.1. NCBI lineage: Eukaryota > Metazoa > Arthropoda > Insecta > Lepidoptera > Noctuidae > Mythimna > Mythimna loreyi. The sequence continues at coordinate 15,615,307 of CM056784.1, read as the reverse complement.
TTGCTTGGTTATGTTGATTAATTTTAATTGTAGTTGTAATGTGAATTGTAATTATATTTTGTAAGATTTCGATTGTAAATTATTTTTGTAATTATATATTGTAAGATTTAGACTGTAAGTTGTTTTTGTAATTATATTTTGTAAGATTTAGACTTAAGTTGTTTTTGTTATTATATTTTGTAAGATTTAGACTGTAAGTGGTTTTTGTAATTATATATTGTAGGATTTAGACTGTAAGCTGTTTTTGTAATTATATTTTGTAAGATTTAGATAGTAAGTTGTTTTCGTAATTATATTAGAATTTTCTTGTAATCATTTATTTTTATTTTTATTAACATCTAACTAAACCATTTGACACCCATATATTAATTCAGACGCACACTTTGTCGTCCTTGATTATAACTGAAAACATAATAATATCTATTGAACACGCCTTACTTGCATATCGCTCACTAAGAACCAGAATTAGAAACAGATTATCTTTATTGCGGCGTTATATTAGCTATATAATATGTACATATACAGATTTGAAGACTGGTTAACTAGTTACAATTTTGTTATGTCCTGCTAAAACAAACATAAAGAACACAACCGGTGACATTTATGAAAACATATATGTAAATGTAAAAAATCTCTCTAAAAAGGCTCTAGGAATAAGATGATAGTTTTTACTCCAGAAATATTATATATATTCTACAACTACCACACAAAGTCGCCTAGTCCCAAGCTAAGCAGAGCTTGTTATGGGTACTCATCATCATCATCATCCTACACTTATCCCATATTACTTGGGGTCGGCGCAACATGTTTTTTTCGAACCTACGACTTCCGGCATAGCAGTCAGGGCCACTAACCACTAGACCAACAGGCCGGTCAAAATACAATTGATAGGTTGTAGTGATCTTCGACTTTCCAACTTCCAACTAGCATAAAATAAAAATCTTTTCATACTTTTGACTGCACTCTATTGCTTCAAAATTTTTCTCTTCAATATTATTCCAATGTTAATAGAAGGTAAATTATGAAACTCTTTAATAGTTATCGTAACTAATGCACATCCATAATAAAAAAAATAATCAGTAAACGAAATCATTGTAGATATAAACTATATTTTTAATTTATAACTATACAGGGTGTAGCTCCAGCGAGCATAATGGCGAGTGCGATGCTTGGTATTTCCCTGCTTGATCGAATCAGGAATGATGAGATCCGTAGGAGAACCAAACCTTTTTGTTTTTTTTTTTATTTTTTACTTGTATAAAATCGTTATTCTAACCAATCCCAATGATATTTTTAGAAAAAAAAGGAAAAAAAATACAAAAAAAAACCGAAAAATTCCACCACTGGGGGGTCTAGAATCATGCACTGTATCTATGGTATTCATTTGCGTTAACATGTCAATGACACCCTGTATGGTATTAGGGTTGAGGCTGAAAAAAATAATTGGTTCATATTTATGTAGTAGTATTATTTCGTAACTTAAATCATAAAGATGAAAGATTAGAATAAGAATGTTCCTTTCTCAGGGCGCCTTTAATTTAGCCGTGCTGTTGTCGCGCGGCACGTTGCAGTTAAATTGATGGCGCCCTTAGCCTTCTCTCGTTCTAAGGTGGAGCAAGAGAGCGAGCCAGACTTTATTACTGAGTGATAATAAGTGACATTACTGGTGATTTTATTAGTGTATATCAATAACGGTTTATCAAAGAAAATTCAAAAGTCAAAAAGTCAAAAGTCAAAAATTTTTATTTCACATGGGCCTACATGGGCACTTATAAAACGTCAGATGCTAGTGCACGGTTCCAAATTGGTCGTTTCCTATGGAGAAGAACCGGCAAGAAACTCCATGGTTACTCTTTTAAAAAAAATTGTTATCTTTACAATATTTCCATATTACAGCACATAAATTATGTAAGGACAGTGCAGACCAGTCAATATTGAACTCCTACCGTTAAAATGGTAGGAAGTCATCTAAAATTTGCGTCTACAATGTTCTTACATTCACATTATTAAAAGAGGCTATATAAAAGCAAGAAAAATAATCACAAGTCTCAGTAAGACAATTACATTATATGATGGATCTATAAAATGGAATAAGGAATATTGTGAGAATGTATCAAAATAAAAGAATAAAGAAATGTCGTATATAAAAAAAAAAATGAAAAAAGATGGAGCAGTTAACAGACAATTATACAGAATATTAATAAGTTACCAGGGGGCCACATGAGCAGAAGCAGTCATTGCCAGACAGTTGTGTCTTCGACATAGTCTCTAACCTTATAATATGCTTTTTTGGTTAGGACACGCTTAATATGAGTTTTGAACTTTCTCTCGGTAAGTTCTGTCACCTCCTTTGGCAGCTTGTTATAAAGGCGTACGCTATTTACTAAGAATGACTTGCTGGTCTTAGCTAATCTCCATTTAGGTATAACAATTTCATGTTTATTACGTGTGTTTTTGTTATGGAGATCGCTTCTAATTTTAAAAAGTCCTAAGTTTTTACGAACATATAAAATACATTCTAAAATATAAAGAGAAGGCAGAGTCAGTACATCGATTTCTTTAAACTTATTTCTGAGGGACTCGCGAGGACCCATTTTATAAATAGCTCGGATTGCTCTCTTTTGCAATATGAATATTGAATCTACATCAGCTGCAGATCCCCACAGCAAAATGCCATAAGACATAATACTGTGGAAATAAGCATAATAAACTAACCTAGCTGTATCAACATCTGTTAATTGTCTAATTTTTCTTACTGCATATGCAGCTGAGCTTAGTCTACCTGAGAGAGTTCTAATATGGGCTCCCCACTGCAATTTAGAATCAATAGTAATGCCCAAGAACACAGTTTCTGCAATGACATCAAGCTTTTTGCCGTCTAATTTACATAGGAAAATATTTTCAGCAATTGCAAATATTCATATTTTTAATCTTCTGCCAAACCGCAGCCTAGTTTGTCAGCAGTGTTCTCGTGGATAGTTTTCTTGAGAAACTAATTTAGAAAGATAGATTTTTAATGTCTTTCTCAGTTGAGACCGACCGCATAAGGCCATGACGCTCACGCCCCAGACGCCGACACAGTAGACGTAGGCTTGTGAATGGCGAGCAATATGTCACTAGTTGTCGACGGAGTGCACTGATACCGCGCTACTCAAGGAGTTGTCGAAAATCGCTGGGATTGCAGAAAGGTTGAAGCCAACTGGGGCCAAGGATTCGTGTTTGAAAGGAAGGCTCTGGGCCTGGTGTATATATGGCAATGTAGGGACGGGGTCGGTTGTTTAGACAGTAAGAGTCTGAAATTGTTTCCCAGTTCGCCCAAGGGTGAGATTCGTCATTGTATGATTTGACTATTTTCACGATGGCGAAGCCGCTGGCAGAAAGCTAGTAAATAATAATTCTGTACTCAAATCAGTAGAATGATGTATTCTACTGATTTGAGTACAGAATTATTATTGTCATCAGCAGCCTTTTTAATGTTCCCACTGTTAGGACACGGGCCTCCTCTCTAGGGAATGAGCCATAATCTACCTCACGGGTCCAGTGCGGATTGGTGGATGTCACATATCTTTGAATTTGTAGTTCTAGGAGATGGCAGTATCCTCATGATTTCCTTCACTGTTTTTGAGAGCAGTGGTGATGAAATGTTCCACCCTACGAAAACAAATTGTAGTTTTTTACCTACAGCAGGTTTACTGAACACAGACTTCGCGTGGTGTTTTATTACAAATAGTTATATAAGTTTTATAACCAATTGGATATTTTTGAATATTTTATTATATTCTTTTTTTTTTCTTATAAATGAATAATTCAACGAATTCTTATCGAGGAACAGGGGCTGCTATTTTCAAAATATTGTCATTCAGACACGATCCCATTGTCGTTTTGCTAAAAGTTTGTAAACTGTTAATTCATAATGGCTGATCATTGGGCGGTTAGTGGTGTCGTAATGAAATTTTAGTAAGAGCTGTTTTGTAACGAATTAAAAACAATAACTGCACAATGACATTCTAATCGTAAGTCACTGATTAAAGGAATTGTTAAAATATTATTCAATTGCAGCATTATGTCAAATATTATTGACATTAGGTACGTACGAGATTACCATTCTAAAACATTTTTTTTTTGCCAAAGATTTAAAAAAAAAATCTTTCAATAAAGTGTCACTGGTTGATCATTGGAAAGTCATAATGACACCATCATATTAGTAGATTACCGAACTTGTCAAAATCAGCCATTTTGAAATCAATTATCGACTATTCTGACACTATTGTAATAGCAGATTTGAGGTCCTGAAATTTCGTATAACTCATTAGAAATGTCAGCGAAGCTTTACGCCAACGTAATTACTAACAAATTAATGCTATTATTACATTTTGGAACAACTTATTATTGTAATTAGGTATTGTAGGCTAGAAGACATCGCGTGGTGTTTTATAAATAGATCGATTTTTTTAAAATGTTATATTATGTTCTTTATATACTTGTAAAATAATATATCAACGATTTTTTATAGAAGATCAAAAAAAAACGACTTTCGTTTTCTGGTACTCGGTAAAACTCATTAAGAAATGAAAGCAAAGTGAATTTACGTTAATATAATTACTTAGGTACTAATTTAGACTATCATTACATTTTAGTCCAGACCATACACGTCTCAACAACGTAAGGGTGGAAATGAAAACTCGCCATAGACTTTTGTATGTGTCAGAGTATAATCTTCCCAATCTAACGTCCCCATGCCGATTTAGTAACTGCAAATTTAGCATCCTAAGCTCCCCTTCTATTATGGTTACAGAACTTCTATATATCTTGACATTTATAAACAAAACCACGACTTTAAAAAACTACAACTATAACTTTGCTATATATGTGACCACCTACTGGGCTCAAAAACTTTGAGGGAAGCGGAATCCATCGATTCGAGAAGAAGAAGAACGACTTTAAAAATCTTATCTATCTAGCGACCCGCCCCAGCTTCGCACGGGTGCAATGGTGATTTTAAATACACACATGTGTAATACATACAAACCTTCTTCTTGAATCATTTTATCTATTAAAAAAAAACGCATTAAAATCCGTTGCGTAGATTTAAAGATCTAAACATACATAGGGACAGACAGCGGGAAGCGGGGAACAAAGACATTACACTTTACACTAGTAATATAGACAGTGCTGATAAGTAGGTATTTAACTAATTACAAACAAAGAATCAATAATCATAACCATAATTACCCTCCTAATGTTCCCATTGCTGGGATACGGGCCTCCTATCTCTAGGAGAGGGAATACACCACGCAGGCCCAGTGCGGGTTGGTGGATGTTACATGTCTTCGGATTTTTCGTTCTAGTAGTAATTTTGTTTTATTTTTTTTATTTTTTCAATATTTTGACAAATAGTTTTCATTAATGTGCATGTCTGTCGCATAATATAAGTCGATAATTATAGATGTGATTTTTTTTCGAATTATCCGGATCCATATGAACGAATGAATGAACATAAATGGGCATAACACGCTACACTAGTAATATAGACCGTGCTGATAAGTAGGTATTTAACTAATTACAAACCAAGCACCAATATTCATAAACATAATCACCCTTATAATGTTACCACTGCTGGGACTTAGTCCTCTTCACTCTAGGAGAGGGAATACACCACGCAGGCCCAGTGAGAGTTGGTGGATGTTACATGTCTTTGAATTTTTCGTTCTAGAACATGTTTGCTCACGATGTATTCCTTCACCGTTTTAAGAGCAGTGGTGATGAAGCAAATTACAAAAGTACTGGCTGGTTTACAACTCGTAAGTCGGGACCGTTTCCACTGCTCCAGTCTAGCTGTCTAGTCTAGGTGATGTCATTAGGCAGAGCAACACCGTGTCTTTGTGAAGGCGATCGGCAGCATTGACCTCTCGCGCCGAGGCTTGATACCATGGTCCGGAGCGCCGAGGCCGCACCGACGACCCAGTCAATGGCACTCACGCCCCAGCCGCTGTCGGGATCCTGGTCCCAATTTCCAGTCACAGTTGGCTCGGGCAAGAGGACGGCAAGCAATAGGTTGCTCGCCGTTTGATCGTCCGGTAACCCTTCGAACTGAGCTCAAGTCGGCGATGGTGTGTTCTGTTCCCATGCGCCTCAAGGAGTTGTTAGCAACCGTAGAGGCTCAACAGGGCCGAAGCTTACTGGGGCCATGGACCAGTTTCTGAAAGGAAGGTCCAACCACAGTATGAAAGGCTAAAAAGGAACGGAGTGGGTTTTTTAGTCAATCTGACACTATTTTGCTAATGATTGATCATTAGGTGATTTTCACACACCACAAAAAAACAAACTCCTATTAATTTCTTGTCATTTATAAAGAAAACTAAAACTTTAAAAATATTATATTTAAATGCACTATATATACAAACTAGCAACCCGCCCCAGCTTCGCACGGGTACTGCATATTGAATAAATTATGCATGTATACACATAAACCTTTCTCTTGAATCACTCTATCTATTAAAAAAAATCCACATCAAAATCCGTTGCGTACTTTTAAAGATCTAAGCAAACATAGGTACTTAGCAACTTTGTTTTATACTATGTAATGATATTACGAGTAATATATACATTGCTGATAAGTAGGTATTTAACTCATTACGAACCAAGAATCAATATTGGTATTTAATTAAACAGATTACGTGTTTTACGCCGGCATATTCATTAAGTAATTAAACAATCCACATACATTAGACTTAATTGTTACAACGCAGAAAAATATGTTTGTTAGTTTGTACGCGTTAACATCTGAAAGAGGTTTGATTTGAAAAAAAAATAGTTTTTGTTTTTTAAGGTTTTTTTTTTTTTTTTTTATGGTAGGTGAAAATCATCCAATGACGAAACCCGCTCTTGGGCGGAGCGGGAGACCAGTGTCAGACTCTTACTGACTAAAAAACCTACCCCGTACCTTCCTTGCCTTATTCCTGGAGTCGAGGTAACAGTTTTCCACCACCCTCTAGGCTCCAGGAGGCTTCGACCCTGAAGGGCCCCTGCAGTTTGCTGACAACTCCTTGAGGCGCGCGGGAACGGTGCGCGCCGTTGACGACTTGGACTCGGTCTTACCAGACGATCGGACGGCGAGCTACCCATTGCTCACCGTCCGCGAGCCAGTGTCTACGGTGGCCGGATATCGGCAGGATCGCGGCGGCGACGGCTACGGCGAGTACGCCGTTGCCTTTGCCTTATGCGGTCGGCCTCCTCCTTTACGAGCATTACTGCTTCGCAGAAGGAGGCGACCGCCTGCCATTCCTCTTCGCTGCGGACCATGGCCTGAACCAGGGCCCGGCGCGAGAGGTCGCCACCGCCTTTTGTTTTTGAGGTGGGAAATCATATATTGACTTTTTCGCGCTAAGATCGTGTCAGGCTTTTAGTAACTGAAAACCACATCTATGTTCTCTTAGTTGGCCTTTGCGTTTCCGAAGTATCGTTTTCGGATTAAGTAAGACCATGAGAAGGTCTTACTAGGCATCAGCTGGCAGGTCTGAGGTGGGCCCCCAACACTATTGCTGACATCTCTTTGAGGCAGTCATACAGCACTACGCGCCCTCGACGACGCAGGCGCGGTCCTTATATTTTTCATCCACTGCTCGTCGTTTGGAAGCCCGTACCTACGGTGACCGGAGATTGCTCTGCAATTCCTGACGCCTTGGACATCTGCTGTCACAGCTGGTGCGTGTGTTACTATTTCGCTGAAGTCCCTTTCCCTTTCACTCCGGCCCATGGCATGAAACAGGGCTAAGAGTGAGAAGTTGCAGCCGTCGATCGCGTCTTCGAGGACACGACGGTGTCAGCTTAAACCGGGAACTTCTCCACTGTAAGCTCCACCGTGTCCTACAGGCGGTCCGCAACTTACCCATCTTCATTAAGGACCTGTGTCATACGGAACCATTCCTTTAGTAATGGATAGCTCATTTTAATAAATAGGCTATACTTAGCTAATATCCTTACTAAAGGATTGTGGATAATGGATAGCTCGTTTGTTAAGCAAGGTGATCCACCGGAGTAGAGCAGTGACCAAAGATGGGAGAGAAACCGGGATGAAGGCTCGTTAATGATACAAATTATGATAATTAGGTGGTGGTCAGATAATAATTAGTAGTTAATAGCCTATGATTAGGTTGTATTGTCATTAATAAGTATTTTCCGATCGTAACTGTTATATATATATAAGACATAATCGTCTTGGAATTCTTAGTTGAATGTATTGGCTGGACCAGTACTGCTTCATAATGAAATATTTTCAAAACGGTACAGAAAAATTAAATATGGAAATTAGTCGCGAATGTATTGGAAGGGGATACCGTATTAAAGTGGTAAGTTGTGCACAGCGTCAGCATCAGATCAGACTATACAAATCTGTCAGATTTCTCCAATACATTTTGAGCCTTGTTATATTATAGTTAAGAGTTGAAAATCGTTTGCAGAATTTTGACAGTTTGTTGGAGTCTGATGTGCTGCTTACCGTACATGGAAACATTAACAAAATAAGTAGTTACATTAATAAATTACACTAATATACTAACATATGGTAAACTCGTGTTACTTTGGCCTTGGAGTATGACTAAGGCCTAGGCACTAACAAAGTGGAACATGAGACACTAGTTTCTATCGGTTAACAAGCTTGGGCCCAAATTTCACTCCAGGCCCAAAGTATTTAGAATTTAGGTATTAATATATTTCTTAATGTATTTTATGTAAACTTATTTTTTTTTACATAAACAAGATAATTTTGATTCAACATTTGGTTCTACACTCACGAAAAAAACATTGTAAAATAATTTAATTTCATTGTTTCACAACAAATTGTTCATTTATAATTGTATTATTTTAAACTAATCCAGTTATTTTGTTTTTTATTCAGATGGATAATCTGCAAGATTGTAACTCAAAGAAGGTGAAGAGATACCGAAGTGCTTTTACAACGGACCAAATAAATTATTTAGAACTGCAGTTCAAGAAGTTTCCTTACATCGGAAATGCTCAACGTAAGGAAGTTGCCGCAACGTTGAACATACCGGAGAGAGCGGTCAAGATTTGGTTCCAGAATCGACGAATGAAGGAGAAAAAAGAAAGTAATACCAAAGAAATTGAAGACGAACAAGATATTAGAAAATATCTGGAATCCGCTAAAGACCAATTAAATAATGTGACTACATCATCAGTTAATGAACAGCCGCAGTCATTAACATTATTAAGTCATTTGTGTCAAGGAAACTATTACAGCACTATTGAAACAAATAGTTCTACAAGTATAAGACAATGTTCTGAAAGCAAAGTTTCAGCAGAAAAACCAGTTACGTGTAGTTTAAATAGTCCAAACATTGTATCTACAGCTACAGTGATTCAACCGCCATCTGTGTTTGTAAAATCTAGTGTTCCATCTGCAGATTTCAAAGCGTCTGCTGAATTCTCTATCGAATTGTGTAAGAAATACAAATCTGAATCGTTAACTAAACCATCGAAGGCAGAAGTAAAAACGTTTAAAAAAGAAACTGAAAGTATGAAGAAACTGGAAGAACCGAAATCTATGGTAGCAGAACAGATGACACCTGAAGATTTATCACTTAGTAGAAGAATGAAAATGACAGCAATGAATCCGCAACAAACTGTTCCAGGCAATGCTTCTAGTCACCCAGGATTTGTATCTATGGTACCAACGGTTCCACCATACTACACCCAACCTTACATGCCTGGTAGTGGTGTTATTTGGAAACCAATGAGTGTATTGCCTGTTGTCAATTCTAATTCACCACCTGTTTCTGCTCCGAGTAACCCGTTATTGAATATGTCTCCCGTTCAAGCAAACTTAGCCAAGAAACCCTGTAACTGTGATTGTCATGTTAGCCAAGTGACGCCTCAAGTACCGTATAATATTACACAGCAATCTTCAAGCCCTCAGTACATTATAACTGCTGTGCCTTTTCAAAATACCAGTTCTAAATTTTGACACGTGTTTATTTATATCAAGAACCCTGTCTGTGATAATTTCACGGTTAGACTACTGAATCAATTTTGGTAAAATTTGGGATGGAGCATGTTTGGAACTCAACGATAGAAACAGGCTATCCTTTTGTTTGGCTTCTACATAGATTTCGTGATTGTAACAACCGACATTCACGAGGACGAAGTTGCGGGGGTAAGTCAAGAGGTCGTAAGCCATATTTATAAAAGGAGATATTGGCTGACTGACATATCAACGCATAACCGATACTGGGACTATGAACTAAAAATTTTGCACAAGACTTATTTTTGACAAGCAGGAAGAGATTTTTGGAAATTCAACTTTGAAGAGGGTGAAACGGAAGGCCAAAAATTGATTGGAGAAAACTAATTTATAGCAATCGAAGTAGATAGTAGAACCTAGTTGTAAATAAGTAAGCTTTGTACAAACTTATACTTACGAGTATGAGATGTGTTGATTCTAGTATTTAATTAAAAGTTTTTAATATTAACATAAATGTGATAATCCTGTTATATAAATAAATCCTGTAATAATATAATCATTGTTTTAATGTCGTTTGTTAACTGTGAACTGTTATTATTGAATATTTATGAGTTATGTTCATTTTAGTACTTAGTCAAAAGTTTTACATATGAACTACATAAATGTGATAATCCTGTTATATATTTAAATAAATCTTGTAAAAATATAATCATTGTTTTAATGTCGTTTGTTATGTGTTTGGTTAAAGAAAACTATACGTTTTATTATTGTGATTTTATTGGAAAAGTTTTCACAATGGAATTTATTAAAAGTACGCTTTAAAAGTCTATAGCAATATTAGTAAAACACAATAATTAATAGCTAGCCGAAATTATTAGGAATAAAGATATTTTTATCATAGTTTCAAGATAAAACATAGAAATATAACAAGATTTAGAATAGAAAATTCATAATGTTAGTAGTAATTTATACAATTATAAATATTTAAACTGGTAATTTAAACTAATATTTATCAGTTCAAACAAAAAAAAAATAACACTACGCTTAAAAAATAACAATGTATTTTTAAATAATTTAAATAAGGATAAAAATAACTTAAAAATTAAAATAACTAATACAGAATAATATATTAATTTCACTTGCTATATGTTAGTTTTTCATCAAGTCTTACTTAAAAAGAGCTTAGGTACTAGAAAGTAACTACCTACAAATACATAATTGTATTTTTATACAAATGTCTTCTCTCCATAAATATCTAAAAAGTTTTATACAAACATAGTTGGATGAATTATAAGTTACGCTTATATATTTTATTTTTCTTACACAAGACATCCAGGCTCCTATTTTTTGGTCACATATTGGTTTCAGCCTCTAAAGACAGTGTGTGTGTGTGTTTAATAAATTAAATAAATTAAAAATAAATATTTCACGTGGGAATTACCCGCGAGGCGCAGCACAGCAGCCAAACGCTCAAACACTTGGATAAATCTTCTATTTACTTTTATTTAAATAAATTAATCACTATTCAAGCAAAACCAATTAATTCACAAATCGAGCTAAATAAATTGTAAATAAATAACTACATTATAAAAAATATTTTTAGCCAAATTTTAAAATATTTTTAGTTAAATTAGTAAAAATTTTATTAAAATATGAAAGTAGGAGGTCAGTATTTGATTTTATTATGTTAAAAACATAGTAAAATCAATATACTACACTTAAAAAAATTACTAATTATTATTTTTTCCGTATCATTTAAAAAAAAATTATTAATAAATAATCCAAAATTAATTGATTTTGATTGCGTAGCTGTTATTATAACTAAATAATTATAAATAGCTATAGACTACTCTTAACCTAAATAGTCGATTAATAAGGGTACTGACTCCCTGACCAATAATTATTTCCGTCATAGGCATACTGATCATACTCGTGACCATTCGAAGAGTATACATCATGGGGATAATACTGAGTAGGGTATACAGTACGTTCATTGTAAAAATATGCTGCAGAATTAGATGAAGCAACGTCTCCATAGGTAGACTGAAGTTCATTAGTATTGCAGTAAGTGGGTAGTTGATAGGTATTGTCAGGGTATTGAGAAATTTGTTCAGTAACAGTTTCCTTAACATTTACTTGGTAGGGCGAAGTAGATTCTGAAACGGATCCGATACTAACAGATTCGCTTGAAGAATCGCTGCTGGACTCAAGTGATTCCTTCTTCTCCTTCATTCTTCTGTTTTGAAACCAGACTTTTACAGTTTTGACGCTGATTTTTAATTCGTTGGCGATCTCAGCACGGCTTGCACTGTCAATGTACTTGTTGTTGGAATATATCCGTTCTAAAGTCTGAATTTGTTCTGTCGAGAAGGCAGTCCGGACTCGTTTTTTCTTTTTTATTGTTGTGGTTAAAACTGAAATGAAAAACTTCAACTATAATAATTATGCTACAAAATTCATGTTTCTACCTCGATAAAATGTGGATTTGATATGACTTATTGTGCCACTAGCCTTTTCTCAACTAACTTAGGTTTTTTTGTGTTGGATTAAAATCGTCATATAACAACTCCCGCTTTAGGCCGAAGCGGGACACAGTGTCAGACTTTTGCTAACTAAAAAACCCGCCCCGTTTCTTCTTAGCCATTCATACTGGGGTTGGACCTTCCTTTCAGAAGCTGATCCATGGCCGCGGTAGGCGACGTCTGCTGACCACTCCTTGAGGCGCGCGCCTGTGTTATACTCACTTGATTAAATCACTATCATCATCATAATATATTATCAGTACGACTATCTCACAATTAGTTAGATTCGGCATTGTGTTATGCATACAGAATTACTTTTATTGTAATCATTTGTGTAACTCATGGTGTGTGAGGATATTTAGGACAATGCAAATGTTTCAAAATATTACTAACCTTTTTGTTTTTGCTGTATATTTTCCGGCCAAACTGTTGAAAAGGGTCGATTTTCCCAGCAATGGAGCTACAAAAAATAAACACTTATTAAGAATATTTTAACGATGAAATCGATAGACAAACGTATTTTGAACTTTTTAGTTCAAATATCGTTTGCAAATGTTATGGCAGTACTCGTAAAACCTTTGCTTTGTGCGATGAACACTGTTAGGTTAGATTTAATAAAATAATGGAATTTTACCTCATTTTTACTCATTAATGGTGTAAATGAAGTTACTAGAAGATTTTGCATCATGATGATTAAAGAATTTATCAAATAATTTACTATTTAAACAGGAGTCACTGGTCAGCACAGCGAACGATCACTTCTTTGTATGACTTCTTCTAGGTCTTTGTAAATATGTAGGTATAATTATTTTTATTTTTCATCTACCTTCTTTTAATAAAAGTTAAAAAAATCTTTTCTTTTCCATTACACGACAATCTACGGTACGACCGTCGGATCTTGGCGAGTCTGATAACTTCAGACTGCGAATTTTAGCACTTGAAAACTCGTAAAAAAAACTGTTCCGTGACATTTAATAAGGAAATAGATTATAAAAAGTTGAAAAAAATACAACAATTGTATCAAATTTTGATATAATATATCACGTTAACATAATTATTATGATATATATATATATATATATATATATTACATTATTATATATAATTACATTTAAATATTATATTTTTAGGGGTTTTTTATTATGGTACGTGAAAATCATCCAATGATAAATCCCGCCCTTGGGCGGAGTGGGAAACAGTGTCAGACTCTTACTGAGTACACAACCTATCCCGTTCCTACGTTATCATATATGCTAGGGCGAGAGCCCTCCTTTCAGACGCGTACCCTTGGCCCCAGTTGGCTTCGACCCTGAGGCTTCGACTTTGAGATGCGCGGGAACAGTGCGCGCCGTTAACGACTGGGCTTGGTAAGGACATCTACCAGACGATTGGACGGCGAGCTACTCATTGCTCACGATCCACGAGTCCGGTGAAAGAATCATATTCCTCGAGATAGGTGTTTCTCATTGTCGTTGCAAATTTAAAATCTCAAAAGGAGTTTTACAGATATTTGAACTACTTAGCAAAAACTTCCATGTCAGTATTATTATACATAGGAGATTTTAAATTTGCAATAACATCATGTTCTTTTAAAACTAACTCAGTATTATTACAAAAGGTAAGTTTTGTATGAGTTCGGAACAGATAATATTCCGTATGTATGAGGGTGTAAAGGTACAGTGAGATAGTAAACTACTCATGATATGGTGGGAAGAATTAGAATGATTTCGCCAGAACTGGATTGCTTTATGTTGCTAGCCTATTTGGTTCTAAGAAAAAAAAAAAATGCATCACGCTCAAGTAGCTAAACAGATTTGGATGACAGATGGCAGACCGTGTCCTGGAATAGCATATTTTAAGTACCTATCCCTAAGAATATGTGGCTCCTACTTGATAACAACTCTTAAGATAGTTCACACTAGTTTCTAGATCATAATAAATAAAATATAGACATTAATTAAAAACATTTATTAATAATTCTATATTTAAGTACAAAATAAGCTTACACTAAAAAAATTATAAATAAATATAAAAAATCTAGGTACAAGTTACATAACAGCACAGCTTGCAAATCAAAGAGGCGTAAGTATTAATTCGGTTCAGATGGTTTCCAATTTACAGAACTATCTTCTTCGTTACTAACACAATCACTGGCTGGAGATATTGGTTCCTAAAGGGGACTCCTGTCACTTTCTACTATTTCTTCAATGTTTGCGCCCCTTTTTGGTAATAATAAAATAATAATCCTTTTATTTCAGAACGAATTCCATAAACATACAAACAAAAAATAATTAGTATTATAATAACTTATGTAACTATGTTAGTAACACTTAAACTTAACAACTATGTTAGTACACAGTACGAGTCATCAATGATGCTGACAAATTCTCTTATAAATTCAACGTCTAGTGTTAGGAAACCATTCATATTTGTCCTTTTAATGATGTCTGATTCCAATGAATCTAGACGAGACGACAATTCTTTCTTCTTCTAATTTTTGTGTACAGAAAATACAGATTCATAATATTAAATACTTAGTTTACTTAAAAATAAAATAAATCAAATCTAGCCGCAGGTTCTATTAATAGCAAAGCTAGTACATAAAAAAAATTCAAGGATGCATTGGGTTTAGACTGGCTCCAATTTATAAAACTACATTATATATCTTCTTAATTACTAATAACTAATAATGATTGGCGAGATTTTTTATACATAATACAGATATTAATCCTAATATCTGTATTATGTATGTTAGAATTACTTATTTTTCATTTATGGTTAGAAGATACATGTTCGTAATTATATACACAATTAATTAATTAACTTAAAACTAAAAATAAATTTAAAAAAATTAGTCACACATATTCCACAACTACAACTATCACACAACGCCATCTAGTCCCAAACAAGCAGAGCCTGAGTAAATCAGAGTGTTTTCAATTATTCATCACGTTCAGGTGGGCTCCAATTTAAAAAAAAAACTATCTTCTTCGTTACTGTCTATAAGGCTGGCTGGAGAAACTAGTTCAGACATATGTTCGTAATTATATACACTAATTAAAAATACAATTAATTAATTAACTTAAAACTAAAAATAAATAAAAATAAAAATAGTCACAGATCATATTAAAAGCAAAAGTTTGTAAATCAAAAAGTGTTTTCAATGATTCATCAGGTTTAGACGGGCTCCAACTTATAAAACTAATCTTCTTGGTTACAGTCTGTAAGGCTGGCTGGAGAAATTAGTTCATAAAGTGAACTACGGTTACTTCCAAGCTTTTTCTTAAAGAGTCATCAATGACGCTGACCAAGTCCAATCAATCAATCAATCCATCATCTAGTGTTACGAAACCAATTTCATCTGTCCTTTTAATATTTTCAGATTCTAATTTTGAATCTATATGAGCAATTCCTTTGAATCATCAACCAATTCAATTTTTTTTAAAATCTATATGAGCAATTCTTTTCTGCCTTAGCATGAAAATATTATAATTACAGTGGTTAAAATATGATAGTCTTTCTTCATGATTGACTTAGTTCATCTGGAAGATATCTTCTAACGCTTTCTTTTGTTCAGTAGTGAGAATAGTGCGTCTGCGCTTCCGTTTTATTTGAGACTTATAGTTCCTTTAGATTAATCCTCACTTGATTTCTGTTTTATGTTCTTGACTCCAGGTGAAAAACAGGATATGGCACTGATTCATGTGTAAGTCAGTGTTCTGAAATAGATAAAAAAGAAAAAATAAAATAATTGTGTCAAATTCTGATATAATTATCACGTTAACATAATTATTATTTTATATATTATTACATTTTTAGGGGTTCGTGCTTCAAAAAAATGTCTGTCTGTCTATCAACGCCCTTTATCTTGAGGACGCGAGTAGGTATGGAGTTGAAATTAGAACTATAAATATACTCTAATCCGCGGTTCCTTGAAGTTGTGTAAAAATGATCAAATCTTGATTTTGTGCAATCAACACTTATGTTAAAACAAAATTGTAGAATTTTACCTCTTTCTCAGTTTTCAATGGTATAAAAGAATGTTTGGCATCATGAACAAAGAATATATCAAACAATTTATATATTTTATCTAAATAGGAACGGCTTGTGAGCACTACATATAACACACAATCACTTCTTTCTATGTCTGGTCTTTGCAAAAACGAATATATTACTATTTTTGCGGTACAGTATAGTTTTCTATATACCTTCTTTTAAGAAAAGTAAAAAAAATATTGTGTTTTCTATTTCAGTGCAAAATATTTTTTTTTAAATTCGCGTGTCGCGAGCTGGCACATGACCTATTTAGTAGTTTCTAGGCTTTAGACTTATCGAACTGCTCCGAAACGACGTTTTTATTCGTGTATCTTACTAATCTTACTAATATTATAAATACGAAAGTTACAATGTTTGGATGTTTGTTACTCAATCACGCCAAAACGGCTGGACGAATCTGGTTGAAATTTGGCACAGGCATAGGATACACTCCGGAATAGGACATAGGCTACTTTTTATTCCGGAAACCCCAACCCCAACCTCAATACCACGCGAGCGAAGCCGCGGTTTTGCCCGCGGCTTCGCCGCTAGGCTAGTAACAAATAACAAAAACACAACATAGAAGGTCTTTTTCATCGACTCACTACTGCAAAATTCTCAATTCAGCGCGAACTGACGCATGACATATTTATTTATCTAAATAAATAAATCTCTCGAGCAATTCTTTCTTCTTCTAATGCCTTAGGATTAGAAGAAGAAGAGATATTAGGAACAACTTTCATGTTCCTCTGATTGTTTTATACTCTTCACTTTCAATCTACAGTTTCGAAACCATACATTACTGATTTATCATTCAAATGTAGCTTGTTCACAATCGTTCATCACGGTTGACGTATTATTGGCTCTGGAATATTTCTTCCAAGGCTGCCACTTGTTCAGTCGTAAACATCGTGCGTTTACGCTTACACTTTATTTGGGCCTTAAAGTTTTCTTTGGATGATGGTAAAACTGAAACAAAATTACGAAACACTTTAATAAATGAATTTCTTATTTCTTTCAGTATCAATTATGGTGCCAAGAATAAAACAAGATACAGGTGGGTGAGAAAAATGTTAATACTTACTAGTAATTTGAGCGATGAGAGATGTTTTCTAGGAATGTTCTGGTTTTTGGGGTGTGGTCTTCGCTCCTGGTGAAACAGGCCTTGTGAAAGTGGAGTGTTCTGTAATAGATATAAATGAAAATATTAAAAATAAAGTATGAAATTATGATCTTTGTTATTATTGTTGTGATGATCTAATTTGGATTATAAAATAATTATTACATACCTTATTGGGTTTGTACGTGGGAGGAGGGACATGTCCATTACCATGACCATTATTATAAACGCTGCCCCTAAAATGTTTTTGGATTGACCTCCTGATTTATATAATTTTCAAAATAGTAAGCAGCTGTATATGTCTGAAAACAAATAAATATATTTAAATAAATACACGTCATTAAACAATAAGAATATTTAAAAAATACACAATTTAAGACTGGATATCATTATAAATGTATCGTTTAATAAGTGCATGCTTAGTAATACCTACTGCCATGTTAAAGTTAGAAGTATCTGCTAGATAAATCACATCATTAAATAACTTTGTTGCGGTAATTGCTTTAATGAACACGTTTTAAGAATTATTAATTAAAGTAGTTAAACACCTAATACTTGCAATTCTATTTTAATTAGCTGCTATATAGAACTACCTGCTGCTATTAAGCTATTAAGGACCTTCTTTAATTGAATTCAATGAAGGAGGTAACACATAAAAAATATAATTCAGCTAGTGCACCATCCATATAACTCTGCCACCCATAAACCTCTACATTATGAAACAGTTTGCTCTTTGGAGAGCATTTGACGCCTTTTTGAGCACGACGTTAAGAGTTCAAAGCATTTTTATGTAATAAAACAAATCAGAAGTTGACCTTAGAAGTTGTTAGGTTATCAACCTGGTCATATAACTGGTACCTACTTGTCTATTTCATCACAAAACTTAAATACGGAAATAAAATTTAATCTAGCATCAAAATACTCCTTCATATCGTTGTCAATCCAAAACATACCTAAAAGATTGTCAATTGTTATGTGCCGATTCTATTTCTATGAGCTAAGAACGAACCAGACCTTTGACTATACCTACGAAGTGTCAATCTGTCTGCGAGTAATATCCTTAAAAAGAATAAGTTGTCGTGCAAAGCCATGTTGGATAATCATAGTCATTTATTGTATACTACGGACCCGCCCCAGCTTCGCACGGGTACTGATATTGAATATATTTATGCATTTTTTATGCACATAAACTTTCCTCTTGAAACACTCTATCTATTAAAAAAACCGCATCAAAATCCATTGCCAACTTTTAAAGATTTAAGCATACATAGGGACAGGCGACTTTGTTTTATACTATGTAATGATATTGTATCTGAATTTGCACACACCTAAGTGTGTGCAAATTCAGATACAATATAACTCATTTATAAAAATGAGTTACATAATTATAGTTTTACTACATGGCATAGTGGATACATCAACACCAACTATTGCGAAAAATTAAATGTCCTTGGTTAGTGTATAAGTTTTTTTTTATTACAGCTTAAAATATGGTATCAACAATATCTGTAAGAAAAATGGGTGAGTGGGTAGCCTTAGGATGTTAATACTCACTTGTAATCTTAGCGTGATGTGTTCTAGCCATCATATTCTGTGTTTTTTTTTGGGAGTGGTCTTGGTTTCTTCTTCTTCGAATGTTTTCTTTACAACTTTCTTCTTATTCCTCTGAATCTTGCATGTACTTTACTTTTAATCTGCGATTTTGGAATCATATTTTAATTGCTTTAGTTGCAAGTCACTGTCGAAGTATTGTTTGCTTTTGAATATATCTTCTAAAGCTCTTTGTTCAGTAGTGAAGATGGTGCTTTAACTGATAGATTAGAACTTTGATAGTAAAACTGAAAGAAGATTACGACCAAGAAAAAAAAACAAAAAAAAAATCAATTTATTATTACAACATAATATATGGTATAATTAAGACCAAGTTCTACACATTTTTAACTTTTTTAAGCCTTTGGAATTCCACAAATATAAAAGAGAACGCCGAGAAAAATAACTTTATTAAAACACGACTATTATACCAGTTGGTAATAGTAGTCTAGTTTGGCAGTTGTCAAACATGATAATATAAATTAGTATGCATGATAAAAAAAAATTGCTAACCTGACCCTGATTTATGATTTCAATGTGTAGGTATGTCTACGATATCACGTCTCGGAAATATTTGAAAGTTACAAAAAAATTGTAGTTTGTTTTATAAAAGGGCCTCGCAAAAACAAAAATGTTGGATGATTATTATTATTTTTTTATAAAGATACTCTTTCGTCTGTGAAATTGATGTAGACCCGGGCGGTGTTCATATAAAATACTCTGTAGGTACAACCGGCTCGTGTGCTTTGATCACACGTACCGAGTAAAAGGGCGAGACAGTAAAGAGTTGCTCGGCCGAGCACTTGACGCTATGTTCATACGTACTGAGTATTTGGCCGGGAGCACTGTGTAACCCGTTTGATCAGTACATGTGATCAAATACAGCATTGTGTCTTTATTCTTTAGAAGCACTTTAATTGCCTTAACAATGTATTCACTTTCAAAGTTATTAAAAATGTTACCAACCTTCTTTATTCGGCTGTATATTTTCTGGCCAAACCCTTGATTTTATCATGATGAACAAAGAAACTCAATCAAACAATTGTTATTTCAACTGGAGTCACAAGTCAGCATTAAAAACGTTCACTTCCTTCTATGACTGGTCTTTGCTAATATGTAGGTATTATTATTTTCGCAGCACAGTATAGTTTTCCATCTACCTTTTTTTAAAGTTAACAATTGTTCTCCGTTTCACGGCTATCTATTTTTGGTATAGTGTTTATTCAAACGTTTTCATTGGAGATACGTAGAACTGATCTGATGATGAATTCTGTAATACATGAGTGTATCATATTCGTGTTTGGTATTATTGGAATTGTCATGATATTTGATGATGGAATGGAATGAGGGAAGGTATATATTTTGACTAAAGGCTACAACTGGGTTCAACTAGATTTTAATGACAAAAAAATAACAGGCAAGTGCGAGTCGGAGTCACGCACAGAGGGTTCCGTATAAACCAAAGAAAACCAAAATTTATCAATAAGTTAAAAACTTGAAAACTGTAAATTTATAACTATGATTTATAATTTGCTTTTTTTTACTTTTAAATTTCACTTTTTTTTTGTGACGTAACTACGTCACAAAAAAAAATGTGATTCGGTAAAATTTGCCTAAC
Organism: Mythimna loreyi; assembly: GCA_029852875.1. NCBI lineage: Eukaryota > Metazoa > Arthropoda > Insecta > Lepidoptera > Noctuidae > Mythimna > Mythimna loreyi. Next base: position 15,594,443 of record CM056784.1, on the reverse strand, counting down.
TTAACTCGAGAATTGAGTTAGGCAAATTTAGCTTTAAAATTTCAGGATTCTTCCTTGCTCAATTTCAGGATTCTAGGTCAACGGGAAGTACCTACCCTATGACTTTTAATCCCTTTAAAAGTGTGTTTATGGTTTAAATTTCAGTTTGATATCTCCACGCATTCCTGACATAAAGGATCAATCAAAAAAGTTTTTTATTATTATAGTTTAATAAGAAATTTACTGTTTTCAGATTTTTTCTGAGTTAGGCAACAGGAAGTACCCTATGAATTTTGATTCCTTGAGAGTATCGAATCGTATTTTTTTTGCAACATTATCGACTACATCTTTTTTTTCTTTAACTTAGAAGTTTTGTTTTTTTACAGGTTCGAGGGTCCATGGACTTGAAAATATGGCTTCGCAACTCGCTACCATCAAATGATCTCGAGATTAAGGGTCTTGATGGACAGACAGACAGACAGACGGACATTATAGTGATGCTATAGGGGTTCCGTTTTTCCTTTTTAGGTACAGAACCCTAAAAATACAAAAAGTAAAAAGTGCAATAATGTTAATTTCGAAAGTCAGTGTTAAATAACCAAGTAATCAAACTATTATAAAACCAACTTTCGAAATTAACATTATTGCACTTTTTGTGAATATTTTAAGTACAAAGTTAAGTTTAGTATTAAAAATGAAAAAATAATTAGTTTTGATTAAACATGAATATGTTAATATTTAACTTTCCTACGACGTTTTTTTTTTCATGATTGTGTGCAAATAACTTAGGGCGCCATCAAATTAGTTGCTAAGTTCTGCGCGACAACAACGCTGAAATCGCGCTGCCGTTACAGAGCACTTTTCAGATAATTTGAAGGCGCTCTTAAAACTAAATCTAGGAACTAGTTTCATTAACAGCTTGGCTTGTAAATCCAAAAGGCTTCGCGAGAATTCATTGAACTACAAAACTATCTTCTTCGTTAACTATATTTATCATTTATGATAAATGATCTTTATTTTGCAAGTAGGTTTAAAAACACTTTTACACGTCATTTTTTTTATGCTAGATGAGTCCGGTGTTTCCTAGCTGACTACCCTGAGAAGAAACACCGAAACGAACTTAGGGGTCAAAGTCTCTTTTAAAGTCCATACAGAAAATATGTATTGGTCAAATCACATAAGAATCATGCAAATTTGTCTGTGATGGTCATTTGAAGAAAGGTCCATACAAATTTGAGTAGACCTGTCCAGTCAGTGCAAGCATTTGTCAGTATACGCAAAGCTCAACTCAGGGCTACTAAGGAGCTCAACACGACCCGACGAACAATACCAAGAAAACGACATTATTAATAGCTAACTATTATCATCACTGGCTGGAGACAAAGATTCATCATGCGAACTACTGTCTCTTCCTACAATTTCTTTAACTGGAACAGCTCCATCAGTGTTGAGTAAACATTTAATTTTTTCTTACGTTTGTCTATTAACTTATAGAAATATCTTTTTTTTTCGAGACACACCAACTGATCAAGACACTTCCGACTGACCAGCGCTAAGCTCATATTTGCTCGCACTCGAAACGAACTTCTTCAACAGGTGTGGTTGGACTCTCCACAGCAAGATTCAAGCGAATTTTATTTTTAAGTGCTCGGGCAGAAATGACCGCGATGGTACACCATTGCACACATTTTGTAAAACATTGACTTTTTTTTATTTCAATAAACTAGTGCTTGACTGCGATCCCACTTGATGGTAAGCAGTGATGCAATCTTTGATGGTAAGGCGCACTAGTTTATTAAGAACCTATTCACTCTAGCCTTGAAGATACCTAAATTATAATCGGACGGAAAGACTGCAGCCGGCAAACTGTTCCAGTCCCTTGATGTACGCGATATAAACGACGAGGCAAAACGCTTAGTCCGGGCCGCAGGTGTCTCAACAACGTAAGGGTGGATATTTGCCGTACGTCGGGATGTCCGAAGGTAAAATTGGGATGGCGGAATCAAATCGTGCAATTCCTGCGCACACTCTCCAAAATGCATCCTGTAGAAAACCGCAAGTCTGGCTACTCTGCACCTGTGCTCGAGACTTTGAAGATTGGACTCAACCAAATCTGGATCACCAATCAGCCTTTTTGCACGCCTTTCCACCGAATCCAAAGCCGCTAGGTGGTATTTTGCAGCACCAGCCCATATGTGGCTGCAGTACTCCACACACGATCGGACCTGTGCTTTGTACAACATTAGAAGCTGACTCGATGTGAAGTACCGTCGGACTTTTGCAAGAACGCCGACTTTCCTAGCAACTACCTTGACTTTGGACTCAATGAACCGCCCAAAGTTGAGGTCTGAAGAAATGTCCATACCCAAGAGCTGAAGGCGGTCGGTGCACTCCAGGGATACATCCCGAAAAGCAGGAGCCAAGGTGAACGGGCTCCTTTTGGCGGTGAATAGCCACGCCTGTGTTTTGGCGGCGTTAAATGCTACCAGATTAGCTTCGCCCCACTTGGAAACTGCCCGAAGTAAGACATTCCTACGCTCTACCATAGCCACCCTTCAAGACAGGATTACCTCCTTACTAGCCCCAACAACGCAGGTATCTCTCTACAACTGTGCTATCATCTCTCTACAACTGTGCTATCATCTCTCTACAACTGTGCTATCATCTCTCTACAACTGTACTATCTTTTTAAATTACTAAGGTCATATTAAATGAAATACAGATATTAAAATAGACTTTTTTTATTTACTATTAGACTATACATATTAAATACTACTATTAAATACATAATTAACTAACTTAAAATAAAAAAAAATTAAATAACTTAAAACTAAAAATAAATAAAAATAGTCACAGATTACATCTAGGCTCTTAAGTACTAAAATAATTTACTTATAACTAAAAATGAATAAAATTAATCACATATTACAATATAAGCATTGTTTGTAATTCAAATAGTCTCTTTAATGACTCGTTTGGTTCAGACGGGCTCCAATTCAAAGAACTATCTACATCGTTGTCTATGACACTGGCTGGAGAAACTGGTTCATAAGGTGAATTACTGTCACTTTCTCCGATTTCTTTAACTGGAATGTTTGCGCCATTTCTTGTTAAAGATTCGTCAATGACGTTTACCAATTCTCTCATGAGTTCACCATCTAGGCTAACAAAACCATTAGCATTTGTCCTTTTGATGATTTCCGCTTCCAGCGAATTTATACGAGCAATCCTTTCTTCTTCCTTAGGATAACAACTTTCTTCATGTTGTTCCTCTGATTTGTCCATGTTTTTCACTTTCAGCCTGCGATTTTGGAACCATATTTTTACTGACTTATCACTAAGATTTAGCTGGTTTACAATCGCCAGCCTTTCATCACGGCTAACATATTGTTGGCTCTGGAATATTTGTTCTAAAGCTGCCACTTGTTCAGTCGTAAACATCGTGCGTTTACGCTTACGCTTTATTTGGGCCTTAAAGTTTCCTTTGGATGATGGTAAAACTGAAACAAAATTACGAATCACTTTAATAAATGAATTTCATATTTCAGTATCTAATTTGGTACCAACAATAGAATAAGATACAGCGGCCATAAGAAAAATGTTAATACTTACTCGTGATTTGAGCGTGATGCTTTGTAGGCACGGTCTGGTTTCTGAAGCGTGGTCTTGGCTCCTGGTGAAACTGGCCTTGTGTATGTGGAATGTTCTGAAATAGATAGAAAGAAAATATTTAGATAACTGTATCAAATTGCGATCTCTGTTAGTTGTATCTTCTAGTGATGATTTGTTACAAACCTGATTGGGATTGTACTGAGGTATACGAGTATGTGCATGAACGTCGCCATTGTTGTAGATTATGTGTGGGTCAGTTGGATTGTAAATGCTGCCCCCTGAAAATATTTTGGGATTGACCTCCTGATATATTTCGTTTTCAGGATAGTAACCATTTGCGGATGTCTGAAAAGAAGTAAAAATAAATAAATACACGTCTTAAAACAACAACAATTGAAAATATATATACACAATTTAAGAATGGATACTTACATGAAAATTAGTAGGATTTTGGTTAAAATATATGTCTGGATTAGGACAATGTCCTGGATGGGGATTCATAGTTATGCCACAGTAATAGCCACTGGTATTCTGGTGCGAAGCCATGATGACTACAGTAAGGACTGGGATAAAATGATGTCTTATAGCAATATCCTGTACCTTTTTATACATGTCATGCATATCTTTAGCTAATTACTCATTAGCCAGCCCTTCCACAGGTATGATGTCTTTCTATTGTTGTTAATGCTTCGATTAACTAATAATTAAAGTACAAAAATGAAAAACATGTTTACGTAGTATTCCTTAATTTTCTGGATGTGTTTCATTAGATAATGACACGTAATGTTTGTGTGTGTGTAGTTCGACAGGACTCGGATTTCTAAATTCCTTTTCATTACTCATAATCTGAAAGTATGTGTAAAGATGCCTGCGGAGCGGGTTGGAAGTAGAACTTTTCCTACCTAGGGAGTTACTTTCAACTGACAGCTGTCTAAATATATAAAAAAAAAACTAGTTCTACTTTGACATTTCTATTGAACCGTGACCCGAATTTCTATACAGCCATTACAATTGAAATAACATAAAGATAGGATTAATTTAAGAATGCTTTTTTATGACTTAATTATAATTTACTTTCAACTATTTCTTTAAAACTAGTATATATTTGAGAAAAATGTTGACCTGACCCATTACTATACTGATAAAAACAAAAATATTGACTGAATAGCCAGCCGACCACTGGAAAAAAAACATAGTTGAAGAGTTAAAAGCTTGTAATCTGCATCTTGCATCAAGCTGATGTTTCTAACATTCACAAGACGGTAGGCTAGAAATACTAAGAATGTTCTGCGTTCGATTGTCGGGTCGGACAGCGTTAAGTGGTTTATGCGCGCCCAATGAGCGGTTTCAGACTAGTGCCGTGAAGCTCGGTAAACAAGAAGGAATGTGAATGTGGATGGGTAAATTCTATATACAAAATATATAAACTGTATCGTATAAGTTGTAAATTCGCGCTTCAATTCACGCACTAAATGAAGAAATGCACGAAATGAAGCCGCCATTAAGAATTATTTATTAAAGCACTTCTAAAGACAATACTTTACTTCTAATCAAATGAATTGCACTACTATTGAGGAATCTCTATAATTTAATTAAATCAAGAAGATACAGATCACAATACTCAGCTAGTGCATCACCATTCATACAACTCCGCCACCCATAAATACAACTCTGCTTTGGCGGAGTTGCACCTACAGTAAACAGTTTGCTCTTTGGAGAGTATTCAACCTCTCTTTAGGTGTTATCCTCCCGGGGCCGAGGGTTGGTGCGAAAGCGTTACACCAGGGCTCTGGGAGTGAGGCAAGGAAGGCACGGGGTAGGTTGTTTAGTCAGTAAGAGTCTGACACTGTTTTCCGCTCCGCTTAAGAACGCGATTCGTCTTGGGATGATTTTTACCTACCATAAAAAAGGTGTTATGGTAGCTGCTTTATTGATAATGTATTAAGGTAATTTGACGCAAAATATTTCACTTATATTCGTCATTTGTTTCTTAGATGAAACGCATGTCACAAAAAGAGTTTTGAGTTTACACGTAGATGGATGGAGAGGAAGGGGGAGGCCAAAGAAGAGATGGATGGATTGTGTGAGGAGTGATATGAAAGAAAAGGGAGTTACTGATAGTGTGACGGGTGACAGGACAGAGTGGAAGAAAAGAACATGTTGCACCGACCCCAAATAAAATGGGATAAGGGTAGGATGATGATGATTCTAATGAGCTGCAGTACTGTTAACGATTCTCTATAATAAAATTTAATTAATTAAGCTCCAAAATGACACCACTGACACCTATTGTCTTTTAATTGTGTCTGTAATTACGGTATTCGAAAGGTTAATTGGGAAAAGTGAAGTTAGCCAATATTATAATTACCGAGCAAAGGAGTGACAACAAAATTGCGACAGCATCTTATGTAAATAAATATTATTATTATTAAACGTTTATTATCGTCATGATCATCTTCCTGCCCTTTTTCTCATGTTATTTGAGGTCGTTTCAACACGTCTGTATTTTTTTATTCTAGATAGGCTCGCGTTTGACCACAATCTCACCTGATGGTAAGCGATGATTTGTCTTTTCTATTTTGTCTTGTCTTTTCTATTTTGAGGAAGATAGTGGTGACAAGTTCACCACTATCTTCCTTTTTCTTCATATCGCTTATTACACAATCCATACATCTTTTCTTTGGCCTCTTTTTCCCTCTACAACCATCTATATGTATACTCATTACCCTTAAAGTAACATGTGTTTAATCCCTCCTTTACATGACTATACCAAGACAAACGATTCTCCTTTAACGTTTCTATCAATGGCGCCATTTTCAAACTTTCTGTTATTTACTCATTCTTCACTTTATCCTTTTTGTCACACCACACACACATCTCAACATTCTCAGGTCCGCTAAATGCAATCTTTTTTGTGACATGTCTTATCACGTACGTAAAATATACAAATATTTTCCTTAAATTTAATTCAATTTCTCAATTCTTGGGGTATCCGTAGGTCACAAGTTGTTCCAGTGACCAGCCGCCATTTCATCTGCTTGGATAAGCGACCCGAGATGCCGAAAGTCGAAACAGATCGGTATGGTATTATTATTATAACAGGCTAGGGCACCACCACCCATCAATACAATTCTGTCAAACTCTTTGGAGAGTATTCGACCATTTAAGCATGTATTTAAGGATTTTTTTATGTAACCAAACCAGTGAGATATTTTAAAATATACTACTCATAAGCTGTTTAAATATTTTGTATTTGTTTGCTTCTTTAAAAAAAATTACATACAAAAATAAAATTTAACTAGGCGTCGCAATACACCTTGTGCCCAGAAGGCAATCAAATGGTAGTGCTGCTTCTTTGAGTAAAAAACGTGCCAAGCATCTGACGACGCAATGTATCGATCTGCATGAATAAATAAATATCTTAAAAAAGTCAAGTGGTCAAACAGAATCGTATTGCGTCCAAATACATCAACATCAACCAAGAGGAAAATAAAATGTTTCTGGTTAATAAACCAAATAAATAACAAACAGTATCTGTTTAGAACGGGAAGAGATTTCCAGGGAAAGTAAAATAATAAAAAAATCACGTCTGAAGCTGAAGGTCTGTATTTGATGGAAAAAAACAAATGAACAACAAAACAAAAAAGAAATAAAAAATGTCATCTTCGAATGTACATTGTAAAAAGGTTTCATGCAGGCCTTCTCAAGGAGGTTGGTTTCTAAACATGCCCCCGGGCGTTGAAAGACCATCTTTCAACCAGAACCTTAATTTATTGGCAGTGGACATATCTTGCTGCACGCGCGACGTATAGTTCCATTGGCAGTTCTTATGTCGGCCACACGACTGATGCCATCACGTCCAGGGTATACTGCTGAGACTCGACCTAGTCGCCATTTTAGTGGTGGCAGATTATCTTCCTTTATAACAACAAGGCGATCAACTTCAAGAGCATCGTTTGATGATCTCCACTTCGTCCGCTGCTGAAGTTCCGAGATATATTCCTTGTTCCACCTCGACCAGAAGTGTTGTCGCAACATTTCAATTCTCTCATACCTCTTCAAGTGAGTAACAGAAGCAGCTTCGTAGGATGGCGCCGGCAAGGACGTGAGTGTTCGTCCTATTAGGAAATGTCCAGGAGTCAGCGGCAAAAAGTCGTTAGGGTCTGATGACAACGGCGTGAGTGGGCGCGAGTTAAGGATGGCTTCAATCTGAACCAGCGCAGTGTATAATTCCTCATAAGTTAAGTGACAATGTCCCAATACTCTTTTTAAATGATGTTTGACTGATTTAACACCTGCCTCCCAAAGACCACCGAAATGTGGAGCATAAGGGGGAATAAACACAAAGTTAATTCCTTCGGAGGCAATGTCCTCAGATAACGCGCTGTTGTTCGCCTTTAAAAATTGACCAAGTTCATTATAAGCGCCTACAAACGAGGTTCCGTTGTCGGAATATATGTGCGTCGGTTTACCCCTACGAGATATGAATCGACGAAGTGCCGACAAATAATTATGACTGGTTAAGTCACCAACCAACTCAATATGGACTGCCTTCGTCGTGAAACAAACAAATAATAAAATGTAAACTTTTACTAATCGGCAACCACGACCTTGACGTGAAGCTGACAATATGGGCCCTGCGTAGTCAACCCCAACACATTCAAATGGATGACCACCGGACATCAGCCTTCGCTCAGGTAAGTTTCCCATGATAGGAGTTATCGGTTTAGCCGTGATGCGACTACAAATAATACAACTATGATAACATAACTTAGCCAGGTTACGCCCACCTATAGGCCAGTACGTATCCCTAATATGAGCCAGTAATAATTGCGGTCCTGCATGCATTAAAGTTTTATGTACATAATTAAATAATAGTTTACAAAATCGATGAGTGGACTGTATGACTAATGGATGTTTTTTCTCGTAAGAAAATGAGGAATTTTGTAAGCGACCACCTACACGGATTAAATTATTTTCGTCTAAAAATACGTTCAATTTATTTAGTGGACTTCCTTTAGGTAAGCACTTGTTCTTAATTAATAATTGATATTCAGGAAATGATTCCATTTGAGATTGTTTTACTATTATATTTAAAGCATTTTTCAATTCATTTTCATTCAAATGTAAAGTGGTCGGTGGCTGCTTTTTACAATTACTAATAAATCGTAACATGTATGCTACGGTACGTTTAAGTCGAGAAAGGTTTGAAAAACGATTGAAATCAATTAAGAATGTTAGAGTATCACAAGTAGTTAACAAAGAAATCTCAGTTTTAAGTTCAGGTAGCACTTCTACTGTAGTAGGAAAAGACGGCCATTCGCCTAAGTCCTGGGTTAAAAAGCCTGGTCAAGACCACCATAAGTCAAGATTTTGAATTTGACTTATATCTGTTCCTCGAGATACAAGATCAGCGGGATTAAGATGCGTAGGAACGTCTCCAAGTACAATTGCTAGCGTTCGTTGCATCCATAATTTCCGATATACGATTGCGTACAAATGTTTGCAGCTTACTTGGAATCATTTTTAACCAGCCAAGCACGATTGTAGAATCACTCCAAAAGGTACTTCTCTCAATTGGTGCATTGAGTGAATCAATGACCTTTTCATGTAACCTCACTCCAACCAAGGCGGCACAGAGCTCAAGCCGAGGTATAGTAGTAGGTTTAATAGGAGCTACTCTACTCTTTGCTGTAAGTAACCGCACTGAGACTTCGCTATTCTTATTAATACTCCTCACATAAATACATGCCCCATAAGCAGTTTGTGATGCATCACAAAATATATGTAAATCTATAACCTTCCAAGAATTACACAAAACTAGACGTGGGATGGGTAAACTATTTAACAAATATAACTTTTCAACTATATTTTTCCGTGACTTAGTGAGTTCTGGAGGTAAACAATCATCCCATGACAACTTGTGCAACCAAAGTTGTTGCATAAATATTTTCATAGGTACAATACATGGGGATAATAAACCTAAGGGGTCAAATATTTGAGATGTGACTGACAAAACCTCACGCTTAGTCACATTTTTAGTTAATGACGTGTTACATATTGAATAAGAGAGCGTGTCGGAGTCTGTCAGCCAATTAAGGCCCAATGTTTTGTTTGGTTCATTGGAACCAATGTTTAAATTAAGTGATGATTCTGAACATTGATCTGATGTGATAAGACTACTGTTAGATTTCCACTTTCTTAGTGGCATGCCAGCTGAAGCTAACTCAGCAGTGACTTTTTCGCGAATGTATGTGACGTCAGATATTGTATCCCCACCCGTGAGCAAATCGTCAACGTAAAAATCATGTATGATAACGTTGGCAATCCGTTCATCCTTACACTGTAATCCGATTTGTTTTAAACAACGAGTTGCTAAAAAGGGTGCACTTGCTGTCCCATATGTAACAGTGTTTAGTTCATAGGTTTTAATGGGTTCTGAAGGGTTTTCACGCCACATAATTCTTTGTAAATATCTATCATCAGGATGTACGGTCACTTGCCGATACATTTTTTCTACATCGGCACAAAGAATATATTTATGTTTTCTAAATCTTAAAAGTAGAGACATTAAGTCGTCTTGAACAATAGGTCCTACCATTTGAAGATTGTTGGATGAAATACCTGAAGTGGTAAGACTGCTGGCATTAAATACTACCCTTAATTTGGTAGTTGTGCTGGAAGCACGTAAAACACCGTGGTGTGGAATATAATATGCCAGTTGTTTTGGGTCGATTTTACATTCAGACATATGCCCTAATGAAATATACTCCTTCATAAAATCACAATAAAGAGATTTTAAACCTGGTTGACTTTTAAATCTACGTTCAATAGATAAGAGACAATGTTTTGCTCTAGCCATTGAGTCACCTAAAACATGAGGTGATTGTTTGAGTGGTATACGAACACAAAACCGACCATCTGCAAGTCGAGTTGTGTTTTCCATGAAATGTTCTTCACACTTAGTTTCTTCCTCTGAATATGAAGATGACTGATGGGTTACTTCTTCCAGTTCCCAAAAACGCGTTAAGAGGTTTTGAATGTCATCTTCATGTGAGGTAACTGAACTTGCATTAAGTTTTGCAAAGTTAGATTTATGCCTTAGTGACGGGGCCGATACTTGGACGCTATTTATTAATGGACCTGAAACTAGCCACCCTAGCCTAGTCTCAAATAGTATAGGTTTGCCCTCACCTAAACTAATTTTTCGCCGCCCCAAGAGATCCCAGAACACGTCTGCTCCTATTATTAAATCCACCGCGGATGGCGTGTGAAAATGAGGATCGGCTAAACAAATATCACTTGGTATATTCAAGTTGTTAATTGATAACTTATGACACGGCACTTCATCTGTAATGTACGGTAAAATAAAGCAACAAAGATTAGTGGAATAGTTTTCACTTAAGGACTTAATTGAAACACTACACATTTTATTAATATTTGATGTAGAATTGTTAATGCCTTGTACAGACTCATTTACACAAATAGTAGGTAATTTCAATAAGTCACATAACTTCTCTGTCATTATACAGGAAGTACTGCCAGTGTCTAATATAGCTCGAGCGAGATGCTCACAATTATTGTTATCATAAACTTTTAATAAAGCCGTAGCTAAAAGAACTTGACTCTTAGTTTTATTGATAACATGAGTTGTAGAAAGTGCAGATAGCGTAACATTTGTACTGGGCTTGTTTTCAGATGACTTGACGTCTACTGGTGCAGTGTTGTCAAACGACGGTATGAATTTAAGTGAAGCACCAGCCACATGAACCAGAGAATTGTGCTTACGTTTACATACTTTACAACCCTGAGACTTGCAATGATTTGAATAATGACCAGAACGAAGACAATTGTAGCATACCTTGTATTGAGGGAGCAGTTCTAGTCGTTTCTTATTGCTCATACCAAGAAACTGAGGACAGGAAAATAAAGCATGTTTATCAGTACAATGCGGACATGAAACTTGAGTAGTAATCTTATTATTTTTACCTTTCTGTGACGATGTATCACTGCTCAGAGAAATCATTGTTTTGTGCTTAGTAGGTTTAGAAGTTCCAATATTATTATTAGACTGATTGCGAGACATATCTATTGTCTCTAACAAGACTGCACGACTTCTTAAGAAATGAAGGAAATCTTCTAATGTTATTGATTTATTTTTATCTAAATGACCCTTTTCTTCTTCCCACTGACGATAAGTTCTCGAATCTAATTTATGAGTAACAATATAAATTATCAGCGTATCCCAAGACTTGGTTGGTTCGCCTAAAGACTCTAATGCACGTAGGTTTTTATTTAAAGTATCAATGATACGCTTTATAATATCTGAGGATTCTTTGTTAACAACTTCAATATTAAATAAGGCTGCGACATGGTTCTGAATGAGAAGCCGCTTATTATCAAACCTTTCATTTAGTAAACTCCATGCAATGGAATAATTGCTAGCAGAGAATTCAATCGACTGAATAACTACGGCAGCTGTCCCTTCCAAGGAAGCTCTAAGGTAGTGAAATTTGTTAACTTCATCTATTTGATCATTCAAATGTATAAGGCTTGAAAACGTATCGCGAAACTCTAACCACTTGTCATATGTTCCGTTAAATTTAGGTAGTTGGATGGTAGGTAACTTAACCAGTTTATTATTGCTAACACGAGACAACTTATCGTCATTAACAACATCGTGTTTAGCAATAAAAGGTTGTGCCTTGGCGATTAGTTTGTAATATAAAGATTCGAAATTATCACGTTCGGATAATTGTACCTCAAAGTCCTCCGCAATACATTCCAACCTTAACTGAATCTCGTCGTACTGCGAATAAACATGGTCAATCTTACCAAGGCGTAACTGCAGCTCGCTGACCTGGGTTTGCGTCAAAGGATCCTCCAAGCTCTCTAAATATTTCGAAAATATCGTTAATCGCCCTTTAAAACTTGCTCGTTTTTTGATGAGCTCCTTTTCCTCCTTATCAGTCATTCTTTGGGAAGCAGATGTGGAACCAAACTGAAACATTACATGGTCAAATGAACTTAAATATTAAAAAACCTACTGAGGTTACAATTAGGGTTAAATCTGTTAAATCTGCACATTAAACTTTATTACAGTAAACTTAAAATAGTTATAAGGGAATATAAAGTAACTATTAAATTGATTGGCACTTATTATGTGTATTTCTTATGATATCTAATGCAAGATAATAAAGGAAACTGCTTATAATGGTTAACATATAACAGAAAACCTAGTATGCTGCTTAATTACCTTTGACAATAGATTATTATGTGAAAGAAATAGACTTTAAGTGAAAATGCACATGAACAAATAAAATTATGCTAATAGTTACTGACCTTGACAACTCCATAAAATATTAAACACTACCTGAGTAATGGGTTCTTAAATAAAAGGAAATAGAATAGGTACTGCACTGGCCAAATATCCTTAAATGTCCTTTTTCTTGGATGGCGTCGCTGTGACCCTTTGGACCTTGACCGGCTACTCACGAATTTCCAATCGGTAGTATTTTCTAATATATTATATACTTCCTGGTGTTATTGTTATTTATGATTCTCTTATCCGGCTTACTTGGACCAAATTATGTTTAGAACGGGAAGAGATTTCCAGGGAAAGTAAAATAATAAAAAAATCACGTCTGAAGCTGAAGGTCTGTATTTGATGGAAAAAAACAAATGAACAACAAAACAAAAAAGAAATAAAAAATGTCATCTTCGAATGTACATTGTAAAAAGGTTTCATGCAGGCCTTCTCAAGGAGGTTGGTTTCTAAACAGTATCAGTACAAAAACTTTATTGGAAACTGAGAAGTGAGCCTGTTAGATTACATTCATATAAACAGGTATTATGTACCTAATTTGGGGCGTATGATTTTTCACCATAAATGGAGTGAGGAGAGGAGGAGGAGTAATGGGAGTAATCCAATATCAATAAAATCCTATATAAAATTTACTCTAAGTATACATACATCGTTTCATAATTGACTGAATGAACACGTTTTAGGAATTATTCATTAAAGTAGTTAGACACAAAATACTTCAGTTATATTCTAATGAGCTGCAAAGGTCGTAATTGAATTTAATCGTCACCTTCAGTGGGTTTCGACATTTGATAATTTTTACCTACCATGAAAAAGAAAAACCCAACACAATTCAGTTAGGGCACCACCATCCACAAAACTCTGCAACTCATAAAACAACTCAGCTTTGGTAAAGTTCAGGATCCAAAAAAAAAAATCGCACACAAGTACTCTACTGCAGGGGCCCTTCAGGGTCGAAGCCTCCTGGAGCCTAGAGGGTGGTGGAAAACTGTTACCTCGACTCCAGGAATAAGGCAAGGAAGGTACGGGGTAGGTTTTTTAGTCAGTAAGAGTCTGACACTGGTCTCCCGCTCCGCCCAAGAGCGGGTTTCGTCATTGGATGATTTTCACCTACCATATTTTTACCTATAATAATGGCAACGTTTATGAACATGTCTTTCAGTACAAAACATGGTATATAACATAAAAAAATACCCAATTTGATGTAATTATTTTAATGTTTTCTTTTTTATCCATTTCAGAACGCTAACTTACGAGACGTGTATTAATTAATTTTTATTTATTTTCAGATACTGGGTGTATCTGAAATTATATAAATCAAGAAGTTAATCCAAAAACATTTACAGGGGGCAGCATTCACAATCCAACTCACGAAAACCAACCAGCAACCAGAACCTGCCTAGAAAACATCACGCTCAAATTACGAGTGACTTTTAACATTTTTCTTATGGCCACTGTATCTTATTCTATTGTTGGTACCATATTGTATACTGAAAAAAGAAATTCATTTATTTAAGTGCTTCGTAATCTTGTTTCAGTATTACAATCATCGAAGAGAAGTTTCGAGGCTCAAATAAAACGGAAGCGTAAACGTACCAGGTTAACTACTGCACAAGCGGCAGCCTTAGAAGAGATATCCCAGACCCAACAATACGTTAACCGTTATGAACGACTTGCAATTGTAAGCAAAGTACATATTAATAATAAAACACTTAAAAAATTGTCCCGAAACTGAAGACTTAAAAGTGAAGAGCATGAAAGAATCAATAGAATATGAAAGTTTGTAATTCTAAAGCATTAGAAGAAGAAATAATTGCTCTTCTAGATTCATTGGAATCGGAGATCATTAAAAGGACAGATACTAATAGTTTCGTAACATTTGACTATAGGTTTATGTGCGATGTGGCCAGCTTCATTGATGGCTCTTTAAGAAAAAGCAGTAGTTCGTATTATGAACCTATTTTTTTCAGCCAGTTTTAAAGACGGTAACAAGAAAAAAGCCCTGTAAATTGGAGCCCGTCTGAACCTGATGAATCATTGAAAAGACTAACAATAGAATAAAGTTTGGCCAGACCACAGAACCACCGTACGAGACGTGTATTAATTAATTTTTATTTATTTTCAGATACACCCAGTTAATCCTGAAATTATATAAACCAAGAAGTTAATCCAAAAACATTTACAGGGGGCAGCATTCACAATGCAACTCACGAAAACCAACCAGCAACCAGAACCTGCCTAGAAAACATCACGCTCAAATTACGAGTGACTTTTAACATTTTTCTTATGGCCACTGTATCTTATTCTATTGTTGGTACCATATTGTATACTGAAAAAAGAAATTCATTTATTTAAGTGCTTTGTAATCTTGTTTCAGTATTACAATCATCGAAGAGAAGTTTCAAGGCTCAAATAAAACGGAAGCGTAAACGTACCTGGTTAACTACTGCACAAGCGGCAGCCTTAGAAGAGATATCCCAGAGTCAACAATACGTCAACCGTTATGAACGACTTGCAATTGTAAGCAAAGTACATATTAATAACAAAACACTTAAAAATTGTCCCGAAACTGAAGACTTAAAAGTGAAGAGCATGAAAGAATCAATACAATATGAAAGTTTGTAATTCTAAAGCATTAGAAGAAGAAATAATTGCTCTTCTAGATTCATTGGAATCAGAGATCATTAAAAGGACAGATACTAATAGTTTCGTAACATTTGACTATAGGTTTATGTGCGATGTGGCCTGCGTCATTGATGGCTCTTTAAGAAAAAGCAGTAGGTAGTTCATATTATGAACCTATTTTTTTCAGCCAGTGTTAAAGACGGTAACAAGAAAAAAGCCCTGTAAATTGGAGCCCGTCTGAACCTGACGAATCATTGAAAAGACTAATAATAGAATAAAGTTTGGCCAGACCACAGAACCACCGTACGAGACGTGTATTAATTAATTTTTATTTATTTTCAGATACACCCAGTTAATCCTGAAATTATATAAACCAAGAAGTTAATCCAAAAACATTTACAGGGGGCAGCATTCACAATGCAACTCACGAAAACCAACCAGCAACCAGAACGTGCCTAGAAAACATCACGCTCAAATTACGAGTGACTTTTAACATTTTTCTTATAGCCACTGTATCTTATTCTATTGTTGGTACCATATTGTATACTGAAAAAAGAAATTCATTTATTTAAGTGCTTTGTAATCTTGTTTCAGTATTACAATCATCGAAGAGAAGTTTCAAGGCTCAAATAAACCGGAAGCGTAAACGTACCTGGTTAACTACTGCACAAGCGGCAGCCTTAGAAGAGATATCCCAGACCCAACAATACGTTAACCGTTATGAACGACTTGCAATTGTAAGCAAAGTACATATTAATAATAAAACACTTAAAAAATTGTCCCGAAACTGAAGACTTGAAAGTAAAGAGCATGAAAGAATCAATGGAACATGAAAGTTGTAATCCATTAGAAGATAGAAGAGTAATAACAGTTTCGTAACATTTGACTATAGGTTTATGTGCGATGTTTCTTGCTTCATTGATGGCTCTTTAAGAAAAAGCAGTAGTTCATATTATGAACCTATTTTTTTCAGCCAGTTTTAAAGACGGTAACAAGAAAAAAGCCCTGTAAATTGGAGCCCGTCTGAACCTGATGAATCATAGAAAAGACTAATAATAGAATAAAGTTTGGCCATACCTCTGCCCAAACGAAGTGTGTCAATCAGTTAACGAGAGAAGGACAGATTGTTGAGCAAAAAGCTGTGTTGGGTGTATCAATATCAACTAATGAGGAAAATAAAATGTCTCAGATTAATATACAATGCAAATAAGAAACGGTTTTAAGTAACAAAACTTTACAGGAATTTAAAAACCCAGGGCTTGTCAAACTACACGCACAGACATATTTTCACACACACATAATCTATAATATTACGTTTATGGACATGTCCCTCAGTAAAATGCTATTCAGGTATGTAACAATTCTTTTATGATCCAAAATTTAATCATCACTGAAATTAATTTTGATTCAACTAACAAATATTACAATTTGATACAATTATTTTAACGTTTTCTTTTTTATTTATTTCAGAACGCTCCGCTTACTTCAGACCAGTTTCACCAGAAGCCAAGACCACACCCTAAAAACCAGAACATGCCTAGAAAACCTCACGCTCATATTACGAGTAAGTATTAACATTGTTCTTATGGCCACTGTATCTTATTCTATTATTGGTACCATATTTTATACTGAAATTAGAGATTCATTTATTAAAGTGCTTCGTAATCTTATTTCAGTATTACCGTCATTGTACGATGTTCACTAATAAATAAGTGGCACCTTTAGAAGAAATGGTTCACAGTTAATAATACGCCGAGAATACGCTAACATTTGAGGTTTATAGGAGATGTGGCCAGCGTCATTGATGGTTTTTTAATAAAAAAGCAGTAGTTCACATTACGAACCTATTTTTTCAGCCAGTGTTAAAGACGGTATCAAGAAAAAAGCTCTGTAAATTGGAGCCCGTCTGAACCTGATGAATCATTGAAAAGACTAATAATAGAATAAAGTTTGGCCACACCTCTGGCCAAACGAAGTGTCAATCAGTCAACGGGAGAAGGATAGTTTGTTGAGCAAAAAGCTGTGTTGGGTGTATAAATATCAACTAATGAGGAAAATAAAATGTCTCAGATTAATATACAGGCAAATAAGAAACGGTTTTAAGTAACAAAACTTTACAGGAATTTAAAAACCCAGGCTTTGTCAAACTACACGCATAGAAACATTTTCACACACAAATAATCTATAATAATACGTAATTCAGGTATGTAACAATTCTTTTATGATCCAAAATTTGATCATCACATTTCGATTTAACTACCAAATATTACAATTTGATACAAATATTTTAATGTTTTCTTTTTTATTTATTTCAGAACGCTCCACTTACTTCAGAACAGTTTCATCAGGAGCCAAGACCACACCCTAAAAACCAGAACATGCCTAGAAAACATCATGCTTAAATTACGAGTAAGTATTAACATTGTTCTTATGGCCACTGTATCTTATTCTATTATTGGTACCATATTTTATACTGAAATTATTGATTATTAAAGTACTTCGTAATCTGATTTCAGTATTACCGTCATCGAAGGGAACTTTCAAGGCTCAAATAATATGGAAGCGTAAACGTACGATGTTCACTAACGAATAAGTGGCACCTTTAGAAGAAATGGTTCACAGTTAATAATACGCCAACTGTGATAAACGGCTTGCGATTGTGAACAAGTTACATTTTAATGATAGCAGTGAAAACCGTAGACAGAAAGTGAAGAGCATGAAAAAATCAGAGGTACATGAAAGTAGTGATATCTCTTCTTCTTCTAATCCTAAAGCTTTAGAAGAAGAAAGAATTGATCTTTTAGATTCATTGGAATCGGACATCATTAATAGTTTCGTAACATTAGACTATAGGTTTTCTCATAAACCTGTGGTCAACGTCATTGATGGCTCTTTAAGAATAAGCAGCGCAAACATTCAGTTGAAGATATTGTAGAAAGTGGCAGTAGTTCACATTATGAACCTAATTCTCTAGCCAGTATTACGGTAACGAGACAAAAAGTTCTATAAGTAGGAGCCCGTCTGAACCTGACGAATCATTGAAGAGAATCATTGAAGAGGTACATGAAAGTAGTGATATCTCTTCTTCTTCTAATCCTAAAGCTTTAGAAGAAGAAAGAATTGATCTTTTAGATTCATTGGAATCGGACATCATTAATAGTTTCGTAACATTAGACTATAGGTTTTCTCATAAACCTGTGGTCAACGTCATTGATGGCTCTTTAAGAATAAGCAGCGCAAACATTCAGTTGAAGATATTGTAGAAAGTGGCAGTAGTTCACATTATGAACCTAATTCTCTAGCCAGTATTACGGTAACGAGACAAATAGTTCTATAAGTAGGAGCCCGTCTGAACCTGACGAATCATTGAAGAGAATCATTGAAGAGGTACATGAAAGTAATGATATTCTTCTTCTTCTAATCCTAAGGCATTAGAAGAAGAAAGAATGGCTCTTTTAGATTCATTGGAATCGGAGATCATTAATAGTTTCGTAACATTAGACTATAGGTTTATGAGAGATGTGGTCAACGTCATTGATGGCTATTTAAGAATAAGCAGTGCAAACATTCAGTTGAAGATATTGTAGAAAGTGGCAGTAGTTCACATTATGAAACTAATTCTCTAGCCAGTATTACGGTAACGAGACAAATAGTTCTATAAGTAGGAGCCCGTCTGAACCTGACGAATCATTGAAGAGAATCTTTGATTTAAAAACTATATTCTTAAAATAATCTGTGATGACTTAATAGTTAATTTATTTGTGTTTAATTATGAACACGTATCATCTTAACATAAATGAAAAATAAATAATTCTATTAAAATTTTTGTATTCTATTTACCGTGATTTAAGTAGGTAATCTAAAAATTCTAAGTGATGAATGTCGGTCTCCAAGTCTCTTATGACTCCCATGAGAGACTTAGAGGATGTCGTTGACGACTTCTTGACAAAGAACTCAGTGTTTTGCTAAGTGTGTGCCGCGGCACTGTGGTGTACCTACCGTGACTAGTTGGTTTGCCTCGAAAGTTAGTAGTTATCTGTTCAAGTTAGTAGACATACTGAAGAAAATTTTAGGGATTCGTCACTGGATGATTTTTATCTACCATAAAAAAAGACCTAACGAAAATTTTAGAAATGAAAAGGAATCGCACATTAAAATTAAATATATCAAAATTCATGGTAGCTATGTTTGCATTTGAGTCTAAGTGTATTTTATTTATAACATATATGTATTTAGAAATATATAAGTGTGTTTATCAGTTGTCTAGCACTCATAATACAAGCTCTGCTTAGCTTAGGCCTAGCCGGCGTTGTGTGATAGTTGTGGAATATATTATATTATATTACACGACGTGATAATACTTTTGCTATTTCGAAAGACTTATTTATGTGAATTAGGATTTTGCAGCTAAAAAATATGTAAAAATTAATAAATTTTCGAAGACTTCCTCTTGTTCAGCATTGAAGATGTAGCGTTTACGTTTCCATTTTCTTCGGAGCTTGAAGATTCCCTTGGATTATGGTAAAACTGAAACAAGTTTAAGAAGCACTTTATTGTTATTTTTTTTTTATTACATCATGAAATATGGTTTTAACACTAGAGTTAAATACAGTGTCCGTAAGAAAAATGTTAATACTCACTCGTAATCTGAGCGTGATGTCTTTTAATTATTTTGTTTTTGTTTTTCGAGAAGTGGTATTATTTCTTTCTTCTTCTAATATTTGCATTGGAACTTTCTTCTTGTCCCTCTGAATCTTTAATGTTCTTTACTTTTGATTTGCGGTTTTGAAGTCATATTTTAATTGCTTTAGTTGCAAGTTACAGTTAGTTCACAGTCGTTTGTTCACTATTGACGTATTGTTTGCTTCTGAATATATCTTCTAAGGCTCCTTGTTCAATAATGAGTATGGTCCGTTTAACTGTTAGATTAGAACTTTGATGTTATAACTGAAACAAGATAGCAAATTACTTTAATAAGTCCAGTTGTCATTACAGCATAATCTGCACTTCTACAATCTACACTAATATAATAAAGAGGTAAAGTTTGTTTTTTTGTTTTTAAGTTTTTTTGTTTGTAGGAGGTAATCTCTGGAACTACTGGTCCGATTGGAAAAATTTTAGCAACAATAGAAAGCTCCTTTACTCCTGAGTGACATAGGCTATATTTTATGTACGCGGGCGAAGCCGCTGACAAAAGCTAGTATATAATGTAATAAGGAGGTAAAGTTTGTTTTTTTATTTATATGAGGTAATCTCTGGAACTATTGGTCCGATTAGAAAAAAATAGCAACAATAGAAAGCTTCTTTACTCCTGTGTGACATAGGCTATATTTTATGTACGCGGGCGAAGACGCTAACAAAAGCTAGTAGAATATAATTATATAATAGATAATAATAATATAACATAATATGTTATATTATTATTATATAGAACTAGCGACCCACCCCAGCTTCGCTCGGGGGCAATGCTAATATTAAATATATTATGCATGTATTATACATATAAACCTCCGTCTTGAATAACTCTATCTATTAAAAAATCCGCATCAAAATCCGTTGCGTAGTTATAAAGATTTAAGCATACATAGGGACGAAGCGACTTTGTTTTATACTATGTGTATGTTTTTGTTTTATCAGTAATAGAGTTAGTTACAATGCCCATAAGTAACATGTGTATACTTACTTGTTATCTGAGTGTAAAGTTTTCTAGCCATATTCTGGTTTAAGATCCCGATGTAACACTGGATATGACACTGGCTCATATAAGTGGAGTGTTCTGAAATAGGTAAAAAAAAACAATTAATGTTAGTTATTGTTGTAGCTGAATGAAGAAGTTCTTAGGCTTCGCTAGTTAGTCGTTCGTAGTTTAAGAGTTCTGTTACGAGTACATGATGAAATTTCTAACGGACGAAAAACTACGGAACCCTACACTGAGCGTGGCCCAACACGCTGTGTAGCCGGTTTTTCTTATATTTATAAATTTTATTTATAATATTTTACAAAATACATTTTCCCAACTCGTTAGATATTGATTCGGTTATGACTCATCATCTTCCTAAGCCTTTTCTCAATTTATACCCCAAGGTCGACTTCCAGTCTAGCTGGATTGGAATAAATACACGTGTTTTACACAGTTAATGAAATGACTATCTTTTAGCGTCCAGATACGTAGTAATATGAGTATTTTATATAAAAGCAATAATTTGACAAGTGTAAGATCAGGATTAATCAGTTTTGTTCAAATAACAACTTTTTTATTTCTGTCCGCTGTTCCATTCTTAAAGCCGTCATAATTACTACTTATTTTTAATATAAGTTAGGCCAAGTTCTACTCATATTTTACCTTTTTAAACCTTTGGAAATCCACAAACATAAAAGTCCATGAAAGAAAAAAAATGACTATGCGACCAACCGCCGAACATGATATAAATTAGTAGGTTTGAAAAAAAATATAACCTGAACGTGAGTTACGATTTCAAAAGTGTAGGTATGTCTACAAAATCATGTCAAGAAAATATTTGAAAGTTATAAAAAAAGTAGCAAAGATTGTAACATAAAAACTCCTCTAAATAACAGAAATGTTGGTAATTATAATTATTTTTTTAATAAAGCCACTCTTGCAGGGCCGTGAAATCGATACATGTCCGGGCGGAGTTCATACAAAATACTCGGTGACTACAACCCCTTGCGTTGATCGCACATACCGAGTAAAAAGGTGAGACAATAAAGTGTTGCTCGGCCGATACAGTGATGTATGACTTGAAGAGATAAGCACTCGGTCGAGCACTTGGCGTTATGTTCATACGTTGGTACCGAGTGTTCGGCCGAGAGCACTGTCTCGCCCGTTCGATCAATTCAAAATCAAATCAAATCTAGCAAAGTGCTACTATTCGGTACAAACACTTTAAACTCTTGAGCCTTAATTGTCACACCTATTGTCTTGCCAGCTGGGGCCAAGGGTTCGCGTCTGAAAGGAAGGCTCTAGCCCTGGTGTATATGGCAACGTCGGAATGGAAAGAAAGAAAGAAAGAAAGAAAAAACATTTATTCTGACACGCACAGAACGAAATAAAAAAAAAATAACTAAATCTATATGAAACTTATACTAAACTTACAACAAATCACAAAACTAAATATAAAATTGGAAAAATCAACTTTGCTCTGTGCGAGGCCAAAAAGGCTCCTACCTCAGCATATGCTGCGATATTTAACAAGGATGTAAAATAACGCAGCGCTGGTTTTCTGCTAGGGCCTGGTGACGCCACGGACACCAACGGTACACATAAGTATAAAAGAAAAAAAAATAAAATAAATAAAACAAAAATACACTAAGTAAACATATAATGGGGTATGTTGTTTAGTCAGTAAGAGTCTGACACTGTTTCACGCTCCGCCCAAGGGCGGGATTCGTCATTGGATGATTTTTCCTACCATAAAAAAAACACCTATTGTCTTTCATTATGTCTCTATGGTATTTGAACCTCCTGGAGGCAAGGGTTGGTGCGAAAGTGTTACCGGGGCTCTGGGAATAAGGCAAGGGAGGAATGGGGTAGGTTGTTTAGTCAGTAGAGTCTGACACTGTTTCCCGCTCCGCCCAAGAGCGGGATTCGTCATTAGATGATTTTTACCTACCATAAAAAAAACGATATTCGAAAGGTTAATTGTAATAATACATCATTCACTTTGAATTAATTGAGCCCCAAGAGGACACAGGTGTCTGCACACCTATTGTGTTTTAATTGTGTCTGTAATTGCATCTGGTGGGATCATCATCAGGTGGGATCACTGTCAAGCACTAGTTCATAGGAATGTCATAGCAATTTAAAAAAAAAAAACGGTTTTCGAAAGGATAAAATATTCATAATGTTACCAACCTTATTTATTCTGCTGTATATTTTCTGGCCAAATCATTGCGAACGGTCGATTTTATCATGCATAACAAAGAATAAATCAAACAACTATTATTTAACAAGGAGTCACTGGTCAGCACACCAAACGATCACTTCTTTCTATGACTGGTCTTCGTTAATATGTAGTTACTTTATAATTATTTTTGCGGTACAGTATAGTTTTCCATCTACCTTCTTTTAAGAAAAGTTATAAACGGTTGTTCCATTTTACGGTAAAATCTACTTTTTGGTATAGTAATTGTTCAATAGTTTTTATTAAAACGCTTTTAATTTGCATATTGTAATATGCGGAAAATAAGTTAAACCATTTGTTATGGTTACACGCAGCCCCCATTTCGATTGAGGATTTGAGACCCGACAATTGGTTACTTATAATCCTTACCATAAAAGTTAAACTAACATGACGAATTTTTCTTGAATGCCCGTAACCTTTACGAATGGTCCAACTTAAGTGCCCCGTATTATACACACTTGATTTTCCGTCCACATTTTCTATTTTTACTTAATCTACATAATAATGTACCACATTATAACATATCAAAATCTTGTGTTCCTGTGTGTATGTTCCCACCGAAAAAAAAAATGAATAAAATATTCCCAATCAGTTAATTGTCTGTAGTTTTTTATTCGCTCTATGTAGGAGAAAGGATGAAATTTTAGCAAACGAGGTCTTGTAGGGTAATTATCGTCTACATTTTTCTTAAGTCTGTCTATTAACTTCAAGTTATCTTTTGAAGTTAGTATAGCAGAGTAGTATACGCAAAATACGTGCTTTAGACGTGGAGTTGCGGATACCAGCCCGATATACTTTACTGACTTCAAGAGATAACTTTATTTTTTCGAGACATATCAACTAATCAAGACTGTTCCAACTGAGCAGTGCTAAGTTCATATTTGCTTGCACTCGGAACGAAATCTTCAATAGGATTGGTTTGACGCTTCGCTGCAAGATTCAAGCGATTTTATTTTTTTATATGATCGGGCAATAATGACAGCGATGGTGGAGTTACGCCTTTTCAGCTCTTGAGTCTCAAGCGAACGCCGGCGTTCGCACATATATTGTCTATCTATTATGTATATAATTAAGGTATTCGAAAGGGTACATTACTAAGGTGAAATTAAATAAAATACAGATATTAAAATAGATTTTGTTTATTATTTACGCTTAGACGATACATGTTAAATACTTCATTAAGTAACTTAAAATACAAAAAAAAAACTTAAATTACTTAAAACTAAATATAAATAAAACTAGTCACAGATTACATCAAGGCTCTTAAGTACTAAAATAATTTACTTATAACTAAAAATGAATAAAATTAATCACATATTACAATATAAGCATTGTTTGTAATTCAAATAGTCTCTTTAGTGACTCGTCTGGTTCAGACGGGCTCCAATTCAAAGAACTATCTACATCGTTGTCTATGACACTGGCTGGAGAAACTGGTTCATAAGGTGAATTACTGTCACTTTCTCCGATTTCTTTAACTGGAATGTTTGCGCCATTTCTTGTTAAAGATTCGTCAATGACGTTTACCAATTCTCTCATGAGTTCACCATCTAGGCTAACAAAACTATTAGCATTTGTCCTTTTGATGATTTCTACTTCCAGCGAATTTATGCGAGCAATCCTTTCTTCTTCCTTAGGATAACAACTTTCTTCATGTTGTTCCTCTGATTTGTCCATGTTTTTCACTTTCAGCCTGCGATTTTGGAACCATATTTTTACTGATTTATCACTAAGATTTAGCTGGTTCACAATCGCCAGCCGTTCATCACGGCTAACAAATTGTCGGCTCTGGAATATTTTTTCCAAGGCTGCCACTTGTTCTGTCGTAAACATCGTGCGTTTACGCTTACGCTTTATTTGGGCCTTAAAGTTTCCTTTGGATGATGGTAAAACTGAAACAAAATTACGAATCACTTTAATAAATGAATTTCATATTTCATTATCTAATTTGGTACCAACAATAGAATAAGATACAGCGGCCATAAGAAAAATGTTAATACTTACTCGTGATTTGAGCGTGATGCTTTGTAGGCACGGTCTGGTTTCTGAAGCGTGGTCTTGGCTCCTGGTGAAACTGGCCTTGTGTATATGGAATGTTCTGAAATAGATAGAATGAAAATATTTAGATAACTGTATCAAATTGCGATCTCTGTTAGTTGTATCTTCTTGTGTTGATTTGTTACAAACCTGATTGGGATTGTACTGAGGTATACGAGTATGTGCATGAACGTCGCCATTGTTGTAGATTATGTGTGGGTCAGTTGGATTGTAAATGCTGCCCCCTGAAAATATTTTGGGATTGACCTCTTGATATATTTCGTTTTCAGGATAGTAACCATTTGCGGGTGTCTGAAAACAAGTAAAAATAAATAAATACACGTCTTAAAACAATAAGAATTGAAAATATATATATACACAATTTAAGAATGGATACTTACATGAAAATTAGTAGGATTTTGGTTAAAATATACGTCTGGATTAGGACAATGTCCTGAATGGGGATTCATAGTTATGCCACAGTAATAGCCACTGGTATTCTGGTGCGAAGCCATGATGACTACAGTAAGGACTGGGATAGAATGATGTCTTTTAGCAATATCCTGTACCTTTTTATACATGTCATGCATATCTTTAGCTAATTACTAATTAGCCAGCCCTTCCACAGGTTTGATGTCTTTCTATTGTCGTTAATGCTTCGATGAACTCCCAATTATAGTACAAAAATGAAAAACATGTTTACGTAGTATTGATTAATTTTCTGGATGTGTTTCATTAGATAATTACACGTAATGTTTGTATTCGTGAAGTTCAACAGGACCCGGGTTTTTAAATTCCTTTTAAGTTTTGTTACTGATAACCGTTTGTTATTTGCCTGGTATATTAACTAGAGACATTTTATTTTTCTCATTGGTTGATATTGATGTTCCCAGCATGGTTTTGCAAGACAACCTGTCTTTTAGGATATTACTGGTTGGCACTTCATGTGACCAGAGGGCTGACTATTTGATTCATTTTTACACCGATAAAATAAAAAATATTGGCTGAATAGCCGGGCAACCACAGAAAAAAAATAAGCGGAAAAATGGTGATCCGATCTTTGTTGGTTTTTTTTTCGTGTTGTAGAGTTTTGTTTATATTTTGCTAAATTTCTGCTATGAGAGATTTGTCCTGTGCGTCTCACATCCATCGAATTTCAGCCACCTTGACCAGATGGTCGGTTCACCTTGGTCTCCTACGCCGTCCAACGCTACGTCTTCTGGTACGCGGTCGCGACACCAGAACCTTTCGTCCCCAGCGGCTATCTGTTATGCGTGCAATGTGTCCTACCCATTGCCACTTAAGTTTAGCGATTCTTCTGCCTGTGTGCCCACATAGGCCTTGGTTCTGTCTCTATCTTGGTGTACATTCATTTCTGATTCGCATCATGTAAGAAAACTTCGATCATATCTTTTGAGGCCCATTGTAAGCAAACATGGTTGCTACACACACTCATAATAGACTTTCGTCATGAGACACTGTGGTATATCGGACGAGAAGACACCGCGCAGCTTCCCGAAAGTTGCTCAGCAGAGTCAGATTCGGCGATTGATACCTTTCTCGAAGTTAGATCTATCCAGCTAGATGGTCTGTCCCAGGTAAACGTAATTGTCAACAACTTCGAGTGTAGAGTCTCCGATCTTAATAGAAGTGGGTGCTATATGGATGTAGAAATAGACAAACTAGTATAAAATATAAGAACAGCTTATCAAGATGGTATTATCGTTAACTGAATTGTTTGATTTCATAAGAATGCCTTAAACGCATAAAATCATGCTTAAACAGGCGTCGAATACTCTTCAAAGAGCAAACTGTTTCACATTAGGTACAACTCCGCACAAACCAGAGTTGTATTTATTGGTGGCACCCGCTTCAAGGAGTTGTTTAATTGTAAAAGAGTGTGCTCTTTGGAGAGTATTCGACGTCTGCATTACGTTACGTCTTCAAGACATTTTTATATCATAAAACAAATCAGAAGTTAACGAAAATGCGATCCTCATAAGCTGTTCATTTATTTTATACTATTCAAAAAACTTAGATGTGAAAATAAAATTTAACCTGACATCAAAATACTTCTTCACATCGTTGTCACAGCTCAATCAGACTTGGCTTGAAATATGTCCTAAGTTCGTTAGTACGTTTGATCTTTAAAAAATGCCTAAAACCATTGAGTGTGGGTGCTGTTTAAAGGCGGCTTTGGATTTGTACAGAACTACAGTCGTATGAGATATTTTTCCAATGTGCACAAAAGTCATTCATGATATTTGTGGAAGAAACTGGATTTAGGGTGTTGACTACCTTTAAGGTCTCGTATTGTATTTCGTCTTTTATTATTTTCTAAAATGGTACCTTTTAGCAAAATCCTATATCTACATTTTCAAATGAGTCATGTCTCTAACTAATCATTAACAAGCCAGCCCTTTCACAAGCAGGGTGTTTTCTTATTGACAGTATTTTATCTTTTGTTAGTTCCTAATGAGGGTTAAAAAAAAACATGTTTACGTTTCATTAGTTTCCTTTCTGGATTGTTATTTACGAATAAATATGTAAACAACCTAAATGTTTGTTTACTTGTAGTTTCTCAGACCTGGAATTATCGGTTTCTTACGTAGTGTTTTTGCTTATACCTGTTTTTTTTTACGTTTTATCTTACATACTGATTGATGTTGCCGTACCCTAGTTTAACCAATGTGGATTTTTTCGACAGCTTATTTTCGTAGAGGAGTCTTTTTTATGGTAGGTAAAAATCATCCAATGCCGAATCCCGCTCTTGGGCGGAGCGGGAAACAGTATCAGACTCTTACTGATTAAATGATCTATACCGTTCCTCCCTTGCCTTATTCCCAGAGCCCCAGGGTAGCGCTTTCGCACCAACCCTCTGCTCCAGTAGGGCCCCTACAGTTTGCTGACAAGTCTTTGAGGCGCGCGGGAACATTGCGCGCCGTCGACGATCGTAGAGGGGTCTGGTAGTTGAGCTTGAGGATTCAGGCACTCTCACCATCACCCATAAGCACTATGGTAGATGACTTATTGGTTCAGTTCGAAATTTGTTTACGTTTAAGGGTTTATCGTCAACAAAATTGTTCAGCAGGTTTTTGGCGACATTGGGACCGCTGGCCATAGTGGCTATAGAGTCTAGCGGCTTGTTATGATGTAATGAATGAGAGAACTGATGACATGCGGTTTTTGCCGCAAAAGGTGTGTAGCTCTCTGATGTGGGATGCAACCCAAGCTATTGTTTCAAATATGCTGTTCAGCAGTTTGGAAGATATTATTTAGTAATAAAGAGTTTTACATATAAATATATAAATAGAAGATACGTGCGAAAAACAGAACACTTCTTGGCAGTCGGGTAAATATATACTACAACTTTTTTTTTAGTATATGTGAAACTTTAATGTTGTTTTTCCATAATCAGATAACTGAATCAATTTCAATATTTTTACACCAGGTTATATATTTTTTTTAAATATAAAAAATGTCATTACAGATGTTCTAAGGCAAAGAAGAAACGGGGTAGGTTGTTTAGTCAGTAAGAGTCTGACACTGTTTTCTGCTCCACCCAAAAGCGGGATTCGTCATTCGATGATTTTTACCTACCATAAATAAAGTACAGTATAGCATAGGTCACGGCAGAATATAGCGGCCAATAAGAGCACCTTAGTCCACAATGTCTTCTTTGTCTACTCCTGTTCTCATTATTTGGGTTTGGGTCTCCTCAGTAATCGGCGCCAGGATATTCTTCTTCAGTCTACCATATATTCTTTACATAAAACTACTTGACATGTGTTTCGGGTTTCGCAGATGCTGTATAAGGTAAATATTATTGTTATTCAGTTACATCAAATTATTTTTTTTATTCAATAGCATCAGCATTTTTTATGTTTTTTTTTACGGTAGGTAAAAAATAAAAATCATCTAATGACGAACGTCTGATAACAGTTCGGACCGAGTCCAAGTCGTCGACGGCGTGCGCTGTTCTCAAGGAGTCGTCAGCAAATTGAAGAGGCCCAGTAGGGGCGAAGCATCCTGGGGCTAAGGGTTGATGCGAAAGCGTATTACCGGGGTCCTGAGATCGATGCTAAGAAAGAACGGGGTATGTTGTTTAGTCAATAAGAGTCTGACACGATTCCTCATGTTCTTTTATGGTAGAAAATCATGAAATATTCACTCCTGCTCATGACGGAACGAATGGCAGTGACAGACTTTTACTGACTAAAACCCATTCAAAAGACTTTCAGTTGCGACTGCAGTATGTCTGCAGCCTGGAGGATTTACCAGGTTGATTACAATATGCTTCCCTCCCATTTTGTTGGACATAAGCCATATTTGTCTTACCAAATATGTTTGGGTACGCCTCTGTCTACGTTTTCGTGTTATGTATAAAAAAATAAAACAAAATGGACATAAACAATTGTATTCAAAATATTTAACTCTTTCAATTATATTTGGCAAAAAACATTACAAAATACCTGCATATAGTGTAGGTATATAAATAGTTGGTACATAGCTGTACAAACAAAAACTTAAGTAAAAATATAAACTTAAAAATAAAGTAGTAACACATAATAAAAATTTAATAACTATTTACACTAAATACAAATCTTAAGCTCATATAAACCATAATATTAGTAAAAACTTTTATCAAGGCAAATCACAAGAACGCCTCAACAGTCGCGGTAAGTTTCCTCTTTGAGGAGTAGCTGGGGAGGTGAAACGGCATCTACAATTTCCGCCTATCGCAGGTCCTCCCTGACTCGTCAAATTGGAAAGGTTCCTGTTCCGGATTCAGGCGAGAGCAACACCCAGATATCACCATTGTACAGACTTGCTATTACGCTTGGAGGATATAGAGCACAAGGTAGGTTGTCCTCGTAAAGGTGATCGGAGATGTTGACGTCTCGCGCCAGGTTTGGTTTTCAGCGATACAGAAAGAGATGCGGTGGCTTCTTTCTGCGAAGCAGTATCAGCATAGGAGATGGCTGCAACCGTCAGGGAACGGACATCAACACGCTCCTGCCGCTATAGGGGATGCCCGGCGTTTGGGAGTCGCGGAACGAACGATTGGCCATCGTAGGTGCCGGACGACGAACGATGGGCAGTTCGAGGTCCAGCTGTCCGGTAAGGACCCCGTTTTTGTTTCGAGGAATTTAAAAAATAGGTTGGTTTAAGCCAATAAAACTCTGATATACCTTTACACTCCATCCTAAAACTGGAGATGTCTTTGGATGATTTCTCACTCCGAAAAAAAGACATAAAAAAAATGTGAACGGAAATGTTATAAAGATATATATGACGACGAATACTTGCTTGTAGCAGAAGAAGAAAGCTGAGTGGTAGGTTCAGAAGGTGGCAAATATGAGAAGTAAGGATCTTGTGATAATCCTAAGTTAGAAGTCCTTGTTTGGAGAGTGCCATCGTCGTACGTAGGCATCGTTGTAGATGGCATAGATGTGACAAATCCATAGCTGTCTGTTGAGGTCGGTGGTATTACCACACCGCTTGGTAAAGGATTGTAATAAGAGCCAGAACTAAATCTCACTAAATCGTCGTTAAGTTTTAAGTTAGCTCCGTTCGGCACGTAACTATCGGATGATAACGACGGCAGGGTGTTAGAATTCGGTGGCAGTGACTCATCGTTGCTGTATCGATAAACTTCGGACATCGGTGAGTAAGCGGCCCGACTAGAACCCGCCGTGTAGTACGATGAATAAGACAAGTTTGGTGTATACGATGGCAGCTCTATTGTGCTCGGTGGAGGTACTCCCTTTATTACAGGTTTCAATGAATTAATTGAAGAGTATTCTGGAGGTCTTGATAAGTTGTCGTTTGGTTGAAGATAGATTTTATGATGGGATGTATGATCTGACAGAAGGCGCCTGTGTCGGTCGTGTCCACCACAGCTTCGTCCGTGACTCATCTTGTGGTCTTGACCCGGTGACATCTCCTTAGAACTGGACGGACTGCTATCGTCCACAGATGAAGATGGCTTGTTGTGCTTGTTATCTTTCTTATATTTCATCCTTCTGTTTTGGAACCATATCTTTATTTGTCTCTCCGAAAGTTGTAAGTAGTTGGCGAGTTCGATACGCCTGGGACGACAGAGGTAACGGTTCTGGTGGAACTCATTTTCCAACTCGACAAGCTGTGAGCTGGTGTATGCAGTTCGTGCCCTTTTGGTGAATCCTTTTTGATAAGATGAGTCAGTTGACATTTCTGAAAAATTTAAATGGTTTTGTTAGTGCTTCATTGATATTAAACTGTTTCATGTTTAATCGTTCATCATCATCAACCTAGCGCCAGTCCCGGTTGCTAACCTTGGCTTTCACCTCGGTGCCCAGGGTCCGCTTTCCTACAAACACGCCTCCACTTCGCTCGGCTCGGCTTCTTGTTTAATCGTTAAGAAGTAAAAAACCTTAATAACCTATATCAACAACAATGTATAATCATAACCTATGTTATATTTAAAATATATTGGACTAGCTACTGCCTGCGGCTTAACCCGCATGAAAGTAGAAATAGTAAGCGTATGAATCAGTAATAGGAATGTCTTATAAATCATCCTAATTAGTGAAAATGTAACTTTCTAATAGTTAATTAATTTTTAAAATCGATCAAGTAATTGTTTTAGTTAAATTGTAATAAACAAACTAATGAAAAAATCAAATCTTTACTCTTTTTATTACTAGAATAGAAGTATAGATAAACATCGATATTGTAAAACTATGTGATACAAATATTCATAATATTATGTTTAATATTATGAATATTTGTATTAATATTGTGAGTAATACTAAGTTATAAAATACTAAAAAAAAATACTGAAATAAGTATTATTGTTTAATAGGGTTGTAGTAAATAAACCGCAAATAAACTTACCAGTAGTTGATAAGGATGAAGATGCTTGGATTGGAGTGCTCGACGCAGACTTATTATTCCACGAAGATTCCTGAAATATAATAATATAACCACTAAAATAATACGTCCAACTTTAACAGCGTGTACTATGACAATAAGGTGAGTTCGTCCTAATTCTTAATTGCTACTATCTACTAGATAATTAAAACGCAATTAAGAATCCGGTTGTTCTGCGGTAAATCACTGTCGTCACCTGTTCCAATACATGCTAAATGTTCAAACTTCCTTCTAAATAGAATCATAAAGTATATTTTTCTGTAGCATTTACCTGACTGGGAAAACTAGAATCATGCAAGTCGTTGATTTCTGTACCAGGACCGTTTGCCACATCGCTACCTAGACCACTTCTTTCATGGTATCGAACAAGTTCATTAGCGGCATAGCTTCTTGAGTAAATAACTTGATTTCCAATATGCGTTGTGGTCGCACTAAAAATGTTGTCGCTTTTGTCAATGCAGTCTTCGGTAATCACTTCTTCCGTTCCAGATCCGTAGTTATTAGAATTGTTACTGATGTTTTCGTAATTCGGCATCTGATACTCATATCTTGGTTCTAACTCATCTTGAGTATTAGCTGCATTGTATGATTGATGCAAGCCAAGAATGTCTTGAATGCTAAATCCAGTGGAATCTCTTGAGTTGTAATCTTGCACAAAAGAGGTAGGTATTGAAGCTAAAACTTCTGGTTTACAATCCGAGAAAACGTTGTCGTTGACGCTGTAATTGACACTTTCTGATAATATATCTTCAACACCATGGGAAGTTACTGCACTTGTTTTGCAATCATTTCTTTGCGATAGTTCAATAGGGTCATACTTTGGTACACCCGAATTAGAGAACTCGGTCGATGTTGTATCTCTCGAGTCTTCTTGATCGGTGTGTAAACTCGGTGGTGATGGAGTGGTTGTAGACATGTTTTGAATTCTTATCCTCACTGATAGTGCTATCACAAAAACATACTTTATCACAAATATTATTGGTGTTAATGTCAGCCCATAAAATTATTCAATCACTTATAGGCGACCGTACGGAACGA
Source organism: Mythimna loreyi (assembly GCA_029852875.1). Classification (NCBI taxonomy): domain Eukaryota; kingdom Metazoa; phylum Arthropoda; class Insecta; order Lepidoptera; family Noctuidae; genus Mythimna; species Mythimna loreyi. Next base: position 15,560,990 of record CM056784.1, on the reverse strand, counting down.
CTCTTGTTTACAAAATGCTTTTTCGTCACCTGTACGTCGTTAATTTGGTAATGACTTTGTTCGTTTGTGTGTATGATTTTTAAGGGACTAGTGCATTTGTGTGCAACAGATAAGCGGAACATACCAAGTCTCCGATAATGTACGTACAAAAGATAAGTTTGAAATCTGTTTCGGTAGCCAACCTGCTTGTCACAACTATTTATCCTAAATAGTTTTGTAAGTACCTAGTTGTATTAACTTTTGTTGGCATTTATCGTCATTTACTAGTGGTATTAACTTTGGCCCTAGCTGTTATATTTAGCAGCTTTTACTAAGTAACTAGTTAATTTCTTTCTTTTAAATACGGTTGCAGAACCAGGAGTCCATAGTTTGATTCTCAAATAACAAAAAAAGGTACAATATGATCAGGTTACTCTCAGTAGCAGAAGAGGAGTATATGTTAATATTATTTTGGTTAATAGTATAACTAACAAAATTTTATACCATACTAGCTGTCCCGGCAAACTTCGTACAGCCGATATTTTTTTTCGTTCTCACCGTTTAAATATTTCCTGAACTTTTCTGAAAATTTTAAGACCACAATTAACCAAATGAATATTTTAAGACCAAAATTAACCAAATCGGTCTAGGCGTTCTCAAGTTTTAGCGAGACTAACGAACAGCTACTCATTTTCATATATCAGATTTACATATTTGACTTACGGTACGGATCAAAGAAGAAATTAGACAGTCATGTTGATGAGTCCGGACAATGCAATTTTTCTATCACGGTAATCTGATATAACAATGACATGTGGTTTAACCAATGTTATTGATTTCGTCACCGGCAATTAAGTTATCCACAAGAGCTGATAGATATTGAAACCACAAGTTTTTACGTAGTAATTTAGGTCTCTCCCTACTTGTGCTTACTGATACTATATCCATTAAGATAGAAGCAAATTCTCCCAACGAACACATAACATCTAAAATATAAACAGTCAAAGTTAAAATAAAGTGTGAATATAACGATGGTATAGTTTTCGCTAATACAATAAGTGGTTTAGAAATTAAAATGGATTATAATGGTCATACCAATTATGGTAACGTGCTAAGTAATATAGTTTTAAATGTTTCTCATTGAGACAATCAGAAACCTATTGAGATGGTATCTGATACTTAAGCACGTGTTGATGTATTATTATAATTTGCAAAAATTAAAAATATGCCAATACTGGATTTTAGAAATAAATGGAATAAACTATGTGATATGTTTCTAAATACACTATCGATTGAAGATTCTTCTGAAACCATAAGCTATGTTCTACATGTGGTTTCACACTACATACACTTAAAAGATGTGTAGTTTAAGGATAGTAAAAATAATCAAATAATTATAATTTTTCAACTATCAAGACCTCTCCAGTGCAAATTGTGATTGAGTGGATGTCATATTTTGTCTCTCCGAATTTTAGGTTCTAAGATATATGCTGATTTCCTCACCAAGTTTTTCTTCACTATTTTGAGAGCAGTGGTGATAAAGTAAATTACATAAAGTAATGCACCTGGCTGGGCTCCAACCAGCGACCTACAAATTTGTAAGTTGGGACTAAAGTGACTTAATGGAGCAGATTCTTCTTAAAATTCCTCAAACCTTGATATTAAATTTACTTTTTAGGTTTAGTATACGAACAAACGTGCACATTTTTTTTACAAATGTGCATAGGAGGATTAAATACTTTAGACAACATGGTGATGGCATTAAAAAAATATAAGTAGGAAAACGAGGATACAACAGTACAGTACTATAATATATATATATAATATATGTCCACAACTATCACACAACGCCATCTAGTCCCAAGCTAAGCAGAGCTTGTGTTATGGGTACTAAACAACTGATAAACATACTTATATATTTCTAAATACATACATACTATAGATTAATTACACCTAAAAATATAAATAGATAAATTATTACTATGGTTTTTATAGATACAGCTAAAATAAACAAACGTACATATTATTATCACGTAGATAAGATGAAGGTGCTAGTAGCAATTATATAATCAGAAGAGAGGCAAATAACAAAAAAAAAACCATTTGTAAAAATTTAATAAAATTAAATATTTTAATTTATAATATGAAAATAACAGTAATTAAAGTTATCCAATTTTTACAGTCATCCCTAAAAATACACAAACGAAATCCTGCACAACTAAAAATCTTATTATGACCTTCACAACAATAGCAGCAGCTCTATTTTATGACCTTCACAACAATAGCAGTACAGTTGCCATAGTATTCGTTAACGAAATCAGCTGCTTCGGCTTCGAGCGGCGACCCTGGCCATTGTCTCGCATGATGGATGGGCTCCATCCGTGAGGGATCGAAGCTTCCACAGCTTACGTTTGTTCCGATCCTGAGTAGACAGATTATGAGCTCATAAATTCGTATTATGTGTCGTTGGGAATATTGCTTGTGGAAGTAGTGAATTTGATGGAATTGATATGGTTTATTTATAAATTAGACGTAGTACGGGGTAGATAAGTTGAACCATTTGAAAAGGTTACCCGCATTTCGATTGAGACTCGAAAATTGGTTATAATTCTTTTCGCACAAGTTGAACTTTACTATCCTGTTGGTCGACCGGTAATCTATTTTCGAGTTTCAATCGAAGTAGGGTATTGCGTGTAATCATAGCAATTTTTTCAATTTATTTGCCGTCTAGTATACTGACATTGAGATTAGTAGAAACTATATGTGAAATATTTTTTGAACCTTTACGCCCCAAACACAGCCGGGATGGTGAGCAATGGGTAGGTCGCCAACCGTCCGGACCAAGCCAGTCGTCGAAGACACGCACTGTTCCCGCGCGCCTCAAGGAGTTGTGAGGGACCCTGCAGAAGGGTCGAAACCCAACTGGGGCCAAGGGTTAGCGTCTAAAAGGAAGGCTCTGACCCTGGTATGGGGTAAGTTGTTCAGTCAGTAAGAGTCTTACACTGTTTCCCGCCCCGCCCAAGAGCGGGATTCGTCATTGGATGATTTTTACCAACCCAAAAAAAAAGATGAATCTTTACTAATATAAAGAGGTATAAAGAGAGATATTGTATATGTATGTATTATTTTGATTAAAGAAGACAAATGACCTCAGTCGTTATTTTCAATCTAAATGAAACTATAACCAGGTGCAATTTCTTCCCAAAATGATTTTATGGGATCAATTTTTCGTCGTCTCCAAAATTGGCTTGTATTGCATAGAAACCGTTAACTCCAATAAAATTTACTGCTCCTGGACAAAGCAGACTGGTTCGGACGAAGACCCCAAGCTCATAACGTCAAAGCGATGATATATTACGATTTGCTCAAAGGGGACCCTTTTTTGTTCTCACCGTAATGGTTTTACTTTAATCGACACCGGTGAAGGACGGATATAGGATGTTCTATAAGAGTGACAAGGATGCAGGATACGCGTATCTGTTCCCGCCAAAGAGGAAAGTGATTCAAGCTGAGCTGGTGTTTGGATCACTATCAACAGTTTGCTTTAGGCTTCTGGAAGTGATGTTTGTGGCAATATTCATAAAAATATAGATAATATTAAAGTGATGAATATAGTTCGTGTGAGGAAACATTACCACGTCAGTGATGGTGGAAGAATTTGTGCTACAAATACAATTTCGGCATCTACCTACCTACACAAGCAATTTATGAATCAACGTAATAAGAAGATATTGTGATGAGGTTAGTTTGAATTTTCTTTTTTTAACAATAAGAAAAATTGTGCCATCTTCAATATTGAAGTAAAAACTTTTAGTAAATGTTTCCTGAAACGTGAACAGCCATCCAAAGGTTCTATTACACTGTGATAAGGCTTTGAAGGATTCCAGTTGTCGCCACATCAATCGTGGAGATGGCGTAAGTAACAACTTCAAAGATTTGAGGTGATATAACGTTGCTTACTGTGTTTTTTACTGCTTCTATATTAATTATTTCGTAATAAAATTTACACAAAAGATGATTAAGAATGTATCTTTACACATTAAAAAAAATGTTTATTTGTTCCTGCTGGCGCCATCTTTCGTGAGTTTTAGTAACTACGTAGAGCTTCTGTTTGGTTAACTAAACGTGATGCTTCATATTGTGCCTGAAAATGTTTTATGAAGATGAAACTGAAACGTAATCTGTAAATAGATATGTCTATTTTCTTAGATTAATGCATAATAGTATTAACTAATCTTCTTTTTTCGCTTGAGCACCACGTATTGTCTTTATATGATTTCTCTCTCTCAGTACTCGAAAGGTAAATTACTGTTTGTTTTTTATTACAATGCCATTTTGTTGCTATAGTTTGTTATATAAGAAAATGATTTTATTATTTATGTTTATGTTTACTCGAGCCCCAAGTGAACGTCGGCGTTCCCAAATCTATTGTCTTTCTATTGTATGTTTAATGATAAAAAAATGTTATGTCTATTTTTTATACGAGTTTAGAAATTTCATCGTGATTTTTTTCAAAATCACGGCTGTGTGGTATTATAACTTGTTATTGCTTATCTGCGAACAATTGAGCGTTGGTAGTACCTATACATACATTATTATGTAGATATTATTATTTTATTCATAAGTTGTTAGCGTTTCAGCTTTATCAACCGGGTATATTTAATATTCATTTCAGAAAGACAGAAAGATATCGAAATGAAAATTAAATATAAAACGATATGGATTTGCCCAGCAGTGGGACAGTTAGGGCTAAAAAAAAATGGTCGCTTCACTGTTGGTTAAAAATATTTCTGGACTTTTCTTATGTAGTCGATACTCCATTTCAATAAGCGTACTGGTTCAGCTATCTGATAACTCATTCTTTAAAAATCCAAAATTCCTATCTATCTAGATAGGAATTTCGGATTTTTAATGAAGAAAAAGAAAAAAAAAAGAAAATAATGTTTATTTTCCCCAAAATAGACACACAAAATACAACAAAATGTCGGCCATGAATAAATCGTGTATTAGAAGTCTAGACATAAAAAGATTTATTCCACTATCTGCACTTCTGAAACTCTATTGAGATACACATATACAGAGTGTTCCTTTGAGATAGGGCAGTATGGGCAGCAACATTGTATTTACATGAAAGCGATCTTAGTACTAGATTGTCCTTAACATTTTTGAGACATTTAGATGCATGCATGCATGTAACTTTTTTCTGTTTTCTTGTTCATTAAGTACTGATTAACTACCTACCTAAATTATTTGGTCCGACTAACTAAATTATTTGAAACCACTTAAGTTCGAGCATTAGAAATATCCAAAGACTTAAATTTATCAACACCTAAGATTTTAGTATGGATGGAATTTAAAACAAAAAGAAAACATGATGTGTTCAATAATAAAAATAAATAAGTAAATTAATTAATTAAAATAATGTTAGTATAAAAAATACCAAATACAATAGTTCTACTAATATCATAAAAAAAAAACTGGTTCGAATCGAAAAATTCTTTTTGTGGTAGATAGCGCATATATTGGGGATACCTATTATATAAGTTTAATGACATATAACGAATTAATTCCTTTTTTTAAATTATAATTTAAAAAATAAGAAATAAATATTTAAAATTAAACTTAAAAAAATCAAATTTTTAACCTTTTTTAAATGGACCAGTTTATTTAAATATAAAAAAATCACGTCAAATATTTCTTCAACTTCACATATTTTTTTTATCTTTTTCTAAAATCCACCCTGTAGACTTGCATTTCCCATTCCATCTAAGTAAATGCGGAAGTAAGCGTTCCTTAAGTATGTACTTACTTAAAATCATGTTATCATATAATAGGACTAAGTGCTCTGCCGTGGACGATACGAATCGTTGCACAGCTCTTTGCGTTAACTTTAACTTGGTTCGGAGATGTAATGGTTTTTGCTGATTAGGTACTGTGGTTGTAGGAAGGTAATGGGAGAATATTTTCATTTCTTCATCCATGGGCGGTTAGGTTTATAATCCATTTATCATCAGCATCGACACTTGAATAGTGTCACCGCAATGGCAAGTCCTGTGCGTTTCGTATCCGCTTTTACCGCTGATAACAGCGGTTCGCCTTGGGGAGGCCTTCCACCGTTGCGTCTTCTGGTATGCGATCGCTACTTCTAAACCTTTCGACAATTCGTAAGTCAGGTCCGTTACCAGTCGGCCACCACTGCTCTTGGTAACGGCCCTGACTTACGAATATTTTAGATCGCGGGTTCAAACCCAGCCAGGCGCATTACTTTGTCTATTTTTTTTTATCACCACTGCTCACAAAACGGTGAAGGAAAACATCGTAAGGAAATCGGCAAGTCTTAGAACTAAAACTTTGAAGTCACGTGACAACTACTAACCCACACTGGACACCGTGTGGTGGATTATGGCCCATTCCCACTCCTAGGCCTAAGTCCCAGCAGTGGGAACATTAGAAGACTGGTGCTATTCTATAGCTATAGATGACAATACTCACGCACGCACTTCGTAATACCATAACAATTAAAACATTATTAACTGTGATGTAAAACGTGTCATATAGACACGTAATTGATTTTTCATGCCATTATCACTCTTAGGGCCATGTTCACCGAAACGAATTTAACCATTGATTTCGTAATCGGCCTGTTAATATTTAAACACTTGTTAAACAGGGAGCGGTTTTTTCGTGTTCACCATCATCTTTCGGCGTTCGGTTACCAAACCGAGACATAACAGAGCGTTTTTGAATGAGCAATACAATACTACCAAATGAAATTGCAAGGGTGCATCTTGCAATCTCGTTCACGCTTACAATTTTTTAATATGGCCAGATAATAGATGATACCATAAACTGTGAAAGTTGCTGTTCTTTGTTTCTTTGGGTTTACGGGGTTTACGAGAAACACATGTTGCATTGGAAGGTTTATTATCAAGATCTTTCTTGACTGTCAGTGTTCATTTTGATGGTCTTGTGAAGTTTTGTATTTTGAATTTTTGTTGTAAATATATATTTTAAACAAAACGACGGAGAAACAAAACCATACGTCGAAAAATTATCGAATCACGATATTTGTGTGTGTGTGCGTCGTACGATGTTTTAAGGTTCTGTGTAAATAATAGGATAGTGGCATTGAGTGAGTGTTAGTAAATAAGTAAAAGGACCTTAAATACCAAAAATACATGTAGTTTTTAGTAATTATGTACAATATAAATACGTAATAAAATATATTTCGTCTTATTTTTCCATAAGATTTCATTCCTTGAAACCCGTTAAAAAGTTTTAGGTGATGAAAGATAAAAAACAGAGTACTACTAATTTACCAATCATGAGAAAACTATTAGCATAGCTTGTCATGAAGTACATGGATATTGTTGAAAATTTTTCATAAAAATTGTGACGATTTTAAAAGATCCCAAGTCTTGTTGTCATCGTTTTTAACTGATGCAAATAGTAAACATATTGAGATAGTATTCACCACCCATCATAAAATTAAAATCCGTTATTTTTCACTGATAAATAGGTAGGTACTTCGTTGATAAATCAAACAATATAACCTATGAAAGTTCTGTCAAATCACAGTAACCAACGCTTAAACAACGTCTTCAAGCTCTGTTAAGATAATCATCCGGTTATCGTCAGTAACCGATGTTTAAGCTTTGGTGAACAGGAAAAATTGCTTAAACAACTGATTTAATATTTAAACGGCCGATCTAGTGTTGGTGAACACCGGCCTTTTACTAACACAAATTGGACGGCTCGGTTGGCGCAGTGGTTGAGCGATTGACTGCTGCGCTGAGGATCGCGGGTTCAATTCCCGCACGGAATAAAGATTTGTATGTAAGACATAGATAGATGTTCCGGATCTGGGTATCTTGTATATGTGACTTTACATGTTTGTGAACGGACCCACGACACAGGAGTAATTCCTAGTGTGAGGCAAACGTTCTTTTTTAATTTGTGTTTGCAGTCATGGTTTTATTATCAGCAGTTGGATTGCTAGTTTATTTGTTAGATTAAGACTAGCAAAAATCTTATTTGCAGCAGCAGTTTTGGCAATTGACTTTTTTATGTTTTCAGTCTATCCCAATGCCATTACTGAGTACTGAGTCCATTTCATATGAACCCATTATGACGTGAAGTGCAAAAGTAAAGATACATTAGCGTGCTACATAGATACATACTTACCCATAGACGGATTCTGCGACTAGCCAAATCGACGTGGTATACTTACTATACTTCGACTAGTTATGTTCGTCGGAATGGCTTCCGTCTGGCTGCCTGCTTTTGTCATGCCGTCTTCATTCTAAATGAAATTCAAATTACCTTCAGTAGAGCTTGCGCTTCTATTGATTTTGTATAACTCAATATGAGGTTTGTTATATTAAAATACTTCTTAACTACTGCTCGGCAAACTTCGTACCGGAAAAAGATTCGCTATGACAATATACTCTTTGTTGAAATTTTAAATTAAAAAATCTGCTACCATAGGTAGCATATAAGTTGAACCAAAATTGTGATCGAACATCAAGACATCATCTCTCATCATCATCTTTTTTAGTTCAAGCTCGTATACTCCATCCTAAGGTTATCTGGTAGATGTCAGCGATAAGACCGCCTTTGTACTCATTCATATAAGTTTATGTGAAATTGTTACTTTTTTGGTGTACAATAAAGATTCTTTTTTATTCTATTCTATTCTATCAATGTGTTGTAACAGATTTTCGGGTCTCAATTGCAGCTCTTTGCTTTTTCGATTTTTGTTCATCAAATTTACCGCGTATCCTTACTTTTTTAACTCCAAAGTCACTTTCATACAGTCCGTTTTTTTTAAAAGAAAGTGTGGAAATATCAAAACATTTTTTACCTACAGTCCGACAAGTACGGCTGCAGCTCAAGATTTGCGAGTTGGCACAGTAATTGTACAAGTTGGTCCATTCTCGCTATACATAAATCGCGAAAGAAATTTTCAAGTGCTCGGTAAAACCGCTGGCGTCTGAATTAATTTTGTTCTAGCAAATTTATAATGTTCAAGTTGCTGAATATCTAGCTAGAAGTTGGAAAGGTCTGGTGCTGAAGGTTTTTTTTGCGTTTTGCAAATTGGTCGTTTCCTATGAAGAAGAACCACACAAAGGCTGACTGTAAAATTATATATTTGTATAATTTAAATATTATATTTTATATATATACTTATATGGCTCTGTTGTTTATTTTTCTTTTTTTTTCTTTTCAACCTTATTTTAAATTGTAAAGTAAAATAATTTTAAGGTCACACTATCGCATTAGGTAATACCTGTAATTATAGATGTAAGGAAGATATCTACACTAATATAATAAAGAGGTAAAGTTTGTTTTTTTGTTTTTTTGTTTGTAGGGGGTAATCTCTGGAACTACTGGTCCGATTGGAAAAATTTAAGCAACAATAGAAAGCTGCTTTACTCCTGAGTGACATAGGCTATATTTTAAGTACGCGGGCGAAGCTGCGGGCAAAAGCTAGTAGGTAAATAAATAAACTAAGTTCACTTTTTTATTGGACAGGAAGTACTTACGGCATTATGTATTTACTCCCACAAACTTAAATGCATAAAAGCTATACCCAGGAACAAAATGTCATCAAGAAGTTCCTCTAAGATGCTAAAACAGCTGAGTAAGTTCAAATTGGAGAAGCAAGTTAGATTTAAAAAGTTCCATCTCTGATTGAACTCCTCGTAGGTATTGAAATGCATTTCTCAAGTTATCTTGGCCTGAGTGTTCTGGATATTCATGGTTTCCGTTAGTGTATTGTGGGACTAGGAACATTTTATTAAACCTACGTAACCACGAGTCATATCTAGGGTCGCCAGGTCCTCAGACGCAAAAGCCGGACAGACCTGTGAGTTTGTCCTGACATTTGGGTAAAAAATCCGGACATCTTGTTTTTTTTTGTCCATTTTTTTATAAAAAGTGTAAAACTAACTTTTTTTTTTGTCCTAACATTCGGTCGAAAAATCCGGACGCCACAAATTTTTTGAAAAAAAAATGGAAATCCGGGATTTTCTGATTGCATTTTAATAAAACAAAAGGAAAATCAAACTAATATTTCTTTATTATAAATCAGTCTCTAACTCTCTTAATCATCAGTCGTTATATTATAACAAAACAAAAATTATTTTCTTCGGTGTGATTCGATCTCGATCCGCGCGCGAATTTCGAAATTGAAAAATCCTACGTATGTCCTGCTTTATCCTAACACCTGGCAACCCTAGTCATATCACTACATAGTATAAAACAAAGTCACTTCCCGCTGTCTGTCCCTATGTATGCTTAGCTTTTTAAAACTACGCAACGGATTTTGATGCAGATTTTTTTTAATAGGTAGTGTGATGCAAGTGAAAGGTTTATATGTATAATACATCTACACTAATATAATAAAGAGGTAAAGTTTGTTTTTTTGTTTTTTTGTTTGTAGGAGGTAATCTCTGGAACTAATGGTTCGATTGGAAAAATTTAAGCTATAATAGAAAGTTGCTTTACTCCTGAGTGACATAGGCTATAAATTATTTATATAACATGGATATTGACCGACCTATCACAACTGTTGTTTCTCAAATTTTCCGCGGACGAAGTCGCGGGCAGAAGCTAGTGCATAATATATTTAATATCACCATTGCATCCGTGCGAATCTGGGGCGGGTTGCTATTTTAAATTAAAACATCCGAAGATAGGTGTCTCGCCTCTATTGTGCGGACTGTTGAAATTGTGCCGATATGGCACGAATTCACATCGGTCGCCACGATCACACTCATTTGGCACATAACGCTATTTCGCTCGGACTACAGCCCCCAGCCAATTTAATATTGTAATCTTTGTTGCTTGGAATAAACTACGCGTCCAATTCTTTTTTCTGAACACGTGACTGATTGAAGTGACGTCAAATTAAAAAAAAATGCGCACCAGGATAACACAAAGCGTTCGATGTTAACGAAATGATTGAAGGTTAGGTACGGGGGCTGTGTTGGCTCTTATCTCTGTCTTTGTCTATCGGTGACTATAGGTTTACGACTGTGATGACACTGGTTATAGATTTGTAAGTTTTGAGTCCAAGTTTTCTGATTGCTTGTAACGTCTCTCCGTCTTATAATATACTAGCTTTCTGCCAGCGGCTTCGCCCGCGTGAAAATAGGTTTTCGCACAAACTTTGGACAGCGTTTCATCCCTTTAGGGGGTGAATTTTGGAAAATCCTTTCTTGGTGTTCTCCTACGTCATAAAAGCAAGCCTTATATAAAATTTCACTCTCCTAGTTCCAGTTTCGGCGTTGCATTGATATGTCAGTCAGTCAGTTTCTCCTTTTATATATTAATGGTGCTACACCATTGAATTACTTAGCAGAAGAAATAACTAAAAACTGTCAGATATAGTGCAAATAGCTGATAATAGTGATGGGAAATTTATTTATCATCTTCGCTTCTCATACCTAGTTACGAGCACCAAAATTATAAAAACTATCATAACTTGAGTGAGGGTGTACAGTCACAGGCAAAATGATATTATACAAAGCCACATTTTCTATCTTAACTTTTGTCATTCAAGAAATGTGTAGGTATATGAAAATTAGCTCTAAATTACCTATTTTTTGGTTAATGCATGCATGGATTTTTTGCTTGTTAAATTAAATCATTTTAAGCTTGAAAGAATTTTAAAATCATTAATTTCATTATAAAAAAAGAAGTTATAAAGCTGATATTAAGAAAAAGAAGCCTAACGTGATTTCTGACGTCGTCGCCTATACGATAGAAAACGGCGTTTTGACGAGAGATACAGATTTTTATTTAAATGGTTACTCATTTGTTTTTATACCAATTTTAGTTATATTGTTTACACGTTTAATAAACTATTTTTAATTATTAACTTGGAGCCAAGCGTTACACCAGGGCTCTGGAACTAAAGCAAGGTAAGAACGGGGTAGGTTGTTTAGTCAGTAAGAGTCTGACACTGTTTCCCGCTCTGCCCAAGGGCGGGATTTGTGATTGGATGATATTTACCAACCATAAAAAAAAGTCCATTTATTTCTTGAATAGCAGAACTTAATATAGAATAGAATTATAGCTCTGGGTGTTTTGTGCATGTGGGTTTATATGTTTCAGAACGCACCCACGGTTCATCATCATCATCATAAGCCTTTTTTTTACTGCTCTTAACTGAAGAGAAACATGATAATCCCAGTGCGGATTATTTGTAATTTATTTCATCACCATTGCTCTCAAAACAGTGAAAGAAAACATTGTGAGGAAACAGGCATGTCCTAGAACCAAAAATTCGAAGGCATGTGACATTTACCAACCCGCAATGGGCTCGTGCGGCCCATTTTCTCTCCTAGAGGAGAGGCCTTAGTCCCAGCAGTGGGAACATTATAAGGCTGATGCTATTTGTCTACCCACGGTACAGTAGTTTTTTTATGGTTGGTAAAAATTCGGTAAGTACAATAGTAAAAAATTCCTAGTGTGGGGCAAAGTTAAAAAAAAAATGTGATAGTCTTTATAACTTACTGTTCGTGACTGTACAAACTATACACACACACACACACACACCGAAGGCTTTATATTAAAAAGGTTCGCGCCTCTCGCACAGACAGATGCTGTGAATGTGCCAGTTAGCGCCTAGTTCTGAACTCATGCCAGGCGCCCGATGCGAGATGGGCTATAGCCACTTTTGTTATTATAATGCCAGATATTTCTCTGGAAATTTCGTCTAGGTTTGTTTCAATATATAATTTGTCAAGGTAATTTCATTAAAATTCCAATTGGATTTATTTGTATCTAGTTGCTGCCACCGCATTTGTCTGCGTATAAGCAGAATTGAACGAACTCCTGAGATGAAAAAAACCCTATGTGCTTTTCCAAGACAAGATCTAATCGTGTATCATAATTTATCTAATTCTGTTCAGCCTTTCTGCTGTAAGTAACAAACATACATTAAAATTTTCGCCTATAAAAGAGTAATTTGAAGTGTAACTTTTACGAACACGAAGTGCGCATACCAGGCCGCGTATGTCCCACCAGACGAATTGTAATTTGGCTGAATTTGAGGCAGCTGCCTTACATTGCAACGAGGTTTTTCGATTTGGCGTACTACCTTATTATACGGCGCGCTGACGAAGCTGTTTGTTCATGGTACTTATGATGACCAATTAAATAAAAATAAATAAATAAAATACATTTATTTCAGTTACCATTATGACCCATATAAAAATCATTCACATTTTGATATAATATCATTAAATTAAAAATAAATAAACACAAGTATTAACAACAAGTGCATTCTTTATGTCTAAAACAAATACTTTCATCTCAGACGCAGTTAACACTGTCTCATGGTAATTTTACGACAGCTGTAAAATTTACCATCCAATTATACCGAGGATGATTCATTTTTTATGGCAGGGACTTTGCCCAAGTAAATAGTAAATAAAATATTAAGATATATCGACATCTTAAATTGCTTCTGATTTCTTTATGTAGATAATATATGTAGGTATTGTAGATATTTCTAAGTGGAGTATCAGAATTAAACGACAAACCTTTCTAGTTTTGTATAGTCATGTCATCATCATCATCAATTTAGCCAAAAGACGTCCACTGTTGGACATAGGCCTCTCCCAAACGCCGCCACCACGACCGGTTCCGTGCGTCTTGCATCCATTGAATTCCAGCAACCCTGACCAGGTCGTCATGTACGGGATATTGAATAATACAAACGCGGAAATATTACATCACATGAGGTCTTATTAAACAAGTGTTCTTATCAAAAATAGACGTGTACAGCATTTATATAGATAATAATTAACCGAACTAAATTTTATCAAATTAAGCAAAATTTAAATTAGTTGATAAAAATTACTAATCCTAATAAAATAAATAAAAATAGAAAAAAATATAAATTTTTTGATGTGTATAAATTATTATTAGTGCTTACTTATAATTTTTATTCCTTCTGATGCAATCGTTAATGGATTCAGTTTCACGAAAGCTTTGAAAGCTTCTAAATTATAATCGAACGGAAAGACCGCAACAGGCAAATTAAGATAATCAATCCTATTTTAGGTACATAGGTAACGTAGAAGTCGGCATACAAATTACAAATATGGTTACCATAACACAAGGTGCATATCTATTAAATACCCCATACCATATTTTCGGGTCATTGTTCCCATTGACGGCGACAATTATCAGAGGGTTTCATCCCTAGCCAATGTCGAATCTTTCTCACCAGCAGACAAAGATCTCCCCTGCAACCCTATAACAATAAACGAACATACAAAATAAGGGAATACAAGGACCGTCACGGTTCAAGTTAGAATGGTGGCTGCTGTTGGGACAACGTTCAACCTTTTTACTTTTTTTAGTGTTTTTACTCAACGATCTGAAACTGAATTTCCGCAAATAATGTTAGTTATGTTTGTTTTTAGTTGAACTGTTGTCATGGATACGTTTTTCTGTGTAAATGATCACGAAGACATTTCCACATACATTTTATTAGAAAGATACTAGCTTAGACCAGTGACTTTGCCTGCTAATCTTATGATATGAAAATATAAGGCTCAAAGATAACGTAGCCTCGGTAAAAGCACACAGCAGTACCAGTAAAATAATTATCAGAATCTTTTTTTTTTTAGGTACATAGGTTTACCTCTAGGTACTATAGAAGTCACTTCCGTATTACCATCGCTAAGTTCATTTTTGCTTGTACTCGAAACGAAAAATTCAAAGGATTTAAGCGAAATTATTTTTAAGAATTCAGGTAGAAAATACCGCGATAGTATTAACCGAAAGCTCACCATCTGGCCGCCCAATAATCGACCGGTCCGAGCCCAAGTCGTCGAAAGCGCGTAGTGATCCACTCGCTCTTCAAAGAGATATCAGTAAACCGTAGCGGCCTAGCATGGTCGATGCCAACTAAGGCCGGAAGGATTTTCTGAAAAGGAAAACCGCGGTTTTAGAAAACAAAGAGCATCTTAATCACATAATTATTGCGATTTTACTTTTTATTTCGCATCCATCAGATTTCTGCGACCTTCACCAGATTCATTTTGTGAGATGCCGCATGAACGCCAGGCCTTCCTATATACGGCTGCCATTCGGGACCCTTTCTCCATCGACCGCCTGTTCTGTCCTGTAAGCAAAAAAGAAATACAACATAAATGCCTAGCAATAACTATCTTCTGGTTCTTTTTACAGTTCCAATATTCTATGGCCGCAGGTCGAGGGATCGATTTCCACCTAGAACAAAAGTTTGTGTGATAAATACGATCATTGGTTCTGTGTCTGCGTGTAATTTATCCATAATATGTATGTGTATATCAGTTAAACATACACAACCTCTGCTTAACTGTAGACTAGACAGCGTTATTTAATAGTTATAGAATGTTATATTCTTCAAAAACATAATTTTAGAAATTTCTAGCCATCGCTAACCAAATGTACACCACACACTTTAGTACAAAATTTTCGTCTTACTGGAAATATACAAGAATATTAAATAAAATAAAATAAAATGTATATTATTATAAGAATGTTTCTCATTCAAAATAACTTTTTAAGAACAGGCTGGAACGTTCAAATAATAAAAACTCAAATACGTTCATCGCTGTCTGGGCACAGAGCTTTGCAACCAACTTTTCTCGGCTAATCCCATTCAGACCTGGCATGAGCTATTCACGAGTATATCTCATGCAGACACGAGAGAATACGATGAAGATAGATGAATCTGCAGAAGATTTAAAACCTTCCAAAGAATTTCAAGACTTAAATGACAGTTTTGATATCCAATGATTGATGATCACTAACATGTCTACGTTAGCTAATAAACATAACTAACATGCTTAAATTAATACTACTAACATCAATTGCACCAATTTAATTGAATTATGTAAGTTCGTTACCATTAATAGCTGGAATCGGGCATTTCCTATTTACGTCACGTATAGTCCTATCGCATATCGGCGTTATGTTTATTAGTCGCGCTAAATCACGACTAATTGTCGCAACTGCTGGCGAGACCATCCCGCTGGAAATGGAAACTACCTAATATTGGTTCTTTATAATATTCTATATTAACGATCTACTAGGTCGTCGTATACTACACCACAATAAGTTTTTGTATTTTGGTGGCATGTCATCAAATGACTTTTACCACTCCAAGGTGTTTTTTTTTTAAGTATGCGTTCAACATCCTTTCTGTATCTTTTAGTTGTACCTTGCGTTCAATAACCACTAGTTTTCTTTTCAGAAAATTTTCGCAGCTTTAGTGAGTGCTATTCAAGTCTCGACTGCAGCACATTCGGCGGCAGCCGCGTTCGGAATATTTTCACAGAAATCCATACAAGTGAATACAAGACCAGTCGTGCTGCCGAGTCTCGGCTGTGAGTGAAGCTGCGACCTGCAACCGCAGCCGCGTTCGGAATATTTTCATTGAAATCTAAGCTGGCTTCGTGCTGCCTCCACATGTGCCTGCACCTGAGGTTGGCACAGTACCTACAAATTTTTACTGAATTGAACCCACATAAGTTGCCCTTTGCGTTCCTTAAACTCTTTCAAACAATTCAACTTTGTTAAACATTCTGGTTATTATCATTTCTTTCTATAATATTAAATTCTAATCATAGATTATTTAGTTGTAATTTAGAATACCTGCCATATGGAATTCCTTATCTTCATTGTAATTACGGATTAACATAATCAAACCAATTAATAGGATAGGTCTTTATGTTGATTTTACGGCCATGAGGAAACGATAACCCAATGCTTAAAGACTCATTACCTACAAATTCTAATTAGTTTTAAGCATAATGTCTTATAGAGAAAACCATTTGCAGTTCTTAATAGATGCAGATAGAAATTAATCCTGAACAGCAAATCTCCACAGCTTCCTTGACAATATTTTGATAACTACTACCACCTTATTACAAAAGAGTAAGGTCTAAAATGCTATAACTGTAGTATTTTTAAGAGTATTAATACAATATGGTAGCTATTTCTTTGAACCCGGTGTTAGTAGCGATGAAATCCCGCTTAATAACCCTCTTAGGAGATAAATATTCGGATATTTCCGAGTGTTTCCGACACGGCGTAAGAATTAAACTGAATTATGCTAGTCTATGAAGAAGAATATATACGAAAACACCATTACCGTACTAATGATCGAACTAAAGAAAATGTTGTTTTAACTATTGATCAGTTTTAAACCATATCAAAAAACGAGTAAAATGTAAATGGCGCCAGCAATTTAAAGTCGAAAATAAATAAATCACAAATTTAAAAATATATCCTTTTTCGCGCAACAAAGAACAGAGTTCAGTCAATATATTTTTCCATTCCATTTCCAAACGAGATTAATGTTAAGGCTGTTTTTAAACAAAAATTGCATAGAATTTTCATAAATTTCAACATTGTAGCCACCTTTTTGAGTTTACGAATGTAAAATTGGTTATATTCGTGGTGAGACCTCCCTGGGGACGAGGTCCGTGTTACCGGTTTAATATAGGCATTATTTTTTATTAACCCCAGTTTATTCCGAGGCCTTCCAATATCAGTATTAAAATACATATAACTCTTCACGTTCGCAATGTTAAATGTAATTGATTTTCGCTGTTATGCTAAAAGTTGGGCCAGTTTATAAACATCGTGAATTTAAATATTTGTTGAAACTTGTTGAATTGTCGCCGAGAGGCTTAGGTTAACCTAAAGTTATGTAAATTTATCATAGTCGCTATGCCACAAAACCTGACGAGGCTTCATTTTCACGCCATCAAAAATGCTAATTTCTGTACATCAAATTCTAACTTCATCCTCCTTTTTGCGAAATATTTCATTAAAACACAAAATGACAGGCGAATAAAAGGTTTTCTCTTTTTTCAGAGCGCCGTGCCCTGGTATACATGTGACGCCCGAAGCGAAAATGGCACGGTCTAAAATGGCGGGTGAAAGATCAATATGACCTACCAAAAGGTGAGGCTGTCCTTGTCGCACTCACTAGCTTTATGCGTCTGTCTCTGTCAGTCGGAGTGGCGTATCACAGTTTCGATATGTCGTATGACGGTACAGATTTCAGTTGCGAATTTTCACAGAGCCCCTCGACGTGTGGACCTTTTAGAGTTCTAGACGAACGCGTCATGTTTGTAAAGCGATTAGCGATTTGCGGTGAATGTCATTACGTCGGGCCTAGAGATAATGCTTGATTATGAAAATTCGAGCGTTTAAAATTATTTTACGGAGTGTAAACATTTAATTGGCAATTTTGTTAATTGAACTTCTGCTTCGTTCTCTCCGGAATTAAAATAACAAAGTAGACGATTTAACCAAAGCTATCAAAAATTAAAGGTAAACTCGTTCCTGCTTATCCCTTTAATACAGCGACGACTTAGAAACACATTATTTATGAAAGGTTCTTAAAACTTATTTAGACCTGGCTTGCGTAAAAATTGTGTTGTAAAAACTCCAGGAAATATTAGCGTTGATTTATAGGTGTGCCGAAACTTTGTAGGAAGCCTGTCTGCGATGTTGTGTAAGCATGGTTTGAGCTGAGATTAAAGGAATTAATGTGCGGCAGTAAAATATAAAGTAAGCATACGATCTTTATGTTTTCAGGTTTAAAACAAGATACATAAAAAGGTGAGAGACGGGATGAAAACATACATAAGTGCCGGTAATGTTCAGAGCGTCGTAAGCTTTGATATAACTAAATTTTTAGTCGCACGGCGCAGGAAATAGGGGAGCGTGTGTTCTTGAGGTTGTTTATCGCAAATTGTTTAATCTAATACACGGCGGTACGTCAGCAAAACACAAAACATACCGTTATTGTATATAGAGCAAGAACGAGCGCAAAAAACGGTCCGTACTTTGTGCAGACGCACGATGAAAAGTAAGATTTTATTACAAAATGGAGCTTTTGTCCCTTACGAGACGAAAATATAAGACGTTTCTGTTGCTTAGAAATTTGTTGAACGAGCTATTTTCAGGTGCCTTGGCTTATTTACTTGTAGGTGATTGTTGAAATGACTATTGTTGAAAATAAAATATTACGGACGTGCTTAAAATTTTATAGGTCTCTGCGTCCATAAATGTGCTGAAGTACTTACAACGAGAAACGAAAAGCCTAAATAAGTAATATTGTTTCACCGTCCCTCACAAATGATTTTACGATTGCTGCCGTTTTTTCCCACTTTATTGTTATTTTAACACGTTTACTTTAATGACGTGTGTATCTCTGGACAGTTTATATAGCTCCAGTCCAGAATTGTGAATCGAATCCAATTTTATATGTTCATTAAAGCTTTACATTAGGGTCGTTCGCGGGTCGCTAGTAATCGAAGAATTAGTGCGGGCACGGCGCTCCCGATTTATTGCCCACTCTCATCGATTCTGATGGCTACAGTTCCGTAACGAAAACGAAAAAAAAACCTCCATAGATATACCTAAGGATAGAACAGAAAATCCGTAGATAGTCTTTCTTCTTCGGTGTCTTAATGTCGCCCAGAATTAACCGGTCACTAAAAAGCGTCCTGAAATAGGTAAATGTCCAATGTAATAGTTACTTATGTATTTATTACTTATTATCGTTGAAAATTAAATTCAAAATTAAAAGAAATATCTTCCAGTTTTTCCAGATGCATTACGAAGCTGGAATATTTTCCCGTTCCATCATTTCGTACTGGCTGAACACTTAACAAAAGCTCTTCGAATCCCACCGCAGATGTAAAAACAAGGAATCTGCACTCGTCACTTACCAAACATATATTTTAGCCTATCAGCAAAGGATTTTCTTCCCTAACTGCTCAAAATTAGAGTTTACTTTTCAATATTGAGTCGCTAATGGTTACGTCGCTTGACATGCGACACGGATCATCCCTTGAGGAGGTAAAAAACTGAATAATTCGCATACATATCTCGTGACACGGTACGCGTCTTGGGAGTGGCAACAATTTCCTATTTGGTCGATCCGACAGACGTCGCTATAAAAATACGCTATTTGCGAGAAGGAATACGTTGACATGTCGTGGAAACATGGGGTTACACCGCCAATGATAACTGACTGAGATATACCGCGACATATTTGTTATTTGAATACTCAAATAACATTACGCTTGAAAGAAAATCGCTCAAAAATGTTTCCCCAACTTATCGAGATCTGATCGTAAATACTTTATCGAAAACGTTAGTCTAGAAAAGTGAACGATATATTGTTTGCATTAGAATGTATTGCATATTTGATAGAAGAACGGATTACTTGAGATGATTTTACGAAGACGCTCGTTTCAGAGATTTTTGTTTTATATAACTTTGAGAATATATTTATCGTCGTGAACTTTGTGAAGAATAGCGCGGTAAAAGGTTTTTGGACCGCAGTGAAAGACCAGACGTGGAATTCAAAATGAACAAGACAGATTTTTATGAAAGGGTTGTGTTTTTTGCATTATTTACCGATCATTATTCGGTCTACTGCTTTTGGCGTATTCGTAAATTGTGTAGATACTGGGTTATCTTGAAAATATTATGTAACAATATTAAAGGGTGGGATTGAAGCGATGATTCCTGAGAAAGTTTCAGAGGGTCGAGTTGGCTGAGATAAAAAGGGTGCGAGGAGAGTGGGGCAATAATGCGGGGCCATGGAGCTATGGGGGCTTCGTCCTTCGTACACGATTTCACTGTCTTTTAACTGAGTACGTATTTAGATATTGTATGAATACTGTATGGTGCGAATTGTGTTATATATTTCGGTTGTTTGTTTGGTAAAAACACAGATTTTGTTACTTTGGGAGCAGCTGAAGTTTTGTTACAGTTATATTTTTTCTTTTGGATGCTTTTTGGCTATTATAAAGTAAAATTATAAAGATTAAGGACTTTGAATATAATTGATTATAATCATTAAAAATATTCAATAAAAGTATGCCATGAGTGCAATGATATAAAATTTTCGACTACTGTAATTACAAACACATTTAAATGATAATAAAGGTTTGCGGACACCGGTATCCTCTTGGGGCTTAATAAATTAAAGATAAAATAAAAAACACTTTTTTTAATGTTATTAATTTAATAGTGATTCAATCGTAGAATATCATATAGATATAGGTATATATAAAGTTATATTTAAGACCTTAAAGTAATACGATAACCACCAAAAAATAGCCACCCAATACATTTTAACGCCATAAAAAACAAACACAAAAGGCGATGAATTATTTACAATATGATAAGTTTAATACTTCAGTCTCTGAGAATATGAAAGCATACGAATCCCGATCCCGATGTTATTTACATGAGTGGCCCGATAAATGTAAGGATGGAGGGTAGTCCGCTATTTACCCGCACTAGCCTGTAACATAGGGATGCCGAGTCTGCAATACGCGTGTCAGTGCGCAGCAAAATAATTCGGGCATACCAACAACTTAGCGGAATCAGATTCTCTACTTATTCTTTTTTTTTGAGGTGGGAATCATCAATGACATTTCCCGATGTAGTCCCGAAACAAGAGGGTATAACAGATTTTTACTGACTACAATAAATTACTACAAAACTAGTCCGTTTGGACTAGTTTTGTAGTAATTTATTGCTGCAATTTAACAATGTAGCCTGACGATATAGCCAAGTTATACTAACTTTTTGAATAACGTTATTAGAGACATAATAGAAAGACAATAGGTGTGTGGGATTCAAAAGTTTAAACGAACGAAGGAACAAAATTCTTCAGCAATTAATTTGCAGAATCTCGCTGGGCTATAGTTAAAAATATATTCCATAAATTGCTATAATTATATTGTTTGAAACGGGCATAGACAGCAAATTTTATGGGTCTTAATACCGACAAGATATAGGCGCAGTTTGGTGACCTTTGAGTCAGTTTTCCGAGAAGGTATCTCGGTTAGAGTGATGACGATGAGTAACTTTTTAATGTGAAATATCATTGTATTTTTTCTATTTTTCTACTTTTTTTGGAAGAAGAAATATTATTATTAAT
The DNA here is from genome assembly GCA_029852875.1 of Mythimna loreyi. Lineage (NCBI taxonomy): Eukaryota > Metazoa > Arthropoda > Insecta > Lepidoptera > Noctuidae > Mythimna > Mythimna loreyi. The sequence continues at coordinate 15,539,023 of CM056784.1, read as the reverse complement.
AGTTGCGCATTTATCATATAATTTGCAATGGAAAATAATAAGAAATATGTACTTGCTATCAAGTATTTTTTTTCTATTTTATTATCTTTTTATGGTTTTAATGGCAGATTTTGAAGTTCTTTGATGGCACAACTATATTACTACTTTTAGGTATTAGTGACTAGATTTATTTCAAATTTCTTAATCAAAATTCTGTGATGGCACGCCCATCGTATTTTTATTTTTTTGTATAAAACATAGCTAGATTACAAATAGAGATTGGCCATCCCTGCCTTAGCCGATGATACGCGTAATCTTTTGGAAAAGGGTAGCGTAGTCGACATGGCTAAAGTGACAGCGACCAACGTATTCCGATTCTACAGCCTGTATAATTGATGCTGTCCTTTTCACAAACGCCGGGTGTGAAAGAGATGGGAAATCAATTTGATTATAGTGTGAAAGTATGTGTGTTTTTAATTGCTGTTTCAATAGTTCGAAGTCTAGACAGTTTGACGTATTGATTTCCTATATTTTATAATGATAAGTAGGGAAAAGTTATGTTTGTTCGTAAACAAAAATTCTTTTGATTGGCAAATAATCCTTCGCAAAAATTAACATAATTATCTTGATTCTAATGCTGTAATGATGCTCTGTCCTTTTTGCACACAGTAAGGGTGAAAGAGAATGAGAAATCAATTTGAAATTGAATTGAGGAGTGAATTGGTTGGAAAGTAAGAATGCCTTTAGTTTAAATTCACGGCTATGGTCGAAAGCATAGGCTTTCCATATTTTAATAGTAAATTATTTTCATTTGTTTTGTATGAGCAAAAAATAGTTTTTTTCTAGAAAAGTTTTTTTTTTTGGAAATAAGCATGATCTTTTGTACATGGCAACTTATAATATTATTTACGTGTTTTAATTTAAAAAATCTGGTGGAAAATAATCTAATTACTTGTCCCACTTTAAGGCACATCAGCCCGTTCAGAAGTCGATCCATGCCCCGCATGAAGTAGGCTTCGGCCCTGCTTAGACCCAACAATTTTGCTGACATCTCTTTGAGGCGCGCGTGGAAACACGTACCGACGACGACTTGGAAGAACTTATATATCAATATTTAATTAAGTTTATAAATTTTATTTTCCCTCCTTCATGCGTCACTGCGGGGTGCCTCCTAAAAATCAGTGTTGGGTGTCTGAAACTCAGTAAATTATGAGATGATAACCCCTTTGGTATGGGCATGCATATTATCCTGTAGGTTACTTTTACTTTATTTGTCCTATAGTGGCTCCAGATTTGTGTCGTATTCTGTTCTCTTTTTTCCTTTATTTTCTGTCCTTCTGTCACCAGGCCGTAGTTCATGAACCATATTAGCTAAAAAAAAGGGGGTGCTCCCATACTACAAACGTGACTTTTTTCGTGATGGACGATACGGAACCTTTCGTGCGCGAGACTGACTTACATTTGACCAGTTTTTATTATTAAAAGTTAAATTAAAACTAAAATTTCAGTTATAACTGTAATCTCCACGAAAAAAATCACATTCCAAAACAACACAAGAAATCCGAGAATTTACACATTTCAAGCTTGAAACTTACATGACATGCGCAAACAATTCTGAAAATTCAAATCCCCATTACAAACACAGATTAAACGGTTGTTTGTCAACACATCAATTAATTACATTATTTGGGCAAAGTCATCCGTCGAAAATTTGGGCAAAGCCATCCGTCGAATACAATTTGGGCAAAGCCATCCGTCGAATATTATTTGGGCAAGGCTATGCGTCGAATATTATCAGACACCTCTGTTTGTTCCCCTTATGGCTACAAATGGCCGATGTATAATTATTATCGTACTGATTTATAGCCGAGGTACCGTTAGCAGAATATAAACGGTAGCATTATGGCTGCCTTCCGTACGAAACCTTGATTATGAGCGTCGTAATTGTGTTTTGGAGTTTACTTAAATGTGTCTGGTTGACGTGTGTTATTTTGTGTGAGAGTGTACTTACAACACAACACATTAGTAAAAATGTACCCCGTGTGTAAATGTATGTGTACTCGTATGTAATGTAGATTAAACACGACAGATTTGGATGAGTATTAACTTTTGTCATTAATTCAATAACTTTTTACTACAGACGTATTAGGTAATATTTATAGTGAGGTGATGGAGCATTCCCTAGTGTCTGTAATACAGGTTAACTCCTAGCATGGAACTGAGTTATGTTTCGTTATCCACTGTAGAATCTTCTCTTCTTAACTCATGATGTAGTATTTAAGTTGTATTTTGGTTTTTAATAATGATTATTATTATTAAAGCATTGCTATGCTTTCGCACATTTCGATCAAAACCCGAAAATCAGTCATTTTCCTCGTCATAGAAGTCGAACTCAAGCTTAATCGAAGTGGGGACTGTGTGTAACCATAGCAAATAGTTTAACTTATTTGCCGCGTATTTTTCAGAGCTTCCGATTAACTTGTTTAACGTTTTCTAAGACCACGGGAGCTATTCACGTGGTTTCACAGTATTTATAGTAACTGCTCGGCTCCTATTTGTCATGTCAACGTAATGTATTAAAGCCAATAGCTGACCTCAATAAAAGGATTATCTATACTATAACTATATATATATTAATTTCGTTTAATGTTTTATGAGATTAGCAAATAAACTTTTCAGATTTATAATGTTAGAATACCCATACAATTCAAATTATATCTTAATAATTTTTATCTGGTGTGAATATCGTTTGCACGATTAATAGGAGGCCGACCGTACGAGGCAACAACGCTCACGCCACCGTACCGCCGTTCCGATCTTGATTTCCGCCTAACGTAGGCTCGGGCTTGCGGACGGCGAGTAATGGGTAGCTCGCTGTCGGATCTGATCGTCCAGTAACCGTCCGAACCGAGCCCAAGTTGTCAACGACGCGTACTGTTCCCGCGCGCCTGAAGGAGTTGTTAGCAAATTTGCTTGGGCCCAGGGTCGAAACCTCCTGGGGCCGTGTGATAGTGAACACCAGGGCCCCAAAAATAAGACAAAGAAGGAACTGGGTAGGTTTTTAGTCAGTAAAAGTTTGACACTATCTCTCGTTCTGCCCAAAGGCGGGAGATGTCATAGGATGATTTTTGCCCACCATTAAAAAGAATCCTGACAATAAATCGTCTCACAATTTATTTTCATCGAACATTTTTCAACTAGCAAAAAATTCTGAAAAAGCTCGCAGTTTTCAACAAAAGTTACCAGTGCAAAAACTCGTAAAAATCAGTAATAACAAAATTTTATTACCTTCCGAAACTTTAGCAATATTATTCTGCCGACCGTCCGTGATGTTTGGTGCTGCACCATAGCTGCATCAATTTAATGATCTCATAAATTCCCAATTACATTCAGGCTGCATGTGCTTGTGCCTTGGGTAGATACAAATACTAATAAAGCGACATAAAACTAATTAGCTAAATAGTTATTAGTTTTTCTTGTGATTTATCCTCTTTTTACAAGCTTTTTATTAGCTTGCAATGTAAGTATGTATGTTCGGCACAAATCTTGCAACTCAATTTTTAAGCAGATATCTTCCACCGATTGAGCTGCAATTTTGCATGCAGGTGTAAATCGCATGACAATGCAGTATTATGATGATATGGAGCTGATCTTATGATGGAATCGCGAGGTAGCCATAGGAACTCTGTAATTAAACGGCATAATCACATCGAGTTTGGGCTCGTGTGAATCGTCTTGACGAGTTTTAATTATATAAGTATAGACCACCGCTATAAAAGTTTGTTATGAAAAAAAATATTTTCATTGAAAACGTGTCTCCATTTAAATCGAGCAGTATAAAGTTTTACTATTAAGTTCTTTGAGTGAAATGGCTTTTGTTTTTTTTTTTCAGGTGCTCTGAGGAGATTGGAAAACTCATAGAATGCAGGTCGTGTTTCGTGCTCGCAGTAAATGAATTCCGTTGCATTAGTATTCGAGGACTTCCTTTGGACGTCTTTCTTCCGTGAATGGGACTGATTTTCAGTTCTGAGGTAGATATTTATTTTGTTTTATGTTTCAAACATGATGGGTGAGAATTTAATAGTGAAAACTGTAATACTTACAGAAGCTGAAAAATACTTCATATTATAAATGTGAAAGTATCTCTGTCTGTTAGTTATGTTTTTAGGGTAAAATTACTGTAAGTAACTCTGTCTGTCTAAAGCTCAACTTTCACTATGAAACTGATGAACCAATTTTGGCAATTTTTGTGCAGAGAACGTTTGAACATCTAAAATGGCCATAGGTTTCATGTTCGCAATAACTAATGCTCACGCATACGAAGCTACTGTCAGATACTAGATTATTTTAAATTAGAGTAACCTCTAAAACGCTAGGTATGGAGATAAGTTTTTCACCGCTAAGCATGAGGCATTCTGGGGGCCTAGCACAGTCGAAGCCATTTGGAGCCAAGGGTTGATGCGAAAGCGGAACACCAGGTCCCAGGGTCCTGGAATTAAAGCAGGAAGGGACGATAGGTCCTTTTATTTTTTATTTTTTTTTATTTAAACGAGGGAGAACCAACAGCTATAACTAAATAATAACAATTGTGTAAGCAACATTGAGCCATTTACAATTCTTTTGTCAGTAGAAGTCTTACACTGTCTTCCGCTCCGCCTTAAGGCGGGATTCGATGATTTAACCCACCATAAAAAAAGCATGAGGCATTTTCATCCACTCTTAATCTCGATAGTTGCAAACATGTTACATACTTACCTGCCCACATAAAAACTTTACCCCCAAACTGAGTTCTTTAAGTCCCAAATTGAATTCAACCTAGCACTTCCGCATTTTCAATAAATTGTTTGACGGTAGCTGGATGCAGGCTTATTTGGCAAAGAGTTTCCATATCGCGGAGCGCTGCAGCTGCGTTCTGTTCTGATTGCTTCGGAACTTTGTGCGCTCCCAACTGATTGCGGACTGAAAGATACGTGGCACGAATGTCTAGCTGGCTTTTGATTTGAGATTTATAATAAAGTTTGGATTTTCTCTTATGCAGGGGTTTTTTATAGTGATTTTGTCGACGAAGTGATTTCATGACGCAAATCTATACACAGCCAAATTTTTATCATTTTAATCTCGAGAAGTCGCTCTGCTACGTGAAACACTATCGATTAGTTGTTACGTACTAACTACCTACAGGTCATGGACTCACTCAGCTAACGTTTGTTTAAAGAAATCCATTTTGAACATGTGTAAATTAATTACAGTTTAAAAAAGTACTTTATCAAATAAATGTGTTTGGGAAATGTACAATAGAATAGAATAGAATAGAAATATATTTATTCAAGTAACACGACTCAAAATATTAGTAAAACTTAAAACTATATTAGTAAAATAAAAAACAAAGACAGTAACAAAAGATACAATCATACATAACAGTGGATTACTGCTGTGGCAACCCATGTGAGATGACAACAGTGACTTACAAAAACACAGTCTAGGCGACAAACGAAGAAACAAAACAAGAAAAAACAGAAAGAAACAGAAACTCCGCAAAAATACTGTATTTACTCTAAAAACGTACTGTCTTAGGGAGTAATTATTAGTTACAAATATTGTAGTATTTTCATAAGATAAACAGTCCCTAGTTTCTTATTAGTATGAGTTAAGTCATTAAGTACTGTACGAGCAAACCCGTACAATATTAATTGTATCAATTTTATGCTGACATCGACGCGCAACGAACGAATAAAACCACACGTTTAAGTAAGCATTTTAGTAGTTGCATAGCATCGTTGAGAGACTCATTCGCCGCGGGTCGATCAGCTATCAGTTTTGGGCAATACACCAGTTTATAATAAAATCAGTTTATCATTTAAATGTACCTTTACCCCGTACAAGTACCTAATATTTTTCAATACACTTACTCGAAAACTGCCTCTTATCACACTGCTATTAGGTTCGATATAGCATGTATATCACCCAAGTGCTTTTTTGAGTTTATCACAACAAGGGCTTTTTTATTCCTTCCTTATCGTCACGGTCACGGGTGATTATTTTGTTTTACTTAGTTTATCGAATCAGGCGCGAGGCGTCCCCCAGAGTCGCTGGACGACCCCACGAAATTAGAAATTGACCAGAGCAGATTTGAATGTTATACTTATATATTTCTTAAATTTCTACTGTATGTTTGAGATACGATTAAAAATTTTTTCTTTCTTTCTTTATTTCACAAGTCGTAAGTGTATTGAAAAACGTCGTTTGACACACGTGCAGATTTGTCATTGCAGCCCTCGGCTCCATAACACACTCGCCTGCGGCTCGTGCGAATTTCGCCTCGGTCGCAATGACAAACTTCCTGCACTTGTATCAAAATGTACTATTTCCGTGCACGTGACCTATACAATTAAATTGGAATATTAGAATAATTTATTCCAACATTCTGTAGTCTTTTACTACAATAATAAGTGAACTCCAACTCAACTTCATATTTTACATAAATATGAAAGTCTTTTAAAACAATATGTGCGGTATGTGCAATATAAAAGCGAATGAATAAAAGTTGTACAATATGCGCAGTTTGCGAGCAACACGAAAGTTAGGAACGTGTTCCTAATAACTTTGCTATCGGTGAGATTTGCCCGTGAAATATGTGGAGCATTCGGGAATATACTGCTATAGTGTTTTGCGCTTTTAGTTCGTGTGTTTTAAAAATATTTTGCTTTAGTTATCTACACTGTGTTTGTACATGTATGGTTTCAAATATCAACGATATGCAAAATCAAATACCGAAATGTTGACGACATTGTCAGCTTGTGAAACTGGAATCTAGAAACTAAATTCATCATAATAATGGAAAGATGCTACAATATTTTTTGTTAATCAGAAATTTTTAAAACATATCCATTATCCACATACACAAATTGTTCTTTTAATGAAATTCAAAAAAGAATTTTCAAACTTCAAAACAAAGACTAAAAATCCAAACCAAAAATAAAACATGACAGGGCACACAAAGAAATGCACCACAAAGTGCAGACACAAAACAAAACAGCATTCCATTTCGTGTTCAGAAAGACAAAAGCAATCACACGAGCTCAAACATTACGAATATCTCCGATACCAAGTTTCGTACGAAGCGGTTAAAGGAAAAACTACCCGACGCTTGTATTACTTTGTAAGTTGGTACTTACGCTCTTGGCGACAGTTAACAACTTATTATGAGACGAGACCGCAGTCGCTGCCGCTAACCTCGTTACTGTTATAACAAAAACTTCCTCTGTTTCCGAAGATTCCATATATTCTTGTATGATGTGGACTATATATGTTGAGCTGGGTTGGGTTTCTTGTCTCTCTATGGTGTTTGAAAAACTGGTAGGGACGATATAGTATTTAGGCAAATTCAATTGCTTAGCGGACAGGATGCTCTTGATTTTAGAGTATTACCATGTATTGAAAATATTGGGTTAGTTACTAATCATAGATGAAAAAAAAAAATTGTAAATGTCATGTATAGGTTTGCTTTAAGAACCCCAATTATGGGTTAAGTTCGCCTGTGTTCATCACCTGTTCTATTTTTTAATTGACTGCAATTCGTGTACAAAAAAGAATATAACAATAATGATGCTATAGAGTATTACGAATTCAAATAGCAAATAAAAATGACGCAGTAAATAAAATGCAAAGTTGAAATCAAAGAAAAGATACTGTTAGTGGTTTATGACATAAAAAGATTTAAGTATTCCATAAAACAAAGAATGAAAACGATACAAAACTAAACATTACCCTACTTAAAGATGAAGAAGATAAAACTATCACCTGTACTTCAAACTTGAAATGCAATCAACTAGAGAGACACAAAAAACTGCTTTATTTCCAACTGCAAGCGATATATACGATCTGTCAGAAGCAATTGCATGTGCGGACGTACGGTACGTTATGTAAAATTAAAGCATTTAAGTGCCGGATGCTGCTCCAACTTCCATTGACAGTGTGACCTCATTTGCTGCAAGCCTATTCTGAGAATGAAAATGTTTTGTGTAGTGCAGATTTAACGTTGTTTTTTCTAGAGTAACAAAAATAACTATAATATATACTAAATAATAAGTACTGAATGTTATTTACTTGAAGTAGAAAACCTTATTAAGTTAGTATTTTGTATCAAAAAGATTCTATTCGATTATAATGAGCTTTTAGTTCCATTTCAATAAATGTTATAGAGGGTTCAATCGATGGTTCAAATTTCTTTGTCCTATCTTCTTACTCTCAATCATAGTCATCTGTTATAGTCGTTATTAAAATGTGTTTTAAACTTCCAGTCGATTTATTTCTACAAATGTTTTTTAATGACTGTCTTCAACTTTATTATCATTTTTAGGGTTCATTTTTAGGAATTGTTTTTAAAAACCTTATAGGATCTCTTTGTTGTCTGTCTGTTTGTCTATCAAGACCCATTATTTTAGGGACGCTTCGCCACATTCTCTGCGTCCCCTTGAAGCTGTAAAAAAATCAAACTTCTGAGAAAAAGAAACATACGGCTCTTTACATCGCAAAAACATATATTTCGACATTGACAAGGGAATCAAAATTCATAGAGTAGTTCTGGTTGGAAAAGGGCCTGCCTGCCCGTTTTGAAAAAACTGAAATATATATGTATTTGTATCTGTAAAATTCTTTCTAACACCTAAGATAATTGTTTCACACCAGCGAAAGGCACATAGTTTTCATCTTCCACACCAGCTGAAATTCCGCGGCGGGCCGAAAAGGGTCTGTTTCACAGTGAAGATATTGATATTATTATCTCATATCCACACTTGATTACGTTGCTTTTTGAATGAATAAATCGTGAGCATTTACCACTTCATTTCCTCTATTTCGTTTATTATTTAGACAGAAAGGGAGCAGTGTATAATTGACGGTTAATATGTGTCAAACGATCGCCACTCGATCATTCGGCGATTAAAACGCCCCAAATGGTTGTTCGATTCAATGCGTAATGAAAACTGACGTCGATTCTGATAGCGGAATGGAAATGCGTAGGTATGCGAGTTTACGCCAACATTCTTCATGAGATTTTCATTTATTGGGTGCCGATTATCCGCCTTTTGACGTTTTGCAAAGCGATGACATCAATATTATATAAAAATCAATGCCACTTTTTGTTGTAATTTTATACGGGCTCCACGCCATAGAGATGACGTTGATGCGAGTTTTATAACGCCATATTTTAGTTAGGAGTAGCTTTTAGTTTACATATAATTGTGTATAACTAGTTAAGTCCATATCGTATAAAATGAATCATTTATTTTCATTCTAAAACTACATATATACACATAACAAAAAAAAAAACCCTTAAAACTTACCTAAAAGTACCTAACCTAATCTACTAAAGCGTCGAAAAACTCTTCCGCATCGCTGTCGACTGGTAAAGAGTCCAAAAGGCTGGCAGCATTGCCACGTTGGATGGCAATGCTTATTCTCTGCAAAAGGTAAAAGCCAGCCCTTGGGTCACGCGAAGTGACAACAAGTCGTTTAATATCGTATTAATTATCTTTATAAATATCAGAATTTATCGAAACAGGCAATTTTGCATGTCTTAGAATAAGGATGCTTTCCAGCCATTTGGCTGGGCACCAAGCGAGTGCCTTCGAGTCCAATTAACATGTTGATAATAAAACTAAATGCTGGTTTTTGTACATTGAGCAGTAGCATCGAGTCTCGTTGCCAGCGGTAGGGTGCAATGTTTGGGTAATTAGACGGTAAGGACTCTTGAAGGAAGATTTTTTTAGTAAAAGTTTTTTTAGACGGGTACGAAGGGAATGGAAGTTGTTCGGAGTATTTTGATTTTTGCGATGTTCTATTAAAAATAGAAGTGGGGTCAGTTTAAATTTGTTCATTCTGATTCATCTTGTTGTTAACTTTCTAACTAATACTATTATACATACTTATACACCGCTAAATTGTGATCGTTTTAATCACGTGGAGGGTCGATCCTAACTCGAAACTATCGATTTGTAAAAAAACAAAATTAAAAATAGGGTAATACTTTTTTAACATTAAACTAATTAATATACGCATATATGAAATTAATTTCTTTATGTAAACATCCAATGCGTTGTAGGTACTTGTCGATCATTGCGTATTAACTACGTACAGATCATTGGACTTTCACAGCTGATGTTTACATAAAGAAATTAATTTCGTTCAACGTATATGAATTCGAGTTTAAAAATGGTACTTCATTTTTTAAATAATTTTATCTTTACAAATTGATAATGTTTCTTAGATTTTGATAGCAAATTTTTACATGTCACGAAAAACACTTTCAATTTCTAAAATCCTTTTAAGAATTGTAGTTGTATCCCTCTTAAGTATAGTTTTATGTATTTTTTATGTATACTATCGATATTTTAGTGTTGTTGTAAGTGGTATAACATGGATTGCAGGGCAGCTGCCCACGCTACGTTTTATGGTCGGCAAATAGCAGGAGGAGTGTAAGACGTTGCTTTATAAGCTAATAACATAAAATTTACTGCCTGCCTTGTTTACACGGTGATTTTATTGTATTTCTGCCTTTTTTATACAATTGATGCTCCAACTTTTTGGTAGGTTTTGAAACAGTAAAGTCCTATAGGGAGCTGTGTAAAATTAGGATATGCTAATTTTATGAAACCATGTTCATAATCATGCTTAGATGCTTAGGTATAAAATAAACTAATTATTTATTTTAAGACAGGTAATCTCTGCATGGACAGTGGTAACCAACCCGTGTAGAGAGTCATTATTATGTTACAGATTACAAAAAAAAAAAAAAAAATAAGATCACAGCTCACAGCTCCATACCATGTTCTGGTAATTACTGTCCATTTAAGGATTTCTGGAAGAAATCGCGAAATGCGATAAAGCCGTCCTATGTATGTGTTTTAGTGCTCATTACACAAATATTTGTCCTGAGTCCGCGACCTCCGCCTTAATAGACACGGTAAACTAGACCGAGAGGCCAGTAAAGAAATAAATAAATAAGAATATATAAAATCCACCAAAACACGAAGAATTTGGTGGGTTTAAACACTTGAGCCCCGAGCGAATGCCGGCGTTCGCACACCAACTGTCTTTATATTATGTCTCTAATTACAGTACTCGAAAGGTAGCGATCGAAGTTCATCATCATCATCCTAGCGGTATTAGTCCCGGTTGCCAACCTTGGCTTTCGCCTCGGTGCCCGGGGTCCGCTTTCCTGCAAGCACGCCTCCACTTCGCTCGGTCTTTTGCGTCCTTTGCCGTAAGCCCATCGAAGTTCAATGCGCAGTAACTGATTTTTTAGTTTCAATAGACGTGTGGCATAGCAATGACGGCGCAATTTTAGTTCAACTTATCTGCCGCGTGCTATCACCACAATGTTATATTCTATACTAATACAAACATGGCAGCATAGCCAGGTTACAATTTCCAATACATTGTAACAGTGCACAACCATAATTTCTATTTAACATCGGATTAAAGCGCATTCGTGCCAAGCAATACATTAAATTGGCTGCCGCCCAAGCGCATCGCATTTCTGCTCAATTAATGGGCCTTTGCATAACAGGCCTAGTATCTGAAATGATGCTTATTTAGGAATTTGTATTTCGCCATTCTTATTATTTGTGTTCGTTTTATAACTAACTAGCTTCGATTCTTTCAGCAGCTTGCCCGCTTGAAAATAGGTTTCGCACAAACTTTGGACACGCGTTTCATCCCTTTAGGGGGTGAATTTTGGAAAATCCTTTGCGAACACTGGTGTCCTGTTAGGGCTTAACGAATTCAACATGTTTTTTTGGTATTAATAAGACTCCGTATTAAAGAGATTTCAGTTTAAAGTTGTTCTTCTTTCTTTTACTCTTCTAGAAAGGAGGCCTGAGTTCCAGCAGTAAAAACATTATGAGGCTGATGCTATGCCATGCTATGTTACCTCTTACGAATTATATAACCGCTTTTTTGTACGAATATCTAGATGTCATTTAATAATATTATTTTTTGTTTTTCTATTAGTCATAAGGCTGGCTGGCAGTTGAAATGGTTTCTTCTTGTGATATGATTCACGTATTGCACTACATTGTCATATTGTGTCATTATGACTATTAAAATTATAAGCACAAACGGTTATTTCTTATATTTATTATTATCTAATGTAGATATTTATTTATTAATTTTTAATTAATTAATTATTATATTAGTGTGTACTAAAAGTAAAATTTTGTCAAAAGTCAAGATAGCTAACCGACAAAAAAGGAATCTAATATACATTACTAGCCTCCTGCCAGCGGCTTCACTCGCGTGAAAGTATTTCTACATACAAACTTTAGACTCTCATTACATCCCTTTGAGAGCAGAATTTTGAAAAACCCGTTCATAGTGTTCGCCTACGTCATAATAGGAAGCCTTGTGCAAAATTTCACGCTCCTAGGTACATTGGTTTTGGCTGTGCTTTGATATGTCAGTCAGTCAGTTTCTCCTTATATATATAGATTATCCCAAGTGGACTTACTCCCAGAATAAATGGATAAGCTATGGGTTAAGCTCCCCTGTGTAGGTACATCCCCTGTTCTGTTATTTATTCTTCTGTAATTTCTATACAATAAAGAATATAAAAGTATCATATGTGCTATTTCAAGATATGGTCTACTCTTTGAATCTCTTCTTTTCTCCCTGCAATATCACTGGGAAGAGGAAACAAATATACCAGTAAAGACATAAAGAGTGTGATGAAAAAAATATACACAAGAATGTAGTAAAAACCAGTAAGTACAGTACACGGCAAACAAGTTGAGCAATTTACGCACTTCAATTTAGACCTGAAAATTGAGCTATCTTGACGGACCACCATGAATACCCAGTAACTGATTTTCTCCATCAAAAAGCGTCCAAAAACCAATGAATCCATAAGACATGGACATAAAACTAACATCCAAGTGGTATGTATTGGCATTCGCCCAGTACACATGCCAGCAACGCTGGCTGAGAAGTGTTGTGATATCTTGGGATTCCGCACGACCTGCCTGTCTGGACAATGCACGGATTTACTTACCACACTGCATTTTAGGGTTGAACGTCCTTGGTATTCGTGCGATAGCAATAGATTTATCATCGGCCTTTGTTATATACACGATCGATAGCCACCGTTTTGAATGTGAATAGAAAGCACTTAGCAATATAGACTTAGTTGTATGCTTTCCAAGATTAGTTTGTAGAACCAATTATCGTGTTGTTTGTACGATATTCGAAAGTTATTAATTCGAAACGATAACAACCGTTCAAGGGCAAAAGTTTAAAAAACTTGTTTGAACTTAACAGCTATTATCTTGTATTTTCGCTTGTTACTGAACGGTGTTCAAGAGTAATTAAAGTGACGAAACAACGTTTGTCTCAATCCATTGAGGCGAACGAGGAATAGGTTGACAAATTGATGGTGGGTGCACAAACATCGCGGAAACCATTATTTTTAGTTCACGTGAGGTTGTCGTGAACAAAGCTCTGTTGTGTTAGCTATGTGAGGTTGTTTAGAAAAATCTTGACTTTCCTAAAATACTTTGGTTTAGAATATAAACGATTCAATTTGCGTTGACACACACATAGGCAGCATATAGAGTGATTGGTATTAATGACCGCTAGTTAAACGCGTAAAAAAAGAGCAAATTCAGTTGACCAGTTAGGTGTACATAAATGTACTGACTTGCTGATTTTTTTCGCGATTTCAGGTTTGTTCCCATAGTAAAAGTTGACTACTTGACTACAATCATCAGCTTAAATATCGGATACTAATTACCAGTACTCCTATGTTGTGTCAACGCAAATTGAATCGTATGAAAATCAATAATGGTCCAATTAAAGTACCTTTCATCATCCATAGAGACAGCCAACCGATCTTAAATATATAGAAGAAAATTAAATAAATGATGCGATTTGATTTAAAATGAAAATGTTCAAATGGTTTTAGATCTAAAAGGAAAATTATTTTATGTTTCACTTTATAATGGAAATCTACACGATAGGATTAAATAGAACTAGTGAAAAAGGTCCAACAGTAAGCGATATTTCAGTACCTGACGGAACCGGTAGTCTGGCGGAGAAAATGTTTTGTGAATGCTTGGCGTAGCATCATGATCTATTTCTCATTGTGTTAATTCACGTGCACCATTTTGCTAGCTTTTGTGACTATTTATGTTCAAAGTTCTTTAAAAAACCAGCTAAAATTAAGCGCATAAATATTCTCTAATTACTTACAAATAGCGCAAATAGGTTAAGCCTTGTTTATTGTGACTCGTAATTAGTAGCAGTGTATTCTTTTCATGTTTTCTTTATGTATCAAGTATTTGTTTCATTAGTATTTGTTTTAGTACCATTAGTATTTGTTTGTGTACCATTTGGTACATCGACAATGCTAAATGTTGGCATGTAAGGGACTTAAGTTGCAAAGTCATGAGACCGTCCCATGCCCGCTCAGCGTTCGCTCGTAACTTATTTAGTTTGGAATGTTCAAGTCTTATTGTTTCCTCGCCTATCTATTACAACACACAATTGTATATATTCCCCTTGTGTTCAACTCTGCGGACATATTGCAAATTTTAGCCATATCATTACCAAGAATCTCAGTATGTAAGCATTTTTAGTAAATTACGTCTACGTAGTGTTCCTATATTTTTGTTCCTATTTTACATTTGCGTATGAAATACTGTAAGCATTTCTGTCTGGTACAAAATACTCAAATACATTCCCCCTGCAAAACATCTTGCTTCGCAGATAATGTAATGAGAGAGAATTCAATTACCGTATCTCTCTTGTTTTTTCCCTCACCAAAGCAAGGGCTTGGTAAAGTGCACATTCGTTGCTCAGTGTACATTGGCGATTTGTACCGCGGAGCGTGGTTCCGACACAACAGAGGTACCCCGTCCCCCGCGCCCCGCGCTCGGCCCCACCGCGGGAAAGAGCTGGAGAGGTCTATTCAAATATCCCCTGTCTGTTCACACCCCTCCTCACCCGCCAGCGCCTCGCAGTCTCGTTCATATTTCGTGTTCCTATTTTGCGCAGCATCCCCGGGTACCCAAATGCAGTCCGCAGACTCCAAAATGGCTAAAGCCCATTCCCTCGTATTTGAAATTGAACCTTATTCTTAAGCTGATAGAGCTCCTTTTCGAACTGATTGTAGTTGTTTCGCTTACCACCTAAAACACACAAGCGCTCTCGCCTCCCGAAGCCCGGAATAGGGGTAGAGATTCAGTACAAGTAGCGTGTAGGGGCGCGGCTCGCCGCAAAGTTAGACGCAACTGAGCTCCTGCCGATAACGACACTTCATGTTACATTCAGTTCAGAATTTAAAATTAAATATTTTAGAAAATATAGAAGGCTTGAATACTGGGAAAATCTGAGGTATGTATTTGTGTATATTTTCTTTGTGTTCTGTATGTGTATCGGTTGAGAGGTGAAGTTTTCGTATAATTTGATTGCGTCAAACGCTCCCTTAATGCGATTTGGTTCCCTCACCTTTTTCCCCGCGTGAGTCGTGACGCGGACAAGTGTTGTTGACTTGTTGTTTCTATTTTGTTTTGACTTGGATTCTAACTGGCATTAATCTGCACCTTTTTTGTTCTTCAAAGTTTTTGGTCTTTTTCTTCAGTGCGGTTTTGTGAATTGTTCTGTTCGTTATTTCAGATCTTGAGGCGGGTGGCGCTTGTCGTGCGGTCTTCTGTGTCAGGTAATGTATAAATTATTCTGTTTCTTTTATTTATCTTTTGTTTCCATTATGATTATTTTAAATACTAATTTATTTTGTTATTATGTATATGTAAATTTATATTTAGGTAAAAAAAAATCACATTATGGTTTTATTATATATGTATGAATTTGTTGTTTTATCGTATATATTTCATTTTATTTTATTTTGGAGTAATTTTTTTCTGTATAAATATTTTTTACCTGTAATTTTACCGTTATGAATTTTCGATCGACCGCCGCTGAGCTACACTTGAGGTTAGGGATCAAAACTTTTTGATACACTTCCGAACCAACAGCTATTAACGGGATAAAATCTAATAAAATATATTTTTCTGTTCAATTTATCTATCTAAAAATTACATTAAACATGTTCATTACATGGTTTATGTAATTTTCAGGTAGTAAAAACTATTCCGAAAAAAATAATTATTCAAGCAGCTTATTTGAGCTTCAACGTAACAATAAAGAACACGTTGACTAATAATCAAATCTATGTACATGTATAATACCCATCGATTTAATCAAATAACGTATTTTACCTTAAAACGATAAACATTTATTACTTCAGGGACCAAAATTACCAAAATAGCAATAAATTTTCTTTTGTTGCTAAGAAAAGACCAGAAGGTTAATATGAAAAAAGCAAACAATAAAAATCATAAAGACGACACCATTATTTGAAATCGTAATTCTCTTTCATGTTATTTGCTAAAGTCTAGACGTTTCATCTATTCACAAGCCAATATCTACACAAAACCATATCTAAAAGCGGAATCAGAAACATTTTCGGAACGTTCCGGTTCGTTATTATCCGATCCGTAATTACCGACATTATACCCCCGTATCAAAGGACCAAAATATAAGGAAAGCGTAAATAGGTATTTCTCCGTTTTCATATCATAGCGACTGTAGCAAACGGCCCCGGGAGGGCCATATTTATGAAGGCGGAGCAGAATGTAATAACAAAAGCAAATAAGGATTTTGCGACTACGGACTTTCTGTAAACCGAGTATTATACTTGTGACTTTAGGTGAGAATTCTTTCCCCCGTAGGGCATTTAATTAGGTTTCTCTTTTTATTAATCATCTCTATGCTAATTTTGGGGAAGGACGTGGAATATTTTAGATAACAGGGAGGGGCCTAATCGTTTCAGTATCAAAAGGCACGTCTGCTATATCGGAAGAATTTTGATCGTTAATGGTTGTAGCTGTCAAAACTTTTACTTCATCGATTACTCGAGTTCTCTCTTAACTTTTCTTACTGAAGTCCTTATGCTACTTATACAGATTCAATTGACGATAAGTATGGACGATCATCGATTTTTAAACTTCCATTTTGGGAATATCTACATGTATAAGTACAAACACATGAAATTTTGTGTGTGCCTGCCACACATATATGTATACGGTTATAGCATATAGGTGCAGTAGACGATAGGTATAAATAAAAACTCTTAAGCATGCTTGAAATAAGGGACGTTTTTCGAAAATAAAAGATTATAATGATGATAAATTAACAAAATTACCTAGTACAAAATAGAAAATTAATAGATCTTCATTACATTGTATATAAAACAAAGTCGCTTCGTCCCTATGTATGCTTAAATCTTTAAAAGTACGCAACGGTTTTTGATGCGGTTTTTTTTAGTATATAGAGTGATTCAAGAAGAAGGTTTATATGTAGAATACATACATGCATAATATATTTAATATCACTATTGCACCCGTGCGAAGCTGGGGCGGGTCGCTAGTATCATATAAAACATACAACTTGAGCCCAAATTTCGGTAAACATTTTCTACCGCATACGGTGTAGGAAAGAGGATAATGAATGAGAACATAAAGAGTAGTTTTCAACGGTACAGAGAGGTTGTTTGGGCGCGATTTCGCGACTATCCATTATAGTGCCCCGTCGGGAAGTGGCCGAGATTAATACACACTCTCAAGATTGCACACAATCGACCGACCGCAAAAGCCGGATAACGATGCTATTGAACGTAGTTGAAATAGCGTATTAGTATGAAGTTAGAAGTATCGAATGTTGGAAAAATTGTTGCGGTTGATTTGAAAAATGTTTACTACCGATTTTTATTGATTTTGATACGAATTTGGTCAAAAATCAATACTTGTGTCAATATTTTAATAAAAGCTACCTAAGTCATTTCCAGTAATGTGATTCTTGAAAAAAGAAAAAAAAATACAGATTCATTATTTTTAATAAAAACTTGCTAATGAATAAACTTGATTTAAAAAAAATGGAAAGAATTTCTTTAAACACCACAAAGTATCAAAACTAAACAGAAAAAAGCAAATAATGTTGAAACAAGAAAAGAAGTGTTTACTTATGAATCACTAAGACCAAATCTAATCCAAAAGCTTGTAATCGTCCAGGGTATTTCGATAAAAATCCAATTCTCGAGATAGCCACACAAAAATTTTACAACCTCCAACAACGAATTATTTCGTTTCTTTATTGCCGAAATACCGTCGTGTCCCATCCAACCGGTAATGTAGCAACCCTGTACTTAATCCTCCGGTGGCCGGCAATATGGCTGAAACAATTTGGTATACGCACCGCGTTTATAAGACTCGGTGGATTCCTTTTGTTTACCGGGAGAAGAATGAGGGGAATTTACAATACTAACAAGGTTTTACGTCCCTCTTGGTGGAACTTTGTGGCTGTAGTGGAGAAATGTAGTGAGTTTAGCAACCGCCAATGATAGGGTGGAAACTGTTTTAGCAAATAGTCCGATTCTGTTAAAGGATCAAGACTAGAGAGACTAGATTATATTGTTCTTGATCCTTTGAGGTGAAATTTTTGTTATTACGTTAAGATGCATTCTTCTCACAGCCATAGACAGAATAACAGCTATCACATGAACTACTACACTGTACAGCTTTTTATTATTATTTCGATTCATTTCATGTTCGGGTTATTTCAAGGCTATGTGGTCTAATAAAGAGTGGGTTCACTTATCTCCAATCTTGTCCAGGGTTTTACTACCGATCTGATTTCCTTTAGGAAATTTATAGTATCGTTTATACGAGCTCGTTTTCCGGGCAGGAGATCAGCTGTGCTCTTAAAGTAGTTCACATGGTGCTATCTTTATGATTACACTAAAATTTTATCGCTTCACTGGCGTAAGACGGAAGGCGTATAAACTTACAGCAATATCTAAGAAAATGAAAATGAATAACTAATGAGTGCGCTGAACAAGTCTAAGAAAGGGATCTTTTATTACGGGGCCAGCGTTTTATCTTGCTCTTATCCCATTCAAAATACTTCCAGACTTATATATTTTAATCTGAAGACTAAATGAGTTCGCCCTTTATATTGCAGAATTTAAATATTAATTTTGTAATTTGTTCGGCTGACAAGCATTAAACTATCGTAAATTGCCCTCATGATGTTCCCAGACGTCGTGAAGCAAGTTTTTATGTGTTCTTTTGTTTGAACTTTTGACTTTGAATAATAAAATAGTTTCCGAACAGTCATTGATCATTGAAGTTGGTGGGCTCTAACAGGAAAATGTGTCTCAACGAATCGATCATTCATAAAAACCTTTGACTATTGGAATTGTGATCAGATTTTGCTGGTTTCTTTTTATCTTCTAGGTTTCTTTCAAGGACTATTACCACTTTATTGCTATGTTTCTGAGTGTCAGATTTTTTCACAAACATGTCTTAGTCTTCATTGATTACTTTTAACAAATTATTCAATAATAAGTAGTAGCTTTTTCAATTTTAAAGACGTTATTAGCAAATGGTTTATAAAGTAAATTGGACCAGTATTTGCGTGTCATTTGTATGCATCGGTAATGATTGCCAATAAATACCTGCTCATGAATTGACTCAGGCTAATTTAAGATTGCTTGAATTCCTTTGGTAGCGTTGATGAGTTTTATTATGTTAGTCGTCTGACTGTTTACTGTTTTTTATTTACTTTGCAAGTGAAGCTTTGTTCTCACTGCTGGGAATCACATATCTTCTCTAAGGTAGGAATGGTCTATGTTTCATCACATGTTTTGGGTGTAGGTTTGATGGATCTGGCATGTTTTCGAAGATTTGGTTCAAGGAAATGTCGGTGTCCTTATGATATTTTAAATAAATTACACTAAGTTAAATGCCGGGGTTTGAAGCACCGACATACACGACACGACACGACTCGCAAGCTAGTGTCATTACCACTGGGCAAACACTGCTTAAGATTAAAGTGCTTTAGCATAATACATTTTTTACAGTTATTTTAAATCGGATTTTTTTTTTAAATCCATTTGTCAAGAATTTGAAATCATCAGTCTTTTTCTATTTCAGCAATAACTTACTATTAAATTCTTTTTTTATGAATAAAACATTTAGTTTTAATCTCCGAATCCCAAAAATAAATTGACTGTGTTTTAATTTGCCAGATAGGACACCTACCCGGATTTGTGTCTATGTACAATCGTGCACGGAATTTGTCCTCGCCCGCGGGCCGCGCAATCTAATACGTATGCTAATTTATGATAGCTCTCTGGAATTATAGATGTCGCCCCGGGCGCGAAATTACGATCCCCTTTCCCCCTGCTCCCGCCATTCGGTGGCGGCCATCTTGCCATTTGATTCGACGCGCGGGCACAATTAATATGCAGTAAACCACCTACACTAGCGTGCTAATGTCCTTTTTTAGTGGTATGTAGAATTGTGCCTGCAGCATCCAATTGTAAGACTTAAATTTCGTCTGCATTTTCCACCATTCTAATTTTAATGGTCTTGGTATTATTGCATCTGTCTTAATTAGTGGTCTTTGTTTTAAAACAAACACAAACACAACACAATTACACAATACAAAACAATACAATTTTTTTAACCCTAATTGTTGTCCTGTCTGCGTTTATTTTATTTTGTTTATTTAGAGAAAATTAACAGCCATAATAAACAATGCTTAGTATTATATATAACACTGAGAAATATTCACAGAAAATGAATACCTTTATAATCTATGCCTTCCAGTCGTATTTCTCTTAAAGCCGATTCATTTATAATCAATTTTTAAGTAATGCGCGACCCGATCTTCCCATATAACCGTTGGGAAGGATGTAGACACTTAAATGGAACCTTTACAGAATTTAATACTAATTTGCAAGGATACGCAGCTTAGTCCACCCTTTACATTACAGAATCGGTAGGGATAGGGCCGCGTAAATTCTGATATTACTTAACCGGCTTAGCTAAAGGCCGCCTTTCTGCTTTAACAAAAAATAAATTCTTTGGGGCAGATTATCATGTAAATTAGCTAACAGTCCCTTAATTAACATTGTTAAAATGACTCCACCTTTTAGTTAGCTATTTTCACTTTATTTATGTCTGGAAATATATTCAGGTTGGTATATTATTCAGGTTTTTCTGGCAGCGGTGTTGTGGCCGGATCGAGACTCTGGGGGGTCGTCCAAGGGCTTGAGTTCTGAATTTTTCATTTTGGTTTTAGACTCGGTTTTGGTGATGTCGTGGATAAAAATGTTTGTAACATGAGATGAATGCCCTGACGGACTGTTTTGAGACAGAATTTTGTGGTTTCAGTATTCTGTCATCAGGAATCATGTTGCTTTTCTTTCGGTTTGTTCGTCTATTACCGTCTGGAGACCTTGACGAGATTCAGTGTGGTTTTTTTTTATGGGACATAAATATAAGCGTCTTATGCCAAAATCTATACTAATATTATAAATGGGAAAGATTAGTATTTTACAACTAGAATACTACTTAATCACTGAATGACATAAGTAAGTTGACACGTATTGGCCAGGTGAGGAATTTAATTAGTTTTGCCATTGACACGCTAAGAATACTTCTTTTTAGCACGTCGACGACAAAATATTATTTATATTTTCTACTTTCATACCAGCAAAGCTACTGGCAGAAGTTAGTTTACCGATAAGCTCTTATCGTTAAGTATTTCGTCATCTTCTAAACTAACTTTATTTTCTGATCGCTCCAGGAGATGATCGATGAATTTTATAACACGTCTACATTTAAGAAATAACTAATCCTGTGATCAAACTTGTGCGGTATTTTCACATTTGGACGATCTTTCAGCTCTGTCATCGTATAGATTCCCGGTCATCTATCACTTTCGTGTCAACAGTAAGCTGTACAATTTCATCAAATAAAGCTGTGTTTTATATTTTTCTCTTTCCTTATTTTTTGCCTCCGTCTTATTGCAAACGCCGTAAGTTTGTAATGAACCTGGACACATTATGAACTTAGACTGTATTGTGACAATAGATCTTTAGATCATAGTATAGCCAGTCTTATAATATTCCCACTGTTGGGACTCAGGCCTGACTCTCCTGGAGAGGAACCAGGAGAGTGACAGATTATTACACCAGACAGATTATTACCTTAATTAATATAATAATCTGTCTACCTTAATAAAAGACAATAGGTTTCCGGAACTGGTTTTCTCTTGAGGCTTAATGAACTGATAAGTGAATATAATGTTTGTGAATATTTGTATGATGTTTTACTTCTTTACGTTCAACCAACTTAATAAGTTTGAAAAAAAAATAGTCCTAAGCTAAGCAGAGCTTGTGTGATGACTTTATTAATAACATATATTGAATACACTAATTAGTCCCCTGCTCCCAAACTAGGCAATAAACCTAGTTTGGAGCTTGTGACTTGGGAGTTTGTTTCTCCAGAAATACATATTCACATAGGTATGTTTAGAAAAATCACACATAAAAATAAATGTTAATGTTACTGGACAACACAACACTCCATGGAAAGATTGTCGGTCGATCTTTCTGGGTAGATTTTTGTCAGTCCCTGTGAAGACTGACAAAAATCTACGAATGACAATTGGATCCAATGTCTTTACGCGCTAAATAAGGTGTCAGTAATGTCCTAAATAAACTAAAGTAAAATATTCACACTGGTACTTATTCAGTTTTGAACACGCAATCTCACGTATAGGAGGCGGGTCCTTTAACCAGCCAGCGAGTATATAACGAGGAAAAAGAAAAATATGAAAACGTGCGAAGCCAGTAAATTATTTTACTTGTATAGCTGTATTATTTCAAGTTTACATGGTCGCCGTCTACCATTAATTTAGCCGGCGCTCTGAAACTTGCATAAATATGAGTTACGGGCTCTCTCAACTCGACTACTAATGTAAAGTAATATCTTTCTCTCTATTTATTTTCATGATTGTAGAATACGATGTTTAAATAAAATGTTCTGTCGGATATCTGCGTAATAAAGCTTAGTTATACTTTGTTAAGCTACTTTTAGTTAAATGTAGTTTTAATGTTAGTTAAGCCCATTGTGTCCCACTACGGGGCGAAGGGCATGGGTGGCTGAGTAGTAAAAGCTCCGACTTACGAGTTGCAGGTAGCGGGTTCAACCAAGCCAGGCGCATTACTTTGTGTAATTTATTTAATCACCATTGCTCTCAAAACGGTGAAGGAAAACATCGTGAGGAAACCGGCATGTCCTAGAACAAAAAATTCGAAGACATGTTAGATCCACCAATTCACACTAGGCCCGCGTGGTGGACTATGGCCCATTCCCTATCCTGAAGAGGAGGCCTGTGTCCCAATTAAAAATGGTTTAATTATACATTAGTGCATAGTTCCAATTGGTTCCACATTCAGTCTTAAAAAAAAAAATGCACAGATCATTCTAGAAAATATTATATTTTCATTTTATAATATTAACATAATGGATATAGTATTAAAAACAGTGCTGACCAGTCAACATGATTTACCAAATAAATAAAACAAAATAATTCTAGAAACTACATTCAGGATTTTCAAGATGAAGTCAAGAGTGAATAAGTTACTTCTAGGTAAGCGCGCTCAAGCACGAACCTATCAACAATAAAAAAAAGTAAATAATCTATGCGTCTGTAAGTGGTACAAATGATATTGTTCAGTTAGTTGAAAAAACCATATTATTAATAAGTACAAAGTCAAGGAGGTATACGTACAGATACCGGGGCCCAGGGTCTCTTTCTGAAAGGAAGACTTTGTAGTGCGAAGGGCAGAGACGGAGCAGGGTGGGTGTTTAGTCAGTAAGAGTCTGACACTGTTTCCCGCTCCGCCCAAGACTGAAATTCGTCATTGGATGATTTTTGCCCACCATAAAAAGCTATACGAGATTCAAGCAAAGCTTCACTTAAACATTTACATTTAAATATTTCTTTCTCTAAATCTCAACCAATACTAAACTCATGCAAACAAAATAAACCATCAAAAACAAACACAACTAAATAAAATAAAGACCAACTTCCAACGAATAGTGTTCTATCTATTAATGTATTCCAATTCGCACACCGCGGTCCGTGCGTTATGCAAATGCAATTTGGAAGAACAGCACTAGCGCGCTGAGAATAAAGCTAGGGTTGTTCGCCGTCCGCTGGTTTATGAAGGGGTGGAAACTAGTGGTTTTAAATTGAACTGTTTGTTTGTAGTGTCTTAACTTTTAGTAAAAAATATATAATGTTAAAATTGACAGATGTAAAATAGGATAAACATACAAGTATTTGAAATCATAAACTAACTGGTTAATTGGTAGAAAATGTTTAAGGCATTAAGTCCGCCTCTGTACTTTTTTGTGCATGAAATTTTTAATAAATAAAATAGTATTTAATTATAACTAAAGGAATAGAAGTTTTATCTATCTTATTATTTGTTAAGATCATCATTTTTCTAGCCTTTTTCTTTACTAGCTTGAGGTCGACTTCCAATGTAAAATCCGGTTGTGGCTGAATCATATATTTTACATGGAGCGATTACCTATCAAACCTCCACAGACCAGTTACTGGGCAATTCGATACTAAATGCATAGATTGATAGCCAGACTATTCTGGCGTCTGACTACCTGCCCCCCTAGATAAGTTACGATCGTTTTATCAACGTCAAACGCTTTGAGTTGGCCATGCCCCTAATATCCTTTGTTCTGACGTCGTCTCAATGCTCAGCCGCGGGGCAGAACAAAAACATTGACGGTATGGGCAATTTCAAGTGTTCGACGTTAACGAAACGATCATAACTTGGCTAGGGGGGCTGCAACGCTTGTTAAAGAATCTACGAATGACAACTGCGACTATTAATTAGGCTGCACGTGCCTTTCGAGGCTCAGAACGACGAACTGCCTTAACAACTGGATCATCAAGACTTATTTTATGTAATCTATACATATAATTTGTGACGTTTTATGCAAATAATATCCTTGCAAATAAGATATTATTTGCATAAAACGTCACAAAGTTAATTATCATGATATGCAAATGCAATTTGGAGTAACAGCACTACCTCATAATAAAGCTAGGGATGCTCTACGTTCGCTGGTTTATGAATGGAGCTTAAACTAGTTTTACTGGGGTATGTGGCAGAAATGTCTTAGTTACTAGAAGCTTTAAATTAACTTTTGTTTCTTCACTTTATATAGTGTATTTCAATCACCATTGCTCTTAAACTGTGAAAGAAAATATCGTGAAGAAATTGGCATATCCTAGAATCAAAAACTGGAAGACATGTGACGTCCGCCAAACTGCACTGGGACCTCATGGGGTCTGGGTCGATTACGACTCATTCTCTTTCCTGTAGAGGAGCTCTGAGTCTCAGCAGTGGGAAGATTATGAGTTTGCTTATGCTTTTGTTTGTTGGTGGTGATCACATAATACTGAGAGTAAGCACCTCACAGATTCGGTATCAATTCGAAGAGTAGTTGTCTATTGACGTCTGTTTGATCTTGAAGTGATCCACGTCTTTGTATGCTAAGTCAAATAAATGAAAATTGCTTACTTATAATTGTCATAATTTATATTACAATCTATTTAAAATATCTGTTATTTATTTATTGTGCACACCTACCATAGTGTTGTCTTTTTAACCCAAAGCTTTGACTGGTAGAGAATGCCTTGTAGCATTAAGTTTGCCTATGTACCATTACTGTACATGAAGTTTAAATACATAAATAAATTCCTGAACTAAGTAACAACATGTTATTTTTTCGCTTGTTCTCTCTGCTTCTTTTTAAACGGCATTGATCTTGAGAAATGTTCACATAAAAAAATCGCTGGTTAACTGTTCTTCAGAATTTACATAACAAATGTAAATCAATTAATATTTTGCAAAGACATTAGTTTGAAAAGTCATCAGTACTGTATTCGGGCGATGTTGAGGCGGCAGCTAGAGTATCACTCGTAACTCATATAATTTCGGCTAAATGTTCAAGGGACTTATTATATACGCCTTAAATTGAGTAAACTAGTGTTTTGTTTTTTTCAGAAATAACTCATTCTCTCAGTCTACAATCATAAAGAGTTTCTCACACTTGGTTGCCATCCTATGATTTACAGACTTTTGTATTATCCCATTTCCCAGACATTTCTTGGCATGAATTTAATCAACTTGCATTACGTCAGAAAACCGTCTTTGTGAAGTTATTCCGTTCGTGTTTAATCTGTATTGTGTCATCAGCTTCGTACACTAGAGTTCAGGCGTGCTTGGAATAAAGCCCGGTTTTCATAGTCTTTGTTATAATCTACGACAGCTTCGAGTAGTTGCAATCTAGCGAGGTTATGAGCTAGCGGTTCTTATTTATTACAACTTTGTCTAGGTCATTTGTTTTAATGGAATTGAACTAGTTAACGTACTGTTTGTAGATTTATAATTTTAGATACTGCTGAGCGTGAAGTTTGTTTAAATTTTAGTTTTCGGCCATTTGTAATAATTTGGCTGAAAATCATTAAAAATCTCTCCCTCTAGGACGTAGGGCCGAGTCAGATTTTACTGACTAAACACTCTTCTATGTTCGTTCTTTTCCCTGAATTTCAGGACCCTGAATTTCTCTTTCGGAAGCTAATCCATGGCTCCAGTAGGTTTTGACTCTGCTGGGTCTCTTCGGTTTTGTTAACACCTATTTTAGTTGCAAGTCGAACACTACGCACCGTCGATGACTCAGGCTTCGGAGTCCGTTTACTCACGCGTGCGGTAGCCTCCTTCACTAGCAT
The DNA here is from genome assembly GCA_029852875.1 of Mythimna loreyi. Classification (NCBI taxonomy): domain Eukaryota; kingdom Metazoa; phylum Arthropoda; class Insecta; order Lepidoptera; family Noctuidae; genus Mythimna; species Mythimna loreyi. Next base: position 15,512,317 of record CM056784.1, on the reverse strand, counting down.
TACTGCTTCGCAAAAGCAGGCGACCGCTAAATAATCTTCCTCATCCATTACATGGCCTATATCAAGCCAGGTTGGTATGGTTGGTGCAGTCGCAAACCGCGATTTCTGAGCGTGAGATCCTAGGTTGAAACAAAGTGTCATTGGATGTTGCCTTTAGTAATTTCCTAGTAGATGCCCGGAGTTTAAAAGGTTACATACCCCATGGCGTGGAAAATACGTAAATCCATTGGTTACTGCGCTTCATCTCTCTACGACTGGGATGAAGGGTGGTCCCATCAGATAAAACAAAGAATGGACCTATGTTTACGCGCACTCTTCCTCTTTCTCTTCTTCTTTGTGTTTCCATGACTGCTATGTCGGAGGCCGTGGGTACGATTCCTAACCAGGACAAATGTTTGTGCGATGGGCGCAATCATTTGTCCTGTCTGGGTGTAATTTATCTATAATATGTATGTAGAAATACATAAGTATGTTTATCAGTTGTTTTGTACCCATAACACAAGCTTTGCTTAGCTTGGGACTAGACGACGTTGTGTGACAGTTGTGGAGTATATTATATAATATCTCCTGCATATCTGTTAAGACTGGCCGCAGCTGTTGAAAATTTGTTGCCCTGATTACTTACTAGTATGGATGCATGCAAGCACCTACACACAAAAGCTAAAAATACACCACATTTAAATGCAGACCAAAACGTTCCTAAAATAGAGAACAATTCTACCAAATAAACGAAACACAAGCCCATTTCTCAGACTATTACCCGTTAATTTCGCAGGCTTAGTCAGACTGAAATATAGTTACAGGTAGCTCTGCTTTAGGCCTGTAGCCCAAGTTTGCGACAGCGCAAATGTCCCCAGCTTAACGGGGTTTGTTATGCAGATAAAGCGGCTGCAGTTTGGAACTAAATTAAGTTCCAGCAATCGTAGATATGTACGTAGTGAGATTGTTCCTAAGTTGGGCTTGAGTTATGTTGCCGCTTTGTACGGATTTAAGTGAGAATAATAGTGTTTATTCGAGTTAATGCTACGGGTGATGTTCGTTGCTATTGTTCGGGGATCTATCTGCAGGACGTTGCACCAATCAAGATTATTTTATTTGTTGGACGAGTTTTGTTTTGTGAAATTAGTTAAAGTCTATGTTGTAAAGTGTAGGTTGTAATTAAATTATTTCAGTCCTTTTGAAGCGCCAAACTTAAGTCGCAATGGGCAGGTAGATTGCTCGCAGAACAGTTGGCCGTTCGGGTCGTAAGGTTCTAAAGCGACGATCGCGTACCGGAAGACGCAGTGTTGGAAGGCCTTGGGTTCTTGAGTTTATACTTTTGAGTTCCGAGGGAACGCCGGCGTTCGTATACCTATTCTCTTTATATGGCGTCTCAAAATACGGTACTTGAAAGGTTAAGTAACTAAACTCCGAAAAGTAGTCGAAACTGGCCCTAAGTACTTAATGTAGTCCTTATTAATCAAATATGTAACTGGTACACTATAAATCGAACTTTTTTATTAAGTTTGGTGTATCATCAAAACTGTAAGCGCACATAAAAACTCAATAGGACGTAGCGACACGCAATTGCGTCCACCGACACATTGCATGGCATCACTAATTCCCCTGCCATGCAAGCGTGTTGCTTATGGCCTCCCGTCCCCTTCGATCGTTTGTGGTCATTGCTATTCGGGAAGCACCCCATATTACGTGCTCCTGTGCAGTTTGCCAACTATTTAGTCGAAATTACACGTTCTATTTCAACGGACACCTGCAGAAAACCAATTAAAATAACCTTTTAAGTCCTGCAGATAATAAAAGTTAAAAACAATGTGTTTCCAATTAGTTTTGCTATCAAAAAACCTTAAATTTTGGTCTTCAGAGCCGTGTTATCCGACAGCAAAGTCCTCCGCTCCGGTAGACTTTTATTTTATTCCAACCTTTAATTTCCCTGGCATCGTCTCCCTTTGTTTGTGCTTTAAAGAAAAACAATTTGAAAGTTCTTCTAGTAGCTGTCGCTTTTTTTTCGGATTGAATTTTGCTCTTCCCTTCTTTCTTTAAATAACGGGCTTGCGATGTTTAAAATGTTGTGTAACTTTGCTGTTATTCCGGTCCTTGGATTACACCGTTATCATAAGAATAAATTAGAAGTTTTTTAAAGGTTTCTGTTCGCTGTTTACTTTTTTCAGTATTTTTTTTGTTAAAAAAGTATTTGGAATAAAGATAGTTTGGAATATACAAAATTCGGGCCCGATCGTTTGAGATTTTAGTACAGACGCGAGACGTAATGTTGGAAAATATTTCAACGAAAATTCAGACCATTGCAGTAGCGTTTTAATTTTGTTTTTATGTGCGAGGAAATTCGTATATTATGCAAGGCAGTCAAAGCACACACAATTTAAATTTCAGCATTAACAGCGGCACATATTTACTCTGCGGCTGTAAATGAACAGCATTTTACTGCTTCCAGTATTTTACGCTTGGCATTTTCACAGCACGGTCCGGAAACGCAGTAAAATATTCATCGGGCGCGCGCGACTTGGCTCCATACTCCCATCCCATATGATAGGCATATCGATCGCGGGTATATGGAAATATGTTTGCAAATATAAATCTGTAGCGGTCGGCTGGCCCGGAGCCAAGCCCAGCCCTCGGCTCTTTGATTTAAGTGATGGTTAATCAGGGCACAGTTGCGTTATGTTGATAATTTTGGCAGCGTAAGCCTATGTGACAGAATGGAATTGTTCGATTTTCATTTTATGTGCTGTCGTTATGTATTGTGAATTTGGCTAGTTCAAATTATTTGCAGTTACGTAATGTGATATTAGTTGGAGATTTAGTAAATGTGTGATAGTAGGTACTGTATTGGGTATTTAATAGTTGGATTACGTATCAATAACTATTCCGTTCAGATTTCGACCCACACTTTTATTCGATATGATTAGTTTGGCAATCGAATTTGAATGAAACCAGATACAAACTTTAACGATCAAACCATCCAGTCTAGACTTCTAGTCTGACTACTGTCTGCCCTCTAAGTGCGTCAGCATCCTAAACTTTATAAACCGCTAATAAAGAGATAGAGCTACTCTATTTTATTATTACCCTCACACCTCTATTACATTTCAAATGTGCACTATAAACTTTAACGTTGACATTACTCGACAAATTTTAAAAGTTAATGCCAAAAGGGCGTATGTCCGAAGTTAACTCGTTAGGCGGAATATTAAGAGCAAAGTTTTTGTTTAATGGGATCAAGTTTAATGTACGCGTGGCTGATGCTGGGTCGCATGCACTGTCGTAATGGATTGTTCGCTTTAACTAAGTAATTTAATTTGTAATTGTTATGATGCTGTAGACGTCTCGGCAATTGAGTATATTTTAGGTTTTGCGTGCGAGTTTTAGTCGTGTATTTTGTAGCTCGCATTTCGAATCGTTCTCTTTTCGTAAATCGTATCTTATGAAAAAAGTTATAATGATCGCCTCGAGTTTCTAGAATACTTGTTTTTTTTAGAATAAAAAAATCACAAAATTTTCTTAAATATACTTTTTCAGATTGCGGTTTCATTCTACGTCTAATTTTATTGAATTTCATGGAACCGAAATTTTCACCCAGAGTAGAAGGATGATTTACGAATTAAAATAAAAACAGTACAGATATTTAAGTTACAAATGAAAATTGTAGAATATATTCTATAAACAGTGAGTAGAAATAACAAAGAACAGAGTAAAAACGTAGTCTTTTATGCGACATTAGCATTTGAAAGGCAAAACCAAGTCTAGACGGATACATAATTTAAAGCTTTTTTCAACTCTCGAGTACATTTTTATCTTTAATGTGCACTAGACATTATCATAATATTATGCAGAATTTTCCTAATTATACAGATAGAAATATTTAACCTTTTTTAACACGAGCATTTTTCTTCGCATATTATTTTTATGCAAAGAAAATGCAATGGTTATGTGTATTTTAATATACATCGTCGTCATTTCATAAGCGTCACTTTCTCTTATAATTATAATATCTGGCTTCCTCATTCTTCGCTATGCTTCTCCGTTCTGAATTGTCTATATACAACCCAGTGCCCCTTGCCTTTTTTTACCACCATCTGGTAAAAGCGTCTCCATTTTTACCTAAGAGGTAATTAGTATGACATAATTTGGATCTATATTGCCGGTGACTCAAGTATCGACTATAGCTTTGTGTACTTACTTTAATAGATTATTTTGTATTAAAAAGGTCCTAGATCTTTCTAGGGCCTTCGCCGTAATGGTACTTGAACTTAGCCTTCCTGGCCCCTTTCGAGTACCGTAATTACAGAGACAATTAAAGAACGATAGGTATGCGAACACCAGCGTTCGCCTGGGGCTCAAGAATTTAATGGTATTTGAACATAGTCTTGTGTGACATAGAATTTGTTGTTCATTTGAAAATTCTCTCCAATTCTGAATCTAAATATAGCTAGGGATTTTAATATTACTTAGTCTTACTAACACTTATTACTAGTTTTAAAAATATACATAAAAAAAAGGTTTCTGTAATTTCAACGCCCCTTCAGTTATGTCCGGTAACAGTAATAAACGGAACAATACTGGGCCATTTACTTTTACGAGTATGTCTGTATCTCTGTTAAAAATTTACACGTACGCATTTTTGCGCATAGGGGGAAACGAACTTTGCACTTCGCATTGACCCCTGTTAAAAGCGCGTAAATGAAGTGCTGCCCTTAATTACATTTTAAACTTCTGTTTGTGTTGTATTTCGTTTAAAATTTTTTTTTACTTGTTGTAAATTATTGTTTATTTATTTTGTACTAGTTGCGTGTTCCGTCTTCGCACAGATTATGGCGTTTTCTTTCATGAAAATCTTGTCTTTATGACAGCAAAAAATAATAGCCAACAAGATGGGGCCGGTCTAAAGTGATGCGCTTGTATATTATTTATACAATTGCATATAAATATTGTATATAAAATGAAACTGATTGACTGACATATATTATTATCAATACACAGCCGGAATTGGATCGTGACTTTCTCAAAAGGCTTTTATGATATTAAGAAGGCGAACTCTAAAACCTTTTCTTAATAGAAAGGGTTTTAGAAAATTCAACTTTAAAGACAGTGAAAAGGAGGAAATTCGTCTGTATAGAACTTAGCATAAATAATATTAACTGAAGTAAATTAAAGAGATTTGGAATTTGGGGTTAACTACTAAGAATTTAACTGACTAAAATATTATCAGTCGTAGAGGCTGTTATCATCCGCCAAGTTTATAACCATAATTCTCTTTAAATGGCAAGACCTGATGGTTATCTCAAGAGAATGGTTGGTTCCCTAATAAATATACGAATGACCAACATAAATAAGACCAGAGTTATATTTTTCATCGCTGGCTTTACTAAATTGATTACCCTTTTACGTCATTATCTTCTAGCTTCCTAAATAAAATTTACGTGTTATCAGTTATTTACCAGAGTCAGTGTAGGTACTTGTATAGAATGTTTCTGCAGCCCTCACAACCGTAACAATAAGCGTTACAGGAAGCGGCATATAATTTGACTCAAGGTTTTGTGGCGGGAGAAGCTACCGCCACCCATAATTCCGTATATTTTGGCATGCTCGAGTAACCCCCACCACAAAAAATTCTAATTATTTGCCTTTACCTTTTATCACGACCCTATTCACACCACGAAGAATCTTAACATCACGATTTAAAAAACAACGCTCACCTAACAACGCCATCTATCGGTTGAAAACTAAACTATATTTCCAATATAGGGGAACAGTCTCAAAAACACAAATATGAAATTATGTGCTCAGACATATTTTGGAGAAATATTGCTTTCAAATAAAACGAGTTGAAAGGGGTTAACGTAAAAGTTAGGCTGTTTTAGTCAGCATATTGAAACGTAACATTTGGGATTGAATGTTTCAGGCGGTGCTTTGGGGAAAACAGGCTGATATGAGAAAAGCTTGGGACAAACAATGGCAGGTATGTTCTATGTTAACTTGTGTTTTTCATTACGTTGGAAATGGAATATGGTTTGTGATAAGGATAACATAACTGAAAAAATAATGACATAAAATGTAAAAAAAAAAATTATTGCATTGGATTAATAAATAATATATTTCGTTCTAAATTACGTAATTTTGTATTTTGCATAGAAACCTTTTATTGACCAGAAAATGATTATAAGGATTACATTCATCAAGGTTAAAAATGATTTCCTGTAAAATCATGTTTTTTTTTTTAAATTTAAGATATCTATCATCCCTGTCTCAACTGAGCCATATATTGTTTTCTTCAACTGTTTTGTTTTGCAGAATTATGAGAAAGGCGTTTTTTTAATGAGCTGTTCGTATATATGTTTTGTTTATGTCGTACACTATAAAAAAGTTTGCCCGTTATTTTCACCAGATAGCGCTTGAACAGTTTCATGTACAATCGCGATCTGGTGATAATTTCACAAAATTAAGTTTACTATCATGATTGAGTTCATTAAAAATCTCGCCTTAAGGTCACTAATCATTCTAAGTTTGAAAACACTTCGCTAAAATGAATAGAATAAGGAAAAGCAATGTGTAACGCCACACAAAACTGTAATGCGATGTGATTCGAAGCCATATCGCAGAAATCTGCGATGCGAATTGCTGCGATGTGATTTTGGTGCAGCGGTTTAAGATTTAGTGAGGCGTCGTGCGATAAGGCGCGACAAGACTACGATGAGACATCGCATCGCAGTCTTTTGTTTGGGAATTTTATTCGTAAAGGTAACTGGTAGTGATTTCTTGAAGATAGATAAGTTTTCAGAATAAATTAGGGCGTGTATTTTAAGGTCGTTTGGATTTAGTGATTGATTGAGGCATTAGTCTACTCGATCGAATGAATCTAGGCCTACGTCTGTGGTAAGAATAGACTAAATCATGCATAGAATAGAAACTTAATTGTACACCACTATATATTTTACACATATTTTAACATGTGTGTCTTAACAATGGTGGTCTTATTGCTGATAGCGATATCTGGACTGTAAGAACTTAAAATACATAAAAGCTTATTCAAAAGTCATTTTGCAGTGGAGGTACTGCTAGTAAATATGTATAACTATAATAAATTCAGTATTAAAAATACTCTTAATGTTTTTGCTTATACGAATACAATAGATAGATTAAAGATAAAAGAAGAAGAAGAAAGAAAGAAGAATTTTGAAATGGTTAGATTTAATATTAATACTTAGTTTACAATTATATAAGTTTCTTATAATCATATATACAAAGTTTATACGACGAATCAACTTTGTATAATTTTTACAAACCTACGTAGTGCGTAGATATCTAATAATGTACATATATGTATGACATACCCATTTTCTTTCACAAAGTCCCTACGTATATCAGCTACCCCTCGGTCTCAATAGATAAAGGACGATCTTCTTCAGTACTCACCGATACGAATCTAAAGCGAAATCTTCCAGCTGAATATTTTCATGAAATGGCTCGGGATAGGGATTCCATTAGCAGACGCATTTGTATCGATGAGTGGAGAATTAAGAAGACTGATCGCTTCAATTTGTAAGGATTTTTACTTCAAAAATTATTCGTATAACTTCTTAAAGTTTCTGTTGCTATCCGGCGTAGATAACCATTTATTTAGAGAGTGTTTTACTGCCAAATAAAAATTAGTTTAAAAAATGATAAGGTCAGACAAAACATAAAAATAATTCACGCATCATTAAATAAGATTTGTAAGATTTTATTACCGTCCTTTATTAAACAAATCAAAATTAACTGCTCTTAAATTCTGTTGAAGGCAAATTTCTTGGGGCTATAACTAAAATCCAATTAATTAAGCTCCGTTGCTGGGTCGGGGAGGCCTCTAGGCAGTTATCGCTCATATCTGCTATAGTTTACTTACATTATCGACACAGTACAGCTCTAAAGTTGCTCTTATGGAGGACTGTTTGCTCAGAGGCAAGATTAATGATGGCGGGACGACACTGCGCAGACTGGGGGAGCTTTGGGGTGAGCCTACCCCCCAACTAGGGGGGATCGAGCCCCCAAAACGTTGTAATACGTTAGTTCTATTCGGGCTAATTGCTTGTAGATATTTACGTGAGCCACCTATACTCGGAGATTTATAAATGAGGTTCGATTAAGGCTCCGTCGATGCGCCTCGTTAGACCCGATAGTTAATATAGTTCAAGTGCCATGTTTTCCTCGAGTGTGCTCGGTTGACTTGGGTAATGGTTCAATTATATTAGGCTTTGTTTAGTTTCAATTAATTATTGGTATAGAATACGTTATGTGATTCTATACGTTGGTATAGAATACGTGCCTATTTTGCAATTTAAATATGAATCGCTAAATTCGCTGCTTGGAACAAATGTTTTTATGGCACACAAATAGTTGTTCTGGGTTGTATTTATATGTTTGTGCAAGCATCCACAACACAGGAGTTATTTTGAGTAAGTGGTAATTTTTTTTTTGGTTCAACTCTAATCTGCCCAAAACAAACAAAATCGTAAAATTCAGACGAATGATTCTGTAAAATCAGAGCACTCGTTTTCTTTTTCCTCCATGTTTCTCTGAAAGTTAACACGATATAGGATGTTCCTAAAAATATGTCCCGAAATCTGATACCTCTTCGCTTCGAGCACCCGTACGTGTCGTACGTCGATCCGTATTAGCGCAATCTAAGACTTAACGGTTCACGTCAATCTGAGGAAATTGATGAGTCAGGCAATCGGGTTGGCCCGTACAAAGGCCTCGCGGGAAACAAAAGCCGTTCGCCTTTCAGCGTTCTTCCCCTGTGCAATTAAGTGAACCTTTTTGTTAGGCTTTCCTCAACTACATTATCCACTATACAATGCTCGCAGTGATTTGCGGAAATAGAAAATAGACGAGATTATTTTTTTGTGGCGTATCCCGCGAGCCTTCGTCCTTCGATGCTGATTCCTGTGATTTGTGATCCCTCGTCATGCTATCAGATTAGGGCGAAAGTGTTGTATTGTTGAGCGTAAATTGAATTCTGGAAGGCGTTGAGTTTTTGTCGGGAAGGAATTTTTTCGCACGAGATTGGCAACGTTTTTTTGGCGTCTGATTCAATCAAACGTTTTGGTTGGATGGATATCTATATAGAAAGAGCTTCGCCCATGTGATACTCGTTTTTTTTTCCAGTGTAACACAATATGTGTAGAACAAGGTCTACCCGTATCTCAAACTTCATATTTTTCTCTTTAGCAGTTTCAGCGTGAAGGATTAGCAAAGTACACATCCACATTCTTACGCCTTTATAATATTAGTATAATTTATAACTTAAAGAAAAACAGGAAGATTAGACAAACCATCTCAAATTGGCTATCAAATATTCATAGTTTTGGAAATATATTTCAAAAACTGAATTGATCTCCATAAATTACCTATCCCCACTTACCATTCCATCGTAAACTACCACGCTAAACACAACACAATCAATCGGCAACACTCGCAAACACGCACCCTAATGAAAATTTCTCACCGTAAGCAACCGTTTTACTTAGCACCCGTTTTACTAAACAACCGTTTTACTCCCGATTTTCCCAAGTAATAAATGATAGGTAACATGTCTCGTTTATAACGAGATTTCCATATTAAACGGATGCTGGCGGCGCGTCATGTTAATTATACATTGAACCGTATATCATATAGCTTCTGTTTAAACCGACGATGGGGTTAACACGTCATATTAAAATTTTGTAGCCCGTTCGCGAGTGTGAGGTTATTGTTCCTACATTTTAGCGTATTTTAATTAAGTCGCTTTTTAGAAAAAAGGGTTTTTATTAATTCTAGGAAAGTGTTGAGTTGTTTTCTTTTTAAGAAAGTTGAGGAAATATTTAATGAATTTGTTTCTGTGTAATACAATTTTAATTTTCATGTCAAAATGAGTAAAATTTAATTTCTAATATAGTGACATTAAAATTTCGACAAAGCAATAAGCACTTCTAACAACTGTAGATAAAAAGAGGGCTTTTAAAATTTTTCTAATTGTATTTAAACTAAGGCTATTAAAAGTTTGATTTGTTTTTTATTATTATTACTATAGCTATGTTGATTGCGTTTAACTAACAGTAATTTGATCACATGTAAAAGCAATCCTTACAAGGGTTTTTTTAGGTATCTATAAAGGTTTGCAAACATTTCTATATTTTAAAAAGCCATACCGAACTTTGCCATTAACCCTTACATTAAAAATATCAAAATTCTATTCACAATATCTCCATAAATCGACGAAGACAAGAAAGAAAATATAACAAGAATAAAAAATGTTTCAAAGTTTCAGATCGCGACGACAGCTGTAGGCGAAAACTTCGACGGAAACCCGAAACCTACCACTGAAACTCGGAAGAAACTCGAACATTTTATGGCACATTCGTGATCTACCCTGTAGATCCGGGCTTTTGTAGTTTAGTTCACATCAGAAGCTCGTCTCTACAGGTATCTCACGGCTGGAAGACCACGCTACGGAACTCTGACGAGTTTGAAGAGAGAATACCGGTGGTAGGGGTTTCTGAGGAAGATGGTTGGACGAAGATATTGCCGACTTGGGGGTTTCTGAAGATGGAAGATTAGAAGAAACTGCTGACTTATATATTTCCTGTGTGTAATGTGTTCTTTGTTTTTTTATGTGTAAAGAATTTGGGGAGATAGAAAAGGCAATGACAGATTTTTGAGAAATGTTAGCTTTACTATTCAAAAATAGTCGTCCTATTTCCATTAGAATGTTACATATTCGTATCGTACCATATTTAGTGCTCATCTTTTTCAAGTAACTATTTATTGTCCACATATAAGTCGAATTATTTTTTTTAACTATAACTGAACACATGTGGCCCATTTCCTTTCTTACAGAGGAGACTTGAGTCCCAGCAATAGTAAAATTAAGAGACTAACTATGCTTTACTAGGTACATTTTACGAATGAATAGTAAATTTGAATAGGTACAGTTTGAGACAATTTGTCATAGTGACCGAGGCAGAAGTTGATACTTTCAAAAAAATTAATAAACGGATGTCCGCAAAAGTTTGACACGATAAATACGATAAATTGTAGTGGGGGACCACCTCACACATTTTTACGAACTTGTGAGGAAAAGAGCTCACTTAAGTTACGTGCATAAAAGGAGGTAAAATAAGAGCGGTGGTTTAAAATAAGTGGATTGAAAAGTATTTTTGGCAAGATAATTGTACAGGATTTTTTCAAATATGTAATAATGGTAAAATCGTTTATTACCATTGCCACAAATAATTATTTTTTCATTGCTTCACAACATCACAACATCACAACACTTCAGCTTTGACATTAAACCCCACTACATATTTTTATTCTCCAATCCACTCCATCATAAACGACATTGTTAAAACCACAAATCATAGATATAGCACTCTCTGGTTATTCGCTATAAAGAGACAATGTGTTATCTGCGCAGTGTGTCAATGGATTATTGCTCAGAATAGCCCAGGATTCCCCAGAATTGCCTAGAATTGTGCTATAGTGGTACTAAAGTAAAGGCTTATAGAGCAATTTATGACGCGTAGATATGCATTTGATTGCTTTTACTGGGAGCCTTTTATTGCTTCATGTCGATTCGTTGGCGATATTTCATGAAATAGTGCGAATATTGTAGTGGATTCGGTTGACACATTTTTGTGGTAGACTGTACGGGATTTAGTTTCGGTTTTACGGTTTTCGATTGTACATGATTTATGGATATAGCAATAAAAGTAACTTTGTCTCGATATTACACTGATAGACGGTTAGTCCATGAAAAATAGGTACTGATTTTCAACCATAATTCAATCAAAGTGGAATTTGTTAAAGGCAGGGTCGATGATGATCTGGAGATAAATTTTTCAATGGGGATAATGGCCGAATACTGGGCCAAGCAAAGAATCTAGCTGGTTTTGCCATCAACACGCTAAGAAGGAGTAAGGATATGTAGGTAGGTAGTATAGGCGGACTTAATGCAACAAGGTGTTCTTTACCAGCCAACCTTTGAATTAACATACTAAAAATTAATAGGCACACTTAAATAAATAGTAAATATTTAAAATACAATGAAATATCATTAAAATTAGGTGCTAATAAAATATAGACAATAATAAAATGTAGGTGAAAATTATAAAGTAATAGTACTAATGGAATTAATAATAATAATGGAATCTATTACCTACTAACCCAATAGGTCTTTGTTGATGAAAATGATTATTATCATTATTTTTTATAGTTGCACATACCTACATAATTAGTAACTGCTGATGATTAAAAACTTGGGGTTGGCAATTAAGTTGGTAGTACTACTGAGGACAATTTTTCATCATCATCCTCATTTCAGCTGAAAGACGACCTTTGTTAGACATATGCCTCCCCTAAGAGCGTGCCTCAAGGAGTTGTCAGCAAATGTAGAGGCTAACATTGCAGCAGCTGAAGGCAACTGCAGGGCCCAAGCCTACTGGGGCTCCGATGCGGTTTCTGAAAGGAAGATCCGGTATGAGGGCTAAGAGGGTATGGGGTGGGTCATTTAGTCAGATTCTGACACTTTTTCCCACTCTGTCCAAGGGAGGGATTCGTCACTAGATGATTTTTCCCGCCATAAACAAAGGGTCATGGGGCGATTTCCGAAACCCGTGAATTTAGAATGCAAAGAGTAATTGAAGAAACCAATTTGTGGTTTTAGTTAATAAAATTCTGACATCACACGAGGGATACTTATTAATGCAACGTAATATAAATGAATCAAAAGAATTTGAAATAAAACAAATAGGTGGCTACTGTTTCTTTATAATTATTAAATTAACTTCTTATTATGTAGTTATAAATTCGTCACATTAACCGATTCCGTGCGGAGGTCTTTTTAGCAATCTTTAGTGCCTGGCGTCAAACAAAAATTCCGTGATGCCTCTGGGGCACCAAGCGCCAGAGACTTTGATGATTCCTCTGGGGACTCATCCGCCATGAATTGTAACTTTTAGCTTGTTCTCGTGTTTCCACGTGTTAAAGAGTCATTTGCCATTGTGTATCGAAAGGAAGCGGTCAGTAAATTCATTCCATGCGTTTAAAAGTGACGATCTATTTGTTTTTATGGAAATGGAAGGTAAAGAACTAATTTCTACCAGGTGTTGTAAACCTTTTTACATTATTTTATTGATTTATTTATTTAAGAGTGTTATATAGAATTTGTTCACGTACCATTTCATTTTGCAGCCAGGTGATATTTTTATTTATTATGCAGTGTTTTGTAGGGAAACAATTTTGAATCCGCTATTTCGATGGTAATATTGTTTCTCTACAAAACGCTGAATAATAAATAGAACATATGTATACCTGAATGGGAAGTCCGATTCTAATGAATAAAAAATATTCTACTTGTACCTACAAACACTAACATGATTATGAAATGTTTTATTTGGATAAGAATGTAAATGTATTTTTATTGATAAAAAATGACTCGACAACTTGGTTTACAACCCCTGAAGTCTGCTAATTTACGAAATTACTTGAAACGAACACTGTGGGCATGATATGGGTGACAAATAAAGACACTTTTATTTACGGGACTCTTTTGACAAATGTCGTTTTAGCCGAGTTTTTTATGTTTTAGTTTTGTATCCTCTCGGGCACCATACGCCAAACGCAATAGATTTACATGGTGCCTGTGCGGCATCATCCGCACGGAATCGGTTAAGCTACATTGTCTTACTCTGAAAGCATAGGTAATGGCTCCTACACATATCTGCGATGCGATGCGAATTGCAGCGATGTGAATTTCGTGCAGCAAAGCATCGATCGGTTCAGGTGACCATACAAAGTACAAAGTGAATCAATTCGCAAGGTCTCGCGATGCATTGTGCGAGTTCGCAGATTTTTACGATGCGACATCGCATCGCAGTTTTGTGTTCGGGCCGTATGTAGGCATGTGCATTGTGTTTTTAATAGTTTATGTTTCAGAATTACATTGCAACCATTCAACAATTTATGATGCGAGTGGCCGAGTGGATTCGCAATAGGAGAGGTCTATGCCCAGCTGTGGACTGCTATGGGTTGGCGATGACGTCTTTGCAGTTTCAATAATAAACCATTTTATCAATAAATAAAATAAAACAATGACTAATTTATTTTCCTGAATTGTGTAACATTCTGTTTAAGGGACATTGCGAAATTAAAATTTCTTATTTTTATTCAGTTTGTCTGTGAGTATATAAATATAATATATTTATTGACTCAAATAAAATTGGCCGTCATTATAGATAGATTAAAACTTTATTGTACACCAAAAAGTAACATAACTTACACCAAACTTAAAACATACCGTAAAAGTATTTATTTAAGGAATTATAATAATTAAAATCATCAATTTGATCCTCTCACTTCATCTTATCCTATTGAAAGGCTATTTTAAGAAATAACTTAAGAAAATTTGAATTTCGATTTGCCCTTACGCTTCTTTTCTAGCAAGGCTATTAAATTAGATAAATATTAAATAGTTCCGCAATAAAACTATATGCTATTGATTTTTCTCAATTTTTTAGTTTATTTGAGACAGATTTATACAAATAGCTGCTTTCTTTGAAGTCACACATTTGTTATTGGTCAGTTAGACATATATTTAAAGTTAGCCAGCCAAGATAGATGGTTAAAAACCATCCAATGACATCTCTGCGCCCTTGGGTGGGGTGGGAGATAATGTCAACTTTTTCTGACTGAAAAACCTAATATTTTTGCCTATGCCTTACAACTCTTTAAACACACAAAGGCCGAATCCTACTAAAGCCACAACAAACAGATAAAACAATAAGTAATGACAACCAACACAGAGCAACTCAACACAACAACAAACATAGTTCAATAAACAACAACAACACATAACAAACAAACAACAACAACACATACAACAATAAACATAGACAACAACAACAACATAGAGCAATTAAAGAATCCTAGAAGTGGTTTTAGTCAGTAAGGGTCTGACATGATCTCTCGCTTCTCTCTAGAGCGAGAGAAATCATTAGATCACCCCTTAAAAATGTTAAGGAATTTTTCGAAGTCATATTTTAGATTGGTGTTTTTATTTTGAATCTATAAACTTTTCCTAAGGCTGGTAGCTAACCCGCACTGGACTTGCGTGGAGGAATAAAGCTCACTACCTCATATTGAGAAAGGGCATTATAAGGCAAGCAGACCAAAAGATATATTGTAATTTTAAAAATTACTTTAGCTCCGTACGTGACAAGTCCAGCTTCCTGAAAGCAGGATTTCAAAAGTTTACAGCCGATTCATGTCATACATACTTGATCATAATATATACAGTACGGTCGTCGGATCTTGGCGAGTCCGAAGTTAGGCTCTGCGAAAAAAGTGAATGCCAATAACAGTTTTTAACAGCAATAACAACTGCAAATTGCATTTATTTTTTTACACCATTATTTTTTTTTAAAGTTATCAAGCGCTAAAATTCGCAGAGCCTGACTTCGCTCGCCAAGACTAATCTATAATAGTAGTCTATAATAATAACAATTTATTATAGGTACAGTAGATTTGTCTTGCACTTAACAGTGAGTGACTACACACCGTCAAGTTTACTGGACGCGCCGCTTCAAGAGAACTGCAAACTTAATAGTAAACTAGATCGTGTGTGGTGTAAGTAACATTACAACCTGAATACTCTAAGTAGATTAGATATATCTAAGAAGATTGTTTAAGAAACCTTCTTTGTTAGCATACAGGCTGGATGTACGAATATATTTTTAAGTAGTTTAAAAAAAGAACAGAATTTGAATTTGATAAAATCAATTGAATTATTTTAAGTCAGTTTTTCATAGAACATGTAGTAGTGGGAGTGCTCTTTATATGCAAGTGGAAAATATATGGTATTTTTTTTTATTCCAGTGGTTTTTGAGTTCATAAATTACAACCCAAAATACAAATCTTTCCTCTTATATTAAGGACTGAAATAATGTGCTAGGAGATTATCTTCATAAACAGCAGATCTAAGGTGCCTACAACTCGAGCCTGAACTACAGCCCCATTATACACAGACATTCTGTGACTATGTAATGCATGCTACTCGACGGCAGATGGCAGTATGTTTATGTAGCATAGAATCGTCTCGCAATCAATATTTACGTGTAGCAGCCGGCTTACTACATACAGAATTTACTTTTTTAACAACAGGTGGCGTTACGTAGCTCAATAATACGGACTATGTAAGTTAGTATTTTTATTTTCATTGATTGTTTCTTGTGTTTTCAATTAAACAGCATTTACTTAAGTACATAATGAAATAATAATAGTATATTAGACGCATATTGATGTTGATTTATATTATACTAGCTTCTGCCCGCGACTTCGTCCGCGGAAAATTTCTTGTAGTGATAGCTCGGGTAACATCCATTTTATATAAATAATTTATAGCCTATGTCACTCAGGAGTAAAGCAGCTTTCTATTGTTGCTATTTTTTTTCCAATCAAACCATTAGTTCCAGAGATTACCTCCTACAAACAAAAAAATAAAAAAACAAAAAAACAAACTTTACCTCTTTATTATATTAGTGTAGATGTAGATATTGGATCATACCCTTGAATGTAATCTCTCTCTAACGCTAAGCTCTAAGGTTTGGGTAGGCTTAAGGTTTGCTAAAAGAAAACTCATTATTTATTTATTTAGGCGGATTTAATGCCTTAGGCATTCTCTACCAGTCAACCATGGGTGGTGAAGAGAAAACATGGCAGGTGCATAAAAAAAAAAAAAAAATATATATTGATAAGATTCAGGGTAATGTAGGGTTAAGCTTGCCCTAGGATACACTGTATTCTTTATTTATTTTTTATGTACAATAAAAGATTAAATAATTTATAGAGGAATAGGTAATTCTATTGTTTTAATTTTTTTTTAATTTTAAATATTTGCAGCAGATGTAGATAATACCTACTTACAGTGCAGCAAATACCGGAGCAGCTTTGCCGTTCTTAAAAATTAATTATGAAAGCAACTACCGTCATACAACCCTCGACGTTGGAAGGAGTCTCAAAAGGTGAACTGATGTTCTGGTGAGGGTCGTGACCATCCGATAGATGGGAGACGCACAGGGACCGGTCTTTGTAGCGACAGTGGAGGGAGGCCTACATATGTCCAACAGTGGACGTTTTTCGACTGAAATGATGATGAGGGTCACCCAGAAAACTTTAAATTTAAATATCAGCATGAACTACATTTGATTATAAATATGGTCAAGATTCAATTGAATTTTGATTGGCACTTTGACATTGATAAGTTTGATACATATTTGGGTTTGTTTAATTATTTATCAATTTGAAAGTGACCTCGATTTAGAACCTACATAAAAAGAACATTAAATACATATTCTGATTAATTTAATTAATTCTAGATTTAGTGAATATGTCGAGGACTTAACGTGATTATCGAACCTGGTATAAAAGACTGCATATAACCTTCACCAAAAAATGTTTTATTTTTTATTTAAAAACAAGGTCAAACAGGGTACAATTTCCAACATAAATGTGGTTAGAAAAGTGCGTCGAATCATCGGCATTTTTTTTTTGGAATGTTTTCAAAAATAATATTTAAAATTCTTAACCTTTTTAATATTGTTATTAGAGACAGAAGAAAGGCAATAGGTGTGCGAACGCTGGCGTTCGCTCGGGGCTCAAAATTTTAAACAACGACATCTATGTTCCATGTAGCGAACTCATTGGACTTCTAGGTAAAAATATGTTACAGTACGAAACCATGGCTGTATCATTCGAATGTGTCACTGAAGGCTTGAAATGCAATGGGTTCGTTGCGTACTTTTGGTAGATTATTACAGGCAGTACATAGGTATACCATTGGCATTTCAGGCGTTTAGAAATTTAAGGTGACAGGGATAATAACCTTGAGCAAACAAAAAAGGAGTTAGCGTCGCACCCCCTGCATTAAGAGTTTTGAAATAATGTCTAAATGTCCATAATTTATTATACACAATTGAATAAAAGGATTGGTAAGTATACCTAATCCGTATAATTAAAAGGTTGGTAGTTGAATTTTCTTTTATTTAGAGAAAGTTTCATATACACCTAATGGTTTTTGCCTAATCTTCGCATCTTTGTCTGTGTTAGATATTTTTTTTATTTAAAAAAATACTATCGAAAAAAAAAGCATCGAATACAGTAATCATGACTGTAAAAAAGACGTCGAAGAGAAACCTATCAACAAAAAAATGCCTATTTCTGATCATGGCCTCTTTCACAAAATCGCTGCTGTCTTTTGATTATGATAGAAAATTACACTCTCCAATCTTTTTTGGTTTTATTTAAGAGGTGTAAAATCGCCTAATGACACAGTGAACAAAACAGTGTCTAACTCTTACTGACTAAAAAATCTATCCCGTTCTTACGTTGCCATAATATATACCAAGCTAAGATGAGTGATCATATTGTGATTAAAAAACAACATATTGCTCATAAAAAATAATCTTCTGGGGTTTTATGAAACCCTATAAAAACCACTACTATGTACCCTACGTAAAATTTGTTCGTAGTTATTTGTATTAAAATAGAGCTGTACGTGTACATCATATTTAAATTAAAAAAGAGGTTACCTCTCTTACATAATTCAACTACTGTGCATGCCGAGTTATCAACAAATCAAAGTAGTTCCTAATACTGTACCGATTCACTTTATATTAAACGAACGTATACAGAAAATCACGTGATGTTCAGATAAGACTATTGCCCATTGTCCATAGAACGTTGTCAATACAACGACTACTATCGCCCATCGCTAATATAAAACAACCAGAATCGATGAACCGCTCTCCTCCCCCCATTCATAGAAAATGTAAATGTACAAGGGGATCTTACAGGCAATGGACAGACCAAGACATACCGGTTCAGTTAGTCTTTCAATCGCATTCGGACTTATGAAATAAATTACCTTACAACATAGACCGCCTATTTTGAGCTGCCTTATCGAACATTGATTAATAGCCTTTGACAGGGTTATTTTTTAATAGCTGTCTAATACTGTCCCCGATCTAGAATCGAACTTCTGTGAGAAATTTAGTGAGTGGATGTGACATCTTTTTCGGTACGTTTTTGTATTAAAGTTCCATTAATAAAGGTTTTCTTCAATGCCTAACTTTATCTGGTGTCGGAGATCTCTATCTTGAAGTTAGATTGGGAGTCCTTTAAACCCAAATTCAAGGTTTGGATACCCTTTTTATTTGAGGTTCCCCGGGAGTCGTTGTGGAGGGAGAATCGAATACTCCCTGTATTCGATTTTTACCAACTCAAAACCACTTTTAGTTGCCATAGTGCTTGTTTACGAATGTTCGGCGTGTTGCGCGAATCGTTGGGCGTTTGTCGTACATTGTAGCAGCGGACCGCGTTATCGCACACTTAAATCCCAACATATGGCGATGTCTCTTTTAAACAATCAATGGACAAAAATGAATTAAAATAATCATACAAAAATCGTATTAAAATAATCATACAACATTATATCCTCTATTATATTTTCTAAATCCATTAATACCTATCTTATTATTAATTTATTTAATATCTAAGTCACAAACATCTCTATAGACAGTCGGAAGTGTCCACTACTCCACTGCCACCGTGTCCACAGTAGCCAGCCACCAGTTGTTCGGTAGATAACACATTATTGATGAGCACACCTTGTGTACCCCTCGAGGACACGAGATGGGTATCACGCCTAATTCGTCTTATCTCACGAGTTTGATTAGTACACGTTCAGGAAAGGCTTCGTATATTTTATAAGGACTTTTTTTAAAAGGAATAAAATCCCATGGCTTAAGGATGTTGGTGTAAAATCAGGAAGCTCCGGTTGATTTTTTTGTTTTAACATTTGGTGTTCTAGCTTTTGTTAGCGGTTTTGCTCGCGTGAATGTAATATATTGTTTATCTCTTCTTAGTCGTGCACTCTTGACAGAATGGTAGTGGTCATGTTTCGCTGCTTCTCTCGCGATGCGACGCCATGCAGTTCTGTGTTTGGCGGCTTCGGAGTTTTCATTGACGCTGCAATATTGTTTGTAGCTACAATAAAAAAAGTTTGTATGATTGGAAACGTAAAGAAAATCAGGATGAAAGATCAGGCCTTTATAGAATTAATTTATTCATAGAATTTAGGACACATTATCTTCTGCATAGGTTAGGTGCCGGTCGTACAAGCTATATATATTTTTACGTGATCAAACTTATTATTTATGTTAATAAATAATAAGTTTCTAAAAAAGACGAATTAGTTCAACGTCAACGACAAACTTACGTTGAATTACGTCAACTACATATTCTTAATCCAAAAGCGGGCTTGGAATTATAAGACACTCTGACCCAGATAGGTTAGGTTAGATGGCTTTATATTTCGTGGTTTTTAAAACCACCAGATATTAGCTTATAAAGAAAATGACTAGTAGCATTCACATGCTATGTAGCTGACTTGTTATTTAGAAGACAATGAAAATGTTTAGAAGTAAATAAAGCAATTAAAAAGAAAACTGATTTAATTATTATTCATTCTAAAATGCAGTTTCAAAGTCATATCTAAATTAAAGATACTTAATCTAACATTGGATTTACAGAATTCATATTCCTTCCATCTCCATTAATTTTATTTCCTCCACATCAATGCAATTTTATCTTCTTAACTAGTTCAGCGCCCCTCTTCAAAACAATCACTCTGCCGTCAGCTCGGATCTTCGATCCACTTTGGAATCAACGTTTCACTTAAAAGTTTCTATGAAATGTAAGTATCTACTGGAGTGAAGACACAATATCAAATCTAGGGTTGGAGTAACTGAAGCAGTTCTATCAATATGATTGCTTTGTTTGTTTGTTAGATATATTATGATGCTGAGGTATCTGATTATTTTCATTAAATAGTGATTCTAACATATCGATTTGTTTTTTATCTATAAGATCTTGGTATTCAGTGGTATACCTATTCATATTAATGTCATATAAGTTCGATATCAGAATGAAGTCAGAATTTTATATAACACTTACTTCAGTTTGTGGTATCATCCGCAGCGGTAATATTACAGCAATATATATTGACAATGGCCAATTCTTCTTTAATCTTTCGTTATCAATTATTCGCCTTTTGCTGTTTTGAACCATTAATCTCGATCGAATCGAATCTCGACTCTGTCCAATTCATAAGAAACACATTCAGGTTGTAAAACTAAAAAATATATCAAAAGTTTCAAAATCATCCTGACTGTGACTTAAACTATTATTTTTAAAACTTTTCGAAACCGATAATTAAATACCGTTAAAACAATGAGCACCACCCACACACATCACACAAAACCTCATTTCTTAAATACACACTGCATCCCGCCAAAATTGTAGCCTACCACAGATAATAAAGAACAACGTACTCGATCACTTTTATCGTTTAAAACAAGTCGGACCTTACTCCACGATAAGTTGCCAGACGAAAATTTGCAACACTTATTCTTCTGATTGATGTTATTCATTTATCACTCCCCTCATTGCTTGGGTACGTATCAAACTTTTAAAATGGGTCACAGGGCTTCGTCTGATTGCCTTACTGTTAGAGTAATTAAAATTTCAAGATCGATATGCAATTTCTTTGGGTTCGTTTGATGGAATTGGGGATGGAATTGAATTGTGCTTTCTTTGAATTTGTTTTGTTTTATTTTGGTAGCTGGAGATTCTTGTGAATTTGGTTTGGGTGTTTGCTTTATGATATTTTATTCAAAATATGGTCATCAAATCTAGGTGGCTTCATCTAGGTGCCAGGTGTGGTGATATGTAAAAATTTTACTGAAATCTAGATTTTTAGATTTTAGGTTTGCAATGTCATTATGGTCATTACCATCATAATATATTTTGAAGATTTTCAAATGTCACAAGTAATGAAGATATAATGTGCCTTGGGGATGTCGGTTTATTCATAGGTTAAATCATTTGACAATTTTAATGTATGTGCTTACAAAAACCTACTGAAATGAAACCATACAACTCAATGTCTGCCACATGAACGTGTTGCTCGCAAAATAAGACCAAAACATCAATACCCGTTTCTCAACAAAGAACACTTACACACCTACCTCCATGCACAGTGTAGTACCTATACTTAGGTACAGGATCCCACGTCAAAACATTGACGGGAGATCAGGTCTCGACGTCACAGCGGCTGTCTGGAGATGTTATCATCTGATGATGCGAAGGCAAGCGCCCCCGCGTTAACTCCTTAACAAGAAACCCTTCAATTCCTTTGAGATCTTCAATTATTCATCATGCATTGCGCGTTTAGAAATTCAAACTTATGAACGAAGTTGAATTAAAAACGCGATGTATAGTGTATGATGAGTTAGTGTTGGTTTTGTTAGTCAAGTGATATCGTTTCGTGTTTTCGTGGTAGTCAGGGAGATTGAAATGATAAGTCAATCAAGGTGCTATCCGGTATCCAGGTCGTGTGGTGGGATAGGCTGGTGTTTTGTGAATTGTTTGTGTTTTGATTGAGGTAAATGCTAGGAGAAAAAATATTGTAAGTATATTCTACATTGATAGTAATTTACGTAAATTAGCACTTGCATATAAAAGATAATTATATTGACTGAATGTTTGGCGATTTGCGAGAGTAGATTACTTAATAATATGTATATCTGTTATATATTTCTTTTTTAATATGTTTTACATAATTTGTACCTAATCAGTGTAATTTGCATTTTCTCGTTCTGGTTAATGAATAAATAAATAAAACACACATACCTATCTTTTCACTAAATAGAAATAAAAGCCCTGAAGGACTAAATAAGTATGCAATCTAAAGTATGGCGTTAAATAACTCCTCCGCATTGCTATCGACTGGTACTGTACCGGCATTAAAACCACTATATTTTTATTATTTTAGGCCCTTTCCAAAATTTTAAAAATGTTTGTTTCCCTTTAGTGTATTTATCTTTATAAAAAATCACTAGTGCCAACAAAAAAAAAATGTATAGAGTGCTACCTTATGACCACGTTAGCGAATGACATTGCAATGATCGTTAACTGGGCCAGGCCAGGAATTTGACTTGAAAAAACTATTTTGCTATCGCCACGCTAAGACCTGTTCAATGAGTTAAGTTAGCTTTTCAGGAAAATAAAACTGTCGTCTTTAAATATTAACTTTGATTTTAGTGTACTTTAACTTTTATGAATTACTAGCTTTTGTCAGCGGCTTCGCCTGCGTACATAAAATATGTCACTCAGGAGTAAAGCAGCTTTCTATTGTTGCTAAAATTTTTAAAATCGGCCCAGTAGTTCCAGAGATTACCTCCTACAAACAAAAAAACAAACTTTACCTCTTTATTATATTAGTGTAGATTTATACACACTGTGTACATTTCTCATCCAGAAATTTCGTTAGAAATAAGCAGTACCTTTGTACCATTTTGTACTCTTTTATCTGTATGTGTTCTTTTCTTTTTGTAAGTGTTTGTGTATACATAAATAAATAAATACCCAACTGGCAGGTAATCATCAATTTCACTCAGAAGCTACCTTGTAGATACGTAACCTTAACTTTTTTATTTCTTACAATTGTTTACCAAAACTCCTTGAATGTGTAAAGTTTTTCTACCAATTACGTAGTCAGTACCTAAAATAGCAAGGACAGGGAAACTCACAAACCTTACGTATCGAGGTGGAAGTCGTTGGAAGTCGGTGGAACTATAGAAGAGTATTCAACTGTGCCCTGGTAGCTGCCACCGATATCATTAATTTTGATTTTTTTCCGCTTAAATGTGTCTTTACAAACCAGTGTCAGCTGACGTACCAACCTAGAGTGTATGGTTCGCAAAACAGAAATACGAAACTTGGGTAGCTATCATAGTAATCTAGGTATATTTTAATCGTTTTAATCCCGTAGAGGATCGATCCGGTACATAAAATACTGTCGATTTGTAAAGATGAAATAAAGTACTTTTTCTTTTTTCCCTCTCATAGAGACGAGGCCTGTGTCCCAACAGCAGAACATTAAAAAGGCTGATGATGAAGACTTTTTTTCTAAAACTCGTATTAATTAATATACACAACCTTGTAGGTAGTGGTCGGTCGTTGCATCATAACTACCTACAGGTCATTGAACTCGCCCAGCTGACGTTTACTTATAGAAATTAATTTCGCACATGCGTAAATTAATTACACTCGTAAAAAATAATGGTTTAAAACAAAAGCCCTTAGCTGTTGTTATTGCTATTAAGAACTTATTGGCATTTTTTTTTACTTTTATTTTTGTACGAGTGCACAAGCGCTAAAGTTCGTAGAGCCTTCAAACTCGCCAAGTTACTGACTAAACGACTAAAAGACCCACCGTTCCTTCCTGCCTTAGTTCCAGAGCCCCGGTGTTCCCCTTTCGCATCAACCCTTGGCCCCAGAAGGCTTCGACCCTGCTGGGCCTCTACAGTTGCTGACATCTCCTTGAGGTGCGCGGGAACAACAGTGCGCACCGTCGACACCTTGGGCTCGGTCCGGACGGTTACCGGATGGGTGGACAGCGAACTACCAATTGATCGCCGTCCGCAAACCTGCGCCTACGGTGGCCAGAAATCGGGATCGGAGACACGGCGGTGGTGGCTGTGGCGTGAGCACCGCTGCCTAGAGCAGCCTAGAGCGCTGTTTTAGAACGGCCCTGCAGTACAATTCTATACAAAGAACCAAGTTACTTATATCTTTTTCTTATTCACAATTATTATGTTACTAAAAATATGTCCACATATCAGATTGTTTTTGTTTAAGAATGTGAGTACATGTCATCAACAACAATTTTCCGTTTCAAAGAACTTGGTTATATACCTATTTAATTTAACACGGTAAATACATATTGATGACAAGTAAATTGCATGTCTGTTACAGGTCTATTTACGTTATAATGATGTTTCTTAGAACGTGGTAAATATTTTGTTCTAATGAAATGTTAATTTGTATCTTGTATTCAAAGTCTATGTTTTTATTTAATCAATGTTGTTAATGTTGATCCCAAGTATTACTGTCCTCGAGTTTTTTATTTATTGATGATTATGTAGGAATTGTAGGTAGAGTTTAGTACCAGAGGTTGCTCGTAAGACAAATGAAGCAATTTAAATAACACAGGTAGATTTAAGGCTATGCTACTCAAATTATCTCATCAAAAGTTTCTAGGAAATATATTTTTTTCTAAAAAAGAGCTTATTTTTTAAAGTCAGCCAATGACTTTTGTCGCTCTAATATCAGACTTTCAATTCAATCTTTTATGGCTTTAAACACATTTGTTACATAAGATCTTTAAAATAGTTTAATAAGTGCATATGGACCCTGTCCTTTATTCTTTGTTTACCATGCGTTTCAGCCTGAGCTACCCTTTTGGACGTCAATCCATGGCTCCAGTACCTACCTACGGTTCTGCTGTCATTTCTTTGAGGCGAGAGTGACATCACTACGCATTGTCGACGTCTCGAGCTCGGTCCGGATGGTCATTGAACGGCCACATAGCAAGCTACATATTGATCGTCGTCGCCACACCGCCCATGCCCACGGTGGCTGGAAACCGGGGTCGGGTTTCTACACGCGTGCAATCACCTCTTTCACCAGGATTACTGTTTCGCTGAAAGAGTTGACCGCCTGCCATTCACGTCTATCTGGACCGCATTTTTTTTAAAGTAAATAAATTAAAAAGTTATCAATAGCGATAGTGTAGTATTCGCACATACAAAATGGCTACAGCGAAAATGCAAAATAATGATAATATAATCATTACATAATATAAAACAAAGTTGCTTACCGCTGTCCATATGTATACAGCTTAGCAACGGATTTTGATGCGGTTTTTTTAATAGATAGAGTCCGTTAAGGAGAAGGTTTACGTGTATAATACATGCATAATGTATTCAATATCGGTACCCGTGCGAAGTTGGGCCGGGTCTTTAGTATAACTATAATTATCAAAATAAAATCCTTAAATTTTAATCTGCCAACCGTACCAAGTAACGTACAATAATTACCGACACAGTTCCGTGCAATGTCGCGAGCGTCTGTATCGAAAAACTTTTAATTTAGCCAAGTCCCCATTGTGAGCCTTTTAAAAAGCTCCAAGTATTGTATGCATTTAACAAGGCAACGGTGACAGATATTAATGGTTTTTCTACTATTTTTCTTGGCTGGTGCAAAAGGATCGGCTTATACTTACCTACCTACGTCCTAGTCTTTGTGTGGATTTGATTTGGATCTGGATTTTTGTTCTGGTTTCTTCAGCTGTTGTGTGATGACTTGATTGTTGACGTGACTTGGTTGTACATGTACTTTTGGTTGATAGGTGATGGGAATTTAAAAACATTAGAAGAACTACTTTAGTAAAATGTAAGGTAATTTTTAACTTTTTCTAAGTAAAAGTAAATGGTTTACATGGATGTCATGTTTTAAATTTATTTATGTTTGTATAAGGTTTGCTGGAAGAAAACCCAACTATGGGTTAAGCTCGCCTGTGTACATCACCTGTTCTTTTATTTTGTAATTTTAATTATTAGTGTACAATAAAGAATACAATGAATACAATGGTTTTGATATAAAAAATAATAATACGTGTCGTTACGGCAAATATACTATTATATATACTGATATTAGAAAGCTTAAAGGTTTGTTTGGTTGAGCGAGCTAATCTCAAGAACTAATAGACCGATTTGAAAAATCTTTCTGTATAGATAGTCCATTTATTGAGGAAGTCTTTTGACTATTTAGGCGAACATAAATATACTGAACTTGTTGGTCATTAATTTTCAGTCACCCTATGTACATATTAGGTGCTTACATATGCAAAAAATCCTTACAAAACGCCAATTCGTTTAACCTTAAGTTGATTTTTTTTTAATACGAGTATAATATATTTATTTAATCAAAGTATGTACCATTGCTATTTATGCACTTTTGTTATCTTATAGGTGGTACATTGATCCCTTTACTGATAAAAACATTCGGACGGGAATCAAGAAAATCTTTGAAGGCGCATTGGACGGCCCTATCGGAGTTGAATTTTTCCCTTTCAAAAAGTTATAAAAATGTTGAAAAAAAGAGTAATCTGTTGGAGCAAGGTCCGGGGAGTACGGTGGATGATCTTAGACTTTCTAATTGAAATTTGTCTAATTTGGTAACCGACTATTGTGCAGTGTGTGGTCTAGCGTTGTCCTGACGCAGCAGTGACCTACGGTGTTTGACCAGCCTCGATTGTTAAGCAGCAAGCTTTTTCATCAAGGTTTGCAATTGCTGGCAATACTCATCTGCCGTAATCATCTGATGAGCTTTAAGAAAGCTGAAGTGAACTAAACGCTCACAAGTAACTTTTTTGAGTAAATTTTCGCTTGGGTCAGGATTTGGCTAACTTTTTTTTTAATTGCGATGATAAAAAAAAACTTATAAAAATTTGAATCAAGGTAGCTCTTCTACGGACCTACACTTCACTATCATCTGGATATGCTAGACACGCAGTTTCTATAAGTCAAATTTGCATCAAAACACAATACACTTTAATTGCTAATTAATATAAGACCAGTTTTCTTCGTACCAAATCATGACCTATATAAAAATGATTTGTCATAAAGTTACTGCCCCACAACAAAACAACTAGAATCCAGCAAAAAAAAAATCGAACTGTTTTTCTAAAATCAACGGCGCCTTTGAACATTTTACCCAATTATACGTATTTCAATCGTCATTGTTTACGGGTACGAGTGCGAGATATTTTTCGGAATCCGCGCTGCACAGTCCCCAGTATCATTAGTCATTCTGAGGCAGTGGTGAGCGTCGCTTTTTGCGGATGTGAAGTAGGTACTGATGCAACGAAACAACGTGAATTGTGCTGGGTACAGACTAAGCGAAGAAGGAACGAATGCTTAGGAGTGGGAATCAGCGAACGCTCATTTCTGCTCGTAGGAAAGCCTTCATTATCAGTAGATGGCGAGTACCTATGTATGTAGGTGACTCCCGTTTTTTGTATGTTGTCTAACGAAGACTGGGGGTCACCTTCTCTCTAATGCAGTCACCTTCTCTCTAATGTACTCGGCATTAAAGAGAAGGTGATCCCCGTCAGTTTGAAGTTAGGCTGTGGATACAAACGCTTTATGGTCCTTCTGTGTGGATAAGATTGCTTTTCTTGATTTTTCTTCTTCTTGCAATACATTTTTTATCATAGTTTTTGGCTTTTGGTACTACTACTACTACTCTTTTCAAAGCATCATCAGTATCTCTAGGTAGTAAATAATGAGACAATTTTTAGTTTTTCTGAATTGAATTGATGCACATAAACAACACGCATTGTCCCAGGCATAATTTGAAAAGACTGAATGAATAAGCAACCAGATAAAAGCTTACAAAAGAGATATACTGCGTAGTCGCTAGTCCTCTAACACTCATTCACTTGGTTTCAACCTGGCAAAAGCCACGCTGTATCCGATATTAGAGGGAGAGTGGGTTTGATTTGATATTTTGTTAAGATAAAGCAGTGGTTAGATGATTTAATCGCTGCTTAGTTTTAGTAAAACATTAAAACATCAAAATTAAACCCATTTTTTAAAGAACCATAAAGGATAATTTTTAAAATTCGCATTGGAATTTAGATTATCAACTAGTACTTCTGATATAATCGCAAAAGTAGCTTTTGTGTATGTAAATGATATACATCTTGCCAGCGACAAACAAAGCAAATCAACACTGTCACTTGGTCACTTGTAAGTTAGTTTGCGTTTATTCGCCTTCGTTTGATTGGTTTGTACCCGTAAATTTCGGAACTCGTACACTCATAACTTTTTTTTCACATGTTCGCCTTTGTTTACTTGACTTGTAGGTACCCAGCAGAACGCGAGCAAGCGTGCGATGTTCATCGGCAGTTTCTTTGCTCGCTTGGTCTGTCTGTACTCGAAATTAGAATTAGATGATTTTGTTCAGAACATCGGTGCTCTTCATCATCATCATCAGCCTTTTTAATGTTCCCACTGCAGGGACACAGGCCTCCTCTCTAAGACAGGGGAATGGGCCGTAATCCACCACACGGGCCCAGTGCGGGTTGGTGGATGTCACATGTCTTCGAATTTTTGGTTTTAGGACATGCCGGTTTCCTCACGATGTTTTCCTTCACCGTTTTGAGAGCAGTGGTGATAAAATAAATTACACAAAGTAATGCGCCTGGCTGGGTTTGAACCCGCGACCTACAACACGTAAGTCAGGGCCGTTACCACTCGGCCACCACTGCTCGCTAAGGCTGGGTGCTCTTAGGACAGAGTAAATCAGATCAAAACTCTCACTAACGTGGTTTTAAACACTGAAATTATTTGAATTGTTACTATAAATCACAAAGGGTAAATTTCGGAATCCGCACTGCACAGTCTACAGCATCATTAGTCATTCTGAGGTAGTGTCGAGAGAACCTTTTTGCGGATGTATAGTCGGTACTGATGCAACGAAACAACGCGGATTCGAAAGAGAATTTTGTTCAACAGTTTCGTTTTTAAAATGAGCATTACTGAGGCAAAGAATAAAAACGATATAATTTACGAAAAGTAGTTTTTTAAATTCAATTGATGGATGATAAAATTGAAATGCTTTTGGTATGTAAAGACAAGAAGGTTAAAACAATAGCTTCTGCTGGCACACTTGACTTCTTCACCGAATTAAAAAGCAATTTAGGAAAATCTTGTATACATCATAAAACATTTCGTAAAGACGTTCCGTCTTTGCCAAATTTAACCCTTTTTAGATCCAAGACTTTTGGACTTGGCTTAAATGAGTTAGTGACAGATTACAATACCGGTTATGATTTAGATCATAACTATTTAGTTAAAAATTTAATAGATTCTAAACAAGATATTGAAATAAATTAAAAAAAAGTAAGAACATTACCTTTACAATGCACTTGGGATCTCTAAACAATACAGAGTCTGTAAGTAATAGTACCTCAATACAAAGCGCCCGTATAGCTTTTAACCATACCGCCGCCAATCTTATCAAAGTCCCAAGTGGCAACTGGTCTCTACTTGCCTTTGTATAGTACAAGCGAATCGCTACCGTTCGGACTCCGACCGTTCCATCCAGCACCCCTGAGACCGATCTATCAAACGTCTGAAGATATTAAGTTTTCTAACATTCCCCTCAGATACGAAAGCGATTGTTTCGTCATACGATTCTTCGATGTCAAAATATTTACGTCGAATCAGTACGATTTTCCGCCGATCGATCATTAGAAAGTAAGATGTAAGCGTGAAATTTAAGTTTATTTAAGTTTAATGTAACAGTCAGCGTTTGATCGATCGCTATTACAGGCAGAATCGTTTTTGCTATTTGCTTGTTATGAATATTTATAGTGTCATGATTCTGTGATATTGCATTGTTGGTTCCAACGTGTTATTTGATTTACTAACTCGAATGTTTTTTTATGAAATATGCTTTCTCTTCGATCAAGACTCAATGGAAGAAAAATTGCTCCAAGTTAAATATATATTTTATTGTTGATAGGTACGCACTTAACCGCTAACTCACCTGATGGAAAACGATGACCTGGTCAACGAATATAAGACAAGGGTAGATGATAATGATGTTTTCTCATATGTTTCTCTCAAAATTATTACTATCTTTAGAGTCCTAACTCTAACCCTCAACTTCTATCTGTGGATGGGTGACCATTTTAAAATACTGATGCTTTTCTTTATCTCAGAAAAAACATTAAGCCCTTAGCCCTAGCTGTCATTTGTACATCAGTGACAGTCGTTGCGAATAGTCAGAAAGCTAGGAAATCTGTAGCATCACTCCTGCCAATGCCAAAAGCTGATATCGTGTTACACAATTAGCTTGTGGAGGTTGAATTTTACATAATAGGAATCTCTATCTGAGAGTTCAATTCTCTGAGAGTTAAATTCACTGAGAGTAAAATTCTTATATTCAGTTACATCTGTGTAGACTGAAAGTCGCTCTAATATAATTGGGAAAAGACTGGATAGATTGATATTTTCTGCGGAGATTGGACCCTATCAATTAGTTAAAACAGTCTTAACGAAGTACGGAGAGCGTGTTATTCAACCACATGATCAGAACCATCTCAGGCATTGACGAGAAGCAGTCTCCTTAACGTTACAAACTCTAGAGCAATGCCTCAACTTTTGCCTTAAAAAAATTACAAAATTATATTAGTTACAGCTTGCAATACATAAATTCCAACAATTCTCCAACTTATATGCTTACGAAGATCTACAATAGCGTCTATACATAACATCAAAATGCAGTAACAAAAGCACCCCTATTCACGGAGGGATAATTCTGAGAGTGCACCCAGAGGGGAGGAGATAGCAATACTTATACAGGGTAGCGTGTGTCGGATAAAATTTATGCATTGAAATGCAAATTGCTTTTGCGCTTAGATAAAGTTGAGGAGGGTTAAAACATTCGGGTTTTAGGATCTCGTTGAGTTGAGATGAGATGTTAAATTTGAAGTGATATTGTGTGTAGTGGGCCGATTGTATTGTTCTGTTGGTCTGCCTTCTGATTGATGTTGCTTCGTTGGATAAGGTTTCACAGTATCAATATTGAAGCCATAATATTTTCAACGCCTTTAAAGAGAACTACACTTTAAGATGTAATAAAAATATTTTATTTTAGTTTCGTCAGCAATACTAAAACCCCCTATGGAGGCTCTAGACAAAATATGGTAAACATAAACACAGAAACAAGGAAGAAGAATACAATTAATTATATCTGTCTCAGCACATATAATAAGTAATAGATACGTATAACTACTATTGATTAGCGACCACCCAGTCTTTGCCAAGTTTCCCAGGAAATCGTGTCCAATATCCAATCTAAGGGCGCAAGAGGAAAAAAATTGAACCGCGACGCCAGCGCTGCTGCACTGTCGCGACTGTTTGCTGATTAATGAAACATCTGCTCACTCAGCTGGAAACCATCGTAACTACCAAAGAAGAAACAGAGGAAAATAGATTTTATAAAACAGAAGCTAAGGTTGTAACTAGAGTAAACGAAGACGGGAGTTAAGTTGAAGTATTCAGTCTTGTCAGGAATACCAAACGTTCCCCCTCGACGCTGTAACATTTGACGTTTTTGTGAGGCATACATACACATAAAATGGCAAAATATGAACTTTGGCTGTGGTAGAAAATGCCATATAAATCTTAGGAATACACGCTCCAGTGAAAATATAGGGACAAGAATCAAAGACTTTTTGTTATATGTTGTGATGTCACATCAAATATTTTAAGTTTGGAATAAACAAACTACTGAAAGTTGCTAGTAAAAACATTTCATAAGATCCGTAAGATATAAACCTGATACTTAATAAATTGGTAAATTACCTAAATATCTACTCGTAAAGTAGTTATTTTTCTGTTTTGATCATGTCATTTTGAAGTTATAAGACGACAATATTATAGTAGTATAGCAAAAGTTATACAATTCCTGGATTAGTAGTTTAAGTTTGTTCTACTTCAAGTTACTTCAAAATCCAAATCTTTATAGGCACTGTTCCCATCCTCAATTCCTTTGATGGGTGACGTCATCTAGGGGGGACGTGGGAGGTGGCAGGGGGGCGAGAGTGGTGTCGGCTGTCAAACGTCTGACATACGATGACGTACCCGCGTCAGAAACTTGTGCGTGGCTTTGAGGAGCTTGCTCCGACGTAGACGCGTACACAATGTACGTAGGTAGGTGTGTATTGACATTGTTAATATTAAATTATATAAAGACGTGACTAAGACAATCCATATTATTAAATATTGGGTGTATTTCGTAAGACGCTGAAGTACTTGAAGAGACTTGTCTTAGAATCCACATAAGAAGTAGAGAAGTCAGTAAAAAATAAAAAGTATATATAGGTGCGTACATGTGTACCCCATAAATTTCATCGAAGCCAGCCCTCGGCATGGGAGGGGCGAGACTTTGCAAAAAACGTCGGCACTCGGCCCAACAAAGATAGGAAACGCAACCCGCCATTACAGAAAATTGGCTATACGATCCCCTTCATAACATGTGATTGGGAACAGGACTGCGAAATTTTAAATTGTATTTTTTGCTCTCAACTTTAATGATACAGTCCCAGTTATATACCCCACAAACGATACTAAAATATTTTCAAATTCCTATCAGAACTAAATTATATTTGTATCAAATCTGAATATTATAAATGACCTAGTCGAAATCTTATTAAGATCCAGTTCAAATAAACTCTCTTTATTCCGACACTGTATCTAAAAGGCAAAACAAGAAACAAATAATACGATCAAAGTCAACTAAATAGGTTTTTCTCCAGCTGAGAATTTAAAACGTAAAACGCCCTATCTGTATTCAAGCATACAGAAGAATTTAAACTCGTGGCTGCACATTTTAAAGTTGGAAATCGTCTGATGGCAAAGTTAGGAAGTCCAAAGTTTGATTAAGGGCCTGTCGTATTGTTCATTAAACTTGGATTAAGTTTGCGCTGGATAGAACGAGCTGGCAGGCAGTTAGCGTCACGAGAAAAAACACAACGGGAGCGAGCAAGTTTGTTGAAGAAAGTTTACGCCGATAAGGATGTCTTCAATGGGGAACATTTATCTCTCATAAGCAAATAATTTTAATTTAAAACTTTGGATGTCTATCAAAATGGTATTGGAAATATAATTTTATATTTTTCGGAAAACAGCGTTATACGAGTATCTACTACTTTTAAATAATGAGCAGTATGATCATAAAAGTAATACACATTATCAACGCTGTGCAGAAGCCAAGAAAAAAGTTAACGGATATTAAAACAATTTATTGCTTGTCAAGATTACTGATAGCACAGACTGACAGACATATCGACACATTGCACAGTGATTAGACACGATCTAGAGTAGAGGAGTACGTATCAACGCTTGACGTTTTCCTTGTACTAAGTAATTATGATACCGGTTAGCTACTTCCAGTAGCTATGCAATTATCATTGTCATTATCAGCTTGTTTACTTCCAAGTTACAACAACAGATCATGGGGGATCCCCCATGGATAATTGTAATTAATGAGTGTGAGGACAATAAAAATCATTGTTGTCATGTTTGTCGAACTTTCTCAAAATCATCTCCTCTTTGAAACATGTAAAAGTTTGTTCTCTGTCATCTAATAAAACAAGTATGACTTTTATAGTAGACTAGTAGACCATGTTTATGATTTTTCAATATTTTGAAAATGGTACCATCACTAATGAGGTTCAAACTTCTGAAACAGGTTAGACTTGAGTTTATTGAAATTTAAAAATATATATGCAAATGTTTTGTTTAATTTTCTGCATAGGTTAAACTAATATCACTGTTAATGTAAGAGATAATATTGATGATTGCTATTATAACTGCAATTTTAAACAGAAAGCACAATAGAGGATAACGTCTTATTTTATTTTTGGTTAAGTATTGTCAACATTACAAACACTGACAGTACAATTTTGAAGTGGAAGACGATACGTTTGACTTCCTTATGCTTGACAGTAGGCAAATATCATCAACTAGCTATATTGTTTTTGGATGTTCTCATCCAGTATCATATGATACCGATATCAGTAGTCATAATGGCTGGATAAGTACATATATGGCTTTTTGATCCAGGATTATGCATCAGAAGCTTACACTGATATTTACGCTCTTGTGAAATTGGAAGTGATGTAGGTACTACAGGTATGTTTGCCCGACCAACTTCTCGATAACGAACATATTATTATCATCAAATCGCATTGTACTGTGATATATCATCACTGTCAGTATTATAGCCAATAAGCCTGATATAGTGGTGATGAGCCAAATCGAGAGGCATGTAATATCATTACACATGACGAACTTCATGGAAACCGAGAAGATATATTATAAGTCCCAAAAGCCGACTCTGCAGAGTCTGCATTTAAGAAGGCGAAATAACAGCTCATCTGCTTCCAAACTGCCTATTGGTTGCTAGGTAACAAGATCCCAAAGCCAAGAACAGTTCTCGTGTCGGTCCGCAGATTGTACAACAGCAACACCAAGGTGCTGCTAGCTTGCTTTCAAGAGTTGCGGTAGACTGAATTACATATTTATCCCAGCCGTACCTAACTACCAACGTAAAATATGTGGTGTGGACTAATGTCCAAGGCAGTGTGTGGCAGTTTGGAGTCACGAACACCTACCTAAATCAAATCATATTGGCTCGAGAAATTGTTGACATATAAGGATTAAGACTCATTGATCAATGAACTGATACTCGTGGCTTTATCATGAGTCCTGGCTTAATTGAGGCTGGTGTTAACAACAAAACCAAAGGGCCTAATTCTGAAAGCAATTCTTCTGGATATGACTGTTTTCTTTTTTTTTTCATAATAATCTATAATAATCTCTAAGTTCTTTCCTCTGAAACCCTAATCGTTGGTAGCTTGAACATTGTTCCTGATAAGAACAGGTGTACTAAAATTTTTTTTTTATGTATTTAATAAATAAGAACGAAAAATAAAATATAATTACCTGTAAAAATAACTAAATGAATACCTAAGTTATAGTTTTAGACCACAAATTGGATGAATTTGTTGATTCTCAATAAATTATTTTCATATGAATTG
The DNA here is from genome assembly GCA_029852875.1 of Mythimna loreyi. Classification (NCBI taxonomy): domain Eukaryota; kingdom Metazoa; phylum Arthropoda; class Insecta; order Lepidoptera; family Noctuidae; genus Mythimna; species Mythimna loreyi. Next base: position 15,476,709 of record CM056784.1, on the reverse strand, counting down.
TTGTTGTTTTTCATTTGTGTTTAAATCTATTGAGTTATTCATTTGTTTAGCTGTTTGTAAGTATATTGTTGTTAAAAAAAAACTACTTAATATTGTAAAACTGAAAAGTTTATTTCTTGGTTTGTTTGTTTGAACGCACTATTCTCAGGAACTACTGATTCGAATTGAACAATATCTTTAGTCTTGGATATCCTATATATAGGCTATAAGTTTTATAACATGTATTGTAATTGCATACTTAAATAGCTTATAGACTTTTTACAAACCCACAAGAGCGGAGCAGTAACCAAAGATACGACTAAAAAGCTAGTTTATTATTAAATTGAAAAGAAAATGATTGAAGATTAAATGCAAGAACTTACTCCACCCGATTTGAAACTCACGCAGGAGGCCCCCGAAGCAGCTGAATCTTTATACCAGTAACACAAAACAGAATCAGTATCAAAAAAGGTCGGGCCGGACCAGATACACGTCTATTTATTGATCAAACAGCCATTGATCGGGTGTTACCACCTTTTGTGGTCGAGCCGGGAGCTAGGATGACTCGGCAGAACTTCACCGTGGTCCATTGTGATCATCTAATTCAATAAAATCACCATTTTTGTTTATTTGGTGTCCAAGTCGGCTCCCTTGTCGGGTCTTAGTGTAGTATTAGCGGCTTAGACGGTATCATAGTAGCGTGACTAGTGATTGCTTTGTTTTTTATTGGAGAGTAAGGACTGATCGGATTTGTCGTGTGATTTCTGTGATAGATATCTTAGTTAACGTCATGTGTGTTGGTATTGTCTTGTGTTTTTGTGATGTTATTAAGCTTCTTTGTTTGAACTTGTTTTGTTCTATTAATTTAGCTTTTTGCTCTATCTCTACATAGTTCATTATAAGAGTTCTTTGCTTTGAGAATTCTAGTTCACTTAACAGTGAACTATAGTGATTGTATTTTCTAATGAATACAACAAACTGAAATCTTTAAAGTCACGAAACAGTAGCAATTAACTGCAGTGATAATGAAATAAAATAAGTCTCCAATGGATACTTAATTTGTAACTGGCTAATTAAAAAGCCTGCTACTAAATATAGTTTTACGCAAAATTTATCACAAAACACAATGTTAACGTAATTAATTAGTGATAAGTAAAACCGTAAAACAGAACTAAACACTCCAAATCATTAATATTGCGTTGACCATGAGTGACGGATACTAAAATGCAAATGACCGTATGATGGCCGTATACGCTTTATATCAAAACTATTAATTTCTACCTAATTATATCTCACTTGTCGTCCATTAAAATAATGAACAGTATAATAATGAAAAATAAAGGAAATTGCATATTAAATATTTAAAACCCGCCGCCCTGTCGCTACGAACAGAGACCATGTTCGTTCTGTATTATTATTAAACAGCTTCTTAATCTCTTCTATAGTAAAGCCCGCTCTAAACTTTGTTCTCATTTGCTCTAACGTAAAACTTTACCTGACAGAGTGAGACAGCGGCATGAGTTCGGCTACTGCGTCGACGAACAATTTATGCGTCTATTTCTTTCGCACGCAGTCGTATGTTTATGAGCGGGAGGGGGAAAAGCGTGGTTGCAGCTTATTGCTTTCAACTGTGGTGGCAAACAAAATGAGTGCTTATGAAGCTAAGATAGAGTTGAAAGTGGTGTGTTGCATTATGAGCAAGTAGCAAGAAGAACAGCTCCGCCTTAAAAATGGAAGGTGGTATGTAAAAATTGATGAACATGTATAGGAGTCCTTAAAGTGACAGAGTGTGCTGGCGTGTTGGGCAGTGTATATTGTCTCAAAATGTTGCAGGACAGCGCGCCTCCAGCACCATTGTTTATTATCAAAAAGTGATAAATCAAATGACTTTGCAATAATGCTGTTCTAAAACTTTTGCGATCAAAACTGTGAAATGAACTGACTTGTTTGTGATAGTGTTTAGTGGACAAAAGCTGTAGAGAGTGAAGATAACAGTGTTGATAAATGTGATAATTATAACAACAGATGATTAGAAAAACTGAACGTTGACTCTAAGGTTTGTGGACGTTTTAAACGAGTTAATTTTGTTCTGGACTCATTATTATTTTGTAAACAGAGGTGAACGAAAAACTGTGAACAAACATTTTGTACTTATTAACAATTTTATAAAATACTGTGTCGTGTGTTCAAACTCATCTAAACTGTCCAACAGTGATTGAAGAAGAGCTTTCATATTTCTTCTGTGAGGATAATGAGATTGAATTGAGAGGAATAAATATTTGGCCTAACCTTCAAAAGCAAGTTTAAATGGTGAGATATTGAGAATAATACTCCTTTTCCAAAATTTATTGAGGACCTTTTGAAACTGAAAGCTTTACACTACAATTTGCAAAAACATTTCAAAGATCAAGAAAATTAAATTGCTATCATACATGTATTAATTATCCCACAAAACAAAGGCTTGACTTTGAAAAATGTCGTTAAATTGAATGGCAGCCATAATAGCAGGCGTATTGTGTGCGAGGTGATGCGCGAAGAGGACCACGCCCATCATGAGCTCGTTCCTCACCAACGGTGGGTACCAACCGCAGCCAGACCCGAAATTCCCACCCTCCGAGGAATACAGCCAAGCAGACTACATACCACCTGGCGAATACTACCAACACCAACATTTGCAGTATGGATACCAGCACCAATATGCCCCAGTCCAGATTGGAACAGGATATGGATATGGAGGGTATTATCATCCTTTGCCACAGCACCCACCTGTGGCCCCGCCACCAAGGCCTCCTGAGCCTTCCCATCCTTCAGATGCTGACCACGGGTACCCAAGCCATAATCCTGATACCGCACCAGGTTTAGCAGAACTTGGTTTAAGGCTAGAGAGACATATTGAGGAAGCAGCACCCGCTGGAAGAAAGCTCCATGCTTTAGGGCGAGAAGGATCGCCTGGATCTGAGTTAGATGACGAAAGGCTTCTCCTAGATTCTCCTCCTGTTGAAGACGATGATTCCTCTATATGTTCTGACAATACTGACAGGGTAATATATCCATGGATGAAGAAGATACACGTTGCTGGCGCTTGTAAGTATAATTAATGATCATAATTCTTGTTCAAACCGAACCGGTTTATGTTCGAATAACTAAATATTTATATGTTATTCAATTTAATATAAATAAAATGGATGTGCAAAATCAATCAAATAATAGACCATTATTAAATAGGACTGATGTTTAAGTAACATACTTAAACATCAGTCCTATTTCAAAAAAATATATTGGTTGTATTTTAAAGAGTAAGTAGTAAGAGTAGATAGAGCAACATACAAAAATGATTGTCATTGTTTTTTATTTTGCACTGGCATAGGGTTCCACTCCTATGAAAGATTTCTTTTACTCCTTTTATAAGCATAAGCCTTTTATCAGCCTTATAATGTTCCTAACTCCTAGAGCTTAGACCTTTACGACACTCTCAAACCTGCGTTTCTATGCGTTAAGAGTTTTTGAAGAATTGTTCTAGTTTATCTCACTGTTTCCATCGTGGTTTCTCGCGATTGCACCTTAGGGCACCAGTTATATACTATTTGGTCTGGTATAGAGCACTATTATCCTCCATAGTCTCATATAAGTTGATCAGTCTCATGAGTCATTTCAACTACCTACATATAATTTGTAGTATGGCGTACTCTATCCCTTAATTTGACATTTATTATAGATACCTACACTGCAACCTTTCGTTTGTCATTGTAGAAATGTTACTCAAAGACCAAGTCAGTTGGTACTCACCTTCAAATAGGTCTTTCATTGATCATAGGCTTATCCAGGCGGTTTTAAGATCGTTTCGTAACTGATTTGTCTTGCCTCACCTGCAAAGAGACTACTTGGTCATCTACACTAATATAATAAAGAGGTAACGTTTGTTTTTTTGTTTCTTTGTTTTTTTGTTTGTAGGAGGTAATCTCTGGAACTACTGGTCCAATATGAAAAATTTTAGTAACAATAAAAAGCTTCTTTATTCCTGAGCGACATAGGCTATATGTACGCGGGCGAAGCTGCTGACAAAAGCTAGTAGCAAATATAATACCTGGTAAAACAGCGTAATTAGCCTTTTTTATAATAATACTGGCAAAGCATAGCATAATTAGCTAAGGCTATTATAAGTAATATTCCCATTGCTGGGACTCAGGCATCGCCGTCTTTTATTAAGTACTTTTGATCTATTTTTAAGTTAGTTAGGTTAGAAGGTTTTAGGTAAAGTTTTGTTAGGACAAAACCTGCCAGCTGACCGGACTAACTATTAACTGGAGCCAACACGACACTGTTCTTACAATGTCGTGTTGGTTACAGTAACTTTTTAATAAGCAGAAATAAGCACTTCACAATGTATAATTAATAAACCTACCACGTTTCCACTAGTTTCCGTTGTTTGAACATAGGCCTCTTCTTTGTATAAAGTACTAACGTAGGTATTAAAATTATTCAAATTTGTAGCGTTGTGTTTTACAGGCACAGTTAATTTTGCTATTCTTCTATATGCAGATTAAATATGGCTAAATAATTAATTAATTTAGATAATGTCCCTATATTTAGTAAAGGATATTTAATAACCATAAAATACTTGAATATATCAACAAACTTCAGGTTTAGCTGGCAAACATTTCGCTGTATGTTAGCAATAGCCTCTAGCAGTTTCAAACTAGATTGTACTGGTACATACATCACTGGGAAAATAAAATTATATTGTGAGATCCAAGTACTTCGAGGAGGGGTGACAGGCGGTTGACCCTTCTGCAAAGCAATCATGTTAGCTAAGGAGGAGGCCGACCTCATAAGGCAACGGCACTATTACCCGGACTATTACCAGACGAGCGGACGTTGAGCTACCCATTGCTCGCCGTCCGCTCGTCTAGTAATAGTCCGGACCAAGCCAATTCGTCGACGGCGCGCCCTATTCCCGCGCACCTCAAGGAGTTGTCAGCAAAGCCCTAGGGACTCTGTAAAAGGGTCGAAGCCTACTGGGGCCCTAGGGTCTCTTTCAGAAAGAAAGGCTTGGCCCCAGTGCAAAGGGCAGAGAAGGAACGGCCACCCAGTTCCTTCTCTGCCCTTTACACGGTGGTGTTTAGTCAATAAGATTCTGACAATGTTTCCCGCTCCGCCCAACAGCGGGATTCATCATTGGATGATTTTTTCTCACCATAAAGAAAAAAAGATCCAAATACTTAAAAGATTAGTATTTACAATACGCAGAAAAAAAAGAATGAACCGCTTACTGTAACTGAAATTAAAGCAAGGGCTTATGAGAAAAATAAAGAAGTGTTGAAATCAAGTGTTTCAACAAAAAAAGCTACGAGCTAAATATGTGGATTAAACTAAAATATACAGAATGAAAAAAAGGTATTGTTAATAAACCTTCGTCGACCACATCGTCGCTTTCCATCAGGTGAGATAGCGGTCAAGCGCGAACCTATAATCAATAAAAATAAAAATAAAACAATGCCAATTCTGTTAGGTATCACTTTTCTAATACATCTGTTGCTTTTTATATAAACCTTTTAATAATGAAGACGTCCCTAAACGCTACTAAGGATTTTTTGACTTTATAACCTGTGATGTTTTTTTATTATTATTGCATAAAGTCATAGTAAGGCAAAAGATGAAACGTCTTAATGCATTGTAACCATCTGTTATGTAGGTTTTTCATGTCATTGCTCGAATTATGTTATGGAATGTTATACAAGAATCCATATTAAGCATAGTATAATTATTTATTTATTATTTAACTATTTATGTACATACAAGAATAAAAGAAGAGGATAAGGAAACAGAAAAGTAGGTACATGCTTATTAAACAAAATATTGATTAAATTATATTTGGTTCTGATTAAGGAACGCCTGCAAGTTAGTTTTACACATCAACCATGATTCTAACCTTAACACAATAATTATTTTCCTAAAAACGCATTTTTTGTCGGTTATGGTATGTGAAATTCTTTAAAATAAACGACTCCATTTCAATGAACAATTTTTTTACTAATTTTTTTGATTTGTCGAAAGTATCTATTTTGTTGGAAGAAATCAACATAAGAAATAACACGCACGTGATTTAGCTTAAAATTAAAAAAAAAAAAACTTTGATAAACCGATTCAAATACGTAACTCTAAAAAAACCAACAATGTTCCCAAATCACAAGTTAAAACCGCTTAATGGCTTACAAATGAATATAAAATATACATTTCTCTAAGATTAATGTCTACATATTAATTTTGCCTTTGTGTACAATCAATGCGAACTTTTAAACATATTAAACGTTCGCGGTGCGTATATGAAAGAATTAACAAATCGCTTTCAATTAATAACCCTCAAATGTTTACTTCAAGCACTCGTCTTCGAGTGTGTCCTTTCTGTTTTGACATTTTACTAATGCGATGTCATTAAAGAGGTCCTGTAAGACGCCAGGACCATTGTTGCGCTACAAAAGACCAACATTCTTGTTAATGAGTGTCATTTATTTTTATAGCTTTTAAATAGCTGTTTGTGGTTCTACATTTGGCATAGAGATTATCGATTTAGTTTTTTGCTTGTGTGTTGTCTCCCTTTTGCCGTCTTTAGCTTAGTTTTGATTTTGTTCTGGTTTTTTTAATATCATACCGTTTTAACCTTTGTTATGTCACTTAAGTCATTTAGTTAGACTTATCTTGTTGTTGGTCATCATCTTGCTCTTTGCCTAATATTTACAATTATTTTTTATTGATTAATCAATTAATTAAAAATTCCCAAGTAGGGTCAATAATGCTATCAGCATTTTTATATTTGTCTTACTCTGTAATTACCCGGGTTTTGTGCCTGTACACGGGGATGTCTCAATTATAGTATAGCATAGGTATAATAATAACTATATTAGTTTTTTCTCTGATACAAAGGCTCGTTCTGTACTTTATCAATTTTAATATAAATATTCAATGTAAAAAAGTATCTTACCGATTACTTAGTTTTTCACATACAATATTTACTTTTTAAACATTTTATTGTTAAGATATAGAAGAGAAAATTTCTTAAAACGGCCAAAATTTCTAAAAATACACTGCTAAAATCACACAAATAAGAACATAATAGATGTGCCAACAGTTTCACCGCAAGGATATGTGCAAATCTATGCGTAATTTTAAGAAAAAAAAAATTGTTTAAAATTTATGTCAAATTTGCAAAAAGAAAAGGTCGATTTAACTATTTTTGAGAGCTTTGAATAATTTTTTTTCGCAGTATAGGATAGGTTTGCAAATGTTTCGCGGTGAAACTGTTTGCATATTTATTGAGGTTCTTCTTTTTTTGTGTAATTCAGTGCGGTGTATTTTTAATAATTTTGAAAACTTACAAGAGGTGTTTCGTGAGAACAAAAGCAGAAAACTTCAGCTGCATTCCGCCTTATATCTTTCTTAAATTATTGGTAAATTAACATATCTATCTGCATCTGAAGTAGTTTTCCTTTAACAGTAGGTCAATTTTATTAAATTTTCTATGTTACTGTAGTTTTTTTACTGTTTGTCTAATTATTCAGATAGTTTGACATCACCTAGTCGTCATTCGATATACACAAATCCAAGATTTAATGATGACAGTTTTTTTTTATAAATGTCAGAATTAGTTTCACTCTCAAACAAAAAATATACATGTTTTATGTTATTTTAGACATATTCATTTATAATTTTTGTAACATCTTGTCTGTTTTTTCCAAAAGACTTAGATTTGCTCTATTGTACTTCAAATCTCAGGTATACTAAAAGAATTAGGTACTTATGGAAGGAATGACTAATCTTGACTTCATTGACTAGACAAATTATTCAAAGCTTCCCAAAATTTTATATCTAAAAAGCCAATTAATTATAGACATGTATATACTTGAAAGCTGCATGCTCCATTCAAATTTATTACAAGCATTGGTTATCTGATCCGTTAACAAACACTTTTTTTTACTAAAAAGAAAACTAAAATTTAACCATTAAATTGATATAATATTTTTTATACTAAATTTTGTTCAAATTTAAGAAACTTGTAAGTTGTTCTAAATAATTATGTTATTACTACTGAGACTCAAGCCTTCTTAGTAGGAGAAGGCATAGGCTATAATCTACTGTACGCACTCAATACGGATTGCTATGTACATATTTTTTTATTCTAGGACATACTGGTTTCCTCACGATATTGTCTTTCATCAGTTTAAGACTAATGATCTTCTTTCTAATAGTGATGATGATAAACCTTTTTGCATAAATATACTGATGTTTAGAGAAATAGGGAAAATAAACAATGTAGCCTGCTATGATATCATCTTCTACTATATAATACACACCTAACGAACATGAATGCTGAATGCGAATATTAGAACATCCATCATGATCATTGCTTTGTTTACGTACGTACCTATATACTTGTTAAAGTTAACAATCAAACGCTATATTACCTGCATATTCATTATTCTACCACACAACATAATCATATATGTCATTATAATACCAGCGACCTTTGGTTATTGTGTGATGAACCTGCTGTCGACACTTTTTTCTATGCCTGTATCTAAATTATGCATTCTGTGTTCACTTGCAGCAAAAAAATGGATGTATGCATTGACATTTTGTCTACTTATATGCATCTAGAAGTTCTATCGTTATGAGGCGTTGGACGTTTAATTGTGTCATCTTGCTTTTAAACTTCTTTTACCATTTTCATCTGCATTCTAGTCTACCTTAGATCCAGTATTAACAGAACAATCTTGATCCGGTAAAATTGTATATTCTTTTGGTATTTTATTAAGTAGCTTAATAATTTTTATTTTAAACTAACTTTTGCCCACGGCTAAACTCCTGAAAACAAATTATTATACTCTACTCCACTCTACCTTCATGGTTTTTTCTTCTTTAAGAAACTGCTCCTGACAATAACAAACAACAAAAACGAGAATTAGCGAATTCAGCTGTTCTCGAGTTTTGCTCTTACCATCGATGAAAGCTGTTGTCTGTTAAGTTCTAAAGTTATACAATTTGTTAACTTGGCTATCATTTACATGTTTATGCTAGAGAAATCTGGCTGCTTGCCCCAGCCACTGGTACAATTTTTATTTCAACAAAGTCTGCCTTGGCAATTACGAACCCCAAAAAAAAAAGAAAAACAAATGCAGGCATTCTGAGGTGTTGCGCCACACGTATGCATATATTAAAAAATAATAGCCATAATTAAAAAAATAATAGCCATTCTGGAACAGTCGGGTAAAAATTATGGCGATATTTTGGCTACAAAATTCTCAATTTTTGAAAGACAATTTTTGCTCCATCGTTTTCTAAAGAAATATCTCAAGATACGGTTAGCAAATGCACAACCGAGTTCCCTCGAGCATGATGTAGCAAGTTTGATGAAACTCATCTCCGACACGAAAAAACAGGGTGGTGACGATGTGAATTTTAGATTTTTAGTCGCCAATCTTTTAGACACTGTTTCAATAAGAGCTGGATTAAAAGCAATTTTTGGTCTCACGATTGTCAAAAATATAGAGAAAACCATAATTTTGTAACTCCTAATTGAAATGCTCTAAAGTAAAGTCAAAAATGTAGGTGTGTAAGGTTCTTCACCCACGGTGAATTTTGTAACGATGCTGTAGTGCATTACTAGTGAGTTGGCATCATGGTTATACCGTGTTGCAAATACCTAACTATAAACTAAACTAACGCAGGTAGTTGCAATAGTAGTGATACTGTCGCGTACTTATGAATCACGCAACAGCTCCGCTACAAAAAGTCGCTGTAGAGAAGGGATATATAGGTATGTATTAACAAAACGTTAACTTAGTCAAATTATTTTTTTAAATTAGTATCACAACTTTTTTTAATAATATATACTAGGGCTTGCCATGTGATGGTAAGCAGTGATTTAAATCCTACTAAAAAGCCTTGCTAACAAAGCCTTGAAGACACCTAAATTGCGGATTGTTCTAATCCATCGATGTATACGGTATAAATGACAAGGCGAAACGCTTAGTCTGGGCCATAAAGGCGTTAACAACATCGTCACGATAAGAGTGGATACTCGCCTGTAGAAGGTGATGGTGGAATAAAGTCATGTTATTCCTGCGTACACTCTCCATAATGCATTTTGTAAAATACTGGAAGGGTGGCTACCGTACGCTTGTGCTGGAGCACAACGTCTGGAGACTGAAAATTGGTTTAAACCAAATCTGGATTACCATTTAGTCTCACGCCTTTCTACTGTGTCTAAAGTAGGATGACGTTTTGCAGACCAGTCCATACGTGGTTGCCACACGCGATCGGATGTATGCTTTGTATAACACTAAAAGCTATTTCGATGTAAAGTACCGATCTTTGCAAAAATGCCAAGATAAAAAACAGCCGCCTTGGCTTTGGATTCAAAAATTGCCTTCTAAGAACTGAAAGTGTACAGTACACTCCAGAGATATATTCTCGGTGGCGACCTATAGCGCCGGGCCTTGGTTCAGGACATGGTCCGCAACGAGGAGGAGTGGTAGACGGTCACCTCTTTCTGCTAGGCCGTAACGCTAGCAAAAAAGGAGGCCGACCGCATCAGGTAAAGGCAACGGCGCTTTTGGCGCAACCGTCGCCGCCGCGACTCCTTTCTCGATTTCCGGCCACCGTAGACACGGGCTTGCGGTCGACGAGCAATGGGTAGCCCGCCGTTTGGTCGTCTGGTAAAGGTCCGGACCGAGCTTAAGTCGTCGAGAGTGCTCGGGAATATTACAACCAAGAGTTTTCAGTCAACTGTAGAGGCCTAGCAGGGTCGAAACCTCTTGGGTCCAAGAGTTGATGCGAAAGCGTGTTACCAGGGCCCTTTCTCAAGGCAAGGAAGGGACGGAATAGGTTGTTTAGTCAGTAAAAGCTTGACACTGTTTCCCGGTCCGCCCAAGAGCGGGATTCGTCATGGGAGATACTTACATTCTCAAAAGCAGGAAATAAGGTGAACGGGTTCCTTTTGGTAGTGAACAGACATGCTTGTAATTTGGCAGCGTTTAATCCCACCAGATTGGCTTCAGCTCATTTGGAGCTGAAGTGAGATTTTAGTATGCTCTACAATATCCTCTTTTTGAAATGCTTTCGTACCTCAGTTGTCCAAGCATTCAGCAGGTATCTCTCTACAACTTTGTCACACAAAAAAAATCAAAAAATGCAATTGAAATAATTTGTTTTAGCAAATGAATATATAGTCTAAAAATAAACAATCAAGATAAACCGTCAAACAAAGTTACACCAAAAGTGAAATCCTTCACGATTAAAATGACAAACATCAAAGGAATCGTCATCCATTGTAACATCGTTAATGAACCGGTCTCATTGATTGATCGCCAAAGGAATTGCTAGTATCACATTCGCGCGTTTTATTCCGAATTTAAAAGAGAGACTTGGCTTATCGACACCTGTCATTGGACTAACATTTTTCATGGTACACAATAGTGGGACAAAGAGGCTTTAGATCCATCGTAAGTTGGACGTAATGAGGCGGGACCACCTCGAGGGGCCGATAGCGCATGCGTCGTAAGATCGACTCGAGATTAACAGATGGACCACACGTTGGTCGCAGGTAGCTCGTAATTCAATTGAGATTGTCATCGTCTCGATGACGTGATAGTGGCTAACGAAGCGAAGATCGAGCACCGGTAGCGAGTAGCGGTTCCGCGATGATGATTAAAATAATGAGTTGTTGGTTCGCCCTGGCAGGTGATACAAGCTTTTAAAAGAATATTAAAATGATGTGCTGTAAAGTTTTATTATGTTGTTACATTGATCAATGTCTTAGGATACGTTGTCATCTCTAAAATCAAATTATTTTGTGGTTGAATGTGTCTTTTTTCATTTACCCAGCAAGATGTTGATAAAAATGGAAATTTGTTTTAAGACAAGTCAAATGCAACCAAATCAGCGAAAATAGTCTTTTTTAACGTTACACCTTAATGTGTTCATTGTATATAGATACAATGTTTGTCTGAGCTAGTTACATTTTAAGGTGTACAACTGAGAAATATAGACCATCTATTTTTAGCGCTCTAATTAATTACTTCAAATTTATATTTGTCTCATGATAGGACAAAAAATACTCGGTCACATTGTTCACGCCTAATCAGTCAACAAAGTCCGTTTGTCACCACGGATGTTTGGATAATTGGTTGGTAATTGATTACGACTTGGTGGACAAACAGTAATCTTTATTAACTTATTTGTATCAGCTTCTGGTCTTTCTAAATTAGAACCTGTTTGATGAGAGAAAATGTTGATGTTTTATTGATTCACGATTATTTCAACTTCTAGTCTTTCAAAATTAGAACCGTTTTCGTTGCCAACTTCTAGTCTCTCAAATTTAGAACCTACTTCGTTGTCAACTTCTAGTCTCTCAAAATTAGAACCTATTTCATTATTCATAGGGACTTCGCAATTAGGTCGATGGCAACTGGGGCCCAGGGTCTCTTTCTTAAACGAAGACTTGGCTCTAGTGCTAAAGGCAGAGAAGGAACGCGGTGGGGTATTTAGTTAGCTTACTGACTGAGCGGAGCGGGATCCGTCATTGGATGATTTTTTCCCCCCATAAAAAATCTATTACATTATGAGGTTCCAGTTTTTCAAAAATAGAACCTATTTAATTATCAGGTTCTAGTATTTCAAAATTAGAATCTATTTAACTATCAGCTTGTAGTGTTTTAAAATTAGAACCTATTTCATTATCAGCTTCTAGTCTTTCTAAGTTACAACCTATTTTACTATCAACTTCTAGTCTCTCAAAATTAGAACCTATTTCATAATCACTTTCTTTCTAGTCTTTCAAAATTAGAACCGGTTTGTGGAGAGAAAATAGTGTGAATCTATAAATCTTGATGCAGTTTTAAATATTCACGATCTTAAACATGAGAATCGGCTTTGAATTGTTTCAAGTAAAACCTGTTAAGGAATTGAGTTTTTTTTAACTACTATCATTTGCTACATCGGGTGTTGCTTACAGTTCATTGTTCAATACCTATGTTTTATTTTAACAATATGTTTAGATTGTGAAAGTTCTCACCATATAAATAAACTGTTCGCGCTTATTGATACTTCACAAAAAAAAAACATGAGCAGAAAAGATCGTATCTTTGTGCAACGTCTAGACGTAAATTTTTTACCAGTAAAGAATAAGCAATAGAAAAAGATTCTTCAATTGTACGTTATAAGTCTATAATAAAAAGATGCTTTCACTAATACTGAATCAGCGAAAGCAAACATCGAAACAAAAACTATAATTACAGATACATTGCAAGACCACAAAAACAGACACGCCTTCTACATTCCTTATTTTCCTTATATCGAGAACCAACCGTACCTAAAACTAGGCGACTATATCTCCACATTTGTTTGGTGCGATCCCTGGACCCTGCTCAATGTGGAGTTGTCAGTGGTCAGCGGGAATCTCGGCTCAACCCGGCGACCGCACATACCAGAACCGCGGAGATTCAAAGAAATACCACTACGAACCCCACAGAAATGTTTCTATCCCTCTCTCACTAAGGCTTTTATGTATAGATTAGTGATTTGTGATCTCATTTCAGATTATCTTTTTGTTTTATCGATATAAATAAAAGGAAGTTCGGTTGCTTGTGTGTGAGCTATGTGTGTTGGGTCATATCGTCTTATGGAGTTTTTCGGTAACATTTCATCATTGACAGACTTTGGTATATCTTGTAGAGCTTACGAAGTATTTTGTACATGTATATATAACAAAAAAATCTAGTGAGCGTAGCAAATAGTAAATTATATATTTCAGCAGCAAAAAATAACTTATTTACATCCGTTACGTTGCGTTAGTTTTTCTGTGTCAGTGAGAAAATGTTGACTGAGATAATTATAGTTCTGAGAATCTAGATTATTTTTTGCTGTTCTATAGTTTAGATACCTATTATTTTGTAATACAATGTAATTGTAAATAAGTATGTCTTAGCATCCAATGGATTTGAGATGAACAAAACCGGTCGTTGTGACGACAGCAGATTTCTTTCGGCTGAAATAATAATGATGAGACTGAGAGCAGTGGCCTAGTGGTAAAAGCTTCGACTTACTCGTATCTTAAAAGTTGTAAGTCACGGGTTAAAACCCATCCAAGCGCATTACTTTATGTAATTTATTTCATGACCAATGCTCTCAAAACGGTGAAGGAAAATATCGTGAGTAAACCGGTATGTCATACGACATCTACCAATCCGTCCTGGGGTCGCGTGGTGAATTACGCCCCATTCCCTCTCCTAGGGAGGAAGCCTGAGTCCCAGAAGGGGGAACATTACAAGGTTGACGCTATGCTATGCTAATGATTATGTATTAGCTAGTCAAGGAAAGACGATAGTTTACGTCATAATATCTATACCCCTGGATGAGAAACCTTTCTCCAAAAACATAGCCTTTCTGAATTTCCGATATTATCGAAATCCGCTAAGTCATTGACCTCTGAAAAATATGAAAAAAAACCTAATGAATACCAGAATGTTCCATTTCATCCTATTCTTATAAATAAAAAAGACGTTACATTGACAAAGCTCCTTTGACATCAAATATAAAGGCAATTTCCTCCAAAGGAAATTACAAAATTTCTAGGACTTGGCTCACAATAGAACTATTCTGTCGACTATTAGCCCCATTGAACATTGAAGTGAGGTTTAATTCTAGGCTTTTGAAGTAAAACCTTTGAACATGGTGATAGAGCTTAAATATTTCAGTACTGAAATTCTAATATTAATCTATAGGCTAGAAGGACTGTGTATTAAACAAATTGAAAGGGTGGCTCTATAGAATTCGTTGATTAAGGCCGAATTATATGAAACTTGATTTATGGAGCGAGCGAGTATGACGTCAGGTAGTAACCGCCCTTTTGGCAGGCTTTAGGATTATTGATTTGCAAACCTGTAAAGAGAGAAATGTATATTATTTTGACTGAAATCAAGTTAAACTAAATTGGTTGGCAACCGTGCTTTATCATCACTTACCATCACCTGCCATTATCACAACCACTAATCACCATCAAACACCACCAACACCAATGTCTATCTCAATAGTGGTTAAGTATGAGCCTACCAATAATTACTGTTCACTTTAGTGAACCTACTGCAAGTATTAAAGTTGTAGTAAGTCTCTATCCACACGATGATTTTAATATTTAAACGTAGTGTCGCATTTCCAAAAAATTTAAAGAGACAGCAGTAGATACTAAAATGTACCATTTTTTATATTAAGACAAATCACATGGAACCAATCACGGTTAAAATTAAACTTTAGTTATAATAACTAGTTACTAACGATAGTAAAAAAAGCTACTGTATTTGACAAGCAATTTGACTCACTAATCTAAAAAAGTAAAAGTGACTCACAACGTAATAATCAATCAAAATTGACAACAAACGAAATTGAAATTGTACAAACAACCTTTACACATACTACAACATATGTGTACAGTATATACAAATGTAAATAACTTCCTAATATGTGCGTACATAGTACATGCAAAATTGTAACGAGACATACAAGGTGCACGAAATCATATCAATGTCTACGGTGTCTGTACAACTAATTTACTAGGCGCAATTAATCAAAACAAAAAGGAAGCTCAGGCGCATGCATGTGTAATTATTATGCACATTAATTAACACAACGGGCTGGTACATAAATTATTGCTAGAACGTCGAGCACGCAACGCTTGTTGCTACTGATGTAGGTACGGCCTTATTCATGTTTTGTTTGGTACTTATGGTTTTATTAGAGGTAGAATATGAATATAAACCTACAGTAAAGCTTATTATTTTCAGATCAATATAAAAATATATAATGTTTATATTAAAAGAAAGATAGGATTGTTAAATATAAGATAGCAAACCGCTAACATTTTTTGCTATATTATATACCTTACGTTATTTTACTATGAAAACTAGTAACAAAACGTTCTTAAAAATAATACTCAACATTTGAAAATCGTTATGTTAAAATCTGATCTCCTTCTTTAAAGATATAAGCCCGGTATTTAAACTGTTTTATTTTCTTTTACAGCCAATGGTCAATATCAACCTGGAATGGAACCAAAACGCCAACGCACAGCCTACACGAGACACCAAATACTAGAACTTGAGAAAGAATTCCACTACAACAGATACCTTACGCGGAGAAGAAGGATAGAGATCGCCCATACTCTAGTCTTATCTGAAAGGCAAATCAAAATCTGGTTCCAGAATAGACGAATGAAGTGGAAGAAGGACAATAAGCTGCCCAACACCAAAAATGTTAGAAGAAAAACAAATCCGGCTGGCGTCACCACAACCACGACTAAGGGTACACCAAAGAGTAGATCGAATAAGAATACAAATAACAATGATAAGAAGAAATCAAACAACAATGGTCGACCGGACAGTATAGAGAATGTAACTGATAACATAATGAATGATTTGCATTGTGTTGGAGCGCAGCAAAATTTGTCGCATGATCCAGCGATCAGTCCGATGTCTCATCCTGGGAGCCAGATGAATGCGGGGCACCCCATGACACCGCATCATCTACACATGATGAGCATGCACGGAGGCATGGATCCTGCCTTGCTCGCCAATCTTGCAGCCCACGGATCTCCCGTCGGCACTGCAGGCTGCGGGACCGGCATTCCGTCAAACCAACCAGTCATCAAATCAGACTACGGTCTAACCGCCTTATAATCTTTAGATGTGTAAAGAAGAAAACTCTATTTTTCATTATCGAACTGTAATTCTTACCATTCCTTTGTGTCTAAGGTGTACTAAAGTGATTAAATTAATTTAAGATTTATTTTTAAGTTGTGTAAGTATTTTAGCGTAACCAGTCATATTCGGATGTTTGGATAGTTAGGTGGAAAACTTTACAATGTCAAAAGTGTGATTATTATTATTTTAGGGTAGGTAAACATCTTCTGAGTGTTAAATTTGTACATTTCATTTTAAGTCATTGTCAGTAGTAACAATTGTATTTATTAAATTAATGACTAACTTTTATACTTTGCAAGGATAATATTGTCATTAATGTGCGCTAAACTGTACTTTCTTTTAGTTACCATTTTTAATCTTGTACTTCCTTATTTTCATGCCATCTACCAATCTGTTTTTATTCAGTCTCTCTCAGAATTCTGTCATTCATTTTAATAAACAAAAAGATGAAAAGTTTATTTTTTCAAAAGCCTGTAAAATTCCGTATGCTTTTGCGATTAATAGCTAAATGCTTTGATGTAAAATATATAACATGTTAAATTATTTTAAATATACTGTTTCTAAATAAAACTACAGGTGGGTAGATGTACTGTGTATGTAAAAAATAAATCATAATGATAAAAATGTCGTTCATAATGTTCATGACTTATGTGATGTAGGCAATGACTTAGGTTTAGGTACAAAATGTGGATTTAATTTTTAATGAGAAATTGTTTTTTAACTGAAATAGAAAAATGTGAATACAAAACCAATAAATATAGTAATGAAAAATATTTTAACTGTTTTTTATTAAAATTCTGAAAGATACGTTTAAACACAATTCAACAAGACTAGGCTGAAATTGGTCTCGTGAAAAATCTATTAGGTAAATATAAAGATTTAAACATAGTTTTGAAAAGCCAAAGAAACTAGGTTAACAAAAAATAATGAATTAATTAAACGACCGAATCCCAATTCAATTACACTCAACATGAACTTACATCGCCCCAGGCAATATCGTTAAGCAAGCACCCAATTTACATTCAACCAAAATCGCATCCAAGCATATCGGCATGCATCACAAGTTACTCCTACGCGATCGCTCGTCTGGCATCGATATCATAACCTTGTGACATTCGTATCGAACGAAATGAAAGCAAAAATCGTAATGTATTCGTTGAATGTGGGGTCATTAATCAAAGTCGCCGGCTCATTGTGTGGCCGGCACGCAACATCTCCTGCGCGCCTGACGACTACGGTTTTATCAACTCTGATATAACTTGTACTTGTGTTCACAGTTTTAATATCGCTTGTAGGATTTTTCACACTTGGAATCAACATTCCAAGTACAAACTCCAACAAAAACAAATTGTTGTTTTGGACTTCTTTTGTTGACTTTGATGTTGGAAAAAATTTGATTTTACTTTAGTCACGAATGTAAAGTATACTGGTAGTATACTGCTAGTAAAATATACTGGTAATAACATATACATAATATGTTTTTATTTACTTATTTTCTCGTCTAAAATAGACTGATAATAGTTTGTTGCAACCCAAAATGTTTTTTTCTTTTATAATTTGCATAATAAATTTATGGGTACAAATTACAGATATTAAAACCATTACCCAAATTGTCGACCAACAAAAAAAGATCGCGTGCCTCATTCGTACAATAAGTGACCGCTAATATAACACGAAATTACGAAGCAAATGCTAGCTTAGAGAAAGTAAATTGAAATAGATTTGAAGTTTTAGTTCTGATATTCAAATAAGGACTGAAATGAAGATTTTGGCAAAATTCCAACAACAATTTAAAAGCAGTATATTGCGAAAAGGTTTTAGTTATTTTTTTGACCTAGACGCAGATGATGCGCAAAAAATATTGCAAAAACTTCCAAATTAGCCGAAACATTTTCTTATTCATTCGCAAGACTGGCAAGGTTTCTTTACAATAACCCTTTTTTGCACGGCGCGTTAAAGAGTTATAATTTTTGCAGATCTTCATGGTGAAGACAAAAGATGTTATTGTTGTCGAGATTTGTATGCAAATAAGAAGATTATGCTACCGTCGCCGTTTGAAGGATTTATTGAGCTTTGCCGCCTGTCAAATGTTTAGTGTTTTTCGTATCCCTTGAGGCCCTTTTGTCAAAGCAGACGGTAGCTGTTGTACTGTTATTTAATTCCTTACACTGAGTAACATCTGAACATCGAAAGTAGCCATTGAGACCACGTTGGATATTTCAAAGTATCAGGGGTCAAGCATTAGGTCCAGGTCAGATAGAATGTGGTTTTATATTTGGCAATGTACCATAAAACATACATAATTGTACTGTGCTCAAAATGCATGCTTAAGTTCAATCAAAGTAACATTTAATTTTGCAACTTTTATTGGTATTCTAGGTTCAACTAAAGACTAAAATTTAATTATTATTAACTCGTTTTCAATTTCATAATTTACAGAAACTTTTAAATTTTCTTAAAAATAGCTCAGTCGAGAAAATTGTTCTAAAATGTAGATTTTGATAGGGGAGAACGGCGCAGAAATTTCAGAGATACTTTTCAAATCATAATCAAGATCAAGTTATTAGCTAATATGGTTATATCCTTGTTACTATGTGAACTAGACAGACTTTTTAATTATAATTATGTTTGTTAGTTCTGTCTTAAAGTATTTTGCTAGAATTATACTATTTTTATTTTACTTAAATATTTTTCTTAGAGGAACTACTATGTTTCTAAAATTGCCGACTACCGTAACGTTCCACAGGGAATGGGGCATTATTTTGCAACCTTCTAACATTTAGAAAAATAAAGGGCGGTAAAGTAAAAGGTCTAAGAGAGTAGAGGCTTCGGCAGGTGAGTCCTTGGGGACTGGTTGAGGAAGTGGAGCAAAAGTGCCGCCGAGGCGTGACTTGCTGAAATGAGGAGGTAAAAAGTCAGGTGAGATACAATTGCTGGACGTTTAGTTTTCATATTGGTGACCAAGTGCAATACAAGTTTCCAAGATCATTTGAATACTGAACCATGGATAAACAAAACGGGTCACAGTGAATATAATTATAGAAAATTCAGTTACTTATCATAAAGGTTCTAGAATTGTTAAAGTCACTAAGTCTCAAGTTTTATTTATTTATATGTATACTCGATAAATTAATGTGGCTTAAAATGTGTTGAATATAACTGATTATTTAAAAAATAAAATAACCAAATATGAAAGCAATTTAGTTAGAGGTCTTTCAGTCTCTTGGGAAAGTGAACATAAAATTCGGTTCGGTCACCTTTCTGAGGATGACTACAGCTTTACGTCGGCGAGTGACTTGCCAAACTGCAAAAACATCGGTAAGTATTCAGGTAAACCTGTAAGTATGACTGTCTACAAAAGAGGTGAAGAAATGGCAAGCGCAGAATTTGATTTTTCATTCTGTAAGGTATATTTATAACAAATTTTTGCTCGAAAATATTAATTTTAGATAATTGGAAAATTAAACACAAATGCGAGAAACTTTTCGTGAGTTTTCAGGTTTAGATACCTATTTATAACTAAGGACGATTACTCATTCTAAATTATTTATAAGTATCATCATTGCATTCATGACCTAATCCAGTCTAAGTAAAGCCAGCGTAAGTAATTCACACTGACAATTTTAAGCTCTAACATTGATGATCAAAACATTATTAAAGTAACGAAAGCTGAAAATAAACTTACATAATTAGCAGTATACGTCATACTGAACAATAGACGTCTTAAATTTAAGCCAAACTTGGTAGACGTATACGCTTCAGCAACAGTCAGCAACTTTAGCGGCGCGAATTGAACTCAAAGGGCTGTACGACGCGACAAATTTCAATACATCTCGTCTTGTTGCGTAGGGGTGCCCGCCTGACTGAATACAGTGGATGGTTTACGTGTGGTACAAGTATATAAAGAATATAATAACTATTAAGAAGATTTTATATGCTTAAAAGTGTTTTTAATGTCGTAAGAATTTAATCATGAATGGATAATTGCACCACAAGCGGGACTTCTGGCTGGTATCACGCCCCGTATCCCGCGTGCATTACCATAAATTCATGTATGAAAAGGAAATGTGCGGGGGTACGCGGGCAATCCTGCATGCATGATGAAATCCATATGATATTAAAATATCCTTTAGATGTATGGAAAGGTATCTATAATAAAACAACAACGAACCTAGCCTACATCCTTGTGGCACTCTTTTTTTTTATTGATTGTAGGTTCGCGCTTGACTACTATCTCACCTGATAGAAAGCGACGATGCAGTCGACGATGGAGCGCGCTTACCTAGAAGTAACCTATTCACTCTTGACTTAAAGATAACCGGATTGTAGCTATCAGGAAACACCGACTCCGGCAAGGAATTCCACTCTTTGGCTGTACGCATAATGAATGTGTTCCCAAAACGTTTTGTACGCACTCCTATCATTTTTGCTATATTATCACATACGAATGATTTCTGAAAATCTAATATTTATGTATACTGCAAATGAAACTATTATAGAACCTAAAACGCAATATCTCATATCTTGAATCTGTATACATTATAGTATAGGGTGGCTCAAGTCGTCGGCTGTATGTAATCCATACTCGAGTCGATTTGAGAGCTGCAGAAATGTATGTGAGAAGGCGACATATGCGGAGGGGTCGCTCAAGATATTGGATTTCTGTGTTAGTGGATTTTGATATAAAATGATTTCAATAAAGAATTTATTTCTTTATTAAATTCATTGTTTGGTAGAACCTAGAAATATATCAAAGAAATGTTTATGATTTCGCTCTTAATGTACTAATATAATTTTAGGAATAAGATTGGTTCAGCATTAGATACCAATTCAGAAAAAAAAATCTGTATACTTTTACTTAGCTCTATACGAGTATTATTTGTATTTCAGTTTTAAATTTATGAGTACAGAATAAAACATTGTATATAGTCATTTCATATGCGTGAGCTAACCTTTCCAAGGTGAATCAAATCAAATGTATGAGTTATATAAAAATACTTTATATAATTCAGGACAGTACCTGTATTAATGTAAATTACACATTTTGCGTGTAGGTGTAAATTACAAATAAGTGTAATGAGTTGTTTTATATTTTTTCTTAAAAGTTTATTATTTAATCTTGTCTTGTTCTTAAATATAAAATTAACATTTTAGATTATAATGCTGTATACGATTTTAAAGGATTTTTTCTCAAATCCAAAAGTTTTCTCACAGTACAAACACTTTCTTCATTTTTCCTTTATTCAAAATCAACGAAGCGCATTCTTACTTTGTTTTGCTCTCAAACGCGTTTGAAGACGCTCCATGTACTACATAGACTATTATAAAGACGTGCAATATATCACGGAGGTATATATAGCACATATCTCGGTAGTCAGTCGGCCAGGCTTTTGTGCCCTTCTGTGGGGCGAACGGGCGAAGCACGCGGCACGTTACGAGTTTATGTGGAGGTTAGTTGGGTGTGTGTGTGTGCGTTGATTTCCCGACACGAAGCGACGCCGCGCCCGCTCGGTATGGTTCTGAGGTATGGCTGAAAGAAAGTACCTACTGTGGTTGATTGAATTAAATCGGTAAAACTTAGCAGATTAATAAGAATTTTTTTTTTTTTTTTGTCAGAAATAAGATGAGATACGCAAAAATATGAACAAACAATCAAAACTATTTTAGCTGTGAGAAAAAGTCATAAGCATTAAGATACTTTCATGCATATTTCAGTATATTTCCTATTTCAAAGTTGAATTTGATGCTATGTTTTATTCTAGTTATTCTGGCAGTCAAAATAATGTTCATTATATAATAATATATGTAATAATAAGTATATTTGTATATTTTCATGACTAAACAGTCAAATTAAAATCCTCTCTATCGTCACTGCTGCTTCTTCAACATTTTTGACTGCAGTCAGTACTTTATACCCTCCATGCTCAGCTGTCAGCCGTTCGTTCCGAGGGCACTCACACACCCACAATCTAATACAGTTGGCACTGACACACATACACGCACACTAGGGGTGCGCCCCAAGCATGGTGGGGACTGTATTAAGTTCCTTTCTTTTCACTAAAATAATTTTAGGGGATGGTTTTAGTTCAATATTTTTTTACGAAGGGTCGTTGAATGCGTCCGTACAATTTGAGAAATGGCCGCTACTGGGGTGCATTTACTAGTGGTTGAGATGTTTGCAACTTGTGATATATCTTTTACGCACATTTGAACTCTATGTGCGTGTCCTTCTGCTTTGTATATTTGCAATCGCTCAACTGTGTAGATCTACAGACGTAGGCTGAATTTCAATGCTGCCTTTGCTTATCTTTTTTTTATTTAATTTTTTTGTTTTGTTTATCGATTAACGTGTATCCAGTTTTGATGGAACTTCACTTAAAAATAAATCATACTTTTTGAAGGCAAAACATTATATGTATGTAATGCATGAATATATCTTATATTTAAATGGCCGAGTTTTGAAGAAATTTGGCACATGGCCAAACCCTATCTTGAATTGGAACATTTCTATATGCAATAAAAAAAAGCTTAAAGACACCCAAACTCTAATCGGATAGAAAGAATGCAGCAGGCAAATTCTTCCAGTTCTTCGATCTACGGGGTATAAACAATGAATCGGGACCGTTGACGTTATATACATAAAATTATAATTTGAAAATTATAGAGGAGAATTTCATTTAGAAAAAAATAACAATTTAAAAGACTTAAGTACTCAAATATTTATTGAGTTATTCATTGTATTTTTGGGTATCGATTGTTATTTTTTTTATGGCTAAATATTTTACGTTACAAAACACGATCGAACAAAAATTATAGACATCTTGTATCAAAACTAGATAAATAGAAAAAAAAGACACTTGCTGGCAGCTTTCCAGCTGAAAAGAAAAAAAAACACAAAAAACATTCCAAATTCGAACAGCTGAACGAAAACTTATAACATTTCGGAGATAAAAAGGTAAAAACTCGATAGCATCGCAAGCGATCTTTTGCTGAATTATTTTTAATCAAACCTTACCGGTTACCTGCTAGGCCGCGGGCATCCCACCGACCTGTCAATCTTTCAAACGTTAGATTAAAAACATCATCTTTGCTTTTTTTAGCATTAAGAGGATCAAGGAATTATGTTCAAAAAAAAATCTCTGGCTGTATGATTATAAGGCGTTAGATAAGTTTTGACGAAGGTCGGTGAGAATCTCTAACTATGTATTATATTTATTGTTGTACATAAGTGCAGGTACCAGGTTTTCTTTGCTTTTGATGTTAAGCCATGTGTGTATTGAAGATTTATTTTTGGACTGCACGAATGTGAATCTACGTTGATTTGTATGAAACGAGACGACCATTTTGGTTCGTTTGTTGTATGAAATCGATAGATGTAGTGTTTTTTTGACTTACAGAAGATTTGGATGCATCGAAGGACGATTTAGACAGCACCAAATTTATTGAAGCTGTTTAGTACAGTCAGAAAAAAAGTTTAAGTATGATTATAAACATATGAGAGTATAAACATAAAAAATGACCAAAAGCTACCGCCTTAACTACAACTTTTTATCTGCCTGTACTAAACAATATATGTCCTAATCTTCAGTGAAAATAATACTTTAATAAAAATGTATCTATCAATTCGGAATCTCCGGATTGTCTTGTCAGCAAGTCGTTTTTTTTTAATTAGTAGTTTTGTTACCCTTACAATATTATAAGAGTAAGTGGCAATCTACACTAATATAATAAAGAGGTAAAGTTTGTTTTTTTGTTTGTAGGAGGTAATCTCTGGAACTACTGGTCCGATTAGAAAAAATTTAGCAACAATAGAAAGCTGCTAATCCTGAGTGACATAGGCTATATTTTATGTACGCGGGCGAAGCCGCTGACAAATAAACAAGGTAATATACAAGGCCTACAGTCTTCCAAATAATGTTGCTTAAGTGTCTGTTTTAATCATCGAGTGTATACATGTTAAAATTGTTTCTTTAACTATATGGGCGCACACCATGTACCACGAAGAATTGAAATGACATGTAATCAAGCTGCCTAGCCTTTTTCAAATAGTATTGGAGTCGGTTTCGTATAGACATATTATCCGGTTTGACTGGATTACATGTCTAAATGAAAAAAAAACCTCATTTTTTGATGTTTCAAGTTTCTATTACTAAAGTAAATAGTTTTTGAGGCCAACGAAAGAGATTTGGCATTGGATTTGGTATGTATTGGTAAGTACAATTAATGAATAGTTTACTTTGTTTCATTTGGGTTCTTGGGGTCTGTAAAGCTCCATATCGCCAAATTGTGTTTGCAGTGACCTGCCTTTTTGTGATGAGCAAAAATCATCGAATCTCTCCGTTCTTAGGGGGAGCGGGAGAGAGTGTTAGACTTTTATTGATTAAAAAACCAGCCGGTTCCTTGTTTGCCTTTAGTTCCAGGGCCCTGGTATTACGCTTTCGCATTAACCCATGGCCTCAGGACGCTACGACCCTGCTGGGCGTCTTAAGTTGGCTGACATAAGGCGCGCGGGAACAGTACGTGCCGTTGTACAGCGGTCTACCTGGATGCTCAATCGAGTAGTGCTTGATTCCAAACGCCTGGTGTCCCTAGATAGCGCTTGGTAACACTCTCACGTAAAGGTCTAGATGACTAATTCTTTTACCATGATGGTATATTCAAAGTGTTCTCTTCAGGGCCGCGACCATTCTAGACGGCGTTGTGTGATAGTTGTGGAATACTTTTACCTATATTTGAGTTTATATCCGACGAGCATTTCGGGTGCTGTAACGTGAGTATGGAACGGGACATTGTTCCACACTCACTTTAGAGTACTCTAAAAAATCATACAGCTGCACTTTGGAGGATTTGATGAGTGCGACCGATGATTATTTATTTATTTATAGTTAATTAAAACGGTACAAGCCCAATAACATTAATTAACATGGAATTGTGAAAAAATTACAAAAATAATAATACATAAAATTGGTATAGAAGATTAGATTATACATTGATGATGTACTTAAAGCAGCCACCTACTGATCCCAAACAGTTTAACGAGTTTACAATCGATTCAAAAAGAAGAAGAATCCATATTAAAAACCTAACCTTTTACATACTTTAATTAACGAACCGTATCTTTTGCTAAAATCTTATTTAGGCTGCAACCTATTCCAAAACAACAAAAGACAGTCACCTTTAGCTCTATGACCATAAGATCTAAACTCCTATCTATCATATATTTAACTACGCCTTCTATGGGTTACTAAGGCAGGTGCGCTAAAACTGCTGAGTCAGCCCGGTGGCACCGGTAGTCCGTGGTAGCGGGTTCGAATCCCGGCCGATCACAATTTACATGTCAGTTGCGCCGCTTGATATCCGATTGTTGCCTTGAACTATGCTAGTCATTCTGGTATCGGTATCGGTACCGGTATCAGAATTAGATTATGGTGATGTTGGTGGTATTATAGGTGACAGGGTGGGTGATAAGGATGTTTGTACGTAAATAAAGATCTTCTGGTTTTTTCTTTGGGTTTATTTATTTATATATGTACACACAAACACTTACTAAAAGAAAATAACATACAGATAGAAGAGTATAAAGGTACTGCTTATTTCTAGCGAAATTTCTTCTACCAGACCTGCGACCGGAGGCTTCGCCTGGGTTTTGTTGGTTGTAGCTGTAGATGTTTGGTCTTACTAGTATATTTTTTTTTTTGGGAGGTTAAAATAACTGGTTTCCGATTGAGTAGAGGAAAACGTAGTGTTCGATTTTTACTGACAAAAACCCAAAGGGTCGAAGCCAACTGGGGCCAATGGTTCGCGTCTAAAAGGTAGGCTCTGGCCCTGGTATATATGGCTATGTAGGAATGGGGTAGGTTGTTTAGTCAGTAAGAGACACTGTTCCCGCTACCATAAATGACTGGCCTGTCAGTCTAGTAGTTAGTGACCCTGACCCCTATGCTGGAGGCCGTGGGTTCGGTTTCCACCCACTTTTGTGTCTGGGTGTAATTTATCTATAATATGTTTGTATTTAGAAATATATAAGTATGTTTACCAGTTCTCTAGTGCCCATAACACAAGCTCTGCTTAGCTTGGGACTAGACTACGCTGTGTGACAATGTTGTGGAATATTATTACAAAAATGTACCCAGGATACACCAAAAAAATTAACGTACATGCCAGTTAAAGTTAAACATTACCAACGCAGAGGGCACGACTCACAATATTCGGCTCGAACGTAACCCGACGGCTTCCGTTATGAAGACGGACATGTCAATTTGAGCCAATAACAGCTGAATGGTCACCAGCCAGCGACAATATAATACGGTGACTATGGTTATGTATGTGCACATAAAGAATATGGCGACGAAAGAGTTTCGTGAAGGCAGGTTGAATCTATATACTTGATTGAACAAGAAGATAGAATCACACCTATACAAGAAGATGTAATTGAAGTTTCTTTTTGGAACATCTAAATAATAGGTTTTTAAATGGTTAAAAAAGTACATATCCATACTTATTACAAAATAAATAAGCTTTTTTTCAATCTAAATCTGACATGCATATCATTTTCTTACGGGATTTACCTAAAAAGGAGAGCTAGTTTTAAATGTTTTATTATTGTTTGAAATTTATACTCAAAATTATTTTTTTGATCTATCGAGCGGCTAGAGAGAGAGAGAAAATATAAAGTATAGTGAAGTGGGTAAGTATATGTATGGTTTTTTTTGTGGTTGGTAAAAATCATGAAATAACGAATCCCGCCCTTGGACAGTGTCAGACCTTTACTGACTAAAAACCTTACTACCTACATTCCTTCCTTACCTTAGTCCTAGAGCGCTTTCGCATAAACCCTTGGCCCCAGGAGGCAAGTATATGCGTGGGAAGTATATGTAAGTATTGTAAACTTTACTGTATACAAGTTCTATATAAACTATTTTCGATGAATTAGTTAAAAACACTTTGAGGGAAATGAAAACCATCGATTCAAGTAGAAGAAGGAATCGATTTTTTTACTGTATTAAGGAATATAGTAGAATATAAATTAGTAGAATAGTAGAATATTACTATATTCTACTATATTCCCATGGGAATCATGATTACTTCTGTATCGTGGGTACAAACATGTACATATTATTATGTGAACTGACTTATTAAAAACATCCACATCATCATCATCATTCATCATAATTCAGCCGAAAAACATTCACTGCTGGACATAGGCCTCCCCCAAACGACCGGTCCCGTGCGTCTCGCATCCATCGAATTCCAGCAACCTTAACCAGATCGTCGGTCCACCTTGTGGGAGGCCTATCAACACTACGCCTTCTGGCATGGGCAGGGCACATCGCACGCAGAACAGATGGCCGATGGGGCCGAAAGGTTCTGGAGTGGCGACCGCGTACCGGAAAAACATTCACACTTGGAACAATTATCTGTAGACAACACAAATCAATTGCTCAACCATTGCACCAGACGTACCGTCACTTTTTTTGCGCTATGATAAATCAGAAATTATTGATTCTAATATGAGTTCAAGGTATCTCCTAAAGTAGCATGCTCCAGCGTCGGCAAGATTGCTTACTATCAGATCTCATCTGATGATAATGCCGACACTGGAGCACGCAGAATGCTCAAGTTCGGCCCTATCAAGAATAAAAATTAAAAAGTCGAAGTTAGTTTTCCAACATGAATGAATTAATGTTTAAGTTTCTAATACCTTCTTGAACAAAATAATAGCTGGCTTCGCCATTATGATTACGGTACATTAAATAATTAATATTCAAAGAACATAGAAGTTCTCAATTTGAAATTAGGTAAGTAGAAACTAGTCTACCTAGTTATAGCGACAAAAGAGCATAGTTTATTCCTAGTCCTAGTCCAACATATTTGAATTTAAACACGTGTTCTTTCGGCAGTGTTCATACTTTTTGAATTTGGAAAATCGACTGACTTTTCTTTTTCTTTCATCGTAAAAGCCAGCATTGAACAACCAGATACATAATAGTATCTAGTGGATGTCATTTGTATCAACATGTAAGTACAATCCGGTCCAAATGAGAATAGGATCGATGGCAATGTTGTGACGTCACGTCGAACTGTCAAATCGAAGAAATTAGGTAGAGTGAACAAAAAAGATATTTTCATTACTCATACTCTGAAAGTAGGTGTAAAGTTGCCTGCGGACAGGGTTGGAAGAAGTACTTTTACTCCCTAGGGAGTTTTACTTTTCAACTGACAGCTGTCTAAATATAAAAAAAACTAGTTCTATTTTGACATTTCAATTGAACTGTGACCCGAATTTATATGCTGCCAGTACAATTGAAATAACATAAAAATAGAAATAATTTAAGAATCCTCTTTTTTAATGACTTTATTTTAATTTACTTTCAAGTAATATATATTTGAGAAAAATGTTGACCAGACCCATTTTTACAATGACAAAATGAAAAATATTGACTGAAAAGCCAGCCAGCCGAATACTGAAAAAAAGAAATTGGCGCGTAAATGGTAGTCTCTCTATAATCTGTGGCCGATTTGATCTTCCTTGTTTTTTTTTTCGAGGTGTAGAGTTTTGTTTACATTTTGCTAAATCTCCGTTACAAGACATTTTTATTAACACAATAAGTTCATCAGCTTCAGTTATAAATTTAACGCAAGATTCTTAAGAGGAGAAAACCGCTTACCGCCTAAATCAAAAGAAATATACCTACCTAAAAACATACGAAGACCTTTGACGATGACTCAGGTTTTATTTTTATTTTCCTCGTATTCGTAATGAAAAGCATAGTGTTTACCTCGGGTTCAAGAGTTATTTAGTCCCTCGAACTATTAGCGACCTCGCTCTCGCTCGGTCGCCAAGAAATTTCTCGGGACTAAATAACTATCTTTCATCCCTCGTATAACAATGTACTATTAAAAAAATTAATTTACGTATGAATCGTGAATGAAAAAAGTTTAATCAGAATACAGTTTTTTAATTTTGTTTGTCTCTGTTTCACTGTGTGATGTGTCTGAGTAGTGGTAAATAGAAAAAAAAGGCAAATTGTTTCTAACAATGAAAATAAGAAAGAAAATAGTTTTTCTTGTAAACTATTTATGACTTAAACAATATACTTGGCAAATTTATATTAAACCCTAACGTTTTTACTTCAACTAGAATTAACTAAAATTTTGTAATAAAAAGCAAAAAAAAACTTTTTATTGATACGCAACTAAGATTTTTTTGCAAACTGTACTTTTCACTCAAAATTTGACAGATAGAGGTTATTGACTTTCCTGTTCTTATTTGGAACGCATAATATATATTGTAATCTACATTTTGTAATTTTGAGCATCAAACACGCGGCAAATAAATTCAACCAAAATGGCGATCGACCTTGTTACGAAGCTCGTAACTATACAAATGTTGGTAATTTGGGTACCTACAACTTATTTGCCGCGTACTATAACAATTATTACAATAGACGAAAGAATCTTGGAAACATTTTGATACTCAATAATGGTATTTTCAATGGTATAGTGTGGTAAACGCTACTCGTATTTACACATAACTCCTACAAAAGTAAACTTTGAGTACTTCGTCTATTAAAATGGCCCCCAAAAACTAATACAGACATCGAACCACCATAAATGCACTCTATTCAATTTGCGCAAACACTTTCTTATTGAAAGTCATGCTAACATATTTGTCTTCATTGGACTGACGGCTCAATGCTGGACGCTATGACCAGAAATCTGACAGTATTGACACACAGCAAGCTAGTGAGACAATGGTGTGAATTAAAAATGATAAAAACTGTGGCGACTGTCAGTTTTTATTGAGACAAATGGTTTGATGAAAAGTCTCTTATCATGCTAATCTGGTGGACTCGGGACGAGTAAAAAAAAAACAGTATTTTATTATAACTTGCATTGTTGTATTTTTACTGTTTTTTTTTTTAAGTTAAAATAATGTAAGTCTACAAAAAAAAAAATAGTATTACAGTAGTAGTACGGTATAGTACGGAGGTCGAATCTTGTCTGAAGTTAGGATCTGCGTGCGAATTTTAAAATAAATGGTTTAAACAAATAAATAGCATTTGCAGTTGTTTGCTGTCAAAAACTGTTATTGGCATTTTTTTTAAACCTTTATTTGTTTAAGTTCTCAGGCGCTAACATTTGCGGAGGCTAACTTCAGACAACAATTTTACAACTACCTGTACAGGTATCTTAGAGGCTAACTTCAGACAACAATTTTACAACTACCTGTACAGGTATCTTAGAATTTTACCTGCAAAAAAAAACCAAAACACGAGTTGTTAACGACTTCATAGCTTGTTGAAATTGTCATGTTGTTTTGATACAAAAATTCTCAGTAATCAGTCGCGATTTTGATTGTGCACAGTAATAAATGACAATGGCTTGCCCATTTTCTGTATTGCATGGAATGCACTGATCGCGATAGCGTTGCTCTGGTCAGCGGACATGAGTATGGTACTGAAGTTAACTCAGCGTGTTGTTAGTCAGTAAGGGTCATATTTATACTGTGAAAACGAGATACCATTTGTTAGTTGATGTGACATCACACAATTCTAGAAATGACGATGTCAAAGAATCCAGAGTAAGTCAGCTCTACAAACAATTATTGTTACATAGGATAATCTAGGGCTCTTGATAAAATGACATTTAACTATGTATGCGATTGCCTAAAATATACTGGTTTTAATATGTGCTACCACGTCTCTGGTTTCATATAGCTGGCCTTTTTGATGAGAAAAAAAGAAAATCGTACCAAATTTCCAAATTCAAAAATTGCGCCAATTTGATTAACGAACTCAAAAACAAAAATAATTCAAATACCGTTAATATGACTGGCCATTACGACAATAAAGAAAAAAGAAAATCGAACCGAATTACCAAATTCAAAAACCGCGCCAATTTAATGAATAAACCTAAAAAACAAAAACCAATCAATAACCCCTCAATCAGAATGGGTATAAAAAGCTCGCATCTGTCTCATTTCCCATTGTGTAGAGCTGTAGACCGATGAGCACGTGCTCAGTACATGCAACGTCATCGGGCAGTCATTATCGGGGTCGTTGACCCGCTGATTACCTCGCCCTGTCGTTCATCATTAGCCTAGGTTAGGATGTTTGTAAACATAGCCTCCATTCACTGGTCATATCCCGTGTAATTGGGTCACTTGAAAAATTGTGTTGTATGTGATGGGTTCATTTTTATGTTCGAAGTTTTTTTTTTACGCGTACTTCTTGCTAGGTTTATTTATGGCTAAAAGTGTATTGTGTTACAAAAAATAAACTTGTTAAACAAAATGTTATTCGGATAGATGTCCTTTCAGCCCAAACTGTAAAAAAAGATAGAGTCCATTACCACTTTCAGTGTAAAGAGACTTTTGTGCGAGCTTTGGAACTGAGCGATAGAGTTGCCGAGGCCCAGGAATATAAAGGGCAACTGGAGAATCACTGGTGAGTTTTAGTCAGTAAGTCTGACACTCCCATTTGCTCTTCTAGGTCGACCGAGCGAGAAAATTATTTGATGATTTCAACTAACAGTGCACTTAAACTAAAATTGCCCAGTGCTACTTGCAAGCAATCTAACTTTAGGAAATTCTACCTAGTATGCATTTTTGATTGCTCAACCTGTACATAACACACCTATTTTTAAGACCATAAATACTTTTAAACTGTCAGAAGAAAATAAGTAGTAGAAAATAAGAATAGGTAATTTATTGTAATAATATATTACTAAATACAAATAAACAGTTGGAAAGTATAAATTATAATTTATAATTTACACTAAATTAACGAACTTTTTTCAAGACTATCTAGAACTGCTTTCATTAGATAGTACAAACCAAGTCACTTCCCGCTATCTGATCCTATGTATGCTTAAATCTCTCTCTATGCAACGGAATTTGATGCGGTTTTTTGATAGATAGAGTGGTTCAAGAGGCTAGGTTAAGGTTTATATATATAATACATGCATTATATATTTAATATCACCATTGCACCGGTCCGAAACTGGAGCAGGTTGCTAGTCCAAAATAAAAATTACAAAAAAATAACAACGATTAATTCAAATCTGCAGAGATCAATAACATTTTAACCTGAACTCTGACCTGTAATATATCTTACTAAAATAAACATTAAATATAATTTAGTCTAGCCAGAAGCTTACGAACAGTTAGAGAAAAAACTACATGATCAATCATTTAGAACATCAGGTGTCCAGAAGAAAATATTTATTACCTGTCGTTACTGTAGTTCGGGTAATCAATTAATAGTTCGAATTTAATATTTTTGAAAATAAAAACGGTTATTTTTAAAACTGTGGTAGTCGAGTAATAGCGGCCCCAGAATTACGAGTTGTAAATCGCAGGTTCAAACCCAGTCAGGCGCATTACTTTGTGTAATTTATTTAATCACCACTGCTCTCAAAAACATCGTAAGGAAATTCGCATGCCCTAGAACAAAAAATTCAAAGGCAATCATCACCGTGGTGAATCACTGTTCGTCGTTCATTGTTAGTTGATATCTATTTACTCTGGCCCTAAAGATATCTAAATTATAATCGGACGGGAAGACCGCAGCAGGCAAACTGTTCCAGTTTTTCAATGCGCGCGGTATAAATACCAGGTGAAACGCTTAGTCCGGATCGTAGAGGTTTCAACAACGTAAGGCCTGATACTCGCGGTAAGTACGCTGTACTGACTGTATAAATGAGGATGGTTGGTGAAACGCTTAGTCCGGATCGTAGAGGTTTCAACAACCGTAGGGCCGATACTCGCCGTAAGTACGCCGTACGTACACCGTACTTGCCGTACACATGGATAAATGAGGATGGTTGTCTGTTTGTATGCGTGTGCGCAGGTTTGACGGGCAATAAATCTTTCTACGCATTCGTGCGCACGATTCTGCAGCGTTGAATGTATCGAAGCAGCTTGGTGCCTCACGATCAACAGCTTGTGTTTTGTTTCGAAGAGTGATTTCATTTCTGCTAACCTAGTTTCCATTGGTATCATAAACGGAACGGTTAAGCTGCGGAGCACTTAATTATAAAGTTCGAACCACTTGATCTTATATTTTAATTAGTTGTCTGGAAGGTGTTAAACGTTCTCCCGTTAGTAGCGGTATTGAATTTATGGACAAGATTCGGTTAGAATATGGCCACCATGTCTTGTCCATTCTCAACTTCGAAAGATTGCTTTCACAGCCATGGCAAATGTATATTCTGACGTATTTTTTAATTAGGTATGCGCAATAGTTCGAAACGCAAGTTCAGAGCGGTCAATATATTTTGATGACACTGAACGACTTACGTACTGGAAATCAAGACGCAGCGTTGCAAGGCGTCTCTTAGATGAACCGATAACTAGGTGAGGGTTGCAGAAATCCTATGGATTCGAGACGCACAAAACCAGTCGTTAAAATCATATCTAGTTAAAATTCTAACTCTTCGATACTCAACACATTTCAACTCTCTAGGGGATCACTGTATCCCAGCAATCAATTGGGTCAGAGGTAATAGGATAGTTTAAATTACTTTTTTTTAATTTTCATACTAAAGTTACCATTGACTGATAAACTAATAAGTCAATGATTAATACTTACAATGATTTTGATCTATTCATACATATTTAAAGAACATACCTAGAAACATATTCTACATTAGACATGGTCTATTGATTTGTTTACAGCATAAGAAATTTTCATGCGATCCTTCTTAGCAATGTATATCATAATTTACATTCTGGTTGCGCATGAGTGGTCGGTCGCTTTGATCTCCGTTACAATCGGACATAATTGATGATTGCGCGCCAACTCCATATACAGTGGGTCATGGAGTAGAGAGAATAATGGAGACATCAGAAGAGCCAAATTGAACTAGTTGCCAACTGAGCCTTTGAAATAATAATTTATGAACTTAAATGTTTTGTATACTCAAACAGTTACAAACAATACAACAAATAAAGAGATATTGGAGAACAAAAACTATTAGAGCTAGAAGTAAGAATTAGGCATCCATGAAAAAAATTAACTTGTATTATGAGTACTAGGATTCTCACGCTATTTTTGTATTAAAAGAGTAGAATTATGACGTAGATAAATCAAAATCAAGCATTTCATTTTGCAAGTGTTTTGCATGTGTTTTTACTGTTATGGTTGTTGCGCTGCAAAACTTTTGCAAATCTGGAAACGATAAATAAACTTGCATAATATCACAACGCATAACACTGTCTATTGTTTCAGCTTAATTATGATTATTCTCAATTAATTGATCGCTATTAGAGAAATAATAAGCGTCTGTTTTGAACAGGCATAATTAAAACCAAAGGTTAAGGTAGATAGCTAATTACAAAACTATATGGAATAACTTATAATACTCTCAATAGGGACCAAACATAGTGAGGTTGATATATGTATACCGATAGTATAATGTGTTCACCATTTCACTCACGCACACATTTTTTATATTATATTATTTATACTTCCTATCTATATTATGACACTTAATTCAATAAGCTCCACGCGAACGCCGGCGTTCGCACACCTATTGTTCTTTAGTTGTGTCTGTAATTACAAGATCGAAAGGTTAAGAAGAAAACTTAAGGAAAAAAAATCATATACAAAAATTTGTATCACTTAGTAAATTCGCTCTTTTTAATAATATCTAGAATATATCTGAATACTATTCAATTTTAGCTCCTTATTTCAAATCCTTTACTTTCCTAATTATTTGTTTTTATTAGTTTAATTTATATCCTAATTACCGATTTTGTGTGTGTAAAAATCTGAATTTATGAATACTGGAATAGTCTTTTGCTTTTTCATATCGTTGGTGACTTAACAATTTTTAGCACTCCATTTTGTCTCTACTCTGTGTTATAATGCGAGACCAATCGAACGCGCGCGCCGCTGTCACGCCGAGCCGTGCGCTAGCGCATGCCTGCACTTCGCGCTACGAAATACATATATGAAGAAAATTTTATATGAAACACTATGTAAGTACGTATAACTTTAAACACGCATTTAGGTACTTCTTCATCTGTTATTCACGTGTTATCACGTTACCTTATTGTGTACCTGACAGTAATGCAAAAAGTGGGCGGTGATGAAGTTGAAGCCTTCGATATCAGATTGCATCCCCACATAACACATAATAACTTTGACTGAAATGTCAAAGCTATAGACCGAATTAACCTGAAATTTTCTTTATCTCTTCAAAATTAAAAATAAATATTTTGTTTTTTTTTTTTATGGCGATAAAAATCGTCTAATGACGAACTCCGCCCTTGAGTGGAACGGGAAACAGTGTCAGACTCTTACTGACTAAACGACCAACTCCATTCCTTCTTAGTCTTCATACCAGGGTCGGACCTTCCTTTCAGAAACCGTACCGGGGCCTCGGCTAATGTGTATACTAGTGGTAAGTATTTAATGTTCAAAATAAATACACAATTTGTAACTGTAAAAAACTTATTCCTATAATTTTAAAGGACGCGATGGTAATTCCCTCTTGAGTGGTTGGAGCTAAGCCAAAGTGTCCTCACCTCCCGCATAACCCAGGTCCTACCGGACGTGAAAAAGTTAGGTAGGTTTTTGTTACAGGTTCAAGCGGAAGAAATGCCGAGGTATGCTTGGACGGAACACTGCTGTATCCTCATTGAAACCATCGGTGACAGCACCTTTCGCGCAAGTTCCTGTTTCAGGCCATGGTCTAGAGCGAGTGTGATTGGGATGCGGCTGTCTCCTTCTGCGAAGCAGTAATGCTAATATAGGAGAGGACCGCAACTGTAAGTGAACGAAAATCCTCACGCCTCAGCCGCCGTGACCATAATCACGTACGTAAAGTGAAGAAAACTTTTCGTTTAGCCATTGCCTGCACTTGAAGTCACTGATATATCCTCACAAAAACCTTCAATTTATCACACAAAACACAACATTGCAGAAGATTTCGAAAACTTTGCCTAAACAAAAACAGCGCCACATAATATACTTTTAATACCATCCTTGTAACATGAACAGAATCAATATGTAAAGCGTAATTACAGTGCCGAGCTTATTATGTGCAAGGTATATTAATTTTCAATCCTCTTTAGATGACCGTCGCGACGATTACTGTATGGAAAATTGCCCCAAATGAAGTCATTACATCCCGAAGCCATCAGCCTAATGGATTAAAGCTCTTAAAACTTAATCGATCTTCATGTTTTTGAGCCGTGTTGCAATTTAAAATTATGGACTTTGTTCTTCTAAGTTAAGGCGAAAGTGCCAGGTTTTCTTTTACCCAACTATGCTAGAAAGAGGGTTAGGTTTTTAATTTTGAAAGCAATTGGCGGGAGCCACCTCTTGCGCTGAGCCCTGGCTGTAGTCTGGAACACGGCCTCTTTTTGCGAAGCAGTAATGCAAACGAAGGAGGAGCCGCACTACTGAACGAAATGAACATCCTCATGCTCAAGCTGCCGAGGCTTGACTACCAGCCACGGTAAGTGGCTTGCGGATGGCAAGCATTGAGTAACTTGCCTTCTGGCGGTCTACGACAGATGTAGCAATCCACGCGCTACTCAAAGGTATGACAGCAACTCGCTAAGGCCCAGCAAGGCCAATTTTTGCAAGTTCGACGAACTCAAAGATTTTCAATGTAAACGCAAAGAAAACTAAAGGAAACAAGTGTGGTTATAGTTACTAAATTCAGACAGTTTCTGCTTGGCACAGAGCAGTAGAAGTCATTGAATGATTTACCACATAGGAAAATATGTTTTACGAAAACGACCGCATCACCCTTAATCTTAATGGTAAGCGGTATGTTATTTAAAGTGTTGTTTAATATTTACATTTTAGATAATTTATAAACACAAAGTTACAAAGAAAATCTTAGAATGGCAAAATTTCTCGAATATGTTTTAAGTTTCGCGACAACGATACGAAATTGTTTTGTTATCATCATCTTTTCAGCCTAAAGACGTCTACTGTTGTACATAGGCCTCCTCCAAGCATTTGCCACAACGACCGGTCCTGTGCGTCTTGCATCCATCGGCTTCCAGCAACCCTGACCAGGTTATCGGTCCACCTTGTGAGAGCAAGGTCTTCCAACGCTTCGTCTTCGGACACACGGTAGCTACTTCAGAACCTTTCGGCCTCAACGGCCATTTGTCCTGCGTAGTCAATTGTAAAAAAAAAATTTAAAAATCAACCATAAAAAGAATAATTTCCAAATGTTTTTATGTCAGTTGTAAGATGTTTTGTTCCATCGATCCTATATTGGCGCATTGCACGATGTACGAAAAATAATAAAAAGATTTCTTTAATAAAGTAATTAATATTAAATGTCACGAAACAGTAAACGTTTTGAACCGACATAGGTACCTACTGTCGAAATAATGAGCAAACGTTACAACAGATAATAAACCATCCATGGAATAAAACATCGTACAACTGAATTATCGACAAACCGTTTTCGATATAACAAAACTCGAATCATCCTGTTTCGCAGACAAATATAGAACCCTAAAACTACATCGTAAGACTTTGTTTTATGTATATACATTAAGAATGTAAGACATTTAGATTTAGAGACATTGACCCTTGTTGTACACTGTAGGTACAATGTCCCGTACACTACCCAGAATTTCTTACCTACTCGCTAGTAACAACCGAACGTATCTCAATCAATTTCAGACCTTTGACTGACAATCGAAATAGATTCGTAATTGTTTCAAAACGAAAACGTTACATTGTTGTATTGTTAGTGAAACTCTGGCTGTCGCGTTGGAGCCAAAAGTCGGCCACCAAAAATGTAATAGCTGTCAGCTTTCATGATTAATGCAATTAATCCCACAATGGCCACATCGCTGTACACTGGCTGGCTTTGAATGTGTAGCGTTTCAATTTTAAAATCTATTGTTTTATTTTTCCATTCGTAGTTCGTCGGAATGGATTGTGAAACGGAACAAAAGCACAAAAACATTTCCTTAAAAAAACTCGTAAAAACTGGAATTCTAAATGGCAAATTTTTAACATTAGCAATAAGTTTTTCTTCCATTTCAGTAAACATGATTTCAGGAATCATGAACACTGATCCGAGAAGTCTGCCTACACTATACCATATCAAACCAAGACCGTGTTAGGAATGTACTAAGCACGGAAATAAAAGCAACACTTAATCAGTGTTGGGCGTAGTAGTCTACGCCCAAACGCATGTACAGCACGTCATACCCGATTATATCGGTCATTATACCTGGTCCATGTTATGCTCATCGTTTGGCATGAATACATATTTACCTAGTGTCGGTATGTTCGTTTCGCTTTCAGGTACAATTGAATTTAGCATTTTTTGCAGGTGAAAAAAATATACTATGCTTGAAAAATTTGTCAATTTATTTCACATTTAAACTTGTAGTTTGGTACTACACCTATAATAACTACCAATTAATTTATTCACTCAGCGCCACCAAAAATTTCTCAACCACCAAAAAACACCAAAGCTGTATCCCAGACAGCGGCCGCCACAACAAACGCATAGTTGGGCGCCCGTCTGATACATTTCATAAATAATGTGTACAATTTTTGTACATAGATTTATTACGTTCGGCGAGCGAAAATGGTTAGAGATTGTTTTTCAATTTAATCGGAGGTATCCTGCTGTTTGACATGCAGCTCGGCGGGCCTTCCGCGGCCCACGGCTTGATATATCGTGTGGATTTATTTCCGTTTTCGTTTGTATATTAGGTATTAACAAAGTTTGGGATGGGCTTTGTTCTTTAGACACGGTATTGGTTGGGTTCAAGCAAGGTTTTGAACAAAAAAACAATCGTCGGTATTTATAAATTGTAGATCTATAGAATACAAATTCCGATAACTTGTTATAATAATTTTGAGAATTTAGTGACTGTGTAGTTGTTAAATATTGGACTGCTCAACAGTGGACGTCTTTCGGATGAAGTTATGATGATGATATGGGTCGAATTAAGTCAAAGTCAAGAGTGAACAGGTTAATTCCAGACGTGCTCCATCGTCGCATTCTATCAGGTTTTTTGCAAAAACTTTTAAGAGTTTTAAAATATACAAATGGAAGTTTTGTGAAATACTCGAATGAGTGATGAAATTATCGAATGTCAGCAGAGCGTTGTTCTTTAGCAAATATTACGATGGATCAAATATCTAGCTTAAACTATAACCTTGATGACAGACACAATGTACACTTTTTTCTGGATTTGTTTAGGAAAAAAGAAAATTTTCGGCCAAAGGAGTTTCGAACACCCGGGTGTTATTGTACGATAATTAGCGTTTTTTAAGGCAATCGGATAATCGCAAAAAAAATGTATTATTACGACGATAAACATCACTTAACAAATTGTCACATTGTCTAAAGCCTCAAAGAGGAAATTTTATCTTGTTTTACCAGCCAGTAAATGTCAAAAGTCTATTTATATCTGTGGACCACACATGACATACCTACACATCTCAATGTGTAATAATTAGCTGAAATCGCTCGTGGACGCCCACCGTCAACGACGCCCGATATATTGACTCACACATTCCGCGAAGTCTATTTTGAAACCCGTTTCTATTTATATTTTCTTCAAGACTTCCGTTTTGTATAGACAGTGATTTTTCTTGCGGTTTTCGAATAACTATGGACAATAAGGCCGATGAAGTATTGAGTCATCCTCTTCTAAATCCAACCAACTAGATTGGGGTTTTTTTATTTTGTGGGTGGGTGAGGAAACCGTCATGTCCTAGAACCAAAAATTCGAAGACATGTGACATCCACCAATCCGCACTGGGCCCGCGTAGTGGATTATGGCCCATTCCCTCTCCTAGAGAGAGGAGGCCTGTGTCCCTGTAGTGGGAACATTAAAAGGCTGATGATGATGATGATGATGTGGGTGGGTAAAAATCATCTGATGACATGTCTCTCTTATGCACAGCAGGATAGTGTCAGATTTTTAGTGACTAATAAAACGCGCCCCGTTACTTCGTTACCTTTCACACTAGCGCAGAGTCTTCCTTTCAGAACCCTTGGCACCAGTGTGTCCCTTTAGTTATCCTTCGCGTTTCTGGGCCACGGTTGCTCACGGTCACTCTTTGAACTTTCCGTCCAATTATAATTTAGTTTTCTTCAAGGCTAGAGTAAATAGGCTCTTTATAAACTAGTGCGCCTCACCATCAACGATTGCATCGCTGCTTACCATCAGGTGGGATCGCAGTCAAGCACTAGTCTAGGCTTGAGATAACTGCAATTTTTATAAATTTATGAAGTTTTTATTATATTTAGCCCAAGGGCGTAGTAAACAAACTATTTCAGTTCAATGTCGTAACTTTAATTTTGTTTTGCCGAAACATTTTTCTCACAATTTATTTTTCAGAAGCCACCGAAAAATTCAAAGCTTCAAACGCAGACATGTCATAAAAGTGATTTGTTTCGCCTACTTAAACATCCATTTATAAAACACTGAACTATCTTAACACATACGTATTCGGAATATCATTCTGTGTATTTAATATTAGCAGATTAATGATTTGTATTTTGACTACCTTTAATCAATACAGTGTGTAAGTGAAATCTGGCGTTGCTGGCTATACCTCATTTTGATTACAACATTATATTTCAGATGTTGGAAGAAATATGTGTTATATGCATTATTAAATTGATTTATAAATGCTAGTTGGTACTTTTTTTTTAAATTATTAATAGGTTCACTCTTGACGTGAAGCTATCCCTCATTTACAGGCTGTACCTACTTTTTGATTGCGACATTATTCCAGATGTTGGAATAAATAAGTGATTGTATGTTATATGCATTATTATATTGATTTATGACCACAGAGAGGACATCTATGACCACAGAAAACGGACTCTAGTAGCGAATTATATTGTTTAGCTGTACTAACAATGAATGTGTTTTCAAAAAGTTATGTGCATGTGAGTAGAATGTCCAACTGTCTACCATGTACAGTAGCATATCGCTAAACTTATGGAGGTTTCATTTAATGATACGTTCCTAAGAAAGCTTTTAACTATACACCAAAACAACATAGTTACTAAGGTTGATTGAAGGCAAGTAATTTCTAGCCCCTAGCTAACGCCTAGACCTTATACATTTATAGAAACGAATTCCATTCTTTCTTCGAACCCATAGAGGCGTACGAAACCAACCAATAGCGTGCGAGAGGTTAAAATCAATAGCCATTCCTTAATGAAATGTCAACGGCCAGCGACCGCCTCAGAGCGCTTACATTAAAAGCCATTTTATC
Organism: Mythimna loreyi; assembly: GCA_029852875.1. Lineage (NCBI taxonomy): Eukaryota > Metazoa > Arthropoda > Insecta > Lepidoptera > Noctuidae > Mythimna > Mythimna loreyi. Next base: position 15,434,741 of record CM056784.1, on the reverse strand, counting down.
AACCATCTTTAATCCAATTAAAGGCCACCTCTCAGCAGGTAGACCTACGTTGAATAATACAAAAGTTGCGGTCACTTACCGACCAGACTCACTTGACCCCAACCCTAAACCACATTACACTTCATACGTCATATTTTTGGAAGTGCCAGAGGGGCGGGGTAGGTCATTTTCTCTGGTCACTCGACTGGACTTTAGGGATTTCGGTTTGAGGGTCATGGAAAAACAACAGTAACTGTTAAGCTAGGGCTTTGTGCTTAATGGACTATGTGGGATAGTCTCTGGGCACTTTCACAATTAATTAGCACGTCCAAAGGGTAGTCCGCTTCTTGATCATGGTTAAAAGTTGGACTAAATTGAAAGCAAAGTTCGGTGATTTTGTTTTGTTTTTGGGTTAAAGTCGAAAGTTTTGTGAATAGTTTTAAAATTGGATGAGTGGCCAGTGGTTACAAAGTAAATTAGGGTGCCCTTTTGATTTTTGGTAAAACATTTTCGGTAACTCTGAAGGTTGGGTACATTTTCAGGGTTTTTGGTGAAAAGGGCTTTAAATTTATTATCAAACATTTTCTGTTTAACACTTTTTGATTACAATATAAAACTCCAAAAACAATCTACTCACTTTCGTATAACGGACATGAGTAGATTGATTTTTGAAGTTTTTTAGACTTTGAAACCATCCGATCAATATTATATAATAATGAAGTCTATTCGTTATTAAAACCCTATTTTTTATGGTATACTATGGGCTCTATTGCAAGTGAATAGTAATACATATTCATTTCTTTACATATGACATTCTTTATACTTTAACCGATAAGCGTGATGCGCCATTGCTTACCTAATCTTTTCTTTTAATTTTCTAAAAGTGTGTGTATTTGATTTATTTTTCATTTTTCTTTCTTTTGAATCAATATTTATTGGTGAGTTAACAAACCTTTTAGTTGATGTTTTACTAAATAAACCGCAGTGGTCATTCAAACAAATATTATTAAAGGCATTCTATTTTTTCCAGCAAACGTTCAAACACCCAGAACCCCTGAAAAGTAAACAAAAAAGCACTCGCCAGCTTTTTGCGTCAACGACAAATTTACACTTCAACAATTTTCCCATTCCATGCGAGTGATTTTAAAAACTTCCCTCTTTCACGTCCCTCGCATTCATCGTTCATTCCCCCTCTGTCCTTTTCACCCCATGGTCCTTGTTCCTCCCTTGGTCCTGTATCTCATCCCTATGGGCCACACGTCCCTGCAGTGCTGATTGGCACAGCTCTAGTGGATTAGAGAGGGCACTGTGATGACCACTCGCCGTTTGGGAATTGGGGAATTAACACTGGTGTAGGGAGTGGACTTTGTTTGTGCGGTGCGAGTACAGTAAGCAGATATAACTTTTGTACCAAGATTGGTAGTTACTTTATTAGAATTGAAGATAAGGAATATTAATAGTTTATTCCAGTACCGTGTACGTATAGAGTCGTAAAAAGTTTGACTAGGTAGGTACCTGATTTAAAAACATAGGTAAATAATATAGGTAAATTTAATTATTTCTCTACAAAACATTAAAAAAATTCTTAGCAAAAAAAAGAAAAAAAAAGATATATTTATCATACTATCTGTTATCATACTCTATAATGTTGATATACATTTTAATTGTATTTACTAGTGTTAAGATTCTGTATGATTGTAAAGTATCTTCAGTAAATAAAGACTATTTAATTTATTTTGTTTTAATTATTTCTTATTAAATTCAGTGACGGGTACAGTAATTAAAACTGATTATTGATTAGATAGGGTAAAAATATTGGTGAAAAGGGTTGCACGATTAACGTACCTACCTATATTATAAGTTAAAAGAAGTAAGCATTATGTCGCCTCTGTACTTTTGTGTGCATAAATAAAAATAAAAATTGAGATGATATAAAAATTTAACCAGTATGGAACAAGATTAGGATTTTTGAAAATCGAATTATTTAAATATTTGAACCTTATATTTAAAAAATATTAAAAATATTTCACAAATGCATATAGTTATAATATGACTTTTTTAACGTAATTCTTATTTAATTCCAACGTTTAATCGCTTGGGATCAATGAATATTTCAAATGACAATTGTTGAAAACCAGCGCCATCATCGATCTTAAATTTTTTAGTAAATAATAAACGCTGTCATCGGTGCCCCTCAATCGTGGATCCCACGTCAAGAAAATAACGAAATCGTTTTTGACAATAAATCGATTTATTTTATTCGATACGGACACCACTCGTTTGGTTTTCATCTCGCGTCGAACTCAGAGACTCTAGAGATGTTTTATGGCGCATGAAATTGTTGCATTGTATGAATTCTTGCACATATCGACGGGTTTTCCATTTTCACCGCTAGGTTACAATACGATTCGATTTAAACGTGTTTTGTTAATGATCACGTTGAAGTTATTCACACGATTTTTGAAATGGTTAGATAATGATAAAATGTCAAAATTGACAGGCTGTGTAAATTGTTTATGTCCATGTTACAATAGACAACTGTGTATTATCAGTTTATTTATTTATTTAAAAAATCATGTACACACTAAATAATAAAAGAAAAGAAGACATAAACAGGAAAATAGATACATAGGTGATGCTTATCATTACATAGTATAAAACAAAGTCACTTCTCGCTGTCCCTATGTATGCTCAAATCTTTAAAATTACGCAACGGATTTTGATGTTCTTTTTAGTAAATAGATTGATAGATAGAGTGATTCAAGAGGAAGGTTTATATATATATAATACATGTATAATATATTTTATATCACCATTGCACCCGAGCGAAACTAGGGCGGGTCGCTAGTTTCTATATAAATCTCTTCCAGCATACCTGCGAAAGGAGAATTAGAAAAAACCTCTTGCATTTCGCACATATAGGTACTTTTTGGTGCCAATAAACTTATAGTTATTGCAATCAAGCCTCTAATATTTTGCATAAATTGGTAATGTAATGAATAGTGTAAAACCTGGCACTCATATCACATTTATTCGTAGCTTGGTTGCCAGAGGTTAAAGAGGTTGAGGTTTTAATCTAGGATTAAGTAATTTTAATTAAATTTTGTGTGCGTGTTTGCATGCCACATCATTTGTGTAAAATTTGTACATCACTAAATAGTATAAAACAAAATTGCTTCCCGCTGTCTGTACCTAAGTATGCTATTAAATCTATAAAACTCCGCAACGGATTTTGATGCTGTTTATTTTAAAAGATAGAGTGATTCAAGAGGAAGGTTTATATGTGTAATTACATACATAAAATATTTAATGAGAAGCTGGGCAGGGTTGTAAGTTTGGAAATAAACTTTTTAAAATTAATAAAAATATTATTTAGTTGCATGCTGTTTGTTCATAGAAATATTCGTTTATCGATTACTTGTATTCTTCTATATCTATAAGTTAATTTAATACCGTCTCTCGATATGGATGGAGCAAGATGGAGTGTAGACTTTTATATATGAAATCTCTATCTCTCCTATACCATGAAAATTTATATTTGACACTTATATTACAGAAGGGCAGTTGATACAATTAAAGATACAAGAATTTATTAATAAGTTTCAATTCAAGCATTTAAAGATTCAAGCATTTATTTCGGATAAACCTTTTACGGGCACTTTTTGATTGTCAAGAAGGCATCCTGTCAGAAAAAATGGAAATATACATTTGATGTATCACATGGAGAAGAATGTGCAAGAAACTCCATGGAAACTTTTTTAAATCATGTTATTGTATTACAAAATATCTAGGTTCGAATTACAATATAGACACCATAAGATACTTTGAAATGAAACATAAATGAACTCGACAGCAGATATTCCAAGCTACGGATGTTTGTGAATGATGTTACATCCTTGATCGCGAGCGGTTGGTCCATGATTAATAGATGGCGCTGCTGTCACATGGCTATGACGTCACAGTTCATACTCCTCACGCACTCCTTATTATTTCAGGAGTGAGGAAACCAAGTGACATTCTGGTAAGGGAGGAATGTGCTTGAAAAACTTTTTTTGGATTGGGGATGGTGTTATTCGTAGAGAGGTGACAAAGAGTGAAATGGAAGAGTTTTTGTTGAGTTTTATTTTGCTGTAAATAAACTGATTTCTGGTGCTTAAGTACATGATAACTTTAAAAAAAAAACAAGTCTTCGTTAATGTTGTGCCGTTTAGATGAGTGTACTTTTAATAAATGATAATGGGGAAATAGATTTAAATTTGGTAATACATACCTAGATATATACGAGTATATTTAATGTCTTTGATAATGGGTTTCCGATTTTTGCGGCTTGTGTATTAAAAGAACTGAAATTCCAGAGAAGTAAACCAAAAAGAGTACTTCAAGACAGCGAAAAAACTGCGAGACATCTACGTAACGGATGAAAGAAAAATATATTTGAAAAAGTTTTCGGATATTTGATGACGTTATTCTTAGATTGATATTTTGAGACTTAAAATGGTTTTCAAAGAATACATTTATAAGACGAGAAATTGACTGATAGATTAAAGCACGGCCGACTGGGTCTAGCTCTAGATAGTATGCGAAATGAGCAGGACGATTATGTAACTTACTTGTAACATCTAAGCCACTTAGGAAAAGTTCTGATTATTGTTCTCAGAATTTGTTTCTATTTTTTTTTTAACTGCTAGTTAATAATAACTTATATATTTTAGCCAAGTTACGATCGTTTCGGTAATGTCTAATGCTTTGAGTTGAGTCATTTTAATGCTCAGTTTCGTGGTCAGAACAAAGGAATGGAGTGGCCACTCCACACAGCTTGGAATAGGCCTATTCCAAGCCTTCGACGTTAACGAAATGATTGTAACTTAGCTAGGAGGACTTAACAGAGGTAGTTCAACTCCACTCCACCGTGCTTAGCGTCAGACCTTCTTTCTTTTTCTTCTTTTTATGGGAAATGCACGCTTTCAGTTAAACAACCCGAACCAAGAATTGAATTACATTACTTAATTAAATTCCAATAAATAAAGGTTTCTGCACATCTTCCATGATTAGTGCTCATTTGTAAAATGATGCAAAATTAGTATTCTCTGTACGGTCCAAGTGAAACTAATTCTGATGGCCTTCAATTTACATGATTTACTTGGAAATAATAATGAAGTCAGTTATTTACCTATTTTAACACGTTCAGTGCGGTACGAGGTCTAATAAGCCTCGTATGTGTCTTCTGCGGTTTTTTTTTGGCTAAAAAAACCAATACAAGTATAGTTCTTTTTTATAGTGGGAAAAATCATTTAATGACGACTCCCGCCCTTGGGTGGAGCAGAAAATAGTGTCAGACGCTTACTGACTAAATAACCGACCCCGTTCCTTCCTGCCTTAATTCCAGGGGCCTTGTTGTTCCGCTCTCGCATTAAGCCTTGGTCCTGGAGGCTTCGACACTACTGGGTCCCTACAATTTGCTGCTTGTTGGAAGCCCACCAAAGGTGTTCCTTGAGGTACGCGGAAACAGTGGGCGCCGTCGACGACTTAGAATACGAGTAGATGTTTTCTGTCATGTCCAGAGGCCGTAACATCAATTTGGTTTAATTTAGGGAAAATATGAATGAAACGAAAAAAAGTATAAAAAATTAAAAAAAATAATAATGCAGCAATGTACTGTACTTTAATACAGTTTTGTACCTCGTACCGCACTCAGCCAAGAAGCTTTAACTTTCTCAATAGTTACGGGGTCTAATAAGCCCCTAACCACTTATATTGCTTTCAAATAATATCTCAAACGCCCCGTATCGCGGGACTGGAAATAATACAAAAATAAACGCAGCTGTCAACGTGTTGAAACCGCAAATCACATTTTAAATGACATTGCTCATTTGCTGGGGAAGCACCTATGTACTGCAACCTTGACATAAGTTCACTTCTAATAATATAATAATCTTTATTTCCAGTAACAAAGAGAATCAATAATAATACGTTTCAATCAGCCTTTTTAATTTTCCCACTCCTGGGACACAGGCCTCCTCTCTAGGAGAGGGAATGGGCCATAATCCACCACGCGGGCCCAGTGCGGATTGGTGAATGTCACATGTCTTCGAATTTTTGGTTCTAGGACATGCCGGTTTCTTCACGATGTTTTCCTTCAACGTTTTGAGAGCAGTGGTGATGAAATAATATTACACAGATAATACGTTTATAACTAAAGAATTATTGACTACAAATAAGTTGTTAGGTAGTTGAATCGTAACCATGCATATTATTGTGGAATTCACGTATACAGAAAAAAACTGTTTTGTTATCATTTTGAATGATACTCGTAGTTTATATGGATCCAAGCTGTGCTTAATATAAAAACATAAATATAATTTCTACATTAATTAAAAATTATATGTTTGTATAGCTAGCCTGTGTTGTCCCACGGTTGGGCAAAGGCCTCCCTCCGTCCAAAGGCTTATAATAATATGTTTGTATTTATTTCTTACAATTTCACGCTGGTATGAGTGTTTTTTTTTTTAAGGTGGGTAAAAATCATGCGAGAAATAGTGTCACACTCTTACTGACTAAAAGCCCACCCCCTTCCTATGTTTCCTTTATACCAGGGGCAGCCTTTCAGACACGAACCCTTAGCCTCAGTTGGCTTCCACCCTTCTGTACGGTCCCGGCACGGTTGTCAGACAACTTATTGAACAGATTTGGGTGATATTTTTAACATAGGCAGAATACATATATATCCTGGAATATTACGTAGAATATTTTTATGCCAGAGAATGTTTCTTTTGGGTAATCTTCTACTATTACGCTAGCGAAACCGCTGGTAGAAGCTAGTTATTTCAAACGTATAGTCGAAAGTTTGTAGGTCTTTAATTCAGTAAGCCCCAAGCGAGCGCTGGCGCTCGAAAACCTATTGTTCTTTAATTGTGTCGGTAATTATGGTAGTCAATAGGCTAAGGGTTTTTTATGGTAGGTAAAAATAATCGAATACGAAACCTGCCCTTGGGCGGAACGGGAAACAGTGTCAGACTTTTACTGACTAAAAAACCTACCCCATTCCTTCCTTGCCTTGGTCCTAGAGCTCTGTTGTTACGCTTTCGCATCAACCCTTAGTACCAGGAGAGCCCCGGGAATCATCCAATGACATCTCTCGCTCAGAGCGCCGTAGTGCCTGGTGCCATGCCACTTCAGTAGTTACTCCTCAAAGTTTGTACGTATGTAAGAGCAGGTGTGTTTGTTACTTCTTCGTCCTAAAAAGGCTTACCAGGTTTAAATGAAATTCAGCACACGGGTAGACCATATCCTACAAAAGCACAAGAGAGACTTTCTTCCCGGAATTATGTATATCAACCCAAGAGATAAAAACAAATTCTTGGCAGAAGCTAGTATTTTAGACAAAGAAAAAAGAAAGAAACTAGGTGTTTTTTCAAATAAGCACTTGTTCGATATAATATGTTGGATTAGTATTATGTTCGCTTAAAGCTGCATACCTACAAAGCTTTCGCAATGTTGCGCATAAATAACAACCAATCCTTATTTGAGACAACATTCTGAGCCACACCAGTAGGTAGTCATTACACCTCACACAACAGCCTTCCTTACACGAATCTATTAATGTTCTATGGCAAGTTAATTAACACTCGGTAGCAAAACAACGAATGCCCGTGAACCAATCAACCTTATTTTTAAGAGTTTTTTTCTGTCGCAACACACCGGACGCCCATTCAACGCTAACCCGATGACATCCTTCAATCACGGGCAATTTTTATTTAGTATCATGCTGCTTGAAAAATAGACGTGCCAATGAAAAACTTAGGAGTTTTCGGAGACAAAAGACGGTCGTGGGCGAGCTGAATGTTAAGAAGATCATTAGCGAAGCATTGTGGCGAGGTATGTTCGTTGTCGGCGGTTCTCAAACTCTCATTGTATACCATGAATGCCTCTGTTTGTACTCAAGGGTTAATTTTATTATTATCCGTGAGGTTATTGAATTCAATTGAATGAAATCATATTTTATGTGTGACGGTAATGGAGGAAATTGTTTGTGTGTAGGTGTTAGCGTTGGTGGAACAAAAAATTGGGGAGTGATATCGTTTGAGATCGTTTACCGTTTGCACGTGTCAGATCTGCACACGCCTAGCTTTGATTTCAGTAACTACTCTACTAGTAAGTGATTGAGTGAATTTCTAAGGTATTTTTTACATAGGCTATAATCTTAGTATAGGTTTGCGTTTGACCAACATCTCACCTGATGATAAGAGATGATGTGGCCGACGATGAAGCACGCTTGCCAAAGAATTACCTATTCACTCTTGACTCAAAGACCTCTAGATTGTAGCTATCAGGAAACACAGACTCCGGCGGGAATTCTACTTCTTAGCTGTACGCATAACAGCAGGATGACAGCAGGAAAAAAATATGCATCTCGATGAGAGAAAAGAATAGCGACAACTATTGGAGTCATAAAATATAGCTACATATTTTATGACTCCAATAGTTGTCGCGGAGAGGGAGATAGAGCGGGAGATAGTGTCAAACTTTTACTGACTAAAAACCTACCCCGTTCCTTCGTTGCCTTAAGCCATAGACAGGGTAGTATAGTTCGCTCTATCAAAATCATACTCTCAGTATGATCTTGATAGAGCTACCGTAGAATTAGAATGCAAATGGCAGACAGGTTTTAGTAAAAAAACTTACATTTCCTCTCACTATATCTAAAGCGATGATGAACTCCTCCACGCTCACAATGGCTTAGGAAATTATCGAAATATAGTTATTTCCTGAGCCAGTGGAGCGTGAAACTTCCACTGACTAAAACCAATCTGTTCCTACGTTTTACTTTTTCGTTCCAGGACCTTGGTAACTCTTTCGAATAATCCTGTACCTCCTTCACCTACACTAGTTTGAGCACCACTGCTTCCCGATATATTTCACTATCGATACAGGAAAACAGTAACTGACCTACAAAAGGGTAGTGACTTGCAAATCCCTTCCATTGTCACAGACCACCTTTACGAGGCCATAAATTATTTTCTAACAGACAAAAATTGTAACAGTTACAAACGGGAGTTAGCGAAAATTGCAAGAAAAGGGTTGTTATTGTTGCAAATTGTTACAATAAACATTTTTGTTTAAAAGCAATATATCATTTTGTGCTACTGTTCTTTGTAATATGCAAAGTTTTGTATTTAATGATGTTGACGTCTGCAAAAGGAACAATGACTGACAAATACCTTTTTTTTTCTCAGGAGGTTGTATAGTTAAATGACTTTGAAATAACACATGGCCACGTAAGAATATGGTTAATTGATTTTGCTCTACTAGGACTTGGATGTGAGTACAATTTTCTGTTTCCTATTTATTATTGACGCTCGCTTTTGGCCACTATCTCACTTTGTAAGCGATGATGACGTTGGAGCACTATTTAATTTTAACTTGTACAACCGTAAGTTATAGCTATCAACAAACACAGACTCTGGCAGGGAATGTCTTCCAAAACGTTATATGCTGATAAGTACCGGTGACGTTTCGTAGTAGGTACGCTTCTGAAAGAGCTTAATGATCATATGCAATAATAAAATTTTCTGCAGGAACCTGGAATATCGAAAAGGAAGAGGTAACTGGAGTAAGGAACGTGATATTCTCTTTTGGTTGCCCTATTGAGCTGTTGGATTTTCAAAAGAGTTACTATGGCAGGTGAGTTTAAGTTATTATATAGCAGATTTCTTACCTCAACGCTCCATTGCTTTAAGCAAATCAATAAAAAAAAAAATAAAAAAAATGGTAACATTTTTTTCGTCTATATCAGATATCCAAAATATTATGCAATGCTTTGAGTTTTATGTATAATTCGAAACCTTCAAGGTTTACCACTTCAAAATAATCTCCTCCTCTTTAGTCGTTCACACTTGACCGAGTGGTCATGGTTGGTCATGTTGCATTTTCGTTGGCTAGTCTTGGGAAAGTCTCGGGTCAAAATAATTTAGCAAGCTCTAATTCCCGTATCATTGCAACTATCAACAATTCAACAATGTTATGCTTACATGCACAATCGAAAAATTAATTCATTATTTTCCCCAAAATTTCGAGAACAAAAAAGGCATTTCTAATTCTTTGATACAAAGACTTGAACCCCCATATGGCGCTGATCAATGCTAACTACTGTTCGATGCTGGCTCCCTAAGTGACTAAGCAACTAATAACAATGTTCGGTACACAGACAGACATACCGATCGCTTGTAAGTTGATAGAGATTATTCTATTATGTTGGTAGCAACTGCCGATTTGAACAGTGGGAGTTTAAAGTTTTAATTTGGAGTTGATTGAATTTGAGAATTTTTGCAGTGAAGCACAATTTTGGAGTAGTGATACCCATGGAAGTTGTGTGTAAGTTTATGTGTGTGTGTTAAGTCTGAAACTGAAGCTTTAAACTCTACAAAATACCTTTCGAGAATTAGAGACATAATAGAAAGATAACAGGTATGTGAATGCTGGCGTTTGCTCAGAGCTCAAGAGTTTAAGTTACAGAATAGGTCTTTAATTTGAAGGACATAAAATAAACATTCCCATTATTAGAATTTCATCAACAATTTGTTTATATACTATTGACTCTTTTGTGGAATTAATATATTTGCACTAGCTACTGCCAGCGGTTTCGCCTGCACGTCAGTCGAAAACTATCCCAAGAGAATACATTTCGAGACATAAAGTAACCTATGTGTTATTTCAGGACATGGTTAAGTTTAATCAAAATTCATTCAACTGTTCGAGCAACAAACTTTTATCTTTATAATATTGCTATTACTTACGTGCGTTTAGTGAGTGTAAGTGTTTTTCAAGAGAATCGTCTTATTTTGTCACTCTTTCTCTTTCTCTCTCTTTCTATTTTATCACACATATAAGACATCGTGACGAAACCGCTATATCCTCCGCGGTATCCTATAACTAACCAAAAATTCGAAGACATTGTGATATGCACCAACCCGTACTGGACCAGCGTGGTGGATTACGGCCCAATCTCTCTCCTAGAAAGGAGGCCTAATTCCCAGCAGTGGGAACATTATAAGGTTGATGCTATGCTATGCCAATTTAATTTTATCTCATGCACAGAATTGAATAGAATGGACTTTATTGTACACTAAAATAGTAACACAATTTTTACACAATGGCGGTCTTATCGTTGACAGCGATATCTACCAGTATATGTATAGATCGAATTTAAATGAAAGATCTAGTCCTGCATTCATTAACAGTATTATATCCACTGTTCTACGAGTACGTTGCTTCATCTTTGATACAGCGTTATAAATTGTTGTCATTTTCTAACCTGCGATAACATACAAATCTAGCTTTTGCGGTGATTTGTGGCTACCCGTCACTGGGAACTGTTGCCTAAGCGAGTACGGATTGACTGACATTCGATTAAGTATCTCTATTTGCACAGTTATGTTGGGTGCAATGAAAGGACTTTTGAAAGTTAGTAAAAATATACGATAGAGCCATTTTGGATATAGTTTTTACGATTAATCTCTTAAGGCCCAGGCGATAGCGTTCGCACACCTATTGTCTTTTTATCATGTCTCTAAATAACCTTTAGAATACCGATTTTAAAGATTAAGGCGTTACCTTTCAGTTGTATCTTTTACTCTTAAGTAGTAATGTTAACAAAATGTAGGGGCTATGCAGGGCCGATGCCTACTGAGGCTGAAAAGAAATCCCGAGGTCCTGGAACGCTAGGCAAAGAAGGAACATTGGTGCAGTATTATTTTTAGTCAATAAAACCGTGATACGCCCTCCTATTCTACTCTAAAGTCATTGGAAGCCTAAGTAAAAACTATTAAAAATCTTTTCAATTGGATTTCTACTCTGCCTCTACTCTAGTCTCTTGGTACACAGTCCTTGAATACCGCAAAAAACGACGATTTTCAAATTTAATTTAGTATTGAAGTATTGAAGGTAAAATTGATGATGTTAATCATCAATTTTACCTTCAATACTTTCAGCGAGATAAATTTTAAACACTTTCTGAAAATTCAGCCTAATATATAAGACCCGAAAATAATTTAAAAAGGCAATACTGCAAATAACAGAAAAGCAATTTTCCGCAGAACCGCAAGCTGTACATCGCACATAGCAGCGCAGTAGGTACGGTGCGCTAGTCAGCGTTCAACGTGAGCTAAAACTAGTGATTAATGGTGGAGGCCGCCGCGGGCGCCGCCGGCCGACGACTGTGGCTGCGGGCGGGCTAGACTAGGTGACGTGCAGAGGGGAAGCATGAGTTGCTGAGTTTTCTACCTATAGGTAATAATTTTTTCATATTTGTTTTATATTTGACAACTTTGTAATGCCGTCTAGTCTCAAGCTAAGTAGAGCTTGTGTTATGAGTACTAGACAACTGATAAATAATATAATATAATACATTTCACAATTAACACACAACGCCATCTAGTCTCAAGCTAAACAGAGCTTTTGTTATGAGTTCTAGACAACTGATAAACATACTTGTATATTTCTAATATACAAGTATGTTTACTTACATTTACATTATAGATAAATTATACCCTTACACAGAACAAATCATCGTGCTCATCACACAAATATTTGTCCTGGGTGGGAATCAAACCTACGACCTCGAGCATAGCAGTCAGGGCCACTAACTACTAGACTGATAGACTGTTAGGATAGTTATGCAGGTAGGCTACGATACCCATCGCCTTATCCTAGCGATTGTATGCACGTTAATGGCGATATAACTAATAGTTTCTAGTTAAAATACACCTACCACATAGTTGTCTTTTTTAACCCATGCCTTGTTACATTAAGTCCGCCTAATGTACCACTACTGTATATGAAGATTAAATAAATAAAATACCGAAAAGTTAATACAAAAGTCCGCTGCAGCGCTTCATTATCATTATGTCGTCTAACAAAACTAATAAAACTGACAGCGCTCTCATACCGCACTGATGTCCTCAATGTAAAGTTGTAAGGTCTGCAGATCACCTAAGTTCAGTAAAGTAGTATGCTTCGTATAATCTTGTATGTATACTTGTATATTGAAGGTTAAGATGCTAAAGCAGACTGGGTTAAGCTACGACACCCTTCTTCTCAGGTTTTATTTTTGGTAGACAAAAATCAACCAACGACGAATCCCGCTCTTGGGTGAAGCGGGAAACAGTATCAGAGTCTGACTGACTAAACACTCCACCCCATTCCTTCTTTGCCTTTCCCACTGGGGCCAAGCCTTCCTTTCAGAAAGAGACCCAGGGCCCCAGTAGGCCTTACCCTTGGACCCTTCTTCTTAGGTGTGAGTGAGAGAGTCTTGGACCTTGACGAATGATTTTGGTGTGGACAATATTTGACAATGTTGTCGTAACTTCTTCTTTATGATCAATCTAAATAAAGCTAAGACAACAGTCTGCAATGCTATTCACATTGCAGACTGTTGTCTTAGCTTTATTTAGATTGATCATATCGAACACTAGCTTTTGTCAGCGGCTTCGCCCGCGTACATAAAATATAGCCTATGTCACTCAGGAGTAAGGCAGCTTTCTATTATTGCTAAAATTTACAAACAAAAAAACATAAAAACAAAAAAACAAACTTTACCTATTTATTTTATTATATTAGTGTAGATTAAATGTCCATCTCCGCGTTCTTGGGTGTGGCGGGAGATAGTGTCAGACTTTTACTGACGAGAAAAACCCGCTATAATTCCATGTTTGCTTTCGTTCCAGGGCTTCGGGTGTAACGGTTGCCCTCATCCAAGATTCAGTTTATTTTCTCTGACATTTTGTTTTTGGTCCTGTTTCTGACTATTCACGTTTGCTTGGTTTGTAAGGTCCCCTGACTTAACACTTCAATTTAAGGCTCATAGCTTAAGGCTTATAGTCGACGGCTAGATTGAGTTAAGCAAAAAACATAACCGTTCTTGGTAGTTAGGTAAAAAACACTTCGAGATCGGTTTCAGCTATTGTCCATTCTGTTTATTTTGCGATTACTCTTTTTCGTAGTAAATCGTTTCTCCAGGACTTGATTAAAAGTTTGCTGTGCAATGTTGCAATGGGATTTCGATATGGAAACTGCAATATTACAAGTCTCTGGACGCGAAAAATAATTTATTTTGTGCAAACAGTTATATTTTTCTACACACAATGTGAACTAACCTGAAGAAAGGATTTCAATTATTTGTTTTAAAAAATAGGTGAATTTATTTTTTATACATAGATCAATTTGTATGATCATTACAATTATGATTTTTTCAAATAAATATCTAGGTAGTACTGTAAGAGCTATGGTATTTATTCAAATATACTAAGGGCACATATTTCTAAATTTTCGCCATTTCTGTAACATTATCTATTAAAGTGTTCCTACTAAGTATTATAATTGTCATGGTAAAATGGCTACAGCGATTGTCGCAACCCAACGCTGACGCGTGAGGCATCGGCTCTCACCCCGGTCGCCGTTGGGATTTCGATCCCGATTTCTGGCCACCATAGGCGAGGGCTTGCGGGCGGCAAGCAATGGGTAACACGCCGTCCGGGCGTCTGGTAACCGTTAGAACCAGGCCCAGGTCGTCGACAGTGATGTCAGTACACTATAGGGGCCCAGCAGGGTCGAAACTTACGGGGGCCACAGGTAATGTGAAAGTGTACTCTCCAGGCCCTGAAACGAAGATAAGATGTCATTAGATGTTTTACCCGGCGATAAAAACAAAAACTGAACTAATTCTATACTGAGTTCATTTATAGTAGTTCAGTCAACTCTGCTGCGACTCACGCTTAAAAGTATAGAAATAACTACCTATTAAATTCAAATTTAATGAAGTTCGATTTTTTAAATGTACTTCTTCGATATCACAGTAGTCATGCAGTTATAGAGTGTAGGTATGCGCTACGATAGTAAAGCTACTACTAGCAAAGGCTAGATAACAGCAATTTTATGAAATAAATAGTACTTAATTTCGCTAAAAGGTACCAAAAATCGTTGGTTACCGAAAAAATTTCTGCTTGTGCTGAATTACATTGTCTTTATCCGTCTTAGATAAATAAAACCATCGACTTATATTCTAGGGATAGACAAACATGTTCAATACAAACTATTTGTCAAAATACTGTAAAGTTAGTACAAAAGTCCGCTGCAGCGCTTCATTGGCATTTAAGTTTTGTTAGGCGACAATGCCTAACAAAACTTTTGAAGCTTAAATAGCCCAGTCATTTTAGGGGTTTCACCTCGGAATGAAAGATAATAAGCTATAAATTGGTATAAACCTTTGTTTTGTCGTTCTAAATGTGGTCTCAAAAGTCACAAATGATACCGTGTCCGTGTCCGTCTGTATACAGCGCTGATATGTCAAAACAGCACTAATGTCACAGTGAAGCAAAGTGACTGTACGACACGCCTAAATAATCTAGTACGTAGTGGTATATCTATCGAAGACTGAAACTCATCGAATACAGTGGTATTCGATGAGTTTTATATTCATCGAGTTGCTAGTTGCCAGTAGCCAACTTATAAAGTTATTAATTTATTAACTAAATTTTTAAAATGGAACCCTTGTGTAACGATCAGCTAAAATTCATGCGAACATAAGGGCAGGCACACAATGCAAACGACTAATCGAAAGCGTGCGACTGAGCGTGCAAGCGTAACGTCGAATATCAGAAACAGCAGTCACTTTTCCCAGGGATTTGCCCCAGTAATAATAATAAGAACCTACCTACTAAGCCGACGAATAGCGAAAATATCAAAAGGAAAAAACATCCGGGAAATCTCTACTAACCACTATAAGATGACCCCTTAAGGAAAACCACACACCGCGTTTTCTTCCAGTTTTCTTTTAGTACAAAGGGGTGGGGGAGGTCATAGTAATTTGGAAAGCTGAACGTATGAAGCAAACTCTGTTTTTGCAGAGAACATTTTCTCGTTACTTTGCTGAAGTTTTTTCTTTTACGTCTTTTTGTCGTTGTATGTGTATTGTTATTTCATTAGTATCTAGGAACTGATTATTTACCAGACTAACTCAGAAACCTGTCTTATCTTTTTTGCCTTAATTAATTATGAAACATTTGCTTAAACCTATGTGAGTAGATCTTTTGTTAATAATTGATATAAACGAGAGAGGAGGTCTTTGTCCCAGCAGCAGAACATTAAAAAGGCTGATGATGATGATAAATTAGTTCTTGACTGCAATCCCGTCTGATGGTAAGCAATGATGCAATAGTTGATGGAAATAGTGATGCTAGGACATTTATCCAGATTTCATAATAACCAAACTGTATGTAGGTATACATTTTTCTCACGAAGTCGCAAAGAAAACTCTCAATGACTGTGTTATAGTCAAAATCTTACAATACCTATAAAAAAACAATTGCATAACAAGGCGTAAATGATTACTTTCAACTGCTTCCCATTACATTTAAAGAATTATTTAAAGTACATTTAATTGTGCAAAGATCATAACCAAAATAATATTCTAATAACGAACTATTGTCGACAAAAAATATTTATCCTTAAAATTCGTTACGGCTTTAGCTGGGACTATTTAAAAATCGCATAAGGCAACACTTTTTTAATTAACAACATAAAGGTCCTTTCAAAGAAAAGGTCGGAACGTTTCAAACGTAAACGGCATGAATAATAGTTTTAAATGTATTTGAATAAGCAGTTCATTAATTATGGCGGAGGGTATAATAGTAATTTTTGACGTGGCCCTTCCTGCTAGCAATGCTTTCGCTCAGTTACACAATTTTTCTTTCGAAGGTCTGATTTTGGGAGCGGTCGATTTACAATTGAGGTGTTTTTGAGTGAGATATTTGAGATCTTAGGACAGTGGCGTTAAATTGGAGTAAAGTTTTGAATTCTGGAACATTTTGTGAGTAAGTATCTACTATGATTATTATTTTAACTATGCAGGTTCTAAGTAAATACAAATCTCATAGTTTTTGACGATGATATTGAATATAAAACCATAATTGCAGATATGCTATTTTTTTTTTTAATTTAAGTTTAATTTGTACAATTGTATAATGGTGTATTTAACTGATTTACCTACTGCAAATACGAGCTTAATCGGTTATGCAATTAAAAAAAAATTAAATGATTAATGTAATAATCTCAAAACTCGACAATTCAAAAGTCGCACACTAAAAAAGTCCCTTCAAAACTACAACAGGGGTCTTAAACATTTTTTCTAATCCATCATATGTCTTTAGTTTTGGCACAGATGCAGGCCAAGATCCCCGTCAAGTAGTACTTAAGTTTAGCGAACAACGTAGGGTCTTCACGTGATTAATAGTGCTCATTACTGAGAAAGGTGAGCCCTTGTGTGTCAGATTTTCATGTTCGCGTACGTTGCAACCCTGTCCGGTGCGGGATTAGATGTGTAATCCACTTTGTATGGAGTTATGGTTACTTGAGACAGAAGTGAAATAAGACAGAATAATGAGACTATTTGAGATACTAGTTTATTTAGTTACTAGTTAACTAGATTCTAAATGTGCTAAAGGTCACCCACAAAAGAACGTCGGGTGCTTCGAACCATTTCGTAAAAAACAGTATTAAATTAAAACACAGAAGTATGTAAATTATGCTAACCTAGGGCTGCAAGACCGAGATACAAGGCGATTTTAGCGAAAAGCAAACCTGTGGTCTTAAAATGCAACGGTTTTAATAAGTAAAAATCTAACGCCTTCTTTCTCCATCAAGAGCAGTATCAGTCATCGACTGATATCCCACTTAAAAAAAAAAGAAATTAGAGTACCTATGTCTGTTTATCTTCTTAACAGACTAACGTTAGTACATTAGTCTGTTAATAATTATTTCAGTATGTTAATAGTAATTTAAATAATTATTTCACAAAGGACTTCCTTTGTGAAATAATTATTTAAATTACAAAATTGCCTGTTACACCTAACACCTAAGAAAACCTAGAAATTATTATAAAATGTTAAGAAGGGCAGCCATAAATCAACATGATTACTCCATAACACAATCGTGACGATATAGGTATATATTATTGCTCGTGATTTAGTTCTAATAAAAGAAAATCCATACAGATCCCTCACTCTAAAACAAAGAAACATCGCCATACATGAACTCACATGACCACACTCACTATATAGTTCCTGAAAGCTGAAAAGGTCTCGGGTCGGGCCAATTATGAAAATGGCGCACCTGCGCTTGTCAAACGTGGCCGCGCTTGTCTGCCGTCCTGCGATAGTCATTAATCTTTTCTTTCCTTATACATTCCTGGTACCTCGCTGCCGGCTCTCCGCTCTATGAAATTGTGAGACACAAATAGAAGGTTTTATTTAGATGGTTTTAAAGGATTTTTGGTATAAATAATATTTTATTTATAAAAAATTGTTTTTATGAAAATGTAAACTTTTCTTTCTTTACAGCTTTCTGACAATTCTCGCTTCTGTAAAATAATATAACATACGATGTATAAATATTTAAAGAAGTTTAGATACTAATATTTCTTTTATAAAACACAAAAGAAATATTATTATGTTGATAGAAAATCTACCTAATCTTTTCTTTATTTATATATACATGGTACCTCACTGCCGAATCTTCGCTTCTTCATTTAGATATTTCAAATTATTTATAAGTAAATAAAATCCAAAACAAAAACTGATTCCGCACAAATATGTTACTTTTATTTGTTTTTCTTAGCATAGTATAATTTAACAGTACCGGGTGCGTACCTGTTCCTACACGTTATGAGTACCAGGTATTTGTAACGGACAGTAGATAAAAATAATTATAAATAAAATGATCGGAACAGTATTTATTTAATTGATGTTCTATGTTTTTTATAATCGCCTACTTTGTAAAGGTAGAAAATAGAGAACTTTTTGGCTTTTGATCATCTCTAATATCCCAAAAAAAATGATTTTTTCCACTATTAAGATGTATTTGACATTTTTTTGGTAATTCTTCAATAATATCATGCCAGAATTAATAATATTAAGTATATTTAATTATATTCTTTCATTATCCGTGTTTATTGATTATTTTATGTCCATCCACATATTTTCACAATCATGTTATTAAAACTCATAGATACATTTTGCGAGGTGTACTGAGTCAATGGTTATGATCTAGAAACAATTTAACTACAAAACTACCTTTACTAATAGAATCGAGCGTGGGCTTGCGGATGATGAGCAATGAGTAGTTCGCCGTCCGAACGTCTGGTAACCGCCCGGACCGAGCACGAGTCGTCGACTAGGGCCATGGGTTTTCTTCCAAAAATGAAACCGTAAAAGTAAAAACGAATGCAGTCGAAATAAAATATCTGCATGTCTTTCTAGTCAAACTCTTAAGACATCCACGCATCTATACATCCTACGTACTTATACCCTAAGTACCTACTTGCGTAGTCCTGTATAATTATGTAGGGTGACCAAAAATATTGAGAAAATAGAAACTCTTTACGATTCCATTTATTTTATGCAATAATCTAGTCGATAGGATGGTATTGGGCGGTCTATGTTATTAGTTAATACAGGTTCTTTTTTAAAGGTAAATCTTGTCAATCTCATATCTGCTTTATTACTTCTACTTCAAGGATGAATGTCTCTTGCACTTCATGTAAAAATACAATCAAAATAAAAACCTTTTATTTTCGAAATCCGTTATAACTGTCTATAATTTTTATTTAGTGACAGATAATTTCATTTTAGTAAAGTCAGTGTATGAGCATTGTTGTATAAAGAAATCAGGCTATTTTGAAATAGACATATTATAATATAATATTAACAGTGTAAAACTCCACCCTAAGAGCGATACTAGTGCCATCTAGTATCGAATAGAACACAACATTAGCAAATTGAACTGTTTTACCACAAACTAGCGACATCTAGTAGGAAGTAGAATAACTAAAGTTTGCAGAGAAAGTATTGATTTTTAGAAGTTTGAATACATTAGTGCGTTCCAACCCCTCTGTGGGTTAATTTATTGCTGCACTGTGTAATTTAGTTTTTTTTAAAGCAATTTTATCGATTGCTTGTTGTATTGCGATGTAGTTAGGTTGTATTGTGACCGATACCTAGATGTGTACGCTTTTGTAAGGTTCTAAAATTATAGTCATGTATTTTATGGGTATGAATATAAAATATTTATTCATTTATTAACATTCATGAGTCACTAAAAGCTTCCTTAGTTTATTTCCCTCCCTCCCATATTTTCAAATTAACTCATAGTACCTACCTATCTACAGATCTCTTTATACTCTATTCATAGTACTAGTAGGTATCTATACTTATGTTATTTTTCTTCATAAGCTATGCTGTTATTAAAATTGTTCTGATACCGCCAGTCTTTTTGCTAAGCGCAGTTATGGAACTAGTAAATTTCAGGGAATCTTTCAGGAGCCTTGGCACCATGATTAGAGTTAGTAGCGAGTAGATGTCTTACGAGGTGTAGCTGTTACTGGTAGTTCTGGTAACTTTTCTACATTGCCAAGTGCAATATTCTTTTTATACAGACTACTGCTGGTATGTAAACATTTAGTTTTCCATTTTGTACACCTCTCAAAGCGTGTCAGAGATTCGTTGTCAGAGATGGAGAAGAAAGGTCAATAAATACACAGAAATATTGTAATTTTATTTATTTTCAAACCCACAACACATACCAAGAAAATAATGACAACACTTTGGACAAAAAAGAAAAAAAAATCTGAAAAACAGAATTCTAAAATAATACAGACAATTCAATTAGACCTTTGGACAATACAATAAAAAAAAAAAATAGTCACGATATCAGTAAAATTATGTAAAAAGATCTACTAATTTTTTATTATCTCGACGAGGCAAATTTAGAATAAATTTAAACCACCATCCACTAGCTAACTACTAGCTCATTCTCTCGCCTCTATTTCACATTTTTATGACTATTTAGCAAGGTTACGAGTTACGTAGATGTATGGCAATTAACATCAATTTAGTTTTATGGAAAGGAACACCAAACGCGAGCAGTAAACAGCGAAAATATCTTTCCATTGAGGCTATTTTATTTAGGCATGTTGAATTAGATTTTAGTATTTTTTAGAAGATATACTACACTTTCTATAAAATTAGAAAATATTACTAAAATGACTTGAGAGTTTTTTGCAGATCGCAGCTTAAATTTAGATGCTATTTAGATCTATATTCATACGTATATGAATATATAAAATGAATTAAAATGAGTGGTTTTGTAGTGGTTACACATAATACAACTCATCTAGAGATATGGGTTTACTTTCGAAGAGAAAAACAGGTGGATCTTGAAAAGTCAAGGGCAAAGAAAGAACATTCAATGAATTATTTAAAAATTAGACACATTTACAAAGATGAAAACGAAATATACAATCACAATAATATAAAAACCCAGAACAGTTAAAAATGTAATTATAGGCTATATCCAAAGCAGACGATGCAGTTCCAATCGATAAGATTACACATAAATATGCAAGTACAACGAATTTAATGTGGCAATCGAAGCACTTGCATTATGTGGTGGGAGAAACTGATAATTTGCATGGATATTATATAATTCACGAATTAACATGAAAAATTGGACGAAATTACTGAAAAAAAAATACCTACATATTTGATACAGTTTACTGATCTTTTCATCTCATAATTTACTCAGCCTGTATGCCTACTAAAACATTTATGGCCACTCACACCACAAACCACTAAGTGCATTTTTAGCTAAACAAATTTACTATTAAATAGAAAATTCAAGGAAACCTATATGTTTTTAATTTCTATCTATAAATAGTAAGTTTTTACAAACCCTGTCGACTACTGTACAGCTGCTTACTTAATACTACGATAATATCGAGTTTTCGACAGTTAAAGTCTCTAGAAATCTGAACTTTGTATTTGCTTCCAATTTACAAATAAATAAGAATAAATAGTTGTTAAACTTGTCACTATATACTAAGTAAAGTCATTGTAGCAAATTAATTGAGATGCTATCCTTGTAACAAATTATCTTGATAGGAAATAAACGTATCATAACATGCATGATTTTTTTTCATGTATTGTGCAAATCTATGTATGTCTGAGTATCTATTGTTTATTTCAAGGCTAAAAGACAATGAATTAATAATAGATTGGTATATAATAATAAAATAGATAGATTAATTCAAAATATTGACTCCAAAAAACGATATGACGAGTTTCAAATCATTGTGTAATGTCTAGGAATCTTTTAAAGATGACAGACGCAACATTTTATTAAATAGCCTACGCTTAGCGATAAATGATTAAGTTATTTGTGATGCTAATAGACCTAAAGATGGAATCTATCGTTTGTAAAAGATAAACACAAATAATTGTATACAGATATTTTTTGTTTAGATATTAAATCTAATATCTAAGCACGGGGGGCAACCCAGACCCCCATATTTTCACCTGCTACATTAGTTATTGTTCCGTCAAATTAAATTGTAGTATTGTGTCATATAACTATTGCCCGATAAATAGATTATCCAACAGTAAATTAATTTTCAATTCGAAGTACTTCCTAAGATAAGCTCGTTCAACCAAAACATTAAATTATTCTACAGAGTAAACTCTTGAGCCCCAAGCAAATGCCGGCGTTTGCACAACTTTCTTTATGTCCATAATTTTGTCTTTCTACTATGTCCATAATTACGGAACTCGAGATTTGACCTTTAAATCTATTTCAATGAGCTAACACCAAAGATGGACAAAGTCTAGTGTTAACATACCTATAATAATATATTGTATAAATTTCAAGAAAATATTCATATCCCCACAACAAGATTCCCTTCCTAAGCCCATTTCCATATTGCTAACAATAAGGAACATTCATTTCGTATGAGTGTCTGGAATACAATTTTTTCCAAAGACGTGCCTTGAATTTCATATTTCTATATAAGTTTAGTTTTATTTTATACAATACGTGCTTAGTTTTTTCATGTTTTCCGAGTTGCTAAATGGAATATTTCATTTTTTGTTATATGCAGGATTTTCTAGCCAGAAATTGGATTCATTGCGCAAATGAAATGGTAAACAATGTGTGACTCCCGAATAAAATGCTTTTCTCTAAATGTCTTTGTCCTATTTTATTCCTAGCTGTCTGAAGATTTATTTTACTTCATACTTGCCTTTATAATATTGACGTGAGAAATTTGAAAATAACAGGCTGAGAAAATTCTGAGAAGACAAAGAAATAACAATCATAGTCGAAAAAAAAAGAAAATTTTGTAGCTGCAGTAACATTTCCCAGTTTGACAACTACAAATTATTTATATAAACTTCATGTACAGTTTTGTATTCATGTGCGACAAGGCATTCTCTACCAGTCAACCTTTGGGTTAATAAGGACAACTGCTACTCTGGTAGGTGTGTCTACAAATAAATAATAGATTTTTCATTCAAGAATGGAGTGCAATTGGTGAAATCCCTGTATATTATTTTGAGTCGAGTAATCCGTGATATATCTTGGGCTATGTTACTGCGACTATCAGCACACAAAAACAAATATTTTAAGGTAGACAAGAATATCTTCTTATGATGTCATCATGGTCTTGAAACGTCGCAGTGCATGCACCACACAAACCTCTCTAGAACCGAATTTGTCGCCTCACTTCAAACAAATTCGGATCTACAGGGTAGATGTAGGGCACTAATATTGATGCCGATGGGCACCAAGTCTTTCTTGAACGGTTCTTCTTTGAAGCTTTTTCTGAAAACAATAGAGAAATGTTTTTTTACTTATAACTAGAAAAGTATCGCGAAAGATAGCGTCAATATTATCTTTTTCTTCAAAAGGGGAGAAAATAATCTGTTCATTCTCTATTATTTCTGACACAAAAATTACTATTGAAACAAAAAACAAAAATTGTGATTTCTCTCATAGATGCCTTGTACAAATAATATTTTATAATGAAATTGGTAACACCTTTCATTAAATAAAAAAAAAACAAGGTTTCATTTTTACAAGTTACAATTTAGAAAAGTTGCTGCATTAAAAATAAAATATTCAAAATTATAAGTAAGTACATTTTCCCGCTATTGTCTACAAACTGGTTATCATTTATAAACGACTTCGTGTATTGGTCACAGTTTTCAGTACCATATAATGTTATTATTTTTTCAGTTATTACAAGCGTATATGAAAGAAGAACAAAGATCCACTCGATCAAAAGAGACTTTCAGCAGTTACAAGACATGGGAATGAACAACATACAACCGAGAAATGGCGGTCCTACAGGAGGAAATCAATTCATTGAAAGCACCGTACTTACTAAATGACATCACTCTGTACTTAGGACATGACATAACACTGCTGTTCAGGTTCGAAACCGCTTTCAAGAAATTCACCACAATTATTGTGGTGGACTAAGACGCTCTAATAAGACATGAATGATAGTTTGGGTCACTTTTCAGTAAACGGATCATAGGAATGAAGATGGAATTGGCTGTAACATCATCAGAGACTCAAACGAAGTTAGTGGAGATTAGAAACGGTCTTCTGACTGCTTTCAGATTTGAAAAGGAGATTATAAATGAACTCTTACTGAATACGGAGACAAATTTCATTTTTATGCATGATAATACGCGGTAGGTAGTACGCGCATTATTATGTATGCGTGCACATTTAGTCAATGCAAATAATCAAGACACCGGTGTTACCAGCAAGATCGCCGTTCACATATTGGCCATCGTGCAGCCCTGGTATATATCCAATAGACCAGACATGGGACAAGCTCAGGACATGCGTTAGATAACGCACTTTAGCTCCAACTAACAAGAATACACCAATGGAAGAATTGTCGAACCGAAATCGTTGATTCACTGGATCAACATCATTAATTTGCGGTGTGTTGAAACGTAAAATAAAATATAAAAGATAATATACAAGGAGATTTCAAAAGAGGTTAGAGAGACGTTTTCTTTGCAGTGGAACAAAAGTTGGATTGAAATATAATTTGCAACCTGTGTAAAAAAAAATATTGGTCTATAAAAATACCACATATACATTTGGCTACTTGGTCATATATCTTCATTACTTACACTTAGTATTTTATCTACTTAAATAACTACTGTTGAGTATTTAAGCAGCTTATTCGAATAAAATATTAGTAAGTAAAATTCAGTTTGTTTCTCATATATAATAACTAATATTTTTGTCCCTATCATCATAAAATTTGCCTTTACAGTGACTTTTATAAACGTTTACATATAGAGATTGTCAGATTTATTTTTTCCTGATAAGATAAATCTAAGAATAATCTGCAAACTGCTTACTTAAGACTGTAATGTTAATTTAAATTTTCAACATGTAAAATAAATGAAGAGAATCGAAATGAAATGAAATTGGTAGGAATAAATGGTTTTTGGTTTCATACTCTGCAGACTAGTTTTAGTTAAATTTGTAAAATCCAGTTTTATCGACTAACGCATGTAGGTTATTTTTTATAGATTTTGAAAAATTTTGAACTTGTCAGTTTATGTTCTAAAATAATAAGTTCATTGAAAAATAAATAACAACATAGGTATATGGTGTGGATGTGGGACCATAGATCTGTGATTTTTGTATCTACATCTCTCACCTTCAAATAATAGAATAAATAAATAAAACAGAATGACGTTATGAAATCATTAAGAGATATTTCAGTGCAAGCGGGTCTTTTATAAGTAAAAAATATAATGTCTTAGTCATCCAAACTCAAGACCTAGAATACTGTAATTTTGCAAAAGTTCTTTTTATAAAATACGAAGGATTTTTTAAATTGCCTAATAAGGGAATGAAATGTGTATGAAAAAACCTACTTACAAGCGGGTTGAGCCGCTGTATTAAAGATATTTTACTGCTGTGAATTGGCTGGACAGGGTATTTATTATCAATAAAAAAAAAAAACTAAATAAACTTCTCTGCATCCATGGAGGTTGAATCTACCAAGACGCCTGATGACCCAACCGCACCGCCCAAGTTCATTGGCACCTGAAATAAAAATAAAATAACATTCAAATACTTGAAATTATACATTACAATATTAAATTAACTTAAACAAAGAATTTTTATTACTTAAAAAACGCAACATTTTGAACTTGACGTCCAAACGCACATCCATCAAAATTAATAGTGATGTCAACGTGCGGTAGATTTTATGGAATATAATACCTCCGCCTTGTATCACCTACACAATCGGATTCCATAATAAGCGTGTAACAGAAGTCTAGTGTCGTAATCGATCATCGTAATTGCGCTGTTTATCTATAGACAAGAGTAAGGTAAACATCAGAGACAGGTAAGGACATTAGTGTTTGAACAACCTTATACTGTCCGAAGATGAAAAATGGCTTAGTGATCGCATTAACACAAGGCTGAAAGTAGACTAGTGAGGGAAAGTTGTGTAAAAAACTTCTGCTACATCGATATTTTCATCACACATAAGGCAAGGTACTTGTTAACTTGGACGTATTTTAGGCAGTGCATGTTAATCAATACAAAACAGATTCGTTTGTTTTACACACACGTAATATCATTTTGCAAATGTTGCATCACGCTGACTCACAAAAACTTGTAGTAACTTTTGTGAATCACTGCGATTATATCAACCGGTTTTATAAAATATAAGAACTAGTTAATATTCCAGTTACAACGGTACTTTTAATATTTAAATTAGTATCGTCCTCCAACAAGTACTTTTGCATAGAAGCGCTTACCTAGAGTTAAACGCAATATTTTTATCGCTCGATTAATATCCGCTCGTAATCTCGATCCGGTACATCAATAATGTCACATCGACATCGTTTCTAAATTTAATCACTGTTCATCGAACTTTAAGTAATCAGCGCGTCACTACGTCTGCGGGCCGCGAATTCGTCGGTTGATTCGCCAACCTTGGCGTAACGAGGTCGCCATCCGCCCGGCGGCGGCGCGGCGCTGGCAAGTGGGTCAGGGGACGCGCATGCGCTCCGGACACGAGCAATGAGCGCCGCCCCCGCCCTCGAATGAATGGCCCGGACCCCCCACTTTAGACCCACCAGCCGATATAACCTGACCTCCCCTTCCTAGGATCCTATTTACGATGACAGCATGATTTGGGGTTGGCTCAAAGGCTGGAAGAGCTCCGACTTGCCTGGTCTTTTAGTCCTAGCAGCTGTTGTACAAATCTGTTGAGCGCTCAGCCCACTAGTTGCTAAGCGAATCTTGGGATGTTTGATTTTGTCTATTGTCGGTGTAGGCATTTCATTATGGCTACCACACAATATAACGCCTACTGATAAATATGAAAGGCTAAGATTGATGCTCTATCCCGTGTGAATTACTCAATGCAAGGATATTCAATAGTATGATTGCCTATCAGATAAAATCAGCTCAGCGTGAATACAAATTCAGTCTACCTTATGAACTCATTGTATTGCTCATCGCATATAATGTGCGATAGCTACCTACTGCTGGGCTTGCCTTGCGTTTATATCACAACGACCAACTCAAAGAGATACACCGTATATATGTCGTAAATGTAGGTAATTTCATTTCATTCTACATGTTCATTTCCAATAATCACGCTTTCCTTTGAACAAACAATCTTGTTTCCTTTCATAGCTCTCAACATAAGAATAATTTATGAAGGCAGAGAACTTTTCTCAGTTCTTTTATGTGCGTTATTTCCATTTTATTCTCTTGTATTCTAGAATCGTATTACAAGAAGCTACTACCTACTAAATTTTTATGAAAGAAAACCTTTACGTGGACACATTTTTATGTGTCGTCGGAAAATTTTTAGTTGGCTAAAATAAAAAGTAAAAAAGAAACTGGTAGCATTAAATGTTTGCAAAAGTTCTTACAATTATTACTAATTGTAAGAACTTTTGCAAACCTCGTGAGATATAAATGAATAAATATTACTATTTATTCATTTATATCTCACGAGGTTCAGTGGCTTTAATCTAAATCTTATGAACTTAACTCATTCATGGCTTATTTCGAATAATATTAATGTAACTAGCTATACTACTTGAATTATAATAAGCACTACAGCAGCACTATCACTTGCAACTGAAATAAACTTACGTCTGAAATCCTTATTTTAGTAACTATATGTATATATATTTGGATTGCCTTTTTATTAGTTACTATTAATATAAGTTATTATAACATTGGCTATATTGATTAGCTGAATATTTAAGGTTATGAGGCAGCCGACTCCGGTATTAAATTATTTAGACAAAAACATTCTCAGTCGGATTGGATGAAATGAGAAACAGAATTCTAAATAAACAAATGAAAATAAAAATGTTGCGGAGAACAATTGGAAAGGACGTCTGTGAAACAAATGAAAAAGGCAAGATTTATACAACGGATTCAACTACATTTTGTAGTCGTTAACATAAATTTCTTGCACTCTAAATGCGAAGCTATATAAAACATTTCAACCTTAGAAGCCTGCACTGGTAACCTAGTTCTGTCAAATAAATCTAACTTAGCGAACGTTTAACTCTATAGTAGAATTTATGAACAAAATTGTTGAAATAATTAAACTATAATGGAAAACTCACTGTTGAAATCCGAAAGCTGACAAAAACTGAACTGAGTAAAGAATATATTCGAGACTATATTCGAGAAGTGATGTTAGAGAAAAACACAACAAAGCACGATGTGAACACAACGAGAGTCGATCTCGGTATGATGTGTTCCTGTACAACGAAGCGCTTGAAACTATTGGTGATGAAAACTATTAGTAAGCCACTAATTGTACGGCAGCCTACATATGCGGCGGTAATTGGCCCATTTACACATTTCGTTAGTCCGCCGTGCATAATTGTTGCCTGTTTATATGAGAGATGATATGAACGTGCCAACCACGAACGGAGAAAAAATTTCAAGACACACAAATTTTTCGGAGAGCATGAATTCAAGGTGGTAATAGGCAAATTAGACATTGTTCTAATTTACTTATTAACACCTTAGATACGTAACCTTCCAAGTTTTCTTTGTCTATAAATTGTGAAAGACGTTTAAAGTCTTAGTCTTAGAGTTCTAGCAACAATCGTTAAAAATAATAACGTTTATATGTTGTGTATTTATATACATAGACGACATGGTTGTGTAATTATGTAAATAAGTAACTTCAAAATATTACTTAAACAAATCGGAAAAGCGATGAACCGCGGTCAAACGTTAACAGTTACAAATATGAATATAATAACACATTCGTACAATGTGGGTGATCGGTGGATCATTTGCATATCTACCGTTGAATATATTTAAGCAAAGACAATGAAGAGGTAGTTAGATAATAATGTATTTACAATAGTGTTTGAGCACTTGGGGCTTGGTGACAGACCAAAGCGTCTGGTGGCATTCAAATTAAGCAATCATAGATGCAGAAAGATAAATAAATGTATTCGATACACCAACTTAGCGTTTGATTAAAGATTTGCTTGCAATTACATTATTGATATGGAAGACGCGTACATAGATGGTGAGGAACATTTCAATTCATATGAAGTCAAAGACCTAGGTGAAGCTAATCATCTCTCGAATGATAAATCTTAAGATGTCAGTTACAAAATTGTTGATTCACAAGTCTCTAGTTGAGACAATGGGATATATGTCGAAAACGAAATATGCTAAAGTTGTAGAGCATTTTTCAATATAACATCCAAAAATACCAGAGGCAATGACTAATGCGGCGTTATAGCGCTAATAAATACCGACCCAGAAAGTTTGTTCGAGCGCAAACAATTAACGGGAACGCTTTGTTACATCTTTTAGAGCCGAACACATTGGATCTATTGTTTAAGCTTCTTCACCTTTCATAGGTTTTATGAGTTTATTTGAAACATCTTCGTTTGTATTAGGTAGGTACCTGAGGTGGAGCATCAAAAGCGGGTACCGATTTTATTGGGGCCAACATTTGCACATTGATTTTCGTTCTGTTATACAAAGCTGGAACACTATTTGAAGCTGTAGACAGAGCTGAACTGTAGTCATCCAAAATCAAAGAATACTCATGTTTGGTAAGCTAATATGTTACGATAGTGACGAGATTAATATTTGATTGTATAACAGGACCAAAAAATATGAACTTTACGGTGTTTGGTTCTATAGGGAAACCGCCTATGCCTACCGGAATAAAAGGCAATGTTATAAACAAACTAATATACTTATGGAAATGAAAGCCATACAACAATACAGTAAATCACAAAAATATCATCACAGTTTCCACCACATCTAATAACGGAAGCAGACAATTGCCCATAAAATGTATAGCTGGTTAAACATGTCCTTTGGCTGGATGCCAGACCGTCTGCGAACTTAGACATTGCCCGAAACAATTTTATCAAAACCCATCCACGATGTGTAATTATTAAAGCAGACAAAATTATATATTAGGTACTTACATTTTCAAAAACAAGCGCTTCTCCCAGCTTTCGACGCCTGGCACCATCTGAAATGATTTCCACATAAAACATTAATATTTATTAAAAATATTTTGTCAAAAGCACAGCAGCGTAATTCAATGTATCAGGAATTACAAAAAGCTTCCACCGATGGAAACCGACCTTGTTCATCCTGCTTGATACGCGCCAAACTGGCATTGACTTGACAGTCCCGCCAAACATGGCTGCCGCTCGTGTGGGAAGCGGAAATACACGAATTACTACGAGCCAGAAAGGATAGAACAATCTGTGCGCGTGTGCAAAAAAGAGACGGACGACAGGTCCTGGCTGTTCGAACTTTTAGAAAGAGATAACGATATGCGATTTGACAGGAGTGCGAAAGGATAAGAATCTCATCTAAACGGTTTTTAGGGTGGAGCTGTCTGGACTTTCGGGTAGGCGAGACGCGCAGATGGCAACAAAAAGGGACCAGTCGGGACTAAAATTTGGGCATAAATTGAACGACATTTTTGCCACATTGCTGCGAGGCCGTCCATCGTCTCGGGAATGAACAGAAACGTTTAGTCCTGACGTTATTATTGTTACAATTTTAGCTAAAATAATTATGAACTTAATTATTTAATATCTGTAATTAAAAATCTCATTAGTCTTTCAAGTCAGTCCAATTTTCCTTTTTTGGTATTTTATTATACAACCGGATTTTTTTTTTCTAGTATGATAATTTTAACATGTGGATATGTTTGTTCTAACAAAACACGTTTCGCATAACAGAATTAGCTGTATTCAAGTCACGGGGTCACTGACTCGGGATTTATTGTTGGTTTCCTGCCGTTTTATTAAACTTCATATTTTTCCTAAACACGGGTTAGCTGTCCAAATGTGCCTTCCGCTTACTATTTGTTCGGACTGTCATTGTTGTTCTATTTTAGGCGAATAGTACTAATAAGCCATTTTAAGTACAATATTCACGATCAGTTACATCATTTTTATGACGAATATGTTGTTTTATTTTAAACCTTAACTTAAAGGTGTATAAAGTCGATAGTTCCTTGGATTTTGAAATCAAGAAGTACACGTACGGGCAAATGTTATTGAGGTTGCATCGGGAGTATCGCCTTCTTTGTATCGAAGTATTTTATTTTTAACCGTGATGTATGACCGTATACACTGCTCACGTCTTGTCCTTATAAGATCAGTAGAACCTTTAGAGGCGCCTATGTGTAATTTGTTAGGTCTACTTGATAGAATACTTGATGAACAAACACTATTTATTATAGAAGTAGAATACAGTCATGAAAATTGCTATTTTTTTAGCCACTAAGTCCTACCGAAACCGCAGTTAATGAAATGGATATAGATATATATAATAAATTAACAAATAAAATAGTATTAGTTAATAAAATATCGTTACTTAATATAGAATCAAATGAATTAATAATATCACACTATATTGCCAGTTTTACTAAATAATTTTGAAATACCTAAACAACTATCATTAATAGAATTCCCTACTACAGACAGCAGTAGCAAATATTTTACCAATTGAAGTTGATCGATTATGGTATATTTAAACATAATTCATCCATCATTAACTACAAAGAATGTATTGGAATTACAAATTTAGGTATTATATCTGTTCAAGTAATTCAACATCCGATTGCTGTTATAGATGAAATATTTCAATCAAGTTACTTGAACTATTTTGATTAATAGCTCTGAATCAGTCTCTTGGCGAAGACTTTTATAGTAAGTAAGTAGGTACTGTTAAGATATTAGCATTAATATCTTGAAGAACATTTACGGCGCCTTCGCGTGCCGAGATTTGGTTTTCTATAATGTGTTAGATCCCTGACTGGTTTTAGATTTAAATCAGGCTAATTTTCAGGCTAGTGCAAGGAGTGAAATTATTATGGAAAATATAACAGCATAGAGTGTTCTGAATGACGTTCTAAATTTTATTAAGGAAGCAGTACGTAAATTGAGCGATGTGCATACATACTCCTTTCATTATGAAGACAAAATTATAGGCGAGAGGACTAATTAGTAAATTCAGGTATAATGTCAATCAACAACTGGCCTTAACAATTATACCCAACTCTAGCACCTTTATAAATTGCTGTATATAATTTCAAAACCAAAAACCCGTAATTACTACATTAGTGTTTACCTATAATTTGTTCTAGTACCAGTATTCGAATCGCACTCCGTAAACGGGTTTCATTTAGCCATTTACACTTTAAGACATCGATGCACGTTTTTGCAATCGAACGAGTTAGTTACACGAGTTTAGATATTGATAATAAATCGATTCAAACGTATAAGACTTTATCGATACTCTGTATAATTGATTGATAATCGTTTGAGTATTAATTAAATGCCTGATTTAAATAAGTGATCGGCATTACTTAGTGATCATACTTATTACTTACTAACAAGTTTATCTTTACCGGTTGGCGTCAGATTTGAAGGACAAGGAAATATCTACATCATTTAAAAGCATATCCTTATGTTAGATAAGGCATAAGGCAGAAAATCTACGATGTGTTATTCAAAATTTCAGAACGAGACGCTGACACCTCCCATTGGCTGTTACATTCTGCATCAGACCACCGGATTCGCCGACGCACCTGCGCAGTCGTACTACCTAGAGCGTCTGGGCTACCGTGAGTTGTACTACGCTCATCTATATTTCAAGCTAGCTACATCAAGTAGGAATACTGGAAATTTACTCTCTCCTACATATTATCAAATTTAGTACAGACTTCAAGTGTTCATATTTTGTTTATTGCTTTAGCCACTTAAGGCATAACGACCAAATTTAATGACAAAAATATTTAGACATCGAAATGTACAAAAATTTTGTTTTCAATATATGGTTTCCACAAATAAGTTAACTTTAGGTATAGGAAATACCACTCAAAAGAATGTAGCCAAAAATACCTATTAAAGAAGAAAGAAAAACCATTTTTTGGGCTGCAACGCCTGCAACTACTAACGACTATTTTTAGTACTGTTGTAATGTATATCAACCTAAATTTAGATTGAGTCTTATGAGGTTAATACATCTGATGAAAATATTTCAAGCGTGTTTCATATTTAATTTTCGTTTAATAAAATTACCTGTTTTCTAAGAAAAGATAAGATTAACGATTATTATGTTAACCTGGTTTACGTTAAACTTAATATCATAGATAAGAGATTAAGGCAACGGAAGCTGCCGCACACTGTGTTTGCATTCACATTATAATATCGTATCAACTAAGATTAAGGTTGTATAGTATGTCACCTGTAGCCTGCAGGTAGCTGATAAATCTTTATTTAACCAAGATAAGCACGCAGTGTGAAATATCATTTTAGATAGGTATGTACACTTTAAAGGCAGAGATTTTTTACCCATAAATGAACGAACAAAACAGAAACGTCACGGAAAAATTTCTCGAGCCATTAATTTTGACTCCATTTTGTAATTACGTTGGGATGTTACAGATCACACCTTAAGATAAACAAAGAAATTTTAAGGCACTCAAAAAAAAAAAAACATTTATTTTCCTGTTACCGGTAAATAAGGTCTGTTGCCAGTACAATGTTTGTCCTATACTTTTTGATTATACGGTGTACAATAAAGAATATAATAATAATAAATAAGGACTGTGTATTTAATGTTTTCTATCTCAGTATCGTTCATGGCAAATAACGAGATGTTAGCTTCGCCGAAAACGATAGAAAAAATATCCAATCTCCTAAACGATTCCTGAATACCATTGGCCCCGCAATTATATCTGATATTAATAACCGCTCCAAAAACATAAGATACCGTACTTATATAGAACAGAAATGTAGCGAGTTAATTCCAGTATCGATATTATTGGTAATTACAACGATATCGATCTAATGAAATGCATTTATTTCTATCATCAGTTTGTTTTATCGACAAAAACATATTTTGACATCGATGACTTCCGAACAGCGAGGCGCGTCGATGGTATCGATCGGCATCGCCGAAGCACCTCGCATTTCCCGCAAGCTTCGAATTTTGCGCGAATGTAGACGAGATTTTGAGATGGAATACGAATTTACTTGTACACGCTGTGGAAATGTTCTGGGCTCGTATTGAAATATTTTATTAGGATGAAGCGAAATGTGTGGATATAAAAGTGAGCTGGAATTTAATTTTCTTTCTTTCATATCTATTTTTAGACGGAATTTTGAACCGTATAATTATTTTAAAGTAATTCGTTTTTATACATATATAAAATGAGAATCTGATTTAAAATTACAGGACCTAGGCGTAATCGTTGGGAGTGGTTAGTCTATCCTTTTTTATGTCTGACATATCAACGTATAGCCAAAACTGCAGTGCAAAGGAGCATGAAATTTTGCACAACATTCCTTTTTATGACTTAGGCAAGCACCAAGATAGGATTTTTCCGAATTCACCCCTAAGAGGCTGAAACAGAGGTCGACAGTTTGTACGGAGAAACCAAGATTTAGTTAGACGAACGAAGCCGCTGACAGAAGCTAGTCAGTTTATGATTAGCATATGACTGTATCTGTCTGAAATCATTTAATAAAGTACCTGACACCTAAATTCAGACAGATTTGAAGTAAAAAGTGGATAACACTCTCCAACAGGGACACCTAGGTACTTTATTTATTAAAGTAAGCAATTATTTATTCATCACGCAATTCCTGTATCCCTTTCAAAAGCTGAGCAGCTCCAACCCTAAATAAAAGTTGCATGGAGCCAACGATAAACTGACGATTTTTATAATAAAATATTTAGGGACTGTAAAACGTAGCCATGATAAGTCAAACAGAAAATATCCTCGTAGACACGCAATCCTTGAGAACATTATTATTTATTTACAGGGCTGTTTATGAACTTGGGAACTTTTAATGACAATGAAAATAACTTACGTTGGTAATAAAAATATATTAATTCTTATACAAGTTTGTCACGCGACTTTTCCCTAGAGTACCGTTGAGTTTCCTTAAGAAGTGCTTGGAATTTTTGCAGGTGCAAGTTTTAAAGCAGATTTTGCTTTAAAAAATGATATACGACTGTTGCAGATCAAGGAAGTATAATCAGATAAGATGAAATCTGTTCTAAAAGATTGTGACAAAAAAGTACAAAGTTTCAGTATATTGAAAGCATCTGCGTTGGTATCTTTAAAAGTACGTTCATCGATATCGGTAATTATACTAAAAGTCGACCCATACTAATTGAAAAAGACTAGTGAGATAGATATTTATTTTTATTACTCGGTATAGTATTTTTAAAGTAAAGTAAATACCAACGATCAGCAAGTATTTAACGCATTTCGGTACCGATAAAAATTACATCGATATTGATATGCTTTTCAAGGCACAGTCCTTTGAACATTACGACCATCCTTGAGAGGATATTGAATTTGTGCCTGACGTAACATTTATTGCTGCTATTATTTTTATGTAAATACAGTGACAGGTAACTGACAAAATGTAAGTACGCGTTGTCTTCCATGACGCCTAGTCGTAAAACTTAACAATTTCAGTCACGTAGATCAAAGTGTAAACGATTGAATTTTTATCCTCCTGTTGGTCTATTGACAATACAGTTTTAGACCAGGAAATTATTTTATCTCTTTTTTTGCATTCTTTGTATTTATCTATGCAAGCAATTATTCATGCTTGTTTAGGTGACAAATTATCAGTAAAGTATTTTGATAGGTATTTCAATTAGTATTCGAAACCGATAGCTGGTAACTTCCCTAGTCAAATTATTTTAAAATGTTAGTAAGTAGGTATCTACTAACATAATGAAATAATTTTAATATAATTCTACTCTTTGTAACTGAAGTTTGCAAAAAAAACCTTTCCGATTAACCCTCGCAATGCAATGGACTATTATAAAAAAACAAATAACCTAGCTCGTTATTAAAACCTGCGAAAAACAAATCAAAATAAAAACCGAACGGAAACGTTTTATTGTTTGTTAAATGTCGCATTTATATTCCTAACCCATAACTAATAATAAAAATCGGATTCAAACATAATGAAAATATACTACGCTTACATGCGAACAACACGAAACAAAATTTTATTAGTTATTTTCCACGGCAGAAAAAACGCGGTGTTTTTAATAATTGCATAATAATTCACTGAGAAAGCGTAGCATGATTTAAATTTAGTGGCCTTTTTACAGTACAGGCTGTAATCTTCCATGTTCGCGAAATAGGGAAGGAAATACCCTGGTGTTTGTGGGGCAATTAAGTTGGTATAATGCTTCAGGAAAGGTGGAACATTTGTGGCTGTTTTCGCAAGTAGTTAAGCAGTCTGAGTGATTAAAAGCTAAGGGGCTCTTTAAGTCTCGGAAGCCTTTCTCCGTTTATCGACTTGTTATCTAGTTTCACATAGAACCTTATAGCTAAAAGGGTGATTTAGTTAAGCTGGTGAGTGATGGAAGGTGTTTCACGATTGGATTGTTTAATTTTGACGCGTTTTTTTTATGTCGTCTCTTTTAATGATAGTTTCTTTATTAAATGTAATTAGTTTTGATTTATTATACTGACATATTTTCGTTGAAGCTATCATTGACGGATTAGCTGTCTCCCCATGTTTGTTAATATTGTGATAAGGAAACATTGTAAAATCAATTTTATTTTAGTATAACTGTAGGTAATGTTGATAGTTCTTCTTTGTATAAGAACAACCGTTTAAATGTAGTTTATTAAGCCCCAAGAGGACACCGGTGTCCGTAAACCTATTGTCTTTTAATTGTGTCTATGATTACGTGTATCAGCTTTTGATATAATATAAATAACCATATAGGCCTTTATGTCATATTACATATTTTAAAAATTAAAGGGAGTGGTATATAATTGTCTTATATACACTTATTTATATTTACCAGTTTGCCAAATAGTATAATTATAAAAAGAAGTAAAATTTTTAAAAGGCAATGATTGTCAAGAAAACAAAAACCGACTATAATACGTATCTATCAAATGTCAATAGAATGGGCGTAAAAAAGGAAGGTCAAAGATCTTTTTTGATATCACGCATTAACATGCATAAAAGGAGAAATCAGAATATTATCAGTGTACCGCGAATTCCGCACATGCGTAGATCGTGCGGCGGTATCGACGGGCGGGTCGGGCGTCGCGCGCAGGCTCCCACCCCAATCACGTAAATAATACAATAAAAATAATACAATCCCACTCGATTTGAATGTCTTCTCTCTGTAGCTCTAGACTTGATGGACTGTTACAGCGGGATTTTGTTGCGACTATAATGCTTTTTTACGACAACAGTATAATTGATGGACTGACCTCGACGCGGAAGGGTGCTTACTTCAATATTGACAAGGGAAAATTTATTAGATTGAGCTTTGAGCTTACAAAGTGATGATTTGATGAGTGGAAACCGTCAAAAGGAAAAATTTGCCGAAAAAAATTTGGCTGAACTCCTAACAATAAATAAAATAACATTATTTGCCCTTAAAAGGATCTCTTTGATTAAGTTACAAAAGCAAATACTTATAATAAATAAGAACTCGTAAGCGATTCTAATTAATTCAAACGGCTTGCACCAAAAAGGGCAGACTTCAAATCCAAACCATATTTTATAACGTTGTATGTAATAAAATATAAACGTAAGCAATATTTTTACTCGGAACCGTAACAGCGCCCTAAAAATGCAATATGTTCACGCACTTCGGAACAGATGCGTTACGAACCATTTGACCGTACGCTCGCATAAACGGGTTAAATGTCAACGAAATAACGTTTTTTCATTTTATGTTTCGTCCTTTCTCCTATTAATATTAAAATATCGTAAAAATACAGAACAACCGTAATAGTAAAGCAATGAAAATGTTAAATAAAATAACGAAACAACTAAACAATAAATTCGCGGCCATTTTAAAACAACTTCAATTTTTATAACCCTAAATCACGCAAAGGAATTAAATCAAATAGCCGTGTAATTGATATTCATTATTACAAATAATAATTTGAAAAAGCAACGCGGCGATATCGCGAGGTTGGTGTAGATAAATTCGAAATTCAAAAATTCGCTTACCGTAGGGAGGCGCGTGGGGCAGCTGCGCGGAGCGGAGTGCGAGCGGCGACACAAGCCTACTACGTCACCCTCCCTCCCGCTGCCCCGCCCTACTCCTTACTCCTCACAGATTTGTCTACACAACCCCTCGCTACCGGAGTTAACAGGCTCTAGATCTAATAATATCTATTAATTACCCTTTATTAGGCTTGCTTGTCTATTTTCTGGCAGTTAGCAACAACATTAGTGAAAAAAAAAACAAATGAATAACTAAACCAGTTTTGATATGTCCGGAAAGCCGCTACTCACTGTATTTAAAAATGGAACAGCATATTTAAAAAAAAAAAATATGTACCAATAATTTAAAGGGAAGTCACTCTTGTAAATTCTTTTTTTATAAAACCAAAGATCAGAAAACAAAAACTTAGGTGTGACGGAAAAATTACGCAACTTAAAACGTGTGTGAGTATGAACAAAGATGTACAAACAAAAGTAAAATGCGTGCTTACCTATTGACAGTGAAACCGTTACGGACGCGTGTGACGTAAGCGAGCCTGCCGGTTCCGGAGGACGGGTTCACATGGCCTAACGTTTAACGAACGATTATATTATTATTATTTTAGTTTTCTGTTGGTTTTCGACTTTTACAGCTTGTTTGAATTAGAAAAATAATCGATTTAAATTTTGTTCATTTCATTAATATTACGATGAACTAGACTTTTTAGATTTTGAATTGTTCTATTGTGTTTAAGTTGGTAAAGTACAGAACAAACAGTTGACTATCTAAAAATACTTAGTTCATAGGAATAAAGTGATGATTTTTACGTATTCTAATGTTGTAGTTTGTCGCCTATGTCGTGATTAGAAAGGCTGTAACAGTTTATTGTGTACTTCCGTCATTCACGCTTTTAACTGCCGACTGACTTCCTTTTTTGTATGTTTTACATTATACCGTCCAACTTATTTGAACTCTGCTATATATTTTTAACAAGAACTATACATTTTGCAACTACTTACTATTATAATTTCATAAAACGACCCCCAAGAGACGATTTATTCAAACTATTTCAAATAAAAATGTTAATTCTCCAGACACGCTTAGTCGGTGCCTTTATCTAACAATAGCGTCACTGGATGACATCTCAATGTCACATTAATAATAAAATATTTTTCAAGTGAAATGCATTCTATGCAAATCCTTTGTCTTATTGAATATACAATCTAATTACCGTTTTTGTCGGCACGGTGCGTGCGATAAAACTGTCGCAGTACACAAATCTGCATTCTAAACGGCGCTTATCCATCGTGACACGTCCGTCCGGAGTCTATGTCCAACTAACAAGACGCCATATGGCGTTCACGGGCGAATGACTCAATACATTTTTGTATGTAACTCTTTGTAACCGTTGGTGCGTGCGATTTTATATGCGTTTATATCATTGGTAATGTTTAATAGATTTATTACTTATGGTATGGCTTGCCCTTAATTCTTGGATATGGGTTGCGGGTTTCAACATGGCCGCTAGTTCGAATTTTAAATTTTGATTCGAGTGGTGATTATTTTTGAGCCATGATGTATTGGAGTTCGATTGTCAATTTATTGAATAGTAGTTTTATTTTAATTGAAAAATCTGTGAGTATACTAGCGGTATTTTAAATTGACATAAAGTAACGTGATATACAAAAACTGATGCTTAGAACTAAGAGAACAAAGTTAGAAGTTATTAATGATGTGATACGTTTTGTTAACATTTCATTCAATGTTACAGTCATTTTTTATGAAGTGCTAATTGATTAGTGATTTGTTAACATTGAAGTTACGAAATATACGTATTTGTCACTCCTCTGTATTGACTATACTCTTTGCACTTAACGAACCTTCGTCGTTTCGGAGACATTGACACAATATGTGGTGAGAACCCGTGTTGTGATAATAAAACTAAATATGCAACTATATACCTAGTAAAATTTTGTTGGCGTATGACACATTCTAGGATTCTGCCCATTACACCGTACCATACTATGACCGTGCTAGGAACAGAACTAGCACGATAGAAAACATGACATGGACTACTAGAATGTACCGGCAGTATTTCGTATTTTGTGACCGTAGCATCCGCGTATCATCTCCGTATCAACCGCGTGTCACACCCGTTCCCATTTATCGGATGAATTTAGTATTACATATTTATATTTTTGATTATTTGCATTTGGAAGAGAAATTATTTTCTATACCTATACGATGTTAATCTCTGAACCTTTCGATCTTGTAATTACAGACACAATTAAAGAACAATAGATGTGCAAACGCCGGCGCGGCGCTCGGTTTGGGCCTTAATTAATGAATTAAATTAGTTATCAAAATCTATATTAATATTAAAAAGCTAAAGAGTTTTTTTGGTTGAACGCACAAATCACAGGAACTACTGGTCCGATTTGAAAATTCTTTCTGTTTTAGATAAGTAGCCAATTTATCCAGAAAGACATTACACTACAACCTATAGGAGCAGGGTAGTAATTACAGATGCGGGCGACAGTTAGCAATGTTATAAGAACGATCATCATATGAGGTTATAACTTATAACTCAAATGTTAATGTTTACCCAATCTCGTTTGCCATTTACGTTGTGTAAAGGAACTGTCAATGTTAAGTCCGCCTTTGTACCGTTATGTGCACGAAGTGTTAATAAATTAGTGCATAAATTGTTAAATAAATAAATAAAATGTAAAGGTGGGTCTACCCAAGAGGAGTCGAGCAAAAATTCGTGTAATGTGCACCGACTAGCCTCGAACGAGCGCGCTTCGAGCGTATAGTTCGTGCTCGACTATGCTCCGCCTATTGTCCGGTTTTTTTGACGAACATATAGAGTTTTGCATCTCATTGTACATCTATACTCGACACCGAGTAGTGCGGCTCGGCCTGTGCTCAGCTAGTGTTCGGCTGCCCTAGTGCAGACCCACCTTAATACTATAGTTTTGGTAGATGTATTTTTTTTTTTATAAATGTTTATTTGATGTAAAAATTGATGTAGGCATTGGTGCAATCGTTGATGGTGCGGCGCACTAGTTTGTTAAGAGCCTATTCACTCTAACCATGAATACAGCTAAATTATCAAGACGGGAAGACCGCAGCAGAGAAACTGTTCCAGTCCTTCGATGTATGCGGTATAAACGACGAGGCAAAACGCTTAGTCCAGACAACAACGTAAGAGTGGATATTTGCCGTACGCCGGGAAGTCCGAAGATCGAAAGACCGAAGATCCGAAGAATCGGGATGGCTTAGTGGTTTTTAAATGTGGATCATAATATTTTTTAATGATAGGTATGGATTATTTTTTGTCTTACGTTACGTTCGTGCTTAACTAACTGTATAATTATTAAATAGACAAAGTATAGAAAATTGTAATGATGTAACATGAACTAAGAGTTAAATAAGGTTTGTAAAACCAGAAGAATTAAAATAACTCCTGCACGTTTGACGGTTGCCTCCCGTTAAAATAACTAACAATATTATAAGTTGCAAACACCAAAGTACCCCACGTCACTCAAGCGAAGGATTATTTTGCTCGGACGCTCGCAGCCAATCCAACGTCACCCCTCCCCTTATTGGTGAATTTAAAAAAGGAATTTCAATTTAATCCGCTCCCCTCGAATATAGCTGACAGGCGGTGCTTTGCAGTGTCGAACCAACCGATTATATTATTGAGTGTTCTCTTTTTGAAAGTTTTCATTTTTATTTTTTGAAAATAGAATATCATGTGCGTTATTCAGGTTAATTGTGATATTTTATGAAAAAAAATCTAATAAAAAATGTATATAAAGTATTGTAACGTTGTATAAGCAAAATTACATCAGAAATTACTTAATGCATTTATGACTTAAAGTATTTAAGGCCATGTTACATTACAAATCACTACAATTTAGTACTAAATGAATTTAAATGTTCTATTTCTGTCAATCGTTTGAAGATGACAGATATATTTATTAATAAGTATAACGTGTAACATGTCAGCGAGCCTAACTATTATAACAACCTTACCAGCACTACAAATTACTACATTTATTTTAGTCTAAACGAATTTAAAGTCATGTCATCGAACAAGATTATAGTCTTGAATGACGTTAAAATGTAGTGACTTTTGGTGTAACTGATTCTAAAATATTATTATATTTTGGTCATTAATAGAAAGATGAAAGAGGCAGAAAGATTTTTTTTTTTAATTTTGTAAGTTTACCGTTACGTAAATGGTTTGAGTACCGTAAAACGGGTGAATAAGAAATAATATTTTGTTGTTTTTTTTTCACGTTATTTAAAAATTCTTTGCAGCATTTAATTATTTTTATAAATGCTTTATTATAACTCTGAGTTTATATTCAAAGCATTTTACTCGGTAGTTTGTTGTGCAAAATACTAAAGAGTTTAATGTTTCGCAGACGTTGATAAAAAATAAGCTCTTTTGTTTCGAATTTATATTTTTGCTAATAGCATAGCATCAGCCTTATAATGTTCCCACTGCTGGGACTCAGGCCTGCTCTCTAGGAAAGAAAATGGACCATAATCCATCACGCGGGTCCAGTGCGTTGGTTTTTGGTAATAAAATATTATAACATATTATAAAAACGTTGTTTTTTTTCACAATTCAAAGAATGCAATCATTATTCTTATTCTGCAATCGAGATACGAGTATATCAGAAAATTTCCAATCGATTGCAAACTAACCTTTTACAATGAACCAATAGCTGTAATTACAGTACCTAAGTGAAATTTTCACATACATATTTACCTAATGAGTTGAATATTTCACACGTCTATCTTAATGAATAGGGAGATATGTACTAAGTTGTGTAATAACATCACATAAATACATCATTTTGACAGGTAGCCAATAATGGCGTAACTAGGCATATCATCTGAGGCCCATAGTAAAATCATTGGATGGGGCCCTAAGAAAATAATCAACTTTGTAATTTAATTTAGAGAATCACTGAAGTACCTGTCATCGCGGTCATTTCTGCCTGATCACTTAAAAAGAAATTTCGTTTGAAGCCTGCAGCGCAACGCCCAACCAAACCTTTTGAAATTTTCGTTTAGAGTGCAACCAAAAATGAACTTAACGGT
The DNA here is from genome assembly GCA_029852875.1 of Mythimna loreyi. Classification (NCBI taxonomy): domain Eukaryota; kingdom Metazoa; phylum Arthropoda; class Insecta; order Lepidoptera; family Noctuidae; genus Mythimna; species Mythimna loreyi. The sequence continues at coordinate 15,391,229 of CM056784.1, read as the reverse complement.
GGTAAGATGGAAGTCTTTGATAGTATATATATAACTGGAAGTGTCTTTGATGGTACATACACTACATACCTAAAATATTCTTAATAAAGATTTCTTCTTAAGTTGCGTATCTAAAAGGTGAAAGGGCTGTTAAATAGCAGCCCTTCCACCTTTTAGAATCGTTGATGGTAAGGCGCACTAGTTTAATCTCTCAAGAACTCGAAGGCCTTATGTATCGGGGGCCCCACAAGCCAGGCCCTGTGGTATTTTGAGAGCCTTGCCCCTAGCTACGCCAGGTTATGCCACTGGTAGTCATTTACCTACCTATATTTTTTAAAGGCGCATGACTACGCATGAGTCATCACAGTCGAGACAGTTGTTACTTGCTTACATCTCAGGAACGAGATCACGATTGTGATACGAACATCTGTTACTTTAATGTATTCATAGTTAACTTGTCTAAGCAGCGGAGACAAATTTTATTATTAGTTTCTTGGTATATTTTTGGGTATGTTGGCTGTTTGAGTTTCTAAAGTTAATTGTAGACAAGGATTGAAATATATACACGTGTATTTAAGTTAGGACAACTTGAACATTTGTTTTAAAGAAAAAAATATATTTTGATGATCAGTTGTCACTTTCATAAATGAAATACAGTTTTAAATGGTCAATAGTAAAAAGAAAGTATTGAGGTATACCTAAAGATCTAAAAATATTTTTTAAATGGTTTTTCTTTTTTTATTTACAAAAATATCGCTTTAGCATAATAAAAACTGAAACCTTTTGTTATTTTTTTTTAATTATCTACTGGATAACGATTAGACCATTTACCTTTAATTGCTTTTTCAAATTATTATGAATATGCCAGTAAAAAACTTACAATACATCTGCTAAATGCGGAAAGAACACAAAATTGTACACAGAATTATTTGTCCATGCCTCTCTTGTTTCCAGCTTAATTTCCATTTTAATAAAAAGAACAAATACCGTATCCTACTAAATAAAATATTAACGAATCGCAACCCAGCCTGTAGCCAACAGGAATTGTTGGAAACCTTATTGTACCTCGAAGAATGAAACTCACTCTCATTACATACGGGAGTAAACTTTTATGTCTTTGTCAAACATGTTCAAAAATTATAGGCGTTTTTAATGGTTATATGGAGAGTATACTCATATTATTAATTATGAAGGTTTGTGAGTGTGTGTGTAAGTTACTTCTTCGCACTATAACGTGTTGTACGGATTTGGATGAAATTAGGCATGCTAGATCACTTTTAATCCATTTTAACACCAGTGAAGCTACTGGTAGCAGTTACTATTTTAATAATAAACCTACAATTTTATAAGAATTATAAAAGTAGTGGATAACGGAATTTAGCTTTTTTTCTTGCAAACTCAATGTTTTTTTTTTATTGTATTTAGGTACGGAAATGTTACTGTGAAATCAAATTTAAGTCACGAATCGTCTTATACAATAAATATTGCCATTACATAATTTCGTAAAAACAGAACTAACTTTCTACCTGTATATAATAAAGAAAGCAAAATTCTGACTCACTCTCTGATTCACTCTGATTCATCAACGCCCAGCCCAACTCCTTGGATATAATTACAACATTGAACCTTAGCACCAATAAGCTTTTTATGATATATCCTAAGGATAAGAAGTGATTTTTCAAATTCAATCATCTATTGGAATTAAACGAGGACCTAAAGTTTCTACGGGAAATCCTATTTTTATTTATATATAACTTCAAGTACAGTAGTGGTACATAGGCGGACTTAATGCAATTAGGCATTCTCTACCAGTCAACCTTTGTATTAAAAAAGACCACTTGTTATTTTTATGTAGGTAGGCCTAACTCTGGTAAAAGCCAAGCCATTTAATTATACCCACAGTCATAAAGTACTAACAATTAACTTAATCATAATAAAAAACAAACAAAACTATTTTATAATTATTAGGGCATTTCTCGTTTAGGAATGTAGGAATGTTTCACAATATTATTTAAGAATGTCAATGAGTTAATTTTTATAGAACGATATTAATACGACTTACGACCGTGAGAACGTTTCAAATATTTACACGAACTTTGTTCTGTTAATGAACGAGTACATTAAATTTTATTGTTTTCTTCTATTTTATTTTTTGTTAAAAAGAGTTTTGAAAAAGATTTTCTAGTAGAAATTTTACTTAATTTTTGAGTTTTAGCTGGCAGTTGACTAGACAGAAAAAGGCAATGGTCCAATCTTGCTTTTGTCGCACATGTTTTCTGAGTTTTGACATCACATCCTTTTTTATGGTAAGTAAAAATCATCCAATGACGAATTCTATCCTTGGACGGAGTGGGAAACAGAGTCAGACTCATACTCACTAAACAACTTACCCCGTTCCTGCCTTGGCTTGTTCCCAGGGCCCCGGTAATACGCTTTCGCACCCTTGGTCTCAGGAGGCTTCGACCCCGCTGGGCCCCTACAGTTTGATGACTACTTCTTGAGGCACACGGAATCAGTGCGGGCTGTCGACGACTTGGGCTTTGTCCGGACTGTTACCAGACGACCGGATGGTGGGCTAACCATTCTATATCAATCCTCGCCGTCCGCAAGCCCTCGCCTACGTGACTTTATATTCTAAGTTCACTATAACATTATAGCGTGATAGGCATAAAAAAGGTACGACCTCAAAATGCAAAAAAAATAAGTAGAAGACTAAGTCTATTATGATCAGTTTATATTGCTGCGTCACCGTGGCAAGTAAAAAGTTTGCATTTTTTTATAAAAGAAAACAAGAAAAATAGAGAATTCGATCTTTTAATTACAAACACAATTATTAAAGACCAATAGTTGTGCGAACGCCGGCGTTCGCTTGGGGCTTTATGAATTAAATCCAACTAGCCATAAAATTAATTAACTAAGGTTAGAAATGTGAAAATAGGTATAGGACCATCGGGATTTTCGTAAAATATTTTTATTTATTGAACAAATATCATTCAAACTCATCAATTGTCATGAACAATGTCAAATACCACCAACTAAACTTTTGACATTTTGTAACAAACTATTATTTTGCACTTTTGAGAAGATGTGCCCATAAACCATTTATCGCATGTAAGACTATCAATGTCCTAAACTCATGATAGAGTGGAGCCTCAGTCTACTGCTAAGTTTTTCATGAAATAACTTAATTAATCCAAATGGCGAGCTATGACGTAAGCACTACAAATGTCTACTAATTCATGTAAGCAATTACGGCTATTAAATATCTCTCTATAAATATCTTATTTAATTGCTTCCAAAGAGTTCAAGTTTTAATGCAGTTTCAAGAATTTTAATTTATAAGAGCAAGAACACTTTAAGACCCTTTGAAGAAAATCTCTGACAATGACTTGTAAAAAATACAGTCGAAAATACGAGTTGCGTTCGAGAATCCTTAGTAAGTACGGCCGTTACCCAAATGCGCAAGTCCGAGATCGGCGCAGGCGCAAAGGTGCCTTTGTGGCGGCCATATTTTATTGCCCCTTTTTTCGGGACGAACAAAAATATCCATTCATAGAAGTCAGGTATAAAAATATTTTTGTTTGAATTTTAGAATGCAACCATTCCTACCCCAAACAGGATTAGGAGGGTTCTTGACAAGATCTAGTTCGGTAGACAAATATTGTTTTGAAAATGGAACTTTTTTGAAATTGGATTATGTATTAGCGGTAGCCTATTAGCAAGAAGCCGTTTTTTTTCTCAAATTTAAATATGGAACGGTTTGGCAGTTTAAAGGGTCTTGGCTAAAAGGGTTTTAGCTTAGGTAGAGAGTGACGCATGCGTCTTACGAGTATTCTAAAGACAAAGGAAGATGAACAGACAGGGGTCATGTTGAAAGAATATTATATTATCATGTTCATCATCATTTCATTAAGTTAACAATGGGTGTAGTGTAACTGATACAAGAGTGGTGAAAAGCATATAAACGATGATCGATCATGGGATCATGACATTGGGGTTCAGTAGCTAATATTGGGGCTATGTTAGATTTATTAAATGTCTATTACTTTTATGCGTAAATGTCAAATTTTGCTAACGAATTTATAAATGAAAATTAGCCTGTACAGGCTGATTATTTCTTTTATGTATTTTCTAATACATAGGTATTTACCGAAAATATATTCCAAACTTGGAAGTGTTTTAAATTTTAATACCACGCATATTGAGGTAATTGGAATATTTAGTTATAACGTTGATAAATTAAAAACTCATAATCTAATCAAATATATCTATAAAATTAATCAAACTAATAATATTTAATTTTTTGTGTCTCTTTACCAATTTTGAACCATCTAAATAGCAATAATTTAGGCCTACATTTCACCAGTTTTTTTCTTATTCTTAAAATTCCTGGATACTCATCCACATAACCATGGTTAACACTGATTTACATAATTTCATTCTTCACGTATGTATAGGTGTGCTAATTCATGATCATTATTAAATAATTGAAAAATATTTTCTTATTAAAATTTATGAAAAATTAGTTTAAGTATCAGTTTTAAGTTTTTACTAAAAAGGACATCAGTAAATATTTGATTTTACAGTTTTTTAGAACAATCAAATAACTATATTTGATTGTTCTAAAAGTAGGAAAAAAATCAGGAATATCGCCAATTGAAGAAAATTACTTTTTTTCAAACTTCATTTCAAAACATAATAAGTAGTACCTAAAGTTCAATTTACATTTAAAAAAAAAACCTATAAAGAACACAGAAACATACATAGAAAAATGTAGATATAATTTAAAGAAATTATCTTAATCTAAATTAATACCTACCAAAAAACAGGTGGATGCAAACACTAGATGCCGGTTCCACTGAAATATGAATACTTAAACATAAAACTTAAACAATATTACTTACCAGAGTGTAGCGCCCCATACAGCAACAGAAGTCTATTTATAAAAAAAAAAAACAAGGAAATCGCAAAAAAATACTATTCTGAAATTCTCGTCCGTACGCTAATATGAAAGCTTTTTGAATGAAAGCTCCCTCCGAGCTTGACAGCAAGAGAACTGTTTTACCATCTTCAAGTTTTTCGTACAGCGCCATCTAGTAGCGAGTAGAGTAACCATACCACCAAGCAATTAAGTGGGGCTTGTTAGAATAAAATATCAATAATCTTATTAGATTTTTTGCAGAAAGATGGAAAACATTAATATCATTGTTAGAAACACTCAATCAATTACTATTGTATGTAATACTGAAAGGATGACATGAAATTTACAACAAAGAGAAATAAAATTATGCGCTTACCTTTTTATCCGCAGTGCAGAATGCGTGTCTAAAGGGCACCTCCCAAAATACCGAATAAAACCTACTCCCTTCATTTGACAATACGAAATAACCTATTGGCAACAATAAAATGAAAGGCAAAACTTAAAATTCTCACTGGGAAACTTGTAATGATTTTTTAAAGAGGAAACTCACGGATGCGGATTCTAATCAGAATTTTCCTATAATGAATGCACAAGGTGACATCTACGGAAAAAATTAGAACTACTCTCATACGTCACACTGCGGGTTCGTTTTAGTTCTAGTTTTTCACCCTAGATGGCGCTACTTGGCAGAGCTTTAGCTAACAAGCTGCTTTTATATTTCCAATGACTTTGAAAAGATGTCGCGTTTCCAAGTTTGACATAATAATTATATTATTTTACATGGAAATGAGTTAGTGTTTTCTAAATATGTTGCTATGGTAAGTATTTAGTTTATGATAGCATTTATCCTAATTTTAGATTTTGTTAATTTTGATATCTAATTAAAAGTCGTTGAGAGAATGCTTTTGATCTATCTAGTGAATACTTTATCATCATCATCATCATCTTCTATTATTTTTTTAAGTTCCATTTCTGGGACACAGGCCAGGTCAAGTGCGAGGATGTGTCAGACTTTTGCTGATTAAAGCCAACCTGTTTCCCTCAGCTGCTTTGTGTGCTTCAGACCCTCAGTTACGTACTTTTTGAAACGTATAATGGTGTGAATAGGGTTACCACAAACTTAGGATTGGTCTTGAGATATTAGGATTTTTTTTTTAGGAGTGCGTGAATTTGCGGGATCGAATTAGAAATGAAGATATCCATAGGAGATCGATATGTCATATCGGAAAGAATCGTTAAACTTAAGTGGCAATGGGCAGAACACATTGCACGCAGAACAGACGGCCGCTGGGGCCGAAAAGTTCTGGAGTAGCGACAGCGTACCGGAAGACCTAGCGTTGGACTCCCACAAAGTGGACCGATGACCTGGTCAGAGTTGCTGGAATCTGATAAATGCGAGACGCATGGAACTGGTCGTTGTGGCGACGCTTGGGGGAGGCCTATGTGTTTCGGCTGATTAAAATTTTTGACCTCTTTTCAGTTAGATATTGCAAATCTTATTAAATTTCAGGAAATTTAGCATTTTCTATAAAGTAGGTAAAGCTAACAATTAAAAGTTAAACTTAATAAATAAAAAAAAATCTTTCTTTAAAGTAGTGAAGCCCCTCATCTCCCCCCCCTACTTTGAGTGCAGCGTGCAACGCGTGAGCAGTTGCACGCTGCACTCAAAGTAGCGGACTAGACTTCTTTAAATTGTTGAGAATATTTGAGAAATAACTCTTAAACTAAAAAATCTCAGAATTTTACAATGGCAATCAAGCCTTTTCTTTTGATTTTTCATCTGGTAACCCTAAGCGAAACCAAAGTTCAGACAGTACCTACTTCTAAAACGGGCACTAATGAAATAGCTCATGATTTTCAAGTTAGTCAGATATCAATCGATGACGTGTCTAAAATCAGATATAGTACATACAACATACCCGTACCTTACCCGTACAAACCGTTCCTTATTAAAGGCACATTAGGATTTCCACATGGAAAAACCAAACCATTTAGGACCATTGTTTTATTTCACCAAGTTATTTTTTATGTTCCATCACAACTATTATCTTCTGTGTCCTATAAAGGTGATTCAGTCATTAAACACAATGTACCACGTTCAATAAAAAACACTTTTGTGTTACCTCCGCGCTGAGTCCAAGAGTATGAGGCCATGATTGATGAACAGTTCGCCCGATTGTATTCTCCTCTGATAATATTTTCTCAGTCTATTTGGAATGAATTTGTTCGTATAGAACGTTCTACTTCGACAGTTTTGGAAATTGATATTCTAGAAATCTGCTCATTGCTCATGTTGTTTTTTTTTTAATAAGTACTCGATTTATTGATCAGTTTGTTTGGCAGTTTCTACTTAACATTGGCATAGGTTCAGATACAGTACGGTTATTCTAACTTGACGAGCCCGGCTCTGCTAAAGTTCACATTTTAGCACTTATGCGGTCGTAAAAAAAAATACCATTAGCAATTTTTTTTAAACCTTTATGTAGGTACTAACCTGTATGAGTGCAGTAACTGCTAAAAAGTTCGCAGAGTCTAACTTTAGTTCGCCACGTTAGAACGGCAGTACTGTACCTAGAAAGTTTTGTCTTGTGTGTCAAATATTAGATTTGTTACCGATTTTTCGAGTAGCCTTTTCGAAACCCTTTTTCGAGATGAGAACTCACATGTATTTCTTTAGTTGACCGTAGCATTTCAGAGAACTATTTCGAACAATCCCAAGACTGGACGATGGGATATCATCACTTAAGTCTTCCAGTTCTGGGTAGAGTTAAAGGGAGTGCCAGACTTTTATTGTCTAAAACCTGCCTGTGTTCTTTCCTCTATTGCGTTGTATCAGACAGCATTTGAAAAGAATTCAAAGTCTTTAATGCTTTCAATAAAAAAATACATTCTAATATGTATTTTGTTTAACACACTCAAATCACATTTTGAGAGTGTAACAAACTTGTGCCAACATGTACATGTGCAATATTATCAAGCTGACTGGTCCTTACAGCTCATAAACACAGTGACCCATATTTGAATCAGTTCACGTTCAACTCAATTCGTATACAAAAGTTCAATCAAGCAGTTAGTGATGTTCCAATGGTCACTTATAGACTGGGTTTGAACTAGATTCTTATTGTCCTGTATTTCGTCTTGATTCTTGAAACTCTATCTGGAGTAAAATGCTTTCGTTATAGGTACCAATATTAAAATTATTTTTTAATATTTTTTCAGTAAATTATGATTTATTGAAAAAATATTAAATAGTTGAGCATTATTTATTCTGCACTGCACTTACGAGTATGAGCATCATTGCATTATGCTGAATTAATGTATTCGTTGTCCAATGCCAGTTATCTATAATGGTTAAATCCTAAAACATATTAGCTTATCTATTTTAAATGGCATTTTTCCTATTTTTGCTTGATATTCGGATGCATTAGTTCCTTTCGACAAAAATTGTATTATAATTGATTTGAATATCTACTTAAAAGACACTTACCTGTGTAACTGTTGGTAATTAATAATTAACAAATATTATTAACTTAATTATGCACAGAATGTTTATACAAAAATAAATACACACAGGCGTCAAAGTACTCCTCCATATAACTCTAATTTGGGCACGACATAAATACAAATAATTATCCACAGTATTGACGTATTACCACAATAAATGGCAATGCTAAAATTTTGGGTAAAGTATCAATTAGTCAAAGAGAAGATCACTTGGACCCCATCCCCAATCATTTTGAACCCAAACGGTTTAAAACTGTACCTAATTATTGAGCTTTCTGGGTAAAGGTATATTGGCGCTTCTTGAATGTCACGGCAGTTGCAGCGGTTGCACCAGAATATTCTCATATCCTTGTTCTACCGGATTCTGTGTTTCTTGACAGCTACAACTTAGGATTTTTTAAGTTAGGAGCGAATAGGTTTCATCGTCGGTCAAATCATCGCTTACCATCAGGTGGGATAGTGGTCAAACGCCATATAACAAAATAAATATCACCACCAGAAGAAAAGATCAACGAATTCAATGTAACGGTTCGAATAATCTCCAAATCAATATCCATCAACAATTCAAGAAATCCTTTCAATAACTCATAAGAAAAGTAAAATCTTATCATTTCTGTCAAAACAGTGTCGCAGGTACATCGCAATATGAAATATGATTCGCGACTTCGACGCACCTAATGTGAGGTGTATCACGGACTGTCCACTTGGGGGACAGCAGAACATTGATAATATTACTCATTGTAACGTGACACGGCTGATACACATCTCCTGAGTAACATTAATGCTTGTATCTTTAAAATTCTTTGGAAATTGCTTGAATGTTTTGAGTTCTGTAGGAGGTGGAACTGTTTGAGGAGTTGGTTCTGTCTAGTAAATGGTCTATGTAATGAACTTTGGGTATAGATTTTTAAAGATCATCTCGACATAGGTACAATCAAACATACGTAACCGTTTGACTAGCAACCAGCCTTAGATATGGAAGTATCGAAAGTTGTAGACATCTATGTATAAAACGAGAAACTGACTGCAAACAACGCACATACGAAACTACAAAATTTTGGAGTTTATAATTTTGTACTAGGCTACCGTCACATAGAAAGAAATTCACAAAATTCACTTCGTAAGACTATCTAAGGTTTCTATGGAGCAACTTACTTTGACGCCAGTAAAGTCGATGGCATAAACTTATCTTTATACATTTCTGTGATTCTTAGAAACTATGTTTTTGTGGTCAAGGAAAACGTCTCAAAAAAGGCTGACTCTAATGGTCTGGAACTGCAAGGACACAGTGAGCAAGGCTACTCAGTGAGTAAGCTTGATTATCAATACAAGATCTTTCCTGTTTGATCAGAGGTCAATGTCCTTAGAGAAGTTTATATATATTTGCTGAAGAAAAAAAAATTGAATGTATAAAACTAGCCAGTAATGTTGAACAAATGGTTTTGATAATAATAAATTGTTTATTATCTAGATTAATTAATTAAGCCCCAAGACTTAGAGGACACCGGTGTCTGCACACCTTTTTTATTTTAATTGTGTCTGTAATTACGGCAATCCAAAGTTTGAAAACATAACATAGTAAAATACACTACCACTAAAACACATTAGGATTGCCTGTGTCGTGGAGGATAGACTAGATTAGTAGCAAGTAACCAACACTTCTTCTACAATAGGGCAGAACTCTCTCGCGTTACGAACAATCGTCTCTCCCACCACAACCAATTTGATCGTTTAAACCTTTCAGCACCAGTTACCATATCAAAACATTGTATAGAGCGAAATATTCCGACAGCATGATTTATAGGACCAGCCTCCGACCTACAAACTAAGGCAACCTTCACATTTTCCGACACTCTTTTGTTGGCACGTGGTGAGCTGCTGGCGCCCTCGCAGGTTTCGGCTGTCATGTCATTGCGATACTCATTTATCATCGCTCAAGTCAATACTGCCATCAGCCGTGCCGTCTCTGTGGCGCTTGTGAACGAATAGTTCGATACTTTCTATCGTTACGATAATATTGTGTGTTTTAAATGTTTGGGTATATTTGTCATCATTTGTTTTATAAAGTTCGATTGTTGAAAGGTCTCGTTGTGATCTGATTGTTCTTTGTGGTCTGTTTCTTTTGGGTTTGGTTTCTTTGTGTGTGTTTCTCGGCTTGATCTAAGCAATGATGGGACCATTGACTATATTGTATACTTTGTTAATATTAGTTTTTCCATTATTGACAGAAATTATGCTCTTAATAAAACGCATTCGTATCATCATAATTTATTTTATCATCTTCACCAATTTTTCAAATTTAATACACTTTATTAATACAATACAATAATTTAAATGATCAGTAGCATACTTTACTAGAGTCCTCATTTAAACTGGAATGAACGATAAACGTTATTTTATTAGTTAATAAAGAAATAACATAACTAAATTAAGAGGAAAATATTTTACAAAATGATAGAAGATAGAAACAAGTCAGGCCACATCCTATTGCACAGTATTTTTACAAAAGAAATAATGAAGAGAAGTTATTTACTTAAGAATTTGAACATTTTTAGTTTACACTATGTTATCTAATATTTACAAACAATAAATAAAGCAACAAATGTACCAATCGAAGAAAATAAGCATTACAAACATACTCCTTGAAATAAAATCAAATATACGAACACAAAATCGCGCTGTTTTCACTTAAGAAATAAAATTTAACAAAATATCACAGTTGACCACGACGTTTTCTAATAAAAAATGTGACAACAAAACTTTAAGCGACGATTTATTAATCAAAAGGTCAAATTATCGAACATCATTAATTTATCATTGGACGTTCTGACAAGGTTAGGTAATGGTACACGTGAGTTGTATGACATCGAGATCGAGGGGTATAACCTTGTTAGGGCGTCTGAATCAGAAATCTAGAATTAAAATATTTTTGTAATTAATAAATATATTAACAACCAACCGACAATTTCACAAAACTTCAATGAAAATGAAAACAATTTCAAAACAACTGAAGACAATCATGAAAAAGAAAAGATTTTTTTTATCACTAGCATTATTTTAAGTACATTTTACATATACGACATTAAAGACTTTAAAGTACGCAATAGAGCCACATGAAATTTTTTAAATGGTATCGTTTGTGGAAACTTTAAAAAATCACTAATAATATTATTACTTAATAACTTTAACTATAGTATGTATTTATAATGTGATAAATACTTTGTTATTTACAAACTAAGGACAGGAACATAAAACAGTTCGGGAGACATTCTGATAATTATATATTAATTTTTTCACCGTACCTACTACGTGACAAGTTATTTACATTAATAGGAAGGAATTACCTATTCACAATCTATAACTGAGCTTACTTCGTTAAGTTTCACAGCGCTTTTACAAGCCCTTTCTAATATTTGTTACTAGATTATGAAATGACCTAAATATAATATTTTCTGATACATTTTGTCTTTAACAATAGTGTTGTTCGTACGCCCGTTACTCTATCCCTGTACATTTCCGAATTTGTTTTATCCTTGTGATGACTACAATATGCTGGGTATAACGTCTATCTTAATTCTATAAAGTGTCTATGATGAAAACATGTTACGCGATTTTTGTGAAGCGTTTAACAGTTCATTGAGTTGTTTCTTTACATCATCAATCGTCGCTCTGTTGAAAAAATCAATGAAATGTAAACGATACCAGAATTTTTCCGTCATTTTGTTTAATCTTAGACACTTTCTAGTCACCACAATGTACATAATATCGGTATTCGGTTGTTTATATCTTACAGTTTTACGAATAATGCAAATCGATACAGCTTATGACTAGGTAAAATTCAATTCTACTTTAAATTTTAACACCGTTGTAGTTAATGTTTACATTTAACACTTTTGTGATTAGAAATTTTGATGATTTCATTTCATGCGCTTAGTACAGGTATGGGAAACTGGAATAAACTTTAAACGTTATGTTTCATATTCATATTTCTCACAATGACCACACTCTTTGCTCATCACTCCTGTTCGGTTCCACGGTATTTTGCAGCACTAACACTGTCTTCGTCACTCGTAACGTCACAATAACAATAACAAAATTAGACTACACAGGATAAATTTTTCGAACAGCGAATAACTGACCCAGTCTGGTTGCTGTAACATCAATGTGCAACACAATATTACACGCAACCCCGCATTACGGACGACTGTCTACATTAATAAATCAGTTATCCGCTGTTCGAAAAATTCCACTGATCCTATGCGGAGAGATGCGCGAACTGGCTGGGGTGAAGGTCGAACTGGTAGGGGTGGCCATACGGATTCATATGGTACGGCACTATATTCATGGATGCCATTTTGTGCTCCTTCTTCCACTTCATGCGGCGGTTCTGGAACCAGATCTTGATCTGGCGCTCGGTGAGGCAGAGCGCGTGCGCGATCTCGATCCGTCTCCTCCGCGTCAGGTACCGGTTGAAGTGGAACTCCTTCTCCAGCTCGAGCGTCTGGTACCGGGTGTATGACGTCCTCTGGCGCTTTGTTTCTCCGTTGGCGTTCACCGTACCTGAAACAGTTAAGTGAATCGATTAGTATAATTCAAACGACCTACGGTTTAGTTCACATTAGTTGTATAAGTTCGTTAAGTATTATTCTGGTCACAAAACGCGAGGCACGTTAATATTTAGAACTGAATGTTCGTTTGAGCGCCAATGAATAGTTGGCTCGATCGACTTCGTGCCTTGCCACGCTTGCTCGATTGTGATGTACAGCTCGCGGCAACATGCTCTGCTAAGAACAAGATTTCTATTCAGAAATATAAACACTATTGTGCAATTAATTTTAATTTATTCCCCCGAGCTGTCACATTTTTCTTAATTTATATCTTGTTTCGCGACGCACTACGACACCTTCTCTAATGATTGTTTTGGCACATGCTTGTTCCTGTTTGCGGGTACAAACCGCAGCCAAGATAAACTTTTAGTTGAGTTCATGATTCTGAAGATATTACACATGTTGAGTGCGATCAAAATGATTATTTTTTTATGATTGCTAGCATATCTGGCATGATTGAGGAGTGTTTATTTAGAAAGCATCTAGAGTATGAAGTGCAGTTAGTAAATGAATATCAAAGGGAAGGGAGTAGCGAGTGAGTGGAATGGCGGCGGCGCGCGAGTCATGGGTTGCATGCCGCAGCTGTCACGGCATGTCGACGGCCGGCCCACCACTTGGTCCGGCTTGGACGGCCGCCAGTGTTCCTGTGATAGATACGCGGCCCGTCTCGGGTGTGTCTACCAAATTAAACTGCGCCATTTATTATATTTCTTTAAGGAGATTGGTCCACTAATGAGTGACTCCACATCATTATTATTAACCTATTGAATCATACTATTGTGATTGTATCGTTGCCTTGTCCCAGTGAATTAGTATTCAAAATAAACCAGAGCAGATGCAGTTAGTAATTATAAACCAATTGCCTGCCGCAATAAATGCAGTAACAAATTCAGTAAGGCGTTTAGTCCTTTCCCTTACTCCTCGAATTGTCAGACCCGCGTCAATAAAGATGTTTAAACGAGTATAAATATTCGATTTGGTACGAGTTTAAAGCATACGAGTGAAGCTGCAGCAAAAACCGACCCGATTGAAATGTTAGTGACAGGCCGATGCACAAACAACAGACGTACAGCATTATTTTAACATAAATAATCCTTGTACGAAACGAATGGATAAAATACGGGAGCATTTGAATTTCAATATGAATACACGAATACATTGATGTTGATTAAACGGTCACATCAAGATTATAATTTAAATGTATTTAAGTTCAAGTAATGAGCTATGTGTATGGAAATATTAACAGGTCTTTCATATGAAATGCATTTTTTTTTATATTGATGATATATGCGTAGAATGGACAGTGAAGTGTAGTCCTTCTTGCTGGGAAAAGAATGTAAAGAAGATAAAATATTCAACAATAAATACCTATATTTGCATGAGTAATTCATTAATATTCCAAAGACAGAAGATCTATGTCTTTAACTGACATTTTAGCAGTTAATAATTCTGCAGTATATTCAATTACCTATCATACTAACAGTGAAACATGATACTTTGAAATATAGCATCGAGAAATCATCACATCACCATTCACAGTAATTTCAAATCAATATGTCTAGGTAATGGGAAAAGACTCCTTATACTATTCAGATTGTTTATATTATGCAGTAGATATCAGTAAAGCGATCTATAAGTTAATTATTAAAGAACTTAACAATGATGGCATCAAGATTCATTGTAAGAAGCCCCTTCTGAAATTCCTTCTTTTGCTCCTATCACTCTGAGAGAAATCGCTATGGAGTGTCAGACTAAAACCTAACTTTTGTCCTTCAATTACCCTTTACAACTCTTTTGAACCTTCTCACAGCCTTTATACCAACATTTAGGATTAAAAACAGATGAATCAACCCAATCTTCTCCGTAGACGTAATATTATTGTGCAAAACAAAAACTTATCACCAAATGATCGGATACTTGCAGTAAGATATACGAAAACGGTAGTCCTCTTTATGTCTAAACTAGATAATTCTAGGTCACAGACCATTTATATTCCGTCTACTATAGTCTAGACATATTGCATGGTCGAATTTTAAATGAATGACATCGCATTACCAATGGATGAGACGTGAACATTTGAAATCTAAAATAGGTAACGTCTGGAGACAATATTTGATAAAACGTGATATTCAGATATGAACAATGTTTAATTTGAATGCATTGGTTGGTTCATTAGCTTCGTTCATCAAAATGGTAGTGCAATCATTGATTTTGTTTGCTACTAATTTAATAATATCTATACGTAGAATAGCATTATCATAAATATAATTTCACTTTGCTACTGTGTCAATGTAGGAACTTACTTAACGGCTGCTAATTAATTGCTAATTCCTTTGACTTGACCTCGTCGACATAATTAATGGATTTATTTTCTTTATTACTATAATGTTTCCTTTCTTGCTTTTTTTTATTTACGCATTCTAAATTTTAACTTCTTAACATGAGAATGACTCATAATTTTGATTAATAGTATAATCAAATTCAAGTGACTTCAACTGTATATCTGCATTTTTTATTTTTCCAGAATCTTTTATGTTTGAGATCTTACTTCTATCCATTACAAAATTCTTCCTATCGGATATGATTTATTATCCAACATCAAAAATAATCTGGACATGAAATATAATCAGCATTAACAAGTAAAACATTTATTGTATCAAACACTAGGATTCTTCAATCAGCACAGTACTCTTCTCTATGTGAGCTCGACATAAAACTGTTCCGAGATCTAAGATCAAAGCAATGACTAATGATATCTGGATGAGAACAGAGTGTGCAATAAAAATGTCACATATATTTTTATCTGTGGTCTACATAGGCCGTATAATTGTCGATAGTATCGTTTGTGTATTCACACTGTTTTTCTATAATTAATTGGAGCACAGCTTTGTAGTCGCTAATTGAGTCGGATGCCTTGTGCTACAAATAGTACCTTCATACTTTGAAAGCAGTAAAGTTATATTTTTCATATTTTTCTTTAAAATCTTATCTTTAGCTATCTGTTACATTACAAAATTAAGTTCACCTTGAAATAGTTTCTTTTGTAAACTTAGAATTTTTTTAACAACTTCATTTTCTTAACACGATATCGTATTCATCCGTTAAATACAAATAAATATTAACATTCATTTAAGTATCATTATTCCTCTATATGTTCTTCAAATCACCTAAATGCTAGTGCAAAACTTTTCATACAGATAACTGTTCCAATAAACTTTTCTGCGCTATATTAATCAGTTTGTATTCAAGCGTTATTTATGTGATACAATGTTTATACTGCTTCAACCATTGTACCTAATTAGTCTTTTTTCGTAATTTGTTACACGATTTTATATACCTGTGTGTTATTTCAGTTATATTTAAAGAGTAGGTATAGTCTGGTCGAAATACTTATTGTAGGTATCTGTTTGGCTTACAATGTAGGGCTTTCTTCAAAGTTCAAACGAAGCTATTCATCTTTTGGTATCAGGTACTTGTTTGCTATCTTTAGAATAACTGGATTTGAAAATAGGTATGCGTATTGAGTAATAGCACAGGTTTTTTCGTCTTGAAAAGTACGAATTACATTCTATGTATTTGATTCTTTTAAATTATTTTATGATTGTCTTAAACAGTTTTAAGATTTATTTTTCTACTTTTGATAGCGATTCTCTTTAGACTACTTCTTTTTCACCTACGTAAGCGATGATGTGAAGCACGTTTGCCTAAAGTGTAGCCAATTCGTTATGCTTCTTCTGCATTATAAATAAAGAAGCTTTGAGCAGTTGTGGCTACTGAGATTTTTCATATTTCGTTTATCGGTATCTACTGTAATTTACGCATTGACTTATCACAATCATAACAATGACGGTCAGTCGCAATAAATTATCACAAATAATAATAAATTAATAGTCAATTGTAGGAATAAAAAAGTTAGATGTGTCTGTTTACGTCTCACAAACATTACATAGGAAGGAATCATGCATTCGCATGCAACAAAAATTTATCAAAGTCTGAACTGGAACTGAAAAATAAAATGTCATCGCATTATATTCAAAATAATTCACTTCTGTAACATCAGCTGCAGCGGAAGCGAAGTTCATTGAGCATAAAATATTATACGAAATAGCGTCAGATATCTATATCGAGATTGACAATTAAATCAGTTGCCATGGTGTCTGTGTTGAATGAATAACATCTGCCCATTACTAGCAGTCGGTGCATCGACAAGCAGGTCATCCGACTATTCGCACACAACTAGACACATCAATCATGAATAGCGGGTGAATTTTGAATTTAATACCTAGAACAAAGTATTTTAAATATTGAGCTGGTATATAAATTATTACGTAATAAAGCTTTTGTTTCCTCTTTCATATAAAATTCATAATTTCAGCCGAAATACGTCCATTGCTAGACATAGTGCTCCCCGGGTATCGCCATAACGATCAGTCCTGTGCGTCTTGTGTCATCGTATTCTCGTGGCCATCACTAGGTCATGGGTTCACCTTGTAGAAGGTCTTCTAACGCTGCCTTGCCACTTAAGTTTGGTGAGTCTTCGGGCTTTGACGATAACTTTAGTTCTCTTGCGGATATCTTCATTTCTGATACGATCATGTATGAAAACTTCAAACATAGCCCTTTCCATTACCTTTTGGTGCAAGTCCCTTCGGGGTGATATGTCCCTTCTTGTAGTTTCCTAACTACTACTAGGCATTAGAGCGTACTCATCTTCCATCTGACACAGGATCTCATTGGACACGGTTGTTCTAAAGGTTTTTTATTTCGGATTTGGTAGGCAGATATAGGTTAGATTAGGTTAGGTTAGGTTGCACATGAAAAGTAGACACTTCCTTAAAAGTAAAAAGCAGAAAGAAAAGAGAAACAACAGGGCCAGGGTCTAAGCGATAATTTGAAAGAGGCACTGTTCCTCTGGATCTCAAAAGGACAAAAGGTGGTTTGCATCTGTTATTATAAGTTCACCCAAACCCGGGAGAACTTTTTGATGATTTTCTACCCATAAATAAAAGGCTATTTATATTAAGCTGAGTACTGGTATTTACCATGGAACGACTATGTAAATGAACTCCGGAATACAGTACTGCCTTTACACGATACCTGTTGTTAAGGTCCTAGTGAAGCCCGAAAGTATGATCCTATAGGTATGCCATACCTATAGGATCATACTTCATAATAGGGCTTCATAATAAAACCTATAAAACCATAGGCTATTTATTGTGTTAAATTGGTTTTGCTACTTCTCCAAGAAATAGGACAGGACTTCACTTATTATTATTTTATTGTTGCAAATGTTAAGTATCCACTAACGTTATTCACTATTTTCCACAGAAATAAAAACAGTGTCCAGTAACCTTGGCCAGATTCTAAGAACCTACACGTGCAGTTTAGATATGCATTATTTCTTAAAGCGGAAAACCAGGGATTTCTAAAATGCATTTTAATACGATTCAGCTTACAATAGGCCTTCAAAGTCAGTTTTCAAAGTCACCCAAAAAAAGGCCAATGGAAAGGACTATGCTCTGTTATGCGCTGACTATACATCAGAAATAAAGATTTTCGCAAGACAACCAATTTAAGGTTGCCGACATAGCACAAAGAATCGCCAAACTTAAGTAGCAATGGGCAAGACACACGCGCAGAACCGGTGACCGTTGGGGTTGAAAGATTCAGGAATGGCGACCGCGTACCGGAAGACGCAGCGTTTGAAGACCTCCCAAAAGGTGGTCAGGGTTGCTGGAATCCAATGGATGTGAGACGCACAGGACCAATCGTGGTGGTGACGCTTATGAGAGGCATATGTCCAGCAGTGGACGTCCTTCGGCTGAAATGATGATGATGATTTCAATACGAGCTTTACTCGTATTTTAATATGTGTTGCTTACAACAAAATAAAAAAAAATGTCATACAAAAGCTACAAGTGATCTTAATTGTTAAAATGTCATTCTGATAGTGACAGGAAAATGTATACCTGTTAGAGACTTTAAAAAATGATTGTCCGTTTATTTTAATATTTTTCAAAGCTTGACATTTTGGTGGGAAAATTACCATAGAACAGGAATCGTAGCAAATTCACCTGCTTTATGAAACAAAGCGCTTCGTCGCACGCGCATATTTGACGTATGACTGACGTGTGCGCAAGGTGGCCTCAGGCTTATTCCTATATGTACATTTACAACCTTCCTGTTCCTTACTAGTTACCAACTTACATTTGCTTCTGCATCAATACTTTTTTCTTCATAACTTTATACTGTAAACCTTATTTCAAACGCATAATTCATTTGTCGTAAGCTGTTGCAAATATATCTTTTATTATTTTGATGAATTAGTCATGTTATAATGTCATTCAATTCAGATTTATCATTCGGTGTTGACTTACATACATGAAGTGACTTTTTGGCAATGAATTACGATGATATTATTTTTGAATTGAGTAAATTTGGTTTAAGTTTTACAGATTTAGATACTTGACTTCGTAAAGTCGTTGGTATAACATTTTATTCTTTTAGAACTGGTTGCTCAAAAAACAAATGTTAAAACCTACAAACAGTTGCATTTAAAACAGAAACTGTCCTTAGCCGTGCAGGGCTGATTTACCTTCAAGCGAAGGTTGCATTCAGCTGGTAAGTGATTATTATATGTCGCCTACCTATCGAGCCTTTGCGTTTTAAAGCTACCCGCGTCGTGTAAAGGTTTTATTTGAAGATACGACTTTTTTGGTCGTACTATCTCAGCCGAGATATCGCTGCAATGTGTCAGTCTGTCCCGCGGCTCCACTTTACGAAACTTTTGATTTACTTTGCTCACAAGTTTTTTTGGGTTTTTGTTCCTTAATTACATCTCTTGAGGGTTAGATTTTTGCTGAATGAGTTTTTGCGGGGTGGTTTCTGATTTAATGATTACTTGACCAGTAGGTTTTTTTTTGGTTTCTTTCATCAATGTCTGCATAAGTTGTAAGTAAATACGTATTTGCGAATATCTAATTATCTAGAATTTTAATTAATCTTAAAGTAATTTGTCGTGCTAAAAATATAACAGCGTTACAATCTGCTGAAACTATTATTTACTGTACATTTATGAAGACACGACTCAGAGTCATGGTGGAGTTTCTAACGTAATGAGTTATAGCGGTGATGTCCACACACGCATGTTTCAAATTATGTCATCAGCCAACCCACTAAGATCGTGTTATGTTACTCAAATGTCAGTGGCTTCTAGTCGGCGCTAGTTATTATTTGGCTCGTTGCCTCACGATTATTAACTTTAACATACAGAGGAAATTAGTTAATTCAGTAAAGATAATAATAGTCGAGAATTATAGCAGAGAAATGTTGAATTACAAATAGAGTCGAACCAGTTGTGAAGCGCAAGCGCGGGTTCGTAATCGTCGATCCATAAAAGAGAATCCGAAGATTGCCCGATTGGATCCCGAGCGGGCACGAAGCTTCGCATTAAGAGTGGATTTCTCACGTTCGTGGTGAGCACTAATCACGACGTAGAAATATTAAGGACACTAATATCTTGTACACATTTACATAACACGCAATAAATCTCTATGTGCGGGCGCAGCGGCGCGTTGCAGACGGCGCCGTTGATAAATTCTTATTGGAGCTTTTTCGATGGACTATTTCGATACGGTGGCTATTATGTTTGTTCTCTTTATACTACTGCTGGTGTTCCGGAAGACTTCAGTAGATAATTTACTTTATATAACATTGAAGATAGTTTCTCCATTTTGTTAAATGATTTATTTACAGATCAATGCAAACAGTATGAGGTCTCTGAACATGAGGCGAGTCATTGTGCGGTAAAAATGAAGTAATCTATGGTCCGAACTAAGCGTTTTGCTTCGTCGTTTATACCGCGTACATCGAGGGATTGAAACGGTATGCCGGCTGCGGATTGTAATTTGGGTGTCTTTAAGGCTAGAGTGAATAGGCTCTTAATAGACTAGCGTGCCTGGTGAGGCACGCTGATGGTGATCAACGATTGCATCACTGCTTACCATCAGGTGGGATCACTACCACTAGTTTATCGCAATTTAAAAAAATCATACATATATACACCGTTAAATTTTAGTCGTTTTAATCCCGAAGAGGGTCGATCCAGTACATGAAACACTATCGATTTGTGTAGATAAAATAAAAAAATGAAGTACTTTTTTTCTAAATCTCTTATTGATATACGCATTTACGAAATTAATTTCTTTAAGTAAACGAGTCATTGACCTTGTAGGTAGTTGTCGGTCGTTGCGTACTAACTACCTACGGGTCATTGAACTCGCCCAGCTGACGTTTACTTAAAGAAATCAATTTAGAACATGCGTAAATTAATTCGAGTTTTAAAAAAAAGTACTTTGTTTTTTCATTCTAACTTTACCAATCGATAGTGTTTCATGTACTGAATCGATCCTCCAAGGGATTAAAACGACTAAAATTTAACGGTGTTGTTATATCTTTAGGGATATACTGGTGCCAAATTAAAGTCCCAATAAAAGCGAATTACAGTTTTATTAAAAAAGGGGTTGTTACAAGTACGGAGGTTCTTAGGCAAGTGAAGTTGACAGGTGGTCGATTAAATTATACATACAAAAAGGCTAAACGCCTACGAGAAAGTACATAGCAGCGAATCGTATAATTATTATAAAAATCAAATTTAAAGGAAGGCGTCAAGCCTGAACATATTCCCGGCCGTTGAAATGTAAATTTCAACACTCGTTGAGCTCTTCGTTCGTGGGAAGTTTGCAGAGACGAACCAGAGAGCGTCGCACGCTGCCCTTGGTTGTGAGGACGTCTGTTACTCTGGCTATTCCGTCAGGCCCGGTGATGAGGCGAAGGACACGCCCAAGCTTCCATGCGAGCAGGGAGGCGTTATCATCTGCTAACAGCACCATATCACCAACATCTAGGCTTGCTGCGCTTTGTCGCCACTTCGTTCGTTGCTGCAACTCGGATAGGTATTCCTTCTGCCATCTTTTCCAAAATTGGCTCCGGATTCTCTCAAGACGCTCATAGCGGCGAATCTGACCCTCCTTGACTTCTGCCAGATTTGAGGTAGGCAGAGCTGTCAACGGTCTCCCAATGATGAAGTGCCCTGGGGAGAGGGAAAGGAAGTCATCAGGACTGGATGAGAGAGGGCACAAGGGACGGCTATTGAGGATGGCCTCCACTTGTGCAAACAAAGTAGACAGTTCTTCAAAGGTTAAGTGGCTGTCACCAATGACCCGCCTTAAAAAATATTTAGCTGATTTTACCCCAGCTTCCCAAATGCCACCGAAACGAGGAGTGTAAGCCGGAATAAATTTAAATTCTATTGATTGCTGAGCTGCAAAATCAGATAAAGGTTTGCGATTGCACTTTAAAAAGGTTCCTATTTGTTTCGCGGCGGCAACAAAGTTAGTTCCGTTGTCGCTGAATATTTCCTTTGGTTTGCCCCGGCGAGCGATGAAACGTCGGAGTGACATTATAAACGCCTCCTTAGTTAAGTCGCTCACGGCTTCGAGGTGAATACACTTATAGCGCAAACAAACAAACAGGCACAAATAACATTTAATTACGTGGCAACCGCGGCCTTTTCGATTTATTATATAAAAGGGGCCAGCGTAGTCCACACCAACGGACAAAAACGGATAATCAGGGGTTATACGTTGCGGTGGTAAGTTGCCCATCTTGGGCTGTAAAGTCTCACCACGTACTCGTCTGCAGCGTACGCAATTGTTGACTACGCGTCTCGCAAGATGTCTGCCATTAATTGGCCAAACGCTTTCTCGTACGGACGCGAGTAGCAGCTGCGGACCGGCATGCAAATTAGTTATGTTCCCTTTCAAAATACAACTTAGTTAATCTATGTGAAGCGTGAAGCAAAATAGGATGTTTCTTTTCGTAGGAATGCGCGGACGCATCTATTCTGCCACCGACACGAATTAATTTGTGTTCGTCTAAAAACGGCGACAACGATAATATTTTACTTTTATTAGCTAACGATTTGCCTTCGAGTAAACAATTATGTTCAATGGGGAACATTTGGCCTTGAGCGATTGCACAAAGCGAGTAGAATGACTCACGCAGCTCATTAACGGATAATGTACCGGTGCGTTTATTATGTTTATTTTTAACGTTATGAATGAATCTGCGAACATAAGCAAACGATCTTTGTAATTTAGTTAAAGATGAGTATGTATCAAAATCAATTATGGGTTTGTTTATGATCACAGAATGTGCTTTTAATTCCGGTATAACTTCCGGATCTTTAACGTTTAACTTAACATTTTCATCCTTCAATAAGAAGTTAAAATGATCACGTTTTAGTACAGTTAGAAAGTGAGTTTCACACTCGTTCTCATTCACACTAGCCCTTTTAGGAATATCCTCCAGGTCCCAGAAATCAATTTTTTCTATATTGTCATCATTATTAGTGTAACTGGAAATGGTACTATGGTTGCAGCGTACGACTTTACGCTGCGCCACTGATTGAATGGGACCGGAGACTATCCAACCTAATTGTGAGCTTCTTAATTTAGGTTCATTTACGCCTAGTGAAATTTGTTTATTTCCTAAAATATCCCAGAATAAATCTGCACCTATCAAAATGTCTATGGCGGCCGGCTGATGGAACGTAGGATCAGCCAGCTGAATATCTTTAGGTAGCTTCACTAAACCGATATCAATGGGTGCTTTCGGCAATCGACCCGTTAATTCCTTTAACACAAGGCAGGAACAGGTTATCTTAAATTCATTGTGTACTGATTGTAACCTTATATTACAGCTTTCAGTAACGTTGTTTGCTAATGTGTTGCCTATGCCAATGACCTTTAGAGTGTCAATGGGGTGTGGCGATAACTTTAATCTGGTCTTTAGGGACTCAGTAATAAAGGATGACTGACTACCACAGTCTAACAATGCACGAACTTTGACCTTTTGATGGTCAAATGGATTCGATACCACTACCATGGCAGTTGACAATATAATTTGACTTGTGTTTTTATTACAAAAGTTTGTAACTACTTCGACAGGTTCTTGAAGCGTTGCAAGTTGATGTGTCGAAGTGGTTGGACGGTGCAACAAGCTATTGTGCCTCTCATTACAGTCAGGCTCTAAGCATGACCTGAATCGACAGTCCTTTACGGCATGACCCTGTCTTAAGCAATTAAGGCAAAGTTTATATCTTGTCACATCCGACATTCTTTCATCTATACTTTTAGATTTGAAAGTTGGGCAATCATATATTCTATGGCAATCGTCGCAAATAATACAAGAAAATCCCTTTGGAACTTTATGCTTTTTATTATTATTATCTGTACTCGCGAACGACTTAACTATATTATTTTGACCCTTTCTTTGGCCTTGGTTATTTTGGTGACTATTATTTGAGCCAGGACGTTCATGAGTCTTCGAAGACATACCGTTATCGCTATTGTTGCACCGATTTGTAGCCTCGAGTACATTTGCGCGATTTATTATAAATTTACAAAATTGATCTAAGCTCGGCGACTCGCTGGCTATACTATTACGATGTTCCTCCCACTTTAGTAAGGTTTGACTATCTAACTTAGCTGACAAAAGAAATATTATTAATACATCCCAATTATCCGTTGGTTGTCCTAAGCTGGCCAAAGCACGTAAATTTTTTGTAATATGATCGACTAAAAATCTTAACGATTTTTCGGAATCGCGTGGAAGTGGCTTTATATTTAATAACGAGTTAAGATGATGATTAATTAATATTCGATTATTATTGTAGCGTTGGCACAGCAATTTCCAAGCTTCAGCGTAATTTTTAGAAGAAACTTCGAGGTTAGATACTATTCTGGCCGCGTTTCCTTCCAAATAAGAGTTAAGATAATAAAATTTATTTATTTCAGAAATGCGGTCATTATTGTGAATTAAACTTTCGAAGGTATCTCGAAATTCCAACCAACGGAAATATTCACCGTTAAATTTTGCAATTTGAATTTGTGGGAGTCTTAATCCTATACTGTGATGATCATCAGTACAGCATGAAGCGTTGTGAACGGAGTTCCGTCTTTGTTCAGACTCATTTTTGCGAGAAAACATTTCCAACAAATTCTTAGCGGTGGCTATGTTAACAATAATATCCTTCTCAATATTATCGCGCTCATCGATTTCAGCATCAATATTATCAGGATTTAGAACCTCTATATCATTTTGTAACTCATCAACCCTAACGGACAATGCCTCAAATTTTGCAAGTTTCAAGGTTAATTCTGTTAATTGAATGTCACTTAACTCATCTTCTTTAGATATATTATTTAAATAATTTTTAAACTTTGTGATCTGTCCCTTGGCAGACGCTCGTTTTGTTACCAGTTCCTTATAACGCTGCTTTGATTCCATTGCGAAGAAACAGACGTAGGTACTCGTACAACAATTAACTTGCAAAAACTAAGTTTTATAACAAAGTAAATAAATTGAATGGGCTCACGTTCCTCGTCTCGATGTCACCTGCCAGATAGGAAGCCGGGGTCGCACGATCAGCTGATCGCCAACCGCTTAGTCAGAAGTTGCAGAGCCGGTAGACACCACTCCAGCAGAGCAGTGTGCTCGGAGCTTGCACTTTGACCTGAAATAGTCGGCACCCTACGCTAAGTATCTCGAAATAAATCGAACACAATTCGGGTAGGTAGGTGCGAAGAACGGTGGATATTCGAGTTGTGCGGGAAAATATCTAATTTCGGAAAACTCAGATTTAAATTGGAAATAGAATAGAGAAAAGTATTATTTAGTAGCGATATAATCGTTATAGTTAATGAAATTTTGCAAAATTATTCAAATTATAAAGGAATTTTATGTAGGTAGAAGAAAATAAATCTGATGCAATTCGCAATTAATGGGAATTTCGGCGATAATAAGCACGAAATTACTTCAATTTACACAAATGGATTACCATCCTCAATATTTTATGAGGTATGTAAGGATATTTGGATATTGGATAGATTTTCAACGAAGGAACGGCACTTATCTTTGAGGTGACCTTGACGCTCGGCTCGATGCGATGCTTTAGCGGCGCCGCTGCTCGAAACCTGGCTGCTTTGATTGTCCAGGCGACAGTCCACCATACGCTGGAGCTCGTGGATGTAGTCCCTCCACTGCAAGGCTTCCAATCTTGATGTTCTTTGTCTCCGCGCGATCGTTGTCCTCGTGGCGGTTCGATCGAAGAAGTCCGTAGTTTTTTTTATATTTTCGCGAATTACGATTATGTATTATTAGTTCCCCTCATGGGCCACCATGTTATATCTTTAGGGATATACTGGTGCCAAATTAAAGTCCCAATAAAAGCGAATTACAGTTTTATTAAAAAAGGGGTTGTTACAAGTACGGAGGTTCTTAGGCAAGTGAAGTTGACAGGTGGTCGATTAAATTATACATACAAAAAGGCTAAACGCCTACGAGAAAGTACATAGCAGCGAATCGTATAATTATTATAAAAATCAAATTTAAAGGAAGGCGTCAAGCCTGAACAGGTGTATTATAGATAAATTACACCCAGACACAGAACTAATGATCGTGCTCATCATACAAACATTTGTCCTGGGTGGGAATCGAATCCACGAGCTCTGGCATTGCAGTCAGGGCTACTAACCACTAGACCAACAGGCCAGTAATACGATGTAGGTAACTGCGGAGGTAAGGGGTGGGATACTGCGCAACATGTAGCTAACTTCACAGTAGCCATTCGACGCTTACTATACCTATCACACTTTGATTAAATATCTATGCAAATTAATGCAAAATAATCACATTTTATAAACATAATTCACTCCACCTACCTATTACCGATAAACTGTCATTCAAATCAATTAACTTGAACACAGCGATCATGCAAAATACAGACGCCCTGGACTATTTATCACTAAATTAAATACGTTTATGTACAAACTTAGTACATTATCATGTGACTAAGTTCAGATCACTTATCTAGAAGACTAATTGCCTATCTATCTACATTTACTTAGTAGCCTAACGGACTAAACCGGTAACCACGCCAAGTTATTTATAGGAAGTTTAGTATAAAACCTTGGAATGGCAAACGGTATGTACGAAGTTATTGTGATTTATAACTTAACGTCCTTTTGAACATTTGTCATAATTTATAATTATAAGCGTAAATAAATGTTTATTTTGTCTACGGTTATGCGCTTTGCCACACTGTGCATCTTTTTTTGTTTTTTTTTTACTGCAGTGTATAAATGTAAGTAAGTATAAGAGTGCGTTTAGATATTATGCTAATTATAGTAAAGGTGAAAGTTTAAAATATAAGTTAGAAGTATATATTACTTCTTCACACTCGAACTTTAAGTTTAGGTTTGCCATTCCCGTAGCCGAATATTGGGCCAGGCAAGGAATTTGACTGGTTTTGCCATTGACACGCTAAGAAGAAGAAGACACTCGAAGTGGTTAAAAGGATTTGGATTAAATTTGGCATAGGTACCGAGAATTATGTCCTGAAATAAGACATAGAATATTTATCCTAGGAGTATGTACAATTGGAATAATTATAAACGTTCAAGCGTACAGAGCCGCTGGCAGAAGCTAGTTTAAATAATTTCGAAAAAAAAATTACTTTTGTTTAGGTACTGTAAAATATGAGTCATAAAGTAAAGAAAATCTACAGTGCTCATACAACAATTCAATTCGGAACAGTTATTGGCTCATTTACAAACACGTATTGGATGTTAACCGATGAGCGCATGATAATATCAGTATAATTTAGCAACACTAAACCCACAAACAATTCGAGGGAGTGCTAAGCGAGTTGAATATTTATTTACTCGCGTGCAATTATCAACACACGGATATATACACTACAAGAATCGTTAGCAGTCAAGATAAAATCTAAAAACAAGTAGGTAATGTCAAACATACACGTATATCCAAACAAATATCGAGTTTCGATTCCAATTCGATCGCTTCCTTAATCGTTGGCAGCACAATTACTGGAGACGCCGTGGGACCGATAATAATTTAAAAAATATCGCCCAGTAAATGATGCCATAAATTAAATTTAATAATACGTACGCCCAACACAACGGCATCATGTGCGGAAAGCTAATTGAATATTAATTTAATAATAAATCTGGTCGAACGAGTCTTCGCCTATACCTCTCTTATTTATAACTTAACTCCGACTACGGCAATACTAATTTTAATAGATTTAAATGGTCAACGATTTATTGTTGTCACAAATATTAAAAAAAAAAGTTTAATCGTAAAAAGATTTTTGTTTGAATATGTCAAAGCCTAATGTTTGGAGCCACACCTTCGCGGCGACCATTACAAACACCTTCCGTTTCACTTAATTTATTACTTTTATCTCGAGCACAGTCGCGGTCGATGCACACAAACACACGACATCTCCGACAATAAGACAAATCGTCCGATTACAAGACACTACCTGCCCGCGGTGGGTCCGAGCATGCAAATTTTCAAAAGGTTTTTTTTTCTTTTGAACCAATTACCATCATACGCTTTAACGAAAGTAAAAGTATTAGTACAACACATAGTCATCAATAGTGGCATTAGTAAATTAATTATTGTGTCATTTTCAAAAGAAAGTCTTTCAAACTTTCTTTGAATACACAATGGTTTGAAAAGTAGAAAAAATGTTACAATTTTGAATGCAAGTTGACCTTGCAAATGCACGCCACCTCACCAGTTTGCAACATTTGGTCATTTTCGCACAGACTCGTGATTTATGTCGTCTCAAAGACATGCTTTGTTGTACAAACCGAGTTGTTTTAAATACGACCACTTGCGGTGTCCCTATAGCAAAACTTTAAAAAAATCGTATGGGCATTAGGAGACTAAGGAAAACATAATGAATGTATTAAGTACCCAGTCGTTTGCATTGTATCTACAAACAAAGATGACGTCGACTATAGAGTATAAAGACCTCGACGTTTGCGCGGATGGAAATGTGCGCTACACGGAGCCAGGAATAGATCATGATATCATAATATCTAGTAAGCAATTTGGCTATGATCCTATCAATAGCGTAGGTTTCGATGTCGAGATACACCACACAATGATACAAACGCAGCGGCAGATGTAACTAAAAAACGACTAAGTAGTAAAACAAGTGTGAAAATGCACAGCAAGTCGGCTATTAAAGAAAGGAGCAACGTTTATCAATTTCAAACATGAATCCAAGACTAGATAAAAGCCATCACACGGCTAGCGCGGTATTGTCGAAAGAAATCTCCATACAAAACATTACTCGGCTGTGTTGAGCGATTTATGCGACGGCCTGAGGCCTGCGCACCACTGTGCACTCCTTGTTGTATATTATTCTAGTGACACCGACTAATTTGTTGGCCGACTGATGAGCCAACTGCGGGGAAAGAGATTGTTTATGTTTTACTATATTAACTCTAAACGTAGAGCAGATTATCCCACAGTAAAATATAAACGAGAACTCGATCTCGCACAATTTATATATTATATATATAAATAGGCATGTAGTTAAAGTTCAATTGAGATATCCGCTGGTGAGGTAAAATGTTAATTCTAAAAGTAATTTTAATTAGTTATCAGAGCCCCGCTTTTGCAATTATAGTATAGCGATCGATATTAAACGTCTTCATAGAAAATTATTTATTAATAACATGGTTTAATGGAGTAATAACTGTGGATCTTATCCAGTTTATGCTGGATTTTGATCTTAGTGAGTGGATTTATTTAATCCACGTTTCTGCGTAGAGCCGGCGCAGGCACAGACGCTGTCGCCGAGTGACAGCGCGGCGTGCGCACGCGCGCTTCTCTTCACATCACCGGACAGTAGGCATGGAAGATATGTTAAAGTTAACTTTATATTAAATTGGACATCGTCATTCAGAATTTAAATGTTTGTTATAATATGTGTACCAAAATATTTTGATGTTTGTAAATATTTCGAGGTGAGCTCCGAATTATTTTTAGCTGAATCAGACATTTTCTTTTTTGCAAAAAAACGTTTGCCTGGTTTAAACAACCATGAGAATAAAACTTAAAAAATAATCTATGTATGTAACGTAAAATAATTAATTGACTGCACGACATATCAAATTATCAACGCACAGCCGAATCTTTTGGGCACGTGACACGTTAAATTTTGCAAGAAATAATGAAGGCTATATAGAGAATGAAGGCTATGGAGAGCAGTGGTGGCCGAGTGGTAACGGCCCCGACTTGCGTGTAGTAGGTCGCGGGTTCAAACCCAGCCAGGCGCATTACTTTGTGTAATTTATTTCATCACTACTGCTCTCAAAACGGTGAAGGAAAACATCGTGAGGAAACCGGCATGTCCTAGAACCAAAAATTCGAAGACATGTGACATCCGCCAACCCGCACTGGGCCCGCGTGGTGGATTATGGCCCATTCCCTCTCTTAGAGAGGAGGCCTGTGTCCCTGCAGTGGGAACATTAAAAAGGCTGATGATGATGATGATGATAGGAATGAAGAGGGATAAATTAGTCTAAGTAAATAAAAAGGTTTATCAAAACTATCCCTATAAAAAGATTTAGGTTTTCACTAATGGTTATGACGGACGAAAACCAACCCAAGGAACAAAATTTTGTTTCTTGGGTTAATAATAATTCTCAAACTCGGCACAAATTTAAAAAAAAAATAATATTTAAAAATTTCATTAGGTATTCATTTTTCAAAATACCCTAAAATACGGTTTAAGGGGTGTTAAATTTTTATTACAACATCCTCGCGAAAGAAGCCGCTAGCAAAATTATAGAACCTAAAAAAATATTTAAACACCTAATCCATAAAAACACACCTTCAATAACCACAAGCCAAACTTTGTGTAATCTACAAACACTTCAGTTTCCAAATACGAAATAGCTTTTAATTATTTTAATTGCAAATATAACCACCTGATAATTTAGTAAAATACACGTAAACTTACGTCGTGACGTGAAACGAGTGGCTCGGCACGGCTCACGACATTTCAAAACAAACCGATCATTCTTCTTAGTATAACGTCAGTGTTTCTGACGCCATCTTGATTCTGTTTGTACATATTTTGACTGGTTAAATCGATGAATTAACCACTATGCAATATGAAGTAAACTAAACAAAAAAATATAAAGAACACGTTTGAAATAAAATTGCTAGTTTATTTGAAGTCTGTTGAGAATTTTGCACAGTGGACTGGTTGGACTATACACGATTCAAAATTATACGAAACTAGCTTTTGCCCGCAGCTTCGCCCGCGTATATAAAATATAGCCTATGTCACTCAGGAGTAAAGCAGCTTTCTATTGATGCTTAAATTTTTCCAATCGGACCAGTAGTTCCAGAGATTACCCCCTACAAACAAAAAAACAAAAAAACAAACTTTACCTCTTTATTATATTAGTGTAGATAAAAATTATTTTAGCGGACAAAACGTTGAGACTTTTTTTGTTTAAGTAGGTATTACAAAATAGTGTGTAACTATGATGTTGACATTACCAAGCACAAAGAAGGAAGCCGTCAATCATTATTATTGCGCAAAAACAAAATTTTCTTCAAGACTTAGTATGACTGATGAATTTTATTTAAATAAATTCACACTAAGTTTTTTAACATTTACCGGTAAAACAGCTGACAGGAGGGTGGTCAACTCTATTACTTATGCTGTAAAAAGCATGATTATGAATTGAATGAACATTAACTCTGACGCCTAGACTCCCCTGGGCCGTGGGTAGCCATAATTAATCATATACCTAATGAATAGAATAGAATAGAATAGAAATAAATTTATTCAGCACAGACACAACACAACAGTTACAAAAAACACAACAAACATTAAAAATAACAAACATAAAGTGTACGCTGAGCGTGCCCGAACCGAAAGGGTTACCACCTCAGCATTTGCTGGGCGTCAGACACCCAGCGCTGGTTTTCAGTTGGCACCCCGCAGTGACGCACGGACGAGGGTAAATATATATAAGTAATTAAATATATAAATAAATAAAAACAAAGAAGTCAGTACATATTGAAACAGGAAAACCATTGCCTTCAGGAAACATTGCCAAATGTCATATAATCGTGGATTGCAAATTGGAAGGGAGTTGG
This sequence comes from Mythimna loreyi, assembly GCA_029852875.1. NCBI lineage: Eukaryota > Metazoa > Arthropoda > Insecta > Lepidoptera > Noctuidae > Mythimna > Mythimna loreyi. The sequence continues at coordinate 15,359,156 of CM056784.1, read as the reverse complement.
ACAAAAACAGACAATAGAGAAAGTATTTCCATTCGGAGGTAAGTCATTTTTTATTATATTAAAATTAATTCATTAAGCCCCAAGAGGACACCGGTATCCGCACAGCTCTTTTAATTGTGTCTATAATTATGGCAGTCGAAAGGTTAAAATTGTTTATTAAAATTCAAAGAATGCGAATGATCGATTAATGTAATTGGTGATTGTCTAATTTTATTGGTGATTGATTAATTAATTATTATGGACTTTCTTTAAAACTATTATATTAGTCTGTTACTTTATTTTAATTATATAAACGATTTGTCAACATTAACTTCATTGAATTGAATCTGAGAGTTTAAAATAAATTGTTTTAGTCTAGCTTTAAAAGTATATATATTTTTTAGGTCTCTAATGGGGGGTGGGATATTATTCCAACATTTGGAAGATGCATACCTAAAACTACCTCGGAAAGCTGCTGTTCGGTGATGCGGAGTAGTCAACTGCTGAGCACAACGCCTAGCTTTGCGCTGCCGGTGACTATTTACCCACGCAAGCTTTGAGTACAGGTATGACGGACATTTAGTTTTGATGACGCCGAAAAGTAGACAGGCCAAATGCAACTTGCGACGCGATTTCATTTTTAAAATGTTATGCTTGTTAAGAAATGGTGTAATATGACTTCTAGGTGGGACGTTAAAGCAAAAACGTGCGCAAGCATTTTGAACCCTTTGTATTAGTCTTGCGGTACGTGACAGAAGTCGAGGTCCCACGACGGTATCGGCATAATTCAACTTCGATAGAACCAGACTTTCAATAAGCTGTACTCGCAGGTCTTCACTTAGATATGGGCGCATCTTATATAAAACTTTCAAACGGTAAAAACAGTTTTTTACGCATTCTGCAATATGAGACTCAAAACGCAGGTCCTCGTCCATGATCAAACCTAGATTTTTTGCCTGATAAACACGTTCAATCGATTGTCCCATTACGATCACATTTGCACGAGGAGAGGGTATACCATTGAGTTGACTTTTTGATCCAAATAGCATAAATTTTGATTTGGCCGGGTTGAGTAGTAGGGAGTTTTGTTTTGACCAAGTGACTATCCTATCCAGATCTTCATTTAACAAATTTACTGCGGTATTATAGTCTTCCGGTTTAAAAGAAATATACAATTGAATGTCATCTGCATAGATATGAAATTTTGAATTTTTTATTACATTTACAATGTCTGCACTATATAAAATGAACAAAGGGGGACCTAGTATAGAGCCCTGTGGAACGCCTTTTACCACAGGAGTCATATTCGATACAATACTAGAGCCACTGGAATCTTGAATTTCCACCAGCTGTTTACGGTTAGTTAGATAACTCCCAAACCACGCAACCGTAGCCTCGTCAAAGCCATAATACGTCATCTTAGAGAGCAAAAGAGACACATTAATAGCATCAAATGCGCGGGAAAAATCCAGCAAAACTAGTAGGGTACAACACCCCTCATCCTGAGCCGATATTATATTGTCTGTGACATCCAACAGGGCTGTGGCTGTGCTACGACCCTTCCTAAAACCAGATTGCGCCTCCGGGAGAATGTTACTCTGTTCAAGATAGGTCATTAATTGGGCATTCACCACTTTTTCCAGAACTTTTGACAAGAAGGGTAAAATGCTTATAGGTCTTAAGTCTTTTGTAGTGCTTGGGTTCATGACCTTAGGAATTGGACGCACAACTGCAATTTTCCATAGGTCTGGAAATGTGGACGTAGAAATTGAACAGTTAATGATACATGTCAGTATATCTAAGGTTTGAGGAAGTGTCTGATAAAACATGTCAAGCGTAATGTGATCAAAGCCCTCTGCATTAGATTTAAATTTTGATAAAATTTTGATAATGACAGATTTGTCTACAAGATTAATTGAAAAAACATCCTCATTAAATCTATGAGACTCATAGTACGCTGTACATGATGCTGGTGCAGTAGTATCACCCGGAACATTCAAGAAGTGCGAATTAATTTCATCAGGATCGTTAAAATGAGAGGGTAATTCCGACACTATTTTAAAAGGTAATAATGTTGACTTCAGATTTTTCCACAGAGTTTTGGGATGGCGAATCTTACTATTAATATTATATTTAAAATAGGCCACTTTTTCAAGAAACAATGACTTGTTGACCAAACTTTTCAACTCCTTGTAATATAATATTTTACTCTCTGAAGGTGATTTTCGGCATCGTAAGTGAGCCTGATTGCGCAGGCTCATCATAAGTTTGATGTTTTTCGTAATCCATGGATACGACCTTTCTTTTATAATTTGAGTCTTACGTGGAGCATATTTATCAAAAAGCGTGATAATATTACTAGTTAATTGAGCCACCATAGCGTTAACGTCGTCTGACACAGCTGTCGCAAGCCAATCCACCGAAGCTAAGTCCTCGTTAAACTTGTCCAGTGGTATACTTCTTAGATTTCTACGAGTTACAACTATAGGTAGTATTTTCTCCTTCTTAAAGTAAAAAACTGCAGTTATAAAAGCGTGCGCACCAAGAGCACTAATCCAGTCCACCTCAATAGCTCGCGCCTTAGCATCCGTGCACACTAGGTCTATAAGAGTTTCGCTAGTGGAGGTAAAATGCGTAGGACATGACACCAGTTGGCATAGGTCGAGACTTTGAAGAAACGTATTTAGGTTATTTGTTTTGGAGTCTGTTTTGTTGAGATAATTAATATTAAAGTCACCCAAGAGAATGGTGTGTTTACAAAAAGTTAAGGAATTAATAGAACAAGTAAGCGCATCCAAGAACAAATCAGCATTCATCCATGGCGGTCTGTACGCAGTGCCGACTGCAATTTTCACGCCATTAGTGCTTAAAACTAGCCACATTTGTTCCACTGTCTCATGAAGAGGATCTACTGGATGTGAATGAGTGCGCACCTTTGTCCCGCGCTTGATGTAAAACCCGACACCACCGCCGCGGCCGCCGCGCACGCTCGCCGGCCGCGGAACATGCCGCAGCCGGTACCCGGGCACAACGGGCGCGCGCCCCTCTTCGCCCTTCCGAAGCCAAGTCTCATTTATGGCCATTATATCCACATCATGATGCTCCAATGCGGTGATAAATTCATCATGGTGAGTGCCCAATGAACCAGGGTTGAGAAATCCAAACTTAAGGTACTTTGAGTTCATTGCAATGTTTTAATATAATTTAAATGCACAAACTGACAGAATGTGAGGAAAAAGATGGCACGATGAATGAATGGCTTTCTGTAATTAAATAAATGACTCCCATGTAATGAACCATCAGGAAAAACATAAAACAATACTAAAATGGGTACATGTGTGAGTAAAATGTGTTTAAATACTATTAATTTAGTGTAAATATGCTGTGCAATAATGGTAAGCACAAATATATAATAATGTGTAGGAAATACTTGAATAAAATAAATAAAATAAGACAATATATAAAGACATAATATCAACTCAATACGACGGGGAGGGAACACCGACAAAACAGTGCGACTGCGGATAATGCCAACCAAAAATACGCACTGTCTAGGCTGGGCTAGGTGGCCTGGCAGCCGCCAGAAAAATACAGGAGAAATAATTAACAAATAATCAAAACTGACATCAACAGACAAGAGTAAATAACAATGGTGTAAATTAAAAGTTATCTCTATATAAAATAAACTTCCAATCAAACTGAACCATTGCCAAAAATTCGGACTAGATCTAATTCAGAGCGAATACGCTGCGGTGGTACACCATCCTCTTTCTTTACAAAAATGCGGCCGTCTTTGGTCCACACATACTTAAAATTGTGCTTTTGCCCAGCCTGACGCGCATTATAAAATAACTTGCTGTTGATCGGCGTCAATCGTTCGTTTAGATAAAACCTTCGTGGGGGGCCGCGCAGCTCGAGGTCCGCAGTGGTAAGGCCGCGCCGCACGCGCGCCGCCCGCAGCAGTTGATCGCGAACGGCCCGGCGCGCTAGACGCACGGCGAGTGCGCGCGGCCGCGGCGGCTCCGCTGTGTCCTCACTGCCCGCAACGGTGAAATTTCGGCGCACCGCACCAATACGCTCCACGTTCACAATGTCTCGGTCGTCGATGTTAACACCCAGCCTCACCGAAACCAACTTGAGAGTGTGTAGTGGGCTCTCATCCTTCACTTCCGGAATTCCCGCGATCATGACGTCATTCAGTAGAAGATCCTGATCGCGGTCATTTAGCTGCAACTTCAGCTCCGAAATGGTCTCCTCAAGGTGGTCGTAAGAAGAAGATGAGCCCGTCTCCTCGAAACGCTTCTCGAGGTGGGAAACCTTGCCCTCAATGGCACTCATTCGTTCCCCACACATCCCGACATCAGCCTTCAAACTCGCCATTTCGTCCCGGAACAGCCGTAACTCCACTCTCATGGCACTCAACTCCTCACGAAAACATCGGATCTCATAAGCTACATTGAGCTCCCCAGAATCTGTTCTAATTTGGGAAAGGGGCTGGGTAGGCTGCTTGATTGCTGCTTCCACAGTTGCTTGCTCAACCACCGCACCTTGATACGCTACCGCAAGCTGAGTCCCCGGCGAGGACCGAGTTGTATCCGGCTGGCTGCTTACTGTGATACCATCGGACGGGCCCTTGACAGGTGTAGCCGAGTTGTCCTTCCTCGGGATCTTCGTTTTACAGTCCGGGCACAACCAGTTAGGCGCCACCTTTGTTGACGTAACGCCGATGCAAGTGGGATGATACGACCCAGGACACTTGGTGCAACGAATGCATTCCGCCCTGGCCAAAAACTGTCCGCAGCCACCACACTTCCCCATAATCTTGGTTTTTATTTAGTAAAATTATGTATTGATTAATAAACAACACAAGACTGGTACTGCTGGGGAATCTCAGATGGCGTCCAAAGCGTGAACTGTACGGCAATGTTATTTATACCTTTTAGTTGTAGTTTACAGAGAAACCTTATTTGTATCCCAAGTTCATAATCCGAAATCCACTTTCATATACTGCACCAATATTATTAAATTAATGTATTTTGTTTATTAGGAGTAAGTTTTTATTTGTACACTTTCGGGTAGACGTTTTGCACTAAGTTAAGTTTGATACATTTATTTCGTTTTTATTGATGTTTATATTGTTATTGTCACTGCACTACAATATATTTAAGTTATTATATCTTGTACTAGTCCTTTATCAATAAAGAATATGAAAAAACACTGTTTGTTTATTTTTAAACTCGTAACTCGTAGCTAGTTAAACAGCTGTTACCGACATCCGTGACGTCACTCCGACGTTTTCAAATATATAATAATGACTAGAATAATAATGACGTGTTTAGACCCCGACGTGAGGTTATGAAAGCGTATCGTTTGTTACGATTATTTAATTTTTATTTATGATTATTGACACGTTTTGTATGCGTAGTATTAGCTGTTTCTTGGGTGGCCAGGATAAACGTTAAAAATCAATATAAAAATAGACACATCTATCCGTTGTCGTCGCTTAATATTGGCGAAGAATATTAACACAATGTCTCATCATTTATACAAAACTTTAATCAGCTACCGGTTCATTTAAATTCATAGATTCGATGATAATAAATTTTCAATTATCAAAGAGCCATTCCCATGTTGGTTAAGAAAAATTACTTTTAACGGTGCTAAATAGCCACAGGTAAAACATTATCATACCGCACAAGCTCTTAACGCGAAACATTTTACAACCTAAAGTGAATTATTAAAGAGGTTGGTCATAGGTATAGTCGAGTTGGACCTACTGTGCAGCTATATGTAGTATCTAACTTCATCCCTCTTTCTCACTAGCACGAATGACATCTGTAAGTCCCCGTTAGGTCTAAAATGCGGTACTGCGATTTTTATGGCAAAATCTGTAATTTGAAAATCCGTACTCCGATTGCAGTGTTGGAAGGCTTCCTACAAGGTGGACCAATGACCTGGTAAAGAGTTGCGGGTATCCGACGGATGCGAGATGTACAGGACCATTCATTATGGCGACAATTAGGGGAGGCCCATGTCCAGCTGTGGACGTCTATAGGCTGAAATGATGATGATAATTGTCCAATGACTTGCCTTGTTCTAAGGCAAGAGATCGTACAAGACTTGTACTGACTAAAATCAACGTGTGTCCTTTAAATGCCCTTTGTTTCCTAGGGCGACGGGTTTAAAAACAACCCTAACACCTGTACCTATCGTGCCTACTAACCCTCTTATGTTTAACTGAGACCTCTTTGAGGTAAACACGAAACATTACGCGCTATCGACTTAGATTTATTCCTTATTGAGCGGGTGGACGACAAGCTTCCTATTTCTGCTCATTCATAAGTAAGCGCATAAGGTGACCGTAAAATGCCCTGCGACTCCCAATGCTTAGGGTTTCTCCTTAGTCGGCAGTTGGGACATGAGGATATTCATTCCCTCACGGTTGCAGCCAAACAAAAATACGAGTTCATAGATCAATTTCTTTGCTTTTTTTGAAACATACCGTAGGTTCTGGTAAATATTATTAAGTCTGGGTATTCGTATCATGCCTTAACGGCTAAAGTTTGTTTGGAATTTGGCTAGTAAGAAGGCCATTACTTGTATCAGGACAAGTTAGGTAAGATACTTTTGTCTCAGTACTATACTCTCGTGGTATAAATGCAACTATCAAAAGCAAATAAATGGTCTATGAAAGTCCATTTTGCACGTAAGCCTGTACTAGTTTAGGTATACGAACATTGAACCTACTATGATTGCGTTTTACACGATTGCAGCGTTGCACGTGCAGCCACGCCCAGCCACGCTGATAATAATTAACCAATTACGGATTGACAACCCATCGCCGCCATTTTAATTGGTTCGCGATTCCTATGCATTGGTTCATAAATCTGTTGGTTATAGCCGAGTTGGACCCACTGTGCAGCCCCGTATCTTATAATTGGACTTCGTAACAGGTAGCAAAAGTCGCTTTGCTTTTGTTTTGCAATTTTATTGGTTATTCTTTAGGTATATAAACGTATATACTTAAATATATTTCTTTAAGACGTGATAAAGAACGTGATTGCAAAGTTTTTTTTTGTTTCGTGCTGCTCGTACAAGCGCATGATTCCGGTTTTGGGCATCTGTTGAGCGTGTAATCAAAGAAATTATTATGTTAATGAAGCAGCTGTAGTATTGTAAGAAAAATAAGCATATCCTGCAATATCGTAGACGATAATTAGCGTGCGGTAATTGAAACTTAATTGCCTAGATCAATGAATATCATAACTTTTTATTAAATGGTGGTTTGTAGATTCAACACAAAACTGGTGCCTTGAAATCGTGACTGACTTCGAAGAAGATATTTTTTAAGTTGAAAAATTATCCAATGACTTTTCCCTCTCTGGATGGAGTGGCAGAGCGTGTCAGACTTCTGCTGACTAAAACCACACATTTATCTTTTGACTGCCTTTTGCGTTCTAAAACTACGGATTTCCTTTTCATAAACACCCGCGATCTACGTGCGGCATTGGCCCAGCAAAGTGTCTACAGTTTGCCTATATCTCGCGTGGTTCCACGCGCTACTCAAAGAGATGATGATGATATCTGTGTGATTACCATACGGCCGGACAGACCACACATTATGGCGAGACCAAACACGAAGCTGAAGACGAGATGACTTATATGTATTACTTAAAAATTGGCGAAAAATAGCCCAGAGCCGAAAAAAAATAAAGAAATGGGGAAATATCATCTAGATATATAATTATAATTAAATGGCTGGCATTTTTCGTCACATTTATCTAGAAGTAACTTATTAAATAGGTATACTGTTGACTAAATGATCTCTCAGAAACAGACAAATTTATTCCAATTAATCAACATATTAATCTGCTATTGGCGTATTAATTGCACGCTGTTTATTGCGCTTTAAAAGCTGGGGAATCGAAAACGCAACACAATATTTTTTCCATATAACCATTAATAACTGTCGGTTTTGTTTCCTCGGCGAACGCACTCGCCCCACTGTGCGGTGGAGCAGTTGTACTCTAACTAACAATTGTTGAGTTGGATTCGTTTTTGAGTATGAACTGTCTATTTTGTACAAACGGCTTTCATAGGTTTTATTCACTCATCATTTTCTTCAAAATTTTCATCACTCATTATTTTGAGAGGTTCTTAGTTGTTGACGGTGTACCAATATTTATTTTATAAGATTTATTTTTAGTAAGTACATAAAGACTATTAACTGATTTTTTGCCAGTTAGCTTATTTCTTTTCAAACTCGTTTCTCTTCCAATATAATATTGTGCGAATGGATCAGTCCATTGGTTGCATCTCAAACAGCAAGCACACTAGTTCTTCAGCAAATCGCCAGACTTAGTAGGCCCAGAAGGAGTTAGCGTGATAACTTGGGCTCCTATGTAAAGTATCGGCTAAATGGAAGGGCCTCTTTCACCACCTTGCCTATACAATAGACTCATAATGATAATAATAAGCACTGTTTATTTATGCAATTTCTTTATGTGTAATGAGATAAATATAAATCTGATGTAACTAAGTATGCCAGTATGACTATGTAGACTATGTATGTATGTGGTTAGCTTCAAAACCTACACCAAATCCTAGCCCATATTCTCGGCCTCCCCTACCAATAGAAACAATTTCACTTATTACGTCACCGAACATGTCCTCCGCGTCCATTGATCAGTGTTGTTCAAGAATTAATGAAGTAGGCACGTCGACCCCTGTCAGTTTCTGTCGAGCCCCTGAACTCTGGGACATGTCGAGACCCTCTGTTGGAATGTCGATACACTACGTGTCACAACTATTTGCCGAATGAATACTACCTATTTTAGGCTTCTTTTTGTTTTTCAAATCAAATCAAAAACCTTTTATTACACATAGGTCTATACGTGCACTTATAAAACTTGAGAAATTAGTGCACGGTTCCAATAGACTATCTAATAGAGAAGAACCAGAAAGAAACTCCATGGTAACTCATTATTTAAAATAAATATTGATTTCCCGTGATTGAATGATTGACCCTCATGAGGACATTGTAAACCAGTCAACATTATACCCAAAAGCACAATAAAAACAGTAATCTATGAATCCACAGAGTCACCTAAAATGAGACGACTGCTTATTTTCATATTTATAAAAAGTATAAAAGAAAAGTTATATTAAAATTTAAATAATTAATATCACTTCGCTGCATCGATGGAACCTGCTGCAGCTCACCTGATGGAAGCGAAGATGTGGTCAACGTCGGACTACGCTTATCTAAAAGTAACTCATTCACTCTTGGTTTAAAGATCGCTAGGTTTTAAATACCAGGAAACATAGACTCCTCCACAGAAGCTGGTCTTTAATATAGTTAAATATAGTTAGTGGTTAGTTTAATATAGTTGGTCTTTATCATTCGATGATTTTTTAAAAACAGGCGTTGGGTTACAGTTTTAGTACAAGATTATAAAATTTTTGCTTCTTTATACAACATATTGGTAGGTAATACGTTGAAGGAAGAAGCCACCAAAAGTACTGTGAAAATCAAACTTCTATAAAATTCAGTGTTATTTTCTAAGAAATTGGTAATTTTTATCCGCTAATACAGTGGTCGAATATGTGTATAATAAAGTTGAGGAGAGTCTAACCTATCGCATTTGTTCTTTATGATTCGCACATGATAAAAACCAGCTCATACATGTTTTTCTTTTACTTACAGAATAACGGCGTCGGAGAACGAAAATGGAATCTTCCTTAGAACCCATAGCAATGAGTAAAACTTATAATATTCTGGATTACTAAAATGAAAGTATTAAACAACTGTGAAAAGAATTGAATAAGCTGTTTGCTTCCTGCAAATATGCAGACTTAGTTCAAGACTCGGTAGACAATCCTTCAAGTCACACTTTTGTTTTGGTGAGAAATCATCCAAAGAAATTATCTACACTAAACAAGTGAGGGAAATGGATGAAATAGAGCAAACGGCAATACCACAAGATGCAGCGTAGGAAGGCCCTTCTACGGGGAAGATCAGACTTAGTAAGGGTTACGGGAATCCAATGAATGCGAGACGGTCAGGAACGTTCATTGTGATTCGGCTGAAATTATGATGATGATACGGCAATATTTCCAAGTAAAGAATACCACAGCAAAGATAGAGCACTAAAGAAGAGAAAACCAGTTAAGAATATGAAATTATAAAGCTGACAAATTCATACACCAAAGGCTACCTTAAAATATAATAGGTATCTAAATAGTTCCATTCCAAAATATCAGTCCCGAAGATTTTTCCAAAGCACAAAAGAGTTATTATTTTATCACGAAAACTCACAGCTATAAAACTATTTCCGTTATTTTAGCTATGAGATCTTGCTTCTTGACTTTTAAATTTTAAGATAGCGGGAAGTACCCAATGGGCTTTAATTTGTATGCGCACCCAATACGTTTTGATTTCCCAACTAAAGTCAAGACATGCATCATAAACGGAACATAAAGGTTATATCTTAGGTATGCGTTGACTAAGAAGTTCTATGTTTTCACAATCCATCGCTAAAGACCCTTTTGAATGAAAACAAAGTGATCAGGATTCCAATTTTCCGACTGAGGTACTACATCATAAAAATCTAAAATCACACTAGAAGCAATTGCCCAAAAAAAAAAAATTTAAGAGACGCAGCGCAATAGGCGACGCGTTGGGCGTTCGTCATACATTGCAGCAGCGACGCGAGTTATTGCACGCGCAAACACAAACATTACATTGCCATATGTTTGTGTCGCGTCAAACTTCCAACGCGCAATGTCTTAAACAAGCACCAACAATTCGGTAGAAAACACAGTGCTACTAGTGCGTATTTACACTATTCACCTACATAATTCTGTAATTTGATTCGGCGATTAATCGCATTATTAACACAAATACGAGATTCTTCATACAAGGTGAGAACACGAATGTGTATTGTTGCACGATATTTGAATGTCAACACGTTTCAATGTTTTAAGTGTTTTTTTTTTTCAGTATTATGTATTAGTGGTTTCATTCGTTCGTGATTTATTTCAGATTGTGTATTATGAATATTTGCATCTACTCGTTAAGTGGCGAGATGAGCGACGAGGTTCAATATCAGTTTTGATGGCAAGGTTGGTACAATGGTTGAACGATTGACTGCTGCACTACGAGTCGCGGGTTCGGTTTCTGAACGGAAAAAATGGCCTGCAGGTAGTTAGCTAATTCGAGAATGATGAGTAAGGAAGTTCACACGTTTGCGAATGAGGAAGAGGTAATTTTTTTTTTTTAATAAATCTATTTTGTTGCAAGTACACACTAGAAGGATTCTATTAATTCTTAGAAGTGGAAACAAAATGGAAAACATATTAGAGAACCACAAAAAAATACAAGTTACCTCTTTTCACCTTTACAATATTTTGGAACAAAACTATTTACTTTATAATTATTTAGAGAACATTTCAATGGGCAATAGAAGAGTGATCTAATTATGAAGTTCTATAAAACTATTTGCGAAATCTTTTCGAGTTAAGTTCAGCTATCTGGCTTTTCATGAATTATTTCCTAGTACATACGATACTATCTCACGTATGCAACATAACTAGAATATTTCTGCTCAAAATCATTTAAATAGGATAGATAGCAAATCTTGCCGAGAAATCTATATCGACCAAATATACTCGTACGAATTTATTACACCAGTGCTATGTCAGCATACAGTCACTTTGTGTCAATCATGATACAGCTATCTAAAACTAAATACTTTCAAAACTTCATACTGGCTATATGTACAAAGCATGCAAAAAATAAAATAAAAAGAAACATTCAGGTTGTGGTCGCATCAAAATGACTAGTCAGCAATTATTGAACGTTAATCGTAACTCTTGCAATCGTCAGTTGCATCATAATTTCATAAGCTAGTTAACTTACATAATCTATCGATATCATTTCTGCAATAGACATACAACTGTTACATAATGATTCAAAAGAAATGCTTTCATTAGACTGCCAACGCTTAGATATAATCGGTACGTTTCTAGTTAAAGAACAGTAAAGTATCAATTGTATGAACTACGAATGAATACTACAATAAGAGGCAAGTCTTTAAGTAACACTGGTGACTGTAAAGTTAGGGAATGATGACATGTGTTCCGATATAAAGAAAAAGTCGTCGAAAATAAACTTTCAAGTAACAATTTGGATCAGGGTGAGTCCGTGGTGGACATTTCGTTCGCCAGCCCCGCTCTGACACCGCGTGTAGTTGACTGGCGCGTCATGGAGGGGGTGGAGACATACTCGGACCACCGGTATATCCGGTTTGACGTCTCCGCCCAGACCTCGACCGCGCCGGTCCGACAGACCCCATGTGGTCCGCGTTGGGCGCTGAGGCAGCTGGAACGGGAGCTCTTCCTGGAAGCCGCGGCGGTGCAGGCCTGGGTGCAAGCACCGGTCAGGCCTGCCGACATCGACGTCGAGGCGGAGTGGTTCCGGGAGGCCTTGTCGCAAATTTGCGACGCGGCAATGCCCCGTCTCCGCCCAGGACGCGCCCGACGCCAGGTGTACTGGTGGTCGCCAGAGCTTGCGACGCTGCGCGCCGCATGCAATGCTGCGCGACACCGGTATACCAGACACTGCAGGCGCCGCTTCCGCCCGCCGGATGCGGAGGCCGTAGAGGCGGAGCTGTACGAGGGATACAGGGTGGCAAGGCGCACCCTCCGATCGGAGATAAAGCGGGCCAAAGACGCGGCCTGCAAAGCGTGGCTGGGGACGCTCAACGCTGATCCGTGGGGACGCCCATACAAGTTGGTGCGGGAGAAACTCCGCCCATGGGCTCCCCCGTTGACGCAGAGTCTCCGGCCACAGATCGTGGAGGGTGTGGTGAGCGCTCTGTTCCCTGCGCGGGGGGACCACTCCCCCCCGCCCATGGCTCCGCCACCAGCGGTGTCTGACGCGGACCACGTCAGCGACGACGGTACCAATGCTCCGGAAGTGACCGAGGTAGAGATGAGAGTGGCGGTACGCAGGATGGGTGCGAAGAATACCGCCCCAGGACCCGACGGCTTGCCAGGAAAGGCTTGGGTCCTGGCCATGGAGGCTCTCGGGTCTCGATTGGGGGGGCTCTTTAGCGCATGCTTGGAGAGGGGCCAGTTCCCACTTCCCTGGAAGACGGGAAAACTGGTCCTCGTCGCGAAGCCGGGGCGCCCTGCGGACTCTCCGTCCGCGTATCGGCCCATTGTGCTGCTTGACGAGGTGGGCAAGCTCTTTGAAAGAGTCATTGCAGACCGCCTCGTCAAGCACCTAACACTGAAGGGGCCCGATCTCGCGGACGACCAGTTCGGGTTTCGCAGGAGGCGCTCCACGGTGGACGCCATCATGCGCGTGCGAGCCCTCACGACGGGGGATGCGGTGTCCCGGGGCAGGTGTGTCTTGGCGGTGTCGTTGGACATTGCCAACGCCTTTAATTCCCTGCCCTGGAGTTGCATTAGGACGGCACTCCGGTATCACCGGGTGCCCGACTACCTCTGTCGTACAATCGAGGCCTACCTGTCCGACAGGTACATTGTCTACCCCGGTCACCAAGGAGATTGGAAACGGCGAGAGATGTCGTGCGGTGTCCCACAGGGATCGGTACTAGGACCGCCCTTGTGGAACATCGGGTACGACTACGTGCTGCGCGCCGACCTCCCCGTAGGGGTCAGCGTGGTCTGCTACGCAGACGACACGCTGGTCCTAGCGCAGGGAAGGTCGTACCAGGCGGCGGTCGAACTAGCGACACGTGGGGTTGCGACAGTCGTTGAGAGGATCCAGCAGTTGGGACTCAAGGTGGCACTGCACAAGTCCGAGGCCATGTGCTTTCACGGCCCTCGGAACGCGCCACCAACGGGTTCCCAACTAACGGTAGAAGGAGTTCACATCGGCGTCGGGTCGACGATGAAGTACCTAGGACTTGTCCTCGACAGCCGATGGAATTTCGAGGAGCACTTCCGACGTCTGACCCCCAAACTCAATCGGACGGGGGCTGCTCTCAAGCGGCTCCTGCCGAACCTTGGGGGTCCAGACGCCTTCTGCCGGAGGCTCTACGCCGGCATCGTCCGGTCCATGGCCCTTTATGGGGCACCAGTGTGGGCGCCGACGCTGCGTAAACGCCCGGCGGCCCAGCTGAACGCCTGCCAGAGGGTCATGGCCATCCGGATGGTGCGGGGATACCGCACGGTGTCCCGCGAGGCGGCGAGCCTCCTTGCTGGCCTACCACCATGGGATTTGGAGGCAACAGTCCTTGCACACATGCACGACCAGCGCGTGGAGATGCAACGCCGGGGCGAAGACCCGCTGCCCGAACATGTCGAGGCGTGGCGGAAGGAGCTCCGGCGAGATCTCATGGTGAAGTGGAAACAGCGACTGTCGCAACCCAGCGCTGGGCACACCGTAATCTCAGCGGTGGGGCACTACCGCTGAGATTACGGTGTGCTTTGAGGCGTGGCTGGATAGACCTCACGGCGTCCTCACTTTCCGCATGACGCAGGTTCTCACCGGACATGGGAAGTTCGGGAGATGCCTGCACCGGATTCGTGCGGAAGAGACGTCCGGGTGTCGCCACTGTGAGGCGAGCCCGGAGGACACGGTGGAGCACACGGTGGAGGTGTGCCCTGCTTGGGAAGAGCATCGCCGTGTCCTCGTGGGGGTGATCGGCGGCGGCGACCTCTCGCGTCGGGCCCTGGTTCAGGCCATGGTCCGCAGCGAAGAGGAATGGCAGGCGGTCGCCTCCTTCTGCGAAGCAGTAATGCTCGTAAAGGAGGAGGCCGACCGCATAAGGCAAAGGCAACGGCGTACTCGCCGTAGCCGTCGCCGCCGCGATCCTGCCGATATCCGGCCTCCGTAGACACTGGCTCGCGGACGGTGAGCAATGGGTAGCTCGCCGTCCGATCGTCTGGTAAGACCGAGTCCAAGTCGTCAACGGCGCGCACCGTTCCCGCGCGCCTCAAGGAGTTGTCAGCAAACTGCAGGGGCCCTTCAGGGTCGAAGCCTCCTGGAGCCTAGAGGGTATGTGAAAATTGTAACCTCGACACCAGAAATAAGGCAAGGAAGGTACGGGGTAGGTTTTTTAGTCAGTAAGAGTCTGACACTGGTCTCCCGCTCCGCCCAAGAGCGGGTTTCGTCATTGGATGATTTTCACCTACCATAAAAAAAAAAAAAGTAACAATTTGGATAGAGGGGAATATAAAATAAAAACGGTTTACTATTTGAAAGATATTATGGCTGAAAAAGGGGTGACTATTAAGCATGACGACTAATAGAGAACCAAGAAAGATACTTGAGGCATATGAATTAAGATAGAAATAACAAATTTATGATAGACTATTAAAGTATTAGCTTGAAAAGTAAGAAAAAAACACGTTAATATTGCACATACAGATACACACAATGGTATAAAAACAGATATGCAGAAACTTAAAAAAAAATAGTAACTTTAAAACAATGTAGCACGTAATCAGACTTAAAACTGCATTAAAATTAACACCTACAACAATAAAAAACTAAACGGTTAAGATACAATGACTTGTAATTAACAACTAATTACTAACAGCTGAGGAAAACGTAATTCGCTATTTTTCCTCATTAGTGTTTTGTAACAAAACGATACGATAAGTATCTAATTCCTTTATAACTACAACTACAAGTAAACCAGTCATCACTATTAACTCTATGGAAAACAGATCAATACACTCACAAACATTTCTTAAATAAACACACTTCCATTCAAGCGGTAAAGAAAACCTATTTAAAGTACAAAGTTCATAGCACTTCGATGGCTAGACTAAGCGACTTGTTAATTTTTAATCCCAACCTAGAACCAATCTTTCCGATACAGGTAAATCTAAATCAAATTGGCTGAAGAAATTTTAAAGAGCTAAGTGTGAACTTGTACTAGTCTATATACAAGGATGATGATGGTATATTAGATGGAAATACGGCCGTTCACAGGCACATATATTAAAAGGTAAAACGTAAACAATTTACCGATCTCTTATAGCTTCACCCTGTAACTATACGCCACTAGTTGCT
Source organism: Mythimna loreyi (assembly GCA_029852875.1). NCBI lineage: Eukaryota > Metazoa > Arthropoda > Insecta > Lepidoptera > Noctuidae > Mythimna > Mythimna loreyi. The sequence continues at coordinate 15,343,123 of CM056784.1, read as the reverse complement.
AGTACCTCATAGTTAGATAAAACGTCTAAAGCGTGCAAAGTAGTTCGCTCAAGGCGTTTACCAGAATCGAAGTAAACCATTTTAAAATCAACTTGCACTAGCCAAGTTGATTTTAGTGCACCGGTTAAGTTTTTTTGTTTAATAGGCAAATCAATTGGTCTATCAAATTATACGTTATGAAATAAATTTTCAATCAGTCGGAACATAAACCCGTTAATGTCATAGATGAAAAAACTTTAAATATTTTAATCGATTGAAGCAATCGCTAAAACAGGAAAATTGAAACAGTTCCCACTAAAGTATTTTGTAACTTATTAGAATTTTAATAATAATTTCAGTAGACAAGAGTTCGCTAAACTTAATAATGATTTTTCTAGAGCAATATTGGAAAACTCTCGTGTAACTTGGTCATTGAAAATTAGACTTTATGTTGATGATGTAAAGTGTTAGATTGCGCCGTTTGATTATGGAGATATTTCATTTGTGTATCGATAGATTCCGGGTGTTCGAGTCCGCGGTATTAAAGGCGTCTTTAGACTATTTAAATTCCGTTACGGTTCGTTGCGTCTCTGGTTTATACGGTGCCGTTAATTTTAGTGGAAATTGAACTAGGGAACAGTATCGATCTCGAGTTAAGAACTTTGCTGTACTAACTTTATTTACTAGTATTTGTATCAGTGTCCAAGAAACGAACGGTTAAGTAATTTTCAAGGCGGATATCAGATTTTTTGTAGAAAATTTATTCAATTACGTCTGTCGCCATTGGGTGGAGCGAAAAATAATGTCAGAAATTTACTGACTAAAAACCCATTCCTGTTCCTTCTTTTCTTCGCTCCAGGGCCAGGATTCACTTAATAAAATTTAGGCTTTGATCTTGCTGGGCCTTTAAAGTTTGCTGATACCTCCTTAATGCATAAGTCTAATCTAATACACTCTCTCTTCCAGCCTTTTGATTTTCGTTTGACCATTGACAAATTGTTCAATTTTTTTGTCCTAACAGCCACTGTATCAAATTTTTCTTGGATGCTTTTAGTTTCCAACCCTTTCATTAACACCTTTACCAAGCATACCCCAACTAAGTACGTGCAAAATACTCAAGGAACACATAATGAATCATTCGCGTAGTCTATAATGAGGTCTACAGGCGTAAGAGGGCGTATTCTAAAGATCATGACCCTTTGAGAGTACTGGACCTACACTACTGTAACTTGACCGGTTTCATGGCTCCTATAGCTACATTAGCTACTACACATTTAAGAAAGGTAAAGACGAAGGCATAAGGAATATCGATGGACCTACAAAGATGCTTAGAACAATAGCTGGCCGACCAACAACTGCATTGATTTATATTTACTCCGATTTGTATTATACAGGTTGGGTATTTGAACCTGAATGGTCATGAGTTCATGAACGAGGTTGTGTGGTTGGTATCTGAATTTAAAAACAGTAGAGGTCATGACCAAGGTGGCAGACAGTATGATTTTTGCGAATTTGAACTTACTAAGGACAATGTGAACCATTTTTGAGTTAAATTAATAATAGACCATAATGAACCATAATAAACCACTACCATAATAAACCACTCTATAAACCATGATTATTAATTATAAAATTGCTTCTTTATTTTTATAAAATGATTTTGAATAAAAACGTACACTTTATGAGAATAACTATGACGAGAGAGAGACGAAAGGCCTGGAATATAGAACCAAAAATTGTTTATGAGATAATTTTATCGTATGTGATATTGTGGACATATCTTCTTTAAGTACTATTTCTGTTACTATACAGACTATAATAGACTCTTATTCAACAATCTTTTTCTAGCAGTATATTAAGGACAACTATACGCACATAGTTTGCTAAGATCAATATACACCCTGTAACTATTAACTATCTCATTGAACTAATGGTAACAAGGCTGCTTCAACCGACCTGATTTCTAATCTCTTGGTTCTGATTTCGTGTACTAGATCGTGCTAACGAATTATTGAGCTTTACTGTTGTAAAAGTTGGTTCGGTAGGGTCTTTTACAAAGTGATAAGATTGCCTTATTACATTGAGATCTATTACCGCCATCGGCAAATTGTAGATAGATGATGGTATCGTTCTTACCGGTAAAGACTGATGGATCAAAGGTCAATGATTATATAAATTTTATGGTAATTTTGACTATTAAAGAGATAAGGATTTTGAGAATCGTTTCATACAAGCTGATATCGAAGGTTCTGGCTGATTCACCATAAAGTTTACAAAAGACTTGGCTGGTTTAAATAAACGACGTAATGATACATTTAAAATTGCTCAGTAATCTGTCAAAACACTTTGTATTCGTTTATTCAATAAAAAATGAATCTTGGTACACAAACTGACACTGCAATGCAGGGCGAAAATTTATTTTTATTCACCAAATACGGTTTAATAATAAAATTGGTCTGCGGTGCTCGGAGTTCGTAATAATTATTTTTAGCAACACATGAATAAAATATCTTGTGTTTGGAGCAGACTGTTTCAAAATTCAGTTCGCGCTGAAATATTGATGACGGATATATGTATTAATTGGAAAATTCTAGTTTCCACTTTATGTTGAAAAACGAGAAGTTTTAAAATACACTGGAATATCGTCTTCAATTAGTTGTATGTTTTATGTTAAAGCCTAGATATGAATAAATTCAATTGCGTCACAAATTAATAGCAGACTTTCTGTGAGCGCCCGCTGACAGATGTTTTGACAGCTCCAATATTATTAATTGTGACATTACACTGTCGTTAGGGCATCGCCCAGACCGTTCTTCCGCTTCCACGTCATTAACAAAATGAGCAATAGTCGAAATATTTATCAATGGCATAATCGATACAGAAACAATTATAACCACATCCATCAAAATTCTAAACTCTGCTTTGCATCAGAAGTATTCGAATTCTTCAAACAATATAATGAATAAGCAATCCTATAATCATATCCGAAAGAGTTCAAAATGTATTGACGCTTGAAACGTATTGCGAGAAATAGCTGTTCAATCTTATTAGTCTCAAGTTAATGTTCATTTTCGTGTAGCATAATGTAACAAATGAAGTACAGTGGTATCGAGTAACATTAAAATTCTTATCTCTGGTCTGTCACACAGCGAGAACGTCAAAGTTCGAAGTGAGGAACGCATTATAATTAATAGTCGATGATACGCGAGGATCGTAAACAAAAGCGGTGATAAATGGATTAAAGTCTGATACTAGATAATAAGAACTGTGGGTTGTAAATCGTAGTTTCGTAAGCGGTGGTCACTTTTTCGATTCCTATAGCGGTCGTCTGTCATACAGCAGTGTATCACACTCTATTTTATTTCTGGATGATAGATGTGTTCACGCTTAAGACATCTGTCGATAGTTTAAATCATCAACGAACGAAAGACGGTCTTAATGAATTTAGAAATTCAAAATTAATATCTCTTGTTTAAACTGCTACGTTGGATTGGCTAGTAATGTAAAATCTCGGGCAAAATGTTTTGTTAAAACAAAAATGAGAATCATTGAGTACTAGTTTCTACCAGCTGATTTGCTATTAAGAAAGAAAAAAATGGTAGTAGTATCGAACCGATTTTCATCCAAATCACACTACCAGTTTCAGTTTATAGGATTAACAAACATACATCACAAACATTTAAAATTCTGATGATAAGAGATATGTAATAGATAAATAAGTACTAGAGAGAAGAAACATATGTAGTGGGAACACTATATTTTAAATATCCTAAACGATTGATAAAAAATAATTTGAATAATTAACTCAAAGAAAAGAATGCCTAAGGCATTAAGTCCGCCTCTGTACATTTGTGCATGAGGTGTTAAATAAATAAATAAAGAATAAAAAAAGGAAACAATGCCGAATAAAATTAATAACATAACAGCTATAACATGAAATACCATTATCGACGTTCAGTGCTTTTTGTCCCAACATTACGATACGGTGTAAATGTAGCCAGTCTTATATCATACCGTTTTGATTTCAATGACATATTAACTGTCAAATATACGTTGATACATTAGAGGCGTCACGCGTTTTGTTATACTCTATCATTAGAAGTCGATTTACGTTTTTGATATTTATTGATTACGATTGACAATAATCGGTGTATCGTTTGATTGTGGGAATTAGGACAAGAATTAATATTCTACGTTCACTGAGTGTTACTTTTACCTGATGATGTAATGCTTGTCTGGGAGATTATAGGATTGTTTATTAGCTTAGAAAACTATAAATAAAAGCCTGTATGGTTGCAATTCCTGCTATTTGAAAAGCTTTAGACGCTATCAAAGATTACATTTTCGAATTATTGATACATATCACATTATCAGCTATGTTAGCTTGCTTGGACACGGATATATTTAAAAGGATTTTGGAAATAAAACATTTAAATAAAATCGTAACTTTAATCAACTAAACGTAGTCATAAAGTACAGTCAACGACAAAATCTTTTCCCCCATTAACAAACTTGTTAATGACGCAGTAAAAATCCATTTCCCCGAAAATCCACGAACACGATGTTTTCTACTATAACACTCAACACTTTAAAATACTTAGCCGAATTTTTATAAGTACCTAAGATCATAACTCGAGTCGAAACGACCACAACACGTGTGGCTCCGAAATCAAATTAAAATCATGTTTGATAAGATCGAGTGGCGGTTATGGAAATTTATGACTATATTACCTGCGCGGGCGCATCGCGACCGACAAAAACCGGGGTCGGTCTGCGCAATTATTTATGTGGTCCGCGAATGATTATAGTTTACGAGCGTTTGATAGGTCAGCCTCTGGCGTACACAGTGGGCCGCGATTCGGGACACTTTGGATAAAATTAATTTTGTATTTTTGTTCCGTTTTAGTTCCGAAATTAAATTTGGTAAATTAGTGATCACGAAAAAATTCATCTGCAAAAAAATAGGTTGACGTTTTTGTGCATACAATTAATTTTAAGGCTACATCATTTCTTGGTTATTTTGAATGCTTTCATAATATTATTTTTTTTCAGATTGGGATTTTTTATTGAGCTGGAAAATTATCCAATGACTGAAAAGGCGTGTCAGACTTTTACTGATTAAACCACACGTGACGTGTTTCTTTCACTTATTCTTTGCGGCTTTGGAGTGGTCCTCTGAAAAATCTATGTATGATTTCAGCTAATATCTCTTCATAGTGCGTGTGGAGCACACTGTGGTTCGGGTTCGGTCGTTAGTGTTACATAAAGGTGAATGGAGAACTAGTCATTGCTCGTTGACTGCCAGCCCTATTACTTTCGACGCTTGTGGTGTCTCTTGTATCGGTGACTGAGGATTGAAAATGACCGTTCCTCCTTAATTCCGGTAATCACCTTTATCAATATTAGGTACTGCTTTGAAGAAGGTGGGGATTGAACGCCCTTATTCCCGGATTATGACTTAAATCACAGCCACAAATCGTCTCCACCATATAAGACACGGTAGAGCTCCAAGTGTTCGCATGCTGGCGTGACACGCGAGCGTTTCTTCCAACTGAACTCTACAAGGAAGCTCCCGAACTCGCCATGTTCGGTGAGAACCTATATCATACGGAATGAAGAAACTCGTACCAGGCCACCTCTCCAGTGACTTTTCAAAGAGGAAACTTGCTGCAATTTCGGTGTACCCAAAATATCAAAGGGATCTGAACAATATTTAAAATAATCTTTTTTTTTCAGAGAACAATGTGTATTCGCTAAATACCAGTTATCTGTACTACAGGTACATTTTGACACTAATAAATTATTTTTATTACGTGATTCAGGAAATAAAACTTTCCAAATAGACGAAAAAAATGTTGTATCAGAATGAAACTGAGACAAAAATGTGTTGGCCGCAAAAGATACAGAAATAAATCAGACAGATGACAATTTAAAGTGGTTAACCCACTAACTGTGACCATTTTAGATACTTTGATCAGATCTTGTCGAAACCCAACTTGTTTTAGCAACGACAAACTCATTTAAACTTTATATTCTAAGCAATAAAGATGAATTTTATTAATTTTATGTTGTTTTAGTGGGTGTTTGTTCAACAGTTTTTAGAGTCAGAGTAAAGATTTATGTTTTTATTTAAGAATTAATGGTATAGTGTGAGTAATCGCCGTTATTTTAATTTTATGCATTAATGATATCTGATTATGAATAAAAAAGTTTGTTTCGCATATTTTATACAAGCACCATAAATTCTCATAATCATTATAATGTTCTCACTTCCAGAGTAATTTTTGTTATTTACTAATCGTAAATCTTATATAATCTGAAGACGTATCTATGGAGACAAGTATGTAATCATAAACTTTTTGAGTTTGTCTTAAAATTTATGACCCATCAAAGTATTAGATCACATTTCACTAATTATAGTTCTTTTAAATATTGAATGAAGTATTTTTCTATTTAATTATAAAGTACTAAAGCAACGTCCATTACAGCTGAAAGCAACCATCGTTATTATTCTCCTACAGTTTCCCCCAAAAATGTTAAATGCACCTGGCGCCACTTCTCGCTCTTCGCCTCATTCCACATACTTTACGATCTGTTAAAAGACCGAATTCGCTGTCCAAATTAACACGAAATAAAAACGGAATCGAACCAACAAAAAAATAAGCAAAGGTACAAGATAAAAGTTAAAAAAGGCCCACGTCAAAACATTTGATTGTATTAATATTTATAGACTTCGAACCGCCGCAGGAAAGACGGGCCGAGACGGAAGAAAAAAAAATGTTTATCAGCCCGTTTAGCTTTTAAGGAAACCGCGAATCTTTTGTAAAAAGTTATTTATGGTCACGAAAACAATTGTAGTGTTACCATTATATCACATTTGACAGCAATAACTGTATTATTATTTTTTGTCCCCAAAATGAAGATGTTTCGCTCACTGTGGACAATAGTATATTATTGTGCGTGAAGTGGTGTGATTCACTTCTATATTGACTTTACTGTTTTTATGACGAGGCTTGAGATTTTTTTTTCCAAATTTAATAAAGTTCGTTATAATTTTTTTTGTATCTCGAATTCATGGCCACCGATTTTGGTTAAAATGGTGGGCAAATGTTATACAATTTAAACCGTTTAAACGTGAAGAAAATTAATTGTTAAATTTAATTATTGATGACAATTTACGAGTAAAAAATTATGAAATCTGCTATAAACTTGTTCCCATGAGCTTGTACCTTTCAGATAAAATTATATTTACTAGATCTTCTAAAAATAATCGTTATGTTCATAATGCAATCATACTTTTAGCTATACTTGGAATGTGACATAGTTAGTCGTAGCCTACATAGTCCTACGTAGCCGTATATTCTAATTAAAGAAAACCCTTCGTGTAGATATACAAGTTCTTAATTGTATTGTTATACACTACATCGTAACAGTACACTGTCATTAGGCAATTCATGAACAAATGCGAGCAGAACTCAAAAATGAGTCTTCTCCTAGCAAACCTTTGCGACAAATTCATATAAAATTTAACAATAGAAGTTTTATAAGTTACCTAAAGTGACTATACGTACACATTAAAGTTACCTACTAATTATAGGTATGCTAAAGTATCTACAAGGGCAATATATTGAATATATAATTAGTGTAGGTATGTATGGTACTAATCTAACTGTTGTCTTGTTTGATAAACGGCTCAGGATTCCTATGTTAATATCACGTACATGCATAAAAGCAGTTGTGCCCGACTGTACATCATATTAGAGGTTTGAAACGATCATGCGAAACATATCTAGTAATATAAAAAAAAATTAACGGAAAAACCTATAAAAAAAAAAAAATGTTGTGGAATTTTTTTTTAGCAATGCTGAGAGGAGCGAAGATAAGAGATGAACTGCAAAGCTGGTAAGGTATTTCCACCAATGCGGAGTGAAGTGTAGAAAAGTGATGTGAGCATTGTCTAGCAGAGATCTGTCACGCTGCTTGTTCGCTCTCCGTGTAACATTGTATAGAAAAATAAAACATCTCCTCTCCTCTTGATCCATTTCCACTAAAGCTAAGCGGAGAAGAGATATCATCATCATCATTTCAGCCGAAACACGTCCACTGCTAGACATGGCCTCCCCGCCACAAAGACCGGTCATCGATTGGACCATCCTGACCACCCTGACCATCGGTCCACCTTGTGGAAGGCCTTACAACGCTGCGTATTTCGGTACACGGTTGCCACTCCAGAACCTTTCGGCCCCAACGGCCATCTGTTCTGCGTGCAATGTGTCCTGCCCATTACCACTTAAGTAGAAGAGATATGGAATCGATGAAATCGGATTGTTTTATTCAAAGACTTCCTTTAGTTTCTGCATTTTGGTGGATACCTAGCCTCACATCTCTCTCTTGCATCTACCCGCGGCTTTACCAGCATGGAGTTTAAAAAGTCCAAGTATTTTAAAAGCGTTTTAGAAGTCCAAGTATTTTTTAAATCAGTCAACGAATTTTTGAGGTAAATCATAACGTACAAAGAAACTTGAAATCTTTCCTCTTCATATAATTAGTCAAGTAGGCGAACGTTTAAAATTTAGTAGCTATATAGTAGGTATATAATCCAACCTACCACCGTGCACCGTTCAGCTTATGCAAATTCAGCGCCGACGCATTTGCAGGCGACTGTACGTCTCTTATGGGGAGCTTAATCAGTGTCTTGCGCCGACATGGGTTATTGAATCGAAATTAAAACACTGGCTCCATGGTATTAATAGTCGTGTTATGTATTTTAATTAAAATGAGATAGGCTCTGTGTATGCGGTAGTCGTATCATCAAAGAGAATGTAGAGATGAAATTAGGTTGGCGAAAGATTGAGTTGTGCAAAAAGGAAATTGTGAAAATTTTGATTGGTTTGTCTCATTAGTTCGAAATTTTAATACAGTGATAGTACAACCGGGTCATGGGAATCCTATGAAAGCGAGATCCATAGGACTAGTTGTTAGTTCGACACTTGGGGAAATCCATGTTGCCCAACCGTTTTTCGACGTTTTTCGGCTGAATTGATAGTGATGGTAATAATAATACAACTGTTAGTTGGTAAGTAAAACATCACACATTGAAGGTTATAGTGAGATTTAGTTTACATAATGGAAAATTTATTCTATGAATATTAGTTGAGAAAATGATTCATTATTAAAATTTTTCTGTTTTTTTTTAAAGTAGAATCATCCTTGAATATCTCCCACTTTAGGGTAAGGCGGTATCAAACTTTTAATGACTAAGGAGATACCTATATTCCTTCTTAAGCGTTTTCCAGGAGCCCAGTTTTCCAGCTAGAATTCATTTGTAATTTACCTAAGTTATGAATAAATAATTACATGGTAAGGCTTAGTAAAACATCATTATGATAACTAGCTAGCTTACTTTTTAATCTTTAACCTTTCTCAGAACCCCACATACTCTGAAGAAAAACGTAATTTTATAAAAGGCCACACAAATCGCGCTTTAACTGATCTATAATCGTTTCCCTTATTTAACAACCTGGAAACGAATTGGAATGCACAATATAATGTATATTTATTAGTAATTAAACGGAATAATGACGTAATTACAGTAATCGTGGCTGAGTTGGTGATTACTGCAAAAACTTCAGCAAAAGACCGATGTACATAATGATAATCGTCATTAAAGGTACAGTTTTTTTTTTGTACAGGTAATCTTAATTTGTAATTATAAACCTATATCTGGTGTCATCTGTGGGCACTATTGAATTTTTAAGTAAGGTTTTTTTTTCAAGGTGGACCGATGACCTGGTCAGGGTTGCTGGAATCCGATGGATGCGAGACGCACGTGATCGATTTTTGTGGCGTCGCTTGGGGGAGGCCTATGTGTTTTTCGGCTGACATGGTGATGATTCTTTATTTTTTTGTACTGTGTCCTATACAACGTTCATGAAATATACAAATTATGTATCATTTTATGATCGCTCTGTAATTTTAACATAATGTTTATTGGACCGCTAGGGCTGCTGTACATTTTATTTAAAAAATTTGGTCTAAGGGTGTTATTTTTTATTGTCTCAATTTAACGTTTTATGGAAAATTCGCAACGCTCGATTGTTTTATACAATTCAATTTCATTTGAAATATATTATTTTACAAACGAAATACCAATCGGTGGTTTACTCCGACAATAGCTGAAAAGAAAAAGCACAGAAACGGCAAAAAGAACAGTGTTTTAGTTTTTTTTTTTAAATATAACATATCCCAAGAGATCACACTTCCAGGATAAAAGTATCCTATCTAAAATACTCTATTCCAGGACAGGATACACAGGTAGACACCTGTGTATAAAATTATATCCTAATAATTTTAGCTGTTTGAGCGTGAAGGAGTAAAAAACATTTTCTCTATACTCTTATATAAGTGTAAATGTGTTACTAATATAACTCTACATTTTCTTAATCTGACTTATACAACAAACTTGACTCATACAGAAATCGAATCTAGTTATCATTAATTTAGAAGCACGCCAAGAAACTGTAAACTAGGCAAAATTATTGGGAGTGAAGGGCCTTCGACTATAATTGGACTATTATGACTAAATACGGCGAGGCCTACAAAGGCTGTCTGAACATATTAGATTGAAAACAACTGCGGGAACTTGTTGCCTTGTTTAGTTATAAATGTATTCTAAATCACACGTTTGGTGTAGAGATTGACCTGCCTTTTGATTTACGTTAATTTATGTATAAAATATCATTTGATTGAATTATTTACTTTAATGACACGACGTGCATCGAAAACCTTGTAAAACTTTTGATCCAAGTTGCCACTTGTAGATAGTCAGTCGTAGTCAGATACTAAAAGGCCTGAACAATCCATCCAAAGAGTTGGTGTTACCCAGTAGCTGGGTTATGAAGGTCTGAAAGGCAACTCGCTCCTTTTAAAACGTGGGTATTCAGTCGCATTCGGTTGCTCTGGAAGCCGAACTCAAAATAGCTGGGTTCCTTGCCTTTTGCAAGGGAATAATGTTTTGATCGTTTTATTGAGGGTTGAGTTACTTTACGTGCATATAATGATATTGTAGAGTTTCCTAATGTTTTTATTGATTTAAATAAGGCTTGACTGCAATCCCACCTGGTAAGCAGTGACAAAATCGTTGATAAAGGCGCTCTAGTTTATAATGAGCCTATTCACGCTAGCCTTGAAGACTTCTAAATTATAATTTCTGCTTTAGATGTTTCGTTCAAGTATCTCTGTTATGAACTCAGTATTATAAATGCAAAAACATTTTAATCTTGTACCGACTATCAAAAATCTACAACAAGTTTATCATCCATAAGAAGATCTTTATTTAATTTTTCAGGCAACGTAGATAAGGATCTTAATAATTACAATATTCATATAAAACTAGCATCAGAGCAACCGTACTTTAATGGATGTGCAGTATATGTACCAGGGTACAATGAATGATGTGATGCAATTAAAAATTATAATGAGATAATTTGCATCAATGATTGTCAACGTCCTCTCTGGATAACATCTATGATGAATCGCTTTGATATTATTGTTGAGACTGCAAGCATGTTATAGGAGTTAAAGTTTTATAAATGCGCACATAGCATAGCATTGCATCAGCCTTACTATGTTCCCACTGCTGGGACACAGGCCTCCTAACTAGGAAAAGGAATGGGCCGCAATCCACCACGCGAACACAGTGCGGATTGGTGGATAAATCCGCACACGCTAGGTACATACATATTTGTTTGTATATAGCATAGGATCAGCCTTACAATGTTCTCACTGCTAGGATTCAGGCCTCCACTCTAGAAGAGGGAATTGGCCGTGATCCACTACGCGGGCGCAGTGCGGGTTGGTGGATGTCACGTATCTTCGAATTTTGGTTTCTAGGACATGCCAGTTTCCTTACGATTTTTTCCTTCACCGTTTTGAGATCAGTGGTGATGAAATAAATTACACAAAGCAATGCGCCTGGCTGGGATTAAACCCGAGACCTACAACTCTCCCACCACTGATTTTGTATATACGCAGATCTAATTGACTTACTGAACAATATATATGCTTAGAGACATAAATACATCATCCAAAAACGGACATAACAAAAAAGTCTATAGAAAAAGTTGAAGAAAAAATCACTGAAATGCAATTTTAAATGTAGTATGAAGGTTAACACGGACTGATAGAAGTAAAAAAAATAACGTTACTGTACTATGACTGAATTTCTTACTTTGTAAGCAACTCATAAGTATTCTGTAAAAACTAAACTACTGAACTTACATTTATAGAAACACTGGATAAACTTAAGATTTGCAGAAATTACAAAAAAAAACTAGGGTTTCTGTGTTTCTACTGTTCGAATCAGCGAACTTATATCATAAAAACTTTCTCAGCGATAAAAATTAACGCAAACATTAACACATAAAAACAGAAAGCGATTGATTACAGCTCAGTACACACCTGCGGTACGTCTGACATTATTTCATAGTACACTATTAATACTCAAACTAATATAACGTGTGAGACCCTATTTTAAAAACCCAACACATAAATTACGAACAAATGAAAAAATAAAATAAAACAAGAACATGCTACAAGTTATTTAAAGCTAAACCAGATGAAAAATAGTTTTTTCTTCCCCTATATTTTATAGTGGCTAAAAGTTGCCATCAATAATTGAAGTTGTGTCTCTAGGGAGAAGGGCTTACCAGTATTCCTGACGTGTGGGTACTTATAGTTGGCGGGTCAGTTTATATCGACGGTGTGTACGTGGCTTTACTTCTAAAGAAACTTACGAAACATTCGGAGATTTGTAATTAAGTTCGACTTTTGTTTTTTGATTTGTAATTTCAAAACATTATGCAAATTCTTGTAAAAGTATAGACACAATATCATATACGTTTTTGACTAAAGAAACTTACAAAACATTCGGAGATTTGTAATTAAGTTCGACTTTTGTTTTTTTAATTTGTAATTTCAAAATGTGTTCACGTAAGTTTTCTATTGGGTAAATCATTAACAGTATTAACTATACCGTGTCATGTACTAATATTACATTCAATGTAAACACGTTCTTAGCACGGTCATGGTTAGTACTTACCATTAGTTAGGCAAAAAATGTTCTTTGTATTGAAATGTATGAGACTATGCTATAACACACACCCCACTACATAGATACACAGCACCTTATATTTATCTACATTGTTTGCATTATATTGCACAGCATCAGCCTTACAATGTTCCCACTGTTGGGACTTAGGCCTCCACTCTAGTAGAGGGAATGGGGACATAATCCACCACGCGAGCCCAGAGTGGGTTTGATGTCACATAATTTTTGAATTTTTAGTTCTATGACATGCCATTATTATCATGCATTACGAGTTAAATTTATTATTATATCTGCATATACATATATAATAAATATAAATAAATACATAAATGTGACTAAGTGCAAAACTCGAGAATAACTAGACTAATTTGGATAAACTTTTTATTTATTTTTTAAAAAGGTTTTTCTTTTACATAAATTGCAACAAACACGCTTTTCGTGATGACATTAAAACTTTTCCAAGCTGTTAACACTTGGGTTAACTGTCAATCAAATAAGTTTGTGGAATCGTTGCAGTCCTAAAGCATTTGATGGAACGCCGCGCCGTCTGTTGGGTCAACTAGTTTAAAATAGGTACTATACCTACAATGCTTGTTTTATCCCACGAGTGGACAAGACCTTTCTCCCTCTTTTTTCATTACTTAATATTTTATTATTCAGAACAATTAATGAAGTTAACAAATAAAGCCTTACACTTGATCGAAAAAATCCGCTATCGACTTAAAACCCTCAGGTAAAAGCATTCAGCCTTATCCTCTACCAACCAATACAAAAGTGCCATTTAACAAAACATGATGCATACAAAACTTGCGCAGGCGGCAATGAGAGACTTGCTACAGTAGTATACAATACTACATAACCCTATGTATACTTGTATAGTAACACTTTAGCGAGAATTCTGCCATATCATCGTGCCGCCATTGCAAGCCCCAACCAACCAACGACTGCTAATCCCTTTACAAAATATTTATTCCTTTTTCAACCATTCAAGTTTTAGAAGTTTTATTTTTGTGTACCCTTTCTGCATATTTAAGAGAGGTCATGATACAAATGGGGAGATGCGGCCGATGTTATCAAGTGATCTGGTTTGGACTAAGTAGTATATAAGTGTACTATAAGTTATAGTATGTAGAGGAATTCTTTAGACCGGTTCTTAGTGTGTATTGGTTGTAGGTAAGATAGCTTTTTGTACAATTAGACCAGGTATATTAGAGTTACGGTAAAATGGGTTTTTGTTGGGTTTAACGTCATTGGAAATGTTAAATGTGAGTTCTATGCGCTGAGCGTGAGTTATTTTACGTTAATGCGGTCAATCTGTTTACCGCGTTTGGTTCTCTGATTGGCTAAGAGCTTGGAGCGGGCCAATCAGAGAGCTCAACGTCATAAACGTGTCGATCGCGTTAACTTAACTACAACTTACACTGTAATCCATCTGTTTAGGTTTTCTTTTTAAATCGTATAGAAAACATAAATATTATACAAGTTTAATTAATTTTCTAACATCAGTTTAGGTAAATAGCTAATTGTAAACATTTTTAGATAACATATTGGACAATTTTAGATAAGACATGTGAAGATTGATAAGACATGAGGTGATTGTACACTGGATTCTATCCACATATGTAATCGCTCTCTGTCACTTAAAGGTCTGCTGGTAGAAAACTCATTGTTGAGTAGAGCTCGCAATTATACATAAATTTTCAAATCATTGTAAGTTTTTGTGTACAATAAAGAATTAAAGAAGATTTACTATATTTAGTTAAGTAGGTACCTAAACAGATGGCGAATAGGTAGTCGTATAGGTATAACAGGTAACTAATGTGCTGATAACTAACATAAATTTCTCAGTGTTAGTTAGACTTATTTACATATACTTTGGTACCTAGTTGGCTACAGCAATGCGCCAAGCCCACACTTACATGCCTTCACACTAGTAATATAAAGGTGTAACTTTCTTTGTATGTGTGTCTGTTTAGACTGTATATGTAGCAGTTTTAATAATCGTAGCATATGCTGAGAAAACGTTAATTTTGTCATTATCTATTTCTTTTCTGTTTTTATCAATATTATTTATTAAAAAAAATATTATTAGATAATTGTGTTATATAGCTAGTCATTTTTTTTTAAACTATAGGGTTCCAGCAGGGCCGAAGCCTCCTGGGACCAAGGGTTGATCCGAAAGCGTATTGCAAAGCCTTAGGATCAAGGCAAGAAAGGAACGGGTTATAAGAGTCTGACACTGTCTACTGCTTCGCCCAAGGGCGGCATTCGTAATTGGATGATTTTACCTATCATAAAAAAACTTATTTAAAATCGAAATAAAATTGTAGCTGCTAGCAAAACAAAAGAAAAACCAAACGTCATTGACTGCTAATTTTACTATGATTGAACAAATATATTGTATCACAAATTACCAGCAGTTTGATATAGATTTTCAATACACGCTAAAGCTGGGCACACACTATAATCTATAGATATCGAACAGCTAATTACAAAACCACAAAAAAGGCTTTATAAGCACGAACGGCTTTAAGTGGCGACTACACTGGCATACCTTTAGCATAATATTATTTGAGTCATAATTTACCTCGGTCTCCGAGACCGAACGCTTGATTTATTTATGAGCCCATACTGACTCCGCCACTAATCTTTAGTGGAATTTAATTTGTTATTTATTTACTAATCGCCGCTAGTAACTGTAGAACAGGTAGGGTTGTGCATGTCATTAAGGATGCCACGTTTAAGGGGAGGCCTATTTTTAGGGTTTTGTGAGTTGGGGACTATTTGGGAAAGGGGACTATGTGGTTTCACAGGTTGTGCGAAAGTGAACCTGGGGACCCTGAAACGAATGGAAAAAAAAACAGGAGTGGTTTAGTCAGTGAAAGTCTGACACACTCTCCCACTCTACCTAAGAGTGGAAGATGTTTTTGGAAGATTTAACAGAATATCTGGCAGCTTTGTGTACTTTATGCGGCCTACTCAAATGTATCTTATATTTGGTATCATTTCCTTCGTTCAGCTCCTTTGTTGTTCTGAGTTGAGCTACACGAACACTGACAAACGCTTGCATTGACAGAACAGATGCATTCAAACATCTGTGGTTCTTTCTTCAAAAGACCATTTCACATACCAATCTGCATGCACCAATTTATTGTTATATAATTTGACCATGGCTGTGCTTGTGTGTGTGACTTTCAACCATAAATTGGTTTCGATGAGCTTACAAGACAATTGAAAACGTAATGTTGATGAATTTCTTTGATTCTTTTGCAAAAAGTTTAGTCCAATATTTCTGTATTAAAAAAAAAAAACTTCAAGTGACCATTATTTCAAAGTGTTTAATAAAACTCTTTTTAATGGTTCATTAGCTCACTCTTAGTTATGATTTTTTTTATTGCTATAAACTAGTGTTTGACTGCAATCCCACCTGATGGTAAGCAGTGATGCAATCGTTAGTCATCTAATGTTATCAATGATAAAGCTCGCTTACTTAGGAGTAATCTGTTTACTCTTGACTTAAAGATCTACAGCTTCCATCTTTTTTTTTTATTATTGATTCGCGCTTGATCGCTATATCACTTGATGGAAAACGACGATAGAGCGCGCTTACCATCTACTAAGATGCACAGACCCTGGCTCTCTTTTCTGTCACTGTACGTCATACACAGTTCTCAGGAAACATCTATGGGTACACCTTCTTTATTTCATTTGTTATTGCTGTTATTTCTTTGTTAACCGTTTAAAATGACGCAATCAAGTTAATACTTAAGATTTATGACACAAGTTGTCCTTTCATATTTAAATAAGGTGTTTCTAGTTTCCTTATTTTATTTATTATGACTTAAACTATAATCCATGTTTTCTTGTCCCTATTGACATTTAATACAAAATAATAAATATTAATATAATTCAACTAAACGGATGTAATCAAAGAGCTATTAGAATTAAGTGGTAAATAATAATGTATTTATTATGAATATAATTTTAATAATTGCTCTAGATTAACTTAACTCGTTATGGAGTTAAGTTTTCGTTAGCGATCGAATACATTCGCGTGTGAGCCATGCCTTATCGTTTTAAGGAATTTCGAGTTAAAAGTTGTTTGTTAGCTGGTCTATATCTGGTTGTTACAATCTTTATGCTTAGGTATTAAACAATGGAAGTCTAACATCGACTGGCCTCTTGGTTGTGACCCTGGCTGCTATGCCGGTGGTAGTAGGTTTGATTCCCACCTAAAGCAAATGTTTGTGCGATGAGTAAGATCATTAGTTCCATGTCTGGGTGTAATTTTATCTTTGTTGTGTATGAATTTAGAAATATAATATAGTAGGTATGTTTATCAGTTGTCTAATTCTCTTACCATAAGCTGTGCTTAGTTTACAACTAGATGGCGTTGTGTAAAAGTTGTGAAATAGGTAACTATTGTTGTTTAAATATTAGACTTGCTCTACTGCGGCATTACGTAATTATGACCCTGGAACGTAAAAATGCTTACTCGACCCAGAACAGAAGAAGCCATTTGATGATTTTCCATCGACAAAAAAAGGGCTTCAATACATCTGCGGGATTCGTTCAAAAAGTGACATTTTCAGTCTGCATACAAAAGAAAAAGATGCACAAAGACACTATTCTTGCACATATTTTCAACACTATTATGTAAAACGTTGCTTGCAGAATAATCGAAAAAACAAGCAGAGTGCATGATTGTATATATATGCATATTAGTCCGATTTTTAATAGATAAAAGTACCTAATGCTTAGAGGTATTTTCGTTATTTTTTTTCTTTTGCACTAGGTTAGCTGTATTATCTAGGGACTGGAACATGTCGAACAGTTTGCCGGCTGCAGTCTTACCGTCGGATTATAATTTAGCTGTCTTCAAGGCTAGAGTAAATAGGCTCTTAATAAACTAGTGCACCTCACCATCAACGTTTTCATCAGTTGGAGTGGTGGAGTGGTGGAGTGGTGGCTTACCATCAGGTGGGATCCCAGTCAAGCACTAGTTCGTTGCAATAAAAAAAATACATATTTTGAACACACTAATCATCTAGCAATAAACCATAGCGTAATTATAATTTAGTTACTCATTAGTTTTATAATTTTTCCACTGCTGGGACTCAGGTCTTCTCTCTAGGAAATGAAAGATTTCTAAGACATGCCGGTTTCCTCGCTATGTTTTCCTTCACCGTTTTAAGAACAGTGGTGATGAAATAAATTACACAAAGTTATATGCATTATTCTGAAGAATAACATAATTCTTCTGATTTTATTTACTGCATTATAAATATAATATAATACTCGTGATCAACTCTTATAGGTCACTTAACATAGGATCGCATATTGCTTTTATTGTATATTAATATACAGTATGATTAGCATACAGTCAGGGAACTTAGCATGTTGGCACATAACCGGACTACACGAATATAAAAATCATAACACTTCATAATTATATGTAGTATGTAGGGTTTACAGTCTTTTACTCAACATAGTGTTGTCTTTTTTAACCCAAAATTTTGGCTGGTAGAGAATGCCTTGTTGCATTAAGTCCGCCTATGTACCACTACTGTAGGTACATGAAGATTAAATAAAATAATATTCGATTTGTTAAAAAGTAAAAATGGTTGCCCTAGACTATATTTTGTTCCGGTATCACTGATGTCTCCCGGAGCTGAGGGTTGATGCGAAATCGTTACACCGGGGGTCTGGGAATAAGGCAAGGAAGGCACGGGGTAGGTTCTTTGGTCAGTAAGAGTCTGACACTGTTTCCCGCTCCGCCCAAGAGTGGGATTCGTCATTCGATGATTTTTACCTACCATAAAAAAAAATCACTGATGTGTTTATTAAGTACCTAAATACACAAAACGTTTTGGAAACACATTCATTGTATGTTCTTATAGCAAAGAAGCAGAATTCCCTGCCGGAGTCTGTGTTTACTGACAGATACTTCCTAGGAGTCTTAAAGTCATTAGTGAATAAGGTTACTTTTAAGCAAACGTGCTTCATCGTTGACCACATCGTCACTCTCCATAAGATAAGATAGTGGTCAAGCACAAGCCTATAAATAAAAATACATTTAACCATTTCACATGTTTTTTTTATGGTAGGTAAAAATCATCCAATGCCGATTCCCGCCCTTGGGCGGAACGGGAAACAGTGACAGACTCTTACTGAGTAAACAACCTATCCTGTTCCTACGTCGCCATCTATACAAGGGCTAGAGCCTTCATTTTAGACACGAATCTTTGGATCCAGCTGGCTTCGACCCTACAACCATTTCACATGTACATATTTCCCAGAACAACAATCTGTACAACTTATTCCAAACAGGAATCGAACCTGTAATTGCCGTAATTGCATTACCTATTCCTACTTATTGCACATTAGGTATATAGTGACTGCTCTAAAGATCGAAACAGCCAGTCACAAGCTCAAATAAATAACATAGGTAAACCCTACACTGACAAGACTGGGTACAATCTAACGAAACCTGGTTCTCTAATGTATTTTCAATGTCCGTTTCAAGATAATTGAAAACCTTTGCTACTATTTCTCAATAACTTATACAAGATTGCGTTAGTTTAACGTGATATTTAACTGATTACTTATCCCTAACAGTATCTACAAATAATTATATGGCATTACGTATAATTTTATAGCTTTTAAATTGATTTTACGGGTAACTACCAAAAAAAAAATCTCAAAAAGAGGTAAAATTGTACCTTATTTTTAAAACATATGTTTTCTGATTGAAATACCTCTTTTTGAATTAGGTTTTTATGATTAAGCCTCTGATGTGGTGTTCTCAAAAAAATAACGCTCATACTTTAAGCCGAAAGTTTTTGAGTGTCTGTATGTTTGTTACTATTTAAAGCTCGAACAACTAAACGGATTTGAATGAAATTTAGGACACAGATTAGCCATATTTTGGAATAACTATTTACTATTTTTTATGCCCGGAGTATTTTATATTGCCTTAGGTACAATAATTTCGTAATTTCACGCGGGTGAAGTCGGTGTCAGAAGCTAGGTAATTGATAAAATTGACCCGTATTAACTTTTGATACAATAATTTATTAATTTGATTCAATAATTTGTTAATAATTTGATCAATGTTTCAATAATTTCATTTATATATTCCAATGTATTTAAATTTATTAACGCCTAAAATAAATAAATATATTTTTATTATTTTAATACCTATGGAGAATCATCGAATGACTTCCCCGGTCTGAGTGGAGCGAGAAGGCAGGACATGCAGATTTTTACAGACAAAGTTCACACCTGTTTCCTTCAGTCACCTTTACTAGAACAAAGTACGGGTTTTCTTTTCCGAAAATTCCCACGTTCTTAGCGGACATGGATATAAATATACTTTTAAAATGTACGGTAAAATTGATTCTGGCAAAAATCTTAATAATCCGTTGAGATTAATTGGCTTTCCTGACGTAAACTCAGTGGGCTTTCACGATGACCCGAGGTGATACAAGCGATTAAGGGTCAACTTTCCAATCCGTGTTCCCAAAGACTTGCTTAATTCTTTATTTATATTTGCTGTAACCGGCGGATTAAATTCTTTGGTTACTGCGCGGTTCCTTTTTGTCATAGCGTAATGTTATGTAGTTTATCCTTTGTCGCTAAATAGGCTATTTACCTAACATAAACATATTTTTTTCTTAGTTTGTATAGTAACTGAAATTTGCGAGCGGAAATAAATTTACCCTTCAGCTTTACTTATAGGTACTTTCAGTTGGCATCAGATTGTAAATACTACCTATATTATTTAAAAATATATGTACTAAAAACCTTAATACAAACATTGAGCGTAATTTTATTGATACACATAAATATGACAACTTTCAGATCTAAGCAAACGTGATTGTTCATGGTCACGGTCAGCAGATTGAGCGCCTGGGATTTGCGACGGCAGGACCAGAAATCGGCACCTTGAAGGAAAGGTTTGTGAGATGGTTTGGAACTTTTAAAACTAGCTAGTGACTTACATATCAATTTAAAAGTGCTCTACTATTGTGTTAGAGCTGTAAATGCTACTGGAAATTAATAATATACAAGCATGGCATAGAAAATTCATACATACATAAATTCACTTCTTTTAAACCTAAGAGAATAATAAAGATGAACAAGAAAGAAAGAAAGAATCAACAAAATGTTTCCAGCTACAATCCTCATTTACTCTTTCGCTAAACGAAGCCAGAGTTTCCTGTTTCTGTGTTGGCTGGCATACAAGTTATCGTTACTAAACGCCTTGCCTGCTTAAAGTCTTCTCTCATGTCAGCACTTTTCTTTTAAAATCAAAAGGGCGATTTTCACACGATTTTTCCGAACAAGTTAATTTCCACGTGTTAATACTACAGTTGGGGTATGTAACTAGCGCTAAATAACGGTGTATTGAATTCTTATAAGTCGTCAGACGGCACGCACGTGGGGCGGTGGCTTCCACCTCTCCTTGAGTTATGACCACCAAACATGTAACACGACCTAGCCGCCTGCCAACTCTATTTGCATACTTCAGTTGCAGTCGGGCGACTTGTAAACGGTGCGAACGAAATAAGTACGAAATATTATGAGTATCTTGAAGATACCTGGGAATCTAGACAAAGTAACATCAACGATAATTTTGAAGTAGTCAAAAGTAAACAATGATAAGTGACCTTAAACTATAAATGGTTAAATGATTACCGAAAAGCTTAATAAATTTACTTGTAAAGGACACTAATTTTACATTGTTATAGAATAATTCATGGGACAATTTTTCCGAGGAGTATATTATTTTAGGATATTTTTATACTTTCATGTAGGTAAAATCGCTGGCAAAAGCTAGTATAATTTATAAAAATCCAACGCTTGAAATGAGCAATATAGAAAACAAAGTTTTTTTTAACAACCATGAAATAGGTAGTAAGAAGCCAACGTTACGCCGTGCACGATGGTAATGCTGAAGCAGAACTCGTACAACCTTAAGGTGAGTGAATATTTTAACAATAATGAAGACCTAAAAGGCATGTATCTAGAAATAAAAATCTTACTACTGAAACTGTATTCATTATAAAACAAGAAAGCGTTAGTTAAATAATATTTTTTATGAGTTTCTGGCTCTCTTTGACTAAAGACTAAAATGCGAAAGAATATCTCGTTATTATTGAAGCTATTGCTAAAAATCTAATTACCAGTAGCTTTCTGGAAGTACTATTTAACTGCTTACTTTCCTATAAATGAAAATAAAAATGTCCCGGAACGTATGTGTGCCTAACATGCATCATTCGTACAAAAATATTACTCTCTAATAGAGCCGTAACTATAATAATAAATTATTATCGTATTATGATCTGTTACAGCATTGTTTAATAGAGGCACTAAATCAATTGATTCACTATTCACATGTCAACGGCTAAATACGAGTTTAAAAAGTGGTTTTAAAGCTGGCGATTTATGGCATTGTGACTTAGGTGTAAGAAGTCTTTTAACTATATACGCTTCTTTAATGATGAATATTGGCACAGGCATCAAACGAACTGATAAATGCAAGAGCTTCGTTTAAAATTCTTCTTGATCCATCTGACAATGTATGGGTGAGGTTATATTTAATGCGACTACAGTCACTACAATGTCTTGCAAATCTCCAACAGTAGCCCGTCTGCAATAGGCCTATCGGTTGAAATGTACATTTTAATAAGGTTTTGTCAAACTTACAGACTTGTTGTGTATAATAACAGGGTTTTACCGTATGCTTGTAAGAGAACTATTTATTTTCTTAAACAGGCTTTTGGTCATTTATAATTGTGTCGTGTATCCACATGGTATCGGTAATCATCCCCGATGACAGTGTTATGATTTATGTACTGAGGCATTTGTTTCTCGTATTATTTGCTTTAGAAGTTTTTCTTGTTCTAAAATGATGTGTCGTGCGCTTTGCCAATATTTTTGTTGTTACAATGTTGAGTCGTCTAGTTTGTTTACTATGATTATAGTTATGGCTATGATGTTGTTTACATCAGAACATTCATGACACAATTTCATAAATGATACAATCAAGATAAATTGCTTTTATGAATTGTATTAAACATACAATCGTCTAAGTAAAAGAATAGGTATAAATCAACTATCCCCTAAATTAAAAATTTCAGTTAATAAAAAAAATATCGATAAATGTGTGTACACTGACAATTCTTTATTTCAAAAATAAAAAAGTATTTTCAGAAGAAATAATCCTAAAATCAGTCACCATCACAAGGTTGACAAGTAACCGCATGCGTAAGAATTGCAAAAATAAACCAATTAAGAGAACATCGTAAGCCTTGGCAAGGACGGAACAGATTCGTGCTACTTAAACAATACGAATTTTGTATAATTTCGTCGAAACAGTAGACCGCTGACATCTGCTCTTGTCTTTACATCGGGACATCTTTGTGACAGTCTCTGTGGCATTCTGTGTCTTGTTATCTACTTTTATCTCCCTGATATATCACTTTTTGATTTCGAATTCTGTGTTTTTCACATTTTTACTAGACACTGTCCACTCTAAGCAATTAAGAGTTGACTGAATCATTCTTCCGAATTTCAAACAGAACATTTACTAACAATTACGAAATTGTTACACAAAAGCCAGAATTTGAAATAATGTCCCGTGAAGAAAAAGAACAAATAGTTTAGAGGATGCTCCCGAATTCTAATTTAAAGCAGATTAACCCTTGAATAACCCAATTCACGCTTAAAGGTTAGGATCCGTCAAATGAAACGTCACGGTGACTACACACTTTCCCCATCATTAGGATACGAGAAGAAAAAAGGCTTCGGATGTTCAGTTGTAAGCGCCCGCCAACAAAGCCATTATGCCTTATTATGGACACCATCCATCAGCCAGCCATATCGATCCAATATTAATGCATGCTAATGCTTTATAAATAGATATATAATTTGTTTTGTCTCCACCTCGGCATCCAATTGATGGATTGTTTTATTTCTATTACGTCAAACTGTTGGTTTTTGATAGAGGCGTGGCCATAGCCGCCGTTATTAGTTTATCCGACGAAGCTAAATCATTTATGATTTCACGCTAGCAGTAAAAAAGTGTGAATCAAACCGTTCATAATGTTGATTATTCTCGCGGTGGAAAAATCATTAATAAAACAAAATTTGTATCGTTAACATCTTAAATCTATAGATATTAAATCATTAAAAATGTTTGCACTTACTTTGTCCTAGATGAACTCGCTTCATCCATGGATATATCTGCGGAGGATTTGCCGAAGAGTTTGATGCTGAAGACTTAGAATTCTTCGTGTTTGAGCTAGAATTATTAGCCTCATTGCTCTCGTTGCTTGATGTGCTGGACGCAGGACTTGATATATTCTGATTCACATTAGCCTTGTGTTCTACAGGCGAAGCGATGGGAGTAGTTAGGCCTAGTTTGGTACTTGTAGTCCCACTAGAGTTTTGTCCACCGACGCCCCCAAAACCAGGTGACGTTCGACCTGGTCCCGAAGATGTGGATAGGTCTTGAGGGGACGCTACTCCAGTTGTAGAGGTTGAATCCGCGAATTTACAACTGGCTCCGGCAGCTTGGCTGGGCGGTGTGGACATCAGGTTGGGGGACAATGCTCCTGGACTCGGATTCGAGTGCTGATGCATATGGCTCGCTGTGCTACCCAGTCTTTGAGGATGTAACTGTGTGTAGTCTATCATCGTTTGCGGTTGCATGTGCGCTCCGGTAGCAGGCGTCCCATAAGGATGCTGTGGGTAGTGATGTCCAACTTGCGGCGGTGAGTAGCAAGTATTCGGATATGCTGAAGCCGCTGCATTAGGATTGTAGTAATCAGCTCCTGGTGTTGGCAGTCCGGGATGGCCAGCTTGGTCTACGGGCGTCCCAGTACGCCCGGGCGCTTGGTTCCCATAGCAGGACGCCAGCGAGTTGACGAACTGGTAGGAGCTCATCCCTGCGTTATAATTTAATTCGTTCATCGATAACAGCTTGTGTTTATCCTTCTTCTCAAGTTCACTCGGCAGTTGTCATCGTTTGGACGAGCACTGAATAGTCTAGTTGGACATGTTAAGTGCTACTGATGTTCGCGGTCCGTTTCAATTGTCCCCGTAGAGTGGAGCTTGATTGATGGACCTGTGATAAAATGAGACACATTAGTCGGTCAAGTGCGTCGTCTCGTTATACGTGATAAATGTTGTAATACAGATCGTATCTTGAGTGTTTGATTTAAATATGTATTGTGTTTTGTCCAATGTGAAATATTGTTCCTTTAATGTTTTATACTATGACCTAAAGATAATATTTTGTTGTATTAGGTATAGTGTCTATTTAACCTTCGTGCATATTTATAACATTCACATTTGTTGAGTTTTAAAAAAATCTGAATACCAAAAAACTAAAAAAAAAACTTCTGAAAACACGCAAAAACTCTGAAGATCTGTTAACATACTATGAGTAATTATAGTTTGAAGAGTGAAATGGGTTAATACTTTTTTTTGCAAACCCTTTAAAACTCTTCTTTTTATGTTCCTTTTTCAAGTATTCGCCAGGGTGGCCCATAATCATTTACGATAACAGAGTTCGCAACGTGGTTTCATTTTACGGTCACTTTCGTTTTTGCAGTACCTACTCAGTGTTAGTTGCATAAATCAATAAACACGTGTAGCACTTGCGTCACGCAGGGGGTCTATTCTAAAACAATAAATTAATATAGGGATGTGACTTCCTAAAGCGCAGTACACATGTCAAGTCAAGTGCGGAAAAAACTGCGTCTCAGCCACGTGGTAGGGCTATAAAAGTGTCCGCAGAGGTTTATGGGTGTAAGCGGTAGGCCGAATGTGACTTCTCCCGATTTATGTACTCCGCTCGGTGCATACATCTTTATGAGCAAATTAGCAGTCATTGTGCACCCGATTTATTTGTCGCATTTGCTTACTGAATGATAAATGTGAGAATTTCGGTCAGACATCGTTGAATCCATAAATTATACGTGCATATATAACGATTTTAGCGTAATATGCTCTTGCATCAAGAAAATTTGGCATTCCTTGGATATTATTAATCGAAATTTCTTGTATTTTAAAATCTAGTAAACTGGTCATATATCATTTAATTCTGATCTATAATTTTATATCTAGGTTTATTATCATTTTGTAAGGACATTTTGGATAACATTCAATATATCATGTTTTAATAGATTTTGCGCCTCTACATAATATATGCATAATAGCTAATCTTCATAATTAAATAATAAAGCTAAGCAGTTAACAAAATTTATTACACATTAAGTAGATCATTATCATAATAATGTTATTTAAAAGATATCACGAGATCTTATGTAAAAAAAAATATCACAGGATATCAAACAGAGAATCGTTTTGATTAGACTACAATAAAATAAAAATTTCATAAGATAAAAAACGATTTAAAGACTACTGAAAATGTAAAAACGAACTTTTATTTATATAAGATACTGATTTAAATTATTCTTATGGTCCCACAAAAGTATTTCAGGAAACGTAACGTACAAATACTAAAATACTGATTAAGATCAAGAAAGTTATTCAAAAACTAACTTCTTGTAAGTTAGAAGTATAGAAAAGAAAAAGTAATATAGATCCGTTCAACAAATCCACTACAAAGGCGATTAATAGCTTATTTGGATAGATTAATTTGAAGAGAAAGGAGAAATAAAGGAAAATACTTGTATCACGTTAAAATAATGCGTAAAAATAGTTTAACTTCCTTAAATTTCTACATAGTACAAAACTTAATTAAATTGCAATAATCGGTCCATTGACTGTAAATGATGACTACTTCTAAAGGGCTCTACAAGACTTTAGAGAAATCATTAAAAAATACAAATATAGAATAGAATAGATTAATATTTTACTGTTTACCAAAACAATAAACAAATAGTGAAAAACAATGTAGTATAAATCGTCTTTTACCATCTTTAATGTCTGATTTTGCATGACTAGGATACTTGTCTCAATTTTTCTTTCTCTGATACCATTTTCAGCGACCACTACATCATTTTACTAATTAATGTTATCTACTTTCCCTATACCAATTACTTGTGAGTACTTTATCTCATTGTTTCTTATCCCACACCGTGTGACATGCAGTCACATGTGTTCAGTTTATTTCAGTTCAGAATTTTTGTCACTCCCGTCCGGTCCACATTAAATGGGCCGAACGATTTCATTGCCTTTGTTTTTTTTCTTTTAAACTTTTTTTTCCTACAGCTCAGTTGTTTATTCCCAGACATCCTTTGATGAACATGCCTCGGATGTCTGTTTTAATTTTAATTCGGCACTTTGATAGCTTTTATTGTGTCGTTTGGTATTAACGGTAACCTGCTAGCTTTGTTTTTTATGTCGTGGTTATTTGATAAGTCTGAAGAACGATCTAGTTTTCTATGTTTTTGATGATTAAATTTATTAAGACCAAGTCTATGATCATTCATGGATTTGGAGAGTTTAGTTTGTTTTTTTTTTTTAAATTCTTTTACCTAACTTATATCAATCACTAACTACTTTGTCCAAGATAAACACAACGCCTAATTGAACCAATAAAGGCGAATAGGAACATAATTTTAATGTGATAATGTGTTCATAAAATCTGTTAGCAATAAAATTAACAAAAGTTACACAGATCTTTCAAAGTTGCTCAAATAAATATAAACTGGTCTATAAAATTATTTTAATATCCACTAATGCCAAAAAGCTCTCGGGATATAATAACTTTTAATGTTCCGTGTCAAGTGGACAGTTCGAATCCACCGCGTCCTGGGAGATTTATTGCGACACGCTTTGATTTCTCCACTCGCGCCTTTTCAATTTAACTGTATCAATTGACGATAATTTTCTATACTTATAAAAAATTACGACCAATAAAGATAATTTAATATACTCACTCCAATTCAAAGTTTAGAGTGACCAACAGCGGCAACAGCCAACTTTACGACCAATCACAACCAATCGTTGACAAAATCACAAAACATCCCACAAGTTTATTTGCAGACACTTTTCACAAAAAAAAATTACCAAAAAAATCAGAATCATAGAACAACAAAATCTACTAAAATTAAATACGACCGTTACAGTCTATTCAAGAATCGAACTTCAAAATTCGGAAAACTTCGGTGCGTGTCGTCGCGGCGAAAAACGACTCGTGTTTTCCCGGCGTTCGAGCGTCGAGTGCAGCGCGCGTCTGACGACGAGGTGAGCGGCTGAGTTGACGCGGCGTCAAACTAGAGGCGGGCGGGGCGAGCGGGGCGGGGCGCACCTGAGCCCGCCACGTGCGGGTCCGCTCCGCTCTCGCTCGCTCCGCTTGGCCCGCTCCCGCTCTCGCGCCCGCTCCTTCGATTAGCGTAATTAGGGTACACCGTCGCAACACCACGTATCCGATTTCAATGGACCGATTGATGATTATGGATGGTAAATGGTGAACGATTGTCGGTAGCCGTGAACTGCAATCTTTTTACCATTTTTGTTCGCTTTTCTACGTTAAAAATTTTGTTGAATGAAGTTCAGTTTCAAGGGTTTCTCTGCCTATTTTTATTGAGCTTCTGGATGTTTCTTTTTTTTTCCTAGTATGGTTTTATAGCATTACTGTGAATATAGTAGTGTTTCAAAAGGTAACTTGATGACTGGGTCTTTTTTATTTATAGTGTTAACTTTTCTCTCTCTCTTTATTGCTGAAAAATAAGTTTCAGTCTTGATTTTCGAGCCTACATAAAAAGGAGGGAAAAAGTTGTTTGAAACTTAAAAAAAAGCTCGTCAGTTATGTAGTAAGCAACGTCATTATAATTATCACAATACCACAAGCACACACACACACACGAGAAGCGGTAACATAACTCGTCAAGCAAAGTGCTTAGTCCTAGTCTAGATGAGCGGACAAGGGCCATGCATCACTCTTGACGCACGACGTCTTGGTGAGGAGTAAAAATTACCACACACCGCACAAATGTATCACTAGCCTATATTTTCATAATCACATGCAGATGTATGACTGTAGACTTGTGGCCTAGCTCCTTGGCTATGAGAGTTTTGAAATAGGAAAGGTTTGTAAATGAATCCTTGTCGTTAAAGCCGGGTTCAAACTTTTGCGTGGTGTCGTGTCGTAATGCCTTTTGACGCACTTGATTGGCTCTAAAACTCATTACGATATGTCGCGAAATTGATCAGAGTTGTTTGACTGGTGCATTCTGTGTGGTGTGGCACCACACGTTTAGTTTGGTGCAGTTTTTATTTATAAGTTCTATATAGGTGTTTTTCAAATCTTTAAGTTACTA
The DNA here is from genome assembly GCA_029852875.1 of Mythimna loreyi. Classification (NCBI taxonomy): domain Eukaryota; kingdom Metazoa; phylum Arthropoda; class Insecta; order Lepidoptera; family Noctuidae; genus Mythimna; species Mythimna loreyi. The sequence goes on along the minus strand of CM056784.1, from coordinate 15,313,735 downwards.
TTAGACTATGACTAGACAAAATTCTGTAACTAGTGAAAAAGTTTCGTTTAAAATTTATTGCTTTTATTTTCAATAATTATAATACTGGACATTTATAAATTTTTGATTATGAACTAATGTAAAAGTAGGTACTTACTGAGTAGTATTTCAATTGTGTCTTTTAATTGCGTAAAAAAAAAGTTTCAATTTTTATCACTATGATACTCAAAAAAGAAATATTTGAAATGAGAAAATAGCTCAAATAGCGATTACTTACTTGCTATACGGTGAAAAACCTTTAGGATATATATTAAATAATTTTCATTCACAAAATGAATTATAAACAAAAACAAAGTACTGAATCTTGTACTCTAATCTTGGTCCACTAAAAATTCAAATAAAAATTCCGTACGAATATTTTTTGTGTTAATATTTTAGGCAAAATGAACAACAGTGCGGTGTGAATTACACGTAAGTACAAAAAAAATACACTGCTTATATCATGATTTAAAAACTTCAAACAATGCTGCAAAAATCATCGCAAAACACACCAACCATTACCAAGTGTCTACAGTAAAAATCGCATCGTCAATTCAAATGGCATTCTCCAAATTCAATGTATCACTAACAGTTTTTAAAGTCGCCACGATCCAACTAACGACTCACATTCGTCTTGTACACCGGCTTAATTATAATTAACTGCTAATTATGACGATAGTACGCCACTTGCTGACGACCCCACTGACTAATAGCGTGATGTTACAGCTGGATTTATCGTTTTTTCACACGATTCTCAACCAAATATTCGTTGTAAGTAAGTATATGTTTTGGTAGATAATGTAAATGAAGTTCATGGTTTAATGCAAGGCTTTTAAATTTTAACTACGGCTTTCGTCATGGCTGCTTATTATGCTGAACTGTGTGTAATTTACTAGAAAGCTGTGTTGAACGTTATTGTTTTTAGTAATGAGGAAAAGTCTTTACTTTTTTTCAATAAATTTCGAGGTTAACAGGTTAAATAATTGAGCAAAAGAATGTTTTTTTTTTATATGCAATAAACCTACAAAATTTGTAACAAACTAAATTTATTTATTATAATGCTTAAGATATACGCTGTTACAGTTTAAACCACTAAATTAAGGAAATGTAACACATGTTTATAAATATTTTTGTTTTTTTTTGAGGTCGTTTAGATTATCTACTGGAATTTATTTGTGTTTTACTAAGTGGTTTGCCTTTAATGGCAATACTAGCTTTTTTCTGCCAAGGATTTCTCTCGCATGGAATTAGTACTTCCCGCGTAATAAATTGTAGACTATATGTTATTTTATTTAGCATGTCGATGGCAAAAACATTATTTTTGTTTTGAGCTCAATTCCTTCCTTAACTATTATTTAACCACGGCAATGGCATCTGCTGATTCTGACATTATTTGAACAGGCAATAGAGCATGTGATGCAGGAAGGAAAATGGGACATGGTCTGCGGAGAGATGCCGTACAAACACCAAAGATTTGAACCGTCTGAGAACCCCCATCAACGGAGATTGTCTTTGCTGCGGCCGACCTAGATGCAGTAGTGCAGGGCCAATGTTATTTTGATACATATATGTAGGTATAACCTATATTACTATTGTGACATGTGATTCCATTCAGATGTTTTAGCGTGAAGGAGTAAAAAACATTTCATATATGTCTGCTTACGAAAGATGTCACCTTTGTAATGAATTGTGATAACCCTGAGTTAGCCTGATATGTAGTATAGTCTTACAAAAGGTTAAGATGACTGTTCAAAAGGCATTGTGTGATTGTCAGATTTAGATAGACATTAAACTAAACTATTGATGACTTGGTACAATATGGTATATATCAAAATTAAGGTTGTATATCTTGTCTCTCTAGCAATAAAGGTCATAGAGATTAGGAGTCTCCTTATAAGGATATGTGATTAAAAGGCTGTACGCATTAGTTTATATTGATATTGTAATAGTTTATGATATAATCGAATTTGTTTTTGGAAGCGTTGCAGTGATGGTAATTATCATTTCAATCAGAAGATGTCTACTGTTAAACATAGACTTCTCCCAAGATTTGTCAGCAAAGGGACCGCTTATGCAGTAATGATGTACCTGTTGTTTCGTTGTCTACTGAAATTATGATCTAAAAACAACGTAAACACTAAAATTCCAAATTCAAAAGTCCAGAAATATGGTCATGTTAACATTTTTGTTAGAATGTCACTGACGATTGAAACCTTTAAAATAAGAGAATATTTTAGTATATAGATATCCATAATGCATGAAATCATAATCATCAGAACAATACAATTAATGCAATCGTAATTTTTATTTTTGTCTATAATGTCATGTAGAAATTCTGTTAGATTGACATTGAGCTTTTAAATTTAAAGACTTTAAAAAAGGATTCAAGATGTGAATAGCCACAATAATATTAAGGATAATTTTATCCAAAATACAGTTCTTAATTTATATTACTCTAGTTTGGCTGTTGTTGCTTGCTCGCAGGGGTACAGAAGATGCGTAGTAATTTTTTGTGCTATTTTCTGCTCTAAGAATGCTGTTAACTTATGCTGTGAATAAAATCTATCAATGTATAATTTTATGGAACTCATTCGCGGAATAAAAAACTATTTTCTTGTATCATTAATGTGTCTGTAAAAAATTATAATAATTCATTAAGAATCGACCCTCTAAGTTGGTAAAGTTAAACTTCAGTTAAATTTTCTTCAGATTTGTTGATCAGGATTCCAGCAACAATAAGCTTTTTTAATTTTAATGAATGGTTTTTTTTTGGTCCACCTATGAGGTTGTCATCTACTTAATCGATCTTGCTTTTGGTGTCTTTTATAAAAAATTAAAGCCAGGACATCTCACTTCGAAGCACAACAGCTGCCCTTATACAAACCTTCATCACCTATGTACAACAATAGCATTGTGTCCATACTTGCTTCAATAAATTTATCGTTAAATCTTTGACCAGCTCCTACATTAACATAAAGTTATGTATCACCACCATCTCCTACTGGTTCAGATATTTCCATACTACTTTGTTAATCACACAAAAAATTAGAAGGTCTGTCGGATGTCCCAAAAGACACCTACCCCACGTCCCGTGGGCCACAGAATTTATTACAACTTAATAATCGGCTAGTCACGCGACAAATGCACATGTGTGCCAACAACCTCGAAATAATTTACGACCTTAAGGGTTACTCTATACCTGTCTCTGTTCTTTGTGCAACGAACGAACAGGATGCCTTATTAGTATGTTTATTTAAAAATCGTTTATTGGTATTTAATAGGGAACTGGTTTTGGGTATTAATTTATTTTGTTGCTGTAGGAATTTTGAGAATTTGAGCAGTTGTATCAGATTGGTGTTATGGCAAGTCTCTTAAGTCTTACTGGATTTTTGGAAATAGGATTGGAATTTTCGAATATGGAGGTTTGATTAACATATCCTGGTTAGTATTTCCAGGTATCATCAACACTTCTTTTTACAAAACTTATCTCACTGTTACTGTTTTTTTACGGGATCTTGTGGAGACTTCAGGCATGTTTCTTAACTTTATTGAGCCTGTAAAATAATCAGATAGTGTCATAATTTTCGACGTTATTTAATTTTAAAATATTTATAGTGTAACTCAATAATTTATCTAGTTTAAGTTATTTAATTTATCAAACAATTTGATTTCTTCAATAACTTGTCTATGTACTAAAGCCTGAAGTAAACGTTAGTTCGTGTGTTAACTTGTAAACTTGGTTTTGACCGCCAATAAAAGTGTCAATTAAAGCCCATCACATTATTTTAACTCAAAGGTACACAGAGACTAATGTTACGCCTTCGTGTTATATAAAGGTCAGCAAAACATTTGTCTCACTTAAAAAAGGAATACCACCTCTATCTTCTTTTTTAGATGGCAATCAAATAATTATACTTCTTTAATATTTCTTTTGATAGAAAAAAAATAATAGAAAGTAAATAATCATTAGCTGGCGTTACTTTTACTTTTTTCATTTTTAATAAAATAATAAAATTATTAGATATACTCAGCAATATTTGTTCAATGTTATCATAAGAATGACTGATGTCTTTTAATTTCCTCTTTATTATTATTTTTATTTATAAATTAATTATATTTTGTTTTGTGGGCAGGTTAAATATTTACAAAAACTAAGTGTACTTATAATAATCTCTTAATGATAATCTTAGGATGGTTTGAACGAAAAGATACATATTTATTAGACATATTCACAAAATCAATTACAAAAAAATTCATTGAATTCAAACTAAAATAATGTCCATATAATGATAGTAGTTTTTATTATTTTCTTTTTTTAATATTTAAATATTATTATTATTGAGTTTGCCCACCCCTAACGCATGTAGGTATAATTATAAACAAAACTAATGTGTATTCCTCGATTCTTTGAAATTCATTGTCTATAATTGTAGACATAATGGTAGTAATTGCACAACCCTTGACTGAAACTAGAACGTGATGCGTTTCTTTAGCTAAACGACCAACATAACCGTGATACACACATAATAACACATAATTACTTAATGCAACACTTAATTTGCAAATGAATAAAAAATTTGCATGTAATCATAATGGCAAATGTGTTGCTGTCTCTATCGCACGAGGTGTTTTAGTACGGGAGGGAGTGAGACGTTGGTTGAGCGAGCGCTCCTCGGTTGTGAAGCATGCGTATTGCAGAGGCCGTGGGCGCGGCTTCTTGCGTGGCCCGACGGCTCCCGATTGGCCGCGACAGTCGCTGAAGTGGGGTGTAAATGAAGAAACTTCAAACAGTTTTATAGTTGGAAACTTTATGAAATTATACTAAAATTTTCTACTTTCTACCGTTTTTTGGCGACGTGATTGGAATGTGGAAGTTATTAGATAATACTTTCTCGTGTTCGTGTGAAGGGTAAGTGACAAACTCATATTTTTTTAGCCCTGAAACATATTTTTTCGAGGCCATCACTGACAGAGTCCACTTATAAAAATAAACAAACTTTAATTCCAGAATATTAATGAGATACTGACAGAATGTTTGTTTTTATTTGGTACAGAATTATTTATGAATCAATGAAATATATATGACCATAGATACCTTATTGATTATGGGAACTTTTTCAATTTAATAAATTTTGAGTAGTTACATGTCTGGGTTCCATTGTGTTAATTTGTGATAAATTATGAATAGTAATATAAAAAAAAAACTTTATCATCTACTGATTTGGGCAAAAGTGTTGGCTTAGTGTAAATAGAAGATCTAGGACCTAAACCCTTTTGGAGAACAAAAATCATCTGTTTCGTCCAATTATACGTAAGTTGGTGGTCTTTAAGATTCGAGTGAATTCTTAACAAACTAGTGCAACAAATGCATCACTTTTTACCATCAGTTTAAATCGATTTAAACAAATGACTTCTTGAGCTTTAGGGTCGAGTAAGAAGGCTTGTTAGAATTTTACTTGCCCCTTTGAGTTCCAGGGCCACGTTAACTCTTCCAAGGGTTTCCGCCTTCTTGGGCAACAGCCCTACCTACTGTGCCCCTATGGTTCAGCTGACAGGTGTCCACATACTGTCGACTCGGGATCTATTCTTACCGGACGGGCGCACCGCGAGCAATCCATAGCTCTCTGCCCACGAGCCAGCGCCAACAAAGGTTTTCTTAGGGAAATCTTCATAAGTCACCTGACCTTCAGTCTGAAATTTTGTACCTCATTATATGCATCGCAGATTCCTCTTTATATTGATGAAGTCCTGTTACTTCTTGAAATACCACTAACAAAACCCTAAAGAAACTGTATAGAGCTCTCTTCTAAGTGGTGACCTCCTTCCATGTCCACTATGCCACCGTCTTTCCTGGAATTACTCGATGGATGAATTAATTCCCTATGTTACAGCTAGATATGAGTAGTTTATGATTTTTTTTCAAAGACTATCTGGACATTTATCAGCCAATTTGAGTTTGTACTCATAAATCTAGTAAAAAAAAACTAATTAGACATTACCTGGAGAATCATCTGATTAAATATTCTAATTGTAATATCAAAAAAGTATGTCTTATAAGACATATTTACTTTCGCCTGTTATTCCTTTTCACTTTTGAACAATGCTGCTACTCTGGAGCGAGTGGACATCTAAGATGTATTCATATGCACTAGCATTTTGAAAGAGAAAAACAACGCTGAAAGTTTCATAGGTATATCTGAAGGAACACGAAACAAAACACGGGCGAGTTTTAGTCAGTAACAGTGTGAAAAGACTTTTCCTGAATTAAACCCACCCGTGTTCCTTTTGTTGCTCTTTGCGTTCCGGAGCCGCACTTTCAAACATCTGGGGTGCAACTCTAGGGCACACGGACATCTAAGATGTTATTCATATGCACTAGCATTTTGTTAGTCAAGGACAACGCTGAAAGTTTCATATATCTGAAGGAGTTTCAGACTTGTACTTACTCCTTTTATCGCTGTTAGAGTCTTTGAACATTCATCGAATAGGTATAGGTAGTGTTCTATCAATCATGGTTCAATCTTGGCCACAGACATGTCACCGTACCCGGTCTTCCTCGTTCAACCAGAATAGAATAGAAAATTCATTGTTGAGTTAAGCTCGCCTTTGTACACACTATACGATACTATATTACACGTCTTCACTGTAGAACTCTTTTGGTTCACCAGAAATTATTGTTCGAAGAACACGAGGAACCTACTGGGCCCCAACAGTGTAAAGAGTTTATTATCGATTCGAAAAGAAGAAGAAGAAGCTGTCTACTAACTCTAGTTCTTTACCCTTATAATGTTCCCACTGCTGGGACGCAGGCCTCTCCTCTAGCAGAGAAAATGGGCCGTAATCCACCACGCGGGCTCAGTGCAAATTGTGGATGTCACATGTTTTCGAATTTTGGTTTCTAGGACATGCCGGTTTCCTCACGATGTTTTCATTCACCATATTTAAAATTCCAGTCATAGTTCGCTCCATGGAGAGGTAAGCCATTTCCATTTTTTTTTATTTGGTATAAACTAGTGGTTGAATGCAATCTCACCTGATGGTAAGCAGTAATTCAATTACTGACAGTAAAGCGCACTTCTTTATAAGAGCCTATTCACTCTAGATTTGAAGACAGCTAAATTATAATCGGACGAGAAAACCACAGCAGCCAACCTATTCTAGTCCTTCGATATACGCGGTATAAACGAAAAGTCAAAACGCTTAGTTCCAATTGCGGATCAAACTTGAATTGGCATAGACTTCTTCTTCTTCTTCTCTATAGCTATTTGTTAAAACTTTCAGTTTTTTCGTCGTTTGACAAAAGAGGGTAAAGCGCTCAAAAGAAAGCTTTAGCGAACAGGGCTTGTGGATGGCAAACAATGGTAGCTCGCCGTCCAATCGTCTGGTAACCGTCCAGAACAAGCCCAGTCGCCGAAGGCGCGCACTGTTCCCGCACATCTCAAGGAGTTGTCAGCAAAAGGTAGAGACCCTGCAGAAGGGTCAAAGCCAACTGGGGCCAAGGGTTCGTGTCTAAAAGGAAGGCTCAGGCCGTGATATATATGGTAATGCAGGAATGAGTTAGGTTCTTTAGTCAGTAAGAGTCTGACACTGTTTCCCGCTCCACCCAAGGGCAGGATTGGTCATTGGATGATTTTTAACTACCATAAAAAAAAACCTTAGCGAACAGCCACTGAATTGAGCATGGTTCCAATATACAGCATATTTAATAGTTATTATTAGTATTTAGGTAGTTCTGGTAGTAGCAGGTAGGTAGTAGTTACCTATTGTTTATATAATTTTAATTATAAACTAAAAATATATTTACAATCCATATAAATACATGTATATGCATACATAAATACGTACCATACGTATTTGGTTTTCAATCATAAATACAAACATCAGGATTCCTAATAGAATTTGCTCTTAGTGGAATGTCTAATACAGGTGTAGTGGTAAGGCGAATGCAAATATTTTTATTGCTATTCCAACTTCCTGACTTTGATTTCAGCGAATCTGTTCCAAGTGACTGACCACACACGTCCGTATGGTGTTCGGTCGTAAAGAATGTCATCATCGTGTCGTAAAACTAGACTAAGGGATATACCAGAGAATGGGCAGCAGCATTCTCTGTAGATCTTACGATCCACACTGCGATCGCCAACCGACCTGCTAAATGTGGCGATTATGACAAACCCTTCCCCGAAAATAAGCGTTTAAAGGCCTCCCACAATGTGGACCGGTAACCTATTCGGGGTTGCTGGAATCCGGTGGATGTAAGACGCACAGGATCGGGCGTTGTGTCGATGCTTGAGCAACAGTGGACGTCATTAAGCTGAAATGGTGACCACATACTGAGTTGGCGGTACAAAATTTGATAATTAAAAAAATAATTACACTATTCCTGCGTAAGTTCTACAGACAAAAACTTCGCTTTAATGTTTTGTTTCTCAATATAACTCAGTCAAAAACGGGTCTTTCTCGCAGTAAAGAAGTAGAAACATTAAGGCAGATTTATATTGAGTAAGTAACTGACGTCAGTCCACTGACGAGTCAGTGCTGACCTGGCACTGCTATAGTGTAAATTGATTTCAAGTCAGTACAGTACTGACACGTCAGTACTGACTTCAATATTCGCGCTGCAATATTTTCGGCGTCAGTCCGCTCCCCCGCCACCCGCGCCAGCGCTACTGACATCGTGTAAATTGCCCAAGTCAGTTGCTGCCGCTCTGTTGTACGGTAACCACGATTCGTCGCACCGGATCACAAAATAACACGAAAATTGAGCGACACGGAAAACTTAAAACTTGTACAACTATACCGTGATAATTAATGCCTATGGTATTTCAAATCACAAAATTATAGAAATAAAGAAATGTGTGCAACAGCATTGCAGAATATTGCACAAAATTCTTTGATTCTTTGCTGTTTTTGAGAAATCATTTTTCCGCACTGACTTTACAAACGTGTGTACACCAAAAGAAATATCTTCGACTACTGACTGCTTGTAAATAGTACGCGTCAGTTTTCGGCGCCAGCACTGACGACAGCTACTGACTCAATGTAAATCTGCCTTTAATTAGCTGCAGCAGTTTGAATTTTCATTTTATTTTTATTACAATAGTCACCAAACTTATATTTTTTGATAAGAACTTCACAAGTTGTACCAGACAGAATTCGTAAGCTCCTAAAATTAAAATCTGAACAGCGCAATACTTTGCCGACAGAGGCGCCACTGTCGTAGTTTCAGCAAGAAGTATTTATATAGTGCGACAACATAGATGGCGCTGGTGTAGGTTTAAGTGATCAACGTTGTCTCAAAACTTTAGTATCTACACTAATATAATAAAGAGGTAAAGTTTGTTTTTTTGTTTGTAGGAGGTAATCTCTGGAACTACTGGTCCGATTGGAAAAATTTTAGCAACAATAGAAAGCTGCTTTACTCCTGAGTGACATAGGCTATATTTTATGTACGCGGGCGAAGCCACGGACAAAAACTAGTAAATATATAAATACGTATCATCATCATCATCATCAGCCTTTTAATGTTCCCACTGCAGGGACACAGGCCTCCTCTCTCTAAGAGAGGGAATGGGCCATAATCCACCACGCGGGCCCAGTGCGGTTTGGTGGATGTCACATGTCTTCAAATTTTTGGTTCTAGGACATGCCGGTTTCCTCACGATGTTTTCCTTCACCGTTTTGAGAGCAGTGGTGATGAAATAAATTACACAAAGTAATGCGCCTGGCTGGGTTTGAACCCGCGACCTACGACTCGTAAGTCGGGGCCGCTACCACTCGGCCACCACTGCTCGAAATACGTATACTGTTTTCATATTAAATAAATTAAAATTGTGGAATCAAATGACTTTGAAACTTGGCACCGAACTTTTTTAAACCACTCTGCTGCTGATGGGGCCGCCTTGAGAACATGGCGGTGCTCCGCCCAAGCGTGCCCTACGCTATAATTTACGTAGCGTAGATAAGTTCACTAACATGTAAACGCATAAACCTACATGATACACAATACACCCAAACCCGGAAGAATTATCCTGTGGGCCATACAAAAAAAATTTCCGTGCGGGAATCGAACCTGCTACAAGTAGCGCAGCAGCCAATCGCTGAACATCACGCGTCAAACGATGAATAAAAATTGTTACTAGTATTGTAGGTATATTATTGAGACACTATTATTTTATGGAAGATGATTTGTAGGAAAATGAAGGAACTTACCAGATTACCCAAGAAAAAGGGGAAATACCAGTATTTTTCAAGAATATAGGTACGTATGATGTATTCTTATTATTATCAACTGTCTCTCTGGTCTCCTGGGCAAGAAGAACTCTTGGGTTTTATAATAAATTATAAGACTTGATGTTTTTAATATTATATTTTAATTATACATTTTTGGGTCTCTGTTCATCCCGTTCGACGATATCTATATGCTTGTAAATTTATTTCTTTTTTACACCCTGTCGCTTGAATTGCTAGATTTGGCACCAAAGAATGTATCGTTCGATTGATCTTGATATTAGAAATGCTAAAGCTAAATCTATTAAAAAAAAAATCAAGGCAAGTGTGAGCCGGAATCGCATACTGTTCCGTACATACTATTAAAATAATTCATGACGTAACTACTTTGCAGCTTTCAGATTTTTCCTATATTTGTGCTACGAGACCTTGTCTTACTTCAAATTTACTTACCTTACCTTAACTTACCCTATAAATTTTGATACCTTTAAAGGGTCGAAATGAGTGTTTTTTTACCACATAAACGTCCGTATTTTTTTTTTTCGACAACTTTCAAAGATTGATTTCTTAACAGCTTCCAGAGGCCGCGGACATGAGTATATGCTTGTGATTTCGACTCGATCCCTCTACGTGTTCGCGAGATAAAGGTTCTTGATAGACAGACAGACGGACAACAAAGTGATCCTATAAGAGTTCCGTTTTTTTTTCCTTTTGAGGAACGAAGTGGCAACACCTTTTAGGTAATTTCGTAAATAATTAAAAAAAAATGTTTACAAAAGTGCCACTGACCAGTTAAATGAGAAGTGATTACTCATAAATTATATAACTATAAATAATACCTAAGTATCATACAGAACATCTTAATTAAATTATTTTAATGATTCAAAACTTGGTTTAAATTTGTTATGTTATAATGAAGACATAGTGGTTTCCAGTTTTATGTATTATGTTATCAATTTATTTTAATTAATGTTTTCATGTTGTTGACATGGAAAATGTTGATGATATCATTCGGATTCTCTGCAATAAAATATATGAATTGCTTCCTCATTTCTTCTGAGAAAAATTTGGTAGGTACTGTAGCTCATTTTTTTATGTTAATTGTATAGGTAATTATTATTTTCTTTGATATCCAGTCCGTTCTTCTCTTGAAAGCGCTTTCTCTGAATATTGGGATGACTACTAGGAGTAATGGAAACCAGCCCAATCTTCCAAACATTAAATATATTATCATCATCATCATTTCGGCCGAAAGACGTCCACTGCTGGACATAGGCCTCCCCCAAGCGCCGCCACAAACACCAGTCCTGTGCGTCTTGCATCCATCGGCTTCCAGCAACCCTGACCAGGTCATCTGTCCACCTTGTAAATATATATGTATATATAATACATATTCCACAACTGTCACACAACATTTTCTAGTTCCAAGCTAAGCAGTGCTTGTGTTATGGGTACTAGATAACTGATAAACATACTTCAATATTTCTAAATACATATTATACTCGTAGATAAATTACACCCAGACACAAAACAAATGATCAAGCTCATCACACAAATACTTGTGCTGGGTGGGAATCGAACCCACGACCTCCGGTATAGCAGGGCCACTAACCACTAGATGACTAGATAAACAGGTCAGTCAATAGAAAATATCCTTTATCGAGCTCATCACACAAATACTTGTGCTGGGTGGGAATCGAACCCACGAACTGCCGGTATAGCAGGGCCACTAACCACTAGATCAACAGGCCAGTCAGTAGAAAATATCCTTTACCTTACTACCTTAAGATCTCTTGGAGATAATAGAAAGTTGGATGTATTACTAGATGTGCTTACATAACGAAAGTCACATTTTCACATTACAAAATCCAGCTAAATATCAGGAATAGACAGATCGCTTGAAATACAAACGAAACTAAATAGACTATTATAATTTAGGCAAGAGGTCCTATATCACTACAGAACACCTAATCTACCAAAATAATCATCACCATTTTAACCGACATGTACTGTTGGACATAGGCCTCCCCCAAGTCTCGCCACATCAAACAGTCTTGTGCGTCTCGCATCCAACATATTCCCGCGACTTAATAGTCGCGATCCAGATCATCGGATCACTTTGTAGAGGGCCTTTAATGTTTGTTACTGCCATATCTGTCCGCGCACTTTGAAGGACTGGAACAAATTGCCTGCTGCGATCTTCCCATCCGATTATAATTTGGATATCTTCAACACTAGAATGAGCAGGCTTTTAATAAACTTATGCGCCTCACCTTCAACAATGGCATCACTGCTTACCGTCAGGTGGAATCGTAGTCAAGCATAGTTTTTAGCAAATAACAAAAATATAAAAAAAAAACTAAGTTTGGCGATTTATCGTGCTATATCAGTTTACGGTTCTCCTGCGGATATTTTAATTTCTGATGTGAAAGGAAAGTTCGAGCATAGACTTTTCAATTGCCCTTTGGGTGACTTTGTGCTGATCCATTGCGGGCTTCTGCCATCGGCTGTGTCCGTTCAAACTTTGACCCATCATATTTTAGGAAGTAAAAATTCAAAATCCATTCTTACCGCATACTTACGTCTTTGTAGCAGCAGAAAGTGAAGTAAAGGCTATGAAGTTAGCCGCAAAATCATACGTGGAAGTGAACTAAGCCGCGTAATGGATCACCTTTTCTGAATAGACTTCAGTGACAAAGGTGGGATACATAAAACTCAAAATGAACTCTCAGCTAGCAACCCTAATTAAAGACTAACCCCTAAAGTCTTAATACTACCTGCGTGCTAAATTTAAGCGCAATCTGTTCTTTTGTCATCAGTATAATGGTTTAGCTGTGTATTGATAGATCAGCCAGTAACGGTTTACTTTTATATACCGCTAATATAGGCTACCGGTCTCGGCAACCGTCTAGTTCGAAAATTGGCATGTTATAAAAAAAAACAAAATAAAGTACCTGATTGCGGTTCAAACCGAATAAAAATATTCTCCATATTTTTATTCATTTTGAACCGCAATCAGGTATTTAATTTTTTTTTTTTTTGTTTTCCACTTCGCCCAATGGCGGAATTCGTCATTGGATGCTTTTTACCAACTATAAAAAGTACACACTAAACTTTTTAGTTGCTTTATATGTTTTTTAAGAGTTAGGTGACAAACACTCGTACAGAATAAGAATTGATTTATACAAAGATATAGATATAATACAAACTTATTAAGCACAGTCGTAACTTCGTCTATCAATACATTATGCAAAGTTGAGAGTTCAAAAACAATAGCGTTCACTCACGTTCGGCTGAGTCCAATAAATGTGTTCTGCTAGCCGAGTGCTGCCGCCGAAAGAAGTCGGTGCTACGGGCCGGCTGGGTAAGCTAGGGACTTGGGACAGTTTTTGGTGAGAGCTTGTATGACAAAAAGCTGTTTTTTTTTTTTTACAAGGTTTATAGTTTTAATGTGTGGAGTTGTTAAATTTAAACAAAAATAACATTGAATATGTAGAAACACGGTAAAGGTGGGCCACGCTTGGGAAGAGCAGCACCGTGTTCTCATGGGGGCGGTCGGAGGCGGCGATCTCTCGCTGCGGGTTTTGATAGAGGCCGTGGTCTGAAGCGAGGAGGGTGGAAGGCGGACCTCTTTTGCTAACATTACTCCTTCAGCGAAACAAAAATGCTAGCAAAAGAGGAAGTCCACCGCATCAGATAAGTAAAGGCAACGGCACTAATGCCGCAACGGCCGCCGCCGTGTATGATCTCGATTTCTGGCCACTATAGGCGCGGACGGCGAGTAATGGGTAGCTCACCGTCTGCCTATCTGGTAACCGTCCAGACCAAGCCTAAGTCGTCGACACTTTTCCCGCGCGCCTCAAGGAGTTGTCAGCAAACCGTATGGACCCTTCGGAAGGGTCGAAGCCAACTGAGCCAAGGGTTCGCGTCTAAAAGGAAGGCTCTGACACTTTTTCCCGCTCCACGCAAGAGCGGGATTCATCATTAGGTGATTATTCCCACAATTAAAAAAAGAACATAATATAAGTCGTATTACTAAAAAAATGCTCATGTTTTATTAAAATTATGAAAATAAATGAATTTGTACTAACAAAATCAAAACAGTATCTCCAATAGAAAGAGGCTTAGGCAAAGAAATGATCCTCCTAATGGTATGTAAGACTATAAATTGATAGAAAAGACAGATTGAAACTAAGCCAAAGTTTTAGGATTACATCTTTAGTAAAAATAACCAATTCCACACGTTGAACTTTAACAATCATACAGTTCTGTTAACAGTTACCCAGAGGCAGCAGCAAAGGCTGAAATTGAGAGACGCCTTTACCCAGCAATAAGATAGTTCAGGCTAGATTTTTTTTTTTATAACAATTGCCTTTCGACTACATACTGACAGTATATAAGTCTCAATTTCCCAATCGCCACTTCGGTGCATACTTACCATCTCTAAAATGTCCTCACTCCAAAGTCTACACAGTCGGCGTCTCGGCGAAAGTAAGAGAAGTGACGTGAAACACCATTAGTCAAAGTGTCGCCCCTTGTCAAACGTTCGAACTCGCTCCCGACGCGACCTTACTAATACCGCCGCTAAACACCAGTGACAGCGTGTGATGTTATTAAGTGCTCATGTTTAATGACATTCTTTCTATATACCACATACTGAAACAGCCAACCCAAAAGGGCACAGTAGCATACACATTAAAAAACTACAATCTTGTCCATAAACGCCTAACGTGTTGTCTCTCTACGCAGAGTACACTGCTAAGAAAAAAACTCTCGTGTCTCCCACATAACAACAAAATTACCAATCGCCTCTGATAAAAAGGTACTGGTAAAAATTGGAGTGTGTTTTTTAGTTAGTTAGAGTCTAAGTCGTCTGTTACCATCTACATTGACGCCCAAACTGCCTACAGTTTAGGCGTCAATGTAGATGTCCTGCTCCTGCCAAAAAAAATGTTATGTCGATTTTGAAACCTTTCCTAAAGTTCCCTAAGAAGATAAAATTTACAGTTCAGCGAAAAAAAAAAATTAATACTAGGTAGACTCGCGTTTGACCACAATTTCCCTGACATACATAAGCCACCCAGACCCGGAACACCTATCTGTAGGTCATACGAATATTTTTTCCGTTCGGGAATCAAACCCATCACATAGTACTGCCAGCTGATCGCTTAACTACTGCGCCAACCGGTACTTTTTTAATTACCACAATAGTACCTAATAATAATCTCTTGTAACAGGCAATATGGAAAATAGGAATACCTACCTGTATGAATTGTATGTATGTATGTATGAACACTCAATGAGCTTTAAAGGGGACCTGCCCCTTAGATCTTGGAAATAGCTTACAGTAGCATCGAAGACACTTCCACCCGACCACCAGTTAGTAACTAAGTTCATTTTTGCTTGCACTCGAAACGAAAACTTCAAAGGTATGGTTTGAGGCGAAATTTGTTTAAAGTGACAGAAAGACAGAAATGACCGCGATGCTGGTACAGAGTGGGAGAAAGTGTCAGACTTCTACTGACTAAACGACCCACCGTACCTTCTTGCCTTAGTTCCAGGGCCCCGGTGTTCCTCTTTTGCATCAGCCTCAGAAGGTTTCGACCCTGCTGGGCCCTACAGTTGCTGACAACTCCTTGAGGCGCACGGGAACAGCGAGCTTCCCATCCCATTGCTCGCAGTCCACAAGCTTGCGCCTACGACGGGCAAAAACTGACACCCGTATAAGAAGTAAAACTTACGTATATCTTACTTGACTTTTAAATGTATGCGATGAAATCAGGGTATCAAAAATAAAACAAATGATATATTTATATCTGTGTAATATTTAATTGTGTGCAATGCGTGGCGCTCCATATCTGCAACAAAAAATATCAAGTTATTTTAACATTTAAAAGAGTATTTCAATTTAGATTTTAAATAATTAATAAGAATTTTAATTAACTGTAAAACATCACTTGACTTCTTAATTGTAATATAACAAATAAAATAAATAAATTCAATAATTCTGGGTATTTTACAAGTAATTACAACACTATTATAATGTTAGTGGTAATCAATTGTTATTTTCAAAACAAATATATAAAATGTTAAAACTTTTTGTTTTTAGTAACTATCAAACATTAATGAGTTCACTTCGTGTAATGAGATTTTCTTTTTAGCTTTCCTGATTTCCTGTGTCAGTAATAAATAAAACTGGTGACTAAGGTTATATTTTACATCAATATAATTTGGCAAATGTCATTGATAAAATACTTAATGATACCAAGCTATCCATTAACATTACACCCACAAGCTTTATTTAAAATAGGCTCACGTTTGACCACTATCTCACCTGGTGTAAAGTGACGATGTGGTTGACGAAAGGAAAGAATCATGCTTGACTAGAAGTAACTTATTCTTTCTTGACTTAAAGATCGTCACATTTTAACTGTCAGAAAACTCAGAGCCCGGCAGGGAATTCTACATAGGCTCGCGTTTGACCACTATCTCACCTGGTATAAAGCGACAATGTGGTCGACAAAGAAACACGTTTTTCTAGAAGTAACCTATTCACTCTTGACTTAAAGATCGTCAGGTTGTAGTCAGAAAACACAGACTCTAGCAGGAAATTCCTATAGGTAATTTTTCAGCACAAAGACACAAAGACGCTTTCCGTCTGTCCCCATGTATGCTTAAATTTTTGAAACTATATAATGGATTTTAATGCAGTTTTTTTTTTTATAGATAGAGTGATTCAAGAAGAAGGTTTATGTGTATAATGCATGCATAATATATTTAATATCAGCATTTCACCCGTGAGAAACTGAGGAAGGTCGCTAGTTACTCGTATAAATAAAATTACTTTTGTGTACCTATTTCATGTAACCCACATTCTGCCTGTAGATTTGAGGCAAGAACTTGCAAGACCTCTCATAATTCCCAAATAATTATTTCAAAATTCCATTATCATTAAACTTTCCATTACAACAGATAAAATCGCGAACAAAAACTATGCCATACTTCAAGAATAAAAATAACCGTCCAAGTGTTCGCTTTAATGAGATTTCTTGGGTAAATAAAAATGGCTGGAAACTTTGAGAATTTCCTTTCAGAGTTTTGTTTGTTTGCCCGTCGATCGTTCGTGGTACCTCAGGTCGGTTCGAGAATTCGGCGAACGGACTTTTACTTAATTAATTTTAGATTTGAACTTTGTTATGTTTTCTTGCAATGACTTCTTGCGCTCTAGGACGGAGCGGGCGGACGTGTTTGACTTTTACAGGCTAAAACTACACTTATGTCTCTTCCGTAGAGAACCTGCCTTCCGTAGGCCTCAGTAGGCTTAGACCTTCTTCTAAGCCTACTGGGACCAGGGGTTCGCCTCTCATAAGAAGGCTTGGCCTTGGTATGAAAGGCAACGTAGGAACCGGATAGGGTTTTTCATACAGTAAAAGTCTATCACTGCTCCTCCTTATGGCAGCACAACTCTCGCCATACGGAGGACAACTACGACAACTCATTGGATGATTTTTACCCAAGGATAAAAAATTGTCGTCTCTTCTTTGCCCTTGCGTTCCAGGACCATGGCCAGTTACCCTTTGGGAAGTCACACACGGGCCTAGTAGACTTCGACACTGCTGGGCAACTACAAACACTACACACTACAGTTCACAGTTTTCACTACTACAGTTTTGCAGTGCCTGAAGCGGGCGTGGAACACTACCGCCAACGACTCGGCTTCAGTCCAGACAGTAACTGGATGGTCGGACGATGAGCTACGCATTATTCGTCATCTGCAAACCCACGCCTACGGCTCCACTGTTTTCGTATTTTTGTCATTTATTAGTTAATTTGATATATATCTCTATCTACAATTCAACATTCTTGTAAATATTTATCACGTATTTTTTTAAACTTTTCAATTTATTTCTAAATATAACAAATAATATTGAACATAAAGATTAATAAAAAAAAAACTATAATCGTGTTTCTAATATTATGCGCTAATAAATCAATGACCGTATTAATTAAAATGTTTATATTAAACACATTTTTTTTTAATTTTTGCTTTTTAATATATCGGTTTGTGTTTTAATATCGATAAGTGAGATAAAGAAACGTTATTAAGTGATGATGACCAAATTTATTTTAAATACGAGTATACCAATAATAGTGATTTTACAGTATACAGTGGTATACTGAATACAATGGTAAACTATAGAATCTAGAGCGGTGCGGGTTAAGCACATTTCACAACTTCAAAGACAGAAACAGATGGAGCTAAATGATACTAAGGAAAATGATGATGTTTTTTTGTGCACTTTGTAATGTCCTCAAGTCTTTCAAAATTTCTTTAATTACGCTTTACGGTTTGCTGCAACCCAATTGTGGGGTGTACATCACCTGTTTTGTAAATTTATATTTTGAAAATAACAGTGTACAATAAATAATATAAGATGAAACAGGGGTCATGATCCTCAACACTGAGAAATACGACAAATTAATTACGATATAATTACATCTACACTAATATAATAAACAATAGAAAGCTACTTTACTCCTGAGTGACATAGGCTATAAATTATTTACATAACATGGATGTTACCCGAGCTATCACTACAATAAATTTTCCGCGGACGATGTCGCGGGCAGAAAGCTAGTACAAAATAATTAGAATACGACAAATCATTTGTCCTACATCCTCAATGCGACGAAAATCTAGAATACCAGAGCTAACTTTTTTAAACCTCCCCCGTAACCTCAATACATCTAAGAACTAGCAACAAACACTGTAACAGTGTTATAACATCGGGCAGAACAGAAATAATTAGAGAAAGAGCCAGTTTCCAAGTGCGGTGCGTCGCTCAAACAATGCTAACTTACATTTAGCCGTCACTCAAAAACAATTTGGAATTTGTGCGCGCGGAGGGTCTGGGCGAAGCGTTGGGAAAATTGTACACTGTATAGTCATAGAGATGTTGATATGCCTTGTTTTGTTTTTCTTGAGGTGGGAGAGGAGTTGAACAACCAGTGATTTCTTTTGTTTTAGGGTGACGTGAGAGTCACTGAATGAATTCGATGATAAGTGACTGACTTTTATTGATTTTTTATAGTCACCGTAGGCTTGCGGACGGCGAGCAATGTGTGGTTCTTCATCCGGTCGTCTGGTAATAGTCTGGACCAAAAAAAAGTCGTCAGTGTCGTCTGATATAAACTTACAGCCACTTATAGACAAGGATAACGATAAGAGCTGGCGCTGTTATTTGAGCGAAATCGCGCTATCAAAATTAAGCGACGGGCCTGATTTTAGGGGTTCACGTGCTACAGGCTATCGAGTCATATACGCTGTTTTGATTAGATCTAAGTCGTTAAATCATAAAAAAAAAACCTGTTTCAAGAAGTACAAATAGTCTATAACCAAAATTAAAAAATGGAACAGAACTAGTACGAAATTACTTATAAATTTACGGAAACGTGATCGTTGGTAGTGAATCAAACCCTTCAATGATTGACTTATGATTGAAAAGCTTACTTAATGATATCACTAACACAATAATTTACACAAATATCAACCTACTTTCGTTCTAACAGCTCCATATAATTCCAAATAGTTACAGCAACGGCCGGGTTGCTAACATTCATCATTTCCTCCATCCACTCGCCGGGTTAAGCACATAAGTGACATTGACGCCGAACCAACCAGCCACAGTTGAGCTCTCAACCTAAAACAAAATTAAACGTGTATTCTTCTGCTATACGGGTCAAATGAAATTGGACGGTCAATGGACATTTTTGCGGGCACGTCATGCCGTGTTATG
Source organism: Mythimna loreyi (assembly GCA_029852875.1). NCBI lineage: Eukaryota > Metazoa > Arthropoda > Insecta > Lepidoptera > Noctuidae > Mythimna > Mythimna loreyi. The sequence goes on along the minus strand of CM056784.1, from coordinate 15,293,690 downwards.
GTCAGGTAAATGACGTTACGATTTTGATTTGAACGGAGACTGACAATTGTAGTTTTGACGGGTATAAAATTAGGTGAAGGAAAAGTTTTGTACAGAAATGGGATTTCGGACGACCTAAATATACCAAAGGAACAAATAAAAGAGTAGTGCAAAAGTTAGCAAAAGGATGAACCTTTTTTGGATTTTATTTTCGTTAAATTTTATAACGCATTGCTATTTTGCAAGCTTTTATTTAGTTTCACCTGTCTCGATGTTTGTGGTCGAATCTTGTAAATTAAATTTGATCCACTTCCCGGTTACCGATTCAGCTGAAATTTTACGTGCATATGTCAATCAGATGACAATGCAAAATTATTATGTCGTGGAGTTGATCTGATGATGGACCCGGAAGGTGGCCATAGGAATTCTGTATTTAAACGAAACGACCCCATCGAGTTTGAGCTCGTGTGATTCGTCTTGACGAGTTTAAAATATATAGGTAGGTATAAACCGCGCTATAATAGCTTCCTATGAAAAAATATATTTTTATTGACAACTTGTTGATAGTAGTAGTCAGTTATCTAGAAAACACTGTTAAAATACATAGCAATGTTATGATTGTAAGTATTCTATTTCGTCTTTTGTGCATATTCCACACATTATTGGTCACTAATTGAGAAATAACAAGGCCTTCTTTACGTACCTATCCGTTCATATAATTATGCTCATTACTCCGTAACACGCCATTATTACCGCCATTATTGTCTACAAAAACATAATAAAATGTCAAAGCGGTCGTCACTGTATTTTCTTGGACATTACAAACTGTTTTCGCTCGAAGGGATCGCGGCAGACCAAGAAGGAGATGGTGGGACGACTTGGATGCCTTCTTCGGGAATCGGCGAGAAGTGGCTTAGAACCGAGAGCACTGAAAGGAATGGAGCTAGGCCTTTTCCCAGCAGTGGGACAGTATGGGCTAGATATAATAATAATTACTTTATAAAGAGAGCTGTTCCCCATTCAGGTATCGTATCGTCAACTTCGAGTATGGTTTAAAATCTTGTTGCTATCGCAAACCAACGCGATGTTTAATGAAAGGGCAAAGCGAAAAAAGAGAGATAACGCCGGAAAACTCTGTTTGGTTTACCCAAATATTTCACAAAACTTCCAGGAAATACGTGTTTTTTAAAAGCCTTTAAAGTTTTTGATAAAAAGTCAGCACTTAGAAACTCTATTAAATGTGCAAGGTTTCTATAGAATTATATTTTTAGAGTTTTCATTCCAATTTTACGTAAAATTACAGATTTTCCGAGGACTTTTTACACAGTTGCAGTTTGCAGAAGCTAGATGTATCCCAAATATCTGGAAAAAAGATGTGTACCTACTATAATAAGTTCACAAGCACGTAAGAGCCGTTGTAAAAAAGTGTACCTCGGGTTGACTGCTCTTAACAAGCAGATGTATATATTAAATATATTAAAAACTTCTTATACATTCAACCTTATAACTTCGAACCACTCAATTTAAAATTTTGAAAAAAGAAATGCTGATTCGAAATTCAAACTCAAATTTGTATAATGAACCACTCAACGAGAGTCTATCGTTATTTTGAACAAAAGAAAAAAATGTGCAGTTCATAAATTAAGTCATTATAAACTTTGCAAAAAGGCGTTAAATTGCAGAATTATAATAATGGCTATTATACGGTGGCGAGCAAACGATCACCATTTCATACTTGTCCATGTAAGAGTTGATTACTACTGAATAAGTCTATATATATCATGTTTCTACATAAATACATGACGATGATACTAAAATTATGACACCAGTTAATTAAGGTATATTAATTTCCATTTTGACTATGATAGTTACAATATAACCTTTCTAACTTGGCAATCCTGAAGTAAAGTATAGTATATAGTATACTGTAACAATTAAGTAATTTAAGTTTCAGTACTATCAAATGCCACTGCATCAAAAGACAGCGCATTCCATTTTCTGATATGAAATCAGCAAATTATTGCTCCCGCCTCGGTGCAACGAGAGATTATCTGGCTTTTAAAGAGTAAAACCTACCTGTGTACCTTTACTTGCCCTTTACTTTCAAGGGCTTCTGTAATACTGTCGAACATTAAGAATGGTAAGTACCTTAAACAGATAATCAATAATAAAGTAGCATTTTATTGCTTGCTTAAACCCATAAGGAAGCCATAAAAAATTAAAATAAAATTTAAAAATTTTCTTCCTCCTCCTTATTCGTTCACTCTTGTAGTCAAGTCACTCACTAGTTCACTCTTGACAGAGTGGTCGTGGTTGATCATGTTGTATTTTCGTTGGCTAGTGAGGCCCCGCGATGCGTCTCCACTTGAAACGGTTTATGGCGTCTCGGGAACTCTGGACCATGGAGGTTTGTGTTACAGTTCTAATGAGGTCTATCCAACGCGTAGGTGAGCGCCCACGAGACCGCTTCCCCTCTACTTGTCCCTGGACAACGAGTCGCTCCATAGAGTGTTCGTTATGAACAACTTGACCGAAATATTTGAGCATTTTACTGTTTGTTTATTATCATTATTAATAAGCCTGCGTTTCACTGCTATCTTACGAGATGGTAAATAATCATGATGTGACCGACAATGGACCATGCTTGCCTAGGAGTAATCCATTCACTCTTCTATCCTTGTCAAAATTTCACACTCCTAATCTCATATAGTTTTGTTGGCTGTGCCTTGCTGTGTCAATCAGTCAGTTTCTCATTGTAGGTATATTTATATAGGTTGTTATAAGTGCAGAAACCAATACATATAATGTTGAATATTATAAATGAAAAGATGTTAATGTTCTATGAGTAATCTACACTAATATAATAAAGAGGTAAAGTTTGTTTTTTTGTTTTTTTGTTTGTAGGGGGTAATCTCTGGAACTACTGGTCCGATTTGAAAAATTTAAGCAACAATAGAAAGCTGCTTTACTCCTGAGTGACATAGGCTATATTTTATGTACGCGGGCGAAGCTGCGGGCAAAAGCTAGTGTTCAATAAAAAAAAAAAACACTTCACTAATTTGATGGTACTAAAAATTTTTTAAAAATGTTACTTCATTCCCTCTCCTAGTGAGGAGGCCTGTGTCCCAGCAGCGGGCACATTAAAAAAGCTGATGATGATGACTAACCAGGTCTAAGTCGAATGTACAGAGTGACCCGATTTCTGATACCTTTCCGATTTCTTTTACCAAACATTTTCTGCACCCTAACTTGTAATAACGATGCAAAAATTTTAATCTTGGTCGATGCTGGCTCCATTGATCCGCGATCTGCTCTCGAACGATGCCAGTAGAGCGTTGTTGATAAATGATCCGGACGGCTGGGACAATGCGCCGTGTAGATTCTTTTGTTGATCCCACACTTTTTGTGTCCACTGATGTTGCTGTGATGTGACCAAACGTGATGTTTACGTGTTATGCTGTATCGATTTTATGTCCTGTTCTGTGTTGTTGGCAGTTGTTACTTGCGAAATGAATCTTATGCCCGGTTTCAGTAATGTTAGTTGATAAATGTATATAAAATACTAGCTTTTGCCCGCAGCTTCGCTACCGGCAACAAAAATGTGTGATAAATGAAGAAATGTAAAGTTTGCACAAGATTTCGTACAAACTTCGCATAACCATCTACTGAATAGGCCGAACAAAGCCTAAACATTTGGTTTGCATAGGTGGGCCTGTTCTTAAGTTATAAAATTACAATGAAAAGTGGCATTGATTTTTATATATTAATAAGCTTATAAACAGTCTACGCCACAATACCTTTTGAGGTCGGAACCCGCAAAAGCATAGAACAGTTGCTTATACGTTAATAAGCCCGAGACCAAAAATGCTGGCTTAGCTTTTTCGATGATCTATTTTAATTGGCATACAGTTATAGGTAAAACGAGTATTCACCGGAAGTCTTTTACATGTAAGTATCATAAACATCATTTAATGTAAATAACAATTGATTGATATATCCAATATACAAATACATAGGTATCCATATCCAAACGTGACGAAAAGAGTGTTCTTTGGATTTAAGCATACAGTTATATCAAGCCACCGTTAGCCAATGTTTGTACTCTCAGGGAGGGGTATAACACATAATTTATAAAGGAATAAAATGGACATAGTTCTTGTGCTTGTAGACCTCAATTCTATATTATTAATACTCTAATTCTATATTATTAATATTCTCTCTTTTTGAGCATCAACACCGAGTTGCTAGACAGTCAGTATCTACCATATACAATTCGGGGAATTTGCATTGGAATTGAACAATTTCAATTTCAAATCCACCAAGTCTGTTCCATCATCGGTCCATTATATGGCGTGGCGTTGCACCATCGGTACATGGTGGACATCCAGCTCATACGTACAAAGCTTTTTGGGAACACATTAATTATGCGTACTGTTAAGGAGTGTATTTCCTGACAGCCAATAAGTTCCTTCTAAGCAAGTGTGCTCCATTGTCGACAACATCATAGTTTACCATTATGTGAGATAGTGGTCTAATCAAATGCAAGCCTATCAATAATAAACAAAAATATTATCCTTAAAATTATTTAGTCTGGAATACCTTCATAAACTGCAGTTACAGTGAAAGTAAATATTGTAGATACTCTTTCATCAGTGCTTAGTTAGAGCGTTTAGTACTGGCACATTATAAATAAAAAAAGTTTAACACTAATTCGAATTTTAAATGTAACAATATTCTCAAATGAGATTAGACCGACTGTTAGGCTGATAGGTAGTGTTTTTATATAACAGTACCTGTAACACAGTAATTTTACAAAAATGAGTCCTACAGTTTAACGTTTATATAGTTATGAAAACTGAACGATTAAATGACTAATTTAATAACCAGATCATTTATTGTTGACTGCGAAACAATTTTATAACTATTTACTTTGCAAAAATATTATATAATTATAATAATAAAATAATTATGATATGAGTTATGTAATTTTTATATATAACTGTATGTTATTTTAATTTTAATGATTTTAATAATTTTAATATGTGTACCTTATTCCATGCTGATGATTTAAATTATACAAAATAAATGTTATTATTATTTTGACGATTTCATTATTCCCAATCATTACACTATTACAGTACCTACCAATTTGCTCACAACATAGGTAGGTACAGATGTTTTATTAAATTCGAAAGCGCTTCTAGTTTTGATCAGAGTACTTTCCAAATAAAGCTTGCTTAATAATTCTAAAATTATTTCAAAAGGTGTTTCAAAACCAATAAAAACGTATCGACAGCAAACATGAAGAAACATCAAACAAAGCTCCTATCACAGTGATTTGTCATGAGCAATAAATCCGGTTCCCTCTTAAGAACTAATTGGTCGTAATGTTTAATTATAAATTGTAATTTATGGGTGTTGATAACTCCGCACTTTGATCGTATGAAAGTGATCAAAGCCAAGAACAAGTATAAGTGAGTGTCGATAAGGTTCAATTTAGAAAGAAATAAATTAAGAATTTATTTCATGAATTAGTAGGTGCTCTATAAAAATATAAATTTAAGTGGGCGCCATTTAAGTATAGTTATATTTAAAACAAATTAAACTTCAAATGGACTACGAAGACCTTGATTGAGTAATAAAATAATGACCAAGTGCGAGCCAGATTTGGGCATGAAGGATTCCGTACGATTTGCAGTCAAAACGGTAACAATATCACGTTTGTTATTTGTGGTTTTCCCGCCAACATAAATACACAATCTGTGATAAAAAAAAAAAAAATATTTGCTATAAACTAATGCTTGGCTGCAATCCCACCTGATGGTAAGCAGTGATGCAATCGTTAGTGGTGAGGCAGATTCGTTTATTAAAAGCCTATTCACTCTAGCCTTGAAGACACCCAAATTATAATCGGATGGAAAGACTGCAGCAGGCAATTCATTAAAGGACTGGACTTCAATATGCGCGGAATAAAAGATGAAGCGAAACGCTTAGTTTCGGACTATAGAAGTTTCAACAACGTAAGGATGGATACTTGCCGTACGTCGATTTCAAATGTTTAGCTTTCATCAGATACAGCCTGGTGACAGATATCCGTCTGTTTCTCTGTCCAGACAAACAGATAGACGGATGGACAGAGGAGTCCGAATGGTTAAGACGGAACCCAAAAAATATCAGACCATAAAAGTGCTCGGCTACTATTAGGTAGTAGCTAAAACGATTTGAAAATCAATAATGTGTACCTCTTTTAGATACAATGTAATAGATAAATATATAGTATACCCACACATATCCTTGTTTGGCTATCTGAATACATTCCACCTTCAGCCACTTTGTGACGGACAGAAGTTATGATTGATTTTGACAGCCTCAATGTGGCCCGCACCCGACATCGTCTCATACATTTTTTGTATGTAAATGCGTCACTATTTTCCTCAACTTACTTAGTCGATTCGTACTAAAGGTAAATACTATAGCGGCATTCAAATATCCATTACGAGGTTTCTTTTGATCCGCCTTCAATGAGAGCTGGATCGTTCGGCGTTAGGATTAATTAGACCCGTCATTCAAGCAACGTATTCAATGCATGGACGGACCAACTTAGATTTGCCGTTGGCGAACCGAAATTTGAAGTTTGAAGATCATTAGGGCGCTAATATTAATGGTCATTTCGAACAACGATCAGTTTCAGAACTGCATTTATAACTTGGTTTATTACGCCAAGGTGTGTTTGTTACTAAACCAAAATGTTCTTGTTTTCATTTGATTGGTAACAAAGGAGTTTTTTATAGATCGAATGTGGAATAAAACTGGAACGTTAAGTACCGCTTAAAAAAAAAGTACAAAAAAAGTATTTATTTTTACATTGCTTAGTAAATTACCTATGGCTTAATGATCTGTAAAAATAGCTGGAAGGTTTTAACGCCACAAGACTTTAGGAGTTGCAGGGCTATTCTCGACCACCGTAGGCGCGAGCTTGTAGACTACGAGCAATGTGTAGCTCTGATAAGGACCAAACTTGAGTCGATGGTGCGTTGTGTTCAATCTGAGCCTCAAAAAGATGTCATCAAAACTAATTGGGCCAAAGCCTGTTAGGACTACGACAATTTTCGATGTTACCGAAGATGACATGCCAAGGGCAACTGAAAGAATACAAATTGGTGGTCAGTAAAAGTCTGACACGTTTATCTTGCTCCACCCAGAGTGAGAGAAGGTATTATGCTTTTCCCATCTCCAAAAAAAGCGTTAAATAATAATGAACAATTCATGATTTCAGTCATCTTTTATAGTTTGTCGAAATGTGTTTCATTTAATTGTTGATGACAGACAAACAAATTTTTTTACAGATGTTGTAAATCTACTTATGAGGTACTCTTCTGCTTAACCGGAGTTGCTAGTGGCAGATTTTAAAACAATGAAAGAATTTAGTTTATTAAGCCTCAATAGGACAACGGTGTCTGCACACTTATTTTCTTTTAATTGTGTCTGTAATTACGGTAGTAGAAAGGTTAAAACATTTTATCAAGTCTGATTACTAGGTTTATGGCATAATTTATGTTTATGGAAAACAAAACTTTTAAAAGACATCTCATAAAATTATTTAATAAAAAAAATATGTGATATGTGTGTAGTACTACACAGGAAGACCACATGGGACACTAGTGCATTAAGTTTTAATAAATAAATAAGTAAATAAATTTGTTCCCAGTTTGTAATCACAAAATTACTCAACTCAAAGCTGTAATAAAGTCAGTACATGCTACTAATTAATGAATTCAGCACAATACCATTGGAAACTATTATTGACGTATGATAAAAACAAAAAATAACTCCCAAAACACGATTGCCTTATGTTTTGAGATAAAATGACGTACACTTACCAGGATTTCATGTCAAAATATGGCCACGATCAGACATATTGCAGCCCAATATGCCTAGTCCTTATCAGATATTCATCAGGATATATTTTTACTTTACTTTTCAGTACGTTTTACCCAAAAAAACTGTATTTTAAAAGTAAAAACTAACAAAATACAAACTAAACACTGGCAGCCATCTTTGTTGAATGTTCACCGCGCATGCGTAGTCCAAACTTACCCCTGTATTGAGGGGTAAATTGTATATCGCTCTCTTTCTCGCACAGGGGATTAGGTGAGCTTTTGTCTCTTTTTGGCAGAATCTATTGTTATTCTCTATTCAATAGGCAGGAGGGTCGACTTTCTAATGCTGGGGAGATGAATATAGTGAAGTTAGTAACGATTCCAAGTTGTCGGAGTATTTTTTTTTAATATTTAAACCCTTTGCGCGTTTTTACTAATACTAGAAAATACGTAAATTAACACCAGGATATATTTGCACTGTTATATTTTATTCAAATCGACTTGTAGTTGCTGAAACAAGGGTTAAAAAGTGTACTTTTATTGGGTGTTCACTTTTTTAGTTTTTTTTTTGGTGTGTTGAGTTAGACTATAGCATCAAATTTACTCAGCCTAGGTTTTATATTGTACTTATTAATAAAAAGTAACTATAACTCAATACCAGGAAAAGCTAAGGTTCCTACATCGACATTTAAAGTTATTTATGATCAGGTAGGTACCTAATACAAAGAGTGCAGCTGCATCTCAGTAACCAAACACTTTTTTCACAGACAGACAGAAATTGTTTGCCATTTTTAATTATTGTATTTGTTAGGTTAGGTTAGGTTAGGTTACACGCTAGTGTAAATAAAAACACGTATATTTTATCTAACAAATAATTTAAAAATCCCTATCACCCTTTTAGCGGTGGTTTAACGTATGAAATACTATAATTCATCAAAAGCTGGTACAGCATTCTAATCCTTAAAACAACTAAGAATAAAAATAATAAGTGATAAATTTTAAAAAATCGAATAATGCATAAAATCACTTAAAATTAGTAGCAACAAGTTACGATCGCCGTCGGTCGTTGCGTACTACTCACCTACAGGTTATTGACTCGCTCAGCTGATGTTCACTTAAAACAAATTAAGTAAGTTTATTTTTTTTGTAATTATTAATTCGACGACAAAAGTACAGTACTAATCGATAGTGTTCATTTACCGGATCAACACTTCACGGGATTAAAACGATCAAAATTTTGCCGTGTGTGGGTTGATTACATGATTTAGACAACTTAAATAAAAAATAACAGAAAATTAATTACATCTTAAATCTTTCACATTCTATTTTAATATTAATAATTATTATATTTAATCATTTACCAACATTTCATTACCAATGACAATATTCATTTCATTAATTAGAGTTTTAAATAGATAATATACAACTTGGATAGAAAATTAAAATCAAGTACAAAATAAAAATGATTGCATTACCGCTAGCCATTAGGTGAGATCGCAGTCAAGCACCAGTTTATGTCAATTAAAATAATAATAATAAATGCGTTATTGTCGTGACCGCCAATGGCCTTATAACCAAAAGCTTTGACGACCATCTGTCATGGCAGTCGTTGCTCAAGGTTGGATCAAGAGCCTAATGTAGAAAGCAGGTTCCAATCTCTGAAGCCCTAACTACCCGGTAGCTTGGACCCTGTTCCCAAAATCGCTGGCCTGGTCACCACCAGTCAAACACCACCGCCGTGGGTTTTTTATTTTATAATCTTGAATATTTATTTTATGTGTATTGAAAAAAATTAAAAATGTTAAAAATATGAAATTTACGGAATAATAATAAAACATTTATTCAAAACCAGAATCAGATTTTTTTATCAGTTGGTATAACAAGAACCCTAAGACTGATGTGCTCAAACTTAATCGTTTTACCATCATCATCATCATAATCAGCCTTTATATTGTTCCCTCTCTAAGAGAGTAATACATCAATAATCACCATCAAGCAAAAAACAGCAATGATAGATATGAAACCCTAAACCAATTACTAACAACAAAAAAAAACTAAACAATACTATCAATTACTTAAAAAGAAATTGAAGCAACCACAGAACCAACCCTTAAACCTATCAACACAGATCACAGGTAGCCGACCATAACAGGATTACTCAGCAAAATCTTTTTAAAGCCTCCTCAAATCCGATATTTAGTCAAAATATGTCAAACTAACTGAAAACATTTGCTCATTTACAACCGATCCCCAGAGACCAGTGTTTACACTTCGGACCCTTTAAACTATGCGAAAGGGTTACATTGTTAACGATTATCCCATTGTTGTTAAACGTTCATTTTAAACGGATCTGCTCCTGGTTTGATGTTTGACGAGACCGTTTTAGCTTCTTATTTTAGGATTTTTTTTTTTTTTTGAGCTGAGAAAATCTGTTGTGTTTATCATGTATAAAATCGCATTTAACCACTATCTCACCTGTTGGTCAATGATGACGTAGTCAACGATGGAGCACGCTTGCCTAAAAGTAACCTATTCACTCTTTACTTAAAGACCCGTAGGTTATAGCAGGAAACAAAGGCCACTCCTTAGCTGTACGCATAATGAATCTTTCTTGTCGCTCTAGAGTGGAGTGCAACATCTGTGTCATTGTGTAATGTGTTGTATTTGCGTGGTCTTAACCACGGGTGTTTTTTTCAGGAATTCCCTTTGGCTCTAGTGAGCCAAAGGGAATTTCTAAATAGATGCCTACTAAGGCATCGGCTCTGCTGAGTCCTTACGGCTTTGCTGAGGTATCTTTGTGGTGCACGTGAAACACTACGCTTTGTCAATAACTTGGGCTCAGCGCGGACGAATACCGGACGCCAAGAAGGCGAGCTACATATCGTTCGTTGTCTGCTAGCGCACGCCTGCAGAAGTTCTTAGGATGACTGTCACAATTTTTTATGGAGTACTGAGGTATCATGTCTGAACTGAGCATATCCTACAAGATCATCTGTAAATGTGTATAGCTATCCCGGTATTCATTTCTTTCGATTATATGATACAAAAATAATTTAATAGTACTTACGCAAAATAAAGTTTGCTTAATATCTAATTAAGTGCATGTGTGTTATACACCGTGAAATTTAAATGGTTGTTTTCCCTCAGCGAAATGGTTGTATCATGGTAATACAAACGTTTGATAAAGAAATAAAATATTAAAAACATTAAATGGACCTGTAGAGTGCAAGCTAATTATGACGTATCACAACGTGCGAGAGCTTATTTTGGTTTAAATATTTAATGAATCGGTTTCCTTTGACGGCGGGCTGCTCATGCGACTCTAGTAGTACCTACAAATTACGTCTAATGTTACTATTGTTTTCGCTTTTTTGAGTTGATCAATATTTTTAATAATTATTTATAAAAAAAAAACTTTTTAATTTTTTTATTTTTTCTGTATGCTTCAAAAGTACTCCTTATGGCAAGTCATTCTGCCGCGGGAAAACAACCATTTAAATTTCACGGTGTATATAGATACAACATAAACATTTGTTTTTACATCGTTTATTCATTACATGAATAAACGAAATATTTAAAAAAAAAATATTTTTAAATGAAATATTTTTTATATTTGTGTTTGTTTTGTTAATGTGCCATGTGTCAATAAATTGAAATAAAATGAATGATATCAATCATTTTTAGACTTTATTACCATACACTTATTTATACTTTTTAGGAACCATTTTAGACTTAAGCATTAACAGAGATAATAAGTAAGAACTACATTAGATTGAATGAAACATGACTTTATTTGTGTTTGTTTTGTTAATGTCACATGTGTCAATAAATTAAAATAACATTAATGATATCAATCATTTTTAGGCTTTATTGCCATAGACTCATTATAGACTAGTACTCGACAACTGATAAACATACTTATATAAATATATAAGTATGTTTATCAGTTGTCTAGTACTCATAACACAAGCTTTGCCTGCTTAGCTTGAGACTAGACGGCGTTGTGTGATGGTTGTCGAATATATTATATTTAATATTTATATATTTATTTATAGACTTTATTAGAAACCATTCTAAACTTACTTTCTTTTGGCTTTAACAAAGGTAACTAGTGAGAACTACATTAGATTAAGGTACACGTGGGCCACGCTTGATTTGTAGGTACATCGTACGCGCGTCACGTGGCGTGGCGTAGATCTAATGTAGTAAAAATGTCGATGTCATAAATAAATATGCAATTTATGGATACCTTCACCATTCGACTTTAATAAATAGGTCAAAAAAAAACCAGGAAGAATGGGATATTTTGGAACAAACAAATAAAAACCAAGTATTCGATAATCAGGAATCACAACTCCTCTTTATTAATAGCGCCTTTTAATTTGACTAGAGAAGTACTAAAACTTATTAATCGATTAACCAATTACGTCGGAAAAATACGACAAACATTCCCGCTTTTGTTCCATCATGGTCACTCGTCAGCTCTTTTGTCATGTATAGGGATCTTAGGGCTAAACGAGATTGTATTCCCTCAAAACACAACCATGGAAAATAGGACGCGAAAACTTTCGTCGGAGAAATCAGACGGCGAGTGTGAAAGGGTTAATTCATAAATGATAAATAATCAATCTTATAATAAAATTAATAAATTAAGCTACTTTGCAATAATATCTATATCTAACCTAAATAGGAACATTTTTCATTGACTAAGTAGTATTTACAATACAATTATATACTTAATACTAAAACAAAACATAGTTTTTATAAAGCAATTAAATTAATCAAAACTAATTAATTATATTTAAGTTAAACAATAATGAAGCTATTTAATTATTACCTATTGATTCGGATGGACTCAATATTATCTACAAACTGAAAATTATCTTAAAACAAATAATCAAAACTAATTACACTAAAATTATTAGTTTTTACAAAATGTTTTTTAGTTGCCACTTTTTAGTTGCGATACACTTATAATCAAAGTGACAATTTCAGTTTCTTATGACAATTCCAATTAACCCAAACACTGCAAGGACAAATTGTTTTACTACGAAATGCCTGTGTCTACCTTCCACCTTCCGGGTCCATCATCAGATCAGTTTGATAGTACTTTATAGCCAAAGTGTATCTTATGACCTTTCTAATAAGCCCAAACACAGCTAAGATACATCGATTAATTAGGGAGTAACGATGCCTGTCTTTCAGCTCCATCATCATCAGGTCACTGCGATGAGACCATTTTCAGCGTAACTATTCACAACCATTTATTTATTTGTATTGCCATAGTTGCTTAACTGTCTTCATTGTGATATCTATGTCAGTATGAAGTTCCATGGGCCATTTCTGGTCTTCTAAAAGTAAAATTGATGAAGTGGAACTGATAACCACTTCATCAATGTTACTTTTTGAAGTTCTTGATGAAAAATTGAAAATACGAAAATCACTATAATATGTTATAGTAATTTTGAAATCGGGGTAACTCCTCAAATATTATATGCAACTAAAGTATGCTTGCATATAATTACCTCGATTCCTCATCAGATATAATCAGAACTGGATTTAAAAAAAAATTGGACCAATTCGGACGCTAATCTTTAAAAAAAAAAGATTGCAAATTGGTCTATAAACGATGGAGTACTGAAGTTACAAACATACAAAATAATAATCAATGAATTAAATAAACAAATGGAAACAATTGAATTTTAAAATATTGTTAATGTCTAATTTTAAAAACATTGGTTATACTTTTTCGTAATAATATGTTTTAAGAGTACGCATGTACTAAATTTTAATTTCACATCTCTTTCATATTATGTGAAAAATGTAGTTGACTGTACATTTATCTAACTTATTGATTTGTAAAAATTATAGTAAAATAAAATAAAACAAAATAAAAACAATCCTTGACGGCACAGTTGGCGCAGTGGTTGAGCGATTGACTGTTAAGCTGCGTAATGCGTGTTCAATTCCCGTACGGAACAATTATTTGTATGGCCAACAGATAAGAGTATAACCAACCAATTACAAAAAAAAGGTAAAAAAAACATGGAAACATTTTTGGACAGTTTATTTTGAGAGTGGAAATCATAGAATGATTTCTCCCGCTCTGGGTGAAGTGGAAGGGCGTGTCAAATTTTTGTGGACTATAACCACACCTGTGCCCTTCAGTTACCCTTTGCGTGCTAGGACTACGGCTTTCCTTTGCAGAAATTCCCCACGGTCCTTGCTAGCGGGCCCCTACAGTTTACTGACATCTCTTTGAGGAGCGCGTGGATTATTACGCGCTGCTTTCAACTGGGCTCGGTGCGGTTAATTATCTGACGGCTGGACGGCGAGCTACCCATTAATTGACGTCCGCAAGCCTGCGTCTGCCGTGACTGGTAGTCAGGCGGTAATCTTGGCCGCTGGGGCATGAGGACATTAATTTCTTCACGCGTGCGGCCTCCTCCTTTGCTAGCATCACTGCTTCGCAGAAGGAGGCGAACGCTTGTCTCCTCGCTCCAGACCATAGCCCGAACCAGGGCCTGGCGCGAGAGGTAGCTACCGCCGATTGCCCCCACGAGGACAAAGCGGTACTCTGCCAAAGCGGGACACACCTTCACCGTATGCTCCACTGTATCCTCCGGGTGGTTCACATAATGGTGACACCCGGGCGTTTCTTCTGCCTGAATACGATGCAGGAGCCTCCCGAACTTGCGGAAGGTGAGGACGCCGTGTTGCCGCTCCAGCCAGTCCTCAAAGAGAGCACTTACCGCCATGATCACAGCGTGCTTGACGGTATGGTTGGCGCAGTAGTAGTGTGATAGACTGCTATTATCTGCTGTGTACAGAACTAATATTTGTATGGCCTACAGATAGGTGTTTCGGGTTTAGGTGCCTTATGTGACTTTAAATGATTATGAATGCACCCACGACACAGAAGTAATTTCTAGTAAAGGACAACTTTTGTAAAAAAAAATAATAATAAAAAATATATAAATAAATATTCAAGTGTCCGTAGCTAGCAATCGATAAGAGTCCTGCCAATATCGACACTACGATAACATCAATCTAATTGCCAATAACTCTGGCATGCAAAAAACGTTTGACTAATTTATAACATAATGTCAATTTGCAAGTTTTTAATATCAATGCAAATGTAGACATCACAAAATCATGAATAATGGAAACATTACAGATCGATCATTAATTAACATAACTTAAATTATAATTAAAAAATAGTTAATCTTACAGTCACATTTTGATACCTTCGTATGGAGGCATCATATAATTTGGTGGCATACTGGCTGCGACTTGAGGTGGCATAGTGGCAGCTATATGAGGTGGCATGCTCGCAGTTACATGGGATGGCATATTTGGCTGTGCAGCATTTATTTGATAATTGGAATATTCACCTAGACCAGGCATTCGCTGCCTTGTATCCATATACTCAGGCATACCTCCTAACTTAGTCGCACTTACATCATCAACGCCATAAGGATCCGGTGATGCAGTCAGTTTCCCATCTTTCTTGGCTTTCATTCTTCTATTCTGGAACCAGATTTTGATCTGGCGTTCCGTCAGCCCCAAAGCATGGGATACTTCTATTCTCCGTCTTCTGGATAGGTATTTGTTGAAGTGAAACTCTTTTTCCAATTCAAGAGTTTGGAATCTGGTGTAGGTCTGCCGCGTCCGTTTTGAACCTTCCTTTTTGTCTTCACCTGCAATAAGAGAAATCAGTATTAAACTCAAGTCTAAATGTCATTTATTAGATTTTTTTTATAAAATAATAAACATGAAAATTAAGAAAAAAAATGTATATAAAAATAACTATTGAAATTATAAAAACATTGATTAGGTTTTGGTCGAATAATGACGTGATTAAAAAAAATAACTTACCACCGCCAACGCTTTTCATCCACGGATAAAACGCTTGCACATCTTGCGCAGCGGCCATTTTGTTATCTGCTTGATCCGCATTGTCCCCGCCTGCTTCAACCCTCGTCACATCCTGACAGGGCTCCGCGGAGTCCTGTGATGACTGTGTGCCTTCCGCCGCCCCACCCACTGCATCTTTCTTGATTGACGTTTGACCCTCAACGCTTTCGAATCCACCATGAAATTGCGACAAATTGCATTCCTTCCCAGCACTCTCATTGTTTTTTTCCCAATCGCTCACCTCTTCTGAGTTAAACATCATTCTCTGGAGCATTTCCTGTGCGTATGATTGCTCACATTTCACGAAGTAAGGTGATGAAGTTTTGCCTTTAGGTTTCGTTAGTAACGCTCTTAAATTTGGTGAATCGTCTGCTTCAGGTGTAGGTGGTTTAAAATTACTTGAAGCACTTTGTGGTGATCCGTAATTAGTATCTGGAATACTACACTCACCAGGAGAATTCATTAATCTTACATCTTCTTGTTTTTCCACACTATTTTGATTCATTGCATTCATTCTCTGTTCATACCCATAGTTTTGTTGTTGTTGCTGTGCATAATAGTTCATTTCCCTCCATCGGTTGATCATCTCCATATTAGCAGGATTCCCATTGAAGTAGTTTGCATGGTAACCTTGCCAAGGGTTTGGTTCAGATTTCACAACTGCTTCACTTTGATTTTGTCCATATATTTTTCCGTAACTGGCACTTAACATATTAGAATATTCACAGTTTTGAGGATAATAATTGTTTTGATAGTTATAACAGTCGGATGGCATCATTGAGTATTGTTTATAACCGTTATGTTTAGTTTGTTTTGCACTTTGAGCGTTCACATCTGCATGATTGTTCCACATTTCACTCGTATGATTAGTAGTAGCAGCTAAAGACATAATGTTATTCAAATATCCGACACACACTATTCACTAGCACTGTTTTCAAGTAATTAGCACTGAAACTGGACTGCGTAGGAGACGGTGACCCGTCTCTGTAGTTGTCTGCGAAACGAATGGTGTAAGTGCACACAGGCGGTGAGGCGGCACGACCCTAACAAATGTAATACTTTTATATGACCTAAAAAAAAAGTTTTGGGGTACTCATAACAATAGCGTCGCCATTGTCCCTCTGCAAAGTTGTAAACCCGGGTGCGCTGTCTCGTTCTTTTGTTAGTTTATCTATTGAATACGAAAGAGAGGGGTATACATGGTCCCATTGGCAGAACATTTTGCAAATATCCCGTAAATGTTTACAAAGCCAATATTTCCAATAGTTAGTTTGTGTGTGTGCGCGTAGGCACGGGTAGATCATTGATTGCGCGGTGGCTGTGTGAGTGAGGGAGGGAGTATGGATTGATTTCTATTATTGGTTTAGTGTAAAGCCGCGTATGTGTGTCACTGTGCTGCATTGGCGATTGCAGTTTATACAGGATGTTTTAGTATTGGTACTCTATTGTAATAAACTAAAGATTTGATAGAGTACGGCTTTTATATCATATAAAATATTACTTTCTATATTATAACACATTTAAAAATAGTGCAATAATATCTTATAAGTTTATTTTATTAAATTATATGAGTGTTTTTACTCCCATTAGTGCTATATATTTAAATACACTGTAATAGTAGAACTTATAATTCTACTTGAATCTTAGAATAGTTGTATAATTGGTCATTTATCACACTAGTAACTTAGTCATTTGCAAATAATTAAAAAGGAAAGTGGTAAATCAAACTGCTACATTTGCACATTGGTAGGTATTTTTAGTAACTTCAAATTAGTCGAACCATTTTTTATGGTTTCGTGCAGCCCCAAACTTTGATTGATACCCAAAAGTCGGTTACTGTACATTCAAAGTCGATTGCCATGATGGTTCAACTTGAGTGACGAGGTTTGTAACTGATCTTCGGATCTGAATCGAAGTGGGTGGCCACGTGTAACAAGCAAATGGTTGAACGTTTTTCCCACGTATTATTCTTCAATTATCACGCAGTCACAATCCGTAGTAAACCTATCGACTTGCCTGTGTGCGTAAACTAAGCAATCAGTTCATAGACAACAGATTATACACACACAGAAACACCATTGTTTTTGTGAGTGTGAGCTGCTGTCTCGAGCTTACGTGACGTAAAGTGTATATGCGCGTGACTACTACATATAACCAGGAATAACCCGCCCACGTAAGATAAAATACTAAAAGTTTTTGTTTACATAATTAAACATTTATATTTTATTTATTCATTGACATTTATAGGGTAATTAATACAGTACTTGAGGTGGCACGTAACTTGACTTTAGATTTTCGTGGTGGGGGTATGTCAAGATGCTTGGAATTATGGATGGTAGAAGCTTTCTCCACCCCGAGTCTTGAGTTCTTGACTAACATGAAATAACTTATTATTTGCCGCATCCTGTAAATCAAAACTAGTATTACCCAAACAGAGAGTTTTTCACTTTTTAGTACATTTTGATAATTTTGTCAACATTTAAGAAACAAGCGCTCCATGAACCATATTCATTTTAAGTTTTATTGATACTACTCTTAACAAATCTATGCGCGTCTATTCTATGTGCAAAAATATACATGTTCACATCGCTGTGCACGCGACGTTGCGGCGTCGCACCGCAAATATTTCGACGAATCGACGGGCACATAATTATGTGACGTCACCCTGCTCGTACTGACCACGGATTGGTCAAATTATTTGCGGAGCGGCGCCGCAACGCATCGTGTAGCTTGGCCCTTAGTGCTTGTTTATGGAGACGCAGCGAGTTGGGCATTTGTCGTACATTGCCATATATTTGTGTTTGTGCATGCGATCACATTGCCAGGAAGAGAGGTGATAACCTGGAAAAGTTGCTGCTTGCAGGAAAAGTAGATGGGACAAGATCAAGGGGCAGGAGTCTGATACGTTGGTCAGACCAAATCCGTACTACACTGGAGACCACAGTCTGCGACTCCATCCACATCGCCGAAGATAGGGCAACATGGCGAAATATAATCCATCAAAAAGTTATTCGTCGAGATCACGACTCTCAGCATTGAGGATAAACGACGCAAGGAGGAGGAGAATGCGATCCACGACAAATACAACAATATTAAAACCAAACAAGTATGTTAACAAAATGCGTCACTACAAGAAACTGAGTATCAAAACCACCGCACCCTGTATAATCCCAGGCTTGGCTTAGAACATAACTCATCTCGACGTGTAACAGTTCAATCGGGGGTCGCGACAATAGCGCAGCATGCGACAGTGCGCGTGCGACGTTTGCAACGCGACTCTGCGACTTTAGTGCCGTTGATGTAATTAATTTATTGTAGATTTAAATTAAGAACGCATATTTGATTGGAGGAACTTCTGTTCTGAATTTAAAAAATGACGTATGTTGGTAAAAGTTCTTAGAAAATTAGTCTGAGATTTTTTTTCGTTTTTATTCAGAAGATAAACGAATAAATTTAATTAAATACGGCCAGTAATATTACTTTATTTGCAAAAATATTTGTAGGCGAAAATAAAATCGCTGTCGACCACTATTCGACCTTATTTCGATTAAAATAAAGGTGAAATTGGATTGACCGAGAATATTTATATTTTTCTGATTTAAATAAATAAAACACAACAAATGAAAAATTTATATCTATCAATATTTAGCCACACACAAAAATATGTTTGGTGACATATCATTTGAATTTTAATAAACTATTCGATTAATTTAATTCAATATCCCCGTTAACACTATCGCTATCTGCACCTTATTTGCATATGAATAGGTTACAAAATCCAATGAAGACTCAATTAATATCTACAATGGAACGAACCATTTGAATATAGCAAAGAATTGGTACCTACTTTTTCACTTAAGGGGCAGATACACGATTCTTGATGATTTAAAATCAAATATCACGTCTAAACGGCTAGCTCGTATGTTTTGAAAAAAAAAATATAATTATGTTAAACTAGACCATTTGCCTAATAATTTGATATACGAATATTTCCATGTTTGTTTGTTAAACTTGGTGTAATTTATTTTCAAAGTCATGGCTAACACAGACAAAAAAGCGAAGATCAGACCAAAACTATTGGGTGTATTTTTATAAAACTTTCACAAAATAAAAGATAATTGTAGTACCAATCTTTTGATATACGGTTTTTATTTATATTGTGTTTAATAAATGAAGGAAAAAATATTATTTTAATAAAATAATATTTTTTAAATCTTGGTGCACGGGACTTGACGCTAGCTCCACTTTTGTTCGTTCAAGATCGCTGGCTACTTAATGATCTAGATTCGAAATACGAATGCAACGGCCATCGTATTGCTAACAAGGGCATTGCTTATGCATAGGTACTGGCTGTTAGTACATAAATAGCTTATAATACCTACAAACACTAAAACTGCTTGCTCATGCTGAATCAACACTATAGAACGCCCAATAGTAAGCATCGGTACACACGAGCCGTGTTGAGCGCGACATATGCAGCCTTTGTCACTGCACACACCTCCTGTCCGTAGCAATTCACATCTGTTACATGCATACACCCACTGACTGAGTGCATTGTGTTCTCCGCCTTATTTTTGATTCGGAAATATCGATCGATTCAGGGACAGTTCTCGGAAAAACTTTCGTTGGATTTGCGATGTAATTTCAGATTGAATTTTTAAGTTTTATAAGAAAATAATTTGATGCATCGTCTTTCTATTATGTCTCTAATTACGGTATTCGAAAGGTTAATTAGTGGGAATTTTGTGTTTAAATGTGGCTAAAGACTTCAAATATGCTTAAATAAAATACAGCTCTCCCAATTTCTGAGACACTTAAATTAAGTTTTTGTTTCAAAAATTTAAATTTACGAAATAGATCAACTGAAAACTTTAAATAGGTAGGCTAAAAAATATATCGTAATAAAAAAAGCCTTTACTCTCGATGCCAACATTAGTAACATATTAGTAAAACATGAAAGTAACTTGAGCGCCAGACGGAGCAAGCGATCATAAATCAAAAAAATATTAAGTTCAACCCATTACACTCTAATGTGGACGAACATTTAAATTGGGGCAAACAGTACTATTGGTTTTTAAAACCAAACAAATAAATATTTAATCGTCAGATTAACCATAGAGCCAATCTCACTTTGTGTCGACTTTACTTTCAAATAAAAAAAAAAACTTTATTTCAATTTCACACTGAATTCCAAAATCAATTTCTATCGAACCCCAACTTTCAGATCGCGATTCCAAAAGGACTTAACTAAGAAACGCTGAAGAATAGAAGTTTGAATTTTGTTTCTCAAGAAATAGAACTGAGTTTATGTTGTAGTGGAAATAAAAACAGTGAACACCATTCATTGCTCTGTCAGTTCAAAAAGATTTCAAAAATGAAATTTGTTAGCCCTTATACATAAGGTTATAAAACACATTTTGGTTGCGCAAATTCGCCTAGCCTTCTCGTCATACTGTGGCGCTGACAATGTGCAACCATTAATCTTACGAAATCAATCGATGGCTTATTCAGAATATTGTATTTGGTTTTGCCGCGGGCCTTTTTGGTTGATATTTATTTTGGATCTTTTTCTCTAATTTATGGTTTGCGCGAAAAAAATTGACATCTGTCGCTTTACTGATATTTGTACAAAGTCGATAAAAATATAAAAGGATATTTGAACTACCTTAAAGTAAAATAACTCTGAACGGTGCAAAACCGAGAAATCTTTACAAGAGGTTCACCTCGGCTATGAAGTCATAAGTAAGTGTATGATACAACAATAAAAAAAAAACATTTGTGGTAAATATTTCGAACTTCAGGTAAAAAAAAATCTTCATCTCAGTTCGATCGCCTCGAAAAAGAATAAAAATAAATTGAAATTATTATTTTTTTACCTACTTTTGTTATCTTAACTTTTCTTTATCAGCTACTAAAGAAGACAAAAGCTGTATTTGCTTTTGAACTATACACACCTTCCGAAGTAGTACATACCTAAGCATTTCTTTCGTCGGCACGTCAAAACAGGAGGCGCAGTCGGCTCTTTGAATGCAAACAAGCCTCTTTTATTGGGCCTCTAAAACAATAAAATACTTTCTAGTATTTTTCTTTGAAAGCGTGCCGCCCGTCATAAAACAGGGTCTTTACCTGCTTCTATGTTTCGCGAATTTTTTTTTCGGTTCCCAAAGTCAGATGTTGAAGGGTTTATTTTGCTGAAAGTATGCGTTAATACATGAGTTCGTAGAATTTCGTACTTTACACAATACTCGTATTTTGAGATACATAGACGAGATGATGAAACAGCGATGAGCAGATAGGTTAATGAGATTTACTATGAATTTTATCAGTGTATCTGTAGGTGCTTAAAATAATTTGATATAAATAAAATTGTCAAAGAAGTATCACGTATACAAATTGTGGTTTTACTAAGTCTCCTAACCTTGAGTACTATTATCTCATTACATTTACAATACGTTCCAAATGAGAACAGGATCGATTGCCATGTTGTGACGTCACATTTTACTGTCAAATGAAGGAAATATTTGTTTTATTTAAGAACTCGAATCCGGTTTTTCAATTACTCCTTTCTGAGTTCTTCAATTTTGCCAAAATTTCTTCGATCTAATGATCTGACAGTACTACGTGATGTCACAACATGCCAAGAGATTCTATTCTCGTTTAGAACGCATAGTATAAACAAATATGGAGTCAGTCTCACTTCAAGCTCACAATTGGACAATTATCAGGACATTGTCTAACACTATTATTTTGTCAACTCGGAGACTGTACAGTTAAAGTGGTAAAATTGAAGATTTACGACCAATGTACTGGGAACGGGATTCTTTGGCGTACCGTTTCGGAAGTACTATTGTTTATAACTTACTTATACAAACAAAATGTCAAATAGCAACCCGTTTTACGCAGAAGGTTTCGATTTCAATAGAGAGATGGTAATTTTTGGGACCATGACTACTATAGTTCCGCAGCGGTTTTTCGTCACATGGCTTGCCTGTTATTTAAGAACTATTATTATTTTACTGTTATTTCTATATTTTTGTTGTGTTGAATAAATTATTTGTTTTGATTAGTCTACTAACGACTCGCAACAAATCCAGACCGGGTGTTATAAATCTTTTTTCTGTAATATGCATTTATTATACCGTTAAAACAATCATAAAACAATAATAATCAGCAACTTGTCTATTGGCTACAATCCGTTTTACTGTATTTTTTACGAATAGATAAACAGACTCGGTAGGAGACTTTGTTGACCAGTTAAAAATGCTTAAGGCTTTGAGTTTGCTTAAATATTTTATGCACACAATAGTGCATACTATTGTGTGCATAAAATATTTAATAAATAATATAATTAAATACTATAACAATAAAAAAAAATCCAGTATTGTCTCGTTTCCTGATGACAAACTTAAAAAAATAGGTACTAAGCATGAATGTTAAAGCCGTTTCATATTTCCAGCGATCCTTCAAATGTCTGTCTGACCTAGTGAAGTGACGACTTGTCGACAGTCTACACCAAAACTACAAAAAGTCGAAACCCATTTTTACGACACGCTTCTCTTTCGCGAATCTGCGACGCCATTGTTTTGTCTATACCCTTGACCAATTTCACAACAAACATTTTAAAAATAGAACAATACTTATTTTATACACAATTATGACTTCCTGAGCGAGAGAAAAAATATTGAAAAAGCTTCGGCGTTCCTCAAAGTGGATAAAAGAATAGGTTTTTTTATTGAACACAAAAAGATAAAATAAGATATTTCTTTATCTTTTTGTTGTATTGTGTTGTTTTAAGGAGCATTTGTCACGGAGTTACACGCACGATTACTAAGTCCGTCATGTAATGTGCGTAGTGTTGCTATATTAAAATAGTTGTTTGAAGCGAAACGACGTGTTCAAACCAGGTATGCGATGATCGCTTTGTTGTATTATTTATGAGTTTTTTTTAAGCTTTGGATGATCTGTTTATTAAAATATGAACTGCTTTAGATTATCCTACAAGTGGTTTCGATGACAAATTACTCTTTTTGATAACAATGACGAGTAGAAATTTTCTCAATACTTAATAAATGTAAAATAAAATAATATGTACCTACTTAAAATATCAGAAGTGTAACATTTGATATACGTAATAACAAAAACTCTAATTATACTTTCATTTCATATATATATATTTTATAAATTATTGATATAATCACATTTTATTTAGAATTATGAATATTTTATATAATTCATTTGAATTAATATTCGATAAGTATGTATAATATCCACCAATCCGCACTGGGCCCGCGTGGTGGATTATGGCCCATTCCCTCTCCTAGAGAGAGGAGGCCTGTGTCCCTGCAGTGGGAACATTAAAAGGCTGATGATGATGTATAATATTCAGTTACTAGAGTATTCAATATCTATAAGTATCATTTAATATACATTTTTGGTAAATTATTTGGGTTAGAAAATTTTATAAAAATATACAAATTAAAAATTATATGAAATGAACGTTATACTAAAATATATTATTGAAGCAAAAGTAGGTTATTATTAAACAAACTATAATCTTCTTTTGCTTTTTTTTACCATTAAATTAATTAATTAGTTTTATTGTATACAAAAATTATAACATGTGAGAGTTATTTCAAGTGATATACTATTATTATTCCATAATTGTATCGTATACCTAATAATATCGACCGAATATTCTTTACTACATTTATATAGTTGCCTAAATATCTGCGCAAACAAAAAATCATGGTTATCAGTTCTTGGAATTCCTATCAGTTTTGCCATGGGGCATGGGTGGCAGTGCCCCATGCTTGTCGATTTGAGCAAACACCGGTCGGTCAACTGTATGGCATAATCTCTTGTAGCTGCATTATCCCCTGGTACCATCGTTAAGGATGAGCGTACAGTAGGCGCATTGTCATATCGACTAACTTTGCCCCCTTGCTTCGTTTGTTTTACATTTTGCTGTTATTTGTTATTACGGAGACTGCTTACTTAATTTTTCTGTAATAATTGGAAAAAAATAAATAAAGGATTATTATTAACTTAAATAGACTAAAATTATTACTCGTACGGGAGTACCCGTACGAGTAATAATTTTAGTCAAGTATTTATAAAAATTGTTATCCTTTTTAGTAAAAAAGGAACACAAATTTTTATACATAAAAAATCGAACACTAATAATAACAACTTTTACAAACGTACACACATATGCACAAGACACCCATACGCAAATCACCTTTCTGTAAGCCATAAAAATATTTGTTTTGAGCGTGCGCGAATCGAATTGTTAAAGAGTATCCCAGTAGTGTTAACATTAAAAAGGCTGATGATGATGATGATACAGCATAGCACCCGATCACTCAACCACTGCTCCAACCTTGTCAACACATTAACAGCTAATCAGATTTGAATGCAATTTGGAACTTGATTGTTTTTAGTAATTCATGACTCATATTAGGCTATCTTCTGAGATAATGTAAGTATCCCGTTCTGTCTTACCCTTCCAGCAATACGTGGGTATTAGTAAATATGCACTTTGCACTTTCTTATACGGACGAAGCTAGTTTTAACAAATTCTGAAGAAAATTACGATAGATAAAGTTGAAATTGAGTAATTAGTGTATTAGACCTGGTCGAAACATTAGCAAAAAAAAATTCTGTAAAATATTTTTTTATTTTAATTATGAGCAATTTATCATCTTAATGACTTCATTTGTACTACATACCAGATGAGGATATCGCTGATAAGAGTGAAGGAATACTTGAAAATAACATGCAACTATTTCACATCTGCTCAAAGTGAGTTGTAAGAAATTATGGTGAATAATTAGAATATCTCTAGTAAGTAATTTATTCTATGTAGATAATTCCTATGACGTGCAAACATTTACTACTACGGTAATTTCTAGGTTGCAAGTCTAATTTATGTACTTTTACAAGCCACAGATAAACTATTGTTTATCACGCTAAAAGTGTTATTACCTACTAAGTGTTAGTAAGTACTAAGTGTTAGTACCTACTTAATTATTTTAAGTTCATAGAGAACTTAAAATAATTAAGTAGGTACTAATTCAATGTTTTAACGAAAAAAAGTTGCGGGTGTTAATGTAACTATTGCATTAGAATTTTCTAATAACGTTGACACTTCACTATAAATAAGTCCTCCCATGTATGCGTTCAGAAACTCAGTGTATTAGGACACTCGGAACGAATATCATACAAATATTTGTTCCGTATAAAAATCGAACCTGCAACACGCAACAGAGCAGTCAATAACCGAACTACTGTGCAATCGTATCGTCAAAAGATTATTTGAATCCCGTCGCAAAAAGTCTGGCTTTTCTGTGAGCAATCTTTTTGGTTTAATAAAACAAGTTATTTTTTTCTACATTTCGCACTATAAGTCGCCCCTAAGTCGTCCCTCACTGCACAGTCATTAATCAGCGCTTCGATCCTGGACTCCTTACAATGGGGAATGTTCAGAATGCCCGTACGATCCATTAGAATAACAATAATTACTCTTCTACCGGCTGGGTACGTCATAGCTGGACGAAAACGAATCAAAAGTGTAAAGTGACCGGTCATTTGAAGCTTGATAGATAGATAGATAGATTAAACTTGCTTGCTTATTTTATTCGGTGTTTGAGTCATTGGATGAATGAAAAGATTGAGGAATAATGTTGAGTTGTTGCTCCTTGTATTCAAGAATGGGTGAAATGAAAAACCGTTGCGAAATAGTTGTCAACAACATCCTGAGGTGAAATAGGCAATAGTCGTCAACCTCTTTTACGAGTATATTTGTGAAACTAAAAATGATTACCCATGAATTAATAGCTACCCATGATTATACGATTACAAATTTGGGCTTATTCATAAATAAAAATCGCCAACTATGATTAGGACATTAAGGATTGGGTTCTAAATTTGAATTCGGTATCGAAAATTTTGAATTAAGAGTTCTTAATTCAAAATTTTTAGTGAGTAAGTTGAACAGTGTTAAATAAAGAATTCAATATTAATTTTAATTCAAAATTAGTTCGAATGTGAATAAGTAACGAACATAAAAACTCACTTTTTTGTGCTATTTAAGTCAAGGTACTTGGTGATTGTTGCGGAAATTCGATGGTTGCGAGACGCAGAGAATCGCTTATAGTGTCAAGTGACACTTGAGGAACGCCTTTGTCCAACTGTAAGCGTCTTCGGCTGATGATTTAAACCAAGCCTTATGTACAAAACATTTTGCACTTTTCAGCAAAAGAATAAAAATAAAAATCTTTAAGTGAAGATTGAATAAGTTACGTTTAGGCAAGCGTACTCCATCTTCTACGTACATCATCTCTTCCCATCAGGTGAGATAGTGGTCAAACGAGATCCTATAATAACAAAAAAAGAAAACTAAGTTTGCAAAATATAACAACAACTATACCTACTAAGTACTGCTTTACAATACTCATTGATATTATTAAGATTAAATGGCTGTTGTAAACACAACTTATGCATAATGTGCACACGCTGAGAGAAGCAGAGCTGAACAAATATTCGTTCATATTTGTTTATTGGCATCTTGATTACAGTCACAGAGTCGTCAGCAGAGTAATTAGTCACTTTTTTAGAATACTAGCTTTTGGTCTGCAACTCTATGCAATATATCCTATGTCACTCAAAAATAAAGTAGCTTTATCGATTAAAAAAAAAATAGCATTCAGACCAGTAGGTACCTACTTTCAGAAATTACTTTGTACAAATCAACAAAAAATAACCTCATTGTAAGTGTACATTGTATTTAATTTTACTGAAGGCTCAAAAATTTCTCTAAATTGGCTGACAACAGCCAAGTTTTATAGCAACCTACCGCATATTTCAAAACGACAATAATTTCAAAATTTATTTAAAAACATTTCAAATTACGTGTAAAAGTAGTGATAAAACAATCCAGGAGTTGTAAATCACAATCGCAGAAGCAACCCAGACGGGGTGTGCGTGATTCTAAACAAAACATGGTTCCTCGGCCGCTCCAAGAAAAACACCCGACGACTGATTTACGAGACAATATCATTCGAGAAATGTGGCCAGAAATAAAATTAAACGTGAAAATGCCAGATTAACATAGATTTGCATAAGAAAACACGTTAGTGGAACTTTGGAAAATAGTTTTGTGTAAATAAATTACAAGCTGCTCTGAAACGTGAAATATTTATTTTTCAAATTAGCGTTGAAGACTATAATGACCTCGCAATCTTTCAATGCAACAGTCTTTAAAGAGGTCTATGTAAATTACTGTGTATATGTGTCAAGTCAAAATAAAAACTTTATACTGCTCAGCTAGAAAAAAAATCTACAACTCTTCTACAAAAAGTAGCTTCGAAATTGCATAACATTATTCCACCAAAGCGCCTGACGTTTGGTGCATAAGCACCACTGGCATATAGTTAGCAACCCACTCATACGAAATACATTAATTGTCTATACAGGATAGGAGTGGAATTCATTGCTAGATTCTACGTTGTCTGATAGCTATAACCTCCAGACCAGGGGTCTTTAAGTCGTGCACTAGCTTCTGACGTTTTACAAGAGCCCATGTAGGCCCGTGTGAAATAATAGTACATTGTTATACGAGGGATGAAAGAAAGTTATTTAGTCCCGAGAAATTTCTTGGCGACCGAGCGACAGCGAGGTCGCTAATAGTTCGAGGGACTAAATAACTCTTGAACCCGAGGTAAACACTGTGCTTTTCATTACGAATACGAGGAAAATAAAAATAATAAGTCGTCGTCAAATGTCTTCGTATGTTTTTAGGTAGGCATATTTCTTTTGATTTAGGCGGTAAGCGGTTGTCTCCTCTTAAGAATCTTGCGTTAAATTTATAACTGAAGCTGATGAACTTATCGTGTTAATAAAAATTTCTTGTAATAGAGATTTAGCAAAATGTAAACAAAACTATACATCTAGAAAAAAAAGGAAGATCAAATCGGCCACAGATTATAGAGAGTCTACCATTTACCCGCCAATTCTTTTTTTCAGTGTTCGGCTCCCTGGCTTTTCAGTCAATAGTTTTCATTTTGTCATTGTAAAAATGGGTCTGGTCAACATTTTTCTCAAACATATATTAGTTTTAATGAAATAATTGAAAGTAAATTAAAATAAAGTCATTAAAAAAAGTATTCTTAAATTATTTCTATTTCTATGTCATTTTAATTCGGTATAAAGTTTTGGGTCACGGCTCAATAGAAATGTCAAATCAAAATAGAACTACTTTTTTTTTTAATATTTGCTGTCTAAATATTAAAAAAACAACTGTCAGTTGTAAAGTAAAACTCCCTAGGGAGTAAAAATACTTCTTCCAACCCTGTCCGCAGGCAACTTTACACCTACTTTCAGAGTATGAGTAATGAAAAAATATTTTGACTTTGACAAGAGTGAATAGGTTACGTTTAGGCATCGAACACATCATCGTTTACCATCAAGTGAGATAGTAGTTAAACGCGGATCTAGCAACAATAATAATAACAACAAGTTAAATTACTGTCATTGTAAAATATTTTTTTAAAAATTTTGAGAAACAATTCTTACTTATATAGCTTAAGTAAAAAATGTTAAGAACAAAGAAGCGTGTTATTCCGAAGACATTGAAAAAATAAAGTGTTTAACTTCTCCGATATCATCAGCTGTTCGTAGTCTCTAAATCTTAAAAGACGCTGTAAAACTTTAGCCGTCTAAACTGTCAGTTTTTCCATAAGTGTCGACAATAAATCGATATCCGACTAAACACACGAAACAGTGACGAAGACTGATCGAGATTCGAGAGTGGCCGATTGAATCATTCTGTTTTTTTTCCCGACGCCTTACTATTCAGTTGGTTTTTCGTAAGTCCAGAGTAGGAATTCGATGGAGCCGCCATTTCCTTATTACTTACATATAAAGTTAAGCATGTAGAGGTGCTTTGACAGCTGTGTTAGTGCAGTGACTGTTTCAAAGTTATTCCACATACGAGTACTTCATTCATTCATTAAATCATAAATGTTCATAAGCATGTACTATACGTAATTAATATTATTTTAATTCTTTTAGCTTACTGAGGGTCCCACGGTCTTATTGTCTTTCTTAATCGTTACTAGGAATACAAATCAAAAGAAAGGCGACCACCTTTCGACCACCAACAATTCAATAGTATTGAGCTGTTGGTACGGTTTGTTTGAAATCTAATAAAGTAAACAATGGTTTTATCTTTGTTAGTAGGTACCGCAGTTTAACGTTGGTAGGTATGTATTGAATAAAGGAGTTTATGGCCAAATAATAACAGACACACAATTCGATCCCCAAGATAAAGCAATGCTTGGCGAGGTCTGTAGATGAACGAGATTATTTTGTGCCTGTAAATGCACACTTTACCATTAGTGTCATTAAATTATCGATGACAGTCGTTACTGATATAGTCAGAAAGCCAGAGAAATCTGCCACTAATCTTATCATTGGATATCGTGTTACTAGTTACTGGGTTTTGGTGAACAGATATGCAGTCGAGTTGGGTCCGGTTTGACTGGAAACCAACTCCAACAAAAGTCAGGCAAAATGGCAAAAGTTAGATAAATGTATGCAAGGGTAATTTTAAACCGATATAGATACGTTGAATTCTTCTCCAAGAAAATTTGTAGACACCATGATATCTCTTCACCATTCTTGTTCGTAATAGTTCGAAGGGGCTGCAGAAACCTCGGCAGCCTATGAAAATGATATCACTGCCGACATAGGAATACACTTAATGTTTCTTTCCCTCCGATATCTTCACTTTTCGTACATACCAGTCAATCGATCATGTTTATACGGAGACAGTCGACGATAATTAACGACTGTGTAGTGATGCGTGACTTGCTTACTTTTCGCGGTTGTGAAAGAAAATTCAAATTGTGAGGTATTTCTGGGATGTTGGTCTTCGTTTTTATTTAATTTTGAAGATATTCTCTTGTTATTGAAGCTACTTTAATTTTTATTTGGTTTATATTGCAGTCTATGTGACTTTCATTTATCGGTTATATGCTCTAAGCATTTATCAGACAAAAATATACTAGATACCATATTTTGTGCCCAAATTGTAACAAAGGTGTTTCAGAATAATAATATTGCTAATTCTATGGTACAAAGGCGGTCTTATCAAAGCTAAGATGAACTGAACTGCTCTTCCAAGAAATGTTATTGAAAGTGAAAATATCCTTATCAGGGAATGCCAGATAAAAGGTTCAAAAAGGTACTTGTAAAGATACACGTAAGACACTCCATCAGACTCTTATTAATTTGAGTAGTTTAGATCGTGAAGTACTTATTTAGTAAGTTACAGTTAACATTAACACAGACAGGTGCAATAATACTGATCAAGATGGAGCACCTGAAAGTGATAAAGATGCTAACAAGGATAAAGCCTAATTGGCCACAGTTAATTTTAATAACATTCCAATCAATAATGAAGGTGAAGAAACACAAGGTACAAATATACTCGTACATGTATTAAAGTGTCCAGAAGTATGTAAAGTTAATAGGGATGATGATAATATAGAACTTGATCCTGTTACTTTTTTGGTCGTGTATATCGATTGGACCTATAGAAAAGAACGTTTAAGGTCAGAAAAAATAAACAAAGAGGAAGGAGATACAAGAAGGAAAAAAACTAGACCATACTCAATGAAAGGTGTGTGGATATCTCCTTGTGCTAAGTAGTTACATATATGTCTATAAATAATTGCTACTATGCAGACTTTAATGGTGTGAACTAATTATATTGTTCTTGTATTTTGTGTTAACGGTAATAAATAATGAAATGTTTAACCCTATAGGGTAAATTGTGAATGTTATTTGTATTAAATTTTTTTTTAGGTTTACCAATTCATTTATTTTTGGTTTGATCATAATTATATTCTTTGTTGACTTTAGATTATTATTACCTATTAAAGTTTCATTTTTCGTTATTTATTTTAAATTTAGCTTACACTTTATAGTACAGTTTGTAAGTTTAGCCTTTAATTAGTTTTTTCCATCATTACCCTTAAAATTAAACATTTATATAATTATTTCAACCTTGTTTTACAAAATACGTTTCTAAAACATCTTGTTGTGTATCAGCCATCAATAATCGCGATGTTTCGCGGGCCCGGCCGAGACGTGCGCCCACATTCACGCTGCAGCGTTGACTAACGACCTGCCAATCAGGCCCTAACTTAATTGGAAATCCGTGTTTGTGGAGCCACTCCCCGTCAGCCTTTGTTGCTAAAAATTAAACGTTCTATGGTTATTTGAATAATAGTCATTTATTTAGTACTGACTTTAGTATTGAAGTTAGAATTACTTTAAAGTTACTATTAGTGTTCTATGTAAACCTTAATTAGTCTTTGAAATTGCTGTTTGGCTTTCTAATCCACTTCATTTTGATTTCAGACTTAATTGTCATTTCCATTATTTTCACTTAATCAGTTTTTGTCTTCTGACTCAATCGCTTTTTCAATTACTTAGGCATCAAATTATTTCTTTTTTAAGAAACTAAGGTTATTTACGATTATGATATTTGCAATTTCGCATTTATGTATCTCAATTAAATTCAAACAAATTACTCAAGGAGCAACTGGCAGTATGTCAGAAACAAGCCAGATAAGTATATCCTTATACGATTTTATTTGCCTTAAGGATGAGTGACGTTAAGTGGACTTCAAGTGGGCAAAAGCGGCAGTGCTTTTACACATGTGCCAAATTGATAACGTCGTCTTAACTACTTGTGAAGTCTGTACGATCTTTAACAACATGACCCGTTGGCCTACCGCGTTGACCTTAAATCTTCCAAACAAGATACCTATAATGTTTTCCTTTCATCCATCAAATAATGCGTATTTCATCACGGAAAAGCAATA
This sequence comes from Mythimna loreyi, assembly GCA_029852875.1. Classification (NCBI taxonomy): domain Eukaryota; kingdom Metazoa; phylum Arthropoda; class Insecta; order Lepidoptera; family Noctuidae; genus Mythimna; species Mythimna loreyi. Next base: position 15,261,022 of record CM056784.1, on the reverse strand, counting down.
CACACCTACTATGTTACATCAATGTCTTATATGCCAGCTACTACACACGATCGTCCCATCTCTCTCACACATGAACAATGAGCTGAATATGAATGAGACAGAAATAGTTGGTCGCCAAGTGCATGCGACAAGTGTGTATGCTAATTCCGACCACGACACGTATTGTAGCTGTCAAACTCGCTGGCGAACTGTTAATGTTCCCTTCGTGCTGTCTTAGTGTAGACACGACAGTTACTGAGAATTGGAGTACAGATTTGAATTGCTGTTCTTATTCTATTCATAGTATTATGTAAGTTAAGACTTGAGTTTATAAATCAGGGCTAAGTAATATTCCATTCATTAACGTGTGCAAAATCAAAGACCAAACGTTTATCTTATGCAAACAGAATTTTGATTATACCATTATTATGGAGTGACTAAATGGAATAAATCCTTTGACTAATAAGATTTAAGATCCCATCAACTGCAAGTAATTTGCTAATGACACTGACTATATCTTCTTGAATATACCAGCTAAAGCTTTAAAAATAAGTAATAACATGGTGCAAAAAAATTAGCATTCATTGACACTGTCTATCTACTGCTTGACATATACAAGGTATGAAGGACGGAACATAGCTGCGTGGTAGATCACCGGTGCGACTGACCAAATCAAAGCGGCTGATGGCGGCCCATTGGACGACCGCACCTGGATGACTTACAGGAGGCAAAAGTGACAGAAAGTCGTGCAGCGTACCCTGAAAACTTCCAGAGAACTACCTTCATGATAACCAAGACCACTCTGACAAGTCTGAGATGTGAGGTGTCCGAAAAGAGCTAAACTTTTAAATGTAGTGTCTCATCCACACTTTTCAAACACTCGATAGACTTGCCTTCCTTGTTTGGGGATATTAAAAAATTGTTCCGGCTAGCGTGGCTAATCGTCGACAGCCGGCGTTTGGCCGCTAGAACCTTTTAACTTAAATGTAATGTATGGCTTGTATTCGAAATTCAGAATAATTAGATAATATCGAAATTCGTATGTCATTTGTTTTTATTAAGATATAATGATTGTGATTACGAATAATACAGTTATGAGTTTTCTTGATTCAATTTTCTTTTGACCAATACAAAAGCAGAAAAATATTTGATTCTTTACAATAATGTCAATTAATCTTAAAGTATGTTTTACAATTATTATTATCACAGATGGGTATTATTTTTTATATTATATTTTATAATAATGACCTTAAGTTCTGTCAGCGCCATCTGTTCTAGCTTTTGTGAAATACAATGCATTCTGTGCGCCATCTATTCAAGGTAAGGCGAACGATAACCAACCCCTCGTAGCTAAGGGTTGCGAAGTTGCGAATGAAAATCTGCGAAACGGCGCCACTTGCGAATATTATTGAAGTGGAAAATGGCGCGAATTATGAAAAAGGTTTTCCGATGATGGTTTGCATGTTCTTTAAAGTTTGAGTGAAGGGTTGTTATTACATGTTATGTGTGTAATAAATACTGATCTAGTTTGTGTTTAAGGTACACTATATATCAAATAAATAATCGTTACTCATTAATATGTTTTTGTACTAGATTGTTTTTTTTTTAAACCCAGGTGTTACAAATAAGAATTGTTAGAACTGTAAATGTCTATCTAGTAGGATACCTATTTACTAATACTCTGCCTATTAGATATGAGTTATGACTTAAATCCAGTAAGATTAGATTCTACCATTGACTTAGACAAGTAAATGCCAAACTTGTTAAGACACACTTTTTAACCTTTTTTTTTTTGTTTTTGGGAAAGAAATCAAATAACTCCCACCGCTCTCTATGGAGAGAGAGGAGAGAGAAGAGAAGGCCTAACACTCCCTGTGTTAGGCCTTCTATTACAAAAAAATATCTGGGTTTCTGCGTTCCTTCTGTCAGCTATATTATCGCTTACCATCATGTATGTGGGATGTTGGGATAGCGGTTAAAGGCGAGCCTAACAAAAATAATAAAAACAATTTGCATCTGCGTTCCGGGGTACCGTAACTAGTTTAAACTCTTGAGACCCAAACGAACGCCGGTGTTCACACACACATTGTCTTTCTTATTTCATGATACATATTTTGAATAAAGAACCGAGCAATAATTTTAAGTGTAGGTATTTGTTTAAGTATATACCTTGTATTAAGTACCTTGAAGTTCGCCCTTATTGTTATTATTTACTGTACCTATGCTAAGTATTTTATATGGTAAGCTGTGGATAGCGTCGTGAGTAGTATATTTGTTAATTTTATTTTAGTACTCCAATCATCTGTAATATTTAATATACTGCTGTTTGTTGTCCCTAATAGAATAAAATAATAAAATAAAAATAAAATGATGTCTCTAATAATGGTATTCAAAAGATTAAAAAGTCCCGCAAAATCTTTAATTTAAAACACAACATTGATGCATTTCAAAATAAGAATTACGAGAATCAAAGAGCACACTACAACTATGAGTATAGTCTTTCTTAAGCCAGACAACCTTGCACAAAATATTTTCATGACTCCGCGCCGTTCGAGACTTGAATTTAAATCTTGTGATGTAAGAAACTTTTTGTTGAAGCCAAATGGTGAGCCGAGTAAAGTTTTAGAGTTTTAATACGTTGTAATGTCGGAGATTTGTGGCGGTAACGATGTGTCATTAACTGAAGACATGACCGTCCTGCTACAAGAGAACTTCGCGAAAACCCACAAGTTATAATTGACTAATTTAAAAATCGAGAGTTGCATTGTTTGATCCTAACAAAAGATCCATTTTCTCTATTTCTTTTTCTCCTTTACTTGTCTCATAACATATCAATTTCTTCTAACATTACGTAAGTTTTTGTTCCAGTAAACGCTTGGAAAAACACTTGAAATTATAACCACTCCCTCAGTTTCTGAACGAAGTTTTTGCTGCAAAGTTTTTTACCGGATCGTGCCTTTCAAGTTATCCTCTATTTGTCTGGAACTAAGTTAAAATCGGCCTTAAAGACGTGTCCTTATTTAAAAAGTGTTTCTTTTTTCATCTGTTTCTTAGGTTTGCAGAAAATGAGTCCTAAACAGTGCTATTGATAAATTAAAAAATATCAATTGAAATAAAAATAATTGAATAAATTTGAAAAATATAGTAACTGGAATAAAATCGTATAAAATATGCGTCCAAAAGCATTTTACAAGAAATCAATTTAAGTATCAATAAAAAAAACTTATAAATTCTTGTTCATTTGATAAGACAATAAGTTTTAAAATTAAGGTAATAAGTTATCCTAACCTTCTACATTTTTTTTTAAGAAATCAGATAAATTTCAATCAATCAAAGAAATTAAGAAAAAGAAGAAATCAAAAAATCTGATAAATGTCAATCAATCTTTAATTCATTAAGCCCAGAGAAGACACCGGTGTCCGCACACCTATTGTCTTTTAATTGTGTCTATAATTACGGTATTACGAAAGGTAAAATCCCTGACACCTGCATTCTCACATCAACAATTACATCCAACAACATCAAAGGCACTCGTAATCCAAATCCAGAATACGTAATCAACAAGCCCCCACAAGAGGTGCGAGAGAAATTAAAACCCTGAGAGAGAGAGGGCCGGTACACCACAAATCGCTTAGTGCCTCCGCCCGTCGTAATGGCACGCCAATTAAAAGTTTTGCGCCGCTTCTCCTCCGAGGATTGTTACGCGGGTTGAGCTGTAAAACTGAACAGCTGAACATCCCAGCATAATGTAGTTTATTCGACATTTCGAGTGTGCTGGTAGTTTGCTATTAGCATTTTGATGTCGCTTCTAGTCGTTTGACATCTGGGATTTGTTTATCGATGTTTTATTGATGGTGGTGTGCTGATGTGATTATGAGTTGAAGCTGACGTTTGGTAAGGAAATTTGGGTTTTGAAAATTTGAAATTAATATTAACAAAATAAATATTACATTGAAACGTCAACCTAGTGAGGATGATCTCGAGATTTCGATGGATCTCGCATCCAGAGACGGGTGGCTCTCACATCTAGAGACGCACAGTTCGCGGCCGCTGTAGTCTAACTTGAAGGAGGTATATCTATATCCAGCAGTGGGTTCTAGTTCTGTTTTTTTTCATTATGTAACGTTTACAATCAAAGAAAAACCGGGCAAGTGCGTATTTCGAGTATTCCGAACAACCTTACGAATGAAAACTGTTCAATTCTCGAATCGAGTATCAAAGATTTTTCTCTGTAACGGATTTTTTTTGTTATAAGTTTACAGTTTTCTGATTTTACCCTATACTTAAGCTATAAGACTGCTTCACGCCCAATTTCAGAATTCTAGGTCAACGGGAAATACCAAGTTCCTATGAATTTTGATTCCTTGAGTATTTTGAAATGTACGTTTTTGCGAGATAACGTCGCAAAAAAACATACTAACATAGATGTTAGATATTATACAGCTTCAAGGGACTTTAGACTTTAATATAAGGTTCTAATTTAAACTCAATACCTCTACATGTTCCCAAGATACAGAATCTCGCCAGAGAGACAAACGAAAATTTTTCTTTTTGAGGTACGGAAACTTAAAAAAATAATACTCGTATGTGAAAATTCTTGACAACAAGTCCGCATATTAGCAAATTCATCTTCTTATATCAAGTTTAAACTAGACAGAAAAGCAAGATGAACTCCTTTAACTAAAAGGCAAATTAACCAACATCCCTAGTGCCACAAAATTCTTGATAAAGTCTTCAGTAATTCAAAACAAGTGTCATTTAACAGTTCGCAGGCAACTTAGCACTCTGTTAAGGCACCTGACACAAATATAAAGTTTTAATAACAAGTCATTATACAAGGAGCAACGGTGGGGACGTGTTGTCGTACTGTCTAATTAGACATTGTGGAGTCCGTTTAGATGTAGTACTCGTGGAGGAATGTCAGGCTGGCTTCAAATATGTTGGGTCGAAATTTTGTGAAGAGCGAAGTGTGAAGCCGAGACTCACAAACTCCATGGGTCGTCAAAAATGGAACCTGCCCAGATTTTGAAACCCAACTATGGGTGAAGCTCGCCTGTGTACATCACCATTTTTTGTTAATGGCTTTGTTTATAATTTATGTACAATAAAGAATATAAGATTTTGACTCACTAGACAGTCAGTAAAAATGTAACACGAAGAGGGGAGACGTCATTATTGATAGATTGATAGGTAAGCGAAGCCCCTAGATTACCACTATCAGGAAACAATCGTCCAGCGAATTCTACTCCTTAGCTAATGATAGAACGGGCTTGGCGGAATGAAGTTAAATGATGAAGCAATTTTGACGCACCTTCTCCGAAGTGTAACCGGTAGTAAGCAGTACGGTGATTGTGACCAAAGGCAAAGATTTATTATTAATATTAAGCGATTGGAACAATCTTGTACGTATATTAGAGAAAGTCAAAGAGAGGGTAAAATAGTTACAGGAACGACTGGGTAGGATTATTCGATCGATTTGAAACATGCTATGCTACGTTGCTGTACATTCAAACATATTAATTTATCTATAGCATATATATGCATAGGCACTTTTGAATAGTCAAAATATTGGCCAGTCAAACACCTTATTATAAAGTGAAGCTTATTTTCGCGTTCTAAACCGTAGACCTCTGGGAAATGAGAATGTGCAAGAAACTCTTTGGACACTCTTTTAAAAAATATTATGAGTTACATGTAATCTTGGTTACTTACATATTTCTTGGTGCTTCTATTATGTGAGGCCGATATAGTGGTACGTACATAAAAAAAATAACTGGAAATTAAAATAAGCCACTAGCAGCTAAGAGATGCCCCGTCTTAACTGATGGTATCCGTTCAAAAATTAGATAAAGTGCTTCTACATTATACCAACAGTACCACATTAGCCATCGAAAGCACAGCACCACTACCTCGCGGCAGTTAATCTTTATAACACATCATACTCTAAAACATTAATGCTAATATGCTGATGACACATGCCTGGTAGCTTCCCATAAAGACGTAAATGTGGCTGCTCAATGGCTCCAGCACGATTTTATCCAACTTTCAAAATGGGCGCACGATGCAGGGCTGGTTCTTAATGCAAACAAAACTAAAATTATCCATGTTCACTCTAGCCACCTGAAACAAACTGCTTCTGTTAAAATAATCGCCCACAGTCATAGCTGTCTTCACTCCACTCCTTCAGGTACATGTCAATGTGCGGAAATCGAACAAGTCACTCACCATACCTACCTGGGGTTAATTGTCGACAATCGGTTCAACTGGGGTTTGCACGTGGACTCGGTCTGTGATAAATTGCGAGCCATTCTGGCAAAGTTTTACATTTTGAAACCTAAAGTTCCATATAAAATTTTACTGAACATGTATGTTGCTTTAGCGGAGTCAATTATTGCGTACGGAATCACGAGCTACGGGCGAACGTTTAAATCGTATACCGAAAGAATTTCCAAACTCCAAGCTCGATTTTTGAAAATGATAGTACCTAGAAAAATAAAACGCAAATATAAAGAAAACGTTATAGGTCTTTTTAAATATTGTACAATTCTGCCAGTAGAAACTAGATTTAAAATGACCCTCTTAGTTGAGCAATATAATAACAAAAGCACTCAAAAACCCATATCTCATAAAATTACTACTAGGAGTATCACCAATAACACACTAATTGTACCTCGCACTAGAAACTTCTACGGCAGACGGACAATAAAATATTTAATTCCCACATTAATTAATGAAATACCGCAAAATATAAAAAAAGAAATAAATGCTAAAAACTATAAACAAAAATATAATAAATACTATCACGACTACATAAACAACTTAGCTAAATAGATATAATTTTTTATGATATATAGAATATTATTGATTTATTCATGCACCAAGTCCCAAACACAATAATTAAAACAAACAAAAAAAAAAAAAACATACTACCTAAAATTTTTCCATTTTATCAATACAGCCAATCTACCTAAATTCGATATTAGTCCATGGAAACAAGAATAGCACTTATAAAAAATAAAAATCACGATTAACGTTACAGTTTATACTAGTCAATAATATACACAATAAACAGACCAAATAATGGTTAGTGAGGAATAGTAGCTACCTGTATATACTGACATGAACTTATCCTCCAATAGCGAGACGCTCCAAAACTACGTAACGTAAAAATTATTCACGTACCTACAAGTACTCGTACTAATGGATGTTTACGTTCATTTATGTTACGCGATTAATTCTTACCCACAAATGCTGTTAGAATTAACTTGAACAATTGTTAGTTATAAATTTTTAGTTAGTGTAATAATTAGTGTTTAAGCAGTGTATTGCGAATGTGAGTATCAATACAAACCAATGATATGGTTTAATGGTACAAAAAGTGATGAAAATTGTAAAAACATTGTATTTTTGAACAATAAAAAAAAAAAAAAAAAAAAAAAAATGGAAATGGTTGCATAGTTTCGTAACTCAGTTTTCATGTCCTCCTCAAGAATTGTCAACAAGAGGCCCAACTGCAGAGCCAAAGCTTACTGTGGCCCCGGCCCGATTTATTAAAGAAAGGTCCGACCCTGGTAAGAAGGAATGTGTTGGGTCGTTAAGTCAGTAAGAGTCTGACACTGTTTGACGCTCCGCCCAACGGCGGGATTCATCATTACATAATTTTTTTCACCATAAAAAAAGGTTTCATATCCTCGCACTGTAGCTACAAAGCACATCTTTGATTAAAAGCTACCGTGGTCTTGGTTCACCAAAAGCAACTAACGGAATCCAGGTAGGTTGTCTGTCTGAAACTTCATCTCACTTCACCTAGAGTGGAAGGAGGTCACCAAAAATAAAAGTACAGACTGCCTGCAAAACATTGAGTGTTCTATTGGAGAAGAAATCCCACGGGAACTTTTAATTGATTTTTTCTGTAATTAATAAAAAATAATTGAGAAATATCTCGTTTTTGTTTTCATTTCCGTCTGATTAAATTTATTATTGCTTTAACCACATTCCTGCCAAACTGGTAAGTTTTGAGATAAGTTTTGGTATGTTGCCTTATCCCCAAGGTTCGGGAAAAAAGGTGTTGCCAAAAAAAATTCAAATATTTGTCCATCTAAAAAAGCTAGATTGCTTCGTAATAAATGAAAAGAGACCTCACACCATTTCTCTCATTAATCCCAATCCCAAATGATTATCAGAGGCTCTGATCAAATCCCTATGCACGACGAAATAATTTAATAAACACCCCTTGTTTTTAAGCTCTTACGTGGAACCCCTACAACCCTTTACCAAGTTTTCCTCGACGGCTAAGTGGATTTTCGGGTCGTCTCGCATTTGGATAACGGGTTTGCACTTTCAAATCGTTAGCTACGTACCTACATTATCGCAGCACTGAAATTCATGATAATTTATCGTAATATTCATCTTTTCCTTGTTGTTTATATTGTCAGGAAGAGGGTTTTTAGTCTCGTGATTTTTCAAGTACGATTCTTTTAGTGTTTGTGACGTAAATGGAAAGTGTTGAACCACATTGATGGCTTGTTACTTGGCTTGTATTTTCGATTTTTTTTTTAAAGTCTCCAAATCAGATGTGAGCCAAAAATTTGAAGATATGTGACACCCACCAATCAGCACTTGTCTTGGTCAGTGTGGTGGATTATGGAAAGGAGTCCTTAAGAAGGAGGAGAAAAGCTGATTCTATAGTGGTCTTTAACTATTGAATTATACAAACCCTTCAACTACATATTAGACTGGGAATGGAAACATTAAAAGGATTAGTAGCTTTAGATTTTATGTCTTCATAGTAGGTATTGATATATCTACCTACAAGCGTAAGTAGTCCAAACAGCCGCTCTACTAAGTACATTTACCCAAGTTTTGCTCTGTGCATTGCTAAGTGGAATTTCGGGTCAGTCCGCCTTTTGCTAACGTTCGACCACTGACGACTCATTAGTGACGTCACTGGCCAAGAAGGACTAGGGTTGTTCTTGAAATTTACTCTAGATTTTTTTAAATGTATGCCTGTTAATTAAAATTACTTATGCGTAACAAGGTTGTGAAGATAAGGTTGCATTAATACCCTCTGACTAAAACTAGTGGTGATTTAATGTCAGCGGCCTCAAACCCAGGCAGGCGCTATACTAAGTGCAATTTATTTTTATAACGACTACTATTAACAGAGAAAGAAAACATTATGAGTTAGTCGACATATTCTAGAACCAAAAATTCGGAGACATGTGACCTGCACTGGGCCTAGCAATGGGTAGCTCGCCGTCCGTTTGTCTGGTAATAGTCCGGATCAAGCCAGTCGTCGACGGCGAGCTCTGTTCCCACGCGCCTCAAGGCGTTGTCAGCAAATGGAGAGGCCCAACTACAGGGCGGATGCCTGCTGGGGCCCCGGTCCGGCTTCTGAAAAGAAGGTCCGACCCTGGTATAAAGGGTAAAAAGAATGGGGTGGGTCGTTAAGTTAGTCAGAGTCTGACACTGTTTCCCGTTCTGCCCAAGGGTTAGATTCGTCATAAGATGATTTTTTTTCCCACCATAAAAAAACCTGCATTACGCCTGCATTGTGTATCATGGCCATTCCCTTTCCTAGAGTTACGCGGGTGATCATACCATGTTCTATAAGCCTACTACTACACACACAGGCGGAACGACGATCTTTACAGGGTGTTTGGTATCGTCTCTTATGACGTATTCTTGTGCTTTTTAGGAGGCTCTTACTGAAGGAAAAGTTTTTCATAATTGTTGATAGGTTTGCCCTTCATCACTATCTCACCTGATGGTGACGATGTTATCATTGATGGAGCTTGCTTGTCTTGAAGTAAGCCTGGAGGTTACTTCAAGGAGGCTCCGGTTGTACGCATAAAAGAAGATAGAGAAGAAAATAATTAAAAAAAAATGAAAAAGTGAAAGAATTCTCGAGCGTATGACAGAACATTTGTAGCCTAAACAAGATAATGTTGTCAATGACTGGAAAGTTAAAAAGGTGAATCAATATTTACTTCATTAAGCCCCAAGAGGACTCCGGTGTCCGCACATCTATTGTCTTTTAATAGTATCTGTAATTACGGTAGTCGAAAGGTTAAGTTCTTACCTACAAGTAAGAATTATTATCCCATTATCGTATATTTATTTACAAACCGGTACATTGGCTTGAAACGCATCGCATGCACATTTCCCTATCATCGATCATCATTTTTCACCGACACATCCATTCACAATAGTTTCTATTCTGTCATTGTTGTCTTTATTCAAAGTTTAATCACAATCCTAGACTGCGTCTCGAGGGGCCTTCTAAGCCCCCTCTACATGTCCTCAATTAACATAAAAGGTGCAAGATTAACGCGTCAGGAATTTGCATTTAACATCAAGATGTTCCAATGAATAATGGTGTATTGTTTCATTTTTGGCATGCAGCTCTTTGATTATGTATTTTATTGATGATCTTGCAAGGATCGGTTTAACTTGGAATGATATGGTTTCCGGTAAAGACCACCCGTTGATTTTTTTGTTGAAATTAATGTACAGTAACACTAGATTGATCTTGATTTAAATCTTTAATTTTTTTCAGATTTTTAATCAACAAAAAAAATATTTTTGTATTGTCTGGGTTTGACGTATTCGTGTGGATGAAAACCCTTTTACCAATAAAGGTTTTTTTTTTCAATACACTGACTCAAAAACCCATCCTTATCCCTACTGCTTTTAGGCACGTAGGTAATTCACTGTTTTCCGCGCTTGTGCAAAAAAGTGCCCGAGCTCACCTTCACTACAATTGACATACATACGTTGGCTAATTTTGTTTGACCAGTATTTGGAGGGCGCTGGTAATTGTGTTGGACAGGCAAAACGTAAAATTAAACTATTACTTGAAATCGCGTCTGGGGGACGGAAGGTGAGAAATTAAGTACAAATTCAGGAAATCCCTCTATCTCTAATCTATATATATAAAGAGAGAAACTGACTGACTGACATATCAACTCGTAGCTAAAACTACTGGGCCTAGGAGCGTGAAATTTCGCACAAGGCTTCCTTTTATGACTTAGGCGAACACGGAGAAAGAGTTTTTTAAAATTCAGCTCTTAAAGGAATGTAATGGGTTCAACATACAAATTTTAGACGCTCTAAAGTTTGTCTAGTGAACCCTACTTTCACGCGGGCGAAGCCGCTAGCAGAAGGCTGGATATATATATTACTGTTGTCTGAGGGCCCGTGCACACCTCGCTTTTTAAACGAGCCGTTAACGCGCTTTTTAAAAACTTGCTTCAATGGCGCGTGTTTAGCCTATTGAAGGTCTAAGGCTGCGTTTAACTCGCGTCTGTATCGCTACAAACGCACGCCAAAGGCGCGTTTAAAAAACTTGGTGTGTAGAAGCCCTAACTCAGTTGAAAAAGACTGTCATCATCTTCGTCCGTAAGACGATTCTATTCAATAATAATGTCGCGAAATTAGAACGGAGGGCCGTTCTAATTTCGCGATAGCCCTGTTCACGACCCGTTTATCTCACGAACTAATTATTGTATGTGACGAGTGATCGTCTCACTGCCAACACCCGACACCTTTTCAGTTCACACTTCTAGCTCAACTTTATATTTTCACATTTGATGCTTATATTACGAACTAGATTTTTTCTTTTTTCATTCTCGTCGATATCGGTTACTGCAAATTCGAAGTAAAAAATCAGATAAAAAGGAGCCTATGTTTTTTATAGGGATTCAGGTCTGCTTTGTTCCAGCTTAAAATAATAAAAAGGGTTAGGCCTCCAGAAGAGGTAATGGGCCATAATCTACCCCGAGGGCCTAGACTGGATTGGTAGATGTCACATGCCTTCAAATTTTTGGTTTTAGGACTATACTGGTTTCGTCACGATATTTTCCTTCACCATTTTATGAGTAGTGGTGATGAATAAATTATACAATTTAGATACAAGTGCAGGAAGATTATCGTTGCAACGCCATGTTATGGAGCCGAAGACTGCAGTGTCAATAATTAGAACTTGTATCAAAAGACGTTTCTTAATACGCTTACGACTCATGCTCTCACCCGTGCCACATGCGGGTCGATGCGCGCCCAGTCTGATACCATAAGCAATTTTAATACAATAAAATTGCGACGCAGTCGAACACGTGCACTTTTACGCACTACTGTGGAAACAGTCCATTGCGTGCTTAGACACAGTGCCATAAGAGCTGATTTTCGAGTAAGCGGTTCGGACTAAGCGTTTTGCTTCATCTTTTATTCCGCGCACATTTAAGGGCTGGAAAAAATTGCCTACTGCGGTCTTTCTATCCGATTATAAAATGGGTTTCTTCAAGGCTAAAGTGAAAAGGCTTTTAATAAACTAATGCTCCTCACCATCAACGATTGCATGACTGCTTAACATCAGGTTGGATCGCAGTCAAGCATTAGTTTATATACCTATAGGAGATAAAAAAGTCCCGTGTCGCAGGAAGCAAGTGTTGAGCAGTTTCGACTGTCATTTGTAAATCATTGGCAGTTGTTACGTGAAGTCGGAAGCCCGCAAGTTTCATCACCAGTGTTGTTAAAAAAAGATCATAGCACACTGTCTCTAGGTTGCACTCTGTTATTTGTAGTCTTTTTGATTTTATTATTTATTTTACTTGTTAAACTGATATAAGTGTAATCATCATCATTCTGTCATGACCTGGCTGGTTTGGCTGTCCAAAGGACGTCCAACGCTGCGCCTTACGGTACGCGGCCAACGGTCATTTGTTCTGCGATCAATGTGTCCTATCCATTGCCACTTAAATTTGGCGATACTTTTTATATTAAATTGCGGTCAAAAGCTTTAGTCGATATTGTACTTTAGTTCATTTTTACCAATAGGTACTGATTTTTATAAGTTTACAATTTACCAAAAATCAAACAGTTATTTAGTCTAGTCTTAGTTTTGATGTTGGTGAAAGTTATTTGTCACTTAATGTCTTGAAAATAAAACTACTTTTATTTTATTTCTTAATCATTTTTAACTACGGTACAACATTTAATTTGTATAAATTATTAACAAATTCCTATATAAAATAAACTTTTACGTAATGCTATAAAATAATTTAATAGATTGTTCAACAGACATATTTTCATGTTACTGGAAGTTATTATCCATTGTCGTTCAGGAAATGCTTTTACTAATAAAAAGCATTTCAAAATTTGTGGTACATTAAGTATTATTGTGCGTTATTAAACTAGATATCAATTACAAGGCTCACTAACAGGAAATGTATTAAATTAATGAATAGCTGAATCGATTTCTAAACCGCACGGCTACTGGCCATCAGCGACCGACAATGTTACAGTAATGCAGAGAACCTGCGTGGTACAAGCTGTGAGAGATTAGCGACTAGCGGGTAATACGACACGGAAATGTTAGGCAATTCAAAGACATGATCAGTATGATATGCTAGCTTTTGTCAGCGGCTTCGCCCACGTACATAAAATATAGCCTATGTCACACAGGAGTAAAGCAGCTTTCCATTGTTGCTATTTTTTTTCCAATCGGACCAGTAGTTCCAGAGATTACCTCCTACAAACAAAAAATCAAAGAAACAAACTTTACCTCTTTACTATATTAGTGTAGATGGTCTTTAAACCCTCTCCTTCCCTCCTGCCCTCGAATGTGAAGTCCCTCTGTTAGTCAAACGAAAGTTTTCTGTATTAATATAAATTGTTTTACTGTATTTGTTTTTGTGTACAATAAAGAATCAAGAATTATAATTATAATGCCTTTATTCTAGTTTTTTTTTTTTTTTTTTATGGTAGGTGAAAATCATCCAATGACGAAACCCGCTCTTGGGCGGAGCGGGAGACTAGTGTCAGACTCTTACTGACTAAAAAACCTACCCCGTACCTTCCTTGCCCTATTCCTGGAGTCGAGGTAACAGTTTCCCACTTCTCTCTAGACTCCGGGAGGCTTCGACCCTGAAGGGCCCCTGCAGTTTGCTGACAACTCCTTGAGGCGCGCGGGAACGGTGCGCGCCGTTGACGACTAGGACTCGGTCTTACAGACGACCGGACGGCGAGCTACCCATTGCTCACCGTCCGCGAGCCAGTGTCTACGGTGGCCGGATATCGGCAGGATCGCGGCGGCGACGGCTACGGCGAGTACGCCGTTGCCTTTGCCTTATGCGGTCGGCCTCCTCCTTTACGAGCATTACTGCTTCGCAGAAGGAGGCGACCGCCTGCCATTCCTCTTCGCTGCGGACCATGGCCTGAACCAGGGCCCGGCGCGAGAGGTCGCCGCCGCCGATCACCCCCACGAGGACACGGCGCCCACACTGGTGCCCCACAAAGGGCCATGGACCGAACGATGCCGGCGTAGAGCCTCCGGCAGAAGGCGTCTGGACCCCCAAGGTTCGGCAGGAGCCGCTTGAGAGCAGCCCCCGTCCGATTGAGTTTGGGGGCCAGACGTCGGAAGTGCTCCTCGAAATTCCATCGGCTGTCGAGGACAAGTCCTAGGTACTTCATTGTCGACCCGACGCCGATGTGAACTCCTTCTACCGTTAGTTGGGAACCCGTTGGTGGCGCGTTCCGAGGGCCGTGAAAGCACATGGCCTCGGACTTGTGCAGTGCCACCTTGAGTCCCAACTGCTGGATCCTCTCAACGACTGTCGCAACCCCACGTGTCGCTAGTTCGACCGCCGCCTGGTACGACCTTCCCTGCGCTAGGACCAGCGTGTCGTCTGCGTAGCAGACCACGCTGACCCCTACGGGGAGGTCGGCGCGCAGCACGTAGTCGTACCCGATGTTCCACAAGGGGCCTTTATTCTAGTAGTGTGATATTTTTCTCAATAAAGTGTTGTATTTTTTTCCGAGACTTCAGGTGTAGTAAATAGTTGCATGCTATTAGTTGAAATTCGTAAGTAATTGAAACCTACGTATCCTTCTTATTCATAGATTTGTAGAGATTTTATAAAGTAATCAAACGTGACTACTAAATCTCTGCTGGATTTAGTTACGAAGTTCTCAATAGAAGCCTGCATGGGGTCTAGTTTAGTACCAGATGGTAGAAAATGACTCGGTTATATCAGAGTTGTCCTTCCGAAAACTTGTTATTGAATGAACAAAATAAAGCTTACCCAATCACGAAAGTGCTTACACTAATATTATCTACATCTACACTAATCTACACTAATATAATAAAGAGGTAAAGTTTGTTTTTTTGTTTTTATGTTTTTTTGTTTGTAGGGGGTAATCTCTGGAACTACTGGTCCGATTGGAAAAATTTTAGCAACAATAGAAAGCTGCTTCACTCCTGAGTGACATAGGCTATATTTTATGTACGCGGGCGAAACCGCTGGAAAAAGCTAGTAATATAATAAAGAGGTAAAGTTTGTTTTTTTGTTTTTTTGTTTGTAGGGGGTAATCTCTGGAACTACTGGTCCGATTGGAAAAATTTTAGCAGCAATAGAAAGCTACTTTACTCCTGAGTGACATAGGCTATATTTTATGTACGCGGGCGAAGCCGCTGACAAAAGCTAGTATATATTAAAGTTTGTATGTGTGTATGTATGTTTGAAACGTCTTCACGCTCAAATGGCTGCACGGATTCCAATGAAACTTGATTCTGTGGTGGGTGGAGGTGTAATGAAAGACTTCTTTACTGTCTAAACCGATAGAAGCTATTTTATAATAGTAATAATAGTAATTTGAGGAAAAAATACGTCCTGACTTATTTGACATTACAGAATAATTTTAATAAATCCCTAAGTTTTTTTTTTACCATAAACCTTAAAAGTTAACATTACCATGCCAGTTCGCTAGTTAATGAGCACGTGACTTCAATCACACAGTTTAGAGTGTCCCTTTCCAGTTCGTGCAATCTTTTGTCAGTATTCATATAGGTACTGCTAGGTACCGCTTTTTTTCCGCCTCTAACTTGTACCACAACCGCTCCACTGAAAGCGCGCACCGCAAAACGGTCCGTTTCCACACCTCATTGCAGCCCGACGCGGCGTTTACAAATAGCCCTGTGATTATAAGACATTATCGTAATGGAACCGCACAATTAGAACAATCGAGTGCACCAGCTCGCGTAAAAACTTATGCTATTGTAAAAGTTGGGCGACAAATTGATGGAAACGGAGCCGACTTTTTGTTTGATTGATTCGTAATCGTAAAGCAACGGCGGAATATCTAGGTTTTTATTTTTCATGGTTCGCTGGTTATGGAAATTTATTGATGTAAATGTCGGAATGCTTCGGTATTTAGATTGGTTGAAGAAATTGTTTTCTTACCAAACAGAACCAGAGGCACATTTTCATACAACCGTACTTATGTAATTATGATGTTATAACACATCTTTCTCCAGCTTCTCTATAAATTAAAATATAAATTTGAACAACACTAATCCAGTAAAGACATCTGAAAACATGTATTTCTGTTTTTACGTCGACAAATTCACGGAATCCAACAGAGTTTTCAGGCGTTGTTTCTCTATTTTCGCGTTGCCCCTTCATCAAATATCACGTTTTACGTGATAGTAGAATATCATCCCATTGAATTTCATCCAGAAAACATCAGCTGTTTGAACGTGACAAAATAATAAACGTAAACATTACACACTTAAACATATTTTTTTTTCTTTATAATAATGGCAAGAATCTTCCGATTTGGACTCATTAAAATTGACCATTTTTCAAAAATAATTTTGAAAAAACCGATTAAAAGTAAAAAAAAAAATCAGTTTTAAGACATTAAAGACTTCAATATCTTTAATTTAGAAACCTGCTCTATATACTTCTGGAGCTCTTTCTTGAAGGTCTACTTCAACAACCCTTCACACGCTAACTTACTAACTCCACACATCTTTCACATACTACATCAATGTTTTAACGTATGTTTAAATCGGGTATGGAAATTGATTCATTAGGTGATCCTAACCATTGTCAAGGTATGACTAGCATACATAACATGGCATAAGGCTGCTGTGACAAATTAAGTCATAACATTACTATTCGAAGAGCAAAATAAGTCAAAATATGCAAAAACTCATCGAAATTGAGTCATTGGGTGATCCCAATCACAATTGAGATATGGTTAGCATAGATACATCACACAAAATAAGGCTGCTGCGACAAATTAAGTCATTACATTATTATTCGAAGAGTAAAATAAGTCAAAATATGCAAAAGCTCATCGAAAGTCACAAAACAAGTTCGATACAATTTCGCAATCAAGTTCACCCCATCAAGTCATCATCGAAAGTCGTAACTAATAACACAAAATTGGTTCTTTTACATAAATTATTATAATGAAAATACCCATCACATACTACACTTATGTAGGTTGGTATACAACCTCAAATTACGGTAAAAGTTGACGCTAATGACTTTTAGGTAACGACCATTGGCTCGTACTAATGATCTGACGGCCAACCCACTTTTTTACCGGCGATCCGTTTTGGTAATTTACGTTTTTACACGACTACCGCTTGATGCGTAAAACTATTAGGTGTGGGTGGACGTTGAAAAAATAGGAAAATTTATGCCCTTTCCCAGGGTCGGACGGCTTTGAATTTGCTGTGAAGCTTTTTCTTAATTTAGTTCATTTTATGCTTAATTCTTCCTAATTACTTCCTCTGTATATTTTTGGAAACATTTAATTAATAGCTGGTAACATATTGGTGAAAATTATTTCAACCAAAATCCAGAGCAAAAAGTATAAAAAAAATTGTCAGTCTCAATAATGATAAATTTAATGAATACAGAACGCTGTTAAGTATTTCATGAAATATGAATTTTACTCTCGATAAAACAGTTCATGAACTATTAAAGTAGAATATGAAACATACACAGTATTATTGACAGATTTTAAGCTCGTAAAACTACTGTCAAAGTTGTCGACGAAGATTCAAATGAGTTTTTAATTCTACAGAATCGTTTTCACCCATCAATCCGAGCACCCATGGCTACCATAAAGAGTTGCCAGCAATTGTTCCACAGTCATTCCGATTGGCCACGCATGCTGAACGATTAGTTACCGTCAGCTCACTACCTACTGCCTTTCTAATACCTTCAGTTGAAATATTATATTGTAATGCCTGTCTGCCTTTCTGTTTTGGATAAATGGGTTAAGTATGATGGCATTTGGAAGCTGGTTTCGATATGGTTTTTCGAGGGTACGCAGTGTCAACTGTTTTATTTTTGTCCTCTTTAGTTTCATTGCGATTAGGCACGACTAACCTACCCTGCTTTTTGAGCAGATAATCAACGGTTTTTTGCTAAAGTTTGTGTCTGTATTTTGGCATTGGCACTTGTAAAATTTTGCTGGTTATAAAAATATTCAAGATGAAAAATCTCGTTCACTCATCAAGTTTACTTAACATACTTTTTAGGAATCTGCGTTTGAGATGCTCAAAATAAACGAAAGGCTGATCCGGAACAAAAAAAAGAACTCTATTTATTTTCAAATTTATGATTTCCTTAAAAAAAAAACTCTGCAGAAGTTTGACGCTATAAAAAAGATTCCAGCAAAGACTCCACTATTCCAAACCATATTGATCATTTATACAGATTTACATGTCAATTTTTGCAGGTGGCAATACATGCGAAATAATATTACATAACGGGATATTACCACGGTGATTTTGTTTCCTCGTAATTTGTTTCTTGTGAGGCACAAACTTTAGTGGAGTTTAAAACCTAACGCTGAACGCCCATTTACTCTTCAAGCCAACTCTCTCTGACGTTGAAGTGCTCATATTTACATCACAGACTTCGAAATCAGTCTAGATATGGCAAGGATAATCAAAACCAAGGTCTATAAGGAGTTGAAAGTATACTTGACGCTTTTGAAAAATTCAAAGAATACTATAATTTAATTTAAATAAATTATAGCCAATCATAAAGATTATCCTTTTGAATTATCTCTCAGCATGACTGTCACAGCACTCAACGTGATCTTCGTAGGGTAGCTAGAAGTAGCAGCAAGCAAGAGGCTAAGGCTCGAGATAAGCAATAAGTATTTTTTAATTTTCCTTCTCCAATTCCTTATCGTACTCCATAAGAAGATAATGTACATAGGCAAGCTTAACTCAAAATTGAGTTCCTTTTCTCCTAGTAATAACTACTGTTTAGTAAGTGAATTTACAAACATGCAAACTTGCATATACAAGACACCCAGACCCGAAACACTTAACTATGCCGTCGCTCAGCCATGCCGCCATAATGAGAGCAGATGTAGACTTTGATTCCAGACTATTTCAAGATTTACTTTACACAAGACAAGAGTCTCTACCAAAATTCAAATAATCCTTCAATTAAGCAAATACGATTCAAAAATCCCTTCTGCAGGTTCATGCTCCTACACGGGTACACTCCGGTACCCTCCAGCCGAACAGCGATACATCAACGCGTACCCACGCTCTTGATGAGAAGATGATGACCGTAATTTGCGACGCACCAAGACGTCTATGTCTCGTGTTTTTTCACTAAGCTCAGGTATCACCCGAGTACGAAATTACAAGTAATTTATCGTTCGTACACGAGGATAACACCGCTGGAGACTGTAAATATTTTCTTTTAAAAAGTACTCATGTAGATTGTCGAAATGTTTTAGGGTATTTTGGGAAGAGATGAGCGATGATGCTGTAGAGTTTGTAAATATTTGAGTAATTTTGGTGGAAATATTGTTGAAATAACTACTTTAATAGTGAATTGAATGTAAGTAATGAGACACGTTTATTTAATAAAGAAGGTAGCACCTTAATACTTTGAGGAAAAATATTCCCCAACACTGCAATAGAACGCAAAGAAACGGAGTCAGGATTTGTCAATATAAGTATAGGGCTCCTGCGCTATCCTGAACTTTTTCTAGATTTAATAGCATCAACTAAGAAGTTGCAATAGCTGACGAAATTATAATTCAACTAAGCTGTTAGACATATTCTGTCTAAGCAGACAGAAACGAAAACTGCTATTAATTTTTCAATCCATACTATTATAAATGCGAAAGTAACTCTGTCTGTCTGTTACGCTTTCCCGTTTAAACCTCTCAAACGATTTTGATGAAATTTGGCACAGACAATCTTCAGACCCTGTGAAAGGACATAGGCTACCTTTTATTGTGAAAAAAAGGACGCAGACGAAGTCGCGGGTACCAGCTAGTTATTTATATTGCAGATATAATATACATATGATAGACTCTAGTTTAAAAGATTTGGTCAGTAATTCAGTAGATTAGAAAAATGTGCAAGGAGTGGTAAGTGGCCATTTGCCTGTAGTGATATAGCAGTTTTGTTCTAGTTTTTTTTTCCGATGCCTGCTAGGGCCAGGGTTTGCCGTGCTTTCCTTCCAGAATCATGGTCCTGGAAAGGATATAGTGATTAGTGAGTACACATAAAAATGCTATTACAACATAGGCTCAAAATAGTACTCGCACCTCAATTAACAAATTCCAAACTAAAGTATATTACCTAGGTTCTACGCTGTGAGATCAGCCTAGATAAGGTACACGAAAAACAGATTATAGTACTTAACTCCGTATTTGTTTTAGGTGAACACTTTGATAAATTACAACTGACTTTACGTAGATTATGAAAAATAGATAATCTACGCAATCATTTTAGTCCAGTAATGTACTAGAATTATAATTTGATAGAGTACTGGAAACTAATTTGATAGATATGGATTTTGAACGTTTAAATGGTGATCATTTTAATTTTATAGTGTTATCGTAGGTAACACTATAAAATTGTGTTACCTACGATAACACTATAAAGGTTCCGAAAAGGCTATAGTACCATAGACCACATTCATAAGCTGCGGCAAGTTATACAGAAGACCGAAGAGTACAACTTGCCACTTTGTTTAGCGTTCGTGGACTATGAGAAAGCCTTTGATTCGATTGAGACCTGGGCAGTTCTGCAGTCTCTCCAAAGGTGCCAAATAGACTACAGGTACATGGAGGTGCTAAAGTACTTATACCAAAACGCCACCATGTCGGTCCAATTACAGAACCAGAGCTCTAATCCGATACAACTACAGCGAGGCGTGAGACAAGGAGACGTTATCTCTCCGAAACTATTCACAGCTGCGTTGGAGGATATTTTCAAGCTTCTGGACTGGAAAGGACGCGGCATCAACATCAATGGCGAGTACTTAACACACCTGCGATTTGCCGATGACATAGTTCTTATGGCTGAGACCTTGGAAGACCTGAACATAATGCTCGAAGATCTCGGTAATGCTTCCAAAAGAGTGGGTCTTAAGATGAACATGGACAAGACGAAAATCATGTTAAATGCCCATGTTGCACCCGCTCCAGTTAACGTTGGGAACATTACACTCGAAGTTGTTGACCACTATGTTTACCTGGGACAGACAATCCAGTTAGGTAAGTCCAACTTCGAGAAAGAGATCTCTCGTCGAATCCAACTCGGATGGGCAGCGTTCGGGAAGCTCCGGCATATATTCGCGTCCGAAATACCTCAGTGTCTCAAGACAAAAGTCTTTGACCAGTGCGTGTTGCCAGTGATGACTTACGGTAGTGAGACGTGGTCGCTTACTATGGGTCTCTTAAGAAGGCTCAAGGTCACCCAGCGAGCAATGGAGAGAGCGATGCTTGGTATTTCCCTGCTTGATCGAATCAGGAATGATGAGATCCGCAGGAGAACGAAATCAACCGACATCGCTCGAAGGATTGCATCGCTGAAGTGGCAGTGGGCGGGACACATAGCGCGGAGAACCGATGGCCGTTGGGGCGGAAAGGTTCTCGAATGGCGACCGCGTACCGGACGACGCTCCGTGGGCAGGCCCCCTACAAGGTGGACCGACGATCTGGTGAAGGTCGCGGGAAGCCGCTGGATGCGGACAGCACAGGACCGATCGTTGTGGAGATCCTTGGGGGAGGCCTATGCCCAGCAGTGGGCGTCGCTCGGCTGACATGATGATGATGATCGTAGGTAAGCTGACTATATTAATTGAATTGGAAATATGGAATGTGTAGTTAATTGAAGTACCTGTCGCGAAATTGTAATTTGTAATGCAGCTAGGCAATTAAATCGGACGGCGAGCAGGGTAGCTTGCCGGACGGTTGAAAGGTGGCCCGGTATGAAAGGCAACGAAGGAACAGTCTACTTTAACACTACTGTTAATGTAGACTGTTCCTTCGTTGCCTTTCTTTCAGTTTTAGTCAGTAAAAGTCTGACACTATCTCCCGCACCGGACGCGCGGCGAAGGGCGCAAAGCTGTCATTGGATAATTTTACCACCGAAAAAAATACAATGAAATCATACTTTTTTTTCAACTCAAACTATTTTTTTTTTATTTTCAGTTTTTCAGTGTATCCAAAGATTGTCTGGTAACTGTCGCTGTTTAGCGATAAAGCCATCGTTGTACTCATACATAAGGTACTATAAAGTTTATTTTATAATATTTTTTATTCATTGTCTTCTCTGTTAATGTTTCTTTCAAGACAAAGGCCTGGAATGGAAGAAGGCCTTTGCTCAGCATTGGAACAGTGTTAGGTCAGGTCAAGACACAATGACGATCTTATCAGTAACAGTGATGTCTAACATACAACCTTAAATAAAAATAAAGTACTTCTTTATTAATAATACTTTCATCATTTTCTTTCTGTAGCCCCTCTATTTGAAAATAAACATCGTCCCAATGATACTCACAAGTTGATATTTTTATAATGGCCGTTGTTATATTATTTAAAACTACCTCGTGTCCAGCGCAGCTTTACCGACTGTTTATTTTACCTTTATTCCGATTCCGACACGCCGATTTCGTGGTTTTATAGTATACTACATTTACCATAATGACCATTGCAAGGTAAAAATGACATCAATTGAAAAAGCACTCTAAAGTTCACAAAATAGGGTTGCTTTTTGTTTAGTTATAGCGCATTAACGATATTTTAATTGAGTCGATCCTGACGTAGAGTAATGATTGGATGTAACATCGATTTATTTCGACTTCTCGTTTCTGATTGGCGGTCGCGATAAGTTTATATCTATCGTGTAATGTTTTTATAATCGTTGTACACAGATTTACGTCGTACATAGTAAATAATAGTTGAGTTAACCAACGTTTTCTGGGATTCGAGTTTTTGCTTGAAAAGTCGATTAGGATAATGATACCTAATGTACTTATATGACAGATCTGTGTGATTGCTAAAAGGGGCAGTGATAAAAACAAATAATGATATAATAACAAGACAGGTTTAATAGTTAATCCTCATTTGAGTGCTGCTGCAGTAATGGACGCAGATTTATGACAATTACCAAAGCATAGAGGTAGATCTACGCTTCGGTAATTGCCACAGTTACTAACTGCAAAACAGTTGTTCGGTAGTAGTTTTTCTTTTAAATTGTGTTAAAATAAACTACATTAAACATTACATTAATATTGTAGAGGTAATTTGTGAGTGCTCGTGTGTTTAATTGTTACTTTTTCATGTTCGAACGGCAAAACGATTTTTTTATTGTTATAAATTAGTACAATCCCACTTAATGGTAAGCAGTGATGCATTCGATAATGGTGGGGCGAACTAGTTTATTTAGAATTTGGATAAAATTTGGGAAACAGATATTCCATGTCCTGGAAAAGCACGTAGGATATATTTACAAGCCTTTTATCCAGGTAATATGTTCCTTTCAGACAATTTTTGCATGATTTCATTCTGCCATCTCAATTTTACCATCGGACCACCGAACGGCGAATATCCACCCTTACGTTTTTGAACCATCTATGGTCCAGACTAACCGTTTTGCCTCGTCGTTTATACCGCGAACATCGAGGGACTGGTTTTTTAACTGTTTGCCAGCTGCGGTCTTTCCGTCCGTTTCTAATTCAGGTATCTTCAAGGCTATAGCGATTAGGCTCTTAATAAATTAGTGCGCTTCACCATCAACACAACACTTACCATCAGGTGGGATCGCAGTCAAGCACTAGTTTAAGGCAATAAAAAATCTATATATGTGAGCAAGATCAAAAAGCAGTTAGTTTAATATAAATTGCAATTGAGGTCACACATAATTATACAATGTCAAGCTACGCACGCATACACAGATACAGTATCTGTATATGCGTTCATTTGTTTAAGTTTGAATTTAGCACTCGATATCACTTTTAGGAGTATAAGCTCATCCATACACGTCGGTGATTTTTGTTTTTTCGTGGGATAATAAAAATAGTTCGTAAACTTTATGAATAGCAAGTATGTTTGGTTTAGATAGACGAGGAAATCAGTCAATCAGTTACTTCTTTTTTATATATATTAATATTATTCTACATAGCTAAGCTTCTACTAGTAGAAGTGGTCGTGTCGCCGTACATACATCGGATCTGGCCAGTCTAAAGTAAGGCTCTGCGAATTTTAGCGCTTGAAAACTCGTACAAACATAAATGGTTTAAACAAATAAATGCATGTGAGTTCTCAAACATGAAAACTCACACAAGACACTCAGATCCGGAACAACTATCTGTAGGAACAAAAACCCACAACACGAAAGCAGAAACCAATCACTACGCAAATGCTATGAAAGAGCAGCGGTGACCTATCGCGCCGGGTCTTGGTTCAGGCCATGGTCCGCAGCGAGGAGTGACAGGCGGTCGCCTGCTTCTGCGGGGTAGTAATGCTAGCAAAGGGGGAGGCCGACCGTATCAAGCAAAGGCAACGGCGCCCTCGCTGTAGCCGCCAAGAAAAGAAGCCAAAGAAGCTCAATAATACAATACATAAATAAATAGTGGCGTCAATATAGTTATACTTGTTCTTTTTATTTATTCGTATTTATCCAATCAGTTTTTACGTAATCATAGCGACATAATAATTACATGGCTATTATTCTATTTTTTTTATTATCGAGTATTTGGTAGAAAACACTTACTACTGTAAGCACAGGTAATGAGCAGTGATGCCCTGACTTCTGCGCTTGGCCTATGCCTAGCGCAGAAGTCAGGGCATTACTGCTTTTATTTAATGTTAATTATGGCAATAATTGTTTTATGTTTATTTTTCTTATTAACATAAATAATTTATATGTTAAAATATTTCTTATAACAATATGTTCTACATAGATTATTATTATTATAAGAAATATTTTAACATATAAATTAATAGATTAAGACATATATTAACATATTAATATAGGTACATACCTATATTAATATTTTAATATATGTCTTAATCTTATTGAGAACCACTCTGTACTTGGGTTTAACAATTCATACCATTCACACATCAAAAGAGCAGTGGTGGCCGAATGGTAACGGCCCCGACTTACGAGTTGTAGGTCGCGGGTTCAAACCCAGCCAGGCGCATTACTTTGTGTAATTTATTTCATCACCACTGCTCTCAAAACGGTGAAGGAAAACATCGTGAGGAAACCGGCATGTCCTAGAACCAAAAATTCGAAGACATGTGACATCCACCAATCCGCACTGGGCCCGCGTGGTGGATTATGGCCCATTCCCTCTCCTAGAGAGAGGAGGCCTGTGTCCCTGCAGTGGGAACATTAAAAGGCTGATGATGATGATGATGACACATCAATCAAATATCAGATTCCCATAAACTACGAAACAGTAAACCTAAGATTTCTCTTTTCATGTCCATGAACGTACACCAGTGACGGCTCGAGTCGTATTGAGACCCTTAATCCCTGGAGATTCAACCAGATTCGACCCTAATGAGCCTCTCGCTGACAAATGGGTGTAAGGCCCGCCCTCTATCGGCGATCAGCGAACTAACTCAAGTTTGTCTTGATACACTTTGCACTTGCAGCTGGGTTTTTTAGATAGCGAATGTCAGTTAGTTTTTAAGAGGGAGAATGTGTGTGTTAAGTGTCAGATAGGGGCCTGAAACTATGGCAAGAATGAACAGGATGGGTCGTTTAGTCAGTAAGAGTCTGACACTGTTTCACGCTCCGCCCAAGTGCGGGATTCGTCATTAGATGATTTTTCCCACCATAAAAAGGTGTCAGGTAAAATATTTGAAATTACGTACAAAGAAAATTGAAATAATACAATTTTCAGTTCATTAAATTAGGTAGGAAGGTCATTTTATTTTAAACTAGCTTTTGTCAGCGGCTTCGCCCGCGTACATAAAATAAAGCCTATGCCATTCAGGAGTAAAGCAGCTTTCTATTATTGCTAAAATTTCTCCAATCGGACCAGTAGTTCCAGAGATTACCTCCTACAAACAAAAAAATAAAAAAACAAAAAAACAAACTTTACCTCTTTATTATATTAGTGTAGATGTACTATTTCAAGTAAAATGTTGAAAAATTTCTTTCAGATCGTATATCTTGAAGTTATGTTATGGTATAATATAAACACATAGATTCATGATTGCAGTAGTCGCATATAATTTTAATTCTATAATTTCTCTCCGAAGACAATATTATACCTTTCCTGAAATATATCAATGTCACAAACAAAAACTGCATCCGAACCCGAACTTTTCACCGAATAGGCTCTTAATAAACTAAACGCATAGGACTGTTCTTTGTGGCGACACTTGAGAGATTTTTATTCAACTGTGCACGTCTTTCGGCTGAAATGAGGATGATGATGATGACTCGTGGTTCTCAAACGCATAAAAATCTACATGGAGTTTCCCTGACTAAAATTTCCTGAAGCCAATGTATATAAACATTATATACCATTTATTAAGAAATTCCCAAGCTAAACCAGCAACATACCTACCCTATCACAATCAACAATCACTATCTAAATTCAATATTTTTCGTCATCAACATCCAGTGACATCTAAGTTAAATTACCGACATCCGTCTACACGTGAGAGCCGCGAAAATCTTAATTAACTGATAGGCGCGAGTCATTCATCATGTCGCTATGTGATAAGGCAGGGGGCGCCACCTTCCAGGTAAAGATATCGTTAGCGATGACGGGCTAAGATTGATGGAAAATTCGATTGGTTAATGATTATGTTGCTACTGGAAGATTGGTGTTTGTTTTAAGGAGTTAGAGAAGGGGGTTATTTTATTGTGCGGATTTTCTTTTATTCATCAGACAAAAAAATCACTATGTTTGAACTAAATTAAAGTGTCAATTTAATATTATGTACAATTAAATATTATATGATAAAATCTGAATGGTTTAAAGGTAGGTTCCGGGAGAAAGGTCGGAAGAAGGGTAGATAGGGATTCTTGATACAAGTTAATCCTAGGACGAATACCAAAGCACTTCTTTAACGATTGTTTTTTAAAGGTGTATGATTATCCACCTCAAAAAGAAACAAGTGATTATCAAATGACTTTTTCCGTTCCTATGGTGTAGCGAGATAGCCTTGTAGACTTTTAATAACGTTCAAGGACCACATATTTCCGTGGCCCTATCGGGCTTTGGTCTTGAGCTTTTGCTAATATCTGTTAGAGAAACCAGTGAACACAACGCGCCGGGTACTCAGGCTCGAAAGAGCTACCATGGCCCTGGAACGCAAATTGTGACCGAAGTGATATAGGTAGATTTTTTTTACGGTGGAAAAAATGATCTAATGACGAATTCCGCCCTTGGCTGGAGCGGGAAACAGTGTCAGACTCTTACAGACTAAACGACCCACCTCATTCTTTCTTAGCCTTCATACCGAGGCTCTAGTAGGCTTCGGCCCTGCAGTTAGGTCTCTACATTTGCTGACAACTCCTTGAGGCGCGCGGAAACAGAACGTGCCGTCGACGAACATAGGTACGTTCTAGTTAGTCAGTCTAAAACTCTCTTTTACTCCACCCATTGTGGAAAGTGTCATTTGATGGTTTCCTACTGAAAAAACGGGCAAGAGACCTATGAATTATATTAACTCCATAGATTTTCCATACTTTAAGATTAAAACTCAAAAAAAAAATCACGAAATAAGAAACTAAGGACTCGTAAAAAAGAAAATTAGAACACGCTAAACAAAATGTTTTATAATGATGAATGTTCTACTCACATAAAACCTATTTCATTTCAAATGAATAATTCTCTTGCAGCAAAACAGAATGAACAGTTGATAGTGCGAAATGACACAGCTGTTAAAGTATTAATGAACAACTATCATAGTTGCAGGACAAACTATCATTCTGCCTTGGACTATGCAGTATTTCTCTTGTTTTACTACTTCGAACGAGAGCTGGCTGTACCGTTTTATTTGCGTCTAGATTCTCGCCAATGGATACTTCGATGTCAGTTGAGAGTGGTTGGCGATGCTTGTACATTTAATGACAGCTTTTTGGAGTTCGAATTTCAATTTTTGATTTTTTTTTTTGCGATCCAAAAAGATTTTGCTAGGATTACTTTTGTACTGGAGCAGTGGTGGCCGAGTGGTAACGGCCCCGACTTACGAGTTTGTATGTCGCGGGTTCAAACCCAGCCAGGCGCATTACTTTGTGTAATTTATTTCATCACCACTGCTCTCAAAATGGTGAAGGAAAACATCGTGAGGAAACCGGCATGTTCTAGAACCAAAAATTCGAAGACATGTGACATCCACCAACCCGCACTGGGCCCGCGTGGTGGATCATGGCCCATTCCCTCTCCTAGAGAGGAGGCCTGTGTCCCAGCAGTGGGAACATTAAAAGGCTGATGATGATGATGATGACTTTTGTACCATACGGAAAACGCGGCTTTAGAATTCGATTCGATTTTATTTTTCAAATTTAAATTTCGAACCGAAAATTGGTTAGGATTCGTTTTGCAAAATACGGTATACATATATTATGCGGCAAATACTACCTCGAGTAAGATCAAAAAATCGGTTACTGCACATTCAAGGTCAACTGCCAAGATGGTTCAACTTATGTGCCGTATATTATATATATTTTGTTATTGGAACCAGTGTTCTAGATATAAATTCTATGAATGGGTTACATAGCTTTAATTAGTGGCTACATCTACGCGGGCGAGTAGATGTAGGTTTTTGGTGTACTTGCAAACTTAAGATTCCTCTTCATCCTCTTTAAGCGTAGAATTCGAGAAATCCTCTTAGTACTCGCCTACGTTATAAAAGAAAGCCTTGTTTAAAATATGACATTCCCAGTCTGTTTCGACTGTGCGGTGATGACATATATCAATCAGTTTTTCTTTTATAAATATACCTATATTAAGCAGGTATGTAATTAAGAAGTTGTCAGCAAAACGTAGGAACCCTGCAGAAGGGTCGAAGCCAAATGGGGCCAAGGGATTGAGTCTGAAAGGAAGGCCCTGGTATATATGGCAACGTAGAAATGGGGTAGGTTGTTTAGTCAGTAAGAGTCTGATACTGTTCCCCGCTTCGCCCAAGGCCGGGATTCGACATTGGATGATTTTTACTTACCATAAAAAAGTAGGTACGTAACCTAAGTTCACGTGTGATACCAATGTACTATGTGAAAGTAAACCCTGGGGCTTTGGAACGAAGGCAAAGAAAGACCAGGGGATTTTTGTCCGTAAAAGTCCGACACGACCTCAGAAAAGTAATTAGGTGATTTTCCTCCCAAAAAAGTTTATTTTGCTGAATGAAAAATGAAAGTTCAGATTGTGATCCAACCAGACAGCGACTATATATTTACTCGGTATCTTGGTCAAACGCTCCTATATTTGCCGAAGAAATATCGAGTGCAGACAGAAAATCGCTTCAAAATAGCACTTAACAAACGACATAGCACTAACAAAATATATTCGTGATGCAATGAAATATTACAAGCAAAACATTACGCGTCAAAATTAGGCGAGATACATTAGGGTGCTCTATAATTAAACATCAATAGCGTTACAAAAAGTAAATAAACAGGGTATGTGCGGGGAAATGGGGGGCCGAGGGAGGGAGGGCGGGAGGTCTCGACTATGACTAATGTCCCACGATCCGTCAGTGTCACTCGCGGGTTGAAGGGGGCGCCACTCTCGACAGGGCCGGAGTACGCGATCCTTTCCAAACAATATTTACCCTACGATTTCTGATATACATCTGTATGTTAATATGGATTTTACGTGCTTGTAAAGGGTCGAAGGTTTGGTTTGTGATCGATATCTCAAATATTTTCGAAGCAAATAGTCTCGAGTTTACTATAAACATTGAATTCATAAACAATTCTTTGACTGGAGGTTCTAGAGAAAGTCATTTTTATATGTCATAGTCAAAGGTCGATATGCAGTTTCTTTGCGGAATGACTAGTATTATTTTTATTGTTTATAGGTTCGCTATACCAACCGCATCGTTGCTTTACATCACGTGAGTAAGGACTTGACCGTGATGTAAAGCAACGATGCGATTGGTATGTCCTAGGTTTGACCAAAGCCTTGGTTAGGGCTAATCACGAAATATCTGTTAGAGGCCGAAAATTTTCATTTGTTTGGGCTTTGACTAAGACTTCAAACCTGAGGATTGACTAGTCAAAACTAGGAGCGCCGGAGCTGATGGAGAAGATTGACTATAACTTATATAGGTACATATTTGTTTTTATACAAAAGAAGATCCTGACTGATATACCATAATTTCGATGGACCTTGTGCACAAGTTCAAACTTCTAATCCCAGGACTATATTATTTTATACAAGATTATTATGAATTAAGATTAGTATGAAGGAACCTACTTTCAAACAAGCGAAGCCTCTGTCAGAACTTCAGAAGCTCTATCAAAGAATGAAACTTTGGTTTGAGACTAAGCCGTAGTTTTTCTGTATGACTTGGCAATGATTAAACTTTCCTTCTAGCAGATAAAAAAAAAGTCAGAAACAATTACTCTAGATTCTCTCCATAAACAGATAAAGCAATGATTCTTGTACAGTACGGCCGGGCCGTTTTAACTTAGCGGGCTTAAAGCTAGGCTCTGCAAACTTTAGCACTTGTGCAGTTGTAAAAAAATAAATGTAAAAAAAAATGCTAAAATTAGTAATTTTTTAATTTTTTTTACTTCAGGCTAGCCAAGTTAGCCGGTCGTACTGTACGTAAAACTAAAACACAAACATTTTGATTTCCCAAAACTGCCAAAAATTTTTTCTTAAAAAAAAAATCACAAATCCATCCGACTCTGTACAGTTTCTGGGTCTTTTGAAATTGGTTTCCGCGCAGGGCAGCGGAGTATCTACTCCGCGACACATCGCCCCATCTCTGGGGCATACCGCGGGCACAATTAGATAAAATAAAAAAAGAAACGAGTAATCCTGTGCCCAACTAGATTGCTTTCGGGACTATAGGGTTGAGAAAAAAAAAGCTGAGATAAAAAACAAATATTCGCGAAATTAGCTCGTTGATGATTATTTTGTGCATTTTGCTCTGATCTGTGCATTGATTTTAATCGTCTCATTAATGTCAATGCATTGAGTACACTGCGAAATTCAAATTTATCATAGGTTTTTAGCAATTTACAATTATAAATTAAATGAAATAAGTACTGAATAATCGACTACATCTTCTTCCTGCCTTTGTTTCGTGTTATGTGGGGTCAGCGCCACACGCTTTTTCGTCAATTTTACCTGGTCACTCATTTTCTTTAATATCACTCGGATATAAAATATAGGAAATTTCTTCAAAACCCCACATTCCATTTTTACCTGCGACATCAAAATTTTTTGTTTTGCTACTAGCAGCTCAGTATGGTAATAAAATTGTATCTATAATAATGACAGAACTGTCTTTAGACAACTATACTCATTAAAATCATTATCATAACTCTATTTTAAAGACTAGTTAAACTATAATAGGTAATATTATTGGTACAGTTAGGTATTTAAAAGCAGGTTACTAAAAACTTCCGGAAAATTAAATTTCGCGGCTATGAAGCAATACCTATTCTATATTTTACATCCATATTTTTTCCTCAAGCGTTTTTCATCGAATGAAATATCGAAGAATCGCATAAATAATAGCTACAAGTAACAAATTAATAATAAAAAACCCATACAATACGTTGCTAATATACGACCAACTTGTACGGAACAATTCTTTCCACATTTCACATAAAACCTACGTGGAATTTAATAACAGAAGGCGGACATACAACAAGCGAACGCCAATTATTCATACTGATTTTTTTTCCTTTTAATTTCATCAAATTTATTTCACTCCTACAAATGGACTATCATTAATTTAACATTTACGGGATCCGATTATTTCACACTGACTGCCTACCCCGATATAAATGAGCCTCAGTAATGTACTTATGTTATATATATATGCTTTTTTACATGATTGCCTGTATGTACTACATTAAGGTTTCCGAGGAAATTGATGCCTTTCATTTCCTTCTCGTAGCGGATACAACTCAAAGTAATAGAAATTATTTTACTGTAAACTACGGAACCGTCAGGGATTTTGATTGATGTTCGTATCTCAAATGGGGAGAAAATGGCCTTATAAGGAGTAGCCTGATTCTGATTTCTGTAAAGCTTACCTAGGTATATAGGTATCAGGTATAAATAATAATAACCCTAAATGAAATGTTAATGAATTTATGTTATATTTTTTACGAATATTATCATTTGTTTTTTTTTTACATTATTATTGATGTAAGTACTTGTAAATATGATTGTAATTCTTTATTGAGTCTTTATTTTTATCCACAACTTTTATATAGCGTCAAATATTTTTTTTTATTTCAGATATTTGATAGTTAGGGTTATCATCCCTTGTTTATATACGATACTAGCTTCAGCACGCGGCTTCGCTCCCGGCAACAGAAAAATGTGATAAATGAAAAATCACTCGACCAATTTTGCGCAAACTTCACATAAAACATTTACTAAATAGTCCAAACAAAGCCTAAACAATTTGTTTGGATAGGTGAGCCCGTTCTTGAGTTATAAAATTACAACGAAAAGTGGTATTGATTTTTATATATATTGGTTATAGTCGATCGGCCTATTGAATTTTGAGCCGCTTAAAATCTAGAGAGCTCTACACTATGAGACCAACATTTAAATTAGTATGGCCTACATACCTTTTTATTATTAAAGATCTGAATCAGGATGTTACCAAGTGATCACGATTGAGCTAATCGTGAGCCACGACTAAGAACTATGAAACAAATACGATTATAATTATTTATCTAGATGTCGTGGACTCGTGGCAATCTACGATGGAAATATTGAGACAAGCTTAGTATTAAAAAAAAAAATGGTTCTTTGGTGACTGTTGGGGTAGAAATCGTCTTGAGAGAAGAACGAAGAATCGGAAAGCTTAAAGTTACATTTCGACTACGACAGTTTACACTCTTCGTGTTCTTACAGAGTCAATCGTGTCTCAGCCATCTGGTTAAATTAGCCATCAAGTTGGACTCTTAGGGCGTTCGTTAAACGCCGGCATCCAATGAAATGGGTGAAGAAATCTAAGCATGTTGTCGACCGCAACGTTTAACGAGATGGCTGAACGTTGTGTAGTCATTTGGTTTAGTAGGGTAAGTTTGGATTACTTGGCTGAGTCTTGATCAGTAATTCCGAAAGGGCTAACTTTCAGTACGCAAAGCTGTTAAAGGTTCGAATGATTTTAGTTCAAATAACTATCGACCATGGCATTCAGTTGGATGCCGTCATTTAACAAACGGCGATGGCTAATTTAACCAGATGGCTGCAACATTTAAAAAAGCTTAATCATTTTTTAAATGGGTCAATGTGTTCTTGAGTATATGCCGAAAGTTTCAGTAAGAACTCAAGATACGAGAAGCGATGATCTTCAAAAGGTCGCGGGATGGTAGGTCGCTACTAGATGAGATGAGAGAGCGGATGCCTGCAGGCTGATGGATGATAACGATGATGAAGGTATATATAAGGTCTTTAGCTACTAAAGTGTTATATGACATAAGCTCAAAACCAGTTAAAGTTCTGCAATCGTAACTTCGAGCTTTTATACCCAATAATTTTTTTTTTATTTCATGTGAGCTCTAATAATAGGTCAGAAGCACGGATGCAATTGATCGTTTTCTATTGATAAGAAGAATCAGCAAGAAATTCCACAATTACTCTTTTTAAAAATATATAATTAAAACATTCAGATTCCAAGCAACTATGCGGTTCGCTTGGAGCATTGGTGGTCGAGTGGTGGTCTTATGCTCTAAAAACTTTTTCTTAGAGATTACCCAATCATTAATTTACTTTTCCCGCTCAGGATAGAGTTAGTAAGAGAGCCATATTTTTACTCAATAAAATCCATCTGTATTCTTTCAGATACCCTTTGCATTTCAGCGCCAGGGCAGCTCTTTCGAAAAAGTCTTTAAAGAAAAAATACCCTTCTAATAAAAATGCTAGCCAAACCAGGTCTTACAAGATACGACATAGTGACAAGACAAGGCTGACTAAAGTCAATATACCACCTAAGATACCTTTGTCTTACTAACCTACTTTTCCGCAATACTACGCGAGATAGATAGCTTTTGAACGCAACATACCTGACTTGAGATCAATGAGAAAATTGCTTTTCTATGTTAAAAGATAGGTGAACGGATATTTTTGAAATTGGAACCCAAATTTAAAAAAAAAACTACTTCAGACTTTATCGTAAGAGGTAATAAAAAAGAAAATAGTGACAAAGTAATAAATTACATTTTTGAAATGAGAACATTGCTTTTCAATGTCAAAAAAAGTACTTGAAAGGATATTTTTGAAATTGGAACGCTATTTATAAAAAAATAGAATGACATTGTAGTTAGTAATCGATTATTGAGATACAGAAGCTTCCTTTATAAGCACCAATTCATTAAAATTATGTGTATTGAATAAACATGCGCACAATGAGATAAATAATTAAATTAATTAGTAACGTAGCACAAATACGGTAAGTTTTAATTCAATACCCATTGAAAGGAAAGTTTGCCGATCAAAAATCAACCGACGAACATTCTTTATAAGTTTCATTTTTCATTGTGAAAATGTTTTCGGAAGCTTACAAAATGAGATTTCGGTAGCACGGACCCGAATGAACTCTATATTTTTGCGCGTAAATATCAATTTTGCGTAGCTTTACATCAACAGAAGATTTTGGAATCTGATTCGTTGGTGTTGTTGGAAAAGTAACATTAAAGTTGTGTTTGTAAGGTTGATTTTTCTTGATGGTGTGAAACGGTTTTCCCGTCCCGTACCTCAGTGCAGTCCCTTAGACAAATGACGCAGCATTTGTCCAAATGATGGCGCGGGCGGCGGAGAGAATGAATTTAAATTATCATTCAGTGGTACCAACACACAGTGCAAGAGTCCAAATTCGGTTCTGTGTGGGTGCACCACCACATTCCGCTTAGAAACCGAAAATTTATATGCAAATCTGATAAGAATCTATCTATTTCCGACAAGGCGTTTGTTTAATTATTTCTATCGGTCCGTAGTAAGTTGTTTAGCTGGTTTTCTACATTGACATTCATTTAGATACAAGATAGGAATTATAATAATTAATAACGATAACTAAGTGGCGCTCTCATTTCAGTGACTTAAGAAATAAATACCTAGGATTAAATAAGTCAAAGAACTCTAAAATATTCAAAAGTTTACTTACCTAATACTAGCTATAGAACTTCATTGCTATATATTGTAATATTATTATAAGGTAAGTTAAAGTATAGCCACATTATTTCAAAAAACAAAACTATTTCAGCCAGCATCCCACAACAGAATACCCACGCAAACAAACCCTAGACCCGTTCAAAATCATATTCCAATACCTATTTATTCAGCCATAAATCATAGAGTAACATCAAACCGACAGTGAGGCGTCGCGTCTCTATTCCCTGTTCTAAACGGTTGTTTGAATTCTTTCTTTGAATTCTTTTTACGCGCTCTTTTTTGGCGGCAAAGGAAATTGAGTAATGGCGTCGTCACAGATGGCATCATGGTAGATTGATAACGGGGAATGAAGAGCACAGTTCTATTGTGGCTTTTTATATGTATTTGCAGGTATGTATTGCGATAGTAAAAACTTGCTTCCTTCCCATCTGTTTGATTTGAATTAAGAATTTGTGTAGAAGTGTGACGGATTGATTGATTTTGATTAATTTAGTTTTTGTGTAACTTTTTTTTGGTATGGCAACTTGAATAGGTTTTATTAGAGCGGTTTTTGTAATACTTGTTAGTTTTTTTTAAACAAATATGTTGTTAAAAATCGTATGTAGGTATCTCTATTAACCAATGCGGTAAACGTAGACTTTAAGTACCAGTACCCTACAGTTATAATCACATAGAACTGTCATCGAATAAATTATGGTTCGTATGTAAGTACACCCTACACCTCAGGCCAATATCTATGGGTCACCGTCCATAAATATTATTAACAAGTATGTAAGAATCTTATATTTAAGTACAGGGATATTTTTATCTCCACGAGCTAAGGCGTCGATGTGCCTAGCCCTGACAAATGGGCACTGAGACAGCAGAACACGTTTCCCAACTCTAAAGCTGTAACAGAAAACAATCCCGCGTGTGGTGCCCAAAGAAAAAAAACAATAGGGTCGTGATGAAGACGTAGCCATTGTGAACAACGAGCGAGCAATATTTCACGGCTTTGTATGCCTTCAGAGCCCGATTAATTCTAGATATCTCCATTCGCCTATACGTAATAGTGTGATGAAACCTTTTTGATTCGGCTCATGTTAACAAAGATAGCGTGGGTTGAAACAAACGTAAAATATAACTACAAACTTTTTATACGAAATTTGTACAAATAAATACACATGCACCCAATTAAAACGCAACTTTATCAAACGGGAAATCAACATAAATAATCTATTTATACACTTCAAAGAACAAACGAATTGTGTTTTCATTCAGTGAGATTTCCATACTCACCTACTTTAGAAAGCAGGCGACATTATGCAAATAAAGTAAATTGAATTACCGGAGTTAAATGTCGTATGAGATAAAAACGACGACGCAATCTACAACCCAATGAGGAGACGTTGTATTAACATATTCAAACCCCTATTGAATATTTATATTACGTAGGATACTCTGAGACAACTGGTGTCGGCTCTTTACTCAGTCTTGTAGCCCCTAATGGATGGCACTATCTTTCCCTTGTACGCGTCAAAACAAAAACAAAAAATTGGATTAGCGGCCTACCTTTGTGGCTCTTTCCCTATCTAATTACAATAAGAAAAACAACTGGCTATCTCAAGAAAAGAAGAAAACAAGTAATAAAAATGTATTCCATTTTCAAAACTCTACAGCGAGACACTTCGAGTTGTATTTACATAAGTAATAAATAGGATTTTATATACTATGAAGTTAGTTACAGCCTTTGCTTTAGTTTTTTTTTTTTTGAGATAAAAAATCAGGCGACCTCCTTTTTAACAAGAGTGTAGATATTTTTTTTTAGATTTCAAACGAGAACTGATAAGAATGATCGAAGATCGAGTTGAAATGTGCTATATGAGTGTTCTAAAATGACGTTGATTCAGTAGCATCACTGAGTGTCATATACCTGTCAAAATGCTTAATATGTTAATGACATTAGTTAAACTTCGTTATAACTTTTGACGTGATCGAAGTCAAAAGTTATAACGATGTCTAACTAACTGTCTAACTAAATACGTCAACGTCATGTATATGTTTTCAAAAATAGAAGGCCTCACAGCTAAGTAGCGCCATCTGTTGATGTGAATATTCTTGAAAACCTTTGTTGAAAAAGTGTACAATCGACTGTTGATTAGAAGACTCTACGTTTAAAAACTTTCATTATCATTCTTTTTAGGAAGAATATCGTAAGTCGCAGTATTAATTTTTTGTACAAATGGGTTTTCTTTTTACCACAATTTAAAAAATATTGATGAGTAGGCTTAGCACGCGTGTAACTAGGTTTCTCTGTCGAAACTGGGACTTGGACTCCCGTATATTATACAAACTTTAGAAGACGAATTTTGAGAAATTCTCGACTACATCAAAAAAGAAAACATTGAAAATTTTCCACTTTTAGTCCCAGTAGTTACGGCTGTATGTTGTTACATCAGTCAGTCCTTTCTTTGTATATAGATAAACAATATCATTAAGAAAAAACAACCTGTTATTCAAGAAAATACTGATCTATTAGGATAGTTATTATTTACTTATTTTCATTAATACTTTTTAATTATAGAAGGAAAACCCATTCTTGCAAAACGCAAATGGTCGCATACGGTGTTCTTGCTGAAATGGCTCTACATTGTAGTCAAAACAAGTTCCTTTAATTTAAAATTTATTCGATTTAATATCGACAGAAAAGGAAATTTCCAGAAAAGCCATCTTCTTATGCAAACCACTTAATTAATGTTCCATATAATTCTTATAATTAACACTCTAGCTCCACCTCCCTGATTGACCACATCAACTTCTCCGATACGGTCATTCAATTTAATTTCATACCGGCCGCGTAAGGCAACTTATTAAAAAGCCATCAAATCGTTTACTGCCTAAAGGTTTCTTGGCTTTAAAGGCATTAGGTGTGTTCCACTTGGAACCATTAATAAAATTCTGATAGGAATAATTATTACGTTAAAATACTAATAGAAATTATAGTAACTTATTGGATATATTGTAATTAAAATGTCTGTACTCAATAGAGCTATATTTAATAACGATTTATTTTATGCTAATAAATTTTATTTAGGACAGTTGAAAGATAGTTCCCGTTATCGTAAATTAATTTAGAGGATGAGTTACTGTATTATCATAATATACCTTTAGGTATTTTATAAATAATATATTTCATGGAATTATCAATAAAATATTGACGATATTTGCTAGAGCTAAGGGATTATTCGCAAGTTACAAGGTCCTGAGCGTTGGTGACTCCTTATGCAAAGTGCAATTGAAGAAACACTTGTGAACTTTAGTCGGTCAAAATCTGGTATTCTGTCTTATTCTACTTGTGGAAGAATTTTTTTATACAAATAAGAAAAATGTGTTAACCGAAATATGAATGGAGGAAGAAAAACAATTTACTAGCGCGAAATGATCCATCAATCTGAAGTCTAGTAAAACTACTAACTTACAATCACAATCATTAATTTATATAAAGAAAATATCTGCAAAAAAGACTTGAACACTCACTTTTTTAGTAAGCCGTCAGTTTTATTATTATTTTGCAAACCCAATACTTATTGGATTTAAAAAGAACTACAATCTTTTTTCACAACCAATACAACACTGTAATAGTGAAGTATAGCATATTTATGTTTGTCTACTACACAAACATACTTTTTGAAGAGGTAGTTGTAATCCACCACATAAGTTACGTGCAGATTTGTCGATGACACATCACTTACAATTTTAAGATACACCGGTGTCCTTCCAATGGTTTTTTTTCCAATGTTTAGTTCCCTAACCTAGTTTTGAATCTACGTCTGCTTAAACAATATAAAACTAGCAAAATTTAAGTAATTACGAAATATTGAATATGAACAAAATTCAAAAATAAAAAGAAAATTTCATACCTTTGGGGTGTGGTGCTAAAAGGAACACATCAACTGTCCCGCGCCGACTTGCACGCATCGCGCCTTACCCGAGGCTAGAGGCGAATTTTGCAATCAGCACGCTCGTGTAACCTTTTATTTTAAAACAAAATATGAATAAATATGTAAGAAGCTGTAAATAATAATTGAGTTCTTGGTTAGCCTATATAATATTCAAACGAAGCCTTTATTATTATATTTTTACAAGCTTTATATTAGTTACACTGTCCCGATGTTTGTGATCAAATATTGTAAATTTATGTAGTACTTTGTTTTATGAGATATTACTACCCTAGTTGTAGGAAAATAATATAAAAATCAATGCACTGCACAGTGGAATTCTGAATTACCGAGTTACTGACGCAGTGATTGTTATCCTAGGGGTGAAAATAATTTATTAAGTCCCGAGACGTTTTAAATCCACTTGTCAATTATCGATTGAGCTGAAATTTTGCATGCATGTGTCAATCAGATGACAATGTGAAATTATTATTTCATGCAGTTAATCAAAAGGTGTCCATTGTAATTAAATGACATAACCACATCAAGTTTGGGCTCGTGTGATTCGTCTTGACGAGTTTTAAAAATATCATCATCATCAACCTTATCAATGTTCCCACTGCTGGGACACAGGCCTCCTCTCAAAGAGAGGGGGGAAATATAGGTAGGTATTTATATACCTACTTATTTATTAGATTGCTATGTAAAAATATTTTAATTGAAAATTGTTTCAAACTTTGTACATGTAAAATAAAACTTACCACTATAATAAATTGTGAGGGTAGCAACAACAGAAGTCCACAGCAATAAGTTAATAAACTGCAGTTCGTCTCACGTGAAGCGTGCGTCGAAATGTGGGGGACCTGCGGGAGAAATATTGCTTTGGTCTAAAAAATATGTTATTGTTTTCTGTAATGTAATGTTAATAAGGCATTTAGCCGTAGAATTGTTTTATTTTGTTATCAACAATTATTTTGTATTAACATATATTATAAAAAGAAGGAAAAAAAATATAGGTAAAGTTTTGAACTTGTAATAAGTAAAACCTCTACAACTTAAGCTTAACTTAAGGGTATTTAAGCAGAGAGTAAATAGAATATTTCTAGTTGCCTAGTCTTTCTCCATCATCAGTAATATCACCGCTTATCATCAGGTGAGGTAGTGGTCAAACGCGAGCACATAAAAAAAAAATCGTAATCGTAATATTTTTAGAGGTGTGAAATTTGTGTTTGTGTGAGCTTACAGTGTGGCTGCCACTGGCACTGTGTAGCTCATATACGTTGTTATTCTTTCCCCTTCTTAGGATCCTTTATATCAATCTCCATTTTAATACCAAAGGTATTATTTGTAATTTTAAAAGACTGAAGTTTCAGATATACAATACATTTTTAATGGTAAATTCTCAAAACGGTGAAGGAAAACGTCTTAAGGAAACTAGCATGTCCTAGAACAAAAATTCAGAGACATGTGACATTCACCAATCAGCACTGGACTCGCGTGGTGAATTACGGCCCATTCCCTCTCCTAAAAACGAACCCTAAGTCCCAACAGTGGGAACATTAGAAGGCTGATGCTATGCTATGCTTAATTGCAAAACTGTTTGAAGATTCCGTTCCGTCCCTAAACTCCAGATTCACTTGACAACAAACGTAGCCAGTGCAGTGGTAGGCTCATGAATAAATAAAGTGGTGTTTATCTAACGTTTGGCCGGGATTAAAATTCAAATATTCTGACAAGTCAATCTACCGAGCTCCCGGGCGGTCCCGAGAGCGGACAGCCGAGCGTCATGCACATTGCAAAGTATATGTAAATTGTGAAGATGCTTTCTTAGTTTTGTTTAGGTTATTTAACCACGAATTTTGGTAAATTATTTGCGTTTAAATCTTGCTACACCATTTAAATTATGGTCATGGGTCTATTGAAATAATAAAAAGTGTATTATAAACACTTTTTGTCTATCTCGTTAAAAATAAAAACCCAGGATAAATTGGCCGGTTGACTGATCCGCCAGTGGACTTGCTTGACAATAGAGCAATCTGTTAAATTCCTTCTTGCATTAAGTCTGTCTATGTATCACTACTGTACATAAAGCATGAATAAAAAATAAGCATTTATAAAAATATATGACAGATAATCTTTAGATATATAAACTGAATGAAAGGAGAAAGATTTGGGGCTGTCAGTAATATACATCAGAAATTATAATAATAGGATATGATAATAGGTTGAAAATGCATACAAAAAATACCAAATAATATATTAATAATCAGCTAAAAAGTGCCTAGGCCATGCCATGTATTAATAAAAATCAAATAAAAATTACCCAATGATCTAATCGCAGAGTTAGATCAGGAGGCCCCCCATATGGTGAACCACCGACCTGGTGAAGGTTGCGAGAATCCGGTGGAAGTGAGACGCGTAGGACCAGTTATTGTATCTTTCAGCTGAAATAATGATGATGTTAATATTTTGAAACAGGAAAAAATAGAGTGGAAAGTTATCCTAATCCTCATCATCATTTTTTTTATAGGGTTCCGTACCTAGAAAGGTAAAAACGGAACCCTTATTGGATCACTTTTTTGTTCATCTGTCTGTCATGACACTTTAACGTGGGAGCGCGTGGAGGTATCAAGTTGAAATTAAAACCTTTATTCGAGTTCATGTCGCAAAACAAGTAGTACATTTGGACACTCTCAAGGCAATCAAATTCATAGGAACTTAACTTTGACCAAGAATCCTGAGATTTAGCATAGAGCAAGGTCTTTTAAAACATGCGATTCAGATAAATTTTCAAGACTCGATTCGGAAATCAAACTATTTTCATAGGCTAGGTAGTGTTAGTTGGTAGGAATTCGTCAGTGCGCGAGTCCGACTCGCACTTGACCAGTTTTTTTTTTTTTAATTAGTAGCGGTTAAGCACTTCCTTAGGTAGGTAATCCATTACGGTCATAAACGGTCTGCTTAAGTTAATCAAATCTAACATATTTAATTTAAATTATTGACTACTTTTAACTCATATTATGAGTGTATAAACGTAATAATGATACCTTTTTAGCGAGTAG
Source organism: Mythimna loreyi (assembly GCA_029852875.1). Taxonomy (NCBI): domain Eukaryota; kingdom Metazoa; phylum Arthropoda; class Insecta; order Lepidoptera; family Noctuidae; genus Mythimna; species Mythimna loreyi. The sequence continues at coordinate 15,218,656 of CM056784.1, read as the reverse complement.
AAAAACAAAGTAAAACATCTCTATTCCTTACATATTCTACGTCCATTAAACACATTCAGTGCATTTGCATACGTTTCTACACGGAGTACCTATGACTGCTGGATTAATACTCTGTAATCTGAATCTTAGCATTAAGCTACTATGCGATATAAATTAATGGCGAAATTAATTAAACATGTGTTATTTAAACAACGATAATATTTATGTATTGATGCTAGCAGGTTCATATTTTTAATTAATGGCTAAAACGCAATTAATATAAATACCTACTGTTTATAGTATAAAGTATAAGAAAATCTTTGTAATATTTTTTTTTATTTGCTTACCTAACCCTTCCATCAAAGAGAGGACAGCAAAAATGTAAAACATTAAAAAAGTAATTAAGAACCAGACTACTTTATTAACTAAAATTAAAACGTCAAAATCAAACACAAAAGACGCCATATTTGGTCGACGGGCACGTAGTGGAACACGCACCGCTAACAGAAAATAAGGGACACATAGAAAGACAGGAAGGGCCCGTGCGAGCGAGAGGGACATAAAACATGCCCTCGGACGAAAGGGAAGGCGATAGTGACGCGATGATTGAACGCGCCACAAGAAAAATGATCACCCGTCAAGCGGCGACTGAGAGAAACTACCCCTAGCGGGCGAGACAAGGAAAGAAATACTCTCCGATAATGAGTGCGAGTGAAATAGCAAGCACCAAAATAGGGGTGACGTACAGTGATGGATTATGCTTTTCTCTCTAAAGAAGGGAGGAGCTCACAGGTCGTTATGGAAAAAGCTGAGGGAAGTGGGGACCGACATGTGTCGGAGACGTATACGAACCGATGGTGGCCTTAATTGATTTCTGGATTAATCTAACATTTTTGTTATTAATTAGGCTATATGAATACCTAATATTATGTGTGCCGATAAATAATGAACATCATTTGTGGAAGATAAATAATAAATGGTCGTAGGTTGCTGTTTATAAAATTCGCACTGATTTATTAAGCTAATGAATACATTATGTTGATGTAATCAAGGGTGGCTTTTAACCAAAATGTCATATGTGACCTGAATTTTAAATACAATTTCAATTTCGAAAGTTACGGAAACAAAGTCGCAGGCAAAAGTTTCTGCATAAAACTTCCCATTTAATATTAAACATTTTAGTTTAAGTTGAATTATTTTAGTTTTTAGATAAGTACTAAAACACAGTACCTATGTAGTGAAGAATGTGGTGACTAAGTATATGCTAATGTATAGTTAGTGCCGAACAATCAACTGACCACCCCACACATTAAAAATTTTACGAGGGGCATCTAAAATGCCACTCACAGAAATGCCTTTGTCCACTTTGAAGGGTGTGTATTGTTTTATGCCTTTGTTGTGTTAAAATTTAAATCCTTAATTATTCATAGGATTGTTTGGGCGACAATATTTTCACAATAGGCCCCGGTTTTGCAGGGGAGGTAATCGGTTTGATTAATAAATTGTCAAGTTGAATCCAGCGTTAGAATATAAATTGTTACCACAGATATTTCATCCTATTATTATAGCGAGATCCCGCTCATTGTTTTACGAAATGTCATATCTCATGCTGTCACCTGATTGTTTTGGTTCAGGTTTCAATAGAAGGTGTCTTCTAGTTTATGCCTGGAATTGAATGAATTTTGGGGTTTACAGGTTCGGATTTATCGTGTAAGGGGGACTTTACAACTGTCCAAAATGGTATTAAAATTGTCCTTTAATATAAAAAATATGTTAAAAAATAATCATGAAAAATATTTCACCTATAAAATTGTGTGTTGGGGCCGTTACAATTGGCTGTCATTCACTAGTTGTAAGTCGCAGGTTAAAACCCAGCCAGAAGCATTACTTTGTGTTATTTATTTCAGCTCCACTGCTCTCGAAACGGTAAATGAAAACATCGTGACGAAACCTTTATGTCCTAGAATCAAAAATTCAAAGACAAGTGACATCCGCTTACCGCATTCCCTCTCCTAGAGTTCTCTCATTGTAATCCAGTTGTAATTATACTATACATATAAATTATACTATTCAGTTTCGATACTAAAAAGTTGCTCAGTATACACAAAGTAGGAAAGAAAAACACGTTTCATTAAAAGAAGGTTAAATTTAAATCCAAAGAAAAAAAAAATGATTTAGTCAGTATTTTTACAGGCTGTTAAACAATGTTAAATTCTGCCACCGTTCTGTTGAAACAAATTAATTTAGACAAGAGGAAGATGTAAAAACTTCCAAACAGCAATTATGTTTTATTGTAAGTCATTATATTAATCATCGGCAAAATTAATTTATCATTTGGACAAATCGCCGAGTGGTTTGTTCCAACTTATTTTGTTTGTGATTGATAACTTGAGCTTACGATAAGAAAATTATTAAATTGAAATTTCTAAAGGATTTTCTTTTTGGTAAAGATTTTATTTATAGGCTTGGAAAGCAATTTAATGCTGAAATTGCATATCTACAGCATAATATTGATGCCGTCTGTAACCGCAACAATAGTTTTTATACATATTTATTCCGCTAAGATTTGCTGAAGTTTGCTAAGGTTATCGATATAACTGTAGCTACCGCGTTGGAAGGTTTGTCACGAGATGTAATGATGAATTGGTAAGAGTCGCGAGAAAACGATGGATTTGAACAGGACCATTTGTTGTGGTGATATTTGGGAAATACCTATGTCCAGCACTGGACATCTTTTGGCTAAAATGATGATAATAATGATGAATCATTACAAATAGAAACCCAAACATATTACTTTAGAACACAACTAAATTAAATGCAACAAAATAATTCAGCTACAAAACCAAAATTGTTGATAAACAAAAGAATAACAATGAAAACGGAAAGCATGCTTAAAGTATAAAATAGTTGAAATACCTGCTCAATATGGGCACCATCTCAAAACTCATTAGCCTCCCAAACGCTACATATTCATAACGAACAACTGTCAAAGGCGTAAAAATCGGTGAACGCATTGTGTAATTGATTTACCGCTTATTGTCCACAAGTCAGCCATCCTCATTACCGATTCAACAGAGCTAATTGTGCTACCTAATTACAGCTGAATGGCTAAAGACAAAACACTATTTATGTTCACTAATTTATCACACAATGAGCCAATGTTTCGGATGACGACGTCATTGAACGAACGAGAACCTTAAAATTGAACTTAGAAAAACTATTAGCATTTAACAAATGTAAGAACGTCGAAAATATGACATTGCTAGTGCACGGTCTTCAGTAAAACAAAAGCGAAGCATTTAAAAAGTATAAAGAAACAATTCCCTTTTATGTGTGTGCTAATGGGAACGATTTGAAGCACGCGTGTACTTGTATGCCACGGTCTGGGCTTCGACGCCGTTTCAATTAAAGACAGTTGAAATTAAACACTGCTTCCTGATTAGTTGTCTCTTGATGTTTGAATAATTGAGGGGCAGGTCACAACTGTACAGTTGACGCGTATATTATTATAAAAGTATATACGTCAATTTCAGCTTACATTTACATTAATTTTACAGTAGCCAAGCACATAAAAAACCTCTGAATATTTTCGTATTTGTTATCAACTTTTATTTTGAAGACTTCTTATAAAGTATTATTTTTGTCCTTGATACGCATAAGCAACCAATATATCACATCTTTCCAATACGACAGCAGTTAATCATGTGAAACTTTGTTGACACCACGAATCCATTATACATGAGTGTGCGATTATTTTGATGGATTCCATGAGAACACAAGCATCAGCACTCCCCTAAAATCTCGAAATCGAACAAAGGGAACACGTGAGACTCCCTTCGCATCCGAGGCTAATGCTCACCCCACGGAGGAAGGAGATGTAGAGAAAAATGCGTATTTATAGCAAATACTCGTACTCAAACAGTCCTACATTGTGTACGAGTCAAATAAATGAGTCTCATTTTTCGTGCTGTCAAAAAAATCTGAATGGAAAAGAAAACGCGGCGGCGAAAAAACGGCAGGCTGCGGACTTTTTATTTAGTTTTTAATGTAATACTGATTTGGGATGTTTCAGATTAATTGCGCCTTACCTGAGGCGCGGCAAGGGTGATGCCACTGAAAGAGTTCCACGACGCTGATCGATCGCCGAGCGCAGATTGAAAGGAGAGACGTGAAAGGTAATTATTCATTTGGCGACTAGAATAGAACACTTTTGTACCTTTATCTTGGGGTTTTTTCGATACTTTTGCACGAAATTTGCAAGTAAATGGATGGAATGACACGGTGATTTGTTTTGTCCGACGCCTTAGACTTCCCACGAATTCGATTCTCGCTCCTTGCGTGTACGTACATTATAGAAATGGTAATGCGACTTCAGTGAACCTGCGAAACACGTGATATTATCATATAAGTGCCTAAAATTGCCTGTACTTTGGGTCTAGGCACTACAATATAAATAGATATCAGACATGCAACCCGAATATTTAGGTCTATATTTTGATAAATGTAGTCAAAAATTATTTGATTGTTACACAGCAAAGTTAGACAAACAACATTTTGAAGGTTTGTGATATTCAAAACAGAATAATAAAACGGACAATGCAAAAATCAAAAGCGAAGACACTTTCGAAAATGGAACAAAAAATTTGCATGCCGATAACCGACAATGGGATCCCGCAGAACCCGGAAGATTGCACAATGCGGAACAATGAACTGGAAGCACATGTTATCCTGACCTGATTTCATGAAATCCTATTAAGGGACTACTGGAGACGCCAGGAGCCTTTGTCTCCAAAACCTTTTATGATTTATGTGACGTTTCTTTGATGTTTATGGCACATGCCTCATTTAAATACGTCGTCTTGTGCTTTGCACATTTTAACGCTCGCCCATAGTGATTTTTTCCAATGGCACTGCGCAATACGGCCAGAAGTCCTTAGCATTTGAATGAACATTTGGTTACCAGATTAGTTTTCTATGAAGCGAGACTATACGTGTGTAAACAACGAGTCACATTGACTCATTAACTTATATTCCTAATGTGTTATTCTTGGACAAAACAACGGTCAATTTACATTTCAATAAGCGAAGATACTGCTCACTCATTTGTATGATAAAATCATCTTCGTTCCTGTGGCATTATGGCGGACTTTTTCCGTAGTTACATAACCGAAAGCCGGTGATTACGGGCCTATCCGCAGCAAAAAAGGTAAAGTTTAAAATATCAAAATGAAGTCTTCAAGTTGTTCGACGTTGTTATAAAATTACAGGCAGCTAGGCGGCGAAAACTGGCAAATTATAGTCCGGGACCGCAGACATTGGCCGTGGTCATGGGTGCGCGATAGAGATCACGGTGATTGCGTGCCCGACTGTGGCGACCATCATGGTGACTTAACTAAACGCTACGGAAGAATACAAGTATTCTTCGTAATGTTACCTTTCGATAACGATTTGTTCCTTTTCCTGGTATATTTTACTTAAGAAAACTACTTTAATATCTTAAGAAAAATTTCAGATGCCAAGTTACTCAAAATATCTGCCTCCTTATTTTATATTAATCCTCAAATCGACAGTCATAACCTGTGGCAAAATCAACAAAAACCCTCATGCAAATTCACTGCACCCGTAATTTTATTACTTACAGAACCTTAAGAAATAATCTCGATTTACTCAAACCATATTTTAGCACACTTTAAACGAGGACCAACCTGTTAAATAAAATGAACGGCCATGTTGATTTTTTCAAAAGTTCGTTGCCTTAATATCATCAGGTTTAGTGATCCGAAACGTCTCAATACCCAAGTAACGAGTTGCCCATTAATACGGGGATGTATCGCGAGATAACTTTATTCTGGTAGCCGGCTGCTTTGTATGCGGCCGTCCAAGCGTCCGTCATTACCAAAAAACCAAGATAAAACCCCAACTGAAACACACAATATTGTCCCTTAAGTCTTCAGTATTACAGTCTCAGTGAAGTGACTAATTAGAGTTGTAAGCGCAGCCCTCTCGCTTTTATCTTATTGGTCAACCATTACTCCTAAATTTAAACTCTTCATTATAATGCCGCAGTGAGAAAAGTCGCGATAACAGACAGCCACGTGAATAAAATATAGGTAATGAATTCTGATAGAGGAAGGCTCGTGGATAGATAATGTGGCGTGTCAAGCTGTTTACGGGAAATGCGATCGAGATATGGATAGGTAATATATCTGGTTTTTTACTTAAGATACGAGCTACAACACATAAGGTTAGTTTTATATTAAAACATGTGAATAATCCTATTAGTTGTTGCTGTTTTACCTTGCTAATGTTTTTTTATGACAACTCTAGACGCTACAATTTTTTCATCTATGTTTGGTCCTCATTCGCCGCTTTATATAGGCTCTAGATAAATATTTTTTTATTGTTATACGTGACATAATATCAAAATTTGCGAAGAAAACTTAAATTAGAAGTAAAAAAGTAAACTCCAGTGTGCTTTTAAAGTCCCCTTAAGTAATAAACATCTTTATTGTTAAATTACTGTCCACTTTATTTTTTATATTTTCGTCTTATTTAAAAAAAAAGTTTTCAATATTTTTTTTAATAGTATAATGTGTCGGCCAAACGCAAAATTTTCAAGGCTAAATATAATTTAGAATTTGACCAACACCAAATTTACATTCCCAAAAAGTTATGGTCATGCGTGATCATGTCTTAATATTCGCAACTAAACACAATAACACATCATTTTATCAGAATAACCGCCCATACATTTTGAAAGTTACCTCACATAATAACGAAGAGGTACGCTCAACTACAGTAATTTGCTGGAAGAGCTAAAGGCCGGGCATTCCTTGATTAGGGCACGACTTCGATGATGTTGTTTACCCCTTTCTTATGCGCAGAACGTTTAGGTTGTGTAGAGATGGTTGACGTGACCTGAGCTGCGCGGTGGTCGGTCCTTAATAGCGTGTACTTATCTGTCTGTACATCCTGGAGTTTTGAAAGACGGAATTATGATGTTGTAAGTTACTTCTTGTATATTCTACGATCGACGTAGTTCTTTGTAAAATAGAGTGGGAAATGATTCGAAATTCAAATGTTTAAAATTATTTTCCTTATTTAAATAACTAAGCTTCAACTACACTCTGTAATGACTCAATTCAATGCCTTTTTATCCAGTTTGATTTGCGACAACCAAACTAAAATTTATAATAATATCAATATACCAAATCATCGAAAAAGTATTCAATTAAAACATCAAAACAATCGATACACGCCCAAACCAAAATCGATTACTAACAATCGATATTCGCGTCCCAGGAGGAGGTCGGGGGGAAAGGGAACGGTTGTCTCTGCACCAGGCGTTGACTAATCGTGGCGCGTCCGCGTGGAATAAGACTGATTGCACCGGGGCTTGCCTATGCCTGCCTGCTATGTGGTTCGCCAGCCCTCTACCTACACAAACCGACATTATTTAAGAAATCAGCTCGCTCGAGCGGCAACAAAGGGAGTTTTTACCGCCCACGCTACGTGTTTTTGAAAGACTTATTACGTAAACTAAGTAGTGTGATTATAGAAAGTCGGTTGAAGTTAGCTTGGAGTTATTCTTAAGTATTTTGCAAAGTTTATGCCATAAAGAAACTAGATTTTAAGTTAGATTTTTTTTCTCCATCTATAAAAAGATCCAGCCAGCACAGGTTTATCTAATTTATATAGACACATGAGTATGTGGGTGTTATTGGGTATCAATTAATGTCTAATTTTTTCAAAGAAAAATCCTTAACTGCGCAGTTCATACAGATACGATTGAAACGTTTTTAGTATATCTTTGTTACAATTATTTTAAAAACTTTATAAGGCACGTAATTTAGAATCGAAATCGAATTGAAGTTAAGAGTACCTCTACCTACCACAAAATTAGTTTGATAAGTTTATTAATTCATTACAATACTCATTCAGGAATGTGTAGTAAACATGCAAATTAAAAAGATTTAAAATAAAACATATTTTATGTCAATTTAAACCAAATAACCTCTGTAGTTTCTGAATATTCTGTGTCGAAAATTGCAGTACTTCTAAAATATATAAATATCTGTTCTCGTTTGCAAACCAGCGAGAAACAGTTTGCATAATTATAAAATGTAGGTAGGTACAAGTTAGCACTGCAACATAGTATAAAACATATTAATTGATCGCTTATTTAAGTGTTTTTAATTTATATCCATCGCGAATCAGTAGTGAAGTAATGGTGTTGTAAATGATCGTTGTTATCAATCTATAATTTCCACTCAATAAATGTACCAAACACGCCCACTTTCCTCAATCACGTACGATCCATCGTACATGTTGTTTCTTTCTCTCTTTTATTCTATATAAAAGAAAAGGATGTAAGATTCGTGACGAAGACGGCAATCAAGATATTACTTTATAATTGTACGATTTTAACTGGTTTTGCGAAACCAGTCTACGGGGGAATAATTTACACTCCTATAGTAATACCGGAGCAAAAATGATGATTTAATAATGAACCGATGTATTATGTTTTATTTTGTAATTAATACTCAGTATTTTTGCAGTCGCCCGTCTGTTTCTGCCGAGGGGGACAAAAGATACTGGAGAGGTGACCACATACTGGAAGATGTAGCGCTGGAAGGTCCCTCAAGGTGGATAGATGATCTAATGACTATTGTGTAAGTACTTTTTCGTTCCAAGGCCATAACTCTTTAAAAAAATACAGCAACTCAAAAACATGAAGTTAAGAACCTGATGTTGAGAATATAGAGACCAAATCTTTGTAATTAACTTTCTCAGAAAAAAAAATATTCTAGAACAAAAATCCTCTGTATCAATTTCTAATCTGAAAGGTCTATTCCGAAACCACAAAATCTCTTAATCCGATCCCACATAATAATTTCTCGATGTTTACAATTCGTCCAACGTTAATGGGCTATTAAAGTTCCTCAGCGATCTTTTAATAGTTCTCAATTGGCGATTTATCAAACTTTTGCTCGAACAAATAAAACAATTACGTATTACACATAGTGAAGGCAATCGGCGTGTCTGGAGGTAGAGTGATGGTGAATGCGATCGATGGTGACAAATGGATGTCGACACACGGAATACGGCCGCGAGCACGTTTCAGACAAAAATGTCGTGATAGATAAAAATAGTGGCGCTAATGGGATTTGGGGAGACGATTAATTGGACAATCGATGCCTGTGTTAGTGAAGTGAAAACTCTTTAAAATTTACGTCCTTTAGAAAAGTGGATGTACCTACTTTAAATTTATGAAGTACCAAATTTATGATGATTTTTTGTGTTTGGCTGTAATCTTCTTACATAAAGATAAAGATAATTTTATTTATCAAAACATGGGTATACATATAATTTTATGTAGTGCATGTAGGATGTTACAAAATTAATTATTGTCTGTACATGTTTTACCTTTGTGATGTAAAAAAATCCAAAAGTTTACAAAAATATTTACAATAACATACAAAAATGAATAGCTGTTCGTTAATCTCGCTAAAACTCGAGAACGGCCAGACCGATTTGGCCAATTTTGGTTTTGAAATATTCGTCATATCTTCAGGAAATATTTAAACAGTTTTAATGGAAAAATAAATAGGCGGTATAAAGTTTGCCAGGTCGACTAGTTCATCTCCTTTATAATTTGTATTTAGATTATTTTTTTTAGTTATTTAGTTATTATGTGTACTAACACATAGCACAAGCTCTGTTTAATTTGGGACTAGATGGCGTTAAGTGAGTGTTGTAAAATAGGTACTTGTGTTATTCCGTTTATTAAATTAATATTAACATACTATTATTTTTAAATATATCAATTAAAAAAAAAACATTTAAAATATGTATTATAATCCCACCGATATTGGAAACAGGGACGTAAGTCCGTCCATCTTCTGAAAAGAGGTAAATTAGAAGTGTTAATAACTGAGGCAATAAGTCTACCGCCGAACTTTTGTGTCTATAAAGTATTAATACCTAATATAACCGTATCATTGGCACCATAGATGCATAACAAAAAAAGCTTGAAAAAAAAAGAAACTTTAATAAAATTTTCAATCATTCCAATTTCAAATTGTGAAGTGTCAAAAAAGTCGTCCGTTTACATAAGGCCCGTTGTACACGCGATCGGTATGCGGCATGCAGTAGTAACAAAACGCGATACCGATGCCGTGCCGTAGTACATGAGTCAAATGCCCGCATGCCATAGGGCCCCACCCTATTATTGGACGGAATTATTCAAGTCATGACGCTGTGTGACGCCCGATTTTAATCTAACTTCCTGCCTATGATTTGGACATTGTACTTTTGTTTTGCTTAGAAGATTTATACGACTACTGTTTGAATGTTTTTTTTTTTTAATTAGGGTAGTTGATGTGTTAAATGTTAATTCTCAATTTGTAATTGGACTCGTTTAATGTCATTGAATGAAATTGGTTTTAATGGCTTTTAAAACTGTAGTTCAGCACCATTTCTCGTTCGGTTAAAAATTACACATCAAAGAAACCTCCCCCACTCTGGGTGGAATAAAAGAATGTATCAGATTTTTACCGAATAAAACCTACCTGTATTCTTTCAGTACCTAGACCGTTTCGCGTGACTCCAGCCGACAACATGCCTAGAGGACCCCGTAAAATAGATATTAGAGAATACTATACAGTTTTCATCACGCATGCGGGATTGCTCCGCACGCGAAGCCCCGCAAATATGATATTTATTGTAATGCGGGGAATACGCACGCGGGTAGCAGCCCCGCATGCTGAACAATTAACACAATATTAAAAACACCCTCATGTACATTAGATGTCTCAATTATTACCCAGAAATAGTCCCAATAAAAATTCCTATAGACAGACAACGCCAAATAATTGGCAATATCTTTTACATCAAACCAACAACTCACAACACTAAAGAATCACCGCGAGCTTAGACAAGAACAAAGGCACCGCACTCGATGCTCTTTTTTATCGATACTAAATATCGAGATGTTATTCGAATCACTCCCGGATTGATGGCCGCTCGGATATATCGCATACCTATCAGTTTTATGTTCAGACACTTACAGTTAATGCTTTCAGAAATGCACGGCATTAGTTAGCATGTCGATTTAGTCATTGCTCGTTCGCTTAGTGATGAGCAAATTGTTATTCGATTAGGCTGTTAAATGATCATTTAAATTGACGCAAATCGATTATTTAATCGTTACTTATTAACCTTGTTAGGAATGAAACGTTGCGTGTCAATGAAGCAGATTTAATATTGCGATTCTTTTATTTTTTGATTACAGTTTTTTCTTCTACTATGATATTATACTTTATAGGTTACTTTATTAATTTACTAAATTGAATTGAATTTGCCTATTAATAACAATCATACAAAGGAGCGAACAATAATTAAAATAATCATTAAGTATTCTATCATTGTACATTGATTTACCTTCAGAGGCATGGTCAAAGAGCTTTACTTCTGTTAATTAAATTCTAAGCATCGAATCCATTATTGTTATGCATATTTTTCTGTTGTAGGTTTTTGTATTCTAATATTCTTGGTTTTTTTTTCCACCCTAATTACATCAGACATAAACAAAAATAAACCAAAAAATATCCATCTATACTACATTGGGGCCATGAGTTCGAGTTGAGGTCAAGGGATTGTATCTAAAAAGAAGGCTCAGACCCAAGTATAAAGGTAACGTAGGGTCGGGGTGGGTGGTTTAGTCAATAAGATTCTGACACTATTTCCCACTACGCCCAAGGGCGGGATTTGTCATTGGATGATTTAAATATAAAATTTAGAAAAATATATTCCGTCCATTTAGGTACTTAACAAATTTGTAAACAAGCAATCTTCACATGTCTTTTATATGAAAAAAATCTAAAAATGTTTATAATTAGCTTAAATAGCTAATAATAAATATTTTTAGATTTTTAATTTTACCTAATAAATTTAAATAGAATAAAAGAAATGAATAAATAATCTTTATATGTCTTACAGACTATTAAAAAAAGTAATTTCAAGATGGTTTACATTTAGGTACTTAAACCTAAACAGATAGAGTATGAATCTCCAATTCTGTACCTACGACAACACAATTCAAAGAACCCTACATGCAACTACATTAAAGTAATTCATCCAACATCCACCTCATATCAACACAAACCACCACACTATTAGGAATCAGCCCCAAAAAACCCAGAATTCGATACACAAGTGTCGGCCTCACATTTATAGATACTGATTAATGATATGGAAGTGAAGAGGGGACTGTTGTAAATGATCGATGGTTCTAAAACTTATTAGATAATGGTGTTTCAATAGAATTAGGAGCTTTGTTCTTCGTGCCCTGGGTACGGGTCAAGCACGAGATATATCTCGTGCCTGTCTGGAGGTAACGGTATATCGCTATCGGCGACGGTGTATTTATAAAATGACGGAATTTGTACGGTGTTAAGTTGAGCGTGGCTTTAAAAATAGATGGTACGATGGTGTGGTATTTTACGTACGGACAAGTTTTGGCTTTGATGTCTTTTTTTAGCTTGATAGGAATAAGTGCGATTGCTGTATTTTTCTAGGTTACGGGACTCAATAGGGCCAGTGGCCAAAAGAAAACCGAGGCCTTAGAACCCAAGAGAACAGAGGTCAATTTTAGCCAGTAAAAGTTTTACACTCCCTTGTGTTGCTCCACCCAGATTAGGATTACACATAAAAATTCTCCAAAATTTTGATTTTTACACAACTGTCCATTAAAATAAGTGCCATGTTTTCAGGGTATGTAAGTTAATTTATTTTTAAGATATGTTATCGACGGGCGAATTACTGGGTAAAATTACAACCCAAAAATATTATAGTCATAAAGGGCCTAAAGTTTTTAAAATTGGAGAGTAAAAGTTTACCAGAGAACTTTAGGTAATCATGAAAATTTACCTGAAAATGTACCGACTAGTGCAAGTAACTTAAACTATTGCACCAGTGCCCAAGTTTTCTGAAACTGTTTACCACTACAAACGTCCGTTTTATCAAAGTATAAACTTGTATAATAAAACAAAATGGTATGTTAACAAATAGTTAATTCGTACAGTATTAATAACAGCGAAACATCTGTTATTGCAGGCGGCGATAATGAGTTGAAGAAGGCTCGTTATGCACTCGTGTAGATAGGCGATACTATAATATTTATAGAACTAAGTTCTTATGGAATCAAGTCTTCAGTAGCATCTGTATAGTGTGAATCGTATGTATAAACATTCATCAGTTGCGATTAAACTCGAGAACGGCTTAACTGATTTGAATAATTTTGGTTTGGAATATTCGTAATAGCTCAGGGAAGGTTTGTTTAAACGGTGTGAAAGAAAAAAAAAGGTCACTACGAAGTTTGCCGGGACAGCTAGGTATCTAAAAATAAATGTAATACAACTACAGTACCCTCTATTTATTTAATACAATGGAAAGTGTCTAATAAAAAAATATTTGGAATCGACTTCTAAATAAGTCATTTGTTAAAAATGTGTATGTAGTACACAAGTTATATTTGTAATAATAGCATTACCTTTTTTTTGTTTTGCGTGTTTGATAATTAATAAAGAAAATTGTGACAAGTATTGTAAATATTTACAATGATATAATTATCTACACTATATATACAACGTTATATGTTACGTCCATAAAAAATAAAAAAAAAACAATTTTATTTTAAAGAAGATATGCTGAGGAAGCTTCAAATCGCCTCGCTTATGGTACGTTAGCAGCCCAATTAACAGATGTGTCTAATATGAAAGAGATATTGTTGAATACCGGAAGGAAAATTATAATAGTGATAAACAGTGAATTCATTGAGTGAAAGTAATCTTCATAAAAAGTATTATAAAAAAAATATTGTGCGGTAGCTTTTACCAACTAATGATTTTATTAGCTAAAAATAAAATCAAGAAATTTCTTGATTTTTTTTATTATGAATCAGCTTGCGTTTGTCCATAATCTCAACTGATGGTAAGCGATGATGTGGCTGACGATGGAAATCGCTTGCCTAGAAGTAACCTATTTACTCTTGTCTTAAAGACCCTTAAGGTGTAACTACCGGGAAACCGACTCCAGCAGGGAATCCTACTCCTTAGCTATACGAACTCGTTGTACAATGAATGTATAAATGACAATTTTATTACCCCTGAGTTTGTTTCGGTGTTTCTTTTCAGGGTAGGTAGTCAGCTAGGAAACACCGGCCTCATCTTGTTACAATGGACGAAAAAACATGACGTGTAAAAGAGTTTTTAAAAACCTATTTGCAAAATAAAAAAATAATTTATCATTTACTTTGTCATCAAATTAATAAAAATTTTAACTGCCATTCTCTTTATACTTTCGTAAACCTAATTATAGATAGATACCTATGTTTTTTATTGCAAACCAAAAATAAAATTACAATGGTAAGATAACTTAACAGAAAGTTATTTTCTTTCTTAAAAAATAACTTACGATACCTCGAAAAACGAATTTTAAAAAGGCTTACCCATAACCACCAACAAAAAAGCCTAAACTTTTACACAAAAAGCCTTACACCTTTCTTACACAATCGAGCAAAGATGCCACTTTCCGCTTTACAACAATTAATTGCAATATCACTTAAAGCAACCAAAGGGTGCCAACACAAAAAAAAACCTACCATTATTTATTGTGACAAAACTGTGCAAAATTGTAACAGGTACTTTCCTTTCACGTTTTAGCAAAAGAAAGTATTTACTGATTTACAACCACATTAAGGGCAATGCGGCTAAAAACATACAACAAACACTAGAAAATAATTGTTCAGAAAATTTGAAAGTAAAGGTGTATAATATTCGCAGGAATGCGAGCGAAAGTGTTCTTCTGTCGTTGAGAAGAATAGGGCAGTGCTAGACAAAAGAGTTTTGTTACAATGACCACCTGCTGATTGTGACTATTTGCATATTATTCGCACTGACATGACTGAGTTTCGTTTTCACTTGACCGGCTCAGTTTGTTTCTTTGCTTTGGTTCCATCAGTTCTGAATTCGTGAAGTGCATTGCTTTGATTGAATTAAGTGCACCTGTGTATTTTTTACTAAAAAGTGTAATTGAGATTATAATGAAGATTACACGTAAGTAAACTTGGTACATGATAATAAGTGAAGGGTGAATAGGTTACTTCAAGGCAAACATGCTCCATCGTCAGCTACATCATTGCTTACCATCAGGTGAGATAGCGGCCAGACGTATCTAAGTCTATGCAAAATATTCAAATCAAATCAAATAGTTTATTGACACGTATACAATATGTTTTAAATAATATTAAAAAATAAACAAAGCTTATGAAAACACAGTATAAAAAGATGTGGATATGGCTTAAAGGACTTAGTATCCAGGCTAAACTTGTTAAAAAAAAACATTCGAATAACCGAAAATTCAAAATAGTGTTCTAAAAAAAATAATCAAAAGCAATGGCCGGCGGTATCACTACATACGGGCGAAATAATTAAGCCAGTGGATACACTGTGCAAAAAAAGTGAAATAACTGAAATTACAAAATAGTGCTCGAAAAAATTCAAACGCAACGGCCGGCGGAAAAGTCTTACATTAAAATATACCGCAAGACATGCATGTTCGTAACATTATGGATGTCAACACGGGATGCCTACTTACATTATGTTTTTCTGAGAAGCTTCGGCAGGTAGGCTCACATAAGCGGTTTTATTTATAAGGTGGTGTTGGTAATGTGGAATGCTGTGGTCGCCGACGACGGTTGGATGATGCGGGAGGGGGGCCGGAGCTATAGGGTGTTCTACTACATAGGGGACTTTTATATCACTGGACATGAGTGTCACCAGTTGTAGGCATCGGTTACAATTGAACGATTAAGACGTAATTACTTCTTAATTGCTCCGAAATCTCATGCAGTATATCTTTAGTTTCAACGTCTTTTCGTCCGGTCATTTTCAAAAACGGGTTTACCAAAAGTTTATTGACATTCGGACGCGATACAAATATAATTTCCGTATAAGAAGTGACTCATATGAACTCATTAATACATAGTAAATGGTCTGTGAGGAAACATTGTTAAGCAATAAATTGTAAAAACGCGAGATGAAATCGACATAAGGACACCCCGTACAGCGGAGAGTATGATATCAAGGTTAGGCTTAGCGGAACACTCCACATGTGGTCAACCTTAATAAAGTGTGATAGCCATACACAAGGTCCCCGCGTGCGACAGAGACAGATATAGGAGCTTAGCGGCCATGTTGTATTATGGATGCCTATCATATTTTGGACCCGCTCCGGACCGGATTATTCTTTTTTCTTTTGCGCCTCCATCTCGAAACCGGTCTCCGAGCGACGACCACCATTTATTGTAGATTAAAGAGGCTTGTTGTCTTAATTTTAAGCCACGCTTTAATTTATGGCTACGTATTAATGTACAGTCTCCGCCATTTTTTCCGAAGATAGATACGTCATTGATTTCTTTATTTGTACTGTCGAGTTTATTAATACCGTCGCACTAGTGCCGACTAATATTTTCGTGCTTAACTTAATGATTTGGCAATTAAATTAAATTGTTCTCGTTGTGGTAGCTAAATTAAAATTTACAGCGATGAGAGATTTTAAGCGGTACGCCATCGCCCCCGCTGTCGACTAAATATATATTTGTCATGTTGGCGTTAAGGGAATTTGCTCACTGTTTGTGTTTATCAATAATTAAACGTTTTAATTAAGACCATGGTTATTATTACAGCCTGTAGTAATAATATACATATGCAAATACTGCGGTTCAATGTCGAGGTCATTCAACTGTGCGTCATCGGTGGTACAAATTAATCATAAATCCTCTGTACAAAACAAAAGCGAAATGAGCAAGTGCAAACTCCCATGTCCGAGTGAAAAAAATGACAGTACGCTCGGGCAAACCGAAAGGACGCCAGCGCAAAAAGCGCTACCGGTGAAAAAATATGATTTATAGCGTGAAAAATGTGGAAACACACGCAAAAAGGGAGAACGGTGAAAGCGTGGCGTTTCCACTAGACAAATTTATTAATCCTATCGGCCGGCCGCTTTTATTTGTGTGTTGTATCGGCTTTTTATTTCTGTGCCTTTTAGTGTCGCTAAACCGTTACTGTTTTAATATCGAACTTAAAAGTTTGTGCATTTTTAGCAGTGTCAATATCTGTTTCATCCTCATCCGACACGATACCTTTAAACTATCTATATTGAATATATCCAACCAACTCTCTCGCGTTTACTCCATCAGTGTCATCCACGACTAAATGTACCAAATTCGTGTCTTATTTGCTCTTTTGTCATGTATGAGGATGGAAGGGTTAAACGAGATCGAGTCGGAACCATACGAACCCAGACACGACGAAACGAAAACACTCGATAATCAATCCGTAAGCGCTTAAAGAACCGCCTCCGATTCACAAATCAACAGAAATCAGTAAGTAAAACAGCAACATTACAAACCAATCGAACATAATGCCATAAATTGGTAAATACAGCACCAAATCAAGGCAAATCACATATCATTGGCCCAACGTCTGTATTCTCGCATCTCGTTATTCCAGAAGGTATCATTTCGATGATAAACCCTACTTCGAGTCAGACGATCGCTATCCAAGCACCTTGTATTAACACATGCACATTATTTGCCCACGTATCTCGCATTCGATCTGCAGTAGTATAAAATCAACATCGCCCCAGCCAGTGGCGTTCCATAGTCTGTAATTACGCTACCATTCAATAACAAAACGGGTATCTTAATAGAGTGCTAAGAATGTTGCTGATGTCTGATATAATGCTGTTGGGAAGGAGTCGGTTTGTGCAGGGATGTGATGTATGGTTGAATATATATTGGATTGTATCGTTTAGCGCAGTTTGTATAATGCTAAACTTGGTAATAGTGCTGCCGATTTCATTAAGATGTTCTTGTTTATACGGAAATGAGGTTTCTTTAGTATTTGAATCATCTTAAAGCCTTCTCACAAGTTTTAGACTTATATATTGTAGGTCGCAGGGTCAAAACCAGCCAGGCATATTACACTTTGTGTAATTTATTTTATCACCACTAATCTTAAAACGGTGAAAGAAAACATTGTGAGGGAACCGGCATGTCCTAGAAATAAAACAAAAAATAAGACTTGTGACATCCACCAACTCAAACTGGACCCGCGGATTATGGTCCATTCCCTTTCCTAGAGAAAAGACCCTGGATCCCAGTTAATTAACCTGATAGTTTAGTATTTTAATATTAACACTTAATAAAATAAAAAAAAAATCTATTTCATTTCTATCATGCCACCAGACAGTTGCAATAATATTTTAAAATATAAAATTTACTTAAACGTACCTTCTTAAGTCCATAGTCCCATTAAACCAAACGATGACAAACAAAATCCACATGTAATTAAATTCTTCGCTTCATAACCCACATGTAAGGCGCAGTTCACACAAACATAATATATCCGCGGATTGTATATGTCCGCTGACAGATACGGGGACGCGCGGCGGATCTTAGGCGGAAATTAAAACTAATAATTCAAAAAGTTTCCGCGCGACCGAGCCGCCGAGCCAGATTTATGTTTCAACCAGTCTTGTGAATGCTTCCTACGTTGTTCTAGCTGCTCTATGGTCTGCTGGAAGGGTTAGGATAACCTTTTTTATGGTATTAAAGGGTTTGGAAGCTAATTTTTGTTTCCTGCACCAGCCACAATTTCAAAATGCGAAGAAATGTCTTCAATGAGAAATGTTAGGAAAATTTCTACCTATATTTTTGAATTATGAAGTTGTGACTGGCAGGATTATTATAGTAGGTACTCAATACTTTATTACATTCTATATGTACTAGTGCATAAAACAAAAAAAAATCGAAGATCAATATAAACACTATTAGACATAGTGTACTAGGAGAGAGGATGATGGCTAAGTATGAGTTGAATATTATTGTAGTCAAAATAGAAGTATTTAATTAGGTGTGTATTTATGGATGTTGGTTTAAAATTATGTATGTGGATATTATAGGAAAATTATGCCAGGTAATTTTTATTGATGATTAAATAGTCAGAAAGATAGAATTTTTTGATTAAACTAGTGCGCCTTACCATCAACGATTGCATCACTACTTACCATCAGGTGGGATCGCAGTCAAGCACTAGTTTATTGTAATTAAAAAAAAAAAGATATCTTACTTTAATTTTTTCTATAAGTAATACATACCTACAGTTCAAAAGTCTTATACATACTGGTGTACACAACGACTATATTGCGAATGTAGTCGCAAACGTATTCAAGTGATTACAATGTCTCGAGATTACAAAGTGGCAGTGTCGATTTATTTATATCGTATTACAACTATGGAGACACGGTGTTTATTTTCAAACGATTTATACTAGCAGGCCAATAATGTGTAAGGCTTGATTAGTTACCTATATTATGAGGTGTATTATTATAATTGGATTAAATAATAACACTGCAATCAAATGGTACTGAGTATTTATTACAAAACGCTTCGATTAATTATTTTCATCATCATTTCAGGCAAAAGAAGTCTGCGACTGCTTGATATAGGCCATCCGTAGTATTGCCAAAATAGCCGGTCTTACTCGTATGTGTCTCTTATCCATCAATTTCTACAACCCTCACCGTATGGTTAGTTCACGTTGTGGGAGGCCTTCCAACGTTGTCTTGAAGTACACGATCGCAACTCCAGAACCTTTTGGCCTCATCGAACATCTGTTCTGCGAACAATGATCGGTTACTTCTAGTGATGTGTTATGTACTTTAATTTACAAGACTACAAAATTCACAACTACTTTAACTCTGGCTGTATCTTTAACTTTTGCTTCGACTTTAAAATCATCAAGTTCATTTTAATCTAAAACATAATCTTCAGCATGTCCAGTTTATTACCTCTAACCTCATCAGGTGAAAAAAATACTAAATATTCCCTTTTACCTAAAAATCTTTTATGATTTTAATTCCTTGCTCCCCAGTTTCCTATTTCATAGTTACCTACGATAACTTAGTTTTTGTTTCTGTGCCCAAACGAACAACTTGTTGGCCACTACTCGCTTTTCTTTTGCTAAATGTTTTAGATTGCTTTTGCTGAAATTGACTCTTATAAACAATGAACCAGTTTTCGTAAACGATTTTCTTTTTAACTTCTGTTTCAATTGGTTTTGCATTGTGTTCTAGCGTTGTTATGATTTATTTGTTTCTGTGTTTTTGATGTTTTTTTTTTGTTTCAAATGGCAATAGATTTAAAGGTTTTTTTTGTATTAAGTACGGTATCATTTTCTGTCTTCATCTTTGCACGTTTTTAATTCTTTTGGAAAATATTGAACATTACTAAAAATGATAAAGAGAGTAAATTTATTAATTAGATAATATTTATTTTACAAACACTTTAAACACGTTGGTTTAAACTAAACGAGGTCCTAGTCTTTCCTAGCTGACGATACAAAGAAGAAACACCGTATTAAACTCGGGATTCAAAGTTTCATTAAAAGTCTACTACTACTAGTCAAATCATATGAAAACCATGTAGATTAGTGTCCGAGACATCTTTTCTGAAAAGAACGAAATCGGTTTGAGTGGATCCATCTAGTCAGTGCAAGCATCAGTATTCATGTAGATTAACTCAGGACCACTACTCAGGAGCGACGTGATATATACCTAGTATTCTAATGGAAATTAAAGTTGAAGCTCTCAAAGCTCCATATTCCAAAGTTCCTATTTCTAAAACTGCATTAAAAACAAATATCAGTCCTTCTCCAAAATTCGTATATATTCGGATATTCCCCCGGTCGCAGACAGAGCATTACAATCTAACTCTAAAATAAAACTCCTTAAACGCGGACACAGACTAACAGTAGTCGGACACGATCGCATTGACATTAGGTACATAACGATTGCAATACGTCCACCGTCGGCGGTGCATCAATCGAATGCACAGGGGCCCTGAGGAAATGCATCAATGGACTACTGTAGCAATGCTGCGTAATCTGACACTCCTGTGTTTCACGACTTCATATGTAACTTCATTATACATTGCTCCTTTAGTACGAGATTTAAATTCTTGTTAGTGAATAGAGTCGGCAGTGGAATGCAACATCACCGATGTTGTCGTAGACAATGATGTGAGAAGGGTATTTGTTTCTAAAGGTCATCGAAAGAAGTGTAGCTTTCTGTCCTTCTTCGACCATTTGTACCTGACGGCGATTCTTGACTGCGAAAAATCTCACCGTTGTTATATTAATGGAAGTCAAAGTTATTCAATGTCCGGATTTTTCGATTTATCTGTGTTTCCTACTGTCTTCATGTTAGATCCTTTTTTTTACGGTATTTAGTTCACTAAGCCTCAAAAGGATACAGGTGTCCGCACACCTATTTTCTTTTAATTGTGTCTGTAATTACGGTTGTCGAAAGGTTAAATCAAAGCTACTTAAAGGACCAGCTTCTGAAAAGAAGGTCTGGTATCGGCATGGTATCGGTATGAAGGGCTTAGAAGGAACGGTATGGATTTTTAGTCAGTAAAAGTCTGACACTATCTCCCGGTCTGCCCGAAAGCAGGAGATGTCATTACATGATCTTCAACCACCACAAAAAAGCTACTTAGAAATTAACTTAACAAACCATATCATTCAAGTGCCTATAGATCGTCAATCATACCTGAAAATGAAAACAGTGCAGTGCCCAAGACATTCTAACTGAAATTTTTCGAAAAAAATACTTTATTAGTGCTTATTATTTAAATGTGTTCCGCACGTTTTAATGTAATCTCCGAAGCGGGTATTAGTTGCAACTGAATCGAATTAAATGGTTGAAAATCCTTCTGATTAAAACAACGTGTCAATTCATTCATGGGTATTTTTTCCCACAACGCCTAAGCAAAATTTGTGCTATGAGTACTAAAAAACTGATAAACTTGTTTATGTAGGTATATATTTCTAGATACATACGTGGATATTATAGATGAAACTGTAACCCTGTACTCTGTGCCTATAACTGTACTGTAACTTCCTAACGTTTTTGAGACAGGGATTTTTGACTTCGACCGGCTGTTAGGAATTATTGGCACTTCGCCCTCATTTTTTTATCGTACCCATAGTATTATTGAGTGACGAAGGCTTACTAACCTATACCTATCCATACAATAATACCTATACTATTACCTACGTAGAAAATTACTTGTTTAGCTCAACAATTTACTTGTAATGTTTCCTCGCCTTAAGAATTACCTTGGGGTCAATATGACCGAGTCGAAGCCGACGGGTTAGACCGCAAAATGTCGTGGAGTACTTAAACTATGTACGTATATACTTACCGTGTTAATGTTATATATATTACTAGCTTTTGC
Source organism: Mythimna loreyi (assembly GCA_029852875.1). Classification (NCBI taxonomy): domain Eukaryota; kingdom Metazoa; phylum Arthropoda; class Insecta; order Lepidoptera; family Noctuidae; genus Mythimna; species Mythimna loreyi. The sequence goes on along the minus strand of CM056784.1, from coordinate 15,196,314 downwards.
CCGCAGCTTCGCCCGCGTACATAAAATATAGCCTATGTCACTCAGGAGTAAAGCACCTTTCTATTGTTGCTAAAATTTTTCCAATCGGACCAGTAGTTCCAGAGATTACCCCCTACAAACAAAAAAACAAAAAAACAAACTTTACCTCTTTATTATATTAGTGTAGACTAGCTAGCGCCCGCGACTTTGTCCTCGTGAGACTCGTAAAAGAGCCCTATGCATTTGGTCATACTGTCACAAAATTGATTCTTTATTTAAATTACTTCTTATTAATTAAATCATATAAAAACCCGTCATAATCGGCACAGCCGTTACGGAAATTAATCGGCACGAACAGACAATTCAATTTTATCTATATGTATTATAAAAGATAAGTGTGGCTATTCATAGCTACATATAATTATAATAGGAATAAACGTTTAATTTAAATAAGTAAGATATGTTGTATATGCAGATATAAGAGTATATTTTTTTGCAGTCATACCTGAAAAAAGATAAAAATATCGTGCTTCAAACATTTAAAACAATTTAACTTTTTATATAATCATTTGAGCTTTTCAATACGTTTAAAAAAATCTTATTCAAATAATGATTATGTACAAACTAAGGATTTTTACTGTATATTAACTAAAAAGCTATGCTTTTTTATGTAACTTTTGTTCTCACACCATTTTTATGTACTACACAACGTCTATATGTGAGAACTTGTAATTGGCTTTCTAATGATTACGGTTTCCTATTTTAGTTTGTTTTTATTAGCTGTAAATTCTCCACGTACTAAGTAAATAAATATTTTTATTTATTGAAAGGTGGCATTACTTCAAAAAATGTACCATTTATTTCATCGTCTGATTCACCCGCTTCTTCATGTCGTTCGTATTTTTTTGTAATCTTCGGTTTCTCTCAGCCGAGTGTGTGCGTTGCCAAGCAACTCATTAGCAATATCAGTTTACTTATCCCGCCAAAGTGGATGAAAGACGCCGCCCTTCTCGTACATGTAGACATTACTGAATGAAATGTCGGTGGTTTAATGTGGAAAAGGCCTTCTTTGTGGAAGAAAAAATTCAGTTATAAAGTAAAAATTGTTTTAAACCAAAATACCACTTAGTGTATGAAAATTAAAAGATAACACATACATAAGATAATGATTTTTCTTTTCATTTTCAAGAATCAAGAAAATATAATGAAATTAACAAGATTATCGTTATTCACTTTTCTTTATGAACCTGGAAACGAAATACATTGCATTCTTACAACAAGAGTGATACTAAAGTGTTTTTAAATTTTTATCTACCATAAAAAGCTATAGTGTTTTATAATAAATTAAAAAATATATGTATATAAAAAACTGAAGTTGTGTGTGTGTTTTTTTATTGCTGGGATTTTTTTATTGCGTTTTTAGGTAAAACTTACTTTTTGATCCAGTTGATAATATTTATAGTTATTGAATTGCAACTTTGTATCGAGTAAATTAATAATGTGCGTCAATTTATACGAGACCAGTAACAGATCTGAACAGGTTGTAAAATAATGGTAAAAAAAAATGTTTTTTATCATCCAATGACGAATTCCGCCAACAGTGTCAGACTCTTACTGACTAAACAACCTACCCCGTTCCTACGTCGCCATTATACCAGGGCTAGAGACTTCCCTTCAGACATGAACCCTTTGCCCCAGTTGGCTTCGCTCCTTTAGTAGGGTCGTTACGGTTTGCTGAAAACTACTTGAACCGCGCGGGAACAGTGCGCGCAGTGACTAGGTTCAGATGACCGGACGGCGAGCTGCACATTGCTCACCGTCCGCAAACCCGCGCCTACAGATTTAAGGGTCCAAATATGTTCATTTCAAGCAGGTGCTTGAAATTTTGAAATTTTTTTGGAGTTTTGAAAGTCATGCAGTGTTATGTATCTCTGACAGGTGTCAGAGATACATAACACTGCATGACTTTCAAAACTCTATACCTCAATTAGAATTTCTCGATGAAAATACCAATACAGTAGGCATTGCTATTTTCAATACCTACCCACGTAGGTAGTAGTAGGTAGCACATAGTCTGTTCCAGCGTAGGTAGAGAAGCTGTTTATTATTTAGAATGTGTAGCGGTAGGGGACGCGACTTGATGCTCGCTTCAAGTGGAAATCTTTTGGGATTACGCCGCCGTCAACCGGACGGGGGTGAGGATATACTGAGAGGAATACTTATTATATGTTTTTTTTTCTCATTTTGTGTTACATAAATGCTTGATGATTAGATCTTTTAACATTGCTTATTTATATGTTTGTATATTGTATATGTATTCGTCTTTTTTTTTTGCATCAACCTTATCATGTTTCTGCAGCACCCTAAGGTCGACTGGTAAAAAGGCATAAGGCATTAAGTCCGTCTTTGTAAAATGTTATGTGCCTAAAGTTTTTTAAACTATAAACTAGGTTTATATTTTTAAATTCACCTTAACTCAGAAAACTTACTTAACCTTTCGTATGGCCGGAACGCAGATCTAGGTACGCGAGACACAAGAACTTTTTGATCGTGTCTCTAATTACGGCATACGAGAGGTTAACTACAAAACAGTTTTCCTTTAGACCTTCATTCACAGATCTTCAATCACAGTTTCAGTCATTATCATCATGAAATAATTTTTACCTCGAAAACGTTATAAATACCAAAAGAAAGGAAAGGGGCCTCTCTTTCATTCCTTCCTTCAAAAAGTTCACACAAAACAAAAATCTTGAGCTCCCAATGTATCCCCATCCGAATGATCTGAAGCGTAGCGCTATGATGTACGAGAAGACGACGCCTGGCGAAACCTAAACCGAAGTAAAGCCTCCATCACGTCAAATGAATACTAAATCACGGGCGGCCATTTGAATTTCAATATCTATCCGCTCGGTGTGCCCGCTGCCCTAATGTTTGTGGGTTTTTGATTTCGATGTATAATATTTTCTTTGATTTTAGTAAATAATGTGAATTTTTTATAAGTATTTTTCTTTTGTTTCAGTAATAAAATTGCATTAATATTTATCTAAAAAAATGCAGTATAAAATATATCGTACATATTATCAGACCTATTTTATACCAATATAATATTTTAAAGCTTAAGGGTTTGTTTGGTTGAACATGCTAATCTCAGTAAGTGTTCGTCCGTACGGACTCTACAAAAGGGTCGAAGCCTATTGGGACCCAGGGTTTCTTTTTGAAAGGAAGGCTTGGCCCCAGTGCGAAAGGCAGAGAAGGAACGGGGTGGGTGTTTAGTCAGTAAGAGTCTGGCACTGTCTCCCGCTCCGCCCAAGAGCGGGTTTCGTTATTGGATGATTTTCACCTACCATAAAAAAAAAAATACCATACGTACCCATGCGAAGCTGAGACGGTTCGCTAGTAAAAGATAAAACATAAATGATGTAGTAGCGTTAACTTTGTCTCTTCAACATTGATATGTTTTGTTTGGGCAATTATAACAATTTTGAAGCAAGGTCAACCTATTTTGTAACAGGGGAATTGGTGATTTCCGTCGTGTCTGTAACATGAATTTAATGGGTTTGGTTAGAATTGGTTTATATGTAAAATAAGTAGATATTATGTCATGATATGTAATTATGTCATAATAAGTTTAAAGATAATCAGACTTATAATTATCACTCTGCTGGTATCAGGCCTCCTTTCCAACTTTAGGTTTAAGTTCTTGAACACAATATGTTCCTTCACCATTTTGAGAGCTGTGATGATGAAATAAATTGCAAAACAGTGTAAAACTCCAGTGCTGACACACTGGCAATATCAAAAGCAACCTTAAAATATAAACCAATATTTTTTTTCTATTTTAAATAACGTATAAAGTTTCATATAATGTTGTGTGAAGAGTGATATGAAAGAAAAGGGAGTTAGTGATAGTGTGACGGGTGACAGGTCAGACCGGAAGAAAAAAACATGTTGTGCCAACCCCAAGTAATATGGGATAAAGGTAGAATGAAGAAGGAGACTTTCATATAATATAAAATCACAGAATAATTAGTTTATATTGTTTATATATATTAGCTCTCTGATAGACAAAGATCGCTCTCCATTCTTTCCATTATTCCATTAGCTCTGGTTCACTTCTTCCCAATCCTAAGGAAAACATACGAGAATTTCTTCAAGCTTGTCTGTATATTAATCCATTGTTATTGCCAAAAATCTATAAACAGTTGGATAAATAAATACTCATTCAACAAAACCTGTTTACATACAAGGAAAAAAAAACAAAAGACAAATGCTTCACTTTCATCCACCGTCGCCGTCACATGGCAGATTTCCCAGGGAAAACAAAAAAAAACTTTCACCACTAAAGCACTTAATGAAACAAAAGGATCCGAACTACACACAAATTGCCAGATACATATTCCGAGCACATTTATCAGTGGAAAAAGAACCGGCGCTGAATCGGCAAATATTTTTTCTAGACGATTAGCGGAAACTCTCTCGAAATACCTACACTGAAACAAACTTATATTTGCACTAACGGAAATGAGTTTTCCGACACACACAACTCTCTTTCGTACATTATAAGGCTTACTTTCAAGATGTGTACAGCCTTATTAAGTGAAAATAAAGCCTGGTTTTTAGTCGTAGGTTCAGCGTGGGAACGGCCGCGTCGCATTGACCCCTCGATGCTCAGACAAATGATTTCCAACCAAGTATTTTCTTCAAATGTTTTTGCCTTTCGATGTTATTCGGGATTACGTGAAGTCCTCGGGCGTTGCGGTTTAAATGTTCTTTGAGGCTGGTCTCTTGGTCTGTATTACGAGATGTTTTTAAAGAGATAGAAATGGCAGTATTCTTACTTTTATTTACGTAACAATTTATGTACACTGACATATTCAAAGCATAAAAAAGAGACGCCCCAGCAGTTCTAGATTACCTGCAAAAGGAGAGTTGGAAAAAAGCAGTCACCATGTATAAGAGGAGTAGGAAAAATAAACGATGAAATAAATTTAAAGTTATTTATTATCATAGTTACCGGTTAGTTAACAACTACAGGGCGCCATTTCGGTTAAACAAATACATTGAACTAGAGCAAGACTATTCGGTCCCATATTTTTTTAACCAAAATAACAAAATTTGTTGCAGCAATACTTATAACCTTAACCAATACTTTTAACCTTACATCAATACTTTTAACCTTATTGGCTACCCAAAACAAAATTTAATTTGATCGATGGCAAAAAAACGCATCAATATTTTTTCATCAACCCGATCTAAATATTGAATATCAGTACATTATTTATTTAACATGCCAATACCCTTTATATAAACCAACAGTTTGCGAGAGGGGAAGGGGGATCTTTGGACGCATCCTAACAATTTTTCTCGTAAACCGAACATGACAGATTCGTCAGAGATTGATCGAGCGAGCGCAGTTCATCTGATGGGGTGCCGAATTATAATGCGTGGGGTGCTTTTGTACCCCAAGACGTTTGTGCTCATCGATAGGTATTAGAATAACATCTGTGATTTCTATTATTTTGGTTTTTGGGAAGTCGTGCCTGTTGGTGTTATTTTGGGATATAAACACAGCTTTCTAATAGATAATTCCGTATACCGAAGCAGCTGGTGTATAAAATTAAATAACTATAATTTCCCTATCATTATTAGAGCTGAAAGACGTCCGTTGTGTGTGACTTCCCTTAAATGTCGCCACAATGACTGTCCCTGTACGTCTCGCATCCATCTGAATGCACATCATGTCAAAAGTCCAATTCATGGAAGTTCTAAAAATGCTGTTTCTTCCAGTACTTACCTGATCATTACTCCAGAGCTTTTGGCCCGACCGAGCATCAGTTCTGCGAGTAAGGTATCCTGCTTACAGTCACGTAAATTGGTTGTGATTCTTCGGGTTACACTAACTTTTAAAATTGTAAAAATTGTAAATAAACTTTGGTAGTCCTGCTGATATATGCATTCCTGATTTGATCACACAAGGAAACTTCGAGCAATCAATACTTTATACTTCACCAATAGGGATAAATAAAACCATTTTGCTGTTTAAATAATGTTTATTAAAATTTTGTCTTTAGGTCTCTATATATTTTCCTGTCATCCATTTGTACTTTTAAAGATCACCAGTTCTTTTTTTCTTACCGAAACCGGTTTTGTAAAATTCAAACATCCGAGTAATTGGCTGTTTTTTTCTAATTAAAGTGGCATTAAAAGAGTTTATACAAACAAATTGCATTTTAAGCTTCTTAATTTTTTTCCCGGGCGTCTAGATGAAAATCTTCATTCGACGGAGGGCGAACTACCCTTGAAAAAATATAAAAAGTATTATTAAAGAAGGAGACAGTTCGGGCCACATTTGTAACTGTCGCGGGCCCTATGATGAAAAATTAGTTCAGTCCTCGTGACAAAGGCAAGCTAAACCCACTATACATGTTTATCTCACTCTAACTTACTCGAGGTATGAGGGAGAAAAGGGACAGATAGATGCTGCGTTTCCAATAGCAAATGACACAGATAGCTTAGGGATGACCGTAGGAGCGAACAGCAAGTTTTTGACAGGGCCCATTTATTGTGTATTGAATATCAATATAATTTCCGTGAGAGTCGATTTTTGTCCCATACTGTGTCCCCGGAGTGAGGAGTTTGGGTACACAGATTACACCAATAGCAAATATTGTGCGTGATTGATGGAGGCGAGACGCCTCCGCGGATCTGCCATTTCTCTGATTTTGTTCCTTTGTTTTTCTTGTACGCAAATTCCAATGAGTTTGATGGATTATAGAGGAATGAAGGTGACAAAGTAGCAGGAGAGCTCAACTAAATGATTATTTTGTATTTTTCTGTGTTTTATTTTATAACAAATAGACCGTATAGCGGAGCCATCTAACTTGTATTAAAAATGTAGAGTTCGGATTCGTTTTGCTGAAGATTTATATCTTGATTTTAAGAGCCGTTTTTTTTTTTCAGAACCTTTGACGTAATCATTATTTTCTCTATAGTATAGTTTTGTTACAGGCACAGCACAAAATTGCAAACAAATTTTTATCCCTATTAATGTTTTATTTGATTATTTTTTTAAGTAATTTACCTCCTAAATAAAATCTCAATTTTGATTACAAACTGTGACCTTTATATCCAACGATGACACGAGGATTCAGTACGTTTAATACAGCGCGCGACTACAGTCATACTTTGAAAAAAAAAGGGAATTCTGCAGAAACCTGCTTTCTTCTTTATAATACTTTCGACATATTACTACGATACTTTTTACAATCCTCAGCTGTACCTGGAATTCGTACTTAAACGGACTAGTTTATCCAATAATGGCCCACCTCACATTGTGAAGATCAAAAGCTTATTTGAAATTTTTGTTTGCTTATTATTTTTAAAGACCCGTGACCACTTATGTTGATTTGTCTCTGCGATATAAACCTTGAGCTCAGTGTCCAGACCAATAAAAAATTTTATGTAAGGAGGGTGGTGCTTTTCTTTAGAAAATGTAAGGTATAATGTTATATGTAAACTAAGTATTTTTTTGCTTTTTTTTAAACCTTGTGTTAGTAGGTACCTAATTATACCCTTAGTTTTTTGTTAACATTTCCAGTTGACATCGATGCGAAGGTTTATTTTTGAAGCCATAATTTAATTTAGAAGCTACGTAACACTGGCAGAATAGTCACAGCCTGCTCAATTATAAAAAATAAAGATTTTTCCCCGGCATATAAGTTGAACCAATATGGCGTTCGACCGTCAATGAGCAATAACTAATGAGGTGTCAGTCACTAATGTTATGAGGTGTACAATAAAGTTTATAATAAATAAATAAATAACTAAATTTGAGATTTTTCCATAGCAACGACGGTCATTTTAGTCCAACTTATTTGCCCCATTCTTTTTTTCTTGTTTCAAAGTATAAATAACAAACTATTTTAGGTACCTACGTGATATAAACACATTTCTTTCTTACAAACCTTGACCCCCGCTCACTGGAATGTCTTGCACTCGTACGCAAATGGGCAGGATTATCCAGTAATGGTGCGACCATTCCGTCTAACTGCGGAGCTGCGGGCACCGCACATAATCGATTGTCTTGCTGCTGTAACACATCCTTTTGCTGAGTGGCTTTACTGGGACTAAGGATTTCATTTGAAAATTGCATATTATTTCGGCCGTTGTGAAATACTTTTTGGGGGATCGTGATGGGATTAGAAACTTTATCCGCTACCTTTTGGTTCAAAAGCTGGTATGTGGTGTATTGCGATTTGCGGGTACATTAATATATGCAGGTTTTATTGGACTGCATCATAATGCCTAAATATTTCAATTAAATTTTAGAAATTTAATTTAAGGTTATATTGAACAATAATATATAAACTAGTCCTTGATTGCGATCCTACCGGATGGCAGCAGTAACGCAATCGTTGATGTTGAATCGCACTAGTATATTAAGAGCCCATATATATTATATACCACCTCGATGTCAATGGAAAATGTGCCCAGTACGCTGGCAGCATTGCCATAATCCAACTTACAGATGTAACTTATAGTTATAACTTTTCGTGCATTAAAGTAATAAATCATTAAAAATAGTGATGTCAAAATCCAATATTTGATAGTAGTGTAATTAATCGCTAGTGCGAGTGTCACCTCAACTAAGTTTGAGCTTCATATTGAGTGGTTCCAGTTCGAGATAGCCACTACCCACCTGACACGTTGTAAAGTGCTCATAGACTATATCGTCAATTCACGAATGAAGTTTTATTTATTTTTATGGTTTGGAGGCCGATTTGAAGTTAGTAGCGCAAAGACTACTCTTTGCCCGACTAACTTGAAATCGGCCATCAAACGATTTAACGGTGCAGGTGTAAACCTACGTATACACCGTTAAATTTTGGTCGTTTTAATCCCATGGAGGTTCGATGTGTTGCAACTACCTTAAAGAATTTCATATAGGTACGCGTAAATTAATTATAGTTTAAAAAAAGTACTTATTTTTTAATTTTATCTTTACAAATCGATAGGGTTTCATGTATCAGATGGGCCTTTCACGGGATCAAAACAACCAAAAATTAATAATAATTATTTTTAATTAATGAAAACGACGGAAATTTAACGGTATACTTAATTATAATGATGATTTTTTAGTTTGTGTAATTTAGTTCCTTTAAAATCATTTTCACAACAATCCAATCCAAAATTTTCCACAACCATTACATAACCAAGCTCCAGTAGAGTCATCAAAGTAAAATCACAGTACATAGTCGCTAGTACACAATCGGTTGACCGTCGCGCGGCCCGCCACAGGCAAATGACAAGGAATTAGTTGGTAATGGCGAGACCATTGTACCTAACTGCCTGGTGGCTCACCTAGACATACATAATTGATTATATACTGAACCCTTCTGCGGAACTTTGGTTTTAGAATTAGGATTTGAATATTTTGTTCGTGGATTTTTTTTTATTGTGTTCTAGAATATTTAGGCATAGGCGTCGTTAAAAAATGGAGAATGTACTTATATTGTGAGAAAGTGTGTATTACATAAGATGGATTTGGGTCAAAGGCGGAACTTTTTGGTATAATTTTTACACAGTTATTCTGTGCAAAAATTGAAAAATGTTTGCCATTGGTATAAACATTTATTCACCACCCTTCATCGAATGGCTTATAAAGACGGCGAAGACTAGTTTCTTCCAGCAGCGTCGCCCGCCTGAAAGTAGGTTTCTCCTCCTCCTCTCTTACTGCTCGCTTACGGCGTAAAAGGCGGCCTTATGTAGATATTACGTTCCAGATCCGCCTTTTATATTTAAAGATTCATTAGATCAAACAGTTGACAACGGTCTTTATCGACAAAACTGTTTATTAATTTTTTGGTTGCAGACCTAAAAAAATAATCAGATCCTTTACAAGATCACACTTTATCAATCTGTCAGCATAGAAAATCAAAAATTTTAAGTCCCTCCATATCGCTTTGGTACCTAATTAATTGAGCCATGTGGTAGCACACTTACATTTGCAACTATGTTGAATATAATTACCTCCGTAAGAGGAAGCTTACTGCAAACACTCCTCCCAGGGGACGCTAAGAAAGTTGTGTTGACAGTGGCGGAACCACATGTTGCAATAAGTATTGAGTTAAATTAAAAACACATTAAAACCCTTCAGTATATATATAAAAGTCTAAATCCTAACATATATCTTAAGCACGCTACGGTTGGTGCAGTAGGTAAGCGATTGGCTGCTGCGCTGTGTGTCGCGGGTTGTATTCCCACATACAACAAAAACAAATATTTATATTGCCTACAGATTGATGTTCCGGATCTGGGTGTCTTGTTTTTGTGAGTTTACATATTTTGGAACGCATACACGACACAGGAGTAATTCCTACTCTGGAGCTATTTTTTTTTTCTGTATATGGGTGAACATTATAAAAATAATTTTTACGAGTCGGATAAGAGAGAAGTTTTTTCTACAGTCATTAATAGATTTTCTACTTACAAACAGAATGGTTTCTTTATTGCAATTATCCTTAGTTACACAAAAGCAACATAAAAAGAAATCATCCCCAAAAATTATTATCATATTAAAACATCTGATCCAAAAAAAAAATTAAACAAAACCCCGTGACACACATTGTGAGAATCCAGGTAATTAAATCAGGAATAAAATTCAAGGTTGGAACATGGCTGAATAATCTTATTTATCTTTGTCAAACGCGGCATTTTTACTAAGACGGATCTGTCACAGATTATCTTAAACCATTATTCATTTGCTTTGGTGGAGGCCCAATCTGACAGGCGTCTTAACCCTTTTTAACCAATGAGAATGTCATAGGCGCTCGCAGTACATTGAGTTGTTTTTTTTTTTCGTTCAGCGCGGCTAGCTAGTATATTAAGTGCTTTTTTATTGCGTTTTAATATCCTTGTTTGTTTTTTGTTCGGAAAGAAGGAAGGGTTTTAATTATTTTGTTATGTGATTCTTTGATTTTTGGGTAGGTCTGTGAGTCAGGATGTTTCCTCGAAAATGTACAGGGAAAATTGTCATGTTTGAGCTGTGACGGTTTTAGTAAATATTTTTGTAAGATAAAAGTGAATACTTTTTTATGATAAAAAGAAAAGGAGATAAACTTTGAATCAGTCCACCAATTCCTATGCCATGTTTGTTTTTCATAAGTAAGACTCAAAAAATTCAATTCATTTTATTACCACTCAATTTGACAAAAACACGTGTAAAATCATTAAACTGTATGGAACAAACATTAACTAAATAACAACATCATAAAACGCGACATCCATTACTAAACAAAAAAAACAAGCAATAATATTATTTATTACCACAATAAACACATTTTAATTAACGTTATCTATTCACAATCGCGTAATTAATAGCAGCAATAAAATTAACCCGCCATGTTTCAAATAAAACGGTCGAAACAGAACCTCCTAACAAAATAAACGATACTCATAATACATCATTTGTGTAGCTATCAATAAGCCGGCCGAATCTTAACATCTCACTAACATCTCAATTTCTTGTATTGGAAACAACAATAATATTTCCTGAAACAGGATATTTATTTAAAACAAGGCGTTGATAAAGTAATTTTCTTTTAACCTTAACCATGTCTTTATGGAGTGGTCATTACTTAGCAATGGTACACAGCCCGCTCTGAGCAATGGCTGAGTATTAATCAAAATGCCATATTTTTGTCTCGCTCGTTTTGTACTTCCGTTCCTCTCTCACTAGTCACGGATATCTCGTTTTTATTTGTTGCCAAGTATCTTTCTAAAACGTTAATCTCATCAGACGAAAACAATCCCTAATTGTTTTAACGTTAGTTCTTATTTCAAGTGCGTTATTTTGCGTCTTATCACGTTTTTCCTTGGGCGATCATACTCAGGTTGTGCAGTCTTACTCTCCTGAGACGAAATTCGGTCTTTTTTTCGTCTCTCCATCACGGATCCTTTTTTCGCTTTTTCAGAATAGACGTAGGAAAGCGTTCTTGCCTTCGTCCATTTCTTACGCATTATCTCGTAATCATTAGTTTCACCATTTCCTTGATAGTAAAAGGTTTTTAGACAACTCAATTAAGTAGATAGATTACTTTTACACTTTCGTTTTACGATCGTAAGTAGATATAAGAAGTGCTGACTGCTGAGATACGTAGGTACTATTAAATGCTTACTTCTATTTTGTAGCAAAAGTCGCTAACTTGAGAAACAACTTATGTAACTTAAAGTTAATCATACGAAATATACAGAATTTTCCAACTGCCTTAACTTAACTTTAACCCTATGGCTTTAAGGTGATTAATAATATGCTATAGGCTTTCCAATCTGCAAGTTGTCAATATGGAAATATTGTAGCGCCTAATTAATATTTTATTGAATGATAAAATCTGTATATTAAAACTTATTACGTAAGGAAAAAAACGTTTGTATCTTTAGTGTTTCGGGCAGAGATGCGTTGACATTTTTAATTCATAAGAGATAATTTAATAGAAGCCCTAATTTAATAAGTGTATCGCAAGTATTACAATAAAATTATGGACTCAAGGATTGTTTAAAAGAGTTACCTGTAATTCTAAAACGCAAAGGGCAACTTAAGGTACACAGGTTTTAGTCAGAAAATTTTTGACACTTCGTCTCATTCTAGAGAGAGCTCTAGAGTGAGAGGATTTTTTTGAGAATTACATACCTTCAGATAAAACGGATAACTATTAACAAAAATAACAAATTTATATGATTAACAAGCGCTATCCAAATGACGTTAATGAATTTCATACATTTTGGCCTTCTTGAAATCGTCATCGGTGTCAAAATGTCATAGGAAGAACTGCACATGACATTTAGTACAAAAAGTGCACCCATTCTGTTTGTAACTGAACGAGGTATGTAGGTCAGGTCATTCATGAATACAAGGTCGAGATCCATAAAGACGACTATCAAATGAATGCACTAAATAAAAATCGTGACCTAAAAATGCCAAGTCTACGATATTGGTCGTAAAAAACCACCACGTCCTTGGAAGGCAAAGAGCTACTAAAGAAACACAGGTAGCTGTAGACAGTAAAAGTCTGACACCCGTAGAAGGAGAAGTTGTTAAATGATTTATCAACTCTATAAAAAACATAAGCTGAAATTCGATTCCAAAGCTCACATTGGGGTCGAAGGGTCGCAGCCTGCTTGGGCCTAGGGTTGTAAGAAAGAGAATCCCAGTACTCCGAAACAAAGGCGAAGTAAGAACAGGAGTAGGTTTTATTCAGCTCCGCTCAAAAGCAGGTAGGCAACGTCATCAGAGAAACTGCCACCAAAATCTTCTGAACTGAACCTATTTAGCGCAGCAGTCGTTAGACACTCATTATTGTTTTCTTATTAATATTCTTAGATGTCTTCTCGTTGTTTCTATATTGTTCGTGGATGATGTGTGCCAAATAAAATATCGTTCTTCCTGTCTTTCTCTCAAAATAAAAAAAGCTCAGATTTCCCACAAGTTCCCTGCTGCAATAATTCCCAGACCTAAAAACACAGCTATTCTATTTAACATTCCAACATTATAAACAAACGAATCACTTATCAACACTGTGCCTGCAGCTTCTTCACATATCCACATGTTCCTTGTCACCGTACTCTCCCCTTCTTGCTGAAATGAATACGTCATCACCGATCGGCCATGACACATACTCGTACCTGTTTCGTCTTAAATATCGCGGGAACTTGGTATTTTAGTTTGTCGTATGAGGCTGGCATTTTGGTGAGTAATTATTTTTAGCAGATGTTTCATAGTAGATGAAAATGGCGGGATTGGAATTAAATTAATTAATCATGAAAGATAAGATTTTGTTATGAGGATATTTTTTTTAACAGACACTGCGATAAGCACTTTATACGATCCTGATGACCTAAACTGAACTGTCAGAGTATGTATAGCTCTATCCCACGCTTTCAAGCATTTAAAGACGACATATTGACATGTTATGGTTAGGCATGTTAGTGTGGTAACTAAGAATGTCACCAAGATAAACCATTCTCTTTCAACTCGCCATACACCTAAACGTTTTGAATGATCAAATAAACATTTCCTTTTTTTGGTAAACTTGAAGTTGTTGGTTTTCATACGCTTGATAGTTCAAAAGAGGCACTCTCTCAAGCGTCTTTTAATATTGTAGTGTAAGTACGGTACAAACATAAACTGGTTGTTGCAAATAGCTTGGTGATAAAATCTATTAGCAGACGCTCGAGTTGCGCAAGCACTGAGCAGTTTACAAAAACTGTAGGTGGGAAGTGTCACTGTCTTCATATTGTGTGTTATCTTTTGCCATGTACGCAACGTCAAAACCTTTGAGGTGCGCCTACGCAAGTAACAGATGCCTTCTATTTTTTTTTTTTGTTCAGCTGTATTGATTAAACTCAGCCTAGGGCAGTACATAGTCCTCTTTTATTGTCAACTTATTTGCTTATCGGGTTAGTAACCCTGTTACTTTGATGAATGTTACTAACTTATCATGTTCAAGAATAAAACCCAATCGCTCTCGGTCAAGGTACCTTCTGTCAGATGCCTTCAGTCAGGTGTGCAAATTTTTTTAGATCAGCTACACCAAGTGCATATTTGCTGGACTCATTACTTAGTGTAGCCATCCTTACCTTTGTGTTATGCTAAGTTTGCGTAAGTTTTACGTCTGGTTGATATACGAATTATAAATAGTCAGGAACTGTAGTGGTTTCAACAACGTAAGGGTGGAAACTCGAGGTACATCGGGTTGTCCGATTATAGAAAGGTGGCAGTTGTATCACTTCATTCAATTCCCGCGTACACTCTCCAAAATGCATCCAGTAAAATATCATCATCATCAGCCTTTTTTAATGTTCCCACTGCTGGGACACAGGCCTCCTCTCTAAAAGAGGGAATGGGCCATAATCCACCACGCAGGCCCAGTGCGTATTGGTGGATGTCACATGTCTGTAAAATATAATCTGGCTAAATAGCTAAATAGGCTAGCTATACTACATCTCTGCTACTCAACCTATGACATTTTCGTTTTTACACGATCCAAATTCTGTCACAATCCCGAACATGTTGGTCTATCATCACCAATCACATATCCCACAAGTGTCATGTCATTCATCATCAAAACCAGTGGCGTGCCACTTAGATGGTGATCAGCATGGTATCGCGATCGTACCCAGTGTTGGTACACGTTGGTGAACATTTGCATATAATGGTACGATGCGATGCCATTCGTCAAATTGTGTGAGTGACACCTACTTTGTACGGGGTGTTCAAATTTAGAACGTTATATTTTTTTGGGGCCTAGTTTCTGGAGTAGTAACCACGTTCTATTAGACGCAGTGTCAGAAACCTCAATGTAAAATTGTGGACCGATGACCTGACCTATGAGAGCCATATATCTAGCAGTAGATATCATCCAGTTGAAATAATGATGATAATAAGTATTTTTTAAAGTAATGATTACTTTAGCGGACCGAAAAAATACAAATTAAAATATAAATGCCTCTGTATGGTATACTTACGTTGACGGAATGTTGTCTAGATATGTTCAGGCGAATGATATCTATTATATTTTCTGGTTTAAGGTTTTCCTTAACTTCTATGCATGTATTACTTCTGATATGACTATATTATTAGACTCGTTACTTATTTATCCATGAAAAAATACAGTTATGAAACTGAGGAATAGGAGGGCATTTTTCCCATGAGAATGAAATTATCTAAAATTATAATTAACCTTAATCTAATGATACCATTTATTTATTCAAATACAAAGCCCCCTTTTATGAATTACAGGAATTACCCTTCATAACATCTTCATTATGCAACGTAACAAATATAAATTAATGAGTTGCAATAACTCTTAAATTCATTGTTGCGAAAAATTCACATAATCAATCCATCTTTTCAGATCGAGAAACCGACGTCACTGCATCTCCTGCAAGAGAAAGAAAAAAAAAACAAATCAATATTCATCGCAGTAAAGGAACACCATATAAGTGAAAACAAGGAAGGGTAAATAAAACTTATAGGCAGAACGCATTAAGGTATTCGGGCAAGACGCCATTGTTGTCATATCGTGGATAAACTATGACATTAATCAATGAAGACAACAATAGTACCGCTCACCTCAAACCGAACTCATCTCACCAGTATACTTTGAACTCTGCTCCCTTCCATGAAGTACTGGTGTTGAGTATTCTAAAGGATCATGGAATGGTGGTTGGTAGTATCAAGTGAATATATCTACATAATGTGGGCAACAACACAACACTAGATAACCGTTATTGTGACGACAATCCGATTCTACCCACGTGGTTATTGGAAGTTCAAGATATAAGTGCTTATGTACAAATAACTGAGTTAAATGTTAGTAAAATAATTTATTATTAATAAATATTTCTGACTTATGTCTTACAACAAGTAAGTAGCTGCTACCGAGAATCGGCAGTAAACAATATTATGTCCATTTATTAATATAATGATAGTTTTAAATCTATATGGTCTTTTAAAATCAAAAAGACTTTGTTGTGAATTGAAAAGAAATAAGTAATTGATTATTTTTGTTACTATGTCCTTAATCCAAAATAAAATTGATAATATGATCAAATTATTCATTTTATTTTGGATTTTATCATTGTAGCACTGGATATAATTTACAGCTTTTTATTTTGATATTTAAGGTATTTGTAAAATTTCATTCAGATATGTGAAGAAGTTACACACATTCATGTGTGTTTTTAATATTGAAATAAAAATAAGTAAAACTACATAATAATAACATAAAGTAGAATGTTAACTTTGTAAAAACAATAATATACTCGTAGTAAGCAGAAAAAAAAGCAATGAACCCAGAATGTTAATTTTATCAAAATATAAAATTTTAATAAATATAATAGTAAAATATATAATAGTAAAATAAAAAAAAGATATTATGAATAAATATAAAATGAAATGTTTTTTATTTTATCAAAAATATCTATTTGTATTTGTACATAACTACATTCTTTTGCATATGTATTATTATTTCCATTCAATTAAAAAAAAATCTTTTTATAATCTATAAATGTATTCCAAACCCGCACTATGGAATATCCATACCATACATATACTGAAAACCAGGAACTGAAAACGCAGTGCCAAGTTGCCAACTGAAACCAAAATTAATTTGTGATATGCAAAATCAAATCCCTAACGACACTCGCATTCATTCCCCACCATTTCACTCGACTCATTAATCAGGAGGGTTCCTTCAACGAGGACAGATAATTTCATTAGTAGATATGTGGTACGTATAGGTATTACTGGATTCACGGAAAGTTAGCGTTCATCATATATCTGGCCCCTTTGTATAACTTTGTCACTGCTACCCTAATACATGGACAAGCAAGTTTACTTTGTATTCTCGACAGTGTTATGTGGTAAAGCTTTATTATGTGAAGATGTATGCTTAGCTTCGATATTTTTAAAAGCTCACAAAACAATCATACTATCAACCTCGATAAATCGGGGCTGATAGTCACGGTCAAATTTAGTAGGCTTGGGGACAATCAGCAATGAGTAGCTCATCGTCTGGCTGTCCTTTAGTTGTCTGGCTCGAGCCCAAGTCGTCAACAGCGCATACTATTCCACGTGAGCCCTTGAAAGATGTCATTAAAACCGTAGGAGCCTAGCAAGGCCACTTTTTCTGAAAAGAAAACTCGAGGTCCATGAACGCAACTGATGGACACTGGTGTGATTTTAGTCTGTAGAAGTCTGACACGCCATCACGCTTTAACGCTGGAGAAGTCGTTGGATGATTTACCTCAAAAATAAAACACCAGTATCCTCTTGTTCTTGGGTGGGCACAAAGGAATGGATTTTAGAAAATTTTAATCATTCCTTAAGATTTATTTGAAAATTAGTCACTAAACGATAGAAAATCTAAATTGATGAAATAATTTTGCTGACCAAGACCTTGCTTGCCACGTGGTTCTCTTAACCTCCTAAAGTTAAACTTGTTTGCTAAAAGAGTTCATTCATCGTTGAACAAGATTGAGTCATTACCTCTCAATCGCCAATCAACGCCTCTACCCTTGGGCTACTGACGATCTTAATAATTTTATTGAGTTCAAAAAATAAAAACTATATAAATAAAGTTTTTAATAAAAAATAAGTGTTGTTCAACTTTAATACCAACTTCTTGATATTCTTTACCTTTTTAGGAATCATCCGTCCTTGTGTCCGTCTATCTGTCACCACAATCTATTTTATAAATCGTATTATGTATTTATTTATATATCTATACACATATTATACATAACAAGGAAAAGAAAACTGAAAAATAGGTGCAAAGGTGATGCTTATTTCTATAGAAATCTTCCAGCAAAACTGCTATCGGAACGCTGGAAAAAATAATGTAGATGCAATGTTTAAGAGTGATAGGAATTAATCCAATACCAATACAATGATGGTATTTTAACTTCTCTATACTGTGCACGCACCTTTGAAGCAAAGATAGGCTATATTAACCACATTAGATCACATGATCGCAACCTTTAGTTGGTTTGGTTCAAAAACCAGTCACCGCAGCCGAAATCGGCTAAGGGAGTATGAATTCATCAAAATGGCACAATCTTTTATATAATATAATATAATAAGTAATATAATATGTCTACAACTATCACACAACGTCGTCTAGTCCCAAGCTAAGCAGAGCTTGCGTTATGGATACTAGACAACTGATAAACATACTTATATATTTCTAAATACATACATATAATAGATAAATTACACCCAGACACAGAACAAATGATCGTGCTCATCACACAAACATTTGTCCTGGGTGGGAATCGAACCCACGACCTCCTGCATAGCAGTCAGGGTCACTAACTACTAGACTGACAGGCCAGTCAAACTTACCTTTGACCGGTTTTAAATCAACAAGAACAAAGATTATATACTCAATTTCGAGTCTCCTTGGGACGACAAAGATGAAAATTCCAACCTCTCTTGGCTGAGCAAAGCTCGGAAATCAGTAATACACGAAATATTTGTTATTGTGCGACGAGATAGGTTCTCGCAGTGCTGTTATAGAGGCTTGTGTAAAGCTGAATCAGAAATTTGATTAGATGAATCTGATAATGATTTTGCGATTATACGAATGTCATTAACAATTTCATCTAAAATGAAAAACAAATGTTATGGTCCTCTCGCAATGAATTTAAATTATGGTAATCAATCTAATGGTGATTAACCGTAATAGTTAAGCTGGAGACTTTATAGTGTTCAATTTTATCATCAAGCATAGGTACAATCGCTATTTCTTTACTTGGATAGTCTAATGGTACAGTAATCCAACACGACTGGGGAGAGATCAGGCGCTGAACCACTGATTTGTAAGTGCTTTGGAGACATGGAGGTCCACTACCAAACTTTGAAATTTCGGATAGAAGAGTATTTTTAATGGACCAAAAAACTCAGTATCACTTTTTACCCACCCTGAAAGTTGAATCAAAGACCTTAAGCTGTCGTGTATACGACCATATAATCACTGAAGCAGTTAAGAAGATGTATTAAATAAAAGAAATGAATTTTACATAATATCTGAAATTGAAATTCATGACCTAAACACGAATTGATTATAAAAAAGAAAACTTGGTTTAATATTATATTATGACCACCAACTCACACCAAAATCCAAGCAGGAAGTCTTAAACTCAATTATATTATTTAAATTCTCGTTTCATTTCTTTTTGCTCTCGGGCCAAAATGTGGGCAAGGAAATAAACAAAAAGTGGGGCAACAAAAATATGAAGGAGCCCCGCTGTGCTTATCCGTAGACACGCAATGATATTAGAGAAATCGGAACACCGCATTATTGTAGACGATGACAGCGGTAAGCGGAGGAGCTGAGCGAAGCGGAGCGGAGAAATGCTGTACTAAGTGATAAAAGTAAGGAAGGAAACGTAGTTTGTCGTCAGGAAAATGTTCATACAATGAGAAAATATTTCTATAACTAACTTAATTTTCTATATATTTTTGTCTCAATCATTTGCATGACCAACTGCACATGGATCAGTTATCATTCAATATAGTATTTCCTTGTCGTACCTACAATACTGTGATGAAAGCTAACTCGCAGATTATTTTCAATTCTAATCTTACTAAATAATTTACCAGTCTTATCACAAAATTTTCCACCTCTGAAAGCTTGTAAAATGAGCATGAAGGTGACATCCATAAAGTGAGTATGCATTAGTTACTTTGTAATAAACTTTACGAACCCTACGAACACAATCTCTCTCATTAATATCTTCAACGCCTACTTAAATAATGACGTAAGTATTAACGTAACATGTTACGTTGTGTTGATTGAATTTATCACGAGAAGTTTCATCAAAGTGTGGTGTTAGTGTCGCCGGTCCTAGAGACTGGTTTTGGGGTCAGCAACTTGTGTGCCCAGTGTGGATACCATGAGCTCCTTCTCTTTTTTAACCGTGTGTAATATTTCAACTATAGACACTTGTATAATATGTATACTTGATATGTTCACATGATTGTAAACTTTTATTTAATACACGTGTATGTCTATCGTTGCAGCATTTATGAGTTTACTTTTGAGTAAAGCGCAATCAATATTAGCTACTATCTTATTAGCGTCTTCTTTCTTTCTTCTTATACCTGTTACATCTGCTGAAAAATATAAATAAACAATTATATGAAATGTCTTTTCGTACTTCAGTGTTACCCGTCCCTAGAATAAATCCTTCCAAAACTCAGCCACCCCAGATTCCTGCACACCTAAACCTAGATTATATCTTCGCTATGATTACACGCTTACCAGCTGGTATCTGCGGATTATCTTTATTGAATGCCACACGCTGCTCACAGCACGCCGCCCAACATAACTTACTGCAGACTACGGACCGTGCAATAAGGGCTTTATCTCGTTATTTTTGTATAACTAGCATTTTTGTTGGTAAGTTTTTGAGAGGTAAGAAAATTGGCAATAACTTAGAAGACAAGTATTTTGAAGGAGAAAATAAGGCCGTCTTCTACGATTATTGAAATATTGTATTGAAGAAAATGTTAGGTGATATACTGAATCTAATACCAGATGATAATAGCAAAGCCTTTTGTTGAGGAAACACTAACAATTGTTATAATGATGATGAAACAAATCCGATTGGCCATTACAAAAGTCTAAGGTCTAAATTGCTTAAGAGCTACTTACCAGATCCAGTCCAATAAAACATAATGCATAACAACGATTATTTAGTCGTTACACTATCAGGTAGTTAGTATCTCCATTCTTAAGTAATCTTTGCTATCACAGGACGCCAGTGTATTTGATCTGGGTAAGAGCGTAGGCAGGTCCAGATGAATCGAGGAACGCAATGGGATGATCCAAGGCGGATATTAATATTGCTGGAGGATGTTCGACAGACTGACGGAGTACTGAGATGCTTTGTAAGCCTTTGAGTATATTTGTAGGTATCAATATGATCATGTTTAAGAAGACGTAAGTATAGAGTATATTATATAAGATATACTTTTTAATATTAATTCCCATTTAAATTAATTTTAGTAGTAGATTTCAAAGTAAAATAATAAATAAATACCTACCTAATTGTTTGATAGAAGTTTCTTTTTTTTAATGTAAAATTGAATAAAGTAGGAAATATAGTGGAAATTATTTAGAAATACCTATCTGTTGGATTGATGTGCTAAAGACATAAATACATTAAAAATAAAATATAAAGCAATTAAAATTAAAACCTATCGATATCAATGTCTATAATACATAAACTAGTACTCTTAAATTCTTGACTGCAAAAAATCACGTAATTTTATAGATAGTTTCGTATTTTCCTCCCAGGAAGAAATGAATGCGAAACGTCCATCAATGGGAAACTGGCTATCTCACATTGAAAGAAATATCTAATCTTATTGAGACAGTGTTTTCAGGAAATGTGCAACTAGTGATTAAAGGATATTCCTCTAACAGTATAATAAGTGACTACCAACCAGAGTGAATAGGTATAATATATTTACTTACGTAACATTTGAGGAAGATAATTAGGTACATAGAGATGATAAAAAAAATATTCTTAGTGCAAACTTTTGTAGTAAAATATAAAAATTTAGTCCATGATTCAGTAGATATATAAATATTTATTTATTTACAAGTAGGTTCCTGAACAACGCTACGGAAGAAATTTAAGGCATTATATATAGGATATTTACAAATTAGATGTACAATATATGATGCAAATAAATAGGTACATGATAAATGTAGGTATATATTACATATCTACATTCTAAGCTGTGTATGATTAGGTACTGCTGAATTTAAGCATCGCATTGACCTTTGGAGAGTACAAGATAATGAAATGACTATTTATGACCACAATAGTAGAAATTATAGCAATGGCAACTAAGCATTATTAACTTATAAACCAATTACCTAACTTTGAATAAAACCTGAACGCAAAAACAACATCAAAAATTAGAAAGTGCAATATTTTGCTCAACATAAAAATGGTATTAAGAGATCGTGACTGTACACTTGGCATCACGAGTTGCCTATGCAAATGATGTGAACCAACCTTGGACCGACAAAGCAGTCTCGACCGACACCCGACCATTGTTTTCCAACAACACAAGAAAACGACACTCTTCAGAAATGAACGAACAATGTATAAGACAAGTTAACACAGAAGAACACTGTGTCGTTTTATGAGGCGATATCATCGTTCATTTTGAATACCGTTAAATAACATCACATTATATTTAAAGATTATTTGTATTTGTAAAACGGCAATAAATGACTTATGGGAAGATTATACAGTTTCTTTTAATCCGTGTGTGTATTTTTGCGTATTAACACGAAAACTTGTTTGGATTAGCCCATTTATGGTAATGGTAGTTACATACTGACTTTTTTTTTTGTAAAATGGATAATCATTCAATGACTTCTCACGGTCTTGGGTGAAGTGGAAGGGCTTGTCAGACTTTTACGCACCACAAAGTCACTCTTGTTCCATCTTTGTCTTCAGGGCCCTTAAGGTTTGCTGACATCTCTTGGTGGCGCGCCTAGAACACTACGCGCCTTAGACAACTTAGGCTCGGTCCGGCAACCGAAAGGCCGTCTAGTCCAAAGCTTAAAGGTTGGAAATCTGGATAGGATTTTCTCATGCATTCGACTGCCTCCTTCACTAGCTATGCTAGTCAACTGTCTGCCATTTCTCCTTAGTCCAGATCACCGCCTGAACTAAGGTTAGGCGTGAGAAGTCGAAGACATGGCGGTTCTCTACCTAAGCGGGGATAACCTCTACCGCTCCACCGCGTCTTCCATGCGGATGTCATCGGAGCACGCTTGCCTAGCAATAACCTATTTACAGATGCAGCTGAATATCAATTAATAAATAAAAAATACATGGAGCAACTGCCTGTCTGAATTTCTGCGTCTTCCCATTCCCATTCTTTTTTCTTCATCTAGCTTTTGGGTTACCTGAAAACGCGATGCCCCTTTTTCAAGACTAATGTCAGATTTGTCTGATTACTAATGATATTTTTTACTTGGTGTTTGGCAGTCAGTCAGTTTCTCCTTTTATAACTCATATACCTATAATAATTGTTGCAAAGATCTACAAAAGTTTTTGGTTTTTGAGACTCTAAAGAATAATAATATAGCGTGTTCATGTTTATATACCTAGTTATCAATATTTTGGAAAAATCTTATTTTAAGCGTTGTATTCGCTAAACTTGAAAACGTAATCGGGTTTCTAGATATTTTTATCATTTAAATTTTTTATAGATATAATAAATAAGGGTTTTACAAAATGGCTTAATTTTATAGTTAGGTAAGAGTAGAGAATGCCCCAAAATAATATCGACGGCCGTCGGCGGTGCTCTATTTCGGGACTATCCGTCGGCGGTAACACTACCTGCTCCAGAAAGTTTAACTTTTTCGTCCCCTTCATATAGGTAGTCTCTTAAGTATTTATACCAAGAAGTCGTTTAGCAGTATTAAATATCAGACAGGTGATAAAACACGAAAACTTGGCACCCTGACAGACAAATTGACATGCACATCGGAAGTGACATTAACAATCCTATATAAATACCAACAAATTGGAGTCAGATAAAAATATCTAATTACCAATCAATATTATAAGGTCACAGCTTTCATTACGGTCTAATTATTTTTTAAAGTGTGCTACGTAATGTTGTGAGCGCATAATTCGTGTTGATTCATTAATAATTCATATAATGAGTAACGGTGGAATTAATTGCTTGATGTCGATCAGTTTAGGGGTTAAAAACGTATTATTAGCTTTAATCGAATTTATTATTACAATATCCGTGTTACATGTCCTTCATTTTTAATCAGCAAGTTAATGACAGTTGTCTACAGTATATCAAGGATAGTTAATTTATGTATACTTAATGAAAAAGCTTTCATCTTTTTTATACTCATAGACAACATAATTATTATGTTTTTCTGAAATCAAAGATTTAATAAGTAAAATTATGATTCTACATGAATTATATGTATGGAAGTAGCAAGGTTACGAAAAATAACTTGAAAAGGGAGTAAAATTGGAAATGACCAATTTCAAAATGGAGGTGTAACCATAAATGATCCAAGATTGGATTGATACTAAAGAAGATTATGAAATTACGGAGGACATCAGTTCATCAAGAGAAGCACCTGTTAAATGCATGGAGTGGAATAATTAAAGGTTTGTAAATTGCGTTATTATCAAGGAATATTTCATTATTCATTTCCATTACTTACCGTCAATTTACACTACCTGTAGCAAAACTGACTGATGTGAAAATTCAAAAAAAGATCTGCTATATTTTTTTTTTTTGATGACGACGTTTTTTTTTTTTCAAACGTAAGATTCTGAGTTTTACTGGACTATTTGCTTCGACACCTATAGGCGTAGTAAACAATGTTGCACAAGAAATCCTGGGTGATCTTAAGTCAAATACACATGTCTCTACGTGACTGATCTATGAAGACAGGTCATCTACCTACATTAATTAGGATCACTGAACGCAACATTGACAGCCGAACTGCCGAAGAATTCGTTTTTGAATTCCCACGTTGAACTATTTATTGGTTGATATAATTAAGTAATTATTCTACAATGTAAGAGGCTGAGAATAGCCGAGGTGTCTGCCAGCAGTCATAATGATCGCTTGTGAGAGCTAGGTGATGAGATTAATGACTTGCGTGTGAAGCAGGTAAATGATATGCGTGTCAGTTTAGAAAGACCACCTCTTTAGAGATCAGTAAGTATATTTTGAAAATCATATTTAGTAGGAAACGATAGTAAACGTGGAGATGAAAAAAGAAGTGCAGAAGTTGGAGAAATGTTGGTAATAAGCCAAAATCATATTAGTATTGTTTCTAACAGGTTAATTTGTTTCAAATTTTGTCTTATATATGAGAATATACACAAAATTTAAAACAAATTATTTGTTCGATTTATTTCTCTAATACAGATTTCAGATAAAATATAAGTACCTACTTGCAGAACCACCACGCCATTTTGAGGTTATAATATTTTCTAATGACATATCCAACAAATTACATTATAATAACGTAGTTGTTGATGATACGATAATATTGCTTCATTTATTGCTAACATCAAAGAAGAGAGTTATTTAGAGACGTAATCAGGAAGGTAAATGATATATGTAATGTGTTGAAATGTAGGAGTTAGAGAAATTATAGGTATACTTATCATGTCATCAACAGTAGCCACAGACGACATTGTTTGTGTCATTCAGACTATTTCTTTGTCCTATAGACTATTATTTCAATACTTACCAATTATATTTCTGACAATGCTTTCAATATTTATTTCTTTTATAAGTTTTTGTGTCCCATTCAGCAATGCCTTTCTCATAGAGTTAAGTATTTCTTCGTTTTTGGTTATCTTGTTGTTACCTACGTCCAGATTCGTATCTATTTTTATATTATCCTTTAAAGCTGGTATACCTATTCCATTTGTGCTCGAGTTAAAAAATTCAAGAGATCGCAACACAATATACTTAGATATACATACCTACCTAATCTTATACCTACGTATAGTTGATACGTGCTTCCCTTAAGTGACGTAACTGCTCCCCCGCGTCTGTTGTACTTCAAGCTGGAGTGAGTAAAAGTGCTAATTAAAAAGGACAGAAATATATAACTTGCCATATATGGGAATAGGACGGTAGCATCTCTATCGGTGTCATCTTCCAATGCAACGCCTGACGGGTATCCTAGCGGTCACAAGTTTCTCCGCTAATGTAATTTAAATAAAATATTTTTATTCCCTACTGGTATTTCTAAAGTAATTTTGTATTTATTTCATATAGGTAGTATCCATTCATTTGCAGAATAAAATAATTTCGCCTTAAAAATAAATAAAATAAAATTATATAATGAATTCCATATCGATCTTTGAGTCGATGTTTTTTTTCCCACCGTTAGATAACATAGGTGCAGAATTAAATAATTTTGATAATTTTACCACGTGTATTTTCTTGAATATTTGAAATAAATTATATTAGTCCCTACATTAAAAATAATTATTTTCAAAAATTTTCTTCATATTACCTTTTTAGTAATTTAATTATTGAAGCAATTAAAAGTATTACTAATAATTACAATGAAACACAGATTATTTATTTACCTACTTACTAGTTTTTTATAGTCTACAAAAGTAGTCAATTTGATTTCCCTTAGAAAACATTAAATTAAATAAGATTCTAACGTCGTAGCAACCTGTTGGGTAGACTGTACACTATAACAAATGAGTTGGGCTGCGTCCGAGTGGCTGACGCGTGGGAGTGGCACCGCGGGGCGGGGCGAGCGGGGACACCGCCCCAAACAAAATGGCAGCCGCGCGGGCGCCAATTTTGAATTTCAATTTGGATTAGTAAAACGAATAATAAGAATTACGCAATAAAAATAATTTTTTTTCTGATTACAATGACTCAAAAATTACTTGACTTGATAAAAATTCAAATATTTGACTGTTACTTTATATTTCAATTTATGAATCACCTGTATGAAAACTGTTATTTAAAACTAAATTTCACAATTAATTTCTGAGTTATATATATAATTAAACAATATTACTGTATGTGATGCAACAAATAAAGTGACAATATTGATTTTGAGACAAGAAATTAATATCTTCATAATTATAAAAATTGGTTATGACATCATTGAAAATATAAATTTCAAAGCTACCACTATTTAACCCTATGATTTATATTCATTTTGGTGTTTCATAATAACTGCCACCATGAATTACCAACAATGACGAATCAATTAATAACAGAATGTCAGATAAGTTATCAAACGTGTCAAAAAGCCAATAAAATCAATTACAGAGTTGACTTGTATCTTAACACGAGACCATAAATTAAACTTATTCCTACAAAGGATCGCCGACAACACGACTATCTATAAACAAATCGTTATTGCGATTTAAGGACCCATTTAAAAGCTATAAATTTCATAACACACCAGAATATCAACCCTATTTCAAAAACCATAGAGTCCATAATCATTTATTTAGGAGCAACACCTTAGCTCTCATAAACTATTTTCAGTAACAGCTAAATGAAGAGGCGACTTTTCTATCTCGCTCAAGCATGCCTAAATTCAGATATGCAAGAAAGGAACAGGGAATATTTACGAGGTGTTTATATCGATACAGCGGCGTTGATTTAACCATTGCTTTGGTTTATTGCAGTCAATAAAATTGAACGTTATGAGGCAAGGTCGTAAGTGAAAAATCGTCAATGATTTATGTCTTCATCTTGGGACAGTAAGTTTCAAGTTTGATGTTCAACTTTTTGTGTAGGTGGTTTAGAACGAATAAATGTTTGTTTACAAATATTTGACAGGATACATGAATGTTTGTCAATTAGTCATTTGAGATTTGTTTAATATGTTGCTAGACTACTTAAAATCAATATTCCACATTTTGATATAAAAGATGAGAACCGAGAGAAAATAACATATTACACTGTAAAGTGTAATATGTATCATTCTAGCAATATACATCTTATTGGGATATGTAAAAAATTGCAAGATGTTTGACTAAAACTATAATTCTAACAAGAATGAGAGTCTATGATGTCTATGACCAAACTATGATGAAATAAATATTGTTGAGTATAAAGAATTTAAGTAGGTATCAAAGGGCTATTATTAAAGCACATGAAAAAATCCAAACGTAGTTTTGAGAAAATACAATGAGAATATTCACAAATTCTTTGGATTTTAGTCGCAACTTCAACCAAATACCCATTAAAACTAAACATTCAATAAAAAATACGTTGTTATACAAAATTTATCTTAACAAGGAAGCTCAAGCTGGTTAAAGAAACGATAACACTGACAGAAGATCTATTTTTATATAAAATACACCAAGAAACAGAATCAGAGTGATTGCTCCAATTGCTGGACATACGTAGATGATTGTGTTATCTGAGCACGACCGTGAACCCAATCTGTGGCAAGTGCAATGGCACATTGACGAAGCTAATAAATAACACTTATCATCGCTCCCCGAGAGGAGACACTCACCATTTTACTATGACCCCTATCACAAAACAAATTGATACTAAATCTCTTCACAGTAAAGGATCTAGCTTCGATGGAAGTGGAATTGAAAGAAATTGGATTGTTTACATCCGTTGGTGAATGATAAAAATAGTAAATACATTGATGCCAATATCAATGTTTTGTGAGTAAATATAGTCTTGCCAAAAGCCACACACAGTGCCTGTAATGATATTGGTGATACATAAATATTTAACACAAACAGAATAAGGAGGTTTTTCGATATTATAAAAAACTTATGATTTAAGAAGTAATTAAATAATGATACTACAGACAGTGATCAAAATAATTGGATATATGCATAGTTATATTATTCAAAATGAAGAACCTTGGAGACGAAGGCCAAATATGAGATAAATCTATGTATGACGGGAAACAATACGAAAAATACCGGACTAATCACAAAAAAAAAATAGTTATAATAACTTCCGGTGATCGCTGAAATCAACCAGACAAATACATGCCATTTAAAACCCTGCAAAACCATAATTGCCTCAATTTCAAACTTGTCAAAATCGCATTAGTAGAGATCGCGCACGAGAATAATGTTTCGCCTTTAGCGTTCATTGGACGCAGGGATTATTAAAAACGCATTAGAGAAGCCACACCTAGTCGTATAAATAGCTTTAGTGAAACAGAAAAAAAGCGTAATTTCGAGTTTTGTGAAGGGGGAGGTACCAATCAGCCGTAACTGACACGGAAGGTACCAGGCACGGTCGTATCACGCAAAATCATTATTTTGTCGTTAAGCTGACGTATTATAATGACGGTATCTAAAACCACGATCTGGAAGAAAGGCTTTATTTTATAGCCCAAGTTGAGATATGCGTAGCATTAGGCACAGCTGTCTGGAACCTTGACCTTTTTTGTACTTTAGGAAAACTGTGTGAGTTTCTTAAACTTTACAGAAGCCTAAAGAAAGTCTTGTAAAGAGTTTCCTGAATTTATATTAAAAAAAAAACCAAATATTTTGACTGCAATAAATCTGTTTATGTCATATCTCGATTTTGTTCCTCTTGAAGTGTTGTCTATGTGTATGTTTACCATGTGTTTTAATAAATCTACAAATTATATGGAATAAAATCTTACAGCTAGTTAAGTGTAATGAAAATTACGTAATATCCAGTAAAGTACAGACTATCAATGCTGTACCTAAGTGAATTATTTCAGTAATATATCTAAATTTTAGTGTATCTTAGTAATATGTAAAGGTATTCGACAATAAAAATCTCAAAATACAATCATTATGCTTTATTAATTTCATGTATTTATATATTTATGACAATATCGTCTCGCCTAACCTTATTATGTTACTAATTATAGTTATATTTCATAAATTTTGAATCGATAGGACATAAATGGTAAATAAAATCGTTGAAATTAGGTTCCAATGTCTCTCTACAGACGTAATTTTTGAGTTTTGAGGACAGTTCTTAACAGACTTAAGAATCAGAACTTAATTTAAGTAAAACTAATTTTAAAATTTTACATTTCAAACTCATAGTTCCCATCTGGCAAGGGATCAGAAAACTTTGTGGAACATTGCACTGAAAATATATTACCATCTAAGAGGATCTATAACTGACAAAGTCGTTAATACATCATACTTATTGTAGTACACTTTTTAAAAGTAATAACCAATTAAAATACTGCTTAACTCTAGCAATAAAATTACAACACAAACATGTGAATTGAGCAATTAAAAATAATTCAACAAAATGCATCCCAGCCAGACAGCTATCGAATATTCCACCCAATTGCAATAGAAGAAAACGTAAGCGAAACTAATTAGCGAATCAATAAATAAATATTGAATATATCGACAATATACAATTATTACAATTTACATTTCACTTAACGAACACAGCACAAAATTAAAAAAAAAGAAAATAATATTTATAGAACCGGCTCACTGAGTTCTTATTAAAAACATTCACTAATTACAATCTATGTGAAAAATAATTTACAAATAGTACTTTTTTATACATTATTACGAAAAAACGTATAACTTGAATCCTGACAAGATCAATCTTTCTATCACTCGCCAATTTTTTTATAATAATATTCGTAAAACTAATGTGTTACGAGTATATATATTAGATATTATTTTTTTACGTATATCGGGTTTCTTAATCAATGATTTTATAAAAATACCTTTTCAAAATGATGTATTACGGTTATACCTGAAACGTCAAGCGCCTCCGTATCTACGTATATTCGTTCGTATAGACACCAGTTTATTTCCTAACTTTGGTATACTGTGAACATGTAACCTCATACCTACATTCCACAAGAGATTTATAAATCAAAGTATCAAGTTCTGCACCTACGATATTGAAGGTAACTTTTGTTTCATTATAAATAAAGTGATTTTCCTCATTCATTTCATTTATTTCCATCAATGATTCCTTTCCAAGATGTCTTCACGCGACACACTACTTTCCACAATAGAAGTTCAAAGAATATCTCTTTAGTGTTCTCATTAAGTATTTTCTAAATTATAAGCTTCGATCTCGTAACATTTTACAATAATAATAGATTTCCTATGACGTTTATTATCAGTATTAATTACGTATATGTGTCATCAAAAATCGTATACATTGCACTTGTAAACTGGCCTTCCCGCACTACGGTTACGCGTATAGAAAAAAAGAGACGATCCACAAATCAAAAACACTCATACCGCAAAAAAACTCAAAACACGAATAATATCGTTGTTTCCCAAATTAATCTCAATAATTAATTATTCACACTAAAACAATTGTACATCATATAATCTAAAAATTATTATGTATGTATGTACAGAATAGTATTTAGATAGCTTAATTAAGAAATAAAACATCAAATATATTAAATAATAACAATATGGATACTAATTGCCTTCTTATCAATGGTTAATTATAAGAGGTCCTTATGGTTTTGTGATTCAAAATGATTAGAGAATTTTGTTATTATTTACATAACTTCTGACACAGTGCTTGATACGGAATTAAACAATAAATTATGGACGTCACATTATTCATTTTGTTTTTTAGAATTTCAAAACACTATTATATGCCAACTTACAGTAGCTATGAAATAAATATTATGAGACATGTAAGTATCAAGCACTTTGTCATGAACTTATACAAACGTAATGACCGATTGCAAATCAGTAGTTAATACCGAGAAAATGACAATTAATCAACTATATAATCACATAAATGATGCAGTTTACTAATCATATACACTGCGTTTTTGGTAATTATTGGTATTGAGATTGTTTCTATAAATTAATTTATACTTAACAACTGTAAAAATCTCTTCATCACACTATCATTACTCGAAATCACTAGGTTACGTATTAGTTATAATGTAATATTATCATGAAAAGTCCAACATACAATTTATACAAATTAAACTGTTCTAGTAACTTCGGTCTCGGGGCGTATTGTTCCAGATTTTTGTTCGGAGCAATCGAACATAATCGTATACACAAAATAAAACGCGGAGAACGGAGTTTGTGATTCGGGCGAGGAAATCTGAAACAAGTCACCCCTAGCTTGGACCGCGTGAACTAAGCTAGAGGCCTTTACTGTGGCGAGGTGGGCGGACTCATGTTGTCCGGCTCGTCCCCGGAGCCGGGCTCGCCTTTGGTCTTGTTCTCCTTCTTCCACTTCATGCGGCGGTTCTGGAACCAGATCTTGATCTGGCGCTCGGTGAGGCAGAGCGCGTGCGCGATCTCGATCCGTCTCCTCCGCGTCAGGTACCGGTTGAAGTGGAACTCCTTCTCCAGCTCGAGCGTCTGGTACCGGGTGTAGGTTTGCCGACCCCGCTTCCGTTCTGAAATTAGATAACGGTACATGTTAATACAATACCAGAAAAAATGCAATCGATTAATTTTAAAACTCGGGGCAGCCCTGACGGTAGACGTTAAAAACTGCATAGGCATTTCTGATAAATGTTGGGTTATTTGTAAACGGCGAACACTCCCGCGCCGAGTTAATTGAAAATTGTTTTGAGCTTATCAATTTGTTAATTGTTTTTGCTTGTTGGGCATCTCTCGACTGTCGAGAGTTCTGGAGTCTTATAGAAATCAGTGCTGGGAAGTGGTAATCTAATTTAAGAAAACATTAATTTGCAATTGACCATGGCAAGAAATTCTGTAACCCAAGATATTACACATTGCTTCGAATTTGCAGCAGACATTAGACATTTTTTATAATCAAATTATCAGTTATGTTATCTTTTAAAAGCATGGTTATTTAAATGCAAAGTAATCAATGCACCAGCCTTTTCAATTAATAACAAAGTTTAATTAGCATTTAAATGTTTGCAAGTAGATATCGTTCAATATAAGCAACAAATAATCTAGAAACGGATTTACGCACATAGAATTCGCATTTGGAAAAAGCATATATTTTTAGCAAAACCAACTCAGCATCTATCAAAATAGTTCTTCTCACTACCAACAATGTTCGTACAGTGGTTTTAGTTCCATAATTACATACGGCTATTAGTGAGACATAAGTAGACGCCTGTAATAAATTTACAGATATTTAATAATTCTGATATATTACCAAGTTTCTGTAAGTGTGGGTGATATTAAGTGTGTATTACGTAAAATGAGTTGTACGTGTGTTTGTGAGTAAATTCTCGGTCCGAAGTTCCGAACCGCTACCGAAGCCAATTAAAATAATTTAAGACGCCGCAGGGCTTTTTCATTTTGTAATCATTATTCTTCGAGGAAGATGCGAAGCCTATTATACACGGTTTAGATGATGCACTGAAGTGTAATTTATATGAAGTGTAAAAAGACAAATCTGTGGATGAAACTGCAGGTAAAAAACGTGATTATGTTTTTATATTGATAGTAAGACAACAGATCTAAACGTTGATAGAGTAGATACTGTACAGCAAGCTAAAGTCTATTTGTCTTAAAACACTGACTAAACATTTCTTGAACACTATTTTCGCAAACTTTGACCTCTGCAGTTAAAATAAGTTGATAAAATTTTATTTATACGAAATGTTATTAACCCGAAATCCGCACAAAATATTCACAAAGCACAAAATACATTCTGAATTGAAATAGAAACAGTTGAAGTTGGAGTTGAAACAAAGCAAAAGTTAGCTGATTATTTTCAGTTCAACGGTAACACGCGAAACGGCTTGCCATACAAGATAAACACGCTAACTTCGAAGAAATACGCAGACACGAATCGCGGATTACATTGCGAATCACACTACCGACGATTTCCAAGAACGACAA
This sequence comes from Mythimna loreyi, assembly GCA_029852875.1. NCBI lineage: Eukaryota > Metazoa > Arthropoda > Insecta > Lepidoptera > Noctuidae > Mythimna > Mythimna loreyi. The sequence goes on along the minus strand of CM056784.1, from coordinate 15,162,456 downwards.
TATTCATAATGTTAGAAAAAAGAAAGGAGTCGATGACAAACACGACAGTATGTTACGAGTTGACAAACGAGGTAGTGAAGACTATAACATCATCAATATAGATAACCTCTGACCAGTTAACATAAATCTTAAGATTTCTACAGGAATTTAACAGAGTGATGTAAAAGAGTCAGGCAGTGTTAGGGTTGGTGCATCGGATTCAAAATTATCGCCCACTTGTTGCTCGGGAAATTGATAACAACCTCATCGTCCTGGTCGGATTTTAGGACGTATTCAAGTACAACGACGTTACCGTTAATAATCTTGAAGATTTTCAGGTGCTTGAGACTAACACAATAATATAACGTACTATTTTAGACTACGGTAAAAAAAAAAATGAGACGAAATCAGCTTGACGGTTTGAAAGCTTCTTCCTTTCTGAAGAAGGAAAAAAATCATTAGTATTTCCATATTGCAGAAATCAGAAAATAATTCATTGGTTTTTAAGAAACCAATTAATTAAAAAAGGGGTTGCATATAAACAAGAACAGAATAGCAAACAAGTAATGTAAATTGAAAAACGCTTATTTTTATTTGATGATTTATTCTCTATTGTACACCAAGATATAAAAGAAAACCTTATACTAAATAAAACATACAATCGGCAGCCTTATCGCACTAGGCGACCTCTTCCAAGCATCTTGGTATTATATTTATCATACAATAGCAGAGGTATCTTCTTGGGGACATTTTATTGATCTAAACAAGAATAGAAAAACCCCAGAACTTTCTACTAGTACAGTATAAACCACTCTTTCCTCTATCATACAGTAGCTTATTCATCACATAAACACTAACTATACAAGCCACCATCTACCACAGTCTTTAGTTTTCACCACGTCCCTAGACCTTACATTTCATCAAGGCAACACACGATCTCATCGGTCATGTCGCGCCGAAAATTCCGAAACAATGTCGTATAGCGATATAGCTCATGAAATCCCCTTCCTAGCGGGCTTTATATATTACAGCAGCGGTTTCATCGCACACTCAGATGCATAAAACATGATCCCCCCGTCAGATTTAAACCGTCCGTAATAAGAGCATTAAAGAGGGCACGAGGCAAGCGAGATGCTAGCTGCTAGACGATGGTAATACTCAGTTTGAAACAGTCGTAGTAAACAGTTGAGATTTATGTTCAGATAATTAGTGTGATATTGATAAGTGTTAAGGTAGAAATTGTATGTGTAACGGCAACTGAAGTTTCGCCGAACTTCAGGCGCAATGAGCAAGACACATTACTGAGAAAATAGATGGTAGATGAGGATGAAAGGTTCTGGAGTAGCAACCATGACCGGAAGAAATAGCGTTGGACGACTTTTCACAAGGTGGACTGGATGACATGATGGAGGAAATCCAATGGATGCGTGACACACAGGACCGGTCATTAATGCAACACTCGGTGGAGACCTATGTTCAACAGTAGACATCTTACTCGTCGTAGAACGTCAAAATCATCTAAAGACGAATAAAGTTGTATTTAGATGATTTTAAATACAAGTTGTATTTCGATGATTTTGAAACACAAGATGGCACCAACGGTACTGTTTCTGAGTCAAAACCATGTCTATGAAACTCAACTTTGCATAACCCATCAAACAGGCCGCGACGTCCAACCCGCTGGTCTAACCGTCCCAAACGAAATCGCAGCTTTAGGAGCGTCGGGCGCAACGCTGCATGTGTCGTCGGGCGACTATAAATCATCTCGGCCAGGGGAAGGGGCTTACTTTCACGACGATGTGGACAAACACCGGGCATTGTTGAAAATTGGCTACGATGGGCCAGGGAAAGTGATTGGTAATGATATAAGAGATTCTGAATAGAAATAAGATTTGGAATCTGGAAATGTGTTTCTAAATGTTGCAGTTATATGAATATATCTGTTTGTCTGTATGATTTCTGGTTTCTTGAAGGTTTTGCAGCAGACATGCCTTTAGAAGAAAACTTATATTTAAATATGCCATATCGACGTGTACTAGTACATCTTATCGATTTGATACAAATCCTCTCAGTGAGCTCCATCTGACATGTTTTTTTCTTATTTTATAAACCGGAGTAAAGTTTAACCACAAAATACAATATTTTGAAAATCTTTTAGAAATTGGATGTTTTCAAGTGCTCTTCAATTCTTTAAAGCCAGAAATACAAAACCTATGGAATTGTTAGAGTCTAGATCTGATGTATCGAGCCGAAGAGATTATCGTTAGTAATACTAAGTTCACGAATGCGTTTTCCAGGGCGATTGCAACAGAATCCATACGTTGGTAATCCCCTGAGAAGTAAAGGTTGGTTCACATTAATCTGGATAAAGTGCGTGCTAAAATATTGAAAGGCGTGCGCTATCTCACATCGCATTTGTACTGATTACAGCGTTGCGTGTACAAAGGTAAAGGGTCGAAAAATGCGGTCAGCTGCCGCAAACCGGTTGTAACCAGCCTAAACTGAATTGAGATGTATACTCTTTTATATATAGAATTGATGATGAATGGCATTATTATAAGTATGGAACCGTTACAAAGTTATTTAAACATCTATTGAATTTTTAAAGTTCAGTTTTATTTGCAGTGGTTATTATTTGAATTATGATTTTATCGTATTGGCAACGCAACAATAATTTAAAGAAGTGATTCTTAACCGGTGGTCCGCGGACCACTGATGGTCCTTGGAGGCATTCCAAGTGGTCCGTGAAGCGATCGTACTTGTTTACGATCGCTTCGCGGATCACTTGACGTGACGTTTCGTGTACCGTATATTATACCAATAAACCAAATGAGTGGTCCCTGGGATAACAAAAATTTAGTAAAATGGTCCCTCATGCCTACGAGGTTAAGAACCACTGATTTAAAGTAACAAATGCGTTAGAATTAACCGACCATAGAACTGAAAATATTGTAACAGGTAATATTAAAATGGTAAACTTTAGCAACTGCGGCAATTAAATCCAATAGATTCTGCGGCTAAGGGAGATGTTCCTGTAGATATTGGGACGCCTTTAATAGGTAAACACAAAATGCAGTATCGAGATCTAAACATCAAAGACATTTTGGTCCCAAAAGATCGAGATTTATTGATACCAAACGAGGTTGGACTAGAATAGACAATCATAGAGGATCTAAACGATATCCGATAACTTACGATTGGATTAGTAGGAATCGGAAAATCGGTCGTCTCTATAAGAAAATAACTGTTGAAATATCAGCAACAAAATATTTGGTTGGTAAAAAAGAATAAAACCAAACTCTTCCAATGTCAGTTGTGTAATGAAATAGTCCGAAACATTTTCCGCAACCGCATGTTTAAAAAATAATAACAGGCAAAGCGTGCGAGCCTAAATACCAAATTCATCAAGGGATGACAAGTGAAAAGAGCTTTTAATTTAATTCGTTGCGGTATCGCCACAGGAACACGAAAAAAATACAGCAACAGCTTGAAGCGATATCGACAATCCATAATTCATGTCCTACAATTTCATACATTTCGACTCCACGCCAACGCTATATTTGGGCGACGAAAACCAATCGAATCCTGACTTTATATTCAACGTGACTGAACTCAAAATGCTTTATGAACATTTGTTTGTTATTCCCTATAGTTATGTTGGAATCACTCAGTGTATTGCAACATCGTACATGATATCAAACGGGTATTCAGATTAATGCAATTTCTCTTAAACGCTTACACGTCGTAAATAAAATTGCTGGTTTCCAACGACTGCAGCGAAGGTCGATCCATGTTTATAGTGTTTAATTGATATAGCAATCGTATAAAAATAAATACATGTCGTTGTGACGATTGTTTGGCTTTAAAGTTGCCGATGAAAAATTAAGGACTAGTCAAGGAAAATAAATCATCTTGTCCTTATAGGAAGCTTGAAGACTATACTTGATAACGAAATCAATCAAACTTGTGCACCAACATTTAGTGAAATACAATGTTGATGATACATTGTAATGCACTTAAGGTCCAGTTCTTACCCTGCAATCTGGTAAGGTCAAGAAAGATCTTTCGGCTGATATTGAATACAGTTGAGTGACCCTGCAAATTTTATAGCGACCTTATAACTGTCGGTCCTCAGTGCACATTGCAAGTGTGTAACCGTTACTTATTAAGATGAAGATGTAAAAATGATAGCAGTCTTTTTCCAATTTAGTCTTATAAAGTAGTAGATCCTTCTAGATGCTAAGATTATCTATATTTCTTGATAGCGACAACCTGGAGATGTTTAAGTTAATAGTGAATAGGTTACTTCTAGGCTAGCGCTTTCCATAGTCAACCACATTGTCGCTTTCAATGGGGTGAGGTAAAGGTTAAGTCTGAACTTATCGAAAACAAAAAAAGAATACGAATATTGATCAAACTTATATTTAAGCATGTCGCCTGATGTTTTCTTTTCTAGCAATCTTGATATGGCCATAATTTATTGCCTACAGTTACATAATTTTTTACTTCATCAATCCATATAAAGTAACCACTAAACAGGTGGTAAATATCGTAAATAATATCGCTGTACATTAAAACGGCAGTGTCATTGTAAAAGTGACATTGGTAGCCTAATGACATAATACAATTTGTTGTACATTGATAAAATCCACGGCCAAAATGCGATGGATGACAAAACACGCGACATAATAATTACGAGTACCTCATGCATGATTAATGTGTCGTGTGCGTATATGTATATTAACCCTACATGCGACCACATATTACCGAAATGTTGAAATATTAATAGAATTTTTGGGGATGTCTTTCTGTGTGTCTCATGAGGTAATTGTTTTGTAAATTTCAGATCACCTAACCTATCATTAGGATACAAATATTTAGCTTTAATAGTCCTGAATTAAGCTACACGAGTACTGGCAAATGCTAGTACTGACTGGACAAGCCCTTTCGAATCTGTGATGTTCTTTACTCAAAAGCCCATATGAAACACTAATGGTTTTTATTTAACAAGTTTACTGTATGGGCTTTATAAGAGAATTGATCCCTGAGTTTGTTTTGATGTTTCTTCTCATGTTAGTCAGCTATAAAACATCGGCCTCATTAAGTTTTAAGATCGACATGTAAAAGAGTCTTTAAAAGCTAATTTTATTGCTAAATAAATATTAATGTTAAATGTAAATTAATGAAACAACAACCCTTTCTTTGATTTTTCGTCATACTCCATCTTAACTCAGGCATTGAGATAGTATAATCTTTTGAAAATAGTTCTTCAATTATGCCAATAGGAAAATTGTTTACTAATCTTACACAAAGGGTCGAGTGAAGCGTGAAAAAAAAGCAACATGGCTGCCTTGGCTTTGATAAATCATTAATCATTGCCGAGGTTTGGGCGGCCGCTAGATTATGTACTGGAGATTGCTAGTAGCTTATGTATGCTGCCCTAATGACTTTTGTTTCGAACCATTTGTGTAGATATCTGATATAGTGAACCATGTTTGGTACAAGGTTCTTTAGTTGAGTCAGTTTCGTGGTTTAAAAATCTTGATAAACCATCTTGAGTTTTATACAGAATTTGATTCAAATAGGAGTATAAGGCGAGCAAGTCCGCGATCTAATCTCTAGCTGGTAACGCTAAAAGGTTGTAATGTACGAATTAATAACAACGAAGCGAATGTATATGTGTGTACATATAGTAGAAAGGCTTCATCACAAATCCGAGCGGATCTCAAAAAGAATTTATAACGTGAACACACAACCATCAGTCAGTGTTGTGTTGACGCTGATACCCGTCGTGTTTTGCATCCGAAATGGAATGTTATTCACCGAAAATTTAGCTTTGGTGTATGCTAAAAATTACGCGCTCTCCCCGCCCGGGATTGAACGAAATACCGCCCGCAAAAAAGGTGTCAAATGAAATATTCAAATATATTTTAATATAATTCATGCGGCGGGCGTTTCATTTCTCTCCCTCGTAATGGAATGCTAAATTTTCGGGCGAACAAAAAATATATATTAATGCGCGTACCTAATAGCTTATACAAACTCGTTTGTTGGGTATTGTTGCGCACAATGGGTGCCATAACTCCGCGTCGCAGCCACGGCCGGTGACGTCTTTGTTAGGCTCGCACAGCTTTGTTCTGTGCCCGACTCCGCCTGTCGACGCGACATCCTACCCGACCTCTGTACTTACCAACACGCCTAACCTACGGATCGTGTATACTTACGCCTTATCATACACACGCAACGCAATCAAACCATATCAGGGTAAGCTCGCGATACGATAGAGGATCAAAACACTAATCATTCCATTACTAAATTAAACCCATCAATTATGTATTAGGACTATGTTTTGAAAAACATGAAAATTGTAATGTCCTGAAGCTTTTATAAAAATGACTGCCCCCTTACACGTAGCGGGCTAATTACCAGTTTTGTTCGGGCCATTACTATAATTTGCAGCAGGAAAAACACGAATGAATATTTGAGAAGGCGATAGAAAGTGAGTAATTGCCTTGGATCACGAAGTGAAAAGTTATGAAAGGTGCGGGGTGGTGATTTTTCAACGCCCGCCCTGTGAAAGCGAAAATCTTAATGAAAAAGAAAATATTCAATCATTTTACTGAGCGTCGATATTAAAGGTTCTAGAGATGTAATTCAACGTCTGTCTAGGTAATACACGAACATAACAAAAACAGTAGTGGTCTAAGACTGCCTAAAAATTCATCTCCACATAATGCCGAGCGTGAAACGCATTAGGGCTCCAAGATGAGCTTCGCCGCGGGACAGCGTGCCCCAGGGGGCTTCCCCTGCCCCCGTCAGCCGGGTGGGGGGCGATCTCCGCTCCAGAGAATATTTGACACGGGTCTGGCAGATAGACAGGCTGGTCATGTGTGATCCCCGGGCAGGAAACGGGGGGGCTTTTTTCCGCTCCTCCATCGACGTGGCTACTCCCTACTACCGCACAAGTACAAAGATACGGTTTATGATTTATGGGGCACCGTCGACTCGCACATGTGCACGCATCGTGTGACGCCACTTTTTGTACATCTAATGATATGAACAGACTTAATATCGCACTAATGAGTATCGAGCGATGATAGACTTTAATTTCAATATCTAATATGCCATCTATTAGCTCAGTAATTTGCTATGTCGGTAATTATTACCGGAAAGAGAAATACGTCTAATTTTTTTTTAATGTAATGGCCGGTACACTAGCATTTATTGAATTAGTGGCTATCATTCCGTAATGTTATGGATCCATTTCAATTTCAAGCGGTTGGAGTTCGAAAATGGAATTTTAATACCACATAATAAGTTCGGCTTCATCGGCTTAGCGGCGGTCAAAGTTTGATTGGCGTTCTATCCCGACGTTTAATTAATGTGGGCCAAGCTATCCCAACCTCGAGTGAGACAAGGACGGAGAGAGCATGCCGAAGAGAGAAGGACGATTTCTGACAGTGTTGCCAGTTAATTGGACACAACTTACTTTTGAAGTAAAAGGACGTAGTCCGGGGAAATTATTGGTCTGAACTTAGTAACTTGAAAGAGGGTACAAGAAAGGCACCTTGTTATTTAGTGAACTTTAACTCAAGTTGGAAACTGAATGAATGTATAGTAGGAACTTGATAAATTACTAAATGATCTAAGACTTGACATTTCATCCGTAATTATGTAGTAAAAACTCTTTTCTCTTCTTTCTTTAGATTTCAGAACGACTTTGTTCATCTTTTCTACAAGCATTGAATTAAGTTATTAAACGATAAGGAAGATAGCTGTAAAATAATTAAGATTTATCTGTTACCAACAGAAATGCAAATGCTGGGAATTTTATACACAATACTGTGAGTTTATTCATTATTGAACAGTTTTTAAAAGATTTATGTAATTATGCATTAATTATGAATTATGTAATGCTTGGCTCCGCCTGCGTTTAGTCACTGTAATTTAAAGATAAAATCATTCACCGAGCGCATTCATTAAAACTTAGAACTGAGAATGTTATGTTCGTTTTGTGTGAGGAAAGTATCTCAACATTCATCTTTATTGTAGTATTTGTAACTCATGCTTGATTATAAGATCAAATTCCAACAACTATAGATAGATATCTTGTCAAGTTATATCATAACTTGAACGGTAAACTGACATGACCGGAATTCTAAAAGAAAGGTTTAAGTCAGTAATTATCTGACACTATCTGATGTTCCACCCAAATGGCGGAAGTTGTCATTGGATATTTTTTACCCACCGAAAAAAAAAATTACCAGAATACAACAGTTATTATAACAGTACGAAAACCAGCAGTATTTTAATAAACGAAACTTTTTGTACTGTCTAAAAAGTAAAAAAAAATGTTTACAAAATTTCTCGTGAGTTATAAAAAAAAGTTATAGCATGAGCAACGTAATTACTTAAAAAATCTGGCACAACATTTTTACCACAGATTAACGGTATCAAAAAGTAACTGGCAACTCCATGACACACACATCGACCAAACGTCATACAGCATTCGAAACGTCAATGTGTGCGAGCCGTCCCATTCGTGAAAAGGTAATCGTGAGCGTTCGTGTGTCTTCGTGAGTGTTCGGCTTTAGATGTGTGCGTTAGACATATATTAATGGGATTGGTGTATTTCGATGTGGGTGTATGTAATTATAGGACCGTAATGGTTTTTTAATAAGCTCCCAAGTTTTTGCCTTTTTATATTTTTTTGTTTTGTAATCATATTCATATTTCATCTATGTAGGTATATATAAGTGGCTATATAGATATGAATCATTGTGGTTAAGAATAGATTTATTTTTAACGTTGTTTGAAATTGAATTAAATGTAAAAACCTATTAGTACTGAGAATTGAATATATTAAAATAAGTTTGTTAATTATAATATGTATATTCATAAGCAGAACCGGAATCTAATATTTAAAAAAAACCTCCTGAATAAAAAAATAAATAAAAGAAACTAGAAGTTGTATAAAACTATTTCAATTTTATTAACTTCGAAATAAAATAAAATGTTTTCCAAAACCTTAATAAAACTACAAAACAAAACCAGACAACTAAATTTCGTTTAACGCCATCTTACAGGTAACTTGAGAACTAACAAGCACACACTAAGCTGTTTCAAGGTGGCCAACGCTAAGTTATACTAATAATTGTATGATCTTTTTATTTTACGGTGATTTTTAAACCATTACTAACTTGAATGTGACAAACTTAATTCCTAATAAGTAAGATGTTTATTTAACAAATAAGCTTAGTAATAAGTAAGTAACTTTTTCAATGACATGTAAGTTTAAGTTTAGCACATCAGAATTACCATTCTAGTTTCTGAATTTGTTTATTTGAAATGTTTATATCACAAAATTTTACTTTCATTCTATTTTAAAAATGAATATTAATATTGTATATGCTTAAATGAATTTATTGTTGAAATAAATGAAGAACCGCAATACTTCAATAGTCTTTATTAAAAATTCTCGTTCACATGTTGAAAACCAACAGAACTCCTAAGCCGACATCGAAAAAATAATATAAAAAAAAAAACAGTATAAACGCCATTCGTCAATGTCGCACTACCGTACCGGGCCGAACCGGAAAGTCACCACCGAACAGAATTAGAAATATATTTTTATCCCTCTACCCCACTCTACCCTACTGTGTAAAAAAATCTTTATGCAAATAATAGCACGTGTAAATACAAGGGGAAGTTGGGGAAACGCGGGCCATCTCCTGTGTTAAATAAATAATAACATTTGCTGAAATTTTTAACTTCATCGTTCGAAGGGCACTGCACTTAATAGCGCGGAATCTGTTCGGCAAATGAATGGATAATTCAAATGACATTTATTACCTTTTCAACAAAGCAATCGATAATTGAACAAATTAAGTTGTTGAAGATTGTATTCATGCGATTTGATTGATTTGAATTTAATGATACAAGAATGTAAAATACAATTTTCTTCAAGACTTTATTAGTTGAATTAGCATAATGAGGCACTTTAAGTATGACAAAATAATTGATTAAATTACTTGAATTTCGTATTGAATGGGTTAATCAACATCATTATTTCAGGTGAAAGACGTCCACTGATGGTCATAGACTTCCACCTGGTATCGCGTAATGACCGGTCTCGTACGTCAAGCATCCATCGGATCCCAGCCACTCCCATCAGGTCAGCGATCTACGTTGTGGCAGGCCTTCAAAAGCTACTTCTTACGTCTTCCGCATGTTGTCTTCACTTCAGAACCTTTCGTCCTCATCGACAATTTGTTCTGCAATCAATGTGCCCTGCCCACTGCCAGTTAAGATAATAAAAAAAAGATATCAGACGTAGAACTTTTTAACAAGAAAGAGCTATCACAAACAGTGAAGGAGTTTCAGAAAGTATAAAAATCAACAGAAAAGTAGAAAGCTGGTGCAAAAAGAAACTGAACTCCAATCTAGTGAGGCATTTATCGTCATTGTTACAGCACGACAATCGGCAATCGATCAAGTCAAACGTACCGACAATGGGACTTATCGCGCGCTTTACTTTGAAAATCACTAGGTTTTGTCACAGATGGCGACGAAATTACTGGAAAATGTTAAATTATGTAGTGAGAAAACCATTTGCGTATGAGCAGAAAAGATATTGTTGATTATGTAGAAAATGTGAGAATATCTTTAACTGAAGTTTCAATCTACCAGACTCCGAAAAACTACTATTAAGCGTACTGAAACTACGATACGATACTTTACTCGCATAAGGCTAAAACGATATAAATATATGAAAACTTTAGTACTAGTACAAAGTGTATGACCAATTAATACGTTCATTTAACTATCCAGCCTACAGTTCGATAAGAGGTTCTTATCTTCTCTGTCAACGTCTCATTTCCTTTCATTCACATCTTGCTTGTCTGTCAATATCTTATTCCCAACACTGTCAACACCATAATCTCAGCTAAATGTTTGCAAGAAAAAACAAACAACCAACCGTAACACATTTGTAATTGTATTATACATTTCTATGTTTAATACGAAACGATTCGAGCTTTCAGTGGCAAGCGGGGAAAATCAGAAGCAGGCACGAGAACAAATACTTGTATTCAATCATCTGGCTTTCACAAAGGCCTCGGGGCTGATAACTGAACAATGAAATGTAACAAGTCGTCTATCCGGCATTGTATGCGAAGGGGGGAGGGGCGGCGCGTAGGGGGTTTCCATTATATTTCCATTTCCACCTCGATTCCTCGACTTATCGCGGCCTACCTCTCGGACTAGGTAAGTCTATCTTTCTATGCCGTTAGTCAGTGTGGCTATACGTCAAATTGTGGCGAAATAAAGGTGTTTTTTTGTGAATTCTCGAGAAAATAAGTCCAGTGGCGTTGATAAAGGAGTTTTGGGAAATGAAACGCCCAACTGATTTCGAAATTAGGAGGCTTTGTTGAAACTCTGTTTATGGCTACTTTATGATATTTGGGCAGGGCACATTGCTCGCAGAACAGAAGATCGATAGAAACGAGAGCTCCTGGAGTGGCGACCACATATCGAAAGATGCAGCATTGGAATCCAATGGATGCGAGACGCACAGGATCAGTCGTTAAGGCAACACTGGAGAGACCTATATGTACCTAACAGTGGACATGTTGCGGCTGAAATGATGATGATGATGAAATTTCGGAATATAAAATATCCATAACTCCGTAACAGTGACCTGTGTTCTAATAAAACTATTAACCCTTTTCCTCTGTAACTTTTAACTGTTGACTCTCAAAAAGCACTTGGTGCATCCTGTTCCTCTTATTACCCCCAATGTGTCAGATCAGAGCAAAAACTACATTCCCTAATAAATATTATTTTCGTAGTTCGATTAATTATCACGCAATAACTGACCACCTTTTGACGTCATCCGAAATTCTCCATTTTATATCTTCATCAACTTCCTCTTGATGTGAAATGAAAAATGCATGCAGATTTATCATTTGTCTTTTGAAACTAATGAGTCACATAATTCTATCAGTAAAGCTTGTGATATGTTTTAACACGATATCTCATTAGGCTACATCAGTTGTGTAATCAGACTATAGTGTTCAACTCTGTCATTCTGCACTAATGTCATCCTACAGATTGTCTTGTGTAGAAACGATTTTGATACTTTTTATCCATCAAATTATTTTTGTTTAATTAATCTAATCTTATCCCCAAGTTCCTGTCTTTTCATGTAGCACATTAAGTATAGACAGACATACCAACAGCTTGTATTAGTACATAATCATTGCGTACACGTTGCTACAGTTGGTAAATGATTAATGATTCGTAAGCTTCAAACGGAACGGCGTTCTATTTTCAAACAAACGCAACGCGGTGTTCCTATTGGTCGGTTTTTTATTTCAAAATGGCAGCCGATATTTGAAGATAATTAATGAAGGAACGGTCCTAAGTAGATAACATGAGAGCTTTAACGAGATTTCTGGTTAAGTGCGACTATTTGCTACCGTGTGTTTTAAGCACCGAGTATTTTTCATATGCTAAATAGGCACGTCTGGTGTTTAAGAGATAATATCCGAGATTTGTTTTTTTATTGGACTGGTTCAGTAGAACCAAGTATGCTTTTTGTTTCGTATTTGCAGTGGTGCAATTAATATTCTTGACGCTAATTACTGCCACAAAAAAATGTATGTAGAATTTCGGTATTTGCATTGTAGAAGTCGAAAAGATTTTTATGTTTTAAAATATTAGTACTGTATTGATAGTGTACTTATTGTGAATGAATATTTAAAAAAAACCTACTGATACTTTGGCATTATGATAACGATGACTACGTAAAAAAGAAAAATACATTTTGTTTTAATTATGGGGAAAAAGATTTTTTTTCAATACATTATTTTAATAGTCTATAACGATCTTTGCATTACAGCCTTTCTAATGAAATCAATGGGATAATTTCAAACTCTATAAGTAACGGACGCAATATGTGCCAAGGATAGAATTTAGAACCGATGCAACCCAACCTTAATCACACCACATTACTTAAAATAATATATCAAAGTCAAACTAACAAAATAAAACCCTTGACAAACAAAAGGAGAAATCGCTTGACAAACAACACTAAGCGATTGAAAGACAAGATTCCCAGAATCAGTTAACCAACTTCCTACTTACAAACGAAAGTGCACATTATCACCCAATCGTCATACAAGAGGCGTAACCACTTGCATCAGCTTCTTGCATCCCACTTTGTAACCATCTATCTCTGCCTCATCAAATCACATCGAAGTTGGGAATTAATTAACTGTGACGGCCAACTCAGACCGTCTCGCGTCTGGCAAACAGAAACTACCTAAGTCAAAATTGGCAAGTCTTATCTGGCATCTAGCTGCCAGATATTGGTTATGACAAGGGTTAGAAACACTTAATACTTTAAGGAGAAACTCGTTAGTCGAGTAAACTCGATTGAACTTAAAGACAGAAAGAAAAGCAACTTTTGAACCTCGCACATGACAAACCACAAACATGGTCATATCAACGTTAAAAAAGACCTGTTGTAGTCAAAAAATTACTGTACCTAGATATGTAGAGATATTTAAAAAAAAAACGCATCGCTGATACTTTAGTAGGGCCTGTGATGGCACAGACATATGCACCAAAGACTACGAAAAATTATCAAAAATAATATAAATCATAATCGTGATCATCTAGCCTTTTTTCAACTAACTTGCAGTCGACTTCTAGTCTTACTGTATGGTGTTGAATACCTATGATTTACATTGAGCAAATGCCTATTAGATTTCCACAACCCAGCTATTAGGTAACACAATACTCCTTGGATGGACTGATGGCCCGGCTTACTAGCGTCTTACTACCAAAGATCTACGAATAACAATTGGGACCAATGGCTTTACGTGCTATCTGTAATGTCCTAGATAAACTTATAAAAAAACATGAGAACCCGAAAAAAAAATCCACATTGCCCAGTTTTTAATCCACAACCTCATTCATCATTTTACCATAATTGAACTCGCAAGCAGACGACAGCAGACAATATAAAAACAATTAAAGATGCACCTAAAACAATAGTAGGACAAGACGTAAAAAATACTTGCATGTCAAATGCATTGCATTGTCATTGCTTGTAAACTGGTCACGTACTAATCTTTCAATCATCAACAATGTTTAATCGATGTGACTTCTTATTCGATTAGCATCAAGCGATTACTCAGTTCTTTGAATCAATTATCGACTATATCTATGTCCTCATCTCTAGTAAATTTGTAGTTGGACGTAAATCGGACCACATCCTACGCTGCGTAGGGATAGTAAAAGTTGGCGAACGGACAGATACCATCAGATATGATATATGATTACTTGATTTATATGAATTAAAATGCTTTGTGAGTTGTGTTGTTAATTGCTGTGCTTTTAAATTAAGCCTCGGTTTTGGCATGCGCAACCATCTCAATGCATTTCTCTTTAAGACTGACTGATGAGTCCTATTTCTAGGTTTATTAGCTGCAAAATGTAAGTACCATCATTAATTTCTTAAGATATTTCTATTCTGATACTTATGTGGAGTTGCTGATCTCCATTTTGTTAATAAACACAAAAACAGTAACTAGGTACATTCTTTGGTGAAGAAGAGAAATCTAACGATTTTACCATAAATCAAACTTCAAGAAAGACATCAGAAAAGGTACTAATAGTCACGTTTAATCATATAAACATGCTCAAAGATAACTCAAGTACACGAACAATACTAAGGAAATAGACGAAAATGATGTGTGAAAGAGATTATTCATAAAGAATATATTGAAGTGGTTGACACTACCAAGCTCCTCACGTCATTGGAATTTCCGCAATCTGCGACTGCATTTAATGAATAAAGAACGTCTCTCGTCATACGACACTGTGTGCTTAGCCAATAGGTTGAAAATAGACATCAGGAAGCTTACCAATAGGTACTAAGATGAGGGACGCCCGACCACGAAGTAACGCTTAAAAAAGTAGATTTAGATTCAGTGAAATATTGCATTACCTTAAGAATTTACAAATATGTTTTAGCACTATAATATCACTGGAAGGTAGAATTATTTAAACTGACTCAAAACTTTCGCGAATAATTATAACTCGGGCTCGAGCGGTAGCTAAACTATCCCGCGCAAATATGCACGCAAAACTAAACTTGAAACTCTAAACAGCATCTCTATTGCAAATGATTTCGCCAATTACAATAGGGACGCTAAATCAGGCGGTTCCACCATAAATTAGATTTCAGACAAATTCAAAAACAGTAGGAGATGGTAGCACAAGTTGAGGGTCTTTGTTCGGGATCGGCGTCAGCTAAACAGAAGGTGAGAGAGCTTTTGTGTCGGCAGTTGTAAATTTTATGAAAAGTGAAATTCCTTTTGAATGCCTCTTCGACTCATAAATAATCCCCGAACAGTAGGCAGGGTATTGTTTCTGGCACTTATTGTTTCTCATCAATGCGCACGTGGGGCGAAAGTGTTTTTGCAAATTGTCGAATCTATTTTCGCTACCTGAGTTCACGTAATGTGTATGTATATTGTGCTAATTCTACGGTGACACAGGAATTTGCTCTCGCTTTCGACGATATAAATCAATAAACACTTCTGGGTAGAAGGTACAAGCCTATTGTTATTTTTGTAATAAAGAAACTAAAAGTATACCATGTATTGATAATGTACTCCGTTTTGTCTCTACAAAGCCGTGGCTCTACAGTGCTTAGTTTGTATTCCAAGTTGTAAAAAATGCTACTGTTTGAATTAGCATGTTGGGGTTCTCGGTACCAAAACCTACCGGCTAAGTCATCAAGGTGGAAGCAGGTATAAAAACTATTAACAAAGAAATAACACCTACCAAATTGACTTCGCATCCAGGGGTATAGTGGGCTAGGCAGCGAGGCGTTGGTGTTTGGCGGGGGCTGTTGTGGGGGCGGTTGTTGCGCGTGCATGGACTGCTGGTGCATGGGCGGCATCTGCGTCTGGTGCTGCATGTCGTCCACGGGGTACATGAGGTGCTGCTGGTGTGGCACGCCGTGCTGCACCATGTGCTGCTGCGGGTGCATGTGGTGCGGCATCTGCTGCGCCTGCTCCAACGGCGGGCTGCCCGGCACGCCACCCGCCGTCGCCGCCGCCGCCTGCAGCTTGCACGACGTATACACCGCGGGTGCTGGAGGCTGGTGACCATTAGGCCCGTACCCGTCCGCCGCTTTTGGGCCCATGTGCCCCATCTGAGACGGACTGTCCGGCCGGTAGCCATTTTGCTCCATCTGTTGGTAATAGCCCAGTCTGTCGTAAGGCGGAAACCTGGGGTAGGGCATGCCTGGCGCTGGTTGCGCGGGGTAGTGGTGCTGCGCTGGCCTGAGCTGTTGGTCGCAGCCCTCCATCTCGTGGCCCTGCTGCGGCACGGCGCCGTAGTGCGCGTGCGCCTGCTGGTGCTCATGGCCGCCGCCGTTCCTCATGTCGGGCATGGCATAAGCGTTGGAGAAGTAGGTCATGCTATCGCAGTTGTTGGCGCTCATCGCGGGCCCGCAGCCCGCGCGGCTCGCGTCCGTATCTTCCGTTGCAGATTCTCGGCCCCTCGGGCCGACACTACCTATCACAGTTTAGTCACTACACAAACACTTCGGATTCCATTCACTACACGACAGCTATCGGTCTCACAGATGGGCTGCTCGCTGTTGACGGACGGTGTCTCCTCATCTGATTCTTCCTCGAATCTGAAAAGAGAGGTTGATGCACTTAATAAATCTATATTTAAATTGTCAATGGTCAGGTGTAAGAAAACGAGTATCGGTCGATCATGTTTGTGTTGGCGAGCTCGCCGTTAGCTGCGCCGGAGTCAAGGCGCGCGCCACCGATCTGACTGACAGACTGACACGTGTCCTAGCTGGGACACACACGAAGTCATAAAACCTCATGTTCCGAGTAAAACGCCTATTAGCGACAACCTGTCTGCGATACGGGCCCCCGTTCGCCGGAGATAACTAAGCGGCACATTCTTAAACGCGATTCATATTTGGAATCTGTCTTTGTCTGGCTGAAGGAAGTGGATCCTGAGAAGCGAGACGGCAGATGGAATAGTGTCACGTCTTGAGATCGACATATGGCTGACCCGCCGTCATACTCTCGACATTTCCCAGCAGTTGATGGAGCATGAGTGACAACCGCGCCGCTGCCCGACGATATAACTTTACACGGACGTTAATTTGTGCGCCGAGGGACAAGTGTCACAGAAACCACCGCGTTATCGCCGAATCTCGCTCTACTGGTTTAACGTAGAGAATTTATTGCGTACTTAATACGACAGCTACTAGAATTTACCAAGTTGCCAACATGAGGGAACAAAAAAATTCAATTAAGCAAATAAAAAAACGAGAATAATTTAAGAGTTGGGACAATTTCAAACGTGCGCTTGCGTCATATTTTGCTCAATTTATGGTAAACTATTGTAAGAGGTAGCTACTGGCTGGAACTTTATATTCTGAATAGTTTACGGCGTTACAAAGTCACGTCGGAATATTTTCGATATGCTTTGTTAACATCATATACCGAGTAAAAAATCCTTGTAGCAGAAGTGCCGCCCCTAAGGGCCGGCGCAAGTTATTTAAAACCAAAAGCTCAAGCCTCATTAGCGACATTTAATGATGGCGGCGACTCCGAGACAATATGCTCCTCGCAGATGCTACTGTTTTGTTGTGTAACAAACATTGGCATGGGAACATGTAATAGATATTATTATCTGTTGCTAAAATTGTCAACTGAAACATCCAGACACACCGAAACAATATTTCATTTCCTTAACGAGTGCCATCAGTACAAACAGCATCCATTATATTCCAGATACGGGTTCAATCTCCCTGTTGATGACACATGAAATCGTGAAAATTCTAAGGACAATACATAACAGCGTTAATTAATTTTGAAGCGAGCGTGAATTGAGCGGAGGTACAACAATTGAAAGGCATGCCTACTCGGAAAATTTGCATGTACAGGGCTGGACAATTTAAATTTACGATTTCGCCGCCCCCTAGCGGCGCGACCCTCGCTTTTTTTTAATTTTCAATTTTCATTTGCATTCCAACAACTAACTCTCGCCCTGTAGATGTAAGTACATGCAGACGAGAACTGATTTATGAGGTTTTATTCGTTAAGCTCTTATTTCGTATAGTGCCTCAAGTTAGCCGGTTATTATCTCGCCTGTTGTACAGAACCAATCATTATGCTAGTTGAGAACGGACAATTACGTTCACATAGACTACGCTGAGCTCTAGATACGGTAATTCTACTTTAATTACTTTACTTAATTCGGGGTTTAAATAGTTCTTAAAGGCTAAGCTGCGTGCAATCAGCGCATAAGAATGTCGGGTAAAAAAAAAAGATAAATTAAGTGTGCAGATTAAGGAAATTACTTCAAAGTAAGTCTTAACATATTTCGGCGAAATAACTTTTAAAATTACATGTGTTATAATTAGAACGGTATCTCATAGTCAATCTGTGGTGCACGTACGAATAATATTCTAGCCGACAATTATGATCGAGATAAGAATCTTCAACCCTGAACGTTCAAGGAATATATCTTTAAACTGACCGCCGTCGAAATTAAGTCTCACGTGCGTTTGATAATTTGATAACGGACGTCTAGAGTTTGATTTATTTCACAGTAACTGGTTTGTGAGTCAGACGGGGGTCGTTCTCATGCCCCTTGCTTCTAAGTAAAGCTGGATATGTAATTAGGTGTGTGTCAAAATGTTTATGAGTTGTTTCTAGGTAAGCTCTTGGACAATTCTATTGAAGATAGACGTTGGTCAGAAGAGTTTATTACTTTAAAATTTTAGACCGGTTTAGTTTTGTTTCAGATTCAAAGAATCTCGATATAACGTGAGAATGCAGACGATTTTACTAAATGTTACAACAGCAACTAGTACTTTTTATTATTTATAGGTTCAAGCTTGGCCGCTATTTCATCTGATGGAAAGGGACGATGCGGTCAACGATGGCGCGTGCTTACTTAGAAGTAACCTTTTCACTCTTAACTTAAAGATTCCCTAATTGTAATCAGCCATTTTTGTGATAAAATTCATTCTTTAACAGCACTTTTGGCCCTGAGGTAATAGCTTTGACTTTTGAGTCGTAAGTTGAAGCAGGTGCTTTGCTTTCTATTATTTGTTTCATGAACACCATTCTTAAAATGGCCTGGAATCAAAAGCTGTCAACTCTTAATAAGATCGTATTCCATTCTTTCTCCTGAGACGAGGCCTGAGTCTTAGCAGTGAAAGCAATATAAGGGTGACTATGTTTCTGCTTATTGTTCCTAGGTTTTTTAAGACAGAGTAAAGCATCAGAAGACAGTATAGACTTATTACCCAATACCTTATCAGGATACCTACTTATTAGAAGCAAAAAGCCTAGCTTCAACGTTATCATAATACACAATATTATGATAACGTTGAAAAGATGACAATATAATTATAGCTTTTTTTGATTCATCACCATTTTAAAGTACGCCATTTACAATCGGACCACCCCAGATATTGACAACAGATGTCACTCTGATATAAATGTTGAAAAATGATTTAAAGTCTCTCTCTGAGACATGTAAACGTCGACGTTTTTCTATGAAAAGTTTCTAAATTAACGTTTGTATAGAATTTATATCCGAAATACGCTCAAAACTATATTTTTTTAAACAATTTCATTGAAGAAGTAACGTGTAAATCACTCGAAAATGTTTTAATCATACGTAAAAACTGTGAGATATTCGATGGGCCATCTCGCGTCTAGCTTTATAACAGTCATACAATAAATCATACAAAAATACATAGTCTAATAGACTAGAGACCAAATTAAAAAGAAAATTAATAACATTTCGCGACCACAAGTCGGCAGCTGTTAATCAAGAGACGATCAAAGGATGCGTATTTTGGGAAAATTCCCAACGCATGTATTTATCATTTCTACTATTTGTCAATTAGAGAGCTATTGTGGGAACAACGCATTTTGATTTATACACCCTGTATCGTTTTAATGCGACAGTACGCAAGAAAAGTTGCTCCACCTTGTTTTATTGCACTGTTTTCAGTTCCGGGAAATCGCTCCCATCTGTCTCAATAAAATCTCATTGTTGACGTAGATTTACATAGAATCGTTCGCGTGAAGTTTTTTTTTATAAACCTATTTTATGGTACCTTTAGTTTAATATATAACGGCGTTACGTGACAGGACTGATGACATTAAACGCCTTTCGTTAAGTAATTAAAGTGATTTAAACAAAACTTGTGTCATTGTGAACGATAACACTCACAAATAATGCAGTGGAATCGCGAAAGGTGTGTGATAAATATCGTCAAAAAACTATGAAATAAACACAATGTAGTGTCAACGTGAATACTGAACCTATATTTTTTATAGATTTATTGTGTATTTTTTTATTTTGTTAAATATTTTGTCTCACGATTTGTTTTTCAGGAAAATCTAACGAAGTAGAGCATTTGTCGAAGCGTGACGATTTTGAGGATGCATCTCAAGAAAGGGATTTTTCATAACCCGTTTCTTTGGATCATTATGAATGTCAGTTTAATTTCTGTTACGAAAACTTCTCTTTTTAAGGTCAAGCTAACTTTTGAAGTTATTTTAGGCTCTCAAAGATAGAATATGCAAACGTCCTTTTATGAGGGCTTATTATTATTACAAAGATTAATTATTTAAGTATAGAAGAGCAACACAGATTGATAAATGATGTTTGTTAATTCATGTATATTCGTTTTTTTTTTCGCTCTTCCGATGGATTTGCAATGCCAGACAGTCAACCAAATTTATTGAAAAGGAAATGTCCTCCGACTAGACACGTTTTGTGTTTGGTGGGCTACTGCCTGTCAGTTGATTTCGGGCTTTCATATAAAATATGTTTAAATTACGCACAGAACCTTGATTTCGTATTTTTGTAGTTCTTACGTAGCGCCATAGGTGTCGCTACTATAGTATTAGTACGTATAGGGATTGAAACTGCAGTTGCGCCCTTCTAATGTTAAACTGTCTAATATTTATTTGTAGTGGAAGTTCACAACTAGTTTATTCATTACTTTAGATAGGTATTGTTGTGCCTTTCATCAACTAAAACGTAGGCAAAGTCACTACCAGAAACTGGTAACCAATCCTAGGGACTCTGCAAAAGGGTTGAAGCCTACTGGGGCCCAGGGTTTCTTTCTGAATGGAAGGCTTGGCCTCAGTTCGAATGGCAAAGAAGGAGCGGGGTGGGGTGTTTAGTCAGTAAGAGTCTGACACTGTTTACCGCTCCGCCCAAGAGCGGGATTCGTCATTGGATGATTTTTGCCCACCATAAAAAAAACTGGTAACCAATTAATCACCATCATTACAATCAAAATCATTAACATTACAAATCAAAAAAACCTGACCACCGTTTTAATACACACTAGTGTTTACGAAAAGTCTAGTACATTTTTCAAAAAGGTAGTCCAATTAATAACAAGTCATATGCATAGTAGTGGTTCCACCACTTTCTAAGGAGCAGTGTGGTCGCTCCATTCATTAAAGATGGCCGACCATTAATCAGCCGGTGCTTTCCTCTGATGTTCGTATTATTGTGTTGTGTGAAATTAATCCTTTAATTAGACCGACACCTTGTTTTGCAATTGAAACTGTAAAGGGAATTAGACAAGATGTTTGTTGGATTCGTTTTTTTTAGGATTTAATCATCCGATTATTTCTACCGCCCCAACCCTAGCTTAGGACATTGAGTCTGAAGGCGCATCTCTCTTTCAGAAGAGAAGAATAATATTTCTTGCATACTCGTCAAGACTTTGCAGATATTTTATTTTTAATTTGAACCGACAGTTCCTGAGATTAGCGTAATCAAACAAACAAACTCTTCGGTTTTATATTTTTGGAAAAAATATAAGTAGTTTAAAAATATAGGTAGTATTTTATAGTAGGTAGTATTTTTTTCAAAAAATTATATTTTTTAACTTGAAGCCAAAGTTTATTTACAACTATCAACACCAAAAGACTGTTTTACTTTTTAATGACTTATCAGAGTTAAATTCTGTCTTCACAGAAACAGAAGAATACCGGACATTTCATTACATTTCACCTAAAAAATCATCAACGTGCTCCATTATTAACCCTAAAACCCGTCATATTCCCCGACGTGACATTACATGTCCTCTCAGTATTGAAAAACGGGCGCATTTTTCCGTGGAAAGTCCTCTCAACTCCCCGCTGGCGTAAATCCGGGCCACTAAGCGTACCCTGAGTGAATAGCTATGTTCCTGCTAATTATGCCAACCAACTTCTAAATTTAATCAGACAACTTGTGTAATTTTCGCGGTGGGTCCATAATTTTTCATGACGCCGCGGGGATGAGACGCGCCGTGATTACGACGTTAGTATGTCACTGTTTGCCCGACGTGCGGAGGGTTAAACAGCAGGAAAAGTGACTTAATTATACCTTATTATGTTATGAATTGTATGAAAGTTTAATGGAGTCAAATTCTAGAATAGAACTTTGTTCTCCCGAAAGTGAACAATGAGACAGGCAGGTCCTTTGCGAAAAACAATGAACGAATTTGCATACCGACTTTCGCTCTGTGTAAGTTTCTAGGCTACAATTTTTAGAGGTCAATTTAAGAATATTCAACTAGTCTACATAAAAAAAGAATAATCCTGCCAAGTGCGAGTGGGATTTGAGCACGAAGGTTTACGGTACCATTATCTGTACCACCAGACACTATACGAGTATCATGTATAACATGTGTTTTTTAATGTGTCACGTTTGTTGTATGGGAGCCCCCCTCTAATATATAATATTTTATTCTGTTTTATTTATTTTATTATAGTGGCAAGATAAATACATCGTTTGTCAAAATTCTAACTATCTCACTATCATGGTTTTGAAGATACAGCCTGGTGACAGACCAACATACAACAAACAGTGAAGTTTAAGCAGTGGGGTCTTATTTTTACCGTCTAGCTAGATACGGAACCTTAAAAACAAATGTAGAACTTAATAAATCTTGAAGGTCTATTGAAATAATGAGTTAATAATCGGCTAAGTTGGTAATGTGTACTATAACACCGGGTCTACGGTAGTTAAATTAGAGATGCCTTGGTTACTTGCACGCAGACCATTTATACAATTATCTTGCTCTATAATCTGTGCTCGGTTAGTAGATTGCTATCTGTAGCTACTGTTTCGCACTAGTGGTATCATGTCATTTAATTTATGTCACGTCGTACCGTGGCCGTGCATAAAAGCTGTGTTTCGCGTCAGCATCATTGCACCGCAGTTTTTTCATGGAGTTGATAAATGGCTGGGTACTTTAGGGGATTTGGAAACTGATTTTTACGCTACTGTCAAGGAAGGGTTATATTTTTGCACATAAATTATATGTAAATTATATTTATTTTGCACTTAGGTACATTAAAAAAAAAACTTTTACACTTATTGGTTTTTCGTCAATTTACTTTCAACTAGATGAGTAATTTGTCCTCTAACTTTTGAACTACGTATAACTACTTTTTTCTAACTTTGAACCATAAGTTTAGAAAATATGAAAACATCTCAAAAGTAGAACTTTATAAAGCCTTTCTAGGAAAATAATTTTGAACTTGATAGGATGAACAGTTTTTGAAAATTTTAAAAAATAATTTCTGAACTAAGTTTATAATTTAATAACATATACAAGCATTTTTTTTAACTTTTGAACATATTTTACTATCCAGAAAGTATCTGCTTTCAAATAAAAAAATATTCAAATCGGTTCACGCAATCTAAAATTACCACCGGGTACAGCGCCATCTCTCGGGAAATTGGGTTACTAATTCAAATTGGGCTATTAATTTTTTTTATTCGCGCTGAAGTCGTAATTTAAGGAAACTGTTACATTATGAGAAATTTGTGGCGCTCAGGAAACTACGGAAGCCTACACTGAGAGTAACCCTACACGCTCTTGACCGCTTTTGTAAAATTAGGTAGGTATGTACGGTCAGCAGCACATAGGTATGAACCTATAAATTTTGAACCTTGTTATATTACGGTTAAGAGTTGAAAATCGTTTGCAGAATTTTGACAGTTCGTTGTAGTCTGATGTGCTGCTGACTGTACAAATTAACATATTTTTATTTGCTAAATAATTGAAAAACTTTAAGGTTAACAAAACTTGACAGACACAGAAACAATACTTACTATAAGTGTGTAGACTCGAGAACAAACTTACAAAGGAAATCATTCATCTCTCAAACATCGTGTAAATTATTTTCCTCTCTATGTTCTACGACGGAAGTTTTGACTTGCGGTATATTAAAATAAATAAGTAAATATCAAAAGTTAACCTTTATGATAATATCACTACGTTATAAATTGTTTGTATAGATCTAAATCTGACGTATTGCTGTATAAATGTCACCAACTAATTCATAAATAAATACATCGATGTTTTGTGTAAACGTTAACAAATCGGTGAGGTGATAAATCGATGGTCTATTTTGTTTTAGAGAATTTCGCAATTTTTAGGATGTTAGAGAATTGAAACATGACATCCTGTATAACTCGTGGATATAAAATAAAAATGAACAAACATACAGCCAAACTTATTATAATCTCCTCCTTTTTGAAGTCAATTAAGAAAACTGTCGTAAATTTTTCTAACATACTTGCTCTTGCCGGCTTCGATCGCACAGTGTATTTTTCGCCCAAAAAATCGGACATGGCATTTTTACTATCTAATTTCATAGGATTTGTGATTATAAATGCGAGACGAAAACTCCTGATTGCCCTTTTGCTATAAAATATTGAAAATTAGTACTTGAAAAAAATGTCTATGGTTTCCAGAAAAACCATAGAAACAGTTATAACTTAAAAGTTTGACTTCTTTTTAAGAATCTATTGACGGCATTAAATAGTGTCTTAAAATCCCTCCTATAACAAAAAACATCTAGGCTTTATTTATTCAAGATAACAGATTTATGGCTGATTTTGTAAATTTATGTTTTCTTTTTTTTACCGCCATATTATTACATATTTGGATTTGTAACTAGGATCGAAATGTTCTTTTTATTTATGCTTATGATCCTACAAATTCTTGGATCCTAATTATGCAGGATCTCGGAGTTGTTAAAATTCAGATTTTTCTGGATAGGGTTGTCGCCTCATAATTTAATAAACATAATATTTGAAGTAATTTTTTTAAATGTCAGTTTTTCCAACGCAGTTTATAATATTATCTGAATAAATTATCTTGGTCTTATTTACTTATTGAAACATATCAACAACAATAAAAAAAAAAATATATCTTACGAATATTATGAATGCGAAAGTTACAATGTTTGGATGTTTGGATGTTTGTTACTCAATCACGCCAAAGCGGCTGGACGGATCTGGATGAAATTTGGCACAAGCATAGGATACACTCCGGAATAGGACATAGGCAACTTTTTATCCCGGAAAAACACAAGGTTCCTGTGGGATATATAAGGTGCTTTTAAAATATATGCCAGGCTTTTTATGAAGTATAGTATTATGTTTATAGATTACAATAGCAGTGGCGAAGGGTGGATATTTTCTGAAGGGAAGCCGGAGCGTAAAGTCAAATTACCTAATATAGCACACTCCATGATGCAAAAAAATAGGATTAACATTGCGTTGCACATCAAAAATCTATTAATTACAGCAGTCTACATGAATGAATGTCATTTCAAAATGATGTCCGCAATCCAAAACACAAAATAAATGTACAGTTCACCTGGTTCACCACACATCAATATTGAAAAACATAAGAAACGACAAGAAAACAATATCAACACATCGAATTATTCGCGCCACCCAAACAATTAGCCGCCATGTCAATTTTATCGTATAAAAAATCCTGCCAAATAAAATGTATTATTCGCCAGTAAGAATTATAAACAGCTAAATTCATTCTCATTTTGAATCATTATAGTCAAGTAGGAATTAATTTTTCTGTCTCGTTTGCACGTGCATAGACATCGCTGAGTAGGTATGGTCTTGAACCTGGACACCTGTGCATTACTCGTATTATTATTTATTTTACTCATAATAACCCGGCGCGCAGCGGCTTATTTTGGTACAATTTTCTGCGAGTTAAAAAGAGACAGAACGATTTAGAGAATAGGTTTTAGTTTATGGGAAAGTAAGAGATAGATGCATTGTATGGGATTTGGATGTTTGCAAAGGGAACTCGGTATTTTTCGGCTTAAGATTTTGACATTTTTATTTCAAAGTTGTAGGCATTTAAAAAATTGGAAGTAAAATGAGCAATAGAACGAACTAACAAGGTCGTTGACCTGTAGAACAAATTTTTATAAGAGAAGCCGATGGGAATCGTGTTATATGGACTCTTCGCCACTGTACAATAGTAAAGATAAAATGTTGATAATTTGTGTTATTCTTTTTTCGCATAAAACCATCCTCCGGTGTTACGATATTACGATACGCTGTTGCCGCTCCGCGCCGCAAAACACCGGCGCCATTCATACTACGATTGTCATTCATTTCAAACGAATGCCGCCTGCGCGCCGGCCACTCGGTCGTTACTGCACAGCAACCCCCCCCCCCTTCCCGCCCCCGCGCGCACTACTCCGTTCGCCGCACGCGCTGGCCGACCACCCGCTTGCCAGTCGCCTCCCGCCCGCCACGGGATTTAGTTTTATTATTATCGCGCGCGTTTTTATTAAAAACATTTAGCCAAGTGAACAGTAAAACGGACACATTGAACAAAGTGAAAACCCATTTGTGTGCAACGCAGAGATGGACTTGTGCAACAGTTTCAAAATCGGTAGGGAGTGTGTAAATAACTTTTAAATACGTTGGTGTCGGATAACTTTTAAATACGCCAAGTTCCTGTAATTTATCGTTATTTGATATTACACTTTTGAGCCCTAAGCGAACGCCGGCGTTTTGTTCTTTAATTGTGTCTGTAATTACAAAAGTCGAAAGGTTAATCTAAGTACCTATTGTTTAAACTAACTTAAACTGAACTGTTTAAGTGTGATGTGAAGTTTATCATCGTAACTGGTAACTACTGGTAAGTAATTGCACTTTAAAACACTTGTTTGCCTACGTATTATTGCGTACCTAGTGAATTAGGTAGGGACAAGCTAGTCAGCTGATTTTAGTTTTCATTCGTAGAACGAATGGAAAGAGATAGCTGCTGTTTCATTGACGAAGAGAAACATCGCGCGTAATTTGTGAACCACGTTGTGCAGAATAGAGTCAATATTTATTTAACTACTTTATTTTCTCAAACTGGATTAACTGTTCCTGGGCACGAAAGCTCTTCACTATTGTAATCTATAAACACAACAGTACACCTCCCAAAAAGCCTGGCATATATTTTAAAAGCACCTTATATAACTTCTTATTTTGGTTTGGTTACTCAATCACGCCAAAACGGCCTGATGAATCTGTATGAAATTTGGCCCAAGGATAGCGTATACTTCATAATAGCACATATGTTACTTTTTATCCTGGAAAACATAAGGTTCCCGTGGGATATACAACTTCTTATTAGGCAACCCCAATACCACGCGGGCGAAGCCGCGGGCAAAAGCTAGTAATTAAATAAAGTTTTAAAATCTTCAGTTTAAAATCCAATGAAAGGTGATATGTGGTTCAGGGAAGGGGTCCGCCCTCGTTAGGCTACGGCTAAAACCTTGCACCAACACATATTTCCTGGAGGAACGGGGGTGAGGCACCATGGAGCCGTCAAAGACCCATGGCGCCACTTTGCCTCAACAGGACCTGACCCGGCCTGTTGAGGGATGTCTGTCCGGGCTCCGACCGGCTGACTTACTGCAAGGAGGGCATGAGGGCGCCAACCCTCATGTTGGTCCACGAGTGGCAGTTGATGGAGTTGTGGATAACGCCACAGCCGGTACTCTTCATCCTCCGGGAGTATTCGCAAGTACACAAGGAGACGTAATTAGTAGGCTCGATGCCTATAAGATGTTGATCACCAAATCAAAAGAAATGGGATTGAAAATTCGCCCTACTGACCTGCCTTTACAAGAAAGGTCAAACCTTATTTTGAATATTTTAGGATTTTCCGAAACTGATGTCAATGATAAGAAAAGATTCAAAGAAGCAATAGCTAAATTCACGTCTAAATGTGAAATCCTCTACAAAAACTGTAAATATAATATGACCTTTTTTGCAAAGAAGAATAACACGTGGCTTAAAGAATCGATACAAAATGATTTGAATAAATTTTTAATTAGCGAACATCCAACTTTACAAGATGCGTCACTTTCCGACTCTGTGGTTATTCCTGACTCTGAAATTAATATTATGAGCCAATCGCTTGACAGATATGAATTTGCACCTCATCATCAGCAACAAATTTCAGAGTCCAATACTGATCCAAATCATAGTGTTCAAGATTTACATATAGTCCCTGAACAAAATATTTTTGATATTGCCGTGTCGCCCACAATCGATGCCATTCCTTCGACTTCTTCATGTTTGGTCTATGAATCACTTAGTGGCAGACAAAAACGAAGGGTGTGCAAAGAACTCCAGTATTCTTTAGAAAGTGAACCACCGGCAAAAGTTATCAAAGCTGTTTCTAGTGCATTAGAAGCAAAAGGTCAAAAATTAAAAACCAATGCATCAAAAGATTTGCAATTTGTTATAAATTCTTGTCTTGAAAGTCCAACACGACCGACTAAGCTAGCAACCAAACTTCGCGAAGACCCCCGTCCTTATTCTCCAGAGGAAGCTTTAGCAGTATTTATAGACAGAAAATTTACAGTAGCTACATACAATTTTTTGCAACATGATTTAAAATCAAGAGGTTTTCCAGCATTTCCTACATATAAAAAAGTATTCGACGCAAAACAAAAATGTTATCCGGATAGTGCAGTTCAAGTAACAGAGAGAGAAGCCTTTGTCCCATTAGCTAGTTTACTTTCTCACACTCTTCAAAGGTTAGTACACTCATGCGACGAAATTATATCAGCATATTGTGAACAAAAAAACCTTGATACTGTAGATTGTATTTTTGAAGGTAGTTGGGGGTTTGATGGTAGTTCGGGTCAATCATTGTATAAACAAAATTTTTCTGATAATCAAGACCCTGAAAACAGTTTATTTGCCACTACATTCATTCCATTGCGGATAAAAACAAAAAAAGACTTTGTTCTTTGGTTAAACCCAACTCCACAATCATACAGGTTTTGCCGCCCGATTCATATCCAATATCGAAAAGAGACGAAAGATTTAATACTCAATGAACAGAAGTGGATAGATGACCAAATTAAGGATTTAACTACATTAGAAGCAACGACATCTAACAAGAAGACAATAAGGGCAAAACCACAACTGTATTTGACATGCATAGATGGCAAAGTTCTGAATACAATAACAGAGACTTCTTCTCAACTTAAATGTCCGTTTTGCAAAGCAACCTCTACACAATTCAACAAATTAGATATTATTTATTCGCGGCCAATAGATGTGTCGGTTTTCAAATACGGAATAAGCCCCTTGCATGCATGGATTCGGGTATTGGAGTTTTTACTTCATTTGGGCTACAAGCTTCCTGTTAAGAAATGGAGGGTAAGCAAATGTTCACTGGAATCAAACACTGTAGAGGAAACAAAGAAACGTGTGCAAGAGAGAGTGCGAAAAGAACTGAAAGTGCTGGTTGATGTTGTGAGACCCAATGCTGGAACAACAAATGACGGCAACACAGCCCGAACCGTTCTATCTGATCAAAATCGTGCAGTGTTTGCAGAAATATTAGGCCTTAGTCAGTGGTTGTTGGACGATCTTCACACGATTCTGGTCACCTTATCTTGTAGTCTACCTGTAGATGCTGATAAGTTTGGAGATTTTTGCAAAACCGTAGCATCTAAATACGTGGCAGAATATGGTTGGTACCCAATGACAGTAACTATGCACAAAATCCTCATTCACGGCAAAGATATTATTAATAGCTCAGCTCTTCCAGTGGGTCTATTATCAGAACAAGCCGGTGAAGCGCGGAATAAGTTCTGGCGTTATGACAGAGAACACCATAGCCGAAAATCCGACCGTGAAAAAACAATGTTGGACCTATTTCACAGGGCACTGGAATCGTCAGATCCAGAAATTTCCTACATTAGGCTTCAGAATAGGTTGAAAAAACTCAAATCTTTGCCTTTACCATCCAAGGTAGTGGAGTTACTGAAACCGTATGAAATCTCAGCTGAAGACGATTTTGAGGCGGCAACAGAAAATGAAATTGAAATTATTGAAGGTCATACCGATAGCGACAACATAACAGAAATTCTTTCGGCCGATCAGGATGAAGAATAATAATTGTTACCCTAACCACCATTTTTTAATTCAAAATAAAATAAATTTCAAAAGAAATATTGACAACCCTAAAACCATAATTACCATAGAAAACTTTAGAAGCCTCTAAGTTAGAGATCCTTCATTATTTGGATCTGATTTTTTTTTCTAAGCTTCTAACACATTTTATTAACAATTCTAAAGAAAAATAAAATCCAAATAATTGAAAATACGACCATAAAAAAATAAAATAAAAAATGCTTAAATTGTAAATAAATCGCTTAAAACTCAATTAAAAAATATATAAATCAATTAGTATTATGTGTTTTGAGATTATTGTGGATCAGAAAAACCAAGAAGAAAATTTGTGAAATATTTCAAAAGTTATGGATGATTTACTATTTCACTATAAAAAAGAATAAAGTGGTTTTATTTCTCCATAATGAGAAATAGGTGCACGAGTGTTCTATTAATTAATTCATAAAACATTTATGTATAAGATTTCACAAAAAAAAAGGCATGTCCGATTTTTTGGGGAAAAAATACACTGTGGATCGCAGCAACAGAAAAATGTGATAAATGAATAACCGCTGGACCGATTTTGTGCAAACTTCACATCTACTACACATACACCATCTACTAATTTATCCGAAACATTTGGCTCACACAAAAAATATCAGTGAAGAGTGAATGAAAATCATTATAATTATTACCATTTTACCCGAAACTTAGCTCTAGTTTCGGGTAAAAGAAAGAATGAATGAATGAATGATTTTCATTCACTCTTCGGAAAATCATTATAATTATTACCATTTTACCCGAAACGAAAGCTAGGATTAATGGTTAAATTCAGTGTAGGTAGGAACATTCTGAAGCCTACCTATCCACGAACTACCCACATTTAACGACACCGAGTACCTAAAACGATGCAAATAGTCCAACATCACCGATTACGGGGTACAGTACCTAAGCTGGAATCTGTTAATCAAAGTGAACGCAATCAATTACGGCATAGCAATCAAAATGTCTGGCATTCCGCAGTTGGAGCATCAGACGTCTAGCTGTTGAGTGCTGTGTCGATTAACTAGAGATTATATCGATAAATTGGCAGGTCGTATCGATATCGATGCCTTAGGTACTGATATTTAATAATTTATCTCTGTATCAAAATTGATAGCAATACTCAATACTTTATTGCATTCTATATGTACTTAGGTAGTATACAATATTAATATTGTCAAGATCAAATATGTATTTATATTATCTTTATTTTTTTTTCAGTGAGTTCATAAAGCTTCGGGTGATTCCAAAAGGTACATTAGGTTACCTCACATCAGTCTATTATTTAGCTAACAAAAAAAAGTAAGTAAAGGTACCATAGAATAATTTTTATTTCTAATTTATTCGATTTTATTACAAATATGTAACTTGACACTTAAATAATACAAAAATGAAGTGAATGTTCAGCTGCAATGTCCATTATAATTACTGCTAAATATTTATCAACTTGCTAGATACATCGATAGGTATTTTTTACTGAGTTACTAATTAATTACATCAATTACACTGAATTAAATTTACACTATAATTACAAGTTAAAAAAAAAATATTACCATACACAAGTCATCGGTATTAATACGGGACAAAGTTGAATCGAGGCCCGCCATGTTTCATTGTAGTTCCGAATTCGGACGCTGCGGCGCTGCGGTCGCCGAGTTATACCCGTTTAATTAACATTGCTATCATACCGGCTAATTGTTATATCGCGCAAAGCTGATTTATGGCGAGATACAAACGCCGACACCTTTGTAATTGCCACACGTGATTCAAACATTGCATGCATACTACGAACAATAGGAGCGGGGGTGAGATGTTATGACAATAAGTAGGCGGTACTGATTTTCAATTATCGCAATCATTGTAATTATAGGTTGCAACTTGTTACATTAGTATACAGAACGGTTTTCTGTATCGATACTCAACAAAAAACCTAATTGTATTTATAAACTGATTATTTGAATAAACTTGTAATAACACCATCTGTGTATCCATTTTAGCATTTTTTATTTCAACGCCATCTATATTTATTGTAATGAACTACCATCGATGACAGTAAACTACTTCCAAGTTCGAAAAGTACAGTCATCTAGAGTTCCTTGATAGAAATATTTTAAAGACAATAATTTATGAGGAACTAAATATAAAGTTTGAATTGAGAAACGGCAATGGTTTAAATGGGAAAGCGACTGTCTATAAACTCTATTTAAATTCCTAACACGGTCGTTTTCCCGCTACATTGAATAATTCGAGACGCATTCTGAATAATCAGCGTTTCCCTTTCTCTAAGTTTATCTATTGCAGGAAACTGTGTCAAAAGGCTACACGAGTTTAGTTATTGACTCATCACGTGTGTATTGTAAAAAAAATAAAAATTCTCTATTATATCTATCTTTCAGTTAATGCGAGATATCCTGACTATTTATTAAGTACATATTTTTATTTTAAATAAATATTGTTCTCATTCATCAATGGGTTGTAAATTTACATTCCACAAAAAAAACTTTAAATATATTGTATTCGACGTACGAAAAAAGAAATACCTATGAGAATTCCAAAAAACATTTATCATAACCATGTCATCGGAACAGTAAATCGCGGCTTTACATTAAATGTAACAGAAATGTAAACGGAAACGTGGCCTGGCGGGCGGGTTAATTTACGCGCAGCGGCTGCCCTGGGCGGGCGGTATCTGAGAGTTTCCGCCCTGGCGCCGGTAGCGATGAAAATCATTCATCAAGCTTCGGTCGCAGCACGCTCCTCTCAATAACGTGAGATCTATGAGGTAATACCGCTTTGGAATTGAGTTTTCATTCCTTGTTAGTTTGAAACTATGAGGAATGAATGAATGTGAGTGAACTTAAATATAAATAAAGGATTTTTAAAATTAATAAACTTTTTAAGACATCTTTTTTTTTTGTTTTATTATATTTCTAAAACGATGTTTTTAATTTAGTTCATCTTCTTGAGAAATTGGTTGTATTTTTAGAGAATAATGCCTTCTAATAATAATAATAATAACGAAACCTTCATGAATATAGATAGGGGTTTAAGTAATAAGAATTTAAAATTTTTAATAATAAATTAGTAGGTAAATAAGTGCTACCGCGGTACGCATTTCATAGCAAAAGTTTAGTAATATGCAAATTTATTTTTATAAGAAACTCACGTCATATTGTTGGCAATAATCTTATGTAGTCATAAATCTTTTTGTACATAAATTAAGTCTATATTTTGCTAAATACCTTCACGCACTATTAATTTAGACGCTGTCAACATTGACAAGGGTTAAGCTTTACGATTATGGAATTTAAATTCTCCCATGCCAACCTGAATGTCCTTCCAATATAATGGAAATACTAGCAGAATTTTCGGGTTCACTCATATATTTTTACACTTACTTGGCTTTTCAGACTGAACACTTTTCAATATAATCATACTACCTACTAAGAAAAAAAATACTATTCCATTTTTTTTTATTAATCTAATATTCAATTTTATTTCAAAATAATAAACTATTTTTTTATATAATTCATATTAACTATACCCTACTCTGAGAAAAAGTTACATCACTTTTTAAAACAACACCATCTGTGAAAGTTTCATCGAACTAAATAAAGAGATAGTTAACTAAACTTTTAAAAACTCGCACACTGCTGACCTCTACCGGTGAGTAGTCGCATTACGTGGAGTCCTTGACTTCAAGTTCGAACAAAGTCGACTCGTTGACAGATGGCATTATTGGATAGTTTAGAGAAAATATTTTTATCACTTTAATTTTTTCTTTGGATAATGAGACGTAATTTAAATTAGACAGTAATATAAACATCTTTTTTTTACATTATTTAAATGTGTGTGTAAAGGTCTGAAATAAAAATATCACTGACTAATTGGAATTTCATGCTTATTGGACCGTCAAAATAATTCTTATAAGAAAAAAGACATATTTTTATCCACTAAGAAACAGGATGATTAATAGCTAGTCCAATACAAATACATTTGTCTAAATAGGTAATATTATCCAATAAGACTATTTACACTACTTTTGTAAAGTAACACCTGTGACCACTGGCATGACCTTCTCTTATTGTTGTAATGTTACCTACAACTGTTTGAGCATTTGTGCATATTGCCTTAATAACCTGTAAATAATTATTACATTATTGAAGATAGCGAATTTTAATGCCTTATTTCAGTTGAATCTTATAAGATTATTTCTGGAGAGTTTCGCTTATTTATAACACAATGCGCCACAAATAAATAACTAGGTACTTAGGTACCTACCTATAAATCCTAATGTTCTTAATTAGTAATAATGATGATCAATGGCATTATTCTTTTCATAATTACCTACTGTGATTTTAAATTATCTTTAATATTTTTTTCCCTAAAAACTCTTGATTCAATAAGTATACCAAGCCTGGTAGATATTTACATTTAGGCAATTCCCAATTCCCTATTCCTAATTAAAAAAATAAAAACAAAAATTCCCTTCTATCTAAATTCAAATTTTGAATTCCGAGACTCGATTCGAAAAAGGACGGCGGCGATAGGGATGGGATGAGCAACGCCGCGTCTGTCGAGATTTTTTGTGCGATTTTTTCGACGTTATTATTATGAGAAAAAATGCGGAGTCAGTAAAGCGGAACGTAGGGTGGGGGCATGACGAGGGTTCCCCGGTTTGATTGAAGCGAGGAGGTGGGGGGCGGGGCGGTGACGTCATGCTCTCATAATAGGCCGTGGCGTGCAGTGATGGCCGCCGTTTATCAAGAACGAGTGTTAGTTCCCTGCACTTGGACTATTTCATTGTGACTGTTACTACGCGATAATTTATAAGAATGATATATCTATTGGTGAATACTGTGCTTTGATTGATTTAAAATCGTAATCAAGTGCTATTTAAATTAAAAAGGTAATTTTATTGTTTAGCCTGAGAATACATAGATACTTATTTGAACAGATATTTTTCTTCTTTCAGCTGCAACATTGTATTGCTCAGCATTCCGCTATAAATAAGTAGACAGAAAGCAGAATGCACCGTTACGTATAAATAATACTGTTTTCATACTGTTGTTTCCTTAAATAGAACAAATAACAAACATTATTTGTTGCAGGTGGAAGTCGGTTTTATATCAAAACATGACCTGAAATTTGGTGATCGAGTGTGATTTCATCAGACCATGTATCGGTAAATTACAGCCATAATTAAGTTGGGTAAAAACTGGAGTTGGTTGGTTCAAAAATCAGGCATTAGCGTGCGTGAGGATGGGCGGAGCGGTGTTCGCGTGACGGTGCGCAGTTAGCGCGGGAACACCTCGCGCGTGGCACATCACTAGCAACGCCTATTGCCCGCCGGTTGTTGGCGGTTGGTCGCGGTTGCGATTCAAAATGTTACTAACGTAAAGTTTGTAACGTCTGTCTGCTTGTGAAACAGAACTAAGTAGGCGGAAAATCGTAACGGTTAAATGAGAAAAATGCGGCAAGAAGAGAAGAGAAGCCCGAAGATTGAACCAGGCAAATATAAACGGAAGCAGAAGGACCGTAGCGACCCTGCAGAAGAGTCGAAGCCAACTGGGGCCAAGGGTTCGTTTCTGAAAGGAAGGCTCTGGAACTGGTATATATGGCAACGTAGGAATGGGGTAGATTGTTTAGTCAGTAAGAGTCTGATACTGTTTCCCGCACAGCCCGGTGGGCGCCCGCAGGGCAAGACTTGACATTGGAAGATTTTTACCTACTATAAAAGAAACCATCTAAGAAGCAGACATTTTCTATTTACTAACTAGAATACTAACCAGTGAACAATCCATAACCTATAAATCAACGATTACTAATTTAGTTCTAAAGGTAAATTATTAAAACCAAAAAGGCGAAGTTCCTTTGTCCAAATCAAACCAAGCAACCTACGAGGCTTCCACCAAATGAAATAATACCTGCATTTAAAGACAAACAAAAGGCGAAGCTTAGGTAGCAATCAGACGATAATGACGACCAGCTATTGTTTTATTTCGTTACCAATTACAAGCAGGATAACCATCAATCAAACATCGAAAATAAAATCAAATGAATGACCTTTGTATTCTTATTCAACCTTACAAGATTAAAAAATACTCTCCATTGATGAAATCCAACTTGTAAAGGTTTAGAGATTCTCAAATCGTAGACGGATTATCTACCATTACTGCCAAATTATCATAGAACATAAGTACGTATAGCAACACTTATATGCTATTCGAAATCACCTAATCGATTTTGAACAGACGTAATTCCATATAGAACTGTGTAAATAGAATTACAAAAGCGTAATACCTACTTATTAGTTAGGTCTGTGTTACTGTTTATTTAGTTGGCATAACAATGGTATGGTAGAAAGAATAAATAGCTGTAAAACTACAAGTATAAATTTTAAAAATAATTTATTATCCTTATATTGCAGAAAATATTCTACACAACACAAATTATGGCGATGAAGGTTTTTTGCAACTATATCTAAAGCAACAACGGTTTATTTATTCATACTATACCATTTATTTAAAGTAACAACGCATAGTGAAATTACTTTAACACTTTAAAAGCGTTATTTATGATATTGATTGCCCTTTTTCTTGAGCTAACGCGACATTTGCTAACGGACATTTAAAAAATATTACATTAGTATCGTTACTGGCGATATCCAAAATAAATAGTGGCATTAATTGTAAATAAAATGTATTGCTTGTATTTTGCAAGAATTGCACCTAATTTGTCATCATTTTTCTGCCTGCCAAACACAACAATAAAATTACTAAGTCCAAGCGATATCAATACAAAACACGTCACAAAAATAAACCGTAAACTTCTATGTTTTAATTAACGTCCAAAAAACCCGATTCTTAATTTAATGTTCGGTTATAAATCATCACATCACTGGTTGGATAAAATTCCAAGGATCCACGCCGAATGCCGCAATCGGAGATCGGGCCGATTAAAAAAAGGCGAAGGCCAAAATTATAGAGAAGAGAGCAATGATCGTAGCCGCCGGGGATCGTGCCTAGCTTGAGTAACTTTGATGTATGTGTTGATATGTACTCTGTTCCATGTACTCTGTCCTATGTACTCTGTTCTATGTAATCTGTTCTATGTACTCGAAGCCTTCAGAATATCATGACACTCGACTTATATCCTAGCAATAGACAAGCACGTTCATAGAAAATATTTGTCAAAATACTGAATTTTACAAAAGTCCGCTGTAGCGCTTCTTTGGTATTTAATCGTCTAATAAAAGATTTAGAACATAAAGCGCTATCACGCTGCATGGACGTCAAAACTTCACTAATGTCATCAATGTAAAGGTGTACGGCTTGCAGATCACCTAAGTGGAGTAAAGTGACTGTACGGTACGCCTAATCTAGTGCGTAGTACATTTAAATCGATGATCATGACTATGTACCTACCTATGTATCTATTAACTAACGATGTTTAGGTATGTAGATACTTTTTTGGCTGTGTTATTTTTTGCGGTCTGTGGTTTAGGTTTAATTAGTCATGATTCTATGTCTTTGGGAGTTTTAAAATAAATGAATTAACATTTGAGAAGCATTTGGAATTTGAATTATATAATGTACCTACTTCTATTGTTATTTTACAAGTCGAGAATATTGAAATGACACTTCTTTTTATCTACATTTAGTATAAAAATCTTGTGTAAAGTCTTAAATGAATTAGAAATTAAATAATTTTTGCCTTCAAGAAATATAAAATATCTTCTTTCCTGAAAGAAGCTATTTTATATTGTTAAATACTTCAGTACCTACTGTAGTAACTGGAGTTTAGTGTATAGGTATGGAGAAAAACTTCGGTTAGTAATATTTGATATTTTTGTTACCTAGTCTACCAAAAAATGACGAAACTTAATGCAGTTAAAATTTAAATCCTATAAAAGTATGTTGGAAGGGTTGTGCAAGTTTAGATTTTTTAGATAATTATCACAGTAACAGAATACCAGTAGCAATGACCAAATGAGAGTCGAGGGAATTCAATGGATGCACAGGCCCATTCTTTGAGGCGACGCTTGTGGATGTCCAACCATGTACACCTTTTAAATAAATTAATGATGAAATCATATCAAGAGTAAAGAATATATCTAGTGTTATCCTTAAATCATTAAGAAGTATAATTATCATTAATTACATCAATGACATATTTATAACTTAACAAAATTTCCTAGTTGAACATAATCCAAAACTCGAGTGATTTCACAAACTACCGTTAGGTGATAAAGAATCCGGTACGAGTTTTACATGCAAAATATATTAGGCTCATAAACTTTACTAATCTAGATAACTGTGTGTATTTAGCAACTGGTAATAAAACCAGAGTGAAGAGTGAAGCGAATTTATTTCTAAAGATTTTATTTAATGTATTAGAAGTCTGTAATACTGTAATAGATCAAAATGTTGAACTGGAAAAGATGGGTGAAAAAAGATTGCATATACCTAGCAGAAATCATAATCTTGAAGTGGATGAAAATGGATTCAAATCATTTATCTTGGTACGGTCATGTGAAGAAGCAGGCTGAAATGCATGTTACTAAAAGAGTTTTTAGTATAAGTACAAGGACAAAAGAGGAGAGATGAGCAGGGTCAAAAAAGAGAGATGGATTGTGTGAGGTAAGAAGTGATATACAAGCTAAGGGAGTCGAGGACAGCGTGAAAATACATATTGACTGATGAGGTGAATGATGTTTTCATAAAAATTTGGATTTGAATAGAATAGGTGGATAAATCATAAAATTTCTATAAAATATGTATTTCTAGATATCATTAGTAATATAAGAAAAGCTTCCGGTTATCATCAAATGATTATAAGAAATAAGATATGAATTCTCATTAAAATATACATGTCTGATCTATGACAAATTAAGGTATAGTGCTAATATTTTTTAACACACATTTACAAATTACCAACTGAACTATGAATGCTAAGTTACCAAAACGAAGACACGGAAACTACAAGAAACTGTGATTGTAAACAGAAGTAATCTGCAGGATTAAGGAGGGTCAGTGAGAAATCTTTTATTAAGCTGAACATCAATAAATCTGTAAGGAAGGAAAGCTACCAAAGGTGGCAGGCAGGCAGACAGGTCCCCTCAGTAACACATGTTTAAAATTTATTAGGTGTCAGCGCGATTACCTCACAATGTTTTCTTTTACCATTTCAAGAACAAGATAGATTTTAAATGCACATGTTCTTATTTTAAAATACAATCTTGTTCTAGCTGTTGCATTCCTAGTTCAAAATAAGTAACGAACTTCTGTAATATTTTATTCTAATGGTATTTTTTTTTATTTGATTTATCAATTATTTATTTACAATATGAAAAATAAACCTTTATCAACAACGAAGTTATAAAGACTCAAAACAGCTAAATAATAGACGTTGACTAAGTCTTTGACATCGATGACAATAGTACAACCACCATAGGAAATGGCATTTCGTTGAGAAAAACAGATATATTTGTTTAAAATTGTTTTGACATATTCTATTTCTTTTTTTTTATATTTATTAATAAATTGGTTAGATAAAAAAAATCCTACATATTCTCTATTGTTTAAAGATTCTAAATTATTTATTTTAAAATTAATAAGTACTCGTTGGAATAAACCTACATGGTCAAATTAAAACAAATACACCACAGTACAGACAGGAAATCAATAAAATCTTTATCATTACTATATTTAAAATTACCTTGTTTATGTATTGATTTATTTCTGTTTTTTCTTACGGTACTCTAAAATAGATTATTACAGATTTGGATCGGACGTTGCTATAAAACGTGTTCGTAAATCAATTAATAGATGTCAAATGCTAATTAAACTTGTTTTACATTACCAAATAACCAGATCCGAATACTGTGATAAGTATTTAACTTGTACGACTTTACTTAAGAAAGTTTTCTAGAGTATTTATAAACTAGAACTAGGTCAATAATGCGCAATTTCTGTGAAACAACAAAAAATGGCGGACGTCTAGACATAAAAAACTGTTTACATTATCTCATCGTTCATGTAAGAGAAATTCCGTAAACAATAAAACTACATCCGCAAATTCATCAATCAATCAATCAATTTTGTATCTAGAATACAAAACAAAAATACAAAATGATTGATAGGAGTGGTAGTGAATTTTATTCAAATGAACTAGTGTCTGTCTCGTCCGACTGTCGGGTTCGGAGTCAAACGATGATAGTACGAATGTGCGGTTGTTACCGCTTTTCGAATCGTTTCGTTTTCAAGGCCGGATCATTCAGAAGTGGCCATATTAACTGGTGACCACTTTTGTGGTTGTAAGTGAGCAATTGGTGCAGAATTTTAGATCACTTTATAGACGAGTTCTTTGTTTCTTAGATAGGTACTTCTAATTTTCTTGGAGCTATAATATTGTTAAGCAGTGAGAACTTTTTTTTTGTAGTTTACGATTATTAATAAGAATCAGAATTATGAAATTGGAACTTAATTATAAGTTTTGTTGTAATTTTAATAGTAGTTGATGCATTTGTGTTTACCAATCATGAAATTATTACTTATAATAAATTATTATTTTATGCCTTTTTGACGTCTATAAAAATGACAACCGTATTAAATATCAAGTACTTTATTATTGACTACTAATTTAATATTATTCATTACTGATACTTATAATGTTGCAACAGTAATTTAAATTATTATACGTATGCTAAAAACTGGTTGTAGATATAAACTGTAACACCATATTTTTACCACAATAAACAAATTTGAATTTATTGTTCAACCTATTAAAAAACCATTTTAAAGATTCAACAGTCAGGTATATCTTATTAATTTGATCTGCCTTATTCTGTTACTGACATTGGCTTCGGCTACTGAAAACCAATTTTTATAAGGCATGCCCTTGAAGTTAATAATATTAATGGCAGATAAATTATATAACATTAACAAATACAATAAAACAAAATAGGAAGTATTATAACTAAATCATGTAATACACGAAAAGAATTTCATTTAAAAAATATCTAGTCAAATCTACCAACGGATCAACATTTAAAACAATATAAACAATTGTCACCTACACGCATAAACAATTATATGTAGATTAAAACAAATATTTTAAAACAATTGTTTTTCAAACAAAGTGCTCACTGGGACTGTTAAAACAATACCTATCTACTTCATATACCTGTGTATATTATTCGAATAGTAATAAATCAGCCTAGTTTTTGGAACTGAATACGAGGGTTTTATCTATGTGATAATTAGGGAAACCTAATGGTCGAGTTCAATGTTTTGTGTGTTTCTAAATTAGCAATATCATGGCCGTGTGAATTTGGAATTACTTTGTTGGATTGAATTATCATTACTTTTTATCTTGCTCTGAAGGAAATCTGCAATAATTTTATTGAGAGCTTTCATAAAGATTAAAGCTTGTTATTAAAGCTTTCGTGATTTTGTTTGCATTAAGTAGTTCTAAATTCAATATTATTAAATAATAATTATATTTTACTAAATTATATGCTTTATTTTTACGTTTGAACATTAAATGCAAAAAGTGTATAAGCATAACTTTTAAGAATAAACTAAATAAAATATATTTTATTGTGGCTTTATATATACTTAACAATGTTTTCATAGATAGACAGATAAATATCTATGATCTGTTTTGTACATCACAAATATTCCAATAAGAAATAAAAATAATAGATCTAATTTCAGAAAAAATATTATTATTTCGATGCAGCGGTATTCTGGGCTATTTAAATTATTAAATCTGATATTAGTAATTTAGTTTTAAACAGATTCACAAGATTACCTTGTCTTATTAGGACAATTCTTTTGGCAATAAATGGTAGTGGTGGAAAATATATGGTATAATCTTGAGCGTCAAAATTATATCATATAATTTTACGTTGTCCGCAACGGATTTTGATGCGGATTTTTAAAAGAAAGAGTGACTTAAAAGGAATGTTTATATATATAATACATACATTATATATTATATAATAATTATACACGTGCAAAGCTAGGGCGAGTCGCCAGTTCAGTTCAGTTTTAAATAAATATCCTCCAATGCTTTCCTCTATACAAGATACCTTATGTTGCTATAACAACAATAGTACAACTATATAACACTTATATAGTATAGTATATAAACAAACAGGTCTGCAATAGTGTCC
Organism: Mythimna loreyi; assembly: GCA_029852875.1. Classification (NCBI taxonomy): domain Eukaryota; kingdom Metazoa; phylum Arthropoda; class Insecta; order Lepidoptera; family Noctuidae; genus Mythimna; species Mythimna loreyi. Next base: position 15,119,924 of record CM056784.1, on the reverse strand, counting down.
GGTCACCCTCAGAATGGTCTTGTCTAACCCAACTCAAACGTTTGAGACGCAGACGCTGTATCTAATTAGTCAATGTTTACATAAGTATAATTAGTTTTGTTAGACATCTCTGTAGCCTTGTAGGCCTGCACTTTGATATATTTTGAACGGCATATGTATTTAAATATTAGAATCAGAATGTCTTTATTGGGGGCACAGGATGTTCATCATCATCAACAGCCTTTTTAATGTTCCCACACACGCATACAGATGTTAAAACTTAATATTTTTTAGAAAAAGAGAATTGGAGTGTCAGTCTTTTAGCGACTAAATCAAAGTCAAAGTCAAATATTTTTATTTGCCTTGGTTCCTTTAGTTGTCTTTGTGTTCCAACTAGCCTGTAGCTCTTATCCAAAAGGTCAAAACATCATAATGTAGAGGAAAAACACACTCGTTAAAAAATAAAAGGCCTAATTTGACCTTTCAAACCCTAGAATGTAACTTGTAACGAAATTAAAAAAAAAAACAATAAAATAATAATTAATTACCTACCTAAAGTGGTTTTAATCGAAACGTGCCCTTTATTTTTTGATAACTTTAGAGGAACACAGGACTTCCATTTAGAAGACAGCTATTGAGACTGACCTAGAGCTTCACGTTCTTGCTCCATGGAAGTCCAATGACCATAATTTCTGCAAGCAGAAGCGACCAATTGGTGCACAAGTAGGTTTAACCAAAAAGGCCATACTTCTTTTTCCTTGAAGATTCCAAACCAACGTTCTAGCTTTCGAAGTGATACAGTTTAACTGGAACTTAAGATCCTAAATTCTTTAGCTGGGGCAGAAGATCAGTGATTGCTGATAGCTACGAACTGAGGATCTTAAGTCAAGAGTAGATAGGTTACTTTTAGGTAAGCGTGCTCCATCGTGGACTACATCGTCGCTTTCTACTAGGTGAGATAGTGCTCAAACGAAAGCCAACAATAAGAAAAAGAGGGTGTCAACAGTAGTCAATCATCTTGACCGGTTAAGCTTCATGTTTCACCCCGAGGTGAAAATGAGGGACCGATCCCTGACAATTCGATAGTCACTACTTCTGCCATCATACTAACGCTTTGCCAGATTTTCAAAGAAAGCATTCCAATCAAACGTCTTTTTGTTTGTGTAACCAGGATTTCTCCAAAGCGCGTGGTCTCTGACATAAAGAAAGCCTGGGTTCCAGCATTTGAAGCTTTACAGCTTGATTATGCTATGAGGACAATATAAATAGGACGTTTACAATAGAACCTCCTCCTTTTTGAAGTCGGCTAGAATTATTGATCTTTGTTAGGAAAGATTTATGTGTTCCTAATTTGCGAATGACATTGAGTTTATTAATTATTGTGCTACTATTTGTTTTGTTACTCAGTCTAAGCATTGTTATAGTTTTTCCTTAACTCTTGCTACGTCAAAATAGTAAAAGAAAATACTATGAGATATCATAGCTTTTCGACCAGGCTCTTCCACTTTATTGCGGAGCAGGGGCTTTTAACTGACTAAAACCAACACCTATGTATTTTCTTAGCCTTCTATTCCAGAAGCAAACCTATGGCTCCAGTAAGCTACGATCCTACTGATCTGCTATGGTTTATTGAAATCTCCTTGAAGCGCACGTAGAACACTACGCGACTTCGAGGACTTGGACTCGGTCCAGACGGTACCGAACTAGTGGAGGGCGAGCTCGCAAAACCCATGCCTACGGTGACTGGAAATCAGGGTCGGGATCGAGGTCAGAGCTGGGGCGTGAGGAATTCGGTTCCCTTATATTTGCGACCACTTCCTTCGCTAGCATTACTGCTTCGCAGAAGAGGCGACCACCCGCCCTGCTCTGGCCATACCTGTACCAGGACTCAGCAATCGTCGTAGCGTTCCGCGTTCTCTTAAAGCCACGCTACGACTATTCGTTTTTGTGATCATAAACAAATAAATATGAACTAATACTACTACTAATGATACTTAATTATATAAATAATTAATGGTGAAAGAGCACTTAGTTTTCGCAAATGTATATATCTTGTCCTATTATGAGGTAATAAAATATTTATAACTAGCTTTTGCCCGCAGCTTCGCCCGCGTACATAAAATATAGCCTATGTCACTCAAGAGTAAAGCAGCTTTCTATTGTTGCTAATTTTTTTCCAATCGGACCAGTAGTTCCAGAGATTACCTCCTACAAACCACAAAACATAAAAACAAAAAAACAAACTTTACCTCTTTATTATATTAGTGTAGATTTACTAGCGTTTAAAACGCGTAGCACCTGTCATGTAGTCATAGTCATGCTAGACACAGTTAATTTGATAATTTTACTCAAATTGATTTTGGTTTTTATACTTTGTTAAAACCCTGTATAACCTAAATCAGCTCTTTTCTTCTAAATGTATATGCTTTTTATGGTTCCTACTATAAAAACTTCTATCACAAATAAAAACGACAGAATTTCAACGAAAAATTTTAGCTCTAGCTTTTCCGAAAAGAAACTTGAAGCCAGAATACAGTTTTGAAATAAAAACTACAACTGAAAAGTTTTTGTTTATTTTAGATAATGCTATTCCAAACTTCATAGAAAATTGTATCTCGGTTGTATTAAAAGTTTATTAAAGTAGTAGTCATCGCTTTCATAACTATTCTGTTATGAAAGCAATGACTACATTGACTACAATTCGGCAGAATTTTAATGAAAAAATTAAAATATTGGTATAATTTTAAGTAGGTGCAATATAATTTCAATCAATCAAAGATAAGTCCAATATTAAATGCGTGGTTTGTTTGAAGCATTATGCCACGACAATTTTTATATTTCGTCATTTTTCTTTTTACTGTCCGGTCTAGTCCAGTTTTGGCCAATTCTGGTAAAAAATTGCTAGAATGGCCCATTAAAAAAAATTTTTAAAAATTCTAACCAGGCGTTTAAAAGGCAAGTTACAGTCCTGGTTGGACAACAGAATTTTATAATTTATCTAAACTTTAAATACTAAAAAAGATTTTCAATACAATTTTAGTCAAAAATCTGCATATATAAATGAAAAAAATAATTTACGAGATTCTTTAATAAAGCAATAAAGATAACATTATATTCATTTCTATTTATTCTTTAAATATGCGTAGCCAAGCGCTGAAGAATTTAAAAACTTCAGTTAAAATAATTTTGCGAACAAAAAAGATGTTATCTTTTACTATTAGAAGCATTTTTTAATTTAGTTTAGTTTTCTTGCTTAATATTTGACTGGCCTGTTGGTCGGGAGGTCGGCGGCTCGATTCCGACCCAGGAAAAAAGGTTTGTGTGATGAGCATGATCATTTGTTCCAAGTCTAGGTGTAGTTTACCTATAATATGTATGTATTTTAGTCAGTCTGACACTGTTTCCCGCTCCGTCCAAGAGCGGGATTCGTCATTCGATGATTTTTACCTATAAAAATAAAGTATGTATATAGAAATATGTACGTTTGTTTATTGCTTGTCTAGTTCGGCGTTTGCGATAATTGTGGAATATTGTATTTATTGTATTATTTTATTTATGTTTTTAGTCCTTTAAACTGCGTCCATTGGATATATGCGACTAGCATCCACGACTAAATACTCCATTTCGCAAACCCACGACCCTGACAACAGAATACGAAAAGTCTTGTCTAATTAATCAGATACAAGCAGTTACAGTCAGATACAATTCGTTTTAGGTTAATTTTAAACTGACACTGATAAAATATCATTATCATACTATTAAAGCAAGTTACAAGCATGTTTCTGATTATTAACCATTTGACTTCTTAAAATATAATTATGATAATCACACGATATTGAATTGCCCAACATATTTTGTATATTACTTTACTACCGGAGTTTTGTTAATAAAACAATTATTTATCAGGATATACAAAAGAAGCGATAGCTGTATGTTTCTTGTTGTAAAAAGATAAAAGAAATATGACTTTAAAATTAAGTTCTGCCTTTTCCCCATTCAAACTTTAGACCTCACGGGTTAAATAAAAAAAATATCTTTGCGGCCTTCCTAAATATTAGTTCTTAGTTCTTTCTTTGGTATTGTTCGTCAAATCTTTGAGCTCCTTAGCTGTAGTCCTTTGTTCCTCCTTAGTAGCTTAGTAATACTGAAAAATACTCGTACTTGCCCTGACTGATCGAGTCTACTCAAAACTGTGTGACTCTTTCTTCAAAGCCCATCTCAGACTTCAAGCTGCTTGGTTCTCATATGTTTTGATCGTCACATGTTCGCCTTATGGACTTTAAAAGAGACATTGGGGAGCTCAGGGAGTTTGTTTCGGTGTTTTTCTCAGGGTGATCAGTTAGGAAACACCGGCCTCATCTAGTTTAAATTGTTGAAAACAATTTACGTGTAAAAGTGTTTTTAAAATCCTACTTGCAAAAATAAATATCATTTATAATACTTACCTACGTCATGAAAAGAAACCAAGTGTAAAATTTTATGCTTCAAGTCCCAGTAGTTTAGGCTGTGCGCTGATAATAATATGTCAGTCAGTCAGTTTCTCCTTTTACATATTTAGATTACCTACTGTCTCATGTAAGTTCGATTTTCTTGTTACGAAATTGCATATACATACTCTTCTATTATGTATATTCAATGATTAATGATCGATCTTGCAAGCTATCGAAAACGTTCGGCGGATAAAAAGTTCGTAATCTAACGAGCTCGATCGGGCGGCGCGGGCGCATCCCAAGATTAATATTCAAATCGTTCGACCGATAATTTTACAAATTCGCCTCAACGATCGGGTGTGGGCCTATAATATACATTAATATCGCCGACTTCACATGTCAAACCGCCAATTCACTTGTTATTATCTTTATTTTGTACTAATTTGTAAGCAAGTCGATTTTGAGCAAATTTTTCAACGTCGGGTTTATGTCGCCTCGTTTGTTTGCGTCGGGTTTAATTAGATATCTCTTCTTGTAATTATAGAAGCGTTACGAAATCATGTATTATTAACCATTAATTTTAAATGTTTTCGTTAATGAACTTTAAGTTAATTTTGCTCATTCATAGAGTCACATATTTTTGTAATTCGTTTCTTGATATTTCTATAAGTATTCATTCGATTAATAACGACAAACACATTTGTCTCTGCTGCAAGTTTAATAGAATAGGCTGTGAACAGTGTGAACTAGTTTCAAACGAAGAAACCTGTTCCAAGATGATAATGTTAATCTCCATTCCTAATTTAATTTACTAGGAGCCGTAAGTAATTGTCTAAACTAAAGGTCGTCTTTAAAACCTATGTCAAAATATTACTCATGTGACCACACATCCGACAGGACATTTATATATTTTTGACATTTACATGACCGTCGAAAGTTAATTAAAATATTTAATGAGAAGCTCGCTCTGTTAGTGGGAGCCGATGACATAAACGAATGATATTAAATTAACGACACACAAAGGTGGGCGTAATCATTTTTGTTGTGATGTTTTCGTGATGGCGAATTCTTTTTTAAAATGACGGCTACTTAAGGAGATTTATAAGACGATTTAAAAACGTGTATAAAATTGGCGTTGACTACTGTGACAGTATCAATCAATATTGAATAGGTTGAAGTGTAGGTAGGTGCCTATATACAAATAAATAATGGTTTCATGCTCGTACACGATAGAATCATGTAAGCGACTTTCGAATCGTTACCTCGCGAAAGGGCACAACAATTTTGAACTAAAAAAAAATTACAGCTCGATCTCTAAAAGTCCACTCATAGAAAGTCGTGAGCGCACAGTCACGCCGTATTATCGCACCGACCAAATCTCCGGGTCTACTGAACATTACAATCTTACATGCTGCTCGCTTTATTAAGGCACTTGAAAAAAGCAGTTCATCAGATGGTCAGAAGATAGCGGTGAAAGGGACCGTTAGAATAATAGCCGCTAGGAAATCTCCACCTAGTTTCATTGCTGTGACCATGTATCTGGATCAATTTATGGTACCAGTTTTGACGGCTAAATTTTTTGCCATTGACCTTTAAGTTGATTTATGACATTGCACCGTTTACACGTTTAATTGGCTAAATGATTAAGTATTTAAATACATTTGTACTGAAATGTAGCAATTGATTTGCGTAACGAATGTTTGGAACTAAATATTGATTTAGTGAAGCCAGTTACATTGGAAACATTTCGAAATGGAGATACAAAACACGCGTTCATTAGATAGATTAAAACATGTGGAAAAAAATATTTCTATTCCTTTAATGAGCCAATTAAAACATACAATAGAGCTGAATTTGCGAGTGATGTCACGATTAAAGATGGTAGAACTGCTGTGTTTATTTATAACATCAAACGCAAAATTATTACTTTATCTATTGGGATCGTTGCAAAATTATTAGGTACCTACTGTATTATATAATATATTAAAAATTATTCAATACCTAATGAGTTCAATAAGAAATTCATACAGTACTAATCATTAAAAAAATAAACTTCTCAATCAAGACCAAAATCTAAAAATTAAGTTAACAACCATTCGGATTACTATCGGATTAGATAAAAAAAAAAAACATAAATAATTAATTAATTCTAATAACATACGATGATCATTTTAATTCAAATATTTTTATTAGGTGCCATATGGTGAAGATATAAATTAAATGATCGTACAAACAAAATTTGACGTTTATGGCCGAAAATCACTAAATTATAAAATGTCAATATGTTACTAATCATTTAGTTATAAATGAAAATAATTTATTAGGAAACAAAATAAATGATTGACATGTAATTATTTATTGCCTAAAAGTAATCTGTGAATAGACGGAATTATATAGAAATGCAAAAGATACATAGATAAGAAAATAACACTGATTAATGGCCGTTCTTAGGGCGGTGCCAAACTTCATCCCCATTTGCGTCTACGTCTCTATTTCGCCGTTCGTCGACTCATTTAAAAGGATAACATAGCGATTTTGATAAATGATCACCAAACCTTTTTGGTACCTGCTTGTCGGCAACTCCTACAAAAAGGTGACCACGGTTCACCATTATTATATAAAAGAAAACAATAAAATGTATGCTTATTTGCGTTAATGTCTCTATTAATCTTAGTGACATGTGCACCTTATTCTTTTTTTAATAATATTCATTTTGGATTTACCGCCACAGCTGTTTTTGTTTCATTTGCATTTTTATATTTCCGTTTGATAACTTTTTTCATACATTTTATTTATTAAATATAGCACAATTTTTCTTGACTATTTATTATAGCGTATTTAATTAAATTGTGCTTTGTGGCAGGTTGTGCTAAAATTTTGCAAATAATTTAAGTTTTTGATAGCTTATTATTTCAAATAATATTCAGGTCTAGTTTTAAAATGTCCCATATCTTTAAAATACACCAATTTATTCATATTGTTATTCTTACGATTTATTTATGTTTATGGTTTCGATCTGTTTATTTGTTCTATGTTTCTTTAACAAGTGGATAAAATTATTATACTAGCCCACTACGAAATGCAAAATGTCTTATTTTCAATCATTCTTATTAGTGAAATCTTTCAGTTATAACAGAAAACACCGGGTTGAAAGCTAAACAGCTGAATCTGGTGGCATTGAATAATAATATTTACAAATACAATTTATTGAGATACTATACAGGAGAACTCACCGATAATGTTTGCGCGGCAAAACGTTCCAGAGGGAGTTCCCAAACAATCCATAAATTAATCACTCAATCCGGTTACTAACTCCTAGTCATAATCACTGAGTATAAAAATATTTTATTTATTACACACTAACATACAAAATTAAATGCAAAATTAATGGAAAGTAATAATATCACCTCTTTTTTATCATATTTGATTACTATTATTGTCTTTTAGGCACTTTATGTATAGTTTATTTTTATTTACATCTTCCAGTCATGAAATTTATTTCCGTTCCGTCTAATTTGTACTGCAAAACGTCCAATAATTTTTTATTCATTCCGTTACCCCTCGAACAGATTTCCAACGAGCCGTATCTAATTGTGACCATCATAAACGCTCCTTGAGACCGGGCATGTCACAAATCAATCGTCAAATTGGGCTGACTCCAATACCGGGGAAACACTGAAGTTCAAGTTCGCGCAAAATTTAAGTTCAACGTTAACACTGTCACATGTAGAGGCGGCGTCACAACACTAATGTCTTTATCGTACATAAATAAAACTGTCAAGTATTTCACGAAAATTACATCGGTCGGCGTATAATGAACGTCTGAACCCGCATTGAGCTAGCTGTCAAATCTACGAGCCGTCATAGTCCGCTGCCATGAGTGGGCCCGCACACATGGGCGCGTGCACGTGTGTCGATGGTCACCAACACACTGACAGACTCCAGCGGAGCCGAACGTACGGGCACGCACACATACGCAGCTCGTGATTCATACACGCCGCGTCTGTGTTGTGGCGGGTGGGAGTGCGAACATGCAGCGTGCTTTTAACGCGGCCAGACGAAATGATGCCTAACTGCAGAACGGAGCTGGGACTGTGGCGGTTTTATAAAATGGCTGGTTATGCGCGTCTATGTGGCCGATCACATGTGAGATTAGCCGAATGCGTGCGAATGCATGTAGCGCAGCGGCTCGTATGGGCGGGAAACGCTATGAAGAGATGCGCCGCTGTCGCTATGATTGGAATCGAGCAAATCATTTCTGTTTGCTTCTTTAAATTGTGTTCAATGTTGCACACAGTAGGGTTACCAGAATATGTTTTAAACGATGTTTTTTTTTTACATTATGAAACCATTAAAATATGTCCAAAAATTTAGTATCGCAAAGTCACCCTAATTTGCACATCAGCAAACGTTAGCAATTTTTATTACGCAACAGTTCTTTACAAGTTTCGTATGCAAACTTTACTGTTGAATTTGATGTTTATTACCAGTTTCCGTGTTCGTTTTATAACAGGCGATATAATAACGGCTACTTTATGTATGTACCTACTTGAACTGCTATTGAAATTTTTGTTCCACCAAAACTTTATTCACAAAACTTCTTATTCAATAATAACAAGTCCTAAAACGTGTTTCAATCATAAGAAGATATTATACATATACATACCAATATCAATTCAATTGATTTCATTTATTATAAAGTCACCTCAGACCAAGCGAGACAGAAAACTTCCCTTTGATTTTCAGCTGTCGTACCAACACACGCTCAAATACACAGTTCACGTCTTCGCGCAAAATTGAAATACGACTTTATGTTAATTGCCTTTGAACTGATAATCGCATGGCAAACACGTGACAAAACAAACGATCACTTCACACACACGCGCACATAATTCGCAATTTGAATTTCGTACATATTTCCTTAGGTTCCATGCGGCCAGGAATTCGTTCTTACCTGCAACAAAAAAGAAAACGGTCAGTTAAAAATGGAACGTTTATCTTGTTCTGTTTTTGAATAATTTGACTTAATGAACGTGATCCTCACTGGCTTCGTAGAAAGTTTTCCATTTTTACAAAAAAATTGGTAGACAACTCTGTACTTCAAAATCATTTACTAAAACAATATTCGCTAAACTGTGACTCTAGAAAGCTACAAATATTATACTATACTAAAAATCTGCACAAATTGTATTTAAATTCTAAACTAAACAGTCTTAAAATAATTTTGATTCAATCAATAAATCTTTAAAATCAGGGATGAAATATATGCAGACATTCAAGATTACGTGTGCAAAACATGATTAGTGTGGTCAATACAAATAACTATAGTTTAATAACCAATTTACTATGTTGGCCAAAACCACCAATTATGTAGATCTGTACAGTTTATAACGCCATTAAATAAAACAGTTTAAATTTACATCTTAAAAAGCTCATAAATTATTATTACACACTTAAAAATGCAAATAATTTTCTCTTCAAAACCAACATCGTTTTCCACACTACAATTTAATCGGTCAAACTGTAATCATAATAAAAGATAATAATAATTATAATTAATGAATTAATTAATTATAATTTATTATTAATCCATTAAACGTACAATAAGTACTGTTTATTCGAATATAGAATACTAATGTCATTCATAGTGCATTCTTATCACGAATCAAGGAAAAAATATTTTCAAAAAGTCGTTGGCATTTGTTATCATTTGACCTATGTCAATACATATCATTGCGACGGAGATATGACCACAGGGTCAGGAGTAGAGTAGGCAGATAAGTGGGTCAGTGCAACAGCGCAGACTTGGTACAAAGATTTGGTATTTTGGTCAAGTTCAACTTTTATCTAACTTGTATTTTTGCTTGGAAAAATAAGTAGCTAGTAGTTATAGTAAACAATAATAAATTAATCTTAAAATAATCCCTCTACTGGGTTTCAGGCATATTTTCTAAGACGTTAATTCACCACTATCCCTGTGCGATTTGGAGGATGTCAAATGTCTTCGAATTTTTGCGTTCTAGGATATGCCGGTTTCTTCATGATAGTTCATCGCCTTCATCGTTTTGAGAGCAGTAGTGATATAATAAATTCAAAGTTAAAATATTTTATTTTACATGGGCACTTGTAAAACTTGTAAATTACTTACACAAAGTATTATCTTTAATTTTTTTTTTTAATAATTATATTATTAAGTATTTTTTACAGATACCTAATATATTAAATGTAAAGCATTGTGTGTTATCTGGGTGACCTATTCTGATCTGGTGATGTACGATGTGCAATTAGAAGCAAATTACGTTTACTGAATTTATTTTGTATAAAATGAGTTAAAATTTTCACTTTTTATTTTATGAATATACATGAATCTGCTTGTTTTTCATTACTGTTATCTATTTTTAATAGAGTCTAATTAATCCGTAATAAAAATTTCTTGTAAACCTTGTTTGATGATTAGCACTCAAAACGTCAAGTAATATTTCTACAAACTAACATAACACGCAATTTATTTCACTTACTTTTTTATCAAATAGCAAAAAATAATTAATTACTTTGAATCTAAACTACAAACCTTTAACACTAACGGAGATATTATTTGCAATAAATTATTGAAAAAAAAAACATACTTTCATATTTTATCGCTCTTAAGTTAATTAAAACGATAAATTTATGGAATAAATTAGTTGTATGCAATTCGTAAACAAAAGTTGAAGAGATTAAAATAATAATTTAAAAAATAATATATTATTGCATTTCCTCTGCGTATGAGTGAGTTTAAAAATAAACACTTAGATAAAGTCTGTAAACAGAGAGGTGAACGGTTTCTCCGGAATTTATGAGAGACAAAATTGTTTACCTGATGAAATTACGTAGAACGTTATTTTTTACGCAGCATTTTCTATAGCCCAATGACGTCTTAGATAACGAAACTTTCTTACGAGTAGAATATTAAGGTTTTTTTTACAAAAAAATGGTGTACCTATTTTTTTTTTATTGGTTTTTGAAATTGGAAATGATCAAATGAACTCTAAAACTCTTTAACATCAATTTTCCTTCAAGCGTAAAATTCAGAAGCACTGCTTAATTTTCTCTCAACCTTAGTCGTAATTATTACATTTTGAGTTCTCTTAATTATGATAATTTGATATGTATCAGACTCAGTATTTATTTATTATTATTATATTAGCTTTATAAAATATATAGACTTATATAGTCTATATATTTTATTATTTTAAGTATCTAATATTTATGATACTTGAGTTTATTTCTAATGTCTCTTCGCATCCATGCGCACAATATTGTCAACACAACGTAATGTTATGTTTCTTCTTTGGCCTTTTGCGTTCAAGAGTCAGAATAACTCTTTCAAACGCTCCTGCAGATGTTTGAACACGAAATTAAAATTGTTTATAAATAATAAACCGTGACTTCAATAATTACGGCTATTGATACTTACTCCTGAATAAGAACTAGTACCTACTGTTCCAACTGTACAACTCAATTTGCTTTCACCACATCTCTATTGTCACACAAATCGTGGAAACTGACATGAAGTACCAACAAAACACAAGCACTCAGCTCTAATGAAGACGTTAACAATTTTCATGAGCCCCACATGATGAATATACCGTGAAATTTTAGAAAAATAACACCCGACAACTTTAGGAACGCCCTCAGAGAATTATTACATTAATATATTTACCAAACACGCTCCTATTATTACGTTTTCATGTACTCGTTTGCGCATAAATTAAAAAAGTTGTCACTTTTTCTTTTGTCCCAACCCTTATTTGGTATTCATATTTGATACTTTGAAAATACAAAGGGACCACGCATTTTGAAACGAAAACACACGAGAAAAACCTGTTTTACCAACAGACTTTACTAAAGATACAAATTGTGAAAGAGGCAATCGTTCATGCGATATTTCTTTATCTACAGAATGGACCCCGGCCACTGTGGACTCTCCCGCCGAAGCAATAAGCGTCCTATTCTAATGAAGTCCCAGCGATCACTTCAATTATGGTCATATTGAATGAAATATGAGTTAAGTGAGGGATATCAAAGGGCGACGCGAGGCTGTTTGTGAAATGTGAACTTTGAAATATGTACTGCAATAATGCACCCTTTTTTAATTTGTACTAAACTATGAACCGTAGCGAAATGGGGTCTCAAAAATATGTTAGGCCTGTTTTTTGTCCATAGATCGATATTTTGCTCACAACTATGTATTATTGGATAATTTGTGACTATTTCGTTCGGAATTTTCGTGTTTCTTATTGCTTCCGCAACGAATTTCGTGCGACCCAAAAGTCGAAATGATTGAACCTATCGGGCATTCGCCGGCAGCGGCCGACTCCAATTTAGTTTTTCGGATTAGATACGGCGAACATAATAACATAATTGCTCTAATAACAGACCGTACGGCGGTGCTCGCCGTGCCTTACAATTCACTTTCCAAATTGGTTTATTTTTTTACCTCTGCTCTGTCTAAAACTATTATGATTTATTATCAAATTTTCGTGCAGGCAAATTACGGGCTCGTTTTTCGTGAATGACTCTGTCTCTTTCTCGAGCTACGGTTCTTGGTATACCAGACAGGGACACAGCATAGCTATTGTGTTTCCTTGAAAGCCTTGCGGCGTTACATGGCTGAGACCTGTGGATGGAATGATTTACGATGCCTTTTCTAATTTATCCTGTACAATAATTAGTTGGATTAACATGTTCAGCGCGGATATTTTTCAACGTCACTGAGCTGATTAAAACTCCAAAATATTAATTAAAAATTCAAGCTATTCCGGAAGCTGACTCCGAATAAAAAGTTTCGTCTTCATTAAGCGCTCGTGGGCATTTCGTTCCTAAACTATTATTAGGATTAGACAATTTATTTGTATGGAACATGTGCAACTAAACCCGAAATATGAACGATGAATTATTTCGAAATGAAATTCAACATTTTGTGCAAATGTTTAGTAGAAACTAAGCTAACAGGAGTACGTACAGCCGTCTGAAATGGTGCAACCGACAAATGTTCATGACATAGCGGTTGCATTAAACATGAGACCTGCCACCGAGCTGTATTTACATATAAAAAACTTACTTTCCACATTTCTACAGCGAATGTTATAAATATAAAATATTCAATAACCGGTCCCAGGCCCGTTAACTCATTAGAAACAATTATGAGTACCTACGTCACCTGAAATTAATCACTATTTTGACTGTATACGAAAAAGGGTTTTTAGATTGATCTTGTAACAAATAAATTGTTGCGAAATTTTTAGGGTTGCTCCAAGGATTAAAAAAAAACAGTTTTTAAACGACACACAATTTTTACCTAAACGGACTAAAAGCGATTTTCATACTTTATGTAAAAAGAGTTATATTAAAATAATATGAAATGAATTGCAAATGTCCCTAGAGGATCCTTTCAAATTATATACATAGTATGGAAATATAAAGTTTAGTGTTCGTTAAATAAGAATAAAATATTGATATAGCCAACTATATTTTTGTATTTACACGACGAGTATTCATGCTTTTTAGGGCTGGCACAGTGACGCATTAAAAAACGTAAATTAAATGAAAATCATATTCCGTAATGTAATTTTATATTGTCATATTTCAATCTAATTTAATCCACACTGATTCATCATTAAGTTACGTTTGTTAGCTCGAAGTCATTGATTTTCCAAGTTTAATTTGAAGCATTTTTTCTGAGATTAAAGCATTTTCAGGTTTTATTATCATATATTTCTAGAAATATCATTCAAGAAAGTACTTACATGATACAAAACAAAAATAAATAACCAATGATATTTCTAAGCGATTTTCACCGATAGACAGTGATTAATGAAAAAGCTTATAGTGAAAAAAAGAAGTAAATTTCAAGAATTTGTAGTTCGTGTGAAACTGGGGCGGGTCAAGTATTCTTAACAATCCAAAAGTGCTTCTAAATGGTTTGTTCGAAATAAATGTTTTTATTCTTTGAGTTAGCAAGATCAATAAGTCCTTTACTCAATACTTGAGCCTCTAAATTAAATTATATACTTGTTACATAGTATACCTACTGTTTATGTATCAGACAGTTGTGTACTTATATATGTATAAAACTTATCCCACAACTCGGTGTGTTCATGAATATTCGGTAGAGGGCGCCACCTCTGCGAGATATCGCGCGTGGTGAAGCGGAAGCGACCTCCGACAAAGGACTGTGACAATGAGCCCGGCCTTTAGGGCTGATAGCACATCATAATGCCAATATTTGCATTTGCTTTTTGTTCTATTCAATACGCGGCAAAAATATGTGACACGGGCTTAGTCGTGTCTTTTCATTAATATGACAAACGTGAACAGACATTATAATATTGTGTATTTATGGTGTTATTAATAATGCATGATTGAAAAAAAACGTGTAGTCAAAATGTCGGTGCATATTTTTGTGAGAATTGATTTAGAATGAAAGCACTACGCGCTACGCGCTACGCTACGTATTGGTAAATAAAAGGAGTGTAGTGACAACCCTGGCTGGTTGGCGCGGCGTCCGACACCGGCGGCCCGGACACGTTTCAGGATCATGAATTATGGCGCGAGCCGATGTGACTTTTCAATTTGAAATCATCAACCTGGAATTAATTTCATTTTTGAACCCCATTATTTCTGTTATCTACGCGCGAATCGCACAATATGCGAGTTTCGCATTATTGCCGTTTCGACAAAAATATTTTGTGGCATCGCGTTCCACGGATATTGGTAATTTAATTTTGTATAAACCCTTTTGTTTTAATGTGTACGGATTATTGCGAAACTGCAGTGTGCAAACCGCAGACGATCGGTTAACAAAGTTTGTGTTCAATAAATAGAGAGTCAATTTATTTTGTATATTTTAAAAATATACTTCTATCATTTTGTTGCACATGGCACAGACTGAAAATGTTCCAGAATTTCAAGAATAGTTGTTTCACATGTTTTCGTGATAGACAAAACTAATGGTGATATGAATAAATTACGTAGAAAACAAAACTAAATCTATCATTAAACAAAAAAATAGTGTTCCGGACCCTCTCAGAATTCATTTGTAAAACACAAATCTGTCACTGCAGCCAGCGGTAGTCGGTGTCTGTAGGCGCTCCTATTCATAGTCGACACCAGTCACTTCCCAGCGGGCCGTTGACGAAAACCGAACCGAAATAGATATTACACCAATAAATTAGAAAATAAAGCTCCAGTTTTATTTCTGTGAAGCCGCGACGACTTTTTATTGTGATTATCAGGGGTGTTCAAAAATTTTCTTGTCACTTCTCAACCGCGGAAGTCAATGACCTGAAATTTTTCCTACGGTTCATTGGATGTTTAATTTAAATTATATTGAAGTGAGTCAACGTTCGTAACTTTAGATTTTTTTTTGTCAGACACTTTAATATCACCGACTTTTTGTCGCATTATTTTTACTAACGCACGTAGATAAACACCTACACTATAAATTCGTTTTAATGAGAACGAGTAGCTGTAGTACTGTAAGTTAGTACTCATTGTCAGCTAAATTATTACAAACATTTTCAGCTGGTTAATTCTGTTTGAAACACGTGATCATAATATTAATCCGATCTACAAAACTGTATATATACAAACCCAAATATTGGTAAACAAGTTCTCAATGTCGAATCGCTCTACGTTTACCAGATTCTGAATGTAAACAGAAATCGCTGCAATACACAGAACTTCAAAACAAATGGCTAAGACAACAAGCATTACGAAGATACATCCGAAGCGTTACTCCAAAAACTCGCTCAAATCCCAAAAGAGGGACCTTATAACAAAGCTAATATTAGACAATCATTTCCTGTCAAAAGGGAGGCGTGCGCCCCCCTCCCGACAGATCGGGGGACTGAGGGGGAGGGAAATACCTCCTCGTCTCACCAGATTTCGCAGTCGCCGTGTTCCAGTGTGAATCTGAATTCTTATTTTTTGCTGTAACAGTGATGAATGGATTTTTAATATCCACTCACAGCTGTCCCAGACTCAGAGGTTTCTTTGATGAAAAATGTTAGCAAATCGAACTTTTTGTTATCTAGCACTGTTTTGTTGACTGTGCTTACACGTTGTATCGGATGTTTAAAAAAAAAAACATTGGGAAAAATAAATGTCGCCGTCATGTCGAAAGTATAGTATGGACAGGCAACAAGACATCAGCATCTAGACGTCTCAATACTCGAGGTACGGTCGGCAAAAAAGTTGGCGGAGTCTCTCACGGCACGACTCTATTACCAGTCGGCCGCGAATAAATAAAACATGACGGGCCCTTCTCACGTACACATATGTACATTTTGTTTATGTATGTGTTGCGGATGTTAACTGATCTTGATTCGGCGTATGTGATTTGAGACGCTTTCACCGCGAGCTTTGGAAATCTTCGGATAACTGGCGCAATTATTTTCTATATAGAGACCGTAACCACTGCTGTACTTGTTAAGTCGCACGATCCAATCATTTTAACAACTGCCAGTGAGATGTGGCCTTAAATGTGTTGCTTTGATTACTAACCAATTTTTGTTACAGTTTAAGACTAGAAACTTTAAACGCTCAAAGTGAACAGGGTTCATCAAAAATTTTTTTTTTTAATCGCAGATAATCGAAATATTTGATATTCTGTCTCAGAAAAATTTCTAAATGCCACACTAGCAAATGAAACGAATAATACTAATGAACAATCTGTTTAATGCAGAGAAAAATTTTCAGCATACATCTGTTTAATATTGTGACATTTATTGAGAGCCACAACAGACAAGCTTCCACGAGGCTTAAGAAAAAAAAATCTCTTGTAAAATATTGAAGCAATCAGAGCTGGTACTGGATCAAAAACTCTAAATCATCGGTTGATTGATGGTGCATAATAACAGGTTTTGATACATCAAAGTCCTGTGGTTTTCCATGTAACTCCGTGTGTGGCATTAACGCATAGGTCGGCTAATAGCTAGGCGACTCTTGCGCAGACGACAATAAAAACATCGCGCACGCATCGACGCTACATTAACGCGCTCGCCATAGTTGGCACCATGCAAACCCCGCCCGCTGGCAACCAGAGCGCATCACAAAATATCAATAGTGATGGACAGCATACGTCAGTTCCGTCAATAAAACAGACAAATTTTATTGATAACCTTTCAACAATTTTAATAACCGCATTGTTGTCAATAAAATCGACATTGTTGCAATTAGTAGACAACTTTTTTCTTGCTGCAAACTAATTGTAAAATGAAAAAATCAATCATCGTCACGACAAGTGATGAAATGATTAATACCTCAATTCGTTAAATGTACTGCGACACGCTACAAGCCGACACAAATCAAAAAGTTCCACGCTAGTAAACCAAGGTGTTTCTCGCGCAACGACAGTGGGGAATGATTCGAAAAGAAACCAAGAACATTACTGTTGGTCGAAGAATCAGATTAATTGTCCTCGCGGCTTAAGAATGTAAGCGACGATTAATGGTAGTTGATGAAGTGAAAGAATGCCATAAAATAGAAGCATGCATTGATAATTCTCCACAGGTGCAAATCAACTATAAATTAAGTTAGTAACATTGTAATGTATTCAAGTTACGGTTGAATATGACAGATATATGACGGTTTTCTACCGACTGCGGTTGGTTTAGACGCAAGTGGATCGACATAAAAAGCGTGACACGTCACTACGAGTATGCACATCAAATACGATACGCAACATTTTAATTATTGTAACGGAGTTCTCCTTCTATTATTGTTTTTCGAATTTCGGCTACAAGACAGATGGTAACAGCGGCGGGGAATTTGTATTACAATGGCCGCCACAATCCCACCAATGATCGCTGGCACGGAGCTCACGCGGCTGTTCCTTTGCTTCAGTCTACTTGGCACTCAATAACTTTCGTTGGGTACCAGCGTCGCGAGTGGCAATATAATTTGTGAGTTCGCCACTACTATGTTGATAATTGATTAGATCTTGTTGCTGAAAGATTTTGTGTTAAATGTGAAAGTGATTAGGTTACCGTCAAAGCTGCTAAATAACCAATTGCTGCTTGTTACTAAACGACAAATGATAAATTTGATAGACTTGTTAACAAGATAATTACACAAATAAATATTCACAACAATCTAGTGTTCTTAGTGTACCATAGTTTTAACATTCTTTATGAAAACTAAACAACAGAAAACTCTACAAAAGAACTGCAGCCAAATACAAGGAGTTTCATAACAGTAGCTGAAGCGATCCATTAAGCGTGCAACGAAGGATCTGTTATGACAGCAGCATCCAAGTGGTGGCACAATGTGTCAGGAGTGGATGTGGCGCTCTACGACGAATATTTATTTATTTATAACATTGAGGGCTGTAAATTAGCAGTGAATTTACGGCCAGGCGGAGGAGTGATCGCGCGCAGTTTATTTTCGGCGCATGCGCGTGATTTAAACAGTTCCCGGTGTTCTGCCGTTAGAAATTTAAACCCAACGAAGAATCATTACGTAGGAAGTGAAATTCTACGCTTTAGTGTCATTCATTAAGCCAATTAGAATATGATAATCATATCGGCTCCACATTGGTGGTCGCCGAATTTGCATTCGAAAACATTTATCAAAGTTTTGTAGTTCCCATTTGTCATCTGCTACAGTAATTGATTCCAAGACGTAAAATGCTCTAGTTTAAATTTATGTTGTTTTTACGGAGTTTTCTAGAATTTATTCAAATAATGGTCCATATATCATTATTTCATTAGCCTAGTAGTCTATTAACCTCACCACAGGAAGTTACATATCAGTTGGATTTCAAGTAATTATTTATTCTGCGACTACCTGTCGAGCTGGCTTTACCCAAAATAGTAGATCGGCAGACACTTAGTCATCGCTTGAATTCCGGTGTTTATATTCTTCCACAAACTTGTTACGCCTTCTATGGATACTTGTTTCCCTTGAATGTGTTGGTATTATTTATGGAGTATCTGTTTCTGTTATGAAAGTCTATTTATTGCACACGTATCATTTACAACAAGTATCGCCACTTTAAGTCTAGATGGTTCGTAAACTCGAAGACACAGTATCATCAGAAGACTGTAATAAAAATACCAAAGAACCAATCAACAAGTAATGTAATTACACTGTATCTACACTAATCGGTTCAACGTTTATACCAAACCGTAAACGAGATAACAGATCACAAAATGACTCCATTGTATCTAAGTCACGAAAACAACATATCTGAGTCCACTTAATATCATCCGACGAACGTGACCCCAATCCTTCCGAATTTGGACCTTTCGCAACGTTAGTCACTGCCATGCCGCCACAAAATAATCTAAATGATCCGTTAAGTAGATATAAAACGTTTAGCATCGTAATATAGAACTGAGAAGCTTTATATATCGTCGTGAATACGGTCGATAATCCTATTTTATTGTCGTTATCATCGATAGCATGGTCCTCCTCTTTATGATCAGCTTGGCTAAGTATAATCTCTTCCTCCTCATTTTTATATCAATTGTTATCTTTATTATCATCTTAAGGTTTACTATTGATTACAAATAAGCTCTTTGTATTCATTTCTGTTTTATCTAGTCTAAAAATTTCTAGCGTCAGTCTACACCTGCACAGGTGTTTTGTTGATTAACTAAGTATATCAATGTAAATAATGCGTCGTAATTTTCCTAGCCTTTGTGCATATTCATAAAATATATTATAAAAGTATGGAAAGCTGCTTTTTACTACCACATTGTTTTTTAGAATTTAGAACCCATAATTTTAATGTCCTTAGATATATTAATGTTAGTAATTCAAGGTGTACATATCTGTAATAAAGAGTGATAATTAGGCGAATAGGGTTGAGTCATAAAGTAGGTCTTAAATATTTATGTACAACTCACTAACACTTCTACTTATATGTTGAATTAATAACAAGAAGTTGTTAAATGTTTCTCTAACCTTTGCAAACAGTCCCATTACTCCTTCTTTACGATAACGATCGAATAGAATGGTATAATCGTAAATGTACATCATTGGGCGAGCAAAAAGAAGATATATGAGGGACGGGCAATGTAAATATAACTATTAAAGAATATCGCTTGACGGTGGCAACGTTGTTGCCAATGACAGTTTAATGTTTCCTAAAACCATTCCAAACAATAAGCACTTAATTTAAACTTATGCGGCACTCGTTATAAATGACAAATGATTAAAAAACTCTTCGTAATTGATGGGTAAACGTGCGAATTAATAGTAATACCGATCGATAATGATATATAGTCCATGAACAAATGTTTGACGGGTAGATTAGTGTCTGTAGTTGGTTTGTGGGTACTGCCATATGATAATATAGCACCTGCTTATTGGAAACTGGCTTTTGGTCGCGGTTTTTCTCGCGTTTGTGTATTGTATCAATAAAAAAGGATTATTCATCGCTGCAAAAAACAAGCATGCTTTCTCTACAATTTCAGGATGATTAATTTATGTAACCAATATTTAATGACGGAGAAGCAAGTGAAATTAAATTCGTAAGAGTCGTTTCATTTAAAAATTTATATGTAAAATTATCCAAAAAAATCAACATTGCGTCTTCTGGTATGTGGTCACCTCTTGGTTCCATTGACCAACTATTGTGCAAGCAATGTACCTTGCCCTTTGCTACGTAAGTTTGGCGATTAGTTTGGTTTTCCTGCAGACGAATCTTCATTTTTGACTCTGTCATGCAAGGAAACTCCAAATATAGCTTCTCCATTACCCTTTGGGCCCCGCTATATTATTAGCATAACATTTAATTTCCTATCCTACATTGATACATGCACAATTTCACGACAAATAAATTGCTAAAGGTTGTTTGTTTTATATATTTTTACATTTGCTTAGATTCTAATCGGGACACCTTGCTCAAAGGTCACCATGTTTCTTTGTTTCACTGACCCTTAAACTTTTTAAATGTCAAGGAGATTCTATATATTCAAGAGAATAGATGTATCAGTGAAATTTATATTTAAATCGAATAATGTTTATAGTAAGGAAATATTCGATTTATAAATATAAATAGAATACCTACAACGAACTGAGCCTCTACCACGAGCTCTTAATGCGATCCATTTCACGACCTAAACTGAACTGTATGGATCTAAATAGGGTACATAGCTATAATCTTCTTTCACGTCCCCTAGCCTGACATTTTAACATGTCATGGTAAGGCCCCTGTTAGCAAGATAATTTTGGTGTTCTTTATTATGAATTTTTATGTATAAAATTAGGATTGGAGTCATCGGTTGATTTTTATATTGAAATAGAAATAGAATTATATATAAACCAAAAGAAAATCCGTCGTTGAATTTCAGTTTTCCACAATTTCAGAATCTAAAAGGTAATTTAACAGAAATTCGATTTACCAAAAATTCATTGTACTTGTAAACACAAAAGAATATTCTAGCAAATTCTAGAGCGAGGCGCGAACACGCCGGCCGGTGACATGCTATCGGCCACGTTCCTACGACATAAATCACCGACGCCGCTTGTTTTACCAATAAAATTGATTCTTTCGCGAATCGCGAGTATTCGCGAACCAACGTAAACTTTCCGAATTTTATTTTATATATATGTTTTTGAATTTAGAATTTTTCTTTTTCTTCTTTTATTTTTTTTCGGCGATGACATTGATTGATAGTAGGCGTAATTTTCGTTTCGTTTTTCTAGATGGGTTACGTTGATTTGATTGGTAAATTCATTTTATTTTTGTTAGAGAAAACAAGGATCACTCCGATCGTTCCTAATTCAATTTAAGTTTAGCGCTAGCTTGCCTTAAGTTTCTCTAGACAAGAAGAATGATAGCCACAATTCTGGCAACCGTTACGTTTGATATTAAAAGTTAATTAATCAAGTTCAGAGTAGTCGAAATTAAATTCGTTTCTGTTACGGTTTAACGACATTGTGACATAAACTAGCTATATTTCATCAACGGATCATCAAATATATGTCGTAAAAAAGCGATAAGTTGAAAAAACTTGTTTTTGAAATTGCGAATTATTGGGTGGAGCGATAAATCAGTGGTACGCATTCGATATCAATGGTGTCGCCCCATAAACGAGCGCTATTTATCAGTTCTATATAAAAGTGCACGCGTGCCCACTATTGATCAATGAAAAATCGTATCATTGACAATATATCCCTTATTTTCAATAATGATATATTACTCTGAGATATAAATAATGCATTGATGCTAATAAACGACTGAATATCGGTTAATAGAATATTAAAGCGCTATACATCAAATCACGACTTTGTCTGCATTATATCTGCATACATTATGACTGTGGTTATCGGTTTTACGCTCACTTTAAAATTCGTTAAAATAAATAATTTATTATTTTTGGATGTTCTTTGTGCGATTCAAATCCGAGTACCTACAAAAAAAAAAATATACTCGTAAAACATAAATGCAAGAACATATCAAAATCGCACGAATATCAATCACAAGAACGATTTAAAAAAAAATTGGAGCTAAGATTTTCTGATCAAGAAAAGGAAAGGTCATTGACCTCTGCCTCCAAAATTCGTCTCATATATCAATAAAAAACAAGACGATATGCAGTACCCAAACTTTTACATTCCTAACCCTCTAAGTGCGACGGGGTCATTTGTCCCCAACGATACAAGAGTCAAGACACAGTTAGCGCAGAATGTTTTCTACATAGTCCAGTGGTATGGGCTTTATTATTTATTATACGGAAAACAGAACAAACTAACCAAAAGTGTCCACGGTACGGAAGCAGCGGGACGCAACAAAACAGAGTGGAATAAAGAAAATAGAATGACGCGTGTTCGAACAGGAAAACCGTAGAGTAGCTTTCGTGTGAATACGTTTATTTTATTTTTTATTTTGCAAATTTTTTTTGGTAAAAGTGCTTTTAATTTAGTGAGGATTTTTAAATACATTTAGGTTTAATAGAAATGGTTTAATTAGAGAAAATAAGAAATAAATGAACTATTTACGGAATATTATAGTGAGGAGACACCAAAGCAATTTTTAATTTAACGTGTCTACAGGTCTATAGTTCCAGTACATAGTGTGAGCGAGACAGTAATATCTGAAAAGGAAAGCTTGACAGGAAAACGAGGCAAAAAGAGTGGCATGTACTCGCCTCGGCAGCGCTGTGTGAAACCTCTGGGGAGTTGGCAGAACTCACGCTGTACGTAGCAAATACGTAGACAATTATCACGGTAAATCAAGTTTTCCTCGTATGCATGTACACTGTACGGCGCTTAGATAAACCCATCTTTGTCTTGAAACATTCGTGACATCAAACTGTCATTAATGTTTCCAATAAATATGTGGGTAGATATAGTTTTAACAAGTAATAATTTTACAAGCGTTGTAGTAAATATTGTTTTATTACCTATTTTATTTATTCAATGATATTAGTGTTGCACAATAACTTGACACACCGTTGGTATAAATTGATATCTTTATTGTAAATGTTTTAATTTATGATCCCATTTTTTAATACTACAGCGATGTTACATGATGAACATATTTTATTAAAACACGTTTCTGCTTATTTGCTTTATAAAATATAAAAGAAAATTTTAACCCTAAAATGCTGCAAGTCCACTCAACCGGCGATCATAACGCCAAAGTTTCTCTCTCGCAGCACATATGCGGCCTTTTCTTTTATTTTTCCTCCATTTTCCATTTCCACTAAAACGAAAGCGACTTTCCACGGTGACTTTTTTCAACTGAAAAGCTGCGAGGAATTGTGGCAAAATAATAATAAAAAAAACAATGAACGAAGAGAAATGGAAATAAAAATTTGCTTTGTCATAAATCATGAAATGCTTCCGGCTGGTTGCTTTATTACAAAGAAACTTTGTATCAATGTTACGAAGCTTTTATTGTCCACAAGGAAATGAAAAGGCCGCTAATTGTAAAGGTACCTATTCTGATGTTTGTTCACAACATTTTTGTCACATCAATATTTTCACCCTAAGCAATGCCAAAGCTCGTTTTGGTAACTGTGTCAATTACACGAGTGAATGCCAAGATTCAGAGAAAAAATTCCCGAATAAGAAAATAGGCTTGTACAAATCTGCCACTATAGGGTATTGTGAGCAAACGGAAGAGCTTAAAGCATCGCTCGACACAAATCCCAAGCGGAAAGATTCCATTAAGAAAATCAAAAAAGGTCTGTTCAGTTCACAGCCTGCGACTATTTTCATTTAGCAAAAACAACCCATAAATTGTCATCTTAACGAGATTTCTGTTTTTGCAGTATTCGCACCCTCGAGTGTTCGGTGTTCGGCTAGCAGCAGTTCGGTGACGTCCTTGTTTCGTATTGCACGGATTGTTACGTCAGCGGCTTTTGTTAAACGACTCTGGCGGAGTCGGCTGGCCGAAGCACAACGATCGCTGTAATAATTCTCGAATACCCGAACAATTAATCATCGTTCATTAGTTGATTTCATACATTGTTATTACAGTATTTATCATCGATGTGTGAAAATGTATACAAAAGTTTCAACTGAGATTTATTAAAACTTCTGCACTCAATTATTTTCTTCGTCTATCCGAGTTGTAGATACAGTACGAGTATGTGCTTTGGCACGCCAAACGGCGCATGCGTGTCAAGACATCAGACGCTGCGCGCGAGTGCGTGCAACCGCTTCGGGTTATTTATTGCCTTACTGATGAATTAGTTTTGTTTATATAGCACCTTTTCATTTGAGGGTTGACTTTTAAAACGCCAATGAATATCTTATTGACTTTTTATTGTTTTCATTTACATTTTATTATACCCAAGTTTGAATTCATTCGTGAAAGAATTAAATCGTTTGTGCTAATCAATGCTATAAACTTAATTGATTTATTTTTAAAAACAATGAACTATAAACGTCCATCTTACTAATTTGTTTTTTAATGTGACTAATTACTTCAAACAAATATTTATCCATAATGTAGTATAGTATAATTTATTAAAATGTTATACATATTTAATATAAAATTATGTTAGTATTGACTACAAAACAAAACTGAACTACATCTGTACTAAACATTCACAAACTCAAAGTGGAATAAACTCGGGAATATCATAATTAAAGTGCCGTTTCAGAGTTCGGGTCCTGTCACGTGATACCGTTGCCCAAATTATCCGGGCCTCGTGTCATCTTGTCCCAATCCAATATGGCGCCGTAAATCCTCGCAGGGGGAGACGGGCGGTGGAGGGGGTACGTCACTCAAACTTTCTCTGTACTACGTCTTACGCTCTCTCGTCTCGGTCTAGGGGTGGGTACGGCCAGACCCTCACACGTACATTTTTTATTTCACGCGGTCACGTCGCGATGACGGGTTGAATTGTATTTTTTTACCTTACAAAATGTTGTTGAGTTTTTGAATTTTGAATCGTTTCTTTCTGGTACAGTTTTGAGAAATGCTCTAAAATGATTTACTATGTTAGTCGTTCAATGAGTACTTTTATCTAGTTTACTTAGAAGCATTTTTATTGAGTTTGTTTAGTTTATGTGTGGGTATTTTATTGTAGAATGTTGGTGCTGACGCTACAGGCCCCAGTGCGGTGGTGCGCTTCGAAGAATTCTCAGATAGAGTTCGAGCATCGGGATGAGTAATCTCTTTTGTTTTTCTAAGAACATCCCAGCCGTGCGATTATCGGCATGTTTTCCACACTCAAGCTTTTAAATAAAATTGGTTTTATTAAACATCTGCTCGCGCACAGCGTATATTTGTAATTGAGAACGTATTGTATCGATAAAAAGCTTTTTGTTATTTCTCTACGTTTTATACACTTCTGAGTAAATTTTTCAAATTTTATACTGTTATTATTTGTAGTGGTTAGAGAGAAATATTCATAGAAGCACTGTTAGTACGAATAAATTGTGCATTTAGTTTACTGGTAGCATTATGCATCTATCAGTATTCGTTTTGCAAACACCTACATATTTGAATATCAAATGAAATATATGAGTTACATGAAATTTATGATGGCGGCATTCTGCCTCAGTTGTCAGTACAACTAGTATAAATTAACAGGCTGAATAAATATCTACCTTGGCCATTTACTTCAATACTTGTATTTAACTTGTCTGTTCTATTTTACATTGCTTCTTTATAGTCAAGTTTTTCTGAAACAGGAAGTATTTCTTAGTCTCTCACATGGTGATAAAGTGTAGGAAAAACATTGCATGTTAGTTGAAGCCTTCAAAGAGAAAAAACCATGTTTTACTCATTACTAAATAACTGTATTTGATAAATGGTTTGCTTATGTTGAGCATAATCTCTAACTGGAATCAAAATATTTGTAAATGAATGCTTTGTTAAAAGCAGAAAATTGTAGAAAATTGTATAGGTACATAAGCAGACGGAAAAATGCTTCAACACATACACTACACTTCTGTACATGAAGTTTAAATAAATAAAATCTCGAAGTATTTATTAAAATAAACTATTTGCTTAAGTTTGACCATTCTTCACTCTTCTTTTCTCTGTCGGTAATCTTAAATTAGGTCTCCTACATATCTTAATTTTTGATTTGGTCACGCCAAGTGACGCCAGTCTCTATCACCCCTTGGGTGACGTTAAGCCTTTTGATAAGGTTTACTGTGTTCAACCACGTTTCAGAGCCATATGTCATTGAAGAATCAAAAAATTTCCAAACTTAATTGGTAGTGGGCAGGGCACATTGCTCGCAGAACAGATGGCGGATGGAGCCGATAGGTTCTGAATGACGCTTGAGGGAGGCCTATGTCCAGAAGTAGCAATTTTTCGGTTGAAATAATGATGAAACCATTTACCTACATGCCTTTTTGATAAAAAAAAATGTGGAAAAGCATAATCTATATAGAGAAGAACTTGTCAGAAGCTCCGCGGTTTCTACCCTAAATGGTTAAATAACTAAAGATGTAATTTTGTATATTATATGAGACAACGATGTAGAAAGTTATGTAAGTAACAATGTCTGGAGTAAAATAAAAAAAAATCAATCAAAGTCAAAATATTTTATTTTCTTTCACTTATAAAATGTCAGAGGCTCGTGCACGCTTCCAAATTGGTCGTTTCCTATGGAAAAGAACCGGCAAGAAACTCCATCAATAAACAAATAACTATAGTAAGCCGTGACAATTAAAAGATGACTAGTGATAGCGTCCGTTCACGACCAGTTCTGTAGAGAGCCCAAAAACCCAATGATTCAGCACGTGTAAGATATTTGATTGAGCATGGCACTCCCACTTAATGAAGAGAATGTTGCAACCTACAAACATATTATACCAAATAATATGGGCCACGCTTTTACAAGCTTACTTTTCATATAAAAATATAAACAAAGATCTATTTTTGGAATACACTTCTAACAAAATTAGGGACAACAAAAGCTTTTCAATAACCAACCTAATCTAATAATATTGACCAATAGAAGCCCCATAGTAATCCCACTAATACTCGCGTGATGAACCCCTATGTATAAGACACAAATGAAGCTGCTAGGCATTGCTTTTCAATATACTGACCATCCATCAGGCCGTCTTAGCGCTACGGGGGGCGACTATATTAGAAAACCTTCGTCAGCTGATGTCTACACCTTCCCGATACAAGATACACGTGAACAGATGCCACGGGAGCATTAGACAAACGGCCATTGTAGTTACTGACCGGCCAGTGACCGAAAAACATAGCGGATACCCACAACTTTATTTTTCTCTATGATTAGTAACTACAAAAATAAAACCCCCAGCAATAAATTAGTTTTCCTTTTTTTTCAGCGATTAAACACTAATTAAGTTATTAAAATGCAAATTTCAGATCCAAACACGTCAAAATATTATGTTATTTTATATTGCGGAACGGGGTATGTTATATGTATATATGCGTGCGAAATGAATAATGGTATCGTTGCAACCGTTACAGTTTGCGGAGACTTTCAACATTGACCGGTCAGTGTGTATATTACCTAATGTATTCAGTTACACTGTTTTAACATGTAACTGATTATACAGCGCATCAGATAGTAACAATGGTAATTGTTTAATTAACCAACAGAGCCGGTAAAAACATTTTTATGGGTGCTATAAAAGTTGAATGTGGCTATTCCCGATCGCTAACTAGCTCGCAGTCCGCGAAGGTTTTGCCTTATTTACTGCTCCTCAGGTACTACGTTTTATAGCGTGATGATATTTTATGATCCTTGTTGGTTATAAAAATGGGTCTAATTGGTTAATATTATTGAATTAATGATGTATTAGGGAATGTTGCTTTGTTACGCTTCTTTAAGTGGTTTAAGTTTCTTTGTAGTGTTTCAGCCTTTTATTTTTATGTTGCATAAAAACTTGTAATTTTTAAATAGTTTTATTAAATTGTATAAGAACTTTATTTCTATAAAAAAAACTTGTATATTAATTTACTGTGCGTGTTTTAGTAGACGGTATTGAAAATACCAATTTCTGGTCCGAAACACGAATTTTTAATTACACTTGTGCTTTAAAATAGAGCTGAATTCCTTATCAAAGAACATCTTTACAACGCCATTAATAATTTTAAAGTAACGAATTATTTTCGTGAACAAAACGCAAACCGAATAAAGGCGGGCTAGTAATTATACTTAATAATTTTATTCATTATAAGCATTGTTTTGAATGTGCGGAAAAAATGTGTAAGAATTAGAATGCGTGAAACAAAGATTCTTTGCTTAGGCAAACATTTTTCTGCATTTTCAGAAGAGATTGACCCTTATTAGGATTGTTATAAGGGCTATCATCATCATCATCTCAGCGTTAGTCCCGGTTGCTTCCTTGGCTTTCACCTCGGTGCCCGGGGTCCGCTTTCCAACTCAAACTCCTCCACTTCGCTCGGTCTTTCGCGTCCTTTGCCGTAAGCCCATTGACACGCATATCGTCTCTTACGACGTCGATCCAACGCCTCTTAGGCCTTCCTCGTTTTCCGGGTCCCGGCGGAGGCGGCATGGCGAGGCATCTGTTACCCACGTAGTCTGCCGGTTTTCGTAAAACGTGGCCATACCAGCGTAGGCGACCCTCCTGCAGTTTATCCGCTATGTCACGGACCTGAAGGCTGCCCCGGATGCGGGAGTTTTTAATGCGGTCTTTCCGCGACACTCCCGACATCCAGCGCAGCATATTCATTTCCGTGACACGCAGGCTCTGCTTGTGCCGCTCAAGTACAGGCCACGCTTCACTGCCATACAAAAGGACAGGCCTAATGATGGTCTTATAGACCTGTCCTTTGAGCCTAACCGGCATTTTGGGGTCACAGATAACCCCCGCCACCTCACGCCATTTCGCCCAAGCCGCCGAGATACGTGACTCGACGTCGCAATCGACGTCCCCGGACTCGTGGAGCACCGATCCCAAGTACCTGACCTGTTCCGTGCGCTCGACTGTGTCTTCGCCAATGCGAACAGGAGCAGCGTTTGTTGTGTTACAGGCCAAGTACTCGGTCTTCGCCGCATTAATTTTCAGACCGCCGTTTTCCAGCGATTCCTTCCACGCTGTCACACGTCGAACCAAGCGCCCACTGTCCGAGTCCGCCAGCGCGATGTCGTCTGCATACATGAGCAGCCATGGCGGCTGCTCGTGTAAGTCCCTGATGTTGGAGGACAGGACGTCCAGCACCACACTGAACAGAAACGGACTAAGGACAGAACCCTGGTGAACTCCGACGGTGATGGGGAAGGGTTTCGTATCGCCAACAGCGGTCCGAACCACAGAACCGGAGTCTCGGTACATATCTCGGATGATGTCAACATAGGTCTCGGGCACTCCTTTGGATCTCAGCGCCCACCAGATCACCTCACGGGGGACACAGTCGAAGGCCTTCTGCATGTCAAGGAACAAGAGGTGCAGAGGCGTATTCTTTGATCTGTATCCCTCCATGGTAACCCTTAGGGCAAAGATGGGATCCATGGCGCCATGGCCTGGTCGAAACCCATATTGACACCCCGAGACGGTGCACTCCTGTCGGATCCGAGAGTCAATCACCCGCTCGAAGAGCTTCATGGTGTGGGACATAACCTTAATCCCCCGGTAGTCGCCACACTCCTGCACTGATCCCTTGCCTTTGAAGACTGGAGTGATAATACTCAGTCTCCATTGACTCGGGATCTTTCCGGTGAGGAGCATGCGGTTAAATAGGTGGGTTAAGATGCCCACACCACGAGGACCCATCGCCTTCCAGGCTTCAATGGGGACTCCATCGGCACCGACAGCTTTCCGGTTCTTCATGCGGCGAAGAGCCACATGTACTTCTTCAGGCGTAACCAGGGGTACAAGTCCCTGATTTGGAGGGAGAACCGGAGACAGCACCTCTTTGTGCTGCTTGTTCAGCAGCTCGTGGAAGTACGAGCGCCATCTCTCCTTCACCGCGAGGTCTTCGCATATCAGATTGCCGTCAGGGTCTCTTACACAGCGGCACTTAGTGATATCCAGTGCCGCTTTGACCCTGGAACGTGCCAACTTATAAATGAGCTTCTGCCCCTCAGACGATTCCAACTTATCATAAAGTGGCTGTAAGTAGTCTCGTCTGGCTCTGGCTACGGCCCTCTTGGCGGCACGTTTAGCAGCTCTGTATGCGTCGCGGTCTTCGGGAGATTTGGAAGCTTGCCACGTTTTGAAGAGAGCTTTCTTCTCTCTGATCTCCCTCTGGACTGTGTCATCCCACCACCAAGTTTCCTTGTCACACTTGCGGCCGCCCCCGGACAAGCCGAGCACCGACTTTGCCGCCTCGGTGATGGCAGCCTGAATCCTGTCCCAGTGGCTTTGCACAGGTTCGCCATCGGTACCATCGCACTTATCGCCGATGGCCGACGCGAACGACTGGGACGTGGCTGCATCCAGTCGCCACCACCGTATTCGGCGTTGTTGGCGCTCATCAAACTTGACCCTAGGTTTGACGCGCAAGTCCATGACAAGGAGACGATGTTGTGCAGTGAGACTCTCGCCGGGTATGACCTTGCAGTTGGCCACCCTACTGATAAGGTGCCTCCGTGTGAGTAAGAAATCGATTTGGGTAGCGTACCCCCCGCTCCTGTAGGTAATCAGGTGTTCGGATTTCTTTTTGAAATACGTGTTCACGATGGCAAGGCCGGCAGCCGCACACGTTTGGAGGATAGTCTCCCCTTCAGCGTTACGGCTACCGTATCCAAAGCCACCGTGAACATGCTCAAAGTCCTTGCACCTGTCACCCACATGACCGTTCAGATCACCACCCAGAACGATTCCCTGTGACAGCGGGATGCCACGAAGCACCCCACCGAGTTGATCCCAGAACGCAGCCTTTTCAGCGTCGCTGCAACCGACCTGAGGCGCGTAGGCACTTATCAAGTGGGTTATAACCCCGTCGATAAGCACACCTACGACCATAAGCCGGTCGCTGTAGCGTTTCACCTCCAGGACTGCGTCTTGAAACTCCTCGGAGAGTACAACGGCCACCCCGTTCTCCCCACCGGCTGCACCCGTGTAGATTAATTTGTAGCCATTCCCGATGAGCCGGGACCTGCGGCCTTTCCACCGAGTCTCCTGCAGGAATGCCACGGCCACCCTTCGCCTGAGAAGTAAGTCGGCTAACTCCCTCGCGCGTCCGGTCAGCGTGCCAATGTTCAGGCTGGCGAAGCGGAGTTTCCGGGTTGGGGCTCGCGTCTTTATCCGTGTTCGCCCCAGACACGGTAGCCCTTGCCCACTTGCCACAGGAGTCGGGCGAATCTCCTGCGCGCCGTTTTGCGGCGGCGCCCTATCCGTGGCAACAAACTTTCTTAAACCGTCCATGTTTATTGGCTATTTGTGGCCTTTACGGGAGCGACTGCCGTCCGACCTCCCAACCCTAAGAGGGAAAGCCAGCGCCAGAGCCTCATCCGCTGATCGGCAGGTGCCCCAACTTGCAGGGGAGGTTGACTTGGGCCCCGAAGGTCGTAATGGGGCCCCATATGCACCCAAATGTTATAAGGGCTATATTGAGTATAAAGGTAAGGTTGTGTATCCGTATTCTGTAGCCCGCTGCGTTTACAAGTTTAACGGTATGGGATCGCGGTCGAACCGAGTTTTGGACGAAGAATTAATTATGGAAACAAAAGCTCGAGTTATTGTTTCTTCTCACAAAGCTGGACATGTTTGGACGTTTTGCGTAATTTGCGGACAAAACAGCCATGTCATATGCTTGATTTTTTTTTTTTCAAGTAATAATGGGTCTTCATTTTGACAATTACTTTGAACAAAAAGACGTTGCATGTGTCTAAATTCTTGGAACAAACGTTGAGGGTTGTGATATTTAAGGAAAGAAAATTAATATCGTCAAGTGCTACGCTAAAGTTCGAGGTAAAGCCGTATTGGATCCGTTCCAGCTTCGTAATGGGAAAAGTCGCGGGTAACGCCAATCGACAGGATCCGAATGAAAATTCGATTAGTTTTACACTGTCTTATACAGAATACTCTTCTTGCGAAATGTAATTAGTCTACAAAAAAACAAAACACGTTCGTAGAATTTTTAAATAAAGAATGGATCGGTAAATTTTTAATGGTGGTCTAAATAATATTTGTGGTGTTTTTTGGCGGGATTTCTTCGAGTATAAATTGTACTGAAAAAAAAGTTAGTATTTTCATTATTTGTAAATTAATTCCTATTCCATATCGAGTTGTAAAATTGGTGTAGTTTTTTTATTTCAAGTGTCTGTGAAACTGGACCATATATATGTAATCATTGAAAGAGGTGCTATCTCGGTAAAATGAAGCTGAGAATTATTGTACTATTGACTACCACAGCGAAGTTTACAGAGAAGGCTGACCCAAAACATTTGCTGCCAAATACTGCAATAACATTAGAATGCATTACATCCGTTATCTAATATATTTCAAAGAAACTTAAAGTGACTAAAAACGTAACAATTCCTGAACTTGAAACTGGCCAAATGCACAAACCATGCGAAGCCAACATTAAAAAAAGAAAAGAACACGTTGGTAGAATTTAAAAAAAAAAGAATGGATCGGCGTATTTTTAATGATGGTCTAAATAATATTTTCTTAATTAGTATAGGCTTATACAAGCGAATTTCTACAAATTGTAGTGCGGTCATCTGTGCGTGCAGTCCAATTTACTGTTACCAGCGGCTTTTGTTGCTTAAATAATTTATGAGAGCAGTAAAAATATGATTAGCGCGACTGAACACGTCTTGTATTGAGACATCGCTCAGCGGGACTTTTATGGCCTCATTTGGACTATTTGAGGGCGCTTCCTTGAACCATAACCGACCAAATAACTCCAGACCTCTTTAACGCACCCATCACCGTACAATCACCAAACAGCTAAGAGGTCTCAGTAAATTGGCTAAAACTTTTTTAACTTGATACCACTAAAAACCGTGCCTACTTTGTTCCGTGCCGTTGTGTTCAAAATTTAAAGCCAGGAATTACTTTGACGTCGTAAACTTTATAGCTGTTCTTATGAGCCGTGTGAATGTTTAATGGTCACTTACGAGAATTTTACAAGTTTCTTTTAAAACTAATCATTTAGTCAAATAAACAAAATGGCGAATTGTGCGTTAATTGGGGATATTGTCAATGTATACCTAAAAGCTTGGAGAGACATAAGAGATGGCGGTGTTATAGAAAAAAAAGACCTAATATCTCAAATGTCAAAATGTGACATTGAGTGATTTGTAGCTAAGCTCCGCCTGTCCCGTGTTTCAAACATCACCGCTCGGGGCAGACAGCTGAGCGCTAAGCTTTGCAGAGACGCAACTGACTTGCATACCGCCGTCCCCCTCTCTCTCATTGTACTCGCTTACTTCTATTTCACACCGTGGATAAGACTCTATCCTATTCTATAAACGGCACTACCTATCGCTATACTTACCTGAGTGCTTTTCTAAAAGTTCAACGCTTCTATGCAGTTTATATGTAAAAAGATTTTGTGTGAAGCGTTTGTACTGGTATTTTGCGATCACGTATTTTGTTTTTTTTTTTCTATTATTCCTTCACTGACATTTCAAGGTGAGTTCTGATTGTCGTGTTTATAGAATATGTTTTTCATAGTTTTTTTCTGTATTTGGCAGTTCAGTACAAAAGTCGATTCTATAGTCACTATTCGAGAATCGCTATAGAGGAGTATTAATAGTATTTTTGATAATATTTTTTTTTTCTTGTAAATACTGACCAGTTTATCCTGTCCGTTTCTAGTTATACATAGGTTTGGTTGAATGATGCTCTGTACGTACCTGAAAAATAAAAACAGTCATATTAGCAAAATTAATCAAAATCAATGCAAAATAATATGTATTTAACATTAAACGAAATGTCAACTGCCCGCCAAAACTCAAATAAGAAAATCATCTAGAATAGACGTTCTAACATCATCCGATGAGTGCTTAGAGTTGAACTCTACGAATACTGACAAATTGAGTGGACAAGTCTATTCAAATGTGTTGTTCTTTCCTCAAAATTTCTCAGAATATATCAACTTTAAAAGAGACTTTGATCTAATTGATCTATGAGTTTTTATCAGTGTTACTTCTCAGCTAGGATACACCGGACTCCTTTAGTATCAATTGACGAAAAAATCGACATGTAATATTTTTTTTTAAATCTTATTTGCTAAATAAATTTAATTCATTCATCATCATCACATCACAAATCAATCATTTTATTTTATTTGTTAGGGACAATTAATAGCCACAATATATGACATATATGTATAAGTATCAAAAATTTCGGCGGCTACAATATTGCGGCCCACTGCATTATCCAACAATTAAAAAATACAATAGTTGATTAGTACGTTACAAGACAAAACAATAATAAAAATCATTAAAATCCCATTAAAAATTGAAATATTTAAGTAAAAGATGTATAGATGTGGTTCACCACATATTGAGTATAAGAACGTTTTATCTGTAACTAACTACCTGTCCCAATAATGGACGGGTGTTAGTAATCTTAGGTTTTCTAGGCTTTTTCTACTAAATGCTTAGTAGAAAAAGTGTGTAGTATATACTTAACTTTTCTCATAAATTATTCGGTCTATTAACGAAAACTACATGAAAATCCGTTCAGCACTTTTTGAGAATATTATAAATAGCAGAAGGACCACTTCAACAAAATTTTCGAAAACATTAAGTCCTACTCAATTTAGTATAAAATATTATTTCACACGATTAATCAAACTAAAGCCAGTGACAATCAAACATATAGCATTATGTCAACTTCACATAGGCATGTTGACCACAGTACGCGACCCAATACTACAGATAAGATATTAAAGTAACGCATTTAACGCACTGCATTTAATGGCTTATTAAGCATCTGTTTCTTATGAATGCTTGTCTATGATCCGAGTCAATTTCGGTTCGTAATATATAGGACGGTGTCAGTGTCAAATTGTTTCTCACATGAATTTAATTAATGGCTGATGGTAAAAAGAGGGTTATGTGCGGTATTAAAATATCTTATCTTGTTGTTTTAAGTTTGAGATGCTTGTAATGAGTTGTATAAAATTGTAAACTGACATATACTTGACAGCATCAATAGAGGCAACTTTGACGAAACCATTTAAGACCATCTGATCAGATGATACCTACCTACATTGTATCATCGTAGTAAGTTGATTTTTGTTAAATGTTTTTTGTTGTCAAAATTGTTTTCAAAAATATTAAAAAGAATTACTGTGGCCCTGGAACGCAAAAAGCTATTGAAAGAATACAGACAAGTTTTAGTCAGTAAAAGTCTGACATATTTTTCGCGTCATCCACAACGGGCAAAGTTATGATGACTTCTCACTCTTAAAAATAAATAAATATGAACTTACAAGTAATTGAATAAATCTAAGCATACAACTTATAAATATCTTCCAAAACTTTTCAAAGTCATCTCTACCATCGCCAGACAGATGCTCGGTCACCCAATCTGTCTAAGGGTCCAAGATATAAATAGCGTAGCTTTAAGTGGCAAAGCGCGCCGACTTGGGCCCTTCCGTTGATAAGATCGCATTAGGGCGTAAAGTAACCGACTGCTACTGGTTTTTGTCATATCAATATAGATATATGTATTGTATTTAGAAAGCTTTGTTTAAGTGGACTGTAAAAATTAGCTTTTAAATACTTAATTCTTACATTGAAGTGAAATATTTTTTTTAAATCGATTTTGTAGATTTCTGAAAAGGATCCCTGATGGATCTTCAACAAGGCAGAAATTTCATTCTATTTTCTATAATATGTTACAAAGTCACCATAATAACTCATATAATTTTAAAATTTTTGATCATCAATCCAACAAACAAACCACTCAAATCGATCCCGTATTGTTATTTCAATTAATGACATCGTCTTCGTCCCATAGCATGAGAAATGGAACCAATTTAAAAGAATTGCCTTTTAAAGTTGTCCGGCCAGAAGCCATTCAGTTTTAAAGTGACTAATGACTGAATTAATAGTTGGTAATCGTGGAGAAGAACCGATAATATGCGAATACTAAGTCCTTTATTTATCACCATATGACGTGACTGATGAATAAGAAATTAAGAACGATACGAAAGAACAAGTTTAAGAAGCTTATTCGCTAAAGAACGATAGCTAAGTTAATGTCTACAATTTTGTTTTAAACATATAAATTAGAGCTGAATTCAAAAGAGGCAACCACGAACAGAAAGGTCAGGAAGTGTCTACACCTCTTTTTTGGAAACGTTTCTTGCGTGCACGATTGAGTGAAGGACGAAACCTGGTTGGGGCACGGCGAAATAAAGAATGATTACATCGCGGAGGCGATAACTCCACTATCACATCCTGGAATCAAATACGCTTCGTACGAAACAAACGCGAACGCTTCAACGATTTACTCAGGCGATTTTTTACGTCAATTAGCTCTGAATCCAAAATAAGTAGTGAAATCCCTTGACGTATTTCGAAGAATTATATTTTTACGCTCTTGACTCACAAGTCACAAAGGAATACTGGTTCACGCTGTGATTCTTCATACCTTCGCAGATTCTTGGTAAGAGCCTCCTGGAAGTAGTAAAGGACAAGATCGGAATTGTATATTACCTTTGCAACATAGTTGTGGGTCCTGTTTATTGGTAGTAATGAATGAATATTAATATTTAATGGACACCTCGGTTTTATAGCCTCTACTGCGATATTGATATGCTTGTGCTCATGTGTGTCATAAAATTACGATTGTAGATCATTATCGATATCTGTTTGTATAAGCTTCACCTTGTCACCATTTATCTTTTTAGCCTGTGAATTGACTTCTTGGTCTGAGACATTTATTTGATCATTAGATGCTTCAGTAGTAATAATAGCTTTTGTGAATTTAAATGAATTTTGGAATAATGCCGCTGCTTCCCATCCTGTTGACATTATATCACTAGATGGAGCTATACAAATTTGTAATAACCTTTTCGGTAGCTCTATAGCTCTATTCTAGTGTATAGCATTGTAAGCCGAGCCCCTAGCGGGCACCTATCGAGTGACGTCACCGGAAGTGGCGTGGGCGGGAAATGAGATGCGAGTGTTCACGACGCCTTATGTACGCACGTCTGCATTAACCTTTATGTGTTTTGTTATTTACCGATGCGTTCTGCATATATGAGTGACCTATTTTAAAATAAAAGAGAACTTTTTTCCAATAATATTTTGGGTTTTAAATTGAAAATAAAATCTTGTTGTTTAACTTTTTGTGAGTTTTATAGTGAAACGCTCACCCGTAATTATTAAAAATAAAGTTCGTAAAAATTAAAAATATTACTTTCCTACAATAGGCGTCTGTTTAAAGAAACAGTGTAATATACAATTATGAATTCAACTCATGAAGTTTAAAAGAAAGTTTATGAGAATTTTATACGTAAAGAAAGCTAGAAGGCAAGGCAACCTTTACAAAGACAAGTCTTCCACCGTTTTATGCGGCGTCTAAATTAATGTGAAAGACAGCTTGAAGTGCTTTGTAGATAACTTAGTAGTACATAGTAACGACGAAGGTGTTAATTTTTTTTCCTGTGTTTCAGTAATAAGTGTTAACAATATTTGAAACATAGTCAACTTCGCACCTGTATCTAAGCCAAAAGCTTTTACTAACCAACTATTAATTACAAATGAACATGAAATTGTTTATGAAAGTGAGGTAGCGAGGCTACTTTTTCTTCGTGCAATATAATTGCTAATTTCGTGTGAATTTAATAGCCGTTCGGAACATAGAACATTTTGACCGTTAAGCTTGGAACCGCCCACATCCTACTCATATTTTTCATTGGGATACAATATGGTAAAGCAGGTGGTCATTGGTTCGTGGTTTTTGATGCAGTTTTCTTTTGATTGTTTTATGAAGTTCGTGGGAATCATTGGTTTTATCAGTACTTATTGTTTAAATTTTACTATATCCTTTAGTTATAATTATAATATATTTTGTACATTATTGAATATTTAAATTTTAAGTTACTATACTTTATCGCTTTATGTAAAAGTTACAGAATTCTTCTTTAATCTATTAAGTTGAATTTCTTTGCCTATTGCCAAGGTGTTTTTCGTTCTAATAAACTCTATTATTTTTTAACCATCCATATAGTAGCATGCAGATCATCAAAACAACATGACATATTTTTCCCTAATTTCTACTTCAACCTAAACATATCGTTTACCCAAATATTCTGTCCGTGTGTCCCACCCCACCTGTCTTATTGGATGAAAACAATAAAGGAAATTGCATTAGGTCCCCTACTGATTAGAGAGCCAATCTATTTTAATGTGGTTTCGTCCGTCAATCAAACATGCAATCATGTGTGGAAATTGAGTATATAAACAAATTTGTTTTTGTGTCTTCCAAGAACAATAAAATGCGTGTTTTTTTTTAACCAAAATATTGAATTTTGAGTTAATAACGCCGTCTGTATTAAGTAGAAAGAGTTTATATGAAGTTGCGAATAATTTGAGACCAACACCGACTTTTGTTACATGGCTATTAATTTTTATTTACCGGAAATAGATGAAGCGTCAGTATTATTTTGTATTCTAACTAATAAACAAATAAATCAGCTAAAACAAAACCAAATCGAATTCGTTAACCCAAGCGTTAGAACCTTCGTATTCTAATATCGTATTCTCGTCACATTTCTGGATCGGTGCCTCTTATTCCGTAGGCGTTAAATCCACTAATACATTTTGGGCTCACTGTCGGCATCGGCCAAAAATCAGGGCAAACCACGCTGCCCTGCATAGCAAACAGGCCGAAGTAACCCACCATGTTCCTTACTCAGAATATCTACACACTCTTACATTTCCATTGACTGTGCGGTTGAGAGAAATCGATTGCAATCTCTTTCTGACTATTCAATGGAGTGTGAATGATCAGTTTGTGCGATGAAATCGTTTAGATTATCGTAAAGCTGTGCGTTGTGTTCTTTACTGAGACAATCCACACGCTGTAACAATTTCATTGACTGCGCTTGGGAGATATCGATTGCAACCATCTTTTGACTATTCAATGTTATCTAAAATATCCGTTTCCCTGATGGTATTGCTGTGATCGTCAGACTTTGGATCCGTTTTACTAACTTCCGAAGGAGTTCCTAAATTACGTACAATTTGGGGTCGCTGTAAGTGTCTATGTAAATGTAGGTATTCGGACGGCTCTAGTTGGCTTGACGTCTCATGGGATCGTGCTAATCCAGAATAAAGGTCTGTTTTGTTCTTTGTATTAAAGCTGATTTGATGTGTTTGTAATCAGTATTGTGCTTCTCATTATTATGTTAATCGTGTATGACTTTGCGCTTGTGACCACCTACTTAGTTGGCTTTGATGATAAATAATTAATATTCTATACCAAGTGTCAATATATCAACCGGTGCTAGTCTTCTAATACTTTATATGTCGGTCTGTTTTACACTATTAATATAACCGTTTCTTGAAAAACGTTTGCGTTCATAAGTATCCTTGTTTACATTTACAAAACCTAATTCTTCTTCACAGCTGGCATGCAAGTATTTATTATGTGCTGTGAATAAAAATAATGTCTCAATAAAATTAGTCAAAATACCGCTTATAGAAAACAAAAGCATAATACTTGAATTTATAGTGACAATAAACGGTTAGACATTTATGAATATGTTCATAAATGTCTTGATAGTTACTAACATACATACATTTGAATCCTAAATAACATACATAAAAT
This sequence comes from Mythimna loreyi, assembly GCA_029852875.1. Classification (NCBI taxonomy): domain Eukaryota; kingdom Metazoa; phylum Arthropoda; class Insecta; order Lepidoptera; family Noctuidae; genus Mythimna; species Mythimna loreyi. The sequence goes on along the minus strand of CM056784.1, from coordinate 15,079,356 downwards.
AGTTGGCGTTTCCCACTATAAGAATTTCTGTTTGCAGTCACGCGATGGATTCCAAGTTGTCTACATAGAAATAACATCATTACTAGACAAACTAACCGTTTACACAAACTTTATAAGCTCATTATTTTATGTCTTACGTACTGTGAAGGCATTGTTAATTACTTTATAGTTTGGTATGGTTTCGAATTTTGAAGCAGGAAATATTTTGCTGAGTAAAGTCTTAATAGCAATAAAAATCTATACCTACTTAAAATAAAAGATCTAATTCGTGAAAAAGATTATATGTATTACCAAATAGTTTGGAAAAAATCAGTCAACATAATATTTTTTTAATAATATTAAGGCACGCATTTGATCATTATTACCACTACCAACGGTAAGCGATAATGTGACCAACGATAAAGCACGCTTGCCTAGAAGTAACCAATTCACTCTTGACTTAAAAACCCAAGGTTATAGCTATCGGGAAATACAGACTCCAGCAAGGTATCTCCAATCATAGAGAAACTTAACCACTTCCGAAATTATTAATTACTAACTTTTGTCAGCGGCTTCGCCCGCGTACATAAAATATCCTATGTCACTCAGGAGTAAAGCAGCTTTCTACTGTTGCTTAAATTTTTTCAATCGGACCAGTAGTTCCAGAGATTACCTCCTACAAACAAAAAAATAAAAAAAATAAAAAACAAACTTTACCTCTTTATTATATTAGTGTAGAAGTGTAGATTAAAACGTACACTAAACATGCACAACAGCATAAACCAACCCTAAACTGATTGATAATGTCCCAGAAACTGTTCCAAGTCCTTGAAACAAGCTGTACGAGTGCCGGGATTCCCTCGGTAGTCAGTTGGGCTATTAAATCCTGCTTTACGACGCACTTACCGCGCTCAACCGGCGACCGTTTATGCACTCGTAATACTAACCTTAATTGGCATATTGAGATTATAGCCTTGTAATTGGTTGTTTTATGCTTGTATTCTAGATAACAGCCGTTCTCAACATCCTATTGATTTGCAAGAACGCTTTTGTTTTTGTTTACATACGTAAATGGCTCATTATGTGAACAAATGAAGCCGTTAAAACAGTTGTAGAATGCATTTAAAATAAGAGTGTGTGTAGTTTTTTTTTTTAGTATCTGTAGTTATGTGATATGAAAAAGGTTTTATTGAGTATTAAAATTTATGGTTAAAGTTGGAAGTATGTTTCGTTCACATTGGAACTTACATCGGTGAACGCGAAGAAATGTAATAAAAGTCGTTCAAAAGCTTACAAATTGGAACTGTTTAAAAAAAAGAACAGCCACGGATGAAAATCTCATCGTGACTACCTATTATTGGTTTTTTCGGAGCCAGTTGAAAAAAATGATAGCGATTTTCAATTGCAATTCAGTCGCCATTTTCACATATCCAGACACTCGAACAATATCTGTTTCGTGTTTTTACATCGTACACAGGCTGGCCGCGTAAATTCAAATGCCTGATTCTGGCGTACACCAGTATTTTAATTACTCGGTTCGAGAATGATTTATATCACAACACAGACGCGAATGGCACTAGACTGTTGTGGTGATGATTTTATTTTCGGAAGTGAAAAATATAGGTGTTGTTCTCGTGGTCAAAGAAATAAATCTAAGTCTCATTAAGTCCTTAAAATTACCACTAACGAATTCATGTAAGTGGACATTTAAAGTATCCATTTCAATTGCATGAATTATGAAGTATTTAGAACCGGTAATCAGAGCAATCAACTACCGACCATGATACCATACGAAATACCTACATAAATGATAATTTCGTAAAAACGTACGAAATCCGTGTCCATTTCGAAAGTGTTTCGAAATATGGAAGTCGTTATATTTATGAAGTTTAGACACGGTCGGAAAGGAAATTGGACTAGAAAATAAAAATAAAACTGTTTGTAACGGGGTCACGGCCCGCGGGTTCTCATGGCATCAGCATCAGTTGCTTAACTTGTGTTTGATAAGCTACATACCTACATAAGTACCTAAATACATATGTTTAATGCTGGAACAGATTACCATAAAAGTTAAAAACGGAAAAATTCACTTAAATTTTCGTAGGACCTAGAATAGAGCCTTGTGCTACCACTAACTGAGGAAGGGTTAGTCAGACAAAAAATGTTGTTTTAACAATATTTAAAAATTCAAAACAAGTTAATCCATTACCATGATTTCTTAGATATACGATTTAAAGTACAATCAATAAAGAGACTATGCCTTATATTTTGGCGTTAGCTGTCGAAGGGCTACCTCGGGTTTCATACCAATTTAAAGGTAAGTAGTACAACAAAGGCACATTGTAAACTGATAAACAACGAAGCTTCAATAACGCTCGCTTTCACCGACCACCCCCATAACAATAGCTCTTAAATGCCAACACGTTACATTTTGCTCTATCCACGAAAAATCGTGTACAAAAACATAGCAATGTCTTGCGCAAACGCATTCACGTGAACCATTGTTATGAACAATTTTGGGTGCTTTCGTAATATCGCCGTGTACCGTTAGGGACACGCGTCCGAAAGATAAAAACTAGTCTAGTTTCTTTTCTTTTGTAATGTTCCGAACAAAAGGGCAAATATGATTTAGTGGTTGTCCCATTCTTTAAGAATTTGATAAAAAATGCTTTTTTAAAAAGAGGATTTGTTTTAAGCTGTTGCTTTTGAGCCTTTGTGACAAAATGTGGTTTTTAAAATGTATTTTTCTTGTCGACATGTCAGCTAGACGTTTATTGAGATGTGAATAATAAAAAACAGAGACACAGTCATTGCATTCCATGACAATCATAAATTATTTTAGTAGCAACTGCCATTCTTTCATTAACATGCAATATGTTCAAAAGCTAAATGAGAATATTTTAAACTTTATCTCAAATTGTTTTGAGTTAAACTTCATTGTTTATTTTGTAGCAAAGATAGAAGCGGTAATTTTTTACTCTTTTTCTCTGACGGACGCAATTCCCATGGGCTTAGAACCGCGCTAATACAACATTAAGCTGCAAATTAGGTAATCTGTATGTGTGAATTCATAGTACGAGTTTTCCCTTGTCCAAAATCACAGAGTCATTTGACATCTTAGTTTTATTGTTAAAATGTGTTACTAGAGTTATTTATCGCTACTAAACAGCCAGAACACATTCCATAGAGATGTCATGAAAATGCCTTGTGGTAAACTGAACTTTAATGCGTATTATGGCGTCTAAAATAATTTATGTACACACAACACATTAGGTGAAACACAGTACGCTCGCCGGTAGCTGTATGCGAACGATTTATCAAACTTTCGACGCAACTCCGGTCACCGGTGCATCTCAATTGTTCGCTGCTAAGTTTCGTGGCTATATTCAAAACAATTGCGAGCCGTTCGATTTACGATCGGCATTTGTTCGTGCTAAATTTAAATTGTTAGGCTTGGGACAAACAATTTGCGGATTGCGAGCATCGGAGTGGTGTCGGTCGGCACTCGCCTCTGCCACCTAGCGTGATTTAGGAGCTTGCCGCGCGCTTAAATCATAGCGGTGTCGTCTTCGAGACCGGAATACGTATGCTTTTTGCATTTACAAAGCTTGAATGTAGCCACCGTTGCACCGGCCATCAGTTGCCACATCGCTCGAGAAATATGGTTTGTTTTGGTTCTGTTTAGACGTTCCATATCCGAAGATTAGCTGGTGTAATTCATTCTTACGTGTTTGTAAGTTGTTGGTCAATAATTTTAAATGTGTGTTTAAAGCTGTAATTATGCTCATACGTGTGTATTACTTGAATTTATGTACCATGATTTATAAGGCTTAAGCTGTGTAATAAAGCCGAATTTAATATTTATGATTCAACTTGAAAGTGTAACAGTGATCGTATCGCGATAGTAGCGATGACTGCTAATGAGATGTAGACGGGCAGCAGACGTATCATTACCGTCAGTTACTTACCTAGAATTACTCACGGTAGGTTATCTAAAGCGGTATGAACAGTAGCGTACTCGACTCGGCGACTTAAACTACAATCACATTGAATTCATACAAAAACTGACCCTGTATTTTATTCGTATGTAAACTATAGACGCTACGGTGCCGCTATATTACATTATTTTGTACTTTAACAATAAAAAATACTAATATTTCTCTCTACAGAAGATATACAATTTTGTACTAAGAAAGGAAAAGAAAGAAACTATCACTGTGACACTCGTTTGTCTATGTAGTGGTCCAGGTAGGAGGAGGATTTGTCGAACTTATTCAGTTTCGTGCGTGAGGTCGCGCGAGTTTAGAGCGCGCGCGTGGTCGCGTGGCGGCGCGGCGTCGCGCGGGGCGGCATGGCGGCGGGCGACGGGCGACTGTGGGCGGGCGGCGCGTCGGCCGCGCGGCCAGCACTGCCGCCGCCGCCGCGACGCCGCCCCGCGACACCCGCGCCCGTCCCCGCACGCCCCTGATTAAAAATTCTTACCAAACTTTCTTCTCGGGATAGCCCCAACTTCCCATAAACGATTCCTTTGTAAGCCACTTTCTTCCTACTTCCACCTTGACGGGGTATCAAGCTCCCATTTAAAGTTTAGTCTAAAGAATGCCGTTCCAAACGGTAGCTCGAAACTTCGAAAGTCTTAGCTAAAATTAATACTTAATCTGTTACTACCGTACGATACATACGGTAGCTAAACACTATGTGTGTAACAGAAATGCTACAATTTGGGTAATTACAGCCGTTAAATTAAATTACTGCGGTGTAAGAACACGAATACTTTCTATAGAAAGTTTCATTAGTACAAAACTAGCAACCTATAATATGCATATGTTAGTAAGCTACGTGTTTTATGTATTTGCGTACATAAATACCGGGTATGAGGTATTTGTCGAGCGCCATTAAGTTTATTACAATTTTTGTAATACATTTACGAGGCTTGCGAAGAAGGTGGTCGAAGGTTTTGTTGGCACGTAACGTTTACGTTTAGTTTACAGCAGAAAACTATAGAAACGCTGTAAACGCGCATTACACCCGATTGCCCCCGCAACTTAAGTGCCGCCCGGATTAGAAATGTGCCGTATCCATAGTCCGGTGAACAGTCATAAATCATGGAAAAAATGTAGACATCCAACGAAATATAAATACGTTACTAAAACGTCTTGTTGTCGGTGATTGCTTCAGGAAAGCTCATACAAAGCTATAAGTAAATATTAAAAGTACTAATAAACGAAATACGAAATAGTGCCTACGGCGTAGCTAGGTTTAACGCCTACGCCGTAGACCTCTCTATAACGTAGAATGCTTATTATTTTGAGAAAATATTTATTATCTTTAAAATTAAACTGGTCTGTCAGAAAAATGGCCAAACAAGGCTGCAAATTTGAAACAGCAAGAGTTAGATGGTGCCAAAATGCTAACAATTTTATAGGACGAAAGTTTGGATGAACTTTTATTTTTTAAGTGTAAATATTTTTCTTTCAAAGTTAACAACATTTTCAGTAACTTAAATCTAAATTACCTCTCATTTTAAGGTGACCTAACTTCACCTCGCGTTTTTAGTGTACAAAATTTTTTCATAAAAAAAACAGCAAATTAATAAATCGAACATCAATCAATGCTCTCCTATAGATACGGCCATGGCCCGCCACCTACGGCGAGCTCACAAAAGACCCCTCTAATCGCCCTCCCGCTTCGCCCCCCTCGCTTCGCCCCCCGGAAAAGCGTGACGACCCACAAATATAATTTTAGGTAAAACTTTCCCCCGATGGTTATACCGAGCTTGGGTGCATTAAATAGGTGACGTACTTTTATAGGGATGTGATGAATTAAAATTTTAAGATATTAAGGGTTGCTAATGCTTCGGAAAATGTGAACTGATTAATAGCTTGAGTGAGTGGTTGTAGCTTTAGTTGAAGGGAAATCGACGACGAGTGAAATAGATGTACTAAAAGACCCGTATAGCACATGGAAAATAAGTTGAACCTTCCGCAACGGCAACGCGCAGCTCCCCATCTCGACTGAGAACCGAAAATCATGGTTACAATCCTCACCACATAAATTGAACCATCATGGCAGTCCTTGAATGCGCAGTAACCGATTTTCGGGTATCAATGGAAATAGGGGTCTGCGTGCACCCACAGCGTAGTTTATACAATATTTTTACTTAGCCGTTGTCATTCAGCTGCAATAATGTAGGTTTCTACTGGTGAAGAAATTTTCAAAATCGGGGTTTTAAAGTTGTTCGAGAGGATCCTACAATCATTGTCTCTATAATATTACTTTTGATATTATGATATTCTTGTAAAAAATGTTTTACGAAACGATGCGCCCTAAAGGTCATAAGGCAAAAACATTACATTTTTACAGGAGGGCCATTTTTGTAATTGTTAATTATAAAACAGTTATAAGTAATTTATAAAACAGTTTTTACCCAATGTTTTTGTATTATTTCAGTAAAACCAGTTCAAGATACCAGTACTAGGGGTTAAAGGTATTAAAATTATTAATTTAGTATATTTTTTAAACTCTATTCAAAAATATCTTGTCGTTTTGCCATCGTAATTACTAAAAAAATAATGATAACTGCACTGCAATTGAAATGAAAATCTTTAAACTAAATGTAAAGGGAATTATTTCGTAAATACTCGTAAATGAACACACCTGCTTTTCCAATTTACTATAGGTACTGAATCGGCGTGGCATCGGTTTTATTTGCCATTACTCGTATTATTATAAAAATTGAAAAGTCACTTTAATATTTAGTTATCATGCCATACTTAACAAACGATTACACACCACTTTAAAAAAGTTCATCCAAATGGTTTTTTTTTTGTTGGCAGCTGATGACTTCTTATGCTCCTGGGCGGCGTATAGCCATTACTGACTAAAACCTTCATTGCCTTGCATTCCAGGACTTTGAAATTTTCTTTCAAAAGCGAACACCTATGGGTTCCATACACGCGGGCTATACCAAGAGGCGGTATCGGTTTTGCTAACATCTCCTTGAGGCACACATTGAACACCACGCTCCTATCTTGGACCGGTTTCGGACGGTTACTAGACGGCCGGGCTGCGAGTTACCCATGGCTCGCCTTACGCAAGCACGTATTTATTGTAACTGGATCGGGATCCAAGCTACTGGGACGAGAGGGCCGTTCGCCGTAGTATTATTGCTTCGGCAAAGGAGGCCACCACCTGCCATTTCTCCTCGCTCCAGACCATGGACTGTACCAGGCTCCGATCGTTGCCGCCGATAAATATTGTGTGTGATCGATACAGGGAATGCGAAAACGACACACAATCATAATAAACTAACAAGCAACAGCAATCATCACTATCCAAAACCTGCAAGCAATTCAAAAACTACGACAGCATAGAGAAATGTGTGACGATCCCTGTCCGCGGCTATCGAACATGGCACGACGATTGTTTCAGCAATCAATCAAACCCATAAATAACCGATATCTTGGCTGTATTTACTGGTTCGTGACGTCATTCACTCGTCCGCATCTAGTTTGACAAGCGTCCGTCATCGAACCGCGGCTCACAATGTTAGCTGCGAACGAATTGTGACGTCATCGCGTCACTACGGTTTTGAAAAGTAATGTCGTGAAATGTTGTGTTGTTGTTGTTACATCTGTATTAACAGCTGCTTTTACACTGTTGTGGGAGCGCCAACACCACCCTGAACGTGCTCAGCCCTCTCTAAATAGCTGAACATTCTTCTTCTGTTGCACTAGGTTCAAACTCAATGTGACATAGTTTTTGCATCAGGAATAAAGATATCCGCAAGAGAACCAAGGTTACTGTCCTTACCGATATAGCCCAAAGTATCACCAAACTGAAATGGCAGCGGGCAGGCCACATTGCTCGTAGAACGGATGGTCGATGGCATTCGATGGGGCCGAAACGTTCTAGTGTGGCGACCACGCACCAAAAACAGCAGTGTTGGAAAGCCTCCCACAAGGTGGATCACTGACCTGTGGTGACACTTGGGGGAGACCTATGTCCAACAGTGAACGTCAGCCAAAGGACTGATATGATGATGATGACCATAGTTTTGATGCCAACCACTAACAATAGTATGAACCAAATTATGTCTAAAACAAAAAAATTCACTTGCTGCGATTTTCCCGTCCTATTATAATTTAAGTGTCTTCAAAGCTACGCCTCGCCATCGCGCCACCAACGATTACATCACTCCTTACCATCAGGTGGTACTGCAATCAAGCATTAGTTTATATCAACTAAAAAAAAGATTATTTTTATTAACAACAGTTAATTGTGCAATTTTTATTTTATTGAAAAGCCATCAAATAATAATTCATTCGAGTTTTACTGACTAAAATCCACTCGCATTCCTTCAATACCCCTTTGCATTCTAAAGCTGCGGTGATGCTTTCGAACAATCCGACTGTCCGTTATGTGGTGCATGAGATTAACCCAAAAATACAGCTAATCCATGGATCAGTGATAAATGACATTCAGTATTTTTGTTTCAGATGGCTATTTTCCCCCTGTAGGGTTAAGCATGAAGGCGTATCAAGCTTTTACTGAATCAATTCACATCTGCTTCCCTTTGCCTTTTTGTTCTGGGACCACGAGTATACCTGACAAATGGGACCGCATGCCTTTCTTCTCACTCTGGGCCATGGCTTGAACCAGGGTACGGTGTGAGAAATCGCCGTCATCTATCGCCTCAGACACGGCGGTTCTGCGATCATGTATCTTCCCTGCGGGCCACGCAATGGTGACACCCGAGCGAAAGTGACAGTCCTATTCGGACGTCTTTTGGCTGAAATGATGATGATCATTATCACACTACTGACCAGACCATTGACCTGATGGTAAGCGATGATGTAACCGACGATGGAGCACGCTTGCCTAGAAGTATCCTATTAACTCTTGACTTAAAGACTAAAGTTGTAGCTATCAGGAAACACAGACTCCGGGTTTAAATTGGTTTTTAATATTATTTTAAAATAATCCGTATTTGCTGCGTTTTGTTATAGATGCTTGTTTAGATACTAGTTATCAAAAATAAAATATTCTACTAGTACTAAGTTTGTTTTAAAATAAATAATTATAAACTGTTATTTTGACGATCACGTATTGATTTTTGGTAAAATTGGGTCTACGTGACTGATAAGAGATCACAGACTACCACGATCTCTAAACGCGAACAATTTGAAAACCTAAACTGAACTGTTAAAGGGATAGAGCTATATAGGGTAATATATAAATTTAATAACATATAAGTATATTTATCAGTTGTCTAGTACCTACAACACAAGCTCTGCTTAGCTTAGGTCAAAACGGCGTTGTGTGATAGTTGTGGAAAACTATTATTTTCATTTATCCCTCTTTTTGACTCGCTCGCCTGACATTTTACCTCAAATCCTTCTAAAACTGAAAACTAAATATGTAGGTATGAGTAAAGAGTTAAAAATGTGTTACCAAAAAGTATTCATAAAAGCTTAAAACCTCAAAACGGAATCGAAAACACATTAACCACTCGCAGTACGAATATGATAGTCATAGACAGTCGCGACGAACATGGCGGATGGTACAAAATCGCGACACACTTTTTAATTTATTTCGTCCACAAAAAGCTTTTTGCTGTTTTATTTTCATTTCAACGGAGACTTGCGCTGTAGCGGGATCTCTATTTTTATTTATTCCACTCTCGGATTTTTTTCTCTTTTTCAATTTCGCCCCGATCGACGCGGGACCAAGCGGAACGCAGACGGATCTCATTTTAAATTGAATTCGTCTCTTCTTTGCATTTTTCTTTGGCGTTCCTATGTAACAATTCTAATTGGTGTTGTTTGCATGATAGCATTGTTCGTTTTGATTAGAAAACGCTCGTTAAAACAGGAAAAATACGGACGGTGTAACAGATCGATATCATCGCGTGATAACGTCGTCTTTGACTAGCTAAAAAGCTTTTTGCAAATTAGAATTTTTTCCTTCCGTTGTGGGGAAGGAGGCACGGTTACCCGTAATGCGATACTATGGATTGAGTTTTTATTGCCCTGATTTTGTGCAGTTGAAAATTTAATGCAATCTCCAACACTTACTGAGCAATTCTAGAAACTTCGCTAGGAGCGTAGAACCAAATAGAAAATAAACTTCCCATTTGAAAACTTAAACTATGCCTTCTGGAGTTTGTGGGAAATATAATATTAAGTACTAACATAATTATAAGAACGCTACTAACATAATGTAGATCCTGTACTAAATAAATAATAATAAATGCCGATCACCGTTTAACTTATGCATAGCTGTACACTACCAGGCAATCTAGATTTTGTTTACTGCAGACTTACTTTAAGACACAATGACCCACCTCTGCTTTACAGGGGTCCAAGTTAATACAAACAGACAGCGTGACTGCGTTTTATACTATGTATTTAGTCTTAAATATCAGCCCCAAAATACTTCATATCACACAATACCTAAAAAATTGAAGAGATACCAGATAACAAGTCGAAATGTAAATAAATTACGATATCGTACCTACATGAATATTAATATATCTTCTCATATCTTCAATTCCAAGTCATTACACCGTAAGAGATACAACTATATGAAATTCAACACCACACAATAATTTATGAGTAAATAATAATTAAATTAAATCAACTTAATAACCGCACTATGCACTGTTAATAGTGCAGAAATAACTAATTATTTGCAGACGTCTATATTTACGGTACTGTTACACGACCAAATTGTGCTACGGGTATTCTTCCGCATACATTTACAGTTTTAGATTTGTACGATTCAAAAAACATTGATATGTGACCCATATTTTGATTGTATTCATTAAAATGTTAATCTATCATTTAATCAAAAGCCGGAAACCACAATACCTACTAATGTCCACAAATATAATTCGGCTATAAAAGTTAATCAAACCATATTTGAACTGAAATTGCTTTCGTTTATAAATTCTCTCAAATGTGCTACACACAATATATGAGGTCCCAATACTTTCTGTCGTCACCCCTGTAACGGTCTAAACGTAGCTTTAGTTCTCGGCAGCCAGTATTATTCAGCCAGACGATTCAAATACAGAACACGACATTCGAACACGTGTTTTTAAATTAAACAATCGAATTCGATTTCCAAAACGTATTTTTTATCACAGCGTAGTGTTGCGAAAACCGTCATTGATAGTGACTGCGTACCGATATCGAGCTAATGAATATGTATGCAAGCAGGTGCACACCCAGCCAGCCGACATGATTAAATAGGTGCCGCCAACGATTTTTATACCGAACATCGATACTTTATCTGAGTACGTGCTCGATTCTTTATCGATAATGAATACTTAAATCGATACAAGGTGGTCTTACACTTTTATAATGAAATGAAAGTGCGTGTTATTAGTCTTTACCTCATTCGATTAAAGTTCCATAATCATTTATGTAGGCGTTTGCTTCTGGAATTTAATTTATATGCGCAAATATTTTGTCCAAAACAGCTTATTTAGTGATCGTTACAAATTACTTAATGGTGGTCTTACTGTGAATTTAACCTTGCGGGGTTCTTATAAGTGGTAGTATTAAGCTTAATAAATTCATCATAATGCTAATCCTTGTTTTTAAATTAATACTTGCTAATTATGACATTATTTACATTTAATAATTTCAGTCATTTTTATATAAGCTTTTGGTAGTGTAAATTTGTCTTTGGAACTTATAAAGCTAAGCATTATTATTTTTTAAAAGCTGTGGAAAAATACATTATCATAAAAATATGATTATAATTTAAACAAAAAATAACGAAAAAAAAATTTACAAAAAAATCGTATTTACTGTAAAAAAAACGTACTTTTAAAGTCATATCACACCTCTATATCAACTAACTAGTGACGTTATATGACCACAGTGTAACAATATCGATATCAGAGCAACAGTATTATGGCCAGTACGTCAATGTAGCTATATGAATGAACCAGACTGTACGTTTTATATCCGGTATGGCGGGATCAATTAATATGTATCAAAGTTTTATGGAGACTAATTACATCGGCGGATCAACAACACACCAGTTTAAGATAACTGTTGACGGATTGGTATTCGCTAAAAGTGATAATGTGGGTTATAGTTACAAACATTTTTCGCTGTATTTATTTTTTTATAAAATGACATTGAAAAAATGATTACATGTAAATAAAACTGCTTTCAATATATATTATTATTATTATATATTTATATAGAATTTGATTTTGGTAATTTATTTATCCAGTGTTTACAAGACTCTTGAAAAGAGTTTTTGTTAGAAAAATGTAATATCATATAAATGCCACAACGCCGTCTAGCCCCAAGCTAAGCAAAGTTTGTGTTATGAGCACTAGACAACTGATAAACATACTAATATATTTCTAAATACACACAAACATTTGTTCCAAGTGAAAATTAAAGCCAGAAGTTGTTATTCAGGGCGGGAGTTCACTAGATGATTTTTTCTCATTAAAAAAAATACACGACCTCCATCATAGTAATCAGGGCACTGACCACTAGACCAACGGGTCGGTCCAAACAGTAGTAATCATAAAATCAATTACCTAATCATAAAACGTAGAAAAAATTAAGCAATCATACCGTGCTCATTTAGAAGCCTAATTAATAAATCGACAACCAATTAGTTGCGATAGAAACTATACAAACTACTTCAGGACGTATAAATAACACAAATGAGAAAGCCTTGAATATATAGATATTTATACATTTGTGGGATAATAAAATAAATAAAAAAAAAACTAGTTTGCTTCATTATAACTTCTAGTATTGCAATTAATTACGCGGTTCCCACACTTGATACTACACTATTAATGTTATTTTTTAACATGAATTTAAATATGGTGACATAGACTGTTCTCAGCTTGGCATTGCTCATGTAAATCAAAATTAAAAAATTAGTAATCGGATTTTAATTACGTTTTGTTCTTGTGTTCTTTATTCTATTTATAATTAAGGATGATGATACATAAGTATTGTTATATTTTATGAATATGCATATATTTGATAAAGTTAACGTCACTAAACTTTGTAACTGACTGAGTAACCATGGAGGTTCTTGCTGGTTCTTCTCCATAGGAAATGACCAATTTGGAACCGTGCAGTAACTTCTGACGTTTATAAGTGCCCCCGCAGGCTTATGTGAAATAAAAATATATTTGACGTAATTTTTTTATTTTTTTTATTTTGTATAGATATATTACCTTTACGCTACTATTATTACCTTATAAAAATTAATTTAATTTATAGTTTAAAATATTTTTTTTATTTGATTAATATTTATTCATGACTGCTACTTCAACATGGCCAAAATATAGAAACCATTATAAAATAATCACTGGATCGACAACAGTCCTCTCAACCTTATTGCCAAAACTCAAAACCAGCTTCTTAAAATAACTAGAACATAGCAACAAGTCTAGCCATTGGCGCCACTGCGTTCTGAATCCCGCGCGTTTCATAAATTTGCATTAATTATTATTTTAACTCGATGCGTATCGCGCGCGAACGTTCGCATTGATTGTGAGCACGATAATCACGAAAAATTAATTAACAATGCTGTAAAACGTCTATTTTGTAACCTGCTATTATATTAATTCAGCTAATTTGATTTGGCAGTTTCGATTAGTGGAACGCTAAGTTGACGTTTAATTGACAGTTGGCAATTTTTTACCTGTCAATTTGACATTTACGTACTGGTTGTTTTTTTGCTTAATTAATGTAGGCTGTGACATCAATCGGTGCAATATTTCTTAGTTTAATGTGTTAAAAAGCATAGATCTCTTTTAAAGATTTATCTAAAGGTAGAACATTCTTAATTCTAACAACCACGATATATTTCTAAAAACCCGAGTCTTTTGTTTAATCTTTTTGGGATTTAAAAAGTTATGTGCTAGGTGACATGTTATGCGGCTTATTTCAGATTTTTCGTTTGAGATTGCTTAAATAGACTTGAATTTATGGACGGACGGAGTGCTATTTCCGTCGGACGAGTTCAAGTTAGTGATTTATTTGAATTTGAAACATGGCCCAGGACACAGAAGTCGAAGGAAATTTAATTGGATTATTAACTCATTGTTGGGTGTGATTCAGCTTTGTAGAAATGGAAATAGATTTAATAAATCATAATTAACTCTGTTTTCAGTTGGAAGAAAATTTCGGAAAGATGAATTACTTTCGTTAGGCATTTGAATTATGGCCTTTGGGAGGCTTTATCAGGTGATACCACTACTGTTCGTCTTTCGCAGTTACACGATTATTTAAGTGTTTATTTTCTTCCGTATAAAGTTGTTTTATGCGGAATCGATATTGATGCTGAACGATATAATACGATTTTATGTAATTTTCTGTATTGCTTTGTTAAGACTAACATTGAGAGACTCTAAGGCAAAGGAGAACGCTCAATGATGTTAAGCAAAACACATGACAAAGCATGTTGACGACAAGCGAAGTAAGGTAACCAATGATGCAATTAACAGTAATAAAATATGTTCAATAATCATATAGAAAGAACGGTATAAATGTTTTTTTTTTTTAATCACTCGAAATTCTACTACCAATCGATTTTAACAACTTAAAATAACTTGTCCAAATAAAGCAACAACCAAACAAGATTTATCATTACAAAAACGATATCTTAAACATCTCACCTTGCGCATTAAAGTACTTACAGTAGATAGCTAGGTAGGTACAAACAAAAGTGGTCTTAGAGAACGGCCCAGACGAGGCTAACGTAAATCTTTTGTTCGTTTTGGTCCGGAAAAGTGCAAGGGAGCGAAAACTAACAGGAAAGAGGAGTGGGCATGCTTTTATTGTAACACTTTGTGGTAACTAATTGTTTTTACTTTGTATAGCTGCTTTTAGAGTTTTTGATTATTAATTTAACACATATTTTTTTAGATAAGGTTTTGATTCCTTACTCTTCATCTGATGTCATATCTAATATAGGTATATCTAACACTCAACATTAAATATATATTTAAAGAGATATAATTTTAAAATTGTCATTAATTTTCGCGTCAACGTGTCAAAAAAATATTATGTTTTCAAAATTTATAGTGTATACGCAAATTGCGAAATACTTTTCCGATGATTTAATGAATAAACGCTGTCTCTAATGTATATCTCTGATGGTATGCGTGATCCATGGTCGACCATGTGGACACGCTTTCCATCAAATGAGATAGTGGTAAAAACGAACCTATGCCTACTAAAAAAAACACGTATCCTATATTCTCTGTCTTCCAACTTCATTTACACATTCAACACATAATTTTTCATCACAACTTAAATTATAGAGACAATGCTTAGGGATCGTTTAAAACAAAATAAATTTCTGCCACACATAAAGCTTTCGACACTCGACATCCACAGAATCCGACTAAAAGTGACGTAAATCACGGAGTTTAGAAAAAAAAGCGCCGAAATAACGCGCTCACGTGAAAGTTCAAAATATCAGACGTGAATATAATTATGGGAGCGAACACCCGCTGGTTTCCGGGCTACCAGACCCCCTACTATTATTTGTAGCTATCTCCAGAATTCGTTACAGGAAAGGTGTTGATAGTGCTTCTAATTTAATCGCAAGTTTTATAATGCACAAAAATAGGTTAACCATTGCAATAAAGAGAATCAGAAAAATCTGTTATTCTTCAAGATAAATGCTTAAACTTGTTCAGCCGAAAAACGTCCACTGTTGGGCACTTGAGACTTCCCCCAAGTATTGCTATAGGTAATGACGAATTCCTGCGACACTCATCGGTCCATCTACTGGGAGGCATTTCAAATACATGCACGGGGGCTTACAGACGGTGAGCAATAGGTAGCTTAACGTCCGATCATCTGATACTTCACCGGACAAAGCCCAGTCGTCGACGGCGCGCACTGTTCCAGCGCGCCTCAAAGAGTTGTGAGCAACAAACTCCATGATAACCTTTGTATCAATAATTAGCTACAAAATTGTAGTTGTTGTTAATTTGTAGTTAGAGAATATAAATGTACATTTATGTGAGAACGATGTAAAAAGACCGAAATTATTTTAAAAGTGTCCGGAGTAAATAAATAATAAGTAGTAGTAATTGAAAGATGCGCAGTCCTAAGTGAAGACGATCCGTTCACTAAAATGACTCATGGCTGCACCATTTGCTCAACAATTTTTCAGACATTTGCATGAGCATGACACTCGAAATCTCACATCTGTTTCATGTTTTCTTTTTTTTATTAAATATAAATACTTTAATAATTTTAAGATATTCTAAAATAATACGTTGTTGCCGTTTTTGTACTTTTTTGACCAATTACTCTATCTTAAACCTTTCCATGTCCTTTATCATTCAAACTGACTCATCATTTACTCGCTCCGACTTGGTTGGGGAAAGCAACCCGACAACCCATGGTTAGACATTAGAGAGGGATTCTTTGCGTAGTTATAAATAAAAGATAACTCTAAAGTCCTACCTGCCGAGCGACTTCTGTCTGTGAATTGCAAATACCAACTGTCTAAAGTAAGCGTATAAACTTCTGACTTCTGAATAACATCACGTTTAGGCGTCAAAACTTTGTTACTAGTCGTTTTTTTTTTCTGACATATTTTAGGAACGTATATTTTTTGTTGTGCGAACGAATTCAAACAATAGTGCTTGTAACGAAACGATCGTTATCGGCGGTTGTATAGTAATTAAAATGGTAATTAAAATAAGTAGGAAGCGTACCCAAAACCGAGTGTAAAGTGTAGGCGCTGCCATCGCCACAACAACCATAAAATTCTTTATAGCGACACAGATTAGCTAAGAAAACAGAGAGTGCGCTATGCTGATAATTTGGAGTTTTTGATTTTATATCAGCACTCCTAGCATCATTACACGCAATATTTATAAAAGTGTATTTTAGTTTATTATGAAATTTAATTGTGAATATACTGGCAATTTTTCTACAGGTCTTTTTTCATAACATGGGTATGACAGCAGGTGGAAAATATGAATTTTTAAGATGAAAGAATAGGATTGGTAGCTGTGTATGTACATTGTATGAAACCGACAGCTGTCGCCTCCACCATCTTAGC
This sequence comes from Mythimna loreyi, assembly GCA_029852875.1. Lineage (NCBI taxonomy): Eukaryota > Metazoa > Arthropoda > Insecta > Lepidoptera > Noctuidae > Mythimna > Mythimna loreyi. The sequence continues at coordinate 15,062,292 of CM056784.1, read as the reverse complement.
CTGATAATAGTATAGTTTGTTTTTTTATGCCTAAGTCTAAAACTTCATTGCAAAAAAATGCAGCGTTACAAACCTTCTGTCTTGTTCAGCAAAGTGTGCTACATTTTTATGCGGAGTATCTTTATTTTGATTATTCTGTGTACAGATTCGAGAAGTGTTTTTATGTTAGCAGCGGTATCAACAATCCATTTATGTGATCAAGTTTTTATAATTGAATTGCTAAAAGGTAAAGGAGTGGTGATAGCCCCAATTGTATTATAATTTCATTCACATATTATTAATGAAATCTTAAAAGCCTTCTCAGTTCTCAAATATAAATATTAAAACGATTTTGGTTTGCTTCGAAAAAATATTCTCATTAATAATAGAGTTGGGTACTACTGTATTACTTTTGAGGAAATTAATTAAGACTGTCTATGAAAATAGACTGTAAAATAACATGAGTTGTTACGTTTTTTGAATAGAGTAGGTATGTGGAAAAGACGTCGTGAGCGTTGGGAGTTGCAGGGCAAATTTGCGGACGGAGAACAATACGTGGTTCACTGTCCAATCATCTTCTAAGGAATGAGCTCGAGTCATCTATCGCGCGAAGTATTCCACGCGCTCCATAGATATGACAGTAGAACCGTAGGAGCTAGCAGAGCCGATACTTGCAGGATTTTTTTGAAAGAGTTACCAAAACCCTGGAATGCAAACGGCAATTGAAAGACATAACTGGCTTTTAGTCCGTAAAAATATCGCTTTCGCATTCCACTTTAGACTGAGAGAAATCATTTCATCATTTAATGCTTCCCACCCCAAAAAAAAATTCTTCTTCCCTCTCTCTGCGGAAAACTACGATACAGCATAAAACCTGTCGTATCTATGCGTCCTCTCTGTGCTCGAGCCCCATTCATATTTAACCGATCTAACGCTATAGTTTTTCAGTTAAAACCACAGTTCAAAACTGCAAAATATTTCGTCCAACTTGGTACATTTGTTATCACAGCCATTCAGCGATGACGCTATCTGTTTCAGTCATCGGTAGCGGACCTATCGCAATGTATCGGACACAATACCAATCAAAAACACGGTACAGGACACTTCAAACTCTATTAGAGGTTTCTACTAAGCCTTTTTTGCTGGACAACGTGAGGGTGATGAATGGAAAACTGATATTGTTCGAAACGGTCATCATAGTTATAGAAAAAAGAAGAGTTCTGAGTTTACACGTCTAAGATGGATGGAGAGGAAGAGGGAGGCCAAAGAAGAGATGGATGGATTGTGTGAGGAGTGATATGAAAGAAAAGGGAGTTAGTGATTGTGTGACGGGTGACAGGACCGATTGGAAGAAAAAAAATATGTTGCACCGACTCAAGTAACCTGGCTAGGATGATGATGAGTCATCATATTTATAGAACTAAATGGACAACTAAAAAACATAGGTCGATTTTAGTTTGTACAAGTGCGACATTTTCTCTAACACAGAGAAGCTAGAAGTTATTTGATGATTACCCAACTTAAAAAAGAAGACTGGGTAGACAAAAATAAGTATTATTTTAAATAAAGATAAGGTTGGTTTTCAGTTTTTCGTCCAGTTTAAGATACATACTCTTTGACAGCACTGTTTTTTTATGAGGTAGGAAATCATACAATGACTTCTCTCGCCATGGCGTGGAACAAGAGGGCAAGTCAGACTTTTTCTGAGTAATCGAGTTAGTGTGTCATTCAGTTGCTTTTTGTGTTCGAGGACCACGGGCTCCTTTTCAGGAATGCCCCCTAGCTGAACCTCTACGGTTATGAGGACATGTCTTGGAGGTGCTCATAGAACAGTGAACGTCTTCGATGAATCAAAAGCACTGTACATTATAAATTCAAGTACGCTCTTACGCTCTAAAATTAGAAATAAAATTTCCCAAGGATATGTTGTTTATCAGTTACTTTCTATCCAGCTAAAGACGCAGTCTGTCGTAGTCACCATGTTCTATAGAGTTACCTCGGCCCTAGCACGCTAAAGTAATTTGAAGGTATATAGCAAGTTTTTATCAGTATAGTTCTGCAAATTCTTCTTGTATTCAGCGAGGAGAAGATGTTTTGCCTATCGTATTTTTTCCTGCAAGAATTTCATGTCTTCGAACTCATATCTACATCAAACTCATGGTCCTAGCGGTTGAATCACGTAGAATCCTACAAACTAACATATAATTTAGTCCTTAATCTTCTGCTATTTTCTGTCCAGTTCTGCTAAAGTATAAAATACTTTACAATAAACCATTCCTTTCCTTTCCAAGAGAAAGACAAAACGTACAAACTTAAATAAACAGACGATTATAAAAGTTTTAAAACGCTGTATCTGGACTATTTAAAACCATTTGCTCGAAGCTTCGCAAGTTTTTCTTTGAGTAAAAAAAAACCTCAGACTTGGAGGACGAAGGCAATAGACTTTAGGTTCCTTGAGACTAAAGTTAAATATCCATTTAAATCTTCGACGCTCGAGGTCTCAGGGGTATACAGCGCTGCAGCAGCGAAAAGCGCTTTTACATTGACTGCACCGGAAAATTGCTAGATTGTGTTATACTACGGTTTTGTGTGGGTTTTCCTTTACTTGGTTTTGATTTTGTGGAAAATATTTTTGGAATAGAAGTGGAAGTATAAAGATGCCAACGCATTACTAGCTAGTTGGAGCAAAAACTGACGAGATACTTACAATTTAAAAGAGAAAATTGTTATGCCTAAATAATGATTTCGACAAATTAGCTTGCTCAATCTCTTTAGGTTTATTTATATTGTATGATTCTTGTTAAGAATAATAATGCAAATAGCTACAGAAAACTAACTGAACTCATTATTACTGACAATATTTCATACTATTAAGTTTCAACAAACAGAGATCTCAAATCAGTACCTACTCTATAAAAATGAATGAAGCAACTATGATTGATGTGGCATTACACTACACGAAAAAAGTACCCTAACTGTCTCAATTTTATTCACCACACAATACAGCATACCAAGTTCAGGCCATCATTTATGTTCGCGCCCACGACTCATCCATTCACAGCTCAAAGAAAGCGCATCAAGCGACATCGAGCGATACTTACCTAGCTAGCAGTACATAGCCCCGTCGACGACGGCACTAAATCAATACGAGCCATCACGCCCCCCTGTGCCACCTTACCCCACCCTCTCCGCGCTCCAAGCCGCTGCTTTCCCGCCGAAAGCAGCCACCACCCTTGAAAACCTCGTGAGCTGAGCTCCTACTTCTGTTCGGCTTTTGTGGAGGTGTACTTCGAACGAGACCTCTTGGGATTTGTCGCGAACGCTCCAATTGACAGTTGGCAATTTTGAAATTGCCTTTTTAAAGGTCGAGACTTGGAATTAGTGCGATGAACTTAAATCAGAGTAGCGATGGAGACCTTGGCCTTACTTAATATGGGAAATTTTATATTCTCTTGGTAGAAAGTGTGTTAAATGAAATGATCAAAATGTTTTATTAATCACACATTAAGAATTTGGATTTCATATTCGATTGTTACTAAAGCTTTTTTACAGTTGCAAATAGTAAAATTTTTGTTCCAATCAAAAACACTTTACAATTTCAAATAAATTCATTATTTTCAAGCGTTAAAATCAGTTAGTCGCAGTATAATTATCCGTAATGTTCCTACTAAGCGACTGTATAAATCAAACATGCGACGCTATTGTTCGATTCGTGTTAGATTGATAAGGTTATTCCCAAGTGTGAACGAGACAGATATTCATTGAGCGCTTTCTATTCATAAGTGATTGTATAGGCGAAATTTTAAGAACATTTAATCGACATTTCTGTCAAGTATTTTGAAATTTGAAAAACGAACTTGAAAACTTTGTATTGGCAGTAAAAATAAAGGCCTTTTAAAATTAAATTTTTCAGTTCAATACAAAATTAAATTAGTTTTGTTGTAAAATTTTGAATATACTGTAAGCTCAGTGGGAGAGCCCATCAAAAAGTTTTTGCGCGCTTTTACAGTTCAGTTAGAAAACGATTTTCATTCTATTTACATAACGTTTTAACCCTCTCAAGTTATTCTTGTTTTGAAATGTTCAATCCATTAACTCTTCGTGCCCTTACCGTTTTTTTAATTTGTTATTTGAGCTGTTTGGTTTTAGTTTAGCTTAATCCTAAGAAGTTAAAAAAAAAACATGCTGCAGTGAAAATATACCTTCATAAAACTGCTGTTATGGGAAATCGTTCTCGTTAAATTTTCTGTTATTTGCTGAATTTACCTGAAACAAAAATATAAACTTTTAACTACGAAACGCTTTTTGGAAACATACCAATGCTCATTAATACAAAACCTTGCCAAATTACCGCATATTCGTGACTATCAGAGATCATTGCCATTGTAAACTATTCCTAAAATTTCAACGGGCCTGTTCGGAATCGCGGGACTGGCAATAATGAAATAAGCGCAGGACAAATATAATAAATCTCGCAGAGACGCGGGGGCGGCGCGGCGACTTCCTCTTTCGATATTTGAATTTAATTTAGCGTTTTGCATTGTTTCTTTTGTCAAATCCAACGGTTTTTTAAATAGAACACAACATTTTTTTTTTTTTTGTAAATCGAACTGTATTCGAAATTCATAAATCGAATTTGGGATCAGTTGAGTTGCACTAGCTTTTGTTTGGTTTTGGCAACTTTGCCAACTTGTTCAAAGCTTGTACAGCCAATTTAGCCACAATATCCGAAAAAGAACTTGAGTATTTCGCTAACTGCTTTAGCCTGAAAACCTGTCAAAGCTTAACATAGAAGTAGAGTTAACTCCAAATTCTCTCTCTTCTACTTTCCTAAGTCAAGAAATTAATTGTACCAACCACATACACTATCATTATACCTTCATATAAAATTGTTGCTCTGAATCTGCATGCCCCGATATACGATATAGCACTTAAATATCCCACAAGATCAAGTAAATTGACTAATAAATCTTATATTGTCGGCCAACACACATCACAGCCTGACGTTGATGAAATGCCATAAAGTCCGATAAAATTTTTGCATCTTAATATCAGTAAACGCTTTTTAATTTATTGCATGTTACTTATAAGTTATAAATAGATCTATATCTCCGTAAAGGACCATATCAAAAATAATTTATGGCAAAGTTGCCACATTGGTTGAGAAACTGACTGCTGTACTGCGTGTTGCGGTTTCGATTCCCGCGTGAAACAAATATTTGTATATCCTACAGTCTACAAATATGTATTCTAGGTCTGGGTGTCTTGTGTAGGTATGTGAATTTACATATTAGTGAACGCACCCAAGTTCATAAAGGAGTTATTCGTAGTTTGGGGCAATATTAATAAGAGGGAACTAGAAGTACAATAAGATATAGATTCTTAATGTGGACTAAAATGCGATATTATTACACATGTAATCTCAAAGTCAAAGTCAAAGTCAAAGTCAAAAATTTTTATTTCACATGGGCCTACATGGGCACTTATAAAACGTCAGATGCTAGTGCACGGTTCCAAATTGGTCGTTTCCTATGGAGAAGAACCGGCAAGAAACTCCATGGTTACTCTTTTAAAAAAATTGTTATCTTTACAATATTTCCATATTACAGCACATAAATTATGTAAGGACAGTGCAGACCAGTCAATATTGAACTCCTACCGTTAAAATGGTAGGAAGTCATCTAAAATTTGCGTCTACAATGTTCTTACATTCACATTATTAAAAGAGGCTATATAAAAGCAAGAAAAATAATCACAAGTCTCAGTAAGACAATTACATTATATGATGGATCTATAAAATGGAATAAGGAATATTGTGAGAATGTATCAAAATAAAAGAATAAAGAGATGTCGTATATAAAAAAAAAATGAAAAATGATGGAGCAGTTAACAGACAATTATACAGAATATTAATAAGTTACCAGGGGGCCACATGAGCAGAAGCAGTCATTGCCAGACAGTTGTGTCTTCGACATAGTCTCTAACCTTATAATATGCTTTTTTGGATAGGACACGCTTAATATGAGTTTTGAACTTTCTCTCGGTAAGTTCTGTCACCTCCTTTGGCAGCTTGTTATAAAGGCGTACGCTATTTACTAAGAATGACTTGCTGGTCTTAGCTAATCTCCATTTAGGTATAACAATTTCATGTTTATTACGTGTGTTTTTGTTATGGAGATCGCTTCTAATTTTAAAAAGTCCTAAGTTTTTACGAACATATAAAATACATTCTAAAATATAAAGAGAAGGCAGAGTCAGTACATCGATTTCTTTAAACTTATTTCTGAGGGACTCGCGAGGACCCATTTTATAAATAGCTCGGATTGCTCTCTTTTGCAATATGAATATTGAATCTACATCAGCTGCAGATCCCCACAGCAAAATGCCATAAGACATAATACTGTGGAAATAAGCATAATAAACTAACCTAGCTGTATCAACATCTGTTAATTGTCTAATTTTTCTTACTGCATATGCAGCTGAGCTTAGTCTACCTGAGAGAGTTCTAATATGGGCTCCCCACTGCAATTTAGAATCAATAGTAATGCCCAAGAACACAGTTTCTGCAATGACATCAAGCTTTTTGCCGTCTAGAATCAGACTAACATCAACGTGGGGGACATTCGGTAATGAAAACTTTATACACTTAGTTTTGTTTGCATTTAATAAGAGGTTATTAGCAGCGAACCATTTAGAAAGAACAGCCAGACTTTCATTAACATGCAAGACATCCGCATCTTTTCTATTTACTTTAAAAATAAGGGAAGTATCATCAGCAAATAGAACTATATCAGCTAAATTTGCCATCATATAAGGAAGGTCATTAATATAAACCAGAAAAAGAAAAGGGCCAAGGATCGAACCCTGAGGCACGCCCATCTTTACAAAAGAGCCTGAGGACGTCGCCCCATTAATGGTTACCTTTTGCTGCCTGTAAGATAAATAGGAAAAAACAAGATCAGCAGCTTGTCCACGAATTCCGTAATGATGTAATTTACAGATTAGAGTTTTATGGTCAACACAGTCAAATGCTTTTGAGAGGTCACAGAATATGCCAATGGCATCCTGGGATTTCTCCCAGGATTCCAAAATGTGACTGATGAGTTTCACTCCAGCATCCGTCGTCGACCTTCCTTTCGTGAAGCCAAACTGATGACTATGCAAAATCCCATTCACATTAAAATGACACAGCATCTGGTCCAGCATGATTTTTTCGTAGATTTTACTCAATGCTGGAAGCACAGATATAGGTCTATAGTTAGAGGGGTCACTCTTACTACCTGATTTGAAAATTGGTACAACTTTACTATGTTTCATTAAATCAGGGAATGTACCACTGTCCAAACATTGATTAAATATGCCTGTTAGGACAGGAGCAATTGTATCAATAATATCTCCCAGAACCTTAACTGATATACCCCATAAGTCCTCAGTGTTTTTTATATTAAGACTTTTAAATGTTTTTATTATTGTATCAACAGAGATACGTTTAAATTCAAAGGTAGGTATATCCTTTGTAAAATGTTCCTTTAAAAAAGATTCGGCTAACAAAGAAGAAGAAGGGAGAGATTTGGTAACTTCTATTGGGATGTTGGTGAAAAAGTTTTCTAATGTTTCAGCCACCGTTGACCTATCTGAGATGATTTTATTATTAATGTTTAGTGACAATTCATTCTGGTCTCCTTGGTTTATCTTTCCAGTTTCTTTGTTTATCGCCTTCCAAACTGCTTTTATTTTATTATTAGAGTTTGCAATTTTTTTGCTTATTAAAAGCATTATCTTAAACATTAATAAATTAACATGAGATTATGCCATATTTAACCTCTCGAATACCGTAATTAGAGACAATAGAAAGACAATAGGTATGCGATCGCCGGTGTTCAAGGCGTTCAGAAATCAAATAAAAATAAATAAAAAGGTTTTTATTTCATATAGGCCTACAAGGGCACTTATAAAACGTCAGAAGCTAGTGCATGGTTCCAAATTGGTCGTTTCCTATGGAGAAGAACCGGCAAGAAACTCCATGGTTACTCTTTTAAAAAAAATGATTTCTTACAATATTTCGTTGTTACAGTACTTATATCATTATGTAAGAACAGTGTCGACCAGTCAACATTGTACTTAAAAGCACAATAAAAATAATCATAATAATAAAAAGTAAAAGGTGAATCGTAATAGGATTTACTAAGTCTACAGTGTTCTTCCTTTACAACGTGAATTGTAAAAAAAAATATTATACAGGGTGTCATTGACATGTTAACGCAAACGAATACCATAAATCCAGTAAATGATTCTAGACACCCCAGTAGTGGAATTTTTTGTCGGTTTTTCCTTATTTTATTTTTATGATTTTTTTACGTTTTTTAAATTAAACTGTATAAAAACGTCGTTTTAATTTTTTTTGCGAAAACAATGAGTGAATTACATTCTAAATTAATAATGTCATCGGGTTTGATTAGAATAACGACTTTATTTGCCTCGATGATTTTTTTATAAATTTTTTTTTGTAAAAAAAAAAAAAATTCTTTTTTTTTTCTAAAAATGTCATTGGGATTGGTTAGTATAACGATTTTATACAGGTAAAAAATAAAAAATCAAAACTTTTTTTTCAAAAATTTGTAAAAAGACCGACGAAAAATTCCACCACCAGGGTGTCCAGAATCATGTACTGGATCAATGGTATTCGTTTGCGTTAACATGTCAATGACACCTTGTATATATAAAAAAAAAAAAATTCGTTCGCTCGGGGCTCAAGAGTTTAATAGATTAAAACCAAGATTCTATAAAAAAAGGAATGGACCACAGATTTAGAAATACTTAGCTGTTAAACCGTTCTACAAATCACAGCAGCTGTTACACTCTCAACATTACAGTTAGTTAAAATTTATTTTTCTATGGTTATCTATGTTGAAAAAAGTCTTGAATTCTCCATATGTGAGAACGAGTGTCAGACTGAACTTTCGGTATAGACCAAAAAACGATTTTTGAGTTAGCTTCGGTCGATATCGAAACTGAATTCAAGACGTCTTTTACTGCCAGCAGACATATTATGTTGCACATTATTTATTGGGTACAAAATTAATTTGGTTTTGTATCTGAAGTATCAGAGATTTAAGATCTAAAGAGATTTAACTGATTAACTTGACCTTTCTTATAATCACTCAATTGCCCAGCAATCTTAATAATTTTTAAATCGACGAATATATCGATTGGCAGATTATTATTATCGCTACACGACCCGTACATGTTGGCGATGGACATGTTCAAAAGAATATTGAGACCCATTGAAGAGTGAATTTTGCATATTTAACTATGAATATGAGGTTACTTTTGGGGGAGAAATCAGCTCGATCTCTACAACAAGATATGAAAGTTTTAATTTTTTAATTTCGGCCGAAACTAAAACCGAAGCCGAAATTCAGTTTTGGTATCGTCCGTGAAACGTAGTTTCGGTGGGGACATAGGTGAAAATCGTTCCTAAGTTTTTTTTTACTACGAGTATATTGGTGTTGGTTTCTAGTCTAAGAGATGCAAAACTAAGTAATAGGTTAACTGGTTACCTTGGGCAAGAGCAGTACCAGATATCCTGGCTTTTAAGTTTCCGTAATGACTGTCAAAAATCTCCAAATGACGGTCGGAACGACCAACTTAATGTGTTTTCCAAGGAATGAAGGAATCTCGGTATTTAGCGATAGTCACGCTCGCGATAAGCTTATCAATGCTTTTTTTGCTGTTTTTTTTTATATCTACCAAGCTACTGCAACCTGAGTGTCTATAGGTATTCCACAACTATCACACAACGCCGTCTAGTCCCAAGTCAAGCAGAGCTTGTGTTATGGTTACTAGACAACTGATAAATATACTTATATATTTCTAAATACATACATACTATGGATAAAATACACCCAGACACAGAACAAATGATTGTGCTCATCACACAAACATTTAATGTTTGTGTGAAGAGCACGAGCAGAACAAATTTTGCTCTAGGTGGGAATCGTACCCACAACCTCCGGCATAGCAGTTAGGGCCATTAACCACCAGACCCTCTTGGTCTGGTGGCCAGTCAAAAGCAGTGTTTAGTCAAGAATATTAATAGTTTATTTTTAAATATGTATATCCATAGTTGACTACAACAAAACTTACCTATATGTGATAATGGCCTAGAGCAAGCCTACCAATGATAAAAAGTTTGCTCTTCTAATAGCATATCTACTCAAAGAATCCTTACTACATCCCTAAACGCTATAGGGCAGCCTATTAGGGCAAAATGCTATGTAGATAAATAAATAAATATTAGTGTATTATTTGACGTAGCAAGCGACGGTGGCGGGCTTCGGGAGGCGATCGTGTTTCGCGTGTTTACATCCCGGATTATCAGCTGGTTAAACTCACGGTCTTAATGTTAGGGCAGGGACACACTGCCGTGTCTCTACCCTTACATTTAGACTGTTTTGGACACCTCTGCATGTCTAAAACTTGTTCGGTGTTCTATAGCACCACTGCTATGAAGTTAAGTTCTTGAAGTTAGTGTTTTTAATTGATACTGGTTGAAATAATACAATCGATAGGGGTGGGATTCGCCCAAGAGACAGGTGAGACTCTTATATCCATAGCCGAATACTGCACATAAGCTACGTGTATCAAACGACTTTTTTCAACACACACGAAGAAATAAATAAACGAGGGCTAGTGGGGGACTTGTGCGCATTGCGTAGCACCCAGGTTACGAGAAATGTAATAAATTGTGGAGAGGAAACTTTTCTATACTAGTGCAAAAAAACAGCAATTTATGAGTTTGAAAGCGGAAGCAATTGGAGCGCGTTTCCCAAAAGGTATTGAAAAATAATTATTTAATGAGGCTCCTATGAAAGTTGGTTTGACACTTCTGTGCAGAAAAACGTACTACGACGTAACGCTATAATGTCGTACGTTATAATGTGTAAAACTGCCCCCTAGCCTTGTTACTATCGTTTCGTTAACGTCAAACACTCTTTGTTCTGACCACGTGACTAAGCGTTAAGATAACCTCAGAAAAAAGGAATTGGAGCGTGGCCTATTCCAAGCATTCGACGTTGACGAAACGGTAGCAACTTGGCTAGAGTTGCTATAAATGTAACAATAATACTTTTACTAGTGTTTTAGTTCCACTTGATGGGAATTGTGAAAAGGTGAAACTTCTATACTGAAATGTAGTGCTAAAATGTTTAATTATATACAAAAAAAAAAATAACAATGCACTGTAAAACTTCTTTTACCAAACGCTTTGGTTAAAACTTTTTAACCAAAGCGTTGCTATTCCTAGCACAAAACAACAGAGGAGGCCTAGTATGATGTTTTAACTTGCTCGATTGCATTAACGTATACGTAACGGAGTGAACCCGCCTGTTTATGTAAAATCGTTGGCGTTTTTATTATAGTTTTAGTACCAATTGGGGTAAAAAAAAACTACTACTAAACGCACTAAGATCAATGAGCATAACATGGCGGCGACGTTCCAAAGTCTCCGTCAAAAACTTTAATCACATCCTCCGCTTCACCCAATGTGTCCGCAACTTTACTCCGTCCGCGATGATAATCAGATTCCGGCTACGGTATCTATATACATATCTGAACATATACATAGGAGCAAAGTTTTAAAAGTCTCGCCTCATGCCTAGATAGCAAAACTCGTGACTTACACTAGCTTCACCATGTTATAATTACGTTAGATTACACGGTGGATTAGTTTCGCCCTCGTAATGATAGGTGAACAGAGATTTAAATCCTCTGAGAAAAATGTACAGTGTATGTGTGAGATTCATAGATCGAACTGTTTGTTCGGCCACGACGGTGGTCTTCAAATGGGGAACTGGTACTTTATTACTGTGATTGAAATTCCTTCTGTCTTTAAAAAAACGTGCTCGGATTTAAATGCAGTTGTTCTTGAATACCTACCGCGATCTAGAATACTGTATGTTTCAAAGAAACGTGTTTTTGAGGTATGGAACCTCAAAAGGTTCCCTTACTGGATATCTTTTTGCTCCGTATGTCGACGAGTTGAAATTAGAATCATAATTATACTCAAAACTGTAAATTTGTAGTAACGCCATATTTTTTTTCTTTAAGATAATTTTCGAGACTCGATTGAAGAATTGAATAATTTTCATAGCTATGTTTGTACAGAACCCACAGTGCGCAAGTCTTTTTTAAGTGTGACCGAATTTACATTGTATAAAACATTATTATCTATGCAGAGTCAAACTGCGAACACAACTTATCCAATTAAACAGCTTCCCAGAGACAGAATAAACACAATTATCTCTTGCAAAACTAAAATATTTAATTAGCAGACGTTCGAGAGACAGACGGTTCGCGATACCTACCCACGGTACAAATACACACAAATACTATTGCGTTATTATTAAACTCGTTCCCAAAAGCGTCTCGATCCAAAATGGCATACGGAGTTCACACGAGTGACGTCGGGTGACGCAGGAATGGGACACCACACTCCACACTGATGGGGTGACACACACTGTTATTATTAGTTTTTTCTGCCGCCCCGCCCCGCTAACCCCTCCCGGTGTGTTTCAGCCGCCATTCCCCACATTAGAAGCACTTTTTTCTCTACTTTTTTTACTTATACTTCGCGCTTGGTACCCGATTGGATGCTGCTGAGCTTGTGAAAGAACAGCATGCGTTTGAAATTTGCAGAATATGACAAAATCAAGATTGATTGACGATATATTAATTGATTGGAATTGGCACTGAGTTTCATCAATTAATATTGCTCGGTGTGAGTAATTTGTCTTAAAGTATAATAATAATAAATTAGAACTTTTAATTGTTACCTTTGTGTCCATTAATCATCATTACAACACTGTTTTCACAATATATCCGTCAACAGCACTCATAAAACTCACATAATATAATAAAATTAATTAAAAATACGTCAAATTAATTCATCTTCGTTTATCACTTGGCGGATCGTAAACATAATAAGGCTTGTAAAATTCAGATGGACGTGAAAAGGAATCGCGGGTTATCGGCCCTAAGCGAAATGTTACATAATTTACTGTTTATTTACAACCTGTTTTCGTTTATGACCACTCCACTAGAACAATTTAAATACCGCAATATATCGATCAGCTGGTAATGACACGTTTGTCCACAGAATTTTAATCGTCGAATTTATCATTTTATTTACACAAAATTGCAGTTTATCGCGTCTGTCTTGCAGAGGACGAGCAGTCGACCACGTTCACTGTACGCCCGAAAAACGGTCACTAAATCCAATTGCGACTTTAAAATCGCAAGGTAGCAGAGACCTTGAAATCTTTTTGTTTATAAACAAAAGGGTGTTATGCAAGAAGTCGTAAATGGATCGGTGCGGAGCGTTTTATGGTCGCATTATATGGACGGGGCGAGATAAAGCGTTTGTTTTGGGTCGTAAATAAGACTGCAACAGGTATCATGCCAACGGGACTCCACAATCACGTGTACGCTTTCACTTTTGCTTATTATCTTTGTGAATTGATCTTTTTATTGGTAGCACTTCTTTTTTTTTCGTCCTCTTTTGTAATTTCATATTAGGGCCTTTATTCAAGGCCCGTATTAGCGGCATGTCACACGCAAATTCCTGACGGCCATTTAATTAATAAAGGTTGTAATTAATGACAGTCACTTATATGGATTACTTTTTTAGGGCTTTTACTTGAATTTGAAAAGGCTATCTCTATGTATCACCCTTGTATTATGTCAAAATACAACTTATACTAATTTATAAATGTTGTATAGTGAATCAGGTTGTATAAAAAGTAATGACGTAAGCGGACAGTCTCGAAATAGACGCAGACTAGACCGAGGTTAGTTTTCAAGGGTTAATTGAATAATAAATCAGTATTATGTTGAGCTATTATTTATTTAAAAAGCCGATTTTTCATAATATAATTCTGGATTTCAGTGTGGCATATCTACTGAAATGAAGCGACTATAAAACCGGAACGTTTATGTATCACATAAACTTGATTTTTTTTCATTATTATATATTGGTTATAAATAAAAACAAATTTTTGAATGTGTTTTAGGGTTCCGTTTCTAATCGGCAAAAACGGAACCCTTATAGGATCACTTTGTTGTCCGTATGCCAAGACCTTTTTCTCAGAAATGTGGAGAGTTATGAAGCTTAAATTGATATCGAATATTCAGGTCTACTACCACATGCAGTAGTAAAAAAAACAAACTTCTAAATCAATGTAATCAAAAGATAAGGCCGTTTATGCTCCGTTTAGGCGCATATTTTCAGACTAGCTAGCAAATCAAAATCTGTAGGATGGCATGAAGTAAGGTCTCATAGTACAAGTACAGGTAGATTTGTACTTACGTCACAAAAAAAAACTTTCCTTTGTGATTCAAAACAATCTTCGAGACTCAATTCGAAAATTGAACTTTGTATTTACATTTTGGTTTGCACGGAACCCTTGGTGCGTGAGTTCGACTTGACCGTTTTATTCTTTTATTTTCAAAAATAAAAATACTCGTACAGGTCAAAGAAAACAAAGCAACAATTACTTAATAATCGTATTTAACCCATCACAACTGCTAGAAACCAATAAAAAATAACAAAAAAAAAATACACATCCAACCAAAAATAACGGGTAACCATCCACCTACGTAATAGTAATTGAAGAGGTCTTATGAATAATATTTGGGCGTCACTCAGTGGACGAATCGATACGTAATTATAGAGTGAAAATGTACCCCTCATAAATATTATATCCGAGGTAGTGGGGCGAGGCCGGAATCGCCCGTGGCCTCTTTTGTGTGAACTGGAGTGTACCGTGCCATGTTAGATGACGTCATAGCAGACGAAAAATGCGCAGTGTGAGCTTTGGAAGTGGTCAGTGGTTCAAGTATTGTGCTAAGTTGATATGTCCCAATATATTTATAGCTTTTAAAAAAAAAAACAACCAGTATCTCCCAAGATACTGGATGGTTTTTTTTTTTTTTAATAAATGCTTCTATTACAAACTTAATGAAATGTTGAATTGACGCTACTTTTGAATTCAGTCTGAACTGACTTTACGTAAGGACTCTACGGATTCTAACGGGACTCTACTCGGTAGATAGAAATGAAAGAGAGTTCGTGATGGCATGACGGGTGACAGAATGTATGAAAAAATAAAATTTTATAAAACGGGCCAACAGTAGAAAGATAATGATGAATTAGATTCCCACGTAAATTGTGACCAAATTGGCATTGTGCTGCTTTACATGTTCAACTCAAAGTAAAGCCAGGGGCATGAACTAGCCTAAAACATAAATCTGCACTATAATATAAAGTTGAAACTTCCAAGTCATTACACAACCGCCCAAAATTATTCACCCACCACGCATTATAATTTACGCTAAATATTTTAATCCATCTCTTTCCTTAGCTTCCCCATTCCGTGAATGTTTCTATGGAATAGTTTCAAAACTTTTACCTAATTCCCTTCCACTAGGTTGCATGTCAACCAGCAGTTAAACCATGGTTTAGATTAAACCAGTGCCAACTCCACGAATCATATAAAAATTGACCGTGAAATTTCACCTTCGCTACGGGAATAACGTTTTGAAAAGATCGTTGTTTTTTTGTGTTAATTTCAACGAACGTTTTTGATTAAAAACTTCGTTTGTTAGAGTTAATGGTATGTTGGACACAGTTAGGTTTTCATTGATGGAATATTAAGCACTTTAGTTTTGTTGTACAGAATTTATAAGCTCGTGTGCGACTGTATTTGGTGTAAAGTTTAAGTAATCGTAATTCAATATCGATAACGGATCATCATTAGATATTCGTGTGATATATAAAAATTTCGTGTCACAGTATCATTACATAGTATAAAACAAAGTTGCTTCCTGTCCCTATGACATGTATGCTTAAATCTTTAAAACTACGCAACGGATTTTTTAATCGATAGAGTGATTCAAGAGGAAGGTTTATATGTATAAATACATGCACAACACATTTAATATCAGCATTGCACCCGCGCGAAGCTGGGGCGGGTCGCTAGTTTATTATAAACTCCACTGTAATATTTGAGCATATTTGGTAGGTCTACTGTTTGTAACCTATTTTTGCTATCCTACTTCCTCACCACTTTTTTTTTTTAATAGCAGTATAAGGTTTGCCGGTTTCCGTGGGTCACAGTGTAATATTATTCATACGTCTATATTAAAAACGGTATAATATTTATCTTATGAAGGCATGAAAACCAAATAGGTAGTGAGAAACTGTGTATAGGTATATCCAACCAGTCCGCTTTTTATTGCAATTCTACAAATTCCCTTTGTATCCAGTTACAACAACTTTTTGTCGACTTCGGCCAAGATATTTGAACACCTTATTTGTGATGATCGATTTGTCAAAAAAAAAATGTTTCCATAATTCAACGTGCAATACATAGTAATAAGCACAATTATTAGCAATTTTCATATCGTACATCAGTACAAAAGACGATGAAACCAATTATCATATTATCTTGCCCGCATATCAACGCAAAGGGTCAACCCAGTTAAGGCACAATATTGTCCAATGTAAGAAATGAAAAAACAAAAGCACTCCCCACTTTAATCTATGAGGGTATTTAATAAACATCTGCTTTTAGGAATCCATGTCGCATCTGTTGCTCTGGCGTCGAGCCTTTTTCAAAATTTCAAATGCGCGCGAGCCGCTTCCAGACACCGGCAGATGTTCCCATTCCCAGCGTCACAACACAAACAATTTTGAACTATAATCACAAATAAATAAAACATGCAATCAATTGGACACGCAAACTAAAAAAGTTTCCCGGCCTTTTTTTAATTCGTCCTCAAGAAGTTAGATTATGATGTTCGAATTTTAAATTTGGCGGCAATTTGGGGTCTGTGGTAGTGATCGCCATAGATAACAGTAAACGGGGTCATTACTACGACCCTACCCCAATTTCGAGGTTTTGGGTAAATGCGGTATATTTGTCAAACGGTTCATTTTGAGCGTTCCTATCATGAATTTTATTGCTTCAATTACTTAATAACTTCATTTTAAAACAAAGCAGTTGGTCTATGTTCTACTTAGTATAATGAGACAGGGAAAGTATTATTTTTGAGTCCGCCCTTACTTAAACAATGTAGTACAATTTAGAAATAGAACAGGGTAACCCCATGGGATTACCAAGCTCGATTCCCATAAATTCAGAATTGACCACTTATGCGCGGAAAAACCGAAAAAAAGGAAAGCAAAATATGAAAATGTGTTTTAACTTAATTGCAATAAAGATAGGTTTTGTTTGCATGGCATTTGATTATGATTTTCTATGTATTGTGTTGTGTATTGGACTACTCATCGAATAGGTAAGGGGAAGCAAAGCCATTGCAGAATCTAAGCAACAGAGGTTTTATATTGCAAATAGACATAATTATGTAATTTTAACAACTACCAACAAAAGTTTAAACCAAAAATTTTTTTTCTGGTAACACTGGTCCTCATCACTGTCCTAATAGGATTTTCAGTTAAGGCATTTTTTTATTAAATATTAGCATAGCTTTATATTTAAAGAACTAATAAATATTTTAGACAAATTAACAGCTGACAGTTACAGTTACATTGGTTTTAGTTAGTTACTTGATGGTCATCCAAATATTGTTATGGGGATATTGACTAGTCTAGTAGTTAGTGGCCCTGACTGCTACGCCGGAGATCTTGAGTTCAATTTCGACCCAGGACAAATGTTTGTGTGATGAGCACGATCATTTGTTCTGTGTCTGGATTTAATTTATCTGTAATATGCGTGTATTTAGAAATATATAAGTATGTTTATCAGTGATCTAGTACTCATAACTCTGCTTAGCTTGGGACTAGACGGCGTTATGTGAAAGTTGTGGAATATATTATGCATTATTAAATAGTTTACACTTTATTAAAATTTTATTCAACTTATATCCCCGATTTTCACTTTCAAAGTCACATATGGCACTATGTACTACATAGTTCACCTAACTATAAACAAAACATCGCATTTTAAATCAATAGACAACTCAATAGGCGTGTCTGTCTACGGAAGACTTATTTCTTTGACCCTCAAATTCAGTAATTTAACTTTTCCCCTCCGGATAGCATTTCATTTACCTCTTCAACCGATACGCTGCGTGGGACGAACTAATCTGGGACAGGATTTACTATGGAGATGATGTGATAAATAAAATAGGTCACTTTGTATGTGTGTTTGTTTGTCCCAATTTTTTGGATTCCGTTTTGGGGGTTTGCAAAAACTAAGCCCGTATTGGATCACTTTGTAGTTAGTCACTTGTATCATTTAATTAATGCCTCATAAAAAAAGTCTTTGATCCTGCATTAATTTGTTACTCATTTTTTAATTCAGGTTTAGTTGGATCCATTTTAAACACCACCCGATTGAGCAAGATACATGACAGATGAAATACTGCACCGGATTTTGAAAAAAAAAAATAAACTCCTAAAAAGATCATATCTGGACACGAAAGCCTGAAGATTCGGACCTGCAATATTGTTCACAAAAGTCCACTTAGACCTGGAACGCAAGCGAAAACTGAAGAAACGCAGAATTAGCCAGCAAAGGCTTGACACATCCTCTCCCTCCCTTCAGTGCAAGAAAGGTAACTGGATGACATTCTACCTCAAAACCATAGATTTGATGGTTCTTTCTTCAAATATAATTTACTTTTAGAATGTTAACTCTTATTGCTCATGTTTTACCAGATAATAGAGACCAAGTATAATGCTAGGAACTTTATATTTATCCTGAAGAAGAAGAAGATATTCATCCTTTAGATAGCCCTCAATTTAATTCTCTATTACTCACTCCATCTCTTAACATCTTACAGAACCTTTATAATATTATCAAACAATGAATAACGTTTTTATTCAGCATGTAAACTATCTACGGTATGATTATCCTGTCACTGAGACAGCAAAAATGTTGTAGAGCGGAAACCGCTGCAGACAGACACAGACGAACAGGAAACCTATCCTAAACACTAGTTGAGTGAACATTAAAAACTTCATCTACAACATACAAGACCATTCTAACTAGCTAACAAGATGATTGCCTCCATATTTTTCTACGTACGTCATCTCCACTCCAGTCGCAATGCCGATAATTCCCTCCATTGATTCGTAACGCCTCCGCGCCACGCTACAATGGTCGCGAGTGAGCTCCGACATTTGCCATTGTATAGTCTATGCTTCCCGCTATGTCCCTGTTATTTATGTCGCTACTGTCTATGGTGCAAAAAAAAAGTTTAGCATTGCCGTTGATTGCGTTCGGTATGTAAACGAATTTTATTTGAGCGGGAAGATTGTTTTAAATCTGGAATGCTTGGTATTAAAGTGGGGTGTTGAATGCTATGCAAGGAGGATATGCGAAACGACCTATCCACCGTTGGATTGCAAATATTTGAAAGCTTCTATAAAGTCGTATATTTATTAAAATGTTTTTTGTCGTTTGAGTGGATTCAATTGGTGTTGAAATAAAAGGGAAAGACCAGAAGAGACGGAAATTGTTTAACTAGAAGGCGGTTCCAGATTTTTTTTGTGTCCATGGAAAATCTTCAAGTAATATCTGGCGCTTCTGAATGGAACAAGAGAGAGTGTAATCTTTTCCTTCAGTTGGTCATTGCTTTTCAAGAACGCGGCAACTCTTTTGATATTATGATATGATATTTTTTCATATTATTATAATATAGGGACTAGTCTATTTTTTTGAAGATTACCATAGATATATTGTACATTTTTGTTTTTTTTTAATGCTGTCGTGCAATAAGTTAGTCCGACTTCCTCGAGAGGCATTGTGAATGTGTTGAAAACAACAAGGCGAAAATATATTTTTCAATACAAGCATCTTGCATGCTATAATACAATTGGTGATATACCTATTGCCGTTCTAAGTTTCTATGTTTCCTTAGTAAATACTATCTGGTAATATAAGCTGGACAGCGATGAGTTCTTTCAGGAAAAATGTCAACCATAGTTAGCGCCACTTAGTCGAAAAGTCTATTACTTTTAAAAACGTATACATGACGTTGACGTCAATTTAATTAAAATCATCAACCTAATTTCTTCTGAGAGGAATCCCAGGATTTGTAACATTACATTTAAGGCATGACTATGCTACTTATAGTATTTTGCATCAACATAAACGTTTGGACAGGTACCTGGACCTGACAACTCAGTGATGTCACCTGATGAACGTTATTTTTGAAAACTCCCACTCCTCAATTGCGATAACAATTTCTTGTATCAAAATCTAAAATAGCTTGACTTATATAAATTTTACGTGTACATTCTAAACAAAATTCATGAAATTCCCTAATCAAGTTTATCACGACTTTAGGGTGACCGCTGTACATGGTCGTTAGTTCACAGTGGACTTAAGTGCGTGGCTGTCGAAAATAAACAATTATTTCCCTTATAGGGAGCGAGCCTGCAAACTAGGAGTCGTGGGGTGCTAACGCTCCCAATGAACAAGGGAGCACAGCAAAATTGGTTTCAATTTTTTTATTTAATAATATTATTCGACCACCATCACACAACGCCGTCTAGTCTCAAGCTAAGCAGAGCTTGTGTTATGAGTACTAGACAACTGATAAACATACTTATATATTTTTAAATACATACATATTATAGATAAATAACATCCAGACACAGAACAAATGATCGTGCTCATCACACAAGTATTTGTCCTGGGTGGGAATTGAACCCACGACCTCCAGCATAGCAGTCAGGGTAACTACTAGACCAACAGGCCAGTCACAATTAGAGCAATAGTGGCTCAGTGGTAACGATTTCGACTTTTTTAGGTGATCAAATCATCCAGTGACATCTAATGCCGCGTGTCAAACTTTTACTGACTGATGATGACCCATTCCTAGCCTCCTGGGGCAAAGGGTTGATGCGAAAGCGTAACACCAGGGCTCTAGAACTAAGGCAAGGAAGGAACAGGGTAGGTTGTTTAGTCAGGAAGAGTCTAATACTGTTTAACGACTCCGCCCAAGGGCGGGATTCGTCATTGGATGATTTTTATCTGCCATAAAAAAAGTCCCAACTTACAAGTTGTAGGATGAGAAATCAAAACCAGCTAGACGCATTTCTTTGTGTATATTTCATCGTCTTGCTCTCAAATCGGTAAAGGAAAACATCGTGAGGAAATATGCCAGTTCTGGAACCAAATATTCGAAGATATGATTTTGACATCCATCAACCCGCTCTGGACCCGCGTGGTGGATTACGGCCCATTCCTTCTCCATAAAAAGAGGCCTGAATCCCCGCAGTGGAAACATTAGCAGCCTAATTATGCTGTGCTATGCTATACTATGCTATGTAAGATAGAAATTTAAGGTTGATAATGTCATTTTTTTACTTTTCAGGGGCAGTGAGTTTCGATGGCACAAGAACGCAAAGGGCTACTGAAGGATTATTAACGAGTTTCAGTCAGTAAAACTGAAACTCCTTCTCACTCCACCGACAGAAAAAGAGGCTATTTCCTATCCAAAAAATAAAAGTTGCAGTGCCTGACCTGTACAAGATGATTAAGTGGCTTCGGTTTTAAAATCTCAAAGCAATATTACACAGCAATATAGTCAATACTACTTAGTTCGATTTTATCTTTGTATCTAGTAATTCTTAAATGGAATGCAGTCAATAGAACTAGATAATCAATCAACTAATCAGTCTTTGGACTAGTAATAAGCACATTCGATCGCCTCTGCAAATATAATTTAAAATGCGCTCCAACTTAATGATACAGTCATTTCCAATAACCACCTCCTTGCAACCATTTAATAATGATTTAATAGATTAATTGCAGTTTTTAACTTTGATAATACCATACCATTTATAATAACAGGTTGTATAAAAGATTATGAGCTCACAAGTAATGTTCCAACGCTTTGTTCAAGCCCTGATAGGTCTTAAGATAACAGCGTACGTGTTCATTTAATTGTTCCAACAATTACACGTTGTTTCACTTACCCCCTTATGCTTGTTAGCCGCGCCGTCAGCAGCAGGCCCCGCCGAACGAATCTGATCACTGACCCATGAAGCAAACAGAAAGGAAATTTTCTTCCACCAAGGAAATTACGACAATATAAATAACTCCATCGGACCCCTACCTACTCGTACTACTACATCACCCTATGACAAAAGAGTTATCGGTGCGTTGAAAACAAAAATGGCGAGTTGATTTATTGCAAACGGTCGCGTATTAGCCGTGTGTGATTCTGGGATTTGGCCGGTGGAAAAAAGGCGAAGCTAGATGAGCTGGGTCACGTCTAGACGAGCGACAGTCGAAGGGCAGCGTGTTGTTTACTCCGAGGATTCCCGAACGCGCCCTAATGAGTATAGACGGTTGATTTAGGGCTCCGCTCTAGAAGTCCATGCCAAAGCTTTTAGTAGTTACGTCATAATTTCGTACGTTTTCTCAGCTGCGAAAGTTGTTCGGCATTTTCTTTGTTATAGCAGTAACTAAGCGAATTGTTATCAAAGTCAAGAGGATAAGTACGAGAAATTAAACCAACTTTTTCTTGTTTCGTAATGGAAATTAATGGATGGACACACTGAATTAGGGATGCTGTCACGCGAAAATGATTCGGTCGTATTTCATGAGGTTTAACGGGAGAAACTGAAAACGAAATTTGGGTTGGGGTGAGCCTTAAAAATACATAAAACGTTTATGGCGTCCGACATAAATCCAGTTCGTCGAAAGCGAAGATTAGAAAGCTAGCTAGTGAAGCCAAAACTCGATATTGGGTGAATAATCGTCGCCACTACCGGCGCGGTAGCCGGCCGGATGCGCCAGATTTATACCCTGGCGTACCCGGGTGTACCGGCCTGTGACCGGCGCGTGTACCAATTTATACCCGGCTAGGTACGCTGGTCGCCTGGTCGTATCCGTGCTGTCGTCGACTCCGTGCTCTTCATAAAGCACCCGATATGTCCGCTTGCCTTGAGGGCTGCGATTTATGGCGTGGAAACGTCATCGGACCCATGTTTGGATATAAATCATATGTGTTTGCTTAGTGCATGAGACATCTAAATTTCTCGGCTGCTGTATTTCGGAGGGTGTAAGATTTTAGAATGATTTTCGGTTAATTACTCCTATTTGTTACTTGGATGTTTCGACTGTCCTGAAGTTTCTATACATGTGTCTAAATGTTTAAGCATTGACTTAAATATTAACTAACCACAATTATTTATAACTCAACTACACTACATAACTTAACTAACTGCTATATGTTTGTACAAAATCATATACGTTGGCGTTGAAATATTCCTGCACATTGCTATTATTTCTGGACACAAAGCTAAAACATTTTCAGATAAAGCTGCGTCCTTCTCAAATCTACAGGTATTCAAATACACTGAGCACAAGGAAGTGAAGTCAATTGCACAAAAGATCCACCGCCTCAACAGCTTCCAACAACAGGTAAGAAAGTCAAAACAATTGAAGGAACAAAACATTAACAAAAGAAGTCAAGAATTGGGTCAAACATTAGATTTACAACTTCAATTGTCAACTTTGCTTATGCAATTGAGAACAATATACACAGAAGCAGGTACTTTTGTGCGGATTATAATTTGCATAGAGATTCACACTTTCACTTTTCATTGTTGAGTAATAAAGAGGATTTTGAAAAAGTTTTTTGCTTCCTCAACTTTTGTTGTCTTCATTCAAAAGGTGTGACAATGGGTGTGTGTAAACAAAACTGTTTCAAGTAATAGGATTATATTAGTTAAAGTTGTTTGAAGATTTCACTTCAAAAGGCTTAGATATTTTTTATTGCCACTCGCAAAAGGAAGTATACTTTATGTAAAAAAATATAGTTTTTTTGTCATTTTATTCATAAAGACTTGACTTACAAGACACTATTCTAGATTGATTGTTTGAGAATGCCTATGGCATTAAGTTTTTTTTTTTTTTTTTTTTTTTTTACTTTATTAAACAACAACATTAAGAAGTACATTCAAATTCGTAATTGCATACCAGCAAAAACCATCGCGGGTTTATCAGCGGTATGTCAGAAGCGACAACTCGGCGCCAAAAAACACAATACATATATATACATACATCAGGTCATCATCTAAAGAGATACCCTCTAGATCGCATTATAATCTAGAAAGTATCTCTTCAACACTCTTGTGCAATTATTTTTGTTTAATGCCTTGCAAATATCTTGGGGCAAATCGTTCATGTAGGTAGGTAGCATGCATTCCCACGTCCGTGCTCCGTAAACATTATTAGATTTAGGTACGACAAATGTGGGTAAGTAATTTAAACTACGGAGCGACTGGTGCCTATCATATTTACTAATATTATTTATGTTATGATAGTTTTCACATAGAACACGCAAACGTACCTTGTTAAAGACATTTACAATTTGACAGTGTTTAAATAGTCCCGTGTCGTTATCTTGGAATTGATGTTTTATTCTCGTGGGTACAATCGTTTTTAAAATGCGTAACTGCAACTTGTAAATGTCCTCGACATAACTTTTATATGTACGCCCGTAGCTAGTAAGGCCATAATCAATTACGGAATCAGCTAGTGCCAAATACAAAGTTCTAAGTGTTTTATATGGTAGTTTATACTTGAGTATCGATAGCTTTGCCAATACAGACAAGTCAGTCTATGTATCGGTAAATTGCTTGCAGAATAAATAACTATAATTTACATTAATACCAAAAAAACGATGATAAAAAAATCTCTGTTGTGGTTCATATGTATATTTAAAAAAAAAAAAATTTTTTTTTATAATTAACTAAACTCAAAGCTTACTAGAAAATAGTGCTTATAAGCCTCTGTCATCAAAGTAACTAATTTAAATTTAATCTCATGATAAGAAGTGCTACTCGCCTTTGGTGTTATATTCAAATAAGATAAAGCTCAACAAGCATGCTCAAAATCTAAAACTGAATAATCTATCTGCAAACCGTTTGGTTTACGGCATATGTTTATATGCCGTACCAAAGTGTCACTTTAACAAATTAACCAAACGTATTCATTTATCGTGCCAACTTGTTCGCTCGTAATAACGAAAGCTCCAAAAAATTCAGAAAGTTCCCACACCCTGGTGGAGCGCCATCTATTCGTTCAACCCCGTAACGCTTAGAAGCGACAAAACCACCCTCTAGCTTCAAACACGAACATTTTCAACCCCCGGAGCTACAAACAGCGGCAAAAACAGGAACCATTTTACCCCGCGATCGCAACGCCATCTCTGGGATGGCGCATGAACTTTCATAAAAGCTCGTAGTTCCGAGCTTTGCCGCTATGGCAGCACCAGCGCTCAAGCTTTTGAATGAAAAGGCCTGTGTAAAAGAAAATGTAGCTTAGAACCAAGGATTTAAGGTTGTGTTTAGTTTGCAGAGACAATTATATCGTCGAGTAGAGTATGCAAATTAACGCGCCATTACATGGTAATTTATTTGAAACGAATGACCACTTTGCGGAGTAGTGCATCCAACGTCGAACACTGAACGTTTATATGGGGACCCTGACCTTATATTGCGTCAATTTATAGCTTTAGAGCCGTTATACGCTGTTTTACGTAACAGCTGTTTATGTCTCGCGTGATGACTTAGCATAGTGACCCTATTTTGCATAGGACTTTCACCTGTTTCTTCAGCTGTTGGAAAGTTAACTAACTTTATATGAGTTTCTTGACCGAATGAGAAGCACCACTTATGAAAGGGCAATTTTCTAATATAACCTACCTCATAAACATTGATAATTTAATTACTTATTGAATTTCATGAACTTTGGCTAAAGTTACAGTTTAATACAGAAAATGATAGGTTATCAAAAATTAATTTTCTTTTTTTTATATTGAACGCATCGTAAATTTTAAATTAATACGCTGAAGTGGGAGGTACAGTACGGTCGTCGGATCTTGGCGTGTCTGAAGTGATAAAGGTTTTAAAAAAATAAATGCCAATAACAGTTTTTAACAGCAACAACTACTGCAATTTGCATAACTTCAGACTCCCCAAGATCCAACGGTTGTACTTATAAGTGGGCAAGGCACATTGTTCCCAGAACATATGGTCTAGAGTAGTGACCAGGTACCGAAAGACGTTAGAACGACTCCCACAAGGTAGTCCGATGACCTGGTGAGGATCTTGAGGATCGTGAGAATCTGATGAATGGGAGATGCACAGGACCGGTTGTTGTGGCGACTTTTAGTGAAGGCCTATGTCCTACATTGCACGACTTTCTTCAAAAATGTGAATGATCGAACTAAGTAGTGATACACTAGTAACTTAAGTTTAGAAAAACTTTTAAATTAACTGAATTTAAATCTACAAAAAGTTAACCAGACTTCGGTTCTATCGAAATTTTTCTTTTTAATTGCTATAATCAAGTGCTTGACTGCGATCCCACCTGATGGTAAGCAGTTATTCTCTACAGAAGAAGTTAACATTATATCATAGCAAAACCAGTGCACTTAGTGTGAGTTGTTTTTACGTTAACGCGATCGAAACGTTCTGCTCTCTGACTGGATAATGGTTTGGAGTGGGCCAATCGGAGCGCCGAACATCATAAATACGTTAGCGACATTTTGTATGTATGTGTGTATTTCATGTCGTGGGAAATCATTCAATGGCTTCTGCCGCTCTACGGTGGAATTTAAAGGGCGCGTCAGACTTTTACTGACTAAAATCACAGCTAACTCTTTCAGTTGCTCTATGCGTTCTAGGAGATTTCCTTTTCAGTAATTCTGAGAACTGACTCTAGCTCGGTTTGTATGTGTGTCTTTTGGTTGGGTACTCCACACACTCAAACATTCAGATATTGGATGGATATGGCTGAAATTTCGCACAAAGGTAGAATTTGTCTTAGAGCACAAAAAACTTTTTATCTCTGAAGTTCCCATGGGATAACTTCCAGTTTTTAAACCAGGCAGAAACAAGTAATCAAAAAAAGAAAGTCCAGTCACAAACAATCCAGAATCATACCCCAGAACAGAAAGCTTTCATCTTCATATCGCACAATACACCTCACTCAAGATTGCATGCAAGTGAATTGAGATCTTCCCTGTTATCGGACTGGCCGCAAATAAAGACAGCCCAGTATCGCATTTATGAGATGAAACAATGTACGTAAGTGCTGTGATTTACGAGGACACTGCAACCATGGTCACGCCCAAACTCCGTGTCTGGATAAAAAAAGGATTTTATCTGTTTTTATTAATGTATGGTTGGTGGTTGTTGTTCGCTGGTTTGGTTTGAACGCCTATAACTTGTGGTATTTTTATATCTCTAAAATAAATCAAGGTTATTAAGCATAAGCATAATCAGCCTTTTAATGTTCCCAGTGCTGGGATTCAAACTTTTGCTCTAGGAGAGGAAATGAGCCGGTGTGCGAAGTGCGGGATGGTGGATGTACATGTCTTCGAATTTTTGTTCATAGATAATTATGCCAGTTTCTTCACGATGTTCCTCTTAACCGTTTTGGGAGCAGTGGTGATAAATGTATGCGAGCGAAGAAAGAGTGAGTGAAGAAATTCCACAGCTTAAATCTAAATTTCTTTAAAAGTCCAGTTTAGGTCGTAAATTGGATCGCTTAAGAGCTCGTGGTAGCAATTAAGTCGCACAATTATACGATTTTTTGTCATATAAGTATTTCTCGTAATATATTTTCCAGATGTGACAGAACGGTGAGGTGAGGTAGCTCAATTAATTCATAATAAACAATGAGAATATCTAAAACAAGCCCTAGATAACAATTAACACCTATAAATTATTATGTACCTACAAATAACAAAGTCATACCTACCTACACCGGTCACACTTGTTCACGATGCATACAATGTAGAAGCAAATAAATAACAAAAAAACTGATTAAAAATTAATGGCAACAATTTGTCAGATGAATATTAAAACTTCACATCATTGGACACGACGCTAATTGAAAAGATAAAGATCGAATAAATTATCCAATTATACAATCGAAAACTCGTAATGACTATAAGAGTTGACAGCTCATTACTAATAAAGGAAAAAAAAAAATATTATCGTAAGTCATAATTCGTGCGGAACGAGAAAATGTACCGATTAAACGAACATTCGGTACATTATTTGGCCGCAGTGTGAAACCAGAAAGGACAGTTGGGAACGAAATAAACACTGCTGAACAAAATGAACTTTTTACCGCCGATGTCAATTGTTGACTACGTGTCCCCTTGTCGGTACTTAAATTGGACGTCTCGGCCGATACGGCACGCAGTCTGTCAGAACTCCTTGTTAATTTTAATAATGATCACACGAAATCATTAAACAAGATAATAAACTTAAATACTACACAAAAATACGACAAAACACTGCACTCTTTATTTTTAATGGCCATGTGTATAAAAATTATGAATCTCTTCATTCTTGGCCCAAATTTAAAAGAAAATTTAAACATACCGACTCACAAAAAAATCACAAACGAGAACTGTTCCAAGAAAATCTTATTAAAAACACATTTGAGAGGTGTTAATAAATCACGTGTTAATTAGCTACTATTACACAGTTGAAAGCTATAATTGAATAATGTATCTGTTACCAGACTTTTTTGATAGATCTGTAACAGAATCAGACGGCTGCGAACAAAGAGCTAAGACTACGCCAAAGAAAAGGAACAATAGCGGTGTGAATGTTACACTCGGATATTACAATAATGGTATCGATTATAATTTGCGTGCGATGCGGTCCGAGATACGGGCGGGAGGCGACACGTAAGCGACAGGCGTTCGCAATCGGCGTCGCGATCGACTCTTGCGCACCACACCGCACAATGCTATCGTGGCGCTACGATCGCGGACATGCCCTCTCGCGCCATTACGATTGGTGCTTTTAACGTATACGCACCTATTTTATGGTAGAATGATTAGCTTTATGAAAGGGTTGCGCTCAAAATCGACAGTTTTTTAAATGTTCCTTATTAGGAACTTTTAGAACATGAAAGATTGGAGATACAATCAGTGGAATAGTTTCACTTTCATCAAAATGATTTCCTTAAAAGTCGAAAGCACCGGAAAATAAAAATGAGACTTTTCTCTTTCTTTGATGACCAAAAAATAGATCGAAAACATTTACAGATGATAAACAAAAGAAAGTTATTTGGGATACAAAGAAAGAAAGATTAAAGAAAATACGCCAACTATAGCAAAGACTGGTTATGGAAAATCTGTTGACGGTGTCCAAAAGTTATCACAATGAACATAAATAAAAAGCCTATCCTACTAGCAAAACTTTATGACCTTTCCATAAAAAGAGAAAACTGTATAGTAAGCAAATAAACTATACAATTTAGTACCAAATG
This sequence comes from Mythimna loreyi, assembly GCA_029852875.1. NCBI lineage: Eukaryota > Metazoa > Arthropoda > Insecta > Lepidoptera > Noctuidae > Mythimna > Mythimna loreyi. The sequence goes on along the minus strand of CM056784.1, from coordinate 15,032,971 downwards.
AAAGTAAAAATGAAAGAAACAACTACTAATCTGGATATGCTGATGTGCCATTAAATGTCTATAAAACAGAGTTTTTCCTTACCGCCCACACTTAATTGAATAGTAATAAAATAGTTACGATTCGTCATAAAAAGTAGAGAAAAGAAATAAAATAAAATATTTTATTGATGTAGTAAACTAAGACCGCACAGTGAAATTCATGCAAAACAAATTCAATTCAATTCCAATCAAATTCCTTTGCATCGACCCGCTAAGCGACTAAGAAGAATATTCCCATGGCTCATTTCTATTTAACATAGGTAATTCAAAAGCCATAAAACGAACTTTTGCCAAATGACCCAAGTCATAAGCGGAAGCGGAAATTTAAATTGATTCGTCAACGCTTTTTATTTTATTCTTATTGAGTTATATTAATGTTTTTGTTTAAATTTACTTGTTTATTATGCGCATTATTAAACAGTAAAGAGTTCACTCAACTGGAACATGATATTACTTATTTCTTTGATGGACTTACGTGAAATGTAAATTGGTCAATAATTATGCGTAAATTACTTTTACTTTATTTATTTTTACTTTGCTCTCTATCTCTGAACCTCAATCAATACTTAATGTCTTCTTCTGAAACAGTGCTTTAAATTTGAAATAATTTTTTTGTTTACTTTGGTAGTTCCAATCTTCGACTACATCATCGCTTATTATCGGCAGGTCTGTCTATTTTAAATCAATACTCCATCTTGAACATGATTGTCAAAAACGCCCCCGTTATTAAAACAATACAGCCATCTAGCCAGATTCTAAAACAATAATATAATGCAAAAAATCCCTCGCGCCGTTGTTATCTTTCAGCCCGAGTGCAGCGAGAGAGGCAAAACTGTCGCCAGGCTAGTCCCAAGAAGGTAGGAGCGAGTAATAAACACGGCCGCGTCAATAAAAGTCACCGTCCCACCATACACATGTCCACTGCCCGCTAGCAGGTGTACTGCCTAGGATATGGCAGTAGGGCTGCCAGCTAATGATGACGACTTATAATAAATGACATTCTTAAGTGACGGGAAAATTGAGCGCCTAATTTGTGAAGCTATAAAAATTGCTGCCATGGTTTTGTTGCAGGTGAGACTTCCTGACTACAACTGGATTCCGAGAATTTTTAAAGACCAAGCGATAGCCTATAGTTTTGAATGAATATGAATTCAAAACATCTTCATGACATTAATAGTCGTATTTCATTTGTTTGATAATGTGGATAGTAAAAAATCTATCTGCAATCGAAGAAAATCTATATCTCAGTAAACACTTAATTCTTAACCACACCAATAAAAAATGATGCAAACGATGTGATAACTAAAGATGACTTACTTCCGATACTTGAATTTTTATATCCATGTTATTCTAGACCCAAAAAGTCCAGAAAACTCGAAAACATAACTCGTAAAGTCGTGACTGAAACAGGCCCGTTACCCCAAGATTTTATTGGCGCTTCCACACTTATGCCTTCATCGAGATATACATTTTATGAGTTCAGTAGCAAAATGGTTTACAGTAAAAAAGTTCTTTAGTACGGTGATAACCCTAGTTGGTCGTAAACACGTACTATGCAAATACGCCGCTTGTAGACGGATGCTGTCAACATTTTCATACCAGAATATTGAAACACTGGCCGTTTAGCGTTTTATCTCAACCGTTTTAATTTTAAGCAGCTCTTTAAAATAATTCAGCGGCTAACGATTCAACGTGTTGTCGCAATAAAGCATACAATTTATAGTTCCTTAGTAACGGATGATTAAGACTTGACCCAACGAGATGGGTGTGTCGCCTACATCATCATAATATTACGGCGATTTAATTTGCATGCTCACTCGCACATGTCCGACAAAATATACAAACATATATAACGCGTTATCTAGAGCCGTCAATCGCAGCAAGAACAACGCGTTTTCTTTACAATAATTGAACAAACTAACGCCAGTCAAACGCATCCGGTCTTACAAATCGTGTTTAAACTTGAGACAACTGGTTGGTGTAGCAAACGTCAATCTAACACGAAAGCTCGCAACGAGGTGTTTAATGATGCAATAATTTGCATAGGGGCCCGTTGCTGAGAAACGCGACCTATTCTCACGTCTGTCTTCGGCTATAAAGTTTCCTTTTACAGTAGCAACTCTTGTTATGTGAACTTTTGTGCTAAATATCACGAGTCGGCGCGATCTCGTTCAGTGCCCGCGTCATTCACGCAGCACCTAAACATTCCCCGCAGTCTCAACGTCCGTCAACTTACCATTTAATGACGCCTTATTGTTTATGGACTGTTAAACAGCAGAAATGGTTACCTGAAAAAGGAAAAGAAACCGCTTTATTATACAACGAATGACAGTCGTAAACGTCAAGCGAGTGTAAACGAAAACATTAAAAAAAGCACACAAATTGAGAAATGAACAGAATCAATTAAGTATCTGTGGTCGGGTTCGTAAAATCGGATGCCTTATTCAGTAGGTCGGGACCGGCCCGCGCACGGGCCGGCCTGTTAAACCCCTGGCGCACAATCTGACATTTATGAGTGCCATAAAAACGCTCAAGTAGTGACTTTTACTACTTGTTTAGTGAACATAAATGTCTTTGCCTTACCCGCGCTCAACGTCGTCCGTATTTAAAAGCGCACAGTTTCGTGTACAGTTTTGCTCCTTTTTCCTCTTTTTATTTACTGTTACTGTACTGTTATGCAACTGTATAATGCTTTGGTTACTTTTCAGCGACAATTTATTGGTGTCGTCTTTTGTCTTTGTTTTAGTGCCGCGAGAACATGGTTTGTTTTAGTTTTATTTGCGTATTTTGAATTGCTTGTCATGATGAATTGTGAAAAAAAATTGAATGCCGTCCCTGAGTCGTGAAATGAAAAATTGTTTCTTACAAAAGTTGAAGGAAACTTATCAATCAAGTTCATCAGTGATCATTACAAGTACGTGTGTTGGGTATGTTGATTGATATCTTGAGTTGTTTACAGGGCTCGTAAAACTAATTAGAGTCTTACATTTGTTATGCAGGTGGCGTGGGTCCTCGTAGCGTTGGAACCGACAGTTTAAAAATTATGACATCAGCACCCAACTGATTTATGCTTTCGTAGCTGTTAATATTTGTAAGTATAGACGTGATGAAGTAATCTGTTAGGTGATGCTACTAAATCATACAAATTAGAAAGGTGAAGCACTGCGCCGGCGCCATTGGCCTCGAGGAAAATCAAAGAAACCGCCACGCGATATACCGTTATCCAGCCCCAATTATTTCAAACCAAAAGAATACATCCGCATCAAAACTTTTCTTTCTGAGACCTCCACCAGTGGTTTATGCTGCCCGCCGCGTCGTCATAGGTATTCCGGAGCCGTCCGGCTACGTTTGGCAGTATAGACGGTTTAGCATAGCCCACCCACATGTCTTGCCTACATACCTTCAGGTTTATTGTCGTCGGTCTACGAATAGTAATGCTGCACCTAGACAAGGCCGGCTGAACAATAGTGTCTTGATTACTTTTTGCCCTTAAGTGTTGTGAATAATTTAAAAATGTTTACAATGTATAGTGCTATTTCTTGAAGTGACGCAATGTTGTTAGAAACGTAGAAGTGAATGGCAGTGTCATTGACTGGAAGACCTGGATAGGAAGGCTTTTCAGAATAAACTCGATGGCTGAACTATTTTCAGTAGGTTTTTTTGTTAAAAGTGGGAATATTTTTGGATCTCTCCTGAAGTTCTGAGGCTCAACTACGCTCCATCCTTCTTTCTCTCTAGCACTCCTGAAAATTTATTACGTCAAGGCCCGAGGAAGAAGTGAAGGAAGAAGGTGTTAGACGTCCAAGGACACCGCCACGACACACCTGCCCCGGGACACCGGGTATCCCCCATCGTGAAAGCTCACACGCGCATGATCATCGTCATGATGACCACCAGGAGTTGTCAGCAAATGTGGAAGCCCAATTGTAGGGCCTAAGCCAAAGAAAGGTCCGACCCCGGTATGAAGAAGGATAAAGGTGGGCTGTTCAGTCAGTAACAGTCTGATACTGTTTCCCGCCCACGAGCGGGATACGTCATTAAATGATTTTTCCCACCATTAAAAAGGGTGGTAGATTTTTAGTGACTTACGGCGTTTTTATTATAGTGCAGATTTCATCACGGATGCGGAATTGCTGCATAGCCCAAATGTCCTTTTAAAAGAAGTTGTAATATGTAGAATAGACATGTGGGATGTGGAGCGTGATATCGGGCAGCAGCTACCACTAGCATTCTTTCAGTTAATGTTTGTGTGTTATGGCGTCGAAACTCTTTAAAATACAGTATGGCCGTTCTAAACCGGCGAGCCTAAAGTTTGGCTCTGCGAACTTTATGCGCTTGCGCACTCGTCCAAAAGTAAATGTCAATAATTGTAATTATTAACAGTGATTACAACTGCTAATGGCATCAACATTTTCAGGCTCGTCAAGTCAGAACGACAGTACTGTAAGCTCGATCGGTAAGAAAATGTTTATAAACTATACCTAAGTTCTACACTCCTCCTGGAGTCTAGAGGGTGGTGGGAAACTGTTACCTCGACTCCAGGAATAGGGCAAGGAAGGTTCGGGGTAGGTTTTTTAGTCAGTAAGAGTCTGACACTAGTCTCCCGCTCCGCCCAAGAGCGGGTTTCGTCATTGGATGATTTTCACCTACCATAAAAAAAAAAAAGTTCTACACTAAGTACTAATTGTACATTTTGTCCTTACACAGCATGCTTCTTTGCTGTGTAACTGATTGTCTGTAACACTGAATATGGCGTGCGAAATTCAACGATACTTTGAAGTCGCCAAGGATTATGGCTAAGTATGCCAAGACCTAATTCATTGGATCTTGCTTCATCAATAACAGTGTCAAGAAGAGCTACTACCACTGCTTGTTATTCCCGCCACTGTTTATATAGCACCAAAAGAAAGTCCTTCTACATACCACTGTAATATATTCGTCCGTCAACCATACCTTGTTTTCGCTTCAAATTAGACAATTAGGAGTCGGGTTGTGGCTCAAAATCTATTCAATTAAAGCTGAGTACGCACCGGTCACCTACCGCGGCGATTTTTTAATCGTATGTATGCGACGTGCGATTCGCGACTCCATTTCGCATATCAATGCGTTGGACAAATTGATGAAAAAACGTCCGCGTTGGGCCGCGCGTGTCGAACACGGCTGATGTGCCCTCAGCGTTATTTTGAAATAATTGTTGTGTTACGTGTGTTTTGTAGACGTCATTTTATGTTTTGATGGCTTGATTTGGAATGTATTGACGATAATAATGGTTAAAAGGTGAAAATTTTTCCTGGAATCAAGATGTTTGGACTTTTAATTTCAGTTCTTATGAAATGTGAATGTTTCTTAAGGGAGAAAAAGTGTTTTTGATACAGATTAATTTTAATTAGCCGATGGTTTGCCCTTTCAACTTAAACTAAGAAAAGAAACTTAGATCAGGATTTTTTTCTGTTAAGCCTTGCTTATAAATTTTGATTTGCTCGCATCAATAACCTCAACATACCAAAGCAGTGATTCATTATAAAGTTTAGTAGTACGAAATCGGAAAGCCAATTTACATTTCCTTCTAGGTAAGTATTCTAGTGGGATGGCCCAGGCGAGTAGCCGCTAAACTTGAAGTAATGGCCTACGTGCCTTTAGACACGTGCACCCATCGGTCGACAGGAATAAATCGTTGCGAAAACATTGCTCGCGAAATTTTTGTGTGCGAAATTCTTCGTGGATGAGGAAATCATGCTAAGCTGCTAAGAATTAAATATGCTAATAATAATTACAGAATTCCTGAAAAACTTTCAGATTACAAACTTTTTTAATGTTTTTATAGGCTTCAAAGTTACTGATATAACATGAAGAAGGACGCCAAACTGTAGTGATAGAAGGTAGAGCACATTGCTCGTATAATAAATGGTCGATGGAGCCAAAAGGTACAGAGACAAATACGTACTGGAAAACTAAGCATTGGTAAGCCCACAAAGTAGACAGATGACCTGGAGAGAGTTATTTGACTCATAAAACAGTTCGACCAAGGTTGTGATGACATTTGAGGGAGAGTCTTGTCCAAAAGTAGACATTTAAAGGTGGAAATGATGATGATACTTCGACTTATTGATGGTAGCAGAGTGGTAAGTAGAAGCACTGTCAAAAAATACAGAGCTAATTCCGACAAGATATTATCAGATTCTCATAATGTAAATCGATTTTATATAAGTTTTCCAGCCTTTTATGAACAACAAGGTCCACCATTTCTGGCAAGGCAGAGCTCTTGTCAGGAATAGTAGACCAAAGCCTGAAATGTTACCGGAAAGAGGAAGAGCTTTATAGTCGGCTATGGGTTCTGCAGTGACTTACAGATGAATAGAGACAATTCGGTTGATCTATCGACGATGTCGACGTATTCGGTCCTTGGCCGAACATTTAAATAATAGGACAGGAAGTTTGTAGTGACTTAGAAAGTTCTGGTCAACTAAAAATTACTTATGGTGTAACAAGATAAATTTTAACTTAGATATTACTTGATCAAGATTAAGTATCTTATAATAATTGAAATTAGAATTATTAAGGTACTATTAGTTTTATTGTAATTTATGTTTTTTTTTTTAACTAAGCTTTCAGGTGATCCTGAACTGATATTTAACTTCCTTTTCAGATTTACTTTTTTATTGTTGTTTGAATTTTTTATTCTGAGATTTTTTTAACTTTTGTTAGATTTATTCCAAACAGTCAGGAAAATTGTTCTTTTTTTTTGGGAATCAATGAAAATTAAACAAGGTTAAGGACGAACGAAGTAAATAACACATGTTTTTTAAATTAAGATTACAACACTAACTTTTAGCATGATTTACTTTTTTCTTTTCACCAGGAATGAAACAATTACAAAAAAGTAAATAACTAAATGGATTTTTTATAAGGGTAAGTCTGGTTGTAATCTAAACTTATTGTTACTATCCATTCGATAAAGTTGTTTGATTGATCCCCAACTTAATCACCATCACAATCCGAACTACACGCAATAATTTCCTATTAGCACTAATACATTCCTGATACACACATACGGTCATAGAAGGTGTTTCGTTTATGAGGCGTGCCACCCAATGACGGGCAGCGCCGGGCGAGCGTCGAGTCGTGAAGCGTGACAAACGATGGACGGTCAGCAAAACCAAGCCATACTGACAATATTAACATAATTATCCTACAGTAATTTATAGGACATGCACCAATACCTTTATCACGCAATTAAGGGTTGAACTCATGGAAGGTCACATAAATAGATCGAAGAAGTGCAATTATTTATGTCATTACTAAGTTGTTAAGTGGAAAATTATGGATTAGTACCTGAGTAATTGCCTGGATACCAGCTTTTTCAATCTACCTTAATAAAGAATGGAATTTTGGCAAAGTTTTCTAGTAGTTTTACTATTGCTGAAATAATTATATGGATCTTCACCCTTTCGATGAAATGATTAACGGGAGATATTAACTCCTCTCCCCTCAAGCTTTAAAACTTTTTTTGTGAGAAAAGAAACTACGGTTCATTCGTCAGATCAATTACAAGTACGATATACGGTATGTAAGGTATCTGTAATGTACTATCACACTAATATTATAAAGAAAAAAAACTTGCGTGTGTTTGTTGCTTCTTTATGCTTTAAAAGTTGCCCGGATTTGGATGAAATTTAGCACAGGAGTAAGCCATGTCCTGGAATAACGCATATTTATAGGTTACCTTTTATCCCAGGAGTTTATACTCCCAAGATAAAAAGTTTGTGCCCTCAAGATAGATTTCTTCTTTCTTACGAGCGAAGCAGTTTGCAGAAGCTAGGTAATAGCTTTTTTTAATAATATAAACTAGTGCTTGACTGCGATGCACCTCGTTGATGGTGAAGCGCATTAATTTATTAATAGCCTATTTACTCTAGCCCTAAAGACACCTAAATTTATAATCGGACAGTAAGACCGCAATGGACAAATTGTTCCAGTCCTTTCTACAAAGAAATAAAACTAGTTTTAGTAAGAAAAGAAACTACGGCTCATTCGTCAGGTAAATTACAAGTACGAGATACGGGTGTGCAATGTATCTACAATGTAAACTGTAATTTGTCAGATAGTGTTATCAGTATCCAGCAGGCGCTTGGTCAGTTAGCTGTCAGCCACTATTTATCTTTCAACCAGTCGAAGGTACGTGTGCGTCTAGACGTAAGCTAATTGTATGGTGATAGATTAGCCACCACATTTACACCGCAATAAGATTTACATAGGTATTTTTTAAAGTAGTTTAGAATGCGGATTACAACCGGTATACTTACCTTATACGTAGGTAATTGACTGGTAACTGTCAATGTCACTATCGGCTAACATTTTGGCGGCACATTGGAACGATTGGCTGCGCTGCGTATCGCTGGTTCTTAAGGTGCAATTCTAACCTCGGCTGCAAGCTGCGGATGTAAGCAGTCTATGCGGCGGCTACAGCTGCACGACTGGTTTTCTATGTAGTAGGTTTTTTTTTATTCTAAATAAGTTCGCGTTAGACCACAATCTCACCTGATGGTAAGCGATAATGTGGTCGACGATGGAGCTCGCTTACCTAGAAGTAACCTATTGACTCTTGACTTAAATACCCTGGTTGTAGCTATCAGGAAACAGAGAATCCGGCAGGGAATTCCATTGCTTAGCTTTACTTAGTAGTATGGATTTCTGTGACAACGATTCCGAATGAGACTGCGGCTACAAGTCACGGCAGCACAAGTAGCTGAGGCTCGGCAGCACAACTGATTTTCTATGTTTTAATAAGGATTTCTGTGAAAACCATACCGAAAGCGGTTGCGGCTGCATATATGCTGCCTGCATCCGCATCCAACAGCCTAGGTTCGAATGACACCTTTCATTTGAATTCATGCCATCGGAACATTTTTTTTTATGCAACATCCATGATGTCTGTCTGCCTTGGTTGACTGGTAGAGAATGCCTAAGGCATTAAGCGCGTCTTCGTAGTTTTGTATTGCATAATGTTTTAAATAATAAACAAAAATGTGTAAGGTCTACAGTTTATTTGGGTCTGGGTGTCTTCTGTATACGAGTTTAGATGTTTGTGAACGCATCCACGATATAGCAGTAATTCCTAGTGACGGAGAATTTTTATAAAAAAAAAAAATTGAGCTAGGGTTATGATGACGGTAACTGACGGATAGGTTACCTGTGATTCTTCAGTTGCCCTTTAAATTCCAGAGCCTCGATAACTGTCGAACCATCCACCTATCAATGCTTCAACCATCAAGTTTAATTAGTGAGACTAAGAATAATGTAGTTCTTAACAATAAAAAACCGTTTGGAGTTTAGTAGATTGTATTTCTTTCATCGTTTTTAGTTGGCGCAAAAACGGTTAAGTTCGTTCGAAGAAAAGTTAGCATCAAGAAATGGCAAAGTATGAATTATACACAGTATTCTTACACTCCACGGTGATAATAAACTATTTTGTAGTTTATCGCTACTTTTGTAAAACAAGAGTTAACTAGGAAACTTTGTTAAGAGGACTATAGGAGTTAATTATGAGTTTTACGCGCTATGAAATATGATCCGATACAATAAACAGAATCAGAAAAATATATGTTATTTTGCAGAATAAATGCTAGATATGTAGATAGTGTGTTCAACATATAATCTAACTAATTTAGTAGGTATGATAGAAAAAAAATCGCGAAGACGCCTATTAAACTTAGGTATCGATAAAAATCGTACTAATATACATACAAGCAATCGTTATGAATGTTTGTTAGATTATTTTATAAGCAACATTTTACTTCAAAATGATAAATGTGTTTAATTTCATAATTAAATCTGCAGAATTTTAGTATATCGCTAAAATTTTTCATATTTGTAAGCATTCTGTCTTTACGCATCTCTTTCTTTTCTAAGTATACAGTCGAAAAATGACAGCGATTGGTCTTGTAGTCCTCTTAAGCTAAAAGCCTACGTATTGTTCTTGTATTCCCAACTAAAACTGGCTCAGCAATCAGCATCACTGACGATACCCATACACGCGCCAAATCCATTTGTTTTCCGAATAAACAAAATATAAATCAATCCGTCAGACTTCAGTGTTCACCCCCCGACCACGGTCGATCGGGCACGACGGCTCCCGACCAAACCCGACCAATCCCAACCGAATCCGACCAATCCCGAATGCGACTCTGATTTAAATGTTAATCGGTGAGTGTCGAAATTATTAATTACTGTGTACATCGCGGGTACGTTACGCATGCAGATTGCTATGCTAACGAATGATTAACTATGCATGTGCACGCGCAGATTTAGATTTTATGCCGTGTTCGGATTGATGGGCCGTGTGTTGCTGAAATTGATAGCTTTTCATGTAATTTGGAAATGTTTATGCCTGACACGATGTTTTTTAGTTTAGGTACTTTCCTATCTAGTTGAGGTTTATAATTTGTGGAAGTATCGTAGGATTGAAGTAGGTTGGTGAATTTACTATTCAGTTACAATTATGGTGGTCAAGGTTTCGGGTTTTTTTTTCAAGAGTTTTTCTGATCCTAGAATGCAAAATGCGACTTCACACGGCACGTCACATTTTTACAGACTAATAGTGTTTTTTTTACGGTGGGAAAAATCATCGTACGACGATTTCCGCCCTTGGGCAGAGCGGGAAACAGTGTCAGACTTCTACTGACTAAACGACATACCGTTCTTCCTTGCCTTAGTTCCAAGGCTCCGGTGTTCCGCTTTCACATCAACCTTGGCCCCAGAATTCGTCGACTCTGCTGGGCCCCTAAAGTTGCTGACAAGTCCTTGAAGCGCGTGGAAACAGTGCGCGCCGTTGACGACATACTAAAAGTGTTGTGTTATTCATAATACGATATAATAAAAATACTGTAACATATTCAAGCATTTAACATCAGTAATTTACCGTAAGGGCTCAGCTGGGTCTAAGCCACTGAGGCCATGAGCTACTGTGAAAACGTAACTCGGGGCCCTGATAGGAAGGCAAAGAAAGAACAGGAGTAGGTTTTTTAGTCAGTAAAAGACACTCGCTCTCGCCCCATCCAAGGGCGCGGAGATATCATTGGACGATTTTTACCAACCTCAAAAAAACTTCAGTAATTTTCTTTAATTCAATCAACAAATTCAGTAAATATTTTTTCTTAAAAGTTCACTTAAATGCCAAGACGTCTCTACCACGTGCGAAAACTATTTACAACATCTTTCGCAACACAATTTGTATCCAATTTATTTGTAATTAAAACACATTTATCTTTTTACTTAAAAGTCCTCCATTTAGAGCGATAATGCGTCAAAAAGGCCTCCAGCGATAATTTCAAGTTAGACACACCTTTTTTTCCTGTTTTATAAAATTTTACGCCCGATCCGGAATAATTACCGATAATTAATTTCACGGTATTATTGAATAATGGGTTTACTCAGCCGCTTGATAATTACTTTTTAAATTCGATATGCTTCTTTATAATAGCGCCAATTACATGAGTTCTGCTTGTAGATAATATATGTACCTTAATAAATATTATAAAAAACCTATTTTTGGTTACTCAAGGGATCACAAATTTTAAACCAAAGATATCACTAAAATATGTTTTTTCTACACCAAGCATATTTCTCCCACCCCAAACATATTTTTCCTACCCCAAAAAAGGTAAAATATTTTTTTTGGGTTTTTTGAAGAGTTACAGACAATGATCTGTACTGGTCTGTGTATATCTGTACTCGACGGTGTGAGAGGCCACCGATGCTGAGCGCCCCCACGAGACCACGGCGGTATTCCCGCCCAAGCGAGACACACCTTCACCGAAAGCTCCACCGTAAAATGGTCTGAACTGTAAAAGGTTCAGCAACTGCGTCCTTCAGTTATCTCATGAGGGGTCTCATAAACTTTTCTGCTCCGCCTTAAAGCGGGAGAAGTCATGGGTTGATTTCGTACCTAAAAAAAACCAAAACCATCATAATCTAAGAAATACCAACAAATTTATGTTGTGGAAACACAGTACTTAAACTTCCTTTATATTCCTTCTGACTCCAACCAAACTGGGAAAAGTCTTCTAACATTTTCTCACCCTATTTTTATGGTGGGCAAAAATCATCCAATGACGAATCCCGCTCTTGGGCGAAACGGGGAGTATGACACTACTCAGACTCTTACAAACTAAACACCCTACCCCGTTCCGTCTTTGCCTTTCGCCAGTACGAAAGCCAAGCCTTCCTTTCAGAAAAAGGAAGGCTTGGCGCCAAAGAAAACTTTACTTTAGTGGGTTGTGACTCTTTTGCAGAGTAGTACATTTTTTCACCCTCAAAAAAAAAATTAACGGTATACCTCCCAAGATTTCAAATGCCTATGAGAAAATACAATAATTTGTGAGTACCCAATATGAACCAACTTAATTGATGAATAGTACAAAACAATATCTACAAAACAATTTAGGTTACAAGTTTATCAAAACAAATAGAATAACTCGTAAATCTACTAGTCTACTTCCATTAAATAATTCACAAATCTAATCAATTCTCTCATACAAAACTTGAATGTATCCCTGACATGTATGTCTAGTCACTGTCACTCAACTCTGCTATTGATACGACTAGCTGCACACTAATTAAGATAAACGAATATAAACAATATTAATCATTACTGCACATATTATTTGCCATATTAAATTAAGGACAGTTCACGTCATTACTAGCTGCCAGTGCTGGTGGCCAGTACTTGATTAATCTAGCCTCAGTAGCTCCGGTATCAAACGAGGCATTGCATTTGATTGTCTCGAGACAGACATTACGGTTTGAATTTAATCTAATCTAGGATTTAATTGGCATTTATCGTGGTCCATTGGAATGGGCTACTGGCATTTTAATGAACATTATAATAATTACATGTTCATAGATGAATGTTTGGCAAACAGGAACTGTTTCGGTGAATCAAAAAACCAAGCAAGGGCGAGTTGGAGTTGTGCACTGAGGGTTCCGTAGTTTGTGAATACTATGAAACCTAAGTAAAAAAGATCGTGACCTTGCTTTGTGCCAAATTTCAAGATTGTGGCTCAACGTGAAGTAGGTACCCTAACAATTTTGATTCCTTTAGAATATCTAAAACATATTGTTTTAAACATAAACGGCCATCTCTTTTTCCCGTTAACTTAGAAGTTAGATGTTTTTACAGCTTCAAGTGACCACAGATTTAAAATATGATTTAAATTTAAACTCGATATCGCCACGCTTTGCCGAAATAAAGGGTCTTGACAGACAGACAGACGCACAACAAAGTAATCTGATAAGGGTTTCGTTTTGAGTAACTGAACCCTAATAATCATGTTTTGATTGAATTAGTCGATAAGAGATCATAATTACGGACTTGTTCTGATTTTTCAAACTTTTTATTTTGATTAAAAAGCTGGTAGCAATCTGCGAAATTACAGTCATTATGTTTGCCACCTATCTAGATTTCTGAGATGTTTATTCAAAAGAAAACCTACAGCACATAGACATAAATCTGACGATTGGTTAAAAATGAATCAAAATCTATTAACAAGTATTACGTCAAACAAACTATTCCTTTTAAGACTTGAAAGTATTGTGCTTTTTTATTGTAAATGCGAATCATCCAACAACGTCTCATATTCTGGGAAGAAAGAAGAGTGGTAGACATTTTACTGGCTACTCACTTGTGTTCGTTTAGTTGCACTTTGTGTTTCAAGACTCTTTGAGCGTCCAGGGTGTATTCAGGGGTTCTTTAATAAAAAAAAACACATAGCCTGAAATGTGAACATGCAACGAATTCCAATATTGTTTGGTCTTTTATATTTTGAGAAATTAAATGTTTAATAATAAATATTCATATAATTTTTTATCATAATTGTTTTGTGTACCTAATTTATTTTATCACCATTACTCTCAAAGCGGTAAAGGAGAACCTCTTGAGGAAACCGGCGTGTCCTAGAACCAAAAATTCGAAGACATGTGACATCCAACCCGCACTGAGCCCGCGTGGTGGAACGGCCCATTCGAGAGCTTAAAGAGGAGGCCTAAGTCCCAGCAGTAGATACATTGAAGGCTGATGCTATGCTAAATCTCAACATTTATTAAGGAATATTTTCCTATATTTATGAAGTTATTTTAAAAACTGCACAATGGTGTATACAAGTCACCACACGTCAAAACTGGACCACAATACATAAAGTTTCTGCACCATTTGACGTTAGTTCGGGCGGGCGATGCGTTTCCATGATTTGTGACGCCTACCGTTGAAAGCTCAAACTATCCAATAAAATACACTGATTTATTGCGAAAATTTTCACTATGTACAAGCCAAATAAGTCCACGTATCATAAATGATGCCATATCATCTGTCTGTAATGTACCGGAAACCGATAATTTTAAAGGCTGATAAACAGTTTTCAGCAGTGTAAGGTTTTGATTGTTTTATCAAAATGCCAGTTCTCATGCTGAAAAACTTTGGAAAATGTTGTAATCTTATCTGTGTCAAAACGTAGTTGTTTTTTTTTATGGTGTAGAAAAATCATCGAATGACGAATTCCGCCCTTGGGCGGAGCGAGAGACGGTGTTAGACTTCTACTGACTCAAAGACCCACCGTTGCTTTAGTTCCAGGGCCCCGGTGTGCCGCTTTCGCATCAACCCTTCCAGAAGGCTTCGTTAGTGCTGGGCCCCTACAGTTACTGACAAAACGTAGTTGTAAGAAAATTACTAAGTAAAACAATTGTTTTTAAAAATACAGGTCCACATTAGCTTTTGCCAGCGGTGTCACTCGCGTGAATGTCGGTTTATTACTAATGTGAAATGTAAAGTCGAAGTCAAAGCCTGATAAAAAATCGCCTATGTCCTTCCTTGAGACTAAAGCCTACTCCATACCTTTCATCAAAATTGGTTCTGTAGTTTAACTGTAAAGGCTAGTATTTGGAACAGAGTGTAAAATTCACTGTTGGAAAGGGCGGATCCTCCGACCAGACAGACGTTGAGTCTAGTCCAAAGAACTGCCCAATAGTTTCAGCCTGTTTTATATAATCTAATCGCGCGAAGAATTCCAGTACCACGATTTTTATGTTTTAGTTCATAGATTCTACACCTTTCTACACCTGTTACAAAATTTTCAATTAATTTCAAATTTTCACAGCTATTTTTAGCATCACGTCAATGAAGCTAAACCTTGCAAAAAAATCGGTCTACGTGTCAAAATTGTCGTAAATAGAAAAACGACTGTATCGGAATACTAATGGCAAGTTTTATAGCTTTTCTTAGACCATCATTACTATGCCAAATTCTTTAAAAAAGCGACACGTGCTACCAAAATTATATATTACACACACGCCTGTGTATGCGGCGTTATGATTTGTTTAAATAAATAATAGATTTATGGTTGAATTATTTATGACCTGTAATACCAGGTCGATAGTCTATTAATTAAACTTTAATAAAGTATAACTGTTTATGACATTTTCGTAATTAAAATTCGATATACATGATTGAAATGTTTGTATGTTACTTAGCCGAAATGTGTTATGAACGAAGTTTATAATCAACCTTCTATTTTGTGAAAATAGTACAAATGATCATTAATTTTATTATATAGGTTAGGGTAAACAAAGGTTGTTTTGCTATACAAATAAACAAACAATATAAATTGATTTTATATTGTTTCTTAATTTGTGAAAAAATGGGGTGGAGGTAGGAGGGTGAAAATTTGTCACCTCATAATGTAACTAAAAAACTTTTTTAAGTTCCTTCAATATTTTTTTTTATTATTATTTTTTTTTTATAAAAAGTGTAAAATAAAATATTGGTAAGTGTCCTTAGAATGAAGTTGACCCCAAACATAGGTGAAAAAGTCAATAAAATGATGTTAATGAAAAAAATAAATTAAAGTAAGCATAAGTACTTTTATATGTGATTTAATACAGGTCTCTACTATTTTATGAACGAGCATAATTTTGTCCTTACCCTTCTGCTAACTTAGAAAGCTACACAGAACACAAACGCTACAGAGAGACGCGTAGCAAATCAAAAGCTGCGTAGCACATGCTCTACAACTCAACAAAAAACATTACCGCTAGTGTTGTGAAAACTTCAAAAACAAACCTGGGAAACACCATATCGATACTTCCCGGAAGCATATCGGTGTCACATTAGCTACAGCCCTACATTAACATTCACTCAACACTTGATCCAGGAGTTATCACGTATCGAAAAGAATAGAGCCATAATATTTTATGATCCCTTGTGCGCCTTACCGGGCGGCGTCGATGTTCGAATTTTAAACAAAACGCGCGCGCTCATGTATCGATTATATCGATGAGTCGATAAATAATTAGTCGATTTTTTTATTGGCTATTAATGTTATGAAATAATAATTGTTATTATAGCACTAGAGCATTATGAATCAGACTATATTACACATGTGGACGTACTAACGTAACAGCATTCAGAGCTTTTTGCGAGTAGTTTACAAATTTAAAAAAAGATTCCAATATTGGAATACGAATGTATTTGAAAAATGTTTACTTACACTGAAATGCAAAAGAGAAATTGCCGTACAAGTTGTCTTTTTAAACAGCTGAAGTTTTAACAAACTTCTAACTTTTAAAAGCACTTAATCGTGCCTGATATTTGTCTTAACAGCGGGCAGGTATCATGAAACTGATATCGAGATAGATAGGGCAATAATTCTTTCGACACAGCTCACGGTGCCAGCATGTTCGCGTGTTCAACCAAACGATCATTTGCGGAGTACAGTCCGAACAAAAAGTTGGAGCGTGGGTACTAGAATTAGTGTTTACGGGATTATTTTTTTGTTGTCAATTTTAAAACTGTTTTAGTCATCGATATATATGTTCTACGCACTAGATGAGACGTGCCGTATAGTGATTTTGCTCCACTTAAGTGATCTGAATGTTACTAATACCACTTTTGCATTGATGATATTAGTGCAGTTTTGACGTGTCAGCAGCGCACTTTTGTTTAAATTTTCAGTATATTTACCAATAGTTTCTATGAGCGTGCTTGTCTATCGCTAGGATATAAGAAGAAGCTATAATCTAGCTAGTCTATAATCGATGGTTCGAATCAAAGAAGAGTCAGTTTTATAGAGTAGTTTGTTGTCAATAGCTGTTAAAAATAATATAATTGAAAACTTAACAGCCCATAGACTTTACCTTAGAATGTTATTAAAGCTTTAAAAGCCGTTAAAGCTAATACTTTCAAAGAAGATGTTGTACAATAATTTTCTTTAACTTCCCAAACATGCATATTCACCTGTCTTACCCAATAAGTAACGGACTTAAGAAAAGTCTACCTTACTCCAAACTGACTATAAAGCTTAGATTTATAAGAATAAACACGTAATAAATGTCGCTGCTACCATTACGCTGGATTAGAATGTCGCCAAGGGACAGCCCGGCAGCTTGCATATGTTCAAGTGATTTTTCACGGGTACGGAACCCGTGTTCAAAGGGCACGCAGTACGGTGTCGCAATCACGATCCTCGATCACGACTGGTCCTTCTACTATTCATTTGTAATACCTTACCAACGAAAAACAGACTCTATGCCTCAAATCTTAAAGTGAACACCAACCGCAAAAGGATATTGGCTGGCTACGATTAAGAAATTTGCGATTAGACCATCCGAAAATAAGCTCTATTTAAAAGCGATTAAAGGTCAAAATGATAGAGAAATTATGTTTGCTAAGTGGTAAAATGTCTCTAGACCGTGTCGCTACTAGCCTTAAATGCATTAAGTTTGTTTTAGAGATAATAATCGTTGCGAATGCAAGTGCTTTGTTGTTTCAAAGATAGAGTTGTTGTTGTTGATTTATTTTTGGTCAACCATTGTCGGACTTAATAAGGGTTCCAAATATTCAATTATTATATTGTTCTAGTAACGCTGTACACGACTGTACTTATGTACCGGTGAAGTGACTGCTTAATTATAATTTTACTTATTCAATATTGGCTGTGGCTGGCGACTTTGCCCGCGTAATTCTAAAATAATATCCCAAAGGAACAAACTCGAAGGATAAAAAGTATCCTACATACTATTTCAGTATATAGTAGACTTGGTATACAAGTAAACCTATATACCAAGTTTCATCAAAATCCATTCAATAGTTTTTACGTGAAAGAGTAACAAACATCCATACATGCAAACTTTTTCGTTTATAATATTAGTAAGATGTCGCATTTAATTTCTGCTAGTTTAAAATTAAATTAGCTAACGCGTTTTGAAATTAAATTATCAGATCGATTATTATAAACATGGATTTATTACGCTGATTGGTAAATAACTAGATTGGTATTGCTTAATTCAACTGTGTGTATTGGTAAGTATTGCTTTTGAGATTTAGGCCAGTTATGGACGCCGTAATAATTTATTTTGAAGACCTGTTGACGGTACAGCACGGAAAACTTACTTACCTTGATGAATCAATTAAAGTGAATGATTCAGGGAAATTAATTTTTTGGTCAGTCTAGTTTTTTGAAATATGATTTGCAGACACAAAGCAAGTAGTCATATTAATATAGTCCAATCCTTCTCAGGTCAGTTAATCTGTTTTGATTGAATGATCAATTCTATAAATAAATATGTGTTATTTATTTATTTATTTAAACTTCATGTACAGTAGTGGTACATAGGCGGACTTAATGCTACAAGGCATTCTCTACCAGTCAACCTTTGGGTTAAAAAAGACAACACCATGTGGTAGGTGTGCAGAATAAATAAATCATATTTGGTCCCAAATCATATTTGGTCCCAAATCATATTTGGATATGGCGGGCTAACTGAAACATTCACCTTAAGGTCAAAGAAGCTTACATTTTTATACAGAAACTTCAAGGTTGCTTACAAAAAATGTTAGAAATATACTACTAGAAATATATAAAAATAACAACTATTTCAACGAAAACAAAACAAGCTAGGTACGTCAAATAATTTCTACGTTTATTTCCCTTCCCTATTTTTTTTGAGGAAAAAATATCAAAACATTCACCTAACCTGGTTTTATTAAAATAATTTCGGAGGAGTGCGTGAGGTGGGTTTCGATACTGCTGCCGAACACGCAACCTTACCCACAAACTTATCTTTACCGTTGACAAAATCAAAGGTTACTTATTTCGGTGCTACTCACTTCAGGAATAAACAACCTTCACCTATTTTTTCCACTATTTCAAATGAAAAAATACATTTGTAAATTGGCAGTATTACGAAGACCTAATCAGTGAGACCTGTCCCTCTAAGTTATGGGTTTTTATATTCATAAATATAGATAGATAAGAAAAATGCTAAGGCAACATGAAGAAACTAATTAAGTTTGTATTATCTGATGGCTCCCACATAGACTGGTCCGTCGATAGTTTTTAATTTTGTTTATGAGTTGTCTTGGTATGTAATTTTGGAGATTATTTATGGCTACTGTAACTAATATGTTTAAAAAATTATGTACATATTGTATAAAAAGTATAGGTACTTACTTATACGTTTAAGCAGCCTAATCCTCCCACTGCCGGGACTCCCACTTCGTGTTCCTTTCTAGGAGAGACACCACACGCACCTAGTTTTGGTTGGTGGATGTCTCATATCTACGAATTTTTAATTTCGGGACATAACGGTTTCCTTTCGATATTTTCGTTCGGTTTTAACAGCAGTGATGATGGAATACATTTTACAAAGTTAAGTGCCTGCTTGGGTTTGAACGAACTATATCTTGCCGGCGGATAACTCAGCAGTAGCATTGGGTTACTATTGCTAAAGAGTAACATGATCTAGGTTAAATAAATGAAAGAAAGTTCGAAATAAGTAACTTCCATGGACTTTTCAAGGACTTGGATGTAGTTAATAGCGTCTAATCCGTGATTGAACTAAAACAAATACCACCGACTGCTTCAGATTTCTTGAAAAGTGACTTATTTTGTTTGAATTTTCTTAGTCGTAATTTTTTGCGTTTAAATTTTTTAGTTATAAGTTTTTATGATTGTTTTTTTTTTTATTAAATAAAATGATGAATGTCATCATTCCTGATGACACATTCATTTGCCTATTTAAAGGTAAACTTTGGAACTTTAAAGCTATGAAGAATTTATGAGAAGACACAGACGGGACACACAGACACAGACACAGGACATGTTCTGGAGGTTTCTTGTCTAAAAAAATATTATTATTAATTTATATTATGTTTTTATTTTAGCAAAAGGTTGGTCATATAGGTAATATGGTCAATTTTCATAATATGTTTTTGACAGTGTTTTCTTTCAAATTTATGGATGTCCAGAGATTCAAAAAAAGTAGAAAATTTGTGTAACCTTGCCTTAACAGCAAACAATATTTTCCTCAAAAAATACATTAAAACAGTTTCCTAAACACAATAAAACAATATGACACTCGCATCCCCCATCTTGCGAGTATTTCTCGGGCGGGGGTGGGACGCAGACAAATGGCTAGCGCCCCTGCTGCCCGAATGAGTTATTGCCACCAATCGAGCCGCGCCCGACAGCGGCCATTTTTAATTTTTAGGGGTACCTCGCTCTCACCCTTGCCGGTATTATTATTAAGTGTGCGCAGTAGTGATAACATGACGAATGGGGTTGTAGCTATTTTTTTAAATGGGTGCTCGTGAGTAGGTATGTTTGGTAAGTTATTCGCTTAATGGTAGATAGTGAGTTATAAAATAATAGTTGACTATCTTCATTTGGAATTCCGCAGACTGTTATCAGTAAGAGTTAATAAAGTTATTAAGATAAAAACACAAATGTTAGTACTTAATTAGTTACTTAAAACGCACATTTTAAGATAGACAAAAAGTGTAGTATTTTTTTATAAATGAAATTGCTTGAATCAGCTGAAGCAAATAAAAAAGTAATTTACTGTTATACTAAACCGATATAATAAATTTAACCAGTCGGCCGACTTGAGTTTTAGATAGTACCTACCTACAGTAATCTTTTCAATGTTTTTTCAGCTCTTGAACTCTTAAACTCCTCATAAAATAAAGAACCCGAAGCAATAACAAAGTCAACTGAAATAATAATCATAAACAAATTTTAAATCTCATTGAAATACAACTTGGCACACACCCCGCCACTTATTGTGTTACAATACTAAAATTAAGAAGTTGATCCTACTACACTTCAATAAATCCTTATAAGTTTATTAGTTCAGATTTACGCTCCGCAGTACGTAAATATTTGAAGAGCTGCCCATTAAAATCAAGTTTTAATACATCGTAAAAACTAATGCGCTCATAATCGTCGATTAAAACAAATTGAACCATAAACGAACATCAATGTTGACATAAATCACGCCCTCTAACGCTACACTGTTGAACTACGGGACATTTGTCGCTTCACTATCGTCTCAATCTCGCTTGGATGATGAATGAGCACTTTTATTGCGGTTACACGCTTGTTTATTTACTGCTTTGTAATAGAATGTCAATAAACAACGTTGATAACTGAACGCGGCAATAAAATAATAATAAAACACGACAGTTATTGTGGCGGGAAGTGGCGCTCTCTCGTGTTTGGCCGCGAAAACGTAACAACTCCAAACAGCGACATCTGCCGTCGAATAGATGAATTAATTCCTCAAATTAATACTCCAAATTCTAACGGCTGGCTTACATGTAGAATTGTTGATACATTTATTTAAATTAACTATTCGTTGAGCAGGCTACTTTGTACGAGACGACAGTAAAAATGGAATTCATGGAATGAATGCCAGAAAAAAATATTTATTGTCTAGTTAACAAGCGAAGATCATTTATCACACGCTACGGCACATCAATAATTCATTACTAATAACACAGAGGCACTGACGTAATTAGTTCAATTACTCGCCCACCCAGTAATTCCGCCCCACCGTGTGGTAATTGAATTATTTATCTTTAGCTAAATTAGGAAAGGCAGATAAATGCAATCTTCACCTTTACTAAGGTGTTCACGTTAGACCACATGTAATTAAGTGTTCGTTAAACGGAACCGAGACAATAGATGCGTGACCTAGCCCTGAGATTAATTCGTCTGATAACAAATTAAATTTAATACGCTGGGAGAAGAGTGTTTTATGCGGAACGAAACTTATTCTAATAAGAATTTAGTGGCTATACATTTAACTGCTTTTATTTCCATGTCGATTATTTTGTTTTTCAAATGTATAATATAATTGATTTTAATTTAATAAGAAGTCGTCGATAATGTTGTGCTAACAACTCTACTAATAGTTCCACAAATCTTGACATGGACCAGTTATTAATAAATTCCTTATTAGGCAATCTGACGATGGTTTACATTCTAACTTAAAATGCGATCTCCTCGCCATTAAATTAAGCAATATCCGTCCGGTCCGTTACAGCCTCAGAGTTAGTGAATTTCTTATGTCTAGCAATCTAGAGATACATTACTATACAAGGACAATTACAAAGACATTAGTTAGTGGAACATTCTCCGGGTTCATTATAAAGCATCGGGTCCGCACGACCCTCGGATTGGTCTTTGGGTCCTGTTGAGGAATGTTGGCTATTAGAGGGGTCTAAAAATTAATGTTTCCAATTTGTACACTATGCAGCTTTGTAATC
Source organism: Mythimna loreyi (assembly GCA_029852875.1). Lineage (NCBI taxonomy): Eukaryota > Metazoa > Arthropoda > Insecta > Lepidoptera > Noctuidae > Mythimna > Mythimna loreyi. The sequence continues at coordinate 15,010,338 of CM056784.1, read as the reverse complement.
TATTCCAGTTTTGTTATGTAGGTGAATACCAACCTTTTTTGCTGGGGGTATGACTTTACTAGCACATCGTTAAATTGGTTTCATTTTTAAGGTATTTTTTTTTGTTTTGTCTGCACTGTCAATAGTTGGTTTGAGTTGGCACATACTGTAATAATCAATTACATTTTAAATGTTCTGTTAGTGGTATCCCTTTTAATCAATTCTAGATAAAATATGTTTAACTAGCTTTTGTCAGCGGCTTCGCCCGCGTACATAAAATATAGCCTATGTCACTCAGGAGTAAAGCAGCTTTTTATTGTTGCTTAAATTTTTCCAATCGGACCAGTAGTTCCAGAGATTACCCCCTACAAACAAAAAAACATAAAAACAAAATAACAAATTTTACCTCTTTATTATATTAGTGTAGATTGGTATACGTGACTTAATCACAGTAGCAAATAATTGGAAAAAGAAAACTTAATCGGATCAAATCTCTCACCAACTACTGATGCCGCATCCATAATGACACAGCGACGCAGCGTTTATCTATGCGAGTTATTGTACATTATGTGGGAACAATTACACATCCATTAATCAAGGGAGTCCTCCGACAGTTTATTGCGCCTCCGGCCCTCAGCCCTCCAGCGGTTACAACCCTTCCAACTTGAATTACGCCCTTTTCCAACAGCCACCCAACTTTGTACCAAGTTTACACTTGATTAGCCACGGTGACTTCGGAAAAGTTCGGCTCTGTGTATCCTCTGTTCTGTTGACAATGTATGATAATTTATAACTTGAATTCTAGATTTGGTTTTAAAGTAGCTTAAGGCGTTTTTAAGTATTGGCCGTGAAATCTTATTATGGATTACGGTATGTTTGAATTTATTATCTATGTGTTCTTTTTTGTTTAACACCTGCCGAATTTATTAATAGTTTTTTTTCATAGGCCTTAAAAGGCAGCTGGAATTGGTTGGATACAAAAGGCGGTAGGGTGGAACATGTTATTACCTCTTGACGCTTGGTAAGTAAAACATAAACATCTACTACAGTTTATCGGCATGCGGAAAAATCCGCAAGTTTCTCACATTATAACTCAATTACACACAATGCGTAATAAAATGTCAAGACTTTCTTTTAAATATTTACTCATATTTTTAAAAAGAGTTAACTATTTGTGTAATAATTTTTCCTACGTGCTCGGTAATTATTTATTTTTGTTAACATAAAATGCCATAACAATGGCTATTTAGGAAATAGGAATTACAAAACTAAACTCACTGAATAATTCTTATCGGTCGATCTAATTTAATTTAAACTTAAAACTACTATTTATAATGCCATTAGTGCCGAGAAAAACAAGACTGATTTTTTAAATAATTCTATTTAGGTTTGTAACACCGGAAAGATACAAGCTAGCGCTGAATAGCTAAATACAACGTGTGAAATGTTACTACTAATTCAAACAAAAAGTTCGTTAACCTTATGACTAGGCGCCTTTTGAGTATAATGTAACTCTGAGCTTGTATAATTTTGTTAACTTTTAAATTTAGTAATCGCAAAACTAGTTCTTATATTTATTTTATTTTATCCCTAAAAAAGTATAATTTTATTCGTATTTATCCACTACTGCAATGTTAGCAGCACATAAGGCAATAACTGCGTTTTAAAGAGCTACTGCGACGTAAGCGCAGCGCCAGTGCGGACATTAATAATTTTGGCGCGAACAAATGACGCGCCTGATTAATGATTTACGTACCCAATTCCGTGTTGTCCACGAGGGTATATGGCAGAACCCATATACAATGTATGTATCTGTGTTGTGTACTGTTAGGGATCGAGTTACCTAGGCAACTGTTACGTTTCTAAGGGTTGATTGGATGTTTTGCTAATGAAGCAATTATACTTTGCTAATGAAATATCATTATATTTTTGAAGTGATTTGATTATGTGCTTTTAAGCTTTCAATTTTATCATTTATCGAAAACTAAAAAGTAACTATTACTTTTATAAAAGTAACCATAATTAATAAATTTGTTTTAAATATTAATATTAAGCTCCTACTGTAGGTATTTTTTTTACGGTGTACAATATCATCGATGTTCATCTACAGAATCTTATGTAAAATAATGCTACGACTAACATTTTTAATACTTATACATTTTTGTATGTTATACTTATTTTTGTGACAAAATATTTCTGATTCATTTCTATAAAAATACACGACATGTAAACCGAATTTTACCGAAAGCCTAGCATTGTGACTTTTTTAAAACACGACAGCTTTACTGCAAAAATTTAATACTATGTTGATATATCATCTATGTACCATATGCGACGTAGGGCCAACTGTGGCAGGTCAGGTGTCCCCTAAGGGTCCACTCCAGAGGGCCCCTCTGCCAGCTAGACGCTTTCAAATGATTTATGGGGCTCTTATTGATACCCATTTTAATTTGGTCCCGTTTGAGCATGTAGCTATGTAGTAGTACCTTTATTCTGCATATTATGATAGGAAATATCGATTTATTCCCCTTTTTGTCAACGTAGTGTTGGTAAACATTTATTGAATGAAGAAAATTGAGTCAAAAACTTAGTTCAAACTTTAGTTATCACTGTGGAGGTTTCATGAGAAACAAAGTCCTATAATCGTCAGAAAAACCTGGTATAGTAGAACATTCTCATTTCAAGCAAATGACAAATGATATTCCTAATGTCAAAAGAAGTTATGAAAAGCTACACAAGTAAAGAACACCAATATTGACAATTAACAAATGAATTCCAAAATTACATTGTTCAGACTCGGCCCATTTTATTATTCCATTTGTATGAAGTTACATTCATTACATATTACTCGTATTATCTCCATATATATAAGTATTTATACCAACTTTTCTAAACGTTCGTTCTTTAGAATATTTTATTAGACTTGTGGGATAAAATTGGCTCCCATTTAGCATCGGCACCGATATCACAATACCGACTGCCAGCCGATTTAAATTTATTTCGGACGTCGGTAACTTCCAATTTAAACCTCTTAATCCTCTATGATGTATGTCGGTATTCGGCAGGATTAAAAGTTCCACGGAAAATAACCGGGAAAACCTTTTCCGGGGTCGGATTGACCCGGCCAGGAGCGGGATTAGGCGGCCGGGATTGGATATCCATAAATCTCGGACAAGGCTTTAGGGGCAACGCAATTAAGCCTCCACGCTGATATGTCATTTTGTGACGAGTATTACCCAGATTTGGATAATACTAATCGGGTCCAATTCGGTTTTATAGCGGTGAAAATATAATAATTCGAATATTAAAATTCAGCAGCGGCGGTGTACAACGCACAATGGTCGCTCTGTCGGGCATTGCGTCATAAATAATTCAATTTCATAGTAATAAAATACGCATGACCAGCGCAACGGCGTGAAAACTTTTCAGCAATTACGGGTTGAATATAACAAAAAGCGTCGGTCGATCCGACACGGCGGGGTCGGTGAGTCCCGTCCGACGTACTCGTAATTCATGCATCAGCTTGCGGGCTAGGGTTGGCCGCGAGTGCAGCGGCGATGACTTATAGTTTGTATTAATACGCTTCGAACACAGGAATCCAATCGGACTCGGATTAATTAATTTATGCCGGAAAAGGTATTAGATTATTCAATAATAGAATTGGACTTGATACGTTTAATACTTGTTTGAATTGTGGGCTAGTAATAGATGCGTAGATAATATTATATGGAGTAGGTAAATACATAATATTATAATAAGTTTCATATATACCTATTCTGTTGGTTAATGTCCGCTAAAAAACCGTAAGGGACGCACCTTGACGCCTACTAGGACTATGGGAAGACTTCTGAAAGGTCCTAGAACACAAAGGGCCACTGAAAGAAACAAAGGTGAGCTTTGAATCAGTAAAAATCTTGTACGCCATCTCGCCCCATCCCTGAGCAGGAAAAGTCATTACATGATTTTCCACCTCAATAAAAAGATGTGGCTGGAAAGAACTCACGGCGTTCTCACTTTCCGCATGACGCAGGTCCTCACCGGACATGGTAAGTTCGGGAGGTACCTGCATCGCATTCGTGCGGAAGAGACGCCCGGGTGTCGCCACTGTGTGGACCGCCCGGAGGACACGGTGGAGCACACGGTTGAGGTGTGCCCCGCTTGGGCAGAGCATCGCTGTGTCCTCGTGGGAGCGATCGGTGGCGGCGATCTCTCGCGCCGGGCCTTGGTAGAAGCCATGGTTCGGAGTGAGGAGGAGTGGCAAGCGGTCGCCTCCTTCTGCGAAGCAGTAATGCTAGCAAAGGAGGAGGCGGACCGCATAAGGCAACGGCGATTGCGCCCCAGACGCCGCCGCGATTCCGATCCTGACTTCCGGCCACCGTAGGCGCGGGCTTGCGGACGGTGAGCATTGGGTAGCTCGCCGTCCGGTCGTCTGGTAATCGTCCGGACCAAGCCCAGTCGTCGACGGCGCGCACTGTTCCCGCGCGCCTCAAGGAGTTGTCAGCAACCGTAGGGACCCTGCAGAAGGGTCGAAGCCAATCAGGGCCATGGGTTTGTGTCTGAAAAGGAAGGCTCTGGCCCTGGTATGTATGGCGATGAAGGAACGGGGTAGGTTTTTTAGTCAGTAAGAGTCTGACACTTGTTTTCCGCTCCGCCCAAGAGTGGGACTCGTCATTGGATGATTTTTACCTACCATAAAAAAAAAAAAAAAAAAAAAAAAACCTCAATAAAAAGATCTATTGCTTAACACATTGATTTGTCTACTGCTACTTGATTCAATAAACTGAAATTAGTCACGTCACAAGTAAATACCGTGGGAATCGAAGATACCTAATAAACAGGATTATTTGCGAGTAAATATTGGATTTATACTTGCTAATTACTTTTTAAATTATTACAAAATTTGCACCCAACTATTTGTTGCTTGACAACCGTCTTTTCAGTACCTATGCAAACGCTGGCGTTTAACTTTCAACTTTATAATATTTTCAATTAATTTAAAACCCTCTAAAGAAATTTTGATATAGGAGTCTCGACAGTACTTTATAACTTTTTCAAAGATAAACACCTATTACCTTGGAGAACGATGTAGGCACCTTGAAACTAAAAGGTATGCCTAATTAGTTAAAGTAGCATTTTTTTTGCAAGAACTCAAAAGTTATGTAAGCTGTGAAAAATTGCTTCGAGTGCTTTCATTAATCTTGATAAATTAATGGATCTGCTGTGTAAGTAGGCATTTGTGAAAAAAAAAACTCAAACGCAGATATATTTTATAGGTGTTATTCTAAGAATACAAAACCCATAGAATACTCGTCGAGTTACCTCAGACACATAAATTCAACAAAACTTCTAAGAAGTAATTGATTTACAGCAGTTTAATTATCGCAATTAGACACGCCTCCTAATCAACACGCAGATAAGCGCGGGTTGCGTTAACCCTGCATAATATGCAGAGCTATGCGTTATTAAAAGCAAAATTACACATGCCTATTAAACCTAATTAATAATTTTTATTACCTTCCGAACATTTTTAACGCGTCTTAAATATGCGAAGGAATAAAAACACCTATTCCATACTTAGTTACCCGGATGTGACGAAGTAAGCAGCCATTAAATTTAGGGTTGGGCCACGAAACCCGCGACTAGGGCAGGGCCGGGGCCGGCGCGCCCTGGGGCTCGGTTCAACGAAAAAAAAAACAAAACAAAAAACACACATACAATGAATAACTGCCGGGCATCGATACAGATGAGATGAAAGATTTCTCAATGTCCGCCCGTTGTTCTTGTTACTTGTAACTCAATATTGAACTCAGTTTTGTTTTATTGTTTCATAATGTTTGTACGTATATAATGAACATGCAATTATAATAATAAATTTGTTAAAACGTGAACCGAATGCTCGGCTGTTTTTGCAAAAGGATTTAAAAAAATTGAAGGAATCCCCAACGATTTCATCATTACGACACAGGAGCAAAAAAGCTTGGTTACTCCAAAAATATCTACTTAATAACGGACACGAAATTAAAAAGCAATTTGGTAACCGTTACTAATTTAGGCGGCGCGGCATGGAGCTCTCAATTTGGGTGGGGCTCAGGGGGGCGAAGCGCGGGGAGGTGGGAGAGCACTAATCTAAAAGCTGTCAGTGGACGCGCCAGGCAGCTGTGGCCGCACCATTCTCCACGCGGCGCGCCCTTGTGCACCCTTCCTTATTTTCCATACGCATTTCCTACCCAGGTATCCATATCCATGACGTAGGTACTACCAACTACACACAAGAAGCCCATGAAATACCGTCTCTAAATGTAATAATATAATAACTATTCCATGAAATTTTAATTGACAGAGTCGTATATAACTTACCTATTAAATTAAACCCTGCGCTCAAAGCGTGAAATCCTATTAATTAACTAACGCACCGTGTCACTTTGATTTACGTTCCGGGTTATGTATTATAGGCTCCTAAGAAAACCGCGTTTCCCTGGACAGTCGATGTTCCAACCTCATTAGTTAATATATTCGACTGTGAAAGCAAAATTTATAATAGAAAAAAACCCATAAGTCACTGCCCACATTCGGGACAGATTAAAATCTTTTTACACACCGGCTAATTCTTGTGCGCCTACGCATCTCTAAACTCGAACGTCGAAATATGAACACCTTGGTTTGCTGTGTCTTTAAAAAGTTGTTTGGTAATTAGCATAAGTTTGTTAGCATAGAGTCGGTTTTTCCATTTTAGGGGGACAGTAATTCGACATGTCTACTTTATGATATGAATTTTCGTGTGTCCGGTGTTCTGTTGTCCATAACTCTATATTCTTTATTGCTACGTACACTCATAAAGTTGAGTGGCACGCCTCTGTCGGTGTCTGATGTCTAAACAGATATTTAAACAGAATTTTATAAACGTTTTACTAAATAAAATTACACAGTTTAGTGTAAGTTACACTATTATTTAACAGTTATCTAATACTGTGGTACCTGCGCCTCAATCTTTTATCTTATCCTACTTAATATTGATGAATAATGTTAAATATTTGTTTCTGATATAATCAATAGGTGGGTTATGTTAATTTAAAAATTGATTAATACATTTTGAGAAACATTTTATTCTATACTAGCGACCAATCCCAAATTTGCAAATGTGTTAGAATTTGACAAAATTCACGGCTTTCTTTTACTATAACTAGCGTGTGTTATGCACTTAATCCTTCCTCATTAACTGTGAATAGTGGTGAAAACTGTACAAATATCGTTTCTGTAAGTTTAGAGTTAAAAGCGTTTACACAGACAGACAGACGTGATAGAGGATATTATTTCATAATATGTAAAGATTCTTCTCCCACAGATTGTTTACAAAAATATTTATTATTGTCACTGGTTTTCTAAATGTCAATTAAGTTGGCATCAAAACATTCGGCAATCAAGATATTAAACGAGTTCTCCTAAAATAGACAATCAACTAAATAAAAGATAACTATTTCATAATAATAAGACAAAATGATATCTTATAAAAGAATCTAAAAGAAAACAATTTCTTTTATCCACAAAGGCATTTATTTCGAACATTTATGTTTTCACGGGAAGTGGGCGTTGTTGCCTAATTAGGACTTAAAATAATAGATAGTTAAAAAGTGACACAGTATATTTCTTATCTATAAAATATACAACAGGTGTGCGCCAACAAAGGGAAGATACTAAATTAATTTAAGCTATGCACTTACAGATGCGTGTACGCAGGAAAAAAACGGGCACTATTTAAAATGTAGCCGAGAATTCTTTCTATAGTGTTAGTTAGTATAGACCTTAATGAAACTAGAATTTTAAAAGCCTGTTGAATATTGCAAAGGTGGTATAATTTTCAGCTGCTTTCCGCGAATTAATTGTATAACTTAATTAAGCTCATTACAACTTTACGGTTGCTTCAATTTTTCGTAGAAGAGAAAAAAATTAACTAAGCCCGTAAATAATTTAGAAATTAACTGCGATTCTTTTACTAAATAAACAATAAATAAATTAAATACAAATATTATCATATCAACTGAAAATTATATGACTTATGGAATCTTATGGAATTTTAAGTGAAGATCAAGCTATAGTGACTATGCTCAAACGTGTTGCAAAATCCATTAAAATTTGACCTCATAGAAAGTGTTGGCCCTTCGTTGTGTTCACCTTATAGTATCTGTTTTCTATAACCAGCTTAGCCTCGGGCTATAGCATGGCCATATGAAGGAGGGCTGGGCTGTATTGTTTATTATCCATTTCCTTCGCTTTTGACGGGATAATAACGATCGACTCTCAGTTACTGGTCTTAATATTTGTAAGTGGTATAAAAATCAAAATGGTATTAAATTCTTTTTTACATTTATTTTATAATATATCTTGTTGTATAAAGAATCGTAAGTAATGGTAATTTTTGTTCTACTTTTGTTCTGAAAAATAGCGTCTTTTAAATTTTAAAAACGTTTTGTTGGTTTTTTACTTCTAAGAGCAGATATAATGAGATGCTTATCAAAATGCCAGTTGTAGGTACCAATACCATGTTAGGAAATAAATTATAGTATCAACTCAATCTATAATATTATCTGATCAATCTATTGATTTTAATACAGGTATTGATAAATTCATTATATATTCAGTATGATTCAACGCAGTAATCAAACGTTAAGTTTATGACTAGCGAGTCAAAACTTTTAATAAAGCAGAAATAGCTTGAGTTATATCTTTTAATCAATTAGTTTATTATTATTTAATATTTGTAAATATATCAGAATATTATCATACAAATTGGATATAGCTAATATATTATATTATAAAGAGTTTTACGTTTTCCGTTACATGACTTTGCTACTTGTCCATAGATAGATAACTCATTGAATATTGGATTAACAAGTCAAATTGCAAGGTTAAGAGTAATTTATTACATGTAGGTACTGATTCATAATTGAACATCTTCAGTTATCCTTTGCTTTTTCTTTGGACTCATAATAATTAACTTAATTTGGACTCATAAAACAACATTTAATTATTTTAAATATTTATCTTATTTTCTGCCAATAAATGTGGCATATCGCTAACTTTTTTAGTCGGGCATGGGATAAAATTGTTATGTTCAATCATAAGGTTTTTTCTAAGTTGTACCTACCTTCAGTTTTCCAATGAAATTAATTTAATCGTCAAAGATAGGAAGATACCAGTTGAATATAATCTCGTGTCAAAACTATGCCTACAAAACAGTTATAGAAGATTTCGATATAGAGCTTAAGTTGTGACAGTCCTCTGGCCCATCGCCCACGTTCGCAAACTGTCTCGCTCCTCTCAATTGACTCTTAGAATTTGCGCGGGAAGATAACCCATGTAGGTATCCTTACTTTTGTACTCAGACGAAATCAATATAACACAAAAATTATCAAAAATTTCGAAAGGTCGCACTTTATTCAAAATGTCAGTGTTTAAATCTTATATCGAATTAAAATCATATTCTAAAAACAATAACAATTTGAATAATACACCAACACGTATCTAAATAAAATTAACCGTGTATATCTATAAATGTCACACTTTAGTTTATAATATTCGAATTAGAATCAAGCATAAACGTTCGACTGAAGATACGACCAAAACATCTAATATAGGGACCGGTTTAGCGACCGCCGAGCCCAAAGAAATCATCGGGGACACTATAAATTCTGAATAAACCGATTATGCAAAGCGCTATGCGAACATTGATAAAACAAGGAACAAATAATAAGGGCTTGTGATCGAACCCCGAAGCGATTTCGGTAACTTCCTGTTTGGAGAAACTGGAAATGAAATTTGCACGTGAAGAGTCATCGCCTTGAAATATAAACATTAGACACAAAAATACAGAACTTTTGATAAAAGAAGTCATTTCTAACATTGCTATTGTGAATAACTCTAATTCTGACTTGTTGCTATAGTGAAGCAAAAATTTAATTTAAAATAAAGCATTCAACAAAGGCAAATTTTATTCTAATGTTCCACAAAAAATTTATTGTTTTATTTCATCTCAAAAAATCAACAAAGACAAGTGACATCCCAAAGGCACTTGTACAAAAGGGCATTTAAAAAGAGAAATTTCATTTACTCACGGGGTGCCCAGTTTTTACGGTGTTGCTCAGAATCCTTTGCCCTGGCGACATTTCAATAGAGACTAAAAAATAAACAATAGAAATAAAAACTTGCAAGGCTAAAGAGGAAGGCCGGACGACGCTAAATGAAAGAAGTTTGTAAAAAGTTTGACACATTTTTAGAAACATCAGGCTCGAAATGCTCGGTCGCGAGGACCGATCGTAAATTTTCTGTAGCGTCAGAATGAAAAAGGGGACATCATTGTTGAAA